>JAQPPZ010003454.1:0-2683119 GCA_028583015.1 Wollemia nobilis
TAGATTCATTTAGGGCAAAACATTGAGCATGCATCTTTTTCATTTTTCGAACAAATTCTAAAAAACAAAAAAGAAATATGAAAATATAGCATCAAAAAATTTGTGTGTTTATTTGCTTTGTGTGTTGTGTTGCATCATATTGTCATTTTATTTACATAGATAGTCACACTTAGCATTATACCACATAATAGTGTATGGTAGTAACTCGTAGTCAAGCTAAGAAACTAGTGTCAAACCAAAGTCAGTGGTCTTTCCCTATGGCCTCTCAGTCAAGTAACGTCCCTCCCACTTCGATGGTAGGACAAGTAGGCATGCCCATTTCTATGTACCAAAGTCTTAATGTAGGGCCTTCTATAAATTCCCCTAATACGAACATAGACATTATGCATAGGGCTACTCACACAGCCATACCAGAGACACCTATGAGTGAACCTCCTATAGTGGTAGATAGTCATATCACTATGTTCGACATGGATACCATTATAATGTACTTGAATGCAGTTGGAATGGTCTTCCCATCATTACCACCACTCTCCATCCCATACCGTGCCATATCCTCATCACAACAAGAATCCACATTCACTATTTTTGGTTGATTGGCTATAGCATTGGCCAATCAACCATCGTCAACCAACCAATTACCCCCTACATTACCTTAATAAATGACTGGTTCCACTAATCCCTTGTATGAAACAATTCATATTGTTTTACAAGCCCCAACATCCATTCCCCCTGCCACACTAGTAAGACATACATCTCATACCATGCCACATTCAGTAGTGATACCTTTTGCTACTTACCCCCCACCTACTTTCACTACCATGGTTGTCCCACAACCAACCCAGTCTACCACATCACATGTAGCGGTTCCTACTTCAAATGCAATTGCTATGCAACAGGCTTTCTTACAGCTGCAACAAATGATTTTATATAATACTAACCGTAGCATGAACCCTGACCCCAACCAACATTTGCAATGGATTGAGAAGATTTTTCCACCTACATCACATCAACCATATGCCTTTATCCAAGATCTATCTTGGGTAATGCGCCCTTCTTCTACCATTGTGGTTCATAATCAATGGCCACACCCATATGCTAACGTAGTAGGTCAGCATAACATCATACCACCATAACCCCATCCATATCATAACATCCCTCAACATCCATACCATAACAGATTTCAGCAACCCATGTCTTATCACCCACAACCTACATACAATCCACCCCATTACCAGCAGCATCAAGTACATTCAAGTGTCAGTCCTGTGGATGATCCTAGATACTAGTTTTTATAGAGTCAGATTGATAGTCTTGCCATGCAAACCAAAAGTTTACAATACCAAAAGCCAACTTTGAGGCAACTACTCAATCACCCTATTCATGCTTTGGTACCTGATCCGCCATATCCACAAGATTTTCAAATACCAAAGATTAAATTTAAAGGGGAAGAGGACCCCTGTGAGCATATAACTAAATTTGTGAATGCATGCTTCAGAATCAAAAGCAATGATGCATTATTGTTACATACATTTCCTTAGAAACTAGGGGGAGAAGCACAATACTGGTACAACCACCACCACATCAAAGTGTTTTTACCTTTGAACAACTAGCGGACCAGTTCTTGGAAAGATTTGTCTTGAATGTCAGAAAACAAACCACATTGACTGATTTGATTTATCTAAAACAATATGACGATGAATCAGTCTATGACTTTGGCAATATGTGGAGATCAGTCATGATCAAATTACAATTTTCCCTCCCTATTCTAGAGATAATACGAATTTTCAAGAAGAGTTTTGGTAGACCCATATCTTCATTACTACAGCTACAACAATATAGAACATTCAATGAGGCACTCGCCCAAGCAAAACTGATTGAAGAAATAAAAATCCAAGAAGGTGAGATAAAGCCTAAGAAGAAAGAGTGGAAAAATAGAATCAAAATGGGAATAACCATAGTTAATCTAAGACTGCGTAGGTTAACCAAATAGTTTTGGGTCAACCACAGTTAAATCAACCAACCCAAACACAAATCTAACAACCCCAACAATAACAACCACAAAAAATGAATTATCAAGCTGTTCCACCCCCACAACAGGCACAAAATTAGACACAACCTGTAGAAAGGCAACAACATCATTTTAAGCCAAAAATAATTTACACACCAATACAAGATCCATATTCATTGGTGTTTCAGAATTTGTATGCGGCAAAACCTTTTACATTGCCAAAAATGAAACTTGAAGATCCTAACAAACCAAAAACAAAAGGTTACAAAGAACACCTCTTTTGCATCTATCATAGACAAAGAGGACATGATATTGAAGGTTGTCATGGATTTAAATGAATTGTGCAAGATTTATTGGAAGCGGGTACAATCAAAGTTGACAATACACTAGCCCAAAACAATCAAAACCTAGGCATCTATCAAACACCTTTGCCACATCGAGAGGTAAATCAACAACCGATGGGAGCATCAACTTCTACAGTTCATCCCAACCAGGTTAATTATGTGTCTCAACTACCGCAAGGTTTTTTAGGAGCCATCAGCATAGTTACCCGTGGACAGAGGTAAGCTAATCGCACAACACAGGCTCCAGTAACACAACCAACAAATGTGCCCATACAAATTGGACCAAGCATTCCACCACCACCTTTCCACAATCGCCCAGTTGTTACTTTGAACAGCCGGTTAATACAAAGTTTTAAAATGGCTTCAACAAAATTGTCAATATATGAGCTAATACAACAATCAACACCTTATAGGGAAGCATTGATGGAAATTTTAAAGTCTATCCAAGTTCAATCATAAGACCCTAATGCATTCAAATCCTTTGTAGGGAGCATGAAAAAGTGTATGGAACCCTCGATAGTATTTTGACTTCGAGGAAAAACAATTCTTAGTAGATTCACCTGATCCACCACTACACATAGTAGCTCACATTGACAGGAGACCATTCAAGAGAGGGCTTATTGATACTGGTTCTTCAATCAACCTCATCACCACATCTACAATGATGAAGCTCAACATCCCATCATCTCACATCACAACATCCACATTCACCCTTAGGGCTTTTAATGACGCTTTATGCTCAACTGTAGAGAATGTTGTTCTACCCGTCATCGTGGGGATGAAAACAATACATGTTCTCTTCCACATCTTGGAAGGAGAAATGCAATACAACATACTTCTTGGACGCCCTTGGATTAGAAAAATGAAGTGTGTGCCTTCAAAATTGCATTAATGCTTAAAATATGTACATGAAGGCAAAGTGCATTGCATACCAGCTGACATAGAACCTTTCAAATACTGCAACTTTATTTTAAACCCATATGAGCCCTTACTTCCATCAACGCACCTAACTATCCAACCATTAGCCATTAGGACCATTCCATCTAGTAGCACATCCTCAAAAGCACCCATTCAAGAAGAATTGCCTATAGTTGACCCAGCTTTTGCATCCAAAAGTGTTAGCTCAATGCACCCTTCAAACACTGCATTTCATTTTCAAGTCGCACCTACCCATCCTGCTAACCAATCACCAACTCCATCTAGTAAACTTCTAGATCCACAACAACCATTCATATTCACAACACAACCCACACCATCTGTCACTACATCACAATCGTTAGAATCCATAGTATCACAAATAGGGCCACCTATTAGAGATAATCCACTACCGCCAGTGGAGCCACAAGCTAATGTATAAGAACCCTCTTCATCCATCGAGCCATTAGCCTCCCAACCATATAGAGTTGCAGTACATCTCACCAATCCAGGCATTGGTGAGTACATTATTGAAAGTGTCATAGTTACACCACCCATTGAGTCAGTCAGGGATTACAGTCACCCTTGCTACCCACCTTTAGCTATAGGTGATATATATAGAATGGGTTCTCAAAAAAATGCAATCAATTTCATATATGGAGGGGTAGATTCTTCATCGGATCCACCTCCTCAAAACGACAACTCTTTACAAGAGTTTAATGAAAACATTGATTATCTATCAAACCCAAGTTTCCCAGTGAGATATTTTTGAAGGGTTAATTGGCAAGGATACGAACTTGGAAGACATGAACAAGATCCTCACCACATTATTGAACCAGAATATAGAGAGCCAAGTAACTGCTTCAGTCTAGGCTATAAATATTCCATCGCAATATCTTCGTTTAATCAAGCTTTCCAAGAACTTGACATAGAATACAAAGAAGAGGAAGAAAAGAGTGATGAAGAAGATGAACCTAATGATGAATATGAACAAGCAAATGGTGGGTACCAAATCTACACTTTTTACCCTCAAGAACAAGCCTTATAGCAAGATCCAGAATATCCCATAGATATGACCTACCTTAGACCAGATGATACGCCATTGGTATTGGGACCTCACACAAATGCTAATGGGTTTTGGATGAGTGACGATGACAAAGAGGACAAAACTGAAATGATATTCATGAATCATATGCATGAAATGCAAGCCATAAAAATGATACAAGTAGAGGCACGTCTTGAATGGCTTAATCAAGAAGAAGAAGAGCCTCAAGAGGAGATAATATATGGAGAAACTATACAAAGATATGACTAGGATCAAAATAAATTCCAAATAGACCACACTCTTTTTTGGCTAAATAAATAACATGAGGATCCTGAACCAAAACCTCCTCCATCACATTGGCATCACATACAGCACAACCAATCACACACATTAGGCCAGTTGCAACCTAGAGAAGATGAGTCATCAATTCTCGAATCGCAGCCACCTCGTTTACATCAAGTCAATATGATTTTTGTTCATTTGCTCACCCCACTCCACAATCCATATGATGAGACAAAACCGATTTAAATCAACACTAGTCTCATAGCCATGGATAGGATCTCATCCCTGCCATCCATTGCCGAGTTTATCTTATCCGAAGAGTTGTTGTGCGCTTCAAATGCATATATTCCATAGCAACATCCATCATCAAACAATTTAGTTTTTCAAACTGAGATAGAGGGGGAAACCCCAGAGACATTTGAAAATGTGACGGATGATATCCACCTCATCCAAACTCCACATCAGTTACAAGAAGGTTCTCATATGCTAATTGAAGAATCTATAGATGTGAACCTTAGTCAAGATGTGAATAATCCCCAAATTGTCAAAATGGCAAAATATTTATCCGCAAAAGAAAAATAATGCATAATAAACATGCTAATGAAAAAGAAATAAGTGTTTGCATGGTCATACAAATACATGCCTGGTTTAGATCCAGACCTGGTAGTCCACAACCTTACGCTGGTACATGATGCAAAGCCTTTCAAACAAAAGATTAGGAAAGTTCATCCAACAGTCGCACTAATTGTGAAATAAGAGTTGCAAAAGTTGTTAGATGTGCACTTCATAGTACCAATTGATTACCCATAATGGCTTTCAAATATGATGCACGTTCATAAATCGAACGGAGAGATACGCGTATGCACTGATTTTCGAGACTTAAATAAAGCGTGTCCCAAAGATTATTTTTCTTTGCCTAATATCGATAAACTAGTATATTCCTACGCTGATCATGAAATACTTTCCTTAATGAACGGTTTCTCGAGATACAACCAAATTCGAATTAATCCCGAAGACCAACACAAGACGACATTTACAACACCCTGGGGGACATTCTGTTATAGAGTGATGCCTTTTGGACTTAAGAATGTAGGAGCAACATATCAATAAGCTATGACGTACATATTTTATGATCATATGCATAAGATCATCGAGGATTACATAGATGATTTGATTGCTAAATCAAAGACATGTCTTGAGCACATCGATGTAATGGAAAAAGCATTCGATCGATTGATAGAACGCAAAGTAAGGCTAAATCCTAAGAAGTGTGTATTAGAAGTCACATCAAGAAAAATTCTAGGATTCATTGTCTCCATGCGAGGCATTGAAGTAGATCCAGGTAGGGTAAAAGCAATATTAGAAATACCACCTCCCAAAAAATTGAAAGAGTTGCGTAGTTTACAAGAAAAAATCCAATCTATCTGACGATTCATCGCACAACTCTCAGATAAATGCAGGCCTTTCAACCGCCTATTACAAAAGGGAGTGATATTTTCATGGACAACTAAATTTCAAGAAGCATTTGATAACATAAAGAAGTATCTGGCATCACCACCAGTTCTTACACCACCTAGGTCAGGAATCCCTTTTCACCTATACATTTTTGCAACATATTTTGCACTAGGTACCATGCTTGCACAAAATTAAAAAAAACATAAGGAGCAGCAATTTACTATATTAGCTAAACACTGGTAAGTTACAAAACAAGATATGCTTATGTCGAAAAGTTATGCTTAGTAGTGGTTTTCACCACTAAGAAACTTAGACATTACATGCTAAGAAATACTACCTATGTCATAGCTAGAGAAAATCCTCTGCGATACATGATGACTCACACATACAACAACACCCGTACTGCTAAATGGATAATGCTTTTAACCGAGTACGTCTCAAATTCGTAAGTCAAAAATCCATAAAAGGTTAGATGATAGCAGATCAACTAACAGAAGCTCTACTACATAACGACAAACCATTAATCATTGAGCTTCCAGATGATTCAGTATTTTTTGTCGTAGAACAAGAGGAATTAGTTTCTCCTGAGGAAGAAGCAAATATGACCACATTCTTTGACGGGTCTAAATGCGATAAAGGACAAGGTGCAGGAGTCATTTTTTATACACCCGAAGGAATACCAATTCCTTTATCATTCAAACTCGACTTCACATGCACCAATAATAATGTAGAGTATAAAGCCTTAATATTAGGTTTTCAATTAGCTATAGCAATGGGAATAAAAAGACTAAGCATTTTTGGGGATTCTCAACTAGTTGTATACCAAGTAAAAGGAGAATAGTAGTGTAAAGAACTAGTCTTAAATAAATACCATGAGGTAGCAATAAGGTTGCTAGAAAATTTTGATTGGTATGAAATTAGTAATTTACCATGATCGACAAATATATTTGCGGATCCAATGGCTTCTTTAAGATATCTCATCCCTAAGAATTAACTTGGGGAAGTACAACCGCTAATCATAACAACAATGTCAAAATCATCAATTCAAAACGTAGAACCTACAGGTGAGAAGAACGTTTATTTGGTACATGTTGAACCTTACAATTCTTACCTTGATGAGATAAGAGACTTTCTCAAGTCTAGAATACTCCCAATAGAAATGACACAAACTGCAAAAGAACATTCAAACAAAAAGCAATTCATTTTACTCTACTGGGGGATGTATTATACAAACGTGGTTATGATGGAATATTATTACGATGTTTAGATCCGATCGAAGTAGAACGAGCAATAATATAAGCCCATGATGGTACTTGCGGTGGCCACTTCAGTGGAATGGCAGTTGCAAAGAGAATATGCATGGGATACTATTGGCTGACCATGGAAAATGACTGTTGTAAATATGTCAAAAAGTGTCAAAAGTACCAATATCATGCAAATTTGACTCATGTACCATCGCACGCATTACAACCCATTCAAAGCCTTTGGCCCTTTTCACAATGGGGTCTCGATTTGATTGGTAAAATATCACCTGCTTCATCAGGTCAACATAAGTTCATAATAAATATGACAGAATATTTCACAAAATGGGTGGAAGCAATTCCAATGACCACTATGATTGGACCTCGAATAGCGGAGTTTATACTTCAACATATTATCTGTCATTTTGGAATACCCTCAAAAATAATTTTTGATAATGGGAATTCATTTAAGAATAAGGATGTTAGAGCATTGTGCAACAAATTCAAAATTCAACACAGTTTCTCCATACCGTATTACCCACAAGAAAATGGGCAAGCTGAAGCAACCAACAAAACAATGGTATCCATTCTCAAGAAGATGGTCAAAGAAAATCATTGAGATTGGCATACTCAACTTCCTTTGGTATTATGGGCTTACATAATAAGCATCAGAACACCAACGGGAGCGACAGCTTTTTCACTATTTTACGGTGCTAAAGCTATATTACCTTTAGAGCTTAAGATACCTTCCTTGCAAATAGCATTATAGGAATTCATGGATGATGAAACAGCTAGACAAGCACGTCTTGACCAATTGACACGTATTGATTAAAAACATATCAATGCTAGATCACTTACGAATATATCAAGACAGAATTAAACGTGCTTATAACACAAAAGTCCATCCTCATGAATTTCAAGTGGGATACCTAGTGCTCAAAGAAAATCAACAAAATACCAATGCATTGCCACACTTAAAGAGATAAATTTGCGGCTAATTAGTTAGGCTCGTACATTGTAAAGCATAAATTAGGACCAGGAACATATAGACTTGCCAACTTGGAAGGAGAATTGGAGCCATAACCACTAAACATAATGCACCTAAAGGTATTTTATGCATGAAACGACTTGCAATATATGTATATATATGTACATGGCTTAAAACAAAAAAAAGAGAAAAAAAAATTATTTCCATAATTTCTTTACATTGTAAATATAAATGTCTATCTAGCACTTAGCATGTTGCATTTGCATATTACAAAAAAAAAATCTAGTGCATTAAATAGGCATATCACATGCATATAGCAGTATTAGAATAAACACATAATTGCATCCATCCCATCCCATGTTCAGTGATATTTCATAGTGGTGATGATACGACCAAGTAAAAAAACAAGTTCCAAAGAATTGGGGATATCCAACTAATACTCTTCGTAAGTCAACAAAGTTCATACTCACCCATGTTTTCCTATATCATAAATCAAATTTTCATTCACTCAACAGTGTCTAGTGAAAAACCAAAAATCATAATATGTCCAATTTTCTTTAGGACCAAAGCACTTATGACACATTAATAAAGTCTTGAGTATGGTAGATTGACCCCGAAGCAATCTTGAAACAAAAACACTTTACAAATTTAAAAACATTTTGAGTAAGAAAAGATAATGCCAACTTGGGTACAACCTTGAAGCGAAAAGGTAATATTCCCCGCTTGTCCCATTACGCAACATAGTCCAAATAAAAAATGTGGTTTTCACCACTATCACAACAATCCAAACAATTAAATTAAAAAGGTAGACAGTAAGGATAGAATCACATTCTCATCACACTTCGGTTGAGAATCCGATTCCCCAAACTCTATCATGATAAATACTATACACACACCACAAATCACAAAAGCAAGAAGGATCATACTACATTCCCCTTAGAAAGTTATGTAGTCATCCCCAAAGCTCAAAGATCGAATCATTGGACTATGGAGTGAACCTCCACAGGAGCTATATATGCTTGACTGGTAGTGGAGTAAACTCATGCAGGGCGACACGTCTTTCTCCAAATAGAAAAGACCTCTGACCACACATACGGACAAGCTAGCTAATTGGTAAACCCAAACAGGTACAATCCAATTTTACTCATCATGAGTTAATGAAATTCACATACACATGCACTGATTCTTGATTTCTTAGGGTCATTCCCAAACCAAAGATTCAGAAAAGAAATCCAATTGCACACACCTTGGTCCTAAAGAAGGTTAGACGAACATTAAGAAAATGGTTAAAATCATTAGACTGTTTGAGTCTTTGAAAATCCTCCAATGTTACATATCAAAAACCAACCAAAAATCACATCATTATCACATGTTCTACAAAATCACATACATACACCCACCATACACCAAACGCGAAGAGTCATCAAGTTGGATACCCCCAATTGCAAAAATGAACAAGTAATGGTCAACTACTCTGAGCTATAAAAGATTACAAAAACATCATGCATATCATCATATAGTTAAATGAAAATAAACATAAGTTGCATATTATATGTTAGTTACATTCATTTATCATAGCACAAATATAAAATGTGAACATTGCACACATAATCACAAGCAAAGTTGGGTAGAAAGGGAATGGAGTCCAGCAATAGGATACTCTCCAAGTTTCTATATTCTGGTAAGAGGATGGTTAGCTTTTTCATTCAGATCAAAAGAGGATGCAGATAAAATATTGTAGAGAATATGGTTTTGGAACTCATATGCTCTGTCTTTAAAATGGTGGTCCCCTTGTTTTGACCCAAGAAGTGAGTCCAAATCAATTCATCCTATATGGGTCAAGTTACCAGGTTTACCATTGGAGTTGTGGACATGTAGGATATTGAAGGAAATAGGTAACCAGCTAGGATCATGTGTGGACATTGATCAAGGGTGCCTGAGTGGCTCCTCTCGAACTATTGCAAGGATACTAGTGGAGATGGACCTTCGGGAAGGTCTACCAGAGACAATTGAGATCAAAATTGGGAAGTGGCATTATGACCAAATTCTTGATTATGTGAAGATACCTTTCCATTGTGCTAGATGTCATGTCTATGGTCATTTAGTAGCAGAATGTGGACTAAAATTCATAGAAATGGAGGGGGGGAAGAGTTTTAAAGAAAATCACAACCCTAGAGGGAGAGTGGATGGTTTAGACAATCACTTGGAGGGATTCAATAGTAGACTTTTAGGTCGGATTCAAACTCCGTTAGATGAAAATGGTGGTCAGGAGAATGGTATAAGCAATGTTGAAGATGATCCCCATCTCTCCAATGCTCAGAACAAAGGAGATAGAAGAGACTCAATTTTAGATCAGAGGGAGGAAACACATGTTCAGGCAAACACAAGAGAGGCAAATACCTCTTTGAGACCACAGGTGGCAACCCAATTACACAGCAGTTCTCCTAGTTTTATAAATTATAACTCTGAGTTAAGAACAAACCTTGTTGAAGAGCTATTACCCCCCTGCAAAGAGAAGTGGTATCTGGAAAGAAGATATGAATATCCAACATCCTTGTAATAAGGGGCCTCTCAGCATTCCAATATTTTCTTCATTAACAAAGTCCACATCTCTACTTTCATCTTCTTCTGAAGGCAGAGAGTCCTTAAAGGGTCTCACAATTATTTTCTCAGATCACACAAATCAACAGCTTTCTTTGAGAAGGGAGAAATTGTAGGAGGACTTAGCTTGGATGTGGTTAACTCACAAGCCTTAGGGAGGAAATCAAACATTCAACTGGCAAAGGATCAAGCTTTGAGGGAAGTAAAGACAGGGAAACAAAAATCAATAATAGGGGCACTTAGAGTAGGTAAAACCCCAGAACCAGTTAAATAATGTTAATCCTCTCTCAAAATATTTGGGGTCTAGGCAGCGCCTCAAAAAAGACTACACTAAGGAGGTTAATGCAACTTCATCTTCCTAATATTCTATTTCTTCAAGAGACTATGGGAGTAGGTGTGAAAGTGGAAAGCATTCTCCACACCCTTATAAAGGACTGGGAATTCCTATCTTTGGACTCTGAGGGTAGATCAGGTGGCCTTGTTCTAGGGTGGAAGAAGAGGAATTTCAGGTTTATAAAATCTGCTTTTCTTACATCAGGAATAGGAGTGGAGCTCTTCTCTATGGAATTGGGGAAATCTTTTGTGTTGGTAAACATTTATGGCCCTTATGAAAATAAAATTCATTACTGGGATACCTTATTTGCCAATAACTTTCTGCAACATGGGAATCTTATCCTAGGGGGTGATCTAAATTTCACTATGAATAGAGCTGAGATATGGGGGACAACAGCAATAAGTGACCCACAAGTTAGGTTTTTTAAACATAAATTTGAAATGGTAGACTTGGTTGATGTAGAACCAATCAAAATTACTCCTACATGGAGCAACAATAGAGCAAGTGAGGATTATGTGGCAAAAATATTGGATCGTTTCTATGTCTCCGATTCCCTGCTGATGGATGGGGAAAAAAATCAGGACCTGGGTGGACCCTTGTGGCATCTCAGACCATTTCCCTATTTTGTTCTAAATAGGAAACCCAGATAGGAAACCTCCAAGCCTTTTCAAATTCAATTCAACTTGGTTGCAGGACAAATATTTTCAGAATCTAGTTAAAGAAGAATGGAACTCTTATGATGAAAACTCGGGAAGTTCAGCCTGCTCTCAAATGACAAAAAGCCTGAAGAAAGTTAAAATGGCTATTTCTAAATGGGCTCATAAAAAGTATAGGTAGAAAATGCAGGAACTCCTTCTATTAGAACAACAGATTGTTGTTTTTTATGAGAGAGTGAATGAGGTCGGTCTTTCAGAGGATTCCAAATCGGCCATCAGAGCATTGGAAGGAAAAAAGAGTAATATCTTGCTTGCTCAAGAAGCCCAATGGAGGCTTAAGAGTAGAGCTCTTTGGCTGGAATTAGGGGATGAAAACACCAATTTTTTTCAAAATTATGCAAATCACAGGAAAAATATTAACACCATCTAGGAATTGCCCAATGGAGAGGGGTCCAAAGCTAGGTCCTTCAAAGACCTCGCAACTCTTGGCATAAAACATTTCAAGTCCTTGTTTAAATATCCCAAAAGAGTAAACTTGGCTGAGATCTTAAAACATACAACCTTCTTTCCAAGTTTTGCTGACGAGGCTACTAATGAAATGATTCTTGAGAAAGTGTCATTGGAGGAATTAAAAGAAGTGCTTTCATCCTTTCAGAAGGACAAAAGTCCTAGGTCTGATGGTTGGGGGGTTGAATTCTTCTTGGGTTTCTTTGACTTAATTGGGGAAGACCTGATTAGAGTTATTGAAGAAATTAAAGCTTCAGGGAAGACCCCATTGGATTTCAACTCAAACTTCATCGCTTTGATTCCAAAGAAGGACTCTCCAATTTCTTTCGATGAATTCAGACCTATTTCCTTGTGCAACTGCCTTTATAAAATTATTGCCAAAATTATTGCCTTGAGGTTAAAAAGAGTTTTTTTTTAATCCATCTCCAGCTAGCAATTCGGGTTTCTAAATGGGAGCCAAATCCACGACGTTGTAGGAGTGGCCCAAGAAGGGTTGCATACTATAAAAACAAAAAGACTTCCTGCTATAGTAGTAAAGCTAGATCTTTCCAAATCTTTTGATAGGGTTAATTGGTTGTATCTGAGGATCATGATTCTTCACATTGGGTTCAACCTCCGAGTTGTAAATTGGATCATGGGATGTGTGACCTCTATCTCCTTCGTTGTTCTTATAAATGGTTTTGCTTCTAATTTCTTTTCCTCTGAGCGTGGCATCAAGTAAGGCTGTCCCTTATCTCCCTTTTTATTTCTTTTTGTGGCTGAAGGTTTGAGCAGGGCAATCAAAGAAGCGAAGAGAACAAGGCAGTTTAGAGGAATTCAAATGAGTACATCTTTCTCTCTAACACATCTCTTATTTGTTGATGATATTATTTTGTTTAGTGTTGGTTCTTTTAGGGACATAAGCAAGCTTAATGATATTCTAAGGAGATTTTGCCTTGCCACTGGTATGGAAATCAATATGGGAAAGTCTACAATGTCATGTTTTGGCCTGGAGGAAGAGGAGGAAAAAAAATTTCAGAGAATTCTTTCTTTTCCCAAGACTGATTTCCAATTAGGAATAAAATATCTAGGATTTTTTTTGAAGCCAAATAACTATGGCATAAGATATTGGGATTGGATGGTGGGAAATATAGACAAAAGGATTTCTATGTGGTGTAATAGGTGGTTATCAATAGGAGGCAGATTAACTCTTGTAAAATCAGTCCTGGAGGCAATCCCTGTCTACTGGTATGGCATGGCTTTCATTCCAGTAGGGGTTCTTGAAAAAATCAAAAAAAGGTGCTTCAAATTTATGTGGAATGGAAAAAGGGACAAAGCAGCCATTGTTTTAGCCAAATGGAAATCAATAGCAAATCCAAAGGACGAAGGAGGTTGGGGTATTAAAAATATCCATCTTTTTGGTAAAGCACTGGCTGCAAAAAGCTTATGGAGGCTGCTTACTCAAGAAAACCTATGGAGCAAATTCATCAAGGCAAAATATATCGAACCTCTTTCTATGGAAGAGTGGATAAGGAAACCTGACAAGTCCATCAGAAAGGTGTCCAACTTTTGGAAAGCTACTATTCAGGCCTTTCCATTTCTGGGAAATTGGTTGGCTTGGAATATTGGGAATTGTGAAAAAGTGAGAATTGGGGAAGATCCTTGGGTTGGTTGTGGCAATGAGCATAGCCTTACTGAGGACCTCTTACTCTCTCTCCACAATGCAGGTTTTTATACTCTTTCTCAGGTGGCAGACCAAGAAACTACTACCATATGGTAGCAAGGTTGGATGAGTGTGCAATCTCTGGGTCTTGAAGACAGGAAGGCTGAGTCATGGCAAGCTTATGTGAAGGCACTTCTCATCAGTCATACTAGGATTAGACCAACAGTGGATGATGAGCTAGTTTGGAAAAAAAATATTAAGAGGGGTGTTTATACTGCTAGGATGGGATATAAGGACTTGTTTGCTCATGATAGGTAGGGGGACAATATTTGGTGGTGGAAAGCGATTTGGAAGGTTAAGACGCCTTTAAAAACCAAAATTTTCTTATGGCTGGCCCTCAATAACAGAATTTTAACTTGGGATGTTTTAATGAAGAGGAGGTTTCAAGGTCCTAGAAGGTGTACACTTTGTCATAAGGAGCTTGAAACTATAAACCATTTATTGGTTGGCTATGTTTTCACAAAGTATGTATGGAAGGAGATTGAGGTGATTACTGGGAGCACAGGTACTTGGCAAGGAGACACATTGGAACTTTGTTTGCAGCAGTGTTTTGATTCTAAAGATCTGAAGTCCTACAGGGCCCTCCATTTCGTGGTGGCATGGGGAGTTTGGCTTGCAAGAAACTCAAATATTTTCCAAGACTCCTCTCAACCTGCTTTTAAAATTGCTACTCAGATCCATTCTTTCATTGCTGATATTGTGAAACCTACTGTGCAAAAAGGCCCAAGAAAAATGAAAGCTGCCAATGTCAACAAATCAGCTCCCTAGGGTTTTTTTGATGGTGCTTGTCAAGGCACCCCTCTTATGTGTGGGGCAGGGGGAATCCTCTTTCTTAAGGATTCTCATTTCATTCAGTTTAAGGTTGGCCTAGGAGGGGGCACAAATAATTATGCCGAATTAATTGCTTTGAAGCTTCTCTTGAAAATTGCTCTGGACCACCATGTTCAATAGCTCCAAGTTTTAGGAGACTCCTTGTTGGTCATCAATTGGATGAAGAAAATGTTCAGAATGGAGAACTTAACTTTGCAGCCAATTTTTCAATAGGTAAACATTTTGGCAGATGTCGTAAGCCCCATATCCTATACTCATATCTACAGAGAACTCAACTCTAAGGCGGATGTTTTGTCAAAGGAAGGTCTGCAGCTAACGCAAGGAAGATGGGAGCTAGTGGAAATAAAGGATGGTGTGACTATCCAAGAGACAGTGATTTCTTTGCTTGATAATTAAAAATGAAATATCCAGGAGGTTGTTTCTCGATCGCTTTTCCTTTCCTTTTTGGTTTTTCTCTTGTAGACAAAGTAGCTGAGCATTATAGACACCTTTGTGTAGAGGTCTTATGGGAATTTTTTAACTCTTAGCCCTTCCTTGATGGTACAAAGAAAATTTAGGTGGGGACAGCCTGTGTGTTTCCTGCCTGGTTATTCCAGCTTGCCTTGGGCAACTTCACAATGTAATTTTCTTTTTCTGGTGAAATAGAAATTATGATTTTTTTTCGAGGAAAAAAAAATCACAAGCAAACCATATATAAAAATCATCATAATAAACATTAACACATGAGATAACCAATATTCAAAGCCATGTATATATGTATAAATATGAAAGTCCCAAAGGTACAAAATGCCCGCAGGCTATATACATCAAAGCACTAAGGCTCATAGCAAAAAAATAAAAATTAAAAATACAAAAAGAGAAGCGACAAGTCACACTAGCTAGTACCAATAGGATCCTTCTGAGGACCCTGAGCTATAGAAACACCATGAGAACTCTATGAATGGTGAGTCCTACGACTCCTATCAGTCCCTTAGATAGAAATAGTGGTTGATGAAGAAGGAGGAACAGGAAAAGGAATCTGATGCTGGTACAGAATGTTCTCCAACATCTCTATATAAACAGCCTACGTGCACAGGCTCCTCAAGTCAGCACCCTCATAAGCAACCCGCTGAGAAATATCTACTCACAAAGAAGAAACAATAGTTGTAGTGTCACCTCCATTAGACCCTACCTGTAGCTAAGTCATCTCACCCTCTAGTTGAGTGACCTCACCTTCGAGCCTAGAAATATCCAAGTCCTTTGTAGCAATAGCATCGTTGCTAGGCCCATCACACATCCTGTCCACCTCACCCTGGAGGCAAGTCACCTCGCCCTAGTACCATGCCAACTCACCCTTCAGACGAGTAACCTCTAAACCTAGGCTATCATGCTTAGCCTGTAACAAGTCCCAATCCTCCTTTGTCCATTGAGGAGGAGCATCCTCGTCACCAACACCCCCATCACCTCCATCGCCACCATCACCACCAGCCTCCTCAAACTATGAAAAATCGATACCCATATCAACTCTCGAAGAGCTACCTCGTCGGTGCTTCACCGACCAAGGAACCCAACCTCCAACATCTACATCGTCACCACTCCCGTTGTCATCTACAATGACACTCGAAGTCCAAAACGGTTGGCCAGCAAACCAGGAGTCATACTCAAGGGTGGTACCTACATCATCCAAGTCCAAAACCTCTAAGTTTGGATCATTAGAAGGATCATCAACTCACTAAGAATTGGGAGCAACAGGTAGCCCTAACTCGTCACCCTGTTGCCTGTAGGTCATAAGCACATCAGGAACATCCTGAACCAGCCTAAACTGACACAGCACTCTATAAAACTAGATAAACTCCATATCCCTAATATGAGCGCCAACAACCCATTGTCCAACGAAGCTTTGTTGCATCCATCACCCAATCTCCAAGGATGCCAACTCATCAAATATCTAGTCAAGGAACTCAAGATATCTCTGTACTCTAAAGTGCTCACTATTGATCGACTAACCTTCTCACTGAGTACCCATCTATATGCACGAGAAGTAGCATCCACACCACAAGGTAAACCAATAGGTCGACCAATGATAATATGCTCCCAATACCAAATTTGGAGCAACAAACTACAACCGAGGCCCTTACCCCCCCGTCTCTTCACCTCATATAGCTCACTGTAAACCTCGTAGAGAAGAGTGGGAGCCCAGGCCAACCAATGAGGATTAGCTATCAAATCGAGAACAATAGGCACCTGGTTCCACAAGATCCTTGATCCCATGGAATTAGGCAACAAAATGTTGCTTAGTATATAGATCATGAAAACTAGGAGCACCCTCAGGCTACCGGTTTTAAACAGGTCCAAATAAGCAATACCACCCCTACTGTAGTCTATGTCCCACATCTCATCGAAAATAGGAAACAAAGCCTCCTTGTCGAGGCCAACCCGAACAACAGGGCCCTCGACAGGAACGCAAAAAATACGATAGATGTCCTCAAGGGTGATGGTCCGCTCCCCTGTCGAGAGTTGAAAAGCACCTCGGTCTGGATCCTAATGCTCAACAAGCACCGAAATAAGATCCTCATCAGCTCGGACGGTGCCTAACTGTCCACAACCATCTAGACCAACGGTTTGCAAAAAGGTCCAGTCGTCATCGAAAAGTGCCTTCAACACTTTCCGGATAGTCCTCGACCACCTATGTCGAGCATCAAGAAGCTTAACCTGAAAGAAACACATTAAGAATTAGAAAAACAACTGACATAAGCAAAAAAAAAACAAAAACAAATAAAAAAAATTTACCTACTACTGGTAATACAAATCAAAAACAAAATTTGTTTTACCTACTCCTGGTAACAAAAAAAATTTACCTACCACTGGTAATACAAATCAAAAAAAAAAAAAATACCTACTACTGGTAATACAAATCAAAAACAATTTTTTTTTTACCTACTACTGGTAATACAAATCAAAAAACAAAAAAATCAAAACCCTCAAAATTACAAAAAAAAATCAAAAAAAAAAAAATTTACCTACTACTGGTAATAAAAATAAAAAACAAAAAATTTTACCTACTACTGGTAATCAAAACAAAAACAAATTTTTTTTACCTACTACTGGTAATAAAAATCAAAAACAAAAAAAAAATTACCTACTACTGGTAATAAAAATCAAAACAAATTTTTTTTTACCTACTACTGGTAATAAAAAACAAAACAAAAAAATTTACCTACTCCTAGGTAATCAAAAACAAAACGATTTTTTTTTTTTTTTTTACCTACCCCTAGGTATAAAAAATAAAACTAAAAAAAATTACCTACTCCTAGGTAATAAAAAACAAAACAAAAAAAAAATTACCTACTCCTAGGTAATCAAAAAAAAAACAAAAAAAATTACCTACTCCTAGGTAAACAAAAACAAAATAAAAAAATTTTACCTACTCCTAGGTAACAAAAAAAAACGAAAAAAAAAAAATTACCTACTCCTAGGTAATCAAAACAAAACAAAAAAAAATTACCTACTCCTAGGTAATAAAAAACAAACAAAAAAAAAATCATTACCAACCCCACTTAATTATAAAAAACAACAAGAAAACAAAAAAGCAACAAACAAAAAAACAAACAAACAAAAACATAAAAGGAGGGACCACCTACCTCAGCAAACCGGGCGCCGACTTCCGCTCCAGCCGAGCCACTACCACCATTTCCCTCACCAGGCTCCATCTCGCTCATCTCACCAACAAATAAGCAAAATGACAACTGGCAGAATGACTTGAAAGTGACATCACGCCTTTATATAGCCGCTTTTGGCGACGAAAAACACGCGCCCATGTTTTCTGCAGCGTGTCAAAATGCAAACCCATGTTTTGTGCCACAAAATGCGTAAACGTGTTTTTGTAAGATAAAACGCGCAATCGCGGTTACCACCTTAAAAAACCGTATATTAGCGGTTACAAAAAAATAAAAACAACAAAAGCAAATGAAAGTCTAATAGGCTCAATGAACAATTCAATCAAATCAACCCAAGTTCGAAATTGACGCCCACTCCGTGAGGTTACAAATCATGGTAATGATACAATTAATCTGCATTAAGGAATTGCTAACATTCACTGGGACAGACACCTAGGATGATTGGTTCCTTCGAAACACAAACATGCATGTCAATCAAATCAAACGGTCTTTTGAATGGAAATTCACCAAGCTTGGGGCAATCATTTCCATAAAAACACAGAAAAATCATGACATTTTCATCAATTGGTTATTAGGCTTCACTAGTCACCCACTTACCAATTGAGGGGGTAAACACAAAAAAAAAAATATGCATATTGATTCTGTCGTACCAAAAAGAAATGAGTCCATTCATCCAATAAAGTTAGATGTCATTAGTTTTTGCACCGCATTGTGTTGTACACAATGCAGTACAAAAAGGGGCAACTGTAAACACCAAAATCCGACACCCTCTAAGTCACATTCACCACCCCACCATCAAATCCTGCATAATAAAATTATATGCCTAAGTCTAAACTTAGGGATATAAAATCCTACACATCATCCTATTTTCCTAATTTATTTAATTAGGAAAATCACCCTAGGATACCCTGTCTACCCATTGGACATGTGTCCTAGACACTTCACCCAACACCCCTGCCACATCTTACCCACTCTTATCTCCCTTTATCCTTGCACATGAGACAGATTCCCAACACCCATGCCACAACTCATTTGTTGTTGTCTCCTTGTCCCTTCACATAAAACAACATTCCACATCCCACTCCACTTGAAGCCACATCACACCAGTTAAGTGAGCCACACTGAATAACTCACTGTAACTGCCCCTTCCACCTGGCAGTTCAAATTTGCCACTTGCCATGTCATGCTTGCCACCTCTCATTCCCCTCCAAAGCCCTAGGAAACCTATAAAAGCATCATTAGTCCACAAAACAAAGGGATCTAAATTTGCTTATCGATAGGTTGTCAAAATATATCCAGGACGAGAAATTGAGAGCAAGAGCTCGATCTTGATCATTGGCACGCATCCCAAGACAACCTATCATTTCAACCAGAACCACCTGCTCGCAGTTTCACAACCGCAGGCCCGTGGTTTCCAGTCCACAACTGCGCTTCCACGGTTCCACAGTCCCAAGCACGAATTCATATGCACGACCGAGATCAATCAGTGACTTTAATAATTAGTGAGGTTTTATCTGTTTATTGTTGTTGTTATTTGTTTCATGCAAATTATCTGCTTAGGGTTTTATGTCTAGTACATATTTGATTGCTCAAATATACAGGTGCTACTGATCCCTTCGTTGGTTTACGTGTGTGCAGGTGACAGGTATTTTGGATAAGCTGTTGAAGCTGGAGTGGTCCCTTGTCGGATACCAAAGCCCACTCACCCTTTGAAGCTGCGACGAGAGAGCGAAGAACACTATATCCTGCAAAAGAGATGGAATATTTCCCCTTCATCAAAGCATTGTACTTCAGAGAGAGAATGAAACATTGTAACATTGCTCCCAATATGCTTGGGGCAATTCAAAAACCCTTTGTAAAAGTTGTATCAAAAATCAATACAAAAGGGGCATTTCTGCAATTTACTTTTGTGTCTGCATTCATCTTATTTTTGTGTTCAGTTCTTTGGTTACAAAAAGGTTTTATTTAAAACCATGGTGGGCTTATGTGGAAAGGGTTTTTCTTAAAAGCCAAGGTGGAATTTTGTTTCATCGAAAAAGGACCTCCGGTGATGAAGATATTAAAGTTTAAAGTTTAAGTTTAAATTAATGGAGGGCCGACCTATGTGCAATTAATGGAGGTTGGCATATATATGTAAAGGTTTCAATTTATTTCATAAAGTAGGCATATTATATATCGTCGGAAAGCTTATTTCGAGGGATATTTGAGTAACTTATTTAGAAGGAGAAATAAGGTGTGTGTAAAGAAATATTTTTGATTTTGCAAAGGGGTTCCAAAAGTGAAGTTTGCCTTGTTCTTTTTCAAGAGGATTAATTCTTTCATGAGGTGACAAGGTATGCAATATTGTGATTTATTTTATTTTATGGTATAAGTGGTTTTGGGAGTGAAAAGGTTATGCAATGTTTTGATTTATTTTATTTTATGGTACAAGTGGTTTTAGGAGAGATAAGGAAGTTGTGCAATTAAAGGCCTTGGTGATGATTATTGAAAAGTGGAGTAATGTTGATTATTTTGTGATCTACTAACCCTTGTGAAGATTGGCAAAAGAATTTTGTGATTGTGGCAGATTTACAAAGAGGTTTTTTCATCTTCATAAAAGGTATGGGCACATTCTCCTATTGACTGTTTATGGTGGTTGATTTCTGAAATATCATTGGAGAGAAAAATATTGATTGTGGTTTCCTTTTCAAAAGTGATTGGTTTAATGCTTCAAGGTTTTCTAGTTTGATAGTTGAGGTTAAACCTTATTTTATAAGCATTGTTATTGAAGTCCATTGGTTGTGAAAGAACTTGAGATAGAAAAGAACATGAGTATCATTGCTATGTGAGATTTGTGGTTGAACATTGTTGGAAACATTTGAGTTGGTTGATACATACTTGGACTAGAGTTGTGTGAGAAAGAGTTGTCCTTTGTGATGATTGGTTGAGTTGAGTTGATTGAGCCTAGTCAAGTGATGTGTGAAGTGATTGTTCAAGTTCTATGAAATAAACTATTCCATCATTCTATGTTGATTTGAGATTAAGGTTAGAATATATTGAGTCTCTAACAATTCTCTTTATGGTTCTATAAGACTTGAATTGAGTTGAGGTTGATTTGAGTTGAGAGTGATTATAGAACATATTGAGTCTCTAACAATTATCTTTATGCTTCTATGAGTTGATTTGAGTTGAGTTGAGATTGATTTGGGTAGAGAGTGATTTTAGAACATATTGAGTCTCTAACAATTCTCTTTATGCTTCTATGAGTTGAGTTGAGATTCATTTGGGTTGAGAGTGAGATTAGAACATATTGAGTCTGTAACAATTCTCTTTATGCTTCTATGAAGTTAATTTGAGTTGAGATTGCCATTCATTGTTGAGTTCATTTTTAGTACTACTTGAGCATGATTGATTGAGCTTTTGAGAAGGCATTTTCTTGGTGAGCTTGCTAGAGCAGATTTGGGCAAGTTCTTGGTGAGCTTGCTAGAGCAGATTTGGGCAATTTCTTGGTGAGCTTGCTAGAGTAGATTTGACAAGTTCTGTGTGAGATTTTTAAGCAAGTTCTATGTGAGCCTATTGAGTAGGTTCTTATTGAGCCTATTGATAAAACTTTGGAGGTGACATAGTATAGATGACAAAGTCTTAGTGGATAGAGATCCAGTAGCCAGCATAGTTGAAGATAGATCTGAATGATGAGTCTTCAAGTGGAGAGAGGTCCACCAATCAGTGCAGTAGAGAGACAAAGTTTTCTATAAGATCACATAGCCAGAGCAAAAGGGGAAAGAGTTCTCCTGTGGAAGATATCCACGAACTTGAGATTAGGAGATCAACATCTCCTTTGGACAGAGATCCATAAACATTGTAATTGGGAGTGATTCCCAAAGAGATTGATTGAGAAAGTTTTAGTAAAATATTTTCTCCGTGGAGCACCTCACATTGGGGGAACCACGTTAAATCTTGTGTCTCAATTGTGTGTGGTTACTTGTGCTCTTGATTACTACTACTATCTGAGTTATTAATGCACATTGCTATATTTGGTTATTGCAATTAAGGACATTAATTGATATTGGTTTGGAAAGAAAGTAAAAAGTGGTCTTATACTGTTCACCCCCCTCTCAGTATAAGCTTGTGTTATTCAATTGGTATCAGAGTGGGTTCCTTCGGAAAGTCTAACAACTTGAGGGTAAATTCTACAAGAACACAAATGACTTCACATAATGGATTATCTACAAATAAGGCTTCATTGTTTGATGGTAACAATTATGCTTTCTAGAGCATGAGGATGAAGAACTACTTGATATCACAAGGATATGAGGTATGGCAGATGGTTGAAAAAGAGTATAGGGTTGAAGGTGATCCCGAGGAAGATAAGACTACCAAGAAATTGGTTGAGATAAATGCAAGAGCAATAAATTACATTTTGAGTGGGCTACGTGAGACAGATTTTGTAAAGGTCATGGTATGTACTTCAGCTAATGAGATGTGGACCAAGTTGAGGAATACTTATGAAGGATATTCCAAGGTAAATTTGGCAAAACTACAAACTCATAGAAAAATATTTGAGGAATTGAAAATGGAAGATTCTTAAGATATTGCAAAGTTCTTACTTCGAGTTGATGATATTACTAACACTATGAGAGGCCTAGGTTTTGAGATAAAAGAATCAAAAGTTACTCAAAAGGTTTTGAGATCACTTCCCATGAAAAATGATGCAAAGGTTTCAGCAATAGAAGAAATAATGGATATCAACAAGTTAACAATGGAAGAATTGCAATGTACTCTCACATCTTATGAGATGAGGTTAAGTAAGCATCAAGCTCCAATAAAAGAGATTGCATTCAAGACTTCAAAAAAAAGAGAAAAGGAAAGTTTCAGAAACAAATAGAGTTTTATAAAATGATGAGGAAGCTAACTTCATCAAAAGGAATAAGGACTCAAGGAATTTCAGAGATATAAGGAAAGTCAGGTGCTACAAGTGTGGTGATCTTGGTCACTATGCATACAAGTGTCCACATGAAGAAATCAGTGATGATAAAAAATAGGGTCACAGAAGAAAAGAATATGGAAAGCATAAGCATGACAAAGATGATAGATTCAAGAAAAATATGTATGAGAAGAAGAAAATTTTTTGTAAGGCAAATAAATCTTACTACATTGTAGAAGCAAGTGATAGTTCAGATTACAATGATAAATATCAGTCAGATGAAGAAGAATGTACATTCTTTGGAATAAGTGAAGAAAAGTAAGAACACCTATTCCTAGGTATTGAAGTTAAATAAGAGGATGTGCCTATTGAAGAAAGACATGAAGAGTTTGCCATAGCCATTGAGCAAGCATATAGGTACAATAAAGGTCTAAGGATACTAAAATGCTTCATATGTGGAGATTTTGGGCATATAGATGATGATTGCACATACTACAACAATTACAATAAGGAAAGTGTATTTGAAAAAGAAAGCAACAGTTCTAGTGACAATTTCAGCAGTAGTGAAAACAAAGAAGTCTCATTTTTGGTAATAAAAAAGGAAGAGGATGAGCCAAGTAAACAAAAATCAAAAATCAAAAGGTTAAAAGAATAATATAAGAATCTTGAAAACAATATTCGAACAGATGTCAAAATCAGAGAAGAACTACTTCAAACAATCAGTAATCTCAGAGAAGAGCTTCAAAATGCAAAAAGGATAGAAGAAATGATGAATGAAGAACTAAGGGTAACAACGACAAGACATGATACATTAGATGAAAATATTCAAAAAGGAGTGGAAACTTATTTTAAGGTTGTATCTTACTTCCAAGAAAAGTCACGCTCAAAGGGAAAAGAAATTCTTGAAGAGAAAGGCAATGAAGAGGTTTTAGATGCTACAAAGAAGGTTCAAGAATGCAATGCACAAGTTGAAGATGATCATAAGGATAATGGTCAAGAAAGGTATGAGGAACCAAGGCATAAACAAAGGGCTTTTCAAAGATATTTTTTTCTTGTAATGGATTTGGACATAGGGCTATACATTGCAGAATCCATGGATCAAAGAAGTTTGATTTTGCTAGAAGAAACTTCAAAGGAAGAAGGTATGATTTTCAGGGACATTGCTTCTCATGTAACATGATTGGTCATAAAGCTTTTCAGTGCAAAGGAAATGAACAACATGGTTTTGGTTTTAGAGCTACACAATTCACAAGTCATGGTCATAATGGTCATGAAAACAGATCTTCACAATACAGGGTTCAGGAAAGGAATGGATATGGAAATTATTTCAAGAATAATTTCAGGACATGGGCACCAACCAAAGGCTACAATATCAAGTGTTTTAATTGCAATAACTTTGGGCATATTGCAAGGTGGTGTAGGACTCAATTCCAAACAAGTTCAACGCAAGAAAGTCAAACAGATTCTAGACAAGAAGATCAAGTAATTCATCAAAAGAAGGATATCAGAAAACATGGAAGGAAGTTGATAGAGGAAATAAATAAAATGATATGGGAGTAAAAGTATTCCCACCCCAAAATTAATCACCTCAATATAAAAAAGGTGGTGAGGGGGCTAATCTTAAGAGTTATATCTTTTAGCCCCATAAGTGTCCCTTTTGCCATTGATGTCAAAGGAGAAGATATTCGAGTAAGGGAGAGAGTATTGAGTTAGGGGGAATAGTCTCCAAAGAGAGTATTGAGTTAGGGGGAGAAGCCTCCATAGAGAGTAGTGAGTCAGGGGGAGCAGCTTTGATTCTCAGAGATGGTTTTTGTAGTGATTGTGGTGTTTGTATTAGAGGTGTTGCCATCAATGACAAAGGGGGAGATTTTTGGAAATTTGAGTTAATTTGAGACATTTTATGTTGTCATTGATGTCACATGGATCATTGATGTCACATGGATCACATTTGGTTTTGGTGGCCAAAATATTTCATAAAAAAGCATTTATGATATTTTGGAAAGCACGGCTATTTACACGGTTTTTATGAAAACCAAGGCAAACAAAATAAAAGGTTTTATTTAAAACCATGGTGGGCTTATGTGGAAAATACTTTTCTTAAAAGCCAAAGTGGATTTTTTTTCATTGAAAAAGGACCTCCGGTGATGAAGATATTAAATTTTAAAGTTTAAGTTTAAATTAATGGAGGGCCGACCTATGTGCAATTAATGGAGGTTGGCATATATATATGTAAAGGTTTCAATTTATTTCTAAAAGTGGGCATATTATATATCATCGGAAAGATTTTTTTGAGGGCTATTTGACTAACTTATTTATAAGGAGAAATAAGGTGTGTGTAAAGAGATATTTCTGATTTTGAAAATGGGTTCCAAAAGTGAAGTTTGCCTTGTTCTTTTTCAAGAGGATTAATTCTTTCATGAGGTGACAAGGTATGCAATATTGTGATTTATTTTATTTTATGGTATAAGTGGTTTTGGGAGTGAAAAGGTTATGTAATGTTTTTATTTATTTTATTTTATGGTACAAGTGATTTTAGGAGAGAGAAGGAAGTTGTGCAATTAAAGGCCTTGGTGATGATTATTGAAAAGTGGAGTAATGTTGATTATTTTGTGATCTACTAACCCTTGTGAAGATTGGCAAAAGAATTTTGTGATTGTGGCAGATTTACAAAGAGGTTTTTTCATCTTCATAAAAGGTATGGGCACATTCTCCTATTGACTGTTTATGGTGGTTGATTTCTGAAATATCATTGGAGAGAAAAGGATTGATTGTGGTTTCCTTTTCGAAAGTGATTGGTTTAATGCTTCAAGGTTTTCTAGTTTGAGAGTTGAGGTTAAACCTTGTTTTATAAACATTGTTATTGAAGCCCATTGGTTGTGAAATAACTTAAGTTAGAAAATAACATGAGTATCATTGTTATGTGAGATTTGTGGTTGAACATTGTTGGAAACATTTGAGGTGGTTGATACATACTTGGACTAGGGTTGTGTGAGAAAGAGTTGTCCCTTGTGATGATTGGTTGAGTTGAGTTTATTGAACCTAGTCAAGTGATGTGTGAAGTGATTGTTCAAGTTCTATGAAATAAACTATTCCAGCATTCTATTTTGATTTGAGATTAAGGTTATAACATATTGAATCTCTAAAAATTCTCTTTATGGTTCTATAAGACTTAAATTGAGTTGAGGTTGATTTGAGTTGAGAGTGAGATTAGAACATATTGAGTCTCTAACAATTCTCTTTATGCTTCTATGAGTTGATTTGAATTGAGTTGAGATTGATTTGGGTTTAGAGTGAGTTTAGAACATATCGAGTCTCTAAAAATTCTCTTTATGCTTCTATGAGTTGAGTTGAGATTGATTTGGGTTGAGAGTGAGATTAGAACATATTGAGTCTCTAAAAATTATATTTATGCTTCTATGAAGTTAATTTGAGTTGAGATTGTCATTCATTGTTTAGTTCATTTTGAGTACTACTTGAGCATGATTGATTGAGCCTTTGAGAAGGCCTTTGGGACAGATTTGAGGACAGTGTTGGTACAGATTTGAGGACAGTATTTGGGCAAGTTCTTGGTGAGCTTGCTAGAGCAAATTTGGGCAAGTTCTTGGTGAGCTTGCTAGAGCAAATTTGGGCAAGTTCTTGGTGAGCTTGCTAGAGAAAATTTGGGCAAGTTATTGGTGAGCTTGCTAGCGCAGATTTGACAAGTTCTGTGTGAGCTTGTTAAGCAGGTTTTGTGTGAGCCTATTGAGCAGGTTCTTAGTGAGCCTATTAACAAAGCTTTGGAGGTGACAGAGTACATAGGATAGAGTCTCAGTGGATAGAGATCCAATAGCCAGCATAGTTGAAGACAAATATGAGTGATGAGTCTTCAAGTGGAGAGAGGTCCACCAGTTAGTGCAGTAAAGAGACAGAGTCTTCTAGAAGATCACATATCTAGAGCAGAAGGGGAAAGAGTTCTCCTATGGAAGATATCTACGAACTTGAGATTAGGGAATCAACATCTCCTTTAGATAGAGATCCATAAACATTATAATTGGGAGTGATTCCCAAAGAGATTGATTGAGAAAGTTTTAGTAAAATATTTTCTCCGTGGAGTACCTCACATTGGGGAACCACATTAAATCTTGTGTCTCAATTATGTGTGGTGACTTGTGCTCTTACTTACTACTGCTATTTGAGTTATTAATACACACTGCTATATTTGGTTATTGCAATTAAGGACATTAATTGATATTGGTTTGGAAAGAAAGTAAAAAGTGGTCTTATATTGTTCACCCCCCCTCTCAGTATAAGCTTGTGTTCTTCAAAAGAAATGACTTTGCCCTCTACTTTCTCAGGGTCCCAAAGACATAGTAGGCCACTAGAAGTACCTTGGGCAAGGCTGAAAGAGTAGTAACTATTTTTCCAAATGGTTTTAGTAATATTATGAAGTCTAGATTGATCAATATTTGTTTCTTGCATGATGAGAATAGTGGGTCTAATTTCTTTTCTCACAGTACCTGCAAGTCTTTATTTGGCAACACTATTTAGGCCTCTCACATTCCATGAGAGGATCTTCATTTTGAACCTTTGGAGGGTTTCTTACCTCCCTTTGGTTGTTGCACGGGGGGTTTGGATATTTTTGGATCATCTTTCACCTGACTGAACATGTCTAGGAAGAGAGTCTTTTGAATATCATTTGCAATTTCATCATCTGTTTCTTTTTTCTTTTGATCTTGAGTGGATGGTCTTCCCTTATTTTTATCACTACTATAATCCACTGAAGCTTTTTTGTAACTTCTGGTATTTTGGGGACTAAAATCAAATTTAGTTATGCTAGGACTAGAAATTTCAATCTGGTTTTCAGAGTTTGGTTGGGCTTCAGGACGTGGGTGGGATGGACCATATTTGGATCGAGAATGAGGAGGAGGAGCAGCTTCAGGGAAAAGGACTTCATCTCTTGTTTCAGACTTAGGATTGGTGAATTCAAATAGAATATCAAAACGACTAGGGAAAGCGACCAGGGAGCTTACCTTACCTTGGTCTCCTGATGGTTCTGAATTTACCATTTGATTTCCTTTGATATATGAAGAGCTTTGGGGCTTTGCTGGTTGATAAAAACTACCATTGTTGGTTTTTTTGACCTTTTGGGAATGAAATCTGATCGCTTGATACCAAAACTAAGGATCATTTCTATGGGAGTTAGAAATATATTTCGGCTACCTGAGAGACGAGCATTGGTTCTTGAGGTGTCCTTGAGACTGGTATTCGATGCAGAATGTAGTTTTATTTTCATACTTTATAGCCTAGCATCTACGATAAGATCCATACACAAGATTGATTCGAGTGGGAAGCTAGAGATCTAGGTTGGCGTTAACACAAATGTTGGCATGAATCATGCGAGTTTAGGCTCGGGTAGCAGGGTCGATGGCTACAAGTTCACCTATAGATCTGGCAATCCCATGCAAAATGTCCTCATGACAAAATAGATGAGAAGGTCTAGAAGGCGAACCCAGATAGGAGCATAATTAATGCTTTGAGTGTTTGCGTTGAAATCCTCCCCCCATTTTTAAATGAATAGGATATTCCTTCCATAGAACCAAGGGCCTCCGATGAGTATTCGGGAAGCATCATCCTTTTTATTGAGGCAGATAAGGAAAAACCCTCGTGAGAGAGCAACAATCTCCAAACTCCCTAAGGTTCTCCATTTGGAAATAGCCCACCGACGATTGGACTCGATATCAGGTTTACCTTCAATAAATTTCCCAACCATAGAGTGGGTTTCCAGAGATAGGTAATCAACCATGAGGGCTTTCAAAATTACCGAATCTTCACCATTTAGGAGCAAAGTGTTACGACCTTCGGGTTTGCTTCCAAAAGAAATTTTCTCTGACTTTTCTAGCATAAGTTCCAAAGTAGGGGAATTTGATTCCATGTGTTGAAGGGGACCCACCCTGGGTGGAAATTTCATTTGGTTTGTTCAGAGGGTCCTTTTTCCAATCCCTTTCCACATGTCCAGAATATTGGTTAGTACCATCGAGGTCTAGATTTGATCCCACCATTCCCTCACCGCTTGTCGCTTCATTGGGAGAGATTTTGCCTGGTTTGAGAGGTCTTAGAGGAGCTGTCCCGCCTGTGGAAGTTTGAACATTTGGATTCCCGCCTAGTTTCGACAGAGTGCTTGAGTTCGCCATCATTTGTAGACTACCACATTTAATACAACTTTGTAATACAAGCAAATAAAAATTATTTAAAAAAAAAAAATTATCATGGATTTTTATGTAAGAAGGTTAAACTAAGTTTTTTTTTGAATACATAGAAGAATTGGTTACAACCACACTATTTTTAGTAATTGTAAGTGTAGGGTTCAAACCACAAGAGTTGCATCCACCAAACTTATTTCACCTCGTTGTTGTTGACCCGGTACAAGGGGACCATCGATCACTTGGGATTCATACCATTATCATTGGTCTGGCATGCACTCAAAGGATTCAGATCAGACTAGTAGAGAGTGTTTATCAATTGACAGATCAGACTAGTAGAGAGTGTTTGTCAATTGACAGATTTTTTTAAGAGTTGCACTTTTTTTTAAGTTGCTTTAACAAAGATAATACATTAGGGTTTTGTTTTTTTTTTTTGTTTTTTTGGTCTAACAAGGATAAGGTAGTGGTTAGGATTTTGGCTTTTCTTTGGTGAAGTTTAAGATTCAAACCATGGTCTATTCAGATAGAGATCATGGTTGACTTTGTCTAACCCAATAAATTAAGGTTTATAATAACTGACTTTATCTAACCCAATAAATTAAGGTTTATAATAACTAACTTTGTCTAACCCAATAAATTAAAGTTTATAATAATAATAACTACAGTATTTTCAATTCTTTTATATATTAAAAAATATAAAAACTAGACTTTTTTAACATTAAAGTTTTAAATCTCAAAAAATGATAAGCAAGGAAGACTTATTATAAAGATATTAAGAGTTAGAATTCTCATGGCACTCAAGTTCTCACAGGAATACATTAAAAAATATAAGTTTTGTGTTAAGAGTTATTAAAAGGCTTTAAAAGAACGATGATTTAAGGACATTGGCTCTAAAAGATGAAGTGACCTGTCTTTGAGATAATGTATTGATAAAGGTTTTAGGTTTTATGTTGAAATTTAAATTAAAAAAATATTTTTTATTATATTTTAATTGTATAGTTTTATTATTAAAATATGCTTGTTTATTTGAAGGATGAAAGGGTAAAATGTTTTTTATTATATTTTAAACGTATACTTTTATTATTAAAATATGTTCGTTCATTTGAAGGATAATCTTTATTATGTTCTATGGTCTTTATTAGATTTAAATTTAATTGAGAGGGAATATTTTTATTATATTCCAACTGTATACTTCTATTATTAAAATATGCTTGTTCATTTGAAGGATGATTTTTATTATGTTCCAAAACATGCTTGTTAAAAAATGGTGACCTTTTTTAACACTCTACAATGTCCTTGTTGGTTTTAAATGCTGTGTGACAGATAACATTGACAAAACTAAGGCTCACGTCAGCGATAGCGCTGTTTAGGAGTGATTCTGCTTCCACCGCCAAATCACGGCACCTAAAAACATGGAATTGGGGAACTGCAGTGGAGGGACACGCGTTGCTTATATCAGACTTCATTCTGTTTTTGATGACTCGTGGCAGTTTTGAACCCGCGGGATCTGGAGGCGCCTTTTCTGTTATCTAAATGATATGATTTATATTTTCCCACAACCTCCGAGTAGTGCTTGCTTGGCACCTGGATTTTCAAAAAACAAAAAAGAATCTCCAACTTATTTCAATCTTCCTGGGAAATTTGGAGCATTTAAGCAAGAGACCCAGGAGGGAAGGTGATTCAGAATTAGAACTAACAAAAAGAAATTGATATTTGGGCAATAAATTTAATTCAGGAGTAAGCCAGAGAACATACTGGTGTTTGGGTCAGAAGGAAACTTAGTTGCTAAAGAAAGAGCTTTGGCTCTGGATAATGACAGTTGTCAAGGGGAGATAGAGATCATGACAAACAACAAGGTTTCAAAGCCCTAACTTACCAACCAATGAAAACAAGCCAGACCTGATGAATCTGATCAATCAAGTCAGACCAGCTGGGTTGTTAGGATTATTGGAAAGAAAGAAAAAATGTGTCCCAGATTCTTGTTCAAATGAGGCAGAACCCAATTCATCACAAGAGGGTGATTGCCTTGCCGAAATGCTTGCAAGCAGCTGCAGTGACTGTGAATGATCTGATGACTGCTTGTGCTCAGTGATGAAATTCCTTGCAATGATGTTGCTTTTGACAGAGATTCTTTCTCCAGGCTCCTGCATCCGGTTTCTCTGTCGGAGACAAAAAAAAAAAAAGTTGTTCTGCTTTGTTTTATTATTTGAGTAAAGCTTGATCTGTAGCTCGGGGAACACAAATAGATCATCTTAGTTTGCCATTGTTTATGTAAAATGTTTTTGATTAAAAATGAGTTACTTTGTCCATGGTACATTTCTGGATCCAGCATCCGGCATAGGTTAGTTGGAGCTATATTAACTACCAAGGAGTGTGTGCCTGCCTCTTTGAGAGACCACCTGTCTAGGAAAAGATCCCCTGAATCGACCGTGCCATCTCTTTTCCACTTTTCTGGCCAGCGCGTGGGCCGTTGATGCAATCATAGTCATCAAAGAATCTAAGATATTTAAAGTTTTTTATAAGATCAAATTTGTTAAAGGAAAAAAGTTGATCTATTAATATGGTCTGATCTGATCAACAAGATAAAAGAGATGTTTGACTTTTGCACATTAATATGTATACGCTAGACAAAACAGATCTAAAAATTGTTTTAACTTTTCTACAAATCTTATTGTTTCATTTATGAAAAGGAGAATATCATCTACAAAAAATAGATAGATGACTCCTAGTGTTTTACGTATTCTAATTTTCTTTATTGCTCCTTCCTTCTTGATTTTTAAAATACACCTACTTAATCCCTCAACTACCAAAAGAAATAACAGTGGTGATTAGGGTCAACCTTGTCTTATCTCTCAAGAAGATTTCAAGAACTGAGAGGCTAACTCATCAACCAAAACTACAAATGAAAAAGAATAAAGACATCCCATAATCCAATTCACCATTTGCACATAGAACCCAATATGAGTATCATTCTTAAATATAGTCAGTTTAATCTGTCAAAATTCGTGGAGAGATCCAACTTCATCACCATTTTTGGCAGTTTCTTTGATTTATGGTATGAAGACTTTCTTAAGCAACTTCAATTGCTTCATGAATCTATCTACCATTGAGGAAATTAAATTGTTCAATAGATATCGAAATAGAGAGGAATTTTTTAATTATTGATGCAATTAATTTTGCTATGATTTTGAGCACACAAGTACACAAAGAAATGAGCCTAAAATCATTAAAGGAAAAAGGATTGACCTTTTTTGGAATAAGAGCAACGAACGTAGAGTTGAAGATTGCATTTACCCTTCCTATTTGCCTAGACTCCTCTACAACCTTGAGCAAGTCAAACTCCAAAATGTCATAGATCCTGAGAATGAATTGCATAGTCCACCCATCAGGTCCTGGACACTCTCATCTTTTTGCAAGGAGGTTAAAACAACTTTAAGCTCTTCCTTTGAGACTTCCTTAATAAACTCACCATTGGCTTCCTCATCTATAAATTTGGAAAATATAGAAGTTATTCTGATTATTTCAGCTATATTAACTTGACCAAGATCCTTTTATAGTTGACCAAAATGCCTTACTCCCATATCTACTATTTCTTTAAAGGAAGAAACTTACTTCCATCTTGTCCTTATAACTTCCATATTGTATTTTTTTGTTTTCTATGATTTGCAAAGCTATGAAAAATTTTATTGTTCTCATCCCCATCTTAAATCTAGAGTACTCTACTTTTGAGCCTCTATTGTGCTTCTCTATCTGCCAACAATCTTCTCTTATCTTCTTCCAAAATTTGATACTTAAGCCTTATTTCCTCATCCAATTCTTTTTCAAAGTCAAATGCTAGAAACACTGCAAGCTCCTCCTCAATCTCCCACAATTTTTGCTCATCCATGAGTTTATTTTTATAGGGCCACTCAAACATTATTGCGTTAACCCTTTTTAGATTTGTTGTAAATTGAATACTAGCCAATTCTCTTAGACTAAGATTAAACTTCACCCATTTTGATTTGACTAGACATATGGCAAGAGATTGCAAAGTAAAAAACTATAAAGAACGAGACATAAAAGTTTGATCATGAGATAAATGTTAAGATGAAGCAAGGAAATCATACTATAATAGAAGTTGGATTAGATCAAGGATATTTCACTCCAAAAAAAGAGGCAAAAAAAACCATCTACAACATCATATGGCAAAGGCCATCTTAGGTCACTTGGATCAACTGTTGGAAGAAACAAAGGATATAAGGAATGAAAAAGTAGAATATGCAATTTCAAGTTCAGAAAGAATTAAAGGTGCAAAGAAAGAAGCCAAAGAAAATTCTAAAACAAAGATGGCATAAGAGGTCAAGTTTAATCCAAGTAAATCATCTTCTTTTTCCTTTAGTATAGAACCCTCTTGATAATAAAAATGAAAGCAGTATAAAGGTTATCCCTTACAATTTAGGGTTTCAAAAGCCACATAATAAAGAAATGAGAATGAAAGAAATCCATAGCAATTTAATGTTTCAGGGCAACATAATAAGTTAATTGCTATGGTAGAGTGTCCTTGCACTTTAGGGTTTCTAAGGTAACATAAAGAAGAAAGTGTTTTGAGTTTGCTCTTTGTATTTTGGATCCTTTAGAGCAAGAAAAAGCTATACATGATAAGTCTTAAAGAGATTGATGAAGATGAAAGTGTTGGTGGAAAAAAAAAGACCCAAGAAGCAAAAACAAAGAAAAAACAAAAGAGGATATTGATATTGGAAAAGAAATACAAATACCACAAGTGTTAATAAGAAGTGAGGCTTGGTGTGAGCATGAGTCGGTAGTAAGTGCAATAGCGAGTGCGAGTGTGAGCTGAGACTAAGTGCAACAACAAGTGAGAGCGTGATTTGGGAGTAAGTGCAGTCGAAAGCAAGTGCAAGTGAGTGCAGCCAAAAGTGAGTGCAAGCGTAAGCTGGGAGTAAGTGCAACAACGAGTGCAAGAGTAAGCTAGGAGTGAGTGTGCAAGTCGAGAGCGAATGAGATCAGCTAGGGAGTGTGAGCTGAGATTCAGTCATGGTAGAAGAGCGTCAAGTTCACCCAAAGTGCATCAATGCTTCAAACCCTTACCATGAATGTGTGGAACATTGTTTTCAAAAAATTGTTGAAGCCAAGGAATGTCGAGAAAAATAAGAGACAAGGGCAATTATGAGCCAAGAGAGAGTACAAGTTGGGAGTGAGTGCAAGGCAGGAGAGAGTGCGAGGCAAGATAGAGTGTGAACCAAAAGGGAGTGCAAACTAAGAGGGAGTGCAAGCCTGGATTTAATCATGGCAAAAGAGCGGTAGGCTCATCCAAAGTGCACCAATGCTTCAAACCCTTACCACGAATGCGTGGAACATTGTTTCCAAAAAAGTGAAGGATCGCTGAGAAAAAGAAGAGACATAGGCAATTGTGAGGTAGGAGGGAATGCAAGCTGGGAGTAAGTGTGAGGCAAAAGGGAGTGCAAGCTGGAAGTAAGAGCAAGTGCGAGCAGAGAGGGAGTGCTAACAAAAAGGAAGTGTGAACCAAGAGGGAGTTCAAGCCAAGAGCAAGCCCCATGAGCTATTATGGAAGGAAAGTATTTTTGAAATCCCTAATGGAAATTCAAGATGCCCTAGCTAGAAATCAAAATGCCCTAGTTGGAAGTATGAAGGCCCAAGCTGGAGATAAGCAAAAGAGCGAATACATGGCAAGTTCGATCCAGGTAGCAGATGGTACACCAGAAGTAAGTATCAAGGATGATATTGAGCATGATATAATGGTTCTTAAAAGTAGAGGGCTAATATGTAAGTTCTATAGATCATGGTCAAGGTTTTTTGAGATTTAAAATTGGATCAAGTGGGAGTGGGGATTGAATATTCTATGACTTTTCTTCCAAAAGGTTTTTTCCTCATCATATTTTCCAGTTCAAAAATTAGGGATAAAATAATGGTTATTGGCCCATGGTTTAGGGGAAGAGATGCACTTTATTTGAGACCATGGAACAATTTTTTTTCGTTGAGTCAGAAACTATTAAGAAGCTTCCAGTGTGGGTTAGGATTTTTGGACTTCCATATCAGGCGATAAATCATGATGTTTTGAAAAATATTGGAGATACCCTTAGGGGAATTCATCAAGGAATGACCAACAACTAAGGAGTGAAAGCATGCTATGCATGCTATATATACTTGAATATGTGTTGCTATGGATAATTGAAAACCTTTGCCACAATCCATTAAGATTAAATATGAATCAAGCAAATGAGATCAACAAGTAGATTATGAAAATATTGCATTTCATTGCCACAATTATTTTGAGATTGGACACATGGCAAGAGTTTGCAAAGTAAAAACTATGAAGAAAGAGAAAAACATCCAGCCATGAGATAAACTTCAAGACAAAGCAAGGAAATCATTCAATGATAGAAGCTAGATCGGATCAAGGATATTCCACTCCAAAAGAAGAGGCAAATAAATCCTATCGACAATATCAATTGGCAATTTTAGAAGGAATTAAAGGTGAAGATGTGGACATAAAACACAAAACAAAGAAAACAAAAAAAGGTCAAGTTTATTCCAGGTAAATCATCTTCATTTTCCTCAAGTAGTATACAATCCTCTTCAGGTAATAAAAGTGAAAGTGGTGAAGATGTTATCCCTTGCACTTTAAGGTTTCAAGAGGAGAATAATATAGAAATGAGGTTGGAAGAAACCCATAACAATTTAGGGTTTTTAGGGCTGAATAAGAAGGTAATTGCTACAGAAAAACATCCTTGCACTTTAGGGTCTCCGGGGAAATATAAAGAAGATTGTGCTTTTGACGTTATTCCTTACAATTTAAATACTTTAGAACAAAGTAAACCTAAAGATGATGTCTTATTATGAGCAATGTGAGAATATTGAAGAGATTGATGAAGATGAAAGTATTGTTGAGAATGAAAAAATACGAAGACCCAATAAGCAAAAACAAAGAGAAAAAGAAACACAAAAGGATATGGATATGGGAAAACAAAAGCAAATATCACAAGTGTTAACAAGACATGGAGTTAAACCCATAAATAAAATAAAAAAACAACAATGAAAATAATATCTTGGAATATTAGGGGAATAAATAAGAACCTTAAAAAAACGTATTAAGAAAATTTGAGGTTGTTATAGACAATATATTTTTGGATATAGAAGTTGGGTAGCAAATATTTTAGCCATTTGAAGTGTTGAATTTTATTGGACAAAATTTAAAATTTTGAAGGCATTTGATATAAAAGGAGTTGATTGTGGAAACTTGGCAGTTTGAAGAAGATGAAAAAATATCTTTGATAGAAGGATAAATGAAGAATATCTTTGATAGAAGGATAAACGAAGAATATCTCCGATAAAAATACAAAGTTGAATATGTTTTAATTAACTTGTTAGAAATGTAAACCCACAATTAAAAAAACAAGTGAGGCTAAACCCACAATTAAAAACAATAAGAGATGACAAAAATGATATCTTGGAATGTTACGGCATTGATAAAACCCCTAAAAAGTGTTAAGAACTTGTTAGACTATTATAGACAATATATTTATAGACATGAAAATTGGATAACAAATATTTTAACCATTTGTAATGTTGAATTTTATTTTAACAAAATTCAAATTTTAAAAGGTAACTATACAAGTGAGATTTTATCTCCTAATAAAAATGGCATCAATGAATTTGGGCTTTGGAAGCTCTTTTGGGAGACCGTATTTAAACCAAACGCAATCCAACATGTGTATTTGTGTCAATGAGATTATAAAAAAAATGATTAACATTTTAAGGAAGATAAGAAATATCTTCAACAAATAAACAAAAATAAAATAAAAAAACTATCTATGATAAAAAAAACAAGTTAAATATAATTTAATTAACTTAACAATAATATAATAAAAATAACATAATAATTTATTATAAATAATCTTATGAAATTGGGATGTGTTGATATAGAAAGATTGGTATGAAACAAATTAAAAAAAAATCTTGGTTTCTAAAAAAAACAGGACTCTATTTTGTTAATGATGGAAAATACCAAGAAATTGTGTGGGCTGCCCCCCTTCGGATAACATGCATATCTTACCTTAGGTAGCAAGGAAATCTAATACACGCAGAAAAGAAGGAAAAAAAACAAGAATGCACCCAACTAAATGTGGCCCCAGGTAAGGCTTAACTAAAGTCTATCAACAAGAGCCGTGAAGGTGCTTCGTTTAGTTGGGTTGTTAGGGATCAAGTTCTAGTCTCTAGAAGGTCGATGATTGATTTATTTATTTGGATAGAAAACAAAAAAATTATAAAATAAATTATAATTTTTTAAAAATATAATTAAAATTAAAAGGGTTATGATAATTATGAGATCATTTAAAAGTATTTTAAAAATTAAAATATATTTGCTTAAAATTGTGTTTAGAAAGGTTGCATTTAGTTATTCAATTTGAAAACTTATTTACAAGATGATGTTTTTTTGTTTGAGTAAAATAACATATGTTAATGAGTATTGTGTGCATGGGCATTTACATATTGTTTTGGACTTATATTGAGTTAGCAAGATATTTATAAAAAGTTATAAAATAACTGTGTAAGAAGAATTAAGTTGCTTTTTTTTTAATTTAATAATAATGTAATTTTTTATTAATTTAATCAGAGTGATTTTAACATAATTAATATAATTAATTTTATAATATTTTAAAGGGGTTTCATACAGTGACTTCTGGGCGGGAGGTCACTACTTCAACTTCTCGCTCCTTCCTTGGCTCCTCTTAGGGTTTTCAGGCGGATCTTTGCTTTGTTGTGGAATTCTAGGCAGATCTCTTTGTTTTCCTAGGGTTTCAGGTCTTTCTTGCCGCTACTTGGTGCTTCGAGGATCTCCTAGACCTTTTCTGCTTCTTCTTGAGGTGTTCCAAGAAAGAGGAGGTAGATCTCATTTTCTTCTGGCAGATCCGTAGCACAATTAGGAGATGCCCCGGTGCAAGAGCAAGAGACCTCCCGCTATAGGTGGGAGGTCACCTCTTCATCTTCTTGCTTCCTCCTTAGCTCTTCCTAAGGCTCTTTGGTGGATCTCTTGCTTTGCTGTGGAATTATCAACAGATCTCCTAGTTCTCCTAGGGTTTCTGGCCCTTCCTATCGTTGCTTGGTGCTTGGAGGGTCTCCAAGCCCTTTTTTGCTTCTTCCTGAGGTGTTCCAGGAAAGAGGAGGTAAATCTTCTTTTCTTCTGGTGGATCCGAAGCGCGCTTAGGAGATACCCCGATGCAGGAGCAAGAGACCTCCCGCTACAGGCGGGAGGTCACCTCTTCATCTTCTCGCTCCCTACTTCGCTCTTCCTAGGGTTCTCAGGCGGATTTATTGTTGTGCTATGGATTTCTAGGCAAATATCCTAGTTTTATTAGGATTTCTTGCCCTTCCTGTCGCTGCTTGGTGCTTGGAGGATCTCCAAGACCTTTGATGCTTTTTCCTGAGGTGTTCCAGGAAGTCTTCTTGGGTGATGTTGCATGGTCGGATAAACCTGGTTTGTGGTCTCGGTGTGGGGATTTCCATTCTTGCTTAGGTTTGGGGGGCCTGTAGAGCTCTTCCCTGCAGTTTTCCTTTGGCCATGGTATGGGGCCATGCATTGTTCTTCCTGTTTCCTCTCCAAATCTTGGCTTTGCTTCGAAGTGGGATCCAGTTCTTTTGTTTTTCTTATCGGAATGATCACTCATTGTTTTCTAGGCTTGGGGAGGCCCTGATTGTTCTCAGCTGAGTGTTTCCCTTGGTTTGTGATCCATGGCTTGTGGCTTAGGGTTTCTGGTGGCTTTAATTTGCTTGTTCTACTTGTCAAGATGGCCTTTCACTGCTTTTTGGGCTTGGGGGAGGCCCCGTTTGTTCTCAGTTGATAGTTTCCCATTGTTCACGGTTCGTGGCTGGCGATTCGGGGTTTTTGATAGATGTGTTTATTTTTTCCACTTGCCAGGATGGTCAGTCACTACCTTTTCAAGGCTTGGGGGGCCTCATATTTATAGTTGAGTGTTTCCCATGGCTGATGTTTCGGGGCTCGTGTCCAGGGGTTTCTACTGGATTGCTTCTCTTATTTTTTGGTCTTGGAGGGGACCATGTATTACAGAAGGATTTTGTGGGTTCTCCGTTTGTGGAAGGGTTAGGGTTTCTTGTTGTTTTAGGCATCCTCTTTCCATGGTTTGTCTTTGACTATGCTTCAACTTCTTCTCTAGGAGTTCTCATGGGGGCTATTACAGATGGTCCAATGTTGGTTTGCAATTGGACCTAGGCTGGTTTACGGATGGTCCTATGATGGTTTTTGGGTGGTCCCTTTTCTTTTATGGGTGGTCCCGATTCGTTTACGGATGGTCTTGTGTGGTTTTCGGATGGTCCTGTTTCCTTTACGGATGGTCCTGATTTGGTTTGTAGATGGTCCTATTTTCGTTTTGTGGATGGTCTTGTTTTCATTTTGCGGATGGTCCTGTTTCATTTACGGATAGTCCTGATTCTTTTGTGGATGGTCTTCTAAGTCTGAGGTTTTCTTCTGTATGGGAAAACCCTTTTCAAATGGGTGTGAGGTTTTCTCCTATAAGGAAAAACGCTTTTCATTTTTGTGTTTACCTTTGAGGTTTTCCCTGCTGCCCCTACGAGGGCTTCTCTTCTCAGCTGGTGTGACTTTATCTCTTGCTTCTGCGTAAGGTTCTCTTTTTTTTTTTAGCTATTCTTCTCCAATAGCCCATAGAGGGTCTATTTCTTTAGCTATTTTTTGGTTGGGATCTCTTCTCCCAACCTTCTTCTTTTTGTAAAAGGTTACGGGATCCTTTCAAAACCCCTTTTACCAATAAAAAAAATATTAAGTTTCTACAATAAATTCCTTAATATGATTTTTATTAAGAAATAAAATCTCACTCATATAATATCTTTTGAAATTTTAATTTTGCCACGATAAATTTTAATTTTAATGGCTAAAATATTTGATGATAGAATATTATATATTTATTTATATATTTATATGTTTTATTCAAGTCCTTAATATTTAAGATATCATCCACTTTTTGTTTTTATTTGTGGGTTTAGTCACGGTTCTTGTTAACACTTAATATTTGATTTTGTTTTCCCATATCAATATGCCTATGAGTTTCTTTTTCTCTTTGTTTTTGCTTATTGGGTCTTCCTCTCTTTTTCATTCCCACCAACACTTTCATATTTATCAATCTCTTCAATATTCTCACACTACTCATAGTGATATTTATCATCTATAGGTGTGTTTTGTTCTAAAGGATGTGCAATGCAAGGAATAACCTCAAAAACACATTCTTCTTTATGTTGCCTTGGAAACCTTAAAGTGCAAGGACGCTCTGCCATAGCAATTGCCTTCTTCTATTGCCCTAAAAACCTTAAATTGCTATGGATTTCCTCCATCCTCATTTATTTATCATGCTACTCTTGAAACCCTAAGGTGCAAGGGATAACCTCTAGACTGCTTTCATTTTTATTATCAAGAAAGGATTTTATACCACTTGAAGAAAATGAAGATGATTTATTTTGAATAAACTTGACCTGTTATGTATCTTTATTTTATAATTTTCTTCCACTTCTTCATTTGCACCTTCAATATTTCTAAACTTGAACTTACACATTGTACTTTCTCATTCCTTATATCCTTCTGTGTTTCTTCTAATGGTTCATCTAAGTGATCTAAGGTGGCCTTTGCCATATGATGTTATAAATAGGGTTTCTTTACTTCATATTTTGGAGTGGAATATCCTTGATCTAATCCAACTTCTATTGAAGTATGATTTTCTTGCTTTGTCTTAAAGTTCATCTCATGAAAAAAATTATTTGTTTCTTCATAACTTTCACTTTGAAATCTCTTGCCATGTGCTCATTTTCAAAACAATTAAGACATCAAAATGCAATATTTTCATAATCCACTTATCGCTCGCATTCTCTTGATTCATATTTAATCTCAATGGATTGTGTCAAAGGTTCCAAAATATCCATAGCAACATATATTTGAGTATATATAGCATGCTTTTGTTCATTAACAGTTATTGATAAATTCCCCTAACATATTTTTTATATTCTTTGAAACATTGATAAGTTGATATGGAAGTCTAAAAATCCTAACCCACGCATGAAGCTTCTTAATAGTTCATGTCTCAACTAAAAAAATTTCACTTCATGGTCTTAAATAAGAGACATATCTCCCCTAAACCATGGGCTACCACCTATTATATTTTCCCTGAATTTTGAACCGAAAAAGATAAGAAAAAAACTTTTAAGAAGAAAAGTTATAGAGTAATTTGAATTCAATCCCCACTTCCACTTGATCCAATTTTGAATCTTCGAAAACCCTCGTCAATACCCATGGAACTTACATTTTAACCCCCTATTTTTAGGAACCATTATATAATGCCCGATCATGCCATCCTTGATAATCACTTCTAGTGTAACATTTGTTACCTAGATCAAACTTCTTATATTCACTCTTTCACTTATCTTTAGCTTGAACATCCTGATATTTAGTTGGGACATCCTAAATTCTTATTAGAACTTTCAAATAAAATTTTTCTTTCATATTAGGGCTTACTAGTGACTCGCATTCGTAAATTATGGTACTTACCAAGAAGAGACCTAGGTTCAAACCCTAGGGACATGCTTGTTTATGCAAAGGTATTTGTGTGACCTGCGTTTGTTGAGTGTGCACCATCTCGAAAACTACGATACCAATATTGAGCCCCTAGTGCTCCTCCTCACGTTGGGTTAAATAATAACAAGGTGAAATAGGTGTTGTTGGGGGCAGTCCCAAAATTTAAACTCTACTTGGTAGTAGCGAATACTGTGGATGTAACCAACTCCCCCATGGATAAATAAAATACGTTCATGTGGAACAATGTAGTGGTTAGGACTTTGGGCTCTCTTATGAGAGATTGAGGTTCTCCATGTTCAAACCACCACAGAATATGTTTACATGGTTCTAAACCACCATATAATGTGTTTACGTGATTATATAAATAAACTTGTTCAAAAATAAATAAATAAACAATATTTGCTTATACATTTGATTTTAGAAAATAAACTAATTAATGAAAAGGAAGTTAGAAATAGGTAAAATTCTCATATACATTTTTTTTTGAAAAAAAGCTAGATTATATTATATCATTAACTAGAACATTACAATATTTTAGTGTTAGCACTGTCCACCAGTTAAAAAACAAAATGAGGTGGATCAGGAGTAAAGCATCCATAACTGAATATACATAAGAATAGAAGCTAATATCAACAAAAATCCTATAGCTATATCTTGTTGCAATACACCATATATCAACATTCATCTGTGGGAGAGTTTGTTATATGAAAAATTTCTAGGCATGTCTTCTGTGATATCTTCTAAAGTCTTCAAAGAAAAAAAAAAGTAATCAAACCATGAACCTGATTATCATTGTTAATTGTCTTCTTCTTAGTTTCCTTTTGGACTTTCTAAAGATCTTGAATCATATGAGAAAGTTGATGAATTATGTCAATAACATCTTGATGCATGTTGGAAGGTCCATAGACTTGGGAATGAATGTGTCCAACATGTAACAAAAGATCAAATGTCAAGTTTGCCAAAACTATATCCCATGGAGGAGTAGATCTAGTAAACACCTTATCGCATCTGTACTTCCAAATGTGATTGAAAAGGATGAGTCTACAAAAATCCCAGATTTTGGGGTATTGATCCAGCTAAGAAAAACCAAGCAGAGAAAGCTTCCAAGATCTAGTAAAAGAGGTAAAAAGAAAAGAGTAGAAGATACCCCAAAACTTTTTAGCCATGCCACAAAACCAAAACAAGTGAATAAGAGTTTCTAAAGCATTACAAAAATTGTATTGAGGGGAAATGTGTGAAATCACAGTTAAAATTTCAGTTGTTGGCAATTTTTGATGCAAAATCCGCTAACCAAGAAGTTAAGTTTTTGATTGAACAAGAGCTTTCCAAATTTGAGTAGCAAGAAATTGCCATTGGACATTGGTAAAATTCACTTGCCACTTGACATTGAGCTTAGAGTCTAAAGAAGGTGGACATAGAAGATTTTTGTATAACCAACTAGAAGTAATGGAAGATATTCTATGACCATTAAGCCATCTCCAGTAATTCCAAATATTATGGGCAGTTGTTCCCAAATTCATAAGGACCTCACAAGGGATGGAAGCCACAATTAAACCATAAGACTCTTTGAACCTAGAGGGAAGGGAGCAATTATTGTAGATCTGGTTCCAAGTAAGAATTGAGCAGCTACCCGGATCCCAAATATCTCTAATTTTATTAATTCCTTTCTTCAAAAAAGCTAGCCCATGAATAGCATTGCATAAAGCTAAAGGACATTATGGAGTATAAGTTTATTCCACAAAAGAATGTTTAGACCAATGCTCAGACCATGTCTCAAGGAGTCAGACTTCAAAGCCAATAAATGAAAAACTTATTGCCAAGATTTTGAGTTTTGGGTAACTGGAATAGAACCTTTAACTGTAAAATAAGGTGCATTAAGGACCTTATCCTCCCAAGGGGTTTATTTCCATTTACCTTTATGAGTAGCTAGAGAGATTCTGTACCGAAATAGGTGTTTCCAATTTTCATCACCAATATTGTCTCTAGCAACCCGTTTTGCAGCCAAAATTTTGCTCTGGGTAAGAGGGTCAATGATGCCTAGAAAAGCCTTAGGTTGAGTACAAATTTTTCAAGATATGGGTGTCCTACCCACCTCTCCATCCCATTTAGTCCATAAAAATTTACGAATGGTGTGAGTTAATTTATTATAGGCTACCTTGTCGGCCATCCAACAAGAGGAGTAACAAACATGAGAGGCTGCCATTATTTTATTCGCGACTTGAATTCTTTCTGCTCAGGAAAGAAACCGAGCTGGCCAAGCATTAAATTTTTTTGAAGTCTTTCCATAACCCAGTTCCACATATCCTTAGGAGAGATATTAATCCCAAAGGTAATTCCCCAATAACGCACAATCATACCATGAGGGATGGATCTTCCACTCAATTAAGGAGTTGCATCCACGAGGAGAGGCAGAGGTATAGAAGACTTCAGTTTTAGAAATGTTAATACGAGAACCAAAGACATCACAAAACAATTGAACAATCACTTTAGTCATTTCCACCTCTTGTTGGATATTCTGAAGAAAAAGAAGGGAATCATCAGCAAAATGAGAGTTAAGAGCATGCTTATCCCTAAGAACCTTAATACCCTGAAGGAGGCCATCAGAATGAGCCTTATGAAGAAGATAACCAAAAGCATCGACAACCAAAACATACAAAAAAAGAGCAAGGGGACAACCTTGTCTGATAGACCGTTAAAGAGGGAAGGAGGGGGAAGAGTTCCATTAACCTGAACACAAGTTGAAGCATCACCAAAAAGCATACCAATTTGACTACATAATTATGGACCAAAACCAAGCCAAGAAAGCATACTCAAAATAAAATCCCATCTGATTCTATCATAAGCTTTATCAAAATATAACTTAACGAAGACGACATCTTGATTAGAATTGATAGCCCATTGCGAAGTTTTCCAAGCCATCATAAGATTATCTAAATATAAGGACCTTTAAGAAAAGCAGATTGTTCAGGGTGAACAATCGCTTGAGCAACAGTTTTTATTTTTAAAGCTATAACTTTAGCTATGATTTTGTAAGAAACATTGAGGAGGGTAATAGGTCTCCAATTAGAGATTTGGTTACAAGTTGTACCTTTAGGAATAATCTTGATAATCCCTACATTGATATAAGCTCCAAGGGAACTATTATGAAGATATTTTAGGTAAACATGATGAAGATCACAGGAAATAATATGCTAATTTTTTTTTAAAAACTCCACTGGAAGCCCATCCAAGCTAGGAGCTTTGTCATTCTTCATAGAAAAATAGCAGTTTACAGATCATTCACAAAAAGAGGATATTCAAGTTGATCTCAAATAATAGGATCAACTAAGGTGGGAATATGTTCCTACACATATTCCATTAAGATACATTGGATTTCATGTCTTGGCTCTGTTGTAAAAAGTTGAGAGAAATGAGCTATAAAACGATTCATGATCTTGTTAGAGTCAGAAATAAATTGACTTGAAGGGTCCTCCAACTCAGTGATCCTATATTCTTATGTCTGAGGTAGTTAGAAAAAAATTTAGTTCCCTTGTTCCCCTATAGTGAGGCTCATGCCCTCTCTGCAATAGGTATAATGTATTCTAATAATACATTTAACACAACTTTGTAATACAAGTAAATAAAAATTATTATTTTTTTAAATAAATTATCATGAATCTTTATGTAAGAAGGTTAACCCAAGTTTTTTTTTTTTGATATTTAGGAGAATTGGTTACAACCATATTATTTTTAGTTGTCAAGTAGAGGGTTCAAACCACAAGGGGCTACATCCATCAAACCTATTCCACCTCGTTGTTGTTGACCCTGTGTGAGGGGGCCACCAATTACTCAAGATTCGTATTGTCGTCAATCTAACAAGCACTCAAAAGATTCATATCAGACTACAAACAAACTACCTCCAAAATTTGAACTTGAGTGTCTTCTTGGTAAGTTCCTAACCAAACAAGTAACTACCAATCCACCTAATCTTTAAGAGCAAGGCTTAACCTAAATTCATTCATCTCTTGCACACTTTCACATGTTTTAAGTATTTAATCTTATATCTGGCATACTTTCTTATATAAACAAGTTTTTAAATGGTTTTTCATAGATTTTATTTATAAAAAAACTACAACAATTTATTTAGAGGTTAAACATCAATTACCCATATAACTACTTAACCTCAATTTTATTAACGCGTTAATAACACATATTAACAATATATTAACCTTCGCACAACTTTTTCCTCCTTCACCATATAGTTTAACCCAACTCCACCAATACATTACATAATTTTATAGTTTAACCGAACTCCACCAATACATTACATAATTTTACATATTTTAATTTTTATCTTAGTACCTTCATCTATTGAAACTTTTTTTATTTTATTTATTTATAAAACCTTAATCCTAAGTATAAAGAAAACATAGCTACAATATTTTTGGTTAGGCCTAAACACCTTAGAGCTCACACAACCCAAAGTGAAGACTTTGACATATTTTGATCAACCCTCACCAATATCTTAATATTTTCTCTTGTTTTAAATATTTTTAACTTACATGTTGCATGCCTTCTTGCGAAGGAATCTTATATACTTTTTAATTTATTTATTAATATAACTTTAGGTACATAAAAACATATTTATAATATTTTCAATTAAAATTAAGCATCATTTTTATAGTTTAAATGGATTTAACATTGAATGCTTGGCATATCTTAATTCAACTCGATCTATACCTTAGATAATTTTCTTTGTATAGTTTAAGTGAACTTAATAATAATTGTGCAACAAATCAACATATTATTTTAAAATATTAATTTGAAATATTTGAAGAACACATTTACAAAATTTTGTTAAAATCAATTATATATCTTTTTAATTAACTATATAGGATTTGAGATTGGTTTTAATTATATTACAAAGTGATTATATAGTAATATAATAACTTAATAATTATATATACGTGATGTTTGATAAAATTTAAATCCTCGCTGTTTAGAAAGGGTAATTTTAGTGGAGGCACAAGTTTCTTCAGTTGGCTTCGGGACTTAGGTGATTCCGAGGATGTCATAGATATTATGAATCCTGACAAGTCCTCATGCAAATTGTGCTAATAAAAATCTGATCAAAGCCCAACGCTTGAAGCATAGAGTTTGTTCAAATTTGACTAGCAATAGAGGTCACAACTTACGTGCAACATGTATTCTACCAAACATTTACTTGGGAAAGGAGCTGTCATAGAGGCAGAAGAGGCCGCAATTTACAAGCAACATGTATTCTACCAAGCATTCTAAGCTGATTCAACCAAGATCCTCCTCAATGGACTCTGGTTAGCGGTAATGCAAATGAAGGATGGACTGCCCCAATCTTTTCGGATGGCGACTGGCAGTGTGTCAGCGAGAAAGATAACTTTCGTCCCATTCCTTGATTTTTGTTTACTGATTATGTTTTGGGATGTCTGTGTAATGATTGCTCCCAGCAGCATGTAGTAATGTTTTTTGAACTCTGTTTTTATTTAGAAGATATGATTTTCTCCACTTAAAAACTATTATAATTTGTAAAGTGTGCTAATTCCATCCATTTTTTTTTATATAATTAATCTTAATTAATATAAAAAAAATTCATTCAAAATATATAAATCTTATTCTTTCTTTAAAAATTGATAAATTATTTAATAAATTAAATTCATGATATTTAATATGTTACTAAACATACTAAGTAAAACTTAAATAAATCTAATACTAAAGATTAGAATATCGAAGTTTGAATAGAAAGTAAGGAAGGTATAAACTTATAAATTGTGCTATCAAGCTAATTGACTAAAGTTTTTTTAATTTATTTTTAGCAAGTTCAAGATATTTGAACTATTTTTGAATAAGCTTAGAATATTTGAACTAAATGTCATTCATCAAAAACATGGTTATATGTGCTAGAGAAGAAGAAATAATGAATGACACGCAAAGTATGAGAGACAAAATCCAAGGACAAGACTGGCGTACCAACAGCCCCACGGGAAAAAAGTGTCGTGAGGAAAACCACATATCTTGCATTACAAAACAAATTCCAGCCATTTGGAATATGTGCGCTTTTATTAAAGCTTCACATCTAACTGCAAATAAAGGACATCCCTGTTAAAGATAGTTAGTTTAACAAAGATGATATAGTAATTAGGTTTTGTTTTTCAATCTAATAATGATAGTAGTTAGGGTTTTGGATTTTATTTAATAATGATAGGGTAATGTTTTTTTTGAAAATTTTGAAAAAACTTGTATTAAAACAAAGATCAATTACAATATGGGAAGAGACTCTTCCCAGCCGAATTCAGATAGAACACATGCTTACAATAGTAGAAGAAGATTTGTAATGGAGCCAAATCTCCTGAACCATTAACTAGCTAGCAGGGGGGTCGGCATGGACAGTTGATGCAGCTTGTCATGAAATCGCGACACTATTTTTCTCCTTAGGCCGCGAACAAGCAACATGTCACGATATCGTGACACCTTTCCCATTTGGCCGCGAAAAAACAACATGTCGCGATATCGCGACATTTTCCTTCTTTGGCCGCAAAAATTCAACAAGTCATGATATCGAGACACTTTTCTCCTTTGGGCACGAAAGTGCAACATGTCGTGATATCGTGACACTTTTTCTCTCTCAGCCGCGATGAAGCAACATGTCGCGATATCGCGACACCTTTTCTCCTTTGGCCGCGAAAATGCAACATGTCGCGATATCGCGACACCATTTCTCCTTTGGCCGTGAAAATGCAACATGTCGCGATATTGCGACACCTTTTCTCTCTTGGCCGCGAAAATGCAACATGTCGCGATATCGCGACACCTTTTCTCCCTTGGCCGCGAAAATGCAACATGTCGCGATATCGTGACAACTTACCACCCTTGGCCGCGACGAAGCAACACATGTCGCGATATCGCGACACCTTTTCTCCCTTGGCCGCGAAAATGCAACATGTCGCGATATCGTGACAACTTACCACCCTTGGCCGCGACGAAGCAACATGTCGCGATATCGTGATAACTTTCCACCCTAGGCCGCGACGAAGCAACATGTCACGAAATCGCGACAACTTTCCTCCCTTGGCCGCGACGAAGTGACATGTCGCGATATCGTGACAACTTTCCGCCCTTGACCGCGATGACACAACATGTCGTGATATCGTGACAACTTTCCGCCCTTGACCGCGATGACGCAACATGTCGCGATATCGTGACAACTTTCCTCTAGTGACTGCAACGACGCAACATGTCGTGATATCGCGACAACTTTCCTCCAGTGATCGCGACGACGCAACATGTCGCGATATCGTGATAACTTTCCTCCAGTGACCGCGACGACGCAACATGTCGCGATATCGTGACAAATTTCCTCCAGAGACCGCGACGGCACAACATGTCGCGATATCGTGACAACTTTCCTCCAGTGACCGCGACGGCGCAACATGTTGCGATATCGCGACAACTTACCACCCTTTGCTTTTTCTTTGATCATTGGCTCAAGGACCTTTCCAGACCCTGTCTAATCACCTCATCCTCAATATCCATGTCACTGTGCAACTGAACTCCAACCTCCTTTTCTACACCCATCTTAGCTAGAAAGTCAACCGCTTTGTTTAAATCTCTACTTGCATAAACTGGGATCACGTCCTCCAATTCCTTCCATAATTCTTTAATTTGGGTAACAAGAGCCCTCAACCTCCAAGCTTTCAGATCAAAGTTCCTCATGCAGTCTAGAGCTCCAACCATTATTTGCGAGTCCGATTCAAGAATAATCCTGCGGTGGCCATGTTTCACTCGCCCAAACAGAAGCAAACTTGATGGCAATGGCTTCAGATTCATTTTTAGTGGTTCTTCCCAGGCCTTGCAATTCCCAATAGAGCACAGTCCCAAGCATGGTTTCGGCACACCACTCCAATTTCGGCTCTACCCGGATTGCCTTTTGCAGCTCCATCAGTATTGATTTTAATCCAACCTTCAGGGGGAGGTTTCCAATAATTTTTGTCATGTCCCTCTTGCAGTTCAACGCATTCTTCCATAGCTCCAATGTCAATTTGAGCTTCCTCCTCAGCATGAATAGCCACAGTTTCGATAACCTTGCTCCAAATGGTCTGCCAAACCCCGTCTAGAGCAGTAAAAGTTTCTCTAAAAATTTTTGCATTTCTTTCCAACCATACTTGCCACCAGATAAATCTTAAACCCAGCTCCCAGCCAAAACGAAGAGCTTTAGATTTGAATCTACCTTTCTGCCATTTTTCCCAGATATTCATCTGGTTCAGGTCACCACTTACTTGAATTTTAAAGTAAGCAAACCAACGCAGCCAAATATGTCGGGTGAAAGGGCAACCAAACAGCAAATGGTCAGCATTTTCCTTGCTCTTGTAGCATAGTACACATTGAGAAGGGCCGATGATACCTTTTGATATGATATTATCAAAAGTGAGGATTCCATTGTGCATGCACTACCAGGCAAAAAAGTTAACTTTCGGCCAGCCTTTAGAGTGCCGATTTTCCTCCAGTCCTCAACCCGAAAAGTATGAGGGGGGGCTCGGGGAGAATGTCGTCATATCCGTCCTTTATCGTATAGACGCCAAGACTCCTAAAGCCCCGGGCTAATTCATCCTCCACGTCTCCCCCGTAAGAAATATTTCTGTCGAATTTTAGTCATGATGGGAATCAAATTCGGAGGGATTGAAATGGGCCACTCATCCAACTTCTTGAACTCGCTTAAACTTACACTCCCCGATCGAGTAGTTGTGAAATAAATTTCAATACGGATCCATCCCTTGGCTTCAATGGTTGCTTTTATTGGTAGTAATTCTGGAAATTCAGCAATGATGGGTGGGAACTGATCCCAAGAATCTTTCCAGAAACGAGCCTTCTCCCCTCTTCCCACTTTCTAAAATAAGCGGTCTTTAACAACCTGAGATCCTAACTTGAGAGCCTGCCAAACTAGGGACCCAGTACCATCCAAGGGAATGCGAGCTACATCGATTGGGTTGGCTTGTCCAAGGTATTTGCTAGTGAGGATTCTACTGAAGAAGGAGGTGGGTTGGGAGATCCATCTCCAGTACAGCTTTCCAGCCAAAGCTTTATTATTCAGCTTAGATTTTCTCAAACCTAGACCTCCTTTAACCTTGGGCTGGGTAACTTTGTCCCAACCCACTTTCTCTCTCCCTTTGCTCCTTCCCATAAAAACTTTCTAGCCATCTTGTCCAACTCTTTCCATATTGTAATCGAGGCAGCCAAGATAGAGAATTTGTAAATTTGCATGGCTTGAATGACTGACTGTAAGAACGTTAATCTGCCACCATAACTTAACCACTTGTGATACCAGTGATTAATTATGCCCTTGATACACTCCAGCAGATTCCTCCATGTGTCTAATTTCAGCTTCTTAAAGTGCAAGGGGACCCCCAAGTAAACCACTAGGAGAGAAGTCCTTGTGAATCCCGAGATTTCTAAAATTTTGTTCGAAGCCTTTGCTCCGCATTAAAAAAAACCACTTTGGATTTCTTGTCATTAATGACCTGTTGAGTAGCCTTGAGATAGACATTAAGAGTATCCCTAATCATTCTTGCTTCCCTAAAGCTGGCCACTCCCACCAAACCAGTGTCATCCACAAACTGTAGGTGCGTTAAAACTTCGTCACCCACCCTGATACCCAATAATCTACCTTGTTGTCTTCTCCTCAAGAAAATTCTGCCAAGACCTTCAACAAAAATGAGAAAAATATAAGGAGAACATGGATCCCCCTGGCACAGTCCCCGAGTAGCTCCAAATGGTTGCGAAGGAAGGCCCTTGATTACACAGAGTAAGTCGGGGTAGAGACACGGCTCATGACCCACTCTATCCAGTCCTGAGAGAAACCAAAGGCTGCCATCATTTTAGCCAGGAAACTCCATTCAACCCTCTCATAAGCCTTTAACATGTCCAGTTTTATGAACATCCCTTTATTAACAGAAGTGTGCATTGAATGGATTACTTCCTAGGCCACAACCACCCCATCCAGAATCTGTCGTCCCTCAACAAAACCCCCTTGCTCATAGGAGACAATGTTGTGAAGAAGAGGTTTTAGGCGCTCAGCCATTACCTTTGTGATTATTTTGTACAGCACATTAAATAAGGCAATAGGCCTATAATCTAAAATATGAACCCCCTCCTCCCCTTTTGGAATTAAAGTAATGAAAGTGTGGTTTATAGCTTTAAACATTCTCTTATTTTCTCTGGACTCTTCAACAACAGCCATTACATCTTCCTCTAAGTAGTCCTAGAAAGCCTAAAAAAACTCAATTGGGAAGTCGTCTGGACTCGGAGTTTTACCAGTGCTCATTCCAAAGACCACAGTTTTCAATTCATCTCTATCAATGGGTTTGAGGAGGGCCTAATTTTCATCCTCAGAAACAACAACAGGTATGACAGAAATAACTTCATTTTGGACCTCTACATCTTGAACCACACTTTCCTTAAAAAGTTTAGAAAAATAATCCATAGCATGGGAATGTATACCTGGAAGTGTATCAAAGGAATGACCGTTCTCATCTTGAAGGGCCTCCATCTTATTCATCTATCTTCGAGCACAAGCAGTCCGATGAAAGAATTTTGTATTTTTGTCCCCTTCTAATAACCAGGTGGTTCTTGCTCTTTGCTTCCAATAGGTCTCCTCTTGGTTGTCAATGTCCTCAACCGTCGTACGCAAGGCATCATCCTCAGATTTGAGCTAGTCTGTAATTACTCCTTCTCTGAACTGTTTTTGGACCTCATCCCATCTGGCCACCAATGGAGCTCTTTGGGCCTGAAAGTCTGTTTTATTAGCACGCCTCCAATACTTCAACTAAGTTTTGACATATTGTAGTTGTTTGTGGATTCTGAACATTGCTCTCCCATAAGCTAGGCGGCCTTCTTCCCACCACTGTGGAATTTTCTCCCGAAGTTTTTCTTTCTGAAGCCAAAAATTCTCAAATCTGAAAGGTTTGTGATGCTGCCCCATCCTAGTCCCGCCTTCCAACAAAATGGGACAGTGATCTGAAATTGGGCCTTCTAAAATATGAAAATTTGTATTCCATTTTACAAACGCCTCCTCTGAAACCAAAAAATGATCTAGCTTAACCTTCTTGCTATGTGGCTCCCACCTTTTATTAGTCCAAGTGTAGTTAATGCCAGGACATTTAATGTCCACTAAGTGCAAAGCCTGGACTTGGGCAATCATGAAACGGTCCCCTGGGTCTAAAAATGGTTTTCCCCCTCCCTGGTCTCTAGAAGATAATTTAGCATTAAAGTCCCCCGCTATAATCCAGCCTAGATCTTCCCTTGAGGTTCGCATGTTATGCACGACCTTCCACTCGCCGCCTCGACCATCTAGGTTTTGAGACCCATAAAAGTTTGTGATTAGAACGTGTTTCGCAGTTGACATTATTCCTAAAAAGAGAAGTGAGAATACCCCTCCGTGCAAGATGTTCTATTGCAGACCATTCAAGAGAGTTCCATAGAGTAACAATCCCCCCTGAGGCACCTTGGGCAGCCACATCCATATGACCAGCACCCCTCCAAATTATGTTGACTGTTTTGGACATAAGATCTAATGACATCTTAGTCTCCTGTAAAAGCAAAAAATTAGTATTACGATTCTCTAAAATTCTTCGAACAACAGATTGATGGGTTTTGCTTTTAAACCCCCCACATTCCATGATTGTATAATCATTGGTTACCCTGGGAGCAATAAGAGTCTATTGTCCTCACCGATCCTCCCGTGATCAATTTGTCTCCTTGGAATGTTAGCAACTCCTTATTGGATCTTCTACCTACTCCCTGAGAATTGTTGTTTTTTTATCTTTTTTCTACTTGGGTTATCCCCAAAGTTGGCCTTTCCCTGTTCTTCTCTGGTATTCCCATGTTGACATCCTGAGATACTGTCTGCTCCTGGTTATGCACTACTAAAGCCCCCGAACACACCGGGTCGTGATACCTCGCAGAGTTCAACTACTCGTTGTATGATGGGAGGAGATGAGAGAGGGAGTTGCCCGGGAATATTAGAAGTATCCTTATTACCCCCCATGCCCTCCATAAATTGTTCCTCTTCATCAACCAGTGACTTAAATATCTCATACCTATTGGTAGGTCTGAGATGGGATTGCTCCTTTCCCTCTTTTTTCTTTGTCCGTCTTTTTCTTCTGGGTCGTTCAAAACCCTCTCTCTGAGCTTCCTGGCCTCGAACGGTGCTATTAGAATCTTTATTAAGTGTTGCATTATCCTCTTTAGGCAAGTTTGGCATTCCTAAAGGGGCCTCCATTTTAGCATTCATATTATTAGGGCAGAAACAGGCCAAATGTCCATGTTTGTGACAAACCCTACATCTAAAGGGTAGGGCCTCATAGTCCAGTTGTTAAATCCAGGAGAGTCCTGTCAATTCAATTTCCATCTCTGTCGGCAAAGGCTAGCTAAGATCCATCTCCACACATATTCTTGCATACACCGCCATGCTTCCTTCAATTGTGTCTCTGGCAACACCCAGATGTCTTCCAATAGAATTGTCAATCCTTGCCAACACCTGCTCACTCCAGAATTCCATTGGAAGAGCATATAGTCGGATCCATACTGGGACAGCAGTAGGTTCAACTCGGGGATCGAATCCTACTTTCCATGGTTGAACAAATAGCCTTACAGGGCCATGATTTTTCTTCTCTGACTCGAAAGCCTTATTTCTATCGGCCAAAGATGAAAAGCTAACAATAAAATATCCATTGCTAATAAACCACAATGAATACTCACCGTGAGGCTCCCAGTTTTGGCGGATCCAAGAGTGCAGAAAATTCAGGGAAGGACATATACCCATGAACTTGTAGATTAATTAGCTCTGTAAATGACTGATTCTTCAACCATACTTGGCTCGATGACAATTTTTTGCCTAGTTTCGGCCTGCGACAAACATTCATTCACACGATGTGCTGTTGACCTATTCCCAGCAACCGTGAAGAGCATTTTATATGTCATTTTTTGAGCTTCGTTGTTCTTTGGAGGAGAATTTTCTTTAAACAAATCTGCGTATGAGCTGCTACTCCCTGGAAAAGGAGCCGGAGAAGTCCCCATTGGACCCTCCTAGGGCACCGATCTAGCCTTCAGATCCACCGTACCCCGAAGGCACTTCTGCAATCCAGTCGATGCCCTAGATTTTTCGAGGTTCCAAAAACCCTAGTTCAGAGGAAAAAATTGCCAGAGCTCATTTTCCCGCCATCAAAGGACCAAAATATCCCTGGTCATGCATTAATGATAGGGTAATGTTAGGGTTTTGGTTTTTATGAGGTTTAAGGTTCAAACCATGGTCTACTCGGATAGAAATAGGTTGGATGATTGTTCTAATTAGATGTCCTTGAGAGTTGCACTTTTCTTAAAGTTGCTTTAACAAGGATAGCACTATGATCAAGGTTTTGGTTTTTTTTGGTCTAACAAGGATAGCATAGTGATTAGGGTTTTGGCTTTTCTATGATGAGGTTCAAGGTTCAAACCATGATCTATTCAAACTTTTCTTTGGTGAGGTTCAAGGTTCAAACTATAACCTATTCAAACAGAGATCATGATAGACTATGTCTAACCCAATAAATTAAGGTTTATATTTTGTTCTTAAAAAGGCTTTAACAGACTGACGAGTAAAGGACTTTGGTTCTAAAAATGTAGTGACCTGTCTTTGATAAGATAGTGTATTGATAAACGTTTTGGATTTTATGTGGAATTTTTTTGTTTTTGTTTTTTTTGATTGTATGTGAAGATCTAATTTTTTTAACGTGGAAATTTAAAGTTAATAAAAAAGAAAAATGATTTTTATTATATTTCAGAGAAAAAAATAATTTTTATTATTCGAAATGTATACTTTAATTATTAAAATATGCTTGTTCATTTGAAAGATGGTCTTTATTAAATTTAAATTGAAAGGGAAGAATGATTTTTGTTGTATTCCACCTGGATACTTCTATTATTAAAATATGCTTGTTCATTTGAAAGATGATACACTTATTGTTAAAAATTTGTGACCTTTGTTAACAGTCTACAATGTCCTTGTTGGTTTTAAATGCTGTGTGAGGGATAACATTGAGAAAAGTTGTGGGGAAGATATGGGTATGGATGCTGCGTCTCTGAAGGGCATTGGAATGGTTGTGGGAAGGAAACTTAGCATTGAAGAACTGAATTTGAGAGAGAATCCTGGTGCTAGGAGTGTGAGGAGTCTTGATTTGAGGTGTCACCAGGCCTGTGCACAGCAGGTGCCTTGTGAGCCCCAGGTGAAATCTTGTGGCAGAAAGGCCTCCCAGGGGATTGTTTCTCCTTTGCCACTGCCACCCATATCTGTGTTTCCTGTTCCATTGAAATTTCTTTGGTTTAACAGAAGAAGTGGGGAGTGAGAGATTAAACCTGAACTGGATGTTTCAAGTGTCAATGGTGGTGATAAGAGTGGAGTGTCCAATCGGGGCTCGGTGGGTCAATGTGGTGCTCCAAGAAGTTGGGAACAAGGTGGGGAATCCTTCAAGGAGGATGCACAGGCACAAAGTAGTGGAACTAATATGAAGAGCTCTGGTGGACTAAATAGTAGTGGGACTAATATTTAATTTGGAAGTGAATGGGTCGGAAAGGAAACTCAGTTGCTAAAGAAAGAGCTTTGGCTCTGGATAATGACAGTTGTCAAGGGGAGATGAAGATCATGACAAAAAAAAACAAGGTGGGGATGACAACCCTAACTCACCAACTAATGAAAACAAGCATGCAAGACCTGATGAATCTACAGGTGACTGTGAATGTTCTGATGACTTCTTGTGCTCAGTGATGGATGAAATTCCTTGCAATGATGTTGCTTTTGACAGAGATTCTTTCTCCAGGCTCCTGCATCCGGTTTCTCTGTCGGAGACAAAAAAAAAAAAAAAAGTTTGTTCTGCTCTGTTTTCTTATTTGAGTAAAGCTTGATCTGTAGCTCGGGGAACCCAAATAGATCATCTAGTTTGCCATTGTTTATCTAATATGTTTTTGTTTAAAAATGAGTTAGTTGTCCATGGGACATTTCAGGATCCAGCATCCGGCATAGGTTAGTTGGAGCTATATTAACTACCAAGGAGTGTGTGCCTGCCTCTTTGAGAGACCACCTGTCTAGGAAAAGATCCCCCTGAATCGACCGTGCCATCTCTTTCCCACTTTTCTGGCCAAAGCGTGGGCCGTTGATGCAATCATAGTTTTCCTTTTCGTGGTCATATCCAGTGGCGCAACCCACCATTGGAAAAGATAGGTGGATCCATGAAATTTAGTGTAGTCATTGGATTTCAAAAAGAATCAATTTTTTTAGAAGGAAAAAGTTGACCTATTAATATGGTTTGATCTGATTCACATGTTAAAAGAGATGCTTGACTTTTATGTATTTATATGTATACGATAGAAAATATTTAAAAATTGTTTTAACTTCTTTACAATTTTTATTGTTTCAGTTATGAAAATGAGAACATCATCTACAAAAAATAGATGGATGAAGTCCATTGTTCTACCTATTCTAATTCTCTTTATTGCTCCTTCCTCTTGGTTTCTAAAATGCACCTATTTAATCCTTCAACTACCAAAAGAAATAACAGCGGTGACAAGGGTCAGTCTTGTCTTATCTCTTGAAAAGATTTCAAGAACTGAGAGGATAATCCATCAACCAAAACTACAAAAGAAAAAGAATAAAGACATCCCATAATCCAATTCACCACCATGAGTAAGTATCATTCTTAAATAAAGTCAGTTTAATCTGTCGAAAGTAGTGGAGAGATCTAACTTCATCACCATTGTTGGCAAATTCTTTGATTTATGGTATGAAGACTTTCTTAAGCAGGTTTAATTGCTTCATGAATTTGTCTATCATTGAGGAAATTGAATTGTTCAATAGATATTGAACCAGAGAAAAACCTTTTAATTATTGATGTGGTTAATTTTGCTATGATTTTGTACACACGGTTACACAAAGAAATGAGCCTAAAATCATCAAAGGAAGAAGGATTGACCTTTTTTGGAATAAGAGCAACGAATGTAGAGTTGAAGATTGCATTTACCCTTCCTATTTGCCTAGACTCCTCCACAACCTTGAGCACGTTAGACTCCAAAAGATCATAGAGCCTGAGAATGAATTCCATAGTCCACCCATCAGGTCTTGGACTCTCATCTTTTTGGAAGGAGGTTAAAACAACTTTAAGCTCTTCCTTTGAGACTTCCTTAATCGGCTCACCATTGGCTTCCTCATATATAAATTTGGAAAAGAGAGAAGTTATTCTGATTATTTCAGCTATATTAACTTGACCAAGATCCATGTATAGTTGACCAAAATGCCTAACTCCCATATCTGCTATTTTTTTAAAGGAGGAGACTTACTTCCATCTTGTCCTTATAACTTCCATATTGTATTTTGTTGTTTTCTATGATTTGCGAAGCTATGAAAAAATTTAGTGTTCTCATCCCCATTTAAAATCTAGAGTGCTCTACTTTTGAGCCTCTATTGTGCTTCTCTCTCTACCAACAATATTCTCTTCTCTTCTTCCAAAATTTCATACTTAAGCCTTATTTCCTCATCCAAATCTTTTTCAAAGTCAACTGCTAGAAACACTGCAAGTTCCTCCTCAATCTCCCTCAAATTTTGCTCATCCATGAGTTTCTTTTTATAGGCCCACTCAACCATTGTTGCCTTAATCCTTTTTAGATTTGTTGTAAATTGAATACTAGCCAATTATCTCAGATTAGGATTAAACTTCACCCATTCTGATCTGACTAGACATATGGTAAGAGATTGCAAAGTGAAAAGTATAAAGAAAGAGAAATAAAAGTTTGGTCATGAGATAAATGTTAAGATGAAGCAAGGAAATCATACTAAAATAGAATTGGATTAGATCAAAGGATATTTTACTCCAAAAAAGAGGCAAAGAAAACCATGTACAACATCATATGGCAAAGGCCATATTAGGTCACTTAGATCAACTTTTGGAAGAAACAAAGAAGGATATAAGGAATGAAAAAGTATAATATGCAAATTCAAGTTCAGAAAGAATTAAAGGTGGAAAGAAAGAAGCCAAAGAAAATTCTAAAACAAAGATGGCATAAGAGGTCAAGTTTAATCCAAGCAAATCATCTTCTTTTTCCTTTAGTATAGAATCCTCTCTTGATAATAAAAATGAAAGTAGTATAGATATTATCCCTTACAATTTAGGTTTTCAAAAGCAACATAATATAAACATGAGAATGAAAGAAATCCATAGCAATTTAATTTTTTTAGGTAGCATAATAAGTTAATTGCTATGGTAGAGTATCCTTGCACTTTAGGGTTTCTAAGGCAAAGCAAAGAAGAAAGTGTTTTGAGGTTACTCTTTGTACTTTGGATCCTTTAGATCAAGACAAACCTATACATGATAAGTATTAAAGAGATTGATGAAGATGAAGTGTTGGTGGAAATGAAAAAAAAAGAAGAGAAAGACCCAAGAAGCAAAAACAAAGAAAAAACAAAACTCAAGAGGATATTGATATTGGAAAACAAATACAAATACCATAAGAAGTGAGGCTTGGTGTGAGCGTGAGTCAAGAGTAAGTGCAACGAGTGCAAGTGTGAGCTGATACTAAGTGCAACAGCAAGTGCGCACACGATCTGGGAGTAAGTGCAACCGAAAGCAAGTGCAAGTGAGTGCAACCAAAAGTGAGTGCAAGTGTAAGCTAAGATTAGGTGTAACAACGAGTGCAAGCGTGAGCTAGGAGTGAGTGTGCAAGTTGAGAGCGAATGAGATCAAAGAGGGAGTGTGAATCGAGATTCATTCATGGCAGAAGAGCGATAGGTTCATTCGAAGTGCATCAATGCTTCAAACCCTTACCATGAATGTGTGGAACATTATTTCCAAAAAACCATTGAAGCCAATGAATGCCAAGAAAAAGAAGAGACAAGGGCAATTGCGAGCCAAGAGGGAGTGCAATTCGGGACTGAGTGCAAGGCAGGGGAGAGTGTGAGGCAAGAGAGAGTGTGAACCAAAAGGGAGTGCAAACTAAGAGGGAGTGCAAGCTAGGATTTAATCATGGCAAAAGAGAGGTAGGTTCATCTAGAGTGCACCAATGCTTCAAACCCTTACCACGAATGCATGGAACATTGTTTCCAAAAAAGCAAAGGAACGCTGAGAAAAAGAAGAGACATAGGCAATTGTGAGCTAGGAGGGAGTGCAAGTTGGAAGAAAGAGCAAGTGTGAATAGAGAGGGAGTGCGAACCAAGAAGGAGTGCAAGCCAAGAGCAAGCCCCATTAGCTATTATGGAAGGAAAGGATTTTTGAAAGCCCTAATGAGAAGTCAAGATGCCCTAGCTAGAAATCAAAATGCCCTAGTTGGAAGTATGAAGGCCTAAGCTGGAGATAAGCAAAAGAGCGAATGCATGGCAAGTTCGATCCAGGTAGCATATGGTACACCAAAATTAAGTATTGAGGATGATATAATGGTTCTTAAAAGTAGAGAGCTAATATGTAAGTTTTATAGATTTAAATTTGGATCAAGTGGAAGTGGGGATTGAATTCAAATTATTTTGTGACTTTTCTTCCTAAAGGTTTTTTCCTCATCATCTTTTCTAGTTCAAAATTTAGGGATAAAATAATGGTTGGTGGCCTATGGTTTAGGGGAAGAGATACACTTTATTTGAGACCATGGAACGAAAAAATTTCATTGAGTCAAAAACTATTAAGAAGCTTCCAATGTGGGTTAGGAATTTTGGGCTTCCATATCAAGTGATAAATAAGGATGTTTTGAAAAATATTGGAAATACCCTAGGAATTCATCAAGGAAGGACCAACAACTAAGGAGTGAAAGCATGCTATGCATGCTATATATACTCGAATATGTGTTGCTATGGATATTTTAAAACCTTTGCCACAATCCATTAAGATTATTTTTGAATCAAGGGAATGAGATCAACAAGCAGATTATGAAAATATTGCACTTCGTTGCCACAATTGTTTTGATATTGGACACATGGCAAGAGTTTGCAAAGTAAAAACTATGAAGAAAGAGAAAAAATTCTAGCCATGAGATAAACTTCAAGACAAAGCAAGGACTTCATTCAATGAGAAAAGCTAGATCAGATCAAGGATATTCCACTCCAAAAGAAGAGGCAAATAAATCCTATCAACAATATCCATTGGCAAGTTTAGAAGGAATTAAAGGTGATGATGTGGAGATAAAACCCAAAATAAAGACAACAGAAAAGGTCAAGTTTATTCCATGTAAATCATCTTCATTTTCCTCAAGTAGTATAGAATCCTCTTCGGGTAATAAAAGTGAAAGTGGTGAAGATGTTATCCCTTGCGCTTTAAGGTTTGAAGAGCAGAATAATATAGAAATGAGGTTGGAGGAAACCCATAATAATTTAAGGCAGAATACGAAGGTAATTGCTACAAAGAGCATCCTTGCATTTTAGGGTCTCCTTACAGTTTAAATCCTTCATAACAAAGTAAACCTAAAGATTGTGCTTTTGAGGTTATTCATAACAGTTTAAATCCTTCATAACAAAATAAACCTAAAGATGATAAGTCTTATTATGAGTAGTATGAGAAAATTGAAGAGATTTATGAAGATGAAAGTATTGTCGAGAATGAAAAAAAGAGGAAGATCCAAGAAGCAAAAACAAAGAGAAAAAGAAACACAAAAGGATATTGATATGGGAAAACAAAAGCAAATTTTAAAAGTGTTAACAAAACGTGGGGCTAAACCCATAAATAAATAAAAAAATAACAATGAAAATAATATCTTGGAATATTAAGGGAATAGAATGAAACCCTTAAAAAAGTATTAAAAATTTGTGAGGTTGTTATAGACAAGATATTTTTGGATATAGAAGCTAGGTAGCAAATATTTTAGCGGTTCGAAGTGTTGAATTTCATCTGGACAAATTTTAAAATTTTAAAGGCATTTGATATAAAAGGAGTTGATTGTGAAAACTTAACAGTTTGAAGAAGACGAAGACTATCTTTGATAGAAGGATAAACGAAGAATTTCTTTGATAAAAGGGTAAACGAAGAAGTTGAATATGCTTTAATTAACTTGTTAAAAATGTAATAAAAGCAATGCAATGTTTTATTTTCATAATGGGATTGACCCTCAATAGAAGCCACACATAACTAATTAAAAAAAACAAACAAGTGAGGCTAAACCCACAATTAAAAACAAGAAGTAATTACAAAAATAATATATTGGAATGTTAGGGCATAAATAAAACCCCTAAAAAAAAGTATTAAGAACTTGTCGGGATATTATAGACAATATATTTATAGATATAAAAATTGGATAACAAATATTTTAGGTATTTGTAGTGTTGAATTTTATTTTAACAAAATTTAAATTCTAAAAGACAACTATATAAGTAAGATTTTATCTCTTAATAAAAACGGCATCAATGAATTTAGGCTTTCTAACCTAGCATGTGTATTTGTGTCAATGAGCTTGTAAAGAAAATGATATCAAAAAATTAATTGCGAAAACTTAACATTTTAAAAAACATCTTTGACAAATAGGTAAGGCGAAAAACTATTTTTTTTTTTTAAACAAGTTAAAAAATAAATATAATTTAATTAACATGATAACAATATAATAAAAATAATATAATAATTTATTATAAATAATTTTAATAAAACCACACATAACTTATAAAAAAATAATAAAATTGAGATGTTTTAGAATAGAAAGATTAGTATGAAACAAATAAAAAAAATCTGGGTTCCTAAAAAAATAATGAAATTGAGATGTTTTAGAATAGAAAGATTAGTATGAAACAAATTAAAAAAATCTGGGTTCCTAAGAAACAGGACTCTATTTTGTTCACTTTAAAGGCCACGTCATCAAATAGACAACTTTTACAAAGCGCTCAAGCCTAATTATGGAAAATGCCAAGAAATTGTGGGCCGCCTCCTCTTTGGATAACGTGCATATCTTACCTTACGTAGCAAGGAAATCTAATACGCGCGGAAAAGAAGGGAAAAAAACAAGAATGCACCCAACTAAATGTGGCCCCAGATAAGGCTTACCTAAGCTCTATCAACAAGAGCCGTGAAGGTGCTTCTTTTAGTTGGGTTGTTAAAGTTCAAGTTCGAGCCTCATTATATTATTAGATTTTTACAATGAACTCTTTAATATGATTTTTATTAAGAAATAAATATAAATTGTTTTTTGAAATTTTAATAAACAACTAACAACAGACAATAAACAAAAACAAAAAACGTAGAAAACATTTACACAAAAAACACGAAATAACACAAACATACATAAACACAAAAACAAGAACAACAAAAAACAAAACAAAACAAAACAAAAAAACGAACACACCTAAAAAAAAAAAAACTAGGTACCTTCAGTACAGGAGTCATCCAAAGAAATGATAGAAAGAAGAGTTTCCCTTATTTGTGAAGCCCACCATCTAGGAGGGTGGCCATAACAAATAAGATCACCTTTGTCCAAAGCCCAATTAGCTAAAGCAACAACATTTTTGTTTTGATTTTTGACCACATGATTGTAATCAACTTTCAAAAATCCCCTCTAGATTAATTGAATCTTCTCAATAATTCTTTTTATTTTCCAATCAACCTTATGATTCTTAGAGGGATTCTTCAAAATATTAATCATGAGTTGAGAGTCAGACTCCATTAACACCTTTTCGCATCCAACCTTAGTAGCCTCCTGAAGGCCTCTAAGGATACCATACCCCTCAACAAGGTTATTGGAAAGAATACCCAAATTCTCAGCAAAAGTAAAAACTAGGGAGCCATCTGAAGGTCTACGAATTCCTCACGCACTAGCTTTTCCAGGGTTCCCTCTAGAGGCTCCATCAGTATTGACTTTACCAAAATCCTTAGGAGGAGGTTGCCAATTTCTTGTCCTATCCATATTACAAATACTCGTATTCCTTTTAAGATGGTTGTCCTTAGCAGATTTAATCTTCAATCTTTGCACCACTTGATCCCATATTTGATGAAAGTTTTATTTATCCATTCAAATAATTGTGTGGCCATCCTCTCCTTACCATGATTATGCACATTAGACACCATAACCATGGCCTATAACATAGGATAATTTCACATCACGGTTTGGTTTTTCTTAACAGGAGTAGGTAAGGTGAGATAACTGTAAGATAATTGTAACACAAAGCCATGCATATTTCCTTATTGGTTGCATTAAGGAGTTGATGGACTGATTCAACTAAGTTGGCTATGGTCTTCTGCCAAATATAGCGGATATCCTTTCTATCTTGATTAAAAATTTGATTGTTCCTTTCATTCCAGATATTCCAAAGAATAATGGTAGAACCCATCCAAACTAACTGCCTAATAAAATGATCAACACCCTCTTGTTTAGTCCAATCCCTCCAAATCTATTCGAAAGTTGAAAAATTGGACCATTGTAAGCTAAGTAAAGTGGTCATTCTCCTCCATAGCTCAGAGGCCAAAGTACACTCAATAAAAATATGGTTGAGAGTTTCTACATTCTCTCCACACATTTTACATCTAAAAGGGCCATGAAAACCACGCTTCATAAGTTGCTCACTAATAAGCACCCTACGATGCAATAAAAGCCAAATAAAAAACCTTACCATAGGCTAGAGCTTTTGAGCTCACAATTGAGAAAATATGTCAGAAAATTGGTTAGGATTATTCTAGCATAAGGTCAAATAACCTTGAGCAACTGAATACTCACCCTTGGTAGTGATGTTCCATTCAAAACAATTTTTTTCATGAGACCAAGAGAGAGACCTCATATGAAGGAAGTCTTGGATATCTTGTCTTTGCCTTTCTAGGATTTGAATAGGCCAGTCCTCAATAGGGATCCAATATCTTCCAACCTTTGAATTACCAGTATGGTATCGACAGTAATTAGCCACCTTTATCCAGTTAGCTCGGTGAAGCTCCTCCATCCAAGGCCTCCAATTGGGAAACTGAGTTATCAAAGGCTTGTGACCATCCCAAGAATCTGTCCAAAAATTTGCCTGTTGACCATTATGAATGATCCAAAATAAATTTTTCTTTATCAAATCCTCACCAATCTTAAGAACTGCTAAAATGGGAGAACCTTTGGTAGGAAGATGATAGCGAACAAGGTCTTCAGGACTTTTGTTCTCAGCATATTTAGCACTGAGATTATTGGCCCAAAGAGCATTGGGGTTATGCAACATTCTCCAATGTAATTTAGCAGCTAAAGCTTTGTTGTTATTAATAGAAAATTGAAATCCTAACCCCCTTTGATTCTTAGGAAGACATAAAGTGTCCCATTTCACCAAGGTCCATTTTCTTTTTTCCTTAGTACCACTCCAGAGGAATCGATGACTGATTTGATCTAGATCTCGAAGAACGACCTTTGGGATATTCAACACGAAAGAAACATAAATAGGAATAGCTTGAAGGACTAATTTTACCAAGGTGATTCTACCCCCCAAAGAAAGCCACCTATTGGTCCATTTTCAAATTTTCTTCTTGACTTTATCCAACAACCAATTCCAATCTTTTTTTTTCTGCCTTTGAATATTGATGGGAATACCTAAATAAGTGATCGGAAGGGAGGACTTCTTATATCTTAATCTAACCAAGACCATGGATTCATGTCTGGCAGAGCAGTGGAAGAAAATAACTTTAGATTTGTCTTCATTGATCAACTGCCTAGTAGCCTTAGAAAAACAGTTAATGATTTGCTTAAAGTTAGAAGCTTCCTTAACTATAGCTTTACCTAAAAGAGTAGAGTCATCAATAAATTGAAGATGAGATATAGGTCTAGCTACATGAGCAATGGTAACTCCCTCAAGGATTTTGTTATCCCTCTCCTTGGTTATAGTCCTCCCCAAGAATTCAGCAAGAATGATGAATAAATAAGGGGAAAGCGGGTCACCTTGCCTAATACCTCTAGAAGCAAGGAACGACTGAGAAGGCCTGCCATTGATAAGAACTAAGTAGGAAATTGAAGAGATACATCCCATAATCCAATCTGTCCAATGCTTAGAGAAACCAAATTGACTCAAAACTTTGATAAGGAAGTGTTAATCCACTCTGCCATAAGCTTTGGATAAGTCTAACCGAATGACCATGGAAGGAGATTTTTGCATATCCATGGAATGGATGGCTTCTTGAGCCAGAACTATCTCATCTACTATTTGATGCCCTTCCACATAACCCCCTTGTTCAAGGGAAATAATCTTATGCAAAAGAGGCTTCAACCTTTCTGCCATGATCTTAGTAATGATTTTGAGGAGAACATTACATAAAGCAATAGGTCTAAAAGCTGAGATGTGATCAACCTCTTGAGATTTTGGAACAAGAGTAATATAAGTTTTATTGATAACCTTCAAAATATCTTTGGATTTCCTGGCTTCTTCCACCACCTCTAATAAACCAACATGAAGGATATCCCATAACTCTTGGTAGAACTCAATGGGAAAACCATCAGGACTTCGGGTTTTTTCTTTTTGTATTTTAAAAACTACATGTTGAAGCTCATTGATAGTAACAAGGGCAGTTAAAATATAGTTCTCCTCATAAGTGATAAGAGAAGGGATAGCTTGAAGAACATTTTGTTGAGAAGTTGAGTCAATAGGAGTAGCAACAAAAATATTAGAAAATAATCGACAACAATAGAGCTCATGCCATCCCAAGTATAGACGACATCTCCATAATATGATTTTAGGGAAGAAATAAAGTTGTGAGATATGCGAGCTAGAAGATATTTGTGGAAGAAATTTGTGTTTTGATCTCCTTCTTTGAGCCATTGAATTCTAGATTTCTGCTTCCATAAGATTTCTTCTCTTTTTTCCCATTCCTCTAACTAAGTTGTGAGCTTAATTTCATCTGCACTTCTATTCTCTATGAGGCCATCTAAACGGATTTTCTTATTCAAGTTTTCAAGTTGAGCAATAACTTCATGTTTTTTTTATGAACATCCCCAAACTCCTTCCATTTCCAAGTCTTGATTTTGGATTTAATGTATTGCAGTATTTTGGCAAAACAGAACATCTTAGTCCCATACCTAGGCTTACCTTCCTTCCACCATTGTTGCACACGAGGTCTAAAGGAACCGTCTCTAAGCCACATTAATTGAAAACGAAAGGGAGAGAAACTCACATTGGTTTTCCAGATTTCCACCATGACTGGCCAATGATCCGAACCAACATTGTTAAGAGTCTTCACTTTAGGAATGTGTCCCTAGATTAAGAAATTTTCAGAGAGCAAAAACCTATCCAATCTCTTCATTATACACGCTAAGCCTTGCCTTCTGTTAGACCAAGTCATAAGGCCATTATCTGGTTGGATGTCCACAAGATGGAGGTTTAAAATATATTCGCTCATGAGGTCAGTGCTTTTGTCCAACTTTCTGTTTCCTCCCATTTTCTCATCCAAAGAGAGGATGGTATTGAAATATCCTCCAATCAAGATCCAAGCTTCAGGAAAATGAGAGATAATGTGGGTAATATTCTTTAATTGAATTCTTTTTTACTCCAAAGCAGTCGGAGCATAAACAGTAATGCAGAGCATAATTTGGTTGGAATGTCTACTTTGAATAGCTATAGCCAAAATACCCAAACTACCAACCATATGGTGAATAACTACCTCTTTTGGGTCCCAAAGACAAGCAATGCCACCAAAAGTCCCCTGGGAACTAAGGGAAACCACTTTTCTAGCTGGCCAAATTTTACTAGCAATTGAGTCCATATCCTCCATTGACATCTTTATTTCTTAAAGGAAAACAAGATGTGGATGATTTATCTGAATCATTCTTCTAATTTCATTTTCTTTTGAAAGACTCCATTTGAGTCCTCTAATATTCCAAGTGATGATCTTCATTAATGTCAGTACTAAAAAAATTGGGAAGGGCATTAATCTTACCTTCCTCTACAAGCTTTTCACCTTATTTTACCATATGATATTGATTGGTCTTGCGACCTGCCTTTTGATTAGAATTCATTTTCAATTTTTTTTTCCTATTTCTTGACTTACTCCAGTTGAATCTGAGATGGCTTGTAACCTTGAAGAATGCTCATACACAGCAAGAATCTTACTAGAGGGTTCAACAGAGTCTATATTGGAACCTGTATTATTTGAAGTTTTCACATTTAAAGGATTGTTTTTCTTATGTAAATTTTATCTATTTTTTTCCTGTTGAAAACCTTTGATTTGTTGGTTTATCTATGAGTTATTCCCTTCATCTTTAAATTGTGTTTCTAAGATTTATGTTTCTACTATTTCCCCTTCCTCACTTGGGACATCATTTGTGGATAGGATTTCAAACACATTAGCAGATGATTTTGATTGATCTTTCAAAACTGTTTTTTTTTAGTGTTTTTCTTCTTAGGCAGTTGGAAACCTGTTGAGTTTATATCTTCTTTCTTTTGATCAGGAATTTTATTTGGACAAGCACTAGCCAAATGACCATATTCATGGTAAATTCTACAATGAAAAGGAATGTTCTCATAGTTTACTACTTGCTCCCAAGTGTCTTCCCCAAATTGTAATGTGATCTTTTTAGGTAGGGGTTTGTCAAAATCCATTAAAACACAAATTCAAGCATAAATAATATGTTCAACATTTTGAGTACAATTAGCAGTCATCATAAAAGTTCCTAAAGAATTCCCAATTGAAGAAAAGACAGTAGGATTCCAAAAGGCCAAAGAGTCTAACCCAAACGGGAGCTATAGAAGGCATCACTTCTTCGATTTTAAATTTAGTATTCCAAGGCTTCATGAAAAGCCCTGCCTTTCCAAAAAACCAGGGACCCCCTTGAAAAATTTTCTCTCTATCTTCATTATTTGCAAATAAAACAAGAAAATAACCATTTGGATAGATAGATATTTGTAACTCACCTTTAGTTTTTTGGATTTTTGCAGCCCAAAATTTGAAAGCAGGTAGGCTCGAACGAAAACCCACGAACCAACAAATTAGTCCTCTTTTTTCTAGATCTTCAATGCTAGTTTGAATGTTACCCATATCAAGCTTAACAATAGGAGTTCCATCAACTGCTTTAAGACATCCTGACTCTATTTTCCTAGGATCAATATTGGGCATTCTTAGAGGTTTATGGGAAGCCCTAAGATTAATATTAGCATTGGGTTGAGGTTGTCCACCACGGAGGGCATCCCTATAATTCATTTTTGGGGTTGAGTCTTTAAAATTCTTACCCTTGATAGGGGTTTGCATAGTAGCTTTATTTTGTGGGTGCACCTTAGCACTAGATTTACTTGAGATTTGAGCCATTTTTTATCAGCTGCTTGAAACTTGTTTTGTGATCTCTTTAATCCTTTCCCTAGACGTCGTGGAAAGGTATGGTTTTCACTTTTATTTTGTGCAGCAAATTGGAAGTCCTTGTCACTGAAGTTCACAACATGATCTTTTGTTGGAAGACATATTTCTAACCCATATTGGATCCCTTACAACATATCCTGCTAAAATATTGAGTTTAACCCAAAAAATTATTGGCCGCTAGGGCCCGAAGGCCCTAAAAACCAACCTCTGGATCTGCTTGCACTCAACCCAAAATTTTTTGAAACCCTCACCTAATTTGCCAAAATTATTTGAAATCCTCGCCAAATTTATCGAAATTATTTGAAACCCTCGTCGAATTACATCATGTTGGAAATACTTTTTGGTGTGAAATCACGAAAACCCTCGTCGAATCGCGAAAACCCTCACTGAATCATAAGATTTAATAAGATTTTAGTTTTTGTTATAGATTCCTAGGACTATAACCACTTAAAAATCTGCATATACGGCCAAGATGAATCCGGTAAGGTGGTGATACAATTCTTGGATACCTGTTCGATCAATGCTCCTCGGGGATCAACCTGTGATCTTTGCGTTATCAACGATCCTCTACCACTTTAGGGTTTCAAGAGCCTGTGACCCTCTTTGTGCATCTAGATATCTCTGGATCAATTTGGAAGGCGACTGAAATGAAAGAGGGTTTGCTGTCGAATGCCCCTATTTTTTTTTCATGTCCTTAATATTTCAAGATATTATTTTCATCACCACTTTTTGTTTTTATTTGTGGGTTTAACCTTAGTTTTTGTTAACACTTGTAATAATTGATTTTGTTTTCCCATATCAATATGCCTATGAGTTTCTTTTTCTCTTTGTTCTTGCTTATTGGGTCTTCCTCTCTTTTTTTCCATTCCCACCAACACTTTCATCTTTATCAATCTCTGCAATCTTCTCACACTACTCATAGTGATATTTATCATCTATAGGTTTATCTTGTTTTAAATAATGTGCAAAACAAGGAATAACCTTAAAAACACATTCTTCTTTATGTTACCTTGGAAACCCTAAAGTCTAAGGACGCTCCATAGTAATTACCTTTTTCTATTGCCCTAAAAACTGTTAGAATCCTGCTATAAAATAAACTCAAATAACACACTCTCACACAATTGCTTGGAAATAAACTCACATAAACATCACATTAATATAACAGAAATTTGCATAAAGAACAATCTCACAATAAGACAGAATCGCAGGCCTCTTCAAGGGGGCAACTCCTTCAATACTTCATTAATTTGCAAAAAGATGGTTACATTGGTGCCTTTTCGGTTATTTAAGGAGTTTCCTTCCAAGGTTGGCTTACATGCAAAATGCCACCTGGATTACATGGATAATGCCACCCGAATTACATGCATAGTGCCACTTTGAATTACATGCACAGTGCCACTCGAATTACATGCATAATGCCACATGAATTACATGCACAATGCCACCTATCTACCATGTGTTACATAAAAAGGGTGCCATTTGTCATAGGCACTACCTAAGCTAAAACTTAGAACATTACAAAATATTAATCATGGGTACTACCCACGTTCACTAGGAATTATTACATCAGAGAAGTTATTACATTAAGGGTTAGGATGAGATCCTAACATGCCCTTCTCCTTGAAGAAGCTTTGTCCTCAAAGCTAAAAATGAGGAAACTGTTGCTGGAGTTGATGGAGAGACTCCCATGTAGCATCCTCAGGTTGAAGTCCATGCCACTGAACCAGGACCTCTGTGATGGTACGGTTGCGCAGAGTGCGAGTTCGACGATCCAGCAGTTGTTCCGATGCAAGTAAGATGGAGCCTTCTTCATCCAATTCGAGGAGTGTTGATTGAACCTGTACCTTTGTGCCCACAACTTTCTTGAGAAGGGAAACATGAAAAACAGGGTGGATCTTGGAAGTGGGGGGAAGAGCCAATTTGTAAGCTGTGGGACCAATCCGTTGTAGAACCTGATAAGGACCATAGAATTTTGGAGCGAGCTTCTGACACCTGCGGAGTTGTAGGGGTGATTGTTTGTATGGCCGTAAGCGAAGGAAGACCATATCACCCACATCAAAACTGCGCTCGAAATGATGCTGATCAGCTTGTTGGCACATCCGATTCTGGGCCATGTTTAAATTCCCGCTGAGTTGGCGGAGGACCTCGGTGTGTTGACTCGGAGTATTGTCGACGGCCTGGACCTTGGAGCTGCCCGAAATGTAGGAGGAAGGCGTGAGTGGAGGGCGCCCGTAAACCGCCTCAAACAGTGTGAGTTTGGTGGCGGTATGATAGGAAGTGTTGTACCACCATTCGGCCAAAGAAAGCCATTTTGCCCAATGAGTAGGATGATCGAAGGCAAAACAACGAAGGTAGGTTTCCAAGCATTTATTAACAACCTCTATTTGACCATCCGTTTGCGGATGGTAGGCTGAACTCATTTTGAGCTAAGTCCCCTGCAACTTAAACAACTCTTGCCAAAAATTGCTAGTAAAGGTGGGATCACAATTAGATACAATGGAGGTGGGCATGCCATGAAGGCGAAATATGGAGTCAAGAAAAATTTGGGCAATAGTGGATGTTGTGTAAGGATGGGTTAGGGCACAAAAGTGAGCATACTTTGAAATGCGGTCCACTACCATGAAAATAACAGACTTGCCTCTAGATTTAGGTAGCCCTTCTATGAAGTCCATGGAGATGTCAGTCCACACCTGATCTGGTATCGATAATGGTTGAAGAGTGCCCAGGGAGCGCACTGTTTCTCCTTTCATCCTTTGACAAGTGTCGCAATCCGCTACAAAAGAGCGAATGTCCTGTTTCATACCTTTCCAAAAGAAGGTACGCTTGAGTCGCTCATAAGTTTTTAGGAACCCTAAATGGCCAGCAGATGGAGTAGCATGTGATTCCTTCATGAGGAGTTCTCGAAGTGGGGACTTAGGAGGAAGAACCAGGCATTGATGGTAACGCAGATCCTGGCCATCCCAACTATATCCAGGTGTAGACTCTGGATCATCCCTAAGTGAAGCAACCAGGTCTTTCAAATCTGCATCCTGAAGTATTTCCTAACATAAGGGCTCAATCCATTGGGGCAAGGGTGCAGAGATGACACACAACATACTAAGGGTCTCAAATTGGCGAGAGAGAGCATCTGGCACAAGATTATCCTTCCCTTTTTTGTATGTGATGTCATAATCATAGCCCATGAGTTTTGATACCCACTTTTGTTGCTCGGGGGTGGCAAATCGTTGTTCTATAAAGTATTTCAAACTCTAGTGGTCAGTTTTGATGGAGAAATGGCACCCAATGAGGTAAGGCCGCCAGTGCAGGACTGCATGCAATATTGCCAACATTTCCTTGGCATATGTGGATTTCCCCAAATTGTGATCAAATAGGGCTTTGCTGGTAAAAGACAAAGGGCGTCCTTCTTGCATCAATATCGCCCCAATACCACGACCAGAAGCATCACTTTCAATGACAAATTTTTTAGAGAATTCTGGCATGGCTAAAACTGGAGTGGTGGTCATGGCATGCTTGAGGTCCAGGAATGCTTGCTCAGCCGGCCCTGTCCAAGTAAAAGAATCCTTCTTCAACATGGAGGTGAGGGGGGCGGCTATCTTTCCATAATTGTAGAAAAATTTACGGTAATATCCTGTAAGCCCTAAAAATCCTCGAAGCCCTTTGAGTGTGCGAGGTTTCGGCCATTCTTGGACTGCTTGGATCTTCTTAAGGTCAACCTTGACACCATCCTTTGAGAAAATGTGTCCCAGATATTCTACTTCAGTCAAACAAAAGGAGCACTTGGACCTTTTTGCAAACAGTTTATGGTCGGCCAGTAGTTGGAGGGTTTGATCTACATGATTGAGATGCACTTCCCATGTGTGACTGTAAATCAAGATGTCATCGAAGAACACAAGGATGAACTTTCGCAAGAAAGGGCGAAAGATGTTCATCAAGCTTTGGAATGTGGAAGGAGCATTTGTGAGACCAAATGGCATTACCAAGAATTCATAATGACCTTCATGAGTGCGAAAAGCAGTTTTAGGAATATCTTCATCCTTGAGCCGGATCTGATGGTACCCATGAGCGGAGGTCTAGCTTGGTGAAGTACATGGTCCCATGTAATTCATCTAGTAATTCATCAACCACGGGGATAGGAAATTTATCCTTGACAGTTATCTTGTTGAGTTCTCGATAGTCAATACACAATCGACAAGAGCCATCCTTCTTGAGGACCAGTAAGACTGGTGCAAAGTAGGGACTAGTACTAGGCCGAATGACACCCGCCTTGAGTAATTCCCTCGTATCATCTTCTCAATCTCTGACTTCATGGCATGGGGGTACCTGTACGGTCTGATATTGGGAGGTGTACTATCTAGAAATAATGGAATGGCATGGTCATGAGAGCGATGCGGTGGTAGTGTGGTTGGTTCGAAAAAGATGGCCTCATGTTTGTGGAGAATTTGTTGCAGGTCTAGTGGGATTTCACCCGTTGGGGATGTGGATGGTTGGATGGAGAATAGTTGTGCAATGACCCCACGAGATGATTTCTTTAGCAATTTCTCCATGCCGTTTGAACTGATAATTTGAGGTGTTCCTGCTGGGGAGCCCTTGATGATGTGTGTTTGTCCGTTCTAGGAGAACTGCATCCAAAGTTCACCGTCTTTTATCATATGATATTGATTGGTCTTGTGACTTGCCTTTTGATTAGAATCCATCTTCAATTTTTTTTCCCTATTTCTTGACTTACTCTAATTGAATCTGAGATGGCTTGTAACCTTGAAGAATGCCCGTACACAACAAGAATCTTACTGGAGGGTTCAAGAGAGTCTATATTGGGACCTGTATTATTTGAAGTTTTGACATTTAAAGGATTGTTTTTCTTGTGTAAATTTTCTCCATCTTTTTCCTGTTGAAAACCTTTGATTTGTTGGTTTATCTCTGAGTTCTTCCCTTCATATTTAAATTGTGTTTCTAAGATTTGTGTTTCTACTATTTCCCCTTCGTCACTTGGGACATCATTTTTGGATAGGATTTCAAACATATTAGCAGATGACTTTGATTGATATTTCAAAATTGGTCTTTTCTAAGTTTTTTTCTTCTTAGGAAGATGGAAACCTGATGAGTTTATATCTTCTTTCTTTTGATCGGGAATTTTATTTGGGCAAGCACTAGCCAGATCACCATATTCATGGTAAATTCTACAACAAAAATGAATGTTCTCATAGTCCACTACTTGCTCCCAAGTGTCTTTCCCAAATTGTAATGTGATCTTTTTAGGTAGGGGTTTGTCAAAATCCATTAAAACACAAATCCGAGCATAAATAATATGTTCAAAATTTTGAGTACAATCAACAATCATCATAAAAGTTCCTAAAGAGTTCCCAATTGAAGAAAAAATAGTAGGATTCCAAAATTCAATAGGGAGGCCAAAGAGTCTAACCCAAACGAGAGCTATAGAAGGCATCTCTTCTTCGGCTTTAAATTTAGTATTCTAAGGCTTCATGAAAAGCCCTGCCCTTCCAAAAAACTAGGGACCCCCTTGAAAAAGTTTCTCTCTATTTTCATTATTTGCAAATAAAAAAATAAAATAACCATTTGGAAAGATAGATATTTGTAACTCACCTTTAGTTTTCCAGCTTTTTGCAGCCCAAACTTTGAAAGCAGGTAGGCTCAGATGAAAACCCACGAACCGACAAATTAGTCCTCTTTTTTCTAGATCTTCAATGCCAGTTTGAATGTTACCCATATCAAGCTTAACAATGGGAGTTCCATCAACTACTTTAAGACATCCTGACTCCGTTTTCCTGGGATTAATCTTGGGCATTCTTAGAGGTTTATGGGAAGCCCTAAGATTAATATTAGCATTGGGTTGATGCTATCCACCATGGAGGGCATCCCTATAATTTATTTTTGGGGTTGAGTCTTTAAAATTCTTACCCTTGATAAGGGTTTGCATAGTAGGTTTATTTTGTGGGTGCACCTTAGCACCAGATTTACTTGATATCTGAGCCATTTTTTATCAGTTGCTTGAAACTTGTTTCGTGATCTCTTTAATCCTTGCCCTAGACGTCATGGAAAGGTATGGTTTTCACTTTTATTTTGTGCATCAAATTGGAAGCCATTGTCACTCAAGTTCACAGCATGAACTGTTTTTGGAAGACATATTTCTAACCCATCTTGGATCCCTTGCAACATATCCTACTAAAATATTGAGTATAATCCAAAAAAAATATTGGTCGCTAGGGCTCGAAGGCCCTAAAAACCAACCTTTGGATCTGCTTGCACGCAACCCAAATTTTTTTGAAACCCTCACCTAATTTGCCAAAATTATTTGAAACCCTCGCCAAATTTATCGAAATTATTTGAAACCCTCATCGAATTACATCATGTTGGCAATACTTTCTGGTGCAAAATCGCGAAAACCCTCATCGAATCGCGAAAACCCTCACTGAATCACAATATTTAATAAGATTTTAGTTTTTGTTTTAGATTCCCGAGACTGTAACCACTTAAAAATATGCATATACGACCAATATGAATTCGGTAAGGTGGTGATCCAATTCTTGGAGACCTGTTCGATCAATGCTCTTCGGGGATCAACCTATGATCTTTGCGTTATCAACGATCCTCTACCACTTTAGGGGTTCAAGAGCCTGTGACCCTCTTTGTGCATCTAGATATCTCTGGATCAATTTGGAAGGCGGTTGAAATGAAAGAGGGTTTGTTGTCGAATTACCCTATCTTTTTTTTTCATGTCCTTAATGTTTTAAGATATTATTTTCATTGCCACTTTTTGTTTTTATTTGTGGGTTTAACCTTAGTTCTTGTTAACACTTGTAATAATTGATTTTGTTTTCCCATATCAATATGCCTATGAGTTTCTTTTTCTCTTTGTTCTTGCTTATTGGTTCTTCCTCTCTTTTTTTCATTCCCACCAACACTTTCATCTTTATCAATCTCTGCAATCTTCTCACACTACTCATAGTGATATTTATCATCTATAGTTTTATCTTGTTTTAAAGAATGTACAAAACAACGAATAACCTTAAAAACACGTTCTTATTTATGTTGCCTTGGAAACCCTAAAGTCTAAGGAAGCTCCATAGTAATTACCTTTTTCTATTGCCCTAAAAACCCTAAATTTTTATGAATTTCCTCCATCTTCATTTATTTATTATGCTACTCTTGAAACCCTAAAGTGCAAGGGATAACCTCTAGTATGCTTTCATTTTTATTATCAAGAAAGGTTTTTATACCACTTGAAGAAAATGAAGATGATTTACTTTGAATAAACTTGACCTCTTATGTATCTTTGTTTTATAATTTTCTTCCACTTCTTTCTTTGCACCTTCAATTATTTCTAAACTTGAACTTACACATTGTACTTTCTCATTTCTTATATCCTTCTTTGTTTCTTCTAATGTTTGATCCAAGTGATCTAAGGTGACCTTTTTCATATTACTTCATCTTTTGGAGTGGAATATCCTTGATCTAATCCAACTTCTATTAAAGTATGATTTCCTTGCTTTGTCTTAAAGTTCATCTCATGAAAAAAATTATCTGTTTCTTCATAATTTTCGCTTTGAAATCTCTTGCCATGTGCTCATTTTCAAAATAATTGAAGCATCAAAATGCAATATTTTCATAAACCACTTATTGATCATTCTTTTGATTCAGATTTAATCTCAATGGATTATGGCAAAGGTTTAAAAATACCCATAGCAACATATATTTGAGTATATATAGCATGTTTTTGTTCATTAATAGTTATTGATAAATTCCCCTAATATAATTTTAATATTATTTGAAACATCCTTATTGATAAGTTGATATGAAAGTCTAAAAAGCCTAACCCACATAGGAAGCTTCTTAATAGTTTATGTCTCAACTAAATTTTTTTCACTCCATGGTCTTAAATAAAATATATCTCTCCCCCTAAACCATGGGCTACCACCTATTATCTTTTCCCTGAATTTCGAATCGAAAAGATAAGAAAAAAAATTTTAAGAAGAGAAGTTATAAAGTAATTTGAATTCAATCCCCACTTCTACTTGATCCAATTTTGAATCTCCAAAAACCCTCACCAATACCCATGGAACTTACATATATATATTTTTTAAAGTGAAAAACCCCTTACGGAGCCACCTTGGTCTGAGAGACCACAAACAGGAGGTTCTACACCATCAAAGTCACCCAAGAGTCGCACCCGACCCTGCCCACACCAACATTATCAATTGGATTTTGGATACCCAATTTAGCTTTTTGGTAGGGTGGAGATTTGAACCTGGGACATCCCTTGGAGGATTGCCCTCTCCTCTCCAACTCACCTACAACACCTGGGTACCATGGAACTTACATATTAACCCCCTATTTTTAGGAACCATTATATAATGCTCAATCATGTCATCCTTGATAATCACTTCTAGTGTAAATCTGTTACCTAGATCAAACTTCTTATATTCACTCTTTCACTTATCTTTAGCTTGAACATCCTAATTTTTAGCTACGACATCTTGACTTCCCATTAGGACTTTCAAATATAACTTTTCTTTCATATTAAGGCTTACTAGTGACTCGCATTTTTAAGTTTCGATGCTTACCAAGAAGATAACTACGTTCAAAGCTTAAGGGCATGCTTGTTTATGCAAAGGTATTAGTTTGACCTGCGTTTGTTGAGTGCACGTTAGCTCGACAACAATGATACCAATATTGAACCCCTGGTGCTCCTCCTCATGTCAGGTTAAAATAACAAGTTGTAATAGGTGTTGTTGGGGGCAGCTCCAAGATTTAAACCTTGCTTGGTAGTAGCGAGGATTGTGGATGTAACCAACTCCTCTATGAATAAAAGAAAATACGCTCATTTGGAACAAAGCATTAGTTAGGGCTTTGGGCTCTCTTCTGAGAGACTCAGGTTCTCCATGTTAAAACCACCACAAAATGTGTTTACGTAGCTGCATATATAAACTTGTTCAAAAATAAATAAATAAACAATATTTGTTTAAACATTTGATTTTAGAAAATAAACTAGTTAATGAAAAGGAAGTTAGAAATAGGTAAAATTCTCATATACGTTTCTAAAATTATTTGTATGAATGGTTAAGGTTTGTTTTTAACATTGATGGTTAAGGATTGTTGCAAAAATTAAATTAAAAAAAAACCTTTATTTTAAAGTTATATTAAAAAAATATAGGAATTTAGTTTATTTTAATATATTAAAAAAACTTTATCTTAAGGTTATATTAAAAAAATTACAGGAATTTAGTTTATTTTAATATATATACCGTTGAATCAAGGATATGTTCCATCAAATAGTTCAATGTGATTAAATTGACATAAAAGGAAAATGCAATCCTTTCAAAACCCTATTTTTATATATATCAAAATGGTTTTATAGGTATAATGTATTTTAATATATATTTAATACAACTTTTTTTGGGTAGGTAAAATATTTATATTAAAAGGGTTTTAACTGGGTCCCAAAACCAGTTATAGAAGATTTATCATCATCCACCAAAAATGAAACAGGAAAATCGTGTAGGGAATCCAGAGGCGAAAGCAAAACAACCTGGAACAAATCCGCATAGGGGTGGTTATGGTTCCTAAATTTATCAAAATGGATCCAATATAACCCTCGTAGGGGAATTGGAAATCGGTCTATATCGAAACCTCGACTGTGCTAAAAATAAAACCCCACCCAATTCCCACACAAGGGAAGAACAAACACCAAAAAAAATGGAAAAAACAACAAACAACCCAAAGGCAAATCTAAGTATTTGTGATGTCCTCCTTTACAGAATTACCTTCAAAATTGTTCTTCAACAACTGTTTCAAGTTTCGACTGATGTTGTCCAAGGAATTGATGATGCTGGTGATGATGATGGTTGCAACCTTGTTGTGAAGATCCTTGCTAGGTCCTAAACTATCACTATTGTCATCAAAGATATGTTCGAGGGAATTTTGACTGGTTTCTTTCTTTATTTTCTTGAAACAAGAAGACTTTCGGGCTTGGGTGGTACTTTCTTCCACCTTAATATTCCTTTTTTGGGACTTAGGAATAGTGACAAGAGAGTTTTTTCTTAGAAATTGGGGTCTAAAATTTTGGAGAAGCTTTTGCACTGGTAGTGACATCAGGGAGGGAATGGGAAGGGCTAAGGGTAGGGGGTGAAGAAGGCGAGTTGGAATGAAGGGGAGTAGCGGAGATGATAGACGGTTGGGTGGCGGTAATGTGGTGGAATAGAATGGCAAACAAACCCTAGTGGGTGGGCAGAGTTTGGGATTTTCTTTTCTGAGCATTGTGAATAGACAATCTAACATACCGGTACAGAAAATCGGGGATGTTGATAGGGTTAAACCCTCTAAGATGGTTGACCAACACTAAATGAAATTTTAACAAGGGCTTGGAGGGGTCATCAACTGTCAAATACTGAAGGATAGGAATAATAACAGTGGGCCAAGGGGTAGGGAGTGTGATGAGGCCTCTATGTTTGATATATAAAAACTACCATATTTCCAAACATGACAAATTTAATTACCAAATAGTTGATTAGAATATATTATTTGTTAATTATTTCCATGATTTTATGTTAGGAACATTATACCCCTGTTTTGACTATTTTTAGCATTTTTTGAATGTTTTTTGACATGATTTTGTTGGTGAAAATAACATAGAAAAATAAAGCAGAACAGCATGTTCAGATCTTTGGCTAACTCCAACATTTTTTAAGTGTCATACCATTTCAAAACCAAAGTTGTCATGTGATTTGGCATGAAAATCATCTCTGCTACAAAACAGGGCAGTGACAAGTTGTGCAGCATTGTTGCACTGTTTCAAGTTTGATTAATCTGTGCATTTCAAATAGCAAAATATTAAATGTTAATGTTCATCACCTCACAATAATTTTTGAATTCTTTTCTCGCCTTCCAACTGATTTGAATTACAATTTGGCACCAACTTTATATGACTCTGCAACAAAATTGTCAACTGCAAAAAACAACCATACAAAAACCAACAAGCTGTCACTTTATTGATGACTTGGAATTTGTCAACTAAAGAGGAGGAAAATGCTTGGAAACAGCCGAGGGAGGTTAGGGATGACTCCTGCTCCACCTGGCAGCATTTCCACGTGGTACAAATGAGAGCAACAATATAAAAATACTGAAAAGCGGGAACAACTGGAAAATGCATACCAAAACCAGAATTATGCAATTATAAAGGAAGTCATAGAATATGTCAATATAAATGGGGGATAGTAGTTGGAAACAATTTCTAAGGGATAGGAGAGATGTCCCATCCACTTAAAACCCACTTATTACCCATTTTTGTTGCAGTTGAGCATAAAGTCTATTTTTGTTGCTAATATTCCGAAGATGCTTTGGAATAAGGGGGAAAAGTAGCCAATTTTAGTCAAACAGAGGTTTGAGCACCCAAAATGGTAGGGAAATGATATTTCAAGGTGGAGATAGGTGTACAAGAAAATTTCTAACCTCCTCCAATGCACTCCCACCACTGGAGATGCATCCCAAGGGCCAATGAGTGTTGTTGCAACACAAACTATCCAAAATAAGACAGTCGATTTCAGAACTGATTGGCAAATCACTGAGAAACAACATAAGCTAATTTGCGCACAATGCAATTGTAACAATTTATTATAAATAACACAACTCCCTCATTGGTTGAGCTATTAGGGAGTAGTTGGTAGGAGAGTAGTTAGTAGCAGCAAATAGGACATAGTGCAACATTTTTCCTGTAACAATTCAACATGTTTTGATAGAAATAAAGTGCAGTATTTTGTGTTTATTTTATGAGTTTTAAGTGAGTGTTTTAAGTAGTTAGTTAGTTCTTCTTCACCTTATTTTGGATCAGGAAGCTTGGGCCCACTTTCAGGCCTAGAAGGAGGACTGTTATGACAGGTTTTTCTGTAACTTTGCTACAACAAAATTAACAGATTGCTTGTCAAATTTTCTTTTCTTGTTTTAAGTTAATGTGATGTTTTCATATGTTCAAATTGTGTTTGTATGCAGCATTTGTGTGTGTGTCAGCTGACAAAATAGTTTAGACCCTTGTTTCCCTTGTTTTCCATGTTTCCCCTATTTTCATGTTTCAGCAACTTTTATTAGTTTTTCAGCAGTTTTTATTTTACTGCTAGGCACTATAGCAGAAGCTTGACGACATTTTGTAGTAGGACACTGACAGATGATTTTGCAATAGTAAACTAGGTTTCAATCTTGCAAGTGTAACTACGTTCAATTTTGCAAGTGTAATTTAGGATTTTAATTATGTAGCATTTCAAGCAATTTCAATTCTTGCAATTGTAGTTAGATTTCAATTCTTGCAAATTAGAATTAGTTTTCAGTTCTTGCAAGTTTGCATTCTGTAGATTAGGTTTAGTGTGACACCAAAAGACAAAACCAACATTTATTTAACCCAATAAATGCTTGTAATATAAATTCTTGAATTGTACTCTACCCTAACCTTCTATCATATACAGCCTTGGACACCACCCTGGATTGATAAATCATAAAGATTAAATGATGTTATTAATGACACACATCAGAGTGACTCACGCTCAATTGTGGTTCCTTTTCACTTAAAATTTTTGGAGTGTTTGGGGAAACCTTCGAGCTCAGGGTCCCAATTGTGGCGATCCCTCTGAACTACACGAACAGTAGCAGGTAACTTTGTGACTTTGGCCAACATCTCCACAGTGACATGAAAGCGTAAATTATGAACTTTGATGTGACTATTGTTCCAAGATTTAACAAATTCCTCAGTGATGTCTTTCTCAACCCCTTTGAATTTTTTGAATAAATGGATAAAACCTTGAGCTTCTAGAAAGGACATGGACAGGGGATCGAGTTGGAAGTTGGACGGTTCGAGCAGAGCCATGGGGAGGGACAAAAGTTCAAAAAATGAGACTTAGGCTGAATAGGAAAAGGAGACTCTAGGGATGTGACAATGCAATACTTTGGGCCTTGATTATATAGATTTTGAGGTTTAAAATCAGGCATACCGAAAAGCATGATTTTGAGACTATTGGTAGGGATGCAATAGACTAGACGACTTTGGAAAGATCCATCATAATTTGCAGACTGACAGGGATTGTAATAAACATGATTAGCTTGAAAAAGGTTTAGGCCCTTCATGTGAAACACAAAAAACTTCTTTTAAGATGCAACACAGGTGGTTTGATTCGTGGGATCCACAAAGGTAGAGCCTTGGACCTGAATACAATCTGCTTGGGTAAATGACCCATCTTGAAACATGATATGGTTGGAATAAAAGGGTGAGAGGCCAATGATTTGGGAAATGGAATGGTTAACCAACACATGGAAAACGATGAAAATGAGAGGATCGAGGTGGAGGGGGTAATGGCGAAATGGATAGACGTGGTAAGGATGAAGGTGGCAAGGGTGGAAAACCTTGCGGATGGTGATATGGAGAGTAAAAGGGTGATGGATAATGGGGTGGTGAGGACCAACCAAAATTGAAAAGAAAGGGTTTCGATGAGCATGAGAGATGCACCCTTTAGTATGAGTCACATGGCGTACAATCAACATCAGCAACATTGATGACATCTTGGGGAAATTTTGATGCCAGATAGATAGGGAATTTTGGGAAATTCGTATATTGGCAAGTAAATCGATAACTTTATTTACTTCATGGAACACGTGTCTAGAAATAATATTATTTTGACTTTGAATGAAGTTTTTGACTTCTTGGATGGTGGTTCTGTCGTTCTAGAAGGGAAATCTATTGTTGTTGATGTAGTTTGTGATGTTGAGGAAATCCCCTTCAATTTGTAAATTTCCTTTATAATATTTGATTATACTTAGGCCTCTCCACAAAATTAGCATAGGCAACCAAAATTTTACCCTTATGGTCCCTGACTAGACCTCCAGCTCCTACTACTCTCGGGTTGCCTTTGGATGCACCATCATAGTTGAGCTTGAGCCATCCTTATAGTGGAGGTTTCCAAGAGGTATAGATTTTGGGATGGGGAATAGTAGGAGTATGGCTGGAATTAAGGAGAATGTTGTGAGTTAGGAAAAGTTTGAGCTCTAAACCAGGATCAAGAGACTTGGGATAAGAGAATAGTTGGTAATTCTCAATGACATAACTAATAGCCTTGGTGGCTATAGTGGTGGGATCATTGGTGATATTAGAGAACACTCTATTGTTTCTTTCGAGCCAAACCTACCAAAGGAGATGATGAAGACATACTTTCCATAGGGCGACAAGACAAGAATTCTTGAAAGGGTTAGGTCATTGAACAAAAAGATGTAATAGGGTATTGGGGTGAACCCAAGTTATGTGAAAAGCAGATAAGAGGTGACCCATTGGAGACTTGGAAAATTCACACTCAATAAAAATGTCGTGGACATATTCTCAGGTTGCCATACATATGAGACATATGTTAGGTAATGGCATTCCTCTTTTTATGAGATTGTTGGTAGTAAGTATTTTTTTAGATGGTAAGCCAAAAAAAAACCCTAATTTTAGGAATGAGATGCTTGATCCAGACCAGATTAAAGGGAATGGTGATAGTTTGGTAATTGAGAAGCAATTGATGAGTAATCTTGACTGAGAAAAACCCACTATCATTTTCTTTACAAAAGGGATAGTCATCTGATCTATCAGTCAGAATCAATGCTGCATTAAGAATGATAGATAAATTTACCACAATATTAGTGATTTGAATATTCGAGTTGATATTGATATCTTTCCAGCTTTTAGCCTCATTGGAAGAGTTAATTAAGTCTGCTACCTTACTGCCTATAGAAATATCCAAGAAAGGTTTCAATATTGAAACTCTAAAATCTTCAATGAGTGGTTGATCCTTAATCCATCTGTCTATCCAGAAATTGATGTTGTTTCCTGTTCCTAACTACCATATCATTCCCTTCTAAATGAGAGATCTAGTTTGGATTATTGATTTCCAGAAAGTATATCCTTCCCTGAGGATATCTTCATCCATGAACACTTTATTTTAGAGATATTTCATTTTTATGATTGAAACCCATTCAAAGTTGGAATTTGTGAAGACTTTCCACACTTGCTTAGTCAACAAGGAAATATTCATATTGCTGATTCCTCGGAGACCCAAGCCCCCATGAATTTTTGGAGCACAAAATTTCTCCCATCCAACTAAGTGAAAATTTTTCTTGTCTTCATACCCAACCCAAAGGAACCTTTTCTAAATGTGTTCGACTTTAGAGTAGACTGAGGTGGGAGCTTTGAACACTACCATAATGCTTTGGAGACAGGCTATGGTGAGAGTAGATTTGGCTGCTTGGGATAGGAGAGTCCCTTTCCACCCTGTAAGTTTCTTGTTAATCCTTTCAATAATATTGCTCCACATGGAATCCTTGGGCCTACTAGTGAACAGGGAAAGGCCAAGGCAACGAGTGGGAAATTCATCAATAATACGTTGGAGGATGCGAGCTATCTTGGTCTGTTTTTCAGGGGGAGTATTAATGAAAAACATTTGCTTTTGATGTATTGATTTTATGACCCGCAGATTTTTCATAGAGATATAAAATACGTATGATTGTTCTGTCTTCCAGAACAGAGGTATGAGTGGCAAGAATAGTATCATCCACAAATTGTTGGTGGGAAAGGGGTTCCAAGTTTGAAGTAGCTTTGATACCCTAGATGATGCCATTATAACATGTAGCTTTAAGGGTCCTTCCTAGAGATTCTACAAGAATGATAAAGAGGATGAGAGAAAGGGGGTCACCTTGCCTAATACCTCTACCGCTTGGGAAATAACCTGTAGTGGATCCATTAACCAAAACAAAAAACTAGGTATTGGAGATGTAGGTTTTGATTAAATCGATCCATTCTCTGTGGAAGCCAAATTTGAGAAGGACATTAAGGAGAAAATCCCTCTTGACTTTATCAAAAGCTTTGTTTATGTTGAGCTTAAGGAAGAGAGCCACTTTTTTGTTCTAGGAAGCAGAATGAAGAATCTCTTGAATGGAAATGATGTTGTCAGTGATAGATCTACCTTTGACTGAACTTCCTTGGTAGGGGTCTATAATATGACAAAGGATCTCTTTTAATCTATTCTCCATTACTTTGGTTAATATTTTGTAAATAACATTGCATAAGCTAATGTGTTTGTAATCGATCATCGATTTGCAGCTGGGACCTTTGGGAATAAGAGCAATAAAAATTTAATTGGTGCCTTTGGGAATGGATTTGGAGTTCTAAATATATTTTATGGTATCATAAATATCTTGGCCAATGATGTCCCAATAGGTTTGGAAAAAATGAGGAAAGTTGTCAGGTCCTAGGGCTTTGTCAGGCGCCATGGAAAACGGGGCTTGTTTGATTTCATCAGGAGTAAGAGCCTTTATGAACATGGAGTTTATGTAAGGAGTGACCAAGATAGGGATGTGTTGAAGAAGCTGATCTTGGGCTTGGCTACAATCGGAGGGGCTTGTTCCCAACATATTTTCAAAAAAGGAAATAGCTTCCTCACGAATCTTGTGAATATCCTTGATAATTGTGCCATTATTCTTGGTTAGCTCCTTTATTTTTTTGGAACTTCTGTGGAAAAGAGTGGAAGCATGGAAGAATTTAGTGTTTGTATCCTTCCTTGAGCCACGGGGCTCTGGATTTCTGTCTCCAAAAAATCTCTTAGCCAATTTTTTTTTTTTTTATTTAGCAAGAAGTTATTTTCTTCATTTTTTATCTGAATACTCATCTTCCCATTTTGAATTTGATGTTCAATAGTTTTAAGGTTGTTCAAAATTTGCTCTTTGCTTTCAAAAATGTTACCAAAAACTTCCCTATTCCATATTTTGAGATTTTCTTTGATAGTTTGAAGTTTTTAAGAAACTTGAGAAATGGGAGATCCAGGGACCTGTTGCTGCCACCATTCAAAAATTTGATTTCACAAGTCGGGGTGTTGGATCCACATTGCCTCAAAATGAAAAGGAATTTTAAAAGTGGGGGTTTTGCTAGCTTCAAAGATGAGAGGGCAATGATCTGATCCAATTATGGGAAGATAAATTAGAGAAGCATCACCAAATATGGGAATGGTCTCTCTTGAAAGAAAAACCTATAAAGTTTAACTTGAATGTGATGGACCCCTATCCTTCTATTTCTCAAGGTGAATTGAGCTCCTTTAATCTGAATATCCATAAGTTCATTATCGATGATAAATTTTTGAAAATCTTGAATGCTTTTGGATGGAATATCATTGCCTCCTACTTTGTTAGATGGGAAGAGAGGGGAGTTGAAATCCCCAGCTAGGATCCAAGATTTATCGCTAAAAAAATTTATCATTTGACCTAGGGTGTTCCATAAAGAGCTTCTACTTTGGGGATTTTTGGGAGCATAGATGTTTAATAGGACCCAAGAAACTTTGTTATCTTTGTAGAAGAAAAATATATTAATCACTCTGTCTGAAGAAGAAATGACTTTATCCTCTACTTTCTCAGGGTCCCAAAGACACAATAGGCCACCAGAAGTGTCCTAGGTAAGGCTGAAAGAGTAGTCATTGTTTTTCCAAATGGTTCTGGTAATATTATGAAGTCTAGATTGATCAATATTCGTTTCTTGCATGATGAGAATGGTGGGTCTAAATTCTTTCCTCACAGCGCCTGTAAGTATTTATTTGGCAGCATTGTTTAGGCCTCTCACATTCCATGAGAGGATATCCATTTTGAACCTTTGGAGATTTTCTTACCTCCCTTTGGTTGTTGCAAGGGAGGTTTGGATATTTCTGGATAATATTTCATCTGACTGAACATGTCTGGGAAGAGAGTATTTTGAACACCATTTGCAATTTCATCATCTGTTTCTGTTTTCTTTTATTCTTGAGTGGATGGTCTTGCCCTCTTTTTATCACTACCACAATCTACTAAAGCTTTTTTTATAACTTATGGTGTTTTTAGGACTGAAATCAGATTTAGTTATGCTAGGGCTAAAAATTTCAATCTAGTTTTCAAAGGTTGGTTGGGCTTCAAGAGGTGGGTGGGATGGCCCAGATTTGGATGGGGAATGAGGAGGAAGAGCAGCTTCAGGGAAAAGGACTTCGTCTCTTGTTTCAGACTCAGGATTGGTGAATTAAGATAGAATTTCAAAATGACTAGGGAAATCGAACAGGGAGCTTACCTTAACTTGGTCTCTTGATGGTTCTGAATTTACCATTTGCTTTCCTTTGATAGTTGAAGAGCTTTAGGGCTTTGTCGATTGATAAAAACTGCCATTGTTGGTTTGTTTGCCCTTTTGGGAATGAAATTCAATCGCTTGATGAATAAATTGAGGATAATTTCTATGAGAGTTAACAATATCTTTCTACTTCTTGAGAGAGGGGTATTAGTTCTTGAGGTGTCCTTGAGGCTGACATTTGATGCAGAATGCAATTTTGTTTTCATACTCTATAGCTTGGCATCTATGATAAGATCCATATACAAGGTTGATTTGAGTGGGAAGCTGGAAATCCAAGTTGGTGTTAACACAAATTCTAGCATGAATCATGCGAGTTTAGGCCCGGGTAGCAGGGTTGATGGCTACCAGTTTGCCTATAGATCTGGCAATCCCATGCAAAATTTTCTCATGACAAAAATGGATGGGAAGGTCTAGAATGTGAACCCAGACAAGAGCATAATTAATGCTTTGAGTGTCTGGGTTGAAATCCTCCCCCCATTTTTGGATGAATAGGATTTTCCTTCCATAGAACCAAGGGCCTTCGGTGAGTATTCAGGAAGCATCATCATTTTTATTGAGACAGATAAGGAAAAACCCTCGTGAGAGAGCAACAATCTCCAACCTCCCCAAGGTTCTCCATTTATAAATAGCCCACCGACGGTTGAACTCCATATCAGGTTTACCTCCAATAAATTTCCCAACCATAAAGTGGGTTTCCAGATATAGGTAATCAACCATGAGGGCTTTCGAAATTACCAAATCTTCACCATTCAGGAGCAACGTGTTACAACCTTCGGGTTTGCTTCCATAAGAGATATTTTCTCTGACTTTTCCAGCATAAGTTCCAAAGGAGGGGAATTTGATTCCATGTGTTGAAGGGGACCCACTCTGGGTGGAAATTTCATTTGGTTTGTTTGGAGGGTCCTTTTTCCAACCCCTTTCCACATGTCCAAAATATTGGTCAGTACCATCGGGGTCTGGATGCGATCCCACCATCCCCTCACTGCTTACCGCTTCGTTGGGAGCGATTTCGCTTGGTTCAAGAGGTCTCAGAGGAGCTGTCCCGCCAGTGGAAAATTGAACATTTGGATTCCTGCCTAGTTTCGTCGAAGTGCCTGAGTTGACCATCATTTGTAGACTACCACATTTAATACAACTTTGTAATACAATCAAATAAAAATTATTAAAAATAAATAAATTATCATGGATTTTTATGTAAGAAGGTTAAACTAACTTTTTTTTGATACATAGAAGAATTGGTTACAACCACACTATTTTTAGTAGTTATCAAGTGTAAGGTTCAAACCACAGGGGTTGCATCCACCAAACTTATTCCACCTCGTTGTTGTTGTCCCGACATAAGAGGACCATCGGTCACTTGGGATTTGTATCGTTATCATTGGTCTGGCATGCACTCAAAGGATTCAGATCAGACTACTACCTTTGCAAACAGGTTGCCCCCAAGGTTTGAATCTGGGTGTCTTCTTGGTAAGTGCCTACCTTTGCAAACAGGTTGCCCCCAAGATTTGAACTTGGATGTCTTCTTGGTAAGTGCCTGACGAGACAAGCAACTACCAATACACCTAATCCTTGAAGGCAAGGTTAACCCAAGTTCAGCCATCTCTCACACTTTCACATATTTTAAGTACTTAATATTATATCTTACATACTTTCCTACGTGTACAATTTTTTAAATAGTTTTTCATAAATTTTAATTATAAGAAAGTTACAACGATTTATTTAGAGGTTAAACATCAATTACTCATATAACTACTTAACCTCAAATTTATTGACACTTGAATAGCACATATTAACAATATGTTAACTTTTTCACAACTTTTTTCTCCATTCACCATATGGTTTAACCCAATTCCACCAATACATTACATAATTTTATGTATATATCTTCGTACCTTCTTACCCATGCATCCATCAATTTTTATTTATTTATTTATTTATAAAACCTTAATCCTAAGTATAGGAAAACATATCTACAATATTTTTGGTTAGGCCTAAGCACCTTAGAGCTCACACAATTTTTATTTGTACAACTATAAAATTGAATGGACCTAAAGTGAAGACTTTAGTATATTTTGATCTACCCTCACACAATTCTTATTTGTACAACTTGAATGGACCTAGAGTGAAGACTTTGGCATATTTTGATCACCCTCAACAATATCTTATATACTTTATCTTGTTTTAAATATTTTTAACTTGCATGTTGCATGTCTTCTTGTCAATCCATGTTATATGCTTTTTAAATCTATTTATTAATACAACCTTAGGTACATGAAAACATATTTATAATATTTTCAATTAGAACTAAACATCATTTTTATAGTTTAAATGGACTTAACAATAAATGCTTACCATATCTTAATTCAACCCCATCTATACTTTAGATACTTTCATTTGTATAATTTAAGTGGACTTAATAATAATGGTTCAACGCATCATTTTAAAATATTAATTTGAAGTATTTGAAGAACACATTTACAAAATTTTATTAAGATCAGTCACATTTTTTTAAAATTAATTATAAGATCAATCATATTTTTTTAAAATTAATTATATGTGATTTGTAGCTCGTTTTAATTGTATTACAAAGTGATCATATAATGATAATATAATAATTTTATATATATAATGTTTGATAAAATTTAAACTTTATTATTTTCTTTAAAAATTGATAAATTATTTAATAAATTAAAATTTATTATATTTAATACTTCATTACTAAACACACTTTTATCACTCAAAACTTAAATAAATCTAACACTAAAGATTAGATTATTGAGGTTTGAATAAAAAGTAAAGAAAGTATAAACTTATAAGTTATGCTATGAAGCTACTTGACCTTAACCTTAACTTTCTGTATAGTTTTTTTAATTTATTTTTAATAAATTTAAGATATTAAACTGTTTTTTGAATAAGCTTAAGATATTTGAACTAAATGCCATCCGTTAGAAGCATGGTTATATGTGCTAGAGAAGAAGAAATAATGAATGAATTTCTCATGGCACACGCAAAGTATGAGAGACAAAATCCAAGGACAAGAGTGGCCTACCAACAGCCCCACGACGAAAAAATGTCGTGAGGAAAAGCACATATCTTGCATTACAAAACAAATTCCAGCCATTTGGAACAGGTGCGCTTTTCTTAAAGCTTCACATCTAGCTGCGAATAAAGGACATTTTTGGTAAAGATAGTTACTATTTGATATTTGAGTTTTGGTTTTTATGTAGTAATGATAGTGGTTACAGTTTTTTATTTAATAATAATAGGTAGTGGTTAGGGTTTTGGTTTTTTATAAAGTTCAAGTTTAAATCATGGTCTACTCTGATAGAAATAGGTTGGATGTTATCAAGTTCAAGTTTAAATCATGGTGGTTGTTCGAGAGTGTTTGTCAATTGACGTATGTTTTTAAGAGTTGCAATTTTTTTAAGTTGTTTTAACAAAGATAGTACATTAGGGTTTTGTCCTTTGTCTAACAAGGATAAGGTAGCGGTTAGGATTTTGGCTTTTCTTTGGTGAAGTTTAAAGTTCATACTATGGTCTACTCAAATAGAGATTATGGTTCACTTTATCTGACCCAATAAATTAAAGTATATAATGATGGACTGTGTCTAACCCAATAAATTAAGGTTTATAATGACTAATTTTATAATAATAATAACTACAATATTTTCAATTCTTTTATATATTAAAAAATATTAAAAACTAAACTTTTTTAAGATTCAAGTTTTAAATCTCAAAACATGATGGGCAAGGAAGACTTATAATAAAGATATTAAGAGTTAGAATTCTCATGGCATGGTACTCAAGTTTTCATAGGAATAAATTAAAAAATATAAGTGTTTTTTTTTTTTAAGATTTTTAAAAGGTTTTAAGAGAATGATGATTTAACATAATGATTTAAGGACATTGGCTCTAAAAATGTAGTGACCTATTTTTGATAAGATAGTGTATAGATAAAGGTTTTAAGTTTTATGTTAAAATTTAAATTCAAATGAAATGGAAAATAATTTTTATTATATTTTAATGATTAAAATATGCTTCTTCAAATGTTTTTTTATTATATTTCAAATGTATATTTTTATTATTAAAATATGCTTGTTCATTTGAAGGATGATTTTTGTGATGTTCCAAAGTATGCTTGTTAAAAAATGGTGACCTTTTTTAACACTCTACAATGTCCTCGTTGGTTTTAAATGCTGTGTGACGGATAAAATTGACAAAACTAAGGCTCACGTCAGCGATAGCGCCGTTTACGAGGGACACCTAAAAACATGGAATTGGGGAAATGCAGTGGAGGGACACGCGTTGAATATATCAGACTTCATTCTCTTTTTGGTGACTCGTCGCAGTTTTGAACCCGCGCGATCTGGAGGCGCCTTTTCTGTTATCTTAATGATATGATTTATATTTTCCCACAATCTCTGAGCACCTTGCTTGGCACCTGGATTTTCAAAAAACAAAAAAAAAAATCTCCAACTTATTTCAAGCTTCCTGGGAAATTCGGAGCATTTGAGCAAGAGATCTAAGAGGGAAGGTGATTCAGAATTAGAACTTAAAAAAAAAATTGATATTTGGGCAATAAATTTACTTCAGGAGTAAGCCAGAGTTTCGAGAACATACTGGTACTGGAACTTTTCCATTAGAAATATGGTATAGAGTGCAGCAATAGGTAAGGGTGTGTTGAATTAATTGGGTGAGAAAAAAATATTGGTTTGATTCTTTTAGGGGAAGATATGGGTATGGATGCTGTGTCTCTGAAGGGCATTGGAATGGTTGTGGGGAGGAAACTTGGCATTGAAGAACTGAATTTGAGAGAGAATCCTGGTGCTAGGAGCGTGAGGAGTCTTGATTTGAGGTGTCACCAGGCCTGTGCACAGTAGGTGCCTTATGAACCCCAGGTGAAATCTTGTTGCAGAAAGGCCTCCCAGGGGAGTGTTTCTCCTTTGCCGCTGTCACCCATTTCTGTGTTTCCTGTTTCTTCAAGGAGAGTAGGTTTACTTAAGGCTACTCTGCTCTTTTTATCCGTAGCCAGTGTACCCATCTCTGCCGAGTTAGCCTGCTATAATTTCTTTGGTTTAACAGAAGAAGTGGGGAGGGAGAGATTAAACCTGTTTCAAGTGTCAATGGTGGTGATAAGAGTGGAGTGTCTAATCGGAGCTCAGTGGGTCAATGTGGTGCTCCAAGAAGTTGGAAACAAGGTGGGGAATCCTTCTAGGAGGATGCACAGGCACAAAGTAGTGGGACTAATATGAAGAGCTCTAGATAATGACAGTTGTCAAGGGGAGATGGAGATCATGACAAACAACAAGGAAATTGAATTGTTCAATAGATATTGGAGGAGAGAGGAACCTTTTAACTATTGATTCAATTAATTTTGCTATAATTTTGTACACATAGTTACACAAAGAAGTGAGTCTAAAATCATCAAAGAAAAAAGGATTGATCTTTTTTGGAATAAAAGCAACAAAGAAAAGTTGAAGATTGTATTTACTCTTCCTATTTGCCTAGACTCCTTCACAACCTTGAGCAGGTCAAACTCCAAAAGATCATAGAGCTTTAGAATGAAATAGTCCACCCATCAGGTCCTGGACTCTCGTCTCTTTGGAAGGAGGTTAAAACAACTTTAAACTCTTCCTTTGAGACTTCCTTAATTATCTCACCATTGGCTTCCTCATCTATAAATTTGGAAAAGAAAAGTTATTTTGATTATTTCAGCTATATTAACTTGACCAAGATCCTTGTATAGTTGACCAAAATGTCTTACTCCCATATCTGCTATTTCTTTAAAGGAGGAGTCTTACTTCCATCTTGTCCTTATAACTCCCATATTGTATTTTGTTGTTTTCTATGATTTGCGAAGCTATGAAAAAATTTAGTGTTCTCATCCCCATTTTAAATCTAGAGTGCTCTACTTTTGAGCCTTCATTGTGCTTCTCTCTACCAACAATATTTTCTTCTCTTCTTCCAAACTTTCGTACGTAAGCCTTATTTCCACATCCAATTCATTTTCAAAGTCAACTGTTAGAAACACTGCAAGCTCCTCCTCAATCTCCCTCAGTTTTTGCTCATCCATGAGTTTCTTTTTATAAGCCCACTCAATCGTTGTTGCCTTAACCCTTTTTAGATTTGTTGTAAATTGAATACTAGCCAATTGTCTCAAACTAGGATTAAACTTCACCCATTCTGATTTGACTAGACATATGGCAAGATATTGCAAAGTGAAAACTATGAAGAAAGAGACATAAAAGTTTGGTCATGGTATAAATGTTAAGATGAAGCAAGGAAATCACACTATAATAGAAGTTGGATTAGATCAAGGTTATTCCACTCCAAAAAAAGAGGTAAAGAAAACCATGTACAACATCATATGGCAAAGGACATCTTAGGTCACTTGGATCAACTATTGGAAGAAACAAAGAAAGGATATAAGGAATGAAAAAGTATAATATGCAAGTTCATGTTCAAAAAGAATTAAAGGTGCAAAGAAAGAAGCCAAAGAAAATTCTAAAACAAAGATGGCATAAGTGGTCAAGTTTAATCCAAGTAAATCATCTTCTTTTTCCTTTAGTATATCATCCTCTCTTGATAATAAAAATGAAAGCGGTATAAAGGTTATCCCTTACAATTTATGGTTTCAAAAGCAACATAATATAGAAATGAGAATGAAAGAAATCCATAGCAATTTAATTTTTTAGGGCAACATAATAAGTTAATTGCTATGGTAGAGTGTCCTTGCACTTCAAGGTTTCTAAGACAACATAAAGAAGAAAGTGTTTTGAGGTTACTCTTTGTACTTTGGATCCTTTAGAGAAAGATAAACCTATACATGATAAGTCTTAAAGAGAGTGATGAAGATGAAAGTGTTGGTGGAAATGAAAAAAAGAAAGAAAGAAAGATCCAAGAAGCAAAAACAAAGGAAAAACAAAACTCAAGGGGATATTGATATTGGAAAACAAATACAAATACCACAAGTGTTAATAAGAAGTGAGGCTTGTGTGAGCGTGAGTCAGGATTAAGTGCAACAACAAGTGCAAGTGTGAGCTGAGACTAAGTGCAACAACAAGTGCGAGCATAATCTAGAAGTAAGTGCAACCGAAAGCGAGTGCAACCAAAAGTGAGTGCAAGCGTAAGCTGAGAGTAAGTGCAACAACGAGTGCAAGCGTGAGCTAGGAGTGAGTGTGCAAGTCAAGAGCGACTAAGATCAAAGAGAGAGTGTGAACCGAGATTCAGTCATGGCAGAAGAGCGGCAAGTTCATTCGAAGTGCATCAATATTTCAAACCCTTACCATGAATGTGTGGAACATTATTTCCATAAAATTGTTGAAGCCAAGGAATACAAAGAAAAAGAAGAGACAAGGGCAATTGTGAGCCAAGAGGGAGTGCAAGTTGGGAGTGAGTGCAAGGTAGGAGAGAGTGCAAGGCAGGAGAGAGTGTGAACCAAAAGGGAGTGTAAACTAAGAGGGAGTGCAAGCTAGGATTTAATCATGGCAAAAGAGTGGTAGGTTCATCTAGAGTGCACCAATGCTTCAAATCCTTACCACGAATGCATGGAACATTGTTTCCAAAAAAGTGAAGGAACGTTGAGAAAAAGAAGAGACATAAGCAATTCTGAGCCAGGAGGGAGTGCAAGCTGAGAGCAAGTGTGAGGCAAAAGGGAGTGCAAGCTAGAAGAAAGAGCAAGTGCGAGTAGAGAGGGAGTGCAAGCCAAGAGCAAGCCCCATTAGCTATTGTGGAAGGAAAGTCATTTTTGAAAGCCCTAATGGGAAGTCAAGATGCCCTAGCTAGAAATCAAAATGCCCTAGTTGGAAGTATGAAGGCCTAAGTTGGAGATAAGCATAAGAGCGAATACATGGCAAGTTCGATCCAAGTAGCAGATGGTACACCAAAAGTAAGTATCAAGAATGATATGATTGAGCATGATATAATGGTTCTTAAAAGTAGAGGGCTAATATGTAAGTTCTATAGATCATGGCCAGGGTTTTTGGAGATTCAAAATTGTATCAAGTGGAAGTGGAGATTGAATTCAAATTATTCTGTGATTTTTCTTCCTAAAGGCTTTTTCCTCGTCATCTTTTCTAAACTGGGGATAAAATAATGGTTGGTGGCCCATGGTTTAGGGGAAGAGATACACTTTATTTGAGACCATGGAACAAAAAAAATTCATTGAGTCAAAAACTATTAAGAAGCTTCCAGTGTGGGTTAGGATTTTTGGACTTCCATGTCAGGTGATAAATAAGGATGTTTTGAAAAATATTGGAAATACCCTAGGGGAATTCATCAAGGAAGTACCAACAACTAAGGAGTGAAAGCATGCTATGCATGCTATATATACTTGAATATGTGTTTCTATGGATATTTAAAAACCTTTGCCACAATCCATTAAGATTAAATCTAATTCAAGAGAATGAGATCAACAAGCAGATTATGAAAATATTGCATTTCGTTGCCACAATTATTTTGAGATTGGACACATGGCAAGAGTTTGCAAAGTAAAAACTATGAAGAAAGAGAAAAAATTATAACCGTGAGATAAACTTCAAGACAAAGCATGGACTTCATTCAATGATAGAAGCTAGATCAGATCAAGGATATTCCACTCCAAAAGAAAAGGTAAATAAATCCTATCAACAATATCAATTGGCAAGTTTAGAAGGAATTAAAGGTGATGATGTGGAGATAAAATCCAAAATAAAGACAACAAAAAAGGTCAAGTTTATTCCAAGTAAATCATCTTCATTTTCCTCATGTAGTATAGAATCCTTTTTGGGTAATAAAAGTGAAAGTGGTGAAGATGTTATCCCTTGCACTTTAAGGTTTCAAGAGCAAAATAATATAGAAATGAGGATGGAGGAAATCCATAACAATTTAGGATTTTTAGGGCAGAATAAGAAGGTAATTGCTACAAAAGAGCATCCTTGCACTTTAGGGTCTCTAGGGAAATATAAAGAAGATTGTGCTTTTGAGGTTATTCCTTACAGTTCAAATCCTTCAAAACAAAGTAAACCTAAAGATGATAAGTCTTATTATGAGCAGTGTGAGAAGATTGAAGAGATTGATGAAGATGAAAGTATTGTTGAGAATGAAAAAAAAGACCCAAGAAGCAAAAACAAATAGAAAAAGAAACACAAAAGGATATTGATATGGGAAAACAAAAGGAAATTTCACAAGTGTTAACAAGATGTGGGGCTAAACCCACAAATAAAATAAAAAAATAACAATGAAAATAATATCTTGGAATATTAGGAGAATAGAATGGAACCCTAAAAAAGTATTAAAAAATTGTGAGATTGTTATAGACAAGATATTTTTGGATTTAGAAGCTAGGCAAATAAATATTTTAGTCGTTCATAGTGTTGAATTTCATCTGGACAAATTTTAAAATTTTGAAGGCATTTGATATAAAAGGAGTTGATTGTGGAAACTTAACAGTTTGAAGAAGACGAAGAATATCTTTGATGGAAGGGTAAACGAAGAATATCTTTGATAGAAGGGTAAATGAAGAATATCTCCGATAAAAAAACAAAGTTGGATATGCTTTAATTAACTTGTTAGAAATGTAATGAAAGCAATGTAATGTTTTATTTTCACAATGGGAGTGGCCTTCAATAGAAGCCACACATAACTTATTAAAAAAAGCAAACAAGTGAGGCTAAAACCACAATTAAAAACAAGAAGTAATGACAAAAATAATATCTTGGAATGTTAGGGAATGGATAAAACCCCTAAAAAAAAGTATTAAGAACTTTTCAAGTTATTATAGACAATATATTTATAGACATAGACAATATATTTATAAATATGAAAATTGGATAACAAATATCTTAACAATTTGTAATAAGTGAGATTTTATCTCTTAATAAAAATGACATCAATGAATTTGGGCTTTGGGAGCTCTTTTGGGAGACCTATATTTAAACCAAACAACAACCCAACATGTGTATTTATGTCAATAAGCTTGTAAAAGAAAATGATATCAAAAATTAATTGCAAAAACGTAGCATTTTAAGGAAGATAAAAAATATCTTTAATAAATAAGCAAGGGAAAAAAACTATCTTTTTTTATATATATATTGCATATATTAATACAAAAATGAAAATACAAGACATCGTAGCAGATTACAAAAATGTGTTCAAGGACATCCAACCATATGACTTGTCCTCAAGAGCAATCTTTGAGATCTTTGATTATAAGCCTCTTAAAGGCTCTACATTGGAACTGAATATCAATAACAACATTAGACACAATCCCAGAAACAAAAATAGTTTCATCTCAAAAAACTAGACTGCATCTCGCCTTCCAAATAGCATACAAAGTTGCTGCTCTGATAACAGTCTACACCCAAAGGCATCTCCCAAAAGAATCAATTTCCAACTCCACCTATCACCTAGGATAGGATAATAGGTCCACTTCAATCTTTTCCAAACATTCCTTTCTACAATACAATCTCAAAAGATATGTTTAACAGTTTTTTTTTTCTGCCACAACTACTATAGAGGTCTGAGATATTCATCCACCTTGCCAACCTTGTCTTGCAATGAATACCTTGGAAAATAAGCAACCAAAGAAAATCCTTGAGTTGAGCAGATAATCAGAATTTCTGAACTTGCTTTAACCTCTTCTTCGACTTCTTCTCTAGACAAACAATGTCCCATCGTCTATTTAACAAGATATGCAAAGAAGTCTCAGGCAATAAAGTTTTGTAAATTCTAGTAGATTTGTAAGAATGATGTTCCCCTGAAAGTTCCACCTCCAATCATGCCAGATAGGACCAGGCAAACCACCATTTAACTTATACTATTGTTCAGAGGGAAGAAGAGAATGAATCTGAACAATAGCATCTATGTCAGAAGCTTTCAACTTAAACTTATTGAAAAGATCCTACCATTTAATCCAATCAACGGCTCCTGAATCCCACAAATCTACCTATTTCTTAATTCCCCTCTTAACCAATCTCTTACATCTTTATCAAAAAAAAAATCTATCTTTGATAAAAGAACAAGTTAAAAGATAAATATAATTTAATTTACTTGATAACAATATAATAAAAATAATATAATAATTTATTATAAATGATCTTAATAAAAGCACAAATAACTTATTAAAAATAAATAAAATTGGGATGTGCTAGAATAGAAAGATTGGTACGAAACAAATTAAAAAATCTTGGTTCCTAAAAAAACAGGACACTATTCTGTTCACTTTAAAGGCCACGTCATCAAATAGACAACTTTTACAAAGCGCTCAAGCCTATTGATGGAAAATGCCAAGAAATTGTGGCTGCATCCCCTTTGGATAACGTGCATATCTTACCTTACGTAGCAAGGAAATCTAATACACGCGGAAAAGAAGGGAAAAAAACAAGAATGCACCCAACTTAATGTCATAAGGCTTACCTAAACTCTATCAACAAGAGCCGTGAAGGTGCTTCGTTTAGTTGGGTTGTTAAGAATCAAGTTCGAGTCTATGGAAGATCGATAGTTAGTTTATTTATTTAAATAGAAAAATAAAAGTTATATAATTTTATATAAAAAAATTAAAATTAAAGGGATTATAATCATTATGAAATAATTTAAAATATTTTAAAATAAAAATATATTTGTTTAAAAAAAATTGTTTTAAAAAAGTTTGCATTTAGTTATTCAATTTGAAAACTTATTTACAAAATGATGCTTTTTGTTGGAGTCATGTTAAAGAGTATTGTGTGCATGGGTGCATGGGCATTTACATATTGTTTTGGACTTATATTGAGTTAGCAAGATATTTATAAAAAATATAAAATAATTGTATAAAAGGAAGAATTAATTTTTTTAAAGTTATGTGGTTTTTATATAATGTTTTGATAATTTAATAATAATGTAATGTTTTGATAATTTAATGAAAGTGACTTTAATATAATTAATATAACTAATTTCATATAATTAATTTTAAATGTATATATTTCATTTGTTGTTTCGTTATATTATTAAGTTTTTACAATAAACTTCTTGATATGATTTTTATTAAGAAACAAACTCTCACTCATATAATTGTCTTTTGAAATATATTTGATGCTAGAATTTCATATATATAAATATATTATCTATAACAACGTGAATATTTTTAATATATGTATTTTGTTTTATTCATGTCATTAATATTTTAAGTCATTTTTTGTTTTTATTTGTGGGTTTAACTTTACTTCTTGTTAACATTTGTAATATTTGATTTTGTTTTCCCATATCAATATGTATACGAGTTTCTTTTTCTCTTTGTTCCTGCTTATTGGTCTTTCTCTCTTTTTTTTCATTCCCATCGACAATTTCATCTTTGTTAATCTGTGTAATCTTCTTATAGCGATATTTATCTTGTTTTAAAGAATGTGCAAAACAAGGAATAATCTTAAAAACACATTCTTCTTTATGTTGCCTTGGAAACCCTAAAGTGCAAGGATTCTCCATAGCAATTACCTTTTTCTATTGCCCTAAAAACCCTAAATTGCTATGGATTTCCTCCATCTTCATTTATTTATTATGCTACTCTTGAAACCCTAAAGTGCAAGGGATAACCTCTAGAATGCTTTCATTGTTATTATCAAGAAAGGTTTTTATACCACTTGAAGAAAATGAAGATGATTTACTTTGAATAAACTTGACCTCTTATGTATCTTTGTTTTATAATTTTCTTCCACTTCTTCCTTTGCACCTTCAATTATTTCTAAACTTGAACTTATACATTGTACTTTCTCATTCCTTATATCCTTCTTTGTTTCTTCTAATGGTTGATCCAAGTGATCTATGGTGGCCTTTGTCATATGATGTTATAGATAGGATTTCTTTACCTCTTATTTTGGAGTGGAATATCCTTGATCTAATCCAACTTCTATTAAAGTATGATTTCCTTGCTTTGTCTTAAAGTTTATCTCATGAAATAATTATTTGTTTCTTCATAATTTTCATTTTGAAATCTCTTGCCATGTGCTCATTTTCAAAATAATTGTGGTATCAAAATACAATATTTTCATAAACCACTTATTGATCGCATTCTTTTGATTCAGATTTAATCTCAATGGATTATGGCAAAGGTTTCAAAATATCCATAGCAACATATATTTGAGTATATATAGCATGCTTTTGTTCATTAATAGTTATTGATAAATTCCCCTAATGTATTTTTAATATTCTTTGAAACATCCTTATTGATAAGTTTATATGAAAGTCTAAAAAGCCTAACCCACATAGGGAGCTTCTTAATAGTTTATGTCTCAACTAATTTTTTTTCTCTCCATGGTCTTATATAAAAGATATCTCTCCCCCTAAACCATGGGCTACCACCTATTATATTTTCCTTGAATTTCGAATCGAAAAACATAAAAAAAACTTTTAAGAAGAAAAGTTATAGAGTAATTTGAATTCAATCCCCACTTCCACTTGATCCAATTTTGAATCTCCGAAAACCCTCACCAATACCCATGGAACTTACATATTAACCCCCTATTTTTAGGAACCATTATATAATGCTCGATCATGTCATCCTTGATAATCACTTCTAGTGTAAATCTGATACCTAGATCAAACTTCTTATATTCACTCTTTCACTTATCTTTAGCTTGAACATCCTGATTTTTAGCTACAACATCCTGAATTCCCATTAGGACTTTCAAATATAAAATTTCTTTCATATTTAGGCTTACTAGTGACTCGCATTCGTAAGTTTCGATGCTTACCAAGAAGAGACCTAGGTTCAAACCTTAGGGGCATGCTTGTTTATGCAAAGGTATTAGTTTGACCTGCGTTTGTTGAGTGTGCATCAGCCTGACAACAACGATACAAATCTTGAACCCCTAGTGCTCCTCCTCACGTCGGGTTAAATAACAACAAGGTGGAATAGGTGTTGTTGGGGGTAAACCCAATATTTAAACCCTGCTTAGTAGTAGCGAGGATTTTCGATGTAACCAACTCATCTATGAATAAAATAAAATACGCTCATGTGGAATAATGCAGTAGTTAGGGCTTTGGGATATCTTCTGAGAGACTCAGGTTCTCCATGTTAAAACCACCACATAATGTGTTTACATAGCTATATATATAAACCTGTTCAAAAATAAATAAATAAACAATATTTGTTTAAACATTTGATTTTAAAAAATAAACTAGTTAATGAAAAGGAAGTTAGAAATAGGTAAAATTCTCATATACATTTCTAACATTATTTGTATGAATGGTTAAGGTTTGTTTTTAACATTAATGGTTAAGGATTGTTGCAGAAATTAAATAAATTAAAAAAACCTTTATTTTAAGGTTATATTAAAAAATTATAGGAATTTAGTTTATTTTAATATATTAAAAAAACTTTATCTTAAGGTTATATTAAAAAAATTACAGGAATTTAGTTTATTTTAATATATATACCATTGAACCAAGGATCTATTCCATCAAATAGTTCAATGTGATTAAATTGACATAAAAGGAAAATTTTCAAAACCCTATTTTTATATATATCAAAATGATTTTATAGGAATAATATATTTTAATATATATTTAATACAACTTTTTTTTGGTAGGTAAAATATTTATATTAAAAGGGTTTTAATTAGATCCCAAAACCAATTACAGAAGATTTATCATCATACACCAAGAAACAAAACAAGGAAACTGCACAGGGAATTTGGAAGAGAAACCAAAATAGTCTTGAACAAACCTGCGCATGGGTGGTTATGGTTCTAAAATTTATCAAAATGGATCCAATATAACCCTTATAGGGGAATTGGAAACCAGTCGAGAGAGGAACCTCAATTGTTCTAAAAATAAAAACCCACCCAATTCCCATGTAGGGGAAGAAATAAAACCCAACAAAATTGTAAAAAACAGCAAACAACCCAAAGGCAAACCTAAGCATTTGTGATGTCCTCCTTTGCAAAATTACCTTCAACATTGTTCTTGAGTAGTTGTTTCAGGTTTCGACTGATGTTGTCCAAGGAATTGATGATGTTGGTGATGATGATGGTTGCAACCTTGTTGTGAAGATCCGCGCTAGGTCCCAAACTGCCACTATTGTCATCAGAGATATGTTCGAGGGAATTTTGATTGGTTTCTTTCTTTATTTTCTTGAAACAAGAAGACCTTCGAGCTTGGGTGGTACTCTCTTCCATCTTAATCTTCCTTTTTTGGACTGAAGCTTAGGAACATTGGTAGGAGAGTTCTTTTTCTTAGAAACAAGGGTCTAAAATTTTGAAGAAGCTTCAACACTGACAGTGACATCAGGGAGGAAATGGGAAGGGCTAAGGGTAGAGGTAAAGAAGGTGGGTTGGAATGAAGGGGAGTAGCAAATATGATAGGCGGTTGGGTGGCAACAACATGGTGGAACATAATGATGAACAAACCCTGGTCGGTGGGTAAATTTTGGGATTTTCTTTTTTGGGTATTGTGAATAGACAATCTGATAGATCAGTAGAGAAAATCAGGGATGTTGATAGGGTTAAACCCTCTAATATGGTTAACCAATGCTAAGTGGAAGCTAAAAAGAGGCTTGGAGGGGTCATCAACTATTAAATACTGAAGGATGGGAATAATAATAGTGGGCCAAGGGGCAAGGAGTGACTTACGCTCAACTGTGATGCCTTCCCACTTGAATATTTTAGAATGGTTGGGGAAACCTTCGAGCTCAGGGTCCCAATTATGGCAATCCCTCCAAACTACACGACCAACAGCAAGTAACTCCGTGACTTTGGCCAACATCTCCATAGTTACATGAAAAACGTAAATTACAAAATTTGATATGACCATTGTTCCAAGATTTGAAAAATTACTCTATGATGTCTTGCTCAAATCCTTTGAATTTTTTGAAGAAAGGGATAAAACCTTGAGCTTCTAGAAAGGACATGGACAAGGGATCAAGTTGGAAGTTGGATGGTTCGAGCAGAGCCATGGGGAAGGGACAAAAGTTCAAAAACAAGACTCAAGCTGAACAAGGAAAGGAGACTCCAAGGATGTGACAATGCTATGCTTGGGACCTTGATTAAATAGATTTTGAGGTTTAAAATTTGGGCATGTTAAAAAGTATGATTTTGAGACTATTGGCATAGATGCAATAGACAAGATGACTTTGGAAAGAGGTATCATAATTTGCAAACTAATTGGGATTGAAATCATCATGATTAGCTTGAAAATGATTCAGGTCATTCATGTGAAACATAAAAAACTTCTCTCGAGATGTTACATAGATGGTTTGATTCATGGGATCCACAAAGGTAGAGCCTTGGACCTGAATACAATCTACTTGGGTAAAAGAGCCACCTTGAAACATAACATGGTTTGAATAAAAGGGTGAGAGGCCAATAATTTGGGAGATGGAATGGTAACCAACATAAGGAAAGGGGTGAAGGTGAGAGGATCGATGTGAAGAGGGTAATGGTGAAATGGATGGATGTCGCAGGGATGAAGGTGGTAAGGGTGGAAAAACCTATGATTGAAGATAGAGAGTAAAAGGGCAATGGATAATGGGGTGGTGAGGACCAACCAAATTTGAAAGGAAAGAGGGCCTTTGAGCATGAGAGATGCACCCCTTAGGATAAGTCACATGGTGTACAATCAACAACAACAACATTGATGATATCCTAGGGGAAATTGTGGCACTAGATGGATAGGAAATTTTGGGAGACTCCTATATTGGTAAGCAAATTGGTAGTTGTATTTGCTTTGTAGAACACGTGTCCAAAAATAACATTGTTTTGACTTTGAATGAAGTTTTTGACTTCTTGGATGGTGGTTCTGACATTCCAGGAGGGAACTCTATTGCTATTGATGTAGTTTGTGATGTTGAAGGAATCCCCTTCAATTTACAAATTTCCTTTGTAATCTTTGATTATACTTAGGCCTCTCCCTAAAGCATGAGATTCTGCAACATGATTTGTTTAGATGCCAAGGGGCTCAACATAGGCAACAAAAATTTTGCCCTTATGGTCCCTAACTAGACCTCCATCTCCTGCTACTCTCGGGTTGCCTTTGGATGCACCATCATAGTTGAGCTTGAGCCATCCTTCTGGTGGAGGTTTCCAAGAGGTATAGATTCTAGGATGGGGAATAGTAGGAGTATGGTTGGAATTGAAGGGAATGTTGAGAGTTAGGAAAAGGTTGAGCTCTAAACCAGGATCAGGAGGCTTGGGACAAGGGAAGAGCTAGGAATTCTCAATGGCATAACTAATAGCCTTGGTGGCTATAGTGGTGGGATCATTGGTGATATTAGAGAACACTCTGCTATTTCTTTCGAGCCAAACCTGCCAAAGGAGATGATGAAGACAGAATTTCCATAGGGCGACAAGATGAGAATTTTTGAAAGGGTTAGGCCATTGGATAAAAAGATCTAACAGGGTATTGGGGTGAACCCAAGTTATGTGAAAAGCAGACAAGAGGTGACCCATTGTAGACTTGGAAAATTCACACTCAATAAAAATGTGGTGGACAGATTCCCAGGCTGCCATACATAGGAGACATCTGTTAGGTAATGGCATTCCTCTTTTTATGAGATTGTTGATAGTAAGGATTTTGTTTTGGATGGCAAGCCAAGAAAAAAACCCAATTTTAGGAATGAGATGCTTGATCCAGATCAGATTGAAGGGAATGGTGACAGTTTGGGAATTGAGAAGCAATTGGTGAGCAATCTTGACTGAGAAAAGCCCACTATCATTTTCTTTCCAAAAGGGATAGTCATTAGATCTATCAATTGGAATCACTATTGCATTAAGAATAATAGACAAGTTTACCACAACATTAGTGATTTGAATATCCAAGTTGGTGATGTTGATCTCTTTCCAACTTTTAGCCTCATTGGAAGAGTTAATGAAGTCTGCTACCTTGTTGCCTATAGAAGTATCCAAGAAAGGTTTCAACATTGAAACTCTAGAATCTTCAATGAGTGGTTGATCCTTAATCCATCTATCCATCCAGAAATTGATGTTGTTTCCTGTTCCTAACTGCCATCTCATTCCCTTTTGAATGAGAGATCTAGTTTGGATTATTGATTTCCAGAAAGTAGATCCTTCCTTGGGAATATCTTCATCCATGAAAGCTTTATTTTGGAGATATTTCCTTTTTATGATTGAAACCCATTCAGAGTTGGAATTTGTGAAAACTTTCCATGCTTGCTTGGCCAACAAGGCAATATTCATATTGTTGATTCTTCGGAGACCCAAGCCCCCTTGAATTTTTGGAGCACAGACTTTCTCCCATCCAACTAAGTGAAAATTTTTCCTATCTTTAGACCCAGCCCAAAGGAATATTTTCTGAATTTGTTCGATTTTAGAGTAGATTGAGGTGGGAGCTTTGAACACAGATAGGAAGTATACCGGAATGCTTTGGAGATAGGCTATGGTGAGAGTAGCTTTGGCTTCTTGGGATAGAAGAGTCCCTTTCCACCCTGCAAGTTTCTTGTTAATCCTTTCAATCACATTGCTCCACATGGAATCCTTGGGCCTATTGGTGAACAAGGGAAGGCCAAGGTAGCGAGTGGGAAATTCATCAATACTACATTGGAGAATGTGAGCTATCTTGGCCTATCTGTGAGGGGGAGTATTAATGAAAAAATTTTGCTTTTGATGTAGTTGATTTTCTGTCCTGCAAATTTTTCATAGAGATATAAAATACGTTTGATTATCCTACCTTCCATAACAGAGGCATGAGTGGCAAGAATAGTGTCATCCACAAATTATTGGTGGGAAAGGGGTTCTAGATTTGAAGCAGCTTTGATACCCGAGATGATGCCATTAGAACATGCATCTTTAAGGGTCCTTCCTAGAGATTCTACAAGAATGATAAAGAGGATGGGAGAAAGGGGGTCACCTTGCCTGATACCTCTGTTGCTTGGGAAATAACCTACAGTGGATCCATTAACCAAAACATAAAACTAGGTATTGGAGATGCAGGCTTTTATTAAATCGATCCATTCTCTGTGGAAGCCAAATTTGAGAAGAACATTAAGGAGAAAATCCCTGTTGACTCTATCAAAATTTTTGTTTATGTCAAGCTTAAGGAAGAGAGCCACTTTTTTGTTCTGGGAAGCAGAATGAAGAATCTCATGAAGGGAAATGATGCCGTCAGTGATAGATCTGCCTTTGACTGAAATGCCTTGGCAGGGGTCTATGATGTGAGGAAGGATCTCTTTTAATCTATTCGCTATTTCTTTGGTTAATATTTTGTAAATAATATTGCATAAACTAATGGGCCTATAATCGATCATAGATTTGCAGCTGGGGCCTTTGAAAATAAGGGCAATAAAGGTGGAGTTGGTGCCTCTGGTAATGAATTTGGAAATCTGAAGATCTTTGATGGCATTGCAAATATCTTGGCCAATGATGTCCCAATAGGTTTGGAAAAATCGAGGAGGAAAGCCGTCAGGTCCTGGGGCTTTGTCGTGCCATGGAAAATAGGGCTTGTTTGATTTCATCAGGAGTAAGAGCCTTAATGAGCATGGAGTTCATGTCGGGGGTGACCAAGCTAGGGATGTGTTGAAGAAGCTGATCTTGGGCTTGGCTGCAATCGGAGGGGCTAGTTCCCAACATATTTTCAAAAAAGGAAATTGCTTCCTCACAAATTTTGTGAATATCCCTGATAATTGTGCCATCATTCTTGGTTAGCTCCTTTATTTTGTTGGAACTTCTATGGTGTAGAGTGGAAGCATGGAAGAATTTCGTGTTTGAGTCTCCTTCCTTGAGCCACAAGGCTCTAGATTTTTGTCTCCAAAAAATCTCTTCCTTAGCCAAAATATTATGATATTCAGCAAGAAGCTGTTTTTCTTCATTTCTGATCTGGATACTCATCTGCCCATTTTGAATTTGTTGTTCAATAGTTTTAAGGTTGTTCAAAATTTGCTCTTTACTTTCAAAAATGTTGTCGAAAACTTCCTTGTTCCATATTTTGATATTTTCTTTGATAGTCCAAAGTTTTTGAGAAACTTGAGAAATGGGAGATCCAGGGACCTACTTTCTGCCACCATTCAAAAATTTGATTTCGCAAGTTGGGGTGTTGGATCCACATTGCCTCAAATCGAAAAGGAATTTTAAAAGTGGGAGCTTTGTTAGCTTCAAAGAGAAGAGGGTAGTGATCTGATCCAATTTTGGGGAGAGAAATGAGAGAAGCATCACCAAATATGGGAATGGCATCTCTTGAAAGAAAAAACCTATCAAGTTTAACTTGAATGTGATGGGCCCCTACCCTTAAATTGCTCCAAGTGAATTGAGCTCCTTTAATCTGAATGTCCATAAGCTCATTATTAGTGACAAAGCTTTGAAAATCTTAGATGCTTTTGGTTGGAATATCACTGCCTCCTTATTTGTCAGAGGGGAAGAGAGGGGAGTTGAAATCCCCAACCAGGATCCAAGGTTGATTGCTGAAAACATTTCTCATTTGACCCAGGGTGTTCCATAGAGAGCTTCTACTTTGGGGATTGTTGGGAGCATAGATGTTTGATAGGACCCAAGAAAATATATTATCTTTGCAGAAGAATAATATATTAATCACTTTGTCTAAAGAAGAAATGACTCTGCCCTCTACTTTCTCAGGGTCCCAAAGACATAGTAGGCCACCAAAAGTGCCCTGGGCAGGGCTGAAAGAGTAGTCACTATTTTTCCAAATGGTTTTGGCAATATTATGAACTCTAGATTGATCAATCTTTGTTTCTTGCATGATGAGAATGGTGGGTCTAAATTCTTTTCTCATAGTGCCTGCAAGTCTTTGTTTGGAAGCACTGTTTAGGCCTCTCACATTCCATGAGAGGATATTCATTTTGAACCTTTGGAGGTTTTCTTACCTCCCTTTGATTGTTGCAAGGGAGGTTTGGATATTTTTGGATCATCTTTCACCTGATTGAACATGTCTAGGAAGAGAGTCTTTTGAACGCCATTTGCAATTTCATCATCTATTTCTTTTTTCTTTTGATCTTGAGTGGATGGCCTTCCCCTATTTTTATCACTACCATAATCCACAAAAGCTTTTTTGTAACTTATGGTGTTTTTGGGATTGAAATCAGATTTGGTTATGCTAGGGCTAAAAATTTTGATCTGGTTTTCAGAGGTTGGTTGGGCTTTGGGAGGTGGGTGAGATGGCCCAGATATGGATGGGGAATGGGGAGGAGGAGCAACTTTAGGGAAAATGACTTTGTCTCTTGTTTCAGACTCAGGATTGGTGAATTCAGATAGAATATCAAAACGACTAGGGAAAGCGAACAGGGAGCTTACCTTGCCTTGGTCTCCTGATGGTTCTGAATTTGCCATTTGCTTTCCTTTGATAGTTGAAGAGCTTTGGGGCTTTGTTGGTTGATAGAAATTGCCATTGTTGGTCTGTTTGCCCTTTTGGGAATGAAATCTGATCACTTGATGCCCAAACTATGGATCATTTCTGTGGGAGTTAGCAATCTCTTTTTGTTGCCTGAGAGAGGGGCATTGGTTCTTGAGGTGTCCTTGAGACTGACATTCGATGTAGAATGCAGGTTTGTTTTCATACTCTATAGCATGGACATCTACGATAAGATCCATAGACAAGGTTGATTCGAGTGGGAAGCTAGGAATCTAGGTTGGCATTAACACAAATTCTGGCATGAATCATGCGAGTTTAGGCTCAGGTAGCAAGGTCGATGGCTACCAGTTTGCCTATAGATATGGCAATCCCATGCAAAATATCCTCATGACAAAAATGGATGGGTAGGTCTGGAAGGTGAACCCAAACAGGAGCATAGTTAATGCTTTGAGTGTTCGGGTTGAAATCCTCACCCCATTTTTGGATGAATAGGCTTTTCCTTCCATAGAACCAAGGGCCTCTAGTGAGTATTTGGGAAGCATCATCCTGGTTATTGAGGTGGATAAGGAAAAACCCTCGTGAGAGAGCAATAATCTCCATACTCCCTAAGGTTCTCCATTTGGAAATAGCCCACCGACGGTTGGACTCCATATCAGGTCTACCTCCAATAAATTTCCCAACCAGAGAGTGGGTTTCCAAAGATAGGTAATCAGCCATGAGGGCTTCCAAAATTACCAGATCTTCACCATTCGGGAGCAAAGTGTTACGGCCTTTAGGTTTGCTTCTAGAAGAGATATTTCCTCTGACTTTTCCAGCATAAGTTCCAAAGGAGGGGAATTTGATTCCATGTGTTGAAGGGGACCCACTACGGGTGGGAATTTCCATTTGGTTTGTCTGAAGGGTCCTTTTTCCAACCCCTTTCCACATGTCCAGAAGATTGGTTAGTACCATCGGGGTCTGGATCCGGTCCCACCATCCCATCACCGCTTGCCGCTTCGCTGGGAGCGATTTCGCCTGGTTCAAGAGGTCCTAGAGGAGCTGTCTCGCTTGTGGAAGTTTGAACATTTGGATTCCTGTGTAGTTTCACTGGAGTGCTTGATTTCGCCATCATTTGCAGTCTACCACATTTAATACAACTTTGTAATACAAGCAAATAAAAATTATTTTAAAAATAAATTATCATGGATTTTTATGTAAGAAGGTTAACCTAAGTTTTTTTGTATACATAGAAGAATTGGTTACAACCACACTATTTTTAGTAATTATCAAGTGTAGGGTTCAAACCAGAGGGACTACATCCATCAAACTTATTCCACCTCGTTGTTGTTGACTCGACATAAGAAGACCATCGATCACTTGGGATTCGTACCGTTATCATTGGTCTGGCACACACTCAAATAATTTAGATCAGACTACTACCATTGCAAACATGTTGCCCCCAAGGTTTGAACCTGAGTGTCTTCTTGGTAAGTGCCTACCTTTGCAAACAAACTACCCCCAAGGTTTGAACTTGGATGTCTTCTTGGTAAGTGCTTGAGGAGACAAGCAACTACCAATCCACCTAATATTTGAAGGCAAGGTTAACCCAAGTTCATCCATCCCTCACACTTTCACATATTTTAAGTACTTAGTCTCATATCTTATATACTTTCCTACGTGTACAATTTTTTAAATAGTTTTTCATAAATTTTAATTATAAGAAAATTACAATATATTTAAAGGTTAAACATCAATTACTCATATAACTACTTAACCTCAACTTTATTGATACTTAAATAACACATATTAACAATATGTTAACCTTCTCATAACTTTTTCCTCCATTCACCATATGGTTTAACCCAACTCCACCAATACATTACATAATTTTATTTCGTACCTTCTTACCCATGCATCTATCATTTTTTTTTTAAATTTTATTTATTTATAAAACCTTAATCCTAAGTATAGGAAAACATATCTACAATATTTTTGGTTAGGCCTAAGCACCTTAGAGCTCACACAATTTTTATTTGTACAACTACAAACTTGAATGGACCTAGAGTGAAGACTTTAGTATATTTTGATCTACCCTCACACAATTCTTATTTGTACAACTTGAATGGACCTAGAGTGAAGACTTTGGCATATTTTGATCACCCTCACCAATATCTTATATACTTTCTCTTGTTTTAAATATTTTTAACTTGCATGTTGCATGCTTCTTGTCAATCCATGTTATATGCTTTTTAAATCTATTTATTAATACAACCTTAGGTACATGAAAACATATTTATAATATTTTCAATTAGAACTAAACATCATTTTATAGTTTAAATGGACTTAACAATAAATGCTTACCGTATCTTAATTCAACCCCATCTATACTTTAGATACTTTCATTTGTATAATTTAAGTGGTCTTAATAATAACAGTTCAACCTATCATTTTAAAATATTAATTTGAAGTATTTGAAGAACACATTTACAAAATTTTGTTAAGATCAATCACATTTTTTAAAATAAATTATATAGGATTTGAAACTCACAAAATGGTCATATAATAGTAGTATAATAACTTAATAATTATATATATAAAATGTTTGATAAAATTTAAACTTTATTCTTTTCTTTAAAAAATTATTTAATAAATTAAATTTATCATATTTAATATTTTATTAAATAAATACACTTTTATTACTAAAAAAATTAAATAAATCTAACACTAAAAATTAGATTATTGAAGTTTGAACAAAAAGTAAGGAAGGTATACACTTATAAGTTACGAAGCTACTTCACCTTAACCTTAACTTTCTGTGTAGTTTTTTTAATTTATTTTTGAACAAGTTTAAGATATTGAACTATTTTTGAATAAGCTTAGGATATTTGAACTAAATGCCATCCGTTAGAAGCATGGTTATATGTGCTAGAGAAGAAGAAATAATGAATGAATTTCTGATGGCACACGCAAAGTAGGAGAGACAAAAAAATCCAAGGGACAAGAGTGGCGTACCATCAGCCCACGAGGAAAAAATGTCGTGAGGAAAAGCACATATCTGCATTACAAAACAAATTCCAGCCATTTGGAACAGGTGCGCTTTTCTTAAAGCTTCACATCTACATGCGAATAAAGGACATTTCTCGTAATTACTTTATTTAGTGATGATAATGGTTAGGATTTTTGGTTTTTTATTTAATAATAATAGGATAGTAGTTAGGGTTTTGGTTTTTTTTAAGAAGTATCAGTTCAAATCATGGCCTACTCAGATAGAAATAGGTTGGATGGTAGCAGAGAGTGTTTGTTAATTGACATACGACTTTAAGAGTTGCATTTTTCTTTAATTTGCTTTAACAAAGATAGTATATTAGGGTTTTGTTTTTTTGGTCTAATAAGGATAAAGTAGTGGTTATGATTTTAGCTTTTCTTTGGTGAAGTTTATGGTTCAAACCATGGTCTATTCAGAAAGAAATTATGGTTGAGTTTGTCTAACCCAATAATTTAAGGTTTATAATGATTGACTTTGTCTAACCTAATAAATTAAGGTTTATAATGATTAACTTTGTCTAGCCCAATAAATTAAGGTTTATAACGATTAACTTTGTCTAGCCCAATAAATTAAGGTTCATAATAAAAATAACTATGATATTTTCAATTCTTTACTCTTTTAAAATTTAAGTTGTAAATCTCAAAAAATGATGAACAAGGAAGACCTATTATAAAAATATTAAAGAGTTAGAATTCTCATGGCACTCAAGTTCTCATAGGAATACATTAAAAAATATAAGTTTTGTGTTAAGAGTTCTTAAAAGGCTTTAAGACATTGGCTCTAAAAGATGTAATGATATGTCTTGATAAGATAATGTATTGATAAAGGTTTTAGATTTTATATTGAAATTTAAATTTAAATAATTTTTTTTTTATTATATTTTAATTGTATTATTAAAATATGCTTTTTTATTTGAAGGATGAAAGGTAGAATGTTTTTTATTATATTCTAAATGAATTTTTTTATTATTAAAATATGCTTGTTCATTTAAAGGATGATTTTTATTATGTTCCATGGTCTTTATTAGATTTAAATTTAAATGAAAAGGAATGATTTTTATTATATTCCAACTGAATGCTTCTATTATTAAATATGCTTGGTCACTTGAAGGATGATTTTTATAATGTTCCAAAATATGCTTGTTAAGAATGGTGACTTGTTTAACACTCTACAATGTCCTTGTTGGTTTTGAATGCTGTGTGAGGGATAACATTGAGAAAATTAAGGCTCACGTCAGCGATAGCGCCGTCTAGGAAGGATTCTGCTTCCTCCGCCAAATCACGGCACCTAAAAACATGGAATTGGGGAACTCCAGTGGAGGGAGACACGCGTGCTTATATCAGAGTTCATTCTCTTTTTGCTGACTCGTGGTAGTTTTGAACCCGCGGGATCTGGAGGCGCCTTTTCTGTTATCTAAATGATATGATTTATATTTTCCCACAATCTCTGAGCACCTTGCTTGGCACCTGGATTTTCAAAAAAAAAAAAAAAGAAACTTCAACTTATTTCAAGCTTCCTAGGAAATTTGGAGCATTTAAGCAAGAGATCTAAGAAGGAAGGTGATTCAGAATTAGAACTAACAAAAAGAAATTGATATTTGGGCAATAAATTTAATTCAGGAGTAAGCTAGAGAACATACTGGTATTGGAACTTTTCCATTAGAAATCTGGTATAGAGTGCAGCAATAGGTAAGGGTGTTGAATTAATTGGGTGAGAAAAAAAATATTGGTTTGATTCTTTGAGGGGGAAGATATGGGTATGGATGCTGTGTCTCTGAAGGGCATTGGAATGGTTGTGGGGAGGAAAGTTGGCATTGAAGAACTGAATTTGAGAGAGAATCCTGGTGCTAGGAATGTGAGGAGTCTTGATTTGAGGTGTCACCAGGCCTGTGCACAGCAGGTGCCTTGTGAGCCCCATGTGAAATCTTGTGGCAGAAAGGCCTCCCAGGGGATTGTTTCTCCTTTGCCGCTGCCACCCATATCTCTGTTTCCTGTTCCATTGAAATTTCTTTGGTTTAACAGAAGAAGTGGGGAGGGAGAGATTAAACCTGAACTGGATGTTTCAAGTGTCAATGGCGGTGATAAGAGTGGAGTGTCTAATCGGGGCTCGGTGGGTCAATGTGATGCTCCAAGAAGTTGGGAACAAGGTGGGGAATCCTTCAAGGAGAATACACAGGCACAAAGTAGTGGGACTAATATGAAGAGCTCTGGTGGGCAAAATCCTTTGGAAGTGAATGGGTCAGAAGGAAACTCAGTTGCTAAAGAAAGATCTTTGGCTTTAGACAATGACAGTTGTCAAGGAAGAGATGGAGATCATGACAAACAAAAAGGTGGGGATGACAGCCTTAATTCACCAATTAATGAAAACAAGCATGCAAGACCTGATGAATCTGATCAATCAACCAGCTGGGTTGTTAGGATACTGGAGCTTAGGGATTATTGGAAAGAAAAGAAAAAATCTGGCCCGGATTCTTGTTCAAATGAGGCAGAACCCAATTTATCACAGCAGGGTGATTGCCCTGCCGAAATGCTTGCGAGCAGCTATAGTGATTGTGAATGTTCTGATGATTTCTTGCGCTCAGTGACGGATGAAGTTCCTTGCAATGATGTTGTTTTTGACAGAGATTCTTTCTCCAGGCTCCTGCATCCGGTATCTCTGTCAGAGACAAAAAAATTTTCTCTGATGTCATTTCTTTGTGACCTGGCATATGAGATTCCTCAAATTAAGGTATGTATGTTTGGAGTTGCCTTCTCCATTTTCAAAAAAATCCTGAATAGCTTCAATTGATATATTGGATTTCAATGGTTGTGGTATTGTATTATAGGGACTATACAGTTTTCGTTTTCTTTTTCTTTTTTCTCTCTTATGCATAATGTTGAGTTTTTGCATAGGCATTATAGTTTGTAATATGAGACTTAGGTTTCTCATCTATGTCCATGCAACGAATGGAACTATGGAAGTTTATGTTTCTTTATTTTCGCCAAATCTTTAATAGCTTCAATCCTTACATTGTTATGCTACAAGTAATTCTGGATTTGACAATGAAATCATAACGATTCCCATGATTATGGTATTTTATGAGGAACTATACAGTCTTCTTTTATTCTTTAGTCTTTTACGCATAATTTAGATTTTTTTGTAGGCATTTTAAGAGTTGGGCTTGTCATTTATGTCCATGCAGCCCATGGAACTATGGAAGTTATATAAACTTCGTTTTGTTACTTCTTCCTTGGACAAGAAAGCTGAAGCCACTGCTAAAGTGGCAAGGTCCACTGCAAACGATGAGTTGCAATCAACTTCAAGCCCTTGTGAGAAAGGAGGAGAAGACTCCACTGGTAAAGATGGACCTAAACCGAGGCTTTCTGTAAGCCCTAGTGTGGCCTATGAAATAGCTGCATCTGCAGCTTCTTACATACATTCACAGACAAAATATATTCTTCCTTTTACATCTGAGAGCAGCATTCAAGCAGATAGGGATGACAAACCAGACACTGAGGATGAGGAGGATGCAACTTCTGACAACAAGAATCAGATGAATAATGGCAATCAAGAGGATATAGAAGAGACTGTGATGGATCAAACAGCTTTTGATAAAGATACTCAACAAACAGATACAGACTCCCAAGAAGATGAGTTTAGTACGTTCAATGGGATGTCCAAATCAGAAATGGCTGCAGCTGTAGCTACTTCATCAGTCACAGCCCTAGTAGCTGCTGAGGAGGATGCAAAACAAGCAGCAGCAAACGATTTGCAGTCATTACATTCCTCCCCTTGTGAGTGGTTTATATGTGATGAGGAAAGTAGCCATACCCGATACTTTGTTATTCAGGCAAGTACAAGATGGAAGTCTTTAATTCCACTAGTAATTTACAGAATCTTATTGGCATAGTTACTTGCTAGTTTAAACAATTTCTGTTGAATTCCATATGAAATGGTGATCTTTGCACACATGATTACCATCTTAACATGTTTTCCTTAGCATCTCTCTTGTTATAGGGTCTCAATATGTTGCATTGTCAAGAGAGTGTAATTTGTTTTTTTTAAATTGGTTATATGGGATTGAAACGGCCCATCTCTTTACCACTTAGCCGTCTTATAACGGCTTGGTTACAATACATATCCTTGTTGAAAGTCGAGGAATACATTTAATCCCATTTGATAAGAGAGTGTAATTTGTTGGGTTGTGGTGTGAGTATTTTTATGCTTGTATATTTGAAGGGACCAAAGCTTAGCAAGTTGCATTTTACTGTGCATTAACAGGGTTCTGACTCCTTAGCCTCATGGCAAGCAAATTTGTTTTTTGAACCCACACAGTTTGAGGTATGTTGAAGGTATCTAAATGGTGAGTGTTTGGTTGAAAGCCAGACGGGGAGATTGATTTAGTTTGGTTATACATGTGTATTGTCGAATTAGAAGCAATGATTACTATAAAGGACTCAAGGTATGTGTCTGAAAATTACTGATCACCTGATTTGTAACTAATATAGTCATGGAATATGGTCTTTTACAGGGCTTTGAAGTTCTTGTACACAGAGGAATCTATGAGGCTGCCAAGGGAATATATGAAAAACTTTTGCCTGATATTGTTTCACATCTGAAAAAGCATGGAGAGGATGCAAAATTGCAATTCACAGGTCATTCTTTAGGGGGCAGTCTTTCTGTGCTTCTAAACTTAATGCTACTGATAAGAGGGGTTTCCTTGCCAACATCATTGCTACCAGTTATAACATTTGGTTCACCTTGTATTATGTGTGGAGGGGATTACCTGCTTCGGAGATTAGGTTTACCCAACAGTCACGTACAGGCTGTTACAATGCACAGGGATATTGTCCCACGGGCATTTGCATGCACTTATCCAGATCATGTTGCAGAGGTTCTGAAAAGATTAAACAACAGTTTCCGCAAGCACCCTTGTCTCAGTTTCCAGGTATCTTTGTTTTGTTTTGCTGCTGGTTTTTTTTTAACATTTTCCTAGGGATTAAATGTCATAGCACTCTTTTGTTTCCTCAAATACCCTTTGGCCTCTGTTTCATTTTGTTACTTAAGAGTGTGCATGAATTATATTTTTGCATGCAGAAATTTTTGTATGGCTCCATGGGTCATCTGTTGATCTTGCAGCCAGCTGAGAAGGTATCTCCTCCACATCCATTGCTTCCTTCTGGCAGTGGGTTTTACAGCCTCCATCATGTTCATGAGGGTAGATGTGAAAATGAGAATGAGCTTCCAGGAGCACTTCAAGTACGAGCTGCTCAAATTATCTTTTTTAATACTCCACATCCCCTTGAAATTCTCAGTGATAGGTTTGCTTATGGTTCTGATGGAACCATATCTAGAGATCATGATTCAAGTAAATACTTGAAAGTGATTAATCACATTTTGCGACAACAGACAAAGCGTCTAAGAAGGTTGCAAAGGGAGCAAAGAAGGCAGATGTCGTGGCCTTTGGTCATTCCAGATTCCTTCATGCCTTCACAGAGGCCTTCCAAAGGAGCCACAAATAAGGAAAGCAAAATATCTGAAGATTTGAAAAATTTCTTTTGGTAATTTGCATCAGCATTATTCATGGAAAATTGATTTGTGCCAAGCTGCAATGTAAATTTGCATGCTAAAAATGTTTCTTCGTCAAAGTTGGACAGAATTTGGATATGATCCAATTCCAGTCTTGATAAGATTTTGCATGATCTTACTACATTAGCTTGTCCACAACAGCTCCAAGCAGGCTTGATGGACAAATTATATCCTATAAAAATGTCATATCATGTGCAAAATGGGGTTCATTATCATGGTGAAGCAGCACAGTGTTTGACTGCACAATTCTTTGTATTTGTAAATGAACAATTATCAGATATTCTTTGCAATAAGCATTCAAGAATATGCTCTCATCGTTTACAGTGCCTCTTGAAAATTTTATATTTTTAAATTTTAAATAATAATCCCTTGTATGAATGTTTGTGGAATATGTTGTTCATGGTCTTCAAATTCAATAATAATATCATAGAAAATTTGTATATGAAGTTATAGTAATTTTTGTTAACCATTTTGAGACTGTGAAACTTGAGACATACCAAAGTCCTTTCTGACAATAGCCAAGAGAATGAAGGCAAGCATAATGTACCGAACACTTGGGAGCAAGGAAACTTGAAGGATGACATTAAGAAACAATAGGAGCAGCTTGGAGGAATGAATGCAAGGAGAACAAAAAAAGCTCAGGTTCAATTTATGATATTTTGTCTTTGAAAAGCCTTCTCCAACTCAGGATGGTGGTGGAATAGATGATGCATATTTTTCCTACCTCTTCGGGTTCTCTCCAGAAGTGGATCCCATGTGCTAGAATTATCAGTACCAGGGTCAGAATTGGAACCATACTCGGTTTTTCCTTATTAGTTAATGTTCAAATGAAATGAAAAGAATTATAAGAATTTGTGTGTCCTATGAACATTATTAGGAAAGAGAAAGGCACTTACATACAACATTGGAGGTGGACTATGAACCTGCTTCTTTGTGGTACTTCCATTGTCACTTGGTTGGGCGCTTGAAAGGTTTGTCTTTTAGCTTGAGGCAAATGAGAGAAACCTGGGCCCTAGAGATCAAATTCATTTTATTTTGAATAACCTGTAGTTTAACATTGACTTAAATCTTCTAGTTCTATAAAGTAAAAATAAAAGTGAAGAATTGAAAGTAGTAAAAGTAATTAGTTTTCAACTTTTAACTATTAGGATTATTAGGACAATTCAAAACCTTGGACTTTGGAGCTCTGAATTTTTAACTAAGGGAATAAGGGAAGATTTAAAAACTTAACCACTGGAAAATTAACCATTATACTAACTTTAATCATAAAAAATGAAAATTAATTATACTGGAATGAAAATTATAAAATATAAAGACAAATTAAAAAAACGGGGGATGAGCAAATTCTCAAACTAAGGAAAACCCAAAAATATGGTGTATATCAAAACTCTGGTGTATGACAGGTTCAAATATAGTAAGAATGTTATAAGCGAAGGAGAATAACATTTGTGAAAGTCATGACATACACAATGCTAAGGAGAATAACATTCGAGAAAGTCATGAAACAGACGAGGCATTTTAAGTCTATACAGACATTTTCCGTGTTATGACTTAAGGAAACTAACAAAGATGTAAAGTCAGATGATGAATGATTTAAATGCAAGATCTATGCAAAAGACCCAAGCATGATTTTGTAATTTTTTATCAGCAAAATGATGATGAATGATTTAAATGCAAGATCTATGCAAGAGACTCGAGCAAGATTTCATAATTTTTATGAGCAGAATATACCCTAATCATTTTTCCTCGGAGATTTTAAGGTTTTAAGTTGGAAAACATCAATATATTTATGTTATCCTTTATCCAGACATTTTCCGTGTTATGACTTAAGTAAACTAACAAGGATCTAAATTCAGATGATGATGAATGATTTAAATGCAAGATCTATGCAAGAGACCCAAGCAAGATTTTGTAATTTTTTATGAGCAGAATGATGATAAATGATTTAAATGCAAGATCTATGCAAGAGACCTAAGCAAGATTTTGTAATTTTTTATGAGCAGAATATGCCCTAATTATTTTTCCTTGGAGATTTTAAGGTTTGAAGTTGGAAAACATCAATATATTTATGTTATCAAACGGAAGAAAAAATTATGGGAATCAGTTTTGAATAAAATGAAATTTTATTTATCAAATAATATTAATTTAATAAATAATATTTTTCAACTTTTAAGGAAACAATCTTGCCAAGCTAAACATGTATAATTAATTAGATTACATTGCAAAAGAAAGAACTACAAAATTGTAGACTTCTAAATCTTACATAACCTCTTAGGCTACATTACAAAGGAAAGAACTACAAAATTATAGACATGAGTTTTTGACATTAAAGATAAAACATCATTTGAAAATTATTGAAAGCTTAAGAAGAGAGTTAAACAAAATGGTAACTTAAAAAAATATTTGAGGTTCTATTGATGCAATAAAATTGTCAAAGGAAAAGAGTCAAACCTAAGGGCTCAACTACATGAAACTTTAGATCAAAGAGTTTTTAATTGATCAGAAAACATATTAGGTGGTTAGTCAATGATGGGGATTCTTCAAATGTTTAGTTTAATACTTGGTTGAAGCCTTATTCTCTTATCTTCAATCTAAAAAGATAATTGTTAGCTTTGTAGAGGTTCAAAGTTAAAAAATTATAATAATATAAGCAACAAATTTTATATTATGAATTTTTATTAGTAATTTGGTTGATTTCTATTTTCCCATTTGAATACTCGATTAAGTTCTGATGTAAAGCTTTAAAACAATCAAAATTTTCTACTCTAAAAAAGAGTTCCTTTAGAAGAATGTTTGGTCACTTGAGGTCCTCTCTAAGTCCTCGATATTCCTTTAATTAACAATCTAAAGCAAATTTCTTATATGTGAGAGTCTGTAAAGAAGAATATATCAAAAACCTTTTAGATGCACTTCTTAAAGAAGGATCTAGAAATATCACATTGTTTACTTATTTTTATTGTCCACTTGTTTACATCACTTGAGTTATATATAGATTGGGTAGCTCTATCAACATTGAAAGAGTTGATGAAATTTTGAATTAATTGTTTCAAAGTTGAATCATTATGTATTGCATAGAGGATTGATACTGCCATTCTTTGTCGGAATTTAGTGCTTGAAAGAAATAATATTTTTTTTACAAAATAAATATGATAATTATGTCCACTTTGGAATCGTATTACATTCTCTTATATTTATAAGTTCAGTGTCCATCATAGGAAATCTTATGTGGAAAAAAGGTTGCTAGCTTCTTGATTATAAGATTTGAATATACATGCACAGGGTCATCAATGACAATGGAGTTAACACAAAATAAATTATGTTCACATATTATAAAATAGAAATGTTTAAAAGTGGGTTTCATCAAAATAAATTTTAATGATGCTTCTAAAGAAAATCTAGAAAAACAATAGTGATGTCAAAATAAAAAAAGATTCTCCTCAATTACACATAAATCTGATAAAACTTTAACTAACAACTATGTGGTGGTTTTTTGGAATAACAAATAAAAAAATTTCTTCACTTATAAATAATAATATGAAACCTCAACTAACAATTATGTAGAGATCACATTCCTAGGTTGATATCCAAGGAGATCAATGCTCAACTTCTAAAGGATATTGAGGAAGAAGAGGTAAGGATAGCCACTTTCTCCCTCGATAGAGACAAAGCTCTAGGCCTAGACGGGTTCCAAGTAGGGTTTTTCCAAACCTTTTGGGATATTGTTAAAATTGATGTTATTGAAGCAGTGAAGGAATCTTTAAAGTCAGGTCAGATCCTAAAGGAGTTTAAAAATATCGTCCTTGTTCTAGTTCCTAAGAAGAAAGGGTTAAAAACCTTTAAATATTTTAGACCTATAAGTCTTTGCAATGCTATTTACAAGATTTTCTAAAGTTATAGCCCTTAGATTGAAGATCTTCCTCCTCTCCATTATCTCTGATGAGCAAGGAGGCTTTGTTAAGGGTAAACACATTTTGGATGAGATTATGTCCCTTCATGAATCCATGCATTTTGTCAAGTCTTATGAAAGAAAATGCATGTTCCTAAAGTTAGAAATGAGCAAGGCTTATGATAAAGGTTTATGGAGTTTTTTGGATAAAGTTTTGGCTATCTTTGGTTTTTGTAGATAGTGGAGAAGATGGGTTGGTAGCTGCTATAAGATTGCAAGGTACTATATTCTGATCCATAATAAACCAACAAGTTTTTAGTAGTAGTAGAGGTCTTAGACAAGGCAACCCCCTCTCTTTATATTTTCATTATTATGGTTGAAACACTTGGAAGATACCCCAATGCTGCCAAGGATATTGGTCGAATAGGGGGCCTTAAACCAACTCATAATCTTGAGGGTATTACTCATTTATAGTTTGTGGATGATACCATTTTACTTGGTAATCCTACTATGGCAAAGGCAATTGAATTTAAAAGAATCCTAGACCTCTATGAGCATGCCTCTCACCAAAATATTAATTTGGACAAGAGCAAGATCTTCTTCACTAACATTAAAGTTGCTTTCTAGAGAAGGGTGGTTAGAACGTTAGGGTGTCCTATGTCAACCTTGCCTTCTTACCTTAGAATGCCTATATTCGTGGGATATTGCAAGGCACCTCTTTGGAATGGTTTGGTTGACAGGTTTCAATCCAAACTTGCAAGATGGAAAGGTAATATATTGTCTCAAGTAGGTAAAGTATTGTTGGTTAAGAGTGTTCCGTAGACTGTCCCTATTTATCTTCTCTCCCTTTTTAAGATCCTTGCTAAAGTTTCCAAAATCATAGAAGGAATTCAAAAATAGTTCTTATGGTCAGGATCTAAAGAGAGGAGGAGGATTCCTCTTGTAGCTTGGAAAAAAGTTTATCATCAAAAGAAGCATGGTGGTCTTGGTATGAGGAGACTCGGTCTAGTTAATAGTGCTATGACAACCAAGGTGGGATGGAAAATTCTAAGGGATGTTCAAACTCTTTGGGTAACGATTCTTAAAGAAAAATATCTTAACAACTAGGAGGATACCAAATTTCTCATAATTCAGGACCCCTGTCATGGCTCTTCTTTATGGAACCACTTGGTGGAGACTAGGAAGACCTTGTGGAATGGTGTGAAATGACATGTTGGATATGGGACCTTTATAATTTTCTAGGAATATGCTTGGTTAGATGACAAACCTTTAGCCAACAATGATATTTTATCTAATTTGAAAGAGGATCTAGAAGATAGATATGGTAAAAAGGTTTGTTACTACATGACTTTATTGGATAACTAGTTTAGCTGGAAATATTTAGAGGCAGGCCCAAATAATATAGAGGCTTTAAACCCCCTTAAAGCTAAACTAAAGGCTTATTACTTAGGTGTTGTCAGGCAAAGAGAATTTTTGGTTTGGAGCAGAACTAAGAATGGTGAATTTAGCGTGAAGAAAACCTATGATATTTTGGATCCTCCTGTAGATAATGGTTTCCCTTGGAATAGAATTTGGGGTAAGAGAGCTATTCCTAAACTAGAGATTTTTCTTTGGGAAGCAGTCTAAAATAAGATCCTAACGATGGATAATCTTAAGAAGAGAGGTTTTTAGTTACCTAATAGATGCAGTTTATGTGAAAAGGTAGAAGAATCAGTGGAACACATCTTCTTGGAATATCTCTACACTCTAAATATTTTCCAGCTCCTAATCAACAGGATGAGCATCTCTTGGGTGATGCCTTATAATATGATTTTGTGGTTACAATAGTGGGAGAACTCCTTTTTTAGTTCCCGTATTAATGTAATTTGGAACCTAATTCTATTTCATTTTGTGTGGGGAGGATGCTTAGAGAGTAAAATAAGAATTTTTAGAGGGAAAAAAGACTAGAAATGAGAATTTTTGGAAGTATCACCCATTTTTTAGAGGAGAATGTTAAATCTATCAAATACCCTATCAAGCCAGAGAATACTAAAGAGACTATGATAGCTAAGGCATGAATTTTGGAACCCATTAGTGGTGGAGAGGCAAATGCTCAAGTTAGAATTGATGTAAAATGGCAACCACCCCGAGATGAATGGTTGAAGTTAAATTTTGATGGGGCATCTAACGGTAACCCAGGTAAGGCTAGAGTACCTAGAAATTTTAAGAGATAATCAAGGCATATTTGTGGGCGTAGCTTGCAAGTTTTTGGTAATTTATACTAGTCATAAAGTCGAAGTTAATGCTTTACATCTGGGTGCAAATCTAGCTAAGGATGTAGGTGCTAAAACAATTATCTTTGAAGGAGACTCCTTGAATATTATCCAGCGTTATGCATAGCGGCAAAACTTCGCCATTGGGGCGAAAAAACCCATTTTTGAAAATTCAAATTTGCAAAATTTTTGAGACCCGGACGTCGGCCATGTAGCCAAAATTTTCGAGAAAAAATAAATTTTCGGTGTCGGTTAGCCGTCCTTTGATGAGAGTATCACGAATATTTTAAAAAATTCAAAGTAATCCCGCCTAAATAAAGTACCCTTTTAGCCCTAAAATTTTAGAATTTCTAAATTATCCCGCCAAACTCGCCAAGTATACCTCTATATATAATTAACACCCTAGGGAAAATACCTACACAATTCGTCACAACATCGAAACCTTTTCTGCTACCGGCCGCAACAAATTCAGCAACCGAACGAAACAATGTCCTGTTCTACTGTCGAATGGAACTAATTCTGCATCCGATCGAAATAGTGTCCTGCTCTGTAGCTGGACGTAACTAATCCTAAAATCGATTGAAACTGTGTCCTGCTCTGTAGTCAGACGAAACTAAGTCTGCAACCGATCAAAATAGTGTCCTGCTTTGTAGCTGGATGGGACTAATTCTATGCAACCAAATGAAAACTGCTGTGCAGTTGGATGAAACCTGCTGTGCAATTGACCATACAGAACCTTCTATGTAGCTAGACGAAACCTTTTGTGCAGCCAGACAAAACCTTCTGTGCAACTGAACGGAACTTGATATGCACCCGATCAAAAACTTTTGTATTTGTAACCTATCGTGTAGTCAGGCGACGCCTTCTTGGCTTTCGACCACTGCCGTGTAACCGGGTGAACTTTTTATGCTTTCAGATACAACCGTGCAATCGGGAGAGACTTTTATGAAGCCGAACGAAACCATTTTATGAATCCATACACTTCATTGCAATGAGACGGAACCATTTTTGAATCCGGACACTTCTGTGCAATCGAACGAAACCATTTCTGAGTCCGGACACTTTCGTGCAATCGGATGGACCTGTGTTTACCAGGATCATTGTCTGCCTCCGATCGAAACCAATATCTCTGCATACAAACATACTATCTTTTAGCACCAGGTTCTCTGTCACTTCTCTGCTTTTCTTTATATTGCCATGTTCTGCTTGTTATTTTTCCAGGTTTTGAATGTCATTGCTTTGTTGAGTGTGTTCCCTTTTTTTCTCTGTTTTGTCATTGCTCTATTGAGTCTGTTCCCTTGTTTTCTCTGTTTTGCTTTGATTCTTAGTTTTAATTAAGATATTTTTTTATTGCTAAGATTATACATAAGTAAATGCTTTGGTTCTCTATTGACATATTGATGCTCTTTTTCTCTGTTAGAGTGCTTTCACCAGAATAATAACTAGTGGCATAAATTGATAAATTCACAATAAAGAATGGCTGGAAAAAAGTATGTATAATTTACTACCCAACAATTGTTTATTCTATTTACAATAATATCTAAAGGCCTCCAGAAAATACACCCTCTTTAACTTTATTTTGTCACTAGTAAATTGTCACCCAGTGATGGAAAGAAGGGCACCAAATCTTCTCCTGAAAAGAGTATCCTCAAATATTTTAGCCAAACTTTGAAATGCGACGAGCCAACGACATCTGTGCAAATTCAAGGTACAAATGATTTTTTACTTCCCAGTATGTGCTTGATTGACGATTTGTATATTTTTTTGTAATTTTTTCATCCAATAGTGATAAAAAATATTATGGTATCCTACTATGCAGAATACCCTGTCGATCCTGATATGCCTCCACTTGAAGATATTCCCCAAGAAGAGATGACTTTCATTGAAAATCCCCTTAGAAATGATATCCAACAAACACTTGATGACAACACGCAAAATGACATCACAATTGAAAATGAAAGTGATAAATCAAAATCATTACAAGCATCAATTGAATCTTCAACCAAAAATTCCAAAAAAGAAAAGCATCTCTTTGGATACTTGGAAGGGGATTTAGGAAAGAATGGGCAGAAATATTTCCCTGGCTTGAGCTTGTCATGAATGAGGATAACCAAATTGATGAAAAAGAATGTAGATGCAAAATTTGCAGTTGGAGACTTGGTAAGGATCATAGGCTTCAAAACAAGATTGATACAATTGAAAAACATCCTGGCAAATGTTATGTTAAAGTTATAAAAAATAATGGTGAAGTTAGTAAAGAAGTTAAGTGGAAGGATGCATCAGAATGTATGCATTTAAGATATGCTATAGAATATGACAATCACTTAAAGCAACAACAATCTCTTGTTGAGAAAGGTGGAACAATTGGAGCCCAATTTGACAAATTACAGAAGACTATTTTTGCTTCAAAAAGTAAGCAGTTTGCCATTGTTTACAATATTCTCAAGAAAGGTAGACCAATGTCCGATTTTATTGATTATAAGCAGCTATTATGCCTTTTTAATGTGCAAAACCTTCCTAGTTCTCATTGGTCAGACCAAAGTGGTTGGGAAATGGTAAAATGTTTATCTTTGGTTGAGAAAGAAGACCTAAGGCAACAAGTAAAACTTGCCAAATTCATTTCACTTTCTATTGATGAGGTAACAACTATGGATAACACTTCTTGGATTTGCATGCATGTGTACACATTTCAAAATCATGTTAGAAGGCCTATTTTGTTGGGAATACATAAGATGTTGGAAAGTTCAAATGCAGAAAATATTTATAATGTTGTTAAAAGTTTAAATAATATTGCGAGAATGAATGATATAGACATTGCAACAAAGTTAATTTGTGTTGGAGCTGATGGAGCTGCTATTATGCAAGGTCACAGGTCTGGTCTATGTGTTCGACTCCAAACCATAGTTGCACCATATATGATCCCCATTCACTGTATGGCTCATAGAGTAAATCTTGCATATAAAATTGTGAGCACATTTTCAAATGTTGCTAAAGTTGAAAACCTTGTTCGTGATATTCATTCTTATTTCTCATTAAGTCCGAAAATATTTGCAGAGTTTCAACAATTTGCACTAGGAGTTACAGAAGGGAAAAAATTGTTAAAATATGTGGATACAAGATGGATTTCACTGTTTCAACCTCGCTCGGAGAGTTTTGGCAGAATATCAATCACTGACAGGGTTTATGCATGCAAATCGCATAATAGTTGATAAGGCAAAAGATATGTTGTTCCGTTTGATTGACTTGGAAACACTTTTGACATTATGTGGTATTCTTCCAATGTTAAAAGAAATGAACAGATTAATTAATCTTGCACAAGAGAGATCTATCTATATCGTTGATTTTATGAGGATGAGAAAACAAATATGCATGCTTCTTGATTCATTATATGTGTCTAATGCAGATTTTACATAACCTGTATTTGATAGTTGGAATACATTGATAAACGTGAACAATCCAAAAATATTTTTGAAGTTTGACATCAATGATCATCTCTGTATTAATTTTCATGAAAAGATGATACCTGTTTATTGTTTTGAAAGGCAATCAAGTATTGTTGTGGAAGATTTTGAAGAAGTTCCTGTAACACATAATAGATTTCATGTTGTAATATAGAAAACAAAGAGTAATTTGTCAAATATAGCAAAAAATTTGATAGGTGAGATAAGAGAACGGTTTCAGAGAGATGAGTTGCTTGAGTCCATGGGTGTGGTTAACCCCATGTTTTGGGGGCCTTGTACTGAATACAGTTCTACAAATAAGTTGTTTATTAAATATATGGGTAATCTCATTGACCATTTCAGTAAGAGTGTGGAAGTCAATGGTGTAGCAATTAATGGTCTACTCAACAGTGAAATTTTGAAAGAACAATCATCGCATTTTGGAAGAACAATGGTTTTGCAAACATCACTTATGACAAATATCCATGAGATTGGTTCCACTACACGTTTGTGGAAAAAATTGTATCCAAGCATAGTCTTAAAAGATACTATAAGTGAATACTTTCATTTATATGAATTATGTGAAACAATGATTTTGGGGTCAGTCGAAGATGAAAGAGTTTTCAGTGCACTTGCTTTTGTTAAATCTAAAATCCGCAATAGACTTGACAAGAATTTAGAAAATTGTTTAAGAATTTATGTGTCCTCATATCAGTTGGATACATTTCTGTATGATAGGGCGTTGGAATACTGGAGTTCCTTGGTAGATAGAAGAGGAATGTTGAATACGATTGATAACGATGATGATGATGCTTTCAGTGATCAGATGGTGGAGACACAGATTTCTGGACAAGCTGATATGTTTCAGCTTCCATAGTGATAATTTTCCATGATTTCATTGACAATAATAAACACGAAGTGATTTGATAGCAAATTTCTCAATATTGTTCCAGATTTATATGATTTCAATGAATTGTTGTTTTAAATCATATTATTGTTTTAAAATTACATGGCTAAAATCATTTTTTGTAGATTGTAAAATTTTATGTTTGGGTCTTAGTGTCTCAACTCTCATTTCATGGAATATGATAATAACGAATTGATTTGATAGCATATTTTGGAATATTGTTCCAGATTTATATTATTTCAATGAATTGTTTTTTTAAATCACGTTATTGCTTTAAAATTACATGGCTTAAATCATTTTTGTAGATTGTAAAATTTTATGTTTGGGTCTTAGTTTCTGAACTCTCATTTCATTGACAATGATAAACACAAATTGGTTTGATAGCAAGTTTTTGTATATTGTTCCAGATTTATATTATTTAAATGAATTATTTTTTTCATAACTTTCATGTGCATCATAACTTTTTCAAACCGAAATAAGCTATTGCAGTCCTTTTAAAACGTTTTCAAACAAAACTAGATATTGCATCATAACTACAAATTAGATATTAGATATTGCAGTATTTTTCAAACCCAAATTATGTGCATCATATATTTTTCAAACCGACATTAGATATTGCAGTCTTTTTAAAACATTTTCAAACAAAAAATTTCAAATTAACTAGTTCAAAAAGATTTATATTACATCGTTCAAAATTAGATATTACAATATTTTTAAATCAAACATAAATTACATGACATTTTCAAACAGAATGTTTCATATCAACTAGTACAAAAAGAAACATAACATTTTCAAACAAAAATTAATATATTGCAATATTTTTTTAAACATTTTCCAACTCATATCTCAAATTTTACATACCAATTACAAACAAAAATTCCCAAATATTAGATAACATTTTCAAACTCAAATATTACATAACATTTTCAAACCCAAATTTTGTGCATCATAACTACAAATTAACTATTTCAAAAAGACATATATCACATCTTTCAAACACTTTAAACCCAAATATTACATACCATTTTCTAACTCTACTACATAACATTTTCAAACAGAAAATAAATATTCCAGTATTTTTAAAACATTATCAAACAAAAATTACATCGTTCAAACATTTGTAAACTCAAATATAACATAAAATTTTCAAAGAGAAATTAATATATTGCAGTATTTTGAAAACATTTTCAAACTCAAGTCTCAAATATCACATACCAAATTCAAATAGAAATAACATATTTCAGTCTTTTAAAAACATTGTCAACATTTTCAAATTTCAATTTTTTGATTGGTGCATGGATGCTTCACTAGTGTTTGGAGTTGCCATTTCTTTTCCTTTATCAGCTTCTGTTTCTTCTGGAAGTGCTCCAACTCTAACAAGGTTGTCACGTACTTTCACAATACTTGACACACATGCAACTTCTTCTTTGTTTGGATCTTCAAGTATTTTTGGAAGTGTTTCTTTCATTTTATCAAGCACCATTTTCGGATCTTCATGCAACTTCTCTCTGATGAATTTTTTTAACTTATTGTTTTCTGCAATCTTTGACTGCATTTTCTTTTTCATTTCCATTGATTTCATCAAACATGATTTTGCTGTAAGAATATTGACATCCATGCTCTTAACCTGTGTTTTCAAGTTTTCAAAGTTTGACTGCAAAACAAATTGAAAACTTTATTCAAAAGGGATACATTGAAATTATTACAAATTTTCAAGAAATATAAAAATTTAAATGCAATAGAAAATTGGAATATATATAACTTTTTTACCTTAGCCAATTCTTTTGTAGCCTCAACAACTGCAACCCTTTCCTTATCAGAAGCCCATAAGTTGTAAAATGCTTGGGCTTCAACATTAACATTCTCCAATCTACCAACAACAACATTTAAGACATCATCCTCATAAATAAAATCAGATTTAACTATTCCTGAAGTAGCCTGTTTTAGCAAGCCATCAAGTTTTTCAGGTTCATATTTGACTAAAGAATAAATAGAATCTCTTTTTTCATAATTTTTATATCGGGCATTAATTTCCTTAATAAGGACCTTTTCCCGATATTCCCATTCTTTCAACTCTTGCAAATCTTTCAAAACAAACTCCTAAATTGTTGACTCAGTACTGGTTGCCAATGAAATATTTTCATTAAAATTGACAACATCATCCTCAGTTTGAGGACCTTGAGGATGACGGTTGTCTCCTTGGACGGGTGGTTTTGATGTCTACTGAGCTGTAGGTACTTCTTCTCGTGCTCTATCTTTAAGCACATTTGTTGCCCTGAAGCCTTCAATCGGGCCCTGCATCATGTAATCATCATCAAGTGGAATATTGTCCAATCCCTATCCAGAACATTTAGGTGCTTGTGAATTTGAAGAAAATGTAAACTAAGAGAATCCAATTCTCGCCAAACTTGGTGTTGGTCTTTGTGATGTCTGTGGTTGTGAAATCCCACGCCCAAAATTTCGTGAAGTGGCTTGTGAAAATAAACGTTTTCCAACACCGACTTGCCCTCGCATAGGTTGAGGCTATGACTGTACCTGTTGTTGATTGCATGTAACCGGTGAGTGTGATGCTTGTGGAGGAGGTGGTGGCGGCATATGCCCTCTAACTTGTGATGTTACTACTTGATCACGAGAATCAACTAAAAATAGTCAATTTTTTTTTGTTACAATTCTGCTTAAAATAAAAAGAAATCTAAATTTTAATTAACTACACATAGAATCATAGATTTACTAGATGAAATGTGATGCAATTGTTCTACATTGGGGGAGGGGTTGGCCACACTAGATTAGCTTCCACATTTTGTGCAAACCTAGGTGTACGAGACACCCCATGAGTAGCATTCCAGGCACGTTTGTGTGACCTATGCATAGTAAGGCATTGCTTCAGAGCCCGTATCTTCAGAATCACCTGTTTGCTCCGGCCTGTGACCCCTATTGGCAACAATCTATTTAGTCCTTGAAATTTCTGCCTTCGCCTGCATATAGATGAAAAAATTAAAAAAGAAATATGGTAAACTATAAAATAGTATGTCAAAGACAATGATGTAGTTATTACCCTCAATTCCTCTGGTGTCATGGCAATAGACAATAGTTTTGAATGCATAACAGTTGGTACAGGAGTAGTTGACAAATTATGAAAAGACTCAAAATATAAAGCTAAAATATAATTTACACTACCCACAATGGGCTGAGTCTTGGGGGGCTGAGTCTTGGCGGTTGCAAGTTTGACCGCATGCAACTCAATCCTGACTCGATCATAAATATATGTACACCAATCGAACTTTTCATTTTTTTCAGACTGAACAATATAATACAGTGCCCAAAATGGAATTTTTGGTCTTCCCAACAGAATAAGCCTGGCCTGGAAAAACTCGATAATGGCCTTCAGAGTTTGATGGTTAACATCGTTAATCACTAAACCTCTTTTTGTTTTGGCGTTAGAAGCTGCATAAAAAAATTCGATGTCAATTTAGAAATTTAAAACATTGAAAATTAATAAAATACATTTAACAAGATTTATACCTGCCAAATTTTTTGATGAAAGACCGTAATTGTTATCGAGGTGTTCTTTGTCATCTAGAGAAAGATGTGTCCTCGACGACACTTGATTAAAACAACATTTTATAAATGGAAGACCTGTCAATCTGTGAATATCTCCAGGGGTGATGCTGAAAACAACATTTTTAGATCATAGATTAATGCTTACAGTACCCCTATCGTGGTCATAACTAGAGATAATATGTTGTAGGAGCACTTTGTCTATTCTGAAATGTGGCATGGAAACGAGGGTTGATAAACCTACGTTATACAGCCACTGAAAGTTCATCCCTGGCATTGTCATGAGATCTGAAATCAAAGTGCACGCAAAATTCTTGAATTTTGGTTGGATTGTGGAAGGGGTATCCATTGGAAGTAGTTGGAAGTGGAAGAAAAAGGATTGGGAATGGAAACTGAAAGGTCGATCAGAAAGGTTAGCTCTGGTTGTAGCTGTTGTAGAAAAGAAATGGGAAAATGACTTGTTGATGCCCTTTTATAGACTTGAAACATATTTGACACGTGGCAACATCGTATTAGACATGCAGGACGGGACATGTAGTATTAGACACGTGGCAGTACGGTGGCGGTCGGACTAAACTATGCTACCGGTTCATAATATGCATCCGATTTAATGACGGAGCATAGTATGCATCCGAGGCACCGGGCGGTTGCATATTATGCAACCGGTTTAATGCTAGAGCATGGTTTGCATCCTCATATGCACTCGTTTGGCACTCGGATGCATAAAATGCACTCGTCTAGCACCCGGATGCATAATATACTCCGATTTTAAACCGGTTGCATAATTTACAACCGTCCGATACTCGGATGCATAAATGCATCCATGGGTGTTCGGATGCATTAGCACCCTGTGCCAGATGTTTTGATGCTCGGATGCATAAATGCACTCGCCCGGTGTCTGGGACCATTGTACCGTCATGACATTAAACGCATCCGTCCGTTGCATCCGGTCCGTGGTCATAAAAGGCCAAGATCCAGGACAAGACACGTTGGTCTTCTTCCTGACGGGTGTAGTTGATTTCTTGCCTACTACACCCATTAGAAAGAGGCCACCCTTCTTGTCTTGAATCTTCACCTACTTTACTATGAAGGAAGTTTCTTATTTAAGCTTTGAAATTAGAGTACACTAAATCATGTGGGATAAATAGTTATGTGGGATCAACTTTGCCAATATTGCATGTGTTTTCCCCCTAACAACGTCAATAGCGATAAGTTGCGTCGTGCTACAATCCTTATGTTTACTAGACGCCATATCATATCTCTTACTTGAATATCCGGTACTTATTATGCACCCGGCTCGAGACCGTTTCATGTTTTGCAACCCGTTCAAAATCGGATCATATTATGCATCCGTTCCATGACCGGACCACAATTCGTGTCCAAGATTTTGCCAAGATTTTAAACATAGCCGGTATATTTTTGGCCTGGTTTGACAAAACTTTAAAATTCACCCTTTTTTGCCAATTTTTTGAGAAAAATTAAAATCATTCGCCATGCCAGCATACATGCAGTTCGACAGATTTCACCGTCGTTTCGAAACAGTTTCACCATTTTTTTATAAGTACCTTTTGGGTCCTACCTCTTATGCATAACCCTAATATTATCAATATTTTGAGAAAATAGGGAGAAGCTAATTAGCAAATTGATTATATTGTGCAAGATATTAGAGAGATTGGAAAGCATTTTGAAGAAGTTGACTTTGTTCATGTCTTTAGAGAAGGTAACAAACCAACATATTGGCTAGAAAACTTTGGTGACATTAAATAAGAGGATAGAAGATGGATCCCCCCAAGGGTGGTCCATGAGGACTTAGAAAAGTTCACGAGGAAGGACTGCACTGCAGCTAATTGGAGTCTAGGATGGATACTGTTTGTCTTGTGTCCAGGGGATTTTTGGCTACTTGCTCTTGGTAGCTATGTAGTTGATGGGCTGACTTTGTGTTGTAAAAGGGTTCGGGCCCTTTCAAAATCTTGTTTTTACCCTAATAAAAAAAACTCTATAGAGATTAGGGCACTTCTAACTAGCATCAAGATTAATATTGAAACATGATGGAAATATATTTCAATTGAGAGGGATTAAAAAATTATTATTAATGCTATAAAGTAAATGGATATAAATATTGAATAACAATAATATTATTTCTAACATCTATCAACTATTGTTGGATGTAGTATTGTGAAAATATCAACACATCTATAGAGAAGGAAGAAGAAAATGAGGTAACAAATAATTTACCCAATCACATTGTTGGTCTTTGTTTTGAAAAATTTCAAATTTTAGAAGGTAACTAACCATTGGTTGAAGGTGATTTTATCTCTTAATGAAAATGATATCAAAAGTTGATTGCAAAGTATATGGTTTAAATGATCTATCAAAAAATGTAATGTTTTGTTATTTTAGTGGAACTCCAATAAGACTAATGTATATCTTGTTAAAATAAATTGTTATAAAAATTTAAATGCCATGCCTTATTATTTCTAACAAAGTTTAAAATAAATATTTTTTTCAATGAGTTTACATAGGTTTTTATGAGGGGTCTCGGTCCCCTCATACCGAGAAAAATAAATATTTTTAATAGATATGTAAAATTTTATTTGTGAAACAAAATTATACATGAACATATTTCATATGTTTAACTAAAAAATCCATTCAATTAAAATTTAAGCATTTATGTTTTTATTTTAAAACTATATGGATTTATCATTAGGAATGGGATTATGCTTAAAGAGATAAAGTCACTTCTTTTAATAATAACTAATCTAGTAGTATATTAAAGTGTATTTACTTATTTTTTAATTGGTTATAAGGGATTGAAATGGGTTCCATTGATATTACATCTTGACCATGTTATGGTATTTTTGGCAAGTATAAATGCATCATTCGATAAGATTCAAACCTTAATTTCCTTCTTGAAAGTTGAAGTATTCAATTGATTGAGCTCATGCCATTTGATAAATATTTTCTTATATTGTTACTTATTAATTTATTTTTAATTTATAGTATACTATCTCCTATATTAACCCTTATGAGATAAAATTAGGCATACACTTTTCAAAACTAATATTTTTCACATATGGGAAGGAATTGAGACTTCTATCTATTTTATTAGAAGTGGGCTATTAATTTTTGCATACAACATGAATCTATTTTTTAAATTGGTTATATATGAAATTGAAACAATGTTTCCCATATGACATCGTGACAACATAGTGGTGTTACAAAAACATTGTTTAACAATAACAAATTTAGATCTCCTTGTTAAAAGTTGAGGTATTTAATTATTTGAACTTATGACATTTGATGATCACAATAGGAATCTATTTTTTTAATAATTTTTAAAATTATTGTTAGAATAAACAAAGTAAACAATTTGTGTTTTAAAAAAACAAAAATCAACAAGTTATCAAACTTATCAATATATTTAGGAATGAAAGAAATCAACATATTACCCAACAAAAAAATATAAATCTCATATAAGTACAATAGGATATGAAGGATGACCTTTGACATCAAATAATCTCACTAATGAAAGAATAAGCTTTCCAACTAATGAATAAATGGTTGGACTCAAGGGGTATATATACCCAAATTAGAAGTGACCTTAGGTCAAGGTTAAAAAACTAACTTTAAGGTTCATTATTACAATATTGCAACAAAATCACCTATACAAGGTGTACAATGTCCCATGGAAAATATGAGTAAATTTTTAGCTTTTGATGCAACATGCAATGGGAGATAGCAATCACAAGATGCATAATAATATGAAAGAAAGTAAATCTACGAGATGACTAAAATATGCTATAAATAGAAATGATAGAAATGAATACAATGTAGCTATGGAGGAAATGGACACTCCATGAACAAAGATACTAGACTACATTGCACCCATCACCAATATATGGTGATCTACACAACACTATGCTACTACCTATGAATATGCTCTAAGGTTCTATATTATGCTTGTTACAATGAGGCCCTTTCTATATAGGAAGATAGGTTCCTTGGCCAACACTCTACCTAGCTATGCAAGGGACACCTTGCACATATACAACTTGCAAATTGACACTTGTGCATTTATTACATTGCATGAAGTAACTAGATAAATTCCTCCTAAAGTAATCTAATGTCCTAAGTATGTACCTAGGAAGGTACATTTACATGACCCAAATGATGTAATATAATCTATTTCTAACACCCCCCTATATTAAATTATTTGGGTATTGAAGACTTTAGTCTTCAATGTGGATATTCTTCCATTGGATAGTGGAATTTGTATTCTTCTTAATTGCTTACTATGATCAGGTTCAACAGGTAATCTATGTCTTCATATGATGCAAAGTAAGTTGTAGTTGAAGGTTTTTTTACCTTTTATATGTGTTCAAATGGTTTAGTCTTCATGATGCCATGTTTCTTTCTAGCATGTATTTTATTCCTTTTCCTCCTTCTCCTATGATTCTGCATTGGTGCTAGTGGAATTTCTGCTTCATAACAAGTTAGTCTATCATCACAATAATATTGTTCTTTATTGCTAGCTTGTTTCTTGTGTTGAGTAAGTACAAACACAATTAATTATAGATAAACCATCAAACACTCTTTTGGTGAAAATATAACCAATATTTGTGAGTTCCACCATGTTGTTAAGAGGATTTCATGAAGATAACCAATCAATGCTCTAAATTTATCTTCTTTGGCTTCTTTAAGAAACAAGGAGAATTTATTTTTATTGCTAGTGGATAGATACTCGTATCCTTTAGAGTATCTGTCCAGTTTTGAGAGTAGAATTATATTTCATGGAATAGTTCATTATTGAAAGCTTTTCTCAAGATTTCATCCATGATAGATCTTTGAAATAGTGATTCTTGCTATTTCTTAGAATTGAATTTGATAGAATATTAGTAGTCTACCTTATAACTCCCTATATTAGGATATATGATCCCTAATTGAAGTATATAAGCTTGATTTGATAAAATATTTATTAATCCTTAGGTTTGTAGGCTTCCTTATGTCTCTCTAGTAATGAGAGTATATACACCTAATGTAATTTTAGATTTTGTAGAAAGCTTATATCTTTCCAATTATATAGAACTTGATAATATTGGGAAGATGTTATTAATATCAAGTTTTGTAGAATGCTTTATGAATCCCTAGTGATTTTGGAATATGATATAGTGCTCTTGTAAAATGTAGTTCAATTTTTGGTTGATTTTGTAAAGTTTTGTAAATATCAAAAATCAAAATTTCTAACACCTTATTACTCCTATTGAACTAAGCACTTTTCCAATTTTGAAGAGGTTTTAATGTTGATTTTCTTTTGTCCCTTTTGAGAAATTTTGAGACAAGAATATTATAAATTTCCAACCTTAGAAAAAAACCTTAATAACCTCTTTTAATATCCCTTAAGATCTGATTTTAGTGCTTCTAATTTCAATAACCTAATTTGGTGTTGTAATCCATATAGCTCCCAAATATAGAAAATTAGAACACAATAATATTTGTAAATATTATAAATTTAAAATTTCCAGTAGTAACTCTTATTTCTCCTTAGCTTATTTTGGAAATATTATTTTGATTTGTTATATTTCACCCTTTGATTTTTGCTTTTAGTATTGATATTTTCTCTAAGTTTTGACCTTAGTTTACAATCCTTATATCTCCCTAAGAAAGAAAAAAATATTAAATAAGGGTTATTTCTTACCTTTCAATGCTGTATTACCCCAATGTTTGATGCCTTTTTTGATTGTATATGACAACAATGTATTGTTCTCCTCTGGCACTAAAAACACTGTCCAAGCTTTGGAATATCCTTTCCTTCAATGTATGAACATTGGTGCTTCAAACTACGGGGTCTTTGACCTCCCTTGACCAAATATTTTAATGCTCTCTTCTCCTTGCTTCCATGCTGCACTTTGGCTTACCTTAATTGTGCTATGAATGTGGACTCCTTGGACTTGGTCACATTTTTATGGAGGAATCTTGGACCTTATGACAAGTTTCACGACCGTGTCTTATGATCACTTGATAGAAGTAGATATACCTCGTACCACTTGTAAACCTTTTGTCAGGTCTGAAAGGAATATTATGTTCTAAGATGAGCACTCATTCTTTTCCATTCCAAGTGTCTCTTTTCTTTCTAACATTCCAACCTCATTTGTGTAACGCTCCTTGGTCAATATTGTAATGGATGGATGCTTGTGTGGGCGCTTGTGTGAGAGATGTTAGGGTTATCTTTAGATAAAAAGTGTCATCACCTCCTTGTGCATGAGTCTTCTACGTAATGCCCTCTCGAAATGCCTTAGAAAAAATTCTTATTAGTAATGTGCCTTGGCCAATTCTTTCTTTGTTGTGAATGTTCAATGAGGTGGTTCTAGCTAATTCTTTTGGAGGATTTTGAGTAGTTTTTGGTGGAGCTTTGGTGGTGCCTTGATGAAGCTCCTTGGATGTACGTGGATTGCTATGCACTCCCTCATTTTTAAACCTATTTTATATGCCCCTTTGTAGATGAGATTACCTTGGATGTAATACTCTTTCTTTACTTTGTATTGTGTCTTCTTTTCTTGCAGGTTTGACCATCCAAAATGGAGAAATTGTGAGCCTTTGAGATGTTTCCTTTCTATGCTTAGAGTGTATTTCTATTTGGATATTATTTACTGTAATAATGTACCCTTAAGGTACTCTAGATTTTTTCCTAAGACCTACATACATCTGATTAGAATCATGCACAATAATGTAATAAATTTTGGTTATAAGAAAGCTTCTTGCATTCCTATTTGCACTCCTTTTGAACTTATTTTTGTCGATCTAATTTTCTAGTTTTTATGGTAAAATTTTGAATGCAATGGGGGATTTGAGGTGGTCTTCTTGAATAGACACCTTTCCTCTTTTTTCTTGGTTAATTTGATAAAAATACTAAGATTATAATGGTGTAGATAGAAGCTTCCCTTTGATGTAATATTTTGTACTTTCACCTTGCAACTAACCCTATAATGCTTTGGCTTTGAGACTCACCAAGTCTCAATTTTTGATGCTTCCTTTATTGACTTTAGTTAGTTGCTATTTTATAAAAAAATTGAAGGATTCTAACCTATTTTTATGGCTTCCCTTGGCCACTATGTGTTACATATTTTTGTGCACTAATAGTGTCCTTAGACACTTTGAAAAATTCTGATTTTGTGCCCTTCTCAAGAACACAAAAAATAATCTTTTTGAGAGTAATAGAATAGTGTAAATGAACCTAATAATATTTCAATTTTAATGCACTAATAGTATCACATTATCACTTTAATAAACTCTCAAAATAACTTATTAATACACTTTAACAATTTATTGCAACTAATCAAGGATGATTTGAAATGAACCTTCAATAGTTATTCTGCAATTTCACTACAAACAAAGTTGTAGGAACTAGTATTATTTTTCTTTCCAAAGTAGATATTTGGTAGTTGATAGATAGTTGTAATTTTATAATCTAATCAACTCCAAAGCTAATGTGTAAATGAACCTTAAAAGAAACTTTTCCCTTTTGCACTTTTGAAGACTGTAATTCAATTTTTCTCTTTTGCAACTCTAATCCAAATTAAGGTGCTTTAAAAAATCTGATAAGTAATCCAATTAATGAATCTACTTGCACCAATAGTTGCTTATTTTTTTAAAAGATTTTGTAGCTCTTTTGTTGATTCTGTAGAGGATGTAGATCTTGGTGTCTAATATCACCAAGTTGCTGCTTTGAGTAGGATCTTGTTGCTTAGTTTCTTCTTCACCAAAAAGTGGTCTCAAACTTTCTTTTACAAGCCTAGGTTTTGATGATTTGATCCTTTAAGCAATATTCTCCTTTTGATGTAGATTTGGAGAAGTCTTTGTCTCTGAAATGATGCCTCCTTGTTGTGAGGGGTAATCTTCAAATCTCTTGGATTTGATAGGTTTCTCTTGTATTTAAGTCTCCTTGTTGAATTTTCACTTCAAGCAGGATCTTCTTCTCAAGATTCTGAATGTCTTAAGGTCTTCTAAGATTTGGTGTTCCTTGTCGGATGGTGAAAATTGTCCCAAATATTCTTCTCAAGATTTTTAATATCTTGAGGTCTTCTGATATTTGACACTCCTTTCCAAATTTTTCTTATTATTTTGGGATTGTTGTCAGATGGTTGCAATTGTCCCAAATCTTTCACTATCTTATGTAGTGGAATTTTTCCAATTAGTTCTCCTTTGATGATTTCTTCAGTAAGGCTCTCTAAGCCTTGTACTGGATGTTCTTTGAGATCTCCCCAAGGTATTTGATCTTGTAGCTTCTTTTGGTATTCCTTGAGATCTTTTCTTCAACCTTCTACTCTTGGAAGTGTTGGAGGTGAGGTCTTATTATGGATCTCTAATTCTGCTACTTCTAGTTTTGAGCAAGACTCTCCTCATCCTTCTTCTTCCAATGCTAGAAGTTATTCAATGATATTTTCTCCTGATATCTTTACCTTCAATTTTTCTTTAGTTTTGGATTGATTCTGAAGAAGATACTCTTTCTAACTTTCTTGTAGGAAGTTTCCCAACTCACTAAATCTCCTTTCCATACAACAAAGTATTAGTACTAAAATATTAATGTACTTCTGAATCAGATACTCTCTTCTAGAGTCTTCTTTAGGATCAAGGCTTTTGTGGCATTTTTTTTAGTATCAAGGCTTCTATGGACTTTTCTTCAGTATCAAGGCTTATGTGGCATTTTTTCTAGGACAAGACTTCTACGACCTTTTCTTCAATATCAAGGCTTATGTGGACTTTTCTTTTGGAACAAGGATTCTGTGGCATTTTCTTTTGGATCAAGGCTTCTATGGCATTTTCTTCTGGATCAAGGCTTCTATGGCATTTTCTTCTGGATCAATGCTTCTATGGAATTTTCTTCTAGATCAAGGCTTCTATGGAATTTTCTTCTGGATCAAGGCTTCTATGGAATTTTCTTTTGGATCAAGGCTTCTATGGAATTTTCTTCTTCTGTGAAGTTCTCAATCTAGAAATGAATATCTCCAGTCTCCTAACTTCACCATGACTCTTCTCTAGAAGTCTTCTTTTGTAGTATTATTTTCTTGAACAAGGAACTAATCTATGCACTATGAAGGCACACCGACCTTCGGGCAATGAAGTTGAATTCTCCTAGATTTATATTGTACGAGGTGTCCTAATCATCTGAGAATTATTTTTTTGTAACAAAAGAAACTTTGGGTAATAGTTAACAAATTCTAAATATCCTAAATGATCTTCACTAGTTGATTTGTCAATCTAGTGGATTGAATACTGAGTCCTAGTCTTCACAAGTTTTTCTTGCAACTCTGTGAAAAGACTCTAGCAAAATATAATCTCAGTATTTTTGGAATTGATATTTCTTTCATTCCTCACTTGTGGCTCTCCCTAATTCTACCACCTAGACTCTTCTGAGAGTTTTTCATAGTGGCTGGTCCAGCAACGCATCAGGTTGATAAAAAACTTAGGCTTAATGATAATTGTGGTTTTTATTGATATACTGTGGCTATATCTATCATGTCTATGATACCACTATTAACGTTTGATGCAGTATGCAATGAAATATAACAATCACAAGATACAAAATAATATGAAAGAAATTAAATCTGTGAGATGATTGAAATATGCTATAAATAGAAATAACAAAATAAATACAATGTAGCTATGGAGGAAATGGACACTCCATGAACAAAGCTACTAGACTACATTACACCCATCACCAATATATGGTGATCTACACATCACTATGCTACTACCTATGAATATGCTCTGAGCTTCTATATTTTGCTTATTACAATGAGGTACTTTTTATATAGGAAGATAGGTTCCTTAGCCAACACTCTACCTAGTTGTGCAAGAGACACCTTGTACATATACAAATTGCACATTGACACTTGTGCATTTATTACATTGCATGAAGTAACTAGATAACTTCCCCCTAAAGTAATCTAATGTCCTAAGTATGTACCTAGGAAGATACATTTACATGACCTAAATGATGTAATATAATCTATTTCTAAAATAAATAAAATATTTAGATAGGTTGTGGCCTCGAGTGAAGATTAACACCACATATTCTAACATCCTCCCTTAATATGAATAAGGGAAATAAAGAGATCCTTATAAACTATATCCCTTTAAGGGACAATCCTACTCCAAAACACACTCACAATAACATGAATGCCACCTTGGGCATAACCCTAGTTAGCATATCTACTAATTTCCCTATTAAAGACACATAGATTGGATAAAAAATCCCACAAGCATGAAGCCATTTAACAAAGTGCATATAAACATCAATGTGTTTCATCTATTGATGGAATTTTGAATTATAACTAAGCTTGATGGAACTTTGATTATCATAGTAAAGATCCATGGAAAAATACTAAGGAAAACCTAATTGCTCCAAAATCATGAGCATCTATCGAAGGTGTTTGATAGATTTATTAGTAACACAATTTATGGAAGACTTGGGATTTAGTGGACTATTGTCTATAACATCAAGAGACCAATCCAAAACCAAGATAAAATACAAAGTTGGTATTGTGTTGTTGGTCCAAATTGCTTGTCCAATCCACATAAAATAATCTAACCAACATTGGAGAAGTATCAACTGAATAGTGAATGTCCACCTGGTATGTGCCTTTAATGCAATTAATCTCACAAGTTTCCTAAAAATACCTAGAATAATAACTAATAACAATTGCAATATCCAGTAAAGTGTGGGTAAGGTAGATAAGTTCATTAGCTAGCATCAGCACATGGTGGCATTCACAAAATAACTAGTATAGTATGCTCAAAGCTTCAAGCCAAAAGAAAAGGGAGTCTAAGCAAGCTTACAATCCTTCATTAAAAAATGTTATAGAAGGTCCAAGGTATACTTGGGATGAGAAATAGTGATCCTATAAGGTGAATGATCAATATAAATCCCCAAGAAATAATAGAACCCCAAATATGTCATCTCAAAAGAAGCCATGACTCCATCTCCTGCATCAATTATGTCAAGCTTCATACGATGATAAGATCACCAACATACAACACAATGACCAAAACGTATCCATCTTGATACTTTATGTAGACACTATGCTCTCCCTCACACTATCGAAATCCACAACTAAGGAAGAAGTAATGATTCCTCTCATACTATGTACAAGGAGCTTGCTTAAGCCTATACAAGGAATCCTTAAGATGACAATTAAGGGAGTGGACCCATCAAGATTAAAACTAGGTGAATACCCCATATAGATATCCTCTAAATATTTGATGAGAAAATCACATGATGTAGTAATATTTGTCTTAGTTAGGATTATAATTATTTTAGGCTTACTTTATTATTATTTTATTTTTCTTGCACTTATATAATATGTGAGCCTCAAATGCTCACATTGAATTCTAGATTTAATTTATTAGCTTGAGTTTTTAGAATCTAGCTATTTATTAGATAGCATATTATCCTATAAGGATTTCTCCCTTAAGATATGGCGAATATATTTTGTTGTAATTATTTAAGATATGGCAAATATCTTCTCTTGTAACCAAAGGCATAATTCTTTCCTATCGAAGCATTGATTTATCAATAAAATCTTAGCTTTCTTACTTTCATATCAAGCTTCCCATAAAGAAAGAAATTCTATGTATATCTATTGTACTTCCCACCCATAGGAAGCAATAATAGAATCATTCAAATAAATTCCATCTATGTAATAGGAGCAAAAGTCTCTGAATAGTTAATTCCATCTTTTTGAGAGAACCCCTTAGCAACAAGGCATACCTTGTGCTTCTCCACCTAACCATTAAAAGTATGGTTGATCTTATAGACCCACTTATAGCTAACAATGTTATTTCTCTTAGGTAGTAGAACAAGCTTCCATGTCTAATTCTTCATCAATGATTTACAGTTTGCCAACATGGCATCTTACCACTCTAGACACCCCTTGGCCTGGAAGTAAGTGTATCACATCCTAAAAATTATTAGGTTTAATAAAATTTTTGAGTTTTAAAATAATTGGTGATATATCATGAGTAATGATTAGTTGATTTTTAATTTTTTATTTATGTCAATTGATATTAATGATGTCAATGATATTAACTAACTTGTAAATTTTGTTGCAAATGTTGATTAGTTACCCTCTAAGAGGTAAAGGAGGAAAGTATCATCTAGGAGGAGGTGATAAATCCATAAGTAGCAATTAGATTAGAGAGATCTCACACATCACTTGCATATGCATGAAATCATTAGATTTTAACTAGAATTCACAATTGTTTGCTTGTGTATTTTGAATGATGTTTGTTGAAAGAAAGGAATACATAAAATTGCATCTATGTCAAGTTTAAATAATGACATTAGTTGAACGCATGGAGTGGCCTTGTCTTAATAAATAAATATCTTATTTTACTAAAATAACATAGCCTTGTATTTTGAGAAAAAAATATTTTTGTTTTATTTAACTCTAACATTTCTTATTTTTAGAATGGGGTAGTATAAACGTTGCCATGGGAAGGAAGGCCCTCCTCATATTACCTTGCATCACTAAGCCTTCATATGATTATAAAGGTAAAAAAAAACAACTTTTATCTAGTTTTTATTAAGTCAAGGGCACCAACAAGAATTGTTTTTTTTTTACCTTGTTACCATTAAGACACAACATGATCTCATGGTAACGCAATCACTAGAATGGAGAGAGTGGTGAGGAATTTTGGGATCAAATAACTATCATTGGGTTTCTATGATATTGACAGTTTTGTATTCATGCAATGTTTGAGCAACCAATTGAATTCTTGAGGAGCAAAACCTAGAATAAGCATCTTTATTTCTTTATTAAACATAAACATGGTATGGATGGGATATCATGGACAAGAGCTATAAAAAGGAACCTTAGATAAATATGAAAGAAGGGTAAATTTGTCATAGGTTAAGTTTTTATGTTTACATTGAAGAATGTTTCAAAATAATTGAATCTTTTGTTTAAAAAAAACCAAATTTTTATAGGTATTTGATGTTGTTGCAAATTGAGTATCTTGTCTTATGTGAGATAAAGATATAAATGTTGGGTTTTTTATTGTTTTGATTTGCCTTGTTGGGTCATAATTTTAGTTGTTTTAATGTAATGCATGATGAATTTGGATTAAAATATCCCCACTAAGTTAGATTTTATAACCTCATGGAGGGTTTTACTTGCCTAACCCAAGGTAAAAACTAGACATGACATTAGTATGAAACCACTTTATGACTCATCCTTATTACAACTGGGATAAACCTTTGTTCTACCTTGAGATTTTCAACTTGGCCTTTGATTTATAATTTTGGTAACTCCATTTAACTAGGTTTCATATATAAAACCTTGTTTTATTTCATACTTTTGCTTTGTTGAATGTGGGTTAAAAATCATGTTCTAATTATGATATTTTTAACTAAGTATCAATTGTTAAATCCAACTATATTCTAGAATATTCACTTGGATTCCATGTCTATACCTACTATAGACACAAAAATCTGACACCCTCTAAGCCACATTCACCACCCCACCATAAAATACTACATAATAAAATTATATGCCTAAGTCTAAACTTAGGGATATAAAATCCTACACGTAATTCTATTTTCCTAATTTATTTAATTAGGAAAATCACCCTAGGATACCCTGTCTACCCATTGGACATGTGTCCTGGAAACTCCACCCAACACCCCTGCCACATCTTACCCACTCCTATCCCCCTTGTCCTTGCACATGAGATATATTCCCAACACCCATGCCATAACTCATTTGTGGTTATATCCTTATCCCTTCACATAAAACAACATCCCACATCCCACTCCAATTGAAGCCACATCACCCTATTTAAGCAAGCCACACTAAATGACTCACTGTAACTGCCCCTTCCACCTGGATGTTTAGATTTGCCACTTGGCAAGTCAGGCTTGCCACCTCACATTCCCATCCAAATCCCCAGGAAACCTATTAAAGTACCATTATTCCACCAAACAAAGGGAGCTAAATTTGCATACCGACAGGCTACCAAAATATATCCAGACCCGATGAAATAATAAGAGTGTGAGTTCTATCCTGATCATTGGCACACATCTTGAGACAACCTATCATTTTAGTTAGAACTGCCTGCTCGCAGTTTCATAGTAAAAAATGTAGGTCCATGGTTTCACAATCATAGGTCCGTGGTTTCACAACCGCAGGTCCATGGTTTTTAGTCCACAACAGAGATTAAGTAATCCTAAATTTGGCAAGGCTTTTATTTATTAATTGTTTTTTGTTATTTGCTTTTCATTCGCATCAACACAGGGTTCATGTGTAGCTTCAAATTTATTGCTTGAATATATAGGTGCTACTGACTCCCTTTGTTGATTTACATGTGTGCAGGTAACAGATATCTTGGATGAGTTGCTAAAGCTAGAGTGGTGTCTTACCAGATACCAAAGATCACTACCCCCTTTAAAGCTGTAATAAAGGAATGAAGAACACCACATCCTACAGAAGAGCCAAAATATTTCATCTCTTTTATCAAAATATTGTACCTCTGATAGAGAAGGAAGCTTTGTGACTTTGCCCCCAACACATTTGGGGTAAAATCTAAAATCATTGTAACCTTGTATCAAATCTAATATAAAAGGGATCATTTTAGCAATTTGTACCTCTTTCTCATATCTAGTTTATTTGTGTTCAGTTCTTTTGGTTACAGAAATGGTGATCACGGTGGGACCCCCCAAGGGTTTCATTTTGTTTTACCTTGCTTCTTTGTAAGTTTACTGATCTCTATTTGTATCCACAGGTTTTGGGAATTCAAGATGCACACAGGTTTGGTTTTGAATAGATACATTTAGAAAATTTTGCACTCGAATTATTCACTATGGAAACATGGAAACGTGGTTTCTGTTTGAGGAAAACTCAAACACGTGGTTCCTGGTGGGAGAAAATGTAGATGCACGAGTCCTAGTTTGAGAAAACACAAAAGCATGATTACTGCATCAAAAATGCGGGCCGATGGTTGACAATAGAAGGAGTAGTGAAGGAATCACATGTTTTGGGAATTCAAGACGTGCACAGGTTCAGTTTTGAATTGATACATTCAAAAAATATTTCACTTGAATTATTCACTGTGGAAATGCAAAAATGCGATTTCAGTCTAAGGAAATGCAAACAAGCGGTTCTTGGTGGGAGAAAATGTAGACACGTGGTTCCTGGTTCGAGAAAATGCAGAAGCCCGATTGTTGCATCAGAAATGTGGGTCAACGGTTGATAGCAGAAGGAGTAGCAAAGGAATCACAAGTCTGTACCTTCTGATCTCTATTCTTTCTTTCTTTCTTCTTATTTAGTTTTTGCATTCTGTTATCAACATTGATAGGTCTGGTCTTGTATGTTATTGTATGCATTTAGGTCTTAGGATAGAGAAAGATACTCCAAATTTGCATTCATACATACAATAACCAAAAAAGGCTAAAAAGAATCTGCATCTGCATGATAGGAAATAGGTCATCTTGCATTCACCTGGTTAGGAATAGCTTGGGTGTTAATTTTGGGTTTGGGTTTGTAAAAAGCCCCAATTGTTTTTTTTAGCAGAAATGACCCATGCATCTATGGTTGGGACATCTCAAACGTAGATGCACGGTTTGCAAATAGTGCATTCACGGTTTACCAGAACTAACCACGCACCCACAGCCCTGTCAAATAGAAGTCGATTTGAATTAGACCTAAAGGTGGTATTTTTGCTCTTGATTTGTTGTCTGTCATTTTATGTTCCCTATTTTTTGCATTTAGGCATTAAAATAGAATTGCATGGTATTATTGCATAACACCCTAGTTAAACAAAACCACCACACACTCACATAAACGTTGGAAAACGACTATATTTCATCATCATCGGGTTTGGATTTCATCATCGAACCACCAAAATTATACCCTGTTCTTAGCCAAGGCTGATTCCAAGATATGTCATAACCCGTGGGTGATAGCACACATTTCTCTTTGGAGAGGTGTATCGCAGATTGTGGGCAAACTAGGTGAGGAATTGGTAGGACTTGTGCTCCTTGGCCGTGTGCAGACTTCATTACCACATATTATAGGCGATATTACGTGAATTGGAGTTCATAGCCAGGTTGTCAAGCTACGAGTATATAGATGAAATCCTAGATTCATTTAGGGTAAAATATTGAGCACATGTATTTTTTATTTTTCAAACAAATTCTAAAAAAAAAGAGAAATACGAAAATCTGGCTTCAAAAAAAAATTGAGTGTTTGTTTGCTTTGCGTGTTGTATTGCATCATATTGTTATTTTATCTACATAGATAGTCGCACTTGGCATTGTACCACATACCAACGTATGGTAGTGACTCGTAGTCAAGCTAAGAAACTAGTGTCGAAGTCAATGGTCTTCCCCTATGGCCTCTCAGTCGGGTAACATCCCTCCCACTTCGATGGTAGGACAAATAGGCATGCCCATTTCTATGTCCCAAAGTATTAATGTAGGGCCTTCTAGTGATGCCCCTAATATGAACATAGACATTATGCATAGGGCTACTCACACAGCCATACCTGAGACACCTAGGAGTGAACCTCCTATAGTGGTAGATAGTCATGTCACCATGTTTGATATGGATACTATTAGAATGTACTTGAATGCAGTTGGAATGGTATTCCCATCATTACCACCACTCTCCATCCCATCCCGTGTCATACCATCATCACAACAAGAATCTACATTGACTTATTCGCAACAATAAAAATATATTTTCACCAATCCTCTTTTGAGTTAGCCGCTATAGCATTGGCCAATCAACCATCGTCAACCAACCAATTACCCCCCACATTACCTCAACAAATGATCGTTTCCACTAATCCCTTGTATGAAACAATTCCTATTGTTTCACAAGCCCCAACATCCATTCCCCCTGCCACACTCGTAGGACATACATCTCATACCATGCCCCAGTCAGTAGCGATACCTTTTGCTACTAACCCCCCACCTACTTCCATTACCATGGTTATCCCACAACCAACCTAGTCTACCACATCACATGTAGAAGTTCCTACTTTGAATGCAATTTCTATGCAATAGGCTTTCTTACAACTATAGAAAATGATTTTAGATAATGCTAATCGTAGCATGAACCCTGACCCCAACCAACATTTGCAAGGGATTGAGCAGAATTTTCCACCTACATCACATCAACCTAATGCCTTTATCCAAGATCCATCTTGGGTAATGTGCCCTCCTTCTACCACTGTGGTTCATAATCAACCGCCACACCCATATGCTAATGCAACAGGTCAGCATAACATCATACCACCATCACCCCATCCATACCATAACATCCCTTAACATCCATACCATAACACATTTCATCCACCCATGTATTATCACCCGCAACCTACATACAATCCACCCCATTACTAGCAGCATCAAGTACATTCAAGTGTCGATCTTGTGGATGACACTAGATACCAGTTTTTACAGAGTCAGATTGACAGTCTTTCCATGCAAACCCTAGGTTTACAATACCAAAAACCAAATTTGAGGTGACTACTCAATCACCCTATTCATGCTTCAGTACCTGAGCTGCCATATCCACAAGAATTTTCAAATATCGAAGCTTGAATTTAAAGGGGAAGAGGACCCACGTGAGCATATAACTAGATTTGTGAATGCATGATTCAAAATCAAAAGCAATTATGCATTACTGTTACATATATTTCCTTAGAAACTAGGGAGAGAAGCACAATATTGGTACAACCACCTACCACATCGAAGTGTCTTTACCTTTGAACAACTAGCGGACCAGTTCTTGGAAAGATTCACTTTGAATATTAGAAAACAAACCACATTGACTGATTTGATTTATCTAAAACAATATGACAATGAATCGATCTATGACTTTGGAAATAGGTGGATATCAGTCATGATCAAATTACCATTTTCCCTCCCTATGCCAAAGATAATACGAATGTTCACGAAGAGTTTTGGTAGACCCATCTCTTCATTACTACAACTATTGCAGTATAGAACATTTGATGAGGCACTCACCCAAGCAAAACTGATTGAAGAAATAAAAATCCAAAAAGGTGAGATAAAGCCTAAGAAGAAAGAGTGGTATAATAAAAATCAAAAAGGGAATAACCACGGTCAATCTAAGACCATGCAGGTTAACCAGATAGTTTTGGGCCAACCACAGTTAAATCAACCAACCTAAACACAAATCCAACAACCCCAACAATAACAACAACCAAAACAACCACAACAATCAAATTATCAAGCAGTTCCACCCCCACAATAAGCATAAAATTAGACACAACCTACAGATTGGCAACAATGCCATTTTAAGCCAAAAAAATATTACACACTAGTACAAGAGCCATATTCATTAGTGTTTCAAAAGTTGTATGCGACAAAACTTTTTACATTGTCAAAAATGAAACCTGAAGATCCTAACAAACAAAAAACAAAAGGTTATAAAGAACACCTCTTTTGCATCTATCATAGACAAAGAGGACATGATATTGAAGGTTGTCATGGATTTAAAGGAATTGTGCAAGATTTATTGGAAGCGAGTACAATCAAAGTTGACAATCCACTAGCCCAAAACAATCAAAACCTAGGCATCTATCATACACCTTTGTCACATTGAGATGTAAATCAACAACTAATGGGATCATCAACTTCTGCAGTTCCTCCCAAATAGGTTAATTATGTGTCTAAACTATTACAAGGTTTTGTAGGAGCTATTAGCATAGGTACCCATGGACAGAGGTAAGCTAATCGCACAACACAGGCTCCAGCAACACAACCAACAAATATGCCCATACAACTTGGACCAAGCATTCCATCACCACCTTTCCACAATCACCCAGTTGTTACTTTGAACAACCGGTTAACACAAGTTTGAAAATGGCTTCAACAAAATTGTCAATATATGAGTTAATACAACAATAAACACCTCATAGGGAAGCATTGATGGAAATTTTAAAGTCTATCCAATTTCAATCAAAAGATCCCAATGCATTCAATTCCTTTGTATGGAGTGTGCAAAAGTGTATGGAACCCTCGATAGTATTTTATGACTTTGAGGAAAAACAAATCTCAACAGATTCACCTGATCCACCACTGCACATAGTAGCTCACATTGACAGGAAACCATTCAAGAGAGTGCTTATTGATACTAGTTCCTCAATCAACCTCATCATGAAACCTATATTTATGAAGCTCAACATCCCATCATCTCATCTCACATCACAACATCCACATTCACCCTTAGGGATTTTAATGATGCTTTATGCTCAACTGTGGGGAATGTTGTTCTTCTCGTCATCGTGGGGTGAAAAAAATACATGTTCTATTCCACATATTGAAAGGAGAAATGCAATACATCATACTTCTTGGATGCCCTTGGATTAGAGAAATGAAGTGTGTGCCTTCAATATTGCATCAATGGTTAAAATATGTACATGAATGCAAAGTACATTGCATACTAGTTGACACAAAACCTTTCAAATACTGCAAGTTTATTTCAAACCCATACGAGCCCTTGCTTCCATAAACACACCTAACTATCCAACCACTAGCCATTAGGACCATTCCATATAGTAGCACATCCTCAAACGCACCCATTCAAGAAGAATTGCCTATAGTTGACCCAACTTTTGCATCCAAAAGCGTTAGCTCAATGCACCCTTCAAACACTACATTTCATTTTCAAGTCGCACCTACCCATCCCGCTAACCAATCACCAACTCCATCTAGTAAAATTCTAGATCTAAAAAAACCATTCACATTCACAGAAAAACCCACACCATCCATCACTACATCATAATCATTAGAACCCGTAGTCTCACAAATAGGGCCACCTATTAGAGATAATTCACCACCACCAGTGGAGCCACAAGCTAATGTATAAAAACCCTCTTCATCCGTTGAGCCATTAGCCTCCCCACCATATAGAGTTGCAGTACATCTCACCAATCCAGGTATTGGTAAGTACTTTATTGAAAGTGTCACAGTTACACCACCCGTTGAGTTAGTCAGGGATTATGGTAGCCCTCGTGACCCACCTTTAGCTATAGGCGATATATATAGAATGGGTTCTCAAAAAAATGTAATCAATTTCATTTATGGAGGGGTAGATTCTTCATCGGATCCACCTCCTCAAAATGACAACTCTTTACAAGAGTTTAATGAAAACATTGATTATCTATCAAAAACAAGTTTCCCAATGAGATATTTTAGGAGGGTTAATTGGCAAGGATACAGACTTGGAAGACATGAACAAGGTCCTGTTGTGGTTGCTCCACAACGTACCCCAAAATTGGAGACCGACCTTTTTGCATATTTTCCAAGAAGACCAAAGTGGCCCATATGCTAAAGATCAAAGAAAAATCAAAACACCGCAAGGAGAAAAAAGTGTTGCGATATCACGACATGTTGCATTTTCACGGTTCAAAGCAAAGAGAAAAAGCAATGAGGAAAAAGTGTCACGATATTGTGACATGTTGCATTTTTATGGCCAAATGAGAAGGTAAAGAACGAGAAAGACAAAGTGTCAAGATATCACGACATGTTGCATTTTTGCGGCCAAAAGAGAAGAGAAAGAACAAGAAATAAAAAGTGTCGCAATATCGCGACATGTTGCATTTTCATGGCCAAAAGAGAAGAGAAAGAACAAGGAAGAAAAAGTGTCACGATATCGTGACATGTTGCATTTTTGCTGCCAAAAGAGAAGAGAAAGAACAAGAAAGAAAAAGTGTCACGATATCGCGACATGTTGCATTTTTGCGGCCAAAAGAGAAGAGAAAGAACAAGAAAGAAAAAGTGTCGCGATATCACGACATGTTGCATTTTCGTGGCCAAAATAGAAGAGAAGCAAAAGTGTCGCGATATCGTGACATGTTGCATTTTCGCGGTCCAAAGCAAAGGAAAAAGTGTCATGATATGGCGACATGTTGCATTTTTGTGATCCAAAGCAAAGGAAAAAGTGTCACGATATCGCGACATGTTGCATTTTCACGACTCAAAAAGGGCAGGCAGGTAGAGAAACAAAAGTGTCACGATATCGTGACATGTTGCATTTTCGTGACTCAAAAGGGGTAGGCCGACAGAGAGACAAGAGTGTCACGATTTCGCGACATGTCTGATTTTTGCCAAGGGAATAGAGTAGTGGACAGTGCGTCTGCTATTAGTGATGAACACCAGGATAGTGAAATTGAAGACTGCATAATGACGTGGACCTATAAGGAATAAATCGAAGATTGAATAAGGTAATTTGTCACATAAGGACAAAATCCAATGAATAAGACAAAACATTACATAAGGAATCTTTAATGATTTGAAATCATTTAAGATGGTCGTTACACATGGAAGGAAGCGGACGCATGCCCATGTGGAGAAAAGGAAACATATTTTTTGAAATCAAACGAAAAGTGAAGAAAACCAAACAGAGGAAGCCAAACCATGGGAATGAAATGAAGGGCCACAAAATAGAAACAAAAAGTTTTTTTTTGGAAACCAAAACACATGCATGCACAAGGGAAGGTGAAATGAACAACCATTGGAAAATGAAACGAAAAGCTTCCTGAAAATTTTAAATACGCCAGGCAAGGAGGTTTTGAAAGGTTGGAAACTGTAGCAAGCAGAGTTGCATATTTGAAGGCAAGAGGGCCATTTTGGACCTGTTTGGGCTATTTTTCTTCCATGGACTGGTTTGAGAAAACCAGAAATTTTTGTTATTGTAAAATGACAAATTTTTAATACAGAAAATTTCAGAAAGTTGCATCTTATGGATAAGAAAGAAGGAGCCATTTTCTGCATGCAATATTAAATGTCTATTTTCCCTTTTTAGATTTTAGGTTTGTAAATGGAGTTTATGTAAGTTTCTTGGTTGCTTCATGCTAATTTGTAAATCTAAAAACCTCATTTAAAACCCTAGGAGACAGCACTTAGCTTACCCAGATTGTGCTTGTTTTGCAAGTCCAATAAGTTAGGTTGCATCCATGAAAACCTCACATCTTTGATTTTGTTGAAATAGGATAGCATCATACTGAATGCATTTTATTTTTAGTTTTCTGCATTTTCTTTCAACTTTTTCTGCTAATTGATTACCCAGTCAATTAGCTACAAAAGAAAGAGCTGCAAAAGTTGTGCACATGAAAAAGAAAGAAGTGTTCAAACATCCAACAACAGTCACATTAATTGTGAAAGAAGAGCTGCAAAAGTTGTTGGATGTGCACTTCATAGTACCAATTGATTACCCAGAATGGATTTCAAACATGGTTCCCGTTCGCAAGCCGAACGAAGGGATATGTGTATGCACTAATTTTTGATACTTAAACAAAGCATGTCCTAAAGATGATTTTTCTTTTCCTAATATTGATTAATTAGTAGATTCCTATGTTGGTCATGAAATGCTTTCCTTAATGGACGGTTTCTTGAGATACAACCAAATTCGAATTAACCTCGAAGACCAACACAAGATGGCATTTACAAAACCCTAGGGGACATTCTGTTATAGAGTGATCCCTTTTGGACTTAAGAATGTAGGAGTAAAATATCAATGAGCTATGACGTACATATTTCCTGATTATATGCATAATATCATCGAGGATTATGTAGATGATTTGATTGCTAAATCAAAGACACGTCTTGAGCACATCGATGTACTGGAAAAAGCATTCGATTGATTGATAGAATACAAAGTAAGGCTAAATCCTAAGAAGTGTGTATTCGAAGTCACATCAGGAAAACTTATAGGATTCATTATCTCCAAGTGAGGCATTGAAGTGAATCCAGGTAAGGTAAAAGTAATATTAGAAATGCCACATCCCAAAATATTGAAAGAGTTACGTAGTTTGCAAAGAAATATCCAATCTATCCGACGTTTCATCGCACGACTATCAGATAAATGTAGGCCTTTAAACTGCCTGTTACTAAAGGGAGTGATATTTTTATGGACAAATGAATTTCAAGAAGCATTTGATGACATAAAGAAGTATTTGGCATCACCACTAGTTCTTACACCACCTAGATCAGGAATCCCTTTTCATCTATACATTTTTGCAACAGATTTTGCACTAGGTACAATGCTTGCACAAAATAACGAAAAACATAAGGAGGAAGCAATTTACTATATTAGCCAAACACTGGTAAGTTATGAAACAAGATATGCTTATGTCAAAATCATGTCTAGTCTTATGACATTTTTGTTATAAGATGATAACTATTATGATAAAATTATTATTCACATAGATCATATAATATCACAATAATAATATGCTTAGCAGTTGTTTTCACCACTAAGAAACTTAGAAATTACATGCTAAGCAATACTACCTATGTCATAGCTAGAGAAAATCCTCTACGATACATGATGACTCGCACATACAACAACACCCGAACTGCTAAATGAATAATGCTTTTAATCAAATTTAATATCAAATTCGTAAGTCAAAAATCCATAAAAGGGCAAGTGATAGCTGATCAATTAGCGAAAGCTCCACTACATAATGATAAACCATTAATAATTGAGCTTCCATATGATTCAATATTTTCTATCACAGAGCAAGAAGTAGAAGAAGAAGTAGACATGACCATGTTCTTCGATGGGTCTAAATGTGACAAAGGACAAGGTGCGAGAGTCGTGTTTTATAAACCTGAAGGAATACCATTTTTTTTATCATTCAAACTTGATTTCACATGCACCAATAATAATGTAGAGTATGAAGCCTTAATCTTAGGTCTTCAATCAACTATAGCAATGGGCATAAAAAGACTAAGCATATTTGGTGATTCTCAGCTAGTTGTATACCAAGTAAAAGGAGAATACCAATGTAAAGAACTAGTCTTAAAGCAATACCATGGAGTAGCAAAAAAGTTGCTAGAGAAGTTTGACTGGTACAAAATTAGTAATTTACCATGATCGACAAATATATTTGTGGATGCAATAGATTATTTAGGATATCTCATCCCTAAGAATGAACATGGATAAGTACAATCGCTAATCATAACAATAATGTCAAAATCATCAATTCAAAAGACAAAACCTATAGGTGAGAAGAATGTTTGCTTGGTACATGCTAAACATTACAATTCTTACCTTGATGAGATAAGAGACTTTCTCATGTCTGGAATACTCCCAGTAGAAATGACATGAACTAGAAAAAGAACATTCAAACAAAAAACAATTCATTTTACTCTAATGGGGGATGTATTATACAAACGTGGGTATGATGGAATATTATTATAATGTTTAGATCCGATCGAAGCAGAATGAACAATAATAGAAGTCCACGATGGTACTTGCAATGGCCACTTCAATGGAATGGCCATTACAAAGAGAATACTATGCATGGGATACTATTGGCCGACCATGGAAAATGACTGTTGCAAATATGTCAAAAGGTGTCAAAAGTGCCAATATCATGCAAATTTGACTCATGTACCGTCGCACTCATTACAACCCATTCAAAGTCTTTGGCCCTTTTCACAATGGGGTTTCGATTTGATTGGTAAAATATCACCTGCTTCATCAGGACAACATAAGTTCATCATAACTACGATAGAATATTTCACAAAATGGGTAGAAGCAATTCCAATGACCACTACGATTGGACCTCAAATAGCAGAGTTTATACTTTAGCATATTATTTGTCATTTTGGAATACCCTCAAAAATAATTTTTGATAATGGGAAGTCATTTAAGAATAAGGATGTTAGAGCATTGTGCAACAAATTAAAAATTCAACACAGTTTCTCCACACCTTATTACCCTAAAGCAAATGGGCAAGATGAAGCAACCAACAAAACAATAGTCTCTATTCTCAAGAAAATGGTCAAAGAAAATCATCGATATTGGCATACTCAACTTACTTTGGTATTATGGGCTTACAGAACAAGCATCAGAATGCCAACAAGAGCGACACAATTTTCACTACTTTACGATGCTGAAGCTATATTACCTTTAGAACTCGAGATACCTTCCTTGCGAATAGCATTATAGGAATTCATGGACGATGAAATAGCTAGACAAGCACATCTTGACCAATTGACACTTATTGATGAAAAATGTATCAATGCTTTAGATCACTTACGAGTATATCAAGATAGAATAAAATGTGCTTATAACGCAAAAGTCCATCCTCATGAATTTCAAGTGGGAGACCTAGTGCTCAAAGAAAATCAACAAAATACCAATGCATTGCCACACTTAAGAGATAAATTTGTGGCTAATTGGTTAGGCCCATACATTGTAAATCATAAATTGGGACCAGGAACATATAGACTTGCCAATTTGGAAGGAGAATTGGATCCAGAACCACTAAAAATAATACACCTAAAGGTATTTTATGCATGAAACGACTTACAATATATGTATATATATGTACATGGCTTAAAAAAAAAAAAAAGAGAAAATAATTTTTATTTCCAGATTTTATTTACATTGTAAATATAAATGTCTATCTAGGACTTAGCATGTTGCATTTGCATTAAAAAAAAAATCTAGTACATTAAATAGGCATATCACATGTATATATCAACATTAGAATAAACACATAATTGCATCCATCCCATCCTATGTTTAGTGATCTTTCATAGTGGTGATGATACGACCAAGTAAAAACAAGTTCCAAAGAATTGGAGATACCCAACTAAGACTCTTTGCAAGTCAACAAAGTTCATCCTCACCCATGTGTTACTATATCTTAAGTCAAAATTTTAGTCACTCAAAAATGTCTAGTAAAAAAAAACCACAAATCATAATATGCCCAATTTTCTTTAGGACCAAAGCACTTATGACACATTAAGAAAGTATTGATTATGGTAGATTGACCCTGAAGCAATCTTGAACCAAAAATACTTTACAAATTTAAAAACATTTTGAGTAAGAAAATATAATGCCAATTTGGGTACAACCTTGAAGCAGAAATGAAATATTCCTCGCTTTTCCCATTACGCAACATAGTCTGAATCAAAAAGGTGGTTTTCACCACAATCACAACAATCCAAATAATTAAATTAAAAGGTATACAGTAAGGATAGGATCACATTCTTATCACACTTCGATTGAGAATCCGATTCCCCAAACTCTATCATGAAAAATACTATACACACACCACAAATCACAAAAGCAAGAGGAATTGTACTACGTTCCCATCAGAAAGTTATGTAGTCATCCCCAAAGCTCAAATATCGAATCATTAGACTATGGAGCGAACCTCCACTAGAGCTATAGATGCTTGACTAGCAGTGGAGTAAACTCATGCAGGGTGACACATCTTTCTCCAAAGAGAAAAGACCTCTGCCCGCACATACGGATAAGCTAGCTAATTGGTAAACCCAAATATGTACCATCCAATTTTACTCATCGTGAGTTAATGAACTTCACATACACATGCATTGATTCTTGATTGCTTAGGGTCATTCCCAAACCAAAGATTCAAAAAATGAACTCCACTTGCACACACCTTGGTCCTAAAGAAGGTTAGACGAACATTGAGAAAATGGTTAAAATCACTAGACTGTTTGAGTCTTTGAAAATACTCCAATGTTATATATCAAAAACCATACCAAATATTTGACGTAACCATGGAGCGCACACCTAGCTAGTGTATTGATCTATACCATCGTAAAAACACAAAGATCCACACAAATGCATAAATTGAACAAAGAATCCAACTAATGCAATTTTTCTTATATTAATATTCAAAAGGATCTAAGGTTAAATGCCCTCTCAGGGTCACTCCAAAGATGATACAGATGTTACAATTGCCAATGCCCTCAACAGGGTAGGCGCGCTTATTTGTTGTTTCGGTGATTACTCACAATCTGCCTTGGGGTAGAGATAACCCCCTTCTCTATGATGTGGAAGGATTATGATATAGGCTCCCTTTTGCACCTGTCTCCCTGTGAACAAGAAACAATAATGCACAATTACAAATTTTGATAGCCTCTCATGATGAGGCCCTTTAAAGAAACATACATGTAAATACCATTAAACTAGTAAAACAAGAAAGCATAAAGAAAGGCTTTAAGCTATTCTAATCACATCAAGAATTATACTACAACATACAAGACATGAATAAGAAAATGATGCATTCAAAAATATCAAATTAGAAGCAATAAAACATCTAAAAGATCCAATATACTCCTACCTAATGCAATACATAAAATGCCTAATTCCTCCGGTTAGATTTTCTCTAAAATGGAATTAAACCTATGAAAAGACTAACATGACTAATCTATGTGGTAAAAAGCAAAATGAGTAAGGTGATCTTTAACCTATTGCAAACCATAGCTGTGAGGGGCGGTCTACACTATAAACCATGGTTGACAACCATGGTTTGACCTTTGATGTGTTTGCCCTCAGAATTAGGGGCAATGGGCTTGACCTCCTTGTCCAAATTGATGTTCAAGGGTCACCTTTGTCATCCTATGATAGATTTGGAAGTCAAATCACTATGAAGGGCCTTCATTCACCTATATTTGTGTTTGTTGATCCTCCTAGGTACCTAGGGCATCCATGGCTAATTGGACTTTGGATGGATAGAAAAGGGGGCTCTCAAATGCACAAGGTCATTATGCAATTTGACAAGGCTTCGCTACTCTCTTGATCAATTAGCTTGCTCAATAATTTGCCAACACTTTGCTATACAAATTCTCTCTCTTTTTCATCCTCTCTTGGAGGGGGTATTTGTAGCATGCCCCTAGGTCTAGGGGTGGCTTCATGGAGAAGCCAAGACCAATAAGGTTGGTTAGTACAGTTGGGATGGAAGCCTTTGGAATCTTCCATCCTCAAACTTCCTCCTAGATCTCTTGGTCGTTCCAACCGATTTGGCTTGGATGGAAGGCCTAAATGAACTCTAGTTTAGATCGCAGGTCACAACTATGGTCCAAACTACAGATCACAGGTGTCAACTGCGGTTCAGACTGGAGATCACAGGTTTGGGCTGCAGTTCAGACTGCTTAGGCCATAATGCCTAAATTGAGTGGTTAGAACCACTGCTCTATCTTGGAGTCTATCCAAGATCCTTCATATGGTTTTGTAGCATGTCCATATGAGTAGTCGCCCTCGGCATGACACATTTTAGGTGTCTACAAATGCCCCTTTTGAGATTCATTGTGATATCGAATAACGTCGAGCAAAATAGACCTCCTAAAATGATGTCGCAGGTTCTATGATGATCATTAGTCTGATCAACATTAGATGCCCCAATTCCAGCAAAAGGATGCACATCTTGGAATCATTGCTTCCAACGTGGGAAGGCTTACATTTGAAAATTCTGCACTCATCATCAGACATTCGGGTAGATTTGGTGGTACAATAAGATTTAGGCCTATATAACCGAAGGATGAGAGCTACAAACAAAATTTCATATTTGCTATTTGCCCCAAGTAGAGGGGGAAGCTTATGATAGCTGTTAGCAATAATTCGCAAGGACAAACATAATTTTGACAAGATCAAGGGATCTATGATCTTCGAGATCTTCTGTTGATTTTGATTATGACATGAAATTATGACTACCCCCTCAAGCGACGAGTCGATAAGGGTAATGACAATGTCTAAAGTGAAAAAATCGCTTGACCATAATGAGTGATATTGAAAAACTTTTAGATTTGAGATGTTTAATGCCTTGGCTAGGCCTGGTTCAACTTATGATTGCAACGCTTAGTAGTATTTGCACATATTTCTCCCATGGAGCAGTTAGGCTATGATAGCCATCTTAGAGAGTCAAGATAATACAAATTCAAGAAGACTTGTGTTGAATCATATTGTCGATGATTTGTTGAAAGATGTCATAAAAGAAATGACAATTTTACCCCAAATTTCCTTATTGTGATCTACTCATCTTGTCGGATTGCATGGATTGCAAGTTGCTGCAACCGCCAATTTTATAGGATAAATCATTAAATATGAGGCGTATTTGGTTTTTCATTGTTTGATTTTTTTGTTTAATTTTGCATTTATTGGATTGATCCTGGTGCTTTTAATGTCACCAAATTTACAATTTTGATCATTTATTTTGATTTTTATCCATTAGGAGTCATTAATTTGTCTTTTTAGAACTTCCCATGATGGGTTTTTAGTGCATTTATTGCTAGTTGTAGATCGTGGGTATGGTTTGCAGTTTGCACTACCAAATTTTGGGGACCACAGGTCAGACCTATGGGTAAAAAACCCTAGTTTTGGAACCGTGTGTGTCAGCTACGGTTTGTAGAAACCAAGAGGACCTATAAATTGAAATCCTATTTACATTTTTTCATTATTTTCTTGTAACCTTTAGAAAATTGAGAGCACTGAGAGAGAGAAGTCCTTCCTTGATACGAAACGCTATCAAAATTGACCATCTTTACACTTGTCTTCCCTGATGGCGGATCCTGATCAGCCATCGACTAGCCAAGGGCAGGGTGCGGGTAAGGTAACTCAAAATCGAGACCTCACACTCCATATTAGTAAAATAAACCACACTTAAGAAATGCAGAAATTGAACCCCATTAAACTGCCGATAATGAACACCATTAGTTTAGGCTAGTTGTAGGATTTAATTTTATGCTTCAGTGGTCTAGGAGGGTACCCAAAATGGGTGCCACTCCTAAATCGTAGCTGGTAGCTGTAGTTCCTAGGTGGCAAAATGAGAATCATAAGTTTCAGCTATGGCCTTCAATTTCCAAATTTGGGACCGCAAGTTGCAACTACGGTTCCTAATTTGCAAATTGGGGATCGCAATTTGCAACGACTGTTCCCAATTTGCAAATTGGAGACTGCAAGTTGTAGTTGCAGGCTACAATTGCTTGTTTTTTTTGTCTTTTTTTTGGAAATTTTTAGTTTTCTTTAGCTCTACTTAGCTAGATTTAGCTTACATTATGTTTTTTTGCTTTTTTGTTTAAAAGTTAACTTCTAGAGAACAAGAGCCTGACCTGATGAAGACTCTTCATGAGGCCTTATCGGATGATGACAGAGCATGGTTATGAGTCATTGGGTTTGATTACATCATGGATCTACCCACCATTAGGGTATATCAAGCCTATATTACTATATTGGCTTGACGTTGGAATGCGTGGACCAACACATTTCACCTGCCTCCTGGTGAGATGATCATCATACTATAGGATTTTTACAAGATATTTAGGATCCTTATCGATGATGAGGCTATCATTTCCTTTGCCTACATGGCAAAGGATGCCATTTTTGCTACCATATTCGATTATCAGAGCATCATCACATAGGATGATGTAGACCATGGAGGGGTGCACATTGGGGACTGGTATCGAGATGACGTCTTCTCTATTCGAGAGGCAATTTTTATGCACCTCATCATTCAGATTGTCCTTCCAGACTCCTTGGGCATGAGGATTCCTTGGAACATGCTAGTCCTTGCTTGGAGGGTGCTTTAGAGCTCGATAGAGGAGTTACTATTGCTGGCTTGGGTAGCACTTTACTATGCCAGCTCTATCAGGAGCTATACCAGATTACAGAGTGGAGCCATAAGGGCATCAACCATAGCCTATTTCTACTGATCTGGGGGTGGCATCACATCCATATTGAGCGTCCTACTGATCTATCTCTGCACATCACTACCCTAGATGATGATCATCAGTGTTACGCTACCTGTTGGCATTTTGCTAAGGAAGGTGTCTATAGTAGGGCTCATTTTAGGGATACACAACATTACATTATCAGATTTGCAACACTTGGGCTAGGGGACATCGTATGACGCCCCTACATGGATTGTCTTGTATGGCCAAAAGTGGAGGAGTGGCTACGATGGGCCCATTGAGACAGATGGCTTATCTGGCATAAGCCAGAGGTCTAAGAGTCAGTTTTTCTCTCATGTCCTATGATAGTTCAGCATGGTGTAAGACCTACCAGATATGCCCTTGAGGTAAAAATGCCTGGCTCTAGAGAGGGATCTCCCACTGATAGTTCCTTCGCTGCTAGGAGATGCACCCAATGACTTCCAAGAGTCGAGGGTTAAGACAGCTGGGACCACGCTCGACTATGATAGGTGGTGGTCTCTATTTATTTGGCATGGAATTGAGTCTCTAGGCTGAGAGCCATCATAGGCAGAGGCAAAGGCAGATCCTAATGGGTATAGGGTGCGCTAGTGTACTGAGGGTGGTTGGGGCATAGAGGCCACCATTGATGACCTACCCAAGATCAAACTTGAGGAGGATGCTCTAGAGGAGGGTGAGGTATCTTTTGATAGCATAGAGGGATAGCTACTAGCATAGGTTATTGACTTGTAGATTTAGATTGGGCACTTTCACACATAGCAATGAGAGAGAGATACCACCATTGCTACTCTGGAGGTGGAGGTGGCTGACAGGGAGCGATGCCTGACTGAGGCATAGGGCCAGGTATAGGAGCTCATGACTCGAGATCCTGATGCAAAGACCCAGGTGCAAAGACTACAGACTGCCCTAGAGTTAGCACAGGTGTAGTGGACTATAGTAGAGGTAGAGTGAGATCTCACATGAGCAGCAAGGGGAGCTATTACAAGGCCTCCTTAGGCTATCATGGGGCCTCTTGTGGTACTAGTAGAAGGTACAATAACTATACAAGATTTAATTATTGAGGTGACGTGATTGCATGATATGGTCATGAGGACCAACAAGATGCATGCAACCCAGCTTGCTTGCATTGATCAGCTAGTCGGCTACATAGAGATGCATGGGCTACCTATTCCTAAGGATCCTTTTGTAATAGAGTCATAGCGTACCAGGTCTAGGACCTCAGGGTAGTCCACAAGGAGCTCAAGTCATAGGCTCATAGGAATGAGAGGATGCACAAGTCCTCTAGCATGCACACAATGAGATTGTAGTCTAGGGATAGAGATCTAGGGCAGACATCAGGGACCTCCAGCTAGAGTACTAGCCTACTACAGTTACTAGTTTCCCATGTGCTGGGTGCGTTAGGATTTGGAGGCAGGCAGGATCCATAGTAGGATCCACCACAGGTGCCAGATCAGCTAGGAGAGCAGGATCCATAGCATAGTTCAAAGGGAGGTGACGAGAGCTCCAGTATAGGGGGAGCAACCTAGATTCAATTTATAGCAATTGTCGACTATAGTTTTGATGTATCATTTTGTGTGTAAGGTCGAGGACCTACATAGTTGTAGCCTACGAGAATTTTGTACTCCCTATGTACTCGTTTGGACACACATATATATGATATGATATTTCATGGCTCATTATGTATACATGTGTATTTATTATTTTTGATTTTATGTTTATTTTATGCACATGGATGCAATGCGTATTTAAATGCTATGTTTATATGATGCAATGTGTGGATGTCATGCATTAGATAGCTATTCTACTTTATGATGATGATGTGCAGTGATCTAGATGATTAGATGTGCGACATATGATGTATGTAGATGGATGCGATGTTTATTTTTAATGCATATTTATTTTTGCTTTGTGGGCATGCATATATTTTATGTAGTTTATGATATGCTATGCAATGTATGGTAAAGCATTATGTACGGAATCATAATCTAATGGAGATGAACCTGTATGATTTAATCACTTAAAACATAAGGAATGAATGTAAACTATGTATATCAATTTTTAAAATATGACACCATAGAATGTATAACAATCATGCAAACTAATCGATAATTCTTATTACAAGAACTTAATCAATTAATCGCCCATTTATGAAATGCAGTGAAATGGATTGGTGAAATGCTAATGAATGATTATGTCATTTTGTACTATATAATCAGTGGCCATCTAAACATCATTTTTGATCTTCATGTGATATCTATCTTATATATTTTATTATACTTTATAAAATGAATTTTGATGAATGAATGACTCGTATTTATGCAGTCTAAATATATGTGGTATATTGTTGCTATTGGAGCACTTTTTGGGGTTTTCCTTGAGACTCAAACACCCTAGTAAACCTCTTCAAAAATCACATACTAACTATACCAGGCTTATATTGGACAAGGATTTTGTTGTGAAAGACCCAACTATTCATAATCCCTATGTGTGCATGTGAGTAGTTTTAGATAGATCATAAGCATACCCTGTATTTTAGTCGGGACTATTCAACCCATATCTAACATAAGGTTCCTCATACGATCGTATCATCCTTGTTTCAGCTTTTATTAGACTTATACAACTAGACAATCCTAGGTACTTAGAGCTAGCTCATCTTGCAAATTGATCAGGGCTACCCCTCTAAATGCAGACGAGACTCTTTCAACCCATTGCTACATTTGAGGATCACCCAATAGAACTACCCTTCCGATTGCAGGTGGGACTCTTCCAACCCATTGCTATGATCGGGGTCACTCTATGGATTTCAAAAGGTGTACAATCTAGGGATTCAAGTTCTCACCCTTCTTAGTTGCTCAGATGTAGTGATAAAAATCACTGTTAGTCCACGCGTTACCATTTTATTTGAGCAAAGGATTTTTATAGTGCTTTTGATTCACTATGTCACTTTAAATTTTGAGCTTGAAATTTGTATATTTTTTTGCACTTTGTAACTTGGGATTTAAATTTTGTGACTTTGGGATTTATAGGGGAAATTCTTGTCCTTTTGCCAAAGTACACCTTTATAAACCGACTATTTGCAAGATAAGAAGGTCGTGAAACCCATCTCTCTAGATACCTAAGACTGCTTTCGAGGTTTTCATCCTCTCTCGTCTTAGCAGGATTTTATATTGTTTTTCTTAGTGATGGGATTCTGATATGTTGAAGCACTATCCCAACTAATGACCTTGTCTATAATAGCAAAGCAAGCTTTCTACAATATCTGAATGACCCACTAGGTATGGCTGAGTGACAAAAAAACTTAATATACATACATAAGTCTCCACAACATGTATCATGTACGAATGCAATGAATTATGATAAATGCAAGGGTGCATGATTGTCATACAAACGTGTGACTGTTGGTAAAGCTTTGATAAAAACACTACACTCTACTATGGAATGCAACCGATGATAAATTCCTAAATGCAATATGATGATGTGAATGCAAATGAAAATGCAAAATGAAAATGCAAATGTTTTTGGATTTTAGGCTTTATCCATTTTTTTGGACTTTTATATATTTTTCTTGATTTTTATAGGTTTTTGAGCTTTCATATTTGACCAAAAAATGAGTACATGTCCTTGGAGATTTTTAAGGTTGACCAAGTGATTTTTAGAAATACTTGGAGCCTTTTGAATTGACCAAAGGTTTTACAACCGCCTTTGAAACCTTTTTAGTTGACCAAACTCTCAACAAGAGGGTGTGGAGCCTTTTGGGATGACAGAGAAGCTATAGGAACTCTCAGAGCCTTTGGGTTGATCAAGGAACTTTTGGAAGTCCTTGGAGACTTTTGAATTGACCAAAGGTTTTACAGTCGCATTTGGAACCTTTTAGTTGACCAAACTCTCAACAAGAGGGTGTGGAGCCTTTTGGGATGATCGAGAAGCTATAGGAACTCTCGGAACCTTTAGGTTGACCAAGCGATGTTTGGAAATCCTTGGTGCCTTTTATTGACAAAGATTCTTAATCAGAGAGCTTGGGGCATTTTGGGTGACCAAGAGGTTTGGACAAAACCCTTAGGGCTTTTGGGTTGACCAAAGGCTTACAGATGCCTTTGGTGCCTTTACTACACTCTCAAGCATAGAATGCCTTAAGATGGATGATATTGAGAGGCTCAAGCTCTTCCACACCCTCTAGCAATGTTAGGCGATAGGTTCCTGAACCAATATTTTTAGATATGATGTAAGGCCCTAGCCAGTTAGCCATAAATTTGTCTCACATGTCAGGCAGCAAATTCGAGTTTTGTTGGTTCTCTTTCAACACAAGGTCCCCAACTTAAAAGTATCTCTGGTGGACTTTGATATTGTAAGGTCATTTTAATCATTCTTGATAAACATAGAGATGCTCGAGGGAATTCACGTGATGTTCATCAAGCAACATCAATTGATCAATGCGAGATTACCACGTGGTGTTGTCATCGATGAAATATTTCAATGTGATGCACATCATTGGAATTTCCAACTCTAAGGGCATAATGGCCTCAGTGTCATATACTAGTGAAAATGACATTGCCCCAATGGGCTTCTGAATTCTAGTCCTATAAGCCCATAATGCAAGGGGTAGCTATATCTGCCAATCCTTATGGTGTTCTTGCACTATCTTTTTCAAGATGGCTACCATAGTCTTGTTTTAGGCCTTAGCTTGCCTGTTTGCTTACGGATAATATGGAGTTGCAAAACTATGTTTAATGCGGTATTTGGACGTTAAAGCCCACATAGTTTTTTTCTTAAAAGAAGTTCCATTATCCAAAATTATCTTGGATGGTATCCCAAAAAAACATATGATATGCTCAAGAATAAATTCTACGATGCGAGCTCCAGTTGTCATTATAAGGGGAATGGCTTCCACCCACTTTGTAAAATACTCAGTAGCCATGATAATGAATGTATGTTAGCCTGATGATGGAGAGGAAATCTTGCCAATCAGATCTAATACCCACTGAGCAAATGGCCAAGGTGCCTAAATGGGCTATAAGGCCTGTGATAGCAAGTGCGTAAGATTAGCATGATGCTGACATTTAACACATTTCTTGACATACACATTGCAATCCTTCTCCATAGTGGGCCAATAATAGCCCATGCAAAGGATGCATTTGACGATAGCCATGCCGCTAAAATGGCCATTGCACATACCATTGTGAGCTTTTGAGATTGCCCAAGATGACTCTTAGGGCTCAAGACATCGAAGGAGGACTCCTTCATAGCTACGTCGGTACAAAATGTCTCCTATCAAGACATACTTAGTCAATTTATGTTTAAATGTGCATCTTGCGGAACACGACAATCCCTCTAGGATCATACCAAGTTTTAGGAAGTCTTGGATTTGCAACATCCAAAATTGACAAGCCTCAGCTTCGACTACTAAGATGGCATGCTCCCCCTGTGTATTTAGATTTGAAAATGCAGAATGGGAAACAACCTTGTGGTGAATGGTAGTACCACTCCTCGTAGGACTTTGAGAAGTCAATGACTCCCAGGGTGCATGCTTAAGAAAGTCTTTTGCTCTACAGAACCAATTAGCTATTGGTTCCATGATAATCATGTTGACTGATTCTTTGTTATCAAAGGTTGCACACTCCACTAGGTGCGAGAGTGTTCTAACATGGATGGTAGTAAAATTAGCAAACAGATTCTGAGGGATCAAGGACCCCAAATATGCCATGGTGTTTGCAAACCTATTTGATGAATGAGGGATTGCCTCGATGTCATACCATTCAAGTTTAACTAGATACGTGGCAAAAAGATCTTTGTAGGATTTTAGTACAGGACATCGACACTAGAAGAGCCCCTTAACCTAGTTAACTATGAGCAGAGAATCACCAAAAATGTTCAATATTTTAATACCCATGGTGATGGTTATGTGGAGGTCCAAAAGTAAGGCTTTGTACTCAGCATTATTGTTGGTGTATAAAAAGTCTAACTTGAACGACAAGGGCATTAGAGCTCCTTGTGGCATGAAAAACACTATTCCTGCACAACCCCCTTGCTTACAATTTGAATCGTCAAAGAACAATGTCATATCAACATTATTTTTTGGTTCCTTAGGTTCAAGAGCTTCATATATTACAAAGACCGCATCATATGGAAGCTCAATGGTTAGAGGCCTACTATTGGACAATGGTGCCTTATCCATTTGATCAGCTATGACTTGTCACTTGATGGAATTTTGGCTGATGAATTGTAAATCGAATTTTGTCAATAGCATGATCCACTTTGTAGTACGTGTGTTATGATATGTCTTGCTCATCATGTACTACAAAGGATTCTATTTTGATATAACATATGTCATATGAATTAGCATGTAATGCCATAATTTCCTGGTAGCGAACACTACTGCTAAGCAAAGTTTTTCAACATATGCATATCCTAACTCATAACTTACCAAGGTGCGATTGATGTAATATATGGCTTGCTCTTTGTCTTGCACATTATTTTGGGCTAACATTGTCCCTAATGCAAAGTCGGTTGTCGATATATATAGCAGAAAAGGCTCATATAGCCTTTGTGGAGCTAGTACTGGCAGAGTTTCCAGGTATTGCTTAATATCAGCAAAGGCTGCTTGGCAGTCCTTGTCCCAATAAAATGGGACCCCCTTGTGTAGCAATCGATTCATGGGTCGACACTTATCCGATAATTGAGCGATGAATCACTTTATGGGTGCTACTTTGCCCTGAAGGCTTCTTAGTTCTTTGATATTAGTGGTAGGATGCATCTCTAGAATAGCCATGACCTTTGCTGGGTCTACTTTGATGCCTCGTTTAGAAATAATGAATCCCAAGAGTTTTCCTAAATTTATGCCAAATACGCACTTCTTAGGATTCAACCTGACATTGTGTTCTATCAGGCAATCGAAGACCTTCTCATGCTCTGCTCATAGCAACGACTTAGCTAGTAAGTCATCGATATAATATTCTAAGATTTTATGCATGTGGTCATGAAAGATATATGTCATAGCCTGCTGATATTTGGCACCAACATTTTTAAGACCGAATGGCATAACTTTGTAGTAAAATGTCTCCCATGGCATTATGAATGTGATTTTATGCTGATCTTCAAGTTTAATTTGAATCTGGTTATATCTAGAAAAACCATCCATAAGGGAGAGCATTTCGTGACCTATAGTGGCGTCTACCAGAGCATCAATATTTGGCAACATAAATGAATCTTTGGGTGTTGCCTTGTTGAGATCTCTAAAATCCATGCAAATACGAACCCTTCCATTTGGTTTTCCTACAAACACCATATTGGAGACCCACTCTGGATAGTCGATGGAGATGACAAACTCTATGTCCAACAATTTTTGCAACTCGTATTTTACCATTAAGGCTATCGTTGTATGCTTCTTTATGAGTTTTTGGTTGACTGGCTTCTTCAAAATATCTAGTGAAAGGTTATGAGTAACCAATTTAGGATCTAGACTTGACATGTCTTTGTAAGTCCAAGCAAAGAGATCAGGTCTCTCTTTTAGTAGAGGGATGATGCTATCACACTCATCTAGAGTGAGACTCTCTCCAAATCTAACCTTCTTTGGATTGGTGGGATCTTTACTGATATCCACATTGAAGGTTTTCTCTACTGACATATGTGATCCCTCCTCAAGCTAGTGAGGTGTAGGAATCAGATGGATGTCATCAGTCGGGTTCACATGTTCCTCTTGGGAAGCATTATCGATGTGAAAAACATCCTGACCATATCCTGGTGTGAAATGAAATGGTTTCAACATTTCTTCATTTGGGAAAAAATCTTCAAGCCAAACTGGCAAGTCAGCGCGATCACAATCGATATCATCCATGTTTGGGTGTAGCGCTTTGGATGGATCTATTGGATTGTAGAGTGGAGTGGTCAAATCAATGGAGACCATATTGATGGAATGGAATTGATCTTTGGAACCACATAGACAAAAATCTATCCCTGAAGTGTAGCTTTCATACTCAAGATCTGGTTCAGATGGTATGGGTACAAACAGATCCTCTTTGTGGGATGTCTGTATTACTAGATCCTCCTAGTGCACTGGCTATAAAATGGGATCTCTTGACTCAAGAATCTCTATGTACGTAGGCAGATCAAGAAAGAGTTCATGATACATCTCTTCAAGCTCTCTTCTTTCCCTTAGGCTATGATGGATATTAATCTCCTGACGTAAAGCTATAGCTGTAATAGGTGGGGAACCTCTAGGTGGAGGCCTATTACATAAGTGGTGAGGTCCCAAATAGGCCATCTCCATCGGGTCTTCATCATCACTGTAGAAATACAATTCACCACTTCCCCCCTCTTCTAAGGAGTGATTAGGCAGATGTGGTCCCATGTATCTGATTCTGCAGTCACTATCATCACTATCCAGATAAATTTGATAGAACGATCATATATATGATACTGCAACATAAACTAGCACTACTCCTTCCTCAGAGCACTCAATGTTGGGAGGGAATTCCTCCATAACATGCTTTTATTCCCTAGGCAATAGATATTATGGATACACAAGCCTAGAATCGATCCTCTCATCTACATCACTATGGTCACTACCATGGATGGGCCACTCTATTGTGTCTATGCACACTAGGAGATCAGTTGGGTGAGGCTTTAAGTAAGCCTCCTCTGTTTCATATTTATAATCACTATCAACTATCAAGCACTCATTCGTCTCTTCCACTTGTTCTATAGGTAGCAAATGACATATAAATGCCAGATCCAAAAAGGTCGACTTGATTTCCTCCTCAGATTGATCATCGTTTGAGGACTCATCATCCACATCATAACTAGGTCCACTCATTTCGGAGGTGGACTCCTCCCCATCATCATCGTAGAGATCTCCTAACTTGAGATCACCTACAGCATGGGGGTCATGCCCCTGCATACCAGTGTTGTTGGTAGCACCATGGATTTGGTTACCTAGGTTGTCTCTAGGGTTGTCCTCTAAGGGCCTATCATGATATGAATCGATTGGCCCTATGGAAACAAATGATACCATCTAGCGAGTCCTCCAAAAGCTAGAAGGATTAGGGTGATATGGATTAAAATCCACATCATCCTCTAGACTCAGGTACATGCGATCTAAGGATGCAACAAGCAAATCATCATGACCCTGTATTTGTAACCCTAAGCTGAAACTATTAGTAGCTAACTAATAATGAGGTTCGAGCGGAGTTTTGCATCCTTATTCGAAAAGACCAAGGCCACTTCCATGCAAATGATACGATTCAAAAATGCGCATGGTGTATTTTGGGTTGGATAGATAGCACACATTCATAGTGAATGGCTCGTCATTGTCCTCATCTATGGATATTCTGGTGGGCGCTTGATCCAGCCCTGCATAGACAAAGTTTGTTTGGTTGGGTGGCTCACCCAATGGCACTACAGATCCAATCAAAAATTGATGGGCATGCGGTCAGCCCATCTCTTGTGAAATTTTTAGGATAGGTCCAAAAGTAACATTTTGCACAAGATACTCACCCAACCCTGTGCTAGCTAGATGAACAATCACCTGCGGTGTAGATGACCCTGCTGAAGATGCAGGTGAAGCAGGTTGAGGTGCCTCCTCAACTTTGTCTTGAGGTTCTTCCCTCCATGGGAGTGGGAGTCTCATTGGTGATTGATTTGGGCATATGATTTTCTACTTTCTCACCCAATTTCACCTTTAGCTTCTCGAATTGTCGATGCATTGTTGATGAAGTCAACTTTAGAGAAGTTGTAGTCGTATGCTCAGATCTGTGTGACATAGATGTCAATGGTTGAGCATGGGCTGCTAGTTTACCTATTGGAATCTTAATCGACGAGACAAGTCGGATATCCAAATGCATCAACGAGAGTACAAAACCCCTAGGCAAATATGCTAGATTCATGAACTTGAATGGTTCTTCGTCTGAGGACACTATGTGAACTTGCCCCTCATGAATGTATTTCACACACTGATGCAACATAGAGGGGATGCAATGCATTTCATGAATCCAAGGCCTCTCGAGCAGAATGTTGTACTGCATGACACCCTCTATCACATGACACATCATAGAGATGGTCTTGAGTCCCACATGAATAGGTAGAACAATTGTGCCAACCGTCAAGCATAGCGCATCGTTAAATGCTCTCAATGTAAAGGTGGTAGGCATAATGTGTGACTTGGGTAACTTGAGGTGGCTCAGTGCCTTGGTCGTGATTATATTGATCGAGGACCCAGTGTCGATAAAGACCATTTTGAAAGGCATGTGGTTAACACACACGATAATATGCAATGGTGTGTTAGCCATAATAGTAGAAACTATCTTCACTTCATGATCATAAAATTATATCGTGGGTTCTTGAAACTATTGTACATGTCCCACAAAATTTGTAAATTCATGGGCATCTTGGGACTGTACCTCAATGGACCTCAAAATGTCCATAAGAGTCTCCCTATGTCTAGGGGACTACTGAATAAGCTCATATATTGATAACTTCGTAGGAGCTTTCTGCAGGTTCTGAACTAACCTTCTCCTTATGGTCACCACTGGTCTAGCTGGTGGTCCTGGAATGTTCTAAGCTAGTCATTGATCTGGTGCAACTTGTATTCTAATGGGAGCACAAGGTCGATTCGGTTGATCGTACCTCTCGTGTCTTGTAACAACAGTGACCATACCTATGAACCTCTAGGTTAGGTGGTTCGATACTCACTTGATTGACCTGGCCAAAATTTTTATGAGGTTCCTCATGATTAGGTAGTGGATTTTGAAAATCCCCATGTTTCTATTTTCAAATGCCTGTGGGTTGCCTGGTATTACCAGCTCTCATTTTTCTATCATGTTCTACACGATGTGTTTGAAGGACCAACATGGCTCTATGTCATAGCCTTTCGCTCTATGGAATATGTAGAATAGATCATCTTGATGCCAATTTGACTTTGGTACATTCAGATCTACTAATTTAACCTCAGGCAATCGTATGGCCTTGGCCTCACACAGTTGATGAAAAATCAAAGTCATTGATTTTGTCAAGGGTGTGAACTGGCGAGGTGGGAGCTCTTCTTTGCTTTTACCCTTATAGTTGTTTTCGCATGTCTCATAACGTGCATGAGGAGGTTAAGCCTAATAATTAGGCTTTTGCTATCCCTTGTCTTCTCCTCCAAGATTTAGTACTACTTGATTCACGTGGGCCTGCTTGCCTTGTTGTTTTGTAGTACTATTTTTAAACCCCTCTTTCTTGGTCTTGAGCTTCAAGCTGTCTTCTTGCAACTTGATGTCCTTGATCACCCTAGCTTGCGCCATAACTTCCTCAAATGTAGGGTACTACTGTAGCTACAATAGTAGCGAGATGTGCTTAGCACAACTCTCTGTAAACATTCAGGTTAGTTTGGCTACAAGAATAGGGAATGATAGCTTTGCCATTATTCTAAACCACCTCTTTCTGTATTGATCGATGGGCTCATCATCGTGCTAAGCTAGCGTAGCTAAATTGAAAAGGTTGGCCTATTTTTTGATGCCAAATGAATAGCGTTCAAGAAATGCATCGGCCAACTACTCGAAACCAATAATACTATGTTTCCTTAGTTGGTTGAACCACTCTCAGGTCGGGCCGGATGGAGTCGTAATGAAAGTGCACAACAACAAAGCATCCTAACTCTCTATCTAGAAACAAGCGTCTAGAAAACTTGTAACATGTTCTTGTGCATCCTTATCACCCTTGAATTTTTCCAACCGGGTCATATCAAAATGCTCGGGATATGGAGGCATAGGCAGTGAGGGGTCTAGAGGTTCATTGTGTATCTTCCTCAGTCTCAGATTTTGCATATCCGTGCCCTGCCTCTCTATTGCTTTGATCTTATCGGCCAAAACCTTATACGCATTAGAAAACAAAAAGTCCTCCTCTACCGTGGAGGCAGTCTAGGAGGTAATTTATTCTTTAGGGGAGGTGTAGGACATGGCTCTTCCTCATCCTCAACTCGAAAAATCTCAGGGTAGCCCTGATCATATCTATATGCATCTACATGCTCATGCTACCTTTGTCTAAGATCATTGAGTGACGGTAGTTGCTCCCTTTGTTGGGCACTGACATGAGTACGAGCATCTCTTTGGTCCTTGTGCATATCAGCTAGGGACACATCCCTTCTATGCACACTCTCTCTATGCTCCTCGAGAGGGTATAGGCTAGCCCTGGCTAGCTGATCCTCCTACTTTATACACTCCTTATGAGCTAGAATATGCTCCCCCTGCATGCATTGCTCGTATAATCTCTACCATAGGAGCCTTTGCACTTAAATATTTTCATATTCAATATGCTGCCTCTCTAGGCAAGCATCATCCAATTGATCTTGGAGGAGCTAACATCTTTTCTCGGACACTAGTCTGTGTGATCTGTTGATCTGGTCAACTATAGGAGGCCTCCGATGTGCATGCTCTATGCGAGCTACCTTATGGATTTTGTACCTATCAGATAGATATGTGGATGGTGGATGAGTGACATGAGGGTGCTTAGAAGCCTCTCCATGCTCTCTCTTGATCTTGATACAACTATCGCTATGCTCACTCAGATCACGAGTGGATGGAGCTATAGGCTTGCAACCTAGCTTCTCAAGAACACTACCTAGAATCTAGATGTCTAGACCTCCACTGCTCTTGTGGTGGTGTTCCATTAGATCCCACCTTTGATATATCAATGGTGATCTTGCATGGTGAGTCACACATGAGAGTATGGGTGGACCTATGCTCAAAAGTGAGCCTATCCTCTTGCTCCTAAATGGGTGGATATCTGACTCATCTATACTCTGATGGTGAATGGTTAGTACCTCCTATGGACCTAGTACATATGGGAACCAACTTGGTCCCCTACACCACATATTCCTTGGTTGATCCCATGGATACGTGTGCAGTGCGGTCTCGATAATGGCTTTGGGGTAGAGCATCCTCGTGCTAAGAAGCTCCATGCTCAGTCTTGTGCCTAGAGGAGTGTACTAAAGCTCCTCTGTCGGGGGTCCACTCAATGGGATCTCCCCGTGTCGAGTTATCACCTCTAATGCTTTTCGAATGTCATTTGGTTTGCTCATGTGTATAAGGAATTGATACATGCTATTGTGACCCAGTTGGGGGTTGATCATGGGAATTGGTACTAGACCTTTGCCGATCACCCCGTGTGTTCACCATTTGTGTACCTAACATCTAGATGTGTTTTATTATGTAAACAATGTAAACAAATGGTGATTATCTCTTTTAAATTTTTATTTTGAGCCCTAAACTATTTGATGTTGTTTTCAGATGTGTTGTATCATTGTTAGAAACTCTCACATGTTTTGAAATATTGTTGGATTTTAAACTCAGTTAAATTGGATTTCACCTATATACTCGCACAAGCAAAATATGGTAATGACATCCATACTCAACGAAGTAGCATAGGTACTACCAACCCTCACCTAGCACATCGTGTGCAGTGATACACCCTTTTGAAGAAGAGTGCGTGCTATTTTGCACGAATAGGACAGTTCTTGGGTCGGCCTTGGCAATGAGCGGGTCCCGATAATACAATCTTAAATGAGCCAACCAAGTGGTAATGACATCCACTGTTGGTCTCAATCAAGCGGGTTGGATGTGAGAGACCAATGCCATTGATGTTTAAATGATACATGGTGTGTGTGGTTCCTTTTATTTTACAAAAATGACAAATGCATCATAGATCATAATGACCATTCCTACATGATATTTTGACGATGCAGTTACAATGACATGGCCACTGATTGGACCTCAAGCATGAAAATGACACATAATATTTATCAAGGTCACTGTATTTAGGGGCAGACTACACTCAGAGGTTCGCTATTCACAACAACACCTTTCCACTGAATGGAAATAAAAAACAAACTAGGACTTGTTCATTGAACCCTTATATTTTTGTTCCTAGTTTGCAATGGTTCAATGATTTTTGGAAAGATGCAGAGCAGAAAATTCAACACAAAAGGTGAAATTGGGACCTACCTCAACTCCTGCTCTATTTTTTGCTAATTTCCTTACTATCTGCTTCTTCCTCTATGAACTGTAGGTTTGACCTACTAGCTGCAGCAGAGACTGCAGGTTGCAACCGCGAGCCAAAAACTAACCGTAGATGAAAGCTGCGGTTAGCACTTGTGGAAAGAAAAAAGCCAAGAATAGTCAGAATTCAAGGCTAAAATTATGGGGTTCTATCATAATTACCATCTGACGTAACCACGGAGCACACGCCTAGCTAGTGTATTGATCTATACCATCGTAAAAATGAAAAGATCCACACAAATACACAAATTAAACAAAGAAGCCAACTAATGCAAAGTTTCTTATGTTAATATTTGAAAGGATCTAGGGTTACAAAAATGCCCTCTTAGGGTCACTCCAAAGATGATATATATGTTACAATTGCCAATGCCCTCTATAGGGTATGCGCGCTTATTTGTTGCTCCGATGATTATTCACAAACTGCCTTGGGGTAGAGCTAACCTCCTCCTCAGTGATGTGGAAGGATTATGATATAGGCTCCCTTTTACACCTGTCTCCCTACAAACAAGAAATAACAACACACAATTACAAAGTTTGATAGCCTCTTGTGATGAGTCCCTTTAAAGAAATATACATGTAAATACCATTAAACTAGTAAAATAAGAAAGCATAAAAAAGGCTTTAAGCTATTCTAATCACATCAAGAATTATACTACAACATACAAGACATGAATAAGCAAATAATGCATTGAAAAAATATCAAATTAGAAGTAATAAAACATCTAAAAGATCCAATATACTCATACCCAATGCAATGCATAAAATTCCTAATTCCTACGGTCGAAGTTTCTCTAAAATGTAATTAAACCTATGAAAAGACTAACATGACTAATCTATGCAGTAAAAAGCAAAATGAGTAAGGTGATCTTTAACCTATTGCATATCATAGCTATGAGGGATGGTCTGCATTGTGAACCATGGGTGACAGCCGTGGTTTGACCTCTAATGTGTTTACCCTCATAATTAGGGACAATGGGCTTGTCCTCCTTGTCTAAATTGATGTTCAAGGGTCACCTTTGTCGTCCTTTGATAGATTTGGTGGTCAAATCACTGTGAAGAGCCTTCGTTCGCTCGAATTTGTGTTTCATGATTCTCCTATGCACCTAGGGAATCCATGGCTAATCGATATTTGGATGGATAGCAAAGGGGGCTTTCAAATGCACAAGGTTGTTATGTAATTTGATAGGGCTTCACTGCTCTATTGATCAATTAGCTCACTTGATAATTTGCCAATACTTTGCTATATAAATTCTCTCTTTTTCATCCTTACTTGGAGGGGGTATTTGTAGCATGCCCCTAGGGATAGGGGTGGCTTCATGGAGAAGCCAAGATCAAGAAGGTTGGTTATGACAGTTGGGATGGAAGCCTTTGAAATATTTCATCCTCCAACTACCTCCTTCTAGATCTCTTGGTCGTTCCAATCGATTTGGCTTAGATGGAAGGCCTAACTGAACTCCAGTTAAGACCACAGGTCACAACTATGATCCAGACTGTAGATCACATGTGTCAACTACAGTTCAGACTAGAGACCACAGGTCTAGGCTATGGTTCAGACTACTTAGGCTAGAATGCCTAAATCGAGTGGTTAGAACCATTGCTCTATCTTGGAGTCTATCCAAGATCCTTCATATGGTTTTGTAGCATGTCCATATGAGTAGTTGCCCTTGGCATGACACATTTTAGATGTCTACAATATTATATCATTATCACCTATTCTACATTATCACATACATACACCCACCATACACCAAACGCGAAGAGTCATCAAGTTGGATACCCCCAATTTCAAAAATAAACAAGTAATGGTCAACTACTTTGAGCTATAAAAGATTAAAAAAACATCATGCATATCATCATATAGTTAAATTAAAAAAAACAAAAGTTGCATATTATATGTTATTTACATTTATTTATCATAGCACAAATATAAAATGTAAGCATTGCACACATATGCACAAGCAAAGCATATATAAAAAGCATAATAATAAACATTAACACATGAGATAACCAAAATACAAAGCCATGTATATATATGTATAAATATGAAAGTCCCAAAGGTACAAAATGCTCATAGGCTGTATACATTGAAGCACTAAGGATCATAGCAAAAAAAATAAAAAGAAAAATACAAAAAGAGAAGCGACAAGTCGCACTAGCTAGTACCAATAGGATCCTTCTAAGGACCTTGAGCTGTAGAAGCACCATGAGAACTCGATGAACGATGAGTCTTGCAACTCCTATCAGTCCCTTGAGTAGCAGTAGTGGCTGATGAAGGAGGAACAGGTAGAGGAATATGATGCTGGTGCAAAATTTTCTCCAACATCTCTATATAAATAGCCTGCTTGCATAGGCTCCTCAAGTTAGCACCCTCATGAGCAACCCACTAAGAAATATTTTATCACAAAGTAGAAATAGTAGCTACAGTGTCACCTCCATTAGACCCTTCCTATAGCTGAGTCAGCTCACCCTCTAGCCGAGTGACTTCACCTTCGAGCCTAGAAATCTCTAATTCCTTTGTAGCAAGAGCATCACTGCTAGGCCCATCATGCATCTTGTCCATCTCACCCTGAAGGTGAGTCACCTTGCCCTAGTACCATGCCAACTCGCCCTTCAGATGAGTAACCTTTAAACCCATGCTGTCACACTCAACCTATAGCATGTCCTAATCCTTTTCAATTCGTTGAGGAGGAGCATCCTTGTCACCAACACCTCCATCACATCCATCACCACCATCGCCACTAGCCTCCTCAGGCTACAAAAAATTGGCACCCATATCAGCTCTCGAAGAGCTACCTCGTTGGTGCTTCACCGACCAAGGAACCCAATATCCAGCATCTGAATCATCACCACTCCCATCACTATCTACGATGACACTAGGAGTCCAAAGAGGCTAACTCACAAACCATGTGTCATACTCAGTGGTAGTACCCACATCATCCAAGTCAAGCACATCCAAGTCAGGGTCGTCAAAAGGATCGTCGACTTGCCAAAAATTGGTAGCCACAAGTAGCCCTAGCTCATCACCCCATTGCATGTAGGTAAGAGGCGCATCAGGAACATCCTGAACAAACCAAAACTGACACTGCACTCATGAGAAATTAATGAACTCCATATCCCTAATATGAGCACCAATAAACCATCATCCCCACCTGATATGACAAAGCTCTACTACATCCATCACCCAATCTAGACCTCTCCAAGGATGCCAACACATCAAGTCTCTAGTCAGATAACTCAGGATATCTCTATAGTCTAAAGTGCTCACTGTTGATCGACTAACCTCCTTACTGAGTACCCATATGTATGCATGGGTAGAAGTGACATCCACACCACAAGACAAACCAGTAGGGTGAAAAATGATAATATGCCCCCAAAACAAAATTTGGAGCAATAAGATGCAAACCAGGCCCTTACGACCCCACCTCTTCACCTCATATAGCTCATTGTAAACCTCGCAAAGAAGAACGAGAGCCTAGACCAACCGATGAGGATCAGCTATCAGATTAAGAAAAATAGGCACTTGGTTCCATGGGATCCTCGATCCCATGGAATTGGGCAACAACATGTTTCTCAATATGTACATCATGAAAATCGATAATGCACCTAAGCTATCATCTGTGTAAAGATCCAAATAGGCAATGTCGCCCCTACTGCAATCTACGTCCCACATATCACCAAACAAAGGGAATAAAGCCTCCTTCTTGTCGAAGCCAACCTGAACATCAGGACCCTCGAAAGGAACACAAAGTATACGATAGATATCCTCGAGGGTGATTGTAGCACCCTAAAATTGGCATAGTTAAACCATCAGTAAAAAGTAGAAATTTGAATTTTAACCTTGAAAATGACCGCTTACCTCATTTTTTGTGCCATTTTTAGATGTTGTGACCGTTGAACGATATCGTCATCGATCTGATGATATCATCGTAGATCTAACGATATTGTCCCAAATCAGACGAATTTTTCTAGAACAAAATGTCCAGACGATTTTGTCCCAAAACTAAATTTTCACAATTCGCTTCTATTCCAACGACCTCTCCAACTTGGGCAAAAGCGTGTCTGCACTGTTGGAGATTCTCACATTGAGGATCTTCTAGATTGGGATGATCCCAAACCTCCTAAAACCCCCCTAATCCTATATAAACTGGGATTTTTCCAGTTTATCTCTCAGATTCCCTGACTCCCTCCCTGATCTCCCATCATTTGCACTTGTGTTTTCAAGTTTTGTTATAGGATTTCACTATGTTTCAATCGGAGGTAGCTTGGATCGTCGTAGGTGATTCAACTACAATTCTAGATGATCCTGTCAAGATCGACGATGATCTTGTATGATTATAGATGATCCGATCTGCAATTCAGCTTGGGGGAAATCAGATCCTTGAGTTTGCATTCTCTATCTCATTTTCCTTATTTATTGGTGCATTAGATTAACTTACTTCTATTCTGCATCTTGGAGTTCACCTTATTTAGCATAATTGCATGATAAAATTCAAAATAAGTTTCCAAAATAGTGCATATCATTTAATTTGATATCTAGATTTATCATTCAAACATCTATACTCTTACTTTGATCATTTTGCATCATTTTGGCAATCGTATTTTTGGTTTTTGGTTTTTGTTTCCTTGATTGTAGGTTTTTGATGAATTCGCCTGATGAATTCATCAGGTCATTGATGATCTTGGGTGATCTCGGATGATATCCTATGATTTGGGATGATTTTGTATAATTATAGATGATCCTGTCATATTCGGGATGATATAGACTCCTACAAGCTTCAAAATCTTCATCAGACATTAGAAATCAGGTGTACCCTTCTCCATTTTATATATTCTCTATACTCAATCACATTAGGATTCATTTATGTCTTCTGTCTTCATATAAATCAGAATCTTCATATAGAATAGCTTAGCTTCATTTTGGCCAACCTAGGAATCTGAATGATTCAACATAAAATGAACAAATCAAACATATTCTACACCTAGGCATGGAAACTACCACTCAAAGTTTCCTGGTGAACCCCACCATCCATAAAAAATTCACCTTTATACCCCTCCCCTGAGAGGCACGACCTTCAAAGGGACTCTCCATCCGAGGTATTGTTCCATCCTTTTCTCACCTCCCCTTCTGGGTACAGATTCTTTAGCCTAAAGGTAAGGATGCGAAAAACTTGGACGATACATTTTGGTGAACCCGACGTGAAACTAAAAACACCTTTTAAAACAATCAAAAAAAAAAAAACACATTATTAAGAACATCTAGAATCATTAGAAAACTGTTAAATTTGCATATCATACTTAGATGGTAGATTATAATAGAAGACGAGTTGTCTCCATAAATGTTGAAAATCAATTAATGGCCATAGAGATTACTTGTGCTTAGAGTACCTCAAACATATAGAGCCCAACCTTTGTGGTACAAACTTGATAGGAGATTGGGTATTATTAAATCTAGATCTGCAGAACTTAGGTAAATTAAGAGGTTTGTCCTAGATAGAATCCTGGATCCTGATCAAGTGGCTTTGTATCATGAACTTCAGAGAGCTTGCCATAGGTGGTTAGCCGATAAAATAGCACTTGTATCTTCTGAATTATACACCTTTGAGGAATACCTTGAGAACGTAGTTGTAGTAAATAAATTTTTATCTCATGTAGAGGATCAAGAAGTTTTTCTTACGGATAGAAAGATATGGAATAGAGTTCCTAGAGCTGTGTTGTATCGAGAGTATTACCATGAACTTTATTTTTACATGCCCGAGTCAGAAATAGATCATATTACCATAGCACACTTTGTCAAGTTCTTGAAAACCAACTTCAAATTTGAAGAGGAGCATTTCATGACACCTGATGAACTTGACCCTATCAATGATATCCATAAAATATTCATAGAAATCTAAGTGATTCTTTCTACTATTGTTTCTTACAACTAACATGCTTTTTATTATTTTTATTCTCGCAAAATAATAATATAATAAAATCACAAAAAAAAAAAAAACAACAAAACATTTCCTTTTAAAATATTATAGTAGGTATATAGTTAAAATATATACCTCTCAACCCTATCGCATATATATATATATATATATATATATATATATATATATATATATATATATATATATATATATATATATATATATATATATATATATAAAGTATATATATTTGCTAAAACCTAAGTTTAGCACAATTCCTAGACTTAGGAATGAAAAACAAACCGAAGAAGATGAAGATTTGTTAGGAAGACCATTAACTGACCAAAATGTCCCTCCTAAGGACCAAGTTCAGGAAGAAGAAACCCTAGACCAGCAAGAAGAAGATCTTGTTGTAGGAAACAAACAAGAAGAAACTATTAGAGAGGAAGGATCCTCATCCCCTAAAATGTCTCCGGGAGGAGCTATCACTTTTGAGAACATGGAACAATTATGGAAGTTCATTAACACTAATATTGATGTTTTAATAGAGCAACCCATATGGAGAAGGATCGAATTAGTGACATTCAAGCAACTCTAGAAGAAGTATTTCAAACACACACTAATATCTTGTCCTTTATTGAACAAGAGAGTGATCAAGCTGGACCATCCAATTTGGATATAGTAGCTACGATCCAGAGCATGCAACAATAGTAGGCTACCCAATGATCTAAAGTGCCTGTTAACAAGCCTAGAGTCATTCTTGCACAAAAGAACCCATCATTTATTGCTCTATTTCGCCAAGCTCTTGATCAACATACCTTAAATCAACAAAAACCCAAGACAAAATTGAACACCAATTACCAAAAATCTAAGGAACAACATGATACTATTACAAATCCCCTTCATAATACTCTTCCTACCAACACTTTGCATAATAGCAATATAAAATCTAATCCTTGTGTCACACTATCATACACTCATAGATCCCATACCTATGTGCCACCAAACCAATATGGTGGATAAACTAACAACCTGGAAGCCATGGTGAAACAGTTAGTTTCCCGTATGGACTAGATAGATCCCTATCGTCCCTCGTACAATTATCGAGAGATGTGTAGTCAACATTTAGATCCTATAGTCGTAGCACAACCGTATCCTAAACATTTTCCTATACCTGTTCTTCCCATATATAAAGGAACCAAAGATCCCATAGAGCATCTTCGTATGTTTAGGATAGCATGTCATGATATATCACATGATGACTTGTTATTACTAAAAATGTTCCCGAAAAGCTTGGGAGGAATGGCATTAGAGTGGTATTATCAATTACCCACTAATTATTTAAGGAATTTCGAAGAAACTGCTGAGTATTTTGTTCATCAATTTAGTGCATACATCAAAAGAGATGTGACCATCAAAGATTTGTATAACTTAAAACAGGGCAAAGAGGAATGCTTTGCTAATTTCCTAGCTAGGTGGAGACAATTGATAGGAAAATTGCACTTTGTGTTACCTTATAGGGAGATGTTGGACATCTTTATTAATAATTTGCAAGAGCAACTATCTTACAAATTATCAACTGCTACTTTGACCACCTTAGATCAGGCTATAGACTTAGCCCGAAGAGTGGAAGATGCTCTCATTAGGAGAGGCCATCTTAAAAGGAGAGACGATGAGAAAACATCAAAAAATCAATATAAGAATAAACAAGTTCTGGGTGATGGAGTCACTGATAGCAGAAATATTGCTAATGTTAATGCTGCGAAGACAACAAAGAAGTTTGTACTGAAACCTCCTGATAGACCTCCTCGAGAATTTACTAGGTTAAATCAACCTTTATCAACTATTCTATCGTAATTATTAGAACGAGGTTTGATTCAATTACCAAATATTCAAGAACCTGATCCAAATATACCCGAATACAGAGAAGATTTACACTATGACTTCCATAGAGGACCTGGACACACTACCAACTCTTGTAAAATATTAAAACATAAAATATAGGACTTGATTGATAACAATGAGATGGAGGTGCAAGCCTTTCAACCTAAGAAAAATACTCCTAATAATGTTCAAAAGAACACCCTACAAAACCAGAATCAGAATGCCAATCAATCATTGGACATCTTTCAACATCCCTTACCAAAACATGGTAAGGAGGTGGCTAATCAAATTGAACATCATAATGTCCCTTCTCCTTCCCGGTATGTAGGAACTATTAGTGGGCATTTAACTATTCATGATCTAGAAATTTTTGACATAACTTTATCTGTGGTTACAACCAAGCCTCTATATAATATTCATATACCTAATCTTAGTGATATAGAATATGAGACTGAGAGTGATATGGAAATCACATCAAATCAATAGAATAGTTCTAAAGATGAATAGGATCCTATTCACCCTATCACAAGTTATATGGTTCTAGAAGAGCCATTTCCAAGAAGAGTCACTACTAGACCATCGTATCACCGATTACTTTCTAATGAGCTAGCTATAAATGCTAGACCAAGACCCATTCATCATTCGAAGAATAATATTGTGGGTACCATCGGAGCTGTTACTAGACAATAGGCTCAAAATTCTCAACAAGATCAAATTCAGAATGGTGGATCAGCTCCATTTGTTTTGAAGGTTCCTAATAAAGGGAATCATTCACCTAATGTTCAACCTAAACCTCCTTATAATATTAATGAACAAATGTCAAATATTACAGCTAGAATTTATCTCTTGGACCTTTTAAGATCTTATCCTACACATAGAGATGAATTAATGCTCACATTAAGTTAGATGATGGTACCATAAGACATTCAACCTGAAGCCATGGCCGATACTATAATAACTCGTGAAGTTGATTGTATTGACTTTCGGGATAGAGACATACCGCAACATAGTTTACATAAAGATAACCCCTTGTATATTACTACCTTAATTGGAGATGTAGCAGTCAAAAGAGTTTTGATTGATAATGGTTCATCTTTAAATATCTGCACTTTTGACTTCTACCAAAGATTTGGGTTTAGAAGTGATGAAATAAAAATAAATGATATGATCATAAAAGCTTTCAATGACAAAACACAAGAAACGTGTGGAGTTATTACCATTCCATTGCAGGTTGGTCCAAGAACCTTGGATACAACTGTGTTTATTGTACATTGCCTTGCATCATACAATATACTCTTGGGTCGTCCTTGGATCAACGCGATGTGATATATTCCTTCAACTTTACATCAATGTGTTAAGTTTAAATTTAAGAATCAGTTGGTTACCATTCATGGTGATCCAAGACCCTTTGATATGTATGCTTTGGCAGAACCTATTGGAGTTCAATTTTACCTCGCTCTATCATCCATACATCCTCATTCTCATTATCCATCTAAACATGTGAAAATCACACCCACAACATCATCTACTTCTTCTCCATCAATTGCACCTCCACAGATAGCTAAACCATCTTCTGAACAAACCGCATTAGGACCTAAGAAATATCTTAATCCCACAACCAATGTCTCTTGTTCTACTCTTATAAATTACATACCTTTAATAGACCCATCTATTGAAACCTCTACATCATATACATCCACCAAATTCATATTTTTTACATCGAAAGACGTAGGGAATGTTCCTTCTACCTCTTATGCTCTTATTGACAAGCTCTTACCCGATCTATCTAAAATTCTCATATCAGAAGAAACGAATGCTTCTATGCAATATTCCCTTATTTTAAATAATTTGCCACCATATCCTCATACCTTGGGCCTCCCACAACCTATGGGAAATATTTAGCAAGTCGATAGCTGTGCCTTTATTTATAAGGGATATGACCGGGGTAGAATACCCAAAAAAATCAGAACTAATTATGATGGATATGCTCAATGTTATTTTACTAATGAGTATATTAAATCCAAACTTATAATGCTTAAATTGGGATATAAAGGGAAAGGTTTGGGACCTTTTTAGAATGGTATGAAAGAACCTTTTGAGGTAGAATCATGGCCCGCACGATGTGGTGTGGGCCTATTTTCCAGTAAGTGTTAGCCATTCCCATTTGAAGATGATGACCATCTTATATGTTACCAAGATTATTTATATGAGCGCGATACTTTGTGTTTAATGAATAAGGCATTCACATGTAATATGCTATCTATTGCTTATCTTGAGATGATCGTTGAATCCGATGATGAGTTGGAGGGAGATATCTTTCACGATGTCTCCATTGAGGAATTATTACATAATGGATTTTATTTTGATGGCTCTATACCTAGTATAGCCCATCTTGAGGCCACGACTCCTCAAGACAAATTATCCAAGCTAACCTTGGAAGAATTACAAGAATTAGGCATTTCACCCACCCCACCTAATTTTGAGAAAGATCTACACATGGAAGTAGAAAATGTCATAAAAATTAACATTGGAACCAACAATAACCCTCACATAATCAACATTGGATAAGAATTGAGTCAAGCAAAACATGATAAATACATTGCATTTCTTAAAGAATATGAAGATGTTTTTGCTTGGACATATGAAGATATGCCAGGTTTAGACCCTTCTGTAGTTATGCATCACCTGGTAGTGCATCTGGATGCTAAAAATGTTAAGCATAAGCTTAGAAAAATGCATCCTAAAATGGCCTTAATAGTCAAAGGGGAGTTAGAAAAAATCCTGAATGTTATTTTTATACAAGCCATTGACTATGCTGAATGGATCTCGAATGTAGTTCTAGTCACTAAGAAAGAGGCTACTAAGATTAGGGTTTGTATAGACTTTAGAGATATTAATGTTGCATGCCCTAAAGATGATTTTCCCCTTCCCAATATGGATCAGATCATTGATTTTACTACTAGAATTGGAATGATATCCTTAATGGATGAATTTTATGGTTATAACCAGATCAGGATAGCTCTTGAATATCAAGCTAAAACAACCTTTATTACCCCTTGGGGGACTTTTTATTGGAAAGTGATGCCATTCGGTTTGAAGAATGTAGGTGCAACCTATAAATGAGCCATGAATTATATCTTTCATGATATGATGCATGATATACTACATGATTATGTAGACGATATTATAGCTCATTCTACTGAAGAAGATGACCATTTAGATGACTTGAGAAAATTATTTTATTGGTTAAGGGAATATCTTATCCGATTGAATCCAGCCAAATGTATATTCGAAGTCAAGTCAGGTAAATTTTTGGGGGTTATAGTTTCTTTATGTGGCATCAAAATTGACCCTCTCAAGATTACGACTATCACTGATATGCCCGCACCTACAAATATATTTGAATTACGAAGTCTACAAGGTAAGCTTCAAGCTATCCTTTGCTTCATCGATAAGCTGACGGATAAAACTGGACCCTTTCTTAAGCTTCTTAAGAAGGATGTCTCTTTCCATTGGGACGATGAATGTAAGGAAGCATTTGAACTCCTCAAACAATATCTTATTAACCCACCTGTACTTTCACCACCTAAACCTGATTGCCCATTTATCTTGTATATTTTTGCTTTAGATTTTGCTTTAGGAGCTATGTTGGCTCAATTTGATGATGAGAAAAGAGAGTGTGCTAATTATTACATTAGCAAAACATTAACTAGTTATGAAACCTGCTATACAATATTAGAGAAGTTATGTCTAGCAGTTGTATTTTATACACAGAAACTGCGCCATTATATGCTCAGTCAGAAAACATACGTTATTGCTAAACCTGATCCCTTGCGATATCTCATGAGTCGACCTTATTTATCTAGTTGCATAGCAAAGTGGGTTCTTTCTCTAAGTGAGTTTGAACTCACATTTATAGGACAAAATTCTATTAAGGGTCAAATCATAGCAGCTCAATTAGTTGTTGCACCCTTAGAGTCCACCCATCCCCTCGTCATTGAGTTTCTTGACGAATGCCTTAACCTAGAGGTGGACCATTCAGAGCAATGGGCCTTATACTTTGATAGAGCCTGATGCATGAGTGGGGTTGGTGCAGTTATTATTTTGATATCTCCATAGAAACATCTCATACCTCTATCCTTTAAATTAATGTTTGCATGTACTAACAACATTGCTGAATATGAGGCTCTAATCCTTGGATTACGAGCCATCCTGGCACTAAAAATTAAAAATCTATTAGTTTTCGATGATTCTCAACTCATTATAAATAATATTAATGATGTTTATTAGACTAGAGATGATAAATTATGCCCACATAAAGCATATGTATTACAATTAATATATTTATTTGATCAAGTTACCTTGGAAGCTATTCCTAGAACTAGAAATCGTGCGACTGATGCTATGGCCGCAGTTGCATCTCTTTTACCCTTGGAGTTAGATTACGAATATGCTACCATCATTATTTGTCGACTCTAGGAACCTGCTTCAACTAAATCATTCTTGGAAACTTTGGACATGTTTCTAATCAACGAAACTATTCCTAAACTTTGTACACTGACATCCTCAATTTTATTCAAAATGGGACCTTCCCTAAAAGTTTTAATAGAAACCAGTGCCGATTATTACATAGACGAGCAAGTCACTTCATAATAATTGGCAATACGTTATATAGGAGATATTTTGAAGGTATCCTATTAAGATGTTTGAATCTAGAAGAGTCTAGATCAACTTTGAGTGAAGCCCACAATGGATCTTGTGGGGGACACTTTAGTGGTAGCGCCATTGCTAAGAAGCTCCTTAGGATAGAATATTTTTGGCCTACCATGGAGAATGATGCACACGATTATGTGCACCATTGTGACAAGTACCAGAAACACGCTAACCTTGTCCATGCGCTTGCATAAGAAATACAGGCTATTTCATCTCCTTGGACCTTTTCAAAATGGGACTTAGACATTATAAAAAAACAATCCTGTGTCATTTGATGGAAAAAAATTCATCATAACTGCCACCGAGTATTTTACGAAGTGGGTCGAAGCTATGCCCTTAGCCTCTTACACTGGAATGCAAGTTTCCAAATTTATTCTTAATCAAATTATTTGTAGGTTCAAAATTCTTGCAAATCTCATCTCGAATAATAGAACTTGTTTCAAAAACAAATATGTAAAGAAACTATGTCAAAAATATAAAATTCAACATCGTTGGTCCACTCCCTATTATCCTCAGGGTAATGGCCAAGCAGAAGCATCTAATAAACATTAATTAAAATCCTTAAGAGACTAATCAATAAATCTGGCCATGATTGGCACATTCATTTATATCTTGCTTTGTGGGCTTATCGAACTAGCATTCATACTCCCATGGGAACTTCACCTTTTGTTTTGGTTTATGGCACTGAAGCTATTTTTCCCTTTGAACTAGAAGTTCCTTCTTTGGCTCTGCTACTTCAAGATGCCGAAGTAGGAGATGAATATCATGCTGGAAAATTTAGTTAGCTATAAATCCTAGATGAGAAGTGCATTAATGCTTTGGAGCATCTTCGTGCCTACCAAAACAAGCTCAAAAGAGCATATCTCAAGAAAGTTCATAATCGATCCTTTGAGATCGACGACCTCGTCTTAAAAGAAAATCAAAAAAATACTAATGCAACTAAAGACCTTAAAGGCAAATTCGAGCCTAATTGGCTTGGGCCATATATTATCACTGCTAAATTTGGATCGAGAGCATACAGATTAGCTACCTTAGATGGTAAAGATCTTAAAGAACCTATGAACATTATGCATATTAAGCGCTATTATGCATAAATATGGTAATCTTGTCATTGTATATATTATACATATTGTCTCATATTAATAATTCATATAAAAAATTTCAAAAATAGTAATATTATGTATTCTCTCCATTCATAAATTAAAAATCAAAATATAAAAAAATCAAAATCATCAAAATCCTCAAAAACATCTTCTATTTTGCACCTATCAATTCTTGAAGTATTGCAGTTATATTTTTAGTTATTTTGGATAAATTAGCATTTATTTGGAATCCCTCACTTTCACACTCACATGAATAAATGTCTTGATCTTATTTTGTATGATTATTAATCTCTCTTATATCGAAGTCGACAATTGAATTAACTAAAGTTTTGAGCATAGAGAACTGATCTTGTTATTTACTTGAACCAAGTACACCTTTCCACACTAAAATGATTTCATTGCAAATTCAAAATGATGCTACATAGTAGATGTGGTCTCTTGAGTGAAAAGTTTCCCCTACTATCCTATCATGCACATGGTCTAGAATATTTGAGAATTGACAAAAGGACAAGCTCACCCCTGCCCAAAATAAAAATCCCTTGCTCTACAACCAATCCTAGCACGTATCCCTAGTATAGGAAGAAAAAAAAAAAAAAAAATCAAGAAAAATCATGAGAAAAAGAGAAATTATTCAGAAGCACTATTGTAGTATCATTTTGTACCATCTCAGCAATATTTCAGCATTATCTCAGTGTCAAGCAAAATACAAAATACAAAAAAAAAAAAAAATCAGAAAGAGAAAGAAAAGAGAATAAGAAAAAGCAATAAAATTCCCTCCTACCCTTTGAAAGAAAAGAAGGGTGAATGAGCTTGAATCCCTAGAATTCTCAATTATTTGAAAACTGTGAGGTAAGCCCCATAACAGGTGGTTTGTGCCCAACCTGCTTGGCCTTGGGTAATTCCTTTTTGCGTGGTGACATGTCTGTCATATTAGTGACCTTCTTTTGTACAGACCTATGTCCACTTATGGATCAGCTAGATCTTGATGATCCGACTTACATAGTAGTTTGGTATGGTTACATGCATATAAATCATGGTCAACGAACACTCATTTGGTTAATTCAAATTACTTGTATCAAATTATCTTGCTCAAAATCGGTAAATGAACATTACAATTACACACATATTTTTGTTTGAGAGATTTTGTATCATTATGATAGATCAAGATCGGTAATGAACTCACGTATGCACACGGGGTTCCTTATAAATCTAAATTTTGTCTTTGAAATAATTTAAAATATTTATTCAAATCTTCTAGAATAATTTGACTTTCTTACCTGAGAATATCTGCTTAGCGTAAAATCAATTAAATACATTTTTTTCAAAAATCTAAAATTTTCTTGCAAAACATGTTCACAAATCTAGCAATAAAGTCACATTTATATATTTTCGAATTTCGCAATGATGGTATAGTTCCTAAACCTAAATTGGAAATTTTATGCCTAGTGCAAGTCCTCATTTGTATATTTTTTGTTTATCTCAAAATAAAAAAATAACTATACAATAAAAATATTATATCAATTTTTTCTTTGGATTTCGTGATGATGGTATAAGTCTATACCTAAAATTCTATGCCTAGCGCAAACCATCGTTCTAATTTTATTTCCCATTTATTTAATCCATAAAAGCATATGGCTTAAATCATTATGTTACACAATTGTGCTTTAAAAAGAATGAAAACTTTCCTATTTCATTTCATTATGTCAACATTCATTTTGTTTTTGTGATGATGGTATAATTCCTAGGGAATTGTTCAAATTTCTATCATACTTAGGAATTTTATGCCTAGCAAAAATCATATTTTTAATATTTCATGCATAAGATTTTCATGGAAATCTGAAAACAAATCATCACTATTTTTCATCATCACAACACAAAGTCTTAAGAAAGATATTTCTCTCATAATGGGATTAGCTTGATGACCTAGCGAGCGGTGACTCCATGAAATTGTCATGTAATAGCAACAATGTCCTTTGAAATTATTGTTAGAAGACACTTTATATTCATCAAAATTAGTTTGTTTACATCAGATTATTTCATTTAATTTTATAGCATGACATAAATTTATAATATTTTCAATGACATAATTACATGAATAGTCAATCAACAATTAAAATATTAAAGCATCATAAAACATATGCACAAGTCATATCACAAAAAGAACATCATATATATATCAAGAAATATATACATCATATCAAAACGGATTGGTATGCCACAATATATACCCTGGCATACTCATTCATCTCAAAAATAGTTTATGTACTCGAGCTCTCAGCCTCATCTCCTCTTCCGCCCTGAGGTGGAGGAGGTGGTCCCATCGAAGCCCATCCTATGTCGTGGGTCCTTAATGTCAATCATGATGATATCCTCGATGCCCCCATCCTGATCGGCTCTACAATATCGACTGGCAATTGTATCCTCTGGCCCTCTAGAACCAGATGATAGTACACTCCCTGATAGAACATAATTTTAACAACTAACCGCTCCAAATCTAGAATGCTTGCCCCTTCACCCCAAGTCCTGAGCCGTGTAGCCTCATCCTATAGATTCTACACCTAAGCTCGTAGGTGGGCATTCTATGCCTAGAGAGCTACCATCTTGTTGCTCTCCCCCACCTCGACACCCTTGCCCCTATCGGGTGATGGTGGCCTATCCCACTACTGAGGAGGGAGTCTATCTCTTCTCTCTTCTCTCCTCTCCTCCCTCCTCTCTGGTTGCTGTTGTCTCTCTGAAGCCTGTGGTGCTCTCTGGTGTTGCTGCTGAGAAGGCCATCATTGATCCCTCCCTTTGTGACCCCTCACTACATCGATGGTAGCCTGGAACTACCTCTCCATCTGTTGCACTATAGCGTGCATCGAATCCTGTACCCTCGTCATCTAAGGAGGGCGAATGCCTACATACTGGGCATCATATCCGTCTGCTACCCCTGCATCATCCCCATCCACTGGTTGAATAGGGGTATCATTAGCATCCTAAATCCAAAACCTCTACATGTCTGGAGCTCTGTTCAGTGTGGTACTATCTCGCATAGTTCAGGAGTACTCATAATCCCTAAGACTAGAAATCCCCCTGTTGTAGACCAAACTACCTCAAAACTTAGTCATAATGGTGGAGCTCTACCTCTCCCTGCTTTTTCCTCAACCATATGACTCGCCTGATGTGAACCAACTCTTATCCATCCTCTACCCACCCTAGATGCTCTCTCCATAGTCTCCAGATGATCCGATCTAGGGGGAGGTCATCTAGCAACCTCTAGGATGTCAACAGATCTATCTGCCACTATGACCCTCTTTGGAACCACCAATAGAAAACTTGGGGTCTCTCTCGGTAAACTCCTATCAATGGAAGTCCTACTGGACTCTACACCGTAATGTGCTCCCATCACCAAACCTGTAGAAGCAATGTCAACACCAGACATTGACCCCCCTTGTATACTACCCCGTAAAGGATCCTATACAAGTGGCATAGTACAAATCTACCACAACAAAACATGTATCCATGGTCTCTGATATCACAGACCACATCTGACAGTAGCCACGATAATTTGCATCCACTCTGGTGGTATAGAAGCAGGCCACCCACCACCCCTACCAAAACTCGGGTCAACCGAGACTCCCCAGGCATCTGCCTCAATGCCTCAATGTTCACTCCACCTTTCTCCAGGGTGAAGCTCGGGTCTGCAGACAATATCATCATGGTGTGGCCCTGATTGGTCGAAGGCATCATGAATCAACCGTGTATGGGGATCCTCAAGATCCTCCATACATCCTCTAGAGTGGGAGTCATCTCCCCTATCGGTAGTCAAAAGCAGGATGACTCCGAATACCATCTCTATGCTAGGGATGTCAGTAGTCCCATGTTTGTAAGAATTTGTGGCATCTCTGCCACATGTTGCAGTCTTACCTCTACCAATATGTCTCACTCGACCTGATCGAGCATGGCCAAATCATCTCTTAGACCATCATATTTCCACTCTCGACTCTTTAGCAATCCCCTCTGCAAAATAAGCAATAAAACAACAAAAATCATTAGTACATAATCATCATAATCATAAAAAAAATCAATTAAAATCAAAGTTGATATCGCCCATTATTGGATGATATCGTACCAAATTGAGATAAATCGTCCTTAATAGGATCGTCCCTTATTGGACAGGATCACCCAATAAGGGATGAAATCGTCTCACTTCTTCAATTTGGGGATCACCCCTTATTGGATGGGATCGCCCCTATTTCTCTGATTTCGTCCTTAGATGAAATCGGCAATATATAGACGATTTTGTCATCAGCCTAAAAATGGTTGTGACACCCAAAAAAATTAAAATTCAAGTCAAACAATTAAGTAAATCAGGTTAAAAACACAATAAAACTAGGTTTAGATCCTTACCCGCAACCCACATCGGATCTCTATCGATCTGTGTGTCGTTTCCACCATTTCACCTGTAGAGCTCTGAAATGGCAAAAGTGAACAGTAAAAATAAATTAGGGTTTTACCCTATTTTTCTTATTTTTATTCAAAAAATGACATTTTTTTAAATTTTTTTCTTTTCCATGCTTTTACCTCAAACGTCGATTTGGGTAAAAACTCGGAGGGGCCACCATAGTGAACAGTCGTACGATTCGACCTAGAATCATCGTCTAAAAAATGGAATAAATTTTTGCGTTCTTGTAAAGCATGAAGAACTCATCTTTAACGCATTTTTTTGGAAAATACGCTAAAGAGGGGGGAAAATATATCACCCTAAAATTGGCGCAGTTAAACCATTAGTAAAAAGTAGAAATCTGAATTTTAACCTCGAAACCACCCGTTAACTTCTTACCTCATTTTTTGTGCCATTTTTAGAGGTTATTGTGACCGTTGGACGATATCATCATCGATCTGATGATATCATCCCAAATCGGATGAATTCATCTAGAATAGAACGTCTAGACGATTTCATCCCAAAACTAAATTTTTGCAATTAGCTTTTGTTCCAATGACCTCTCCAACTTGGGTAGAAGCGTGTCTGCACGGTTGGAGATTCTCATGTTGAGGATCTCCCAGATTGGGATGATCCCAAACCTCCTAACCTCCCACTAATCCTATATAAATTGAGTTCTTTCTAGTTTATCCCCCTGACTCCCTGACTCCCTCCCTGATCTCCCATCATTCGCACTTGTGTTTTCAAGTTTTGTTGTAGGATTTCACTGTGTTTCAGCTAGAGGTAGCTCGAATCGTCGTAGGCAATTCAACTACAATTCTAGATGATCTTGTCAATATTGGCGATGATCTTGTACGATTACAGATGATCTAGTCTACAATTCAGGTTGGGGGCAATAAGAGCCCTGATTTTGCATTCTCTATCTCATTTTCCTTCTTTATTGGTGCATTAGATTAACTTAATTCTGTTCTGCATCTTGGAGTTCACCTCATTTAGCATAATTGCATGATAAAATTCAAAATAAGATTCCAAAATAGTGCATCTCATTTAATTTGATATCTAGATTTATCATTCAAATATCTATACTCTTATTTATATCATTTTGCATCATTCTCATAATCGTATTTTTGTTTTTGGTGTCTATTTCTTTGATTGCAGGTTTTTGACAAATTCGCCTAATGAATTTGTCAGGTCGTTGACGATCTTGGGTGATCTCAAATGATCTCCTATGATTTGGGATGATTATGTACAATTACAAAGGATCCTGTCATATCCAGGACAATCTAGACTCCTACAAGCTTCAAAATATTCATCAGACATCAGAAATGAGGTGTACCCTTCTCCATTTTATATATTCTCTGTACTCAATCACATTAGGATTCATTTATGTCTTCTATCTTCATATAAATTAGAATCTTCATATAGAATAGCTTAGCTTCATTTTGGCCAACCTAGAAATCTAAATGATTCAACATAAAATGAACAAATCAAACCTATTCTCAACCTAGGCGTGGAAACTGCCACTCAAAGTTTCCTGGTGAACCCCACCATCCATCAAAAATTCACCTTTATACCCCTCCCCCGAGAGGCACGACCTTCAAAGGGCCTCTCCATTCGAGGTATTGTTTTATCATTTTCTCACCCCTCATTTCGGGTACGAATCCTTTGGCCTGAAGGTAAGGGTGCAAAAAATTTGGGTGATATAGTGATAGTCAACTCCCCTATTGAGAGCTAAAATGTACCTCTATATGGATCGTAGCGCTCAAAAAGCACCAAAAGAAGATCCTCATTAGCTCGGATGGTGCCTAACCGCCCACAACCGTCTAGACCAATGGTCTACAGTAGAGTCCAATCGTCATCAGAAAGTGCTTTCCACACCTTTTAAATAGTCCTCAACCACCTATGTCAAGCATTAAGAAGCTTAACCTGAAAAGCAAACAAATTAAAATTAGCAAAACATACTAGAAATAAGCAGAAACAAAACAATTTTTTTTACCTAAAACAAAACAAATTTTTTTACCTAATCATGGTAGACAAAAACAAAACAATTTTTTTTTTACCTACTCAAGGTAATAACAAACAAAACATTTTTTTTTTTACCTACTGATGGTAATAAAAAAACAAAACAAAAAAATTCATCTATTCCTAGGTAATAAAAAACAAAGGGGAAAAATTTTACCTACTCCTAGGTAATAAAAAACAAAACAAATTTCTTTACCTAATCATGGAAGACAAAAATAAAACATTTTTTTTTTACCTACTCAAGGTAATAACAAACAAAACGATTTTTTTTTTTACCTACTCATGGTAATAAAAAACAAAACAATTTTTTTTTTACCTACTCCTAGGTAACCAAAAACAAAAACAAAAAAAATAATTCATTACCAATCCCACTTAATTATAAAAAACAACAACAAAAACAAACAAACAAACAAACAAACAAACAAACAAAAACATAAAAAGGAGGGACCACCTACCTCAGCAAACTGGGCGCCGACTTCCGCTCCAGCCAAGCCACTACCACCACTACCCTCGCCAAGCTCCATCTCACTCATCACTCCAACTAATCACACAATGACAACTGGCAGAATGACTCTGAAAGCGACGTCAAGCCTTTATATAGCCGCTTTTAGCGGTAAAAAAAGTGCGCTCGTGTTTTCTGCAATGAGTAAAAATGCAAACTCACGTTAAAAAAAAAAGTGAAAACCCGGTTTCTAAAAACAAAACACAAAAACACGATTTCTAAAAACAAAAGGCGCAACCGTAATTATCCCCAAATAAACCACAACTCTGCGTTTGCAAAAAAAAATTCAAACCATTATCTTGTATCATCATCAATATCTAAATATTTGATCTTAGATGTGTTCAAAATAGATTTGCACAAGGTTATTCTTCAACCCCTTATGTTGGGTGAAAAACGAAAAACACCAAAGGCAATTTGGTAATAATCAAAAATCACTTGAGTATCAAATTCCCGAATGACTGGTTCCTTGAACCCATCATTTGGAAGGAATTGCTAAAGTCATAGTGGAACAAAAACTCTAAACGTAGTTGAAGATTTTACCACACATTTTGCACATTAATGAAACCAAAAGCAAATTTGTAATTGTAACCACCAAAGAGGCTCACACCCGATCTAACTATCGCAATCGAAGAAAAATACACAAATAGGCATGCATAATTTGATAACAAGAAATAACGTGAATACAAGGAATCCTTTATTAATTTCAATGAAGTCAAATTACAGATTCGTCCCTCTTAGGGATACCCATTTGATACATTAATTACAATAGTGTTTAATCCCTATCAAGGGTAGGTGTGATCAAAATGCCCCTCAGGGTGACACGAACTGCTCTAGGGTGTCGATGACCCTCTTCTTCGCAATGGGGAAGGGATTGGATGCTTTATCTCTCCTTTGGAACTATTCCTTGTGGTCAAGAAACAACAAGAATGTCAAAAATATAGGCAGCCTCTCGTGATGAGGCCCTTTTAGGTAAAATGTATAATGACACCATTAACATGCATAATCAAGAAAGCATAAAGAAAGTTGCTAAACTATGCAAAGTGAATCAAGATTCATGTAATAGCATAAAGTAAAATAGCATCTACACTATGCATGGATCAAATATAGAAAATGAAGCATAAACATGCATAAAGAAAGCATTCTAGTCCTAATTGAAACATAAGCATAAAATGTGAATCTAGCCTAGTTCTACGGTCAGAAGTCTTCTAAAATGCTATTAAATCAACAAAATGGCTAATCTAACCTAACTAGCTGGACAAAAATGAAAAGAGTAAGGTGATCTATCACCTGTTGCAAACCGTAGCTCTGGTGAGCGGTCTGCACTGTGAACCATGATTGACAGCCATGGTTTGACCTCTGATGAGTTTACCCTCAAAATCAGGGGTAGTGGGCTCAATCTCCTTGTCCAAATTGATGTTCAAGGGTCGCCTTCATTGTCCTCAGACTGATTTGGTGGTCAATTCGATGTGAAGGGCCTTCGTTTGCCCGGATTTGCATTTCTTGATCCTCCTAAGCACCTAGGGCATCCATAATGCAATTCATCATGAATGGTGGCAAAAGGGTCGGGGATTAAGTGCAATAGCTCTATCTCTTAGTATACTCAGTTTGAGTGTACAATTCGCCAGGGCTTCGCTGCTCAAATCTCCAATGCTTGCTCTCTTTTTCTCCCCATTTGGAGGGGGTATTTATAGCATGCCCCTAGGGCTAGGGGTGGCTTCATGGAGAAGCCAAGACCAAGAAGGTTGGTTAGGACAGTTGGGATGGAAGCCTCTGGAATCTTCCATCCTTCAACTGCCTCCTTCTAGATCTTTTGGCCATTCCAACCGATTTGGCTCGGATGGAAGGCCTAACTGAACTTCAGTTAAGACCGCAAGTCATAGTTGTGGTCCAGACTACAGACCGTAGGTGTCAACCATGGTTTAGACTGGAGACCATAGGTCTGGGCTACGGTTCAGACTGCTTAGGCCAAAATGCCTAAATTGAGTGGTTAGAACCATTGCTCTATCTTGGAGTCTATCCAAGATCCTCCATATGGTCTTGTAGCATGTCCATATGAGTAGTCACCCTCGACATGACGCATTTTAGGTGTCTACAGATGCCCCTTTTGAGATGCATTGTGAGATTGAACAACGTTGAGCAAAAATATACATCCTAAAATGATGTCTAAGGTTCTATGATGATCATTAGTCAGATCAACATTAGATGCCCTAGGTCCAGCAAAAGGATGTGCATCTTGGAATCATTGCTTCCAACTTGTGAAAGGCTTACATTTTGACAAGTCTGCCCTCGTCATCAGACGTTCGGATAGCATCAATGCCAAGTATGGGTATCTTCTGACCCATAAATCTGAAGGATGAGAGTTACAAACCAATTATCATATTTGTTATTTACCCCAAGCAAAGGGGGAAGCTTATGATAGTTGTTGACAATGATTCGCAAGAACGAACGCAATTTTGACAAGATCAAGGGATCTACGATCTCAGGGATCTTCTGCTGACTTTGATTATGATTATGAAATTATGACTACCCCCTCAAGCGATGAGTCGATGAGGGTAATGACAATGTATGAAGTGACGAAATCGCTTGACCATAATGAATGATCCTGAACAAATTAAGATTCGAGCCTTTTAATGCCTTGGCTAGGCCTAGTTCAGCTTATGATTGCAACTCTTAGTAGTATTGGCACATTTCTATCCCATGGAGCAGTCAGGCTACAATAGTCATCTTAAGGAATCAAAATGATACAAATGCAATTAGACTTGTGTTGAATCATATTTGTCGATGATTTGCTGAAAGATGTCATAAAAGAAATGACAATTTTACCCCAAATGTCCTTATGGTGATTTACTCATCTTGTCGGATTGCATGGATCGCAACTCATTGCAACCGCCAAGTGTATAGGATAAATCACTGAATACGAGGCGCATTTGGTTTTTAATTATTTGATTTTTTTTGTTTTAATTTTGCATGTATTTGATTGATCCTGGTGCTTTTAACATCACCAAATTTGCAATTTTAATCATTGATTTTGAATTTTTATCCGGTGGAAGTCATTAATTTGCTCTTTTAGACCTTCCCACGATGGGTTTTGAGTGCATTTAATGCTAGTTGTGGACCGTAGGTACGGTCTATGATTTACATTTCCAAATTTTGGGAACCATGGGTCAGACCTATGGGAGAAAACCCTAGTTCCAGAACCGCAGGTGTCAGCTATGGTTCGTCGAGACTAGGAAAACCTATAAATTGAATTCCCATTTGAAATTTTTCATTATTTCCTGGCAAACATTAGCAATCTGAGAGCTCTGAGAGTGAGAAGACCCTTCCTGATCTAAAATGCTACCACACTCTACCGTGATTACACTCCTCGACCTCGATGGTGGATCCTGATCAGCCATCTACTAGCCAGGGCCAGGGTGCGGGCAAGGTAACTCAAAATCGAGACCACACACTCAATACCAGTAAAATGAACTACATTAAGTAATGCAGATAATGAACCTCACTAAACTATTGGTAATGAACCCCACTAGTTTAGGCTAGCTTTAGGAATTTAATTTTATGATTTAGTGGTCTAGGAGGGTACCCAAAATGGGTGTCACTCCTAAACCATAGTTGGTAGCTACGGTTCCTAATTGGAAAATTGGGGACCATAGGTTTTAGCTACGGTTCCCAATTTGCAAATTGGGGACCGAAGTTTCAATTGTGTTTTTTTTGTTCTTTTTTTTTAGCTCTAGTTAGCTAGATTTTGTCTTAAATTATACTTTTTATTCCAGAGATTGACTTCTAGAGCCCGAGAGCTAGATATTCTGAAGACTCTCCATGAGGCTTTATCCGATGACGATCGAGATTGGTTTCGAGCTATCGGGTTTAGATACATCATGGATCTACCCACTATTAGGGTAGATCAATCCTACCTGACTACGTTGGCTCGATGCTAGAATGCGTGGACCAACACATTTCACCTACCTATAGGTGAAATGACTATTACTCTAGAGGACATCTACAGGATCTTCAGGATCCCCATTGATGGTGAGGCCATCGTCTCCTCTACCTCCAGGGTAAAGGAGGCTATTTTTGATACTATCTTCGATGACCAGAGCGAGGATGCTCAGGACATGATAGACCATGGAGGGGTACACATTGGTGAGTGGTACCATGAGGATGTCTTCTCTACATGGGAAGCCCTCTTTATGCACCTCATAGTATAGATTGTGCTTCCAGACTCCTCGAGCATGAGGATTCCCTAGAACCTCCTATCCACCACCTAGAGGGTGCTGTAGAGCTCTACAGAGGCACCTCTACTTCTAGCTTGGGGGAGCACCCTACTATGTCAGCTCTATAGGGAGCTGTACCAGATTATAGAGCATAGTCATAAGGGCCTCAATTATAGTCTTCTATTATAGATCTAGGGGTGGCAACACATTCGGATCGAGCATCCTATAGATCTGCCACTATGGATCACTACTATTGCTGATGATCATCAATGTTATGCCACCTACTAGCCTCATGAGGAGGAGGGTACCCATAGTAGGATCCATGTTGGTGATATCCAACACTATATCACTCAGTTCATGGCACTTGGCCCGAACGATGTTCAATGGTGGCCCTATATGGATTGCCCAACGTGGCTAGAGGAGGGCCAGTGGTTGAGATAGGCACACCATGATAGATGGTTGATCAGTCGTAAGGCCGAGATTCGAGAGTACCAGTTCTACTCTTAGGTCCTATGATAGTTTGGGCTCATGTAAGATATTCTAGATATCCCCCTCAGGTACCGATGCTTGGTCATAGAGCATGATCTATAGTGGATCATTCTGGAGCCTCTAGGAGATGTTGTTGATGACTACCAGGAGACTAGAGTCGAGACTGCTAGGACCACTCCAGAGTATGATGGGTGGTGGTCCATGTTTAGATGGTATGACATAGGGCCTCTAGGCCGAGAGCCAGACCAGGTAGAGGCAGAGGTGGATCCTGACAGGTGTAGGGTGCACCAATAGACAGAGGGTAGTTGGGGCAATGGCCACCATCGAGGAGGCTCCCGAGGTTGACCCCGATGAGGAGGCTCCAGAGGAGGGTGAGGTCCCTCCCGATAGCGTAGAGGGTCAGCTCTTAGCTCAGGTGGCTGACTTGTAGAGTCATCTAGGATGATTCCACATGCAACAGCTAGAGCGAGACACTACTATCACCACTCTAGAGGTGAGAGTAGCTGACAGGGATAGGCACCTTACTGAGGTGCAAGATCAGATATAGGATCTGACTACATGGGCCATAGATGTAGAGGCCTAGGCTTAGAGATTGTAGACTACTCTAGAGTTAGCATAGGCACAATGAACTACAATAGAGGTGGAGAGGGATCTCCTTCAGGTATCGAGGGGGGCTATGCCACCTCCTCAAGCTACTATGGGGCCTCCGACAACACAGTAACACCAATAGCTACACAAGATCCGATGACCGAGGTAGAGTGACTACGTAGTATGGTCATGAGGACCAATGAGATGCATGTAGCCCGACTTGCTCGCATTGATCAGCTAGTCGGTTATATAGAGATGCATAGGCTACAGGTTCCTGAGGATCCTTTCTCCTTAGAGTCTCAGCGTACCAGGTCTAGGACCTCAGGGTAGTCTATGGTGAGCTCAGGTCATAGGACTCATAGGACTGAGAGGATGCATAGGTCCTCTAGCACACATGGGGTGACATCATGTGCCAGGCCTAGAGATGTAGGGTAGACTTCAGGGGCCGCCAGTCAGGGGACTAGCCTGCTGTAGTTACCAGTTTCTCATGTGTTGGGTGCCTTAGGATTTGGAGGTAGGCAGGACCCACAACAGGACCCACCATAGGTGCCAGAGTAGATAGGAGAGCAGGCTCCAGAGCACAGTGTTGAGGGAGGCGACGAGAGCTCCGATACAGGGGGAGCAGACTAGACCTAGGCTCTACTAGATGTAGACTATACTTTTGCTATGTTGTACTCATTTTGAGTGTAAGGTCGAGGACCTACACGCTTTGTAGCCTATGAGCATATTGATGCACTCCCTATGTACTCTATTGTACACATATATATACGACTTGATCATTTTGGCTCATTATGTGTATATGATGTTTAATTTTTGATTTTATGTTTATTTGATGCACATGGATGCAATGCTTATGTGATGCTATGTTTATATGATGCAATGTATGGATGACATGCACTAGATAGCTATCTTATTTATGATGATGATGTTATGCAATGATCTATATGATTAGATGTGCCATATATAATGGATGCAAATGGATGTAGTATTTATTTTGAACGCATATTTATTTTTGCTTTGTGGGCATGCATTTATTTTTATGAAGTTATGGTATGCTATGCAATGTATGGTAATGCATTATGTACATAATCGTAATCTAATGGGAATGAACCTGTATGCTTTAATCACTTAAAACATAAAGAATGAATGTAAACTATGTATATCAATTTTAAAATGTGACACCACAGAATGTATGACAATCATGCAAAATAATTGATAATTCTCATTACAAGAACTTAATCAATTAATCACCCATATATGAAATGCAGTGAAATGGATTGGTATAATGCTAATGAATGAATATGTCATTATGTATATTTTTCTTTGCTGCACTATATAGTCAGTGGTCGTCTAAACATCATTTCTGATATTCATGCGGTATCTATCCTATATGTTTGATTGTGCTTTGTAAAATGCATTCTGATGAATGAATGACTCGTATTTTTGATGTTTAATGATATTTGGTATCTTGTTGCTATTAGAGAACTTTTTGGGGTTTTCCTTGAAACTCAAACACCCTAGTAGACTTCTCCAAAAATCACATACTAACTTGTACAAGGCTTTTATTGGACAAGGCTTTTGCCGTGACAGACCCAACTATTCATTATCCCTGTGTGTGCATGTGAGTATTTTTAGATAGATCATAAGCATACCCCGTATGTCATTCGAGACTCTTTCAACCCATATGTGAGATAGGGTTCCTCATACGATCGTACCATCCTTGTTTCAGCTTTGATTAGACTTATACAACTAGACAATCCTAGGTACCTAGAGCTAGCTCATCTTGCAAATTGATCAGGGCTACCCCTCCAAATGCAGGTGGGACTCTTTCAACCCATTGCTACATTTGGGGATCACCCAATAGAACTACCCCTCCGATTGTAGGTGGGACTCTTCCAACCCATTGTTGTGATCGGGGATCACTCTATGGCTTTCAAAAGGTGGACAATCCAGGGATTCAAGTTCTCACCCTTCTTACTTGCTCATATGTAGTGATAAAAATCATTGTTAGTCCATGTGTTACCATTTTATTTGAGCAAGGGATTTTTATAGTGCTTTTGATTCACTATGTCACTTTACATTTTGGATTTGAAATTTGTATTTTAAATTTGCACTTTGTAACTTGGGATTTAAACTTTGTGACTTTGGGATTTATAGGGGAAATTCTTGTCCTTTTGCCAAAGTACACCTTTCTAAACCGACTATTTGCAAGATAAGCAGGTCATGAAACCCATCTCTCTAGATACCTAAGACTGCTTTCGCAGCTTTCATCATCTCTTGTCTTAGCAGGATTTTATATTATTTTGCTTAGTGATGGGATTCTGATATGTTGAAGCACTATCCCAACTAATGACCTTGTCTATAATAACAAAGCAAGCTTTCTACAATATCTGAAGAACCCACTAGGTATGGTTGAGTGACTAGAAAACTTAATATACATACATATTTCTCCGTAATAGGTATCATGTATGAATGCAATGAATTATGATAAATGCAAGGGTGCATGATTGAAACACAAACGTGCGATCATTTGTAAGATTTTGATAGACACATTACACTCTACTGTGGAATGCAATGGATGACAAATGCCTAAATGCAATATGATGATGTGAATGCATATATGAAAATGCAAACTGCAAAAGCAAATGTTTTTGGATTTTATGCTTTACCAAATTTTTTTGGAATTTTATATATTTTCAAATTTTTATACATTTTTGAGCTTTCATATTTGACCAAACGATGAGTATATATGCCTTTGGAGATTTTTAGGGTTGACCAAGTGATTTTTAGAAATCCTTGGAGCTTTTTGGATTGACCAAAGGTCTTACAGACACCTTTGGAACCTTTTAGTTGACCAAACTCTCAACAAGAGGGCATGGAGCCTTTTAGGATGACCGAGAAGCTATAGGAACTCTCAGAGCCTTTGGGTTGACCAAGCAATTTTTAGAAATCCTTGGTGCCTTTTTGGACTGACCAAAGGGCTTACAGATGCCTTTGGAGCTTTTTTGACATGACCAAATCACTCGAATGAGATCTTGGAGCCTTTTGGGATGACCGAGTAGTTATAGGAACTCTCGAAGCCTTTGGGTTGACCAAGCAATTTTTAGAAATCCTTGGTGCCTTTTTGGGATGACCAAGTGGCTTTAAGCAACCCTCAGAGCCTTTGTTGACCAAGCAAATTTTTAGAAATCCTTGGTGCCTTTTCGACCAAAGGGAGCTTTTTTTGCTACACTCTCTAAGCATAGAATGCCTTAATATGGATGATGTTGAGAGGTTCAAGCTCTTCAACACCCCCTAGCGACGTCAAGCGATAGGTACCTGGACCAATATTTTTAGATATGATATAGGGTCCTAACCAATTAGCCATAAATTTGTCTCGCATATCGAGTGGCAAATTCGAGTTCTGTTGGTTTTCTTTTAGCACAAGATCCCCAAATTCAAAGTCTCTCTGGTGGACTTTGATATTGTAAGCTCATTTGAGTCACTCCTGATAAACATGAAGATGCTCAAGGGCATTCACGTGACGTTCATCGAGCAACGTCAGTTGATCTAGGTGAGCTTGTCACGTGGTGTCATCATCGATGAACTCTTTCAATGTGATGCGTAGCATTGGAATTTCCAACTCTAAGGGCATAATGGCCTCAGTGCCATATACTAGTGAAAATGGAGTTGCCCTAGTGGGAGTCCGAATGCTAGTTCTATAAGCCCATAATGCAAGGGGTAGCTGTGTATGCCAATCCTTGTGGTGTTCTTGCACTATATTTTTCAAGATGGCTACCATAGTCTTGTTTGAGGCCTCAACTTGCCCATTTTCCTATGGATAATATGGAGATGCAAAACTATGTTTGATGTGGTACTTAGAGGTTAAAGCTCGCACAATTTTGTTCTTAAAAGAAGTTCCATTATCCAAAACTATTTTGGATGGTACCCCAAAATGACTTATGATATGCTCCATTATGAACTCTACTATGCGAGCTCCCATGGTCATTGTTAAGGGAATGGCTTCCACCCACTTTGTAAAATACTCAGTAGTCATAATGATGAATGTATGTCGACCTGATGACGGAGGAGAGATCTTGCCAATTAGATCAAACCCCCACTGAGCAAATGGCCAAGCCGCTTGGATGGGTTGTAAGGCCTATGATGGCAGGTGCGTAAGATTAGCATGATGCTGACATTTGATGCATTTCTTGACATACACATTGCAATCCTTCTCCATAGTGGGCCAATAATAACCCATTCGAAGGATGCGCTTGATGATGGCCATGCCGCTGAAATGGCCATCGCACGTACCATCATGAGCTTCTAAAATTGCCCAAGATGACTCTTGGGGCTCAAGACAATGAAGGAGAACTCCATCATAACTTCGATGGTACAAAATGTCTCCTATCAAGACAAATTTAGTCACTTTCTATTTAAATGTGCATCTTGCGACATGCGACAGTCCCTCCGAGACAAAACCAAGTCTTAGGAAGTCTTGAATCTGTGACATCCAATTCTGATGAGCCTCAGCTTCGACCGCTAAGACAACCTGTACCCCCTACGTATTTACTTTTGCAAATGCAGACTGGGAGACAACCTTGTGGTGAATGGTGGTGCCACTCCCCATAGGACTCTAGGAGGTTAAAGACCCCTAGGGTGCTTTCTTGAGAAAGTCTTCAGCTTTGCAGAACCAATCAGCTTTTGGTTCCACACTAATCATGTTGACTGATTCTTTGTTATCAAAGGCTGCACGCTCTACTGTAGGATGCGAGAGCATCTTGACATGGATGGTAGTGAAGTCGACAGATAGATTTTGAGGGATTAAGGATCCCAAAGAAGCCATGGTGTCTATGAATCTATTTGATGAATGAGGGATTGCCTCGATGTCGTACCATTCTAGTTTAGCCAGATATGTGGCAACAAGATCTTTATAGGCTTTCAGTATCGGACATCGACACTGAAATAGTCCCTTCACTTGGTTAATTATGAGTAGGGAATCACCAAAGATGTTTAATCTCTTGATATTCATGGTGATGGTTGTATGAAGGCCCAAAAGTAGGGCTTCATATTCAACATTATTGTTGGTGCATGGGAAGTCTAGTTTGAATGACAAGGGCATTGGAGCTCCTTGTGGCATGAAAAACACTATCCCTATGCCAACTCCTTGCTCGCACTTTGAACCATCAAAGAACAGAGTCATATCAGCATTGTTCTCTAGTTCTTCGAGTTTGGGAGCTTCGGATACTACAAAAACTGCATCATCCGAAAGCTCGATTGTCAGAGGCCTACTATTGGATAGTGGCACCTCAACTAACTGATCTGCTATGACCTATCCCTTAATGGACTTATGGCTTATGAATTCTAGATCGAATTCTATCAATAGCATGATCCACTTTGCAGTACATGTATTATGATATGTCTTGCTCATCATATACTACAAAGGATTTTGTTTTGATATCACATATGTCATGTGACTTAACATGTAGTGCCATAATTTCTTGGTAGCGAACACTACTGCTAAACATAGCTTTTCCACATATGCATATCCTAGCTCGTAACTCACCAAGGTTCGGCTAATGTAATATATGGCTTGCTCTTTGCCTTGTACATTCTTTTGGGCCAACATGGTCCCTAACGCAAAGTCTATTGTCGATATATATAGCAGAAAAGGCTCTTCTAGCCTTGGTGGAGCTAACACTGGTGGCATTGCTAGGTATTGCTTTATCTCAATGAAGGCTGCCTTGCAGTCCTCATCCCAGTTGAATGGGACACCCTTATGTAGCAGTCGATTCATGGGTCGACATTTATCCGATAGTTGGGTGATAAATCACTTTATCGAAGCTACCTTGCCTTGGAGGCTCCTTAATTCCTTAATATTGGTGGGAGGACGCATTTCCAAAATGGCCTTGACCTTCACTAGGTCTACTTCGATGCCTCTCTTGGAGACAATGAACCCTAACAATTTTCTAGAAGTTACGCCAAATACGCACTTCTTAGGATTCAGCTAGACGTTGTGCTCTATCAGGTGATCGAAGACTTTTCTCAAGACCTTCGCATGCTCTTCTCATAGCAATGACTTGGCTAGCAAATCATCGATATAATCTTCCAGAATTTTGTGCATATAGTCATGAAAAATGTATGTCATGGCCCGCTGGTATGTAGCACCAGCATTTTTGAGACCAAATGGCATAACTTTGTAGCAAAATGTTCCCCATGGCGTTATAAACATAGTTTTGTGCTGGTCTTCGAGCTTAATCCGAATTTGATTGTAACCAGAAAAACCATCCATTAAGGAGAGCATTTCATGACCGGTAGTAGAGTCTACTAGAGCATCGATATTGGGCAATGAAAATGAATCTTTGGGTGTTGCCTTGTTGAGATCTCTAAAATCCATACAAATACGGATCCTTCCATCTGGTTTTCCTATAGGCACCATATTGGATACCCATTCTAGATAGTCGATGGAAATGACAAATTCTACATCCAACAATTTTTGCAATTCATCTTTCACCATTAAGGCTACTGTTGGATGCATCTTTCTGAGCTTCTGCTTGATGGGCTTCTTGGATGGGTCTAGCGAAAGGTTATGAGTAACCAACTTTGGGTCTAGACCGGGCATATCTTTGTATGTCCAAGAAAAAGGTCAGGTCTCTCTTTCAATAGAGGGATGATGCTAGCACGCTCATCTGGAGTGAGACTCATTCCAAATTTAACCTTCTTTGGATTGGTGGGGTCGTTACCGATATCCACTTCGAAGGTTTCCTCTATTGACATATGGGATCCCTCCTCAAGCTGATGAGGCATAGGGATCAAATGGATGTCATCAGCTAGATTTATATGTTCTTCATTGGAAGCATTTTTAGCATGATAGACATCATAAGCACAGCCTGGTCCAAAATGAAATGGTTGCAGCATCTCTTCATTCGAGAAGAAATCTTTAGGCTCTACTAGTGAATCAGCATGATCCCAATCGATAGCATCCATGTTTAGATGCAATGGCTTGGATGGATCTGCTAGATTATAGAGTGGAGTGGTCAAATCAATGGAGACCATGTTGATGGAATGGAATTGATCTCCAAGACCACACGGACTGAACTCTACATCATCTGTGTAGCTTCCATACCCAAGATCTAGCTCGGATGGCACGGGGATGAAAGGGTCCTCCCTATGGGATGCCCGAACAACTGGATCCTCTCTATGCACTGACTACAAAATGGGATCTCTCAGCTCAAGTAGCTCAACATAAGTAGGTAGATGGGGAAAGAGCCTTTGATATTCCTCTTCCAGATTTATTCTTTCCCTGAGGCGGCACTGGAGATTAATCTCTCGATGCAAACCCGTAGTTGTAATAGGTGGACCCCGAGGTGGATTCTGATTACGTAGGTGATGAGGCCCCAAATAGGCCATCTCCAATGAATCCTCATCATCACTATAAAGATATAATATTTCACTTCCCCCATATGCAAGGGGTGATCTACCAGATGTGGCCCCATGTATCTGATTCTACGATCGCTATCATCACTATCCAGATAGACCGGATAAAATGATCGTATATACGACATCGATGCAAAAACTAGCTCTACTTCCTCTTCAGAGTGATCTGCGTTAAGAGGCACCTCTTCTATAACATACTCCGACTCCTAGGCAATAGATGTAGCGGATATACTAGCCTCGGATCGGTCATCTCAACCTCATCGCTATGATTGCTACTATGAGCAGACCACTCTATCATGTCCATGAATATTGGGAGATTAGCTAGATGAGGCCTTAAGTAGGCCTACTCTATCTCATATTCATAATCACTATCGACCATGAAATGCTCTTGTATCTCATCTAATTGCTCTCTAGGTAGCAAATGGCATAGAAATACCGAAACCATGAAGGCTCGATCAATTTCCTCTTTGGATTGATCATCATTTGAGGACTCACCATCTGCATCATAACTTGGTCTGCTCATTTCGGAGGTGGAATCCTCTACATATTCACTACAAAGATCTCCTGAATCGAGATCACCTAGAATGATGGGGTTGTGCCCTTGCATACCGGTATCATCGATTGTGATACGATTTTGATGACCCAGGCTGCCTCTGGGGTTCTTCTTCGAGAACTCTTCATGTTCAATATTCGGTCTCTCAATGGTGATGACTGACACCATTGGGTTGTTGCCCCGAAGGCTAGACATGTTAGGATGATATGGATTAAAATCCACGTCATCCCCTAGACCCAAGTACAAATGATCCAATGATGCAATGAGTAAATCATCATGTCCCTAAATCTGCAATCCCAATCCGAACCTATTAGTTGCCAACTGATAACGTGGTTCAAGAGGGGTTCTTCATCCTTGTTCAAAAATACCAAGGTCGTATCCATGCCAATGATAGAGCTCAAAAATGTGCATGGCATACTCTGGGTTGGACAAGTACCGAACGTTCACCATGAACTATTCATCATCATCCACCTCCATGGGTGCCCGCATTGGAACTTGATCCAACCCAACATAAATGAAGTTTGTTTGGTTGGGTGGCTCACCCAATGGTACTATGGATCCAACTAGGTATCGATGGGCTATCGGCTAGCCCATGTCTCGTGCAGTCTCTAAAATAGGACCGAAGGTCACATTTTGCACAAGATATTCACCCAGACCTATGCTGGCTAGGTGAACAGTCACCTGGGGTGCGGATGACCCTGCTGACGATGCAGGAAAGTAGGCTGAGGTGCCTCCTCGACTTGATCCTGGGCTTCCTCCACCTCCATGGGAGTGGTAGCCTCAGTGATGACTAGTTTAGGCACGTTCTTTGCTTCTTTCCTACCCAATTTTACCTTTAATTTCTCATCATTTCGATGCATTGCCGATGCACTCGATCTCAGAGAAGTTGTAGTGGTATGTTCAGATCTGTTTGATACAGATACCGATGGTTGAACATGCACCACCTATTTACCTCTTGGAACCCTCATCGATGATGTGGGCCGTATGTCCAAGTGCATTGATGGGATCATGAAACCCCTAGAAAATCTGCTAAGTTCATGAACTTGAATGGTTCTTCATCTGATGAAACCACGTGAACTTGTCCCTCATGTATATACTTGACACACTGATGCAATATCGAGGGAACACAATGCATTTCATGAATCCAAGGCCTCCCCAATAGGATGTTATACTACAAGGCACCCTCTATCACATGACACATTACGAGAATGGTCTTTAGTCCCACCTGAATAGGTAGGACAATCATGCCAACCATAGAGCATAGTGCATCATTAAATGCTCTTAATGTAAAGGTGGTTGGTACGACGAGTGATTTAGGCAATTTCAAATGGTGTAGTGCCTTAGTCATGATTATATTGATCGATGAACCAGTGTCAATCAAGACCCTTTTGAATGGCACATGGTTAACACATGCAATGATATGTAGTGGTGGGTCAGCCATGCTTGTAGAAACCATTTTCACTTCATGATCATAGAATTGGATCATTGGTTCCTGGCACTATTGTACATGCCCCACGAAGTTTATGAATGCTTGTGCATCCTAGGACTATACCTCAATGGACCTCAGAATGTCCATAAGAGTCTCCCTATGCCTAGGGGACTACTGTATAAGCTCATATATCGACAACTTCATAGGAGTCATCTACAGGTTTTGAACCAGCCTGCTCCTAATGGTCACCACCGGTCTCGTTGGTGGGCCTAGAATATTTTGTGCCTATCGCTTGGGGATGGCTTGTATTTGAATGGGAGCATGAGGTTGATTCAGCCATTTGTACCTCCCATGTCTGGTAACAACATTGACCATGCCGATGAACCCCTGGGTAGGTGGTTCGACTCACACTTGATTGACGTGGCCAGCATGGTTACGGGGCGCCTCATGGTTTGGTAATGGATTTTTAAAAATCCCCATGTTTTGGTTGTCTGGCACCTAGGGATTTCTTGGTACTACAAGCTCTCCCTTGTCTATCATATTTTGCACAATGTGTTTGAAGGACCAACACACCTCGATGTCATGGCCTTTCGCTCTATGAAATATGCAAAACAACTCTTCCTGATAGTCTTTGGGCTTGGGCTGATTTGGATCAACCATATTGACTTCGGGTAATCTTATTGCCTTGGCCTCGCAGAGCTGATGAAAGATCGATGTCATTGATTCCATCAATGGCATAAATATGTGAGGTGGGCATTGCTCTTTGTTCTTGCCCTTGTAGTTATTTTTGCGTTGGTCGTATTGCAGGAGGAGGATGGGCTTGATAATTCTATTTCTTTTGCCCCTTATCCTCATTTTGGAGATTTAGTACCACCTGATTCACATGGGCCTGCTTGCCCTGTTGCTTTGAGGTACTCTTCTTATATCCCTCTTTCCTAGTTTTTAGCTTCAAGTTGCCTTCCTGCAACTTGATATCCTCAATTACCTTGGCTTGCACCCAAGCTTCTTCGAATGTGGCATACTACTACAGCTGCAATAGTAGTGAGATGTGCTTGGCACAACTCTTTGTAAACATTCAAGTTAATTCTATGGTAGGAATCGAGAATGGCAACTTTACCATTAATCTCCTCCACCTCTTCCCATACTATTCTATTGGCTCATCGTCGCACTGAGCTAGCACAACCAAATCGGAAAGGTTGGCCTATTTCTTGATGTCGAAGGAATAGCATTCAAGAAAGGCATCAACTAATTGCTCAAAATTTGTTATGTTGTGTTTCTTTAGCTGATTAAACCACTCTCGGGTCGGCCCAGAGAGTGTCATGACAAACGTACGCAACAATAGTGCATCATTGTTCTCTATCTAGAAGCAAGCATCCAGAAATCTCATGACATGTTCTTGCACCTCTTCATCACCCTTGAATTTGTCCAACCTGGGCATCTCAAAATGCTTTGGGTATGGGGGCGTAGGTACCGAGGGATCTAAAGGTTCATTGTGAATTTTCCTCAGTGTCGACTTTTGGACAGCCACGCCTTGTCTCTCAATTGCCTTGACCTTCTCAGCCAAAGCTTTGTAAGCCTCAGAAGATAGAAAGTCCTCCTCCCTAAGTCGGCATGGAGGCGATCTAGGAGGTACATTCCTCTTCTATCAAGGTGGAGGGCATTGCTCTTCCTCCTCCTCAGCTCGAGAACTCTCAGGATATTCTTGGTTGCATCTATTCCCCTCTTGTTCCTCATAATGTTGCTGCCTCTAATTGTCGACCGAGGGTGGTCGCTCTCTATGATGGGCAGTGATATGAGTGTGAATGCTTACACGCTCATGGTGCATGTCGGCTTGCAAAAAATCCTTCCTATGCACCTACTCTCTACGCTCATCTTGAGAATATAGGCCAGCCCTAGCCAACCTATCTTCCTACTCTACATGCTCCTTCTGGATGAGGATGCACTCCTCGTGCAAGCGCTACTCATACAACCTTTGTCTAGTAAGCCTCTACACCTGAAGATCTTCATCTTCGATGCGCTACCTCTCTAGGTGAGCATCCTCCAATTGATCTTGGAGGAGTTGGCATTTTTGCTCAGAGGCCAGTCGATATGATCTTTCGACCTGGTCAGCCATCGAAGGCCTTTGATATGCTTGCTTTGTACGAGCGACCTTGTGGGTTCTGTACCCATCGAACTGATGTGTTATGCTTTTGCCTCTATCTATGAAGATGACATCGACATCATGTTGTGTCCTATGCTACATGCCACCATGCATGGATGGTGGATGTGAGACATGAGGGTGCTTAGAAGCCTCTCCATGCTCTCTAGTAGTTCTAATGGTGCTCCCGCTATGCTCACTCGAAGCACGAGTGGGCGGAGCCGAAGGCTTGTAGCCTAGCTGCTCTAGCACACTACCTAGACCATCTAGCTATCTAGACCTCCACCTCTCATGGGGTGGTGTTCCATTAGCTCCCACCTTCGACATATCGATGGTGATCTTGCATGCTATAGTACATGTGGGAGTATGGGTAGACTTGCGCTCAATAGGGAGCCCATCTACTTGCCCCTGAATGGGTGGACCTCTATTCCTTCTATACTCAGAAGGTGGGGGTATAGTACACCCTATAGACTTAGTGTGGATGGGTACCAATCTGGTCCCCTACATGACATACTCTTTGATCGATCCCATGGATGCACGTGCACTACGGTCTCGATAATGGCTTTCGAGTGGAGCACCCTCAGGCTGAGAAGCCCCATGCTCTAATCTATGTCTAACAATATGCACTGATGCTAGTCTATCAAGGGTACGCTCAATGGGATCCCCTCATGTCGAGTTGTCTCCTCTAATGCTCATCGAACGTCATTCGGTTTGCTCATGTGGTTGAGGACTAGACACATGTAATTGTGAATCGATTGGGGCTTGGTCATCGGCCTTAGGCTTGCACCTTTGTCGACCACCCCGTGTATCCACCATAGTGTACCTAACATCTAGATGTATCTTTTATTATCAAACAAGGTATACAATGATGCTTATCTTATTTTTAAATTTTAAAATGTGCCCTAAACTATTTGATGTTGTTTCAAGATGTGTTGTATCAGTATGAGAAACTCTCACATGTTTTGCAAAATCATTGGATTTTATTCTCAGTTTAATTGGCTTTCACCTATATACTCGCACAAGCCGAATATGGTAATGAAGTCCATACTCAATGAAGTAGCATAGGTACTACCAACCCTCACCCAACACACCGTGCGCAATGATACACCCTTTCGAAGATGAGTGCATGCTATTTTGCATGGATAGGATAGTTCTTGGGTCGGCCTTGGCAATGAGTGGGTCCCGATAATACAATTTCAAATGAGCCAACCAAGTGGTAATGACATCCACTATTGGTCTCAATAAAATGGGTTGGATGTGAGAGCCCAACGCCACTGATGTTTAAAATGAAACGTGGTGTGTGTGGTTCATTTTACTTTGCATAAAGACAAATGCATAAAAGAGCATTCATATGATCATTCCTACATGATATGCATAAGAAGGAACATTTCAAATTCACAAAGGTATGCATGCTATGCCCTACATGATGTTATGACAATGCAATTACGATGACATGGCCTCTAATTGGGCCTCACGCATGCAAACGACCACACAATTTTTATCAAGGTCACTGTATTCTAGGGTGGACTGCAATCAGAGGTCCGTTGTTCCTAGCAATGCCTTTCTAATGGAAAGAATGCGAAAGCAAATTAGGACTTATTCATTGATCCTTTTCCTTTAATGTTCCTAATTTGCCATTGATTTGCCGCTTACTATAAAAATACAGAGGAGAAAATGTAGAACAGAGAATGAAAATAGAACCTACCTCAACTCCTGATCTACTACCAAGTGGTTTCTCTTTGTCTGTTGCTTCTATTGTAAACCGTAGCTCTGGTCTGGGTTGTAGTGTAAACCGTAGGTGACAGCCATGGGCCAAAAAATAACCATAGTTGTTAGCTATGGTTAGCACCTGAGATAAAACAAACAAAAATGTCAGCACTCAGGGGCTAGAAATGTGGAGTTCCACCATGATCGCCATCTGTAACCACCAAAGAGGCTCACACCCGATCTAACTATCACAATCGAAGAAAAATACACAAATAGGCATGCATAATTTGATAACAAGAAATAACATGAATACAAGGAATCCTTTATTAATTTCAATGAAGTCAAATTACAGATTCGTCCCTCTTAGGGATACCCATTTGATACATTAATTACAATAGTGTTTAATCCCTATCAAGGGTAGGTGTGATCAAAATGCCCCTCAGGGTGACACGAACTGCTCTAGGGTGTCGATGACCCTCTTCTTCATAATGAGGAAGGGGTTGGATGCTTTATCTCTCCTTTGGAACTATTCCTTACGGTCAAGAAACAACAAGAATGTCAAAAATATAGGCAGCCTCTCATGATGAGGCCCTTTTAGGTAAAATGTATAATGACACCATTAACATGCATAATCAAGAAAGCATAAAGAAAGTTGCTAAACTATGCAAAGTGAATCAAGATTCATGTAATAGCATAAAGTAAAATAGCATCTACACTATGCATGGATCAAATATAGAAAATGAAGCATAAACATGCATAAAGAAAGCATTTTAGTCCTAATTGAAACATAAGCATAAAATGTGAATCTAGCCTAGTTCTATGGTCAGAAGTCTTCTAAAATGCTATTAAATCAACAAAATAGCTAATCTAACCTAACTAGCTAGACATAAAGAAAAGAGTAAGGTGATCTATCACCTATTGCAAACCATAGCTCTAGTGAGCGGTCTGCACTGTGAACCATGGTTGACAACCATGGTTTGACCTCTGATGAGTTTACCCTCAAAATCAGGGGTAGTGGGCTCAATCTCCTTGTCCAAATTGATGTTCAAGGGTCGCCTTCATTGTCCTCAGACTGATTTGGTGGTCAATTCGATGTGAAGGGCCTTCGTTTGCCCGGATTTGTGTTTCTTGATCCTCCTAAGCACCTAGGGCATCCATAATGCAATTCATCATGAATGGTGGCAAAAGGGTCGGGGATTAAGTGCAATAGCTCTATCTCTTAGTATACTCAGTTTGAGTGTACAATTCACCAGGGCTTCGCTGCTCAAATCTCCAATGCTTGCTCTCTTTTTCTCCCCATTTGGAGGGGGTATTTATAGCATGCCCCTAGGGCTAGGGGTGGCTTCATGGAGAAGCCAAGACCAAGAAGGTTGGTTAGGACAGTTGGGATGGAAGCCTCTGGAATATTTCATCCTTCAACTGCCTCCTTCTAGATATTTTGGCCGTTCCAACCGATTTGGCTCGGATGGAAGGCCTAACTGAACTTCAGTTAAGACCGTAGGTCACAGTTGTGGTCCAGACTATAGACCGTAGGTGTCAACCATGGTTTAGACTGGAGACCGTAGGTTTGGGCTGCGGTTCAGACTGCTTAGGCCAAAATGCCTAAATTGAGTGGTTAGAACCATTGCTCTATCTTGGAGTCTATCCAAGATCCTCCATATGGTCTTGTAGCATGTCCATATGAGTAGTCGCCCTCGACATGACGCATTTTAGGTGTCTATAGTAAAAACACAAATAATCCCCACTTGGGGCATCAAGTTGGTCAAAATAACATTTACTTCCATTAAATCCATATAAATCAATCAACCACCTCCTCTCACATCCATATTTGATCAATTGGCTTGTGGGTTTCATCCTTTACCCATTAGTCAATTGAGGGTGTAAGCAAACAAATCAAAAAAATTTAAAAAATTATTCATTCTGTGTGTCGAGAAGAAATGAGTCCATTCATCCAATACAGTTAGATGTCATTAGTTTTTACACCGCATTGTGTTGTACACAACACAGTACAAAAAGGGGCAACTGTAGACACTAAAATCTGACACCTAAGTCACATTCACCACCCCACCATCAAATCTTGCATAATAAAATTATATGCCTAAGTCTAAACTTAGGGATATAAAATCCTACACATCATCCTATTTTACTAATTTATTTAATTAGGAAAATCACCCTAGGATACCCTGTCTACCCATTGGACATGTGTCGTGGACACTCCACCCAACACCCCTGCCACATCTTACCCACGCTTGTCCCCCTTGTCCTTGTATATGAGATAGAGTCCCAACACCCATGCCACGACTCATTTGTGGTTGTCTCCTTGTCCCTTCACATAAAACATCATCCCACATCCCACTCCACTTGAAGCCACATCACCCCAGTTAAGTGAGCCACATTGAATGACTCATTGTAACTACCCCTTCCACTTGGTAGTTCAGATTTACCACTTGGCAAGTCAGGCTTACCACCTCACATTCCCCTCCAAAGCCCCAAGAAGCCTATAAAAGCACCATTAATCCACCAAACAAAGGGAGTTGAATTTGCATACCGATAGGCTTCCAAAATATATCCAAACCTAGCAAAATACTGAGAGCACGTGTTCGATCCTGATCATTGGCATGCATCCTAAGGCAACCTATCATTTTAGTCAAAACCGCCCACTTGCAGTTTCACAGTCGAAAATGCAGGTCTATAGTTTCACAATTGTAGGTCCATGGTTTTTAGTCCACAACCGCGCGTCCACGGTTCCACATTCCTAAGCAATTTCATCAACAGAGATTAATTAATCCCAAATTTGGTAAGGCTTTTATTTATTAATTGTTTTCTATTATTTGCTTTTCATTCACATCAGCACAGGGTTCATGTGTATCTTCAAATTTATTGCTTGAATATATAGGTGCTACTGACTCCCTTTGTTGATTTACGTGTGTGCAGGTAACAAATATCTTGGATGAGCTACTAAAGTTGGAGTGGTCCCTTTCTAGATACCAAAGCCCACTCACCCTTTGAAGCTATAACAAAGGAATGAAGAACACCACATCCTGCAGAAGAGCCAAAATATTTCCTCTCTTTTATCAAAATATTGTACCTCCGAGAGAGAAGGAAGCATTGTAACTTTACCCCCAACACATTTGGGGTAAAATCCAAAATCATTGTAACCTTGTATCAAATCTAATACAAAAGGGATCATTTTGGCAATTCTTACCTCTTTCTTATATCTAGTTTATTTGTGTTCAGTTCTTTTGGTTACACCTACCATATTCTACGACATTTAAATTGGTTACTTTTGCATTGTTATAAAGGTTTTAACTTAGATACAATATAGATAAGACATTGCCTTATATTAAAGTATTCTTTTAGTTGCAAAAATCTTGCCTTACCTTTTTTTATTTTGAAGAAATTTAAAACTTCAAACTAATTGCACTTAGAGTAACACAGATTTTATTCTCAACCCTATTTCTATGAGTGGAGTATCCTATGCTTTAAACATAAGAGAAAAGGAAAAATTTAGGACATACTAGCCAAATTTTCACCTACAATTTTTTCTTTGGGATGTTTTCTAAAGAATGTTGGAATTATGCTTACAAGAGAAAGTATAATGTCATATTCTATCCTCCTACACAAGAATATAAATTTTTGGACCTATGGTTTTATATAGTATTCATGGGAAAATCTTGAGTATCCTATTCAAGTTTGGTTGTTCTAGCATTCATGAATGTTTCAAAAATAAATTTCTAAATAATTTGCAACTAGAAGCATAATTTTTGAGTTCAACCTAATGACTATAATCTTGATTGTTGCATGATAGAGAACTATGAGCATTGATGTTAAGTTGAACACTTTTTTGGTATTTAAATTGTCCACCCTTAAAATAAATGAATCATATCCTATTATAGTTCTATCAAGTATGAGTAAAGAAATATTTTCAATATTGTGACTAACTACTATGAATGATTTGCTTGGTTGAAGGAAACCTTCTTATTGCTTTTGAACAAAATCAATAGATTTCTATGACTGGAATTACCAATACTAGTAGTGGATTTTAAGAGCTTATCATAAGCATTTACAACTAAGAAAACACTCTATTGTCTTAGTGTCAATGTATGAATCTAATTGCAATGATGTACCTTTCATGAAAGGAGAAAAATTAGTAAATATTGTTTAATGTTTTGCATGAATTGATTGAAGGAAAATTATTCAATACTATTGTATGTAATGAATTGATTTATGATTGCATTGCATGTTATATGAATTATTGTTATACTTATGACTATAAAACCAATTGATAATTTATCCTATATAGATAGAGAGAGGGTTTGAAAAAAATAGTGTACCAAGAATATAGGTATAATATGATGAAGTGTATAGAAAAACAATGATTGTACAATCATAAAAAGATTACTAAATGCATGCATAATAGTTGCATCACCTATAATGCAAGTTGATAATTGCACTAAAACTAGATATAGTTATGAGTACATACTCATAGGATTTATGGAAGTATGTGGGGATGCACTCATAAAATTGTATCTCTAGTCGGGTTGGTTATGTGTATCTACACCTCTATGAAGGGTTAGAATTTTATTATGTAAAGTTGAGACAAAGACATTCGATGGATTGTTACTTGGTTGGGTATTAAAGCACTCATATGATGTCTTCTCTCTTCCAAGTAGTGACTCAAAAACAAAACAAAGTGATGTATTGAAGATAAATATTATACTATGACCATTGATTATATTGTTGTACTCGTAAGCATAATTAATATATAATCTTATGTTCACTATAGAAATGTAAAATGCCAATATTAATAATTGTAAATGTTGAAGCTTGAAAATGAATAAAATCTAGTTTATTATGGTGAAGTTATTTGATCATATTTATTCTAGTTGAAGTGAAAGAATTTTTAAGATGTTATTGTCCATTCTTTTTAATTAGTATGTAAAAATATTGTTGATACTATTTAATTCCCAGGTGATCTACATAAAACTTTGTTATTATTTTATTGCAAAATTTAATAGGATAATTGCCTTTTGATTCAAAAATAAAATCAGACACAATTGTAATCTTCTATATATGGATTATCAAACCTATTGAACCTTAGCCAAATATATTTTGTGAAGGAAAATTATGCATGAACTCTATGGTTAGCACTAGTCTTACTTCAAATTTGTTGCACTTAAACTACTTGACATATTCTAATCTAAGTTGTAATATAGTAAAATAGTTTAAAATTTATAAAAAAGTGATTGTTTTCAATTCTAAAGGCTTCAATCAGAAATAACTTTGCTTATCATTCTCTCTTGGAACCCTCCAACCTTGTCAATACTTGTTAGCACCAAGAATTGAATATCAATCTACATGAGTCAAATTGACCAACATAAATTTTTAAAAATACTCATTATAAACTCATGGAAAATGGTTTGTAAGATCAATATACTATTGTTTTTATTTTAGTATATTGATGTTCTTTTACTAAAAGCTAGGGTAATATAAGCACCTTGTTACTAATGGAAGAGTGTAGTCTGATTTGAAATAAAATAAAAAATCTTCAATTACCTGGTTGGTTAAATATTCAATGCTTATTAGATTGCTATTAAGATATTTTGAAACAATGCCTCCTGGATGAAGAGTGGTCATAGAGAATGTAGTTCTCATCAAGTCCAAAAAAGGAGAGAATATCTCTTAGGATGATGACAAATAAATCCTTTATCACTATAAATATGAAATGATATGGTATTATGGAAATCATCCAACATATGATAATTAATGTTGAAACTAATCATGATGGTTTAGAAGTTATAGATTTTTTTTTTTAAATATGAAAATAGAGATAATGTTACATATGGTATCAAAGCCTAGTTTTAAACATTGGTCTAATTCATACATGTTTCCGAAAAAATGACTGAGGTAAATCTATTCGTCAAAATCGAGAAGGGGACCAATAGGAAAGACCAATTGTTGAGCCTTATGAAATAAATACATGATAGAATAACCATTTTAGAGAAAAAGAGTTTATATGGACTAGACAAGAAGGAAATTATTGTATAAAAATTATGGGATATTCCAATAAATAAATGGGAAGGAGGGATAAATAGGTATCTATGTAAGTAGAGGGTGGTCAAAATGAGAATCAAATACCCAAAATGGTGAAGATCAAGCAACACAAAACAAATGATACACAGGTGTTTTTCCTTTGATCATGTCAGAGAACCAAGAATTTTCATTACTTTCATGCCAAAATGAGGATACAAAAGAAAGAGCCCTTTTACAATTTCAAAAATTCCCTCTAATACCCTATTTTCCCCTTTTTCCCGCCTAAAACAATGCATTTGAAATTTGAATTTTGGAGGCAAAATTTCTAGGGTCATAACTTCGCGCTCATTGCCCCGATTGACTATTATTGCATATTTTTAGAAAGTGCATGAGACAAAATAAGTGGATTAGGCCTTAACATGAGTTAAGGCCTACATCGAACTTAAAATCCTCAAATTTGGCCTCTAAGGCCTTCAAAATTCACCTGCAAGTTTTACTAGTTTTACTAGCAAGAATTTTTCACTAGTTTTTGACAGGGTAGGAGACACTAAAATTTACATATCTCCCAAACCGCTCAGGATATTGGGATGATTATTTCGACATTGGGTCTATTTCTCCACCCTCTAAACAACCTAAACAAGCACTAGAAAAAATGAATTAAATACAATTTGGGTGATGCAAGATCACTCTTACACCGCTAGATGCTCCTGCATCACAAAAGAACCCAACTAGAAACATAATTATCCAAGGTTCTTAAAAATATCACTCCTACAAAATACAATGGAAATAACATTGGGAATGAAGTAGAAGCATGGCTCATTGAAATGAGTAAATATTTTGAATTATGATATTTTGTTGAAGAAACCAAAGCACTATGGAAAGCTTACTAATTTGTAGGTGAAATAACATCTTGATCGGACAACCTAAAGGTTTAGAAGGTATTGAAGGTCAAAAGTATTTTCCTAAATGAATACCATTATATTTTTCTAGATAAAATTTAGGGATTATCTCCCTAGAGGAAGTTTGAATTTTCTATAGATATCATGTAAGGAGCTAAACTATAGTCTAAGGCACAATATAGGATGACTATAACTTAACGTTCAAATTGAAAACTCAATTGAATAAACTTTTATCAAAAGGTTTGAATCGACCTAGTGTATCACCATGTGGTGCTCCAAGTATATTTATAAAGAAGGAAAATAGAATATTATGGCTTTGCATTAATTATTGAATGCTTAATAAATCCATAGTGAAGAATATACACCCTCTCCCACAAATAGATGATTTATTTGACCAAATGAGGGAAGCAATTATATTCTCAAAAATAGGCCCAGGTTATGATATCACTAGTTAAGGATAAAATATGAGAATATTACTAAGATTACCTTCAAAACAAGGTATGGATACTATGAATTTACAATGGTATCTCTTGGTCTTACAAATGCACCCACAACTTTATAAGTTTGATGAAAAATATGTTCTGGGTCTTTTTAGATAAGTTTGTAACCATATTTCAAAATGGCATTCTAATGTACTCCAAAAATAAGAGGGAGATTTTAGAGCACATCAAAATGGTGATGAACAAATTAGCAAAATACTAGCTTCATGGAATTTTTTCCAAATATGCATTTTTGCAAAATAAAATACACTATTTAGATCATATAATTTATGTTCAGGGAATAGCAGTGGATTCAACAAAGATCAAAGCCTATCTAGAATGGACAACTTTAAAATTTGTTTATAAGGAGCATACTTTTATGGGGTTAGCACAATATCATAGGAGGTTTATGAAATATTTTTTCTAAAATAGCTAACCCTATTACATTTATTTGGCATATAGTAAAAACAATTTGAATGATCAAAAAGGTGTAAGAGAGTTTTCCAACTCGTTAAGGAAAAGTTGAAAACTCGTACCTTAAAGGTTTCTTATCGCAATGAAAAATTTATAGTCACCACATATACCTTAGGGAAGGGTTTAGGTGTGCTTATATAGGAATGGTGAATAATAACATAAAAATCCATCAAGCGTAAGACTTATGAGCTAAACTATGCCCCTCATGACTTAGAACTATAAATAATAGTGCACACTCTATAGATCTAGAGGCACTTTTTAATGGATAAAACTTTTGAACTAAAAATAGGTCACCAAGGATCGTGGTATATATTTTCTCAATATAATATAATGCTAGATATAAAAGGTGGTTAGAATTCCTCTATGAGTATGATTTCAATATTAGTTACATCAAGGGAAATAAAAATAAAGTGCAGATACTTTAAGCCAAAGAAGACACATACCAACCCTTACCACCATGAGGACTACCTTCAAGGATCAAGTAATAAATTAATTAAAAGATGTTTCACATTATAAATTGGTAAAGGATGCTTCACTAGCTAATGTAAAGGATTACAAGTTTGAGGGATATCAATTTGAGTTAGATGGGTTACTCGAATTTAAGGGCTACAATTATGTGTCCAAGGAAGGAGAACTAAGAGATATAATGCTAAAATAAGCACATTGTACCCCATACTAAAGGCATCTAGAAGTGACAAAGATGGTGGTTGATCTAAAAATTTATATTTTTTGCTGAGACTAAAGAAGGATGTAGAAAATTTTATAGTCAAATGTCTTGAGTGCCAATGAGTCAAGGCTAAACACATACATCCAATCAATATTGTTTACCCTCATGATATTCCTAAATGATAGAAGACTATTAGCATGGATTTTATGTAGGGGCTACCTTTTTCCAATAATCGACATGATGTTATTTTGATTGTTGTTGACAAACCCATAAAGGTAGCATATTTTATGTTGAGGAAACCTCAAGGACAATACTACAATGATGACCCAATGTAATAGAGGTGATAATGATATAGATACCAAAATAAACTTTAGAGTTTGGAAAAATTTAACCACAACATTGTGTGCTAAGAGTAATATCAACTCTTCATATCACCTAGAGATAGATGGACAAATTAAGTAAATAAACCAAGTTTTGAAGGATTTTCTTGGAATGTATTACATGAATTAGTAGTACTGGTGGGAGGAATATCATACATTGGTGGAATTCCATTATGATAACTCCTACCACCACAACATTGGGATGACCCCTTTTGAAGCATTATATGGTAGGAAATGCAAAACACTTTTTAGTTAGGACCAAGTAGAAGACATATTAGTTTTTAGGTTAGAAATATTAAAATAAATGAAAGAGCATGTCAAATACATTAAACAACAATTGAAAGAGGAAAATTATGCTGATAGAAATAGAACCTCAAGGCAGTTTACAATATGAAACAAGGTTTCCCTCAAAGCCAAATCTATGAGCATTTCTTTTAAAATTAGAAAATCAGCTAAGCCAACCTTCAAGTATGTGGACATATTTGAGATATTAAAAGTGGTAAATTTAGTGGCATATTGTCTTGCTCTACTTAATGCCCTTTCTCAAATTCATGATGTTTTCTATGTATCTTTGTTGAAACTATATCATGTTGATGTTTCACATATTTTATACTAGAAATTATTGTAGGTTCAAGACCCAAGCATATTTTTTACCGAGCCAATTAGAATAGTAGAAAGATACAACTTGCAGCTGAGGAAAAAACATGTGTAAAAGTGTAAAGTTTAATGGGAGTAATATTCTAAGGATAGTTCCATCTATAAGAACATTAAGGATATCCAAAAAAATTATCTCAATTTGCTTTCTTGAATAGGACTATAATAAAAAATATTTTATTTTTTAATATATAGGTAACTCATCTTTTATATTTGAAGTTAGATACCAAATAGAAGCAATATTTTTTGGCATATTAGTTTTAATTTTTTATTTTGAAGTTATATGTGGATGGTGGGTTTTTAATAGTTATTTTTGATAAGTTATATCATGAGTAATGATTAATTAATTTTTATATGTAAATGAAAGATATCCCATCAATGCGAAAGGGGTGTAAACCCTAGGTGCAATCAAGTGATAAAAAACTGATAAATATGTCTACAATATTCTTGAAAGGGATGCAAACCCTAGGTGTAGTCAAGATTTGAAGGAAGAGGGTTGTTCGCAGACCATCTCTTCAGTCTGTGAGAAAGCATCTTTGGTAATAAGAAATATCTCTTCGGGATATTTGGATTCATGAGTGGATGAACCTCTACCCTCTATCAGGATCTCAAGGATGAATTTTGGTTGGATCTGATTGATCATGAAGCCCAAATAATTATCTGCAAACTCAAGGGAAAAAGACCAAGTCTGGAGGAGCTCAAAGGGTACATTACAGACTGATGGACTAGTATAGAATTCCAAGTAACTCTCCTATCCAAAAATTTATTTTTTGTTTCCTTTTCTAATTTAGCAGATAGAGATAGGGTAATGGATTATAGATATAATTGATTTTTTAGACAAAGGGGTGTTTATATAAGACCTTGGACTCCTAGTTTCAACCCCTTTATAGAAGAAGTTAATGGCTTCCCAGTTCGGGTGAATTTTTATGCTCTCCCTATGGATTTTTGGGGAGAGAATATATTCACGAAAATTGGTAACGCGATTGGTGCATTCTAGTAAATGGATGTCCAAACAAAGGAAATTTTTTCTAAAAAAATTATATGATTAAATCAAGATTTGTTGTTTGGATGGACGTTTCAGTTCTTGGACCTCAATCCATTACTATCTCCCCAAGAAAAGAGAAATAAATTCAAAATATTAAATATGAAAAGTTCTCCCTAAGATGTTATGGCTATCAAAAATATAGCCATCCAAAGATGATATGTCTGATCACCTGATGATGCTATGATTCCTCCTTGGTGGAGGAGAAGACCCTGCATGTGAATGATTCAAACCTTCAAATTTTCTAGTTCAAAATAAATAAGCTCATCCTCCAGATGCACCAATTGTCCAACAAAAATCATGCAAGCAACAAAAGACTCAACCTCAAAAGGAGAATTTGAATCATATCATTGATAAAAGCCAAATGGTTACTAAAGACCATCCACATGGTTCCATGGAAAATATTAGCACCTCATATGGTATTATTGAATCTAATTATGAAATAATCGGTGATGATCAATTTTTTAAAAATGAAGATCCTACAAAATGTGTTACAACTAGATATTACCTCAAGAGTCTGATGTGCAAAAATGCATTCTCAGATCTTGCCACTCTAAGGAGGAAGAACCTCTACTACAAAATAAAAATAATCGAATTGATTTTTTCTTGGATGGATGACTGATATGTTTTCCTTCTATCTATTGGTGTTATGTGTCTTGTAAGGGTTGTTCTTATTGTTAGTTCCTTAAAAAAAGGAGTTGGTTATGGAAAATTAGCAGTTTGAGGAAGATGGAGAATATCTTTGATAGAAATACAAATATGGATATGCTTTAATTAATTTGTTAGAAATGTAATGAGAGCAATGTAATATTTTGTTTTTGTAATGGGAGTGGCCCCCAATAGAAGCCACACACAACTTAAAAATAATAAAAATAAAAATAAAAATAAAATGATTAATTACTTTTTATTTTATATCAATTATTATTAATGGTGTAAATGATATTGACTATCTTACAAATTTTTATACAAGTGTTGATAGGTAAAAACAGAAGAGGTGAAATAGGAAAGGAAAAAGGTATCATTTGGGAGGAGTTAATAGACCCAGGAAAAATAATCAAATTCAAGAGACTTCATACATCACTTGCATATGTATGAAAGCATTAGATTTTAACTAGAATGAATAATTGTTTGCTAGTGAATTTTGAATGATGTTTTTTGAATGAAAAGAATAAATAAAATTGTACATATGTCAAGTTTTAATAATGGTGTTAGTTGAATGCATGAAGTGGTTTTTCCTTCATGAATAAATAGCTCGTTTTAATAAATTAGCATAGGCTTATCTTTTGAGAAAAATAATTTTTAATTCATCAAACATGATACACGTTTCTTGTTTTTAAAAGGGGTGTTATAAAAGTTATCATGGAAAGGGAGGCTTGTGCCTCTTATACCTTGCATCGCTAAGCTTTCCTATCATTAGAAGGGCAAAAAAAAAATATTTTATTTTTATTAGGTCAAGGGTGCCATTAAGAAAACTATTTTTTTACCTTGTTGTAGTTGGGACACAACACAATTTCATAGTAGGGAAATAACTTAAAGGGAAAGAGTGGTAAGAATTTTTGAGGTTTTATGGTCAAAGGGTTGTCATTGATTCTTTGTGATGATGCTAGCTCTATATCCATGAAATATCTTGGCAAACAGTCTAATTCTTGAGTGGGGAAGCCCAAAATAACTACCCTTACTTGCTTATTAAATGGAAACAACAATATGGGAGGGATATCTTGGACAAGAGTTGGGAAAAGGAAGCTTAAAGCAATATGAAAAAAGGGGAAAAATATTTTAATGAGTGCAAGAAGGAAAATTTTATCATAGGTCAAATTTCCATTTTTTTAATGGAAGAATATTTTTTTAAAGTGAAAACCCCTTACGAGGCCACCTTGATCTGTGAGACCATGACTAGGGGGTTCTACACCATCAAAGTCACTTGGGATTCACACCCGACCCTTCCCGCACCAACATTATCAATTGGATTTTGGGTACCCAATTCAATTTTTTGGTAGGGTGGAGATTCGGACCTGGGACCTCCCTTGGAGGATTGCCCTCTCCTCTCCAACTCACCTACAACACTTGGGTGAAAAAAAAAAATTGGAAGAATGTTTTGAAAGGAATGAATATTTTGTTATAAATTTTCAATTTCTAATAGGTATTCAATGTTATAACAAATTGAGTATCTTGTCTTGTGTGAAAGAAAGATGAAAAATTCTAGGTTTTAATAATTATTTTGATTTAGCTTGTTGGGTCATCATTTTAGTTGCTAAAATGTAATTCATGGTGTCTTTGGGTGAAATTTCCTTAGTAATTTTGATTTCAAAACTACATGAAGGGTTTTACCTACTTAACCTATGGTAAAAAAACATATATGAAGCTTGTATAGAACCACTTTATGACTCAACCTTGTTACAATTGAGATAATACTTGTTCTACCGTAAGATTTTCAACTTGGAATTCAATTTGTAAAATTTTTAACTCCATTCAACCAGGTTTTAATAAAAAATATTGCTCTATTTCATACTTTTGTTTGGTTAAATATGGATTAAAATCATGTTCTGATCATGGTATTTTTAACTAAGTATCATTTGTTAAATTTGACTTTATTCTAGAGTATTCACATGGATCCCATGTCTATGCCTACCTTATTATGAGGTATTTAAGTTGGATACCTCTACTTTATATTTAAGCTTTTAAATTAGTTACAACATAAATTATAACATTACCTTATAATGACGCATTATTTTTAGTTGCAAAAGTGTTACCTTACCTTTTTTATTTGGAAGAACTATGAAACTTCAAACTAGTTGCACTCATAGTAATGTGTGTTTTATACTCGACTCTATTTATATAAGAGGAGTACTCTATGTTTTAAACCTAAAAGAAAAAGAGAAATTTATAAGAGCATCATAATAAAATTTTCACTGGGGTTTCAGGGGAGAATGGAGGAGCAACGGAGGCGACAGGGACATAATTCAAATATTTGAAGGTGAGAAGGATCCTCGTGACCCAGAGAATCAGGATGCATTGGGTGAGGATACAAGTGCAGGTAAGCCACCTAATGAGATAGAGGACGAATAGGATTCTACTCCTATTCAAGTTGAAAAATTCTGATGAGATGAACCCCATTACAAAGATCTTGACAAAGGGGTCCATTCGGGAGTTGTGAGCCCCAAAAACATCCTATCTTTCACGGAGGCCCTCAAAGGTAAAATGAGTGATTTATTTGACTCTCTCCCACAAGTCATCCTCGAAAGGAATAGAGTAATCACTTCTTCGAGCATTATGTATGGGTTTTTATCCTTGGAAACCTTTTTCCTAGTAGGAAAATTCATAGGAAGGAGACCAGATATAGAAACCATACAAAAATGGGCTTTTTCCAAGTGGAATACGATAGGAAATATGGAGATCATTGTGTTGTCTATAGGTTTCTTCATCATCCATATCAATAACCATGAAGATTTTAGTTGCATACTGACAAGAGGGTCATATTTTTTAGGTAGGTGAAGCCTCTTTCTCAGACCATGGGGTGAGGACTTTGACCCTGAAACACAAAGCATTAATACCACCTCCATGGGTTCATATACCAAATCTTCCTATTTGGTTTTTCCATGAGTACTTCCTCAAAGGGATTGCAAGGAATATTGGTGAACTCATAGCTATTGACCATTCCACCCTGGCTAGGTCGAGAATGATCCATGTAAGGATATGCGTGAACACCAATCTAGATTTTGAGCTTCCCACCTTTATGAAACTTAAATATGGGACATACTTGAGAAAGTAGGCCATTGAATATGAGAATAAGCTAATATTTTGTGTGGAGTACCGAACCCAGGGTCACCTCAAAAATTAGTGCCCGAAACCTGGTTATCCCAAAATATGCATTGAAGAAACCCTATCCAAGAGGGTTTGATGCTAAAGGACATACTAGGAATCAAGGATTCTGGTTTCCAATGAACAAGGGAGTCTACAAGAAAAATAGGAGCAATCAAAACAACCAGGTTCAAGGAGTTGGACCTCAACAATAAAAAAAAAGAAATAGGTATCATGTTAGGCAGACCAGGAAAAAATAGGTAAGTCCTTTGATTTCCAAATACAATAAATTTGAAATACTTTCTAAGGATGGTGTTGATCAGAAAAAGTAAGGAACTAAGGAGTCTTGCTCTATTTTAGACCTTCTGATAAGCCTAGAGTCCCCATCAATATTAGGGCCATCAAATGCACCCTCACCTTGTTATCCCTTAAACTGCCCTTATGGTATGCCCTAAAATCTGGAAGAACACAGGAAAAATATGAAAGAAGAAGATATAAAGACTAAAACCATTGAAATTATGGTTAGCGATGGCTGTGTTAGCCCTATTTTACAATAAATTGTCCCTCCTATATTTAGCCCTAAATAAACAAGGAGTTCAATGAAATCCCCCATTGATTGTGGCAGTGAAAAAAGAAAGGAAGGATATCAATGGATGAACATTTCAGAAGAGGGATTGAAGATGATATTGCAAATGGGACTCAAAAGACATTATTTTCTCTAGTTATCAACATCCTCAAAGATGATAACAAACCCAAAAAACCTCCTCCACCCTAGGGTAGGGGGAGAGGGAAGAATTCAAAATTTTTTAAATGAAGTTCCTCTCATGGAATGTGAGAGGCCTTAATGGCCTAACTAAACAAAGAGTGGTTAGTTCATTAAGGAGAGAAATTAATCCTATAATTTTCATAATGCAAGAAATAAAAATTGATGTTGTGCTATCAAGGAAAATTTCCTCTAAAATATGGAAACATGGGGAAGTAGCCTTTAGCCAAGATAGAGGTATCTCTGGAGGATTAATGTGTTTGTGGGACCCAAGGAAGTTGGAAGGAAAAATCGTTCAGTTCGATGATAGGATTTTGAGTGTCTTATTTCATGACATGGATAATAATTTCTCTTGGATCCTGTCCAACGTCTACACTCCTAACTCACTTCAAGGGAGAGCATTTTTGTGGGAATATCTAAGCAACATGTAAGAGGTGTTTCATAATATTCCTTGGGTTGTTGCAAGGGATTTTAACATGTCCCTTTATCCTTAAGATAAAAGAGGAGGGATAGGTTTACCCAGAATAAGCATGGATGAGTTTAATGAGTTCATTAATACCAATGATGTTATGGATGTCAAGCTCAAAGATGGCAACTTCACATGGAGTAATAGAATATCAGGAAACCAAATTATTCAAGACATATTAGACATTTTTTTTAATCCTAAGAAGCCATTACTATGTTTGGAGATGCAACTCTTCATTCTTTGCCTAATATTGCATCTAACCACAATCCAATTCTGTTAGAAATGTAGAAGGCTCATCCTTTTATAAGGCCCTTTCATTTAGAATAAATGTGGTTAAAACATCCTAATATGAGAGACCGTATTACCCAATGGTGGTAACACTCTAGTCAGGGGAGCCCATCCTTCAAACTGTCCCAAAAACTAAGCCTCGTCAAAGTTAGCCTCAAGGTATGGAACAAGGAGATATTTGGGAACTTGTTTGAAAACAAACAAGCTGTGTTTGAAAGACTCGCTTGCATTGAGAAGAAAATTTAGAATAGAGTTTGTGATGAAGCTACCAGGATCGAGGAAAGAAAAACTCTACTTGAATACCATAACATTCTTTCTTATGAGGAAATTTATTGGAGGCAGAAGTCTAGAGCTTTGTGAATTAAACATGAAGATATGAATTCCAAATTTTTTCACATCACAACTTTGAGGAATAGAAGCAACAATAGGATTAGGGATTTGGTTAAATGGGATGCCTCTTCTACTCAAAATATCCATAATAGTGGAGATAAAGTGGTCTCTTATTTCAGCTCCATCCTTGGTGATAAGGCCCCTTGTCTTGCCACAACCAAAGAGTCAATGCTTCAATTTATTCCTCAGTCCATCAATAGTGAGATCAATGTAAAACTCAATGCTCTTTTCTTAGATGAGGAAATCAGACAAGCCATGTTCTCCATGGATCCTAATAAGGCTCCGAGCCCTAATGGATTCCCACCCCTTTTTTCCAAACCTTTTGGGACATTGTAGGGTAAGATGTGTGCTTAGTCATTAAATAATTCCAATATTCTAAACACATTCCTCACAACTATAATTCAACTTTCATTGCTCTTATTCCCAAAGGGCCTACTCCCAAATATATGGTGGATTTTAGGCTGTCAGCCTTTGTAATGTTATTTAAAAAATCCTAACCAAATCAATTGCTAACCAAATGAAATAAGGATTACCTTCCATAATTGACCCCTGCCAAGGAATTTTAGTCTAAGGAAGGTTTATTCTCAATGGAGTCATCACCATCCATGAAGCCCTCCAATATATATCTCAATACAAAAGCCTACCTTTACCCTCAAAATAGACACGAACAAGGCCTATGATCATATAAATTGAGAGTTTGTGATTTCTATTTTGTTGAATTTTGGGTTCCATCCCGATTGGGTAAGGCTCATCAAAGGATGAATTTTTAAACCATGGTTCTCCGTCCTCATCAATGGTTCCATGACATGGTTCTTTCAGAGCAACAGAGTCATTAAATAAGGAGATCCAATTTCTCCTATGCTCTTCATAATTATTGCGAAATCCCTCAAAAGGACCATCAAAGCCAGCTGTAGTGCCGATGTCATTTCTAGGATAAAAGTAATGTCCTTAACCAATCCAGTTAATCATCAACAATTTGTTGATGACACTTTGTTTCTTACCCTCGCTTCTATGGGTGAGGTCAAGATCATCAAACACATTTTGACTCTTTATGAGGATGCTGCTGGCCAAGAGGTAAATTTCAACAAAAATAAGATTTAATTTCTCAATACTCCTATTCCCAGGCAGTCCAATATTTCAAGGATACTGGAGTGCTCTATATCTACCCTTTCTACTTCCTACATGGATCTCCCACTTTTCACAGTCACTCCAGTTGAATCTATGTGTAATAATGTTTTGGAAAGAAACCAAAAGGAACTCATAGGGTGGAAAGGGCATCTCTTATCCTAGGTTGGTAAATAAACTTTGACTATGGCCTCCCTCCAATGTATTCCAATTTATTTCTTATCAATGTTTAAGGCCCCAAATATGGTGTATCATAAAATTAAATAGTGTCAAAAAAACTTCCTCTTGTCTGGTCTTGAAGATAAGCAATGTATCCACTTAGTCACATGGAACAAGATATGCCGACCAAAGGAGGATGGAGGATTGGGCCTTAGAAGAATTATTCACCTTAATACAACCTTGTTGGTAAAACAAGCTTGGCGCTTGATGATCAATGTGGAGAATGAGTGGACTACAATTGTGAAAAGGAAGTATCTTCAAGGATCAAATTTTTTGAGTATTGCAGTCCCAAGCAGAGGATCGACTTGTTGGAAATCCATATTGAAAAGCAGAGATATAGTTATTAAAAGGCTTAAGGTGGATCATGGGAAATGGCAAAAACATTAGTTTCTATGAGGACAAGTGGACTAGATGCAAAGCCCTCATAAAGGATCCTAACTTGGCTAGGTTAAAATACCACACTGATGAATTGTTTTGAAAAAAGGTAGCGAATTTCTTGTGTCCTGATAATAACAAGTCTAGGTGGAAATCCATAAATATTGATGGTTTGGAGGTTGAATCTAAGGCTTTAGAAAATATTTTGAGGTAGCAATTTATTCCTTCAGCTGGGGTAGAAGATCATGTTTGTTAGGCAAAAATAGAGAGTGGCAATTTTTCTGTCAAGTTGGCCTACAAGCTTCTGCTGAAACCTGAGGATCCTCCATTTCAAGCTCAGCTGGTGTGGACTAAAATATTGATTCCTAAGATATCCTTTTTCTATTGGATTGTCATCTAAGGTATGATCCTCACCATAGATATCAAGGTATTTCTACCTTAACACTCTCATGTATGGTTTAATACAACTATAAAAAAGAACACTTTGCAATAACCAAAAAATATCGAAAGAATGAAATCAAAGTTAATCGCAACTTTAGGATGGCTATGTCCTTACCTCTAGGAGGGCTCAATCCATGTAGATACCACAAATCAAAATTATATGAAAATATGATAAATTCCAAACCTAATCTATTCCTATTTATACTAAGTAGTGAATAAATAATGATAATCAAATATAATAGTCGACTAGGCTATTAGGGTTGTAACATGGCTCCCCTCCTCGAAAAGCTTTGTCCTCAAAGCTGGAAATGTCTAGAAAATACTTTTTGGTTCCCATGTAGCATCTTCTTCAGGTAGGTCCTACCATTTGATGAGGAATTCTTTGATGTGACGAGATCTCAGCATACATGTTCTACTTTGTAAAATTGCTTCAGGCTGGAGATATATACGTCCTTCTTCATCGAGTACTGGTAATTCTGATTGAGAATGTACTTTCTGGCCGATCACATTTTTGAGATAGGAAACATGAAATATTGGATGTATACGAGATGAGGGAGGAAGCTCTAGTTGATATGCCACTTCTCCAATGCGATGCACTATTTTGTAAGGGCCATAAAATCATGGAGCCAACTTTTGACTGGTCTTGATCTTCAATGACAATTGTTTGTAGGGTTGCAAATGCAGGAACACCATATCACCTGTATTAAATTATCTTTTCGAACGGTGTGTGTCTTGTTGCTGCTTCATACGATTTTGTGCTTGGACCAAGTTGTCTTTGAGAATGTTGAGCATTGATTATCGATGTTGGAACCAATCGTCTACTTGGGCCACTTTGGAAGAACCTGGAACATAATATGCTATTGTTGGTGGTTTGACTCCATACAATGCTTCAAATGGAGACATCTTAATGGAATAATGGTACGAAGTGTTGTACCACCATTCTACCAAGGAAAGCCAATGACTCCATTGATATTGTTTATCTTGAGCAAAACATCTTAGATAGGTACCCAAACATTTGTTAACTATCTCAGTTTGGCCATCTATTTGTGGATGGTATGTAGAGGACATATTCAACTTGGTACCACTAAGATGAAATAATTCTTTCCAAAAATTGCTAGTAAATATGGGATCACGATCACTTACAATATTTTTAGGCATTCCATGCAATTTGAAAATTGAATCCATAAATACCTTAGCCACTTTGCTTGCTGAAAATGGATGTTGTAAAGCATGGAAGTGAGCATATTTGGAGAGGTGATCCACTACCACAAAAATTACTATTTTGCCTTCTGATTTAGGAAGACCTTCAATAAAATCCATTGAAATATGTTCCCATTGGTGATCTGGAATAGGTAATGGTTGAAGCAATCCTGGTGATTTGACTGTTTCACCCTTATTGCGTTGGCATACTTCGCATTCAACCACCCATTGTTTAACCTCTACTTTTAATCCTTTCCAATAAAAGGATTGTTTTATCCGCATATATGTTTTCAAAAAACCTGAATGTCCTATTGATGGAGAAGCATGCGATTCATCCAAAATCCAGGATTTGATTGTAGAATTGTGTGGAATGTAAATGCAATTCTTTCTTCTTAAAACCTTGTCATCATAGAAAAAAAGAGGATGCTTGGATGAACCCAACAACAATTCCTGAATTATTTGAGCAGTTTCTGTATTTGACAACCATTCTTCTTGCAGCTAAGAAATCCATTGGGAACATGGACCTGAAATAGCATTAATAACCACTTCATCTTCATATTTTTGTGATAATGCATCTGCTGCCACATTTTATTTCCCTTTCTTATACTCGATAACAAAATCATATCCCAACAATTTTGTTAACCACTTGTTTTGCTCTGGATAAGAAAATTGTTGTTCTAGAAAATGCTTGAGACTACTATGATCTGTTTTAATAATAAAGTGACTACTGATTAAGTAGTGTCTCCATTTCTCCACCGCATGTAGAATAGCCAACATTTCTTTCTCATATGTGGACCTTCCCAAAAATTTTCCTGAAAGTTGTTTACTTTCGAATGCCAAAGGATGTCCCTCCTGCATTAGTACTGCCCCAATACCTATTCCTGAAGCATCACATTCAATCACGAATGGTTTGTGAAAATTTGGAGTTGCCAAAACTGGAGTAGTACACATTGCTTCTTTGAGGGCCTCGAATGCTTGAGTGGCTACTTTCGACCAATGAAAAGCATCCTTTTTTGTAAGAGCCATGAGAGGAGCTACAATTTTTCCATAGTTACGCACAAACTTGTGATAGTAGTCGGTAAGACCCAAAAAACCATGAAGTTTCTTGATGGTTTTAGGTAAGGGCCAATCTTGAATTACCTTAATCTTATTAGGATCCACTTTAACACCTTCATGAGAAACGATATGACCCAAGTACTCAACTTCTTGAACACCAAAGGAGCATTTAGAGTGTTTGACAAATAATTTTTCCTTGTGTAGTATATGAAGAACCCTTCCCACATGCATCAGATGATCCTTCCATGTTTTACTATATATGAGTATGTCATCAAAAAAGACTAGGATAAATTTGCGAAGGAGTGGATGAAACACATGGTTCATGAGACTTTGGAATGTGGATGGGGCATTAGTGAGACCAAAAGGTATGACCAGGAATTCATAGTGACCTTCATGAGTACGAAAAGTTGTTTTAGGGATGTCCTCTTCCCTAACTCTAATTTGGTGAAAACCAGAACGTAAATCCAATTTTGTAAAAAAATTTGCACCATGTAGTTCATCTAGTAAATCATCAATGACAGGGATAGGGAATTTATCCTTGATGGTGATTTTGTTAAGGGGATGAAAATCAGGACACATACGCCAAGAATTGTCTTTGCGATGGGCCAAAACTACTGGTGAAGAATAAGGACTAGTGTTGTGATGGATGACTCCATGTTCTAAAAGTTCTTGGACAATTTTCTCAATTTCTATTTTTTGAGGTTGGGGATATCGATAAGGACGACCATTAGGAGGAAGACTTCCTAGGACAAGGTGTATGGCATGGTCATGAGATCTTTTGGGAGGTAGTCCCTTTGGTTCTTGGAAGACATCATCATAGTTAGCCACAATGTTTTGCAGATCTTCTGATTGAATTTTTGGCATATCTTGTGCTTGCCTTTCCATACAATTAATTTGAGCAATGAATCCATAACTACCTTTTCTTAATATTTTCTCCATGCTGTGAGAACTTACTACCCTTGATGGAGGTGTTGGAATTCCTTGGAGGCGAATGGTCTTTCCATTTTCTTTCCATTCCACAAAGCGTTGCTTGTAATTAAAACTGATCGTGTCCAATTGTTCTAACCATTCAACTCCCAAAATAACTTATGAATTCCCTAAATTCATAACAAAGAGAGGCCCATGCCAAGTATAACTTCCCATTTGTAATGAAATTGGAGATGTTCTACCGATACATTGAGCATTTCCTCCATTTGCAATTATAACTTGAAACTTATCTTGATTGGAGGAGTTAATGTGTAAGTTTAATGCCTTGGCTATTTTTGTGTCGATAAAATTATGAGTACTTCCTGAATCAATCAACACATTTACCTTCCTTTGTCGAATGAATCCTGATACCTTGATTGTATGGTGAGATGATATTCCCATAAGAGCATGTACTAAAATTGCCATAGTGTCCTCTTCAACTACCACCTCCCTGTGTTCAATTTGTTCTTCTGTTATGGGGGAGTCAAGTGAATTGATATCCTCTATTTCCTCTTCATCTTCCTTGTCATCATATTCTATTTGAAAGTTTTGTCTTGGTACACATGCTTGATATTTTGGATGGTGATTGCGACATTTATAGCAGTAATATCTTGATGGTTGATCATTTCTATGGAAAGAGTTGTTGCGATATTGATGTCGACTATAGGAATCACGTCGGACAGATGTTCCATATTGCACCTTTTTCTCAGCCAACTTGGCAACCTTTATACAGGTATCTAAAGTGTATGGATCATGCAAGTCAACTTCAATTTGAATATTCTCTTTCAACCCATTTCTAAAAGTGGATACCACCACATCGGATGGTAAGTTCCCTGCGTAAGAAAGCAAACTAGTGAATTCTGAAATATATTCCCTTACTGATCCTGTTTGCTTAAGTGACAACAACCGAACCATGTATGAAGATGAAGATCCCTCATCAAATCTATTGAGGAAAAGTGTGTTGAATTCATCCCATAAGATGGGTCGACTATGCTCATATTTTTGCCATGCAAACCATTGGTAAGCTTCAGTACCTAGTTTGGAGGAAGCATAAGGAACTTTTTTGGATTTGGGAATCTGGTATAAATCTAAAATGCCTTCCATTTTAGCTAACCACCCACGTGGATCATTACCCTCAAAGGTAGGCATATCAATGCATGGGAAATTAACACCATTAGGACCTCTTGGTTGTTGATAAACTTCCTCTCTATCCTGATCCTCATTATTCCTCTGTCTATGGAAGCAATTTGGGGCAGGAGGGGTTGTTTGGTTTTGGTTGGTCATTAGTTGTGTCAACATTGAAGTCAAATTATTCATGCCCTCTAGTAATTGAGTGACACAAGTTTGCATATTTTGGTTGTTTGCATTGGGGTTTTCTATTTCCTCATGTGTGAGATTCTCATGGGAAGAGGTAGGAGAAGGAATGGGAGCCATGATGTTAAGAATTGGATGATCGGGATCAAAACTATTAATGCATAAAGGAGAGTTGTATTGTGTACCTTTGTTTTGGGAAGGTCTTCTTGGTGATCTTAGGAGTCCTTCATTTGGATTCTCTGAGCTTGATAATCGATCGTTTGGTCCTTTGGTCCACCTTCCGCTCATGCACTTGCCAAGAGTTTCTGCTTAAAAATTTTATCTTCAAATTCTGTAAAAAATTTGGTTAATTTGGCAAAAAATTGGGTTTGTTTTTCTGCTTCAACTGTCGCTCCAACTACGACACGGAATTGAGTTTGAATCTCAAGGGCTAGTTTGGATTTGAACTCCAATGACTATATTTTAATTTTCAATGACTATCAATCTCAAGGCTATATTTTAATTTTCAACTACTATAACCAAGCAATGAAATCCATTTACTTTTATGCTTTACACCTAACACACGATTTGACACTCAAGAAGGTGATAGGGACTAATACTATGAATACTCAATATGAGACATGAGACACGACACAACAATTACTAGGATATGACATGAAAGATGAATTGATAAGGGACAACACAAACTCAACATGATAATCGAGACAATGACAAAGACACGACGCGACCATGACAACGATAAGGATACAATGTAGGAGATGACACGAAAAGGGATAACACCAACTCAACATGATAATCGATACAAAAAAAAAGACATGACATGACCACAGGGGATAGGGAATGTGATGACAACAAGACCAAAGGCATGGAGACATAGAACTTAGATAGTGAGGTATGAAAACAACAACATGAAGACAAGGAGGAGATGAGACCAAATATGTGGAACACAAAGGACAAACATAGAGGACTTAGACAACAAGGAATAGAGACAACATTATGGAGACAAGGAGGAGATGAGATAGTGAAGACTAGGCAAAAAATAACACGAAGGACACGCTACATGATAAGACAACAGGGTGACAACAACTAGATGTAACTCAAAGTATAGGACACGTGGAACCAATAGGAATTAGGGTAGAGAATGGTTGATGTACATGAAACTAGGCTTATGTATGACCAAAGTAAAATTTAGTTAGTAGCATTGAATTGGATATAAAGCGGTAGATAAATATCACACTCACGATGTGGGATAATCGTTTTACAACCTTAAAAAATAATATAAATATATTTTATCCGACCTTAGGTTAAATGTCGAATAAAAATTATATCATCCTTTATATTGGATAGCGATGCAGACTATTTTTAGAGGTAATTGATAGACAATGAATGATTTAGAAGGAAATCAAAACGATGAAGGGATTTCAATAGATCAGAAGATGACTAAATTTGGATCAAGGTGGTTTCAAGCAGAGGAAAAGAAAAGAAAATTAACTGATAAGGATGTTCTTGTTTGATATTGGGAACACGTCGGTGATGCACCAAATTATAATCATAAAGAGAGGGAGATAGTGCAATATTTACATACCTGAATATGCAGATTGAGTAACATGTGGTATTGCTCGTAAATTTTTTGATGTAGCACCCACTAAGTATGAAAAATTTTAGGGTTTTCTTCAAATATTTTCCTATGTTGATTGGACGAACAAGCAATATTTACAAAGAAGCTTTGAAACATTTTTTTTTTAAATTTGAATGCTCCCTAGAAACAAAGTCACACTCACATTGGCTGAAGCCCCAGCTGGACTCCACATGTATTCCTAGAATCAGTAAACAAAGGAGAGCGTGTGTTACTTAATTATCCTAGATTTCTTCTTATGCTTAGATTGCGCTTACTAGTGTGAACCGCCTGGTTTCCTTACTATAACCTTCGTAAATTGCTATTAATTTCATAGATAAACTATTATACCCATCGGAGGATCACCTAATATGATACCACTTATTAAGGTATTTCTACCTTAACACTCTCATGCACGGTTTAATACAACTATCAGAAAGAATACTTTACAATAACCAAAAAATATCGAAAGATTGAAATCAAAGTTAATCACCACTTTAGGAGGGCTACGTCCTCACCTCTAGGAGGTCTCAGTTTGTGTAGATACCGCAAATGGAAAATCAAATGAAAATATGACCTAATCTATTCCTATTTATACTAAATAGTGAAAAAATAATGATAATCAAATATAATAGCCAACTAGGCTATTAGGGTTGTAACAATAGACAATATGATCAAGAGAGGTATCATGGTTCCTAACAAATGTTTTCTTTGCAGGGTGGATTGGGAGTTTGTGCATCATTTATTCCTTGATTTCTCGGTGTACACATGCATCCTAAATGGTATTTTTTAAAATTTTCATATATCCTAGGCTAAACCTACCTCCATATATGATTTTTTCCTACAATGGCCCAACCCCTTTGCTAACACTTGTCTAAGGTTTATGTGGAAAATCTACCTCCATCATTTCCTTTGGAAAGTTTGGCTAGATAGGAACCATAGAGCCTTTTATGAAACTAGGATGTCCTTTTCTTCCATCATCAACAAGATTTTGGCCTTTGCTAGCAAGAATGTCATTTTATATCCCTTATCCTCTAAATCGGTTTCCTTATTTAAGATTTCGTTAGGTCAATCCTTCATTCCTTTAGAGGATAAGTCTATTCTAGTTCCTCCTAACCTTAGATCAGGGTCCATGTGGATTACCTCCCCATCATACTGGTTCAAGCTGAACTTTGATGGAGCTACCAAAGGAAACCCTGGCAGGGCTGGGGCAGGCGGTGTGTTGAGAGATCATCAAGATCACCTTATTTTTGCTTTTGTAGAAAACCTAGAAATTTAGAAGAACAAAAAAGCTGAAGCTAAAGAAATATGGAGAATATTGGTCATTTTCAAAGATATCCAAGATAGATTTATCATGGAAGGGGACTCACTCAACATCATAAACATCCTAAAAAATAATAAAAAACCCCCATGGAGGATTGAGGCCTGCATCAAGGAAGCTAGGATCCTGATTGGCTGCAAATGTAATATAGTGGTCCAACACTCTTTTAGAGACTCCAATAAGGTGGTAGATATGCTAAAAAATGGATTTAATACTAACAGAATCATCACGTGGACTTAGGGATTGCCACATGGTGTGGAATTTCTAGTTCAAAATGACAAAATATGATGTGGACGACTAATGTCTGGTTCGAGTGTAAATTTCCAATTTTAATCCAAGTTGATCCTTGTTTTCGGCCTCAAGGAGGAAGTTCCTTTTTTGTCTCCTTTGGTTTATTATTTTTTTGAGAAGGATTAGCTTTGATAAGCATGGAATTAGGCATGGTTTCAATGGGCGTATTGACAGTTCAATTCGCACTTTCCTAAGGAATGCCAATTAATATTGGGCTTGGTCCCAATGTGGGTATTTGATGGCCCCATATCACGTGCTAAGTGTTGTCATCAATGTTGGATGCATCAAATTTCCTGCCATGCCTACCCATTAAAATTTCCTCATGATTCAAAGGATAGGTATCTAGATAGTTACATTTTCTTCAAATATCACACGAGCTTTTTGCTTATCAAAGGTGGCACGTAGACCATCCTACAGGTGTCCTCGAGTACAGTGTTTATCCCTATGCATGGTGCCATCCCCTAAGGTAATTCCCACACCAACCAAGGCTACATCCATAAGCTTCCCTCCTTTTCTAATAAGCACCGATTTAATTTTCCATCAAAGGTAAATCCAAATATTTTTGAGAGCAAGAGTAAGGCAACATCTGCCTTATTTATTTCCTTGCAGTTGGTAGTAACTGTGCTCACAGGGTTTGTGCCATGACATTCGTCGAGCTGAGCAACATCGATATGGAACCCCTGGTGGAAGTTATCCTTACTGAGAGGGGTTTCACTCCATTTTTTAATTTGTTCACTAGGGCTGAGAGAGAGATTACTATGGCGGTGCTGAAATCGTGGGAAGTCAGCAAGGATGATAGTAAGGTGAATGTTTGTGGATGGGAGTTCATCATCAACGTTCATTTTCTAGCAATAATTATGGGATAGGCAGCCAAGGGCAGATCAATTCACAAGGAGAAGAATAATTAGGATGTGGAGCTCAAGAAATTTAAGGATAATTCAAGGATTTTCAAAGAAGGCAAAACTGATCTACTGCATACTGACCTTCCCACCCCTTGGAATGTTGTTATGAAAATGTAAAGGAGTTCATAACTTCTGAGAACCCTAGAAAAGTCCTTATCAGTTTTCATTATGCTTTCGTCAACTTTTCTTGTAATTTAAACTCGATTAGTATTCCTCACTTCTTGTTTAATTCCATCAACTACACTATCAATTCATGTAGAAATAAGAAAGGGGCTGACCTTTCCATACACTAGGGTTTATTTAAGTTAATCTATAGCCACATCCTTGTAAATTCTCCCTAGAGTAACCATCCCATTGCTTCTCAAGCAAAAATTTCCAAAGGCAAAGACAACCCTAGCCTCTCTAAGCCTTATGGGGCATCTTCAACAAAGAAGAGGGGGATGGATCTTCTGGCCAAAGGAGGGCTTGCAAGAAAGAGGTTAAAGATCAAGGACCTCAAAGGCCTCATCAGATCCTCACTGTGCCTAAGGAATAAGCTTATCTAGGATAGCTCAAAAGTTCTTGAGGTGGACTTTGAGGATGAGGATCTTGACCCCAACGATGTCATCCTGAAGAATTACATTATCACTACATATTTGAATATAATATAGTAGATGAAGGGGATTCATGATGCGATGAACATCCTATATTTCCACGAAGGATTTCAGGGCCAAGAAGAGTCCAAGACGGTGGAGGTGAAGGAAGAGTCGAAGGATGATGTGAAGGAAAATTTTAAGGAAGAATATGAGTACTATAAGAAGGCCTAAGTTGTTACTTCCTGTTTCATCCTGATGGCTACCCTACGTGGATCTGGGTTTATTTTGGGGGTTAATTTCTTTTGTTGATCTGTTGGCTATTCTGTAGGTTGTTTCATTTTCCTTATCTTGTGAATGGGTGGGGTTATCTTGAGGTATAATCATGTTCTCATAGGACCAAGGGTCCTTAGTTTTTTATGTTGTATTGGCTCAACAATCCTAAGCTATTTTTTATAATGAGGTATTGGGTCAACCTATGAAAATATGAATCTAATAAAATATTTAAATTACCAAAAAAAATAATAAAATTTTCACTAAAATTTTTCTTTGGGATATTTTCTAAAGAATTATGGATTTATGCTTACAAGAGAAACTATAATATCCATAACCTATCCTCCTACATATGAGTAAATACTGATGAACTTACGTTTTTATATAGAGTTTATGGAAAAATCTTAAGTACCCTATTCAATTTTAGCTATTATAGCATTAATGAATATTTCAATAAATAATTTCCAAATATCATATAACTAGATGCGTAAAAGTTGAGTTCAATCTAATGACTATAATCATGACTATTACATGATTGAGAACTATGATTCCTAAAGTTAAGTTGATTGTTCTTCTAGAATTGGAATTGTTCACCCTTGAGATTAATGAATGTTGTCCTATTATAGTTCTATCAAGTATAACTAAAGAGCTCCTTTCAATATTATGATTAAATAGTATGAATGATTTTCTTGGATAAAGGAAACTTTTTATTACTTTAGAATAAGATGAATTGATTTGCATGGCTAGAATTGCCAATACTAGTAGTGGGTTTTAAGAGGTCATCATAAATATGTACAACTAACTCTACATTCTATAGTCGAAATGTCAATGTAAAAAATATAATTGTGTAGTTGTAGTTTTCATGAAAGGAGAAAAATTAGTGAATGGAATTGTATGTAATGCATTAAATTATGATTCCATGGCATGTTACATGGTTGATCATTATACTTGTGATTTTGAAACTAGTCAATAATTTATTTTAGATAGATAGAGAGAATGTTTAAAAAATATGTGCACCACAAGTGTAGGTATAATATGCTAGATTGTAGAGAATTATGGTTCTATAATCATAAAAAAAGCTATTATGTATGCATAATAATTGCATCACCTACGATGCAAGTTGATCTTTGAACTAAAACTAAATTTGGTAATGAGTACATACTCATAGGATTCTGGTCTCTCTAGTTGGGTTACTTATGTGTATCTACCTCTCTATGAAGGGTTAGAATTTCACTATGTGAATTTAAAATGGGGACATTCGATGGAATGATACTTGGTTGGGTGATAAAGTTCTAAGATGATGTCTTCTCTCATTGAGCAATGGCTCAAAAATAAAATATAGTGATTGATTAAAGATCAATTTATACTATGACCATTGATAATGTTGTTGTACTTGTAAGAAAAATGGATATACATTCTTGTGTTCACTGTAGAAAGGAAAAATACCAATTTTAATGATTGTAAATGCTAAAGCTTAAACATGAATAAAAATTGGTTCTAATGGTGAAGCTATTTGATCATATTTGTTCTAGTGTAAATGAAATATTTCTATAGATGATATTATCCAATGTTTTTAGTTAATATAAAAAATATTGTTGATACTATTCAATTTTAGTTGACTAAAGAAAAATTTGTTACTCTTTGATTGTAAAAATTGTAGGACAATTATCTTTTGACTCCAAATTAAATAAGACATAATTACAATCTTCTATATATGGATTGTCAAACTTACTGAATCTTAGTTGAATATATTGGGAAGGAAAAATATGTATGATCTCTATGATTAACACCAGTATTACTCCAAATATGGTGCACTTAAACTACTTGACATATTCTGATATAAGTTGTAGTATGCTAAAATATTTGGGGATTTATAGAAAAGTGTCTATTTTATGTTTTTAAGGCTTCAATCATAAAATAGTTGTTTTTATCATAATATCTTGAATGTTCCAACTCTATCAATAGTTATTTGCTATCTAGAATTTAATTTCAATCCATGTAAGTCAAATTGACCAGCCTAAATTGTTTAAAATATTTATTATAAACTCATGGAAAATAGTTTATAAGATCAATGTATTGTTGTTTTTCTTTTAAAATGTTGATGTTATTTTATTAAAATATAGGATAACCTAAGCATCATACCTTACTAATGGAAGACAATACCTTGATTTGAAATGAAATCAAATATCTTCAATTATCTAGATTGGGTAAAATATTCAATGCTTATTTAATTGCTATCAAAATATCTTAAGATGATACCTTCAATACCAAGAGTGCTCATTGAAAAAATAGAGAAATGAGGAAGTATTCATTAGGTAGTGGATCTATTAGATAAATGATGAATATAATTCCTTGATCATTTTAAATATGAAATGATATGGTCTTATAGAAATAATCCAACATGTGATAGTTAATTTTGAAATTAATTATAATGGTTTACGAGTTGAATAGTTTGAAAATAAAAAATATATAAACTATTTTTAAAAAAATATGAAAATAAAGATAGTGTTTATGTATTTTTAAAAAGAACACTAATAACTGACCTTGTAGGTGATGGAGAGTCCCATTTTCATATATATGGGATGGGGGTGGACTAATATTGTTATTCCTTGGGGAGGATTATAGCAAACCCTATTGGGTGGTGGTTTTGGTTCCCTTTCTTCACTCAGTTGTTGCATTTTTACCATATTCTCTTAGTCATTTTTGCTTGCTAAATTTCCTAAAATCCTAAAATAAATATAAAGTCACAATTAAGGGATATTTTAATAAAAATTCCTCAAAGCATGACTCCTAAAAATCAATAATTCTAGGATCACCACTTTAAATGATGATCATAGTCATTAGTTAAATTTTAGGGTTTTTGATCTACGATCATGATTCTAGTGTGTTTTTATACGTATGGTTCAAATAAGGTGTCATTTAGATTAAAAATTATACTTTTTATTAAAATTATAATTTGGTTCATAGCCAATATTGACATTATACGATGTTTTGAATAGACCTAAAGGAATTTCATAATACAATGTAAAACTACTATGGACATAGGTTAAACTTGTTATGGTTAAAACAAATTCTATCTTGTAATTAACCTAAATATTTCTTGTTATGTCAACTTAGGTTAAAAATTTTTATGTAGTGAAGGGTTTGGTATTGGATATATACCCTCCTCCTACTCCTCATTTTCTAAATTAGAGTGTAGTGTAATATTTTCTATGGATACAATAATTATTTATGGTGCTTGTAGGTGCCCACTAAATCTTATTTTATCCATATTTCCTTTTTCTATAAGATTTGAGTGAATGTTTTACTTTTATTTATTTCTAAAAACTACTATGAATTTCAACATGGTACCAAACTAGGTGTGAAGAGGTATTGCTTGGTCATGAAGAAAGATGATTTGATGTCTCCAAATTTTCTTCCAAACTCTAGGGCAAAGTTTCTCTCATTGCTTCATAAGGATCTTTGCCAAAAGAAGCAAGGAGGTTATTCCACATTTTTCAATTCATATTTTCAATTTTATTAGAGATCTCTTGCCTACTCTAGTTCCTTTCTTGTTATTATCAAGGATATCTTGATGTTTTTATTTTTTTCTACATTCAAAATGGATCAAACCCTCCATGAAGTAATTATGGCATTGGATACATGAAAGGCCTTTGGCACAATTTTCTTGAATTTAAAAAATACCCTATACACCTTAAAAAAATGGTGGTCTATCAATAGGGATATGTTGTCATGCTCTATGGATGCAATATATTTAGTTCACTACACCAAATAGCAGTTGATTTCGATGGATGGTCATAATTTTTTATTGGGACTACCATTGGTTGTGGGTTTAAGGCACCATTGATCAATTAAGCAATAATATCACATGTTTTTGTAGTGTTACTCTTTGATTACTATGAATGGCAGATGTGGCTTGATAGCTAGAGGAGTCATCACTTGGATGCTCATGGAAGGAGGTCTCACATTTAGGTTAGACAAATTATTTTTGTTGTAAAGGCTCTAGGAGGTGTTTTCTATAGGGGAATCACCATCTAAGAAACCTCTATTGGTCCTTATTTATTGGCCATATTATGCTCACAAAGATACTTACAGGTGAATAATTACACATATGAATCTCTAGCTCGAGCACCTATTACATAGTTAGCACATTGGATATGCTTATATTATAAGTAGGTGTCTGAAGGACATGTTCTATCTTTTCCAATAGGATGTGATTTAGCCCCATGAGACTAGTTTGAATCCCACCTAAAGAACTATATTGGATTTCAAAAAATGCAAATGTATTAGCTAATGTGGAGGTTAATGTAGGGGTTTCATGTAGAACAAAAATAATTTTTCTTATATATATCTACTCGAACAATGAAGCAAAGACAAGTGGAAATGATCAAGAAAAGTAGAGTATTTGAAGTGGAAAACCAAGATTGGAGCACAACAATTAATAAGATTTTGACAAGTGGTAGGTTGGGATTTGAACTTGAAATCCTAAGGTTTGAGCATTTAATTTTTAATATTTTGGGGTCCATTAAGGAAAAACATCTGGAGGCCATGTATTTTGTATAGGGAGTGTTTTAAACCTTTTTTTCAATTATATAATTTCTCAAGGTCTACACATTAGTGATATTAGTTCATGGACCTTATATGAGGTTAAGGGTTAGATTATGTAAGATGGACCATAAAGATTTTGTTATTTGTTTTATTGGGTGAAACTATAGTGTTTGATCAACTCAAATGATTGGCTTGATAAAAAGTAAGAACTTGTGGTTTATATTTTAGGAGGATAAAGCAAACATTCTTTATTATGAAACTCATCAACATATAGAATAAGAAGCTCTAGCTTTGTTTTCCTTGCTAATTGAACTAGATTTTCTTTTCCACATCAACTAAGAGAGTGACCCTATCAAGGTATGGCCAAAAATAGATGAGCATTAGGCTAATACTACTAAATTAAATTGTTTAGAAATAAATATTTCTTCTCTTAAACTAGTTGAGATTGATAACATTGAGTACTATATTATTAGATTCAAGGCTTTGAGGGTAGATATCACATATTCTAGAGGTGAAAATAAATATGATGTAGAATACATTAATACTATCCTTGCTAATCTATCCCCCTCCTTTTAGATGTTGAACCTAATGGTTCATTTGATTCATATGTTCTTGTAATATCAAAAGACTCTTGCTCTTGATTAATATTTTTGTCTCCCGGTGTTGGTTGTGGAGCTTGATTCTCTCTCTAATTCAAAGGTCTTGCTTTAAGTCAAAAATAGATGTTTTTTCCTTTGTAAATCTAGACCATTCTTTATTAGGTCACAGATCAAATGATAGGATTTTATTCTGGCATTTTTACCCTAAAATGTAATTCTCTTTTGTAAGAGGTTTTTTGGGTAACAACTGTGAGAGGGTAATAGGTCATGATAGAATGAAGAGGAGGTTACAGTGAATGTGTCATAGGTTGTATACCTTCTTTTTTTCTAGACAAAATTAAAAATATCTAGTTATTTTCTCTGTGGATGTAGCTCGTATTGGGTGAACTACGTATATTTGTGTCTCTTATATTGTGTTCTCATGCGTTATATTTCCATATTTTATTTATTGCTCACGTAACTATTCCTAGCACCTAGTTCATTTTTAGGTGACAATGAGAAATTATGGTGGGACGTAAAAAATACATACTCACAAAAGGAATTTATATCTATGGAGGGTAAGACCCAGGGGCTCAAGGTCCAAGCTAAGTATTCAAAGAAAATGAAGACCACTTATAGATATTGTAAGAGGGTAGGGGACATCCAACAAATAATTGCATACTAAATATGCAAAGGATTGAAGCTAAATTCTTGAAGCTTGGTGGACGTCTTCCAAATAATGAGGGAGAATTTGAAGAATCTTACTCAACCATAGATGCCCACTAGAGCATCCATTATGAGGGTAATATATCATTGTTACTAATATCTTCTCTCCTTGGCCTCTCAATTTAGATAATGGTGGTGTTGAAAACATAATCTGGTTCAAGGCCAACTCTATTTTGGGTAGGCCTAAGGGCATTTCATTGTACGATGTATTAAATATTTATAATATTTTATTATGTGATCCATATGGATGCAGGTTAACCTTGTTATTATTAAATATCTTTGTATCTTGTAATTAACCGAAATCCCTCTTGTTTTGTTAGCTTAGATCAAATTTTTTTATGTAATTAGGGGTTTGGTATTGGTATAATACCCCTCCTACTTATTTTCTCAATCAAAGTGTTATGTAATATTATCTATAGAAAGTAATTATTTATGGTTCCTATGGGTGCCCATAAAATTTCTCTTTTGTCCTTTTGCTTTCTATATAATATTTGAACAAATGTTTTTTCTTTTCCATTCATTTATGAAAATATTATGAATTTTAACAATTTTATGATCCATAAAACGGTGAAAAATGGCCATATCAAAAAGGAAAGTTATTTCATTTGATCCACTAAAAATACCCATCCCATCTCCTCATTTTATCACCATAGATTCACCAATTGAAGATTATTTTTACTAAGATTGTTGCCTCTATTGTTTCTATGATACACATCCCTCTTGCTCTCTTTATCTCTTTTTTCCTTTTAGGTGTAGCCAAATACATCGACCATTGGTTTACTTCCTTTCATAGAGGAGAACAATATAATCTACTAGGATTTGTAACCAAAGGTCATTAATTATCATTTAAGGACAAGTTTCCAAGGCAATTTAAACACTTTGCATATATTCTAGACATAATATCTCCTTACTATGGTGATAAAGCAAGCATGATAGGATATAAATGAGCCATTTATCATTATTATTTTATAAATGGTATGGTCCTTGATGCCCTAGACATCAAATAATCTATTTTTATTATGTTAGGATTAGCCCTAGTTTTTATATTTCTTTGGATAATCTTAGTGTAGTTTACTCTTTAATGCTATACTTTCATTTGTGCTTGGATTTGTATAGTCTTAGCTTTGATAATTGAATTATGGATTTACTGTGTGGATTTAGTCATTTTGGTTTATCTTGTATAAATTCATGTAATTGTATAAGATATCTACATTTTCCTACAAACATTTTGGTTAACCTAATATGAATATCCCTTCTGAGGGGTTTTAATTTTATCCATTTTTTAGATTCCAAATTTAGGAGATTTGTTGTAGTAGATTTTTTTTAGTGGTTGGTGTTAGCTAAAAGTTGAAAAATTATATCACAGTTTTTGTTGGAATTATGTTAAATATTTTCCATGTTATTTAGGAGGGGTTAAATCTAAAAAGACTTTACACTCTGTAAAAATTTTCTCACCGGGGTTCAGGGTTGAGTCGGACCTTGAGTAGGGGTACAGGGGCAGCAACCCCTATTTGGGGGTCTAGGGGCTAATGCCCCAAAGAACTTTTTTTGGGGGGTTTAGTCTATTTTTAGACCTATATGGGTGTTTTTGGGTTAATGTAATATCAACCCATGGTATTGTAAAATCCCTTCTTGTATTGTTGGTATATAAAGCAACACTTGCATGAGGGTTTGGTAATTAATTTGCAAGAAATGTAATCACAATCGAAAATCGAGTGAAAGGGTATTATTGTGTTGAAGATGATCAATTTTATACAATACAGAAATATTCTTGCTGGGGATTTTCCCAAAAGGGTTTCCTAGGATAAATTCTTGTGTAATGTGTTCTTCTTCTCCGTTTTTCTTTTATTCTACAATTACTATTTTTTTATGGAATTTATTTATTGGGGTGTTATTTCTCTTGATTTGGTATCAGAGCTAGGTTTTAGCTTTGTTTAAGGAATATGGGTGCCAATTCTAGGATAAATTAATTCTTGAGTGGGAGAAGTGCATGAAAGAATCTAGATGAAGGAAAATTAAAGAAAGCACATGGGTAGAGATCAAAAAATTCAATGGACAAAATTTTAAGTTATGGAAACTCAATATGGGGGATCTGTTGGTGGAAAAGATCAGTGGGTTGTAGTATCGATAGTAAAACCAATAAGAACAATACATGAGTAATGGCTAAATATAAATAGTAAGGCAAGGACCTCTGTCATATTGTGCTTATCTGATTCAATATTATTGAATGTATCGATAGAGGTCACAAAAAAGTTATTATAAGAAAAAATAGGAGCACTATATCAGGCAAAGTCACTGGTAAATAAACTCTTTCTCTGAAATAATTTGTACTCTCTTCAGATGAATGATGGTGACTCTGCAAATGAACATCTAAATGCTTTTAAAATTATGGTAAATAAATTAAACTTTGTATATGTAAAAATGGATGAAGGAGAAAAGTGTATTACTTTACTTTGTTCATTACCTGACTCCTAGGATAACCTAGACATGGCTATCTCCAATACCACTTCTACATTGAAAGTAGAGGATATAGTAGAAACATTGCTATATGAGGAAATGAGATAAAAATATTCTAAGGATTATCATCAAAAGGATGTCTTGGTTGTGAGATGTCATTCTCATGAAAGAAGCAAAAAGAAATCAGGAGAAAGGAGATCAAAATATAGGGAAAAATCTATTGTTCCTGACAAAATGAAATGTTGAAAGTGTGGTAAAATAGGGTATTATAAAAGAGATTGCATATATAAAAAGGTTTATGAAGGAACATATACAAAAATAAAGACCACAAATGAAGATTAAAGGGACCTATTCGTAGCTGCAACATGCTCAAGTGAACACCATGGCTCATAGTTGATTGACTCAAGTGCTTATTTTCATGACTCCTCATAGGGATGGGTTTTGTGAATATGAAAAGATAAATGGAGGTGAAGTCTTCTTAGGAGATAATTAAACAAAGAAAATAATAGGTCGAGGAAGAGTTAAGTTGAGGTTAAAATATGAAATATTTAAAGCCCTTCTTGGTATGCTGCATATTCCAAGGTTGGGAAGAAATATGATATCCTTTACTAAGATAAATGATGTAGGTGTGACTGTGGAATTCAATAAGGATGGCTAAAATATGGTTCATGGATGCTTAGTGTTGGAAAAGGGAGTTCATACAGGAACTTTGTTCAAACTTGAGGCTAGCACTGTAATTAATGATTGCAATAACTCTTCAGTTGTAGAGGAAATTAATATGCTAAAAGAAGCTCAAAGTATTCATGTAGTAAAGACAATGTTGTGGCATCAATGCATGGGTTACATTGGTGATAAAGGCCTTAAAACATTAAAAATTAAAGGTATGGTTGAAGGAATTTTTGATTGCCCATTAAATTTTTATTTTTGTGAGCACTGTGTTTTTGGAAAGCAAACCAAAGTTAAGTTTCCAAGTAGTGCTACAAGATCTAAAGGAATTTTGTATCTAGTTCATAGTGATGTGTTTGGACTTGCAAAAGTACCATCATTAGGTAAATCCATCTATTTTGTTACATTTATAGATGACTTCTCAAAAAATACCCGGGTATACTTTTTTCGATATAAATATAATGTTTTCAATAAATTGAAAGAGTTCAAGGCTCTTGTAAAAAATCATAAAGAGAAAAATATAAAGGTTCTGAGAAATGATAATGGTGGTGATTATTTCTCTAATGAATTTGAGCAATTTTTTAAATATTGTGGAATATAAAGGCATAGAAAAACTTCATATACTCCACAATAGAATGGAGTTGTAGAATGAAGTAATAGAACATTGATGTATAAGGCCAGAAGCATTCTAAGTGGTGTAATATTAGAAAAGAAATTTTGGGTAGAAGTCATGTTAACTTCGTGCTATCTCATCAATAGATCTCCTACCTCAACTTTGGTGGATAAAACTCTAGAGGCAGTGTAGACTAGTAAGAAACCCTCTCTCAGTCATATAAGAGTTTTTGGTTGTGAAGATTATATGTATATCCCAAAAGAGAATAGGACTAAGCTAGACTATAAATATGAGAAATGTATATTTATAGGTTATAATATTTTTGTGAAAGGATATAAGTTATGGAATCCAAGTACACAAAAGATTACTTACAGTCATAATGTGATATTGAGAAACAAAAGGGGTTCCAAAATAAGAAATGCAACCAAGCAAAGAACCAAAAATAGTTAAGGTAGAATTAGTATGAGGAAGAACCTATGGTAGAACCTGAATTACATAGAGAGTTTGAAGAGTAATATTCAGAGGAATAAGGTGAGGAGGAATTTGAAGATGCAAAACCTAGAACTCTAATTCTGAGGAGAACAAATAGGGTGAGAAGACTCCTAGAAAGATATAACCCTTCAAATTTTTGTTCTACATTTAATTTTTCAATTACTGATGAATAACCCAAGAATATAAAGGAGGCACTTCAATCAAGTGAGAATAAGTTTTGAAAAAGGGCTATGGAAGAAGAAAGGGAGCCCTTGGATAAAAATAAGACATGAGACTTGGTGAAATTACCCCTTGGCAGAAAACCTGTTGGTTGTAAGTGGTTATTCAAGAAAAAGTACAATATAGAAGAAAAGTTGGAGAAGTACAAAGCTCACCTGGTAGCAAAAGGATTTTCTCAAGTTGAGGGAATTGACTTTGGTGAGATTTTTTCTCCTGTGGCTAAACTAACATCAATTAGAGTTATGTTGGCTATTTCTATTGCTTTTGATTTTGAAATAGAACATATGGATGTAAAGATAGCTTTTCTACATGGTGAAATTGATGAATATATATATGTCATGACCAAATTACTTCAGGGTAAAAGGTAAGGAGGACTTGGCATGCAAGTTGAAGAAGTCTCTTTACGGGTTGAAGTAGTCTCCAAGGATGTGGAACCAAAAATTTGACAAGTTTGTTTTGACACTTGGGCTTGGAAAAAGTAAAGCAGATCCATGTATATATTTCAAAAAGGAAGGTGAAAATTTTGTTATCATTGTTTTGTATGTGGATGACATGTTGTTAATTGGTAACAATAAGGAGATGATAAAGTTACTAAAATCTTAATTATTTTCTAAATTTGACATGAAGGATTTGGGTGCTGCAAAATTTATTTTGGTTATGGAAATAAGGAATTATGCAAATAGAAAGTTGTGGTTAAGTCAAATGAAATATGTTGATTTGATACTATAGATGTTTAGGATGCATGATTGTAAACCAGTATGTACTCCATATCTAGTTGGTCAAAAGTTATATGCTAAATAGTATCCTAAAAAATATGAGGAAATTGAAGTAATACATTATTTTTCTTATGCTAGTATTGTGGGGAGTCTGATGTATGCAATGGTATGTACTAGACCTAATATTGCATATGCAATAGGAGTAGTTAGCAGAATATATGTCCAATCCAGGAAAGGAACATTGGATTGTTGTGAAGATGATCTTCATATACTTGCATGGAACTAAAGATTATGCTATTTGTTATGAAGGAAAATCTGGAGAAAATAATATTTTAAATCTACAAGGGTTTGTGGATGCTAACTGGGTTGGAGATCTTGACAAGAGAAGATCCGTGAGTGCTTGTGTTCAAGTTATTTGGAGGGGCAGTAAGTTGGATGAGTAAAAATTAATTAGTTGTTTCTTTATCCACTATAGAAACAAAGTACATTGCAACAAATTATACATATAAAGAAGTAGTGTGGGTATAGAGGCTATTTTACATAGTTGATATTAAGAAGAAGGTTGTGAGAATTGAAAACGATAGTTAGAGTGCAATATTTTCGATAAACAATCCTGGTTTTCATAATCAATCAAAACATATTGATATTAAGTACCATTTTGTGAGAGAGATGGTTGAAGAGAACTAGATGATATTGGATAAAGTTGATACAGAGAAGAATATTTTTGATTTATTAACAAAGTTTGTACCTCAAAAATTTTCTTGGTGTAGAAGATCTATGGGCATGGTTGCCCTTGGTAGTTGATAATTGTAGTTATTAGACCCTATGGAAAGTATTCAACAAGTGGAAGAATGTTGGAATAATGTTGAATATTTTCCATGTTATTTAGAATGGGTTAGCTCTGAAAAGACTTTACACTGTAAACATTTCCTCATTGGGGTTTGGGGTCGATTTGGGCCCCGAGCGGGGGTAGCGAGGTGGCAGCCCCCATTTGGGGGTCCAAGGGCTAACACCCCAAAGAATTTTTTTTGGGGGGTTTAATTTATTTTTAGACCCATATGGGTGTTTTTGGGTTAATGTAATGTCATACCATGGTATTATAAAACCCCTTCTTATGTTTTTGGTATATAAAGTAGCACTTGCATGAGGGTTTGGTAATGAATTTGCAAGAAATGTAATCACAAGCAAAAAGTGAGTGAAAGGATATTATTGTATTGAAGATGGTCAATTTTATACAATAAGAAAATATTCTTGCTGGGGATTTTCTCGAAAGGGTTTCCCAAGATAAATTCTTGTGTAATGTGTTCTTCTTCTCTGTTTTTCCTAGAATTTGTTATCGAGATGTTATTTTTATTCAATTTTTCTCTTTCTCTTTGGGATTCCTTGATAATTTAATTATGTTTGTAATAAGGGTTTTTTGTAGTTGGCTTGCTTAAGGATAGAAAATTTTATAGAACCCCAATATCTCTTGAGTGGATTTTCTTCTTACACTTATGGTTCCTCCTACTTCTTCCAAGGGTTTGAGAATGACTACTAGTTCTAAGAAGAAACAAATTCTTGAATCCTTAAAAATAAAGGAGGATATTGGAAAATCCATTCCTCAAGAAAATTATACTATTCATCATCCTACTCTTAATTGTGATCATGAACTATAAATTAGATATTGGAATGATGGAGATTCCAGTTTCAAAGAAGAAAAAGACCCTAGTATCGAATTTGAAAATATTTGACAAAAGGGTCTCAAAAAGCTTTAGGATTTTTTTTGTTGGGAGGCAATGATGAGCACCACACTAAATCAAAATTACCATTTAATGAGTCAATCATAGAAATAACAAGATCACTATTAAATGTGGTAATCATGGAAGATAGTCACATGCATGAATGACGCATGCAAAATATCTTTTACCAAAATTCAATACCCATTCTAAGCCTATGATAAAAATTTATTTGCATACATGATGACCCTTAGGGAATATTTGGATTACCAACTAAATATAGGCATGCTACTAAAAAGCAAATGGAGACTTCTAGGAGAGAAATAGAGTCTTATAGGAGAAACAACCAAATAAATGTAGGATTTAATGATCAACATTACTCAACTTTTGGGTGCTAATAGAAACCTTGTAGTGTAAGATATTATTGTTAGAAATAGAGTATATTATATTATTTGGGTCATGTAAATGTACCTTCCTTAGTACATAATTAGGACATTAGGTTACTTTAGAGGGAATTTATCTAGTTAATTCATGGAATGTAATAAATGCACAAGTGTCAATGTGTAGGCTGTAATGTGCAAGGTGCCCACTTGTACAACTAGGTAGAGTGTTGACCAAGGAACTTATCTTCCTATATAAAGGCCATAGATGTAGAAGATGGATATGGAAGTCAGATTAGGGAATTCAGTATATAGAAGTCAATGTGTGGTAGATAGACAATAGTATAGTGTGTGTGAGATATAAGCTCAAAACTCATTAATGGAGCAGTAGCTTATATCATGGAGTTTCCATTTCCTCTATAGCTACTATTGTATTTTTTTTTGTCATTTCTATTTATAGCATATTTTAGTCATCCTGTAGATTTACTTTATTTATTATTATTCTACATCTTGTGATTTCTATCTCCCATTGTATATGGCATCAAAAGCTAACAGTGATATTAGAGCTACTCTAGATCAAGCCACAATAGGTCTATAGGGAAACCACCATTAGCATTAACCCTAATTTTTTTGAGAACCTGACACACCATTGGACTAGTCACTATCAAAATTTCTCAGAATATTTTAGGTGGTATAATTAAGGAGAGTTGCAAGTGAGGACTGAAATATCAGTTTCAAAAGTACTTAGATTTCATAGGGCTAGAGTCTTTCCACAGAGTTGAAGGAAAACTCATGAAGACTAGGACTCAACATTTGATCCACTAGGTTCATGAATCAACTAGTGAAGCTCAGAGATCTAGAAATACTTACCTAAAAGTTTATTTTATTGTATGGAATTAATACTCAAATAATTGGGAGACCTCCAAAAATAGAAATCTAGGAGATCTAAAATTCATTATTTGAAGGCCAAAGTGACTTCATAGTGCAAATATTAGTTGGTGCAGAAAGGAGAATACTTCAGAAAAAAATTCTAGAAAATAATTATGGTGAAGTATGGAGACAGGAGATCTCCATTGATAGATTGAAGAACTTCACAAGAAGAAAAAGGCAATAGAAGCCTTGACACAAAATAATATGCCATAGAAGCCTTGATACATAAGAAAAGGCCATAAAAGCCTTGATATTGAAGAACAGGTACAAAAGCCTTGATACTAAAATAGGCCATAGATGCCTTTATCCTAAAGAAGACTCTAGAAGAGAGTATCTAATTTAGAAGTAGATTTCAGTACTAATATTTTTGTTGCAGGTAAAGGAGATCCAATAAGTCGAGAAATCTTCCTACAAGAAATATAGGAAGAAAAACCTATTCAAAATTAATGCAACACCTAAAGCAAAAGAGATCAGGAGGATATATCATTGAAAAACTTCTAGACTAGGAAGAAGAAGAAGGACTAGGAGATTCCTACTCAAATACAAAAGAAACAAAATTAGATATCTAGGAGAAGATCTCAATGCCAAATCTTCCAAAAGTAGGTTGAAGATAAGGTCTCAAGGAAGACCAGAAGAAGCTGCAATATCAAAGAGCTTAACAAGGTCTCAATAAGCATCCAATAAAATGCTAGGAGAGCCTTATTGAAGAAATCATCAAAGGAGAACTCATTGGAGAAATCGACTACCAAGGAGAAGCCCCTGATAGTGAAGGAATTGGAGCAATTATCACCATCTAAAAACAAGCCCAATATGAGAAGAATTTGGCAAGGAGTACCAAATTTGAGTAGAAGAAGAATCTAGTGAAGACCTCAAGATATTCAAAATATTGAGAAGAAGATCCTGCTTGAAGTCAAAATTTGACAAGAAGACTTGAAGGCAGAAGATGCTTATCAAATCTAGAAGATTTGAATATTACCTCCTACAACAAGAGGTTACTGCTTTAAATATACAAACTTCTCCAAATCTATAGTAGAAGGAGGAGATTACAAGAGGATATGAAAGTCACAAAATCCTAGGCTCATGAAATAAAGTTTGAGCATCAATTTGGTGAAGAAGGAGCTATTCAAAATAGTCTACAAAGAGTTGCAAGATTCTACTCAAGGTAACAAATTGGTGATCTTAGGCACCAAGATCTACATCCTCTACAAAAGCAAAAAATATGGTACAAAAGCATTCAAAAAAAGGTAAGCAATTATCAGTGCAAGTAGATTCATTAGTTGGATTACTTATCATATTTATTAAAGCACATTAATACTAATTAAAGTTGCAAAAGGAGATTTGTATTACAGTATTCTAGTGTGCAAAAATAAAGGTTCTTTTTAAGGTTCATTTGCACATTAGGAGTTGATTAGATTTCAGAATTTCAATAATATATAAACTAGCCTATTACCTACTTTAGAAAGCAAAAAGAAGACTATCTCCTAATATCTTGCTTACAAGAAATTTACAAAATAATTCTTTAAGGTTCATATTATTCTCGATTAGTTGTATTGAATTGATTAAGTGTATTTTCTTGAGTGTAGATTGGAGTGATAAGGTGTAATTTGTTAGTGCATTAAAAGTAGAATTTGTTAGATTCATTTGCACTATTATTACTATCAAAATAAATTAGTTTTGTGCTTTGAAATACAGGCGAAAACATCTAGTTTGGATCAAGTTTCTAAAGACACTCTTAAAGCACATAAACCTACAACTCATAGTAGCCAATAGAAGCCACCAAAATTTGTTAGTACAAGCAAAGAAAAGCTAACCAAAAAGAAGCTTCAAATATTGAGACTTGGTGAGTCTCAAATCCAAAGCACTTAGGGTTAGTGCAACTAAAATAAATCTTATGTTATATAGCATTTATAAGGCTTGGATTAACCATCAATAATCCAAGCAAAAAGGGTAAGGATTCTAGCCAAAGAGACATCCTCAAAACTATCATTTTACACTCACTAATCTGCTACAAAAATTAGAATCTTAGACCTACAAAAGAGTGCAATAAAAAGGTTCTATATACATGTAAAGGTTACATGGTATTGCACTTCTACAATACATCAAATACAGGAAAAGAAGCAGATTTAAAGGTGCCACAATAGGCACAACAGGTGCAAAAAAAAGGTAGCCAAAATAAGGGCCAAAGGATCGAGCGTTCTCGAATAATGAAAGAGCATTCTCTCCAGGAATGGATCTACAAGACAAAGGAAGCTTCTACATAAATGACAACAAGTCTACCAAGGATATTTATGTAATTCAAATGAAGTCTATCAAATCATTTACGTAAATCAAAATAAGGATAAGAAGCTATTTATGTAAAAAAGGAAGATAGAGCACATCCAGTGTTCAAATGTGTCAAGCTTCACCTCTATCAACATAAATAGGGAGAAAAATAAAGGTATAAGTTGAAAAAGAAGAATATATGCTATGTTGAGAATAGTATCAATAGAGGGAAGCAAAAGATCTACCTCATCCTTGTTCGAAGCTCCAAGGTGGCTCACAAATTATGCATAGAAGAGAATATGTTGCTTGCTGCTCAATAAATCAAAGCCATCTAAGGAGTAAGATAATCGAAGGAGTTATAATCTCCTTATTGGATGTGTTACATTGAAAGTACCATGCAAGAGGACTAAATTCCACTTGGCATAATATTCCCTAGCAACCATCATATCTCTAACACTCAAGAGACGAATTTTGAGGAGTTACAAGCACTCAAAGCAAGTGTAAATACGTTACAAAGGAGTAACGATTGATGCATCAACATTACAAGAAGAAGTGGTAGCACTCTTAATAAATGTAGGTGCCACTTATCCATATTTTACTACCATAAAATACATGGAAGAGAGAGCGAAAGGATATAATTTACGTTTGAAGTCTACAGAGTGAAGTGGAGAGCAAAGTGCATTCAAAGGATATGAGGAATAGCGCAGTCAATTGGATCCTACGTGCAATGTGGAACAAGTAGAGCAAGGAGTATTTATAGCTCCATAGAAGAAGGTTAGCATATACTATCTAAGCATAAAAGATCAAGCCCAATTGTTTCTCACTTAGCCATACCACATTTGGCCATTCAAGTGTGAAGTCAAGGGGCTAAGGTAAGAGAACTATATCATTAATATTGCTTTTTAATATAGGAGATATAAGGTTATAATTTCAAGAATAAACTTTAAGGTTGAGAAAGCAAAATATATAGGAGATAACTTAAAAAAAATCAAAATACTATTTGTAAGCTAACCTAGGAGATATACGACCTTCTACTTATGTGGAACTATTTAATACTTTGCAAATATTATTATATTTTCTAATTTTCCAAATTTGGGAGTCATAAGGTCTACTACTAAAAATTGATTTATTGGAAATTAGAAAAATTAAAATCAAATCGCAAAGGACCATTATAAGAGTTTTATCAAAAAATTTAAAGGTTAGAAATTATAATATTTACTTGTCTCAAATATTCTCAAATCGAGACAAAAGATCCAACATTAAAACCTCTTGAAATCTAGGAAAAGTGCTTAGTTCAATAGGAGCAATAAGGACAATAGAATTTGATTTTAGTGTTTACAAAAATTTACAAAATCAACCAAGATTGAACTATAACTTACAAAATCACTTTATATATTGTCTAAATTATACTAGGAAGTCATAAGGCATTCTAAAAATCTTGGTAATATCAAAATCTATTGTTTATCAAGTTGTAAATCCATTAGCAATATATAATCTATCTACAAAACCTAAAAATCCAACCCAGGTGTTGTAGGTGAGTTGGAGAGGAGAGGGCAATCCTCCAAGGGAGGTCCCAAGTTCAAATCTCCACCCTACCAAAAAGCTGAATTGGGTATCCAAAATCCAATTGATAATGTTGGTGCGGGGCAGGGTCGGGTGCGACTCCCGGGTAACTTTGACAGTGTAGAACCCCCTGTTCATGGTCTCTCAGACCAAGGCAGCTCCGCAAGGGGTTTTTCACTTAAAAAAAAAAAAACCTAAAAATCCTTAAGAGTACTCATTCTCATTACTAGGGAGACATTAGGAAGCCTACAAAAATAAAGGATTGATATAGGTTTTATCAGATCAAGCTTATATACTTCTATCAGAGATCATATATCCTAATAGGGAATCATAAGAAAATCCTATCTCATTTCTTAAAGAATGTCATATAATGAATGTGGAATTTGCTCTAATAGAAACTAGTCTATAAAACATGAAAATATGTGGTACATTGACTCTGGAGCTAGTCATCATATGATAGGAAATTTACAATGGTTCAACTATCTTGAAGATACCAATGACTATAAACTAATAATTACGGATAACCTAAATTATCCTATACATGGATAAGGATGTGAAACACCTATCAAATCATTTCCAAATATTCTACCGCAAAAAGTATTGTATGTTCCTAGATTAACATTCAATCTCATTTCAATAAGCAAGTTGGTAGAAGATAATTATATGATCAACTTTGGATATATGTATGGAATCAATACATGTAACATCATGAATCAAGGTGAAATTAAAGCAACATGGTCAATCCATGGAAATACATACATCCTGGATTCAATGGGAATCTCACAAGATACTGTGATGTTTCAAAATGATACTAACATATTTCTAAAGGATCAAGTTAATGAAAATGAAGAACCAGTACAACACAGAGCCAAGCATAGTAGAATTAAAATCAAGAAGATGAGAGGACAAGTGTATCATGCTCTACTTAGCCATAAATATTCATAATTAAATAAAGATACGTGCAAGGAGACCAATGAAGGTGGACGGCTAGAAAAATATTATGATGATCCTGAAGAAGCCAAAGTTTATTTTGAAGAAGAAGATCCAATTCAAAGTCATCATATGGAAGAAGATACATATTGAAGACTAAATTTTGCAATACCCAAATATTTTAATATAGGAGGTGTTAGAAATAGAGTATATTACATTATTTGGGTCATGCAAATGTAATTTCCTTGGTACATACTTAGAATATTAGGTTAATTTAGGGGGAAGTTATCTAGTTACTTCATGCAATGTAATAAATACACAAGTGTCAATGTGTAAGCTATAATGTACAAGGTGTCTACTTGTACAACTAGGTAGAGTGTTGGCCAAGGAAGTTATCTTCCTATAAAAAGGCCATAGATGTAGAAGATAGATATGGAAGTTAGAGTAGGGAAGTTAGTGTGTGGTAGATAGGCATTAGTGTAGTGTGTGTGAGCTATAAGCTTAGAGCTCATTAATGGATAAGTAGCTTATATCAAGGAGTGTCCATTTCCTCCATAGCTACTATTGTAATCTTTTTCATAATTTCTTTTTATAGCATATTTCAATCATCTCATAGATTTAATTTATTTATTATTTTGCATCTTATGATTGCTATCTACCATTGTATATGATATCAAAATCTAACAATTATCCCTCCAATTTTGACCCCTGATGTTCCTCCTCCTCTAGTCAATCCTAGAGATATTTTACCTCAATCAATTAATACTACTTTGAGGAACTATAAAAACCAATTGCTAACCCCTGATATGGAAGATGTAGACTTGTTTAGGCATGTGCCTAAATTCTTTTATTATGGGAAAAATAAATGCCAAACATTTATTGATAAGTTTATAGCACATTATAGGGATTGACTACTCAATGAAAATATTTACTAAAATTGATGACTAGGGCTTTGGTAGAAAATTCTCTTGATTGGTTTGCATCCTTACCTAAACACTCTATTGTCTCCCTTGATACTTTTGTCAAAAAATTATAATAAGAATTTTATGATGACATGATTGTCATGGAGGTAGTGGATGTTTTCATAAATATAAAACAATGCCCTAATTAATATGTTACAAATTTCCACAAAAGTGGGAAAGATTTAAGTATCATGTGAATATAAACTTAATTAAAGAGGCCACTACATTAATATTTATAAAAAATCGTAGTACCTCTTTTCAAGCTATGATCTAGGAACATAACCCTTGTGGTTTTTATTCTCTTGACAAAGTTATATATTTTGTTACTATCCTTGAACATTGGGAAAAGGAAGGCCAAAAATCCTTAAAACCTAAAAAATATAACAAAAATGTTGTAGTGTATGGGGTTTGCAATGTAGTTATCTAGGATACCTCTCAAGAGTTAGAGATAGTTGGATATCCTATGCATATGTTGACTAAATTTGAGGGTGGTCCAAAACCTGATAATATGATACCTCAATAGACACATGAAGACATTCTCAAAATATGCCCACCACCTGAGCTTAAAAACTACCATATCAATAACAATTTTGAAGCACCTATATGACATGACCCTAATGTTTTTTTTTAGCATGGAACTTATGGTCATGATAATTATACTTATGTAGACTTGCATATACCTTAAGCAATATTTTTATCCTAAATTTAACATGGATTAATTCAACAATGATAGGATTATTTTTTTCTTGAAAAGAACAAGGCTCTCTAAAAAAGGTTTATTCACCCTCACAATCAAAGGTTAGTTATCTACAACACCCCATTGCCCAACCATGAACAACAAGATCCCAATAAAAAAAAATTGAATCATAATGAGAGTCAAGGTTTTAATTAGGGCGGTGAATAAAATTATCAAAATCAAGGATACAATTCTAGTCAAGGCAACCAAGGAAGGGCTTAGAACCATCAAATAAATTGGTCACTACCTTCAAAATAAAAATCCTATAGGTTATGCTTCTCAAATGCATCTCAAATTAATAAAGTCCTCATTCAACTGGGCCCAATTGGAGAATACATTTGCAATCAATAAAATATGGCTCATTATATAAACATTTTAGATGTGCAATAAAAAACAATTGCATCCTTGGAACAACAAATTGTTATTATTACTAGGAGTGCACCTCAATACAAAAAGAAGCAACCTTCTAAAGAGGAAAAGGAAAATAAGGATAAAGTAAAAGAACCTATCTAGGCAATGATTAATCCTACCATAATTGATAAGATTCCAAACCTTCCTTTGGTTATCTGGGAACTTGCTACAAACACATAAATGTCAAAAAATATAGAAAGAACCCAGTCTACAAAACCTATCATTCCTAAAAATATTGAAATAAAATGATCACCACTTAAAGCAATAATCTCAACATCTATAACAAAAATAAAATAGGATGTCATTCAACCCAAGGAATTATTGCTTAAAGGAATCATGAGAAAGTGTGGGACTTTGTTGAAGAGTTGCATACAACCCCTTGCAAGATCCCATGCTTGGAATTTCTCAAGATATATCCTTATCAACAAATCTTAAGAGACTTACTAGATGTGATGGATATGCCCAATATAAAGGTTTAAAAAATTATGCCCAATATTCTAGGGTCTTATGAATTGCAATATATTCAATCACATAGAAAAAACCTCTATCTTGATGCACATATTAACTCTAATTTGGTTATAAATTTTCCTTTGAAAAAAATAATTGTTGCTAATTATTTGGCAAAGGATTATGATCCACCATTGATGATATAGTTGTTTATAATAATATGGTGGTTTTTAGGTATTTGGTAGATAAATGGAGTGGTACATGTATTATGCCATTGTATTTGAAATAAACCAAAAATCCCTGAAGAAAATTTTCTCTCTACTAAAAGTTGTTGCTACGCCTATAATGGTAATCCACAAGATCTTGTAGGTTGCATTTGGTTACTAATTTTAACTAGGCCTAAAGAAGTGAGAGTGAAGTTTATGGTATTTGAATTTTAGATCAACTATAACATGCTATTAGATAGACCTTGGACTAGTAAGATGAGATCCATAACTTCCTCTGCTTGTCAAGTGGTTAAGTATACCTATGATGATAAAGTTTTCACCATAGAAGGAGACTTAGATCCTTAGGGACCTCATCCTCCAAACCATAAAAGTTTTTTTTATTCCTTATATGGATGAAATATAAAAAGTTATAACTTATGAACATGATCCTGAATGGACTTATAGGAGGAAGTTATATAAGGGGCATGTTGAATTTTATTTGAAATACTCCCAAGGCAGGTAAGAATCAAAATATCATTAACTTGACATGGATGTTATTATTTCCCTTCCTTAATATGTAGTTGAAAAAATTCCACCATTGTTGAAACCCAAATAGACAGTAGACCCTATTCTAATTTATCATAGGCTGGCAAGATTACATAAATCCCATGAATATGTTGCCAAACTAAAACAAGTAAAATTTTGGGTGAATAATGATAGCTTTCTGGGAAAAACTAATAGCGAGATAGATATAAATTTTAATAAGGCCTTGAAAATTAAAACTAATAATGCTACTTCTACTACTATTTCTTGTGTGGATGTGGGAATTACCAAGTAGGCTCAATGGAAGTCCCTATTTTAGAAAATGATGATAGTAATTTTAAAACAATAATTTGTATGCATAGTACATGCTTAGGAATGTTGAATGTAATCAATATAAATCTAGGATAGATAGGCATAGAACAACTAATGTTTCTATTATATCTACATCAAAACCTTTACATGGGATAAGTGAAATAATAATAATTCCCTTACTTTAGGTATTTAACAAAATCAATCAATTTCAAAATTGCTATTAAGATAAACCTATTGGTTATTGTCTCTAAAAAATGTTAATTTCTACATTGTTGTAAATTGTCCTAACTTAGACCCCACTAGTGGATTACCTTCTATTAAAGTTTCTTCCACAGAGCTAGGATTACCTCTTAAAGTGAAAATCTTGTTCAATACTAATGCTTGTGCTATTTTTGGGTCTATTCCTACTATATTAATTGTCCCTGATGACTGCCTAGCCTGTAAGATCCATACTATGCCCAAATTGTTAGATTTTTTTTATGATTATTTGATGCAACTTTGATTATCTCTTAATGTGGTGATCTGGGCTTTCTCAAATTTTTAGAAAGCAATAAATGCTCATGCATTTACTTTTGTTCCTATTAGATCCTTTATAGATCTAGAAATATCTTCCTATTTGGATAGGTTGGCTGACAAGTGGTTTGATAGTTTTATCCTTCATCCTCTTGTCTAACAAGACACTTTTTTTTTTATGGAAAACACCTCTTTCAGGGTTCCACTTTTGGGTAAAACCCAAGGAGACAGGGGTATCTATTCCACAAAAATATGCCCAAGGCTCACATCTTGCCTACCCCCTTTGAAACAATTAAAGAGCATACCCAAAAAAAACATAAATGACAAACAACAAAAAAAGCACAAAAAAAATTGAAATAAAAACAAAAAACAACAAAAACAACATGAAAATACAAAAAAAAAAAACATTAAAAAACAAAAAAAATAAAACACAACAAATATAAAACAAACACACACACACATAATGAAAAATAAAGGAAGGAAAAAAAAATATTACATATATGGCCAAACCAATAAAATAGGCCTATTAGCCAAGATTCAATAGACATAACATAAGAAAGATATTTTGAAGCTAGGAACTAAAAAAACCTAACTAAACCAGAGAGAAACTAATACAAAGAAAAAAGGAATAGGATAATTTTATAATTGGAGCCATCTAGATAAAGGATAGAAAGAAGAGCATCCCTAATTTGCAAAGCCTACTAGTCTTTTCATCCCTGATTTGCAAATTCCCCCTATATTTTCATCCAAAAGCCTATTGAATCCAACTTTTTCCCTTTTGTTTTTGAATTTGATTTTTTCCTTCATGACTTCTACTTTGTATCCAACTTCATTTTTTTACTAGAGGTTTGACTAACTCCTGACGGCTTTAGATTTAAATCTATAGCTATTAATTAAGAATATAAAATCAAAGCTTGATTCATAGATCCCTAGGTTTCTCCTTGAGAAATAAAGCCTTGTTTGACCTTCTCCTCCATTTTGTGTTGTTGTTGGTGAGTTTTCCCTTGTTGAGAAAAAATCTTAAAATTATTGTTAACCAGACCAGTGGCTTTCTCTGAGGATTCTTTAACTATTTTTAGGTGGGAAATCTGTGAGCTATCCAAAAACTAAGTTTCCAATATCTTCATCTCCTTAGAATCATCCATGTCCTCTAAATAATATTTCACTACAAGTTTTGAAAAACTATTATTTGAGGAGTTTAACTAATTTGTAGGCTTCATTTTCTTAGTAACATGTTTTTTTTAGGAACATAAAATTCCTCCTAACCTTGATCCTACTTTGTTTGCTCCAAAAAAAAATATTTGTAATATTTTACTAAGTGACCATATTCATGACACACTCGACACCTAAAGGGAATATTTCCATAATCAACTTCTTTCTCCCAAGTTTATTCCCCAAACTACAAAGTGATTTTTTTTGGTTGGGGGTTCTTAAAGTGTATGAGCACATATATTCAAGCATAAATACAATGCTCAAATTGTATTGTGTTATTTTTTGTCATCATGGAGGTGCCTAAAGTGTTACCAATTGCTAATAAAACTATAGGACTCCAGAATTCAGCATGTAAACCAAAAAGTTTGACCTAGATAGGTCCTATTGAAGGTATTTCCTCTTTAGCCTTAAATAAAGCATGTCAGGGTTTCATAAACAAACTAGCTCCACCAAAATACCAAGGACCACCATAGAATATTTGTTTTCTATCCTCCTATTTATAAAATAACACCAAAAAATATCCATTAGGATAATCTAAGATACTAAACTCACTTGGAGTTCACCATTGCTTCAAAGCCCAACTTTTAAAAGTAGGTAAGGATGGCCAAAAGCCCAAGAATTGATAGATCAACCCTTGTTTCTCCATTATAGAAATTTCATCCTAAATGTTAGATCATTATAAATTAAAAACTAGAGATCCATCTATTGCTTGCATGCAACCAAAATCTATTTTCTTGGGATCAATCCTTAGTTTATGAATAGGTTGATGCAAAAAACCTTGCCGGTTAGTTGGAATTGTTGGAGGTTGAACACATATCACAACATATTTAAAATTCATTCTATCCATAGTTCCACCTAGTCCCTTCATTGCATCCTCCATCCTTCTACAAATATTGATCTTCAAACCCTTCTGTGGCTCTTGCTCTTCAAACCCTAGTTTTTTTAGTTTTAAAAATAATAAACATTTCCTCAATCAAGAAAATGATTGACAATGTTATCATTTGACAAGACACTTGATCAATATTTAGTCTCTATCTAATTAAAAATAGGGTTCAATCCCCATGGTGGATGTGTATAAAAAGTATTACTAAAAAAAAGGGTTTTAATTAATTCTTTGATGAAGGTTTACAAGAAATCAAAACCATATCCTAGCCCCCACATACTTGTCTTTCTTAATACCCAATAGCATTCTCACATCCTCTCTAGTTTTAGGGGCAAGGGACATCTAAAATAATCAATAATTCAAGTTCCTAATAATGTCTTCTTCCTTCCATCATTTCCTAGTAATGAAGCCATTCTATATTTATTATTTGCTATAAAGGGAATAACCCCTTGGTAAAATTGTTAGCTTTTGATTTAGCAAGCATGGAGAGATAGCAATCACAAGATGCAAAATAATATGAAAGAAAGTAAATCTGCTATATGACTGAAATATAAAATATTACAATGTAGCTATGGAGGAAATGAACACTCCAATATAAAGCTACTGAACTACATTGCATCCATCACCAATGGATGGTGTCACACACTATGCTACACTATGTCCCCCGACTCTCTATCTATGACTCTATCTATCACTCTATATCTATCTATCTATGAGGCCATCCTTATATAGGTAAAATAGGATACTTGGCCAACACTCTATCTAGATATGCAAGGGATAACTTGCACATGTACAACTTGCACATTGACACTTGTGCACTTATTACATTGCATGAAGTAACTAGATAACTTGCCCCTAAAGTAATCTAAGTATGTACCTTGGAAGATACATTTACATAACCCAAATGATGGAATAGACTCTATTTCTAACACCCCCTTGTATTACATTATTTGGGTATTGAAGACTTCAGTCTTCAATATGGATCTTCTTCTTCTTCCTAAACTTTGTCTTCTATCTCTGCATTCTTTGTGTTCAGGTTCAGTAGGTAATCTGTGTCTTCATATGATGCAGAGTAAGCTAGAGCTGAGGCTTCTTCTTTCAATTGAATTTGCATTGTATTCCTCCTTTATCTGCTTGTTCAGAGTAGTCTTGATCTGGTTCCTCTTTTGCTGCTTCAGTCTTCATGTCAAGTCCTCTTGTCCTTTTCCATTCTGAATTCCTTGATGTCATATGTCTTTGATGGACCATTGTTCTCATGATGTTGCATGTCTTGAGTGGATCTGAATTTGTTCTTCTTCTTTCCTTTGTATCTATGTAAGACATGTTTCTCTGTCCTTCATAAATATCAACCTTGAGTTCAATGTTAGTAGATCCATCTGAAATAAGTTTATGAAGATAATAGTTTATTCCTTGAAGTAGCCTTCTTTCATAATTTTGATAGTACCTGTATTTGAAGTGATAGGAGAAAGATGAGTGATTTGTTCCATCACAATACCTGCATGGATGGAAACTCCAAAAATTGGTCTTATCATGACCATATTGATTGCAATGAGTGCATTGTAGTGATGATCTGATAATTTTACAATCTATTTTAGGAATATCATATTTGTCTATTTCTTTGATAAGACTTTCTAACCATATATGCATTATTGAAGCTATCCTTTTTGAATAAAAGATTGTTGATCAATATTTCCCTATTTTTGGTCATTAGATTCATTGGATGAATAGCTGTTGATTTCAGAACTTATTTTGCATTGAATTGGTTCTTCTTTGTCCTTTCCATCATTGTAATTCATCAGGTTTTTAATCCATATTGGTATTTTTCTCATTCCACTTCTAAGAGTGTTATTTAGCATGCTAGTAGTCATTTGTATAACCTGAATTCTTTGAGGTAGAGTAGTTTAGTTTATAACTACCTTTGAAGTATATAAGCTTGATTTGATAAAACCTTTATTAGTCCTGTAGGCTTCCTTATATCTCCCTAGTTATGAATGCCTAATTTTAGGTTTTTGAAGAAAGCTTATATCTTCACAACTTGACAATTTTTGAAGAATATTATTATCAAGTTTTGTAGAATTCCTTATGACTCCCTAGATATGTTTTGGAGTATTCTATAGTGCTTTTGTAATATATAGTTCAATTTTTGGTTGATTTTGTACAAGTTTTGTAAGGATCAAAAATCAACTTCTTAATCTTCTTAATACTCCTATTGAACTAAGCACTTTTCAATTTTGAAGAGGTTTTAATGTTGGATTTCTTTTGTCCCTAAGGAGAAATTTTTTGAGACAAGAACATAAATTTCCAACTTTGAAAAAAGTTTTAATAACCCCTTTTGAAACCCTTAGGAATTTTATTTAAGTGTTTCTAATTTCCAAAAGACTAGTTGGAAGTTGTAACCCTTATCACTCCCAAATTTGGAAAACTAGAACACATTAATATTTGTAAAATTTAAATGGATTAATTCCAAGTAGAATCCCTTATTGCTCCTAAGTTATATTTTTGCAAATATTATATTAATTCCCTAAGTTTTTCTTTCAAACAAAGATTGATTTTAAATAATATATCAACCTTATCTTATAACCTTATAACTCCCATTTTGAAATTGAAAGCAAATAAGAAATTAAGGCTTTGTACCTTTATGATGTCGGGTGAATGTGGCTATAAAATCTCCTTCTTGAGTGTGGATTCCCAAGGATTTAATGCACTCTATGAATGCTGGTTGACCAAGAGTTTTCCAATTGTACCCATCTTTCTTTGGATCTCTACCGAATCGCACCCAAACTAGTGTTGAACATCTACCGTCACTCTACTAAATTGTACCGAACAGTTGTTGAGCATCTACCATCGATCTATCGTGTAGCACCTAAACTCTTATCGAGCGTCTGCCATCGATCTACCGAGTAGCTTCCACTACTACTCATGATGTTTCCAACTACTACTCTTGATGTTTCCAACTGCTACTCTTTCTTTCCAAAGTCCAACCCATATTTAATACGAGATAGGAGGAGTGACAAGTGTCACTGTATGAGTTTCTAAATGCTCATGGAAGCTCTGTATTGGTTGGTGGAGGTGTCAAACTCACTCCACTATTCATGACAAGTGTCACCTTTGAGTTGAAAAAATATTTTTTTTATTCTTTCTTGAGTGTTGTCCAAGTAATGCTCCTTCCTCAATGTCTCCAAGCTATCTTTCCTGTAATGTATGTCAAGTTGTATGTAACTCCACTATTTGGAGTATGGGTGCCAAGAAGTGTAACATCTTCTTTGTGAGCGTTATAGAGTATCTTTCAAAATATGACAAGTGGTAGTTGCATGCCTTTCTTTCTATCAATGCTTATATGAAGACTCTCCAACATGTTTTCCACCTTAATCCTTGCTATTTTACGTAGATGTTGAAGTGTCTCCAACTAATGGTTGAGCTGTGGTGGAGATATGGTGGAGCTTTGGTGGAGATATGGAGTAGCTTTGGTGGCCCTTGAATGGAGTCTGAATGGTAGCGCTTGGATGAAGACTCCTTGATGCTTTACTCCATTGTTAGCATTTACTAATGGTAGAAATGCTTTGATAAGAATGCTCCTTTCCTTTGACGTTCGTTTGCTTTATCTTCTATTTTGTATACTGCATGATCTTCTTCTATGGTTTGTCTTCTACAGGTTCAAGCATCCATGATGAGCCCCTTTGAGTGGCTTCTATAGCTTGGGAAGAGTGCTTACGTTCAGCCCTTTCTTGGTTGTTTTTCCTGTGTTTATTGTCCCTTTTTGGGGCACATTCAAATCTATTTTTAGACTGTTAAAAACCAGATTGAAATGGTGCTATAAGATGTACTATAGTGTGTACATAAATTTCCTTTGATGCACCTTCTTTTGCACTCTTATTTCAGATCAGAAACTCTGATTTTATGGTAGATTTTTCTCCTACAATACAAGGGTTTTGAGGTTGTCTTTTATAAGTAGACACCTTCCCCTTTTTGCTTGGACACTTAGATAACAATTCCAAGCTTATGTAACAGTAGATAGAAGCTTTTTATTTTCTGCAATTCTTTTCTTGCATTCAATCCTTTAATGCTTTTGGATTTGAGACTCACCAAGTCTCATCCTTTAAAGCTTCTATTTCTATTTTTGGTTAGTTATGTTCTTCTCCAGGTTTTGGAGGATTCTAACCTTTTTTGGGTGGCTTCTTTAGGCCACTACGAGTTGCAGATTTTTGTGCTTCAATAGTGTCTTTAGACACTTGATACAAATCAGATTTTGTGCCCTTCAAGAACACAAAACTAATTTCTTTTGAGAGTAGTGTAATAGTACAAGTTTTTTCACTTTTAATGCACTAAGATTACACCTTATTACCCTGATCAACTCTCAAATTAATGCACTAAGAATTTACTGCAACTAATCAAGAATAACCTAAAATGAATCTTTAAGAGTTATTCTGAAATTTCACTACAACTAATATTGTAGAGCTTAGTCTTCTTTTTCTTTTTCCAAAATAGGTAGTTGATAGAAACTATTTTGAAATCTAATCAACTCCTAATAAAAGTGCAAATGAACCTTAAAAAGAACTTTTTCTTTTTGCACTTTTGAAGACTGTAATCCAATTTTCTATTTGCAACTTTAATCCAAATGCAGGTGCATCTAACAAATCTAATAGGTAGATGAATTAATAAACCTATTTGCACTAGAAAGTTGCATACCTTTTTGTAGTAGCTCTTTTATCACTTTTGTAGAGGATGTAGATCTTGGTGTCTAGAATCACCAAGTTGCTGCTACGAGAATGTCCTTGCTGCTCTTTGTAGACTATCTTGAATAGCTCCTTCTTCACCAAATGATGGTCTCAACCTTTCTTTTATGAGCCTAGGATTTGATGGCTTGTTCTCCTCCTTTTGATGCATATTTGGAGAAGTCTTTGTCTCTGAAGTGATGCCTTCTTTCTGTGAGAGGCAATCTTCAAATCTTCAATATTTGGTGAGCTTCTTCTGTCTTCAAGTCGTCTTGTCAATTTTTGACTTCAAGAAATATCTCCTAATATTTTGCACTCCTTGCCAAATTTTTCTTCATGGCTTTGGACTCCTTTCCAAATTATTCTTCATGGATTTGGCACTCCTTGCTAAATTCTTCTTCTAAGATTTGGCACTCCTTGCCAAATTCTTCTTCTGATTTGACACTCTGTTAAATTCTTCTAAATTTGGCACTCCTTGCCAAATTCTTCTTCTCTTGGGCTTGTTGTCGGATGGTGACAATTATCCCAAGTCCTTCACTATCAGAGGCTTCTCCTTGATAGTGGATTTCTCCAATAAGTTCTCCTTTGAGAATATCTTCAGTAAGGCTCTCCTAGCCTTTTTTTGGATGCTCGAAAAGACCTTCTCAAGGTCTCTGATCTATCAACTTCTGATGGTCTTCCTTGAGACCTTTTCTTCAACCTTCTACTTCTAGAAGTGTTGGTGATGAGATCTTCCTCTAGATCTCTAATTTTGCTGCTTCTAGATTCGAGCAGGACTCACCTAGTCCTTATTCTGCTTCTCCTTCCTTGACTAGAAGTTCTGTAATGAGATCTTCTCTTGATATTGATTCTAAAGAAGATACCCTTCCTAAATTTCTTGTAGGAAGTTTCCCAACTCACTGAATCTTCTTTCCCTGCAACAAAGTATTAGTATTAAAATCTTTAGTCTACTTCTGAATCAGATATTCTCTTCAAATTCAGGATCAAGGCTTCTATGGTCTTTTTTCAGTACCAAGGCTACTATGGCCTTTTTCAATGTCAAGGCTTCTATGGCCTTTTTCAATACCAAGGCATCTATGGCCTTTTGGTATTAAGAATTTTGTGGCTTCTCCTTCAAGGCTCCTGTGGCCTTTTATTCAACTTGTAAATTACTTTGATTCAACAATGGAGATCTTCAGTCTCCTAACTTCACCACAACTCTTCACAAGAAGTCTTCTTCCATAGTATTCTTCTCTTGCACAAAGAACCACTCTCTACACTATGAGGGTACGCCGACCTTCATGCAATGAAGTTGGAGTCTCCTAGATTTTTGTCATAGGAGGAGTCCCAATCCTCTAAGAAATAGTTTTCTGCAAATAATGAAACTTTAGGTACTAGTTGGCAAATTTCTAAATATCTTGGATAATCCTCACTGAATGATCTATCAATCCAATGGCTTGAATCCTGAGTCCTGGTCTTCATGAGTTTTTCTTGAAACTCTTATGGAAAGACTCTGGTCAATTGCAATCTCAGTATTTCCTTGAACTAAGACTTATTTCAATCCTCACTCGTGACTCTCTCTTATTCTACCACCTAGATTCTTCTGAGGGATTTTGATAGTGGTTGGTCCAGTGATGCATCAGTTTGTCAAAACGCTCAGGCTCAATGATAATGGTGGCTTTCCTATAGACCTACACAAACTAGATCTACCGTAGCTTTGATACCACTATTAGCTTTTGATGTAGCAAGCATGGAGAGATAGAAATCACAAGATGTAAAATAATATGAAAGAAAGTAAATATGCTATATGACTAAAATATAAAATATTACAATGTAGCTATGGAGGAAATGAACACTCCAATATAAAGCTACTGAACTACATTGCATCCATCACCAATGGATGGTGTCACACACTATGCTACACTATGTCCCTCGACTCTCTATCTATGACTCTATATCTATCTATCTATGAGGCCATCCTTATATAGGTAAAATAGGATACTTGGCCAACACTCTATCTAGCTATGCAAGGGACAACTTGCACATGTACAACTTGCACATTGAAACTTGTGCACTTATTACATTGCATGAAGTAACTAGATAACTTGCCCCTAAAGTAATCTAAGTATGTACCTTGGAAGATACATTTACATAACCCAAATGATGGAATAGACTCTATTTCTAAAAAATATCATAAGAGAGGGTTCCTTAAAGATCCCAATCCCAATAAGGGAAGGCACAAGTGGTCTTATTATATTTTTCAATTTTAGATTAATCTTAATTTAGAGAATATTCCCCCTACTCTAAACCATTTTGAATAAGGCAACATCATAAATGTTGAACCTACTATATATGTTAACATAGATATCCTCGAGAAACCATGTATAGTTAAAATTGGGGCTATCCTATCTACCAAAGAGCAAGCCATATTTAATACCTTGCTTAAGAAGTATAATGATGTATTTGCTTAGGAATATTCTAACATGCATAGAATTGATAAGAATTTAGTTATACATAACATTGTTACTTATGAGGACGTCACTTATGTCTACAAAAGCAAAGAAGGTTCTCTCCCCTCATTCAAGATGTATACAAAATTAAATTCCAAAAGTTATTAAATACCAATTTCATAAGATCTATTGACTATTCAAGTTGGGTATTTTCGTATGAAAAAAATAAAATAATGTTATCCAAATTTACTATGATTTTAAAAATGCCAACCTAGATTGTCCTAGGGATAAATTTCCCTTTCTATACATTAATACTATTGTTAATTCTACTATAGGGTATGAAATGTTGTCCTTTATGGATGGTTAGTTAGGGTATAACCAAATTTGAATTTCCCTTGAGGAATAAAATAAAATAAATTTTACCATACTTTTGGACACATTTTGCTATGTTGTCATGCCTTTTGGGTTGAAATATGTTGGTGCTACTTATTAGTGGGATACAACATAGATATTTCATGACCTAATGGGAAAGATAGTTGAATGTTATGTGAATGATATTTTGGGTAAGTATAAGAAGTAGGATGACCTCCCAAATAATGTTCATATCATATTTGAGTGACTACATCACTATTATATTGAACTTAACCCCCAAAAAAAATGTGTTTGGTTTTACTAGTGGCAAGCTACTAGGATTCATGGTGTCTCATAGGGCATATATGTCAATTAGGATAATATTAAATCCATTGATGCATTGCCTCCCCCTTGAATGGTTATAGGTATCAAATCCTTCTTGGAAACTCTTAGAACCATTAGGTAATTTATCCCTAAGTAAGCTTTCAAAGCTTATCTATTGAATCATTTTCTTAAGAAGTATGTTGAATTCAAATGGGTGAAAGTTGTAACAAGGCATTTCTTGAATTTAGAAAAGTTATTTTATAGCCCCTAAATTTTCATCCACCTAATCCAAATAAGTCATTTATATTGTACAAATTGGCTACTTAGGTTTCCTTAGGATAATTCCTTACCCAACAAGATGATAATAATAAGAAGAATGTCATGTATTATATTAGTTGCACAATGCTTCTGATAGAAATCCAATACACTCCCATGGAGAAATACTACCTAGTTATATACTTTACATGTGAGAAGTTAATACATTACATGTATTAAACAACTTGTATGATCATTTAAATTGATACCTTAAGGCACCTACTATAAAAACCATACATCCCTCGTGACATTAGATACGACAAATTGATCACTATGATGCAAGAGTTTGATCTTGACATTGTAACACAAAAATTCATTAATTCCTAGGTGATTGGTTGTTAATGATGATTGGTTGTCAATTGGTTTATAGCTTCTAACATATTACAATAACCTTTAAAGGAGGTATTGCACGGTAAGGATATAATGGTCATTTCATATGCTCCTCATGAATTTGTCATACTTTTATCCTCCATTTCCTCTTGTCTTATTTAACATCTCGTTCATTCTGAACTTACTAAGCAGAGAAAATCTCTCTTAGAGTCTTTTGAGGTAGCCAAAAGGTATGATAAAACTAAGGCTAAATAAAAATATGAACCACCTTCCACTACATAATAATCTAACAAAATCCTTCACCTTGACACTTGGATTCTTCACTTTGATGGAGCAAGGAATGATATTAAGGCACGAGCTGGTATTTTTCTCAAGTCTCTAATTGGCCTAGTTGTTCCTATGGCCTTTTGCTTAAATTTTTCTAGAAATACTCATAATGTTACAGAGTATGAGGTCTTTAATTTTAGGACTCTTAAGCACCCAATATATGAATGTTAAACACACAAATTTTTAGGCAACTCTTAAATTATTACCTATCAAATATTTGGTGGGTACACTATTAAAGTTCCCCAATTTATCCCTTACCATCAAGTGGCTACTTATTTAATAGATTATTATGAGTCCTTTTTCATTAGGCATTCTCTAAGGGGAAAAATGTTGAGGTTGACTCTTTAACTGCTTTGACTAGCAAATTCATACCAAATGAAAACATTGCCAAAACTAATTTAATATAAAAGTTCATGATGAACGTATAATTTTTGTCATTGATGCTTTGGTGGATGTGCATACAATAAAGGCTAATGATAATTATTTCCAAATCCCTTACACTCAAGGGTTTTGGGCCTCAAACAAAAGATAAGATAATGGTAGAAGGAATGAAAGTCCTCACTAAAGGTAGTTGCTATTTTGTGTAAGTATTAAGCAATGATAAAAGGGAAATTTTTCAAGATTCCATGTGTAAATTTTCTTCAAATGGTAGAAAGTAGAATAGGATGACCAACACAAAGAAAGTACATCTCATAGTCATAGGTTTTAAAAAGTTACAAAGAAATAAAAGTAAATTTTTTTAGAGGTAGACTATGTAAAGTAAAAAAGGAACTCTAGAGAAGCAAAAGGTCCAATTAAAGAACAAAAGAAGAAGTTTATGTAAATACTTCTAATAAGAGATTTTGTCCAATCACAAAAGCCTTGAAAATCTCAATGTAAGTCAACAAGAGAAAGTTTTGACAAGCAGTGGGTATCTTGTATAGGAATCTAAAATGACTAAGAGCACATTAAAATTTAAATCATAATACAGATAGCCACCAATTATGAAGAAGAATCAAATTAATTCATATGAAAATAGTAATGGTGCACAAGATCCTAGGAAGCATAGGTGATATGGATTGATGGACCCTTTTTAAGAAAGATAAGGGTCACCTACTATTGTCATTTTAGCTTAGAAATATAAGAAAGTAGTTGATCTCTTGAGAATAAAGGTATGGATATTATAGTACTTTACCTGAAAACATTAATTGTAAATGGTGCTTTTATTCAAATCCTGAAGTTCACTAGGAAGAGTAGTTGAAATTGTTAGACTTTCCTACAAATTTTGGAGCGAATTTCTCCCTATTTTGTAATCTATATATAGTAGTTTTCTTAGAATTTTAAAGTATCGACAAGTTATACTACAAGTCATATTTTTCCTTTCATTTTCCTTTGTATATAAGTACTCATATTCTTGAGTGGTCTTGCAAGCACACCCTTGAGACCCTGCTTCTAGCATAATCTTATAATGGTTTTATATTCATATATACATATTGAAGGCCTATTGCTATTTGGTTTCAAGTTTTTTGTTATCCTTGTCCCATTTCCTTTATAAATGTGTGTTTATTGGTGATTATATGTTGATAGGAGGAAGTGTTCATCATGTTAGTGCATTACACTCAGGGTTGTTGTGTAAGGGGATCTTATCTTGATTTTGGTACATCACCTTTGTTAGCTTAGGTTTTTTCCTTTCTACATATAATATATATATATATATATATATATATATATATATATATATATATATATATATATATGTATTCATATAACTATTTCACCCTAAATTCGTTAGATTAGGTTAGAGTAGGACTAATTCAATCAAGATCACATCTTAAAAAGATCCAACCTTGTAAAAAATCTAGGAGGCCCCCAATAGAGTCAAACCCCACACTATTAGGATTGGCCATATTATGTTGCTTCATGAAAAGTACAATAGTCATGACTATATGGTCCTTCCTATATGATGACCTAAAAAATCATAGAGGACTAAAATTTATTGACATATCCGATAGAACCCCATTGATTCATCAGTGATCCTCTAATCAAAAGAATAAATTAGGCTCTGAATCTAGTGAGGGTCTTTTCCTAGTTTCTTGTTGGAGCACCTAAAAACTCACCTGGCACCTTTGCTCAAGAACAAATATGCAAAATAATCCACAATTAAGGACATTAGATTGAGGTTCTAGTGAAGACCTCAATCTATTTTCTTCCAAATAATATAGAGATGCGTAAACAAAAGATCCACCACTAGATCCTTTGTTGCTCCTAATAGTAACCCTTCGCCCTAGAGAAGAAGATTCCAAGGCTCAATCACGATTGCTCTGCCACTTAGATTATACTTGTATTGGAGTAATGGAATCCATCTATGATTTCCAAATACATCGACTATGTGGGGAAACATTTCAACCTCAACACTTGAATTCCTATTGAATTACATCGATAAAGATTCAACCACCCTACTAGAGAATCTATAGGATATGATATTCCTATATTAGCTACATAATATTACAAGGCAAAAATGTGGCTCTTATACTATTGGCAACATCGCTCAAAGGAGAAGCTCATCGAAAATATGAATCTCTCCCCTCACATTCAATTGGTGATTGAGACTAACTTGTTACCTTTCTCATGGAAATATGTAATAAAAATATAGAGGGAGTAGATATCCATGCTAAAAATAACGTGATCTAGATAGAAAAATCACCTCCCAAACCCCCCTTACCTCAATCTCCAAGAAAATAGCCAACACTAGTCATCCAATCTGTCTCTCCATGGCCAAATTTTACTCAGTAATCCATAACTTACCTTGGGGAGAACCTGTAATTTTAGGATTAGCCCCTTCAAGTAGGGATAAAAGGGATCCTTTTTGGGATAAATTTTACAACTCTCAACTAGATTCAGCTAATATAAAATCGAGAAGTATGTGTTGGAATGGAGAAAGCATAAATTTCAATGCCTACCAAACCTTCAAATTTTCTCTCTTTTTACCTCTAAATCATAAAGGTAGTCTTATATTCAAGGATAAAAGATATTTAAAAGCATGCACTGTGGCCACACAAAAAATAGAGAAAAATCTCTTAAATCTAGACTACAAGCACACATGCAAGGAAGAGATGCAAATTGAGTATGCCAAGGTCAAATTATTGGGATTAATGAAGGATACTCTACTCAAATTATACCACATGGAATATCTACAATGTCTAAGCTAACTTCTACGTAAGTTTATATAAAAGGAAACAAGTTGTTTAAGTCAAAATATTTGATAGACAGACACTCTCAGCTCTTAGATGATCATATGGACCAATGGGAGACTAAGGTATGAGATCTCATGTTATAAATATATTATATTACATCATTTGGATTATGTAAATGTATCTTCCAAGGTGCATACTTCGAACATTAGATTACTTTAGGGGAAGTTATCTATTTACTTCATGCAATGTAATAAATGCACGAGTGTAAATGTGCAAGTTGTCCCTTGTAAAACTAGGTAGAGTGTTGGCCAAGTAATCTATTTTTTGCCTATATAAGGAAGGCCTCAATGTTAGATAGATATAGAGAGTTAGGGACATAGTATCTTAGAGCATCTTCATAGGTAGTAGTGCAATTCTATGTGGATCACCATCCAATGGTGATGGGTGTAATGTAGTTCAGTAGATTTATTAATGGAGTGTTCATTTACTCCATAGCTATGTTGTATTCATTTATATCATTTTTATTTATTGCATGTCTTAGTCATATAGCAGATTTACTTTCTTTCATATTATTCTACATCTTGTTATTTTTATCTCCCAGTGTTTATTACATCAAAAGCTAATATCTTGATCCTCTTGAACCATGTGAAGTTATTGGCATAGGTTGAGCTTAAAGTGAAGTCACACCCTAGACCTTGTAGGGTCCCAAAAATAAAAAAATAAAAGGGGGATGACATCTTATAGATATATATAGTTTTTATAATTTTACAAGGTTGAAGTCTCTAGGAACTAAACCAGATGCCAAAACTATCTTAGATGCTCCTAGAATAGGTTGTAATGAGAATTCAAAAAATACCTCACTCTAGCAGAAGGATCCCCACTATAAAGGAGCAATAAAATATTCAAATCCTAGATACCAAGAGAATGGCGAGAAGCCCCAAGAAGAAGGCCAAAGCCTTCCAAAAGCAAAATCCTCTCAAGACCAAAGAAAAGCATTGATAAAATATGGTTGAGTTGGCCCAAAATTTTGGAATGATAATAAGGGATGTTAGAATGGAGGAACACATAGATCAAATACAACCACTTAAAGCAATAAATGGAAAATATTCAAATCCATGACAGTGAGGAATATCGATGATGAAAACCCAGTCCAAAATCTTGCAAGCAACTATTTTTGAAAACAAATGATAAAATTTTCCTGTTGGAAATTTATGGGGAGAAGGGATTAACATTTCATGCATAGTAAGGTTCATTAAATAATGGAGCTAACTTCCACCTCAATGGTGGTTAAAGGTTGACATGGAAGATTGAGTAGAAATGAATATTTCTTACAAGACAAACATTTATGAAGGTATTTTATAGGGCAAAGGATTGGTCATGTGAGTTGAAAAACCTCCTAGAACAAGTTAATAAACAACAAGTTATAAATGTATGGCATGCAAATGAAATACAATGATGCTTTAAGCAATGAGGGAATTTTTTATAATTGATTCTTTATTTTTCCAAATTTATCCAGAGTACAAGGCATTTGGAGCCCTCTAAAATAAAATTTGTGAAGAGTGTAGTCATGGACAGAAAGTAAAAGAAAGCAAAGGCTTCAAGTCCTTTATGACCGGTGAAATAGAGAAGAAAAGAGCTTTTAGTCGCACAAATTTTGAGGTCAGTGTTGCCATACTAGGAGTATCCCATTCATCAAAAGTTTTAAAATTATCTATACCGACCTATTCCTCCAACATCAAAATATTGAACAACCCATATATGGAATTCTTGGAGCCAGTGATTATGAAAAGAACCAAAAACCTGGTGCATAGGATTTTTTTAAGGTTAGTATACCATCTATATTTGGAGCAAGAATTTGGACTAATTACTTGGTGCAATACCTAATACCTGAGGTTCATTTATGTTATGAGTTAGTGGAAGCATTCACATAATATCATGAGCCCACTATTCAAAAAATTAGGTCCTTGAATAAGAGTTTCAAAATAAATATTGTTGGGCCTATTATCCAAAAAATATTACTTTTACTATAAGGGAAAATACACATTAATGAAGGATAAAGAGAGGCTTTTAAGACACTCCCATACTAGGAAAAATAGATTTCTTAAGCATTGAGTGCGAGAACCTGAGCCCAGATGACCTAGTCCCACATGGTGCCCTACCCATTAATTTTTTTGGGATAAATTCAAGGATGATTTGAGTATGATAGCCTTCCTTTTTGGCATGGACCATGACAAAAATTCTAGCTCTATCAAATTGGGGGTTCTATACAAAATGAAATAGGAGTCAAAGATGTTGGACTTTGTCAAACTAATTACTGAGAAAATAAGAGAAATTTTGAGCCATTTTGTGGCCACCTGAACATTCAAGTATTCTTCATTCCTAGCATATTAAATTAATTCTATTTCAAAAACCTAAAGCTTTCCTGGGTTTAAATTCAATATAAAAGCATAAAAAAGGAATGGATATATCGATTTATTCCTAGACATATGACTTGATGAAAACTCTTATTATTCTTTTGATAAACATTTTTGTTCTTTTACAATTTTATTCTTAAGAAATTCATATCTAGAGCACATTTCACTAGGTTGTCAATCATTTGTGGAAGGAACACTTTCCAAGGACAAGTATTCTACTAAAGAGGGGACCATTATCAGAATGCATGGTTTTAGCTTTTCCCAGTACCTTATTCCTAAGTACATTCCAAATCAAGTTTTTGTTATAGAGGTATCTAGGCAATTAGACCTAGTGGACTATAAATATGAAAGTGAAAAGGAAAAAGCTTCATATTACAAGCCACTAATTGGCCTGGGAGATATGATCTTATATAGAAAGAAACTGGTTTCCATTGTATAAAACAAGTTGAAAGAGCTAGGGCTCAAATAGATAGAGGATTGATGGAGCTATGATTTCAAAAACAATTTACCTCACATTTGAAGAACATTAAAGGACCTAAGCTCATCCATGAATGAAGTACTAGCGTAGAGATCCTTAAAAATACAATGAATGAAACAGTGACATGCCCTCTCAACATGATCATCAAGCTCCCACCAAAGCTTAGGTTATATGAGTCTTTTTATATGGTAATAGGCATAGAAAAATTGTGATATAAGGTAAGAAAAAAAATAGGGACAAGCTAAGGAGAATGCATTGGAAGATGCCCAAAATTGAAGCATGGATAATGAGATAATAAATTGGAAATAAGAAAGAGGAGATCAACTCAATATCTAAAGACACAATATTTAGTTAACTTTATAATGAGAAGCACCCGAATGTAGAAATATTGGGATCAAATTAGTGGAGTGAGGAGGAAGTGAGTGTTGATATGCTCCATAAAATGAAAAAACTAGAACAACAAAAGATGAAATTTAGGATCCACCATTTAAATTTTCAAAAGAAGGCTTAGCTATCACCATCCCATTAGGTGTTGCAACATCATCACCACTGATTTGATACACCTCCTAATAGTAAACATCACACCAAGCAATAAATAAGAAAGATAAGTGGAAGGGGAAATCAAAAACCATTCTTGGTAAAGTAAATAAAACAAGATATGTCATTAGAATAGAGCTAAGTTCTAGTAAAACTTCCACCCTAGATTTATCATTCCCTCTTACAGATAGAGAAGTAGTGTTGGGATCAATAGAAACCCTAGAAATCAAAGCTTAAAATCTCCCTTCTACCTAAACAATCACATATCCTACTAATCCAACAGTTGTCCCTAGTCAAGAGGTAATGCAAATAATGTGTTCTTCTTAGGTTACTCCACTATCTACAACACTTACCTCTCCATATCCCCATCCTAAAACTCTTTCATTGTTCAAGCTATTTTTGGTATTTTTGTCAACCCAAAGGCAACAATAAGGGACACAAGAAGCCCCACCATGTCTAAGTCCATGAAAAAATATATAGATGATTCAATAGCAAATAATCCAACACAATCAAGAGAGGTAGGTTGAGTTAACACAATAGTTAGCTACCACCTAGGTAATTAGCCATTTTTCCTCTCAAAAGAAAGCATTGTTGTTTATAAAAGTAGACCCACTAGTATGAAATATAGAGAGGGAAATGACAAGACAATATTGGCAAGTGGTAATAGTTGGGCTTGACTTAAAATATGCATGGCCTCAAGATACCTTGTAAAACATGTAGGAGATAGATAAAATAGTTTCACATGAGTATGAGTCGATAAGACGAAGACTAGAAAAAGATAAAGGGAGCTATTTAGATTCATATATTCAACTACAAATTTGGAAATTCAAGTAAGCAATGATATGGAGCAAAGCCTCAATGATATTAATGCAACATTGAAGAAGGCTAAAATATATCAAGAAATATTGGCCACATTGCTAGACTCTAAGATAGCATCCATATGAATTCAATATAGAGAGATGAGATAGAACGTAGTTAGCCTCCTCTAAAAGGAACAAGCAATGCGTCGATGTATGGACCAAGTAAACACCTTATATACTACCATCAATAGACTCAAATGGAAGTTCAATGATTTAATACAAGGACTCACATATCATTGAAACTAGGTCATCCAACTTTATTTAGAGAATGAATATTTAGAGCTAATTAGGCAACATAGAGAAGATCCTTATAGTTTTAAAAAAAATTGGATCTCCCTACTACAATATACATAGCCTAGGCTATAGGACTGCTAGCAAAGATAAGAATATAGATGCATGAAGTAGTGGCTAGATAAAAATTTCTCCCGTGATGATAAAGTTGAGCTAAAAGAGATCTATGAGGTGCTTCAACAAATACAATGCCCATCAAACGAGGAATGGACAAAAATCAAGCAATTTTTTGACAAGTTAGCCTTGTAATTCTATTTTTTGTTTATGTTTTTTCTTTTCTATGTTTTATTTTTTGTAGAACTTGTAAAATTTTGACCTTGCATTTAAGGATAAAGGTGATAATTCTATATTCTCATTTAATAATTAGGAAGACCCTTGTTAGTCATCATAACTATAGTGATTTCATACTACACTCAAGGGTTTTGGGCCTCAAACAAAACATAAGATAAAGGTGAGATGGTGGAAGGAATAAAATTTCCAACCAAAGGTATTCACTATTTTGTAGAGGTCCTAAGAGGAGAAAAGGCAAATTTTTTGAGCTTCCACACATAACTTTTCTTAAAAGGGCAAAAAGTAGAATAGAAGGCCAACAAACAAAACATAAGATAAAGGTAAGATGGTGGAAGGAACAAAAGTCCCAACCAAAGACAATCACTATTTTTTAGAAGTCTTGAGAGGAGAAAAGGTAAAATTTTTGAGCTTCCACACATCTTTTCTTAAAAATATAAAAAGCGGAATAGAAGACTGACCAACACGAAGAAATAACAACATCCGATAATCAAAGTTTTTAAAAAACTAAAAACAAATAAAAGTGATTTTTTTTAGAGGCAGAGTATGTAAAGTAAACAAGGAACTCTCAAGAAGTGGAACACCAAAAGGTTCTATGAAAGAACAAAATAAGAAGTTTATGCAAATACTTTCAAAAAGAAGTTCATTCCAATCATAGAAGTCTTGAAAAATCTCGGTGTAGGCCAAAAATAGAAAGTTTCGACAAGCAACTGATATATTGTATAGGAATATGAAAAGACTAGGAGCACACTAAAATTTAGAGCATAATACAAATAGCCACCAAATCTAAATAAGGATCATATTAAGTTGTAGAAAAATAGTAATGATGCACAAGATCTCATGAAGAGTAGGTAAGATGGATTGATGGACCATTATTAAGAAAGAACACCTACTATTGTCATTTTAGCTTAGCAATCCAATAAAGTAGATGATCTATTGAAGATAAAGGTATGGTGATTACAATCCTTTATCTGCCAATATTAATTCCAAAGGGTGCTCTCATTTATATCCTTAAGATACATAGGAAGAGTAGTTGAAATTGTTAGACTTTTCTACAAATTTTGGAGGGAAATTGTCCTTGTTTTGTAATATATATAGTAATTTTCTTAGAATTGTAAAGTATTATCAAGATATACTATAATTCATATAGCTTCATATTTATTTTTCTTTTTATAACAGTAATCGTATTCCTAAGTGGTCTTGCAAGCACATTGTCAAACCCTCACTTCTAAGATAATCTTCTAATGGTTTTATATTCATATACACATACTAGAGGCCTGTGACTGTTTGGTTCTCCTTGTTCCATTTTCTTTATATATGTGTGCCTAGTTGTGCTTATATATATCAAGAGGAGAAAGTGTTCATTGTGTTGGCTTATTACACTCAGTGATGTTGTGCAAAGGAATCTTTTCTTGATCTTGATGCATCACCTCTATTAGCTTAGGTTTTTTTATTTTCACTATCTTTGTTCTTTTGCATTTCTCTAACCATTTTCCCCCTGAAGTTGTTATATTAGGCCAGAGTAAGACTATCATGCTCAAGATCACATATTAGGAGCTAGTCTTGTAAAAATTCTTGGAGGCCCTTGATAGAGCCAAATACCACACTCTCAAGGTTGGTGCTATTGTATTGCTCAATGCGAGACCCAATAGTCCCAAATATCTGGTCCTTCCTATTCAACAACCTGGAAAATCAAAGAGGATAACACATAATATTTTACTTTTCCTTGATAATGAAACTTACCCACCTATGACTAATGTTAAGTAGCAGACTCACATCTTTTAGAGAGTAATTTGATATGTTGTTCTAGGTGGGGTATTCTACTACCATAATCTATATGGTGTTATTTTGTGATGCCTTATAAAATTCAAGGTACCCAAAGCTCTCTTTGATGTCTATAGTGATGACTATGGAGGACACTTTAGTGGTCATTCCACAACTCATAAACTATAAGGAATGGGTTACTTTTGGCTAACGATGGAAGCTAATGCTAATTAGCATGTCAAATCCTACACTAAGTGTCAGTTCCATAAGGATGAAACTAATTCCTCTAGTTCGTTTCTTCATCCCATTTAGTCTCCTTGGCCTTTATCCACTTGGGGTATTGACCTTGTAGAGCCTATTTATCTTGTGTGTCCTTGGATGAGAACACGTTCATCATCACTATCATATAATATTTTACCAAATGTGTAGAAGCTATGCCATTAACAAATCAGACAACCCTCAATATGTCCAAATTTATCTTTAGTCAAATTGTGTATCATTTTGGTGTATTATTTACTCTTATTTTAGATAATAGTACTCTTTTCAAAATTAAGGAAATATAATAATTAAATTCTCAATTAGGGATTCAACACTATTTTTCCACACCTTGTTATCCACAAGGGAATGGTCAAGTTGAATCTAGCAATAAGATTTTGGTAAATATTATGAGAAATATAGTTAAAGAATAAAATAAATATTGGAACTTAAAGTTATATCCCACATTGTGGGCATACCACACTAGTATTTGGGTGTCATAGGGACAACCCTTTTTCTTTGGTAATAATATTGAAGCTATATTTTTGGTTGAAATTGAATTACCTTCTTTGTGTATTTCTTTGAAGAATTTGTTGAGTCATGATGAGCACCATCAAGATTTTTAAAGGCCTATATTGTCAAACTTACCACTCTTAATGAGAGGCATCTACGTACTCTTGAGCATAATAAAGCCTATAAAAGTTGTGTTGCCAAAAAATACAATAAGAAAACCTATCATCATGATTTTAAAGTTGAGAATTGTGTCCTTAAGCTTGATAATATATATAAAAAGCACAAGGGCAAGTTCATACAAAAATAGTTTGGTCCATACACTATCAAAGAGTTGTTTGTGTATAGGTCAATAAAATTACAAACAATGGATGGAGTTGAGTTGAATGAATCCAACAAGTCCATATATGTAAAACACTTTTACATGTAGCCCCTTTTTGACTCGTTTGAATAGTCTTTGTCTTTCTTGATTTTCTTGTTGACTTTAGTGTCTTGTTTTTCACTTTGATTGCTTTGTCTAATTGTTTGTAAGCATCAGTATTGTATATTCTTCTATTTCGTGTAGCTTCCTATGTTATGCTATATATTTTTCTCTATTGAGTAAGATCGCCACATTAAGTGGTGATCCTGGTTGTCTAATCTGCTATCATTTTTTATTTTTTTCATCTAGAGTTCTATATTTTTCATGTGTCTTCTCTCTCATAACCACAATCTTCACTTTAAGTTGTGATCTTGATCATCTTGGTATTCCAGATCTTTTCTTCCTAGTTTGGGTCAAGTTTTGTGTTATGGTTTTTCTAGTTGCTTAGTATTTTTCATCCATTTTGACTAGCATTTATTACTATTTATCTTTGTTTGCACTTTGTTTGTTTTCCTTTGTCATGGTGTTACTCTTACCAGTATGGGAAACTATGATGTCTTCAATTTTTTCCCTTTCATTTGTATTAGTACTTTTATTTAAGTACCATAAATAAAATACCTTATTTTAACTCATTCCATCTCCCATATGATATGTGGTCAAACACCAAGACATCATTCTAAATTTTTAAGTTTCATAAAATATCATTCAAACAATCAATCATTTTTGGTGTCCCTCTTTAGTGGTAAGCATGCCTCCTTGAATAAAGTTGTAGTGGGTAACCCATTGTAGTAGGAGCATAGTTACTTTCCCTTCCACAAGATCTCCCTCCGTGTTGCAAAATGAATCTACCCATATTTCTTTTGCTTTTTGTTTCTTCTCCTCTATCATGGTGGATGTGCCATTTTGGAAAATGAGTTCATTATAAACAACAAGGTATGAGTTGGAATTGGGAACATATATTTTCATTTTTTCATGGCATAAATTGGCATCTCCAAGGTCACCATGTAGTACTGGTTGGACATGATTGAATTCCATAGTGTTCATCTATGCCTATCTAGTGGTTTCTCTTAGGATTGAGGGACAAATACTTGTGTTTGTATATGGCATGAGTTGGACTCTCTTGTTTTGTCTTGCTATAGTGATGAGTGTGTTTGTTGGTACTTGGCACTTGTCAAGTACTACATATGACCTACCTACTATAGTAGCATGTATGGCCAGTATACCACCTCATGCATGTCCAATATTGGAGGGAGGCAGTGTATGGTGACCATGTCAATGAATGCTACCTAGGTCTCTCATACTCTAGAAAGTCAAAATCTGAATCATGATGCATCGCATCGAATGCTACTCAAATTATACATACAATAAACAAGTTAGAAATCACATGTTATCAAATGCTACACAAATCATAAGTATCTACCATGAATACATTAATCAAGCTTATAAAAAATGAATAAAAAACATAAGATACATGGAGCATTGTGTGCCATCATCCTAAGGTATTGAACTAAAAATATGGTACATAGAGGCATAGTAGGATACATAGGGCATTGTGTGACATCATCTTAAGATACACTATGATCATATATATATATATGTGTGTGTGTGTGTGTGTGTGAATATTTTACTATAAAAATCATTTTTTGCATAATATTTTTCTAAGTTTTGTAGGGATATCACAAGGATAGTGCTTCTAGGAATTTTGACATGCTTTGAACTTGCTTGTGCAGATTGTTTTTGCTTATTTTATACACAATTAGCATTTTTTTGTGCTTTGCATAGTTTTACACGTAAATTCCCTTCCAATCACATGAGGCAAGTAAAAATCGTTTTCTTTAGGCCAAATTTTTTAGGTGCATGTATAGGTAAGTATCATGTATGTTTTTCTCTACTTTTATATTTTTCACTATGTGTTTTTGTATTTTTCTATTGTTTATTTCAAAAATATATATTTTGCATAGATAATAGAGTCAAAACTAGCGATTGTTTTTTAATCCATAGAATATAATTTCTATTTTGTTGCTTTGGCTATTGCATATTGCTCCTTTTTCTTTTTACCTTAAGGAATTATCAGTGGATATCCTCTACAATGTTTCTCATGGTCCTTAGGGAGGGGAAATATGTATTTTTAAAAGAGCACTAACAACTTACTTTGTTTATGGTAGAGAGTCTTGTCCTCCTATATATGCAACAGAGTTGGACTAACTTTTTTAGTCCTTGGGTAGGATAACAACAAGACATGTTGGCTAGTGTTTTTGGTTTCTTTTCTTCACTCAATTATTGTCTTTATACCATCTCTTGGTCATTTTTGCTTGTAAAATTTCCCAAAACCTTGAAATAAGAAAAGAGTCATGAATAAGGGATGTTTTGACACGTCCTCCGAAGCACACATCCTAAAATCGATAATATCAAGATTTCCACTTTATATGGTGATACAATCATCGATTGAATTTTAGGTTTTTTGATGTGCAATCATGATTTTAACATATTTTTACACCTAAGGTTTGAATAGCATATCATTTGGACTAACAGTTATGATTTTATGATCCCAACAAGGATGAAAATCAATTGTCAACTCCAAAGGTAAATATATTTTATTTGATTCACTATAAATACCTATCTCATCTCATTTTCTCATCATATGTTTATCAATTGATTATTATTATTGCTAGCATTGCTCTCAAACTTGTTGCCTCTATTACTTCCATGACACACATCTAATTTGCTATGTCTCTATCCTTTGTCCTTGTAGGTACAACCAAAGCCATCGACCGTTGATTTGCTACCTTCCATAGAGGAGGATAGGGTGCTCTACTAGGATTTATAACGAAAGGTCATTGATTATCATTTGAGGACTAATTTATAAGGTAGGTCAAACCATCTACATATATTCTAAGTGTGATATCTCCTTACTATGGTGACAAAGCAAGTAGGATAGTGTAGAAATGGACTATTTATTTTGATTATTTTATAAAAATTATGGTTCTTGAAACCCAAGGTATTAAGTAATCTATTTTTACTACATTAGGATTATCCCTAACTTTTGTATTTCTATAGATAATCTTGGTGTAGTTTACTCTTGAACATTGTACTTTTATTTATACTTTTATTTGAATAGTTTTAGCTATGATCATTGAATTATTACTTTACTGTCTAGATTTAGATATTTTGATTTATCTTGTATTAATTTGTGTAGTTATATAAGTTATCCCCTTTTTCCCACAAATAGTTACAAAGTGTTAGGATATCTTGAATCATCAACCTTTAATATTAAGGATCGAGAGGGGGCCTTTTAATGATGCTCATAAGAGAAAATAGAATGAGCATCCTAGAGAAGGTTTAGGTCCTCTTGGAAATTAGACAATCTATAGAAGGTTGTGGCACATATTGTGCAAAGACACCATTAGAAGAAGGAATTGAAGCATCCAACACATGATCACCATCAATATCAACATCTAGCATTGTCACATAATGCATAGGAGGATTGAGCTCAATAGAGGTGATGTTCATAACTAGTCATATCCTCGTCCACTTTTTATTTTTTCTTTTCCTTTGGTTTTTAATTCATTTCTTCTTCATGAAGTTAATTTTTTTACGGTTTCCCAAAGGGATAGTGGAATGGTTTGGGCTTTGTATCTTATTTGGAAGGTCTTGTTGTGGATGCTCCACAACTAGCCCCAAAACTTAGGGACCCCCCCTTTTTGCTTCGAGTTTGGTTGAAATTTTGGTTTTATTTTAGGTTCACAGGTGTCCTTCAAAAAGTTCATATGTGCTTCTTGATTGATGTTGTTTGCAGGTAAACCTTAGCATTTGATTGATTTTTCCAAGTCATTGTTCTGTGATGATAAGAGTGGCTTGAGGTGTTTTGATTTTTCGTATCCCTGCTTGCATCAGTTGCTTGGGTTCGCATATTTGGAAATTTTGATTGTTCTAGAGTGTTGTGTTGATAGGTCCCTCTTTATGAAAGGTGTAATGCAAATTGCTTGTGGGATAGTGCATCATTGTCTTCTTCTAAAATGTCCAATTTGTTGGTTCGATTTGGGGGTTTTCTCTTTAGCTTTAGTATTTTCCCTTTATTTTGGTTTTCATTTGTTCGAGCTTTCAAAGTTTCAAAAGAAAAAAAATGAAAAAAAAAATCAAATAAAAAGTTATATATATTTATATTTGTATAAATATAATATATATAAGTAATAAAACAAAATAAAAATATATATTATTATTATATATTTATATATAATAATAATATATCAAAAAGGCAATAAAAATTTAAAAATAATAATAAAATAATAGTTATATATAATATATGTCTATATTATATATATAATAAATAAATAAAAGATTATTAAAAAAAAAAAATGAAAATAAAGTGAAGTGACCTTTTTATTAAATCCAAATGAGGCTACACTTCCACCTTGTATGATGGTTGCTTTATATGAATATATATAATGAAAGGTCTTTTATATTATGTTCACTAATTAGGGTGGCTTACATTTGATGTTGTAGGTTATGAAGGCACGACTCTCTAGGTAGTATTCATACGGGGTCGAAGTCGTAGTTTCGGGAAGCGAACAACGCTGAGGAGGATATGCACGAGCAGGGTGACCATGTTTCGAATGACATGGATCACTAAAGCTGATGAGACAGACCTTGATAACGTGAATTCGTTGACGTAAAGGCGCATTCATCGTTGCTTAATGGAAAGTGGATGATCGCAAGGTGCTGCTGTGAGCATGGATCACGAACAAGTCGAGTCTATCGACATTACAAGGACGTTCAGATAGCACCGTCCGATGTAAATGGCCAGAGATCACTCTGACGTGGACATATAGATGCTAGTGAAGGCACATTGAGATGGACGACGGTGTCCAGCGTGGATGCAGACACGACAACATGAAAGATAGAATAGTGATGGTGATGACCCCGACATGGATTTTGAAATACCGTCACGTGGCATGGTAGCCAGTAAACTAAGATGGCCAATGATATCAGAGATGTAGGTCTTGGCACAGAAAACCCGTCATTGAATCAGCAGAAAATTCACATGGAGAGACCCACACGATAAGTATGAATAGTGGGACGTCGAATCCCATTGACCGCTACAAACTGAGTACAACATCAACCAGTGACAGATTGATGTACTGAAATGATGCCCAGTATGCAGCGGTAGGGAGGAAATATTCACAAGGTACAAAATGCATTAGAATGATGTTGGACATCGTGTGGTGCCAGTATGGCATCAACGAAGCAAGGTGATTGAACTTTCTACCAGTGTTAGGATTAATGCATGGTGGAGACGATCTTTTGACCAGCCAAACCCTAATGGACGATGAAACTAAGTGCCCAAGAGTGATGACTGGGCGACCATGTGATTGACATCTGATGATTGGGGCATACCCATGGTGACGCAAATGCCAAGTTGAGCTTCAAGTGGCGATAAACGTCAAAACCCAAAATTTGACGATGAATACCAGTGAATTTAAATTTCAAATACAACATAACCAAAGGATGATGGACTGGACAGATAGCATTGACCACCACGTCAGATTCGTTCACCCCAGAGTAGCACCGAGGAAGTCAGAAAGGGGACAACAAATATAATATTGATTGCCAATATTATATTTAGACCAACGACAGGGCTATGAAAATAAGTCGATATAATTGGACCTGGTGGTTACAAATTAATTGAACTGTTGCTTTCAATAGTAATGTAGGGGTGTTACCACCCACGATGAGGCATCAATCTCATTTCATTAAGCGAAGGTCATTGTGACCACGGCGGTAGTATCGAGGTATGAGTGGGTTTTGGTCATCCACGTGGGGCAACGGCCCAAGTATAAAAGAAATTATAGTTGGGAAAGATTCGACATTAATATGTCATGGCATTAAAATAATGTGTTTTCCTTAAGGGATGTTCATTAAATTAAATAACTTAAAGAGTCCTTATTTTAAGGGATAACCATTACATGTGTTAAAAGGTATGCATGACCAAATGAGCAATGTAACGTTTCCAAAAAAAACTAAACGAAGGCCAAAGAAACTTCAGGAAAGACCATGAATGTTTATGGAAAAGAATAGCCAAAGGACAAAAAAAAAGACAATGAAAAGCCAGTAGAAGGAAACGAAGAAAGAGGGAAAATGGAAAGACACATTGAAAGATTTTAAATATGGCAGAAAAACGTAGAAAAAGGGTGGTTTTTTTTTGGAAAACCACACCAATGCTGCCGAAATGTAAAATGACACATTTTTAATGCAAGAGCTTTTCTTTCAGAAATTTAGATCTTGTTAGCAAAAAAGATGAGGAAAATTTTCTGCATGTTGGATTTAACTGTTTATTTTTCCTTTTTGAGTTTTGGAATTTATAGTTGATGCTAATGCCATTTTGGGTTACATTAGGCGAATATTTAGAATCTGAAATTTATTTTTGTACCTTAGGAGCTAGCACCTGTTTTATTTTGATTGTGTGAATGCAGGTTGGAATGGAATAGGTTGCATGTAAGAGTTTCTCACAGCTTCGGTTTTGCAGGACGGGGTGCCATCAAACTAGAAATGCTTTGCATGTTTTTATTTTCAGCATTTAAATTTATTTTAAGACTTTATTTTATGTTTTCTAAACTTTCATTTTGCATTTTTTTTAAACTTTGGACATTAAAATAAAAACCGTAAAAAAATAAAATGACAAAAATAGATACATGGTTGCATAGAATGAACATCAATCTTCTATACGCAACAGATTCGAACTCATTCCGAGATCATTTCAATTTTATAATTATTTTTTAAAACTGTTGTTTTTAAGGACTTTTATAATTGCGGAAATTTTATTTTTTTTCAGTTTTGGAGGTAAATCAGATTTTTAAAATCTATATTTCATTCATAAGCATAAGATGAACTTTCTTCATGAAAATTCTGATTTCATTGAAGGGGGTAATTTTATATGTTATATTAAAAAGCTGTTATCTTAAAGCATTAAATTATTTTTCTTTATGAAAATTATTTCATAAAAGAGGGATAATTAAATGACATTTTAAAGCCCTTATTTTAAGGCTATAAATTATTGTCTCTTTGTGAAAATTAATTTCACCAAAGAGGGATAGTTTATTAATCACATCAAAAGCTATCTTTATCTTCATGATAAGAAGCTACATTTAAGGAGCCTATTCATCATTTTAAATTCACATTCATAGATAGATTTAATCTTCTATTTCATGCTTTAAAGTAGGATTTAATGCAAGATAAAACTTGTTTAAAATCCACTTAATCAAGGAAGATAAAATCTACCTTAAAATCATTCAAGATAAAAGGAATTAAGGCTACAATGTGGTCATATGAGGGCCAATTCACATTTACTTTTATTTAAGGTTTATGAACAATCATTAACATAGCATATGGTAAAATGAACCAACAAATACCCCTTGTTAACAAATACTTGCAATCAATAAGGTGTTTCTAGCATTGAATCGATATATTTTTATTGAGATTACTAATACACATATGCAAAGGCTAATATAGCGGAGACCTCGAAGAAGTTGTTTGTTTAAATTCTTTGCGAGAGAGGGTTTGGGGATCCAAACCCTAAGGGAGAGTATAATTTCACAATTGGGTAAAATTACCACTCAATATTTTGGTGCTAGAAGGAGGGTCTGAATTGGTTTACTTTATTTTATTTATGCTAAGCAATTTATGCATATTTTTTCATTGATCTAATGCTTTTGGATTGTTCATAATGAATGATGTGATTTGGTGTAACTTTGAGGGTTTTAATTGCTAAATATTTCAAGTTCATTTGATTAGCATCTTTGGTAATATTTTAGCACTCAACACTTTGGGAGCTAAGAGGGTTTGAGTTGATTTATTCTATTGTTATTTAGATGTTAAATTGTTCATGGTGCTTGAAACATTTATCCAAAGACATTGGTCTTGACTAATAAAATTTTGTTGATCACTTTCATTGATTCTAACATTCTCTATTTGATGATGTGTTAATGGTAACATTTTGGCAAGTTTGAGAATGTTCTTTAATGTCATGTTTTAATTGATGCATATCTGTTGGATGACACTAACATGATGATCTTTGTCGTTTACTTATTTTAAAATTGTTAGTCATTTTATAATTTTTTGCAAGATATTTTTATTTGACTAATAGATTTGGTTCTAAAGTTATCTTTTGAGTTTCACTAATGGTGACATGTGATATAAGAGCTGAAGTGGTATCTCTAAGAGAAAGAATGGTATCTATGATGGGGTATCATTATAAGGGTTTTCCTATGCATGGGATACCCCATCAAATTCTTGAAATGTTATTGGAGTTTCTATGACAGTTTAATCAAGAGGTGCCATTAGGATACTTACAAAAATTGCATGTCTACAAGAGCACATTATTTCAATTCTAAATTTTCTATGAGGATGTTGCTTGTAAGTTATTCTCATACATTTTGGATGACAAACCATTCTTTTGGTATGGCCAATTACCCATGGAGGTTAGGACTTCTTGGATCTGATTAGAAGCAACCTATCTTTATCATTTTGGTAATCAAGTTGACTTAGATATGTTGCAAAATCAGTTTACCTCTATTCATAAAGAACCTAATGAATCCATGAGTCAATTCAATGAGAGGTTTCGTGAGTTGCACTCTCAAATATGGGAAAATTTTAACACTATGGAAGAGGAAGTTATTCAGTATACATGGGATCCATACACCCCAAACTTTCTACATCTTTAAGGAAAATTTGGATGACCCATATGTAGATATAATCTATGAGATCCTAGAAAAGGCAGAACAATGGTGTAATTCGAAAATGGAAGAAGAGGTACAACATGTTCCCATTAGTGATTGTTCTTATAGAATTAGTGATGCCAACCTATACCAACCATCAAATATAGCACCCTCTACTCCAATGATGTCTAAGGTGAATGATCAAGGGGATGAATTTTGTCCAAATGTTATAACCACCTTAGTTATTGTTCAATAGGAGATGCAAGTTGCCAAGCCAACATCTACCAATGGGGACTATCTAGAGACAGATTCATTTTTAGAAGTGCATGAATATTCAAATAATGGTATCCTAAATCTGATTAGTGTGTGGATATGTGATAGGACATAACCTACCATAGAATTTAAAGAAGTGGTTGAAAGTGAAATTAGAAGAGAATCAATAAATGAATTTGAAGATATAATCGAATTTCACCACTGGTTCTTGGAAGACACTTTGAATGAAAGGCTTGAAATTTATGATCAATAAATTCCTCACCTCCTAAATTGTGATAAAAATTAATCATGGGTTACAAGTGTGGATTGTGAAAGTCTTGAAAATTTAAAAACAAAGAGTAGCCTACTTTTGGAAATTATTGAACCATCTAAGGAAGGTGAAGGTGAATTTGATGAGAAACACGTTGATAAATTGGAAGATGTTGAAGAAATAGTAGAGCATCACAACTTGATTTTTGAAGATGATCACTATGACTCTTGGAAGAAATTGTATGAATATTCTCACTTTAAACCTTCTAATGAACCCTTTGTGTTAGTTGATATGCAGGATAACACAATCGATTTCTCACAAGAAGATATTATAACTCTTGCACAATTTGAGAATATTTTTGAAGAGGGGTTGGAATCTCATCAAATTTTGGAAAATGATAACGATCCTACTACCAAGGACAAAGAAGAAAAAGAATTGATGGATGAATCAAAATATCATGTTACAGATACCATAGAGTTTCATCCCACGAATTTGGATGACAATTTTTACAATGGTTGGGGAAGATATGAAGATGTGTTATTTTCTCACACCCCTATTGATGAAACTTCTATTCCACTTGATATGCAGGATGTTGAAACTTCTACTTCACATGAAGATATTGCATTTACAAGAATAGAGAAGATTACAAAATTTGATCTTGTTGAACATAAATTCATTGAAAATTTTGTTGAAATAGAAAGGGAAGAAATGGTAAAATTTTCTTATGACTCATCTAGTTTGGATGAGGAAGAGGTAAAATCTTCTCTTTAATTTCAGGATATTGAAAATTTGGATACTATTTTGCATGATTGTTTTGAGGATTCAAGTGAAGAGATACCATGGATAGTGAATAAGGAGTTGGAACCAAATGACGAAGAAGTGGACCCATTTCAAGCAACTCAAGAGATTGATCATGAAGATGGGTTACTTGACACACACCTTGACCAACAAGATTTGAGGGTTGAAAAGGATGGACATGTTTTTAATTGGGTGCCCAATTTCGGTATGTTTGATGAACAGGTAATCAATGAAGATAAATACCATGAGGTAGAAGAGGAAATTGCAAATCCTCACCAAGTTTTGGTAAATAAAAATGTGCAAAAGGTAAAATCTAACCCTTTATGTCCAAGCATCCAAGCTTTAGGTGAAAATTTGTATGACCATTTATTGAATTTGAATGATGTTTATGATGAAATGCCATTGAAGGTAAATGAAGAACAAGGATTAATTTCTATGTACACCTTTAATAAGAATGCTTTGATGAATGAAAAAGAAGTTGATGCACTTGAATTGTTGAATCAAATTCATCAACAATTAATTATTGAATCTAGGATAAAAGCTTATAATGATTCCCATTTAGTAAATATCCTAGATACTTGCAAATTTTTGCATAAATTTGATTGGCCTAAAAACGTGAATAATGAATTGGCTTTGAAATATTTAGAAATAGGCTCTTGCTTGCAATATTTCATATTAAAAAAAGAAAGCCTAGTTCTAAATTTGGAATTGAGTTGTGAAATTGACATTTTAAAAAATAGACAAGAAAAATTTGAAAATCAAATGTTGTCTAATCAATTTAATGATTTGAATCTCACCTATGGGATTGTTAATGGAACTAAATCAAATTGGTGGGGAGAGAGAGCCAAGTTGAAGTTTGTTGCATTGTTTGAATTAATCTTGTTTTTGTTGGATTCTTACAACATTTGGCATGCGCATCATGTTATATGTCTTTTGAAATGTTCTAATCATGTTTGGGATCCAAGAAAGTGATAGTCCAAACTTTGCACCATCTTATACCATATTGTACATTTGTATATAGTTTTGGTTTGTGTTTTGAGTTTTCTGTTTTGGGTTGTTCCTTTGTTTTAAGGTGATGTTTTGTGGTCGCTAACTTATGGTCTTTGGCTTATTTTGAAGCTTCTTTGCTTAGTAGTTTGGATTACATGAGCTAAAAATCAATGAACTCCAAAAAAAGGACTCTATAGGGACTCTGACCCTATTGTTGGTGTTTCTTTGCTTAGTAGGTTTGAACACTTGGTCTGAAAATTGGTGAACCCGAGAAAATGGAGATGATTTATTTGGTGATCATGCTCAGATTTTGGGACTAAAATGGTGGAAAGTGGAACAATGAAATATTAGCCAAAGCTCCACATGGAACTCATACACGTTAAATGGTGTTTCTGGAATTAGGAAGGATGAAGTTATCTTGATCTACAACCCTAGGTGAAAATCTAAATCGTTTCACTTGTAGGCTACCTTACCCCAGTGATGCTTGAAGCTTTGCAATGTTTGTCTTTTGATGAAAGAACCCATCTCTCTTTTTTGGGCGTCCATAGGAAAAATTTTATATACGAAAAAAAAAAGAAAAAAAAAGAGAAAAAAAAGATAGATGAAAGAGAGAGAGAGAACGAGCATCGAAAAGCTTGATCATATCAGTCACAAGATCTAGATAAACTCTACCGGGGCTATGGACGCCTGATCGAAAATAGGGCTCTGTTTAGATATAGCTCGGGTAAAAGGAAAGGCTTTGTAAAGCGTTGAGCAAACATAGGGGTGAGTTAGATAAACTCCACCAGAGCTATAGACACCTGACTGGTAGTGGGGATCTGTCTATAGTCATTTTGTTATGAGCGATACTCAATAGCCTAATGTAGAAAGAGATGATGGAATCTGGAGGATTTTCAAAAATGTAGGAATGAATCACTTTTGCACACACTGAGCAAAGGCAGCTGGATTAGTTGTTTTCATTCTAAAGCTATTTACCCCCATCTTCTCAGGACGTTGCTAAATTATTGTGTCTCCATGATCTTGTATATATCTGTTTCAGGTAGGGTTTTTATTAAAATGCTCGAGAGTATTTCCTAGTAGAGTCGCCATTTGTTGTGGTTGCTCCACAACTAGCCCCAAAACTTGGGTACCCCCTTTTTGCTTCAAGTTTGGTTGAAATTTTGGTTTGATTGTCGATTCACAAGTGTCCTTCACAAAGTTCATATGGGCTTCTTGATCCATGTTCTTCGCAGGAAAACCTTAGCATTTAATTTATTTTCCAATTCATTGTTCTACGATGATAAGAGTGGCCTGAGGCATTTTGGTTTTTCGTATCCTTGCTTGCATCGGTTGCTTGGGTTCGCATATTTGGAAATTTTGATTATTCTAGAGTGTTGTGTTGATAGGTCCCTCTTTATGAAGGGTGCAATGTAAATTGCTTGTGGGATAGTGCCTCATTGTCTTCTTCTAAAATGTCCAATTTGTTGGTTGGATTTGGGGGTTTTCTTGTTAGCTTTAGTGTTTTCCCTTTATTTTGGTTTTCATTTGTTCAAGCTTTCAAAGTTTCAAAAGAAAAAAAAAATCAAATAAAAAGCTATATATATATATATATTTGTATAAATATAATATATATAAATAATAAAACAAAATAAAAATATATATAATAATAATATATATAAAAAATGCAATAAAAAATTAAAAATAATAATAAAATAATAGTTATATATATAATATATATCTATATATTATATATATAATAAATAAATAAAAGATTATTCAAAAAAAAGAAAGAAAAGAAATAAAATGAAAATAAAGTGAAGTGACCTTTTTATTAAATCCAAATGACGCTACACTTCCACCTTGTATGATGGTTGCTTTATATGAATATATATAATGAAAGGTCTTTAATGTTCACTACTTAGGGTGGCTTACATTTGATGTTGCAAGTTATGAAGGTACGATTCTCTAGGCAGTATTTGGACGGGGTCGAAGTCATATTTTAGGGAAGTTAACGACGCTTAGGAGGATAGGTACGAGCGGGGTGACCATGTGCCGAACAACGCGGATCACTAGAGCTGACGAGACGAACCTTGATAACATGAATTCGTTGACGTGGAGGCATGTTCATTGTTGGTGAATGGAAAGTAGACGATTGCAAGGTGCTGCTGTGAGCATGAATCACGACCAAGCCGAGTTTGCCGATATTACAGGGACGTTCGGATAACACCATCCGACGTAAGTGGCCAAAGATCACTCTAACATGGACGTATAGATGCTAGTGAAGGCGCATTGATATGGACAGCGGCGTACAACATGGATGCGGACACGACAACATGAAAGAAAAAACAGTGATGACGAGGATCTCAATGTGGATTTCGAAATACCGCCATGTGGCATTGTAGCCAGTAAAGTGATATGGCCAAGGATCTCGGAGATGTAGGTCTTGGTGCATAAAACCTATCGTTGAATCGACAAAAAACTCACATGGAGAGACCCGTGCGGTAAGTATGGACAGTGGAACATCGAATCCCATTGACTGCTACAAACTGAGTATAGCATCAACCAGTGGCAGATTGATGTACTGAAATGATGCCCAGAATACAACGACATGGAAGAAATATTTGCAAGGTCGAAAATACATTAGAATTATGTTGGGCATCGCGTGGTGCCAGTATGGCATCAACGAAGCAAGGTGATTGAACTTCTGACCGATGTTAGGAGTAATGCGTGGTGGAGATGATATTTTGACCAGTCGAACCCTAATGGACAATGAAACTAAGTGTTCAACAATAATTACTGGATGACCATGTGATTGACGTCTGATGATTGGGCTATACCCACGGCGACGCAGACGCCGAGTTGAGCTTCGAGTGGCGATAAACGACATCCACTTTGGCAAATGAAACACAGCAGTGGGTGCTAAACATTGAATGCATCACCCAACAATATGCGGATAGTGTGGCAGATTTTGGCCATCGAGGTGCGGATGTGGGGGTTTCTTGTCCACATATGGACACAATAATGGGCGACGCCGGTTATGTAGACCTATGCGGAGAACTGTGACTCAGAAGATAGTTGCAGGGCACCTAGGATATCGGCTAAAACGTTACCAAGCTGAGCAAGGAAGATAATGTTGTAATGCTCACAGTGATACGCAAACGTTCAGAAGCGGGTCTACGTAGACCAACAACAAGGCTATAAAAATAGGTCGATAAAATTGGGCCTGGTGGTTACAAATTAATTGAACTATTGCTTTCAATAGTAACATAGGGGTGTTACCACCCACGACGAGGCAACAATCTCATTTCATTAACCGAAGGTCATTGTGACCACGATGGTAGTATCGAGGCACGGGTGGGTTTTGGTCATCCACATGGGGCAAGGGCCCAAGTATAAAAGTAATTATAGTTGGGAAATATTCGACATTAATATGTCATGGCATTAAAATAATGTGTTTTCTTTAAGGGATGTTCATTAAATTAAATAACTTAAAAGAGTCCTTATTTTAAGGGATAGACATTACATGTGTTAAAAGGTCTGCATGACCAAATGAGCCATGACCAAATGAGCAATGTAACGTTTCCAAAAAAAAACTAAACGAAGGCCAAAGAAACGTCATGAATTACCACGAATGTTTATGGAAAAGAAGAACCAAAAGATAAAAAAATGCAACGAAAAGCCAGCAGAAGGAAACGAAGAAAGAGGGAAAATGGAAAGACACATTGAAAGATTTTAAATATGGCAGAAAAACGCAAAAAAATGGCTAGTTTTGCTAGCAAAAAAGAAGAGGAAAATTTTTTGCATGTTGGATTTACTGTTTATTTTTTCTTTTTCAGTTTTCGAATTTATAGATGATGTTAATGTCATTTTGGGTTACATTAGGCGAATATTTGGAATCTGAAATTTATTTCTGTACCTTAGGAGCTAGCACCTGTTTTATTTCGATTGTGTGAATGCAGGTTGGAATGGAATAGGTTGCATGTAAGAGTTTCTCACAGCTTCGGTTTTGCAGGACGAGGTGCCATCAAACTAGAAATGCTTTGCATGTTTCTGTTTTCAGCATTTAAATTTATTTTAAGACTTTATTTTCTATTTTATAAACTTTTATTTTGCATTTTTTTAAACTTCGGACATTAAAATAAAAATCGTAAAAAAATAAAATGACAAAAATAGATACATGGTTGCGTAGAATGGACATCAATCTTCCATACGCAACAGATTCGAACTCATTCCGAGATCATTTCAATTTTATAATTATTTTTTAAAACTGTTGTTTTTAAGGACTTTTATAATTTCAGAAATTTTATATTTTTTCAGTTTTAGAGGTAAATCAGATTTTTAAAATCTATATTTCATTCATAAGCATAAGATGAACTTTCTTCATGAAAATTCTGATTTCATTGAAGGGAGTAATTTTATATGTTATATTAAAAGGTTGTTATTTTAAAACATTAAATTATTTTTCTTTATGAAAATTATTTCATAAAAGAGGGATAATTAAATGACATTTTAAAGCCCTTATTTTAAGGCTATAAATTATTGTCTCTTTGTGAAAATTAATTTCACTGGATAGTTTATTAATCACATCAAAAGCTATCTTTATCTTCATGATAATAAGAAGCTACATTTAAGGAGCCTATTCATCATTTTAAATTCACATTCATAGATAAATTTAATCTTCTATTTCATGCTTTAAAGTAGGATTTAATGCAAGATAAAACTTGTTTAAAATCCACTTAATCAAGGAAGATAAAATCTACCTTAAAATCATTCAAAATAAAAGGAATTAAGGCTATAGCGTGGTCATATGAGGGTCAATTCGTATTTACTTTTATTTAAGGTTTATGAACGATCATTAACATAGCATGGTAAAATGAACCAACACATGCCCCTTGTTAAAAGTTACTTGTAATCACTAATGTGTTCTTAGCATTGAATCAATTTATTTTTATTGAGATTATTAATACTAGTGCAAATGCTAATATAGCGGATACATGGGAGAAGTTGTTTGTTTATCTTCTTTGTGAGAGAGGGTTTTGGGATCCAAACCCTAAGGGATAGTGTAATTTCACAATTGAGTAAAATTACCACTCAACAGATCCAATGTTCAAAACACAGTGTGAGGGGGTGGGTCTGTGTATAACTACATAACAAAAAAATTCTCTATGGTCTCCATTCTTAAGGTTCTTCACACTTTCTCACCCTTATATTATTGAAAAATAACTTACCAAAAAACACTAACATATATATATATATATATATATATATATATATATATATATATATATATGGTTATATGGGATTGAAGCGGGCCCCACCCGTATTACATTATCATCACATAGTAGTATTACAACAAAGCTTAAATATTATTCATGTATGACTTGACAAGATTTGAACCTTGATCTCCTCCTTAAATATTGAGAAATCTAACCAACTAAACACCATTTGATTAAAATAAAATATATTTTAATTAATATAAAAAAATTATAAAAAAAATATTTTAATAATAAAATAGTTTTTAATATGCTAAGAGAAATTTTATTTACTTTTAGTAAATTTCATAAGCTTGAACATCTCTTGTTGTGGGGAACGCATTTTGGACTGCATTGAAAGTATGATTAATGGGTTTTATTGCCGGAATAAATTACAATCAATGCAAGTTTGATAGCCTTTTTGTATTCATTTGAAGTGGATTGAAGAGTATCATACAAGTCGAATGACCATTTTCTAATGATGATAGAAAATAATATTTAATTAATTTAAAATTGTATTGTTATTTTGTAATTTTTTTTATGAGAATTTTTTATATATAACATATCCACAATATGTGAGGGGAGAGATTTGAACCTGGGCTTCTTGATAACTGGAGTTTTAACCACTTGCTCTCCAACTCTTTTACATGAGCGGATTATTTTGTAACTTTTAGTAGGTCTAAGTTTTGAATTTAGATGTTTTAATGATCATAGAAATAATATTTAATTAATTTAAAACTTTTATTTTTTTTGGTAGTGAATAGTTTAAAAAGTCATATTATTGTTTCATTCTTTTTTTCCGTGTTTTATGGTCTTGTGGTTTTTTATAAAGTTGGGAGCAAGTGCTTGTAATATATAAGTTGATTAGAGATGGCTTAATAATTATATCATCATTTCTGTTAAATTTAGTTGGATTTACAATTTTTTTGTGTTCTTTATCATTGGACTTTAAGTTTAATGTTAAGTGGCAAGTTAATTTTACCAATGTTCACTAAAAAATTTTTGTTAAATCTAAAAACTCAGCTTCTTGGATGGTGGGTTTTATATGAAAAACTTCCAGCTTCTAAAAGTTTTGCTCTAATTTTACATATTTTTTTCAATGCCATTTTTGTAATGCTTTAGAAACTATTATTCGCTTGTTATGGTTTTGTAATATGATTAAGCAATTTTGGGATGTTTTCTACACTTTTTATTTTCATTTTTCATGAAAATTTTCTCACAACAAAATTACATATTTGAAAGTTCAAATGCAAAAAGGTTTTTACCGGATCCACTCTTCCATGGGTATTGTTTTAGCATAACTTAAGTGTCATCTGAACACTTTGAAACTCAACAAAAGAGGTCCAAGGTTCAAATACGAAAAGAATAAGGTTATACACCAAGTTCGAATCTAAAAAGAATAAGGTTATACACTATGTTCTAAAGATGGGCGAACTAAATAAAGGATGGTTAAATAAACATATGAAGACAATCCATGTATTATGTGGTCTCTTAGATTTTAAAAACTACTTTCCATTTAAGTTGGTTGGTTTGTTGAACAGTAAGGAATAGACTATTGATAGTATAAAATGTTTTTTTTAATTAATTATATGTATTTGAAATGAGTCATGCCCATATAACATCATGATCACATAGTGGTTGTGTTGAATATTATATATTGTTTAACAAGACTCAATAAATCTCTTTAAAATAAAATAAAAATTAATTAATTAAATTTGATAAAAACGTTAAAAAAATTAATAATAAAATATTTTAATATTATATAAAATTTAAATTAAACAATAAAATATAATATTATTTTTTATAAAATAGTAAGTGAAAATGTTCACTATGAAAAAATCAAGATTCATTTTTATAATCTCTTTAAAAGTAAAGAAAATTACTCCTTGTTGTTGTATTAGAATGGACTTATCGATACTATAATGTATTTTTTAAGTTTTTATTTAATAGATTTAAGTTTAAATCATTATACAAGGGATTGAGTTTTTTTTTTTTTTGAAAAGGTAAAAAATTATATTGGTAGAACAAGAATCAAATTATAGTCATAGATTTACCACCTTTAACAAGCTTTAAAATTCGAATAAAACTCAGATTAACATCTTCAAAAATAACAAAAAAAATGAGTACCATCTATAGTTACACTGATATTAAGAAACCTAGCAAGCTTGATAATCCTGCAAACATTACCCATGCTATCTTTGGACCAAAGAGGGTTGTAAGAGGTAGCAAAAAACTCAACAAATAACTGTTTGTCCTCCATTGATCCACAAGACTCAGTGGACTCTAGACCTATCCTCATCCTTAGCTAAGTCTTTGTTGGCCAATTCAAGAACCATTTGGTCCACCTAGTGTCCCTATCCTGATTAGAATTCAACATATATCCAATCGGACTTTCACTGCCATGTTTAGCCAAAAATTTAATCGCTTTATTATTTTATCTGTCAACATATATCGGGATGGCATCCTCAAACTACTACCAAATGGATTTAATTTGGCTCACAATGTTTCTTGTCCTCCAAGCCTTTGGTCTAAAATTTCTAATAGCATCCGGAAGCCCCACCATAATTTGTGAATCAGACTCAACTATGATCTTTCTAATCCCATTCTCCAAAATATTGAGAGAACTTTATCTGATAGCCAGACCTTCATCTTCATTGTTAGTAACCCTTCCAAGACCCTCTAACTCCCAATGAAGGATCTTCCCCTTGAAATCTCTTTTGAGAAAACCAATACCTGCAACCCCGGAGTTATCCTTAGTTACACCTTAGAATTAATATTTTCCCAACTTGAGGAGGGCGCTGCATGGTCCCAACTTATGTGGCTTGGGAGTCCCTCATTCACCTGAGTTTTCTTATCCTTAAAGTGAGCTCTGACAGTTTCAAAAATCTTGTTAACAATTTTATGCCAAACCAACTCCATTGGACTGAACTCCTCTCTAAAAATTTTGGTAATTCTTTTCAGCCAAATGTGTCGCTAGATAAATTTCGGGCCTATGGATCAGCCTAGCTGAATGGAGGTATTCTTAAATTTTTTGCATTTCCAAATCTCCCAGATATTAGAAAGAGTCACTTGAAAGTTAAAAAGTCACCTGAAAGTTTAGGTGAACCTTAAAAATATCTAACCACCTTTTCCAAAAAAACCTGTTTACTTTAAAAACATTTACTACACAAGGAATCAAAACCCTTCCAAAAACGAGAACAGCCGATAAGGGAGGCAGGAGGATGTCGATGGGCGGGAAGTCTGCAAGGGAGATCGGGAGCGGCGGTGGTTCGGTTCTTGGACGCAACGGAGCAATCGGAGGGCATCATGATTTCGGGGAGCGAAAACGCCTGGGCCCATTGAAGATGACCGGGCTGGCAACGGTTTTGGTCGAGGTAAGGACCCACCAGACAAAGGGGGTGGTGGGGCTCAAAAGTCTTATGCCCAAGCAGCGGCCTCAAAAACCCTAAACGGGTTTTTTACCAAAGAGTTGTTTCCGGTTGGGGATGAGCTGGACATCCCGGCGGAAGTTCTTTCAAGCTTCATGGAGTTTGAGAAATTTACCCTAATAGGTAAATTCATTGGAGGCCGTCCCGACATGGAAACTATCCAAAAATGGGCAACAAGCAAATGGAGGACTTCTGGGCATTTGGAGCTGGCGGCCCTATCCCGGGGTTTTTTTGCCATTAGATTGAACAATAAGGAGGATTACTCGTAAAATTTTGGTCGGCGGGCCATGGTTTCGGGCCACGAAGTTTATTTCTCAAGAAGTGGGACATGGATTTCAGTCCTGAGACCCGTAACATCAACATTGCCCCAATATGGGTTAGGCTCCCGAATCTTCCCCTCTTTGGCTGGCATGAAAATGTCATAAGAGGTATTGCGCATTCCATTGGGGAGTTGGTCACCATTGACCCTCCCACCCGAGCTCGAACAAGGTTCGTCCAGGCCCGATTTTGCGTTCTAGCAGATTTGGAGGCGGAACTCCCAACTTCCATCACTCTTCGGTCCGGAGGCACCATTCTTCATAAACAAGCTATTGTCTATGAAAATAGACCAGCTTTCGCACCCAAGTGTCGGTCCCAAGGGCACCTCCAGTCCTAGTGTCCTCTTCAAAAATCAGGAAAATAGAAACGTGAAAACGGCAACCCCATGGAGCGCAAGGAAGGTCTATCAAAGCAACCAAATTTTCCAGATGCGAAGAGCCTTGGATCCCTAGGCCCCTCTAGAGACTCGTGGCGGACTCTCTCAACTCGAAGAGAATCCCTCTCTCCAATCGGACCCCGAGCATCTTGAGGCTGACAACCAACAAGGAGCAGACTCCCACTTGGAAAGCGAATCGCAGGAAGAGATGGAACGGACCCCTTCCCAAGTTTTGACTCAGGTTGTTCCTCTGCTCCAAGATACGGGTCATCCCGATTTCAGTCAGTCGCAGACGCTGCTAGAAGATTACCTCTTAGGAAGGAGGGGTGAACAATCCGATCACATTAGCCCCCGAAATACGAGGAGCCAAAAGCAAAGTGTGGATTTTGGTAGTGAGAGGAAGCAGGGTCGTCCTCCTAACAAGGAAAGGCGAGACAAAGAGACTGCAACTAACGTTGCAAATGGAACCCAACATTTGCTGGTTCTGGATGACTGTGACACATAGTCGGACGAAGCTCATGCATCAAAACCTCCCCCTCAACAAGGAAGGGGAGGCAAGAAAAACTTCAAACTGTCCAGATGAAAGTCCTCTCATGGAATGTGAGAGGACTGAAAGGTGCAGCCAAGAGAAGGTTAGTGGCTGATCTCCGTAGGAGGATTAACCCTTCTATCCTTATTTTGCAAGAGACCAAGCTTGATGCTATCTCCTCTGACAAAGTGGCGAAGGCCATTTGGGCCAGGGCAAATTGTCTGTCCAGCCCTACAGTGGGAATAGCGGGAGGACTCATGGTTCCGTGGGACCCTTCGAGGTTTGAGGGCAGCTCGCTGTCAACTTCCAACAGAATCATCAATGTACTGTTCCAGTCCAAAACCTCCAATTTTTCCCTGGATTCTATCCAACGTTTATGCTTCCAATTCTGCCACAGAGAGCAGAAATGTGGAAAGCTATCTCTCTAATGAGGGAGAATTTTAGCAACTTTCCTTGGGTTTTAGGGGGTGACTTCAATTGTCCCCTTCATCCTTCGGAGAAAAAAGGAGGGTCTGACCACTCCAACCGCAGCTTGGAAGATTTCAGAGATTTTGTCTCTACTAATGGCCTGCTTGACATCGAACTCAAAGGGGCTTCCTTCACATGGAGTAACAGAAGGATTGGGGGCGGTTTGATTCAAGTCAAACTTGGCAGATTCTTCATTTCCCCAGAAGCCATTCCCATCCTTGGTGGGGCTATCCTTTCGGCTCTTCCAAGGATTGGGTCTGACCATAACCCTATTTTCTTGGAGGCGAACGATGGGCCTGTTTTTATGACCCCTTTCATATTCGAATCCATGTGGATTTCCCACAAAGACTTCAAAGGATTGGTTTCAGCGTGGTGGCAATCGAAGGTGGAAGGAAGCGCTCCTAAGAGGGTGGCTTTAAAGCTCAAAATGGTCAAAGAAAAACTGAAGATTTGGAACAAAGTGGTTTTCGGCAACATTTTTGAGTCCAAAAAATCCATCGCTGAGAACCTGAAGGCTGTGGAGGAAAGGATGGCTACCGAAGGTTACACTGAGGGTCTCAGGGAGGAAGAGCGGAGCCTTTTGGTGGACTTTCATTCTATTCTCGCTAGGGAGGAAACGTTCTGGCGCCAAAATCTCGTGACTTGTGGTTGAAGAATGGAGACTCCAACACGAGATTTTTTCATGCGTCTACTATGAGGCATAGAGGGGCCAACAAGATCAGAGAAGTGACTTGTAAGGATGGGCACATTACCAGGGAGATTGAGGAAATCAGGAGCGAAGCGGTTAATTTCTTTCAGGATTTGCTTGGCACTCCTCCGGATAGCAACCTCCAGGTCCAAAAATCTATGCTCGCCAATTTTTTGACTAAAGTTCCCCATGAGGTAAGCATGAAACTTCTGGAACCTTTTTCCTCGTCTGAGATTAAGGAAGCATTGTTCTCCATGCAACCAGATAAGGCCCCTGGGCCCGATGGTTTCCCTCCCCGATTCTTCCAAGTCATGTGGGAGGTCATGGGCCCAGATGTGTGTGATGCTATTCGGGTTATCCAAGCGTCTAGATCTATCCACCCGAAACTCAATTCCACCTTTCTTGCCCTCATTCCTAAGTCTCCTTCCCGCAAAATTTTCTCTAACTATCGGCCCATTAGCTCGTGCAATGTTTTTTACAAGATCCTTACCAAGTCTATAGCCAATAGACTCAAAACAGTCCTCCCCCTCCCGATTGATCCTTGCTCGGGAAGCACCGTCAAAGGCGAAAACATTCTTGATGGTGTTATCACCGTCCATGAGACCCTTCATTCCGCTTACCGCTCTAAGAATGTCGCTCTTTTTCTTAAGCTCGACATGAACAAAGCCTTCGACCGTGTCGACCAAAATTTTTTGTGTGCAGTCCTCCTCAAGTTCGGCTTTCATCCCCACTGGATTGACCTTGTCTACAGCTGTATATCCACTCCCTTTTTTCTGTCTTGGTCAATGGGTCCCCAGCTGGGTATTTCCAAAGCTCCAGAGGCCTCAGACAGGGTGATCCTCTTTCTCCCATCCTGTTCATTCTTCTGGCGGAGGTTCTGAGTTGGTCCATGAAAGAGGCTCTTCGATAGAACAAGATTTTTGGCATCTTGCCGACTTCTAGAATTAATCCTGTCACTCATCAGCAATTTGTGGACGACACCCTCATTTCCACTAGGGCGTCCGTTGCTCAAGCCAAGTCGCTCAAGAGGATCCTGTCCCGTTATGAGCAAGTTGCTGGACAAAAGGTCAATTACATCAAGAGCAAAATTTACTTTATTAACACTCCTCTACGCAGACAAATTCGGATTGCTAGAATTCTTGAATGCACTATTGATTCCCTACCTACGTCCTATCTCGGGTTGCCTCTATCTTATAGCGGGCGGGCCAGTGGGGACATGTGGAACACGATTCTTGAGCGCCTTCACAGAAAACTCGGCACTTGGAAGGGCAAACTCCTATCGCAAGCCGGGAAAGCCACCCTTACCAAAGCCTCGTCTTCAGGGGATCCCGACCTACTTCATGTCGGTGTTCATGCTTCCGAGTGCAGTCCACTCCAAGATTGAGAAGATTCAGAGGACCTTTCTTTGGTCTGGTAACGAAGAGAAATCTAGACTTCCCCTTGTAGCCTGGGACAAGGTGTGTTCGAGGATAGATCAAGGCGGCTTGGGGTTGAGAAGATCAAGACTTATGAATCTGGCTCTGATCGTGAAGCACGCTTGGAGGATTATGTCTAGCGACCCGATGGAGTGGGTTACGCTGGTTAAAATGAAGTATCTTGGCCCCACCCCCTTCTTGGATGCTGAAACATCCTCCGTGGCATCGATCTTTTGGAAATCTGTGCTCCAAACCCGACATCTGATCAGTCTGGGAGCCCGCTGGATTTTGGGTGATGGCAACATAATTTCCTTTTGGAATGACAGGTGGGCGATTGAAGAAGCCCTTGGGTCGAGGGAGGACCTCGCTGGACCGAGAAGCTTGACCGACCCTAACGCCCAGCTCAGGGTGGCGGATCTCATTGATCGGAGCACCCGTTTCCCTCGATGGAAGCTTCCTGTTGTGGAGGGGTTTAATAATGAGATTACCTTCCTTGATAATATCCTTCAGTCGGTTTTAATTCCTTCTGCTAGGAGGAATGACAGGATCATCTGGAGTGGTACGGAGGATGGGTGTTTCTTTGTTAAATCAGCTTATGAGCTTCTCACCACCAAGACTGCTTTGGACTACAGGTGGAATATTGTTTGGAGGAAAGGAGTTGTTCCTAAAATCAACTTCTTCACGTGGATTGCTTTCCACAATAAAGCCTTAACTATTGACAACCTTCACAAGAGAGGTTTTGCCTTCCCCAACAGGTGTTACTTGTGTTTAGCAGATTGTGAGACGAGGGATCATTTATTCTTGCATTGCCCATTTTCCCACTCTGTTCTGAGCATTGTCCTATCCTCCTTCCGGATCCTTTGGTGCTCTCCCCGATCCCTTAGAGATGCTTTTCACCAATGGCCTAATCCTTTCAAGAATCCCAAGCTCCGCTTCCTCCTCGAGGCCTCCTTCCACCATTTAATTTGGCAAATTTGGTTAGAGAGGAATGCCATAATCTTTGGCAGAGCTCCTAGAGGGCCCCCTTCTGTCGCTCAAAGGGCGTTATCTTACGCCATTGAGAATTCTATTGCGGTTCCCAGTCCCCGTCCCCATCTTTCGAGCGAAGAAGCTATTCTCAAAATGATGAATCTCTGGCCGTTTTTGGAGGTTGTTAAAGGGCCCTGTCGAAGGAATGTTGTGTGGACCAAACCCCCCGTGGGGTGGATTAAATTAAACTTTGATGGAGCGGCTAAGGGGAATCCTGGGCCCGCTGGCGCTGGTGGGGTTGTCCGTGATCATGACGGGAATATTGTGATGGCCTATTGTGAAGATTTGGGCTCCCAGACGAATCACTATGCTGAAGCCCGAGGCGCTCTGAATGGTATTCGAATTCTCTCTGAGGATCCCCGACCTCTTATCATTGAGGGTGACTCGCTCAACATCGTGAATTACCTTCTTGGTACCAAAAATCCGTCTTGGAAAGTCTACAACATCATCCTCGAGGCTAGATCTCTTCTCTCCTATCGCTGTAGATGGGAAGCAAATCATATTTTGAGAGAAGGAAATCGCGTGGCTGACCACATGGCCAATAAAGGGCTCGCGACCACGTGCCCGGTTGTGTGGCGGTCTCGCTTCCCATCCGAGGTGGAAAGGTTGGCTAGGGCAGACATCCCTTCCTGATGTTTTCCTTGCACAATTTTTGGAAGGCCCATTCCGACGTGTTTTGGGGTGGCGTGGCAAAGAAGCTACTGTCCGTTCCCGGCAGATCTTCCCAGCACTTGCGAAAAGTCAGAAAGGTGGAGAAGGATGTCCGTCCGCAACACATCCCGTCGGACACAGAGAGCGACAAGGAGAGTCGTGGTAATTCTCTCCTGGACTTGGCTGCTTCCATTCTTACTTCTGTCAACTCCATGATTTCTATCCTGAAGCAGAACCGTAAGCGCCCAAATTCGGGAGGACAGGAGGATCGTGATTAGCAGTCCATGGTGTCTGTCTCCTTGTTTTTGGCCTCTTTTTGGGTTTCTCTCGGGTCTGTCCTGTTTTCTTTGTTGTTGGGTCTCCAGGCCTAAAAGCCCTTTTTGTTGTTTTCAAGTCTGCAGCATTAGGATGGTTTTATTTTCATTTAGGTTTATTGTTACAGCCAAGAGGTATGATGCATCATTAGAAAGTTGGCTAATTTTGTACATAAGGTTTTGGGATCCTCTATAAAAACCCACTGTTAATTTATTATAATAATTACCAAAAAAAAAAAACCCTTCCAAAAACTTGTGTTTTACTTTAAAAAATTATGAAAGAGTAGGTCAATTGGTAGTCGTCGAATACTTGTCGATGGATCGTTCAATTCGATTCCCTAGAAATTTGGGATCCCATTAACTTTATCTTGTCTTTACCCAATAAATTAAGATTTATAATGACAACAATCACATTCAATCCAAGAACATCCTACAAAAGATATTAATAATTCCTTAGTAATTTTTTATTAAATTTTTTAAAGTATATTTTTATAAAGCTAAAAATATAAATTCAATAACAAAATGAAAATATTGGAAGAGCATTTATAAAGTGATGTAAAGACTAATACTCACATATAATTCATTTTTCCAAGCAAGGGATCCAAATGCATAGTGCTTACTGCACCAGGTATTAAAAGCAATAACAATCACTCACAATCAAAACCAAGATTAGAATATAAACCAAGATACATCTAATAAAAATCCTTCATGTTGTGAGCAAGGGGTGGGATCATCCACAAAGAGCCTAAAATTGTCACTTTATATCAAAGGTGAAAATAAATTCACAATATAAGCATCATTTTGGATTTAAAAAACCATAATTAGAAATCACGGCAAAAGGAAAAAAAAAAATCGATGCAGCTATTCAAATGTTTATTTAAGATAGAACACCATTAAATATATTTTATTTTATTATTTTTGTTTCGGTGTGAGGATTATTGACCGTTCGGAATTCATATCATCATCATTGATTTGGTATGCATTTCGAGGATTTAGATAAAACTACTACTTTTGCAAACAGTCTGCTCTCGAGGTTTGAACTTTGGTGTCTTTTTGGTAAGTGCCTAGCCAAACAAACACTTACCAATAGGTTTGAACTTAGGTGTCTTTTTGGTAAGTGCCTAGCCAAACAAGCACTTACCAATCCACTAACTCTCGATGACAAAAGGTTTATGATAAACCAATGTAATTTGAACCGGAGTTGCATGAATATGCACCCTACAGATCCTATTTCTCAACTAATCGCTTTACACCAACTCAACTATGCACTCACCCTTTAAAGTTTAAATACCACGTTTTTTAACCATGCACTCACCCTTTAAAATTTAAGTACCACATTTTTTTCTCAAATTTTAGTCACATGAAGGCTAATAAGATTACGCAATAAATACACAAACTCAGCTATACACTCACCTTTAAAGTTTAAGTACCACATGTTTTTCTCAAAATGTTAGTCACATGGAGGCTAATGGGGTTACGCATTCAAATTAAAAAAAAAGCTATGTTTTAGACTATTAAATAGGGTTCTTAAAAAATATTTTATAAGATTTGATTAAGATAAATAATCAAAGTTGTATTATGCTTCAAGAAATAAAGTTTAAGCAATAAATTGTGAAAAGAATTGGGATTAACATAAAAGAATAAAATATCAAATGAAACCTTAAGAATTTTAATAATCTTCTCAGTGAACTAAATGATATTAGATGGTATGGTATTAGATGGTTTGAGACTTATGGATGAGAGTTCTTACGATTCACTTTTATTTATATAATTTCATATGTTCCTATATTTATGTTGGGTTGTATTTAATTTTAGTACATATTTTTTATTTATATATATTTTTTGAAAAATGTTAGGTGATTAAATATTCTTTTAAGACTTCAATTTTTCATTGGTTAGTAATTAAAAATAAGATTTGTTTTTATTATTATTAAGTAAATATTTCTTATATATATATCCGCCGTATGGATTGAACCCGCGTCATAATGAGATAATAAAAGCAAGATTTTTAAAAGAGAGAGTTTACAAAGAAGAGAATATCCTAGGTTTTTTATATGCGTATTATGTGAGAAGGATTTAAAAACATTTGTTTGTTTTTCTATCACATGTCCAATGTTTAGGATTAAGAGTATATTATTTAATATTTGAGCATTCAATATATGTGGCCAATATTAATAAACAAACATTCATATAAAATAACAATAATATGAAGTAAAATGACCAATATCATTCATGCAATAACATGAAAAAAATTACAATAGAATTGCTCAAATTGTATATTGTATGATGCTTGAAATACATATATTCTTTCAATGATAATTATGGTTTTCTACTTGATTACATTCTAAATAATTTTATCTCCATAATATTGTCTTACAAATATGACTTTTTAATACTTGACTATTGCTCTCCTCACGTATTTGGGAGATTCAAATTTTTTTATTCCATGCATAAGATAAATCCTCTCATGTCTTTTGGCTTCTCATCTTGTCACTTGTATACATGACTCTTGACTTTCTATTTACTCTTGTACACTTTATTCTATGACACTTGCACATTCCTACTTGCACACTTTACCATATGACACATTGCACATTCCTACACACTATTATAGATACTTGTGTACATTCCCACTCTTCACACTTGCACACATAATGACACTTGTGCACATCCTACACATGAACACATACATAAAGGGAAAAATAAATCACAATCCTAAACTATAGACTTGCTCTCTAATCTATTACATAATTAGAATTGTACCATAAGGTGCCATGAGGGTATATTAGCATGTACCAAATAATGTAATGTTCTCCAACATCCTTCCATATTACATTATATGGTTATTGAAGACTTTAGTCTTCAATCTCTGATTCTTGTTCTTGTCCTTCTATTTTGATTCTGACATTGTTTCGAATTTTGGTGTTTACCCGTCTTCCTGTTTCCTAAATTTTCTTTAGCTATCTTTCTTTTGCTCTTTCTGATCTTCTTTTGTTTCTTCTCTTTGTTCTTTTTAGTCTTGGTCTTGACCATGTTTTGTTGTTCCTCAGAGTTCTTTTCTATTTTTGGAATCTTGTTCTTTGTTATATTTTTATATCACTGGTATCATTAGTGCCATTAGAAATTTTTGAATAAATCTCATTTTTATCATTTCATAGTTATCCTCAGCTATAATTCTTGTTGTAAGAGCTCTAATTTCATTTCCATATGTAGCCTCTTGTATTTCTTAAATTTCATGCACTAAATTGCCCTTTTGAATTTCTTGTCTTGATTGTAGTTGTTGTCCATATCAGTATTCAAGTCGTTATGGCCTTGGATGGAAATTCCAGAAATGTCTATTCATTTGATTCCCTTTTTTCATGTTCATTTGATTTCCTTGGTTTAAATAATTATATCTACAAAAGTTTGTAGTATGACCCCTTTTTATGCATATGTGGTCGAATCTTTGTTTCCATCTAGATTGAGACCATGATCATGAAGCAATGTTACTTGGAATATTTTCTTTAGATATCAAAGCATTATTAGTCATTTCATATTTGACTATGTTTTCTACTTCATATTCTTGAAAAACATTAACTAATTCATCAAAGGTTGTGAAGTAACTAAATGTTTATAACTTTCTAAAAGTGCTCTTAATGTAACCTGAACAAGAAACTTGTCTTCCATTGTTTCTTCCTGAGTAAATAGCTTAGCCTTTATATTTGCTACTTTTTTAAGAAAGAGTTCTATAATCTCTTCACTATTAACCTTCAATAAATATAATTGAGATTGTAAATTCAAGATAGTTACTTTATTCTTACCTTTACATATCTTACATAATTTCCTCCAAGCATCTGTTGAAGTCTTTGCTCCACTTAAGTATGGTTGTATTCCATCTATATCCCAATGTTATTAGCATAAGGGCTTTTGCATCACTATCCTCACATTTTTGTATTTCTCTTTCTTCTTTAGTAGGCTTTTTCTTTGTTCCATTCATTGTTTCCCTATTTGCTTTTAAGCCTTGCTACCTCAAAATATCATAGGTCCCAATATAAAGAAACCACAATATTATGGATCAAAATATCAATAATCAAGAGTAGAATTATATATGTGAGCAATCAAATATATATCTAGGCCAATATAATGATGAAATAACATTCACTTATAATATCAAATATGAATGTAAAATGGCCAAAATCATTCATGTACATGCATGAAGAATACTTACAATATGAATTGCTCAAATATATACAAGATTTATTATTAATGCTTGCTCATTTTCTCTTGTTCGTATTTTATTGTATGGAACTGTATCTCCATAATATAGATATAGTAATGTAACTCACATACTTGACTATCGCTCTCCATATGACAACTTCCATGACCTTTGGCTTATCAACTTGCCACTTGTATACTAGACTCTTCACTCTCTTCTTACATACATACTTGATTTTATGACACTTGCCCACTTCTACATGACTCCCACTATCCTACATACACTCCTAATACACGATACTTGTGCACATCCTCACATTACATATTTGCACACTTACATACATAACACTTGTGCACATTCTCTCCATACACATTTGCACTCTTACTTACGTTACACTTGTGCATTTACTACACATGAACACTTATATAAAGAGGAAATATAAAATAATCATCTAAACTATAGAATCAACCCTAATTTATTACATATTTGCTTTTGTACCATGAAGGTACGATGGGGGTATATTTGCATGTACCAAATAATGTAATATTCTTTAACACCCCCTTGTATTACATTATTTGGTTATTAAATACTTTAGTCTTCATCTTCAATATCCATGTGACCTTGCATTGTTCATGAATCTCTGCTTCTATAGAATCTTTTTCATCATCTTGAACCTTGGGTTCATCCATTGCTCATGTTTGTAATCTTTGCAAGATACTCTTCAACTATGCCTGATCCAATTTATTATTTTCATTGTTCTTCCTTTTTCAACTAATTGAGCAACTGAGGTAAGATTAATTGATAATCCAAGAATATATAAAACATTTTCTAGAACAAAATTGAACTACAATCCTAATAGGGATAAAGTCCACCTACTAGTCAGTAATAGCATGTTACTGGTGAAGGTATGCTAGGTATTACTTTTTCAATTTGAAATTGATACATCATATCATCTACAATTTTTAATGAAATATTATCTTTGACTTCTATGGATTCAGACCAATGTAAGTTTTCAGTCATATGATGTCTACACTTGAATCTATATACCAAACATATTTTTCTCCTTGCATTTTTTGATGAGATTCAAGTGATATTATTTCAAATCTATGATAAGAATTTTGAAAAAAAAATTATGATTTTTCCTTTCAACTCAAAAGATTATTTTTTATACAACTTTTAATTTTGAAATCTATCTTTCATGAAATATGGTTCTTTAAGATTTCTCCTATGATGTGAAACTCCTATTTTTCTTTACCATTTATTCATTTTCAAATTTTTTGATTCCTTTGAAGTTGAAGTCCTTATATCTCCCAAGTTAAATAAAAGACTCAAATAAGAAATTTGCAAATTTTAAATTTTCTAAACCTTTGAAGTAGAAGTCCTTTTAACTCCCTACTAAATTAAATTTTCAAAATTTCAAATTAAAAAAAAATATATATTTTTTTCAAATCTTCAAAAACCTTTAAAAATAGCTTCAACTCTTAAAATTCTCAAATCTTAAAACCTTTTAACTCCCAAAACTTAAAAACCAAAAACTTTCAATTCTTCAAAAAACTAAAAATTCTCAAAAATTTCAAATCTTCAAAAAATTAAATCTTAAACCTTCAAGATTTTAAAAACAATATTGAACTTTCAAACCTTAAAAATTAAAACCCTAGTAGCAATCCTTATCACTCCATAACTTAAAAAATTAAATTCAAACTTTAATCAAGGTGCATGCTTAAATTTCAATAACCTTATAACTCCACTTTATAAATTTAAATTTGCTTTCCCTCCAAAAACTTTAAATGATGCACCAATGTTGGAAATGTAACATAAAATATTACCTGTGAAGGTCAATGAAATTAGCGCTACATTTTTTATGCTGGTCAGCATGTCATGTGTTTCAATATTCTAAGGTGGTTAGGGTGCTAAGCTAACATTACATTTCTCCAAGTCTATCACTTGGAATTACTTGTGCTTCTCTATTCATTTGCTCTCACATGTGAATGCTCATTTCTAGTCTCAGTTATAAATGCACTTGCATGTCTTGGGCTTGGATGCACTTGCACATCTTGGTTCTAGATGTACTTCTCAACTGTAGATGCACTTGCACGTCTTGGTTCTAGATGCACTTCTCGATTCTAAATGCACTTGCACATCTTAGTTTTGGATGTGAGTAGCACTTACATCCAGTTCTTTATTGCTCTAAACAAATCCTAAATACCTATTGATTTTGTTGTGAGTAGCACTTACATATGGTTCTTTATTTTTGTAAATGGCTCTTAAATACCTATCAATTTTGTTGTGAGTAATGCTTTAGAAGAGCGCTCGAGTCCTAGCTCTTAGGATCTCTTTCTTATGGTGCTTCTTCTTATAGTACTTTTAGAATAACACTCAAGTCCTCCTGGTGATTGTGCTCTAAAATAGAGCTCAAGTCCTCCTGGTGATGGTTCTCTAGAATAGAACTCAAGTCCTCTTGGTGATGGTGCTCTAGGATAGCACTCAGGTCCTCCTAGAGATGGCACTCTAGAATAAAGCTTAGGTCCTCCTAGTGATGGCACTCTAGAATAGTGCTTAGGTACTCTTGGTGATGATGCTCTAGAATAGCACTTAAAATCATTCTGGTTTGTGTTTTCTAATAATAAATCTTAGCTTCTTTACTCACCTTAGAATGATAGTGCTTTCTTGATAGCATTAATCATTCTCTGATAACTTACTTTTTTAAGATAGCGCTCCTTGATTACGCTTATAGTTCTTGCTTTCCTTAATGGATATTTTAATAGTTGAAAGTCTTCTTTTTGAATATTGATCCTAATGCCAAGACTAAAATATTTGTATAATTTTTAGCCACCCTTATCTTTCTGGTCTATATTTTTGAATGACCAAAATTTCAACTTCTCTATATGCCTCTATTCTTCTGGAGGCTTCTTCTCTATACTTCCCAGTACAACTCTTATCTATTCTTAGTAAGCTTATATTGCTTCTCAATCTTAGGAAGCGTAGATGCTTCTCTTCCTCAGGAAGCTTTGATGCTTCTCAATATTTTGGAAGCCTTGATTTTTCTCAATATTCTGGAAGCCTTGATACTTCTCAATCTATTGGTATCTATCTCCAATATCTAAAATCTTTCTCCAATGTCTTAAGTCGTACCGAAGAACAAAATATGATTATTTTTTCTAGAGAACCCAAAATAAATATCATGATGACTTTGAATATCCTCGAATGTCCAACTATCTTTTGAGTTGGCCCTTAATCAAATTAGTTGAGTCCTAGTCTTCACTAGTTTTCCAAGAACCAAGTAGAAAGACCCTAACATCCAAATCAAGGTAAATATTTCTTATCCCCTCAATCTCTACTCAATTAGACCTTTATAAAATAGAGTCCAAGTCTTCATTACTTTCAAAGTGGACAAACTCTAATATAAATCTATAAATAATGGACAAAGTTAAATGGTGACTAATAAAATAACTATGTCAAAAATGAACAGAGTTAAGTGGTAGCCTCAAAATATAACATGTCCCAATATAAATAAGCCACAATATTATAGGTCAAAATATCAATAATCAAGAGTAGAATTATATATGTGAGCAATCAAATATATATCTAGGTCAATATAATGATGAAATAACATTCACTTACAATATCAAATATGAATGTAAAATGACCAAATCATTCATGTACATGCATGAAGAATACTTACAATATGAATTGCTCAAAAATTTGTACACACATTTTATTATCAATGCTTACCCATTTTCTCTCATTTGTGTTTTACTTTATGGGGCTTTATCTCCATAATATAGACATAGTAACGTGACTTTTCATATACTTGACTATTGCTCTCCATATGATAGCTCCCATGACCTTTGGCTTATCATCTTGCCACTTGTATACTAGACTTTTCACTCTCTTCTTACATGTATACTTGAATCTATGACACTTGCACACTTCTAATTGACTCTTACTCTCCTACATGCACTCCTAATACAATACACTTATGCATATCGTCACATTACATATTTGCACACTTTCATACATGATACTTGTGCACATTTTCTCAATACACACTTGCACTTTTACTTACATGACACTTGTACATTTCTTACACATTACACTCTTACATGACACTTGTGCATATCCTACACATTACACTCTTACATGATAGTTGTGCATTTATTACACATAAACACTTATATAAAGAGGAAATATAAATCACTCATATAAACTATAGACTCAACCCTAATCTATTACATATTTACATTTGTACCATGAAGGTACCATGGGGGTACATTTGTATGTACCAAATAATGTAATATTCTTCAACATTCTCAAATTTTTTATACAACTAGAATTGATCTCATTTTTTTTTTCCATGAAACAAAATTAGGTCCTTTTATAATTTGAGATTTTGAAATAAATTTCTTATTATTTGACATAATAGAATCATTAAAAATTTTAGATTTCAAATTCTGGCAATTCCTCTTAAGTAGAAGTCCTTATGGCTCCCAAATATTAAATAATCAAATTTATCAATCAATATGTAAATATTTTGCTTTGCATTCAATCTTCAAATTAATAATCAATTAAAAAAAATGGAGTAGAAAACCTCATCTCTCCAAACTTATAACTTTGAAAATTTAATTTTTCAAATCTTAATTTGCAATTAGTTAAATTCTTCAAAAATAACTTTTAATTCAATCATAATAATTCACAATTTTTTCTTGGAGTAGACTTCCTTATCTCTCAAAATATCAATTTACATAAAATATGTATTTAAAAAAATTTAAAAAATCTATTAAATGTAGAATTCCTTTTGAGTCCCTAATTTTTTTTTTATTAGTTGGACGAAAGGAATTTTGAAAGGACCTCCAAACCTTATAACAAAAAGAAGCTAATATTCAGCCACTAGGAGACTAAGGACACTTCAAACATTAAAGACAACCAACCCTTGGACACAACTACCTACACCTAGATCAACATATACAAGCCAAACAAACCCAGACACAAGCCAAACAGAGACAAAATCTAGGCACGTAGACCCGCATGGATAAACATAGACAAAAATTGGGCATGTAGGCCCCACCAAAACATTCAAAAAGCAACATCCAATGGGGAGTGTTCCAACCACCTGCCCTAAGTATTTTGACTCGAGTTTGACCTTTACTTGAATTCATTGTCCAATGATCTAAGGCCATCTGGGAAATTACCTCTCCAAATGTGAAGATATTGATGTGTAAGACCTTGATTAGCTAGGAAGTCCATAGCTTTGTTACCTTCCCTAAACCGGTGTTTGAATTGGACTTATTTTAAATTTTAAATCATTCTCCTAGCTTCAATTATTAAATTTGTAACAACCTAGGAGGGATTTTGGTTGCCATTAATCATGTTGATAACATTGAGTGAATCTTCTTCTATGATTAGTTTTTTGCAATTTATCAAGTTCAATTGGGAAACAACCTAAAAAAATGCCCGAGCTTCAACGAAATGGATAGTTTGGTGACCTAATTTTTTAGAAAAGGTAAGAAGTATTTCACCCTCCAAGTTTCTAAACAAACCCCCTACACCCATTGGACCTAGGTTCCCTTTAGAAGCTTTGTCAAAGTTGAATTTTAGCCAACCCAATGGAGGGGGTTCCCAAATCATGCTAGCCCTATCCTGACTCACCCTACTCACTGTATTCTAAGGTTGAGTTAAAAAATCCAATGATCTCTCCAAATCGATCTCCCCTTCACAAGTTATCGAATCCAATTTTAAAGCTTTCACATTTTCCACTATATCTACAATGGCCCTCGAGGAGACCGAAAAATCAAGATGGCAAATATTTTTAAATGCATAGGCATTCCTTTCCTTCCACATCTACCACCAAATATGGGGTAACCCAAATTTTCAAAACTAGCATAGGTGGGGAGAGAAGGGGGAGACCTATTGAACAACTAGATCCTCTAGTGAGTTGGGAAGAATCCAAGCTCCAAAAATAATTTATGAAATAATTCAAGGATATAGGCACAATGGGAAAATAAATGGAAAGGTGATTCAAAATACCTATCACACAGGAAGCACCTATTAGGGAAAATCATTCCTCATTTTTGAAGATTATCAAGAGTAAGGCACTTTCCTTGAATTGCCAACCAAAAGAACACATTGACTTTAGGCATCGGGCCTTTAATCCAAACTTGATTAATTGGAAACAAGGGATCCGAATCATAGTCCAAGTAGCCATAAGGAGACTTAACTAAAAATTGAACATCTTTCTCAGGACCCCAAACCAGCCTGTCGTGAAGACTAGTACCCAGGATTAAGAATCATTTTATGGAGTTTTTTAAATTTATAAAATCAAGTTTCTTATCCTAAGAAATATATGGGAAGTCAAAGGACTTCCACCAAATATGACCATTTAATAATTATAAAAAGTCAAAAAAATTGGGACCAAAGAACCTATCTATGATTGGATTCAAACAGGTGAAGTTCAGACAATATTCAAGAGGGGATGGCGAGGCCCAAGAGTCTCCTAAAAAATTAATGGAATAAAAATACCCCACAACCCAACTAAGGACTTTACGCACATATACCAGACTACCAACTATGCTAGACCAAAAAGCAGACCCCACTAGGAGAGTTTGGGATTTCAAGAAATTGCTGCCACCACCAAGATACTTAGCCTTCACAATATTAACCAAGCTGACATTGTCATCCTAAACTAATTTTTAAGATTGTTTTGCCATAAAGGCTCTATTCAATTTTCTTAGCCTTCTCAAACATAAGCCTCCTTCTTCTCTCCTACTACAGACTTGATCTCATGCCACCAGGTGGAATATCTTCTTCTCTTCAGTCCCTGACCATAAGAAGGACCATTGGATTTGCTTTAACTTATCGATAACTTTCCTCAAAATCTTGAACAAGGAGAGGAAGTACATCGAGATGCTTTATAAAGTGTCTTTGACCAATAAAATCTTCCTCACTTGACTTAAAAGGGCACCTTTCCACCCCACTAAATTCTTCTAAACTCTTTCAACTATTGAATCCCATAATGATGGTTTTGATGCACCTTTGAACAATGGTATCCCAAGGTAAATCGAGGAAAGGGAACCAATGTTGCACCCTAGAATATCTGCTATATTCCTCTGCCTATAAACTGGGGTGTGAAAGAAAAAAGTAGATTTTTTTGAAATTCACCTTTTGACCTACCGCATTCTCAAAATCAACCAAAATTGATTTAATTGCTTTAGCCTAAGGGATTGATGCCACCAAGGAAAGAAGAGTGTCATAAGTGAATTTGTGATGGGATATGGAATATATCAATTGGGCTAGCTTAAAACCTTGAATAACCTGATTAGCTTTGATGGACTTACCCAACGCTTTAACCATAAGAATAAAAAGGTAGGGTGATAAAGGGTCTCCCTGACACAAACCTTTATTGCTAAAAAAGTAGCCCATTAGAGATCTATTAATAATTATTGAAAACATGGTTGAAGATATATAGGATTTAACCAATCTCATCCAGCACTAGGCAAAGCCAAACCTATCAAGGACCTTAAGAAGAAAATCCCAAGTCACTCTGTCATACGCCTTATTCATGTCCAACTTGAGAAGATTCTTAGGCCTCCCACTTTTACCAGTAGAGTGGATGATCTCATGAACAACAATAACACCATCCAAAATCTACTACTGGGGCATGAAACCACTCTACGAAGCATCAATGATCAAAGGGAGTAAAATTTTAAGTCTATTGGCCATGGATTTAGTCAAAATTTTGAAAATCGTATTACACAGGCTAATCGACCTGAAATTTGTAAATCCTTTGGCACCTGATGATTTAGGTAGTAAAACCAAAAAGGTGTAATTTACATCGATCAAGATAAAAATAGATCTTTGGACCTCTTTGATTGAATTAAAAATATCAGGAACCATAATATACCAAAACCTCTAAAAAATATAAGCGAGAAACCATCTAGACCTGGAGCCTTAAGACCTCCCATTGATAATACCACCTTTCTGATATTATCATCATTGAATGGATCACACATGATCTTATTCATATCTTCGAATATCAGTGTTGGGATGTTACAGAGAAGATGATTTTTTTCTTGCAATTTTCTAGGAACCGGGGAGCATAACAAGTCTTTGAAGAACTTCATAGCACTTTCCCTAATTTTGATAAATTCCTTAGTAACCTCACCATATACCTTTCTAATTTCCTTTATCCTATTGTGACTCCTATGGCTCAACATGGATGCATAAAAAAATTGTGTGTTGGTCTCCTTCTTTGAGCCATAAATTCCTTGATTTTTGATGCCACATAATCTCTTCTTTAGCCAAGACATTGTGCAAATCCGCAAGCAAACTTCTTTCTTTAGATCTCACCACCTCCACTACCTCCGACCTAGCTAAAATGGCTTCCACTTCTTTGAGATGCTTAATGAGTTCATTTTTCCTTAAAGAAATATTACTAAAAATGAATTTATTCCATTCCTTAAGCTTTGCCTTGATATACCTCAACTTTGATGTAGCTTGAGAAAGAGGGTGGCCGAAAAAGCCCTTAGCCCACCATTATTTGATCTTACCTTCCAGGTTCAGGTGTGGGAGCCACATGGCCTCGAATCTGAAGGGCCTAGGAAAAAATGGATAATTCTAAACTTACTCCAGCACTAGAGGATTACGATTGGAGGCCACTTTAGTAAGAGACTACAAAGATGCATCTCCAAAAAAAGGCAGCCCTTCCTTAGATATGAGGATTCTCTCTAGCCTAATCTAAATATTTTGGGACCCCAATTTTTGATTGCTCCATGTATATACCTAGACCCCTTCAACTCCAAATCCATAAGCTATTGGGAATTCACAAAAGAGGAAAATGCTTCCATGCTTTTGCAGACTAGAGTCTCTCTTTTCTTATCAGATGGGTATAAATGGTATTAAAGTCTCCTACAAAAAGCCATGCTTCCTTGTTAAAAATATCTCTCATAACTCGCAAGGAGTCCTAAAATACCAACCTATTCTGAGGAGAGTTAGGAGCATAAATATTCAAAGTAACCCACTTGACCCTTGATACTTTGGAAGAAAACAAAATATTTATCTATATCAAAAACTAGCAGAGTCAATCCTTCAATATATTATGGGTTCCACATACATAACAAACCTCCTAAAGCTCCATTTGTCGAGCTAGCAACAAAATTTGATTCTCTCTAAATTTTATTTTTAACTAATTAAGTATTGTAAATATCCATTTTTGTTTCCTGTACAAGAATAATATTCATCTTAAACTCTTTCCTTAGAGAGGCCAGTGCTCTTTGTTTAGCAGTCTCATTTGGGCTTCTAATATTCCATGTGATGAGTCTCATTTATGGTATTTGGAGTGATTGCCCCTTAGGAGAATGGGGTGAGTGATAAAATAAATCCAGTTTAAGTTGCTTTCCTTTAGATTCTCTCAAATTTCATTTGGCTTTACAAGCCATCTGCAATATCTACTTCTACCTCCATATTTATTATATTTTTGTTAGAGGGCTTACCCATCGTCTTGGGTACTCCAAAATCAACCAATCCCTTTCAATAACTTCTTGTTTTTGGACAAGAATATTTCACCCCTGATGAACCTTCTCCCCACTCCAACAACTTGGCCATATTCGGCTTGGGATAAGAGCTAGAGTCTTTCACCATATTTTAAGGTGAGATAAGTACCTATGGCTCCTCATGATTTCCTTTCTCCTCCTCAGGATTAGCATATTTAGGATTTAATAATTTAAAGGAATTATGAAGAAAATTTGATAGGATACCTATTTCAGTCACCAGCTCTGCTCTATCCACCTGGAGGAGGCTAGAATAAACACTGGACTGATTGATAATAGTCGGCTCTAGGTTGCTAACTTCCATCACCCTAGAATCATTATAAATTTTGATGGACCCTAAGTTATTTGAAGCAAACTGGTTGGGGACTAAGGCCTCATACGACCCTGATTGAGGATGGTCTTGAGTATTAAAATTTCCCTACTTTCTAACCTAGTTCCCCTTGGAAACCTCCTTTTTGGCTAGATACGAACCAACCGAGTGGCCTAGCCTCCTACAAATTGAACACTTAAGAAGCCTATTTTCATAGACTATCGTTTGAGTCCATACACTATGTTTTAGTGTTATGCATAAGCGCGAATCATCACAAATTTGCTATATTTAGGATTTTCAAAATTTTAAATTTGCTAATTTTGGGACCTTTCACTAGGGCCCATTCGCCCAAAATTTATGGGGTGGAATTTTTTTGGGGTCAATTCGCCCGACGTTGATAATAATTATCCTATTTTTATTTTAATTCGCCAACCACTTTCACCCAATTCCATGGACAATTCACCTTCAAATTATAAATAATTTTGTTTTTCCCGCCCAATTCGCCACATATACTACCCATATAAATACTGAAGGGGGTACCGATAAACATACATCTAAAACACTCTAACTCAAAAATAGCTCTGAAGCAACAAAAAACCTATTGTGACATATTTATCGATTGGTTGTAGGGTATTATCAATCGAAAGACACCGATCGGTTCCACAAACTTGACAAGGTTGCAGAGGAGTGCTTCTCAACATAAACCGATCCATTGTAGAGGAGTGTCAATCGACATATGTCGATCGGTTGCAGAGGAGTGTCAATCAACATAAGTTGATCGGTTGCAAAGGAGTGTCTATCGACATAAGTCGATCGGTTGTAGAGGAGTGTCAATCGACATAAGCTGATCAGTTGTAGAGGAGTGTCAATCGACATAAGTTGATCGGTTGCAAAGGAGTGTCTATCGATATAAGTTGATCGGTTGTAGAGGAGTGCCAATCGGTATAAGTCGATCGATTGCAGAGTAGTGTCAATCAACATAAGTTAATCAATTGCAAAGGTAGTGTCAATCAATATAAGTCGATCGGTTATAGAGGAGTGTCAATCGATATAAGATAATTGATTGTAGAGGAGTGTCAATCGACATAGGTCGATCGATTGTAGAGAAGTGTCAATCGACATAAGTCGATCAGTTGTAGAGGAGTGTCAATCGACATAAGCAAAATTATCAATCGATAATTATTGATCGATTATAGATATTTTGATAGTGATGATCTATTGTAGAGGACTACCCCTCGACACATACCGATTGGTTGCAATAGATTATCGATCATCAAAAATTGATCGATTGTAGATATTTTGATAGTATTGTCAATCGATCATGATCGAGCGATTGTAATAACATTAAAGTGACTATCGATGATAGAAAGTTGTGATGACTATGACAATAGGTAAATCGAAATCTTCCAAAAATCAATGTGCTTGTTTTGTTTTGGATAATCTCTAGCAATAAATTTGACTTAATGCCTACTTGTTGTTGTAGCCTTGTTACTTCTTTTTTAACCTTTGTTAGTTTCTTTAGAATTGCTAGGTAGAGTATTCTTCTTCCATAATTTTATTGTCCAAAGCTCTTTTTCTTCAGTTTCATAGGCAGCGTAGATGCACTATCTACAACTATGGTAGACAAGTATCCATGTCATCTTGTTGTGTGTTAGGAGCATTTTTGTTGTCAGAGACTACTTCTTGTCTGTTAGAGTATATTTTCTTAGCATTGTTTTGATTTGTTGTTATTCTCTGAGCACACAGGCAGAGGTCATTCTAGAGGGTAGTGTAGGTTCATCTGAAGACTCATAGATTCTTTATGGAATTATAGTTTAACCTTGGTTACTTAGAAATACAAATTATTATTGAGGGAAGTATATGATTTTCCTTCAATTTCATATTCATTTCCTAACATCTAAAGGTTTTTTCTTTACAGATACAATGTCACCTACTGAATATGGAAAGAATAGAGGCCAATATTCTAGTAAAAAGATAATTCTAAAATATTTTACACAAATATCAAAATGCAGTGAGGCATCCACATCTACACAACATGCAGGTACAAACACCTTTTACCATCAAATCATTACTTTTTCTATCTATTATTCTTAAATATAAAGTCTTTATTTATTAATAGATAAATGGTTGTCTACTTATCTACCTCTTTTATTTTGTTAATTCTTTAAAATAGTACCTTTTTACATCCAAAAATGATATAGAACACCAAACATTGAATGTAGTAAACACTATCGACCCTGATATGCATCCACTCGAAGATATTCCAATGGATGAGATGGGACCACATGATAATTTTCCTAATAATGACATTCAACAACCACTTCACGAGATACCTAATACAGACACATCAACCAAAAAAGAAAATGATAGTACAATTAAAATGCAGACCTCTAGGGAATCTTGTAGTAAAAAATCTAAACATCAAAAGACAAGTGAATGGACTATTGGAAGGGATTTTAAAAATGAATGGGCATGGTTATACCCCTTTATTGAGTGAGATGAGATAGAGAAAATGTGTAGATGCATTATTTGTAGTTGGAAATTGGGAAAGGATCATTTGTTGCAAAATAAGAAAGACACAATAGAAAAACACTATGGGAAAGTTTATATCAAAGAAATACAAAGTGATGGAACAATTAAGAAATCTCATAGGTGGAAGGATGCATCAGAATGTGTGCATGTCAGATATGCACTTGAATACAAAAAAGTAATGAAACACCAACAAACTCTCATTGAGAAGGGTGGAACAATCCAGGCCCAATTTCAAAAAATTAATAAGATCGTATTAGCCTCAAAACATTTGTAGTTTGTTGTTGTATACAATATTCTAAAAAAGGGTCGACCCATGTCTGATTTTGCTGATTATAAGCAACTATTTCAACTAGTCGATGTACAAAACCTTACCAGTTCCCATTGGTCAGATCGAAGTGGTTGGGAAATGGTAAAATATCTATCACTAGTTGAGAAGGAGGACCTGAGAGAGAATGTAAAACAAGCCAAATTTATTTCACTTTCCATTGATGAGGTAACGGTTGTTGACAACACATCTTGGATTTGCATACATGTTTACACATTCCAAAATCATTTGAGACAACCTCATTTACTAGCACTACATAAGATGATGGAAAATTGTAATGCAGAAAATATTTACAATGTTGTTGTAACCAGTTTAAAGGATATTGCCAGAATGGATGAAAAAGAAATTGCCACAAAGTTAATTTGTGTTGGAGTTGATGGTGCAACTACAATGCAAGGACAAAGGAATGGTCTTTGTGTTAGAATTCAGACATCAATTACCCCATATTTGATTCCCATTCATTGCATGGCTCATCGAATGAATCTTGCATACAAAATTGTGAGCACATTTGAAAATGTAGCCAGAGTGGAAGATCTCATCCATGAAATACACTCTTACTTTTCATGCAGTCCAAAAAGGTTTGCAGAGTTTCAACAGTTTTCTTTAGGTGTAACTGAAGGTAGAAAATTGTTAAAAGATGTGGACACCAGGTGGATTTCACTGTTTCTTCTTGCAAAAAGGGTTTTTTCAGAATATCAATCCTTAGTGGGGTTTATGTATGCACATCGTAGGGATGTTGACAAGGCAAAATATTTGCTATTTTGTATGACTGACTTGGAAACTCTTCTCACATTATGTGGTATTCTTCCATTGTTGCAAGAAATGAATTCTTTGATTAAACTCGCATAGGAAAGAGCAATTTATATTATCGATTTCATCAAGATGAGAAAACAAATATGTATGCTTATTGATAAGATTTACTTATCCAAAGAAAATTTTAAGGATCCTTTGTTTGATAGTTGGAATACGTTAGTTCAAGTCAATGATCCTAACAACTTTTTAAAGTTCAACATCAATGATAATATTTGTATTGCTATCCATGGAAAGATGATTCCTTTATATCATTATGAAAAGTGGTTAGATACACTTACAGATGATGTTGAACAAGTGCCCATAACACATTGTGGATTTGATGAGGTTTTGGATAGTACTAAGAATAAATTGAAAAGAATTGCAAAAATATTAACAAGTGAAATAAGAGATCATTTTCATAGAGATGAGGTGCTTGAGGCCATGGTTATTGTTAATCCCATGTTCTAGAATCCTTGTCTTGACCATAGTAGTAAAAGTGAGTTGTTTATAAAATATATGGGCACTCTTATGACACATTTCTCTAAATGTGTGGAAGTAAATGGCATTCAAATCAATGGTATTCTAAACAAAGAACTTTTGAGACAACAATCAACCAATTTTGGAATAACAATGGTTAATCAAATTGCACATTTCAAAAACCCACATGAGACTGGTTCCATCACGTGTTTGTGGCAAAAATTGTATCCAAGTAGTGTCTTACAAGAAACTATGAGTGAATACTTTATTTTATATGAATTATGTCAGACAATGATTTTGGGATCTGTTGAAGATGAAAGGGTTTTCAATGCACTATATTTTGTTAAATCTAAAGTTCGTAACAGGTTGGACAAAAATTTGGAAAATTGTTTGAGAATGTATGTGTCATCGTACGAGTTGGATAAGTTTCCCTATGACAGAGCTTTGACATATTGGAAGTCCCTAGAGGATAGAAGAGGTCTCACTAATACTGTTGATAATGAGGATAATGAGTCAGCTTGTAGTGATGAGATTATGGAAATGTAGAATTCACAAAGGATTCCCGGTTCTTTTGGAGAAGTCGACAAGACTTTGTTTCAGCTTCCAACAATGTAAAATTTCAATGAGTTAAACAAATTCATATTATCAATGATTTTCTAGATTTGATATCATTTGTAAAATTTCAATGATTTAAAAAAATTCATATAATTAATGATTTTACGTATTTGATATCATTTGTAAAATTACAATGATTTAAAAAATTCTATAATCAATGATTTCTCGTATTTGCTTTTTAATGTTATTGATTATCTATGTTGACAAAATTTTATGATTTATGCTTTAGCTTTGAGTAAACTAGAAATTTTAAAACCATGCATGCATACATAATTAGTAAATATTTCTTTTACAAAGTGTTGTATGTAGTCTAGAATAGTAGAAAGCACAATGCAAATAGCATAAATCTCAAGTTACGAAAACAAAAATACAATATAAATGGAAATAGCATGAAATCCAAGTTATGGAAATAGCACAAGATAACTCTCATTATTATATCATAGCTTTTTTATTGAATTAATTGTCTATGTTGACAAATTATTATGATTTATGCTTTGACTTTGATTATATTATCATTATAAATATTTTTTTAAAATAACAAAAAAAATTAATTGTCTATGTTGACAAATTATTATGATTTATGCTTTGAATTTGAATAAATTGAAAATTTTCAAACCATGCATGTATGTATGTATCATTAGTAAATATTTATTTTAAAAGGTGTTGTATGTACTCTAGAAGGCAAAATGCAAATAACATATTACTCTAGATATGGAAATATAAAAACAATATAGCATAATACACAAGACAATACTCATTTTTATATCATAACAAGATTGAATTTGAATAAAATAAAAATTTAAACCCATGCATAGATATATTCTTCGTAAACTCAAGCATAATTGAAACAACATAATACTCAAGTGATGAAAATAACACACAAATATAAATGTAAATAGTATAATACTCAAGTAATAACAACAAATGTCTTGTTTTCAAATGAAAACATATCATAAAATTATCTTTTTGATAAAATCAAAATTTTAAAAGCAATAACACAACCAAGTTGTCCTTTGGCTTTTCATTCCTTAGATGGGGGGCTAGAGGTAGTTTCAACTTCTTTTTCCTTTTTTATTGCTTCCACATTCTACAGTTCAAGGGGTCCTCCCTCAGGCTGGTTATCAGTCCTCTCCATTGCTCCAGAACTGACAAGGATGTTCTCTACACTTTTCAAGCCTTCGAGTAGGGTGTTTTCCTCTTTTCCAACATCTTCGGATATTGGTGCAAGAACTTCTTTACCCTTATCCTTAAGTAGAACATCAGGATCCAATCCATTTCGGATAATGATCTTCCTAAAAGCGTTGTTTTGTCGAACTGCTTCCTGAGCTCTTTTTTCATTGTCATAGAAGCCATTAAGAAATCCTTTGCCATCTGGAGATAGTCTTGCAGGTTTTGAACCTACTTCCTCAGATTATCAAACTTTACCTACAAAAGGAAAAATAAGTAGTCAACAGACATTTACATTTTAAAAAAGAGAACAAAAAAATTTAGAACATATTAGTCTAACCTCGGCAACATTCTTTGTAGCTACAACAACAACAACCATTTTCTTATCACATGCCCATTCATTAAAATAAGCTTGGGCTTCAACATTTAAGTTCTCCAATCTGTTCAACATAATGCCTAAAATTTCATCATTGTAAGATGTTGTAACCTTCACCATGCTAGATTTAGCTTGATGTAGTAGAGCATCAAGCTTTTCCGGTTCATTTTCAACTAAAGAAAAATAGTTTTCTCTTTTTAAATTTTTTTAATCGGGCATTTATTTCCTTTATCAAAACTTTGGCCCGATACTCCCATTGTTTCATTTATTTTACATCTGGAATTAGAGAATATTTAATGGTTGCTTGAACATTATCAGAAACTAATTCATTTTCAAAAAAATTTACTTTTTCATCCTCTAGTAGAGGATGAGCCTGAGGGGTGCTAGTTTCCTTAGGAGGAGATGGACTTGAACATTCTGCTCCTGCTTCATTTTGAGGATCTCAAAGTAGATCTGTTACTTGAAAAATAGTGGGTATGTTGCCTTGTAAAAATAAATCCTGATCAAGTGGAGGATTATCTAACCCAACACCAGAAGCTTCCTGTACACCTGTAAAATTACCAAAAGATATATTTTTGAATCCTGAAAATTGCTTGGATGTTGTTCCCTATGGCCTAGATGGAAGAAAATATTTTCCACCCTAGAACCATTGTTGACCTCGCATTTGAGGTTGGCATGGTGGAGGAGGGGTGACATCGACTGTTGTTTTCCATGATGAAATTGTTGTTGAGGACCTTAAAAAATCAAAATAAAAATTGGTTACAAAATTTGTGAAGGTAGATTGTAAAATTTACTATTAATTTATAACACTTATCGATCGAAGAAGAGACCTCTTGCATAGCCATAACTGCAAATGGAATGTGGGTGCATTGTACATCTGAAAACACATTATAAAAATTAATAAAAACACAGTAAAATTTGGTAACAAATTTTGTGAAGGTAGACTGTAAAACTTACTTGCCGAAGATGAGACCTCTTGTGCAACTACGCCCGTTGGTAGTGGACGTGCAGGTGGAGGTTGTCGAGGATTAGGAGAATTAGATCTTACGTGTTTCCTAGTTCTTTTTCTTAGTGGTGGCATTGTTTCCTCCGTAGGTGTTTCGGAGTCTCCTGATTCCTCTAGATTATAACCTCTGAAAGCAACATCCCGCTTTGAAGAGGAAGAGGATGCCCTTTTCTATATTTTGTATAAATTGTTAAAATTATAAAAATGATAAACATATTAAATATAAAAAATTATTAGTTTCATATTAAGTAAAAATTACCTGCACCTATTGTTCTGTCATGGTTGCAGTGGCTAGGTCTGGGTGCCAAGAAGTCGGTACTACAGTATTCTACAAATTATAATAAGATTCATAAAAAAACCAAGAATGTAGTTGCATGTGCTTATTGTTGGCGAAGGAGAAGCATGGGTTTTCACATTTTGGATATCCATTCTGATCCGATGTGAGACATAGGTGGACCAATCAAATTGTTGGTGTGCAATACAACGAACCAAATATGCCAATGCCCACATCAAAATTTATATCGGTCTTCCTTGTAGAATGAGTCTAGCTAGGAAGAATTCGCAACATGCTCAAAGAAAATTATTCTGAATAGCTGGTATAGTCAAACCCCTTCTAGACTTGGTAGCGGTAACTACAAAAAAAACAAATCAGTAATTGTAAACCCTAGAATTTAAATTCAATTAAATATAAAAATATGCAGTTATACCTTGAAAATATTCTGACTAGACATTGAAGGTGGTCTCTAGGTAGAGTTTATCATCATCAGTTAAAGTGAATTTTGATGTGATAGGATCACAACCAATGTGAGGTAATCCTATCAATCTGGAGATGTCTGAGGCTATGAAAGAAAATTTGATATTTTTATTATCAATGATAACATTTACCATGGCCGAATCAATGTCGTAACCTACAATTATCCTCTCCAGTAGTTTTATGTCTATGTCGAACTATGACATCGAAACTAGACCCCGAAGACCAGAGTCTTGGACCCATGACATGTCGTAACTCGATGTTGATAAAATTTTGGAAATTAGGGGGCAAACAAGGTTTTTGAAATTAATTTTTGATATTGCAGGGGTGGTAGGGGATGCCATTGGGTTATTTCATTGGGTACGAGGGACTGTGGATCAAGAGGTAGGGTGGAAGGTATTGGAAACTTGATGGAAAGCATAAGAAAAAGGGTTAAAACTATGTTAGAAAAGGTAAAAAATGATTGTTTATACCTTTATATAGACTTTTTGAATGAAACCATCAAATAAATAATTGACACGTGGCATCTGCATGCAATAATTTAATGCATGGTTGACATATGGTACAGATGCAATGCATCATCAATGCAACTAATCAACATCGGATCATCATTACTACAATCGATCAACTTTGCTACAACCAATCAACTTTATTGCATCCGATCAATTATGCTATAATAAATCAACTTTATTACAATCAATCAAATTTGCTACAACCGATCAACATTGGTGAAACAGATCAACTCTACTACATTCAATCAACATTGGTACAATCGATCAACATTGTTGCAACCAATCAACTTTCATCGATTACATTGGTGCAATCGATCAGCTTTGCTACAACTGATCGACATTGCTACATCCGATCAACATTGTTGCATCTAATCGTATTATTGAAATTGATTGACATTAATGCAACACGTTAGCATTATTGCAACCAAATAGTATTACTACAATCGATCGGTATTATTGTAGCCAATCAACATTACTACAATCGATCAACATTAATACAACACATCAACATTACTATAATCGATCGATATCAATTCAACACATCAATATTAATGCAACCGATCAACATTAATGCAATGCATCAACATTGCTACAATCGATCAACATTATTGTATCCTATTGGTATTACTACAATGCATCGATATTGATGCATCACATCAATATTATTGTAATACATCGATATTACTACAACACATCGATGAGAGAAATTGCTGCAACTAATCAACATAGACCAATCGACATATCTACAACCGATTGATCATATCTACAATCGATCAATATTTTTTAACCATCATGTCTACAATCGATCGATATTTTTCTACCATCATGTCTGCAACTGATCGGCATAGACTAATCGATATATCTACAATTGATCGGTATTTTTTGATCATCATGTATACAATTGATCAGCATAAAGCCTTTGATTTTGTCGTACAGGTCTAGAATTTGGCAACCGATAGGCATAGCCCCCAACACAAAAAAATTTACCACAGTTTGAAATTTTTTGGTGAAATATGAATGCAATTCACCATTTCTCCTTGGACATGATTCGCTAGGATTTCGAGACCGATTCACCAAGATTTTATAAATAGATTTTGGGGTTGACCCCTTATGCATAACCCTACCATGTTTGGAAATAAGATCAATATGAATTGACAACTCCTCCTTCAAGTCTGCCATTGCACACATCTGAGAAAAAATCATTCTAGATTTTGCTCTGGTGGCCAAGTCTATTAACACTAACTCACCAATCACCTTAGCTATAGCCCTTATGATGTCTTCATGCTAGATATGGAAGGGTAAATAAGGAAGGTGTACCCATAAAGGATCTAGGTTGATCTTATGGGTTCGTGGATTAAAATCTGACCCCCACTTGCGCAGAAAAAACCCTTTTCTTCCAAATAACCAAGGACCCCTTCCAAGGATCTGCTTTGAGTCCTCATAATTAAGTTTAATCAAGAAGAATACATTAAAAATTGCAACAATTTCCAGAGAACCTTTTAGTTTTCATTTTACCATCACCCATCTCCTTATGGCGTTAAAATCAGGTCTACCACCATGGAGTTTATCGATAAGGTTCCATGAGCCTTCCATGGTGGCTACCATAATATCATCTGGAATGACCAACTTATCTCCAACAAGAGATAGATCAAAAAGAGAACAAGAGTTTCAAGACCCAAAATCCTTATTTGTGATCTCGACAAAGGACAACTTACTTGGCTTGAGAAAGGTACCAAAACTTGAGGACCCACCTATATTGATAGAGAATAGAGTCTCATGAACCACTAAGCTGGAAGATTCACCATAAAGAATAGTTACCTCAATCTTCGAGCCCTCAAAGCTTGACTTTCTAGGTAAACTCACCCCATAGGAACAACCACTTCCTCACCATTTTCCTACTCACTAGCAGTTACCTGACTGTCTGAATCCTTTGAACTAGCATTCAATCCCTGATCTACCACCACCTAAAAACCACTACTAACTTCACCCTTTTTCCCATCATCGATCCCTGCCTGCTCCGTCTTGCCATTACTCAATTCAAATTCTTTGACTCTCATCGTAGGAATTCTCACTTAGCTTTGTTTATTTGACTATCCTATTTGAGGAGAAACACCTGCCATCCTAAGAAATTCCCTTCATGAAAATTAAACCCTAAAAATCCATTTGTGGATCTTTGCAATTCTTTCACTCCCTCCACAACTTGAGCCACTATAAAAAATAAACCCTAAAACTCCATCTGTGGATATTTGCAAAACTATAATTCTTTCACTCTCACTATCGCCTGAGCCACCATGAAATTTTTTTTCACTCCCTCCTTTCACTATGTCCTCTACAAATTTTGCTTGAGTTGCCTTTTCACTCCCTCCTTTCATTTTTTCAACCTTTCAAATATATGGAAGTCAATTTAAATTTCAAATATCCTTATCACTCTAAACTATTCTAAATTTCAATAAATGCAAATTTTAAAAATAAGTGCCTTAAAATTCCAATTGAATTTAATATTCAAAATTCATAATGAGAACCTTATATCATATTTTGAATTGAGTACCTAAAATATAGGTAAATATTCCTTACCTTATATTCACACTTTCCTATAGTCTTTCCTTTCGTTCACTTGGCAAAGGCACCTCTGCATGCAGTTAATTTACTTTGGCATAGATGTTATGTTTGGCAACTCTACTCAATATCCACTTAGGTGCTTCAACTTCTAATGCACAATGATTCCTTTTTGAAATCTTTGATGACTATTTTTAGAAGAAATCCTTTCAATGTACCAATCAAAGATGTTTTTATGTCTTCTTTAATAATAATATTCTTTATTCTATCGTGTTCAACAACAGGAAGGGAGATGCATTCTTGCATGCCTCCTTCAATGGCATTGTTCATTTTTTACTATAACATAAATAACTTGACCTCTTTGGGTTTTGCTCTTCTCATGGTTCACAGTCGATGTCAACGTTCTACTATATAATTTGGATGACTTATTTTTCTTTTGCATTTTCTTTTGTTTTGTTTTGGGTAGCTCAAACTACTTCCTAGTTATTTTTTGCTTCACTTCTGATTACTCCAGTCCATTTCTCTTTTTTTTCTAGAGAATCCTTTATATATTCAAGTGACTTTGATTGTCCCCATATTTTTCCAACTTTATCCTATTTTGGCTCTTCAATGCTAACTACTACACCGTCTTCTTGGATGCTACTATCTTCTTCTTGAATGGCTTTGACCACTCTACTATTCTACTGATTTCTATCTAGTGACTTTTCTCACTCTATCTTATCTTACTTATTTAGAAAGATATATTGTCTTTCTCTAATGTTGAAAAATAAATGCAATCTCCACCTTCTAATGACTCAAATTCAATGGTCCTTGGTGGCTCTTCAATTGTTCTCTTAATATTGTCAAAGACTTATATTATCTTCAAACCTACTATTTTTTTACCTCTATCTCAAAAAACAAAATGTTAATTTTGGCCAACCTTAATCTTAAATATTATAATTTTAATATTAATCTCAATCCCAAAAAATATGAGCAACATTCAAATCAATAATTTTGAATTAAATTCAAAATATCATAAGAGCCTAAAAACTCCTTAAATTTTTAGATTCACACCAAAAAAAATGTTTCCTAATCCTAGCAATAGAGACTACTCAAAGTAGCTCTACATATGACTCTATAAAAAAGGGATAGTGTTTGGTGGTATATTTGATACCACTTTTGACCTTTTAGCCAGATTATCATAGGTCCCAATGTTTAGGATTTAAAATATATTATTTAATATTTGAGCATTCAATATATGTGGCTAATATTGATAAATAAACATTCATATAAAATAACTATAATAATAAGTTAAATGAAAAATATCATTCATGTAATAACATGAAGAAATCTTACAATAGAATTGCTCAAACTGTATACAAGCTTCTTTGTATGATTCTTGAAATACATATATTCATCTGGTAATAATTTTGGTTTTCTATTCGATTACATTCCATAGGGATTTATCTCCATAGTATAACCTTACAAAGATGATTCTTCAATACTTGACTATTGCTCTCCTCACATATGTAGGAGATGCCTAAAATATCCTCTCATGTCTTGTGGCTTCTCATCTTGCCACTTGTATATATGACTCTTGAATATCTTACACACTTTATTCTATGACACTTGCACACTCCTATTTGTACACTTGCACACTTTACTATATGACACATTGCACATTCCTACACACTCTATTACATGACACTTGTGCACATTCTCACTCTTCATACTTGCACATATAATGACACTTGTGCACATCCTACGCATGGACACATACATAAAGAGAAATATAATTCACACTCCTAAACTATAGACTCACTACCTAATCTATTACATATTTACAATTGTATCATAAGGTACCATGGGGTACATTAGCATGTACCAAATAATGTAATATTTTCCAAAAATATTAGACTATTTACTTTTTGTTGTCCCTTTGCTCACACCATTTGAGGATACATTAAAAAAAATAATATATTAGGTAGCTTCATCAACATTGAAATATTGGATTAAGTATTTCAAAGCTAAAGCATTATATATTCTATGAAGGATCGGCCTTGCCATTATTTATTGGAATTTTTTTTTTTTTGGTAAGTTAGAGAATATCATTAAAAGGGTTTTAACTGGGTCCCTATCCCAGATTTACATCAAAAATGCATACATAACTCCCAAAGAGAAGGATAGTGATAAACCTACACAGGGGACAAACTTGTGACAACCCATTGCACATAAACAACAAAATAGGAAGAACCACAATTTAGGACGTAAACCACTAGATATGAACTGAACAAAACCACGGGGGGAGGAAGCCACATGGGAAGCATTGAAAGGGTGCAAAACCCCTTGGGACACAGCATAGATAGACCTTGTGTTGCAGCTGCGTAGAAGACTCATGGTAATCAAAGCTTTGAGAATCATCATGACATAGAGGCAATTATGGTATGTCTATCACGGGCTTTCGAGAGTGCCAATCAAAGGACATCTGGTGGGAAGGAGTGGTGCCACACTTCCAAAGAATGTTTACCCAAGCCAATATTTGCCAACCTGTCAGTAATCCTATTCGCCTCCTTGAACACATGATTGGTTTCCACTTTGCTGTGACTACATAGGAGGGCTTGACACTCGTTGATCAGATTCCTAATGCTCCACGAGGGGTCCTTGTTAGAAGTCAAGTAGCCAATGACGATGGCAGAATCACCTTCGATATGGATACCAGAATGATGATCCTCGATGAGCTGGAGACCATGCCAAAGAGCCTAGGCTTCGGCCACATTGTTGGTCTTGTGGTGAAGGTTCTTCGCAAAGGCAAGAACAATGGAGCCATTGTGATCCCTCACAATACCCCCCACAACAGCCAACCTAGGATTTCCCTTGGAAGCACCATCGAAATTGAGTTTGATCCAACCTGCCATGGGGGGATGCCAAACAACCATGGAATGGGGATGGGGGGTAGGGGGGTCCCACTTGGGGATGGGGATGCCGATGGAGGTAAGGATGGAGACTTCCACGGGGCTAAGGGGAGCATAGAACTAGGGGATGAGTTGGAAATTCTCGATGACAAGGGTTAGGGATTTGATGGCTGTCGATATAGGGTCGATGGAGGTCTCTGAAAAGACTCAATGATTTTTTTCAAGCCAAACTTGCCAAGCAAAGTGATGGAGGAAAATATTCCACAGGAAGGCAAGCTTGGGGTGACATAAGGGGGTATTCCACTGGGCGAAGAGTTGCAACAGGGAATTGGGATGGACCCACTGTATCTGAAAGGAGGAGTTCAAGAAGTTGAGGCCCTCTCTAGTGAATGAGCAATCCACAAACAGATGGTTAACTGATTCCCAAGTAGATAAACATCGATGACATCTGATGGGGACAGGGATCCCCCTTTTCATCAAATTGTTAGTGGTGAGCGCCTTATTCTGGATACAAATCCATGCGAAAAACCCAATATTTGGGATGAGATGCTTGATCCAAACTGCAGCAGGGGGAAAGGAATTTATGGGAGCAGCCCCAATGAGGGAGAACGTGGACTGGACGAAAAACTCACCACTGTCAATCTTGGCCTAGATCAGATGGTCATGCGAAGCAATAGTGGGGATGATGACGGTTCTTAACAATTCGGATAACTGGGTTCCAGCCCTACCTGGGAAGCTCCTCCATTGATTTTGGTCGTCAATGTAATATTTCACTCTTCGGCCCCAAGCTCTCTTAGAGTCCTAACATAACACAAAAAAATAGGGATAGTCATTGAGGGGTTTTTCCTTAATCCAAGTGTCATCCCAGAAGCTAATAGATGAACCATCCCCTAACAGCCATCTAATTCCTTTGGAGACGAGGGGTCTAGCATGGAGAACTGCTTTCCAGAAGGCTGAACCATTAGAAGGGATGTTGTCGTTTATCAATGGGTTGTGCTTCAAGTATTTTTCATGAATCATGGAGACCCACTCCACATTGAAGTTGGTGAGCACCTTCCAAGTTTGTTTAGCCACCAAGGCAAGATTCATATTAGCTGACCTTCTCAATCCAAGGCCCCCAAGAGCCTTAGGTTGACACACCTTTTCCCACCTGACCAGATGAAACTTGCAAGAATTTTTAGGTCCACGCCAAAGGAAGGATCTCTGGATTTGCTCGATCTTGGAATGCACCGAAATAGGAGCTTTGAAAATTGACATAAAATAGATGGGGATGCTTTGGAGAACCGCCATAGTGAGCATGGACTTAGCAGCTTGGGAGAGAAGGGAGCCTTTCCAAGCGACTAACTTACATCTGATTCTGTCATCAACCCCATCCCACATAGCAACCTTAGGGATTTTGGTGAATAGTGGAAGGCCCAAATAGGACGTGGGAAGATCTCCAATGGAACATTGAAGGGTGCGGGCAATCCTTTGTTGTTTGGGACCTAGAGTGTGGAGAAAATAACAGTTGCTTTTCATGTAATTAATCTTCTGGCCAGCAGTAGAAGCAAAGGTGTCAAGGATCTGCTTAATGCGTTTGTCTTGAGGGATAAAAGCCAGAGTTGCAATGATAGTATCGTCCACGAACTGTTGGTGGGATAAGGGGCAAGCATGAAGACGACTGGAGCCTAGAAATACCTCGATCAGTGATAGCCTTCTTGATAGTTCTACCCAGGGATTCGACTAAAATGATGAAGAGGAAAGGGGACAAGGGGTTGCCCTGACGAATTCCCCTGGAACTTGGAAAGTAGCCAGTCGTCGACCCATTGACTAGCACAGAGAACCATGGGGCTGAAATGTAGCCTTTGATGAGAGTAATCCAGTCCTTGTGAAACTCAAATTTGTCCATGACTTTTAGCAAAAAGTCTCTGTCAACTCTGTCAAAGGCTTTGCTGATGTCTAGTTTGATAAACATGGCAGCTTTCTTATTGCAATGGGAGGAGTGAAGGGATTCATGGAGGGAGATGATACTATCAGTTATGGACCGTCCTTCGATAGAACTCCCTTGGCATGGGTCAATGATGGATGGGAGGATTTTCTTGAGCCTTTGAGCCAAGGATTTGGTTAAGATTTTATAAATAATGTTGCACAGGCTGATAGGTCGAAAGTCATTCATGGATTTGCATTGGGGGCTCTTAGGAATCAAAGCAATGAAAGTGGAGTTGGTCTCGTGGGGGATTATTTTAGTGTGCTACATCTCTCAAATGGCATAGATGACCTCATCCCCAATCACCTCCCAGAAGGTTTGGAAAAAGTGTGGAGGAAACCCATCGGGCCCAAGGGCCTTGTCGCCCTTCATGGTGAAGAGGGCATCTCTGATTTCTTTGGCCTCCAAAGGTTGAGTCAAGAACTGGTTCATCTCTAGGGTGATGAGAGTGGGAATGTTGTTGAGGAGGGAGGCTTGGGTATGCCCATCATGGGGAAGCTCAAAATTCAGCAAGTTGTTGAAGAAGTAGGAGGATTCATGGCGAATATTGACAATGTCCTAGGTGGTTGTGCCATCGGCGAGAAGGAGCTCCTTAATCTTGTTGGTACTCCTATTACGAAGGGTGGATGCATGAAAAAAACTAGTGTTGGCATCCCCTTCCTTGAGCCACGGAGCCTGAGACTTCTACCTCCAGAAGGTTTCTTCTTTAGCTAAGATGTTGTGGTGCTTAGAAAGCAAGTGTTTTTCCTCATCCCTCAACGCAGGGGTCCACGGCCTATGCTGACCTAGGTGATCCAGCAATAAGATGCAGTCAGAGATTTCATTTTTGGCTTTGAAAATGTCCCTAAACACTTCCATGTTGCAGATTTTGAGGCCTTCTTTGATGATTTTTAGTTTTTGAGACACACGGGAGATGGCTGACCCATGGACAAAGGTGGACCACCATTATTGAATCTTCATTTTTAGCTCTATATGGATAATCCACATGCTTTCGAACCGAAATGGGGTCTTGAAGGAAGGGGCTTTATTGGACTCAAGAAGAAGAGGGAAATGATCTGAGCCAATGCGGGGAAGGGGAATGAGGGAGGTATCACCAAACAAGGGAATAGCTTACTGGGATAGGAAGAAACGATCCAACTTAACTTGAATGTGGTCCGCTCCAACTCTTATGTTGCTCCATGTGAATTGGTGTCCCTGGAGTTGAATGTCCATGAGTTCATTGTCACGAACAAAGTTTTGGAAGTCACTGATGCTTTTAGCTGGCACACTAGTTCCTCATTTTTTTTTCATTTGCACAAATGGGGGAGTTGAAATCTCTAGCCACCATCTATGGGAGGTTAGAGACCACGCTCTTCATGAGTGACAGGAAGGCCCACATGTTGTTTATGTCCATAGGATTGTTGGGAGCATAGATGTTGGAGATTACCCACATGAATTTCCAAACCTTGTCTGAAACCCTTTTCAATCAACAGATAGATGATAACAGAAGTTATAAACCTCCTCATACCCTCAACAAAGGAGGTAAAAAACCCCCTAAATCATCTAGATGAAGATCCTTTCATGGAACATTAGGGGCCTCAATAGCAGGAGCAAACAAAGGTTAGCTCGATCCATAAGAAAATACCACAATCCATCTATTCTTCTCCTACAGGAAACAAAGATTGATGATGACAGAACTACCAGCATTGCCCCTAAGATCTGGAAAAAAGGTCAATGGGCAGCATCTCCAGCTGAAGGGACTGCTGGAGGCCTTCTATGCATGTGGAACCCAGAAGTTGTTGAAGGAAGAATCATATCCTATTCTAACATATCCCTAAACATGGCGTTCTACTGCAAGGATAAAATATTTATTGGAATTTATGACTTGAAGGGAATAATAAATTAAAAAAATAAATCTTACAATTATGCCCAAGTTTGAAATTGTAATGTTATCTCTTGCAAAATATTTATAAATATGATACTCATTATAAGAAATTTCAAGTGTACAAAAGAGACATCAATAAATTTATTATAGAATTTTAAAATGCATAAGAAATTCATTTGCAATAATGATATCAAATTGTGGTTATATGCTACAAAATAGATATACCTACCTCTCGAGATAGTGGAGGTGCTCTTAGCAATGTGGATATCTTTGCCTAACTAGTGAATTTTATTTGTAGTATAAAATGTTGGTGGTGGGAATTTTGGGTTTCACATGGTTAAAGATAGCTTTCAACTAGAAGAGACAAAATGTATAATAAATAAATTTTTATCATATATATTTTTGTTGCCTTACCCAAGTTAATATGTTTTTAGGTTCTTATAAATTAAATTTAAACAAAACCAAAATTTAATCATGGAAATCAAATTAAAAAATAATAATAATTTGAATTCAAATAAAACCTAAGTTTAATTTATGGAAATAAAATTAAATAATAATATTGTAGACACCAAATTACAGCCACTAATCCTCCATCCTAACCTTCCCACCACCCACTTGTCCACCATACACCTTCCCGCCAATTATTTGGCCCAATTCCACCTTTCCCGCCATCCATTTCACCATTTTAGCCCTTTTTTGCCATTTCCTAGCCTAATTGGGATTATTTTAATATTATTTTATATTATTTAATATTTAATATAATATTTTATATTATATTATAATATATTTATTATAAAATATATATTTATAAACTCAATTAACCACAACCGTCCGATCCATTCTAATCTCCACCGTCCATATTCATTAATCCATGTCACATTCAAAAAGTAATCTCAACCTTAGGATCTAATTTAATCTTAGCCACACGATCAAAAGTGTAAGGCTAAAACCCTAAGAAAACCCTAGGTTGGATTATAAATAAGGGTATTTTGCAAATGCCCAAACCCTGGAACCTTGAGAATTAGACATTTGCACCCTGGAGGAATTATTGGTGAAGCCCTAGCATAGAATCCTAAAAATCTGAAGCCCTAGCTCACCGATAAGACTTCTGTTGTTCCAGCCATCACCCATTCATCCTCCATCACCATCACAGCCCCCATCCATCCATCACATTCATCGCCATCCCCTAGATCTGCTTCTGTAGATTTTTCCCTAACCCATAGGTGCCCTCCAGAGCTTGCGAGGCTCACTGCAGAGCCTATGAAGTGCTCACCAGAGCCTATTGTATACCGTAGGTGCTCTCTAGAGCCTGTTGTATCCTGCAGGTGCACACTAGAGCCTACGAAGCTCACGTTAGAGCCTACCAAGTGCGCGTTCGAGCCTACTGCAACTACAAAAATGTGAATCTGAGCCTGCTACACCATGCCATATACAACAACGAAATGAAAGCAAGGTATATCTCATTTGAATGTATTTTATCTCATAATTTGTTGATCTGGCATACTTTTTGACTTCATTGTTAACTAGGGTTTTATTGATGTCTGAGGGTCTCACACTATGGAGCCCTCATAGGTATTACTAACCCCCTTGTTCTATTTTTATGTATGCAGATCTGCAAGTTCTACACATTGTTGAATGGTTGTTGAAGCTGGAGTGGCCCCACACTAGATACTCGAAGCCCACTCAACCTGTTGGAAGCAAGGACACACTAAATCTGAAGACACTTTGTTGTTATTGCTAGGGTTTCGAAGAACCCTAGTGCCATTGTAAAATCATTGTATCAAATACTCACATTGAGTACTGATTGTAACAAAGGAGTTCATTGGCTCCCCCCATTTTATTGAATACATCCATTTGTGCAATCTTTGTATTTCCTTGTGTTATTTGATTTCATGTTATTATTTAAGTGTCGTGTCTTTGTCTTCACAAATGGTGATCACGGTGGGACCCCACAAGGGTTTCATTATTTGATAGATCTACCTTGCTAACTTAATTTTATTTCTATTTGTTGCAAGATTTATAGAAATGTAAAAGTCATTGAATTTATCGCTAGGGTTTCTGAAGTAGTCTGCAACATTTTTAGAGATTACGCAGGCATTCGAGAGCATCCGTGGAGCATTCGAAAGCATCTACAGACAACCGTAGGTGCCATCCCATGCCTAGCAGGTGCCCTGCTATGCCTACGTAGGCGCCCAACCATGCTTGGTAGTAATTTGGAGCAGAGCTAAGGCTTCCAAGTAAGTTTCATAACCCTAGGTTGCCATTTAGCGATTTACGTATTCTATTTTCTGTTGTTGTTTTTTATTGTTTCTAGGTTCAACACTAAGTAATCTGGGAAAGAATTGGTAGCAAGTTGAATCTAGGGTTTGTGTGTATTTCATTATACCAAATTCATTTCTTGTTCTGAAGTTGTAGATCTAGGTGATTGTTTGCATTTTTGAGTGCATATGAAACATAAAAGCATCCTAGATCTTGCATTTTAGGGTTAAAGATCACTTTAATTTTGCATATCTAAATAGGAACAACATTTTGATGCATAAAGTAATCCTGCCCTAGGCTGGCCCCTTTGGCAGAGAGGTGGATGAACCCTCCGGTTGCTCTTGTGATTTTAATCATTTGTAGGTAGGGGATTTTAAGGGTGTACTCTACGCTCTTTAGGTGAAATTTGCATCTTTGTGTTGGCTTCTGATTTAGATTAGTGAAGTTAGTAATATTTAATATTGTTTGCACACCATAGAGAACAAGAAATCTAATAAAATAAATCACACACACTTGCACGATTCACATTTTTAATAGTAGTGGCTGGATTTCATCACCAACCATTGCTTGAGATTTGGTGACGGTGGCCATGATTTCCATCCACCAATATCTGCCCTAGAAACCATAGGACTACCCCCGAGCAAACTTGTTGGAGGTCATTACCAACAAGAATCTCATTGCCCTAGCCAGCCTTAGTTTTTTTTACCTTTGTTTTTCATTAAACAAGATTAAGTTACATCAAAACACACAAGCCAACAATTCTAAAAGGAACTTCACATTAATGAAAGAAAATAATTAATGAACAAGGTAAGCCACACACGGTGAAACCTAGGACTGATTGTTTTCTTTGCTTTAAAATTTGGAAAAGTTGTTAATTTGTGTGATTTAGATAAGCTTTGAATCTTTGGTTTAACTACTTTATGGTGCTAACACGACAACAAAAGAAAATAATAAACCAAAGTAGTTTAATGGAAAATAGTTCCCATGAACCCGCTACTTTGGTAGCCCCATCCAATATGGTTCAGACTACTTTGTCTGGATCATCCCATCCACCCCACTCTCAAGTAGAGACACATTCACACAATGTGGAGACAACCACCACCTACATAGACATGGATAGAGTGCAGGCCCTTTACAAGGCTTCTAACTATGTCTTAGAACCCCTTAGCCAAGAAGGTTTGGAAGAATCTGAATTGGCTGCCACCTACCTTGCCCAAGGATATCCTAATTCGAGTTATGAATATGGTATGCCTTCCTCCATGAGCCAACCACCACAAAGCCCAAGTGTTCCAAACACTTACCTCACATCCACCTATACCAACCCCTTGTATGAGGAGTATGTCAATGTTGCCTCACAAGTCCCTAGCCTCCAAGTTGTAACATCAAACGCAACTTGCACCATACCCATGTCCTCTCATCCATTATCATCCACACCTCCATCATCTCACTTAGCCAACATGACCATGTCATCCACACCTCCATCATCTCACTTAGCCAACATGACCATGTCATCCACCCCTCCATCATCTCACTTAGCCAACATGACCATGACTAATCACCCATCATCATCGACTCATCCATCATCTCATCCAACCACAACCCCATCATTCGACACATGGTCAAATCAAGAACTTACGGATACATTAGGGCTTATCAACAGGTTGCTTTCACAATGAACAAAAGGAAAATAGTCAGCTCACATAGACCCTATGACCCAAGGAGTTCCAAATCAACCTCCGCTCACCAATCAAAATTCAGCATGGGTCCCTCAATCTTCCATAGTGTCCATCCCCAATCCACCACCACTCCACACATCCACCATACCAATCAACATCACCACTAACCAACAACACAATCCATTTCTCCATCATCATCTTCATCAATCATCCCCATATTTCAACCATCAATCTTCTCCACATACCCAACCCAATTCATTCCACAACACCATGTTGGTCACACCCCAACATCTACCATCCAACCCATCAACCAACCATCACATAATCCAAGGTCCTCACATTCTAGTAGAAGATCTTAGATTCCAGGCAATGCAAAAGCAAATCGATCAGTTGATGCAAAACTCACCAGGGGTAACGAGCCAAAAGCTCACATTAAGCCAACTGATCCATCAACCAATCCATCCATCGGTACCATCACCGCCTTATCCGAAAGATTTTACGATACCAAAATTTGACAAGTTTAGGGGAACTGAGGATCCTAAGGAGCATGTGAGTTCATTTGTCCACATATGTTTTTGGATTAGCGATGATAATGCTCTTATGCTCCGAACATTTCCTCAAACATTAGGGGGAGATGCCATTGAATGGTACAATCAATTGCCCATGCATAGTATTTATACTTTTGATCAATTGATAGATCTATTCTTGGAATGCTTCACCCTTAATATTAAAAATAAGGTGTCCTTATCGGATATATATTACTTGAAACAATGGGATGAGGAACCTATCTATGATTTTGGAAACCGTTGGAGGGCAGTTATAACAAAGTTGCCATTCTCCCTCCCAATGGAAGAAATTATCAAACTTTTTACCAAGAGTTGCTTAAAACCCATCTCTTGGATGCTTCAGATCAATACTTATAGAACATTTGAGGAGGCTTTAGCACAGGCTAGTGTCATTGAGGAGATAAAAATCCAAGAGGGTGTCATTAAGCCTAAGAAGAAAGAATGGCAAAATAGAGGCCAATACCGAAATAATCAATCTGGCCAAACCAAATCCACACAAGCCTCAACGGCTAACACAACTAATCAAGTCAATCAAGTGGTCATGAGCCAGCCCGTAATGGCTCAAAAACTAGTGCAACAACAAATTTCCTATCATGCGGTCCCATCAGTAACCCAAGCACCAACGGTACAAAACACAGTGCCAACTATGGAACAACCTACCCGTCACCAATTCAATCGACCTCAACGTCAATACACTCCCTTAGCGGAATCATATTCAGCCATATTTCGAAGGTTATATGAGACCAACAAATTAGCCTTGCCAGAAATTAGGCCCGATGATCCCACCAAAAGGCCTAAAGGTTATAGAGAGCACTTGTTTTGCCCATATCATCGACAAAATGGGCATGATATCAATTCCTGCCATGTGTTCAAAAACATAGTGCAAGACCTCATAGACTTAGGGGCCATTAGCGTCGATAACCCCTTAGCTCCACAAAATCAAAATTTGGGCATATATCAGACACCTCTACCTAACCATGGGGAGGTCCAACATAATGTAGGGGGTAACAATCAACAACCACCTCCTAATCAAGTAAATCATGTCCAACAATACCAAAACTTTGTAGGAGTAGTCCATGTGGTCACTAGAGGGCAAAGGCAAAATCAAAAAAATGCTCAACAACCTTCAAACCCACCGCCCATCCAAACATCACCCAATCCATCTCCGCCAATCAATCTATCCAACCCATCCAATCCACCCATTCTTCATCCAATAAGGCCAGTGGTAACTTTAACCAGTCGGTTAACCACTAGTTTGAAAATGGCATCAGCCAAACTTTTTGTATATGAGCTCATCCAACAATCCCCTAGGCATAGAGAAGCTTTAATGGAAATACTCAAGTCAATTGAGTTAGAATCCCAAGACTCTAATGCCTTCAACAACTTTGTAGGGAGTGTCAGAACGTGCATGGAGCCATCAATTACCTTCTATGACTTTGAGATAAAATCAATGAGTTCAGAATCGGTGGACCCTCCATTGCACATAATGGCCTTAATAGATGGAAAGCCATTCAAATGAGTATTAATTGATACCGGCTCATCAATCAATATCATTACTACCACTGCTCTTATCCACCTCAAAATACCTCCATCCCACATTTCCAAATCATCATTCACCCTCAAAGCATTTAACGATGCTTTGTGTACCATAGTTGGCACTATTGTTTTACCTATAGAAGTAGGGGCCAGAACGTTGCACACCATGTTTCACATCTTGGAAGGAGCCATGGCATATAATATACTCCTTGGTAGACCTTGGATGAGGGAAATGAAATGTGTTCCATCAATTCTCCACCAATGCTTGAAATACGTTCATGATGGACAAGTCCATTGCATCCCCATGGATGTCGAACCTTTTAAGTATTGTAATTTCATTTCAAATCCTTATGAATCCATGTTACCTTCCACTCATCTATTCTTGGTGCCATCATCAAATCCATCCACATCATCTCTTAATCCACCTTCTTCTAATCCATCTCCATCTTCTTCTAAGGCTCCCATCATAGAGGAGCTACCCATCACATCACCTCCTCAAAAATCCATTTCTTCTTGTACATGTGGTCACAATTAGTCTACTATTAGCACATCGTACATCACATCTACCCCTTCTTCTACATCTCATCATTCCATACCACCATCCAATCCCACTCCATCAGCCGATGTGTCACAAGTCAAACTTTCAGATTGTGCCATATTTGACTCGCCACCATCCACAACCAATCCAGAGCCACTTGAGCCTTCACCATCCACCTCATCAACCCAAGTCGAAGTCCACATCACTAATCCGAGCATTGGTGAGTATGTGGTCCAAGACGTCACCATTACACCCCTAGCCATTCCCACAACTAAGGATTTTGGATGTCCTCGAGACCGTCCTTTATCCATAGGTGTTGTTTACGACATGAGTGCCACTCCAAATAGCATTAAATTTGTTTATGGAGGGTTGGATTGCTCAACTAGGGCAAACCCACCCGAAGAACCAAAAGAGCCTAGGCGTGCCAATATACCTAACATAGAGGAGTTTCCAGCCTGATACTTTAATATGTTCCATTGGCAAGGTCAAGGACTAGGTTCCCATGAGCAAGGGATGCATGATATCTTAGAGGTCCCATATAGAGGTGCCCATGATCATTCCGGTTTAGGCTATACCCCATTGTCTTCCATCGCTTCTCTTGAGAAATCCTTTAAAAAGCTTACACTCAATGATGAAGATCACCCCATCCACCCACTACCCTCAACATCTTCTCTTGAACAGGCCCTTCAAGAACTTTGCATGGATGAAGTAAACGAAGATGATCCCATCAAATTTTCATATCCTATCTTTGATTTCGACGATGAAAGTTATGAAGAATTTGAAGTCATGTCAAACGCTTCTGATGATTCTGAAGAGGAGTCACAACCCATTGTCCCCATCACCCAACAAGAAGAGTTTTACCTCTGAATGTTCCCCATCCATCATCCCATATTCCGCTTGCTTCTTCCACAAGAACAAGATGATCCACCTGGTAATCTGCCTTGAGCCACCCACATGAGCCAAGAATTGTAACATATGTACATATTTAAAAAAAATAAAAAAAAATGTTGCTCTGATGTTTTCACGTTCACTATTACAGGGATACCACGCCTCGACATTGATTCCGATTCAATTGTTCCATCTACCCATTCGGCCAAACCATCCTACCTTCCGCTAAGTCAATATGAATCCTATTGACTTATTTACCCCACTCCGTAATCCATACGATCTGGCTAGGCCAATTCCAATTGACATTAGCCTTATTGACTTGGACCAGATTTCCTCCACACCCTCCTCTTCGGAGTTCACCCTATCCGAGGAATTGTTAAAGGCTTCAGCCAACTACATTCCTCCTTCACCGCCACCTTCACCTCAATCAGCTTCCACTAACGGTCCCGAGGTCTTTCAGGCAGAGTTAGACAACGATAAGCAAGAAAAGTTAGAAAACATCTTAGATGACTTTAATCTGATCCCAACACCACATCAACTTGAGGAAGGTTCACATATGTCCATTGAAGATACCATCGACGTGAACCTTAGTTCAGATCTTGACAATCCCCAAATTGTCAAACTTGGCAAAATTTTAACACTCGATGAACAAGAGCAATTCATTGCTCTCCTCAAGAAAAAGAAAGAGGTGTTTGCATGGTCCTACAAGGATATGCCTGGCCTTGATCCTGACCTTGTTGTCCATAATCTCACCTTGCGTCCTGATGCCAAGCCGGTCAAACAAAAACTTAGGAGAATGCATCCTACCATAGCCCTTATAGTCAAAGAGGAAATACAAAAACTATTAGACGTACATTTTATCATTCCTATTGACTATCCTGAGTGGTTGTCAAACATGGTACCCATTCGCAAGCCTAACGGAGTGATACACATTTGCAATGACTTTCGAGATCTAAATAAAGTGTGTCCTAAGGATGACTTCCCTCTACCAAACATTGATACTCTTGTCGATACCTACGCAGGCCATGAAATGCTTTCCTTCATGGATGGTTTTTCAAGATACAACCAAATTTGAATAAATCCTGATGACCAACATAAAACAACATTCACAACACCTTGGGGAACATTTTGTTTCAGGGTTATGCCCTTTGGCCTCAAAAATGTAGGAGCTACTTATCAAAGAGCCATGACTTACATATTTCATGATTACATGCACAAAATCATTGAAGACTATGTAGATGATCTCTTGGCTAAATCTAAAACCCGACAAGAACATATTGATGTCTTGGAAAATATTTTTGATCAGTTGTTAGAATACAAGGTGAGGTTAAATCCCAAAAAGTGTGTCTTTGGCGTTACCTCTGGTAAAATTTTAGGATTCATTATCTCCAAAAGAGGCATTGAAGTGGACCCAAATAAGGTTAAGGCCATCATAGAAATGCAACCCCCAACTAACCTCAAGGAATTGCATAGCTTGCAAGGTAAAATTCAATCGATCAAATGCTTCATTGCGCAACTTTTCGATAAATGCAGGCCATTTAATCACTTGCTACAAAAGGGGGTAGCATTCGTATGGACAGATGAATGTCAAAAAGCATTTGATGATGTCAAGCGCTATCTAACTTCACCACCAGTCTTAACTCCTCCTAGGTCGAGGGTCCCTTTTCATATTTATGTCTCAGCTACAGAAGCCGCTTTAGGGACAATGCTTGCACAGAAAAATGAACAAAATCGAGAACAAGCAATCTATTACATTAGTCGAACATTGGTAAGTTATGAAACAAGATATGCTTATGTAGAAAAATTATGCTTAGCGATGGTTTTAGCCACTAAGAAACTTTGACATTATATGCTAAGCCAAACAACCTATGTCATAGCTAGAGAAAATCCTCTGCGCTACATGATGTCTCGCACTTATAACAACACCCATACCGCTAAATGGATAATGCTCCTTACAGAGTTTGATCTTGAATTTGTTAGCCAAAAATCCATTAAAGGTCAGGTTATTGTTGATCAACTTGTGGAAGCTCCACTACCTAGTGATCATCCCTTGATTATTGAGCTCCCAGATGATTCGGTATTTTTTGTCACTGAAATAGACAATGATGTCATTCCCGAGGAGGATGTCGATATCACATTATTATTTGATGGATCTAAGTGCGAGAAAGGTCAAGGTGCGGGAGTTGTCTTTCATACACCACAAGGGATTCCTATCCCCTTATCATTCAAGTTAGACTTCTCATGTACAAACAACACAACAGAGTACGAAGCCTTAATCCTAGGTCTTCAATCAGCTATAGCTATGGGTATTAAGCGTATCCGAATATTTGGGGATTCTCAACTTGTAGTAAAATAGGTAACTGGAGAATACCAATGCAAAGAACCTACCATTAAGCTTTATCATGAAGTAGCAATGAAATTGCTCTCAACATTCGAATGGTATGAAATCAATAACTTACCTCGTTCGACTAATAGATTTGTAGATGCAATGGCCTCTCTTGGATCCTTGATTCCAAAGAATGACTTAGGAGAGGTACAACCCCTAATAATCTCAACAATCTCTAAAGCGGTCGTTGTTCGCACTGACCCTAAAGATGGAAAAGATGTCTGCTTCATACACACGGAATCATGTGAGTCTTGGTCAAGCCCCATTGTAGCCTTCTTAAAATTTGGAACACTCCCATCGGAAATGTCTCGGTCTGCCAAACATGCTTTCAAGCAAAAGGTAGCCCGTTTCATTCTTTTGGGTGACGTGTTGTATAAACGGGGTTATGATGGAATTTTACTTTGATGCCTCGAACCTAGGGAGGCTCAAAGGGCCATCGAGGAAGCCCATGATGGTACTTGTGGTGGTCATTTTAGTGGAATGGCCATTGCAAAGCGCTTATTATGCATGGGTTATTATTGGCCCACAATGGAACATGATTGTTGCACATATGTCAAAAATTGCAAACAATGTCAAACACATGCCAATTTAACTCATGTACCATCACAAGCTTTACAGCCAATACAAAGTCTTTGGCCCTTTTCACAATGGGGCCTCGACCTAATTGGCAAAATTTTACCCTCCTCTTCAGGACAACACACATTCATCATAACCACCATAGAATACTTCACAAAGTGGGTTGAGGCAATACCTCTAACCAGTATGACAGGACCTCGAATCATGGATTTCATACTCCATCATATCATCTATCGCTTTGGCATTCCCTCTAAAATCATTTTGGATAATGGCAAGTCTTTTAAGAACAAGGATGTTCGAGCACTCTGCGAGAAGTATAATATCCAACATAGTTTCTCAACTCCTTATTACCCACAAGCAAATGGACAAGCTGAAGCTACCAATAAGACCTTGATTGCCATTCTTAAGAAACTTGTCAAAGAAAATCATAAATATTGGCATACACAAATTCTGTTGGCACTTTGGGCTTATCGAACAAGCATCCAAATGCCAATAGGAGCAACACCATTCTCTCTGGTCTATGGAGCTGAAGCTATTATGCCTCTTGAGCTCGAGATTCCTTCCTTACGAATTTCCTTGCAAGAATTCATAGATGATGATACAACTAGACAAGCACGACTTGACCAACTAACACTCCTAGATGAAAGGTGGGTCAATGCATTAGAACATTTACGAGTTTATCAAGACTGCCTCAAGCATGCTTACAATGCTAAAGTCCATCTTCAAGAATTTCAAGTAGGGGATCTGGTACTCAAAGAGAACCAACAAAACACCAATGCTTTGCCGCACCTTCATGACAAATTCATAGCAAATTGGTTAGGTCCATACATAATAACTCAAAAAGTGGGTAATGGTACTTATAGACTTGCCGATTTAGAGGGAATAGAGGAACCCGAACCACTTAATGTTCTTCATTTAAAGGCATTTCATTGTTAAAAGTGACACATTATATGTCTATATACATGGCTCTTTAAAAAAAAATCATCATCCACATAGGCATATCTACATTGCATACATCCCATTTACATCTAAGGCATACATATTCACTTTTTGTTTTGCACTCATGCACTATTTCATTAAATCATACATATTCCATGGCATTGTACACTTTCCATTTGCATATCAACACTTCATTGCATCAGGCATATACATTTGCATCCATCCCATCCCATGTTCAATGATCTGGCAAAGTAATGATGATATGACCATGAAACAAAAAGTCAAGTTATAACGATTGGGGGTACCTAGTTTGAAACCTTCATGCAACTTTAACAAAATTCATATGTCAACCACATCATGTAGCACAAAAGCCTAGATTTTTAGTCACTCAACCATTACTAGGGTAGCAAACAACCTCCAAATGGATGTCCAATTTTCTTTAGGACCAAAACACAATTTACATACTAAGAAAATCTTGAGCATCGCCAATCGATCACGAAACAGTCTTGAACCATTCACATTACATCACATCTTAAAAACATTATGAGATAGGGGGGTCTAGTACCATCCTTGGGTAGTACCTCGAGGTGAAAAGGAGATATCCCTCACTTGTCCCATTATGCAACATAGTCCAAAAATAGTGGTTTTCACCACTACCAACATTGCTCCAAACATAAACGTAAAAACATAGAGTAGTAAGGATAGGGTCAAAATTCTCATCACACTTCAGTTGAGAATCCGATTCCCCAAAGCTCTATACAAAAATTATTAACAAATAAAATCCCAAAAACCCTTGATCCCTAAAGTTGTAAGGATCGTACTACACGTCCCTGACAAGGATGGGTAGTCATCCCCAAGGCCTAAAAGATCAATCCCATAGGACTATGGAGTGAATCTCCATCGGGGCTATAGATGCTTGACTGGTAGTGGAGTAAGCTCATGCGAGGTGACATGTCTCTCCTCCAAAAAGGGAGACCTCTGAACGCACATAAGGACAGGCTAGCCTCAGGTCATCTCCATAACAGGTCATGCCTAAATCCACTCATAATGGGTTAATGAACTTCACATGCACACACACTGGTTCTTGATTGGATAGGGTCATTTTCACACTCAAGATTTGGTATATGAACCTCACTTGCACACACATTGGTCCTAAAGAAAGTTAGACAACCCTAGTGAGTTTGATTGATAATACTAGTATGATTGAGTCTTTGAAAATATTTCAGTATTCCATATCAACATCCATATATTCTTCCATATCAACATCCATATCTTCTTCCATATCAACATCCATATCTTCCTCCATAAAAACAACCATGTCTTCATAGTGAGTCAAGTTGTAGAACACCACCAAATTCGGTACCCCCGATAGCCAAACAATGGACAACAAAAATGGTCAGTAAAATTTCTGAACTATAAAAGATCATTCGAACAACATGCATTCCTCCCATATAGTTTAGATTCATTTACTTGCATTAATCATCCATAACATATCATCATTAATAACACATCACATAGCTTGCATTTTAAATTCATCATAGATTTACTTGCATTAATCATCCATAGCACATAGCTTGCATACATCATTCATATAAACATTAGCCATATACATCATTATTAGCTTGCATTAAACATCCATAATATTCAAACATTATTCATAAACATGCATCAAACATTAATAAAATAAACATAAAAGCATCCACACAAGAGATAACACATATATATGAAAAATCCATGTATATATATAAATATCACATATACAATCAATGCCAAAAGGCTACAATGGAGCACCAAGGCTCATATATACAAAATAGTGCATCTAAGCACTAAGTCTACTATCCATGAGAAGACTCCTGAGACCTAGTAGGAGCCCTCGGCCTAGTACTCTACCTAGACTCCGTATGCCTAGATGACTCGGCCACAGAAGAAGGAGGATCCGATAATGTAATATGGTGTTGCATACACACATCCTCCAAGGAATGTACATATGCCTCACTAGCTCGAAGATGCCACAAATCCATCTGATGTCATCGCTCCTTCACCAAAATCTCTTCCTAGAGCCTCATGACCATCACCTGATCACTAGCCACCATCGCTGCCCGCTCCACCTCTAGCCGAGCTATAGTAGCCAAAGACTCCCTATGAGTCTCAAGCATGGTCTCGCGCTCCTCGCAAAGCTGCTCCAACTCTGCTCGTAGCCTAGCCACCTCAGAGATCTCACCCATATCCTCATCACCTTCCCTCTCTCCCTCTGCCAACCCCACCTCTAGAGTCTATTGGGCTGCTCCCTTGAACTACCTCCAACCCGTCGATCACTGAGGCCTCATCCTCTTTGGAGTCATCCTCGACCCCGATGTTGCTGCATCATCCCCAACCACCTTTGGTACCCATACTGGTTGGGCACCAAACCACATTGCATACTCTAGAGTCACCTCGACATCATCCACATCAGGGATCTCAATCTCCTCATCATCCTCAATCACCATTCACCATGGCTCCACACATGGCAACATCCCCTCATCTCGTCGATGTCGATACAACACCAACTCATCTAGCACACCCTGAGGCAATCCAAATTGCCTCAACACCCATGAGTACTAGAAGTACTCTACCTCCTCATCCCTCCACCCAACCAACCATCGAGCCTACCACACCCGATGCAGCTGCTCCCCATCACCATCCCATCGGGCTCCTCACCATGGCCTCCATACCACATCAACCCAAGACAACCCTGACCACATGTCTCTATACCACTGGCCACTATGAATCTCTCAACTTGATTGCACCTCCTCCGCCATCGCCCATCGCCTAGCATAGGGCTCCCTCATCTGCCATGTCGAACATGGCAACCCCTCGGGCCGAGCTACCACAAAATTCTCCCAAGCCCAACACTGTAGGAGGAAGCTACACCCAATCCCCTTCCTCTCCCTCTGAATCACCTCATATAGCTCCCGATACAGTTGTGCCAACAAGGCAGGAGCCCATGCATACTCCTTTGGGTCGATGAGTAAATCACTCACCAAACCCAATAGGTTCCAAGGGAACCTACAGCCCATGCTATTAGGTAGCACTATGTTCACTAGCATGAACATAATCAAAGTTGGGAGTGCATCCAACTCCTTTGCCTTGTACATGCTCAAATAACATATCCCACCATCTCCCATCCGGGCCTCCCACCATCGATCTCCGAACATCCTCTCCATCTCGACCTTCTTGTCTCGACCAACCACAACCTTCTCCCCTTCTACTGGCACCTTGAGAATGTGATACACATCCTCAAGAGTGATAGTAGCCTCCCTAGTAGGTAGCTGGAATGTCCCCCTATCCGGATCCCATATCTCTATCAAAGTAGAGAGATACCCCTCATTGGCCCTCACAACATCTAGCCTCACCATGCCCTCCAGGCCCACCTTCCCCAACAACCCCCACTCCTCCTTTGAAAGCTTCTTCCTCATCCCTAGAACAAGAGGAGAGAAGTGATGTCGAGGCTCAATATCCCTCAACTGCAAGCAACAAACAATTTCATTAATATTTGTACAAAAATAAAATAATAATAATAATAAATGCACAAGTGACAAAAGTGTTTTTCAACATTACCGAGGCAAATGGTGCCTCAGCTCTTTCAACCACATTCAATCCCTCCTTCTGCCATAGCTTTCGCATGATTTTCCTCACTAGCCTCACTAAGCTCTCACACCCACTCCACCCCTCAGACGCAGCTTCTCAAAGTCCCAAACGCACAAGTGAGCCTCACGATTCACTCAAAAAGCTATTTATAGCTTTCCCTAGTGCATTCAAGTGTAGGTCTGCACCTGCGAATTCGTAGGCTCACTTGGATGCCTGCTGGTGCACCCAGACACACCTGCGTGCCTATGAGACACCACAGGCGTAGCCGTGCACCTGGTGAAAAAATGGTACAAAGACAAAATCAATAAAAATAGTAGCATACCTCCTCCAAATTTCACCAAAATTCATCCACACATCATGCACATCATAAAATCAGGTTTTGTGAAGACATAAATCGTTTTGCATGCATAATTTTCAAGAACGAATCAAATCTTAAAAATCCATAAATCAAGGCACAAAAGGCAGCAAAACAATCCAAATTTTCACAAAACTCACATCTGATCACTCTACATCATATTCTGCATCATCTCACACAACTTCACAAAAATTGGAGTTCATTCGATCAATAAATCACTCAGTTATGTGCAAAATGAACAACCCAAAGAAGCACAAGCTGCAAATCATACATCAACTAACACCAAGTTTTGCGAAAGTGTAACCACCATCCATCAAGAATTATTTCATCAGCATCTTTCATTTTCATCAATCATCTCATCCACAATCTATCCAGTATTCAAGCGAACCTCGTATCTAGTAGGTTATTCTATAAACTTGGCGATTGCAGTGATATCAATCCATGCAAATTCGGTAAGATGAATAATCTACAATAAGGACACTTGACCATGATCAAATTCAATTATCTCATCATCAAAGATCACAATCATATTTGGCACCTCAAATTTGGGATACAAACTTGCCAAGAACAATTTGCTAAAAGGCAGTCATTGATGTCCTCTTCCATGGGGCATGAAAACATGGATAACCAAAATCTCAAATACTCATTCACTTGACAACAGTCATAATACAGGACACCGGTAAGCTTGATTGGTTCCATCATGGAATTGGTGAAGAAATTTCCATAGTCAATACCCAACCCCTACATTGACTTAGTCAGCCTGCATCTTCATATCTTGCATACTCAATGATGCCATTACGACAGCTTATTCAACAACATCAAATCAACCCAAAGTTTGGGGCAACCACATTACATTATGATTCTCCCATGACGGGATACATCTCACATGATCATAACATCTACACTGGACAAAATCCCCTCTCCACCATTGGGGCAAAAATGGTATCACATTTTACATCATTCATATCATCCACAATCACATGGTACTATACACCAACCCCCATCCCACCGTTGGGGCAAAAATGGTATCACATTTGCATTTCACATCATTCATTCATCAATTGCACAACTACACTACATCATTCATTTTTCAATTGGCTTGTGAGATACATTCGTAACTCATTCACCAATTGAGGGGGTAAGCTACAAAAATTCCAAAAAATTCTTTATTCTTTTGTCTTCAACGTCAGTGTGCAAATCCAACGACAGAGAGAAGTTGCTTTTGCGCCCATAGCCCAAGAAGGTGTCTCGTATTTTTGCACCATATTGTGTTTCACGCAACATGGTACAAAAAGGGGCATCTATAGACACCAAATTACAGCCACTAATCCTCCATCCTAACCTTCCCACCACCCACTTGTCCACCATACACCTTCCCGCCAATTATTTGGCCCAATTCCACCTTTCCCGCCATCCATTTCACCATTTTAGCCCTTTTCCGCCATTTCCTAGCCTAATTGGGATTATTTTAATATTATTTTATATTATTTAATATTTAATATAATATTTTATATTATATTATAATATATTTATTATAAAATATATATTTATAAACTCAATTAACCACAACCGTCCGATCCATTCTAATCTCCACCGTCCATATTCATTAATCCATGTCACATTCAAAAAGTAATCTCAACCTTAGGATCTAATTTAATCTTAGCCACACGATCAAAAGTGTAAGGCTAAAACCCTAAGAAAACCCTAGGTTGGATTATAAATAAGGGTATTTTGCAAATGCCCAAACCTTGGAACCTTGAGAATTAGACATTTGCACCCTGGAGGAATTATTGGTGAAGCCCTAGCATAGAATCCTAAAAATCTAAAGCCCTAGCTCATCGATAAGACTTCTGCTGTTCCAGCCATCACCCATTCATCCTCCATCACCATCACAGCCCCCATCCATCCACCGCATTCGTCGCCATCCCCCAGATCTGCTTCTGCAGATTTTGCCCTAACCCGTAGGCGCCCTCCAGAGCTTGTGAGGCTCGTTGTAGAGCCTACGAAGCGCTCACCAGAGCCTATTGTATACCGTAGGTGCTCTCCAGAGCCTATTGTATCCCACAGGTGCACACCAGAGCCTATGAAGCTCATGTCAGAGCCTACCAAGTGCACGTTCGAGCCTACTGCAACTACAGAAACGTGAATCTGAGCCTGCTACACCACGCCATCTGCAACAACGAAATGAAAGCAAGGTATATCTCATTTGAATGTATTTTATCTCATAATTTTTTGATCTGGCATACTTTTTGACTTCATTTTTAACTAGGGTTTTATTGATGTCTGAGGGTCTCACACTATGGAGCCCTCATAGGTATTACTAACTCCCTTGTTCTATTTTTGTGTATGCAGATCTGCAAGTTCTACACATTGTTGAATGGTTGTTGAAGTTGGAGTGGCCCCACACTGGATACTCGAAGCCCACTCAACCTATTGGAAGCAAGGACACACTAAATCTGAAGACACTTTGTTGTTATTACTAGGGTTTCGGAGAACCCTAGTGCCATTGTAAAATCATTGTATCAAATACTCACATTGAGTACTGATTGTAACAAAGGAGTTCATTGGCTCCCCCCCATTTTATTGAATACATCCATTTGTGCAATATTTGTATTTCCTTGTGTTATTTGATTTCTTGTTATTATTTAAGTGTCGTGTCTTTGTCTTCACAAATAATAATAATAATTTATTCATCTTTGATAATGAGGAGGCCAACTAGCCCAAGGGATACAAAAATTTAAACATTAAAAATAGGTTGCTTTTAATAAGGCTTTTTTCTTTGGAAGCTTCAATCAATGAGGTTGAAATGAAGTGTCATATACATTTGTAAATGATAATATTTTTATTTTTTATTTTGATAATAATTTTTCTTGTTAGTCTATTATATTATTTGGTATCTTGTAATTATATTGCAAAAACCTTGTAAATATTTTATAAATAATGTATATGAATGAATATCCATATCTATTAGATGTTTAGGATATGAATAGTTTAATGAAGTTGAAATGTTAAGAGTCTTTGTAAAGGCTATATGTAAAGAAATCATATGAGATGTAAGTAATGGAAATTATAGTACTTCATTAGTACTAGAATAGTAAGTGTGTGATTTGTGGGAATATAGTAAGTTCATCTATTTGTTTAAATACTAGTGTATATTATTGAATGAGATTTCATCTTGATATTATTATGCACAAATAGCTTATATGTTAACTATAGTATCAGAGCCACATTGGGAGAGTGTCTGGCGAGAGAGAAAGCCACATTGGGAGAGTGTTTGGTGAGATAGAACACCAATTTGGGAGAGTGTCTGGTGAGAGAGAAAGCCACATTGGAAGAGTTTTTGGTGAGATAAAGAGAGCCACATTGAGAGAGTGTCCTATGGAAAAAATTTAGGATAGAAACATTCAAGAATTATGAGAGTAAAAGGATTGAAGCAAGAAGGAACAAACCATAATGCATCAATACGTTGAAGGAGTTATTTGAAGTAGTATAATTGGAAATCCAAATATGATGAAGTGAAGTAGGGCCATGGCTAAAAGGACATGAGACATAGTTGAAATAACATAATTCATAGTTGAAAGAAGGAGCCACAAAAGAGAGAAGTTGACATTGAGAGCTTCATAGAAGAGAAGTGTAGGAGAGAATCCTATGCTAAGGAGTAATATAGAAGCCAAAATTAACAGCATCCTAGAAGAGTGTAATAGAGAAACCAACATTGAAGAGCAACTGTTAGTCTAGAAATTTATCTAAGGAAAGGTTGTGCGCCCACAAACCTTGACCAACATTGAGTGACCACAGAAGCTTAATGGCTTCAATGGTCAATATTCGAAGGAGGCCTATTCCTTTGAATTTTAAGCTAACTATTCCTAAAATATGGGGGATAAGGGAGACAAAAGAAACAAACCAGGGTGAAGCTAGAACTTATAGTAGTTCAAATTAAGCAACATCAAGACACATGCATAATAGAAGACTATGCAATTAAACAATCAATTACCTAATAGACCAGCCAATTTTACTATCAATCACAGAACACTTAATTCTAATACAATATAGCTTATCAGACCACTAATTCCAAAACAAATGAATGAGCATAAGAATAAATTCATAAATCAGAGGAAACATCATGAGCATCAATAGGTTAAAATTAGAAATAAACGGTCATCCATACATACATGTTCTACAAATGAATTGAACTAGAAACCAAACAACAATCTCTTTGTATTAAGATGAAAATCTTCATTCTTACATATGAATTGTAAAATTCTAAGATTCGACCATATTTCCTTTTATATTTTAGTATTTATAGACTTTTTACAATATTTAGATTGATGAAGCATAATTGTCTCAAATAGATTATTGTTATATCATAAGGTTTGCCAACTTGTTGAACTACTTGGAGGTATGGTTGCTTGAACTACCCAATATAGCTTGCTGATGTGGCTAAGATCTGCATCATATTGAGTCATATTGACCCTACTATTTTCATCTAGTTCATTGCTTTATACTGACCTTTTTCAGTTATGCCACCATGTTATTTGCATGATGTCTCTGAGAATAACGATATTTTTGAGATATTTTGACAAGAGATCTTATCTAATAGGCATCATGAGATGATGAGAGTCCTTGTGCAGGTAGGTTGGTGTTGGGTTATCATCTTGAATTGTTTGTGTTCATTTATAGTTGTCAAATGCTTATTGATATTTGCTACCAAATTTATGCAGTCATCTCAGGGTAAAAGAGATATGGGATCCTAATGGGTTTTGACCATGTACAAGACTTTTTGTGCCTTCTACACTCAACCGAAATTGTTGCCTTAAAATTTTTGTAGTGGGACAAAGATTTGATATCCCGACAAGCTTTGTCTAGGTGCAAATATTCTAGCAACTCTAGTAGTTAGCCAAATATGCATTCTGATAGTCTTCGATAGTAGGACGAAGATTTGGTACCCTGACGAGCTTTGATCGGGTACAAATATTTCAATTCCCCCTAGAATTAACTATTTTATTCATGCTATTTCTATCTACTATCAACATCATGATTGGAAATTGGTACCATATCAAGCTTTGATTGGGTGCAGTTGTTCTGGTACCTTTGATAATTAACCAAATCTATAATCTGACAATCCTTGATAGTGGGATGAGGATTTGGTACCTTGATAGGCTTCGATTAGGTACAAATATTTAGATGCACCCAAACTTAACATTTTTCTTTATGTTGCTCTTGTCTACTTTTGATGTTGTGATAGACAATTGGTACCATATCAGGCTCTGATTAGGTGCAATTGTTTCGGTGCCTTTTATAGTGGGATGGGGATTTGGTACCTTGATGGGATCTAGTCGGGTACAAATCTTTCAAAAGCTTTAGCACTTAGCTAAATTTTTTACTAAGGCTACGATGGACTTTTAGTACCTTGATAGATTCCAATCAGGTACAATATTTCTGATCAAGTTTGAACTTCGCTATTTTGTTGGGGTTTCATATTTTGATCCATAGTGCCTAACTTTTTTTTTATTTTGCTATATTGTTCATCTTTGCACTTTCTTGCTAAAAGTGCATGTGGGTGGTGATTTGAAAATACCCACATTCTTGGTGACTCATAGGGACTTTTCATCTCATGAAAAGAGAACTCAAACTGACTATTTATATACTATAAACACATAAGATTGACAAAAAACATAACTAATAAAGGAAATAAACGACTGACGCTTCTAAATATAAATTTTGCTTAATCAAACAAAATTGTGATGATGAAATGGATAGCGTACCTGAGGAAACCCTTGGCTAGTTCGAAGAAAACCTGCAACAAACACAAAAACAGTGTTGCAGTTTAGCCGTAAATTATTTCAGAATTAAATTAAAACAAAATACTCAGATAAAAAAATTAAAATAGATAAACCGATATGCCCTCCTTCTAGCGCCAATCTGTTGAGTGGTGTTTTAACCCGATTGTGAAAACACACTCTCCTGTAGGATCCGAGTCCTAAATACTCTGCTTGTAAAGAAAAACAATTTCTCCAAGGTTCTTATTATGCTAATTATTGATTATCAAGGATGCTGTTTAAAATGAAATGCTAAGAACACCTTAGGGTTTGCAAGTGGATGTTAACAAGGGGCACTGTGGTTTATCAATTTTGAACTTTCAATGGACTCAAAATGAATAAAATCTATTTAAACCTTAAATTCTGATGGATTTTCAGTGATTTATTCAAACACAGTAATTAAACTGCTGAAAATAAAATATGGGTTTGAAAAGCAAAGACAAAAGTAAATAAAAGTAACAATAAAAAATAGATTACAATCAAAAAGCTGTCATTAATCAGATGAAACCGAAGATACTGAGGCTTTCTACATGCAACCTAACCTAATGAACCTGCACATCCACACAATCCAAATAGGCCAGGTGCGAGTCTCGAGGGTTTCGGTGGTAATTCCAGAAAACAGGCATTCGCATGAAGCAACCAAGAGATCTTGCATTAAATTCACCTAAAAACCTAAGAAATCTGGAAGGGGAACATAAACATTAAATCATGCATGCAAAAGTTACTCCTTCTTTCTCATCCAATAAGATGCCAACTCTCTGTATTTGTATTTAAATGATATCTCGATTACATTCAAAAATGTTTCGAGTGTGAAAGAAAATCCCAGAATAAAAAGAAGGAAATTGCCCAAGTACGGGCCCAGAATAGCACAAAGCCTTCGTCTCTACAACTCCGTATTCGGAAATTTCCAAAACCTTCTTTGATTTGCAATTCTGGCTTTATAGCATTGTTATGGCTCTTCAATTTCCTCCATCGCTTCATTTCCTCTTCCTATGGGCAACCCTTCAAATTCCTACTTTTTCTCGCTTTGATTCACGCTAAAATTTGGAAACGCCCCGAAATTCACCTCTGCATGTAACGCCCCTACAAGTTTGACACCTGCATGCTATGTGTCGTGCTTTTCCTGTGTCCTGTGTAACGCTTATTGCAAAAAAAATGACAAAACTACAAGTCTGCCCGTTCATCTTCTCGGCCGTGAAATCGTGACATGTCACGAAATTACGACATGCTTTCCTACCTTATGCATCCAATGGATTTTCGTAGCGATATCGCTACCGTTCTGGCCTCGAGCTTCCTTGGCAACTTTACTTCGTGACATCACGACCATTATCATCCTCTTGCCCTCTTTCGACAAATCGTCGCGATATCACTACCACTTTTATCGTCCGTACGCCTTGGCAAAACTTGTCGCGATATCGCGACGTTTTTTCCTCGGACCTTCATGCAGCTTTCTATCACGAAATCGCGACCATTTTCTCCGTCCGTACAGTTTGCCAAAACATGTCGTGAAATCGTGACACTTCCCTACTTCGAGCCTGATTTTCATTTCCGTCGTGATTTCACGACATCTTCCTTGTACCGTACCACTTTGCCAAAATGTGTCGCGAAATCGTGACACCTTTCATCATTCGTACGCTTCTGCAAAACTCGTCGTGAAATCGTGACGATTTTCCCCCTCGGACCTTCATGCAGCTTTCTGTCGCGAAATCGCGACCATTTTTCTGTTTCGTACGCTTCGGCAAAACATGTCGCGAAATCACGACCATTTTTCTGTTCCGTACAGTTTGTCAAAACATGTCGCGAAATCGCGACCATTTTTTCGTCCGTACACCTTTGCTGCAATCGGTCGTGAAATCGCGACGTCTTTCCTCATCGAGTCCTTTAGCTGTTTCCTGTCGTGATATCGCGACGTTTTTTCGCTTCCGTACACCTTTCCAAAACACGTCGCGAAATCATGACACTTTTCATCACCCGTACGCTTCAGCAAAACACGTCGCGATTTTGTGACATCATTTATTTTCTTCCCAACAGCATGTCGCGATTTTGCGACACCTTTTCTTTTCTCCTCAGCGACATGTCGCGATTTCGCGACATCCTTTTCATCCTGGTCACCGACACGTCACGATTTCGCGACACCTTTTTCTTCCTGGTCACCGACACGTCGCGATTTCGTGACACCTTTTTCCTCCTGGTCACCGACACGTCGCGATTTTGCGACACCTTTTTCTTCCTGGTCACCGACACGTCGCGATTTCGCGACACCTTTTTCCTCCTGGTCACCGACACGTCGCGATTTCGTGACAGTTTTTCTGTTTCGTTGCCATTGACCGCGCTGACCGCGATTTTCCAACATGTCACGATTTCGCGATAATTTTTTGGCTTCGGTCGCGATTTCACGACCTGTCACGATTTCGCTTCCTGTCGCGATTTCGCGACCCCTTTCTACACTTGTGCATTTTCTCTTTTTTTTCAATTCTGGCATCTGGGTCACTGAGATCCTTCCCTGTGAGCTCGCAAAAAGGTGGGTCCCCAATTTTGGGGTGTGTTGTGGATCAGCCACAACAAATGGCGACTCTATTTGTCAAATGCTCTTGAGCATTTTAGTAAGAACCCAACTCTGAAACATATCACAAAATCGTAAATACATGTTAGCACATAAGCAAAATAACAAATGCCCAAAGATCAAAAGTACATGAATCATCAGAATCATCAAGTATTAGCTCAGTGTGTGCAATGTGTTTTCATTCCCTATCGTTTGAAATTGATCAACATTCCATTATCAGTTTTGCATGAATGCATATATGGGATGGTGAATGATTTGTGGCCCTAAATGAATGAGCTAGAAGATTTTTCTTTTCCTAATAAGCATGATCATTCTTCTACTATTATGTACAAGCATTCAAGATTGCCAAACCCTCTTAGGACCCACAAGTTCATTTCCTTATTGTATCCCAAAGTTGGTTATGAGTCCCTACTATTTAGAACCCATGTGCAAGTGAATGTGAAATCATAACTTTGGGGAATCAGACTCTCACCCAACTGAGATGAGAGTTTAACCTTATCCTTACTATTCTGATTTAGAGTTCATTACCTCACTTTAAGCAAAATAATTAAACCGAGTTATGGAAGAAATGGTCATGCTAGTCTAACCCTCTAGACAATCAGTGGTCTTGCTTTTTTAGGCAAGACATGATGCCATGCATGGGCATATCTAACCCCACAATCCAAAACTTATCTCCATTTCTTTGGACCTTGGGGATGACTACCCATCCCTTGCTAGAGGACAAGTAGTACGATCCTTACAATCCAAAATAAAGATGAGATGGGAAAAATTTATTTATTTATTTATTTCTTGGACCTTAGGGATGACTACCCATCCTGGTTAGGGACAAGTAGTACGATCCTTACAATCCAAACCTTAGATATAAATCATTAATTCTATTGCTTAAACCTTGGGGATGACTACCCATCCTTTGCAGAGGAAAAATAGTACGATCCTTACAATCCAAGACTTACTATGAAATGAGACATAAGAGCTTTGGGGAATCAGATTCTCAACCAACCAAGATGAGAATTTATGCCCTATCCTTACTACTCCATGTGGGTCAAATCAAAGCTTTGGGGAATTGGATCCTCAACCTAAGTTTGATGAGGATTTAACCCTATCCTTACTACTCTGATTTTAAGCTTTAAGCTCTATGGAAGTGGTTAAAACCATTTTTTTAAGGATCATGTTGCATAATAGGATAGACATGAAAACCACTTTCGCTCAACCTTTTCTTCCAAGCTAGGTTTTGATCATTTTACTCAAGATCCTTTTTAATTTATGATACGTGCTTGGTTCTAGATATCTCAAGACTCAGTTTCCAACCTTAGGAGCTACTTACATATATGTTATAACACAACCCTAAGAGGATTTGACATACTTTCATGGCTTGTACATAAGATGCATATGCAACTAAAATGAAATGTATGTGAGGTGAGATGGAATATGAATGCATTACTTCTTGAATTTTGAATGAAATGATTTGTCATGCAAAACTGATTCTTTCATATATCACAAAGTCAAGCAATATAACTTAAAAAAGTTTTATGCTACTTGTGGAGCTTTTACAAGACAATTCCAATATTTCATATTCTCCTAATCCTAAGCATAAGTTGGCATCTCACTTTTCTATTATTATTATTATTATTATTATTATTTTAAATTAACACACATGTCAATTGAAATCAAATCCATAATCAAGATCCTAACTAAACTAACAATCCTAAACAATAAAAACAAAATTTGAAAATCCTTCACCAACACCAAAAGAATAATATCAAAGTCTCACAACCTAAGGGCTAAAATAATGCTTTAGAATCCGCCCATTAACCAGTGACATGAAATCTTTCCCTTCTAAGGTTTTTAGCCCGAAGGTGTTCTTCCCAAGTATTTCTGAAATCTGATATGGGCCTAACCAGAGACAATCAAACTTTTGATGGTTTCCTTTTTCCTCGTCTTTTGTCCCATAGTAACACCAAATCTGAAATTATGAATGATTTAACTTTGGCCCTTCTATCAAACCATCTCTTAATGACTTCCTGGTGTTTGTTCATGTGATTCATGGCTTCTTCTCTCTTTTCATCCAGGTGCAATAACCGGCTCAATCTAGCTTCAACTTGATCATCTGTCCCCATGTACTCTTGTATGAAATGTAAGGTCTGCAACTCCAAATTTGTTGGAAATATCGGGTCTTGCCCATAGACCAAATGATAGGGAGTATTCCCTATGGATTATTTCACTCTGGTCCTATCTGCCCAAAGGGCAAACTTTAGTTGACTATGCCGATTCCGAGGATTCTTTTCCAAGCAACTTCTTAATAGTATTCAACAAATTCTTATTTGAAGATTCGGCCAACCCATTTCCTTGAGGATAGTAATTGGATGCAAACTTTAAGCTCACTTTATTATCATATGCCCACTCGCAAATTGTGTGGAAATGAAAGCTTTACCATTGTCATCGACAATAGAATCGGGCATTCCATATCTTGTGATAATTTGATCCTCAAGGAATTTAATCACAACATCTCGTGGTGGCATGTTTAGTGGGAATCGCTTCGTCCACCTTGTACGATGAGTCTGTAGTTGTCAAAATAAATTTGTGAGAGTCGGAAGAATTTGGGTTAATAACCCCGATAAAATCCAGTCCCCACCGTGCAAACGGTCTCATTTCGACTACGAGTCGCAACGGCATGGCTGCATTTCTTTCTCTATTCGCAGCCACTTGACAGATGTGACAAGATCGCACATGAGCATGTGCATCTTTGAATATATGAGGCCAGTAATATCCTGCTCGTAGGATTTGGTGTGCTGTAGGATTGGCTGCACCATGACCAGTTCCATGCTTGCCATGAAATTCTTGCAACACCCTGGCGGCTTCGTCTTTGCTCAAGCATCTCAGGTAGATACCTTCATGATTTTTCCTGTAAAGCACACCAGAATTTATCAGATAGTTAATAGATTTAAGCCTTAAAGCTCTCCTTTGTGTTGAATTCAAATTAGAAGGGCACTTGCCGATCAATAAAAATTGCACAATATCAACATACCAGTCCTCCTTAGCCATGTATTCTGTATTTGAGCATTGACTTGTTATTTGCGGATCATTTTCTGCGATCGCCTTTGCCAGTCCTTGTCCTCGAACTAGTTTCATTGGTTGGATTTCGAGATCAAATTATTGGATGGTTGCAATCCACTTTCCTCTCTTTTCACCTAGTTCATTTTGTAAAAACATGGTCTTGACAGAAGAATCGGGCACAATGGCAATAATTCTGCTGTGTACGATGTAATGCCTAAATTTTTTCATAGTTTTAAAAAGTGCGTACATTTGCTTATCAAGGATTGAATACCTTAATTGGGCATATTTTAGAGGGGCACTTAAAAACGCAATGGGATTTTTGGCATTATCTTCGCCTTTTTTGGTTAATACACTCGCCAAGGAGTGCTCCGATGCAAAAGCATAAATGTAAAAAGGCTTGGAATAGTCTGGGCTTATCAAGACCGGGGCTTTGGAAATGGCGTCTTTGATATTCTTGAAAGCCACTTTACTTTCCTCGTTCCACCTTACGTCCACATCTTTCTTGAGCATTTGGTTTAGAGGTTTAGCTATCTTAGCAAAGCTAGAAATGAACTTCCTCACAAAATTGACTTGCCTAAAGAAAGACCTCAATTCTTTTTTATTGCTCGGGAGAGGTAGGTCTTGGATAGCTTGTATCCTTTCTGGGTCGATGGATATTCCCTCCTTTGAAATAATGTGACCTAGCAGCTTCCCTTCTGTCACTCCAAAAATGCATTTCTTGGGATTTAATGAAATTCCATGTTCCCCGCATCTTTGAAGCACCTTCTTTAAGTCTTTAACATGATCCTCTCTCTTCTTCGAGAAAAGCGGGATATCATCCACATACACGATGATGCATTTTCCTATTAGTCCTTTGAATGCATAATCCATGGCGCGTTGAAAATTTGCACCAGCATTTAATAGTCCGAATGGCATTCTCTTATATGCAAATGTCCCCCACTTGGTAGCGAAGGCTATTTTCATCCTGTCATCTGGATGTATAAGAACTTGGTTGTACCCAGAATATCCATCGAGAAAGGACATAATTTCTGATCCATTTACCATTTGAAATATTTCATTGATTGATGGCAATGGATAATTATCTTTCTGGGAGGCTTTATTAAGATTTCGAAAATCTATGCATAGCCTAATCTCTCCACTCTTTTTTCTTACTGGAACGAGGTTAGCCACCCAGGTTGAGTGCCTAACGGGAAAAATGATTTTCGCCTCCAACAGTATTTTAACCTCCTTTTCGATCAAAGGCTCCAATAGCGGGTTAACAACTCGATGTCTTTGCCTAAAAGGCTTGGAGTCTGGCTTCAAAGGTATGGTATGCGTGATAATGTTTTGGTTGTCAGTATTCAGCTCATTGTAGTTCCAAGCAATACAATCTATGTAATGCTTCAAAGCCTGTATTATATTGCTCCTTTCTTCCTCTGTACATGCCTTTGCTATGTACACCTCCTTTGGATTGTCCGCACTCCCGCAGTTAATTGAATCGCATGCATCTTTGGGGAGCGGGACTCTTTTTCTTTTCTTGTTCTTGCATTCCATGTCGAACATTTTTTCTAATGAAACCACGTCCTTAGGAATTTTTTTAGATTGATACGCAGTTTCACTTTCTTATGTTTCATCCTGCCACCTTTGTTCCTCATCGATCACTTGATTTTCAAAAATACCCGAGTTTGTGACAAACTTGAAGATGTGCCTGTCACACTCAAAAACCTGGAAATTCTTCACATTATCAGGTATTGATGGACAAGGAACCAACTCAATGGAAAACTTTTTACATCTTTTTATATCCACCGGGTTTAACATGCCCGCGGTGACTGCAAGAGAGTCTGCTATTCGATTCCCTCTCCTAGAAATAAGGGCTATGTTGAATGCATCAAACTCCTCCATGATATCCATAACCCTAGTCCTATAAAGGCTCAGTCTTTTGTCGCGGCATGTATACAGTCCTTTGATTTGCTTGACAACCAACTCAGAATCACCCAAAACCTTCAAGCATTTAACATGTTTGCTCAATGCTAGACATAAACCGTAGATCAATGCTTCGTATTCTGCCACATTGTTTGTGCAAGGAAATTGCAGTCTATAGGCAGCCAATAATGGTTTACCTCCTGGACCAGTGAGCTCGACTCCAGCTCCTGCTCCCTGTCTAGATTTTGATCCATCAAACTTGAGCAACCACGTGTGATATTTTTCCTCAGAAGAACCACCATGACACACTTCTTCTTTAAGTTCATCAGTAGCTTTCTCAACATCAAGAGCATAGACCCCTAGGTCTGGCTCAGAAAACTGAACCTCATTCGGATTTTTAAAATCTGTTATAATCTCCTTAAGCCTCGGTTCGTTTTCCACTCTGATTTGGTTAGCAATGCCCTTCCATGGCAGCCACATATGCGAGCAGTCTGTTGCAAAATAGCCATTCAGTGTTTTCATCCAATCTCTCGCAAGTAACATTCCATACCTACTTGGGATGTTAACCACCAAAATGTCTACAACCTGCTGGACCCTGGGTTCAGAATTTAATTGAATCTTGACATCATATAAGGTCCCTACTACATTTACCTCTGAACGGTCCAATTGCAAGACCGTGAATTTGGATGAAACCGGTTGTAGACCTAGCATTTGACATATCTCCGTAGGCATGAGGTTGCTCGTGGCTCCTGTGTCTACCAAACAGTTATGCAAGTTCTTACCCGCAATTCTCAGAGTTAATAAGAATGGCGGGACATCCCTTCTCTCCTTTCACAAAATTAGATGGGACTCAGCTCTTTTTTCCTTCCACATCGGATCAGGTGAGTTCAAAGCTCTTATCAATGCCTCCTTTTGACCAGGCAATTTAGCTGCGTCCAGGAATGAAAGGCTAGATTTGGACTTCTTCATATCCTCCACTACGTCATAATTTGGTTTTTTGAATTTGAATGTCTTTTGGATGTCATTAGACATTTCTCTTCTGAGTGGAGGGGGAGGGTTGTTACTTGCCTTTGTATCTGGAGGAAGAATAGAACTGTTTGGAGGTGTTGATGAGGTTTTAGGGGTTTTAGACTTACTCCTCAAATGGTACCCATGAGTCCCATTCCTAAAATCTCAAAAAGCTTGCACCTCCTGTTCCAAAACTTCATCTTCTTCCTCCTCACTCTCACCCTCTTGGTGATATATTGTTTCCATCACCATAATATTTTCATCTTGCTGATACGATGGATCCTCATTTGATACCAGTTCCAAATCATCAACTTGTGCCTGAAGACAATGAGTGTATCTAGCTATCTCAGGACAATTCCTTTCATTGTGTTCTTTTGTGTTATGTAACCTGCACCCTCTTTCCCATGCCAAATCTGAAATATTCAAAAGAGAATTGGATTGGCTGGGGCTTGCAGAAGCATCTAATTGATTAGCAATGGGAGCAGGAACTCCCCCATTGTTTGGCTTAGTGTTCCAGTGCCTCCCTCTATTGTTAAAATTCTGACTTGGGTGAGGGGCACGGGATTCATGCTTCTGTTGTTGAACCCTGTCATTACTTAGTTTATGTACTAGTTTCTTGAGCTCTTCGACTTCCGAAATGACATCCTTCGGTGGAACCACATTTTTATTAACCCCCATTGGATTTGCATAATTGATGGGGTATTGATTCCACATTTGGGTGGGGTTCTGAGGAATTGGATTCCCAAATGGATTGATACCTTGAATTGGGATTGGATTCGGAACAGGAACTATGGCTTGAGGATTGACTTGACTAGTTTCCTACGTAGTTGATTTACTGTTCTGCAAAAATGCAGGAACAGGTGGAATGGCTGCGATTGGTTGGATTGGAATGGGTGCATATGCGGGTGCTGATGGATACGGCTGCAGATATGGGAATGCATTCATACTTGGCATTTGTGGTGCCATGAGATGATTTGCCTGGGGAACTTGACCATATGGAGCACCCTGTCCCAACATAGGCATTTGGGTAAACCCGTAGCCTTGCGGTGTCAACTGCTGCTCAATAGTCATGGCTTCATTATAGGCCAAAGCAAGCATGGTGACCTGAGGATTACGCCTTGCAAACATGGTTGTCATGGGGTCCAATGCCCCAAAATATATCTGCAAAGCTACTGCAGGATCGATGGCAAAATGTCTAATTGCTCTGTTATAGTTCTTTTGGAATCTCTGATTAAACATTCGGATTGGTTCCCCTTGGCCCCGTTTGCATGTAATAAACTGATTGTAAATAGTTGCGGGATCTAAGGGAGACCTAAATTGATTGACAAATGCATTTTCCATTTGTGTCCAAGAGGTGATTGAACCGGTTGACAAGCATATATACCATTCATATGCTATTGGATCCAAGCTCATGGGGAAAAGTCTGCAGGCTACATCTTCATGCTGAACTTGCAGTCTAATTAAAACATCTCTATAGGCTTGGATATGTTCTTCTGCTGTTCTTAGGCCATCTGGCTTGTATTTAGGCAAAAATATTTCAATGTTCTTGGGGATTTCATGGATATCCCCAACAATATTCAAAGGAGTATTGTTAGCTCCATACCAAGGAGCTACTGGAGCTTGAGCCATTTGACTCAGAATTGATGTAGACAGACCTACAATAGCGAAGAAATGTTACAAACTATAGGCACACTAGGGGCAACAGATACTACTGGCGTAGGTCCACTCGACGTTCCCGGAGAAAACAGGCCTTTTGCTACTCGGAGTGCTTATGACTTGCTTGACTTTACCCTTGGGAGTACCAATAAGGTCATGAAAAATGGTTTCTCCGGTTTTTTGAGACCTGGTCGCAATACGGTGTGGTGGGTCCAGCCTGCCCGAGGAAACCCTCGGCTAGTTCGAAGAAAACCTGCAACAAACACAAAAACAGTGTTGTAGTTTAGCCGTAAATTATTTCAGAATTAAATTAAAACAAAATACTCAGATAAAAAAATTAAAATAGATAAACCGATATGCCCTCCTTCTAGCGCCAATCTGTTGAGTGGTGTTTTAACCCGATTGTGAAAACACACTCTCCTGTAGGATCCGAGTCCTAAATCCTCTGCTTGCAAAGAAAAACAATTTCTCCAAGGTTCTTATTATGCTAATTATTGATTATCAAGGATGTTGTTTAAAATGAAATGCTAAGAACATCTTAGGGTTTGCAAGTGGATGTTAACAAGGGGCACTGTGGTTTATCAATTTTGAACTTTCAATGGACTCAAAATGAATAAAATCTATTTAAACCTTAAATTCTGATGGATTTTCGATGATTTATTCAAACACGATGAATTAAACTGCTGAAAATAAAATATGGGTTTGAAAAGCAAAGACAAAAGTAAATAAAAGTAACAATAAAAAATAGATTACAGTCAAAAAGTTGTCATTAATCAGATGAAACCGAAGATACTGAGTCTTTCTACATGCAACCTAACCTAATGAACCTGCACATCCACACAATCCAAATAGGCCAGGTGCGAGTCTCGAGGGTTTCTGTGGTAATTCCAAAAAATAGGCATTCGCATGAAGCAACCAAGAGATCTTGCATTAACTTCACCTAAAAACCTAAGAAATCTGGAAGGGGAATATAAACATTAAATCATGCATGCAAAAGTTACTCCTTCTTTCTCATCCAATAAGATGCCAACTCTTTGTATTTGTATTTAAATGATATCTCGATTACATTCAAAAATGTTTCAGGTGTGAAAGAAAATCCCAGAATAAAAAGAAGGAAATTGCCCAAGTACGGGCCCAGAATAGCACAAAGCCTTCGTCTCTGCAACTCCGTATTCGACAATTTCCAAAACCTTCTTCAATTTGCAATTCTGGCTTTATAGCATTGTTATGGCTCTTCGATTTCCTCCGTCGCTTCATTTCCTCTTCCTATGGGCAACCCTTCAAATTCCTGCTTTTTCTCGCTTTGATTGACACTCAAATTTGGAAACGCCCAGAAATTCACCTCTGCATGTAACGCCCCTGCAAGTTTGACACCTGCACGCCATGTGTCGTGCTTTTCCTGTGTCCTGTGTAACACTTACTGTAAAAAAAATGACAAAACTGCAAGTCTGCCCGTTCATCTTCCCGGTCACGAAATCGTGACATGTCGTGATATCGCGACATGCTTTCCTGTCGTACGCGTCCAACGGCTTTTCGTAGCGATATCGCTACCGTTCTGGCCTCGAGCTTCCTTGGCAACTTTACGTCGTGACATCGCGACCATTATCATCCTCTTGCCCTCTTTCGACAAACCGTCGCGATATCGCTACCACTTTTATCGTCCGTACGCCTTGGCAAAACTTGTCGCGATATCACGACATTTTTTCCCTCGGACCTTCATGCAGCTTTCTGTCGCGAAATTGTGACCATTTTCTCAGTCCGTACAGTTTGCCAAAACACGTCACGAAATCGTGACACTTCCCTACTTCGAGCCTGATTTTCATTTTCGTCGTGATTTCGCGACATCTTCCTTGTACCATACCACTTTGCCAAAATGCGTCGCAAAATCATGACACCTTTCATCATCCGTACGCTTCTGCAAAACTCGTCGCAAAATCGTGATGTTTTTCCCCCTCGAACCTTCATGCAGCTTTCAGTCACGAAATCGCGACCATTTTTCTGTTCCGTACGCTTCGGCAAAACACGTCGCGAAATCGTGACCATTTTTCTGTTCCGTACAGTTTGTCAAAACACGTCGTGAAATCATGACCATTTTTCCGTCCGTACACCTTTGCTGCAATCGGTCGCGAAATCGTGACATCTTTCCTCATCGAGTCCTTTAGCTGTTTCCTGTCGCGATATATCGCGACGTTTTTTCGCTTTCGTACACCTTTCCAAAACACGTCGCAAAATCGTGACACTTTTCATCACTCGTACGCTTCGGCAAAACACGTCGCGATTTCGCGACATCATTTATTTTCTTCCCAACAGCATGTCGCGATTTTGCGACACCTTTTCTTTTCTCCTCAGCGACATGTCGTGATTTCGCGACATCCTTTTCATCCTGGTCACCGACACGTCACGATTTCGTGACACCTTTTTCTTCCTGGTCACCGACACGTCACGATTTCGTGACACCTTTTTCCTCCTGGTCACCGACATGTCGTGATTTCGCGACACCTTTTTCTTCCTGGTCACCGACACGTAGCGATTTCGCGACACCTTTTTCCTCCTGGTCACCGACATGTCACGATTTCGCGACAGTTTTTCTGTTTCGTTGCCGTTGACCGCGTTGACCGCGATTTTCCGACATGTCATGATTTCGCGACAATTTTCCGGCTTAGGTCGCGATTTCGCGACATGTCGTGATTTCGCTACCTATCGTGATTTCGCGACCCCTTTCTACACTTGTGTATTTTCTCTTTTTTTTCAATTTTGGCATCTGGGTCACTGAGATCCTTCCCTGTGAGCCTGCAAAAAGGTGGGTCCCCAATTTTGGGGTGTGTTGTGGATCAACCACAACAAGTCTCATCAAATTTTTGAAGATTATAATGATCCTATTGCCAAGGACAAAGAAGAAAAAGAATTGATGAATGAATCAAGAGATCATGTCACAAACATCATGGAATTCCATTCTATGGATTTGGATGACATTTTTTACAATGGTTGGGGGAGATATGATAATGCATTCTTTTCTCACATATCTATAGATGAAACTCATATTTCAATTGATATGCAAGATATGGGAACTTCCACCTCACATGAAGAGATACCATGGATAGTGAACAAATAATTGGAACCAAAGGACAAAGAGATTGATAAATTGGAAGCAACTCAAATGAAGGATCATCAAGATGAGTCATGGGACATACACTTTGACCAAAAACATTTGAGGGTTGAGAATTTGCATGACCATGTTTTGAATTTGAATGATGAAATGTCATTAAAGGTGAATGAAAAACAAGGTATAATTTTTAATCACACCTTTAATAACATGGTTTTAATGAATGGAAAAGAAGTTGATGCACTTGAATTGTTAAACCAAATTCATCAACAATTACTAATTGAACCTAGGATAAAAACTTTTAATGATCCTAATTTAGTAAATATACTAGATGCTTGTAAATTGTTACACAAATTTGATTGGCCTACAAATTTGGAAAATGATTTGGCTTTGAAATTTGTAGAAATAGGCTCCTACTTACAAAATTGCATATTTGAAAAAGATAGCCTAATTCTAAATCAAGGAGGGAATTATGAAATTTACATTTTAAAGAATAGACATGATAAAATTAAAAATCATTTATGGTCTAATCATTTTAGTAATTTGATGCTCACCTATGGGAGTATTATTGGAACTAAATCAAATTGGTATGGTGAGCATGGCAAGTGGAAATTTGTTGCATTGTTTGGTCTAGTCTTGTTTGTGTTGGATTCCCACAACATTTGGCATGCATATCATGTTATATTTTTGTTGAAATGTTCTAACCATGTTTGGGATCCAAGAAAGTGATAATCCAAGCTTTGCATCATCTTGTATTATATTGTACATTTGTATATAGATTTTGGTTTTTTGGGTTTTGGTTTGTGTTTTCAAATTTTCATTTTTGGGATTGCAGTTTGGTTTTGGATTGAATAAATTTTAATTTAAGGTTGTGTGTTTATTTGGCATGTTTTTTTTGTATATATATATAAAAAAAAATGATGAAAAAGTTGCTTTGAGATGCTAACTTATGTTCTAGATCGGGTAAATATGGAACATTGGAATTATATGGTAGAAAGCTCCGCAAGAAATACAAATAGTTTAATAGTATCGTTTGAAACTTGTGATGCATGAAGTAGTCAGTTTTATATGGCAATATTTCATCTGCAATTCAAAAGACAATGCATTCATATTACATCTCACTTTGCACATACATGCTATATTAGTTGCATATGCATTTCAAATACAAATCATGAAAGTGTGTCAAATCCTCTTAAGGTTATGCTATCACATAAATAAGTAGAAAATCCTAAGGTTGGGAACTGAGTCTTGAGATATCTAGAACCAAGCACATTTTATACACATTAAAAAGGATCTTGAGCAAAATGATCAAAACCTTGCTTGGAAAAAAAGGTTGGGCGAAAGAAGTATTTCATGTCTATCCTGTTATGCAACATGATCCTTAAAACAGTGGTTTTGACCACTTCCATAAAGCTTAAAGCCTAAAATCAAAGTAGTAAGGATAGGGCTAAATCCTCATCGAACTTAGGTTGAGGATCCAACTCCCCAAAGCTTTGATTTGACCTACATGGAGTAGTAAGGATAAGGCATAAATTCTCATCTCGCTTAGGTTGAGAATCTGATTCCCCAAAGCTCCTATGTCTCATTTCATAATAAATCTTGGATTGGAAGGATCATACTACTTGTCCTCTACAAAGGATGGGTAGTCATCCCCAAGGTCTAAGCAATAAAATTAATATTTTCCATTTTTATCCAAAGCTTGGATTGGAAGGATCATACTACATGTCCCTAGCAAGGATGGGTAGTCATCCCCAAGGTCCAAGAAGTAAAAAATTAATTTTTCCCATCTCATATTTATATTGGATTGGAAGGATCGTACTACTTGTCCTCTACAAGGGATGGGTAGTCATCCCCAAGGTCCAAAGGAATGAGAATAAGTCTTGGATTATGGGGTTAAGTATGCCCATGCATGGCAACATGTCTTGTCTAAACAACAAGACCACTGATTGTCCAAAGGGTTAGACTAGCATGACCATTTATTCCATAATTGGTTAAGTTATTTTGCTCAAAGTGAGGTAATGAATTCCAAATCAGAGTAGTAAGAATAGGGTTGAACTCCCATCTCGATTAGGTTGAGAGTCTGATTTCCCAAAGCTCTAATTTTACTTTCACTTACACATGGGTTCAAGATAGCATGACTCATAACCAAATTTGGGATCTATTAAAGCAATTCATTATACATATAGTTGATCCTAAGAGGGTTTGATAATCTTGAGTGTTTGTGTATGATACTAGAAGAAAGACTATGTCTTTTATAAAAGCAAAATCTCTTAGCATATTTATTAGGTTACACAAATCATTCACAATCTCACATATGCATTCATGTAAAACTGACGATGGAATGTTGATCAATTTCAAACGATAGGGAATGAAACACATTGCACACACTGAGCTGATACTTAATGATTTTTATGATTCATGTATTTTTTATCTATGGGCATTTGTTTATGTGCTAATGCTGGTTTCCAAATTTTTTTTATACTTCCAGGTTGGGTTCTCACCAAATTCTCAGGAGCATTTGATAGCAGAGTCACCATTTGTTGTGGCTGATTCACAACACACCCCAAAATTGGGGACCCACATTTTTTGCATGCTTTCAAAGAAGATCTCAGTGACCCAGATGCTAAAAATCAAGAAAAAGGGCAAAATTGCACAAGAATGAAAAAGTGTCATGAAATCGCGACATGTTGCTTCGTCGCTGCCAAAAATGAAAAAGTGTCATGAAATTGTGACATGTTGCTCCGTCGCGGTCGAAAATGAAAAGGTGTCACGAAATCATGACATGTTGCTCTGTCGTGGCCAAAAATGAAAAGTGTCGCGAAATCGTGACATGTTGCTCCGTCGCGGTCGAAAATGAAAAAGTGTCGCGAAATCGTGACATGTTGCTCCGTCATGGCTGAAAATGAAAAGTGTCATGAAATCGTGACATGTTTCTTCGTCACGGCCAAAAATGAAAAAGTGTCGCGAAATCGCGACATGTTGCTCCGTCGCGACCCAGAGAGGAGAGAGAAAGACCAAATGGAAAATTGTCGCAAAATCGCAACATGTCGCAAAATCACGGTCAAGACAGTCAAATGGGGCACGAAGCAAAAAAGCGTAGCGAAATCGTGACATGTCGCAAAATCACGGTCAAGACAGTCAAACGGGGCACGAAGTAGAAAAGCATAGCGAAATCGTGACATGTCGCAAAATCGCGATCAAAATAGTCAAATAGGGCAAGGCACTAAAAACGTCGCGATATCGCGACAGAAAGTAGCAAAGGGGCACGAAGCGAAAAAACATCGCGATATCATGACAAAAAAGCAGCAAAGGTGCCCAAAGCAGAAAAAAGTAGCAATTTCGCGACAGGTTGCGGCCGAAGGCGTACCAAGTAAAAACGTCGTGATTTCGTGACAGGTTGCGGCTGAAGGTGTACGGAATGGAAAAACGTCACGATTTTGCGACAAGAAGCAGCCTCACAGCTTGAAACAGAAAAACATCACGATTTTATGACAGGTTGCATTGGCAAGGCTGCTGGCAGGAAAATGTTGCGATATCGTGACATGTCGCGTTTTCGCGATGAAAGCAAAGGAGCAAAGCTGCATGCATAAAAACGTCACGATTTACATGGGGCCATTACAAAATATGTAAAAAAGTGCGAAACATGTTGCGTACCTGTGTAAGGGCTGTAGAAGTGTTACAGAGAAGATCAAATGTCTTAATGTCGAGCATAAAGCCAAAACACACGCAGTCAAAGAAAGGTGAAACGAGCAGCCACTGGAAGACAAAACGAACCGTCGTAGAAGGGGAATCAATTCAACAGCAAGTATAAAACGTAGAGGCATAGATTGGTACAGGGGTCGAAAACCACTGCAGGCAGAGTTGCAGTGCCGAAGGCGAGACGCCATTCTGGACCTGCTTGGGAGTGTTTTCTTCCCCTTTTTTTGGTTTTGAGAAAACTAGAGACTTCTGTTATTGTAAAATGATAAATTTTTAATACAAAAAATTTAGAGAGTTGCACCTCATTGGCAGGAAAGAAGTTATTTTCTGCATGCAAGGGTTTAATGTTTATCATTCCCCTTTTCAGATTTCTAGGCTTATAGATGAAGTTTAATGCAAGTTCTCTTGGTTGCTTCATGCGAATGTCTAAATCTGAAAAATAACAGTAAACCCCAGAGACCAGCACTTAACTTATTTGGATTGTTTGTGTTTTGTAGGTTCGATAGGTTAGGTTGCATGCATGGAAACCTCACATCTTCGGTTTTGCCAGGACGGGATAGCATCAAACTGAATGCAATTTTAATTTCTTTTCTTTTTCATTTTATTTTCTTTTTGCTACACTTTATTTTTCAGAAGTTCCAACTTTATTTTTCAAGCATTAAAATAAAATAAAAAAACTTCAAAGTCCATAAATAATTTCATCATTTATGGCATTTCATCAAATTCCATTTTGAGGTTACAGCATGGTCATATAAAAATCAAATCATATTTGCTTTATTCGGGTTCAATGAACAATCACTAAACTTTCACAGTAAAATAAACCACAGTGCCCCTTGTTTTCAGTTACTTGCAAACCACTAAGGTGTTCCAAGCATTTAAAATGAATATCTTCATTTGAGATCATTAATACACAGATGCAAAATGCTAACATAATAGGAACCTTGGAGAAGTTACTTGTTTAATTTCTTTGCAAGCAGAGGATTTAGAACCCAAATCCTATCGAAGAGTGTGTTTTCACAACTAGGTGAAAATACCACTCAACAACTTCCTACTCGATTTAGAGCTTTGACCAGAAGATTTAGGTTGTACTTTTGAAGGTGCTTCTACTATTTTAGATGTAGCTAATCTTCTGATATGGATCATGGATGAATTCTAAGGCAATGATTCTTCTTCTACTTTGACATCATCCATTGTAGGAGGGGCTACTCCTTACTATAAGATTTTTGTTTTTTATTCTTCTTATTTTTCATATCTTATGTCTTCAATCGTTTGTACCCTTAAGAATTTTGGGAGGAGTTATTTTTTATGCTTCTGCTTCCAACTAATATATTCAACCTCAAACTTCACATTGAACAATTTGTAAGTATTGCCATTAGGTTTGGCCTTTTTGATCAAATTGCATTCACAACGCATCACCCATCATTCTTTAATTTTGTATTCCTCATAGCCTTTGCTATCATTGATTGTGTCTATAAGCTTTAGATCAAGCAATTGGTTTATATTCCTTTTTAGATTAAAAACCCACTCATACTTATAACATGTTTTCCATGATGGTATTTCTTGCATCTCCCTATAGTCAATTGGTACCACCTGATCCTCAGCCAAGTTTCTAAACTTTTAAATATTCGCCCATGGTAGATGCTTGAACACATGTGATTTGACATTTATTTTTGATATTTTAGTCAATATGCCTTTTGAGTCAAAGTGCCACATGTGCGGTACTACTAGCAGCTTTAAAGTAGTGAGCTTGGCCTCTAGGTATTTGTACTATTGAGGCTCCCTTTTGGACATTATGATATGTTCAAACTTTATAGGAATCTTGAATACTACAATCTTCTTGGCTCCTATACCAAGGCTCTACTCTATCACGTAAACCTACCTACAATATTCCAGTCCAAATATCAAGTTAGTAACGTAATATAGCAGTAAGTAGGGAAATTTTGAGAAATTGAACAATCTGGTAATGGTGCCTTGCTCCAAAAAGTAGCAATCCCCTTGCTCTCATATTTTCCCTCTTAATACATCCTTAATTTTTGGTGTGATGCAAGGGCATGCCCCATAAATCATTGCCAGGATCGGTCCTAGGAACTATCTATTAAATTCAAGATATGAATTGCTATCTCTTAGAATATGAGTCATGTCTACTATCGGATGAACAATACCGTGCTCATCTATATTTTACAATAAAATAGTCATAACCACGTTTGCTATACCCATTTGATAATTTTAAATTATTGCATCATTTTTTAATCCTAGGATTATCACCAGCATAGATAATATAGGCTACGCTTCATCACTAAATTCTACAAGATTTTTGCTCTTAGTCATGAATTCCTCCAACAATTTTCCTCTTATTTTAATGAGCCATTCCTAAATTGCATCATTATTTAGGTATAATCTTTGCTTCTTCAACATGGTTTCCTTCATCCTAGTGTTTGGGGTATCTTTTACCATAAATACCTCTATTAATAGTTCCCTATTGATAGTGAACAATGGTTCAAACTTGGAATTATAGATGATAATTGTACTGGGATCATAGAATTTCACTACTACATGGATGAACTCTGGATATGGGTGCACTACTTCAGGCACAAATCTATTGAGGTTTGAGCGATAAGCCACACCAGTCAAATGAGTTTAAAAAAATATTTCCTTTTTTCTTGCAATTGATTTGAGATGTCTTTAATTTGGATATAATTATGATCACTAGGTCATAGATTCCTACTTGATCATTATTCAACTCACTTTATGAAATTCTGTACAATGGCAATCTTCTTTCCTCTAGCCATTCTTATAACTTTGCTTTTATCACTAACCACTAACTCTTCTTCAAATCTCTAGGGCTTTCTATTGCACTTGCACTCAAAACTATTGTGAAGGGAAGAATGTTTGAAAAGGGGGTTAAGTTATAATATTTTGACAAACATTTCATTGGCTTGGAGGTATTAATGCCTATGTGTGATGGATCCCAAGTAGAAATAAATATTTACCTAGAAAATTATTTTCCCTCTTAGCAATCTAACACATACGCTTTGAAGGAGTTCCACCGCCCTACAACATTCTATCACATTTTTAAACCTCAAGCTAACAACTAATCGATTCATCGCTCAGAGTGATTTTTGACATAACTGCTTCTGATAAATTTGGTTGAGGTCACATAATTTTGTGAACCCATGATTTTTTATTAATCCAATAAAATCTCATTGAGATTGCTAACCATTGCAACATTAATGTCACACGTTGTATTTGGTATTCCATATAACAAATGAAATTATAGAATTTTTTGATCATGAGCGACCTGCGAATTCTAACAATCATTAACCTGACAACCACTTTGTGAGATGTGTTAGGAAATGCCAATCATTTTTTGGACATGTTGATTAGTGACTCAGTTGGAATGCGATGAGGTATTGTGCAACCCAAGATGCCAGATAGATAGATGATCTACCACTTTTGAGTATTAATTTTATAAAGCACCACCTTGTTTAGAAAATATAAAATTCCATATTTACAAGAAGTATACATGCATCATATTTACATATATACAAGAGGGATGCCACTTGTCCTAAGCATAATGCTTTAGGTGCTAACCATTTACCATAATTGGCAGTAGATAGCCATCCAAGTGGCACAATTAGAAAGCATTCAAGTCTTTCTTTTGTTCGATCATGTATGGTCCAAACCACATCAAATCAAACTTTTCATGTGAGTCAAGTTTCGCTCTGTTTACATCCCATTTGAGCACTAGGTCACCTTCTTCAAATGTTTTTGTCATAGATTTTTTTTCAAACCAATATTTGACAGTTGTCTAGTGGTGACAAAAATTGTTATATGCCTATTCACATTTTTCTTCCAATTGAACAAGCTTCACCATCCTTCTTTCTACAGGCTAGAGGTCATTCGAATAATTTTTCTTCATGAATATTAACGCCGGAAGCTCCAAGTTAATTGGTAGCACAACTTCCTTACCATAAACCAAAGCATAAGGTGAAGTTTTTAGGGCCTTCTTGATTATGATTCGGTCAGCCCATAGTGCTTGATCCAATAGTAAATGCCAACTTTTAGGGATTATCTTCAATACTCCTTTTGATGATTTTTAGTAGATTCTTATTGGTAGACTCTGCAAGACCATTCCCCTAAGGGTAATAATTTGATGAAGCATTCCAATATATCCCATACTTCCTTGCAAAATCAATAGTTTTAGCTCCTATGAAATATCTAACATTATCTGATACAATGGTTGCTAGAATTCTGAATCTAGTGATTAATCTTTCCATAAATTCAATCATGATATCTTGATCAACATGTTTTATAGCTTCTACCTCAGTCTATTTTATGAAATAATCTTATTGCTAATTAAATGTACTTATGTTCAACAAATTGAATTTAGGTTGATCATACCAATAAAATCCAAACCCCATTGCTTAAATGACTCTTACACAACTATTGGGTGTAATGGCATTGTTGTATGTTTGTCTTTGCCTATAAACTTCTAATATTTTTCACAGGATCTGGCCCATTTGAATGTGTTTGCAAAAATGAATGACCAATAATATTTGACCCTTATAATCTTTGTTGGAGTAGTTTGTCCAGAATAGTGACCTCTTGAGAAACCATTGTGAAATTCTTCGAATACTTCTCTAGTTTTCTTTGGATGTGGGGATCTTAACAGTACCCCATAAAAGTTTTTTTGATATAAGATATCTTCAACCAAAAGATTCTTTCTAGATTTTAATCTGAATCTTCATCTCTAGGATGCAGTCAAGCCATCCAAACATCTCCCTAAAGCAAAGTAGTGATGCAATTATTCAACCCAATTTTTTGGTTACCTTGTTTCTATCTCCAGCCCAATATCATATTCAACTTGATTTGACATATTGGCATTTTGACATGCAGACTCTGCTAAACTCTGGCATAGGGCTCTACCTCTTATTAATTTTTTTGGTCTGATCTCAACATCATACTCCTGGATCTTAGTTACCCAATTACTCTCTTGTCACCAAGTTCTCCCTAAATCACAAAGTTTCAGACATCTAGATGTACTACATATACTAGAGTCTTGCTTTGAGAAACAAAATGCCTAAATTTCTTTAGAGACTTCATGACAACATAGACTTGTTTTTCAATGAAATTATACCTTTCTTCATGATCTTGAAATGTTTGACTTAAGAAGGCTATTGGTCTTTCATTATCCTATTCTCTTTTCTGAGTTAGGACAATTGCATAGCTCCCCTCTACTCCAAATGCATAGAGAATAAAGTCTTTGGAGTAGTCCAGATTAATGAGAATGGGAGCTTGAGATATTGCCTCCTTGATCTCCTTGAAGGTCTTCTTTTGGGCATCTATCCATTTGAATTCTACTCCTTGCTTCAGCATCTCAGTCATTGGTTTTACTATTTGAGCAAAATCTGAGATGAATTTTTGGATAAAATTAATCTATCCAAAGAATGATTGGAGTCCCTTTTTGTTCAATGGGAGAGAGAGAGATTAGATGGCTTTAACTCTATCTAGATCAATTGCCAATCATGTTTTTGATACCACATGTCCCAACAATTTTCCTTCATGTACTGCGAAGATTGATTTCTTGGGATTCAAAGACACCTCAAATTCTCTATATTTCTCAAATATCATCCTGAGATGCTCAATATGTTTACTTTTATCATGAGAGAATACAATCATATCATCCAGGTAAATTAGGATTATCTTATTCACTAACTCACCAAATGCTAAGTCCATAGCCCTTTGAAAAGTAGCACCTGCATTTGATAGCCCAAAAGGCATACGTTGATATGCAAATGTACCCCATTTTGTGGTGAATGCAGTCTTATATTGATCCTCATATTTAACCCAAATCTGATTAAAACCAAAAAATCCATCCAAAAGAGAAAACCTTTTGGCTCTAGCTATAGTATGTAATATTTGATCAATTTGTGGGAGGGGATAATGATCCTTCAAAGATGCCTGGTTCAAGTTTTGAAAATCCACACACAGATGGATGTCTCCATTTTTCTTCTTGACTGGTACCAAATTGGTAACCCATGTAGAGTGCTTGATAGGATATATGATTTTGGTAGTTAATAGCTTCAATAGTTCTTGCTTCATCAAAGCCTCTATCTTGGGATTTACTGGTTGTTGCTTCTATCGAAAGGGCCTTGCATCTGGCATAAGCTCAATAGTATGTTGGATGGTATCCTTGTTGTATACTTTGAGATCCTCATAAGTCCAAGCTATGATATCATTAAATTCTCTACACAAATCCATAGTCTGATTGATTTCTTCCTCTGAACAATGTACACCGATGTTGATATCCTTTTCGGGTTCAATTTGCATCCCTTTATAACTCTTATTATCAACCTCAATTCTACGAGTAGCTGGTCTATCACTATTATCAAATAGGCTTTCTAAAGTTATTAATCCTTTGGGGATATGATTATTTTTTAGCTAAATTATTTCACCTTCTTCATCTTCTTTTAGTAGTTGATTACTTATGCAATTCATTTCCTAAATTAGGAAATCAATTACTTGTTCATCATTCTTGAATACCTGCCAAAATATATCTCTATCAGGTACAGAGGGTCTATAAACAAGCCTTACTATCTTAGCTTTGTGAATGATGTTGGACACCGGACATAAATTGGCTCCCATGGAAGCTAGTATGTCAGCATGAGTATTCCATTCTCTAGGGATAGCTTTGATATTTAAGGCCTCAAAATACTCTAATAGGTCCCATACCCTATTTCTATAAGCCTTGAGGTAGTGTTGTTTGTTGCTACATTTCTCTGTGACTTGATTAACTATCAGTTTAAAATCACCAAAAATTTGCAGTTGCTTGATTCCCATATTTTTAGCTTTCCTCAACCCCAAACATAGTGCTTCATATTCTACTGCATTATTTGTGTAGCTCCATGTTAGTTGGTATGAGAATATCTCCTCCAATTTGGTTGGTGATATTAGCACTATACCTACTTCGACACCATTCTTGCATCTAGCACCATCAAAGAACAATTTCCAAATTTGGTCTTGTTTGGGAATCTTGTCTACCGAAGCTATGATTTTTGTTTCTTTTGGCTTCATGATTGAATAGGTGCCTATTCCTATTTCAATCATAGCATTAAAATCTCTCATGGAAAACTGATCCTCCATTTGGATATCCTCCAACACTTCCTCCATTAGATTTATTTCTTGAGTCATTATATTGACTGTGTCAGCTTGTTGCTCTTCTTCCAATTTTTCTATATGGAATGAAGATGGCTTTTCAGAAAATATCTTGACTCTTTTACCTTTGAATGGAACCTCCATATGGGAGTAATCAAGAGATAAATAACCACCCAACTTGGCAGTAAATTCTCTTGACAAGCACATCCCAAAATAAGGTTCTAAATCTACCACCACAATTTCCTGAATGACAATGATTTGGGGTATCCTATGCAATTTCATGGGAACATATTTGATTACCCCTACTATTTTTACAGGTGTGCCATCCAACTATAGCACTCTAGGATTGCTTCTTGTGTATTCCATACCCATTATTTCATAAACTGCTTTGGGCATGATAGTGGTAGCTGCTCCAGAGTCAATCATACAATTGTGTACTACCCATCCTTCCATTCGTAAGGACAAGTAAAATGGAGATGATATGTTATTTTCCATTATTGAAGTAGGGTGTCCTTGAGCCAAATTCAGCTCTACCTATTGCTTCCCTTGACTCTTTATTGATTTGAGTGAGGCCTGCAAAAGATCGATTTATCCTAGAATGAGGAGTGCATCGTACATGCTAGCTTTTGATGGGGTTTTCTTCAATTCTTCTACAATGTTGAAACTGGAAGAGTTAGGTTATTTTCTAAATTCCTTTACAGGTTCATCATATTTATTCTTATAATCCTGGGTGGCTTCAATCCTCTATCATTTAGTTAGGGAGGGATATCTTAGCTTATCTCTAGCCTATTCTTTTCCTTCATTCTCCTTTGTTGCCTTTTGTTGTTGAGCTATTTTTTGAATCAGGGTAGGCTGAGGCACATCCTTCTTTGGATTGTCCTATGATTTAGAAGGTACTTTAAAAGGATCCATGATTTTAGGATCAATGAGCAAGGGTTTCTTCCTAGACCTTGTAAGGACTGACACTTGTTCCATAGATGGCATCATGAAATTGTAATCCATTTCTCTCATCATATTTACCTGGCCCTTTTGAGCCTTTTTCACCTTCTCAATTGTGACCTTCTGAATGTGATGTTGATGCATCATACATGTACTTTCACCATGTGGGTCATTGTAGGTTGAGCACCAATAGCTAGACTCAGATCCTAAAGAAGAAGGTTCCTCTTCTTGGTTGTTGTATACGGTGTTAGAATTTTTCAAAGGCTTGCTAGTGGAGGTAGCTTGATCCCTTGTGATAGATGGAAATATTCGTGGTTGAAAGATCCTTTCAACTTCTCTTCACTTCATAGTCATGACTTCATTTGTGAGGTTCTTCATAGTTGTTACCATCTCTTGGAAGGCAATTGTTTGAGGATCAAGGGTTGGTAATGCAGGGACAATAGTAGGTGGTGGGAGTAATGGGACTGTAGGAGAGTGAGAAGCATTTGAGAAGTTGGTACAGGTGGCCAGGAAGGAAAATTGATCGGAGGAGTAGTTTCTAGGAAGGATCTTGGTATAGTAGAAGTTGACATTTGTTGTTGGGGAAATTCTGGGTATATAGGCATTATCATTTTTGGAGGTAATCTCCCTATAGAAATCAGATACTTTTCTGCTTTTAATGCTTCTTGAAATATTTGAGGAAATGTTAGCACATTGGACTACCTTATAAACATACCCAAATCTGATTGGAAGGCCCTCAAATAGTAGTAAATTGCTTGTTCATTGGTTGGGCATAGACCTTGAGGTACTCTCCTCCATGTTTGGTTGAATCTAATGTTGAAATCTGTTATTTCCTCCTGTGGATGCCTTTGAATTATAGTAAATTATGTTAGTAGGGAGAAGGGATCTACTTGTTCATTGAACTCTTCAATCAACTTGCCAGCCAGCTCATTCCATGAAGTTATAGTTAAATACGATAAGGTTCTGTACCAGTACAACATTTTTCCTCTTAATGATATTACTAACAACCTTATCATGACATCCTCTTCTTGAATATTATGTAAGGCAGCCAATGATGCTACATCTTGATAATGCTCATAAGTAGTCTTATTGATGCCATCATACATTGGTAATACTTTTAGAGTTGCCTGAGGAATAGGATTTTGAATAGGTAAATTGAGAGGACCTGTATGATTCCAAGTTGGGTAATTTTGAGCATTTTGATTTTGATTTGCAACCATCATTGTTTGTGCAAGGAGGGGAATTACAAGAGTAGGGTTGGTAGCAATAGGATTGGTTGTGCTAGTCAAATCCTTAGTAAGGACTGAAGAGGTCATTGAAATAGATGTGAAGATAGGATGTATTCTAAAGTTGCCAAACTGCAATTCTAGAAACTCAATAGGTTCCTCAAATATTTTAGCTGCTTGTCTTGTGATCATGTATCTGAGGATTTTAGCAAAGTAGCTTAATAATAAAATGGATATGCAAATATTTTTGGATATCATTAGACAGAGTCACCAAGTGATTAAAATGAAGATTTATAATGAGCAGAGAATCACCACTTCTCTGATCTTATAAAAATAGTGGGATTGGGTCCCACCGGGCATGCCAAAAACTGTTGGTCTAGAAATCTATCTAAGGAAAGGTTGTGCGCCCATAGACCTTGACCAACATTGAGTGACCACAAAAGCTTAGTGAATTCAATGGTCAATCTCTGAAGGAGGCCGGTTCCTTTGAATTTCAAGCTAACTATTCCTAAAGTATGGGGGGAAAAGGGTGTTGAAAGAAACAAAAAGAGTTGAAGCTAGAACTTATGTTGGTGCATATTAAGCAACATCAAGACACATGTATAATAGAAGACTATGCAAATAAACAAGTGAATTACCTAACAGACCAACCAGTTTTACTATCAACCATAGAATACTTAATTTCAATACAATGTAGCTTATCAAACTATAAATTCTAGAACAAGTGAATGAACATAAGCATAAATTTAGAAATTAGAGTAAACACCATGAGCATTCAACAAGCTAAAATTAGAAATAAGTGGTCATCCATACATACATGTTTTGCAAATGAATTGAACCAGAGGCCAAACAACAATCTCTTTGTATTAAGATGCAAATCTTCCTTCTTACATATGAATTGTAAAATCCTAAGAGCCAACCATTTTTCCTTTTACATCTTAGTATTTATAGACTTTTTACAATGTTACAGTTGATGAAGCATCATTACCTTAGAAATGGATTATTGTTATTTTAGAAGGTCCACCAACTTGTTGAACTACTTGGAGGTATGGTTGCTCACACTGCTTGATCGTAGCTTGATAATATGGCCAATATCTACATCATATTGAGTCATATTGATCATGTTATTTGCATCTGCTTTGTTTCTTTATACTAACCTTTTTTAGTTGAGTCACATGTTATTTGCACAGTGGATCTAAGAATAATTATATTGTTGAGATCTTATGATAAGAGATCTTGTACAATAGGCATCATGATATTATGAGAGTCCTCATGTAGGTAGGTTGGTATTGGGTTCTCATCTTGACTTGCATTTGCCCTTTCATAGTTGTTGGATTCTTATTGAGCTTTGATGCCAAATTTATGCATAGTCATCTCAGGGTGATGGAGATTCGATATCCCGATAGGTTCCAACCATGTATAGGATTTTTGATGTCTTCTACACTTAGATAAAATTGTTGCCTAGAAATTTTAGCAGTGGGATGGAGATTTAGTACCTCGACGGGCTCCTACTAGGTGCAAATCTTCTTATGGCTCTAACAGTTAGCTAAATATGCATTCTAACAGTCTCCAATGGTAGGATAGGTATTTGGTACCCTAACGATATTTAATTGGGTATAAATATTTTTGTGTCCCCTAGACTTAACCATTTTATTCATGTTGTTCCTACCTGCTTTTGGTGTTACGATGAACAATTGGTACCATACCAAGATCCGATCGGGTGCAGTTGTTCTGATGTCTTTGATAGTAGCCAAATTTACAATCTAAAAATATTTGATAGTAGGATGAGGATTTGGTACCCTAATGGGATCTGATCAGGTACAAATCTTTGGGTGCTCTTCAAACTTAACCATTTTATTTATGCTATTTTTGTCTATTTTCAATGTTATGATAAATAATTGGTACCATATGGAACTCTGATTGGGTGTAGTTGTTTTTGTGCCTTTGATAATGGTAAGGGTATTTGATACCCTGATGAGATTCGGTTGGGTACACATATTTCGATGGATTTAGCACTTAGCCAAATTTATTACTAGAGCCACGACAAAATTTTATACCTCAACGGGTTTCGGTCAGGTGCAAAATTTTTGATCAGGTGCGAACATAGCCATTTTGTTAGGGATGTCATGTTTCGATCTATAGTGCCCATATTTTTCTTATTTTGCTATACTACTCATATTTTCACTTTTTTTCTCAAAGTGCATGTAGGTGGTGATTTAAAAATACCCACAGTAACATGGAAGGAGTCCACAAAGAATTGGAGAAGAATCGTAGCATAAACCTGAATAGGAGAATAATTGCATGAAATGACCTATAGTAAAAATATTGCAGGAGATGCCTCGTAACGTGAATATTATAATGTTTAGTAATTCAAAAACCTATTGAAGCATGGAAGATTTGCATGATACATAATTTGCACGAAAGTTTGACATTAGAGAAAATTAAGAAGTGCATATCGGTTGAGTGCACAAAGACCTGATAACATATATAAAGGTATTGACATTGATCTCTGAATTATTTGATTTAAGGATAAATTAAAGGATAGACTATTGCTTAAAGGAATAAATTTACATTAAAGGAGAATTGGAGAAAGCAGAATAAAGAATTAAAAAGTGGAGAAAACTATTAATCAAAAGGAAGTAAATGTTTGAAGGAGATTTAAAAATAGATTAATTAAAAATAAATTAATCAATGTAAGAAAAATTATTAAATTAAAAATTATTAATTAAAAGAGTATATTGAATAAGTTATATTATTATGTGAAAAGAGGTTGCTGAAAAAATAAAGAAGCAAAAGGATTAATTCATTGAGAAAGAAAATTCAAAAGTGAAATATTTGAAAAGAGATAAAATAATTGAAAGAAAAATAATAAAAAATAGATTGAAAGAATTTGAAGAAAAAAATAAAATGAAGCTTGTGAGTAGAAGAAAATATTAATAGAGATTTTTCCAATGAGAAAGATAAATTGAATTGAAGAATAATATTTGATTAAAAGGAAAAGGAACCTTGAAATAATTATAAAGAAAGAGATATGTTGTTAAAAGAACAAGTTAAATGCACAAATAAATTATTGAAAAATATATATTAAAGAAGCATTTTATGAAGGAATTTTTTATATGAAAGTTTCTACAGTTTTTTCTCAATTTTTTTGTAACTATAGTAAATTAAAAATTAGGGAGACAAAAGGGTTTCAACTAAACAAACTTAAACTTTCAAAAAGTAAAAAGGTTGAAAGCAAATATTGGATTTAAGATAAGAGAGAAGAAAATAATTTAGTTACATTTAATGGCACTTTATTCTCTCAAGAATTGAAAAAATATTCTTTCAAATTATGTTAGGATCACATTTGATAAAAGGGTCAATTCTTCAAACACAAGAGGAATTTGGTCACAAACATAAATCAAGATATAGAGAACAATCTCAAAAAAATAAATATTCTAAATGACACATGGTATATTTTCTTTAGACATTCTAAATCAGTTAGTACCATGAGAACAATGTCAAGTTCAAAGCAAAAAATTACTAGAAGAATTTATTATTCACAAGGGCTTCATGATAAAAGAAATAAGTCAAGATGGTATGAAAACACAAGATATTCCAAAACAAGCTAGACAGGGATTTCTCAAAGAAATAAGAAATACATTATGGAAAATTCTATGCACACTTGAAGATCTAAAAGAAATAGTAAAGAAATTAGAAAATATACTCATGAACACATCTTAAGGGAAAGGTACATGTGAAATTCATTAGAGGACTAATATTCAATATGTTTTGAATTCTAAAATGGTAGATGTAAGTTATGACACCGATTATTTAAGGACCATGAGTGCATATGGTGATACTTGTGATATACATAATAATGATTTGAGCAGTATTGATGAGATCGAAATAGTTTCTAGTAGCCAAAATAAAAAAATAGATTATTAGGGATATTACTAGAATTGATAGTAGTGATTCAAATATTGTCAATAGTTATGATGGTTCTAATAGTGACAGCCTTAGATATGTTAAGACTAAAAATATTGATAATATCTTGTGGTATTTAGATAACAACAAGGATAATAATGATATAAGCCATGTCATTGATGATCTATTTGCAAAATTAATCAATAGTATGATAGGAAATAAATATATCATGATAGGAAACAATAATTTCAAATTCATGATAAGTACTACTTACAACTTTTATGACAGATATGAAAATTTAATAAATAAGTATTAGGATAAAATTAGGCACTACTTCAATAAGGATAAAGGCAAAGATCCAAAAATGATCAAGGCACAACATCACCACAAAGAAGAGCAAGAAGTGATCAAGAAGACCAAAACAAATAAAGACAATCCCAAATAATGTAATTGGGAGGTGTTAGAGTCTATTACATTATTTGGTACCTTGTAAGTACATAGCAAAACCCTTGTAAATATTTTGTAAATATGTGGTGTGAAAGAGTCTTGTAAATATTAGTCATTTAGAGTTTGTCATCATTAGAGGTTTGTCATTATTAAAGTCAATAAAATATATTTCTCTTATAAGAAATATGAAGAGTCATATCTTCCAGATTTTTGAGGAGATGAATAGTTTGATGAAGTTGGAACTTCAAGAGACTTTATAAAGGCTATATATAGAGCAAGCATATGAGATGTATGTAATGGAAATTTCAGTATTTCATTAGTACTAGAATACTAAGTGTGTGATTCATGGAAATATAGTAAGTTCATCTATTTATTTGAATACTTGTGTATATCATTGTGTGAGATTTAATATTGATATTAATATGCATAAATAACTTATATACAAAATATATATATATATATATATATATATATATATATATATATATATATATATTTTTTTTTTTTTTTTTTGAAATTTTTGAAATATATATATATATATAGATAAATAGATAGATAGATATAGATATATAGATATGTATTATTTGTAAGGTATTGATGGACAAAAATTAGTTGTATATAAATATAGATCTTGTATTTTAAAGAAGAAATGTTTGAGGTATATTTGATGTAATATGTAAAATTTCAACTCTACAATAGGAGCAATGGAGGGCTAAGACTTCAACGATGCAAGATGTTCTATTTGGACATAGATTTTTTTAGCTAAGTTTTCATTTATCCCTTCATTATCTTCTAAATTATGCTTGTAGATTTCTAGGTTTATTATAGAGGTATTTTTATCAAATGTTTTGATTTTTGACAAATGTAAGCTTTAGTTCATAATCATTGTAGGATATACTGGTAAATATTAATAGGTATTAATTTATAGTATCCTTCCCATGGACCGATTGATAGCTAAATCCTTATAATCACCTCCAATAGTAGATATTAGAGAGGATCTCTTATGGCAACGATCCTCATTGATAAAAGATAAAATAGTCATGGGTAAATTTAAAGGGTCTTGGCCAAGAGCTTTGACTTTGTGAAAATGAATTGATAGGAAATGGAAGTATCTAGGAGTAAGTCTATACATTCTATTCAAAGGTTTCTTCCTAGCCATTTTCTATTCCAAGTAAGAAATAAAATAAGTAAACAAATATCCTTTCCATATCTAGTTATTAGTAAAGTTCATAATAAACCAATTACATAAAAAGATAGATGGTTATTGTTAGCAAGAAGAGTACAAATAATTAAACACACTCTAGAGGAGATAAAACTAAAGTTTTGATTAAGAGTATGGGATCTAGGGTTTAGCATAGTAATGGTAGGAGTGGGCTGATTGAGATGGACTGTAGGAATGCTACGATGGCATAGGGTCCATCACAGAGTGTGCATGCTAGTGACGTATTTTTATCTAAAAATAATTGGAAATAACATGATTTCCCAATGCATGTCGAGGATCATTTGTTAAAGAACAATGGATGTTTGGAACAATGTGAAGCTAGGCTAGTTCTAGTGGTTCAACTAGACTCGGTGGTGGAAGATGTGGATTATTTAACCAAGCATGCACTTATTGGTAAATTTACTGGCATCTGAATTTCTCTTTCCTTTATGGAGGCTTGGGTTAGGAAGACTTGTAACCCTGACGGTGATGTGGAGGTGATGATACAAGCTTATACTAAGATGGGGGGTGAATAGTATAAGACCACTATTTACTTTTCTTTCCAAAATAGTACTAATCAATATAATAAATTGCAATATCAATAGCAATAACCAAAATAATTCACAAATAATCACACACAATAGAGACTAATATTTAACGTGGTTCACCCAAATATGGCTACCTCCATGGAGAAAATATTTCTTCTAAATATTTCTCAAATGATATCTTGGGAATCCTTCCTAATTACAATGTTTATGGACCTCTGTCCAAAGGAGATGTTGATCCCCTAAATCTAGTTTGTGGATCTCTATCCACAGGAGAACTCTTTCTCCTTTGCTCTAGCTGGTGATCCTCTAGAAGACACTGCCTCCACTACATTGACTTGTGGATCTCTATCCACTTGAATACTCTTGTCCTCACTTAAAAGATCTATCCTCAATGTCCTGGTTGATGGATATCTATCCACTGAAGACTCTGTCCTCTCTACTCTCTCACCTCCAAAGCTCTATCTCAATTATGTACTAAACATAGTCCAATCGGTCTAGCACAACTCTACTTAACTCTTGCACTAAACACAATCCAATCGATCTAGCACAAGTCCACTCAAATTTGCATTAAATACAGTCCAGTCAGTCTAGCATAAATTTATCTTCAATATTTGTCCTCAAGCCTTAACTCAAGGCTTGACTCAACTCTACTAGATTTTCCCTAAAACTTAACTCAAGGTCTAAACAAATCAATCAACTCTACTCTCAAGTCTTATCAAAGACTTATCTCAAATCTTCTTTTCAAGCTTCCTCAAAAGCTCACACCAATCTATCCACAAGTCCTCTCTAAAACTTGCTCAAATCTGCTCTACAAGTCCTCTCTAGAACTTGTTCAAATATTTTCAACATGTCCAAATAGAACCTATCCAAATCTGCTCAACAGGTCCACACAGAACCTACTCAAATCTGCTCAACAACTCCACACAGAACCTGCACAACTCTGCTCAATAGGTCCACTCGGAACCTACTCAAATCTACTCAACAAGTCCACATAGAACCTACTCAAATCTGCTCAACAGGTCCACACATAACCTGCACAACTCTGCTCAACAGGTCCACTCAAAACCTACTCAAATTTGCTAAAAAATCTCATACAAAACTTTTCCAATCTCATAAAAACACAAAGAGAATTTTTAGAGACTCAATATGTTCTATACTCAATGCTCAATCATTTTCTCAACTCAAATCAATCTCATAGAAGCATAAAGAGAATTGTTAGAGACTCAATATGTTCTATTCTCAAAACTCAATCACTTTATCAACTCAATCTCATAGAAGCATAAAGAGAATTTTTAGAGACTCAATATGTTCTATTCTAAAAACTCAATCACTTTCTCAACTCAATCTCATAGAAGCATAAAGAGAATTGTTAGAGACTCAATATGTTCTATTCTCAAAATTCAATCTCAACTCAAATCAGAATATAGTATAGTTTGTTTTATGGAACTTGATCAATCACTTCATACATCCACTTGACTAGGTTTAATCAACTCTACTCAATCAATCTCTTCAAGAAACAACTCTTTCTTTCAAACCCTAGTCTAAGCATGTACACACCAACTCAAAATATTTCCAACAATGCTCAACAACAAATCTCACATAAAAATGATACTCATGTTCTTTTCAAACTCAAGTCTAAGTCCTTTGTATAAAAACTCATTTCAACAGCAATTCTCATAAAAAATTCTTCATATAATAATGATACTCATGTTCTTTTCAAACCTAACTTAGGTTCTTCACATAATCAATGGCTTCAACAACAATGCTAATAAGACAAGTTTTTTAATCACAACTCTTAATTCAGAAAACCTTGAAGCATTAACTCAACCACTTTCAAAATGGAAACCCTAATCAAATCATTTTCACTCCAAACTTAATTTTTAATACAATAATCAAACAACTCAACCAAGAAGGAATTTGCCTATACCTTTTTTTTGATAAGTAGTTGGTCTCATATATCTGCCACACTCACAATTACTTATTTACCAATCTCAATAAGGGTTAGAGGATAATTTTCTTCAACAAAACATATCACAAATATAATATCAAAATCACACCTTATCACTCCAACTTGATTAGTAATAAATATCCTCACAATAATCACAAAAATCCTTAATTCAAAATAACATACTATCCACAAAGTCTTAATATTCTAATATTCCACAATAGCAATTTAAGACTTTTAAAAATAAAAACAGAATTCTCCTTATAACTCCTAAAGGTAATTCTCAACTACCACAACTTTATTACAAAGCAACCTTTCCAAACTCAAGCACTGAACAACCTTATACCTCCAACTTAGGCATTTAATTAAAATTAAAATCAAAATATTACCTTTGACTTTGGAGGAAATTGAACCCCCGATGTTCCCCCTATGAGCGCCTTAACAACGGCCAAAGTCACTGCACAAGCCAAGTGCTCGTTGAGATTAACGAAGCACCATGTGCTTCTTAATCTCCACTCTCTCCTTCCACCTTGGCAAAAGAACGTGTTTTGTAGGTACTTTATGAAACATGCCTCATGATGCACCCACCATGATTCGAACACGAACTCCCTTGCAAGCTAGCACTTTTACACTTTCCAAAATGCCACTAGACCATGTTGTCTTATGCAACTTTAAAAATCAAAGCTTCCTCCCTTCAACACTTTGTTGTCACATTTTTTGCATACACTCACGAGCTCTTACTTTCGTAGGCCAATCTTTTTACTTTAGAGCAAGGATGATAAATTTAAAATTTAGGCATAGTATTTATATGCTTCCTCTATTACTTTGAAAACAATGGTGCTTTCCTTGTTTTTTCTATGATGTTGGTGGAGATCATAAAGGATTTGAATGCCTTTGGTCTTAAACCCAACCTTTGGGTTTATTAAGATATCTTTAGACTTTATAAAACCCACTCTTTGCATTATAAAATATTATAATAAAAATTATAAATATTTTATTTGGGTTTTCACCATGGCACGTTTAATATTATAATAACCATTATTATAATATTATACCTTTGATAAAGTACCTTTAATATTTATTTATAAAATTTAAATTCTCACTCAATTTAAATAATTTATAAAATAAATATTATAACTCCTTTTAACTTCATCTTTTGCACTGTTTCACTTGATCTTTGGCCTTCTTCCTGGACATCAAATAACCATTTTATCCCCTTTATTTCCTACTAAAATATTTGGTACTAATGATGACTTCATCTGGTGACATCGATGACAATTTTGACTTAGGGACTCAAAATGTCCAACAATCTCCCCCTTTTTCATTGATGGTAACCCATAATCTTCTTACCAAAATCTAACCTTTCTTTTTATTCTGCTCCCCTTGGGAAATTGCTCCCCCTAGCTCAATGCTCTCTCAAATATCAAATATTTCCCCATTACAAAAATACATCAATGGCAAATGGTCACCTTTGGGTCTCGGGGCTAAGAATGAGCCTCTTAACTTAGCCCCTCCTCCACCTCCTCATGAGGTGGTTAATTCTGGGGTGGGAGTGTTTCTACTTCCCGAAAGCACTATTCTTTACCTTTATTCTTTTACCTTCTTTTCTATGTTTCCTGAATCCTCTGACTATTTCTATCCAAGTCATCATCCCTGTTACTGTCATCATTCATGTTCCTATTCCTTTTCTTGTTAACATCTAGGTTCATGTTCCTATTTTCATCCATGTTCACGTTCCTGTTCCTATTCCTGTTCTTGTTCTTGTTCTTATTCCTGTTCCTGTTCCTGTTCCTATTCCTGTTCCTGTTCCTATTCGTATTCCTGTTCCTATTCATGTTCTTGTTCATGTTCTTGTTCCTGTTCATACATGTTTTTGGAATATCTGCTCTACACCACTTTATTGTGTGACCATTATTATTGCACTTATAACACTTAATGATATTATTCCTTGGAGGTGCAAATGTCTTAGGATTTTTCCTAGTGAAGTCATATCCTCTTATTTCAATAACCCTACAATTCATTACCTTATGACCAAACTGATTACATGAGTAGAAATACCCATTGAAAATTTTTCCATTCCCATATTTATGTATTACATGTAACCTACATTGTGAAGCCATGTGCCTGAACCTGTGACATGAAAAACATCTTTCATTGAAGCTTCTCTATTTTGACCTCATGGGTCTCTTGTTCTTATTGTTGTTCCATATGTATCTTCTTTGTGCATTTTTCCTATCTTTGTTAAACTCTCTATTGCCAAACTCTTCCTCTGATGTCTTACTTTCTTTTACACTGTCTTCTTCTGAAGTATATTCATTTGAAGTTTCCTCTTCAAAACTTAAATTTGACTCTCCTTCCTGTTTCTTTTGAGTTTGTTCAAAACCAAGACCTATTTTTTTTGTTGACCTTCTTTGTACCTTGACTATCTTATACATAATATTTGAGCTATTCTTGAATCCTTTCATCTTAATCTTGGAGTCCTCTAAATATTCTTTTAGTAGTGCCACTTCTTATTCTAACTTCTCACATTCCAATATCTTTGCTTCTAACTTATCTTTGAACCTTTTTTCCTTAGCCTTTTATTTTTCTAAATCCTCTATGAGCAATCTTCTCTTTTCATCACATTCTTGAAATTTAATTTTAGGTTTAGAGTGTTGCGTTCTTACCTTCTTTACCATTTCAATGGCATAGATAAGTTCTCCTTTGATATCATATTCATTCTCTTCTGAATATTCTTCTATTTGTTTACCTTTGTCCACATCATTAATTTCTTTTGGCTTATCTTCTATAGGATCACTTACTTCTTCTTCTAAAGCCATTAGAATATTTTCATCTGGTCCTTCAAGTGCATTCTCATATTCATCATCACTAAAACTATAACCATCCCTTGTGCAATCATCTTCAAGATGTCCAAATTTACCATATCTAAAATACTTGAGAATAACTATAGTCCTTTTCTTAACTGGTTCTTTTTCCTCAATCATAAATATGACTTCATCTCTATCATTATCTAAAAAAACTAGCATCATTATCATTTGAGTACTTACTTGCATTTTTTGCATAGTAGCTCCTATTTTGTCTTTGTAAGAACTTCCTTCCTTGTCTGCTTTGTCAATCCTTGCTTTTCTTTTGGTGCCTGTATCTTTCTTATTTCCTGTATATGTGATCCTATTTTTCTTCACCATTGTTGTTCTTTGGCTCTTTACAATCTGTTGTAAAATGTCTATACTTCCCACAATTGAAACACTTAATAGATCTTAGATCTATGTGTCTTCTGGAACCTTTATCTCTTCTACCATAATTTTCTTCTTCATCACTAGATGAGGCACTACTTGATTCTGACTTCTTACCCTTTATCTTCTTGTTCGCTTTGAAAGCAACCTCTTTCAAAGGAATAGGATCTTTTGTTCTTATCTCAAAGGTTGTAAGAATGTCAAGTAAATAATTTCTTTTCAAAATGTCACTATCAATTGATGTTTCTATATGATGGGGAGCCAAAATATCTCTTTCAATTCTCATTCAAAAACATGGAAAATATTTATAGAAAATGGCAGTAGTCTGCCAAATAAACTCCTTTATTCCGAAAGATAGTTTTTTTTTTCTTTACAGCATTTCCCACCTTGGAAGAAAAATAGCCCAAACAGGTCCAGAATGGCCCTCTTGCCTTCAAATCTACAACTCTGTCTCAACAGTTTCCCCCAATTCACAAAACACACACGCTTATTGCCCACGCTAAAATCACCATCTCGCCCCCTCCCAAATTCTCCAAGCAACACTCCTTTTATAACAATCCTTTCTCTTCGTAACTCCAGTTGTAACTCCTTTCATATTCTCATACGCCACTTGTCAATTGTAACACCTTCTTTCATATTCTCATCTGCCACTAGTCAATTGTAACTCCTTTATGTAGCTCCTTTTGTATATATTTAGAAAAGGCATTTCGTCAAACACATCACATGCAAATAATTGACACCATGTTCTCCTACCATGACTGTTCGTTTTCTTGGTCAAGACTGTTCATTTTCTCCTTTGATGACTGTTCATTTTCTCTTTGTATGATTGTTCATTTTCTTTTCCATGACTGTTCATTTCTATTTTGAGGCTCTTCTTGAGTCGCGAAAATGCGACATGTCGCGATATCGCGATACTTTTGTTACTCTGCCTGCCTTCCCTTTTCGAGTCGTGAAAATGCGACATGTCGTAATATCGTGACACTTTTGTTTCTCTGCCTACCTACCCTTTTAGAGTCACAAAAATGTGACATGTCGCGATATCGCAACACTTTTTCTTTCTCTACCTCCCTGCCCTTTTCGAGTCACAAAAATGTGACATGTTGTGATATCGTGACACTTTTTCTTTCTCTGCTTGCCTACCCTTTATGAGTCACAAAAATGTGACATGTCATGATATCACGATACTTTTCTCTCTTGCGCATTCTCTCATCTTTTGGTCACAAAAATGCGACATGTCGCGATATCATGACACTTTTTTTTCTTTGCCAACATGTCGCGATATCGTGACACTTTTTCTTCTTTTCAAACATGTCGTGATATCGCAACACTTTTTCTTCTTTGTGGTATTTTTGCCTTTTGTTGGAAGCTCCTACATCAGAAAACCAGGGTGGATTGAGAAGTGACCTTCACTTCTATACTGTTTTGTCACCTTCTTTTTAACTGGGGCTGTACAAGCTCTCCAAGCTTCAACAAAATCTAGGTCTTCAAGGTACAAACCCTTAAGTTCTTCAAACCCCACAACTTCCACTCTCATTATTATCAGCAAACTCTTTTCATCCATCTCCTTCAGTGGCTTTAGTTTATGGTGCACTCCTTTGTTTGTTATGGAGTAAGTGTTGGCATGTCCATCATGGACTACACGACGATCAAACTGCCATGGTCTTCCTAACAACATATGGAAAGCATCCATAGGCAGTATATCACATAGGACCTCATCCTGGTATCTCCCAATATTAAACTTGACTAAGGACTGTTCACTGACCAATGCCCTATGGTCCTTCCATAACTACGCAATTCAGTATGGATGCGGGTGTCTCCTCCTCTCTAGCTGTAACTTAGTAACCATTTCTTTAGAGACCAAGTTATCAGTACTATCATTATCTATAATAACATTACAGACCTTACCTGAACATTTGCACCTTGTGCGTAACAGACTCCTCCCCTGGTCTGGTTCTTTCTCCTCATTCAACAAGGTTCTCCTTGTGACCATAACTTCTCCTTTCTTTGCTTCTTTAGAATGTTTTGATTCAGCACCTTCATCTGCTACAGCAGCTCTGGCATGACCCTCAGGTCTCTTATTCATCCTCTCTTGGTGTTGGGGACACTCATATGCCCAATGTCCTCCTTCTCCACAGTTGAAGCAGGTTCCACGAAACCCTCTTTCTCCATTTTCTCGACTATATCTACCTCTCCCTCTTGGGTAGTTGTTCTGACCATGGGATCTGTAATCATTATCTCCCTTCTGATCCTCACTGCTGCTAGCTTCTTATTTCTTCTCATCTCATCCTCCATCCATTCTTCCACTATTTCTTTCTCCATGACCTCTTCCTTTTTGCTTACCCTCAAACCTTCTGTTCAACTTCTCTTCAACTTTTAGAGCAAACTAGTAAGCATCCTCAATGGTGCTCATCCTAACCAGACTCAACTCTTCTTGAATACTGGTTCTCAATCCATTGATGTAATGGGCTACCTTATCCTTGTTAGCCTCATAATGGCCAGTTCTGATTGAGATCTTGTAAAACTCCTCTGTATATTCTTTGATAGATTTGCTTGATTGTCTCAAACTCTGCATTTTTCTTAACAGATCCAATTCGTAATCTGTGGAAATAAACTGTCTCTTCAACTTCTCTACCATTCAATCCCATTTGGTTATCTTTTCCTTTCCTCCTCTATTTTTTTCTAGCTACACTCCTTTCCACAATATGCTAGCATGGCCTTTCAACTTCATTTTTGCAAACTTGATCCGATCTGGATCTACAACCTCATTATACTCAAAATTCTCCTCCATATCATTGATCGAATCAATCAACTCCTCTGGATTGAGATTCCTAGAATACGTGCAAACATCAAACTTTGGCTTCTTCTCGATCCAAGATATGGCCTTAAATAATCTAGTTTCTACAGGATCCATTGCTTCTTCTTCATCTGATGGATCATCAACCTCCCAAGCTTCATCTTCACTATGGTCTTCTCTCCTTGGCTCAACCCCTCTTCATAACTCCTCTTGCAGGGCTTGCACTTACCTCTGTAAAGCTCTGAAATCTCCTTTCGATACCACATTTCTCCCACCACCACGGTTTCTTTGTGGAGGCATCCTTCCTCGCTCTCTTCTCATAACCTTTCCATAGATCCTAGTGCAAACTACCTCACTTTCGGTGATCTGCTCACACACTTAGGAACCCCAAGCTCTGATACCACTTGATGGGGAGCCAAAATATCTCTTTCAATTCTCATTCAAAAACTTGGAAAAGATTTATAGAAAATGGTAGCAGTCTGCCAAATAAAATCCCTTATTTTGAAAGATGGTTTTTTTTTCTTTACAGCATTTCCCGCCCTAGAAGAAAAATAGCCCAAATAGGTCCAAAATGGCCCTCTTGCCTTCAAATCTGCAACTCTGTCTCAGAAATTTCCCCCAATTCACAAAACACATGCTTATTTCCCATGCTAAAATCATCGTCTCGCCCCCTCCCGAATTCTCCAAGCAACACTCCTTTTATAACAATCCTTTCTCTTTGTAACTCCAGTTGTAACTCCTTTCATATTCTCATACGCCACTTGTCAATTGTAACACCTTCTTTCATATTCTCATCTACCACTTGTCAATTGTAACTCCTTCTTTATGTAACTCCTTTTGTATATATTTAGAGAAGGCATTTCGTCAAACACGTCACATGCAAATAATTGACACCATGTTCTCCTACCATGACTGTTCATTTTCTCGGTCATGACTATTCATTTTCTCCTTCGATGATTGTTTGTTTTCTCTTTGCATGATTGTTCGTTTTCTTTTCCATGACTGTTCGTTTCCATTTTGAGGCTCTTCTTGAGTCACAAAAATGCGACATGTCGCGATATCGTGACACTTTTGTTACTCTGCCTGCCTGTCATTTTTGAGTCACAAAAATGCGACATGTCGTGATATCGTGACACTTTTGTTTCTCTGCCTGCCTGACCTTTTCGAGTCATGAAAATGTGACATGTCGCGATATCGCAACACTTTTTCTTTCTCTGCTTGCCTGCCCTTTTCGAGTCACGAAAATGCGACATGTCGTGATATCGTGACACTTTTTCTTTCTCTACCTGCCTGCCCTTTACAAGTCACGAAAATGCGACATGCCACGATATCGCGACACTTTTTCTTTCTCTGCCTGCTTGCCCTTTTCGAGTTGTGAAAATGTGACATGTCGCGATATCACGACACTTTTTCTTTCTTGCTCTTTCTCTTCGCTTTGGACTGCAAAAATGCAACATGTCGTGATATCGCGACACTTTTTCTTCTTTGCGATGTTTTTGCCTTTCGTTGGATGCTCTTGCATCACTATAGTAGAGATCTTTTCACTGTACCTTTTTAGAAGAGTTCTCAATATCTTATCACAAGCATCAAATTCATCAACCCTCATTTAAAGATCTCTCATCTCGTGTACAAGTTCATCAATCTTACTGAGATAGCCATGAATATTTTCATCATCTTGCATTCTTAGACTTTCAAATTCTCCTTTGAGATTTTTTATCTTAGCTTTCTTGACACCTTTATCTCCTTCATATATGTCATGTTGTAGTTCCCACATTTTTTTTCTTGTTTTACAATCCATAACCTTCATATATTATGATCTACACAACCCTTTTATAATTACATTCATAGCTCTTGAATTTGCATGCATTAGAAGATTACATTCCTTATCTATAGGATGATTTACTGTTAATCATATCCAAGTTCCACTACATCCCAAACTTCATTGCCAAGTGCCATCAAGTGAAACCTCATCAGCATACACCAATATAAGAAATCACTTCCATCAAATACTGGTACTAAATTATTGATGGACCTGTCCCTTTGATGAAGAACACAAGCTTTTACTGAGAGGGGGGGTGAACAGTATAAGACCTCTTTTTATTTTTTCCTTTATACTTCAAAATAGTAAAGCAATATACCCAAAACAATATCAAAGCAATGCACAATATCATCCATAAAGTGACACCAATTTTAACATGGTTCACCCAAAATGGCTGGGCTACGTCCACAAAACTTTTCTCTAAAAGTTATCTCAAAGTTCTTTGGGAATCCTTCCCAATTACAATGTTTATGAGCCTCGGCCCAAAGGAGATACCTTCCCCTAATCATAATTTATGAGCCTCTGCTCAAAGGAGATACCTTCCCCTATACTCGGAAATGATCCCTCGGAAGATCAATCGCCTCTACCTCTTGCCAGCACGTGGAACTCCTTTCCATTGAAGACCTCCTGTCCTCAATGCTTAGCCTAAGAGACCTCTGCCTTCTATGATCACATCCATAACAACTTAGCAACCTGTACCAAACATAGTCAATCGGTCTAGTACAAGTCTTCCTCTATCTGTCAGATCTATCCAATGCTTAAGCTTGAACAAATCAATCCTCTACATGCAAGCCTTCTCAAAGACTTGCCAAATCTGTCCTCAGGTTCTTCTCAAAGAACCAGTGCACCTCTGTCCTCAAGTTCTCTGATAGAACTATCAAACTCAGCTCACAAATCCTCTGCTAGGACCTGTCCAAATATGCTCATAAGTCCCCACTAGAACCTGTCCAAGATTGCTCACAAGTCCCCACCGGAACCTGTCCAAAACTCAACAAGCTCACCAAGAAAAAAACTTTCTTAGTAGGAAATCACAAGGTGAATTGTTAGAGACCCAATGTGATTTGTCAAACTCATAGAAGAATAAAGAGAATTGTTAGAGACTCAATATGTTCTATACTCAACTCCCAATCTCAAAACTCAACTCAAATCAACTCAGCTCAAACTCAATCTCAAATCTGAAAACTCAACTCAATATCTGAAATGGATAGGATAGAATGCTTTCTTTCAAGAACATGAAACCCCAAAAATTGCCAACTATGCAAAGAATCACATAACAATGATACTCAGGTTCTTTTCACCATCAATTAGGGCTTTTTTGGTCACGAATCTGCCATAAGAAAGGATTTTCTATAAACTATGCACCCTAGACCCGGCCAACATTGAAAGGCTGGGAGAAAGAAATGTCTCCCAGACCAATCTCCAGAGAGGGCTGGTTCCCACACTAAACTAAACTAGTTTTAAGACTAGAGTTGTAGGAAAGAAATGGGAAATATGCGAAAAGAAATGGGAAATTACGGAAAGAGACGAGAAATATGGCCGAAGCCGATCGTTAATGGGAGAACAACCTTGAACAGCAATAACTTCAACTAGATCCTAAAGCTCAGCAGCAACGGACTCTTAGAATACGTATACAAAAATTGGATCACGCAATAGCCATGAGTTCGCTTCCAATTGCACTTCGAACATTCAAATGCTAACATAGCCAAATTCAAAACAAAATAATTTAACTTATGTTAACACTGGACTAATAGAAAAAACTCAGAAAGAAAGCTAAACATGCACAACCATTTAGATTACCAACTCCAGAAGACATTAAGAATGGAAGCAATTACATCTCAGATTTCTATTTTAATTTCTACAACAATATCCTCCTCCTTTTGCTTGATTTTTACCTTGGTATTTATAGAGGTCCGTCCTCTTCCTTTCATGTTTTAGCATTTAATAAATGAAACAGATCTCGAAGAAACAACCCCCTTAATATTCCTTGGAGATATGACAATCCCTGCTTTTAATGAATTACAACTGAGAATGAAATAGAAACGAGGGCCCATATCTCTTTATTAAATGACCGTTATCCCTTGAAAGCTGTAAGAGATCGCGAACAGGCGCTTTAAATATTGGAGGCATCTTTAATTCTGGCGGCATCCAAAACTATAGGCCTGAGCACATTCTTCTATCTTGCACACATTGGAAAGCAACAAAACATTAAATTCTAGAGTGCTTTTAATCGTTGGAACTCACAATGCTTCATCAGGCCGTTGAACTGCATTCTAGCTCGAAACTGTGACAGGTCGTGAAAATTTGACATGTCATGAAATCGTGACATTTTCTTGCTCCGTACACTTTTGCCACTTTCGGATCATGAAAATCAACCATTTCACAAAATCGTTACATATTTGGATTCTTAGTTTCCTTCGCCACCTTAGCTCACGAAAACGTGATGCGTCATGAAATCGTGATGTTCTATACTATTTTGCTCTTTCCTTGCTCTGTTTCAGCGAAACTATGACCTATCGTGAAATCACGACATTCTTTACCCATGTTGTCCTTTGGCTACTTCAAACCATAAAAACGTGATAAGTCACGATTTCGTTACACCTTCCTTTCACTTGGCTTCTTACTGCTCTCCATCCGTAAAAATCTGACATGTCACGATTTCGCTACATCTTTCATTCGCCTTGTACGGTCCAGCTTTCAACCCACGAAAATGCAACAGGTTGCAAAAATGCGACATGTCGCGATATCACGATGATTTTTTGCACTTTGTCCTTCCACCCCAATGTGTCGCGAAATCGTGACATTTTCTTGTCGTCTTCATCATTATCGCTTCCTGTCACGATATCGCGACATCTTCTACTTGCTTGACCTCATCCTCAAAAATGTTACGAAATCGTGATGTCTTTCATGCCTTATGCCTTTCTTTCAACTTTGTCGTGATAACGCGACATGTCACAATATCGTGATGATTTGTACCATTTTCTCCTTGCTTGCTTTACTGTCGTGATATCGCGACGTTTTTCATCACACTGCTCCATTGCTGCCTTATGTCGTGATATCGCGACAACTTCATTTTAGCGCTTCCATTGACCATGTTGACCGCAAAACTCCAACACGTCGTGATATCGCAACAACCTTACCCCCCTTGCTGCCGTTGACTGCATTGACTACGATAACACGACAGGTCATGATATCGTGATATATTTTCATGCTCACACCTCTTTGGTTTGGACCCCGTAAAAACACGACGGTCGCAATTTTGTGACAACTTTAGAACTCCACGTTTGTGTGTTGCGGACATCGTGAAAATGTGATGGTCACGATTTTGTGACATGTCATGAAATCGTGACACCTTTGGTTTTTCACTTACAAACAGAGGAATCGAGCATTCTTTTGCATGAACAACAACAAAAATAATGTGGCAAAAATGCCAACATTCTTGGTGGCTCGTGGGGTATACAGTTCTGCTGGATGCACGAATCCCAGGCCTTTATCCATTGGGCAACAGAGTCAAGAAAAACTGGCAAAACAGAATGTTGACTGACGGGAGACATCTCTGTAGGTGGCTGCAACAAACTCTTGCTAGTACTCAGTACTAAAAAATAGGATCATCAACAGAAATGCATGGAATAGCAGAACTTCCTTTATTTCTTGAGAACTACTGCACTTTGCCTAGCTCGGATGAGCTGGGTAATCACCAGGTGCTATGAAATGATCTCCATGGCAGTAGTGAGAGGCACCTAAACTACAAAACAGAAATGAAGGGAATGATGCCCTACGGATGTGCAGGCCATGGAACAGGGATGGGGAATAATGGAATGGCGAAAGATGGAGGAATTGAAATGGAAGATACAACAACAGAATGCCACTGTGCTACCAACTATTGTGAAATGAAATGGAAGTGGAGGGAATGGAGGTGGTGGTAGGAACTATGAAAAAAGTGTTTAAAAGTGAAGACTTAGAAGAAAGGGGAAATGAAGAAACGGGAATATTAGAGAAGGGAGTAGAAACAACAGCAATGGCTTGAGTAATTGCAGAAGAAGAAGGAATAGGAGAGAATGGGAATGAAGGAATGAAGTAGAAAGAAGAAGTAGAGGAAAAGCCACTAGCTGCTAGGGAGGAAAGAAAAAGGAAAAGAAAGAAATGTACCTGCAAGCTCGCATGCAAAAAGAGCCGAAGTAAAAAATAATAATTTTTTTTTTTTGTCTATTTTTTCTTCCTTTTTTTGTCTTTTTGTTTTTTTTGCTATGTACAATATTTACAAAATTTTGTGACATTATTGGCATGCCACCACCACAAACCCAGATTCTGGTGTCTATCCGGTGAACCTGCAATGTCCAGACTAGATCTGATCATACTTCAGTCGATCTTTGAAGTTTGGCTAGCCTCTTCCTGAAGTTCTCCATGTTGCAAACAGAGTGCAATGCGGCAGGTTATTGTTCTTACTAGTACCCGTGCTATTGATGAGTAATGTGGCAAAGAGGTTTGCCACATGGGGGCTTTCTTCAGGTACCGGTTGTAGTGGCTAGAACCAATACCACCACTTTGCAGACTTCACTGGCTATGGGCTGAGTACAGGCTCCTCCAACCCCTTGATGTGATCACAGGGCTCTTCCAGTGAGAAATCTGCTTCTGGGATCTCCTCAGGTTCAACCTTTTGGTGAGGCATGCTTAATGGGTTCTGGTTGAATACCTACATGCTGTGCAAAACTGTGCTCTCTTTGTGCTCAGGTTCTGGAACTTGAACTTGTTCCTCTACTTGACCCATCTCCTTATGAAAACTGCAAGCAACCATATTGTTCATTGCTGTGAAAGTGCTTGCATATGCCCATCGTTGGCCTTGGACGTAACCTACCTCTTGAGTTTCACACAACTGCATTTCAGGTCTCTGCACAGTATGTGGGATCAGCCATGATGAATACTACGTGGGACAGACAGGAGCAGGAACTATCGAAGAAAGTAATGGAGTTTCTCCCCACGGTAATTTTCCTGATAGGAGCAGAAGGTGCTCCGCTTGTAATGCTTCCTCAAAGACTTGAGGGAATCGACGTTCACCTGATTGCAGCAAGAGGAGGCTTATGTTTGGATGGAAAGCTCGAATATAGAAGAGGTGGGCTTGGGCGGGTGATGGTTGGATCTCCCCTAGAATTCTCTTCCAAGTTCTACAGAATCGGACATTGAAATTCGTGATGCTCTCCTGAGGTATTCTTGTGATGGTGGAGAGATGCATCAAAAGCTGGTAAGGATCCTGAGAGCCATCAAATGTTATAATGAGCGCTCCCGCTAAATCATCCCATGAGCTGATGCTTTTACACCCGAGCAATCTGTACCACTGCAATGCCTTTCCTTCCAAAGACTGAACCAGAAGTCTGATCATGACATCTTCGTGAATTATATCATGGAGGGTCGCTAAAGCAGCAACATCATCAATATGCTCTCGAGCCATTCTTGTGGTGGCATTGTATTTTGTTAGAGCTTTCAGGGCACTTTTGGGAATCTCATGTCAAATTTGGAGATTCAGATGGCCAAGATCATCCCATCTAGGACACAACCACACCATTATAGCAGTGATCTGCGAGATCACGGCTGTCACCAATATCAGAGTCACCAAGTGAACATTCTTTCCTCCGCTTGTAAGGTCAAGGCTTCTCACCAAACCTTGATTTCTTTGGGGTATCTTCTTTTAGCTTTAACAGGCTCTACAATCAAGAAATTTGGATTTTTAGATCAGCATAGTCGCCAGATGAACTTACAAATCTCCACTATGAGGCCAAGATAGCTCATCAAAATCTTGATACCTCCGGGTATTAAATAATGAAACAATCAGTCTCACCGATTATGGATCTTTTGAGATAGAAGAAGTTTGTCCCACCGGGCGTGCCAAAAACTGTTGGTCACGAATCTCCCATAGGAAAGGATTTTCTATAAACTATGCACCCTAGACCCGGCCAACATTGAAAGGCTGGGAGAAAGAAATGTCTCCCAGACCAATCTCCAGAGAGGGCTAGTTCCCACACTAAACTAAACTAGTTTTAAGACTAGAGTTGCAGGAAAGAAACGGGAAATATGTGGAAATAAATGGGAAATTACGAAAAGAGACGGGAAATATGGCCGAAGTCGATCGTTAATGGGAGAACAACCTTGAACAGCAATAACTTCAACTAGATCCTAAAGCTCAGCAGCAACGGACTCTTAGAATACGTATACAGAAATTAGATCACGCAATAGCCATGAGTCCGCTTCCAATTGCACTTCGAACATTCAAATGCAAACATAGCCAAATTCAGAACAAAAGAATTTAACTTATGTTAACACTAGACTAACAGAAGAAACTCAGACAGAAAGCTAAACATGCACAACCATTTAGATCACCAACTCTAGAAGACACTAAGAATGGAAGCAATTACATCTAGGATTTCTATTTTAATTTTTGCAACAAGATCCTCCTCATTTTGCTTGAGTTTTACATTGGTATTTATAGAGGTCCGTCCTCTTCCTTTCATATTACAACATTTAATAAATGAAACAGATCTCGAAGAAACAACCCCCTTAATCTGCCTTGGAGAGATGACAATCCCTGCTTTTAATGAATTACAACTGAGAATGAAACAGAAACGAGGGCCCATATCTCTTTATTAAATGACCGTTATCCCTTGAAAGCTGTAAGAGATCGCGAACAGGCGCTTTAAATATTGGAGGCGTCTTTAATTCTGGTGGCATCAAAAACTATAGGCTTGAGCACATTCTTCTATCTTGCACACATTGGAAAGCAGCAAAACATTAAATTCTGGAGTGCTTTTAATCGTTGGAACTCGCAATGCTTCATCAGGCCATAAACTGCATTCTGGCGCGAAACTGTGACAGGTCACAAAAACGTGACATGTCGCAAAATTGTGATATTTTCTTGCTCCGTACACTTTTGCCACTTTCGGATCGCAAAAATCAACCATGTCATGAAATCGTGACATATTTGGCTTCTTAGTCTCCTTCGCCACCTTAGCTCATGAAAATGCGATGCGTCATGAAATCGTGATGTTTTGTACTATTTTGCTCTTTCCTTGCTTTGTTTCAGTGAAACTATGACCTATCATGAAATCACGACATTCTTTACCCATGTTGTCCTTTGGCTGCTTCGAACCACGAAAATGCAACAAGTCATGATTTCACTACACCTTCCTTTCACTTGGCTTCTCATTGCTCTTCATCCGCGAAAATCCGACATGTCACGATTTCGCTACATCTTTCATTCACCTTGTACGGTCCAGATTTCAACCGCAAAAATGCAATAGGTCGCGAAAATGTGACATGTCACGATATCGCGACGATTTTCTACACTTTGTCCTTCCACCCCAATGTGTCACGAAATCGCGACATTTTCTTGCCATCTTCATCATTACCGCTTCCTGTCGCGATATCGCGACGTCTTCTTCTTGCTTGACCTCATCCTCAAAAATGTCATGAAATCGTGACGTCTTTCATGCCTTATGCCTTTCTTTCAACTTTGCCGCGATAACGCGACATGTCACGATATCGCGACGATTTGTACCATTTCCTCCTTGCTTTACTGTCGCAATATCGCGACGTTTTTCATCACACTGCTCCATTGTTGCCTTATGTCATGAAATCGCGACAACTTCATTTTAGCGCTTTCATTGACCATGTTGACCGTGAAACTCCAACACGTCGCGATATTGCAACAACCTTACCCCCCTTGCTATCGTTGACTGCATTGACCGCGATAACGTTATAGTTCATGATATCGCGACATATTTTCATGCTCACATCTCTTTGGTTTGGACCCCGCAAAAATGTGACGGTCATGATTTTGCGACAACTTTAGAACTCTGCGTTTGCATGTTATGGACGCCGCAAAAACGTGACGGTCGCGATTTCACATGTCACAAAATCGTGACACCTTTGTTTTTTCACTTACAAACAGAGGAATCGAGCATTCTTTTGCATGAACAACAACAACAAAAATAATGTGGCAAAAATGCCAACAGGATTCAACAACAATGCTCATCAAACAAGGTTCAATCAACACCATTCAGCTCAAAACACAACCTTGAAGTATTTCACAATCAACATTAGAAAAGGAAACAAGTAGAACTTCTTTTCTCTCCAATATTGTTTGAACAAAAAGCATCCACCAACTCAAATCACAATAGCACAAAACAACTTTTCAAATCATCAACAAAGGAGTAAGCCCAACACTTTAACCAAGTAAATAATAGCTTGATTATTACCAATTTAATGAAAGCAAATGTCAATTTCAAAGTTGCCCACTTAAGGTTTCACAACTTCACACAAGAAGCAATTTTAACCTTAAAACATCATGCTTTCATTTCCATAATCAACCAAAAGCACTCTCAACATTACAAGAAAAATTTATCCCTTATACACCTTATTTCTCCCTTATAGTCTTATCAAAAATAAAATTTATCTCTCATAAGAATGCAATAAGATATTTCACACAACACCTTCAAAAGAATATTTTATCAAAATAAAACAACCTTTAAACTCCTTATAACTCCTAAGTTTTTTTTCCCTCTAATAAACTTCCTCCATCCGCAAAATACACTTAGCAAAAATTAATTTTGAAAATAACTTGGCCAACATCAAAAATCGTGCTATGGAGAAATTGCGCACGAATTCTAACACCACCCGCTACGTCCACTTCACGATGAAAAACTCTTTCGCGTTATTCGAACGCGGAACCTCCCATTTGGATAGTGCGCCAACAGCCTAGCCACTACCGGTGTGCCAAAGGCACCCGATGAGGTTTAAACCTTATGTTGTTAGCCTTGTTCCTTCTGCACCAGGGATTAAATAAAACAACAGTGTCTCCCTTTCTTCTGACATGAACACGAAGACAAAAACCTTACGGCAGATTTATGACAAACGGCGAGTACAAAAATATGAACAGTGGGTTCACGAAAACGACGAAGACACAGTCGAACAGCAGGTTTACGAAAACGGCAAAGACACAATCGGAGAAAAAATCCGAACAGCGGATCACGAAATCATAGCAAGCAACTCTTTTCAAAATACGGATGGGATAATTCTTGATTTTCATTAAGGGAGATTTATATGCATTTTTACCATAAGCTCTTGACGTCGGCGAGGAGTTTAACACGTCGGCGGAGTTCTTGGCTAGTGCCCACAATCTTAAAAAATAGCGCCCACATAGTTAAGACATTTGCGCCATGGGTTAGGAGAACCCATTGCAAACAATAATTTAATATTTATTTAAAAATAATTAAAGGGAACCTTAACAAGGTTTTTAATTATTTAAATAAATACTTCCTCTTGGACCCAAATGCATTAAACTAATGCATCCACCTGTAATCTTTAAACCTGCCAACTTGGGGTTTACAAAAGACCTTTGAAACTGTCATGTCGTAACCTTCATCAAAACAAATTATTTGACATCAAATCAAATTCCTTCAAGAGCTTCTTGACATCAATGACAACTTATACACATGATCAAGGGCAATGTACCCAATGTACCCAAAATTGCCAACATTTTATCCTTTTGATCCATTGTGTTCTTGACCACTTTTCCTTCAAGTTGTCAAACTCTTTTGAAGGAACCTTCTCTGATGCCACTTGAAGAACACAAGATTATAATGAGAGGGGGGGTGAACAGTATAAGATCACTTTTTACTTTTCTTTCCCAAACAATATTAATCAATATAATCAATGGTAATATCAATAGCAATAACAAAAGCAATGCACAAATCATCACACACAATAGAGACAAATATTTAATGTGGTTCACCCAAATATGGCTACCTCCACGGAGAAAATATTTCTTCTAAATATTTCTCAAATGATCTCTTGGGAATCCTTCCCAATTACAATATTTATGGACCTCTAATTAAAGGAGATGTTGATCCCCTAAATCTCATTTGTGGATCTCTATCCATAGGAGAACTCTTTCTCCTCTGCTTTGGCTGGTGATCCTCTAGAAGACACTACCTCCACTACACTAACTGGTGGATCTCTCTCCACTTGAAGACTTATTCTCACTCAGAAGACCTATTCTCAATGTCCTAGCTAGTGGATCTCTATCCACTGGAGACTCTATCCTCTCTACTCTGTCATCTCCAAAGCTCTATCTCAATTTTTTACTAAACACGGTCCAGTCAGTCTAGCACAGCTCTACTCAACTCTTGCACTAAACACAGTCTGTTCGGTCTAGCACAAGTCCACTCAAATCTACACTAAACATAATCTAGTTGATCTAGCACAAATCTATCTTCAATATTTTTCCTCAAGACTTAACTCAAGGTTTTACTCAACTCTGCTAGATCTGAACCAAACCTTAACTCAAGGTCTAAATAAATCAATCAATTCTACTCTCAAGTCTTCTCAAAGACTTATCTCAAATATGCTTAATAATAAAATGGATATATAAATATTTTTGGATATCGTAGACGGAGTTGCCAAGTGATTAAAATGAAGAGTTATAATGAGCAGAGAATCATCACTTCTCTAATCTCATCAAAATAGTGGGATTGGTCCCATCGGGAATGCCAAAAACTATTGGTCTAGAAATATGTCTAAGGAAATTTTGTGCGTCTACAGACCTTGACCAACAATGAGTGACCACAAAAGCTTAATGGATTCAATGGTCAATCTTTGAAGGAGACCAGTTCCTTTGAAGTTCAAGCTAACTCTTCCTAAAATATGGTTTAAAAAGGTGTCGAAAGAAACAAATCAGGGTGAAGCTAGAACTTATAGTGGTGCATATTAAGCAACATCAAAATACATGTGTAATAGAAGACTATGCAATTAAACAGTTAATTACCTAACAGACCAACCATTTTTACTATCAATCATAGAATACTTAATTCCAATACAATATAGCTTATAAAACCATAAATTCTAGAACAAGTGAATGAACATAATCATAAATTAAAAAATTAGAGTAAACACCATGAACATTCAACAAGCTAAAATTAGAAATAAGTGGTCATCCATACATACATGTTTTGCAAATGAATTGAACTAGAGGCCAAACAACAATCTCTTTGTATTAATATGCAAATCTTCCTTCTCACATATGAATTGTAAATTTCTAAGAACCAACCATATTTCCTTTTACATCTTAGTATATTTATAGACTTTTTACAATGTTTCGGTTGATTAATCATCATTATCTCATAAACGGATTATTGTTATTTTAGAAGGTCCACCAACTTGTTGAACTACTTGGAGGTATGGTTGCTCACACTGCTTGATCGTAGCTTGCTAATATGGCCAAGATCTACATCATATTGAGTCATATTGATCATGTTATTTGCATCTGCTTTGTTTCTTTATACTAACCTTTTTCAGTTGAGTCGCATGTTATTTGCACAGTGGATCTAAGAATAATTATATTGTTGAGATCTTATGATAAGAGATCTTGTATAATAGGCATCATGATATTATGAGAGTCCTGATGTAGGTAGGTTGGTATTGGGTTCTCATCTTGACTTGCCTTTGCCCTTTCATAGTTGTTGGATTCTTACTGTTTGATGCCAAATTTATGCATAGTCATCTCAGGGTGATGGAGATTCGAGATCCCGATAGGTTCCAACCATGTATAGGATTTTTTATGCCTTCTACACTTAGATAAAATTGTTGCCTAGAAATTTTAGCAATGGGATGGAGATTTAGTACCTCAACAGGCTCCTACTAGGTGCAAATCTTCTTATGGCTCTAACAGTTAGCCAAATATGCATTCTAATAGTCTCCAATGGTAGGATAGGTATTTGGTACCCTAACGGTATTTAATTGGGTATAAATATTTTTGTGTCCCCTAGACTTAACCATTTTATTCATGTTGTTCCTACCTACTTTTGGTGTTACGATGAACAATTGGTACCATACCAAGATTCGATCGAGTGTAGTTTTTCTGATGTCTTTGATAGTAGCCAAATTTATAATCTAAAAATATAGTGGGATGAGGATTTGGTACCCTAATGGGATCTAATCAGGTACAAATATTTGGGTGCTCTTCAAACTTAACCATTTTATTTATGCTATTTTTGTCTATTTTCAATGTTATGATAAATAATTGGTACCATCTGGAACTCCGATTGGGTGTAGTTATTTTTGTGCCTTTGATAATGGTATGGGTATTTGATACCCTGATGAGATTCGGTTGGGTACACATATTTCGATGGATTTAGCACTTAGCCAAATTTATTACTAGAGCCACAAAAAAATTTTATACCTCAACGGGTTTCGGTCAGGTGCAAAATTTTTGATCAGGTGCGAACTTAGCCATTTTGTTAGGGATGTCATGTTTTGATCTATAGTGCCCATATTTTTCTTATTTTTCTATACTACTCATATTTTCACTTTATTTCTCAAAGTGCATGTAGGTGGTGATTTAAAAATACCCACAGTAACATGGAAGGAGTCCACAAAGAATTGGAGAAGAATCGTAGCATAAACCTGAATAGGAGAATAATTGCATGAAATGACCTATAGTAAAAATATTGCAGGAGATGCCTCGTAACGTGAATATTATAATGTTTAGTAATTCAAAAACCTATTGAAGCATGGAAGATTTGCATGATACATAATTTGCACGAAAGTTTGACATTAGAGAAAATTAAGAAGTGCATATCGGTTGAGTGCACAAAGACGTGATAACATATATAAAGGTATTGACATTGATCTCCGAATTATTTGATTTAAGGATAAATTAAAGGATAGACTATTGCTTAAAGGAATAAATTTACATTAAAGGAGAATTGGAGAAAGCAGAATAAAGAATTAAAAAGTGGAGAAAACTATTGATCAAAAGGAACCAGTAAATGTTTGAAGGAGATTTAAAAATAGATTAATTAAAAATAAATTAATCAATGTAAGAAAAATAATTAATTAAAAGAGTATATTGAATAAGTTATATTATTATGTGAAAAGAGGTTGCTGAAAAAATAAAGAAGCAAAAGGATTAATTCATTGAGAAAGAAAATTCAAAAGTGAAATATTTGAAAAGAGATAAAATAATTGAAAGAAAAATAATAAAAAATAGATTGAAAGAATTTGAAGAAAAAAATAAAATGAAGCTTGTGAGCAGAAGAAAATATTAATAGAGATTTTTCCAATGAGAAAGATAAATTGAATTGAAGAATAATATTTGATTAAAAGGAAAAGGAACCTTGAAATAATTATAAAGAAAGAGATATGTTGTTAAAAGAACAAGTTAAATGCACAAATAAATTATTGAAAAATATATATTAAAGAAGCATTTTATGAAGGAATTTTTTATATGAAAGTTTCCACAGTTTTTTCTCAATTTTTTTGTAACTATAGTAAATTAAAAATTAGGGAGACAAAAGGGTTTCAACTAAACAAACTTAAACTTTCAAAAAGTAAAAAGGTTGAAAGCAAATATTGGATTTAAGATAAGAGAGAAGAAAATAATTTAGTTACATTTAATGGCACTTTATTCTCTCAAGAATTGAAAAAATATTCTTTCAAATTATGTTAGGATCACATTTGATAAAAGGGTCAATTCTTCAAACACAAGAGGAATTTGGTCACAAACATAAATCAAGATATAGAGAACAATATCAAAAAATATATATATTCTAAATGACACATGGTATATTTGCTTTAGACATTCTAAATCAGTTAGTACCATGAGAACAATGTCAAGTTCAAAGCAGATTTTGTCCATGCCTCGGGGTTTGCAATGGCTTGAGGATGATTTTTTTGAGCTCTACTACGGTTTGATGAGGAAAGCTGCTTTGCTGGAATTTTTTTGAGACCTATCTGGTGGGCTGTGTGGGGACGGCAACAATTTATGGAGGAGGTATGAACAACTGGAGGAATGTAGTGATGGCATCAGGTCCGTCACAGAGCGTGCATGCTAGGGCTAGTATTTCTTTTAAAAATCATTGGAAGGAACAGGATTTCCCATTGCATGCCAGGAATCTCTTGTTAAAGAACAATGGATGTTTGGAACGATGTGAAGCTAGGCTAGTTCTAGTGGTTCAACCAGACTCGATGGCAGAATATGTGGAGTATTTAACCAAACATGCGCTTATTGGTAAATTTATGGGCATCCAAATTTCTCTTCCCTTTGTGGAGGCTTGGGTTAGGAAGACTTGGAACCATGAAGGTGATGTGGAGGTGATGCTGAGTGCAAACAACTATTTTATGGTGGTTTTTTCTTGTCTTGCGGATCATAACAAAGCATTTGAATGAGGTCCCTATTTCTGTAACCAAGCGGGACTCTTTCTTAAACCCTGGCATGTGGGTTTCAACCCATCAGAGGAGCGACTGTCACGGGTTCCAGTGTGGGTTCGGCTTCTGTGGCTCCCATTGGAATTTTGGAGAAATGACATCTTGCATATGATTGTCGTTCTACTTGGGAAGTCGGTTGGATCGTCATGACAGACGCTAGATAAAAAGGTAATCTCTATTGCCCGTATCTGTGTTGAAATTGATTTAAACAATCCTATTCCAGATTCTATTGAAATACAGTTTGGATCAACCAAATGGGTTCAAAAACTTGACTATAAAGCTCTTCCATTTCGTTGTCGGATTTGCCCTGAATATGGCCACTTACAAAGAAAATGCCTTAAGCTTATCTTGCTTGTGGCTTCAAATCTTGGGCCCTCTCAAGCTGTACAAAATATGGATAAAGGAAAAGCCCCGATAAAGGAGGGGGATCAGGATAAGGAAGGCTTTGTTACGGTAAAACCTCGAAACAAAGGAAGAAAGGCAAAAAGAGACATTAAGGATAACCAGCCAGATGCTCAGCTCAACCATTTTGAAATTCTAGAGAATCTTGATCAGTGCGTGGAGATACCTAAAACATCGCTACCTGTTATAGATATAACAGGACCAAATCAGTTGTCTCTTCATGAGGTGGAACCAAGGGAACCAGATATAGGGGGTTTAAATGAAGAACAGAGGGCTTTGGTTTCGAGTATAGGTGATATGGTTGGCCCTAGCCCTGGAAGTGAAGTTATCTTAGAAAATGGCACAAATTTAGATATGCCCTCTCCTACCCAGGCACTGATGCAGTCATCCATGGACTGTAAAACTCCTACGGTGCTGGGATTGCAACATAAAATAATTTAAAAAATGCTTCAGATAATAATATGAAGGTGGGTCGAAAGAAATACCAGGATAAAATTAAGTTAATGGGGGAGACTTTGGTAGAGTCAGGTTTGGTGAGAACATTGGACTCCCATTTTTATCACCCAAAAATGATTATACTTTCATGGAATGTAAGTGGGTTGAACAGCATCCCCAGACAAAAAGCTGTTTGTGATTTGATTTGTGTTCATTCTCCGAATGTGGTTTTTATTCAGGAGACTAAATTAGCTATTGATAGTTTGTTCAATATTGCTCCCAAGTTGTGGAGAAAGGGGCAATGTTAGTGTATTGGTGCATGTGGATATGCTGGTGGCCTTGCTTGTTTATGGGATCCAGTTAAGATCTCTCCTCTTACTTGGATTTCCAGTAGGTGGTCTATTTCGATGATCGGGCATGATAATGAATCTGGTGAGACCATCCTACTTACAAACGTGTATGCTCCTATTGATTACAATGGTAAAGTGAATTTATGGGAGCACATTGGCTTTGTGAGAATTTTGGCTCCCCTGTACCCATGGATTTTGGCTGGAGACTTCAATTCTATCACTTGTCTGGAGGAAAAACATGGTGGGATTGATCGTCTTGAGCCTTTTTCTTCTGTCTTCAATGCTCATATTCGGGCCTTGAACTTGGTTGAAATCAAGCTGGATAATGGGATATTTACCTAACATAATAGAAGATGTGGGGAATATTCCATTTCAGAGAGACTGGATAGGTTTTTGATCTCTAGTTTTTGGATTGGCAATAATAGAAGCTCTAGTTCTGTGATTCTGGAGGGTAGAGGATCTGATCATTGGCCTATCAAACTCTCTGCTTTGGATTTAGGGCTAAAAAATAATTCCTCATTTAATTTTCAACTTATGTGGTTGCGAGATCCTAAGCTTCATGATTTCATGCGAGGCTGGTGGACTAATGGCAAACCTCCTCATGGCACCGCTATGTACTCCTTTATGAAGTGACTTCAATTTGTTAAGCATAAATTGAAGAGATGGAATAGACTAAATTTTGGGAACCTTTCCTTGGCTAAGTCGGCAGCTCTTAGGAGGGTGGAAGAAGCCTCAAGGAATATTAGATATCGGGGACTCACAGAGGAGCTTCTTGTTGAGGAATCTGAGGTTGTAAAAGACCTTCCTGAATGGGAACTGAGGGAAGAAATTTTTTGGAAACAAAAAGCTCGAGTAGATTGGCTTCAGGAAGGGGATAGGAACACAGCCTTCTTCTATAACTCTATTAAGGCTCGTCGTAATGGTAACCTGATTACCTCTCTTGTTAATTCTCGGGGTGCCTCGCTTTCTTCTTTCAGGGATATTTCAGAAAAGACTAAGAGGTATTGTTCCTCTCTCTTCAAGGAGGATGCCCTCTCAGATGATGAGGAAGAAAAACTTATTCTAAATTGTATTCCCTCGATTGTTTCTAGAGAGATGAATGAGCACTTGATGGATCCAATTTCCCTTGAGGAGCTGAAAAGTGTTGTATTCAAGATGAAAAATGGGAAAGCCCCAGGTACGGATGGATTCTCGATTGAGTTTTATCAAGAGTTTTGGGAGTTAATCAAATTTGACCTTTTGGAAGTGGTCCGTGAGTCCCAAAAGAACAAACAGATGCTAAGGGCCCTAAATGCTACATTTGTGGTGCTTATTCCCAAGAAAGAGGGAGCGAATTCCCTGGATATGTTCAGGCCAATTGCTCTCTATAATGTTGTATATAAGATCATCACAAAAATTATTGCTGAGAGGCTGAAGATATGGTTGAGCAAAATAATCTCCGAGGAGCAAGGTGGGTTTGTTTCGGCCGACAAATCATGGATGGGGTTGTTATTGCTACAGAAGCTATTCACTCAATGGAAACTTCTAAGGAGAAAACTATGTTCATTAAGTTGGACATGGCAAAAGCCTATGACAGAGTTAGATGGTCATTTCTTTAAAAATTTCTTGCTACTTTTGGCTTTGAGGAGGAATGGATTATATGGGTGATGAGTTGTATTTCTTCTTCCTCATTCTCTGTTCTTGTTAATAACGAGACAACGGAGCTATTTGAGGCCTCAAGGGGATTGAGGCAAGGAGATCCTCTATCTCCTTATTTTTTTATCATTATGGCAGAAGGGTTGGGCAGATTACTCAAGTCTCAGGTCAGGCATGGTCTCATTCAGGGGTGGAAGTGGGATACTAGTTTGCCACATCTTTCCCACATTCAATTTGTTGATGATACTGCTTTTTTGGGAGTTGCCACTATCAAGGAAGCTGGAAACATTAGACAGTCTCTTGACATATATCTTGGTGCTTCTGGATAGGTGATTAATGAGGACAAGTCCTTTATTTTCTTCTTCAATACCCCCCTCTTATTCAAGCCGGGATTGCTCGCATTCTAAGATTCCGAGTCGGGACTCCCCCCTCATTTATCTTGGGATCCCGATTTCATCTCATCCTCTGCCTAGATCTTCTTGGCAGTCTATACTGATAAGTTTAGAAGGAAGGTAAATCAGTGGACTGTTAAATGGCTATCCTCTGTAGGTAGAGTATTGCTTTTAAAATCTGTTATTCAAGCTTTACCCATTTATAGATGTTTTGTGCAAACAACTTCTTCTTATTTCATCAAGGACATGGATGCTTTGTCAAGACAAGATTTGTGGTCTGGTAAACTTGATCAATCTAAATGGAGTTTGGTTAGATGGGATTCCATTTGTAGGCCAGTTCAAGAGGGAGGCCTTGGGTTGCGACAGGCAACTCTTTTTGGGCAGGCTTTGGCTGCGAAACTTTATTGGAGATGGTGTAACTCTCAAGATCAGATTTGGGCTAAAATATTATCTTATAAATACTTGAGAGGTATTTCTGAGGTAGATATCCCTAGAGCTAGTTTGGTTGGGAAAGGTTCTATTATCTGGGACACTCTGAAAAGAGGAGTTAATTTAATTAAGCAGGGTTTGTTCTGGATTTGCAATTGGGGATTAGATGTTCTTTTTTGGGAGGATTCTTGGGATGGCCACCCTCCTATCTTGACTCAATATCCCAGGTTACATTCCCTAAGCATTTGTTTCTTGGAAGCAGGCTGGTCTCATGTGGAGGACTTTAAAAAAATCTAGTATTTTAGAAATATGGAGATGTACAGATGGAAATATCCATAGGAATGGCCCCAATGGGGATAGGTCGAGGATAGAGAGGTGCTTGCTCTTATTCTTGTAGGGAGGTACTATTTTTCATTGAGGGATGAAGACATTCTGGCTTGGAACCCTAATCCTAATGGAACCTACTCTGTAGCCTATGGGTATCAAGTTCTTGATAAGCAAAAGTTTGGGAGTCTCCCTGTCACATGGTGGAAAAATGTGTGGAATAGATTTGCTTGGCCGAAATGTAACTTTTTTCTCTGGCTAGTAGCTCATAATAAATGCCTCACTTGGGATAACTTGAGGAAGAGGGGATTTTAGGGTCCCTCTTTATGTGTCCTTTGTGGTAAGAATGAGGATGACTCTTCTCATTTATTTTTCCAATGCTCCCTTGCCAGAGACATTTGGCACTGTTGGTGGAGTTCCTGGAACCATCCTTGTTTTCATGTGCTCTCCCTGGTGGAGTTTTGGAGTAGTCTAGGCAGACCTCCGACCAAGGCCCCCTTCCTCCAAGTGGCTTGGAATTTGGGCCCTTCTTGCATCATCTGGCAGATTTGGCTCAAATGAAACCAGTGCATTTTTTAGGGAAGTCATTTGGTCGTTCAACAGATCTGGCAAAGGATCTTGTGTATGGTTCAAGAAACTATCCATAGTAAATGTGATGTGGACCCTCATTTGGACTCTAGGGAGGAGAAGGTATGACAGGCCCTTGGTTTGTTTGGGGTTGGTGTGAATTCTTCTAGCCCTAGTAGGATTCCTTAGCTTAGCAAGAAGGTTAGGAGAGAGGGTAGATGGAGACTGCCCCCTAGAGGAGTTTTAAAAATTAATATTGATGGGTCGTCCAGGTGCAATCCTAGACATGCTGGAATTGGTGGTGTTGGGAGAGATTCTGCTGGCGTGGTCAGTTTTTTCTTTTCCATTTATAAAGATGTTCACTCCAACAATCTTATGGAAACTCTGGCGATACTTGAGGCCTTGCAAAGGGGGTTTTATCTTTGCTGGCACAGGATTCTTTGCGAGTCTGACTCTCAAATTTTGGTTAATATTTTAAACAGCAAAATATTGGAGGATGTTAATTGGAAGTTGGCCTATGTGACCATTCAGATTCTTAGAATGAGTGAAGAGTTTGAATTTATATCCTTTGTGCACATTCCAAGGGAATGGAATGGGGTTGCTAATTACCTGGTCAAAAGGGCTTTTGAGCTATTGGATACTCTGAGTATTGATAACTGGGAGAGTCTCCCGTCTAGGGATTCTCAACACCTACGGGAGTTGATCCATAAGGATGTTCAGACTTAATGTGGTTTGTTTTTTTTTTGTTTTCTTTGGGAGTTGACCCTGTCTAGTGATTTAGCCTGTCTTGTTGCTTATTTGAGTCCTGGGTGGGGGCTCAGCTGTACTTTGTAATCCATACTTTTTATCAATAAATTTTTACCCCTTTATTTAAAAAAAAAATGTCAAGTTCAAAGCAAAAAATTACTAGAAGAATTTATTATTCACAAGGGCTTCATGATAAAAGAAATAAGTCAAGATGGTATGAAAACACAAGATATTCCAAAACAAGCTAGACAGGGATTTCTCAAAGAAATAAGAAATACATTATGGAAAATTCTATGCACACTTGAAGATCTAAAAGAAATAGTAAAGAAATTAGAAAATATACTCATGAACACATCTCAAGGGAAAGGTACATGTGAAATTCATTAGAGGACTAATATTCAATATGTTTTGAATTCTAAAATGGTAGATGTAAGTTATCACACTGATTATTTAAGGACAATGAGTGCATATGGTGATACTTGTGATATACATAATAATGATTTGAGCAGTATTGATGAGATCGAAATAGTTTCTAGTAGCCAAAATAAAAAAATAGATTATTAGGGATATTACTAGAATTGATAGTAGTGATTCAAATATTGTCAATAGTTATGATGGTTCTAATAGTGACAGCCTTAGATATGTTAAGACTAAAAATATTGATAATATCTTGTGGTATTTAGATAACAACAAGGATAATAATGATATAAGCCATGTCATTGATGATCTATTTGCAAAATTTATCAATAGTATGATAGGAAATAAATATATCATGATAGGAAACAATAATTTCAAATTCATGATAAGTACTACTTACAACTTTTATGACAGATATGAAAATTTAATAAATAAGTATTAGGACAAAATTAGGCACTACTTCAATAAGGATAAAGGCAAAGATCCAAAAATGGTCAAGGCACAACATCACCATGAAGAAGAACAAGAAGTGATCAAGAAGACCAAAACAAATAAAGACAATCCCAAATAATGTAATTGGGAGGTGTTAGAGTCTATTACATTATTTGGTACCTTGTAAGTACATTGCAAAAACCTTGTAAATATTTTATAAATATGTGGTGTGAAAGAGTCTTGTAAATATCAGTCATTTAGAGTTTGTCATCATTAGAGGTTTGTCATTATTAAAGTCAATAAAATATATTTCTCTTATAAGAAATATGAAGAGTCATATCTTCCAGATTTTTGAGGAGATGAATAGTTTGATGAAGTTGGAACTTCAAGAGACTTTATAAAGGCTATATATAGAGCAAGCATATGAGATGTATGTAATGGAAATTTTAGTACTTCATTGGTACTAGAATACTAAGTGTGTGATCCATGGGAATATAGTAAGTTCATCTATTTATTTGAATACTTGTGTATATCATTGTGTAAGATTTAATATTGATCTTATTATGCATAAATAACTTACAAAATATATATATATATATATATATATATATATATATATATATATATATATATATATATATTTTTTTTTTTTTTTTTTTTTTTAAATATATATATATAGATATATAGATATATAGATAGATAGATATAGATATATAGATATGTATTATTTGTAAGGTATTGATGGACAAAAATTAGTTGTATATAAATATAGATCTTGTATTTTAAAGAAGAAATTTTTGAGGTATATTTGATGTAATATGTAAAAGTTCAACTCTACAATAGGAGTAATGGAGGGCTAAGACTTCAACGATGCAAGACGTTCTATTTGGACATAGATTTTTTTAGATAATTTTTCATTTATCCCTTCATTATCTTCCAAATTATGCTTGTAGATTTCTAGGTTTATTATAGAGGTATTTTTATCAAATGTTTTGAGTTTTGACAAATGTAAGCTTTAGTTCATAATCATTGTAGGATATACTAGTAAATATTAATAGGTATTAATTTATAGTATCCCTCCCATGGACCGATTGATAGCTAAATCCTTAGAATCACCTCCAATAGTAGATATTAGAGAGGATCTCTTATGGCAATGATCCTCGTTGATAAAAGATAAAATAGTCATGGGTAAATTTAAAGGGTCTTGGACAAGAGCTTCGACTTTGTGAAAATGAATTGATAGGAAATGGAAGTCTCTAGGAGTAAGTCTATACATTCTATTCAAAGGTTTCTTCCTGGCCATTTTCTATTCCAAGTAAGAAATAAAATAAGCAAACAAATATCCTTTCAATATCTAGTTATAAGTAAATTTCATAATAAACCAATTACATAAAAAGATAGATGGTTATTTTTAGCAAGAAGAGGACAAATAATTAAACACACTCTAGAGGAGATAAAACCAAAGTTTCGATTAAGAGTATGGGAGCTAGGGTTTAGCATAGTAATGGCAGGAGTATGGGCTGATTGAGATGGACTAGAGGAATGCTACGATGGCATAGGGTCCATCATAGAGTGTGCATGCTAGTGATGTTTTTTAATCTAAAAATAATTGGAAATAACATGATTTCCCAATGCATGTCGAGGATCATTTGTTAAAGAACAATGGATGTTTGGAACAATGTGAAGCTAGGCTAGTTCTAGTGGTTCAACTAGACTCGGTGGTGGAAGATGTGGATTATTTAACCAAGCATGCACTTATTGGTAAATTTACTGGAATCTGAATTTCTCTTTCCTTTATGGAGGCTTGGGTTAGGAAGACTTGGAACCCTGACGGTGATGTGGAGGTGATGATAAAAGCTTATACTGAGATGGGGGGTGAATAGTATAAGACCACTATTTACTTTTTTTTCCAAAATAGTACTAATCAATATAATAAATTGTAATATCAATAGCAATAACCAAAACAATGCACAAATAATCACACACAATAGAGACTAAGATTTAATGTGGTTCACCATAATATGGCTACCTCCATGGAGAAAATATTTCTTCTAAATATTTCTCAAATGATATCTTGGGAATCCTTCCTAATTACAATGTTTATGGACCTCTGTCCAAAGGAGATGTTGATCCCCTAAATCTGGTTTGTGGATCTCTATCCACAGGAGAACTCTTTCTCCTTTGCTCTAGCTGGTGATCCCCTAGAAGACACTGCCTCTACTACACTGACTGGTGGATCTCTATCCACTTGAATACTCTTGTCCTCACTCAAAATATCTATCCTCAATGTCCTGGTTGATGGATCTCTATCCACTGGAGACTCTGTCCTCTCTACTCTCTCACCTCTAAAGATCTATCTCAATTATGTACTAAATATAGTCCAATCGGTCTAGCACAACTCTACTTAACTCTTGCACTAAACACAATCCAATCGATCTAGCACAATTCCACTCAAATTTGCATTAAATACATTCCAGTCAGTCTAGCATAAATTTATCTTCAATATTTGTCCTCAAGCCTTAACTCAAGGCTTGACTCAACTCTACTAGATTTTCCCTAAAACTTAACTCAAGGTCTAAACAAATCAATCAACTCTACTCTCAAGTCTTCTCAAAGACTTATCTCAAATATTCTTTGCAAGCTTCCTCAAAAGCTCACACCAATCTATCCACAAGTCCTCTCTAGAACCTGCTCAAATCTGCTCTACAAGTCCTCTCTAGAACTTGTTCAAATATTTTCAACAGGTCCACATAGAACCTATCCAAATCTGCTCAACAAGTCCACACAGAACCTACTCAAATCTGCTCAACAACTCCACACAAAACCTGCACAACTCTGCTCAATAGGTCCACTCAGAACCTACTCAAATCTACTCAACAAGTCCACATAGAACCTACTCAAATCTGCTCAACAAGTCCACACATAACCTGCACAACTCTGCTCAACAGGTCCACTCAAAACCTACTCAAATTTGCTAAAAAATCTCATACAAAACTTGTCCAATCTCATAGAAACACAAAGAGAAATTTTAGAGACTCAATATGTTCTATACTCAATGCTCAATCATTTTCTCAACTCAAATCAATCTCATAGAAGCGCAAAGAGAATTGTTAGAGACTCAATATGTTCTATTCTCAAAACTCAATCACTTTATCAACTCAATCTCATAGAAGCATAAAGAGAATTTTTAGAGACTCAATATGTTCTATTCTAAAAACTCAATCACTTTCTCAAATCAATCTCATAGAAGCATAAAGAGAATTGTTAGAGACTCAATATGTTCTATTCTCAAAATTCAATCTCAACTCAAATCAGAATATAGTATAGTTTGTTTTATGGAACTTGATCAATCACTTCATACATCCACTTGACTAGGCTTAATCAACTCTACTCAATCAATCTCTTCAAGAAACAACTCTTTCTTTCAAACCCTAGTCCAAGCATGTACACACCAACTCAAAATATTTCCAACAATGCTCAACAACAAATCTCACATAAAAATGATACTCATGTTCTTTTCAAACTCAAGTCTAAGTCCTTTGTATAACAACTCATTTCAATAGCAATGCTCATAAAACATTCTTCATATAATAATAATACTCATGTTCTTTTCAAACCTAACTCAGGTTCTTCACATAACCAATGGCTTCAACAACAATGCTAATAAGACAAGGTTTTTAATCACAACTCTTAATTCAGAAAACCTTGAAGCATTAACTCAACCACTTTCAAAAAGAAAACCCTAATCAAATCCTTTTCACTCCAAACTTAATTTTTAATACAGTAATCAATCAACTCAACCAAGAAGGAATTTGCCCATACCTTTTGTTTGACAAGTAGTTGGTCTCACAAATCTGCCACACTCACAATTACTTCTTTGCCAATCTCAATAAGATTTAGAGGATAATTTCTTCAAAAAAACATATCACAAATATAATATCAAAATTACACCTTATCACTCCAACTTTATTAGTAATAAATATCCTCACAATAATCACAAAAATCCTTAATTCAAAATAACATACTATCCACAAAGTCTTAATCTTCTAATATTCCACAATAGCAATTTAAGACTTTTAAAAATAAAAACAGAATTCTCCTTATAACTCCTAAATGTAATTCTCAACTACCACAACTTTATTACAAAGAAACCTTTCCAAACTCAACCACTAAACAACCTTATACCTCCAACTTAGGCATTTAATTAAAATTAAAATCAAAATATTACCTTTGCCTTTGGAGGAAATCGAACCCCTGATGTTCCCCCTATGAGCGCCCTAACAACGGCCAAAGTCACTGCACAAGACAAGTGCTTGTTGAGATTAATGAAGCACCATGTGCTTCTTAATCTCCACTCTCTCCTTCCACTTTGGAAAAAGAACGTGTGTTGTAGGTACTTTACGAAACACGCCTCATGATGCACCCACCATGATTCAAACACGAACTCCCTTGCAAGCTAGCACTTTTGCACTTTCCAAAATGCCACTAGACCACGTTTTCTTATGCAACTTTAAAAATCAAAGCTTCCTCCCTTCAAAATTTTGTTGTCACATTTTTTGCATACACTTACGAGCTCTTACTTTCGTAGGCCAATCTTTTTACTTTAGAGCAAGGATGATAAATTTAAAATTTAGGCATAGTATTTATATGCTTCCTCTATTACTTTGAAAATGATGGTGCTTTCCTTGTTTTTTCTATGATGTTGGTGGAGATCATAAAGGATTTGAATGCCTTTGGTCTTAAACCCAACCTTTGGGTTTATTAAGATATCTTTAGACTTTATAAAACCCACTCTTTGCATTATAAAATATTATAATAAAAATTATAAATATTTTATTTGGGTTTTCACCATGGCACATTTAATATTATAATAACCATTATTATAATATTATACCTTTGATAAAGTACCTTTAATATTTATTTATAAAATTTAAATTCTCACTAAATTTAAATAATTTATAAAATAAATATTATAACTCCTTTTTACTTCGTCTTTTGCAATTGTTTCACTTGATCTTTGGCCTTCTTCCTGGACATCAAATAACCATTTTATCCCCTTTGTTTCCTGCTAAAATATTTGGTACTAATAATGACTTCATCTGGTGACATCAATGACAATTTTGACTTAGGGACTCAAAATGTCCAACAATCTCCCCATTTTTCATTGATTGTAACCCATAATCTTCTTACCAAAATCTAACATTTCTTTTTATTCTGCTCCCCTTGGGAAATTGCTCCCCCTAGCTCAATGCTCTCTCAAATATCAAATATTTCCTCATTACAAAAACACATCAATGGCAAACGGTCACCTTTGGGTCTCGGGGCTAAGAATGAACCTCTTAACTTAGCCCCTCCTCCACCTCCTCATGAGGTGGTTAATTCTGGGGTGGGAGTGTTTCTACTTCCTGAAAGCACTATTCTTTACCTTTATTCTTTTACCTTCTTTTCTGAGTTTCCTGAATCCTCTGACTATTTCTATCCAATTCATCATCCCTGTTACTGTCATCATTCATGTTCCTATTCCTTTTCTTGTTCACATCTAGGTTCATGTTCCTATTCTCATCCATGTTCAAGTTCTTGTTCCTGTTCCTGTTCCTGTTCCTGTTCCTGTTCCTGTTCCTGTTCCTGTTCCTGTTCCTGTTCCTATTCCTATTCCTGTTCTTGTTCTTATTCTTGTTCTTGTTCCTATTCCTGTTCCTGTTCCTATTCCTGTTCCTGTTCCTATTCCTGTTCATGTTCCTGTTCCTGTTCCTGTTCCTGTTCCTATTCTTGTTCCTGTTCTTGTTCCTGTTCCTATTCCTAGTCTTGTTCCTATTCATGTTCTTGTTCATGTTCCTGTTCCTGTTCATACATGTTTTTGGAATGTCTGCTCTACATCACTTTATTGTGTGACCATTATTATTGCACTTATAACACTTAATGATATTATTCCTTGGAGGTGCAAATGTCTTAGGATTTTTCCTAGTGAAGTCATATCCTCTTATTTCAAGAACCCTACAATTCATTACCTTGTGACCAAACTGATTACATGAGTAGAAATACCCATTGAAAATTTTTCCATTCCCATATTTATTTATTTTATGTGACCTGCATTGTGAAGCCATCTGCCCGAACCTGTGACATGAAAAATATCTTTCATTGAAGCTTCCCTGTTTTGACCTCATTGGTCTCTTGTTCTTATTGTTGTTCCATCTGTATCTTCTTTGTGCATTGTTCCTATCTTTGTTAAACTCTCTATTGCCCAACTCTTCCTCTGATTTCTTACTTTCTTTTACATTGTCTTCTTCTGAAGTATATTCATTTGAAGTTTCCTCTTCAAAACTTAAAGTTGACTCTCCTTCCTATTTCTTTTGAGTTTGTTCAAAACCAAGACCTATTTTTTTTGTTGACCTTCTTTGTACCTTGACTATCTTATACATAATATTTGAGCTATTCCTGAATCCTTTCATCTTAATCTTGGAGTCCTCTAAATATTCTTTTAGTAGTGCCACTTCTTATGCTAACTTCTCACATTCCAAGATCTTTGCTTCTAACTTATCTTTGAACCTTTTTTCCTTAGCCTTTTATTTTTCTAAATCCTCTATGAGCAATCTTCTCTCTTCATCACATTCTTGAAATTTAATTTTAGGTTTAGAGTGTTGTGTTCGTTGGATGCTCCTACATCAGAAAACCATGGTGGATTCAAAAGTGACTTTCACCTCTGTACTGTTCTGTCACCTTCTTTTTAAATGGGATTGTACAAGCTCTCCAAGCTTTAGCAAAATCTGGGTCTTCAGGGTACAAACCCTTAATTTCTTCAAACCCCACAACTTCCACTCTCATTATTTTCAACAAACTCTTTTCATCCATCTCCTTCAGTGGCTTTAGTTTATGGTGCACTCCTTTGTTTGTTAGGGAGTAAGTGTTGGCATGTCCATCATGGACTACACGACGATCAAACTGCCATGGTCTTCCTAACAACATATGGAAAGCATCCATAGGCAGGATATCACATAGGACCTCATCCTGGTATCTCCCAATATTAAACTTGACTAAGGACTGTTCACTGACCAATGCCCTATGGTCCTTCCACAACTATGCAATTTGATATGGATGCGGGTGTCTCCTCCTCTCTAGCTGTAACTTAGTAACCATTTCTTCAGAGACCAAGTTATCAGTACTATCATTATCTATAATAACATTACAGACCTTACCTAAACATTTGCACCTTGTGCAGAACAGACTCCTCCTCTGGTCTGGTTCTTTCTCCTCATTCAACAAGGTTCTCCTTGTGACCATAACTTCTCCTCTCTTTGCTTCCTTGAAATGTTTTGATTCAGCACCTTCATCTGCTATAGCAGCTCTGGCATGACCCTCAGGTCTCTTATTCATCCTCTCTTGGTGTTGGGGACACTCATATGCCCGATGTCCTCCTTCTCCATAGTTGAAGCAGGTTCCACGAAACCCTCTTTCTCCATTTTCTTGACTATATCTACCTCTCCCTCTTGGGTAGTTGTTCTGACCACGGGATCTGTAATCATTATCTCCCTTCTAATCCTGAGTGCTGCTAGCTTCTTCTTTATTCTCATCTCGTCCTCCATCTATTCTTCCACTATTTCTTTCTCCATGACCTCTTCCTTTTTGCTTACCCTCAAACCTTATGTTCAGCTTCTCTTCAACTTTTAGAGCAAACTAGTAAGCATCCTCAATGGTGCTCATCCTAACTAGACTCAACTCTTCTTGAATACTGGTTCTCAATCCATTGATGTAACGGGCTACCTTATCCTTGTTAGCCTCATAATGGCCAGTTCTGATTGAGATCTTGTAAAACTCCTCTGTATATTCTTTGACAGATTTGCTTGACTGTCTCAAACTCTGTATTTTCCTCAACAAATCCAATTCGTAATCTGTGGGAATAAACTATCTCTTAAACTTCTCTACCATTCGATCCCATCTAGTTATCTTTTCCTTTCCTCCTCTATTTCTTTCTAGCTACACTCCTTTCCACCATATGCTAGCATGGACTTTCAACTTCATTTTTGCAAACTTGATCCGATCTGGATCTACAACCTCCTCATACTCAAAATACTCCTCCATATCATTGATCCAATCAATCAACTCCTCTGGATTGAGATTCCTAGAATACGTGGAGACATCAAACTTTGGCTTCTTCCCGATCCGAGATATGGCCTTAAATAATCTAGCTTCTACAGGATCCATTGCTTCTTCATCTGACGGATCATCAACCTCCCAAGCTTCATCTTCACTACGGTCTTCTCTCCTTGGCTCAACCCCTCTTCGCAACTCCTATTGCAGGGCTTGCACTTACCTCTATAAAGCTTTGAAATCTCCTTCCAGTACCACATTTCTCCCACCACCATAGTTTCTTCGTGGAGGCATTCTTCTTCGCTCTCTTCTCACAACCTTTCCATAGATCCTGGTGCAAAATACCTCACTTTCGACGATCTGCTCACACACTCAAGAACCCCAAGCTCTGATACCACTTGATGGGGAGCTAGAATATCTCTTTCAATTCTCATTCAAAAACTTGGAAAAGATTTACAGAAAATGGCAACAATATGCCAAATAAACTCCCTTATTTCGAAAGATGGTTTTTTTTCTTTACAGCATTTCCTGCCCTGGAATAAAAATAGCCCAAATAGGTCCAAAATGGCCCTCTTGCCTTCAAATCTGCAACTCTGTCTTAGCAATTTCCCCCAATTCACAAAACACATGCTTATTGCCCATGCAGAAATCATCGTCTTGCCCCCTCTCGAATTCTCCAAGCAACCCTCCTTTTATAACAATCCTTTCTCTTCGTAAATCCAGTTGTAACTCCTCCTTTAATATTCTCATACGCCACTTGTCAATTGTAACACCTTCTTTCATATTCTCATCTGCCACTTTTCAATTGTAACTCCTTCTTTATGTAACTCCTTTTGTATATATTTAGATAAGGCATTTCGTCAAACACGTCACATGCAAATAATTGACACCATGTTCTCCTACCATGATTGTTTGTTTTCTTGGTCATGACTGTTCATTTTCTCCTTCGATGACTGTTCGTTTTCTCTTTGCATGACTGTTCATTTTCTTTTCCATGACTGTTCGTTTCTATTTTGAGGCTCTTCTTGAGTTGCAAAAATGCAACATGTCGCGATATCGTGACACTTTTGTTACTCTGCCTACCTGCCCTTTTTGAGTCACAAAAGTGCGACATGTCGCAATATCACGACACTTTTGTTTCTCTGCCTGCCTACCCTTTTCGAGTCATGAAAATACGATATATCACGATATCGCGACACTTTTTCTTTCTCTACCTACTTGCCCTTTTCGAATCACGAAAATGCGACATGTCGTGATATCGCGACACTTTTTCTTTCTCTACCTGCCTGCCCTTTTTGAGTCATGAAAATGCGACATGTCGCGATATCACGACACTTTTTCTTTCTCTACCTGCCTGCCCTTTTCGAGTTGTGAAAATGTGACATGTCGCGATATCGTGACACTTCTTCTTTATTGCTCTTTCTCCTCGCTTTGGACCATAAAAATGCAACATGTCACGATATCGCGACACTTTTTCTTCTTTGTGGTGTTTTTTCCTTTCGTTGGATGCTCCTGCATCACTATAGTAGAGATCTTTTCACTGTACCTTTTTAGAAGAGTTCTCAATATCTTATCACAAGCATCAGATTCATCAACCTTGATTTCAAGATTTCTCATCTCGTGTACAAGTTCATCAATCTTACTGAGATAGCCACGAATATTTTCATTATCTTGCATTCTTAGAATTTCAAATTCTCCTTTGAGATTTTTTATCTTAGCTTTCCTAACACCTTTATCTCCTTCATATATGTCATGTAGTAGTTCCCACATTTTTTTTGTTTTATAATCCATAACCTTCATATATTTTGATCTACGCAACCCTTTTATAATTACATTCATAGCTCTTGAATTTGCATGCATTAGAAGATTACATTCCTTATCTGTAGGATGATTTACTATTAATCATATCCAAGTTCCACTACATCCCAAACTTCATTGCCAAGTGCCATCAAGTGAAACCTCATCAGCATACACCAATACAAGAAATCACTTCCATCAAAGACTGGTACTAAATTATTGATGGACCCGTCCCTTTGATCCTTTTGATCCATTGTGTTCTTGACCATTTTTCCTTCAAGTTATCAAACTCTTCTGAAGGAACCTTCTCTGATGCCACTTGAAGAACACAATATTATAATGAGAGGGGGGTGAACAGTATAAGATCACTTTTTACTTTTCTTTCCCAAACAACATTAATCAATATAATCAATGGTAATATCAATAGCAATAACAAAAGTAATGCACAAATCATCACACACAATAGAGACAAATATTTAATGCAGTTCACCCAAATATGGCTACCTCCACGGAGAAAATATTTCTTCTAAATATTTCTCAAATGATATCTTGGGAATCCTTCCCAATTACAATATTTATGGACCTCTAATTAAAGGAGATGTTGATCCCCTAAATCTTGTTTGTGGATCTCTATCCACAGGAGAACTCTTTCTCCTCTACTTTGGTTGGTGATCCTCTAGAAGACACTACCTCCACTACACTAACTGGTGGATCTCTCTCCACTTGAAGACTTATTCTCACTCAAAAGACCTATTCTCAATGTCCTAGTTGATGGATCTCTATCCACTGGAGACTCTATCCTCTCTACTCTGTCATCTCCAAATCTCTATCTCAATTTTTTACTAAACACGGTCTAGTCAGTCTAGCACAGCTCTACTCAACTCTTGCACTAAACACAGTCCATTCGGTCTAGCACAAGTCCACTCAAATCTACACTAAACATAATCTAGTTGGTCTAGCACAAATCTATCTTCAATATTTGTCCTCAAGACTTAACTCAAGGCTTGACTCAACTCTGCTAGATCTGCCCCAAACCTTAACTCAAGGTCTAAATAAATCAATCAACTCTACTCTCAAGTCTTCTCAAAGACTTATCTCAAATATGCTTTGCAAGATTCCACAAAATATCACACCAATTTGTCCACAAGTCCTCTCTAGAACCTACTCAAATATGCTCTACAAGTCCTCTCTAGAACTTGTTCAAATCTATTCAACAGGTCCACATAGAACCTGTCCAAATCTTCTCAACAGGTCCATAGAAAACCTACTTAAATCTACTCAATAGGTCCACAGAACCTGCACAAATCTGCTCAACAGGTCCACTCATAACTTGCTCAAATTTGCTCAACAAGTCCACATAGAACCTACTTAAATTTACTCAATAGATCCACACAGAACATGCACAACTCTTCTCAAAAGTTCCACTCAAAACCTACTCAAATCTGCTCAACAAGATCACACATAACTTGTTCAATCTCATAGAAACATAAAGATAATTGATACATACTCAGTATGTTCTATACTCAATGCTCAATCATTTTCTCAACTCAAATCAATCTCATAGAAGCATAAAGAGAATTTTTAGAGATTCAATATGTTCTATTCTAAAAACTCAATCACTTTCTTGTTGGCAATTTTGGGTACCTTGAGTACATTGCCTTTGCTCAAGTATAGTTGTTGTCATTGATGTCAAAGGAGCTCTTGGTAGTTGTTGTCTTTGATGTCAAGGAGTTCTTGAAGCAATTTGATTAGTTGTCTAAGTATGTGTTTTGATGAAGGTTTCAGCTGGTCAGTAAGTCTCCAAGAAAATCAGAGTAGCCCAGTTGCCAAAAATCTAGAAAAAGATAAGTTAGAAAAAGGTTGCAGGCTGCTGGAAAAACTGTCGCGATTTCGCGACATGTTTGAGGAGAGAGAAAGCGCTGGAAAACTGTCACGATTTCGCGACATGTTGGAAGGAGAGAGAAAGCTGGAAAAACTGTCGTGATTTCGTGACATGTTTGAGGAGAGAGAAAGTGTAGGAAAACTGTCGTGATTTCGCGACATGCAGAAGTAGAGGCAAAGTTGAGTTGAAAAGTGTCACGATTTCACGACAAGTTGAGATGAGCTGCGGCAAAAGCGTCACGATTTCATGACATGTTCTCGCTTTCACGAGCAGTTGGTAGAAAAGTGCTTAAGGCAAAAAGCGTCACGATTTCGTGACATGTTCCAGTTTCACGAGCAGTTGGCAGAAAAGTGCTTAAGGCAGCAAAAGCATCGCGATTTCATGACATGTTCCATTTTCGCTAGTGCAAACCGAGGAAAGGTTGAAGAAGCAAGAAGTGTCATGATTTCATGACAGAGTTGCTGATGACGTCAGCAAAAGCAAATGTGTCATGATTTCATGACAAGAGAGAGGAAGGCCTTGTAGACTAAAGCGTCATGATTTCATGACAAGAATCATGATGACATCAGCAAAAGCAAATGTGTCACGATTTCATGACAAGAGCAGAGAGGAAGGCCTTAGACTAAAGCGTCACGATTTTTGACAAGAATCATGATGAGCAGGTTTAGAGGGAGTGTCATGATTTCATGACAACAAGCTAGCGAAAGTGTACAGCAGGCTGTAGTGTCACGATTTCATGACAACAAACCAAAGAAGGCACACGACAGGCAGTAGTGTCACGATTTCATGACAACAAGTAATACAAGGTGTACGACAGACAAAGGCATAGCGATATCGTGACATGTTTGAGTTTCACGCTAGGAAAGCTACGAACAAAGAGGCGGTTGAAGCCGACGGAGTTAACCTTTGTCGACGAAGTGTAAGGTTGTGCAGCCGACGATTGTTTTAAGGATATACAACCGACTAAGATCAAGAATTTAATCATGAATTATTGCTATAAAAGGAGGACTATTTTTGAGTTTCAAGTATCGAATGTGAGTGTCAAGTTTGCGCAAGTGAAGTCTATTGTGCGCAAAGAGCAGTCGTATCGAATCGATCGAAGTGTGCGTTTGTAAGTGCGACTTTCGCAGAAGCAGAGTGTGGGAAGAAGTTCGATCGAGGAGAAGCAGACTGTGCGAAGAGGGTGCTGTTGTGGCTGCACATAGGCGCATAAGTTGTTGTGCGATCGAGTGCTACAGTATTTACATAAAGACTATGCTACCGTGTTTGCAAAGAAAGCAGTGAAGATAGTGCTATGTTTTCTAGAAGACAAACAAGTTGATTAAGTGTCGTCGTAGTTGCACGATCAGTGAAAAATTGATTTTCAACCAAGTGCAGAAAAGAACAAAGGAAGAGGACAATTGTGCCAGACCGAAGGACTATGTTTGGTGCAGATAAGAGGACCAGCTTTGCAGTGACAGAGTTGAGGACAGAGATCTCCAGCCAGAGCAGGGAAGACAGGTGTCTTCTGTGGATAGAGTTCCACTTGCTAAGGGCAAAGGAGATAGAGGTCTTCTAGAGGATCACCAACAAAGTAGAATTAGGGGAAGGTATCTCCTTTGAGCCGAGGCTCATAAACATTGTAATCGGGAAGGATTCCCAGAGGATTTTGATATAACTTTTTAGAGGAAAGTTTTATCCGTGGAGTAGCCCACCTTGGGTGAACCACGTTAAATGGGTCTTCTATGTGTGATGCTTTCTGTCTTGTTTAATATTATGTTGATGCCACTGCTATCTGAAATTAAAATTATTAAATGGTTAAGTCTTATACTGTTCACCCCCCCTCTTAGTATAAGTTCATGTTCTTCAATTGGTATCAGAGCAGGTCTCTCCAGAAAAAGCCTAATAGCTTGGAGAAGGATCTAACAGAGGAACATATAAATTCAGAAAAGGTTGAATTCGATCTCAAGAGTGAATTCTTCTTGGCCTTGAGAAAGCTTGAGAAACTCAGGGAAGAGAATTCTGTCCTCAAGCAGCATTGTCAGGAAAAAGAGATAGCAAGATCAGAATTGGCTCAAAGTGTTATAGATTTCAAAATTCTAGCTGAAGAAGGGAAGAAGATTGAACAAGTTCTAACAGAGGTTCTAAAAGGAAAGGTAGCTGATTGTGAGAAACTAGAAGGAGAGATTATGTCTCTTAGAGTGAAGTTAGAACAATCAACTCTCAGATAGAATATTTCATGTGAAAAGAAGGATGGCATCACCATTCATGAAATAGGGTCTTCAAGCAAGAACAATCTTCACTCTGAAGAGCAATGGATTCCAGTTGATCGCAAAAAGAACAAACTTCCAAGGTATCAAAACAGGTTACATAATACCTTTCATGGATATTGTTTTTCCTGTAAAAAATTTGGTCACATAGCTATGCATTGCAATAAATCTCTGAAGAGTCATAGTAAGGAAAATGTTAACTCATTTGCACCTCTTATGAATAAAAATATCATGTGTTACAAGTGCAAGAATTTTGGGCATATAGCAAGGATGTGCAGTTTGGATAGATTTAGTTTTGAGTTCTCAAAAAGGAGGAATGAGATAAAATCTAAGTCAATGATAGTTCAAACCGCTTTTCATGCTCAAGACAAAGTAGAAAAATGGTATCTTGATAGTGGCTATTCAAAACATATGACTGGTGAAAAAGAAAAATTTTTGTCTTTTAAAGAAGCAAACAGAGGAACAGTCAGTTTTGGAGATAACAGGTCCGCAAAGATCTGTGGTAAAGGGACTCTTAGTTTGGATGGGAAATCCAAAACAGAAAACGTGCTTTATGTAGAAGGGCTAAGACATAATCTGCTTAGTGTGAGTCAACTTTGTGATCAAGGGCACATAGTATCTTTCTTTTCAGATAGATGTGAGATAAGTAAAGAATTAAATGGAAAACTTATTGCTAGGGCTACAAGGACTCCAAACAATCTTTACATGCTGAGTGAGATAAAAAGAGAAAAATGCTTTCTAACTCAAGAAGATGAGAGTTGGTTGTGGCATAAAATATTGGGACATTTGAGTTTTGATAATCTGGTCAATATTAGTAACAAGGAAGCAGTTAGAGACTTGCCCAAAATAAAAAGGCCCCAAAACATCATTTGCGGTCCTTGTCAACATGGTAAACAGACTAGAACCAGTTTCAAATCGAAAGGGTATACATCTTCCAAACCCTTGGATCTTATTCATACTGATTTGTGTGGCCCCACCAGAACTCAGAGCATTCAGGGAGATAGCTATTTCATGTTGTTTATAGATGATTACTCAAGAATGACTTGGGTTACTTTTCTCAAAGAAAAATCTCAAGCTTTTGAAAAATTTAAAGTTTTTAAAGAAATGATTGAAAATGAGACTGACAAGAGAATCAAATGCTTAAGATCAGATAGAGGAGGAGAGTTCACTTCAAATGAATTTGTGGAATACTGTGAACAACACGAAATCAAAAGAGAATATTCAACAGCAAGAACTCCTCAACAAAATGGAGTAGTTGAAAGAAAAAATAGAACTATTGAAAATATGGCTAGAGCAATGTTAGATGAGTCAAAACTTTCAGATGGTTTTTGGAGAGAAGCAGTAAATACAAGCAGTCCACATCATTACCAGGGCTCAACTCAGAGTCAATCATCATAAAACTCCCTATGAGCTGTGGAAAGGAAGACCAGCTACAGTTAAACACTTCAAAGTGTTCGGGAGTAAGTGCTTCATCAGAAGGGAAGATCAAAATCTGGGTAAGTTTGATCCTAGGTGTGATGAGGGAATTTTTCTTGGATATTCCAAGCAAAAGTAAGGCCTACAGATGCTTCAACAAAAGAACTCATACAGTTGTAGAGAGCATAAATGTAACAGTAGATGAAAAGACAGGGATAAGAGAACCAGTCAAGGAACTCAATGATGGAATCTGTCAAGAAGAATTCAGAGAAGTGTCAGATGAAGAAGAGGAAAGACAACAACTGCTTCCCAAAACTCCTTCACGGTATGTTCAGAAACATCATCCCAAAGACTTGATCATTGGTGATCCAAATAGCAGGAAAACAAGAAGAAGAGTCATTCCTTCACATGAATCTGCGAATGTTTCATTGTTATCTCAGATTGAGCCAAAAAAATTTAGTGAAGCATGTACAGATGATTTTTGGGTAAAAGCAATGGATGAAGAGCTAAATCAAATAGAGAAAAGTGAAACCTGGGATTTGGTTCCAAGACCTAAGAACAAGAATGTCATTGGCACAAAATGGGTATTCAGAAATAAACTTAATGAGGATGGAAATATTGTCAGGAACAAAGCCAGGTTAGTCTGTAAAGGGTATGCTCAAGTCGAAGGTGTTGATTTCGAAGAGACGTTTGCGCCTGTTGCTCGTCTTGAAGCGATCATAATGTTTTTGGCCCTGTCTAGTTTCAAATATTTCAAAGTGTTTCAAATGGATGTAAAGTCTGCTTTTCTAAATGGGGTGTTGGATGAAGAAGTCTATATAGAACAGCCAGAAGGTGTGTCTCTCTCGTAACAGCCAGACTATGTGTGTAAACTGAAAAAGGCACTCGTACGGGTTAAAGCAAGCACCCGGGGCTTGGTACTCAAGACTTGACGGGTATCTTTATGAACAAGGATTCAGGAAAGGCATGGCAGATAGCAACTTGTACATTAAGAATAAAGGTGATGATATGATTATCATAGTTGTCTATGTCGATGACATTATTTTCGGGGGAAATAATACTCAGATGTGCAAAGTTTTTGCTAACACCATGCAAAAGGAATTCGAGATGTCTATGATTGGAGAGTCTGTCATTCTTTTTAGGACTGCAGATTGCGCAATCAAAAGATGGTATATTTCTCTCTCAAGAAAAGTATATCAAAGAGATGTTAAAAAAATTTGGGATGATGGACAGCAAACCCGTATGTACTCCAATGATTACAGGGTGCAATCTGAGTAAGGATGATGAATCTCCAGCGGCAGATCAAAAATTGTACAGATCTATGATTGGCAGTTTACTATACAGTACAGCTACCAGACCGGATATCATGCAGGCCGTTGGATTAGTAGCAAGATTTCAGGTAGCTCCAAAAGAATCTCATGTTATAGCAGTCAAGAGGATATTCAGATATTTGAAGGGCACTGTGGAGTTTGGGCTTTGGTATCCCAAAGGCGATGATTTCACCCTCACAGCCTATACAGATGCAGATTGGGCAGGCAGTATTGATGATAGAAAAAGCACTAGTGGTGGAGCATTCTTTTTGGGAAAGAGTCTGGTTTCTTGGCTGAGTAAGAAACAACCTTCAGTTTCCTTATCTACAACAGAAGCTGAATACATAGCAGCAGTGGCTGGGTGCACTCAGGTTTTATGGATGAAAACAACCTTGGAGGATTTCAAAGTCAAGCATGAACAACCTATCCCTATTCTTTGTGATAATTCAAGTGCCATAAGTATCTCTAAAAATCTGGTAATGCACTCAAGGACGAAGCACATTTCTATCAAATATCATTTTCTAAGGGAGAAAGTGCAAGAGAAGCAAGTCAAGCTAGAGTATGTACCCACTAAAGAGCAGATTGCAGATATCTTCACCAAACCCCTTCCAAGAGATACGTTTGAGTATCTAAGGGAGAAATTGGGAGTTGTACTCTCACCTCAAGATTAATCACCTCATCGGGAGGTGGGGGAGGGACTAAGCTAAGAGACTCATTCTTAGTCCCGAGCCCCAAAGGTGACCCTTTGCCATTGATGACAAAGGGGGAGAGATATGAGTAAGGGGGAGAGATATGTAAGGGGAAGTGCTTCAAGTGAAGAGAAGAGCTTCAAGTCAGGGGGAGCAAAAACTTCAATTGCAGAATTCTCAGTTGATGGATCAGTTGGTTCAGTTTTGGCTCTTGAGATATGTTTTTAGTTAAGGGTTGCCATCAATGACAAAGGGGGAGATTGTTGGCAATTTTGGGTACCTTGAGTACATTGCCTTTGCTCAAGTATAGTTGTTGTCATTGATGTCAAAGGAGCTCTTGGTAGTTGTTGTCTTTGATGTCAAGGAGTTCTTGAAGCAATTTGATTTGTTGTCTAAGTATGTGTTTTGATGAAGGTTTCAGCTGGTCAGTAAGTCTCCAAGAAAATCAGAGTAGCCCAGTTGCAAAAAGATCAAGAAAAAGATAAGTTAGAAAAAGGTTGCAGGCTGCTAGAAAAACTGTCGCGATTTCGCGACATGTTTGAGGAGAGAGAAAGCACTAGCAAAACTATCACGATTTCGCGACATGTTTGAGGAGAGAGAAAGCATTGGAAAAACTGTCATGATTTCATGACATGTTTGAGGAGAGAGAAAGCATTGGCAAATCTGTCATGATTTCGTGACAATTGAGAAGGCGGAGTGAAAGAGAAAGTGTCACGATTTCACGACAAGTTGAGTTGGCAGTTGTACGGAAAGTGTCACGATTTCGCGACATGTTTCGTTTCTGAGAGTTGAAAGTGTTAAGGCAAAAGCGTCACGATTTCATGACATGTTCCAGTTTCAGAGAGTAAAAAGAGCTTAAGGCAGCGAAAGCGTCGCGATTTCGTGACATGTTCCAGTTTTCGCTAGTGCAAACGAGGAAAGGTTGAAGAAGCAAGAAGTGTCACGATTTCGCGAGAAAGTCACGTTCAACAAGAGCAAGAGGAAGGTTAGAGAAAAGCATCGTGATTTCACGACAAAAATGATGAAAAAAGCAAATGTGTCATGATTTCATGACAAGAGCGAGGAAGGCCTTGGAGACTAAAGCATTGATTTCATGACAAGAATCATGATGACATCAGAAAAGCAAATGTGTCATGATTTCACGACAAGAGCAGAGAGGAAGGCCTTGCAATAAAGCATCGTGATTTCACGACAAGAATCATGATGACGTCAGCAAAGTCAGGGAGTGTCACGATTTCATGACAAAGCTCAAGCAAGGTGTAAGGTAGTGTCACGATTTCGTGACAACAAGCTAGCGAAAGTGTACGATAGGCTGTAGTGTCACGATTTCGTGACAACAAACCAAAGAAGGCGCACGACAGGTAGTAGTGTCATGATTTCATGATAGCAAGTAATACAAGGTGTACGGTAGACAAAGGCGTAGCGATATCGTGACATGTTTGAGTTTCGCACTAGAAAAGCTATAGAACAACAGAGGCGGTTGAAGCCGACGGAGTTAACCTTTGCCGACGAAGTGTAAGGTTGTGCAGCCGATGATTGTTTTAAGGATATACAGCCGACTAAGATCAAGAATTTAATCATGAATTATTGCTATAAAAGGAGGACTATTTTCGAGTTTCAAGTGTCGAATGTGAGTGTCGATTTTGCGCAAGTGAAGTCTGTTGTGCGCAAAGAGCAGTCGTATCGAATCGATCGAAGTGTGCGTTCGAAGTGCGACTTTCGTAGAAGCAGAGTGCGGGGAGAAGTTCGATCGAGGAGAAGCAGACTGTGTGAAGAGGGTGTTGTTGTGGTTGCACATAGGCGCATAAGTTGTTGTGCGATAGAAGTGCTACAGTATTTCATAAATACTGTGCTTCTTTGTTTTCATAGAAACACATGAAGTCTGTGCTACTGTGTTTTCACATAAACAAACAAGTTGATTAAGTGTTGTTGTATTTGCACAGTCAATGAAAAGTTGTTTTCAACCAAGTGCAGAAAAGAATAGAGGAAGAGGACAATTGTGCTAGACCGAAGGACTGTGTTTGGTGCAGATAAGAGGACCAGATTTGCAGTGACAGAGTTGAGGACAGAGATCTCCAGCCAGAGCAAGGAAGACAGGTGTCTTCTGTGGATAGAGTTCCACTTGCTAAGGGCAAAGGAGATAGAGGTCTTCTAGAGGATCACCAGCAAAGCAGAATTAGGGGAAGGTATCTCCTTTGAGCCGAGGCTCATAAACATTGTAATCGGGAAGGATTCCCAGAGGATTTTGATATAACTTTTTAGAGGAAAGTTTTATCCGTGGAGTAGCCCACCTTGGGTGAACCACGTTAAATGGGTCTTCTATGTGTGATGCTTTCTGTCTTGTTTAATATTATGTTGATGCCACTCGCTATCTGAAATTAAAATTATTAAATGGTTAAGTCTTATACTGTTCACCCCCCCTCTCAGTATAAGTTCATGTTCTTCATTTCTCAACTCAATCTCATAAAAGCATAAAGATAATTGTTAGAGACTCAATATGTTCTGTTCTCAAAACTCAATCTCAACTCAAATCAGAATATAGTATAATTTTTTTATGGAACTTGATCAATCACTTCATACATCCACTTGACTAGGCTTAATCAACTCTACTCAACCAATCTCTTCAAGAAACAACTCTTTCTTTAAAACCCTTGTCCAAGCATGTACACACCAACTCAAAATATTTCCAACAATGCTCAACAACAAATCTCACATAACAATGATACTCATGTTCTTTTCAAACTCAAGTCTAATTCCTTTGCATAACAACTCATTTCAATAACAATGCTCATAAAATATTGTTCATATAACAATGATACTCATGGCCTTTTTAAACCTAACTTAGGTTCTTCACATAACCAATGGCTTCAACAAAAATGCTAATATGACAAGGTTTCTAATCACAACTCTTAATTCATAAAACCTTGAAGCATTAACTCAACCACTTTCAAAAAGAAAACCCTAATCAAATCCTTTTCACTCCAAAATTAATATTCAATACAGCAATCAATCAACTCAACCAAGAAGGAATTTACCCATATTTTTTGTTTGACAAGTAGTTGGTCTCACAAATCTGCCACACTCACAATTACTTCTTTGCCAATCTCAATAAGGGTTAGAGGATAATTTTCTTCAACAAAACATATCACAGATATGATATAATAATTACACCTTATTACTCTAACTTGATTAGTAATCAATATCCTCACAATAATGACAAAAACCCTTAATTCAAAATAACATAATACCCACAAAGTCTTAATCTTCTAATATTCCACGATAGCAATTTTAGACTTTTAAAAATAAAAATAGAATTATCCTTATAACTCATAAAGGTAATTCTCAACTACCACAACTTTATTACAAAGAAACCTTTCCAAACTCAACCACTAAACAACCTTATACCTCCAACTTGGGTATTTAATTAAAATTAAAATCAAAATATTACCTTTGCCTTTAGAGGGAATCGAACCCTTGATGTTGTCCCCTATGAGTGCCTTAACCACGGCCAGAGTCACCGCACGATCCAAGCACTCCTTGAGATTAATGAAGCACCACGTGCTTCTTAATCTCCACTGTCTCCTTCTACCTTGGCAAAATAACGTGCATCGTAGACGCTTCACTCAACACACCTCATGACGCACCTGTCATGATTTGAACACGAACTCCCTTGCAAGCCAATGCTTTTATGCATTTCAAAATACCACTAGACCATGTTATCTTATGCAATTTTAAAAATCAAAGCTTCCTCCCTTCAACACTTTGCTATCACATTTTTCGCATACACTTACGAGCTCTTACTTTCGCAGGCCAATCTTTTTACTTTAGATCAAGGACGATAAATTTAAACTTTAGGCATAGTGTTTATATGATTCCTCCATTACTTTGAAAATGTCAGGACTTTCCTTGTTTTTTCTATGATTTCAGCGGAGATCATAAAGGCTTTGAATGCCTTTGGTCTTAAACCCAACCTTTGGGTGTATTAAGATATCTTTAGACTTTATAAAACCCACTCTTTGCATTACAAAATATTATAATAAAAATTATAAATATTTTATTTGGGTTTTCACCATGGCACTTTTAATATTATAATAACCATTATTATAATATTATACCTTTGATAAAGTACCTTCAATATTTATTTATAAAATTTAAATTCTCACTCAATTTAAATAATTTATAAAATAAATATTATAACTCCTTTTTAACTTCTATCTTTTGCACTGTTTCACTTGATCTTTGGCCTTCTTCTTGGATAGCAAATAACCATTTCATCCCATTTGTTTCCTGTTGAAATATTTGGTATTAATGATGACTTCATCTAGTGACATCAATGACAACTTTGACTTAGGGACTCAAAATATTCAATAATCTCCCCCTTTGTCATTGATGGCAACCCATACTCTTCTTACCAAAATCTGACCTTTATTTTTATTCTGCTCCTCTTGGGACATTTCTCTCCCTCGATCAATGCTCACTCAAATATCAAATCTCTCCTCATTACACAAATCTCTCCCCCTTTGACATCAATGGAAAAGGGTCACCTTTGGGGCTCGGGGCTAAGAATGAGCCTCTTAGCTTAGCCCCTCCCCCACCTCCTCATGAGGTGGTTAATTCTGGGGTGGGAGTATTTCTACTCCCCGAAAGCACTATTCTTTACCTTTATTTGTTTCCCTTATTTTCTAAGTTTTCTAAATCCTCTAACTGTTTCTATCCAATTCATCATCCCTGTTCCTATCATCATTCATGTTCTTGTTCCTTTTCTTGTTCACATCTAGTTTCTTGTTCCTGTTCCTATTCCTGTTCCTATTCCTGTTCCTGTTCCTGTTCCTGTTCCTATTCCTGTTCCTGTTCCTGTTCCTGTTCATGTTCTTGTTCATGTCCATGTTCCTGTTCCTGATCCTACCTGTTTCTATAATGTCTACTCTACACTACTTTCTTTTGTGACCATTCTTATTGCACTTATAACACTTAATGATATTATTCCTTGGAAGTGCAAATGTCTTAGGATTTTTCCTAGTGAAGTCATATCCTCTACTTTCATGAACCCTGTAATTCATTACCGTGTGATAAAATTGATTACATGAGTAGCAATACCCATGGAAAAGCTATCTATTCCCATATTCCTGTCTTTCATGTGACCTACATTGTAAAGCCATGTGCCCAAACATGTGACATGAAAAACATCTTCCTTTGGAGCTTCCCTGTTTTGACCTCATTGGTCTCCTGTTCTAATTATTGTTCCATCTATATCTTCTTTGTGCATTTTTCCTATATTTTTTGAACTCTCTATTGTCCAAATCTTCCTCTGATGTCTGACTTTCTTTTACACTGTCTTCTTCTGAAGTATCTTCATCTAAAGTTTCCTCTTCAAGACTTAAAGTTGACTCTCCTTCCTGTTTCTTTTGAGTTTGTCCAAAACCAATACTTGTTTTGTTTTTTGACCTTCTTTGTACCTTGACTATATTATCCATAATATTTGAGCTATTCTTGAATCCTTTCATCTTGATATTGGAGTCCTCTAAATCTTATTTTAGTAGTGCCACTTCTTGTGCTAACTTCTCACATTCCAAGATATTTGCTTCTAACTTATCTTTGAACCTTTTTGCCTTAGCCTTTGATTTTTCTAAATCCTCTATGAGCAATCTTCTCTCTTCATCACATTCTTGAAACTGAATTTCAAGTTTAGAGTGTTGCTTTCTTACCTTCTTTACCATGTTAAGGGCATAGATAAGTTCTCCCTTGAGATCATATCCATTCTCTTCTGAATATTCTTCTATTTGTTTGCCTTTGTCTACATCATTAATTTCTTTTCGCTTTTCTTCTATAGGATCACTTACTTCTTCTTCTAAAGCCATTAGAATATTTTCATCTGGTCCTTCAAGTGCATTCTCATATTCATCATCGCTGAAAATATAACCATCCCTTATGCAATCATCTTTAAGATGTCCAAATTTACCACATCTAAAACACTTGAGAATAACTGAAGTCCTTTTCTTAACTGGTTCTTTTTTCTCAATCATAAATAGGACTTCATCTCTATCATTGTCTAAAAAACTAGCATCACTATAATTTGAGTACTTACTTGCATTGTCCGCATAAAAGCTCCTATTTTGTCTTTGGAATAACTTCCTTCCTTGTCTGCTTTGTCCATCGTTGCTTTTCTTTTGGTGTCTGTGTCTTTCTTATTCCCTGTACCTATGATCATATTTTTCTTCACCATTGTTGTTCTTTAGCTCTTTACAATTTGTTGTAAAATGTCCATACTTTACATAATTAAAACACTTAACATATCTTAGATCTATGGGTCTTATGGAACCTTTATCTGTTCTACCATAATTTGCTTCTTCATCACTGGATGACTCACTTCTTGATTCTGACTTCTTACCCTTTATCTTCTTGTTCGCTTTGAAAGCAGCCTCTTTCGGAGGGATAGGATCTTTTGTTCTTATCTCAAAGGTTGTAAGCATGCCAAGTAAAGAATTTCTTGTTAGGTTGTCACTATAAATTTATGTTTCTATAGCAGAGACCCTTTCACTGTACCCTTTTGGAAGAGCTATCAAGATCTTATCACAAGCATCAGATTCATCGATCTTCATTCCAAGACCTCTCATCTCATGTACAAGTTCATCAGTCTTACTGAGATAGTCACGAATATTTTCATCATCCTCCATTCTTAGGCTTTCAAATTATCCTTTGAGATTTATGATCTTAGCTTTCCTGACACCTTTATCTCCTTCATATATGTCATGCAGTAGTTCTCACATTTCTTTTGTTGTTTTACAATCCATAACCTTCATAGATTCTGATCTATGCAACCCTTTTATAATTTCATTCATAGCTCTTGAATTTGCATGCATTAGAAGCTTACCTTCCTTATCTATATGAGGATTGATTGATGAATCATATCCAAGTTCCACTGCATCCCAAACTTCATTTCCAAGTTCCATCAAGTGAAACCTCATCAACATACACCAATACAAGAAGTCACTTCCATCAAAGACTGGTACTATATTATTGATGGAACCGTCCCTTTGATCCTTTTGATCCATTGTGTTCTTGACCACTTTTTCTTCAAGCTATCAAACTCTTCTGAAGGAACCCTCTCTTATACCACTTGAAGAACACAAGCTTATAGTGAGAGGGGGTGAACAATATAATACCACATTTTACTTTTCTTTTCCAAACAATATTAATTAATATAATCAATGGCAATATCAATAGCAATAACCAAAGCAATGCACAAATCATCACACACAATAAAGACACATATTTAACGTGGTTCCTCCAAATATGGCTACCTCCACAAAGAAAATATTTGTTCTAAATATTTCTCAAATGATCTCTTGGGAACAGCGAGAGGGCTCATGGTCCTATGGGATCCAATGAGTTTTGAGGGCAGCCTGCTGTCAACCTCCAATAGGATTATCAATGTGCTGTTCCAATCCAAAACCACCAATTTTTCTTGGATTCTGTCCAATGTTTATGCTTCGAATTCTGCAATGAAGAGAGCAGAAATGTGGAAAGTTATTTCTTATATGAGGGAGAATTTTAGTAATTTTCCTTGGGTCTTAGGGGGAGACTTCAATTGTCCCCTTCATCCTTCGGGAAAAAAATGAGGGTCCGACCATTCCAATCGTAGCTTGGAGGACTTCAGAGATTTTTTCTCTACTAATAGCCTGTTTGACATCGAACTCAAAGGGACTTCCTTCACATGAAGCAATAGAAGGATTGGGAGTAGCTTGATTCAAGTCAAGCTTGATAGATTTTTCATTTCCCAAGAAGCCATTCCCACCTTGGCGGGGCTATTATTTCGACCCTACCAAGGATTGGGTCTGACCATTACCCTATTTTCTTGGAGGTAGACGATGGGCCTATTTTTAAGACCCCCTTCAAATTCGAATCCATGTGGATTTCTCACAAGGACTTCAAAGTATTAGTTTCAGCATGGTGGCAACTGAAGGTGGGAGGAAACTCTCCTAAGAGAGTGGCCTTAAAGCTCAAAATGGTCAAAGAGAAGCTGAAGGTATGGAATAAAGAGGTTTTCGACAACATTTTTGAGTCCAAAAGATCCATCTCGAAGAACCTAAAGGTTTTGGAGGAAATAATGGAACTTGAAGGTTACACTGAGGGTATAAGGGAGGAAGAGCGAAGCCTTTTGGTGGATTATCATTCTATTCTCGCAAGGGAGGAAATCTTCTGGCATCGAAAATCTCGAGACCTTTGGTTGAAGAATGGAGACTCCAACACGAGGTTTTTCCATGCATCTACCATGAGGCACAAAGGTATCAACAATATCAGAGAAGTGGCTCGCAAGGATGGGCACGTAACCAGGGAGATAGAGGAAATCAGGAGTGAAGCGGTTGACTTTTTTTAGGATTTGCTTGGCACTCCTCTCGACAGCGACTTTCAGGTCCAAAAATCTCTGCTTGCCAACTTTTCGACTAAAGTTCCCCATGAGGTAAGCGTCAAGCTTCTGGAACCTTTTTCCTCATCCGATATTAAAGAATCTTTGTTCTCCATGCAACCAGATAAGGCCCCTGGCCCCGATGGTTTTCCCCCCCATTTCTTCCAAGTCATGTGGGATGTTGTGGGTCTGTATGTGTGTGATGCTATACGGGTTATTCAAGCTTCCAGATCCATTCACCTGAAACTCAACTCCACATTTCTCGCCCTCATTCCTAAGTCTCTCGCCTATAAAAGTTTCTCTGACTATCAGCCCATCAGCCTGTGCAATTTTTTTTACAAGATTCTCACCAAGTCTATAGCCAATAGACTCAAACCCATCCTCCCTCTCTTGATTGATCCTTGTCAAGGAAGCACTGTTAAAGGCAGAAAAATTCTTGATGGTGTCATCACTATCCATGAAACTCTTCACTTTGCTTACCACTCCAAGAATGCTACTCTTTTTCTTAAGCTTTACATGAACAAAGCCTTTGACCGGGTTGATCGAAGATTCTTATGTGCAGTCCTCCTCAAGTTTGGCTTTCATCCTCACTGGATTGACCTTGTCTATAGTTGTATATCCACTCCCTTTTTTTCTTTCCTGGTCAACCGGTCCCCAGCTAGGTATTTCCAAAGTGCCAGAGGCCTCAGATAGGGCAACCCGTTGCCTCCCATCCTTTTCATTCTTCTGGCGGAGGTTCTGAGCTGGTCCATGAAAGAGGCTCTTCGTCAGAACAATATTTTTTGCATTCTGCCGACTTCTAGAGTTGAACCTACCACTCATCAGCAATTTGTGGATGACACCCTCATCTCCACTGGGGTGTCAGTTTTCCAAGCCAAATCCCTCAAGCGGATCATTTCCCGTTATGAGCAAGCTATCAGGAAAAATATCAATCATCAAGAGCAAAATCTACTTTATTAACACTCCCCTGCATAGGCAACTCCGGATTCCTAGAATTCTTGAATGCACTATTGACTCCCTGCCTACGTCCTATTTGGGGTTGCCTTTGTCTTATAATGGGCGTGCCAGTGGAGGTATGTGGAACATGATCCTGGAGCACCTTCACAGGAAACTTGGCACTTGGAAGGGCAAACTCTTGTCGCAAGCCGAGAAAGCCACCCTTACCAAAGCTTGTCTTTAGGGGATCCCAACCTACTTTATGTCGGTGTTCATGCTTCTAGATGCTATTCACTCCAAAATCAAGAAGTTTCAGAGGACCTTCCTGTGGTCTGGCAATGAAGAGAAATCTAGAATCCCTCTTGTTGCATGGGACAATGTGTGCTCGCAGATAGACCAAGGCGGCTTGGGGATGAGAAGATCAAGACTTATGAACTCAGCTCTGATCATGAAGCATGCTTGGAGGATTCTATCTAGTGACCCGGTGGAGTGGGTTAAGCTAGTCAAAAAGAAGTATCTTGGCTCCAATTCCTTTTTTGATGCTAAGACCACCCTCGTAGCATCGACTTTTTGGAAATCTATGCTCCAAACCCGTCATTTGATTAGCCTGGGAGCCTGCTGGATTTTGGGTGATGGCAACCTCATCCTCTTTTGAAAGTATAGGTGGGCGTCTGATGAAGCCCTTGGGTCGAGGGTAGACCTTGCTGGGCTGAGAGGGCTAACCGACCCAAACTCCCAACTCAGGGTGGTGGATTTCATATACCGGAGCACCCGTTTTCCTTGGTGGAAACTTCCAATCGTGGAAGGGTTTAATAATGAGGTTACCTTTCTAGAAAACATCCTCTAATCGGTTTTAATTCCATCTGTTAGGAGGATTGACATAATCATCTGGAGTGGTTCGAAGGATGGTCTTTTTTTTGTTAGATCAGCCTATGAGTTTCTTACCAGTAATACTACCCTGGATTATCGGTGGAAAACTATCTAGAGGAAAGGGGTCATCCCTAAAGTGAACTTATTTTCTTGGATCACTTTCCACAACAAATCCTTAACCATTGAAAACCTTCACAACAGGGGTTTTGCCTTCCCCAAAAGATGTTACTTGTGTCTAGCGGATTGCGAGATGAGGGATCATTTATTCCTACACTACCCTTTTTCCCACTCGGTCCTTAGCATTGTCCTATCCTCCTTCCAAATCCTCTGGTGCTCTCCCCACTCCCTTAGATATGCTTTCCATCAATGGCCTAATCCTTTCAAGAATCCTAAACTCCGCTTCCTCCTTGAGGCCTCCTTCCATCATTCCATTTGGAAAATTTGGTTAGAGCGGAATGCCAGAATCTTTGGCAGAGCCCCTAGAGTGCCTCCTTCTATCGCTCAAAGGGCCTTATCCTATGCCATTAAGAACTCTAATGTTGTTCCTAGTCCCTGTGTGATTTTCAAAAGGATGAATATCTGGCCGTTTTCAAAATTTGTTAAAAGGCCCTATCAAAGAAATGTTATTTGGACCAAGCCCCCAGTGGGGTGGATTAAATTAAACTTTGACGAAGCGGCTAAGGGTAATCTTGGGCCCGCTGGTTCTGGGGTGTTGTTAGAGATCATGATGGGAATCTTGTGATGGCCTACTGTGAAGAATTGGGCTCCCAAATGAACCACTATGCCGAAGCCCGAGGCGCTCTAAAAGGTATTCGGATCCTCTCTAAGGATCCTCGGCCTCTAATTATTGAATGTGATTCGCTCAACATTGTGAATTACCTCCTAGGCACCAAAAATCCATCCTGGAGAGTCTACAACATCGTTCTTGAGGCAAGAACGCTTCTTTCCCAATGTGGCAGGTGGAAAGCGAATCATATCTTTAGAGAAGGCAATCGTGTGGCTGACCACATGGCCAACAAAGGGTTCGCGACCATGTTTTTGATTGTGTGGTGGTCTCGCTTCCCCTTCGAGGTGGAAATATTGTCCAGAGCGGATATCCCTTCATGAGGTTTTCCTTGCGTAGATTTCAGAAGGCCCCTCTCGATGAGTATCGGGGTAGTGTGGCAGATCTATCCAATCCCTTGTGCGATTGTGGGCTCAAGTGTCTTGTGAAGCGCAGTTCTGTTTCTAAAGCTATTTGTTTTCAAGTTTCCAAGATGCACCAGACTTGGTGCCTTGTAGGCTATCAGCACATTCTTCTCCACCAAGGCGGTCTTGCTATTTTTTTTGTTCCTGGCATTGGTTCGAGGTTGGCATTTCAAAGTACCCCTTTCCAATGATGCCCACATGTGTTTGGGACATTGGCGGTGTGCGGGAATGTTTGGGCTTGGATCTTGCCAAATCCTTCCTTGGATTTAGCATGCTCTTCCCTGTCCTTCCCATGCATGCATGGAGGACGATTTTATGACAAAAGGAATGGCAAGACCATGTGGCACATTTATACAGAGGATGGGTGAGATCATGATCTGCGTGGAACCTTTCCTTTTTGTCCTTGGCTTGCGACGTTGGATCGGGGTCGATCATGGGTGGTGGCTCACGGTCAGATTTATCCTCCCCCTCTCATTTTATATTTGCAATTTTTTGTTTCAATATCTATTTTTGGAGTATTTTGTAGGTGGTTAACCATGGTTGGTCCCTTCATCGAGCCCTCTACCCTATCCCTTTGTGATGAGGCGTGCATGTTCATGAAAGCTAAGAAGTTGTTGCCCTTCTTGGAAAAATTTGCTCACCCTAACCAAGAAATTTTGTAGAGCTTCATTGACACTTGGACCCAGGGTGATGTGGTCGTGAAAGGTATTAATATTCGTGTTTCGAATGGTTTCTTGGCGACGGTCTCTGGTTTACCGGCTCATGGGCGGGTCATCAGGAGAGATAACCACAATTGGGCCGAGGAGCTAGAGCAGCTCCCTGATAAAGGGAAAAATCTCGGATGGGACAAGTTGTGCCTCCTTTGGTCTGCCCTCCCTGAGCCATACAAGTTTGCCATGATTCCTATCATGCAATATATTACATATGATGATCCCGACAAGCCTCTCCGTAGATTCCACATTAGCTTCTATAACCACCTCTGCGATGCCAAGCAAGTGATATTTCTCGATTACCTTATGCACTCCCTTGGCCTTTCCATTGAAAAGAGTAGGAAAGCATCATCCCCTCCCACCCATCAAGGCCTCATGGCAGTCATTTACAGGAATTCCCTGGCCATGCACCCTATTCCTCAGGTTTTCAACCCCTTGAATTCCCAAGCCCCCCGTAATGTGGCATCTCCTGTGCAGGGCCAAAGCCCCTCCAAAAATAGCCCTCCCAATGCTGATGGGCCTTCCCCCTACAGTAATACCTCTTGTTCTTGGCCAAAACGTAGTATTGGTGGCATACTCCGCTCCTGGAAGATCCTCCCTGCGTCTAAGGAAATCTAGAAAGGAAGAGAAGGATGTCCTTCCGTAGTAGATCCCGTCGGACACTGAGAGTGATAGGGAGATTCATCTTGGCAAATCCCTTCTGGACCTAGCTTCAACCATTCTCACTACCATCAATGCCATGATTAAAATTTTGAAGCAGGACCAGAAGGGCCAGAATTCGAAGGATCATGAGGATCGGGATTAGCAGTTCTTGGTGATTTGGTTGTTTTGCTTCCGCTCTCAATGTTCCAGTTTTTTTGGCTTTTACTTGTTGTTTTCCCGATTTTGTTCAGTTTTGTTATTTTGTTTTCTAGGCCTAAATGCCTTTTTTGCAGCCTCAAGGATTTTAGTCTAAGGTCTGCTTTACTTGCAATTAGGCTTATACTTACAGCCAAGAGGCATGATACATCATTAGGTGTTTGGCTAATTTTGTACATAAGGTTTTGGGATCCTCTATAAAAACCCACTGTTAATATATTAAAATAATTATCAAAAAAAAAATTACACCTTATCACTCCAACTTGATTAGTAATCAATATCCTCACAATAATCACAAAAACCCTTAATTCAAAATAACATACTACCCACAAAGTCTTAATCTTCTAATATTCCACAATAGCAATTTAAGACTTTTAAAAATAAAAATAGAATTCTCCTTATAACTCCTAAAGGTAATTCTCAACTACCACAACTTTATTACAAAGCAACCTTTCCAAAATCAACCACTAAACAACCTTATACCTTCAACTTAGGCATTTAATTAAAATTAAAATTAAAATATTACCTTTACCTTTGCAAGGAATCAAACCCTCGACGTTGCCCCCTATGAGCGCCTTAACTGCGACCAAAGTTACTGCATGAGTCAGGCACTCATTGATATTAAGGAAGGACCACATGCTTCTTAATCTCCACTCTTTCCTTCTGCCTTGGCAAAAAAATGTGCATCGTCGGTGCTTCACTCAACACGCCTCACGATGCACCCACCATGATTCGAACACGAACTCCCTTGCAAGTCAACGCTTTTGCGCTTTCCAAAATGCCACTAGACCACGTTGTCTTATGCAACTTTGAAAATCGAAGCTTCCTCTCTTCAACACTTTGTTGTCACATTTTTCACGTACACTTAAGAGCTCTTACTTTTGCAGGCCAATCTTTTTACTTTAGAGCAAGGATGATAAATTTAAACTTTAGGCATAGTATTTATATGCTTCCTCCATTACTTTGAAAACATCGGTGCTTTCCTTATTTTTTTCTATGATGTTGGTGGAGATCATAAAGGCTTCGAATGCCTTTGGTCTTAAACCCAACCTTTGGGTTTATTAAGATATCTTTAGACTTTATAAAACCCACTCTTTGCATTATAAAATATTATAATAAAAATTATAAATATTTTATTTGGGTTTTCACCATGGCACTTTTAATATTATAATAACCATTATTATAATATTATACCTTTGATAAAGTACCTTTAATATTTATTTATAAAATTTAAATTCTCACTCAATTTAGATAATTTATAAAATAAATGTTATAACTTATTTTTAAATTTCTATCTTTTGCACTGTTTCACTTGATCTTTGGCCTTCTTCCTAGATATCAAATAACATTTTATCCCCTTTGTTTCCTGCTAAAATATTTGGTATTAATGATGACTTCATCTGGTGACATCAATGACAACTTTGACTTAGGGACTCAAAATTTCCAACAATGATGAGTGTGAATAGATATTTTATGGTGGTTTTCTCTTATCTTGTGGATCATAACAAATATTTTGAAGAGGGTCCCTATTTATGTAACCAAGCTAGACTCTTTCTTAAACCTTGGCATGAGGGTTTCAACACGTCATAGGAGCGGTCATAGTGGGTTCCAATGTGGGTTCAGCTCCTGTGGCTCTCGTTGGAATCTTGGAGAAAAGACATCTTGCATATGATTATCCTTCTTCTTGGGAAGATGGTTGGACCGTCAAAACAGAAGATGGAGAAAAATATAATTTTTGTTGCTTGTATCTATGTCAAAATTGATTTAAACAATCCTATTCTAGATTTTGTTTAAATACATTTTGGATCATCTACATGAGTTCAACAACTTGACTATGAAGCTCTTCTATTTTGTTGTCGAGTATATCATGAATACTACCACATGCAAGGAAAATATCCTAAGTTTATCCTGCTCATGGCTTCAAATCTCGAGCCCTCTCAATCTACATAAAATTTGAATAAATAAAAAGCCCCGATAAAGGAAGGGAATCGAGATAAGGAAGGTTGTGTTCTTGTAAAACCTTAAAACTGAGGAAGAAGGGTAAAAAGAGCTCTTAAGGATATCCAGCCAGATGCTCTGCTCAACCATTTTAAGATACTGGATTATCTTGATCAATGCATGGAGTTACCTAAAACATCGCTACCTAATGCAGATATAACAAAGCCAAATCAGATGTCTCTTATTGAGGTAGAACCTAAGGAATCAGATCTAGTGGGTTTAAATGAAGAACAGAAGGCTTTGGCTCCCTGAGTACAGGTGATATGGTTGGATCTAGCCCTGGAAGGAAAAATATTTTGGAAAGTGGCACAGATATAGTTGTGTTGTCTCCTACTCAGGCACTAATGCAATCATCCTTGGACTGGAAAACTCCTACGATGCTGGGATTACAGCAAAAAACAATTAAAAAAGGTGCTTCGAATAAGAATATGAAAGTGGGTCAAAAGAAAGACCAAGATAAAATTAAGTTAATGGGGGGAAAATTTGGTGGATTTAGGCTTGGTGAGAACATTGGACTCCCATTTTTCTAACCCCCAAAAATTATTATCCTCTCATGGAATGTAAGGGGGTTGAACAACATCCCAAGATAAAAATTTATTCATGATTTGATTCATGTACATTCTTCGAAAATGGTGTTTATTTAGGAGACTAAATTTGCTAGTGATAGTATGTTCAATATTACTCCCAAGTTGTGGAGAAGGGATCAATGCCATTGTATTGGTGCATGTGGATATGCTGGTGGCATTGCTTGATTATGGTATCCGGTTAAGATCTTTCCTCTTACATGGATTTCCAATAGATGTTCTATTTCAATGATCAGGCATGATAATGAATCTAGTGAAACCATCCTACTTACAAATGTGTATGCTCTTGTTGATTATAATGGTAAAGTAAATTTGTGGGAGCACATTGGCTTTGTGAGAAGTCTAGCTCCCCTGTACCCATGGATTTTAGCTGGAGATTTCAATTCTATCATTATCTTAAAGAGAAACATGGTGGATTTGATCATCTCGAGCATTTTTCTTTTGTCTTCAATGCTCATATCTGAGCATTAAACTTGGTTGACATCAAGCCAGATAATAGGATCTTTACTTGGCACAATAGAATATGTGGGAAAGAGTCCATATCAAAGAGACTCAATAGGTTTCTAATCTCTAGTTTTTGTATTGGTAATAAGAGAAGCTCTAGTTCCGTGATTCTGGAGGGTAGAGGATCTGATCATTGGCCTATCAAACTCTCTGCTCTTGAGTTTGGGCTAAAGAAGAATAATTCCTTTAAGTTTCAACTTATGTGGGTTGGGGATCCTAAGATTTATTATTTCATGTGAGGCTAGTGGATCAATGGCAAACCTTCTCATGGCATCAATATGTATTCCTTTATGAAGCAGCTACAATTTGTTAATCATAAATTGAAAAGGTGGAATAGTCTAGATTTTAGGAATATTTTTTAGGCTAAGTCGATGGTTCTTAATAATATGGAAGAAGTTTCAAGGAATATTATAGATCATGGACTCACCGTGGAGCTTCTTTTTGATGAATCTGAGGCTATGAAAGAACTTGTTTAATGGGAGTTGAGGGAAGAATTTTTTTGGAAATAAAAAGCTCAAGTGCATTGGCTTCAGGAAGGGGATAGGAACATGACCTTATTTTTTTACTCAATTAAGTCTGATCATAATGGTAACCTGATTTCCTCTCTTGTGAATTCTTAGGGTGCCCTTCTTTCTTCTTTTAGGGATATTTCAGAAGAGACTAGGAGTTATTTTTCCTCTCTCTTCAAGGAGGACTCCCTCTCAGATGATGAGGATGAAAAGCTTATTCTAAATTGTATTCCCTCGATTGTTTCTAGAGATATGAATGAGTATTTTTTGGGCCCAGTTTCCCTTGAGGAGTTAGAAAATGTTATATTCAAGATGAAAAAAAGGAAATCCCTGGGCCCGAATGGATTCCCGATTGATTTTTATCAAGATTTTTGGGAGTTAATCAAATTTGATCTTTTGGAGGTGGTCCTTGAGTCCCAAAAGAATAAACATATGCTAAGGAACCTAATGCTACCTTTTTTGTGCTTATTACAAAAAAGAGGGAGAAAATTCTCTGGATATGTTCATGCTTATTGCTCTCTACAATGTTATGTATAAGATCATTACAAAAAAAATTTACTAAGAGGTTGAAGATATGGTTGAGCAAAATCATCTATGAGGAGCAAGGTGGGTTTTTTGTTGGCCAAAAAATCTTGGATGGGGTTGTTATTGCTATGAAATATATTCACTCGATGGAAACTTTTAAGGATAAATATATGCTCATTAAGTTGGACATGGCCAAAGCCTATGATCGGGTCAAATGGTCCTTTCTTTAGAAATTTCTTGTTATTTTTTGATTTGAGGAGGAATGGATTAGATGGTTGATGAATTGTATTTCTTCTTCCTCATTCTCTGTTCTAGTTTAATAATGAGCCATCAGAGTTGTTTGAGACCTCAAGGGGATTGACACAAGGAGATCCTCTATCTCCTTATATGTTTATAATTATGGCAAAAGTGTTGGGAAGACTGCTCAAGTCTTAGGTTAGGCATGGTCTCATTTAGGGTTGGAAGTGGGATAGCAGTTCACCGCCTATTTCCCACCTTCAATTTATTTATGATACAACTTTGTTGGGAGTTGCCACTACCAAGGAATTTGGAAACATTATATGATCTCTTGGCATATATCTTGGTGCTTTTGGGTAGTTGATTAATGAGGACAAGTCTTTTATTTTATTCTTCAATACCCCTCCTCTTATTCAAGCCAAGATTGCTAGAATTCTAAGATTCAAGGTTAGGACTTCCCCATTTATTTATCTTGGTATTCCTATTTTGTATCATCCTATGCCTAGATATTCTTGGCAATATATACTTGATAAGTTCAGAATCTATTGTTCAAGCTTTACCCATTTATAGGTGTTTTGTGCAAACAACTCCCTCTCATTTTATCAAGGACATGGATGCTTTGTCAAGATAATTTTTGTGGTTTGGAAAACTTGCTCAATCTAAATAGAGTTTGGTTAGGTGGGATTCTATTTGTAGGTTGGTACAAGAGGGAGGCCTTGGGTTGTGACAAGTGGCTCTTTTTGGGTAGGATTTGGTTGCGAAACTCTACTAGAGATGGTGTACTTCTCAAGATCATATTTGGGCTAAAATCTTATCTTGTAAGTACTTGAGAGATATTTTTGAGGCTGATATCCCTAGATTTAGATTGGTTGAGAAATGTTTGGTTATTTAGGACACTCTGAAAAGAGGGGCTAATTTAATTAAGTAGGTTTTGTTCTAGATTTGTAATCAGGTATCAGATGCTCTTTTTTGGGATGATTCTTGGGATGGCCATCCTTCTATCTTGACTCAATATCCCACGTTACATTCCCTAAGTGTTTATTTCTTCAAAATGGGCTGGTCTCATGTGGACTTTAAAAGAATCTAATATTTGGTAATCTGGATATGTACAAGTGGAAAGATCCATAGGAATGGCCCCAAGGGGGATTGGTCGAGGATAGAGATGTGTTTGCTCTTATTTTTTGAGGAGGCCCTGCTCTTCATTGAGGGTTAAATATTTTTTATTTTGGAACCTTAATCCCAAGGGAACATACTCTGTAGCCTATGGTTATCAGGTTCTTGATATGTAAAATTTTGGGAGCCTCCCTATCACATGGTGTAAAAAGGTGTGGAACATATTTGCTTGGCCTAAATGTAAATTATTTCTCTAGTTGGTCGCTCATAATAAATGCCTCACTTGGGATAACATGAGGAAGAGGGGATTTCAGGATCCCTCTTTTTGTGTCCTTTGTGGTAATAATTAGGATGACTAATCTCATTTATTTTTCCAATGCTCCCTTGCCAAATATATTTGGCACCGTTTGTGGAGTGCCTGGAACAATTATTGTTTTCATGTGCTCTCCCTAGTAGAGTTTTGGAGCATTCTAGGCAGACCTCCGACCAATGCTCCCTTCCTCCATGTGGCTTGTAATTTGGGCCCTTATTGCATCATTTGGTAAATTTGGCTTGAACGAAACCATCGTATATTTTAGGGTAGACATTTGGTTGTTCAACAGATTTGGCAAAGGATCTTGTGTATGGTTCAAGAAACTATCCATAGCAAATGTGATGTAGATCCTCTTTTGGACTTTAGGGAGAAGAAGGTACAGTAGGTATTTGGTCTCTTTGGGGTTGGTGTGGACTCTTCTTGCCCTAGCAGGGTTCCCCAACTGAGCAAAAAAATTCGAAGAGATGGTAGATGGAGGCCACCCCGTGGAGGAGTTTTAAAAATTAATACTGATGGGTCATCCAAGGTAATCCTGGACATGTTGGAATTGGTAGTGTTGGAAGAGGCTCTGCTGGCGTGGTTAGATTTTTCTTTTCCATTTATAAAGGTGTTCACTCCAATAATTTTATGGAAGCTCTTAAGATTCTTGAGGCCTTGTAAAGGGGGTTTTCTCTTGGTTGGCACAGGAGCATCTATAGTTTGACTCTCCAATTTTGATTAATATTTTAAACAACAAAAGGTTGGAGGATGTTAATTGGAATTTGGCCTTTATGGCCATTCACATTCTAGGAATTAGTGAAGAGTTTGAATTTATCTCCTTTGTGCACATACTAAGGGAATGGAATGGGGTTGCTGATTATTTGGCCAAAAGGGCTTCTAAGCTTTTAGGTCCTTGGATTATGGATAACTGATAGAGTCTCCCGTATGGGGACTCTCAGCACCTCTGGGAGTTGATCCATAAGGATATCCAGACTTATTGTGGTTTGTTCTTGTTGTTTTCTTCAAATTTTGACCCTGTATGGTGGTTTTAGCCTATTTTGTTGTTTATTTGATTCTTGGTTGGGGGCTTCATTGTACTCTGTAATCTTGTCTTCTTATCAATAAATTTTTACCCCTTTATTTAAAAAAAAAGAATACAAATAATTAAATCATTCTTACAAGCCATTCCAACATATTATATATCCTTGTATAATAAGTCAAAATTAATAGAAAATGTTTAACCTTAATATTATGCGTTCATTTTTGTGGTTAATATTACATGATAAAAGAAAATTTCCTTTGGTAAAATAGAGCAAGGTGTGTGATGCTAAAACTAGGGAAGGTCTTGGTTTAGGAGTTCCTATGTATGCAAACTTAGCTCTTAGAGGAAAAGTAATTTGGAGATTATACAAAGAGAGTGAAAAATAATGGATAATATTCTTTTAAGTACATTGATCCCAATGACTTAAGCATAATTTGTATTGTATTCTCACTACTAGATGGTTTTGTACTATGGAATAATTTTAAAAAATTAATTGATCTAGTGATTAAAGTTCTAATATGGGTGGTGGGAACTAGAGAGAAAAATTATATTTGTTTTGATACTTGGTGTGATAGAATACCACTCAATCTAGACCCAATGTCAAAATCATGGATGAGATTACTGCAAGATAAATATGGTGATAGGGTTTCAAACATTATATACCAACACTAAGAAGGAAGATAGAAATGAAAAGAATATTTTTTTACAAGTATATCGAACATTGCCACTAGGAGACAATTGAAAATAAAGAATATAACAATGATTATTCTGGGGGGAGCCAAGATAAGTTGATTTGGGAGTTGAATAGCTCAGGAAACTACACAATAAGAAGCAAATATAATGTAAAGAAACAACAAAATAAGAATACCACAAGATTAATATTTGGGATAGCCCGAGCATTTCAAAACTAAATTTTTTTGCATGGTTAATAGGTCACAGGAAAATTGTATCCTAGGATAACCTAATGAAAAGGGATTTTCATGACCTATCATAATATGTTCTATGCAAAAAGGAGGAGAAGAGTATAGACCATCTCTTGGGACACTACTCAATAGTTTGGGAACTATAGCAATGGATTCTTAATATGTTTGGTAAATATATGGTGATGAATGGTAGATTTTTTTGGACTAAAGCAATGGTAAAGCACTTTTAAAAGTAAAGCATTACAAACAATCTAGAAAACATCGAAAGATATAATATTATGGACAATATGGCTAGAAGGGAATAGAAGAATATATAAAAGAAAGAAAAGAAATTTAGAGGTAATGAAAAGGAAGATTTGTTTAGTCATAGAGGAGTCTAAACCAACCCTATCAACTCACCTAGCCCCTAATATTGAAGCAAAGAACCTTGAAATATGGATTCAAGTCATCAAATGGAATTATGATGTTGGATATAGGAGAAATAAAATAAAGACAAAGAATATAAATTGGAAACCACCAGAAGCAGAGTGGAGTGAATTGAATTTTTATGGAGCAACTAAAGGAAATCTAGGACTAGTAAGAGGAGGAATAATAAAAAATAATAGGGGTGATATTTTGTCTCATTACACTTTCAATGATGGATTTAAGTCAAAGATCGAAGCTGAAGCTTAGGTGGCATTGGAAGGATTAAAAATATGTAGACAAATAAAATGGAAAAGAGTATGGATGGAAGGTGATTCATCAATAATAATAAATATGATTTTGAGAAAAGCAAAGGCCCCATGGAACATAGAAGAGATCATTGTGAAAATACAATACCTTTCTACAAAGTTTGAAGAAATTAATTTTACACATATGTTAATGGAAGAGAACAAATGTGTGGATAGGCTCGCAAATAGAGGTTTTTTTATAGAGGATCATGAAGTTAAATCCTCTTATCCATGGCTAGATGAAGTAGTAAGTATAGTTGAAGCTGACAAGAAAATTTTGAAAGGAGCAAATTCAAATTAATTTTTTAGAGGACTACAAAATGTTTCAAAGGATCCATTTATAGATCAATACATTGGACGAGGCATATGCATTCTACCTTATCATCTAGATGAAGAGTAGGAATTCATATGATCCTATAAATGAGAGAAAGCAGCCAAGATAATTAGCAAGCAATGTCATGGCTTGCCATCCTAACTGCTTGGATTTCTTCTCTCAATATATCTTTTTAATGCAATATAGGAGGCTTTAGAGTCTTGGAACATGGTCATTGAGTTTATATTATCCTCCTATTGATATTTGGTAATGTTGTAGAGAATGCAAGTGATATAATATTTGCAATGATAAATAAATAAAACATGTCATTAGGTGTTGTCATTGGATATTCAATGCAAATATCAATATCTTTATTCTCATTTTTGTAGTTGTTGATTGGATTATGGGATAGAGTATAGATTGGAACTTTAAACTTTTTGATATTGGTAATCTATTTATTATAATTCTTGTTGTTGCACTTATGCATCAAGAAAGAAGCTAACAACCAATATTTGGTAAAGCAAACTATAATAATGTGAATTTTTGGAAATATTACTCTACTAAGATGTAGTGCATAGATAGTGGATATGGAGTTTTGATTTTGTGAAGGTTGTTGTAGGAAAATTTCAAGAAGAATGATTTGAATTTTGAAATATTTGTATTTACAATGAAAATTGAAGATGTAAAAATGGACATCAAGAATTTATACTTTTCATGAAAAAATATGTAGGCATCTAGATATAGCAACTTAATTGAGATGAGAATTGAATTTATTTGGAAACTCTCAAGCTCTAAGGGAGAGAGTTGTGATTTGTCAAGGGTGGGAGACCCAAGTACAACATTTTTTTCTTTGGTAAAAAAAATATAAAATGTTTGAAATTATCTTTAATTTAATTTAAGTTTTTTTAAGTATTATTAATTTTTAATATATAAAGGGTTTATCTCGATCCCTTTCAAGCTTCAAGTTGAGACTTTGAAACTTTGAACAAGAGGTTCAAGGTTTAAATCCAATGAAGATAAAGTTGTACATCATACTTTGATAACCAAAGATTTATTGGATAAACATATATCCTATAAACAATATTTTTTATGAAGGTCATCTCATATGACCTATGGTCTAGTGCATTTTAAAAACTACTTTACTTTTATATTTACTTCATGTCACTTATTCGGTTTGTGGCATTCACTACCATCCCCTGACCTTGATAAAAGAAAGGTTGTATCCTTATCATTGATTGTTTTCAAATAGGTTCTCTTGGTGCAAGAAAAGAGATTATGAAATATTTGATAAATTATTTCAAAGTTAATGGTCTTGTCATTATTTGTTGGGATTTATGGTTTGAAAGAAATAAATACATTTTTAAAATAAAACTCAAAACCATCTCTATATTTGGAATTGTATTATTACCTTTCTTGCATAATGTTTACAAACAACATGCTCATCATAAAAAGTGTCAACAGCAAAAAAAAAAAAAATGCTATTATGAATTAAAATATTTTAATACACATGAAATTGAAAGGGTCATTGTGATAATGGGGTTAACATAAAGGATTTGAGATAATGGGGTTAACATAAAAATATCCAAAAATTAGTTTTATAAAAAAAAATCTAATGATGCTTTCAAATTTGTATTTTTCAAAATAATGAAATCAAATTTATTCTCCCTCATAATTATATGGAACTTCAACTAATAATTATGCAAAGGATAAAGCACTTCTTACATGGATCAAATGAAAGGGAAATTACATTATTGTTAATGTTAATCAACTATTATTAAAGGCAATTATTTTATTTTATTTTTTGAAATGTTAGCATATCCATAGAAAAAAACAAAGGCAATTATTTATTTATTTTGGGAAATGTGAGCATATCCATAGAAAAAAACAGATAGAAGATAATTTAATTGATCATGATGTTGATCTTCATCTTAACATAATTTAAATTTGAGAAGATAATTGATTGAATAAAAATTTACGTAATCAAAATGATGTCATAAAAATAATTTAAAAAATAAATAAAAATAAAAACTTCCATAAAAAATTAAATTAATATAATTTAATTAATTTCAAAACAAATATAATATTTCATTATTTTAATGTGAACGATCTTAATAAAAACTACACATTGTGCCTCTCTATCTCTACTAATTTTAGCAGGTCTAGGGTTTGATGGATGGATAGCCTTGTGCCTCTTTATCTCTAATAATTTTAGTAAGTCTAGGGTTTGATGGATGGATAGATCATGTGACTATATCCACCTTAGTCCTCTCTATAAATAAAAATTTTAATTAGTCCACGATTTTATGGATAGATAGGAAATAAAAATTTTAATAAGTCCAAGATTTTATGGATGGATAGGTCACATGATTATATCATGTTAGTCTTCTCTATAAATAATAATTTTATAGGTCTAAGATTGGACGAATAGGTTGCATGACTGTGTACACCTTAGTTCTACCTAGCCCATTGTTTTTCTTCTTTTCCTTTGATACGCTCTTCACACTTTTCACCCTTAAAAAACAACTTAAAAAATAATAAGAAGATAAATATTAAAATTTTATACGCTTGGATATCTCTTGTAGTGGGGATCAAATTTTGGAGTGCATTCAAAGTGTGATCGTTGGGTTTGTACTGCCGGAATAAATGACAATCAATGCAAGTTTGATAGCCTTTTTGTTTTTCATATTTAAGTGGATTGAAAACTTAATAGGACAAAGGAGTATATGGACATCATAACGCACTCAATGGGCTCCCATGGCACCTAGAGAATCTCTTACTTGAAGTACAAGTTAAAATATTATTTTCAAGTTAAAATATTATTTTTAAGTTCAAAGGAGTTTTGAAAGGCTTTTCAAAACAAAAATAAAAGAGTAAGTTTTTCAGAGATAAAACAGAAAACAGAGTCAAGCTTCATAAAAAATAGAAAGAATCAGGAAACGTCTTCCTCAGGACCATCTATAAATAGGAATAAAGAAGAAAAACAAGTCTCCCGCCTAACCCAAAAAACTTTCGTGCAAACAAAAGTTAAAAATTTAAAAACCATTTCCCATCTAGGAGATGCTACAAATCCCGGACAGTCTCTTTGAAAAAAAAACATATATTAAAAAATTTAAATTTTTTTGAAACAATCTTACTTTTAAACATAAGCAGGCTTCCGCGCAAGTAAGATTTAAAATTTGAAACAGGTTCCGACCTAAGGGAAACCACCCAGTCACGGAGATAGACTAGCCTGTAGAGCAAAATAGAAGGAGAACTCTACAAGACCATCCATCCAAACATAGAAAGCTTGTCCAAATAAAGGTACTGAAACTACAGAACAGACAAACAAATCTTCAAAACCGTCAGAAACCTTTGAACCTGACCAAAATACTGCCAAAAAGCCCATCTTTGAACCTGAAAACATGGTCTCCACCAAAGACTGAGTAAACCCATAGAAAGGAAGGGTTCAACGAATAATCTTCTGCCCTAGACAAACTAGAGAAGATCCGCTAAGACCGATAAATAAAAAAAAACCTCAAAAAACTACAAACAGAAGTCTTCACTCGTTTAAAGACAAAAATCACAGACCCTCCTCAAAACCAAAAAAACAAGGTCCTCCTCAAGACCAAAAAGAACTCGTGGAGAAGAGCCTCATCGGAGTCTCCAAGACCAATCGAGCACAGGGTTTTTTTGGGTAGCTTAGCCAGGAAACCATCTTTGTGGCTATTCTTTTGTAGAAACCGTAAATGTCAAAACGAGCCACAGAAAGCAGAGCCACCCAGGCTTCCATCGGCCAAACACGCCCCTCAACCTATTGCCTAGCCAAGAAGATGGTAGAAAAACCTCATCTCTGCAACAAGAAAGCATGTGGCCCCCCTCTCAAAAACCAAATAAAACTGCATAAACGCAGGTCCACCGGACCACCTCCATGAATCTGACAAGAAGGAAGCCAACCTACCACAAGGAAACTTCAACTATCTAGAACACCATGCGCAACCAAACAACTAGCACTAGCACTGGATCAGAGCAAGCCATAAAAAGAAGTCAGATCACCTCCAAAAAAAATCCAGAACAGACCAAAGATGAACCCAAGAAACCAGGAACACCAGAAAAGAAAGGAGAAGGCCTCTCCAACAAAGAGAACCCATAAATCAGCAAGAAATCTAAGGATGAGAGCAGACCAAAATGAATCCAAGAAACCAGGAACACCAGAAAAGAAAGGAGAAGGCCTCTCCAACAAGGAGAACCCATAAATCAGCAAGAGATCTAACGATGGGAGCAAGGAAGGAAACAAGAAATTCCAACAGGTGGGAGACCTCCCACTCCCCCACTAAAATATTCCTTTTTGTTTTTTGAAAAAAATTGAAAAGCTTGTATTAAAACAAGGGCAAATACAACAGGGAGATAACTCATCCCAAAAAAACAGCAGAGAACTGAACAGCAAGCAAGGAGCACAAAGGAAACTCCCACAAAGCAAAGAAGGCAGCAAGGAGCGAAACCGCGACATGTCGCGAAATCGCGACATGTCGCGAAATCGCGGGCAACAACCCAGTCGCGGCCGCAGCAGTGTCGCGAAATCGCGGGCAACAACCCAGTCGCGGCCGCAGCAGCGCCCTCAGCCGCGAATACTCTCAACTAATGTTCCAACAAAAAGGAATATTTTGATGCTTCTTGGAGTTTTGGTCGCGATTTCGCGACTTTCTTGCCGACCGGGCGTGGAGGCCTTGGTTTGTCGCGAAATCGCGACATGTCGCGATTTCGCGACAAACCAAGGCCTCCACGCCCGGTCGGTAAGAAAGTCGCGAAATCGCGACCAAAACTCCAAGAAGCATCAAAATATTCCTTTTTGTTGGAACATTGGTTGAGAGTATTTATTATGAAGGGTTAAGAATTTTATATAACTTTTTTTTAGTTGTTTTTTTTTAATATAATATTTTAGCAGGTATGTTGTTGTTGGATTGTGGGATTATTTTAGTTTAAATTATCGGGGGAGGAGGCCTCAATTGTGTTCTTGAGAGTGTGGTATCTCATTCATTGTATTTTACATTACTTCAATGAAAAAAGATATTAAGTTTTGTCAAAGTGATGATCAGGATATTTATTAAGGGTTTAATTTAACTGTGTTTGTAGTAATTTTAGCCAGGGTTGGAATTTAAAAACAAAATTACCTGTCAACAAGAATTTTTATGATGGTTAAATTTTTTTTGACTTTCAGCTTACGGTTTAAAATTTTGTTTACTGTTATTAAGTAAAAAAAATTATTTGTCTTTCACTTTATGTTGGATTTTGGAAAAAAGAAAAAAAAACAAAGAATCAAAACAAAAGAGGAAAATTTTGCTTAAAGCTTCTACTTCTTGCAATGAAATGAATTAGAAAGGCTCATATCTAATTTTGAATTTCAAGAAGCCAATAATAGAGTATTCAAACCAAACCACTGGTTACACAATTGTAATTAGAGATAAATTTTAGGAAAACATAGGATTACATCCTTGAGAAGCGGAGCTGCAATGACTCATGCCTTGATGTGTTCAATCTTAACTGAAGCACCACTTTTGAGAAGGCTTGTGATTTATGTTTGTGAAAAAGGGTTAAGCCAAAAATAGTTGTCAACAAATACCTACTTGTTTTAATCCCATATAACCAATTAAAAAATATTGTTTAAAATTCATAAACATTAAATTTAAATACCTACCTGTTTTAATCCCATATAACTATCTGAAAAAAAATTATATCGTTTAAAATTGATAAACTTTAAATTTAAATATAAATTCCTTTTCTATAAACTTCCTAAGCATTTATTATTTTTTAAAATAATTAATATAATATAAATCTATAATGACAACCACCCACATCATTTGAATTCTTTTTGAAGGTATTTGAAGATAATGGAATGCCTATTAACAAAGTTAACTTTTTCTAAGAAGAGTGCATAACTGAGAGCCCAACTTTCATTTCAAGGTACATACATTCATTCTAGAAAGGTTTAAAGTTGCAGGAGCATACAAAAAAATAGAACTGCTACTGTTGCTGGCAGCCCAAACATCATAATTAATAAAAACTTACCCCAAAAAAAGGTAAAGCAGACTTGACATAATCATCTCTTGGTTTACACAATCCTCCAAAATTAATGTTAAACAAATAGGTAAAAGGCAGTTGTGTAGTGCATAGTACAATACACGAATGCTTTACTGCAACAACAATACTATAGTATATATACACACTTCTTTCTGCAGTATACTCAGTTTGACTTTGTATATATCCATTACTATAGTATATATCCTTTCAAAAAACACAAGTGTTCATTCTAAAGCTCAAGAACTCGTCTTGGCTTTACATCTCTCCAAATATCATAAACTTCATTCCAATCAATATTGGTTGTTGCAGATCCATTCAAAGATATTCTCATGAGTGCATCTAATGTATCCAACCCCAACTTTGATTTTCTAATATCTTTGATAATATTTTGTTTAGAAAATCCTCTTTCACAATCTACTATAATTAGGTCCGAGGTGTAGACCAATTGGTTCATCCAAACCCCATAAGGGGGGCGGAGGTCCAAGGTTCAAATCTCGGGCCTCGTCGGACTGAATGTTTGTCCCTTTCCGGTGCTTTCAGCGACATAAAAGGTTTAAAATGATTGTGGCATGGTGGTTATAGGGGTAGATTGTGCGAAGTTCTGTGTGGTGGCTTCTAGGGCGGACAGTGCAGAATACTGTGGCGGCCATAAAAGCTGGACAGCTTGCCCGGATTCGTGGCGGCTACCGATTCCACCATGTAAATTCAAAAAAAACAAAAAAAAACAATTTACTATACTTGCAAGAATAGAGAGTACAACTTGCCACAATTTCATCATATGAGGATAATTTCTATGTCATTGCTCTATATTACGAAATGTCCTCCATGCTTCCTTCATTGAAAAACCCTCACAAGCTAAATTTAATGTATCAACAAAAGAATGCAACCCCCTTTTACAAGCCTTGACATCAAATAGAGGTGCAATTCCATTTGAGATATTATGTTGTAAATGTTGAAGAAGTTTTTGTAGCCAACGCTCTGAATTATTTTCTCTAGTTCGACGTTCTTTTGGATAATAGCAAGGGCTAAAGATCTTTGTTGCATTAAATAGTGGATAATCTGAAATCCTTGAATTTAAACAACTAATGATAGATTCAACGTAATCTTTTGTAAGCTTGTGACAACTCTCTTGTGTGCCTTCAATAGAAAGTTTCATACCTTGTTTCCTTACATCATTGAAATAATCATTCTTCATAGATGAGATAGATTTATATAATAAATCATGCTTGTCAATGATATTATCTTGTACTTTGATTTCAATAAATCCATATTGAGAATCAGTTAAAATTTTTGAGAGATGAGTTGCTCCATTTGCAAATGTTTCTTCTCTTAGAAATCATTTAGTCAATGTGTTTATAGTTACATCAAGAGCCAACCCAAGACCTATAATATCTACATTTTTTTCTTGAAATAACTTATTCAACTTGTTCAACTCACCCAATATGTCAGCAAGCATATGCAAACAATATTGAATAGAATATATGCGTGCCTTGTCATACCATGAAGAAAATTTCTTATCATTTTTCCACATGGTTAATATAGCAGGCATAAGCTTTACAAGCCTTATGATAACCTCTCCTCTTGATAGCCATCTAACTGCATGTATTTGTAAAACATCTAGAAGATCAATTTCCATAACTCTAAGTAAATCATTTAATTCATTACTCTTTTTTGGTGAGTTTTGAACCCATGAATACACTTTATTTGTAAGCTTTTCAATCTGCAATAACTCTGGTACATTTTTAGAAGCATTTGTTGCTGCCAAAGCCTCACGATGAGCTACACAATGAACTACAATCAGGTTTGGAATATTTTTTTTCAAAAAAGACACAAATCCATTTTCATTTCCAATCGTCACTGAAGCTCCATATGTAGAAACTACTATCAAATTTTGTAACAAAATACCTCTACCATTCATTATATGATTCACAATATCATATATTATTTTTCCTTTTCCATCTGGTATATCTTTGAGCTCCATAAATTGTGAAATAGGTGCTCCCAGACCTTGAAAATCTAAATATGTTGCATAAACCACAAGATGTTTTTCCAAAGTACGATCAGTACTTTCATCAACCATTAATGAGAAGAATGAGCTTTCCAACATACATCTTGTTTGGCATTGTTCAAGATACTCTGAGATACAATAAAGAAAATCATTTGCAGCCTTATGATTTGTGTATGAAGAGTAGTCTTGAGATTTGGGCATATTTGGTGTTTTCATATCTATGAGAAAATTACAAAGTTTCTCATATTTAGATAAGGATAAATCTTCTTGATAAATAAAGTAAGCTACTTTCATTGTAGCAATCACTCTTTCCTTATTGGCATCTTCAATTTGTATAATGTGATCTGGAATAGATTTCATCCTTCTCTCTATTGCATCAAACCATATTTTTTTAGCATCTTTATGCACAAGTGACTTTTCATGAGTAATAAGAGCATCACGCTAAAAATTTGCACAACCATGTCCTATATCCCAAGGCCCACTCATTCTATACTTTTCACAATATTTACATTTCATAACATCATCATCAATGTACTTTACAATATAACCCAGGTGTTGTAGGTGAGTTGGAGAGGAGAGGGCAATCCTCTAAGGGAGGTCCTAGGTTCAAATCTCCACCCTACCAAAAAGCTGAATTGGGTATCCAAAATCCAATTGATAATGTTGGTGCGGGTAGTGTCGGGTGCGACCCCGGGTGACTTTGACGGTGTAGAACCCCTGTTTGTGGTCTCTCAGGCCAAGGCGGCTCCGCAAGGGGTTTTTCGCGTTAAAAAAAAAAATGTACTTGACAATATTCAACCAATCAAACTTTTCTAACCATTCAAGGTGAAACTTTATTTTTTATTGCACTTTTTTATTATCATGACTGTTACCCTCTACATCAACTGCATGTACTTCATCTTCATCAGAAGAAGTTCCAAAAAATTCATGGCGTAGTTGTTTCTTTTGATTATCATGACTGCCTTCACATGCTTCAAAATATTTGTTGCTATTAGAACTTGTTGTAGTCCATCCATACATTTTTCCAATAGTAACTTGTATTTTTTTCTTTGAAGATATTTTTATTTGTCTGTAATTAAAAAATACATGTCATTTAACTGAGATGATATTTCCATCATTGTATTGGTTTCTTTGTACATGGTCATTTTTGTTGAGGTTTTTGTCATGTTAAAGTTGGAGGAATGCACCAATATATTCAAAGCTAAATGGAAAAAGTTCATGTTTGCCTTCAATAGATTGCTAATGCAACATAATAAATGTACTAAGATAGTGAAGAAATAAAATGTTAGATAAGAAAGGCAAACTTATACTACTTTCAACAATTAATAAAGATAACAAATGTAAACATTGTCAAGCATACATTTATTCTGCAATCTTTGAGTGAGAAAAATATGTAACAATTAATCAAGGAAAAGGATGTAAATATTGTAAAGCATAAATTTATTCTACAATTCCTGAGCGAGAAAAGGATGTAATTTGAGGTAATTAAACTATGTATAGTAGTTAAGGATGTAAATATTGTAAAGCATAAATTTATTCTACAATTCCTAAGCGAGAAAAGGATGTAATTTGAGGTAATTAAACTATGTATAGTAGTTTGTCTAGTGGGAAGGGATCCTTATGACCCGTTACAAGATTATTAGTACAGACAGACAAATTATAAAATTATTATTATTATTTTTAAAATTTATACTCTAACAAAATCGTACTGTGCGTGCCACGAATCATTTTTTAATTAATATAATTTTTGTTACGTTTGTTAGAAATCCTTTAGTATTCTAAAAATGCTTTGGACTGCCCTGAATATTTTTCAAATTCATATGTTTTTTTATTACATTTATACAAATCGTGGCTATCCTATTTGTTTTAGAAACTACTAGAAGTATTTATTGGAGTCTTCTTTCTTTTAGTTGGGTATAAGGTCTATATGCGCAATAACTTTAATTATATTTACCTGACAAATAAAATTTGGTCATTGACAAGCATAAAAGTCTTTAAAAAAAATTTGAAATGGTTATAAAAATCACACAAATAAACTAATATTGCGAGTTCTATGTTTTGGCAACAGCTAAACAATAATTAACAATAAATGATTAGCATAGTTTGAGTTTTAGATATTTTTTAGAAGACCTACTAACAACGGTCGGGTGTGATGTGTGCGCACATGCATGAGAGTTACAACGGTTGGGTGTGATGTGTGCCTACATGCATGAGAGTGTGAAAGTGAATTTGTGTTAAAAAAAAAAATAATAAATAGTAGTATTATTTCTACAAATCATGGTATTGTTAGAGTAAATCACTATATAACATATATTTATATAGAAAAGCAATTATAGTGTTTTAAACTTTAATGGTAGAATTAACAAAAAAAGAAAAACACACACAAAAGAAGAGACAACGATTTTAACGTGGTTCACCCAATGCGGGTTACATCCACCGAGAATTTTCAGTCCTTCCTTTCTCAATCCAAGCAATAGAGGGTTACAACCTACAGCCAACATCTGCTGTAATTTCCTCTCTATTTTTCCAAGGAATCAACACAGTAATTTTCTTTGTCATAGTCATCTCTTTTTTTCCTCACAACTATATATAAGAAAAAAACAGAAAAAACAAACTCCTTTTCTTAATACATTCCAAGATTAACATTGAGTTCCCAACATCTAATTTTGGGATAAAAACAAAAAAACTTTCCCTGGTTGTCCTGTTGTAAATCCGAAAACTTTCTCTCGGTAGACTAACGACTCGTAAATCTGGAAACTTTCCTCGCCCGTCCTGCAATAAATCCGAAACTTTCTCTCGTTTAGCCTCCTCATAATTAGGCTCCATTCCTAACAATCTCCCACTTGGAGACTAATTCCATTGCACCATACCTGCAATCAAGGATCGAAAAATTCTCATCATGGCCTCTTATTCCTTAAGGCCAAGCGAAGTTGAGCAAAAGCTCAACTTTTCTCTTGACACCACTTTTGTAAGCATATCAGCAGGATTTTGTGATGTGTGAACCTTCCCTAATTTGATGTGTTTAGTTTTTGAATGGAATGCTGAATTCTTTGCAAGTTGTATAGCACTCTGGCTATCACTCCACAACCTATTATCCTCTTGCTTCTTCCCTAGTTCTTCCATTAGTCTTTGCAACCAAACCATCTCTTTGCTTGCTTCTGTAGCAGCAACATATTCAGCTTCAGTGGTTGAAAGGGCAACTACGTGTTGGAGTTTAGAAATCCAACTAACCGCTCCTCCTCCTATAGTAAATATGTAGCCATTAGTGCTCCTTCCACCATCAAGATCACCCGCCATATCGGAATCTACAAAACCTTTCAAGCATATATTAGAACCTCCAAAATTTAAACAATAATTTGAATTTCCTCTCAAGTACCTGAGTATCCATTTTACTGCTTGCCAATGTCCTTTTCCTAGATTACTCATAAATCTACTCACTACTCCAACTGCATGGGCAATATCTGGTCTTGTACAAACCATTGCATACATCAAACTTCCAACTGTTGATGCATAGGGAACCTTAGCCCTATGCTCTTGTTCCTTTTGTGTCTTGGGACACAAATCTTTGGTGAGTTTGAAATGCTTTGCCAATGGAGTAGCAACAAACTTTGCATTGTTCATGTTGAATCTCTTAAGCACTTTTTCAATGTATTTTGCTTGTGATAATTTCAGAGTGTGACTCTCCTTGTCTCTTATTATTCTCATACCAAGGATTTGTTTGGCTTCTCCCAAATCCTTCATGGCAAAGGATTTAGCCAACTTCTTCTTGAGCATGTTTATATCTTGCATCTTTGTTTCTGCAACTAACATGTCATCCACATACAATAGCAAAATAACATAGTTACCATTTCTAGTTTGCTTAAAATATACACAGTGATCACTTTGACATCTTTCAAACCTTTGATTAGCCATGAAATTATCAAATTTTAAATACCACTGTCTAGGAGCTTGTTTTAACCCATACAAGCTCTTTTTCAGTTTACATACCCAATCCTCTTTACCTTTCACCTCGAAATCCTTCGGTTGGTGCATATAAATTTCCTCCTCCAAATCACCATGAAGAAATGTTGTCTTCACATCCAATTGCTCCAGAAACAAATTTTCTATAGCTACAAGACTCAAAATAGCTCTAATAGAGGTCATTTTTACAATTGGAGAAAAAATCTCATCAAAATCAATACATTTTTTCTGAGCAAATCCCTTGACCACTAGTCTTGCTTTGTATCTCTTATGCCCTTCATTCTCCTCTTTAATCCTGTACACCCATTTATTGGTCAAAGCTCTTTTACCTTTGGGTAGCTCAACCAAATCCCAAGTTTGGTTGTGAAATAAAGAGTCCATTTCTTCATTCATTGCAAGCTCCCACTTATTCCTCGTATCCATTTGTAATGCTTCCGAAAACATTCTCGCTCACCAACGATCGGTATACAAAACATAATCGGAGAAACGTTGAGGAATTTTACTTATCCTGGTAGAACGTCTAACAGCACTTTCTGGAGATTGAGGTGCTTGTTGTTGCTGCTGTACATTTTGATCTTCTACCACTTTTGGAGTTACCTTTTCTATGTGTCCATCAAGGTCTATGTATTCAACATTTTCCTCTTTCTGTTTCTTTCCCTGCAACCGATCTTTATACAAGTTTTTTTCATTAAATATGACATCCCTACTTCTAATGACTTTTCGGTTATCACAATCCCATAATCTGTAACCCAAGCCATAAATACCGTAACCAATAAAATAGCACTTTTGGGCCTTAGCATCTAACTTATTTATGTTCTCTTTGTCTATATGCATAAAAGCCTCACATCGAAATACCTTAAGGAAAGAATAATTTCATCGGTTTACCCGTCCAAAGCTCTTTCGAAATTCCTCCATCCAAGGCACTAGACGGTCCTCTATTAATCGGATATACAGCAGAGTATCAACAAGATGAGCCCATAAAAATAATGGTAAGCCTGCATGTATTCTCATGCTCCTAGCACGCTCCATGATGGTTCTATTCATTCTTTCTGCAACCCCATTTTCTTGAGGTGTTCTTGGAACTACCTTGATTCTTCTAATTCCATTTTTAGAACAAAACACATCAAATTCTCTACTGCAATATTCTCCACCATTATCCGACTTTAGACACTTTAACCTTTTTCCAGTTTCATTTTCAACTAATGCTTTCCAATTCTTAAAGGTATTAAAAACATCACTTTTATTCTTAATGCAATATATCCATGTTTTCCTTGTTGCATCATCAATAAAAAGTACATAGTAAGAGGAACCTCCAAGAGAAGTTACCCGAGTCGGGCCCCAAACATCCGAGTGCACAAGCTCCAATTTCTCTTTCTTCCTTTCCTTGCCATCCTTGAGAAATCTAACTCTCTTTGCTTTACCATAAACACAATCCTCACAGAATTCCAAATCAATCTCTTTTAACTTAGGCAATAACTTTCTTGAATGTAAAATTTCCATACCTTTTCCACTCATATGGCCAAGTCTTTGGTGCCACAAAGATGCACTCTCACTTGTAGAAACTAAATTCATGGAGCAGTGAGAAAAATCAGTAAGTAAATAAAGAGTACCCACCAATTTACCTCTAGCTACTATCAATGAACCTTTAGTAACTTTCCAAGCATTTTCTCCGAATGCAACCATGTATCCTTCACCATCAAGCTTACTTGCCGATATAAGATTTCTCTTTAAATCTGGTATGTGTCTCACCTCTTTAAGAGCCCATTGACATCCATTTGGGGATTTAATCAAAATCTTTCCAATACCCACGATTTTACATGGTTGGTCATTTCCCAACAAAACCTGTCCATAATCTCCAGAAACATAATCTATGAAGTATTCCCTATGTGAGGTATCATGGAATGAAGCACCACTATCAATTACCCAATAATCACTATTTCTATCAAGAGATAATATTAAAGCATCTTGTAGAATTTGTCCAGTAATATTGGCTTCTGAAGTGTTACCATTATTATCATTACCTTCATTTCCATCACCCTTTCTTTGCCAACAATCCTTTTTGAGATGACCCTTTTTGCCACAATGCCAACACTGTAGCTTTCCTTTTCCACGTGATTTGGATCTGCCTTTGGATTTGCCACGATGTGAACTCTTGCCTCTTTCTCTTCCTCTTCCTCTATTCTCAACAGTTAAGGCGGTGCTAGATGATTCTCCTGTGGTTTTTCTTCTCATGTCCTCACTGAGTATCACACCAACCACATCATCAAATTCTAATTTATTTGAACTCGAAGCATAGTTACTTACCGCCATTACCAAATTGTTCCAACTTTTCGAAAGAGAGCATAAGATTAATAAGGCCCTAAGCTCATCATAAAAATCCAATCCTACTGAATGCAATTGATTAGTGACAGTATTAAATTCATTTAAATGACACAGATCCTCCTTCACTCATTTTCATGTTAAATAACCTTTTCATTAAGAATACCTTATTTGATGCTTATGGTTTCTCATACATCTTGGCCAACTTATCCATGACTCCCTTGGTAGTCTTTTCATCAGATATGTTGAAGGCTACGGTGGCTCCCAAGCACGGCCTCACAGTACCCAATGCCTTTCTATCAAGGAGACTCCACTCCTCATCAGACACATATGAAGGTCTCTCTGTTTCCCCATCAAGAGGTAAGTAAAGATCCTTCCGGTACAAGTAATCCTCCATCTGCATCTTCCGAATTGAAAGTTCGGCCATTGAATTTTTGAACTCTAAACCTCCCTTCTTCCGCCATTGCTCCCACTTGATCCAGAAATTCTCGTTCTGTCAAGTGCACCCAACAAAACAACCGCTCTGATACCACTTGTTAGAGTAAATCACTATATAAAATATATTTATATAGAAAAGCAATTATAGTGTTTCAAACTTTAATGGTAGAATTAACAAAAAAGACAAACACACACAGAAGAAGAGACAATGATTTTAACGTGGTTCACCCAATGCGGGTTACATCCACCGAGAATTTTCAGTCCTTTCTTTCTTAATCCAAGCAATAGAGGGTTACAACCTACAGCCAACATCTGCTGTAATTTCCTCTCTATTTTTCCAAGGAATCAACACAGTAATTTTCTTTGTCATAGTCATCTCTGTTTTTCCTCACAACTATATATAAGAAAAAAGCAGAAAAAACAAACTGCTTTTCTTAATACATTCCAAGATTAACATTGAGTTCCCGACATCTAATTTTGGGATAAAAACAAAAAAACTTTCCCTGGTTGTCCTGTTGTAAATCCGGAAACTTTCTCTGGTAGACTAACAGACTGTAAATCTGGAAACTTTCCCTGCCCGTCCTGCAGTAAATCCAGAAACTTTCTCTGTTTAGCCTCCTCATAATTAGGTTCCATTCCTAACAGGTATGATAAACTTTGGTTCGATTTTTTTTATCAATACTTTTTATACGCATCCGTTAGGCTAAATTAGATACAGTTAACTAAGATATAATGTCAAACCTTCAGGGATGTCAGCTCCAATAACAGCCACTTCTGCCAACAGCCACAGAAAGTAATTTATTTTTCTTGGATACTCCTTTCTGCAGTGCTCTGCAAGGTGCTTGCCTGCAACATCAGCCAGCGAAACAAAATCCTTAGTTATTAAAATCCTCACTTATTAAACAATAAATATCTTCAGAAAAAAAATAATAATAACAGGTGTTGCTCCCCGATAAATCTGACAGACTAACCTGTAGCTACTCCCAAATTTGATGAACGAGATTGAATAATCAAGGTAAAAAACGACTTTAATTTCTTATTTCGGGATTGAAGATGACATTTTCAAGGATGAATCATTCTTTGTCCTATATCAGCCATAGATTTTACTAGGCTTGAAATTTGACAGGTAAATGGTCGTATTTGGTTGTTTTAATTGTTAGTGGTTGTATTTGGTTATTTTAATTGTGAAAAAGATAAAATTTTATATTACCAAGTGAAATCTTATATCAACATAAACATTTAATAAAAATATTCTTCAAATTTAACATGTATATCTTTTAGTTTATATCAACATAAATATTAATAAAAAAATTCTTCGATTTAACATGTATATCTTAAAAAACGACAACATAAAATAATTTAATATATTGTTAAATCTAAAACTTTATCTTACATTAGTTGCTTAAGCTTAGAGACGTGATTATTTTAAATTTATTTTCTTCCTGGTATGTAAATGTTGAGGGTGAATAGAATAGAAGATTGAGACCAAACAATATGTTATCCCATCCAATTGAACAACATGAAATTCCTGTTGTACTCCATCTAATTTCCACTGCCCACCTTCACAAATTAAAGCAACTAATCTACTTATCAATATCACTTTTTAAAATATTAACTTCGCAATATCAGTTTTTATTTAATAAATTAATAGTCACTAAAAATATAAAATCAAAGTGGAGCGACAGGATTCCAAATGCACAGTTGAAAATTAAAGCTAAAAATCGAATAGCGAGATTTGGGAATCATCCTATGGTGCTGGGAAGTGGGAAGCCTCAAAGTCACCTTACAATTGTTGAAAGGAGTAAACAGACAGAAAACTAATTGTTTAACTTTAAAAACCAAAACGGTATTTAAAAATATGTGCCAAATCACTAATGATGAAAGCTCTAAGAAATGTTAAAACGTAAGTTACTAAATTTTCTCACTCCTAGTTTAGTTTTGCTTAATTTTGTGTTCATTGATTACACGACGTTTGTTAATAGATACAGCCCCAAAAAATTAAAGTGCTTATTTTGAGTGGATGCTCATGCACCTCCCTGGAGAAACTTCCTACTTCACTTATCTATACACACTTACAGATCCTAGACTTGAAAAATTGCAAGTCAAGGGTCTCTTTTTCTCTCAGGAGAAATTTGCGGAAAGGGATTCAAATACTGGTTTTTTCAGATGGCTTTTCATCCAGATTCAAGAGGAATTATTGTTGGTATTTGCTTCGAGTTTTAGCTGGGATTGATACAAGTCATTGTTGGTTTCTAAAATTGGCCGAGTGATTTGTTGGTGGTGTAAAAGGACCATAGGTAATACAGGTGCCACAGCACACCGTGGGCCCGCAGCGCTAAGAGACTCAAAGCAGGCCTAGAATTTGACCATAGAAAGAAAAATACCGAAAATAAGATAGTGTTCAATATAGATTTAGCATATTTAAGAAAAAAAACTAACCTTTGAAGCTGTGTGAGTCGCGACTGTAAAAATTTAAAGTCTAACTTATGCAGAGGCAGCAAGCAGAGAATTTTCTCTTTATTTGTAAATGTGGGTGAACTAGATCAAGATCAGGGCCATCACCACTCCATTTGCTAAGGCGCCACTCCCCAGTTGCCACTGCGTCAATAAAACATGGAGACTTGCAATTGCAAATTGCAATAGAAATAAAATCTAATTAAATTTAATATTTGCTAACATCTAACCCATACTCTTCACGTCTACCTTTACTCCAGTCCCTATATCTAATGATATAAGATATAAGTAAAATCTACGGTCATTATAAATTTAAAACCGTAATTTACGGTTTTAAATACAAAATATGGTTATATGCCTGTCAAATTCCAGACCTGATCTTGGAGAACATCATTTAAAAAATAAGTAATTAATAACTTAATGTCAAACACTTTGAAACTTTAAACTAAAGGTTCAAAGTTTGAATTTAAAAATAATAGGGTTGCACATGTTTCAATGTTGATAAAATAATAATATCTAATTAATTTATAATTTTATCGTTATTATATAACTTTTTGGAGTTTTAAGGTTCAAAATTGAAAGATGTTACAATGATGATAAAAAATATTATTTAATTAATTTAAAACTTTATTGGTATATGTAACTTAAGTGTCTTATGAAGACTTTGAAACTTCAAATAAAAAATCAAAGATTTAAATATGAAAATGATAAGGTTATACCTCAAGGGTTGGGTGGATTGGTAAGTGCTTGTCTGGTCAGACATTTGCCAAGAAGACACCTAGGTTTAAACTTCAAGGGCAACCTGTTTACAAAGGTAGTAGTTTGATCTAAATTTTTTGAGTGCACCGTAAATTTGATGATGACGGTATGAATCCGGAACGATCGTTAGTCCCTTTCACGCCAAGTTAACAATAACAAATCGGAATAGGTTTGATGAAACCAGCCCATGTAGTTTGAACCCTTTTATTATCAACTACTAAAAATGGTGTGGTTGTGACCAACTCCTTATCTAACAGAAGGAGAAAAAAAGTTATACACTAAATTCATTCGAATATAAAAAGAATAAGGTTATTCATTATATCCTAATGATGGGCAAACTAAATAAATGATGGTTGAATAAACATTTTCTTCTTAGGAACCATCCATGATGTTCTCCCTACGTAACTTGTGGTCTTATCCATCTTAAAAACTATTTCCATTTAAGTTGATTGGTTTCTTGGACAATTGTTAACCATGTCACATATATTTTTTTAAATGTGTTATTTGTGATTGAAATGAGTTCTACTATATAATATTATGACGTTGTGTTGACTATTATGTATGTATACTTTAACATAAGAAAATTAAAAATAATAATAATAATTGAATTAAATATTATTTTATAAAATAATTAAAAAGTCTAATAATTTATAAAATTTTAAATAATAAAATATTTTAATATATTAATAAAAATTAAATTAAATAATAAAATATAATATATTTTTAATAGAATAATAAGTAAAAATGTTTAGGATTTAATTATCAAAATTTATTATCAACGGATTTATGGTTCAACGACTGTGACAAATAGTTGATGTAGCCTACACCAAGGTTCAAATTTTGGTGGCACCAAATAGCTCAATGTAACTAAATCAATGTTAAAAGGGAATGGACAACCCTTTCAAAACATTTTTAAAAAATTATCAAAATTTATTCTTATAAAATTAAAAGCTATCAAAACCCTTATCAAAATCTATTCTCATAAAGTTTGAAATATGAATTAAATAACAAAATAAAATATTAGAAAAAGAGAAACAACATTTAAGAGTCATCCAAGTCTAACATAGAATTCATTTTTCGAAGTATCCAAAAGCATAGTGCTTAGAACACCACATATTAAAGGCAATAACAATCACACCATCAAAACCAAGGTTACAATGTAAACCAAGATACATTGAAAAAAATAATGAAGATCTTAGGATGTTGGATCTACAGGGGATCTAACTATCTTGGATGTTGGATCAATATTTGTTGGATGTTGAATTAGTTTCCCCTTAGGGATGCAGTCCCATTTGTGATATTCTTTAGTGTGCTTTGAATATCTTTGTGGTTTGTAAATGTTGGACGACCCTTTCAAAATCCTGTTTAATAGGTTTGGAGACCCTTCCAAAACCCCTTCTTATACCAAATCAAATAATAATAATGAAGATCCTTCAAGTTGTGAGCAAGGGATGAGGTTCCACAAAGCGCCTAGAATTATCATGTAAATGGAAATAACAATGGTGAAAATATATTCACTATATAAACATCATTTTGGATTTAATAATCCTTAATATACAAGAGACCACAAATTAAGAGAAAAGAGAGAAAGATTATCAATAGGAAATCAAAGGTAGATGCTCAAATGTTAGTTAAATGAAGGTTAATGGGGTTACACAAAGTTATATTTTAAAGTATTAAATTATTTAATAGGAAGAAGAAGAAGTATTAAAGTGGAACATAATTTCGACATAGGAATATGCTACTAGAAACAAATATTAAAATATTTGATTAAAATAAATAATTAAAGTTGTATTATGTTATAAGAAATAAAGTTTAAGGTAATATATTGTGAAAAACATTAGGATTAGTATATAAATAAATTGAAATATTAAATATTGTTGATTTTGATGGAGTTCTAAGGGTTTTAATGGTCTTCTAGTATATGATCCATTTGGATGGTGAATTAATTGATCTTAGATGGTATTATATGATTATGAGACTTATGGATAAGAGCTCTTAGGATTCATTATTTTTTATATAAATGCAGATGTTCCCACATCTATGTTGGGTTGTATTCAATCTTAAAAAGATTTTTTTACTTACAAATTTTTTTCTTGAAAAAATGTTTGATCATTAGAGGCTCTCCCTAAGGTCTCAACACTTCTTTGGAGGTCTCAACATTCTATTGGTTAGTAGTTCAAAGTAAAAAATTTACAAGAGAGGGTATACAAAGAAGAGGATACCATAGACCTTTCATAGATGGCTTGTGTGAGAAGGATTTAGAAACATCGGACTATTTACTTCTCCAATTTCCATTTGCTCATACCATTTGAGGTTACATTTTACAAAAGAAAGAACATATTGGGTAATTCCGTAAACATTATTGAAAGAGTTGATGAAATGTGAAATTAATTATTTCAATGCTAAAGCATTATGTATTTTGTTTAGTGTTGGTCCTCTTGTTATTTGTTCAAATTTATGGCTTGAAGGTAATAATAAATTTTAAAAAATAAATCTTAAAATCATGCCCAAGTTTGGAACTATAATATTGGCTCTCTAATAGAATTTTTATAGATATGGTGCTCATCATGGAAATTCTCAAGTGTACAAAAAAAGACGCTAAAAAATTTGTTATAGGATTTGAATATACATGGAAGACTCATTTGATATAACACATTAAAACAAAGGATATGCTACCATCTATGGTAAAATGGAAATGTTCAAAAAATGAGTTTATCAAAATCAATTTTGATGGTACTTCCAAACAAAATTTTGGAAAATCCAATGGTTTAAAGACCTAAAAAACACACAAACAAAAAAATACAAAAATAGAAAAGTTTTTTTTTTACTAAGGATAGAGATTCATGAACCATTCATAAACCCCTAACCCAACTAATATTTACCTAGAGTTTAAATCCCTTAAGTTTTCCTGAAAGCTACATCTCACGAGGTACCCTAACACAAGTTCCATCTATGTAGGCGTATCATGTGTTACTACAAATAATCCAATCTATCTCATCACTCTTGATGAGCTAGACTTATCACCTTCAATTCAATCAAAGGTATACACGCATCACCATACCATACGTAAGTCATTATGTGTAGGTATGCTACGAGTATTGCGAGTTAAGCTATCCATCTCATCTACACGACGAGCTATCTTAACTTAGATGTAGTCTTTTTTCAACTTAGACATCAATCTCCCTAAGGGGGTTTCAATTCCCTTAGGTCCTCTATGTTCACCCTAAGGGGACTTTAATTCCCTTAGGTCACCTCTAAGTTCACCCTAGAACTCTCCTCTTAGATTTTGTTATTAAACAAACAACAAGATACATCTAAATACTAAACAAGCAAAGCCTAGCTATTAAACATACAGAAAATAAAGGAAGAAATAACACTAAAATATATTATCATCGACGAAAAGAGAATCAATTACATATTATAACTAAGCATGGTAATAAAGTAAAAGTATCTTCTCTAAAGCATTAATTTGTTAACACATATAATCATGTATGGTAAATCCTCCATACTTCAAACTTCAAAGAATATTGCATTAATTGCATCAAGGATATCTCCCCACAATTCTATTATATTTGAGTATAAGTGAATCAACATAAATGCAGTTACCTATACTTTGATTCCATCGAACTCCTTGCCCCTCCTTGCTTACCATATATTCTTTGAGGTAGTAGGGGATTAGGGTACTCATGGTTCAGGATAGGCATACCTCTAAATGCATCTAACATTTACTTTACCAAATTGTAACTATACAATTTCAATTAGGATTTTAACCATCTAATGCATAGTGAATATCATAAAATAGCCTTTACTTTTACTTTCACCTCTCAAGTTCCCTTAGAGATTCAATCAAAATTCACTACTTAGATCAAGGTTTAAACTCATCAAATCTAGTTATGTTTTAAAGCATTAAATTCCCATACCTTCAACCTTTTAAACAATATAATTTCATAAATTAAAAGTTCTTGACCTTAATTCAATAAACCATATAATTTCATTCAGCTTGAATTTGATAAGCAATTATAACATAATTCCTTATATAAAATCCCTTTAATTTTACAAAGCTAAAGTCCCATACCTTCAACCTTTAAAACAAAACTTCCATTTATGTACTAGAGTAAAACTTCCCCATAGTTTAATTCTAGAAATAAATCATCCCTTTTCATTTATAAAGTTAAAACCCATATCTTCAATATTTAAAACAAAACTTTCATTTATCTACTAAATTAAAGCTCTCCCTTACTTTAATTCTAGAAATAAATCATCTCTTTTCATTTATAAAGTTAAAGACCCATATCTTCAATATTTAAAATAAAACTTTCATTTATCTACTAAATTAAAGCTCTCCCTTACTTTGATTCTAGAAATAAATCATCCCTTTTCATTTATAAATTTAAAGACCCATATCTTCAATATTTAAAACAAAACTTCCATTTATCTACTAAACTAAAGCTCTCCCTTACTTTAATTCTAGAAATAAATCATCCCTTTTATAAATTTAAAGACCCATATCTTCAATATTTAAAATGAAACTTCCATTTATCTACTAAATTAAAATTATTCCTTTCTTTTTGGGGTCTGGTCCACCACTTACATGATATAGCTAAAAGCTTTTGTTTTCCCTTAATTTTCAGCTTATAATATAATGGAGACAAACTTGCCACAATTTAAAGAATAACCAGAATTTATTTAAAGCATAATTATAAATAATATTTATTTTAAAAAGGGGATACTCGACTCACAACCAGTCGAATCAAACCCTAGTAAAATTTAGGGCGCTAATTTCAACTCAGCCAACAATTTCAGCAAAGACAACATGTGACCCATGGAGAAACTTAACAACCAATAGGTCCACACTTAGACAAGGTGTCCACTGTGACTAGAATGGCCATCACCCGGTGGTCATTTCACTAAGGGTGCGAGGTCCCTTTTCAACCTCCATCATGTTCCCATAGAAATAATATGGGATTGACCATCCCAATACCCAAATGAAGCAACAGGTTCCAAACAAGGTAATGAAAGTTATCTCCCTAAAATATACATAGAGCAGAGTTTAAACAGTACCTAACAGCGAGCTGGCGAAAGGCCTCAATGAGGACACCCTACGGGTCTTCGATAGACTTTGGATCATTCTCACGTGGGATCATGCTCACAGGTAGCTTTCTCAAAGCAATCTAAGTGAGTAGCTCGAACACATTTCTATGCTCATAGTTCGCTCAGCATGGCACAAATATTATTCAAACTCTCCAACAACTCTCCTACCTTTCCATGATGGCTTTAACCATTGAAACATTACCCAAAATATATCTATGACTTACGTAGATTTAACACAAGCTTTCAAAACTGGGAAGGCATTAGGTTTTGCTAAATGCAATTGGGATATCTACAGTAGATGGGCGACTCAAACAGACCTCAACAGGTAATTCCCAACCAAAACACCTTGCTAAAGAATAGCTACTTAAATAAAAATAGAGTTAAATAGAATAGCAAAACATGGGTTAAACTAATGCATTCGATAGGCGATTAAACCTCTCCATTATCATAAGCGAATGCATCCATATAAGAAAGCGATGACAACCATTTAAACAAGGCATCTATAGCCATTTAAACAAGGCAACTACAACCATTTAAACAAGGCAACTATAGCCATTTAAACAAGGCAACTACAACCATTTAAAAAAGGCATCTACAACCATTTAAGTAAGGCATCTACAGCCATTTAAATAAGGCTAAGACAGCCATTTGGGTCTCTCAAAATTGAGCATAACAGAGGTTGATAATTCCAACCTTTAAACTCCTAGATGGCTAGTTTCGCAAGCTCCTATAAAATGCCTCACAACCTTCATTACTCTCACGTCTCCCCATAGCTCGCTCCCCTCCTCAAAATCGACGATCTCCTCCAAATCCTTTATCCCTTCAATCGTTTCTCTCTTCACAAACTCCTGTGTGACCTCCTTCTTCCTTTATCTGAATACTACCCTTTTCCTATCACTTTCTCTTACATGCCCCCGTCTTTGATGGCTCATATGTTGCCCTCCCCTTCCTTGAAGAGCATGTAATTCTTAAGCCTCGTACCTCTTTAAGGTTTCATTTCAACCTTATCCTTACCAGGGCGGCAAGAAATTCTTTTAATCAATATTTCCATCTTTGGAAATCATAGCACCCCAGGCCATATAACATAGTCTGCACGAAATAGAGGAAGAAAACTTATGTATATATTTAAATACAAATAGTACCTTCCTATTAAAATATCCTTTGGATGATATTTCATTATCATTTAAAATATGCTTTATTTTACATTTATAAAAAAAAACTCCTTTATAGTTTTAAAATGATAATTTTCTATTTGGTTTTAAATGAATTTACATCCTCCATTTAAATTGAAGTTTATAAATGACTCCACCTTGTCATTTAAAATAAACTCCTTTAATCTATTTAAATGCATTTTTATTTATCATTTAAATAAAGCTTATTAATTAATTTAAATACATTTATTTTAATTCAATTAAAATTGCATTCATTCAATTTAAATGATCTTTCATTTATTATTTAAATTCAATCAACTATTCTTCATAATATGATGCTCTACTGTCAATTCAAAATACCAATTTATTTCGCGCACATACATATATTTGCAAAATGTTCTCCTATTGAATTACAACATTATGTTACTCAAACCATGACATGATAAGTGATGCAGTAAAGAGCAATCAAATTTACATATTAGCAAAGAGGGAGTCTTTCCATCAACCCAATCACCCATATCAGCCAAAGGTTTTACGATAGCTACTAGGCTATCAACGAAGGCTCCAGGTGATAATTTGTCGATGATTATCTCTTCCGATGATGCATGCCTATGTGAAGGTATCTATCCATGTTACCTCCGAGTACCTTAATCATCATTTCCCCTGATCTTAAGCACCCTCATTTTTGGTGGATGTTTTTGCCTTCTCCACCTACGAGCGTACCTGATCCTGCACACTTGGAAATATGTTAGCGGTAACATGCCCTTCTAAATCAACTAAACATCATATAGTTGGTTCAATCGTTCAAACTAGGTATTACCACATCATAGGTTAATACATTGTTTCTTTGTGCCAAATAGTTCGCTAGGGAGGGTCATGACAAATGGATGTGGTGTTTTTTGAAATAATGAAGGCAAAATTATCCTCTGTTACTCATAATCATATGGAACTTCATCTAACAACTATGTAGAGGCTAGGACACTTCTTATAAGGATTCAAATTGTAACTAAAAAATAATAGAAATATATTTCAATCAAGGAAAATGCACAAATTATGATTAATGCTATTAAAAAAAATGTATGTGGGGACCGAATAAAAAATTATATTATTTTTATGTTCATAATCTATTATTGGAGGTAACCTCTTAAAAATTTGAGCATATATATAGATAAGAAAATTAGGTAGTAGATAATTTAGCTAATTGTGGTGTTGATCTTCATCTTGGTGAAATTCAAACTTTAGAAGGCAACTGGCCAAGTGAGACTTTATCTCTTAATGAAAATGATGTCATAGAGTTGATCATGGAAATATACTACTTTGAAGAAGATGAAGAATATAGTTGATAGAAATGGAAATGAAAAATATTTTAAATAATAAGGTAAGCTAGATATGATTTAATTTACCTAACACCAAATGCAATATTTTGGTATTTTGATAGGAACAACCTCTAATAGCATCCACCTATGGCTTATTTAAAAAAAAAAAACAAATTGAAACATGAAAATATCCACTAGAAGCAAAGGTACAAAGGCAAATAACTTAAATTAACTAGTCATTACATAAAACCCTTTCATATTGTTAGTCTTACAATGACACTGAGAGGGGGGGTGAATCAGTGTAGCTCTTTTAAACTTAAATAAACAGTTCTTAGAACAAAAATAATGAAACCTTAAACCAGATAGAGCAAGTATCACAAGAGAGCATCACACAACACAAGATTTAATGAGGTTCACCAATGGGGCTACTCCTCAAAAATGACTGCTTGGACTACCATCCAAATCCAGCCTTTGCAAAGCAACAACTTTACAATCACTTTACTAGCACCCACTGAAAGGAGCACTAACCCCTTATTTATCTACACTAACAGAAAGGAGCACCAACCCCTGATTTACCAAGCACCTACTGGAAGGAGCACCAACCCCCGATGCCAAGCTACAACCTGGACTTGAATTATGAATCTAGAAGATTAACAGAAAGATACCTCCACTTTTACAAGACCCCGACTAGTCTGCTTCACCTTTGCGATCTCTGCGTACTCTGCTCTCTCTGCAAAATTACTTCACACAATTTGCTACGTCATAGTCAAATGATCATCTTCTCCATTTTGTGCACTCTGCTTCCTTTGCAAATTTTGCACTTAGCATGATTCGATACGACTTGCACTCTGCGCTCTGCGATCGAACTTCATGCTCTTCGACAACATCTTAAATCTCCAAATAGCCCTCCTTTTATAACAGAATATTTGAGATGAAAACCCTAATCTTAGTTGGCTATAAATCCTCATCTTAGTCGATTTTCATGACATCTGTAAACCCTAATTTTAGTCGGTTGTTCATCGGTCTTCGTCGGCTTCAACTTAACCGCGAGAATACAACATGTCGCGATATCGCGACACTTTTTCTCCTTGCTCTTTCTCTTAGCTTTGACCCGCGAAAATACAACATGTCGCGATATCGCGACACTTTTTCTCCATGCTCTTTCTCTTAGCTTTGGCCTACGAAAATACATGTCGCGATATCACGACACTATTTTCTCTCTCCTCTTTCTCTTTGCTTTGGCCCACGAAAATACATGTGATATTGCGACACTATTTTCTCTTTCCTCTTTCTTTTTGCTTTGGCCTGCGAAAATACATGTCGTGAAATCATGACACTATTTTCTCTCTCCTCTTTCTCTTTGCTTTGGCCCACGAAAATATAACATGTCACGAAATCACGACACTATTTTCTCTCTCCTCTATCTCTTTGCTTTGGCCCGCAAAAATACAACATGTCACGAAATCGTGACACTTTCGCCTTCATATACTTCATCTTAGCTTTTGTCATGAAATCATGACTCTTCTGCTTCCATACTTAGCTTCTTAGCTTTTGTCGCAAAATCGCGACACTTCTGCCTTCGAAGTCTTCTTCACTGCTTTTGTCGCAAAATCATGACACTTCTGCCTTCGAAGTATTCTTCCCTGCTTTTGTCATGAAATTGCGACAGTTCTACTTTCGTACGCTTCCTCTTTTTCTTTTGTCGCGAAAATGTGACATGTCACAAAATCGTGACACTTTTTCTTTCTCTTCCTCCCTGGCCTTTCCTAGTCACGAAAATGTGACATGTCATGAAATCGCGACACATTTTCTTTCTTTTCCTTCCTGGCATTTTCGAGTCGCGAAAATGCGACATGCCACGAAATCGTGACACTTTTTCTTTCTCTTCCTTCCTAGCCTTTTCGAGTCGCGAAAATGCGACATGTCACGAAATCGTGACACTTTTTCTTTCTCTTCCTTCCTGCGCTTTTCGAGTCGCAAAAATGCGACATGTCGTGAAATCGTGACACTTTTCAAAATTACTTTCTCTCTCCTATTTTAGTCGTGAAAATGTGACATGTCGCAAAATCGTGACACTTTTCAAACTTTACTCTCTTTCTTTGAACTTGTCGTGAAATCGCGACACTTCTTCCTGCTTTCTCTTTTTCTTCCAACATGTCGTGAAATCGCGACAGTTTTTCCACTTGTCTTTTTCTCAGCCAACATGTCGTGAAATCACGACAGTTTTTCACTTGCCTTTTTCTCTTCCAACATGTCACGAAATCGTGACAGTTTTTCCACTTGCATTTTTCACTGCCAACATGTCGCAAAATCGCGACAGTTTTTCAACTTGCCTTTTTCTCTTCCAACATGTCGCGAAATTGCGACATTTTTTCCACTTGCCTTTTTCTCTGCCAACATGTCACGAAATCGTGACAATTTTTCCTACTTCTCTCTCTTTCAACATGTCACAAAATCATGACAGTTTTTCCAGCTTTTTCTCTCTCTTCCAACATGTCGCAAAATCACGACAGTTTTTCTTGCCTTGTATATGTCGTGATATTGCGACACTTTTCTTACTTGTCTTTTTCTTTGATATTTTGCAAATGGGCCACTTCGGTCTTCTTGGAAACTCACTGTCCATACTTTGAATAACCTTTGAACTCCTGTCTTCTACATCTGAATAGCTTTTGAACTTCCTGTCCACTGAAACACCAGATCTATCTAACTGTGTTGACAACAATGACAATACTGTTGTTGCACCTTGCTCAACACATATGTTTACTATCAATGACATAAACTTACCTAAAATCTCCACTTTTACTACTTCTAATAAGAGAAAGATAGAAGACCTAGATCTGATAAGGAAAGGGTCAATCATTCTCTATAAATAAATGCTTTCTATGGGAGTGCAAAATAAATATGATTAAAGTGACTTACTCTCAAACATCCCATCCTTCATCAGGCTTAAACTATACCACAATTCATTGGAATGTATGAGAATGAAGGAAGCCCAAGAATTTATTTCCTCTTTGGACCCTAATAAGTCTCTTGGTCTAGATGGATTTATAGTTTTTTTTAATTCTAGGACATTGTCAATATATAGGAATAGAATGTGTTTGAGGAATTGAGGTCTAATATATATTCTTAAGTATCTTAATGGTATCTCTCAATTCATTATATCAAAATAAGGTTATGTTATAAACTTTGATAATTTAATTTCACTTACTTCTGCAATATGACCTATGATATTATCTCAAAGTATTAATTACAAATAAACTTTAAAAGGTTTGAGGTACTAGTATCTAGAAATATGAAGGAGGATTTATGGAATGGAGACATGTTTTGGATGGAATCATTATAGCTTAATAAGCTATTCACTTCATAAAAACTAACATGAATCTTAATGATCATGAATCTTGACAAGGAAAGGGATTCTGATAGATAAAACTAGGGTTTTATCTATAAGGTTCTATGCAAGTTTAAATTTTAGTGAGGGTTATTACCAATGCATCAAACAATGCTATGATTCCCCCATATTATTAGTTTTTATAAATGGTAACTTGGATATATTCTTATAATGTTTGAAGATTTTGAGATTGGGTAGTTCCATCTTTGCATATTTAATCAAAATTCCTAAAAGGAAAATTTAGACGTACTACTCAAAGTCTCAACCATTAAATCTCATTCATAATGACATTTATGGACGAATGGGATGTTGTTCTCTTTTTGAGAATAAGTACTTCATATTTATTGATGATTTCTATAGGTATGTATGGATCTACACCATTCACACCAAGGATGAGAGTTATGGAAAATTTAAGATTTTCAAAGCCCTTGTGAATATTTAGTTTGAGTGGAAGATCAAGTGCCTTCAGACTATTGGTGCAGGTAAGTTTGTCAATAATGCTTTTGGTGATCTTTTAGCTCATGATGATATTTATTTTTATAGGACTAATCATTATACCTCTAAGTAGAAAGGGGTTGTTGAGTGGAATAATATGGTCATTTTGGGGATGGCTAGATGCATATTTCATGTTAAGCAGATGGAGCCCAATTTTTGAGACAAAGTGGTGACATGTTGTACATATCACCAATAATATGCCAACTTGGGTAGTTTAAGGTATGATACCTCTTGAGATATTGACAAGAGATAAGCCTAATGTTTTTCACTATTGTATCTTTGGTCTAAATACATAGGATCATATTTCCAAAGATAAATAAGGTGAATTTATGAAGAGTTATTATTGTATTCATGTGGGGTATTCTAATACTTTTAAGGGTTATCGTCTTTATGACTTAGTCAAGTGGCAAACACTCATTTGATATGTTTTTAATATTTGATGAGGTGCTTCTATATGCTCCTTCTGGTTCGCTTTCCATGCTATTAGTAGATGAGTCTATCTTGCTTGTTGACCCTCCTCTTCCTCTAGAAGTTCCTCTTTCTTTTTTCCCTCAAATATTCTTGTTGATTCTACTTCAATGATTCCAACTACTTTATCTATTATTTTTATTCCTCTAATGGTCATAGTGATATGCTATTTTTATTCCAATCAATGGATTTAGTCATGCAACCTATCCATAGAACCATAGAACTTTTTAAATTATTATTTATAAAGAGATAAAGACTAAGGTGGATATAGTCATACGACCTATTCATCCATTAAACCCTAGACCTATTAAAATTATTATTTATAGAGGACTAAGGTGGATGTAGTCATGCAACCTATCCATCTATCAAACCATGGACCTATTAAAATTATTACTAATAGAGAGAGGTGTTATATGTAGCTTCTATTAAGGGTCATTCCCATAAAATAAAATATTATATATGTTTTTAGGTCAATTAAACCATATCCAACTTGTCTTTTTATCAAAATTAATTTTTATATTTTCATCTTTCTTTTTTAAATCATTTTTGTGACATCATTTTGAATAAGAAGTAAAATCCCACTCAATCAACTGTCTTGTAAAATTTGAATTATGTTAAAATGAATATCAACGCCATGATTAGTTAAATTATCTTCTATGTATTTTTTTTTCTCTACGGATATGCTCACATTTCCAAGAGATTTCCATTAATAATAGTTGATTAAAATTAACAATAATATAATTTTTTGTTTGATAACCACATTCATTTTTGTTGATAATATTAATGACAATGTGTAAAACACCCTCATTTTGATTCGTGTAAGAAATGCTCTATCCTTTGCATAGATATTAGTTGAAGTTCCATATAATTTTAAGTAAGGGAGAAGAAATTGAATTTCTTTATTTTGAAAAACACCACATGAACCAGATTTGAAAGCACCATTAGAATTATTTTTGATAAAACCAAATTTTAGATATTTTTATTTTACTAAATATCGAAGCAAATCCTTTATGTTAACTCCATTATCGCAAATGACCCTTTCATTTTCATGTGTTTTAAAATCTTGTAATTAATATTGGCACCCTTTATTTTCTTTTTTCATTCTTGACACTTGTTATGATGAGCATCATGTTTGCAAACATTATGCAAGAAAGACAATAATACAACTCCAAACATGGAAATTATTTTGAGATATATTTTTAAAAATTCCATTATTTCTTTCAAACCATAAATCCCAACAAATATTACAAGACCATTAACTTTAAAATAATTTACTAAACATTCATAGTATTTCTTCTTGCATCAAGAGAACTTATGTAAAAATGGTCAACGATAAGGATACAACCTTTCTTTTATCAAGGTTAGGGGATGGTAGTGAATGGACACAAACCAAAGGAAATGATTGCAAGTAAATGTAAAATTAAAGTTGTCAACATCCTCTATACCATAGGTCATATGAGACAACCCTCATAAAATATTATTTACAAGATAAATTTTTATCTAATCAAACTTTGGTTATTGAAGTATAGTGTATTATTTTATCCTCATTAAATTCAAACCTTGAACCTCTTATTCAAAGTTTCAAAATATATATTAAAGCTTGAAAGGATCAAGATAAAACCCTTTATATGTTAAAAATTAATAGTACTTTAAAACCTAAATTAAATTAAAGATATTTTCTAACATTTTTTTTTTTTTTTATGTTAGAGAAAAAGGGGTTGTACTCAGGTACCCCACCCTTGACAAATCACAATTCTCTCTTTTAGAGATTGAGATTTTACAAAAATATTCAATTCTCATCTCAATTGAGTTGCTATATCTAGATGCCTACATATTTTTCATGAAAAGTCTAAATTCTTGATTTCTATTTTCTAGATCTTCTTCAATTTTCTTCGTAAGTATAAATATTCCAAAATTCAACACCCTTCTTGACATTTTCCTACAACAACCTTCACAAAACCAAAACTCCACCTCCACTATCTACACACTACATCTGAGTAGAGAAATATTTCCAAAACTATGTGTTATCATAATCCACTTTACCAAATTTGAATTGTTAGTTTCCTTCCTAAGCATAAGTACAAATACAACAAGATTTGATAAATAGTTTAGCAAATGAAATTTCCAATCCATACTATGTCCCATAATCGAACCAAAAACCATACAAAAGGAAATAAAAATATTCATATTTGTGTGGAATATCTAATGGCAACACCTAATGAAATGTCCAATTTATCTATCTTTGAAAATATTATGACACTCGCATGCTCTACAACATTTCTAATTATCAGTAGGAGGATAAAACTTATAAACTCAAAAACCATGTTCCAAGACTCTAAATCCCCCTTTCTTGCATTAACAAGGTTCAAATCCAAGTAGTCAAGGTGGCAAGCCATGATATTTCTTGCTAATTATCTTGATTAATTTATCTTTATTTGAACCCCTTTGACTTAGTCTCTCACCCTCATTTACAAGATCATATAAACTCCTATAACTCTTCATCTAGATGATAATTTAAAACCCATTTGCCTCCTCTAGTGAATTGATCTATAAATAGATCCACTAATATATTTTGTAGTCCTCTAGAATATTAATTTGAATTTGCTCCTTTCAAATTTTTATTGTCATCTTCAAGTATACTTACTACTTCCTCTAGCCATGGAGAAGATAATTAACTTACCAACCTTCTATTAAAACTCCTCTATTGATTAGCCTATCTACACATTTGTTCTCTTCCCTTAACGTATGTGTAAACCTAGTTTCCTTAAAATTGCATTTATTGGTATTAGTGAATCACCTTCCATCCATACTCTATTTCATTTTATTTGATTGTATGTTTTTAATCCTTCCAATTCCACCTAAGATCTAGCTTCACTATTTGTTTTAAACCCACTACTGAAAGCATAATGAGACAAAATCTCACCCCTATTATTTTAAATTATTTCTCATCTTGTTGGTCATGAATTTATTTTAGATGCTTCATCAAAATTCAATTCAACAAACTCTCTGCTTCATCTGTCAAGGCTCTTTATTTCAATATTAGGGATTAGGGTAGTTGATAGGATTAGTTTAGATTCCTCTATGGCCTTCTTTTTTATTACCTCTAAATTGCTTTCGTTTCATTTAAATATTCTTCTATATCTTTCCAACCATATTGTCCAAAGTATTATATATTTTTATGTATCTAAAGAGTAAAAAACACAACACCAAAGTAATGCTAAATAAATTGAACACATAGAACCTATAATTGCATAATATATGATATTATATTAATGCGGGGAGACTAAAAACTCCATTGTTACAATGTGGATCTTTAAATCCTTTTTTATACAGATTTACAATGATTAGGGTTCTTTGAAACCCTATAAAACAAGGCTGGTGGTGTCTTCAGGCGCATCCTTGCTCCCAACAGAAGTGAGTGGGCTTTTAGTTATCCGATGTCGGGCCACTCCAACTTAAGAAGCTATCCAATACTGATGTCACACCTTCATATCTACACACAATAACACAACAAATAGATTAGTAGCAATTGTGAGGGCTCCACAATGTGAGGCCCTTAGAAAGCAGATAAAAACCCTAGCTATGCAATATGAATAAATGAATAGAATCTAAAAGTGCATAAATAAAATAATAAACAATGGATTTACCTTACATACTTGTTGTCTTCTGATCTGATGAAGCTGGTTGTAGTGAATCGATGTGACGATGCCCTAGCATCGCTCAGAGGCTAGGGAGACTTTAGAGTCTGACGTAAAATGCTCATGGGCGCTTGGTGGTTGTATAAAATGCACGTGGGTGCTTGGTGATGGTGGAAGGCATCCAAATATGGTTGGGTTACAGTGAAGGAAGTTCCTAGAGGTACTTGGGAGTGACAAGTAGTGCCCGAAGGCATTCAATAGTAGAGGAGGGAGTTTGTAAAAGCAAATATAGCTGAGCGAAGGAGGCGACGATGGATGCAGGAGTTGTGGCAAATGTGGATGAAAGGCGAGTGTGCTTTAAAAATCAAGGATTTAAGGATTCAAGGCCAATTTTGATTTAGGATTTGAGCCATCAAAATGGCTCCTATTAATAATCCAACCTAGAGCATACTTAGGGTTTCAACGACACTAATCATGTGGCTGAGATAAAAGCATATCGGAGGGTGGATATTAAATTTAGCTTGTGGCATGGATTGATATAAATGGATGCATAGGATTAAATGAAATTTTATGGTTGGGATTAATTTACTTATATGAATGTATATATATATATATTAAATATATATATTAAATATATATATAATATATAATATAAAATATTAATATTAAATATATATATAATAAATATATATAAATATATGTAAATAAATGGTGAAAATGGTAGGAAAGTCAGGATGGATGACAAGTGGCTAGGTTTTGGTGTCTACAAATACCCCTTTTTGTAATGTGTTGTGTGAAACACAATGCGAGTGCAAAAATACGGGATACCTATTTTGGTCTGGTGTAGAAGCAACTTCTCTTGGGATGTGAAACATGAGCTTGAAGAGTTTGCAGATGAATCTCACGAGCCAATTGAAAAATATGTGCAAATGAAGGATGGATGATGTGATATGCGATACCATTTTTGCCCCAACGGTGTTAAGTGCGTTGGTAAAAAATGTGAAATGATGCGTCTATTTTTGCCCCAATAGATCAAGGGTTTTCTGAAAATGTGTGATGAAAAATGTGGCTATTTTTACCGTAACAGATGAAGGGATTTTTCCAAGTACGGATGCCATGATCATGTAAAATATATCCCATCATGGGAAATTCAAAACCTAATGTGGTTGTCCCAAATTTGGGGTAATTCGATGCTACTAAATAATATGCCTTCCGGTGTCTTTGATATACAAAGATAAAAGTAGTCAAATTCAAAGGGTCAACTAGTGACTGTCAGATAATTCCTATGATCGAAACCAATTACCTTAGCTAAATTCAGTCACCATGATGACTGTTGGGGAAAAGTGTAATGATGAAGTGTTATAATGTCCATGTTTTAAGCCACATGAACTAGGCCATCAATGACAGTTTTTTGTGCAAATTGTTCTTGGCAACGTTTCACTCAAAATGTGAAGTACCAAATATGATTGTGATTTCCAACAACAAGTTATGGAATGGTGAAAATGACCAAGTGTTCTTATTTTAGGCTCTTCATTTATCGAATTGCATGGATGCAAATCGCTGGAATTGCTAAGTATACAGAATAACCCACTAGATACAAGGTTCACTTAAATGTTGTTTGACTTGGAAAATATACAAATGATAATATGGAATGATGTGAAAATGGTGTATGAATGATGATATTTATGATTGTGGTCATTTTGTAAATATTTAGACTATTTTGAAGTGCTTTTGTAACTTGTTAGGCAAATTTGTAATTTGTGATCACAAACAAAAATTATGCGTCCAAATGAGTTGGGTTCTTCACAAAACCTAGTAAAATAATGGAATAGATGCCTAGATGCAATATGAAAATATTTGGTGGGGATAAGCCACTATTTTGTGAAAATTTTGTCTTTTATGTAATTTGACACCAAACGCCCATTGACGCTTTTGACCTATAATTTTTTTTTTCAATGTTTGGGTGTTCTGCAAACTCCCATGAGTACTTCAGTGCACCAAGGAACCACCCATGGATGTCTCAAGGTGCCTGAAGTAGCTACAAATAGCTACAAATATGAAAAACCAAGTTCATTTATGCATTTGAGAGTTTGATAAGTTGTGTCTGGGAGAATGGACTGAAGTGAGCTGGAGTGATTTGAGTGCGGAAGCTATGGAGGCAGAGGGAGCGAGTGTAGAGTTCGGGGTTGATGCTGGAGTGCGAGTTGCTGAGGTAACTCCCCTTTTTGTTATTGTGTAAAATTTTGTGTGTGTTTTTTTTTATAAAATTATTGACAAATATTTTGTGTTGTGCTGCAGCATAGGATTTTGGAGGTTCATCACTGGTTCTCGTCATACATTTTTGCGATGAGGAAGTTAGTTCTAAATGAGGAGTGGGAGTTGTTGGAGGATGTGGGACTAGCGAAGGTAGCCCGAATTGATGTGGTGAGGACTAATGAGGGATACCTCTCTACCTTGGTGGAGATGTGGGATGTAGATAGGGGGCATTTTAGCTCCCCACGAAAGAGGTGACCATGACCTTGGAGGATGTATATCACATCCTCAAGGTATCGATGGAGGGTATGTGGGTTGAGGTCAGACTCAACTAGAAGATGAATATGATAAGGATGTTTGATGATGCATGGTAGGGTGTGAGGTTGGAGAGTGGGGTATACTATATTTTTCCATGTATGTGGATAAGGAGTTGGATGCCCTCCATGCTTTGATTATATTCATGTTGGCCAACATCGTGGCCCTGAACATCACTGGGTGCAGCTTCCCTTGGAACCTGATAGGGATAGTGAGTGATATCCTCACTAGGTGATAGGTGTACGCATGGGCTCCTACATTGTTGGTGCAGGTATATTGAGAGCTATATGAGGTGATGAGGTGGGGGAGGAATGGTTTGGGGTGCAGCTTGTTGGTGCAGTGCTGGGGATGGGAGCATTTCAGTATTTCTTGACCATAGGGATTACCTGTAGGAGACTTAGGTAGGGAGCAACCCTATGCTAAGATATGGGAGGTTTTTGAGGAGGTACAATTGAGTCGGCCAGTAAATATGAGTCAGTGGTACCGGGAGATATGGGTTGGATTGACATCTACCCAAGTGATATGGAGGTCATGGTAGGCTTGCAAGTGGATAAAGGATGGAGAGTACTTGTAATGAGTGCAGTAGGCTTAGTGGGTGGTTGGGAGACATCAAAGTGAGGTTAAGTACTTTTAGTTATCACGAGTACTCTAATAGTTTGGGCTAATGCAGGATGTCCTAGATGAGCCAGTGCACTATAGGAGACATCATGAGGATATAGGGCTACCATACATAAAGTTGTGGAGGGTGGCCTATGAGGATGATAAGGAGGTGGATCTCTCAGATGTAGATTATGTGAGGATGACTATGAAGTATGATTTGTGGTTCACTATACAGCCAGTATGGGCACCGCATAAAGGAGAAGCTGATGGGGATGATTATGGTGAGGCTAGGAATGAGAGGATCCAAGAGGTTCTTAAGTGATAGTAGTACCTTCGATCAGATAGTCGAAAGAGGAGGACTAAGGATGTGGTGAGGTAGTCTCCTGAGATTGGAGAAGATGGTGGATATGGAGAGAATGTAGAGGAGGCTCTGGATGAACCTCTAAATCAGAACAAGGAGGATTGGGTATGATTAGAGCAACAGGTGGTAGAGTGGGATGCGAGGATCATGAGGATCCAAGCAAAGCTAGTAGAGAGGAAGCATCGACATAATGTCGACATAGCACATCTTCGATCTCAACATAGGTATATCAAGTCATCGGAGGATAGGTTTATGGAATATTATATTCCACTTCTAGATCCTCCAACCTCATCTGTCTCTAGTGGTACTAGGTGTAGCGATTCTAGGCATAGCTCTAGGTCTAGGGCTCCTACTAGGTCACAGGGGTCCTCTTGGAGGGCGTAGCTTAGTGCATATATGTACTTTTTATATATGAGCCTTGGTGCTCCATTGTATGTAGCCTTTTGGCATTCATTGTACATACGATATTTATACATATATATACATGGCTTTACCTTTTGTGTTATATGTGTTTGTGTGAATGCTTTTTGAATGCATATAATATTTTATGGATGATTAATGCAATGTGGAATGTATGGATGATTAATACAAGGTATGGAGTGCAAATGTTCTAATGGTTATTTATATTTTAGCTCTTGTTTGTCCATTTTTCTTGTGGGTAATAAGGAGTCGAGAAACTATGTTGAATGTAATATTTCTCACAAAGTGCTCAGACATCCTTGTTCTTGAAATACTTTCCATTATCATAGATGATTTTTGAGGGAATACCAAAATGACAAATGATGTTATGAAGTATAAACTCCATATTTATAGGTCATGTCGTACTAGTAAGAGGAATTGCCTCAACCCACTTTGAAAAGTATTCGGTGGCTATGATGATGAATGTATGTTAGACTGAAGGAGGTAAATTTTTTCCAATGAGATCTAGGCCCCATTGTGAAAAGGGCCAAAAGCTTTGAATACGTTGTAAAGCTTGTGATGGTACATGAGTTAAGTTAGAATGTTCTTGACACTTCTTGTAATGTTTAACATATGTGCAACAATCATGTTCTATTGTGGGCCAATAATAACCCATTCATAAAATACACTTTTTAATGGCTATTCCACTAAAATGACCACCACAAGTACCATCATGGACCTCAGCTATAGCTCTTTGTGCCTCACTAGACTCGAGACAACAAAGAAGGACTCCATCATAACCATGTTTATACAACACGCCTCCCAAGAGAATAAAACGAGCTACCTTTTGCTTGAAAGTGTGTTTGGCAGTTTGAGACATGTCAGATGAGAGTGTTCCAAACTTGAGGAAGGTTATTATTTGGCTTGACCAAGGCTTATATGGATTCGACTAGATAAAGCAAACATCCTTTTCATCTTTAGACTCAAAATGAACAATTACAAATTTAGAGACTGTTGAAATTATAAGGGAATGTACCTCTCTGAAGGAATCTTTTGGAATCAATGATCCAAGGGAGGCCATTGCATCTACAAATTTATTATTTGAACATGGAAAACTATTGATTTCATACCAATCAAATTAGAGAGCAATTTAATTCCTACTTCATGATAAATCTTGATGATGGTTTGTTTGCATTGGTATTCTCCATTGATTTACTTGACGACAAGTTGAGAATCACCAAATATCCTAATATGCTTAATGCTCATAGCTATGAATGACTGAAGACCTAGGATTAAGGCTTCATACTCTACAATGTTGTTTGTGCATTGGAAGTCGAGTTTGAATGATAAAGATATGGGTACCCCTTGGGGTGTGTGAAACACAACTCTAACACCTTGAACTTTCATGCACTTAGAGCCATCAAATAATAGTGTGACATCGATATCTTCCTCTGGAATGATATTGTATTCTTATTCATTGAAGGCAAATACCGAATCATCTGGGATATCAATAATCAAAGGATGATCACTAATTAGTGGAGCTTCCACAATTTGATCAGTTATTACCTAACCTTTAATGGATTTTTGGCTAATAAATTCCCAGTCGACTTCAGTAAGGAGCATTATCCATTTAGCGGTGCGAGTGTTATTGTAAGTGCGAGACATCATATAACGTAGAGGATTTTCTCTAGCTATGACATATGTTGTATGTCTAAGTATGTAATGTCGAAGTTTCTTAATGGAAAAAATGACTACTAAGCACAATTTCTCTACATAAGTGTATATGGTTTTATAGCTTACCAATGTTCGACTAATGTAGTAGACAACTTGCTCTCGGTTTTTCTCCTTCTTTTGTGTAAGCATTGTCCCTGATGCAAAGTTCATTGCTAAGATATAAATATAGAATGGGACCCCCAAACGAGGAGGAGCTAAGACTGGTGGAGAAGCTAGGTATTGCTTAATATCATCGAAGGCTTTTTAACATTCATCTGTCTAACAGAATGGTACCCCCTTTTGTAGTATATGATTGAATGGCCTACATTTTTTAGAAATTTGCACAATAAAAATGGACTGATTGGATCTTTTCTTGTAAACTATGCAATTCCTTTAAGTTAGTTGGGGGAGGCATCTCCATTATGGCCTTGACCTTGTTAGGATCCATCTCAATGCCTATTTTGGAGATAATAAATCCTATAAGTTTGCCCGAGGTAACACCAAAGACATATTTCTTGGGATTAAACCTTAAATTATGCTCTAGGAGTCGATCAGAAACTTTTCCAATACATCAATGTGTTCTTTTTGAGTTTTAGATTTAGCCAAGAGATCATCCATATAATATTCGATAATCTTATGCATGTAATAATAGAAAATGTATGTCATGGCACGTTGATAAGTACCACTCACATTTTTTAGGCCAAAGGGTATCACCTTGTAACAAAAAATTCCCCAAGGTGTAGTGAATGCCATTTTGTGTTGGTCATTAGGATTTATTTTAATTTGGTTGTATCCTAAAAAACTATCCATGAGTGAAAGCATTTCATGGTTAGTGTAGGTTTCTATAAGAGTATCGATGTTTGGGAGAGTAAAGTCATCCTTTAGACACACTTTGTTAATGTCTCTAAAGTCAGTGCAAATGAGTATCGCCTGTTAGGTTTTTGAATGGAAACCATGTTTGAAATCCACATAGGATAATCGATAGGAACTATGAAGTTCATGTCTAAGATTTTTTTAAGCTCTTTTTTTACCAAGAGGGCCATGGTAGGATGCATTCTCCTAAGTTTTTGTTTGATCGACTTAGAATTGGGATGTAAGGTGAGATTATGGACAACCAAACTAGGATCAATATCGGGCATGTCTTTATAGGACCATGCAAATATGCCCTTCTTCCTCTTGAGGAGAGCAATTAATTGCTCTTGTTCATCGGGTGATAAAATTTTACCAAGCTTGACAATTTGAGGATTATCTTTGTCTAAACTAAGGTCCATATTGATAGTTTCTTCAATGGACATATGGTAAACTTCCTCAAGTTGATGGGGCATAGGGATCAGATGAATGTCATCTAACATATCATCAAACTCTTCTAGCTTATCCCCATTTATTTCTACCTGGAAAACCTTAGGACCTGAAGGTGAAGGTGAAGGCAAAGGTGAATGGGATGGAGGAATGTAGTTGGAAAAAGCCCTTAACAATTCCTCGGATAAGACAAACTCAAAAAAGGATGGAGGTGAGGAAATTTGGTCCATATCGATAAGGCTTTCATCAATTGGAATTGGTTTAGTTGGTTTGTATGGATTACAAAGCGGGGTAAATAAATCAACAAGATTCATGTTGACTTATGGGTAAGGTGGATAAGTTTGGATGGAATGGATGGAACCTAGGAACCAATGCTAGGATCTTGGTTAACCTGAACAACAATAAGTAACACAAATAAGTGCATTTATCTAAATGCTATATACATGCAATATAAAGAAGGAAAATGTTTTTGTTGATTTTTTATTTTTATTTTTTGCTTTGTTTTTGGTAGTGGTGAAAACCACTATTTTTGTTTTATGTACACATGTTACAAGTTGGATTATGAAGCGGCTTAATGGAATGGAGGTGGTGGTTCATCGGTAGGTGTGGCTCACTCTTGTGTAAGAAGCAAGTAAAATATGGGCTCTTGGATGGGGAACATGTTGAGATAAAACTCATCTTGTTTGCTATGGGGAGTAATGGGATCCAATTCTTCTTCAAATTCATCCAAAATTATTCACATAAGTTCGAATTCTTCATAGATTTCATCATTAGAATTATCGAGATGGAGGGCTTCTTCTCCAGAATTTAGATTAAGCCTTTGGAAGGATTTTTCAAGAGAAGATGTGGTGGAAAGTGGGTGAAAATCTAGACCTAAATGATCGTGCACCTCTTGATATGGAACATCAATAGGTTGATGCACTTTCTATTCATGCAATCCTAGATCATGGCTTTGCCAATTAACTATATGAAAATAGCAGGATGGAAATATCGACATGTTTGGAATGTTAGCAAGTGTTGGTTTCTTGGGTTCTTCTAGGGGATCTAGAGTTGATGAAGAATCAATCCCACCATATCCAAATTTATGCTATTTGGAGTTGAACCCATGTTTTATACTGCTCCTATGTCCAATGGTGGGTCACATGGGTGACCAAAATCCTTAGCCTTAGGAATGGTGAGGGGAATGACGATGATGTCTTGGACCATGCATTCACCAATACCAAGATTAATGAGGTGGACCTCGACTTGGGATGCCATGGAAGGACTATGGTCAAATGATGTCTTAGGGAATAGTGAATATGGAGATGTTTCACATTCTATCAACTCGACTTGTGAAACATTAGGTGATGGCGATGGATTGGTTTGGGAAGGTTGTAGAATGAATGATGATAATGAAGTGGATGGTAATGATGTTGATGATGTGGGTTGATTTTGACCACATATGCATGTAATCAATGATGAAGATGATGGGGGTGTGGAAGCTTGATGTGGATTAGTGATAGGGAGATCCTCAAGAATGGAAGTTTTTGATGAGGAAATTGGTGTAGTGGTAGATGGATTTGCTGATGGAAAAAGAAAAATATGAGTGGAAGGAAACATGGACTCAAGGATTTGAAATGAAATTGTAATACTTAAATGGCTTGAAATCCATCGGTATGCAATGTACTTGTCCCTCATGAACATATTTCAAACATTGATATAAAATGGAAGGGACACATCTCATTTCCCTCATCGAAGGTCTTCCAAGGAGTACATTGTATGCCATGGATCCTTCCAATACGTGAAACATGGTGTGCAAAATTTTAACTCCTACTTCAATGGGCAAAACAATAGTGCCAACTGTGGAACACAAAGCATCATTAAATGCTTTTAGGATGAATGATGACTTGGTGATATGAGATGGAGGAAGGTTCAAATGATGAAGGCATATGTGGTGATGATATTGATAGCAGAACCAATATTAATTAGGACTCTTTTAAAAGGCTTCTTATCAATTAGAGCTAGGATATGCAATGGAGGGTCTACTGAGTCCAATGAGATTGGCTTAAACTTAAAGTCATAGAATGTGATGAAAGGGTCCATGCATGTTTGAATGATCCCCATAAAGTTGTTGAAGGCATTAGGATATTAATATTGTAATTCAATGGATTTGAGAATGTCCATTCATACCTCACAATGTGGAGGAGATTGTTGAATTAACTCTTAAATTGATAATTTGGTGAAATCCATTTTTAGACTTGTAGTTAATCGATTGCTCAATGAAATGATTAGTCGATGTGGATGATTGATGGGTGGATTTGGAGGATTTTATTGGCTAGAGATATGGATGGGTGATGAAGGATTGGGGAAATTTTGGATGGGTGGCAATGTAGGAGGTTGTGACACACTTGCTTGAGGTGGTTGCCTTACATTTTGTTGATTGTTTCTTTGACCTCTAGTGACTACATGGATGGCCCCTACAAACCCTTGGTATTGTTGGACATGATTGACTTGATTAGGAGGAGTTTTGGTATTACCCCCTCCTACATTTGGTTGCACCTCCTCATGGTGAGGAAGTGGTGTTTGAAATATACCAAGGTTTTGGTTTTTTTGAGCGAAGGGATTATCAAGCTTGATTTCCCCCAAGTCAATAAGGTCTTACACTATGTCTTTAAATGAATGGTAATTGTTAATGTCATACCAATTTTACCTATGATAAGGACAAACTAGATGTTTTCTATAGTGTTTACTATGTTTAGCGGGATCATCAGGTCTGATTTTGGGTAAAGAAAGTTTGTTTGTGTCATACAACCTTTGAAAAAGGGAATCATATGGTGATTTTTCAGACATTATATCGCTAGGGATGGTTTTCCATAGTTGGCACTATGTTCTGCATGGCTTGAGTTGTTGAGGGTACCACATGATAAACAAGTTGTTATGGTGACTATTGCACTAGTTGTTGTTGAGCCATTACTAGCTGGCTCATAACCACTTGATTAATTTGATTGGGTTGATTTTTTTTTGCTAAGTAAAAAGGTTTATATTGCAAAAAAAGGGTTTTAAGGATCCTTGAACCTATTTACAAAAGCATCAAAAAGTAGTACCATGTTGTAAGGACGACTGAGGACCCTAGTAGAAGACCAAAAAGTGAAGGTCGCAGAAGAGGACACAACCTCAATTTTAGATAAAATAGAGACAACCCTGAAAACCCAAAAGCGAGGACACAACCTCAAACCATAACCTGAGCTTAGACAGATGGGAAATTCTAAGAAATACATAAACACAAGATAGAAAAAAACACAGAAACCTTAAAGACCAGCAGAACTATAGCTCCATGCAGGGAGGCGAAGAGGACATAAAAAACTTAAACAAAAAAGGACAAAGGGAACATGGTGAGACAGAGGAAGTCATTCCTCAGCATCAGCTTTTTCTTCTTCCTTATCATCCTCTTCAACTGTTTCCTTAGGTTCGTCATCCTTGGGTTCAATCTTGACAGTCGCTAAGGTCGGTTCAGCAACAACAATGTCAGCTTGAGTCATCTGGTCAGTGTAGAATAGCTTGTGGAGCCCCTCCCTAATGTCCATAGTATAATTCATCATGCAGTTCATCATTTCCATAGTAGAGGCAATAATGTAATCCTTAAGCTTCTTGTTCTCCTCATTGTCATCGTTGATGTCAATCACCTTACTCTTGGCAGCCAGGTTCTGAATCCTTACCGACTTTCTCATCGGTTCTTCGTTGCTATCAAAGGTTATGCTTTTCCTCACATTCAATTTGGAAAGGGCTTCAGTTACCTTTTTCTTATTTTCCTCTTTGGACAGGCATTCGGCAGGGGAATTCATTTGGGTAGGGTTATTAGGGTCTGGGTTAGCCTTAGGACTGTTGGCAATGATATAAGTGTAGATAACCTTAAACATGCCTTGATTTTGAGGAAGGTCATGGTTCTTCTTGTCTCTATAGGAGGAAATAGAGTGGTTCATGGAATTTAGGAAGAACATAGGGATGCTCAAGGGGTTTAATTCTCTGAAATGATTGACAAAGGCCAAATGGTAGGTTTTCATGGGTTTATCAAGGTCGTCTATGCAAATGAACTCCATAATAGGTTTCATGACAACATTCCAGGGTATGGACAAGTCACTTCTGAAGAGGCCTACCCCTTGAATTTCTTAATGATTTTATTATTTCCTATGAAGTGTTCCAACTCAAATTCTCAATTGTTCTTGTGGCGATGGATGGACCGACCACCTTCATGAAATTGGCCAGCGATGGAAACAAGGAGGTTAACATCGATGACAAAATCCCTCCCTCGGACAGACACAATGCCATTATCCCAGGTTTTGAGGAAATCCATAGTTATCTCAATCTCATCACCAGAGAAGAGGTGAAGGAAAGGGAAAAAATGTTTGTCTTGAAGGACTGGGTCAGCAAGTTGATCGCACACATAGGCATTAGGCTTAATATAGTTGCTCTAAATAGTGGGTACAATTGGGTTATTGATAACAGAGCAGGACAGAGATAGGTCGACAAAGGGAAGGGTGGTGCAGGCAAAATGGGTGAAAGTGAAAATGGAGAAGGAAGGGGAGGGGTTGAAAATATGAAGTGAAAAAATGAAGTGATCATAGCAAAAGCAATGAAGGGGGTACAGGTGGAAGAAATAAGGCTCACACGTAGGGAATGGCAGCCTAAACTAAGGAGGGCTGATCACCAAGATCTAGATAAAAAATTGAAATCGTGCGAAAGTCTAGGAAATCACCACACAAAGGACTAGGAGTTCCAAGGTAGAACCAAACTTTCCTCTTATTTCTTGGATGAATGTATAGGTGTTTAAATATTTTAACAGATATTTTCACACCTAACGCCTTCCTCATGTGGATCTTGTTGATGTGGAATCTGATCTTAGCATAGGTTCTAGACAAAGTTTGAGCATTGGAACGAACACCCTCTCTAAGCAAGGAAGGATGCCTCTAAATCAGCTACCAGGAGGCGGTGTGATGGAAATAATAATGAAAATTCACACTATCATCATTGAGATCTACACACCAAGACCTACACAAGTGTGAAAAATAAAAACATTGATTGCCATAATCATTAGAAAGCGTGCCACAAAATTTTTCCCAATGGTATGGACACGGTGGAAGGGTGGTGGTGACAGTAGGGCGTTGATGGATGTACAATGGGTTGTGAGACACGTGGCGCATGGGTCAGGTGTTAGCGTGAAATAAAAATAGAGGGAAAACATGAGAATGTTGACTAGGAGGATGGTAAAGGTGGTGAAGCACATGGGGATTGGTACAAGAGTGACAATTTCTCACCACATGATAAGGTGACAAATGACAAAAATTATTGTTGGTTTTGATCATGAGGATCATGAGGGGTGGCCTGGGGATGGGATTCCTATTTAGGAAGGCTTCTATGAAGCTTCTCTTGGTTCACCACTCTCTTGACTTCCTCTGGGAGATGAGTGTACCAAACTTGGATATTAACCATGTTGACCCCAATATTAGCTAAACTATCATCTGCCTTGCTGGATTCTTTGAATGTGTGTTGGCATATGATTTCCTACCTATTGATGACGATGGACCTAGCTTCCTCAATGTAGTCTTTGAATTTCCAAGAAGGGTTGGAATTAATGTTCTTAAGATAATTAATAATATTGAGAGAGTCTCCTTCCACTATCAAATTGGTGATGAAATATTTTGCTAGACTTAAGCCTCTCCACATACTTTTTTCTTTTGCCACATGATTTATCTATTCACCTAATCCTTCAGCAAAGGTAAGTAAAAATTTTCCTTGATGATCCATCACAATACCTCCAGATCCAACCTTCCCAGGGTTGCCTTTAGCAGCTCCATAAACATTAAGTTTGAGCCAACCAGCTGGGGGAGGATTCAAAATAGTCTCAGGATGGATGAAGGAGGGAGGACGAACATCCTCTAAAGACAATCCCAACTCCTTTCCTAGGTCCAATTCAGCCTTGGAAGCTATTTTGGAAGAAGGTATTATGAAGAAGTTATTATCTAAAGAGAAATCTAGGATTTTAGCTAGAACTAGCTTAGGGGCTTTTGGCTTGAGGGAAAAAAATCTATTATTTCTTTTGAGCCAGACTTGCCAAAGAAAATGGTGGAGGGATATCTTCTAGAAAAATTGAATATGGGGGTCATGGAAATGGGCAGGCCACTGAAGAAATAGATCTCCTATAGAGCAAGGTTGAGCCCACTGTATATGGAAGTTATGGAAAATAAAATAAAGAATGGATGTGAAAAAGGGGCAGTGGAGAAAAAGGTGGCTGGTGGATTCCCAATCATTAATGCAAAGGTAACATCTGTTATGAATGGGCATGCCTTTTCTGATAATATTATTAATAGTGATGATTTTCTCTTGAATAGCTAGCCAAGCAAAAAAGGATACCTTGGGGATAAGGTGCTTGACCCAAGCTTTTTCAACTGGATGCAAAATGTCCTCAAAATCAAGGAGGAGAAGGTAAGCCGACTTGACAAAGTAATTTCCACTTTTAGTATGTTCCCAGATGAAATGATCAGGTGGAATGGAAGAAGGGATGATAGTGGAAGACAGGAGGGAATTTAACAAATTGGATTCAACAGGAATATCAGGGTGAGCAATGGAAATCCAACTCAAAGCAAAAAAGTTGGAGACTTTGAAGCCTATTCTAACATCAGTAAAAGGTTTGATTGGGTTGATTGACTAGGGTAGCCTGTGTTGATTTTAGTTGGCCATAATAGTTGCTTTTATATTAGCCCTTATTTTACCATTTTTTCTTCTTAGGCTTGAGTATGCCTTCTTGGATTTTGATTTCCTCAATGACACTAGCTTGAGCTAAAGCTTCTTCAAATGATCGATAAGTTTGTAGTTGTAGCATTCAAGAGATAGGTTTTAAATAACTCTTGGTGAATAATTTTATTAGCTCCTTCATTGGTAGGGTGAATGGCAATTTAGTTATGACAACCCTCCAACGGTTTCTAAAATCGTAGATAGATTCATCATCATGTTGTCTTAAAGCATAGACATTAAACAATGAGATATTCTTTTTAACATTTAGAATGAAATGCTCAAATAATTGGTCAATCAATTGCTCAAAAGTATAAATACTATGGTTGGGTAAATTCATTATATCATTCTATGGCATCTCCTCCTAATGTTTGAGGAAAATTTTGGAGCATGAGAGCATTCTCATTTTGAATTCTAAAACAAGTTTGTACAAACGTGCTCACAAGTTCTTTAGGATCCTTAGTTCCCTTTAATTTTTCAAACTTAGGCACCATGAAATCTTATGGATATGGTGGTGATGGTACCGAAGGATGAATGGGTTGATTGATCAATTGGTGTAAGGTTGGTTTCTGGTTGATCAAACTAGGAGTATATTGTATCAATTGATCTATTTATTTTTGCATGGCCTTAATTCAAGGATCTTCATTAGGAATGTGAAATCCCTGAGTTACCTAATGATTTTGTGGTGGGGTGGAAAAAACTATGGAGTGACTAAATGATTACAAGATTGGTAATGAAGACTAGGTAAATTTGATGGAAATTGATGAATGGGAGACTGGTGATAAAAATATGGAGAGTTATGAAATGAGGTTTATGTATGGGGGTTATGGATAGGTTGCCAATGGGAATAGGATGTAGTGGTATGACTTGGTTGAGGAACAAGGATAGAAACCATAGAATATTGTGGTGCCCATGATGGACCTTGCTTAACAAGTAGAGTCTGAGTAGAGTTTGGTAAAGGCTTAGGGTTCATTTGTACTTGTTTTTGAGCATTTTGATGATGTCTAAGTAATTTTTTTAGGTGTTCTCATGATTCATTAATCTCTCTATAAAAAATTGAGGGTATGGAAGCAGATGGTATGGAAGATGTGGTTGGGAGACAAGTTACACTTGGTATGGTAACTTGTGAGGATGAAATTTTTGAAGCAGTATTTACATGTGCTTCATACAAGGGGTTGGTATATGTGGATGTGTATGAAGTTCTAGGAGCATATGAGGGTTGGGGAATGGACATATGGGAGGAGGGTGAAACTGATGCCTCGAAAAAAGGGTTGGTGTACACCTGGGTAAAGCTAGATGGTGGTTGGGAATAAACTGGCTCCTACTGTAAATTAGGATCCTATCTAGGTGATGTGGGGATTGACTCTAAGGTATAGTTATAAGACTTCATGATATTTTCTACTCGTGTCATGTCTATATGGGTAATATGATGTTCAATGGTTGGTGAGGTTGACTCTTCTTGGGGCATAGCCATATGAAAGGCTATGTATGGTAAGGAATGTGAGCGACCTGCAAACAAATCAACTTGTGTCACATTCATGGAATCTACCACATAAGTGGTGGGGCAAGTGGATGAAGTTTCCATTGGATTATCTTGATTTAATTCTTTCTTTTATTTTCTAGTTAAGACCATAAAGCAAATAAAACAAAATACAGATTATACAATAAAATGAAACACAAAATTTAAATTTTTACAAGAAAAATAAATAATCAATGCTAAGTTTGTTTAACACATGTGTCTTACCTTATTCATTGATTATCTCCTTTTAATGTGAGTTCATTTCCTTAGGTTTCAATCTTGTGTGTTTCAAATGTGCTAATCTGAATTAATCCAAAGAAAGGTAAAAACTATGTCTAAGCTGGGGCAATGATATAATTTTTGGTGATGAAATCCAGCAAGCAAGGTTATGCATAGTGGTGAATATTCGCCAATTGGGCGAATATTAGGATTTTCAAAATTGGAAATTGGCGAATATGAGGACCCTCGATGTCGGCCCATTCGCCTAAAATTTTTAGGACCAATTTTTTATTAGGGTCAATTCACCACAATATATATCCAAACATAGGCATATTTGTACTCGTTGGAAATCTCTTTTCAAGCATGATCTAATGGTGGTGTTTTTATGAAGTTATAATATAATTTAATAGGTCAAAAGTGGATCCAAATATGACCTTATAGTTTAGGGCTTAAAATACCCCAAATTTTGGTATGAAGATGCTTGATTTGATTTGCTTAAGACTGTCCATGATTCACCTTGATTTTGATTAGGATTCGCCATTTTTTTACAAGTACATTTTGAGTCCAACCCCTTATGCATAACCCTACCAAGCAATTTTTCTTGGGGGTGACCTAAGGTTTCTAAGGGTAAAAATCGATGGATGGAGATGAAAGCCACCGTCACCAAATCTCAAGCAATGGTCGGTGATGAAATCCAGCCACTACCGTTAAATGTGAATCATGCAGTGTGTGGTTCTTTATAAAAATTTTGATTTTCTATGGTGTTCATACAATGTTAGAAAGATAACCACTTTCGATAGTCTAAATTAGAAGCCACTACTCACAATACCAATTTTTCCAAAGGATGTAGAGTACACCACTTAAGACCTGCTCTAGACAAGTGGGGGGTTTATCTACTCCTCCGTATGGAATCACCCAAGTATGCGGATACTCTTGGTATATGAACAATGTTCCTACTTAGACCTACAAAAATAGGAATCCCTAACCCTATAATGTAAACTAATTATGCAATTTCAATTCACATGAAATCAAAATGCAATATATATTTTTTTCACACAACAAAAAATCAAAAACTTCAAATAGAAGATGTGGATGGATGCAAATGATTAATCTAAAACCTAAGATGCAAGCTAGTATGAATTTTATTTACTCCAACTCTCTGTAAAATATCCCTAGGTGTTTTTGAAATGTACCTGGGCATTTTTGGATAGCCCTTGAGCATCATCGAGCATTCGCGCACCTTCTGCAACCTTTTTCAAACTTCTAAAAACCTTAGATCTATCGAAATTTATGAAATCTATGCTTCTAAAAACCTTGCAAGATGATAGAAAATATCAAATAAATCAGTAAGGCAAATCATAAAAATAAACCCTTAGGGAGTCCCACCATGATCGCCATTTGAAGAGTGAAAAATGCAACACCAAAATAATGCTAAATAAATTGAACACAAAGAACCCATAATTGTACAATAGATGATCTTATATTATTTGGGGGAGTTTAAAAACTCCATTGTTACAATGTAGATCTTTGAATCCTTTTTGATACAGATTTACAATGGCTAGGGTTCTTTGAAACCCTAGCAAACAAGGTTGGTGTTGTCTTCAGACTCATCCTTACTCCCAATAGAAGTGAGTGGGTTTTTAGTTATCTAATGTCGGGCCACTCTAGCTTAAGAAGTTGTCCAATGCTGATGTCACATATTTAGATTTGCACATTATAACATAGCAAACAGATTAGTAGTAACTGTGAGGGCTCTATAGTGTGAGGCCCTTAAAAAGCAGATAAAAACCCTAGCTATGCAATATGAATAAATGAATAGAATTTGAAAATGCATAAATAAAATTATAAACAATGAATTTACCTTGTGTACTTGCTATATTTTGATCTGATGAAGTTGGTTGCAGTGAATCAGTGTGGCAATGACCTAGCATCGCTTGAAGGCTAGGGAGATTTTAGGGTCTTAGACATAAAACACCCGTGGGTGCTTGGCAGCTATATAAAATGCCCATGGGCACTTAGTGATGGTGGAAGGCATCTAGAGGCACTTGGCGATGGGGAAGGAAGCAACCAGAGACACTCAGGAGTGATAGGTAGCACCCAAAGACATTCGACGATGGAGGAGAGAGTCTACAGAAGCAAATCTAGCTAAGCGAGGGAGGCAGTGATGGATGCAAAGGCTGTGGTAGATGTGGATAGAAGGTGAGTGTGCTTCAAGAAATTAGGGATATAGTGCTAATTCTAATTCAGGGGTTGAGCCATCAAAATGGCTCCTATTAATAATCCAACCTAGGGCATACTTAGGGTTTCAACGACACTAATCGTGTGGTTGATATAAAAGCATATTGGAGGGTGGATATTAAATTTAGGTTGTTGCATGGATTGATATAAATGGATGGATAGGATTAAATGAAATCATATGGCTAGGATTAATTCACTTATATAAATATATATTTATTAAATATATAAAATATTAATATTAAATATATATAAAATAAATATATATAAATATATGTAAATAAATGGTGAAAATGGTGGAAAAGTCAAGATGGATGACAAGTTTCTAGGTTTTGGTGTCTACAATATCCCATGTTGTTTTTAAATCCTTACTTTTAAAAGTGCTCTACAATTGCTTTAACCCCACATAAAAAACCAACCAATCATCACTATACATTTACCAAACATATTAAGAGTCTATTGCCATAGTTCCCAAACTATTGAGTAGTGTCCATAGAGATGGTCTATACTCTCCTTATTTTTACATAGAACACATTATGATGGGTCATGAAAACCCCTTTTCATTAGGTTATCCTAGCTTAAAAGTTTCTTGTGACCTATTAACCATACAAACATTTTAACTTCTGCAATGCTTGGGCTATTCCATATATATCTCCATAATCTTGTGGTATTCCTATTTTGTTGTTTCTTTACAATATATTTGCTTCTTATTGTGTATTGTATTGAACTATTTAACTCCCAGATCAACTTATCCTTGGCTCCATCATAATAATCATTTTTGTTATCTTTCTACTTAATTATCTCCTAGCAACAATGTTTGGTATACTTGTAAAAAATATTATTTCCATTTGTATCTTCCTTCTTGATGTTGGTACATAATTTGTGAAACCCTATCACCATATTTATCTTGAAGTAATATCATCCATGATTTCAATGTTGGGTCTAGATTGAGTGGTTTTTTATCACACCAAGTATCAAGCCAAATATAATTTTTTCTTTAATTCCCACCACTCATCTTAGACCTTTAATCATTATATCAATTGATTTTCTTAAATCATTCCATAGTACAAAATCATTAGGCACAATGTACTTAGAAGAATTCTTGTCCATTATCTTTAATTCTCTTTGTACAATTTCCAAATTATGTTTTCCCTTGGAGATAAGTTTGCATATGTTGGAACTTTTAAACCAAGACCTTCCCTAGTTTTAACATTACACACCTTGCTCTATTTCACCAAAGGAAATTTTCTTTTATCATGTAATCTTGACCATATAATATTAATGTTAAACATTTTCTATCAATTTTGGCTTATTATACAAGGACATATAATATGTTGGAATGGATTGTAATACTGATTTAATTTATTGCACTCTTTCTACTAATGATAATCATCTACCTTTATATCATTAGTTTATTCTAAACTTTACTTATAACTGGATTCCATAATTTTATTTGTATTCTACTCTCAAATAAGAGCATCCCTAGATATCTTGCTTGTAAATTTACCTCCTCCATTTGAAGTAACCTACATATCCTTGCTTTGATTCTAACTAGAGTGTTTATAAAGTAAATCTTGGATTTTAACCTATTAAATTTTTGTCCCGACGCTCTTTCATATTCATTTAATAATTTAGTCAAATCTCTAGCCTCATTTTATCCTTCCCTCCCAAAAAGGGTTGTATCATCTACAAATTGTTGATGGATGGTGTTGTCAATGTTATCACTAGTTATAAATATACTTACTATCCCATATTTATATACCTTCTCTAGATTCCTTCCCAATGCCTCTATCATTATAATGAATAGATATGGTCATAGAGGCTTTCCCTGTCTAAGACCCCTCTTGGATTTAAATGATTCTATTACTAGCCCATTGACCAACATTGAATATGGTATTTTAGAGACATAAGCTTTAATCCATGTCACCCATTTCTTTCTAATTCTAGAATTTTCAAATATTGCAAATATAATCTCATTTAACCCTATCATACGATTTATTCATATCAAGTTTTAAGATCACTCCTTTTTTTTCTCAAACTAGCTGAATGCATTAGTTCATGAGCAACTATGATATCATCCAAAATCTCTCTCTTTCACAAATCTTCCTTGCTCTTAACAAATAATTTTATCTAATAGTGGTATGGACCAATTTGCCATCACTTTGAAGATTATCTTATATGTCATATTACAAGGGCTTATGGGCCTAAATGAATCAAATTTTTTTGCAACCTTATTTTTTGAAATCAAGGAAAGATATGTTGCATTTATTTTATAAGGTATGTGTTGTTTTATCCTAGATTGTTTCACTACCACCAATAAACAATACTTCACTATCTTCTAGTTATGCTCATAGAATTTTGTAGAGAATCCATCTGAACTTGGAGATTTATCCTTATCAAATGAGAAAAGAGGTGAATAAACTTCTAGAGTAATGGCTTCCATCAGCTTGTTATTGTCTTTATCAGTTATAATAGAAGGCACTTCTTGTAGTATTTTATCATTAAAAACTGAATTCTCCTTTGATTTGGAAAAAAAACCTTGCATCCTTTCTGATTTTGCTCTAGTCTTCAATCAAAACCCCTTCTATTGATTTAATTCTACTTATTTTGGTTGTTGATCTTTGAACTAGTGTCATCCTATGAAAAATTATATTTTTATCTCCTTTTAACCAAGTCTATCTTTATTTTAATCTCCAAAAGTTCCCTTCCTTAATCAAAATATAATGATATTCACTAAGGAACTCCCTTTCCTTCACGCTTGAATTATTGTGCTCACCTTTTTGGAATTTTAACAATTTATCTTCTAATTCTTCTATATTCTTAAAAATATTTCTGAAAGAGTTATTGTTCCCTTCTTTTAGTCTAGATGTCATTGATTTTATTTATTTTGGAAGTGTATACAACCCATAAATTCCTAACATATTTCATATATGTTAACAAATTGAGGATGGTCTTCCCATAACTTCTCATATTTAATGTATGATATTTTTTCAAATTTAATTACCATCATTCTAACTCTTATTGGTCAGTGATTTGACTCAATCCTTATCAAGGTATTAATTTTAGCACAAGTCCCTTCATCTAGCCCATGATATTAGAGTAGGCATTTGTCTAATTTTTTTTCTATTTTTGGTTTGTCCTATTATTGGCCCATGTATAGTTCTCTTCAAAATTAACCTCCCATAGATTATTGTTTTGAATAAAAGTTGAGAAATATCTCATACTTTGGGTTATTTTCCTAATTACCCCAAAATTTTAATTTAATTTGGTTATGGTATTAAAATCCCTTATGATCATGAATGGGGTTTCTTGGTCTTTACTTCTCATAAATGCTTTAATATTACTCCATACTTCTTATCTGCTTGACTAAGTTATGGGTCCATAGACATTGATAAGGATGTAACGAATATCTGCAATGTAACATGTGACTAGTGAGGCTATCCAATACCTAGTTTTATGAATGGTTTTATAGGAGGTTCTAACTATATTCCAACATGTTAGAAGTCCCCTTAAAACTCCTTCTAAGTTCACAACATCCTATTACATCTTGCCTATATTGCTTTCATAGTTTGGAAAACATCCTTTGTCATTTTAGTTTCTTGGATACAAAGAATATCAAACTTATTACTTAAATAGAGATCCCTAATACACATATTCTTTGAGGGGGTATTAGCATCCCTTATAATCCATGATATGGTAATCATGTCTCGTTAGAGGCCAATGGCCCTTCTTATGAATTACAAGTATCATTTTATTGTATGGTAAAGAGTAGTTCAACCAACCTAGATTGTGTTCCTTTCTTTGTGTTTTTTCTTGCTTGGTAATTTGAAGGTTTTCCTCTTACCTTATCAGTATCGAGGATAGGTATTATTATTATATTCCTCAATACTCTTTCACAACTTTTATTTTCATTAGATTTATCCTCTTTTAACTCTGCTAAGGCAACTTTTAACTTATCTTACTCATTTTTAGGTATTTCCTTGTTAATAGTAGAGGTATTGGCATCTAACACTACATTTTCTCTACAATTTTTCTTCTCTTGAATGGTGCATGGTACTTTAAGAGGGTCTTAAAATTTTATGAGGCACATTCCTTAGGTTCAACACAATTATTCATCCCTAGATTAGGTTTAGACTGAGTAGATCGTTCCCTGTTAATATTTTGATCTTGGTGTACCATGTCCTCTAAAATCTGATTTGCTTCTTCTTCATAGGCTAAAGCCTCAAAAGAATTGATGTTTCTTACATTATCCTTACTAGTCGCAACTATTTATATACTTTCATCTATCTGGACCTTTATTTTGAAAATTAAAAACCATCCTCATCCATATCCATTTGTAAGTTTCTCGTGTGGTTTTCTACAAATGTTTATGTTGAACTCTTCTTAGGGCAAGATCTCTCAATATGTACCACCTAATGACATATTCTACATCTGAAAGATATAACTTCATAATCCATGGTTTGGATCCACAAATTAACCCCATATTTAAGAGTGATTGTTTATGGTAAAGGTTTATTGATATCAATCATGACCAATATTCGAGCATAAATAGCCAAGACTCCATATCTTGTAGTATCTAAAATATCAAGGAATTATTCAAGAGTGTTGCTTATTGCCTTTATTATAATTCAATGGGTAACCCATACATCCTAACCCAAAATAGTACTAGGTTTAGATTTACATTTTTAGGTGTAAAGCCTTCATACCATCAAGTAAGAAAGAGTCCTACTCTTCCCATAAACCAAGGACCCCATTTTAGGATTCAATCTCTTTCTTACTTGGAATATAAAATGACCAAGAAGAAACCTTTGGATAGAAAGGATGGACTTACTCATAGAGACTTCCATTTACTATCAATCCATTTTCTCAAAGTCAAAGCCCTTGGTCAAGACCCTTTAGATTTACCCATGACTATTTTGTCTTTGATCAACAAGGATCGTTTCTCTGTGAGGTCTTCCCTAATATCTACTATTGAGGGTGATTTTAAGGATTTAGCTATAAATAGGTCCATGGGAAGCATACACTAACTTAATATCTACTAATATTTACTATTATATCCTACAATGATTATATTATTTGAATTAAAGCTTAAATTTATTAAAACTCAATACATTTGATAAGATTACCTCTATAATAAACCTACAAATCTGCAACTAGAACTTCAAAGATAATGAAGGGATAAATAAAAATTTATTTTAAAAAACTATGCCCAGATAGAATTTCCCACCTCACTGAAGCCTTAGCCCTCCATTACTCCTATTGTAGAGTTGAACTTTTACATGTTACATCAAATATGCCTCAAACATTTCTTCTTCAAGATACAAGATCTATATTCATATACAACTATTTTTTTCCATCGATACCTTACAAATAAACTATATATATATATATATATATATATATATATATATATATATATATATATATATATATATATATATATATATATATATATATATAATTTAAATTTTGAAAATATTTATTAAAATTGTTAGCATATAAACTATTTAAGCATAAAAATATCAAGATTAAATCTCACACAATGATATACACAAGTATTCAAACAAATAGATAAACTTACTATATTTCCATAGATCACACACTTAATATTCCAGTACTAATAAAGTATTGTAATTTCCATTACATACACCTCATATGCTTTCTTTACATATAGCCTTTATAAAAACACTTAGACATTTCAACTTCATTAAACTATTCATCTCCTCAAACATCTAGGAGATATGACTCTTTGTTCATACCACATAATTACAAAACATTTGACAAGGTTCTTGCAATATACTTACAAGGTACCAAATAATATAATAGACTAACAATTTTTTTTATCAAAATTGAAAAATAAAAATATTATCATTTAAAAATGTATATAACACTTCATTTCAACCTCATTGATTGAAGCTTCCAAACAAAAACAACCTTAGTAAAAGCAACCTATTTTTAGTATTTAAATCTTTTTAACACTTGGGCTAGTTAGCCTCCTCATTGTTAAAGTTGTATAGACTATTATTATTTTTTAATTTGATTTCCATAATTTAAACTTAGGTTTTTTTTTAATTCAATTTATTATTATTAATTAATTTGATTTCCATGATTAACTTATTGAAAAAAAATGATTTCCATAATTTAAATTTAGGTTTTGTTTAAATTTAACTTATAAGAACCTAAAAACATATTAACTTAGGCAAGACAACAAAATTGTAAACAATAAAAAAATATTTATTAGATGTTTTGTCTCTTCTAGTTGAAAGTTGACTTTAACCACGTGAAATAAAAATTTCCCACCATCAACATTCTATACTACAAATAAAATCCACTAGTTAGGCAAAGATATCCACATTGCTAAGAGCACCTCCACTATTTGGGTAGGCAGGTAAACCATAATTTGATATCATTAGTGCAAACATTTTTTTTTATGTATATTCAAATTCTATAATAAAGTTGTTGGCGTCTCTTTTTTGCACAAATGTCACTATGTGTGCAAACGTGAAGTGTGGGAACGTAGAAAAGTGTCATGTAATAGAGTGTGTAGGAATGTGCAATATATCATATAGTAAAGTGTACAAGTGTGTAATTAGGAGTGTGCAAGTGTCATAGAATAAAGTGTACAAGAGTAAATAAAGAGTCAAGAGTCATGTGTACAAGTGGTAAGATGAGAAGCCAAAAGACATGAGAGGATTTGTCTTATGCATGGAATAGGAAAATATGCATATCCTAGATATGTGAGGAGAGCAATAGTAAAGTATTGAAGAGTCATCTTTATAAGGATATATTATGGAGACAAAGTTCTATGGAATGTAATCGAATAAAAAACTAGAATTATCATTGGAATAATATATGTATTTCAAGCATCATACAAAGAAACTTGTATACCGTTTGAGCAATTTGATTGTATTTTTTCTTCATATTATTGGATAAATAATATTGACCATTTAACTTCATATTATTGTTATTTTATATGAATGTGTGCTTATTAATACTGGCCAAATATATTGAATGCTCAAATATTGAATAAAATATTTTTAATCCTAAACATTGGGACCTGCGATAATCTAGTTGAAAGGCCTATAATGGTATCAAAGCTACCACCAAAATCTATCCCTTTTTATGGATTCATATTTAGAGCTACTTCGACTAGTCTCTATTGCTAGCATAAAAAAAATCTATTGGTGTGAATCTAAAAATATGAGTCTTTTAGGCTCATATAATATTTTGAACTCGATCCAAAATTTTTTATTTAAATATTGTTTAAATTTTTTGGGATTGAGATTAATCCTAAAATTATAAGATTGAAGATTGACGCTGTCTAGAATTAACATTTTATTTTCTTATATAGAGGCAAAACGAATATCAAGGTAGAAGATAATAGGAGAAGTCTTTGACGGCATTAAGCATATAATTGAAGAGGTCGCCAAGAACCATTGGGTCTGAGTCACCAAAAGCTGATAAATACATTTATTTATCAAATTTAGAAAAAAATATATCTTTATGAAGAAGGAAGATAAGATAGAGTGACAAAAGTCACCGGATAGGAAGTAGCAGAATAACAGAATGATCAAAGCCACCTGAGAAGAAGATAGCAACATCTAAGAAGATGGTGTAGTAGTCAACATTGAAGAGCCAACATAGGATAAAGTTTGACAAATACAAGAGCAACCAAATTCACTTGAATATATAGAGGAATCTCTAAAAAATAGGTGAACTAGATTGGAGTGGTTTAAAGCCATAAAAAAAAAAGATAAAATCAAAAGTGAAGCAATAGATAAGTAGGAAGCAGTTTGAGCTACCCAAAATAAAAGAAAATAAAAATAAGCAGTTCAAATTATCCAACAGAACGTTGACATCGACTATGAGCCATGAGAAGAGCAGAAGTTGAAGAGGTTGAGTCATTTTTGTTGCAATAAAAAAGGGGTAACACTATTGAATAAGGCATGAAATAACATCTCTCCCTTCCTATTGTTGAAGACAGTAGAAGAAAGAATATTGTTATTGAAGGTGTGAGAATGTCTCTAAATATTGATTTGAAAGGAAAGCTTCTAAGAAAAGTCATCAGAGATTTCATAAAGGAATCATTGTGCATTAGAAGTATAAGTGCCCAAGTGGAGAGTGAGTAGAGTTACTAGACATAACATCCATACTACAGTAACATTTCTTACATGCAAAGGTGTCTTTGCCAAGTGGATGGAAGGAAATACAGCAAGAAAGCACAAATTTAAGATAAGGAACATTTACCTATATTGTAGGTGTTCAATTCAAAAGATAATATAAGATGCTCATTCTGAGTTTTGAATATTAAATTCAATTGGAGTTATAAGGTGCTTATTTTTAAAATTTGCATTTATTAAAATTTAGAATAGTTTGGAGTGATAAGAATATTTGAAATTTAAATTGACTTCCATATTTTTGAAAGGCTCGAAAAGTGAAAAATTAAAAGTTGATTAATTAGGGAGTCAAAAAAAATCTACATTTAATAGAATTCTTTTATTTTTCGAAAAAAATATTTTTGATAAATTGTGATTTGAAGAGATAAGGAAGTCTACTCCAAAAAGAACATTTTGAATTATTGTGATTGAATTAAAATTTTTTTTGAAGAATTTAATTAATTGTAAATTAATATTTGTAAAGATAAATTTGTAGTCAATGGGTCCTTAGTTCAATAGTTGGGAAAAATAGTTGATGTAGCCCACACCGAGGTTCAAATATCAACAACATTAAATAGCTTAATGTGACTAAGTCAATGTAAAAGGGAAAGGACAACCCTTTCAAAACCCTACTTTAGAAAAAATGTTAAATTAAATTTAGAAAAAAAATGATTAGGTAAAGAAGGGGTTTTAAGGATCCTCGAACCTGAGGGTTTTGAGAGGGACCCACAACCCGAGATGAGGGTTTTGAGAGGATCCCACAACCATTACAACAAGCTCCAAAAGGGTTACCCAACAACAAGCTCCAAAAGGAGAAATATAGTTTACACCCAAAAGGGTAACCCACCAACGAGGAGCAAAGGCCGGAAAAACCAGCCACCAACCCTCCTATGTAAAGTACAATAATAAAATCCTAGAGGATATGAACTGAATGCTTCATATGGGGAACAACACCACACCCATATAACGGGAGTAAACTAAAATATCTTGCTCAAAATTTATCACTTCTCCCAATGAAGGATCTAAGGCTTACACTTGCAATGGTTTGAAAGAGAAAGTAAAAAACTATGAGCTACCTAAACCAAAGCAATATTTGTAAAAAAATAACAACCGCTCTTACGTACAAGAAAAATAAGATAGCAACATTCTGCATCGCACCTGAGAGGAATAAGGGTAAGATCCCAAAAATAAGCCTTAGAACCCTGGGATCAAACACACCACCACTGTAGGAACTGGAGAAAGAGATATTTGCAGATCATCGAAGCTAGGAACCCACCAAAGACATGGGGTCAAAAGCCAAAAGCCACCGCAACATAACAAACCACTTTCACCCCAACTATTTTGGATCGGTATTTGGCCCTGTCTCTCCAAAATAGCCAGATACAACAAGAAATTATCGAACCTAGAAGAAAGCGGTATAAACCAGCCATCGACCCACTACTGGTAGAGAACCCTAGCAATAGAGACATCCAAGTATAATCCAACCATATTATCCAAGCCATCGAAGCTGAAGCTAGCCAAGGAAATACTATCAAATTTTCACAGCCAAACACCATGCCAAGCTCACCCCAACGAGTTTGGGTCGATATATGACCCTTTCTTCTCCATAAAAATCCAAAAAAAAACATGAAACTACCAAACCCAGAAGAAATGTTGCACAATTTAACCAAGTCCCTAGAGCTAGCAAACAACCCAAGAAATGCAACCACCCAACACACCCACCAACTAGAGCAAGAGCCAACCAAAGAGTCAACAGCCAAAATTTTCCAATGCATTATAACGGCCCAAGATCACCCCTACAGGTTTGGATCAACATTTGGCCCTCTACCCTAGATAATAGTGGTAATGCCAAATCCATAAGAGAGCATAACATACCAGTAAGACCCCCAGCAAGCAAAACATCCTAGTCATAAACCACAACAAAGAAACTAAGCATGACTAGCAATCAGATTCATAATGGGAGAAAGGATGCCTCTCGCTCAAAGGGTTTTAGAGCATCGATGTTGGAGCGAGAGTGAAACCCTTGCGAAGGAAACCCTCACGGACCCTCTTTTCCATAGTGAGGCTCAGGCCCTCTTTGCCATGGTGAGGCTCAAGCCCTCTCTACCATGGTGAGGCGTAGGCCCTCTCTGCCATGGAGAGATAATATTTTCTACTCCAAAAGAAAAAAAAAAATTGAATTGATTATTGATTTGAAGATTGAATTTAAAACAAAAATTTTGCATATTGATTGATAAATTTGATTACTTGAAATTTGGGAGCCATAAGGACTTCTACTTCAAAGGAATTGATATAATTTGAAATTTGAAAAATTTAATGAGTTCCATTATGTCAAATAATAAGATATTTCTTTCATAATCGCAACTTCAGAAAGGATCTAATTTTTCTACATGGAAAAAAAAAATAAGATCATTTCTCATTGTAGAAAAACTTTGGAAAATACTGAATGGAACAAAGAAAAAACCTATTGAAGATGAAAGAGAAATACAAAAAATTGAGGATAGTGATGCAAAAGCCCTTATGCTAATAATATTTGGGATAATAGATGAAATACAACCATACTTAAGTGGAGTAGAGACTTCAACAGATGCTTAGGGGAAATTATGTAAGATATTTGAAGGTAATAATAAAACAACTATCTTGAATTTATAATCTCAATTATATTCATTGAAGGTTAATAATTGAGAGTATAGAACTCTTTCTTCAAAAAGTAGCAGATATAAAGACTAAGTTATTTACTTTGGAAGAAATAGTGGAAGACAAGTTTCTTGTATAGGTTACATTAAGAGCAATTCTAAAATGTTATAAACATTTAATTACTTCACTTCAAGTGCTAAGTAAGGAGACAACCTTTGATAAATTAGTTAATATTTTCAAGAATTTAAAGGGGAAAATTTAGTCAAAGATGAAATGACTAATAATATTTTGATATCTAAAAAAATGTACCAAGTAACATTGCTTCATCATTGAGGTCTCAATCTATATGGAAACAAATATTTTATCACATACATAAAAAGGGATCATACTAAAAACTTTTGTAGATATAATTTTTTAAACCAAGGAAATCAAATGAATATGAATCAAGGGAATCAAATAAATAGACCTTTCCAAAATTTCTAGCCAAGGCCATACCAACCTTAGTATCAATATGGACAACAACTACTACAATCAAGAAAAGATAATTTAGTGCAAGAAATTTAAGAGATTCAAGAAATAGAAGAGTCTACATAAGGAAATGAAAGTAGAGCTCTTAGAATAAGAATTCTAGTTGAAGATAATTATTAAAAGGATAAAAATAAGATTTATTCAAAAATTTGTAATGACACTAATGATATACGTTATATAACAAATATAACAAAGAACAAGACTCTAGAAACAAGAAAAAACTCTAAGGAACAACAAAATATGGTCAAGACCAAGACTGAAAAGAACAAAGAGAAGAAACAAAAGAAGATCATAAATAACAAAATAAAGACAACTATAGAAAATGCAGAAAATAGGAAGATAGGTAAATATCAAAAATTTGAACAATGTCAGAACCAAAACAGAAGGACAAGAGCAAGAATCAAAGATTGAAAGACTAAATTCTTCAATACCAAATAATGTAATACAAGGGGGTGTTTGAGAATATTACATTATTTGGTACATGTTCATGTACTCTCATTGTACCTTATGGTACAATTGTAATTATGTAATAGATTAGAGTGAGTCTATGGTTTAGGAGTGTGATTTATATTTCCTTTTATGTATGTGTCTGTGTGTAGGATGTGCACCAGTATCATTATGTGTGCAAGTGTGAAGAGTGAGAATGTGCACAAGTGTTGTGTAATAAAGTGTGTAATAATGTACAATGTGTCATAAAGAGTGCAAGTGTCATAAAATAAAGTGTGCAAGAGTAAATAGAGAGTCAAGAGTTATGTATACAAGTGGCAAGATGAGAAGCCAAAAGAAGCTAAAAGACATGAGAGGATTTATCTTACACATAGAATAGGAAAAGATGCATCTCCCAACGAATATGGGAGGAGAGCAATAGTCAAGTATTGAATAGTCATCTTTGTAAGGTGGTACTATGGACACAAAGCTCTATGGAATGTAATTGAATAGAAAACCATAATTATCACTGGAAGAATATATGTATTTGAAGCATCATATAAAGAAGCGTATATATAGTTTGAGCAATTATATTGTAAGTTTTCATGTCATAAATGATATTGGCCATTTAATTTCATATTATTATTATTTTATATAAATGTTTGTTTATTAATATTGGCCACATATATTAAATGCTCAAATATTAAATAATATATTGTTAATCGTAAACATTGGACTTTGTGATAATCTGGCTAAAAAGCCAACAAATATTTCTAAATCCTTCTCACACAAGAAGCATATGAAAGGCCTATGATATTCTCTTCTTTGTAGACTCTCTTGTAAGAATCTTGCTTTTAATTACTAATCAATGGAATTTTGAGGCCTCCAAAAGAGTGTTAAGACCTTAGGGAAAGCCTCTAGTCACCAAACATTCTTTCAAGAAAAATATTTGTAAGTAATTTTTTTTTGTTAAGATTAAATACAACCCAACATAAATGTGCAGACATAAATTTATATAAAAAAAGTGAATCCTAAGAACTCTTATCCATAAGTCTCATAGCCATCTAATACCATACCATCTAAGATCAATTAGTTTAACATCAAAATAAATCATATATATATATGAGAAAATCATTAAAACCTTTAAGGCTCCATTTAATATTTTATTCTTTTATGTTAATCCTAATACTTTTCACAATATATCACCTTAAATTTTATTTCTTACAACATAATACAACTTTGACTATTTGTCTTAGTCAAATATTTTAATATTTTTTAAGAACCTTATTAAATCATTTAATAGTCTAAAACATAACTTTCTTTATTTGTATGCTTAACCCCATTAACCTCCATTTGACTAACATTTGGGTACCTACCTTTAGTTTCTTATTGATCATTTGGGTACTAACATCGAGTTTGGGTATGTGTGTGGGGGTTGGCACTCTAGCTTTCTAACCAGTTAATGTGATGATGTAAGTCTAGTGATATATTCCATGATTGGAATTTCGTTCCATGTTAATACATGTTTGCCTTGTTAGTGTAGTGTGTGTTTGTGAATAATCTCACATTAACTGTGATGTGGGGCTTGAGTGTGTAGACACCTAAAACGCGTCATGTCAAGGGCGACTACTCATATGGACATACTACAAGACCATATGGAAGATCTTGGACAGACTCCAAGATAGAGCAATGGTTCTAACCACTCAATTTGGGCTCCTTGGCCTATTCAGTTTGAACCATAGACTAAACCTATGGTCTACAGTCTAAACCATGGCTAAGGCCTACAGTTTACAGTCTGAACCACAAGTATTAACTAGAGTTCAGTTGGCCTTCATCTGAGCTAAATCAGTTTGAATGACCATTTTTTCTAGAAGACGGTGGTTAGAGGATGGAAGCTTCCAATTCAACTATCCTAATCACCCCTTCTTGATCTTGGCTTCTCCATGAATCCACCCCTAGCCATAGGATATCCTATAAGTACCCCTTCGAATTAGGGCAATGATATAGAGCATTTTGATAGTGAAGCATTGTCAAAATATTGTATCGAAGAGTGTATTTTGGAGATCAAAGCAGTGAAGCCTTGTCAAATTATGGACTCACTTGAGTCCATAGAGAAAGCCTTGTTGCCATCCCCATTGCCCATTTGTCAAACATCATGAATAATTAGGCCATGGATGCCCTAAGGACCTAGGAGAGCCAAGAAATGCTAATTCGAGAAAACGAAGGCCCTATTCATCGATTCAACCGCCAAAATTGTTAGAGGACACCAAAGGCAACCTTTGAAAATCAATTGGATAATGAGATCAAGCCCACAACCCTTAAATTTTGAGGCCAAATCACTTGGTTGCTCACTGCGGCTTTCAGTCGTGGTTTACAGTGCAGACCGTTTATCAAAGCTACGGTTTGCAACAAAGGTGACTTCTCCTTACTGTTTCATTTCCAGTATGCTTAATTAGATTACATTTAGCATTTCCATGGTTTAATTAGGATTTTAGAGACTTATGACCAGAATAATTAGTGTCTTTACTAATTTGTCTTCATTATAGTAGAATATGCAAAAATGGTTTCTTTTTATGCTTACATGTTCTATTTCATTTAATTAGACCATTCGATATGTGGTTGCAATAGTCTTTTATGCATTTCCATGAATATTTATTAATTTGGCATAGATTAGATGTGTTTTTCATGCTTTATTGATTATATGATTTTCATGGCTTTTTCATGTTTTAATCCTTCAAAGGGCCTCATTACGAGAGGTTGCCTATTTGTATAACTTTCTTGTGTTGTTTCTTGATCGTAGGAAATAGGTTCAAAGGAGCTTCAATCACCAATTCCCTTCCTCAACGCGAAGAAGAGGGTCTACTCCACCCTAAGGCAGTTTGTGACCATTTAGAGAAGCATTTATAGTGCGCCTAACCTGTTGGGGGCTTTGGCAATTGTATTAAGAGTATCAACATTCTGGTTACCCTAAGAGGTGCAATATTGTAACCACATTTAATTGACAAAATTAATAAAAGAAACACGCATTTTCATTGTCACATGCAATCTTGTTATTTTTTCATGCTTTCATGTTGATTTCATTAATGCAATAGCTAGGTGTATACTTATTTGGATGGGTCAGAAGGTGATCATGGTGGAACTCCACGATTCATGCGATCTAACTGTTGTTTCTTGATTTTGTAAATTGTAGGTATAGACCACAACTATCAGCTATGGGTCAATAATTGAACCATAGGTTCAACATGCGGTTTACAGTCTGAACCATAGACCAGATCTACGGTTTACACATGACTACACAGACAACAAAAATCAGAGTGTAGATCAACTTAGGACCTGAGGTAGGCCCTATTTTCCAATCTTTGTTCTATTTTTACTCTCTATGTTTTTATAGAATGCTTATTTTGAAATACAATTAGGAAAAGCAAATTAAGAAAAAAGAAATCAATCATGTCCTAGTTCATTTCAATTTGCATTTGTAGAAAGGTGTTGTTGGGAACAGTGGACCTATGATTACAGTCTGTCATAGGCTACAATGTGCTTGATAGAAGTTTCTATTTCATTTGCATGTGTGAGGCCCAATTAGTGGCCATCGCCATCGTAATATGCATTGTCTAAAAGAGCATCTAGATTAGTTTGCATTTTTTGAATGTAAAACATTATTTCATTTGCATAGCATATAGAAAATGAGCATGAGTGTTATATGATGCATTTCTTTTATGTACAATAAAATGAACCACACACACCACTTGGCACTTAAACACTAGATAGTTGGTCTTGACATCCAACCACTAGTAGGGTTCAACGACGATGGGTGTAATTTCCATCCGTTGGCCAAATCCTATGCACCCTTTGTTACTAGACCAATACCGATTCCAAGAACCTTTCGTACCTTGGAAATTTGCATGTATGCTCTTTAGAGGGTATAACACTGACTAGGGTAAAATGGGTGAGGATCTGGGAGGACCTGTGTTCCCTGACTATGTGTGGGTTTCATTACCACACATTATAGGTTGGATTACGTGACTTGGAGTTCATAGCCAAGTTTTTGACATATCAGTGTACAGGTGAAAGCTAATTTAAACTAAGAATATCATTCAACACTTTTGAAAACATGATAATGAGTTCTATATTGATACAAAAAAACATTGAAACATGGATGAAGATCATGATGAACCTTTTGTAGTAAATGTTCATTATTTATCCAACCCAGAGTACTCCATGCATATTTTTGAGTTGTATCACTAGCATGGGTATGGACTTGGTCTATTTGAACAAGGGCGTAGAACTCCGTTCGAGCCACGTTATCAGCTAGCAACTGATAGGTTTGGATTGGGATTATAGATACAAGGACAAGATGACTTGCTTGCAGCATCCTTAGATCACTTGTACCTAAGTCTGGGGGACGATGTGGACTTCAATCCATATCATCCTAATATTTCTAGCTTTTGGAGGACTAACCCAATGGTATCTGTCATCACTGTTGAACCACTTGAAGAACATCATGAAGGGTTCCTAGAGCAGACTGATATAGATCAAAACCCTAGAGGCAACCTAGGTCATCAAATCCGTAGTGCAGCCGATGACACAGGTGTGCAGGGGCATAACCCCATAGTTTTAGGTGATCTTGAGTTAGGAGATCTTTACAATGATGATGGAGAGGAGTCCACCTCCGAGATAAGTGGACCAAGTTATGATGTCGACAGCGAATCCTCAAATAGTGATCAATCTAAGGAGGAAGCTGAGGGGGGCTATTTAAGGCCTTTGTATGCGCATCACCTGCTGCCTACAGAGTCGGTACATGTTACCGAAGAGATCCTTCCCAACATTGATCATTCAGGGGAAGAAGCAGAGCTATATTTCTTGGTGATGTCGCACTTGCGGTATAATTATCTGGTTTATCCAGATAGTGATGACAACAATCAAGAAGTCAGATTCATGGGGCCACACTTTCCAGAGTGCCCCACAGGAGTAGGAGCGAATGATGGGTTCTGGTTGTTTGACAGTGACAAAGAAGATGAGTTAGAGAGGGCCTACCTTGGTCCTCCTTATTTGTGTTACCATCATCAACCCATCGACATAGATGAGGTCTATCGGTAGTTACATGTTGGTCCTCATCTGAGAGCAAGACGGTTAAACCTGGATCAAATTTATCGGTTGGTTAATCCCCTTCTACCGACCTACATGGAGCTCCATGAGCCAAATGATCCTATTTTGCAGTCAGTGCATAGGGAGGATCCAGTTGTTCGTAGTCCTCATAGAGAAGACCCCTTTGTGCCTGTGCCATTAGAGCCAGATCATGGGTATGAGGACTACATTGATTATGTAGAAGTTGGTCCGTGTGGTCCTGGAGATCAATTCCATTCCATAAACATGGTCTCCATTGATTTGACCACTCCACTCCGTAATCTAGTAGATCCGTCCAAACCGTTGTATCTTAACAAAGATGCTATCGACTGGGATCGCGTTGATTCACCCGTTGAGCCTGAAGATTTCTTCCCTAATGAAGAAATGTTGCAACCTTTCCATTTTGCACTAGGCTGTGCATACGATGTCTATCATGCCAAAAATACTTCCAACGCGGAACCTATCAACCCGGTTGATGACATCCATTTGATTCCTATGCCTCATCAGCTTGAGGAGGGATCACATATGTCAGTAGAGGAAACCTTTGAGGTGGATATCAGTAATGATCCCACCAATGCAAAGAAGGTTAAATTTGGAGAGAGTCTCACTCCAGATGAGTGGGCCACCCTCATCCCTCTGTTGAAAGAGAGACCAAATTTGTTTGCTTGGATGTACAAGGATATGCCAGGTCTAGACCCAAAATTGGTTATGCATAACCTTTCGCTAGATCTGACGAAGAAGTCGATCAAGCAAAAGCTTAGAAAGATGCACCCAATAGTAGCCTTAATGGTGAAATATGAGCTACAAAAGTTGTTGGATGTAGAATTTGTAATCTCCATCGACTATCCAGAATGGGTGTCCAATATGGTACCCATGGGAAAACCCGATGGAAGAATCCATATTTGCATGGATTTTAGAGACCTAAATAAGGCAACACCCAAAGATTCATTTCTGTTGCCCAATATTGATGCTCTCGTAGATGCAACTGCAGGTCACGAAATGCTCTCCTTAATGGATGGTTTTTCTGGTTACAATCAAATTTGGATTAAACCCGAAGACCAACATAAAACCATATTTATAATGCCATGGGGAATGTTTTGCTATAAAGTTATGCCATTTGGCCTCAAAAATGTTGGTGCCACATATCAGCGGGCCATGACATACATTTTTCATGACTATATGCACAAAATTCTAGAATATTATATCGATGACTTGTTGGCCAAGTCATTGCTGTGAGAAGAGCATGCAGAGGTCTTAAGGAAGGTCTTCGATCACCTGATAGAGCACAATGTCAGGTTGAATCCTAAGAAGTGTGTATTTGGCATAACTTCTAGAAAACTACTAGGATTCATCATCTCTAAGTGAGGCATCGAAGTTGACCCAACGAAGGTCAAGGCTATCTTGGAAATGCATCCTCCCACCAATATTAAAGAGTTAAGGAGCCTTCAGGGCAAGGTAGCATCGATAAAGTGATTCATCGCTCAGTTATCGGATAAATGTCGACCCATGAATCGATTGCTACATAAGGGGGTCCCATTCAACTGGGATGAGGACTATCAAGCAGCCTTCACTGAAATAAAGCAATACCTGGTGACATCGCCAATGCTAGCTCCACCAAGGCTAGAGGTGCCTTTTCTACTATATATATCGACAACTAACTTTGCATTGGGAACCATGTTAGCCCAAAAGAACGTGCAAGGCAAAGAACAGGCCATATATTATATTAGTCAAACCTTGGTGAGCTATGAGCTCGGGTATGCATATGTGGAAAAATTATGTTTAGCAGTAGTGTTCGCTACAAAGAAATTGTGACACTATATGTTAAGTCATACGACATATGTTATATCCAAACAAAATCCTTTGTAGTACATGATGAGTAAGACGTATCATAATACGCGTACTACGAAGTGGATCATGCTACTGATAGAATTTGATCTGGAATTCATAAGCCAAAAGTCCATTAAGGGACAAGTCATAGCGGATCAATTAGCTGAGGCACCACTATCAAACAGTAGGCCTCTAACCATAGAGCTTCTAGATGATGCAGTCTTCATCATATCTGAAGCTCCCAAACTCGAAGAACCAGAGAACAATGTTGATATGACTCTGTTCTTCGATGGTTCAAAGTGCGAGCAAGGGGGTGGTGCAAGAATAGTGTTTTTCACACCGCAAGGAGCTCCTATGCCCTTGTCATTTAAACTAGACTTTCCATGCACCAACAACAATGCTGAGTATGAAGCCCTACTGTTGGGCCTCCACACAGCCATCGCCATGAATATTAAAATATTAAACATCTTTGGTGACTCCTTGCTCATAGTAAATCAAGTTAAGGGACTCTTCCAGTGTCGATGTCCCATATTGAAAGCTTACAAGGATCTTGTTGCAATATATTTGGCTAAATTGGAATGGTACGACATCGAGGCAATCCCTCGATCATCAAATAGGTTTGTAGACACCATGGCTTCTTTGGGATCCTTAATCCCTCAAAATCCATCTGCTGATTTCACTACCATTCATGTTAAAATGCTTTCGCACCCGACTACAAAATGCGAAGCCTTTGATAATAGAATGTCAGTCAACATGATCAGCGTAGAACCAAAAGTCAAATGGTTCTGCAGAGCTGAAGACTTTCTGAAGAAGGCACCCTGGGGGTCATTAACCTCTCAGAGTCCGACGGGGAGTGGTACCACCATTCACCATAAGGTTGTTTCCTAGTTTGCATTTGCAAAAGTAAATACGCAGGGGGAGCAAGTCATCTTAGCAGTCGAAGCTGAGGCTTATCAAAACTGGATGTCACAAATCCATGACTTCCTGAAGCTTGGTGTAATCCCAGAGGGATTATCGCATGTCGTAAAGTGCACATTTAAATAGAAAGTGGCTAAATATATCTTAATAGGAGACATCTTGTACCGACGAGGCTACGATGGAGTTCTCCTTCATTGCTTAGAGCCCCAAGAGGCATCATGGGCAATTTCGTAGGCTCATGACGGTACGTGCGGTGGCCATTTCAGCGGCATGGCCATCATCAAGCGCATCCTTCGAATGGGCTACTATTGGCCCACTATGGAGAAGGAGTGCAATGTGTATGTCAAGAAATGCATCAAATGTCAGCATCATGCTAATCTTATGCACTTGCCATCATAGGCCTTACAGCCCATCCAAGCGGCTTGGCCATTTTCTCAGTGGGGACTAGATCTTATAGGCAAGATCTCTCCTCCATCATTGGGTCGACATACATTTATAATCATGGCTACTGAGTATTTTACAAAGTGGGTGGAAGCAATACCCTTAACAATGACAACTGGAGCTCGTATAGCAGAGTTTATACTAGGGCATATCATAAGTCATTTTGGGATTCCATCCAAAATAATATCGGATAATGGAACATCCTTCAAGAACAAAACTGTGAGAGCTTTGACATCTAAATATAGAATCAAACATAGTTTTGTGACTCCATACTATCCACAAGCAAATGGGTAGGCTGAAGCTTCAAATAAGACAGTGGTGGCCATCTTGAAAAATATGGTCCAAGAAAACCATAAAGACTGGCATATCCAGCTGCCCCTTGCATTATGGGCTTACAGGACTAGTATTCGGATGCCCACTAGGGCAACACCATTCTCACTAGTATATGGCACTGAGGCCATTATGCCCTTGGAATTGGAAATTCCAATGTTGCGCATCGCATTGAAAGAGTTCATCGATGATGACACCGCATGACAAGCTCGACTGGATCAACTGACGTTGCTTGATGAACATCGCATGAATGCCCTGGAGCATCTCCACATTTATCAAGAGTGACTAAAATGAGCTTACAATATCAAAGTCCACTAGAGAGACTTTGAAGTTGGGGATCTTATCTTGAAAGAGAACCAACAGAACTCTAATTTACCACCAGATATGTGAGACAAATTCATGGCTAATTGGCTAGGACCCTACATCATATCTAAAAATATTGGTCTAGGTACCTATCACCTAACATCGCTAGGAGGTGTTGAAGAGCCTGAACCTCTCAAAATCATCCATCTTAAGGTATTTTATGCTTGAAGAGCATAGTAAAAGGCTTCGAGGGTTGCTTGTAACCGCTCGGTCATCCTAAAAGGCTCCAAACACTCTCATAAGTAGTTTGGTCAATCAAAAAGCTCCAAAGGCATCTATAAGCCCTTTGGTCAAACCTCAAAAACTTTGAGGGTTTTCTTAAAACCATCCCAAAAGGCTCCAAGGGTTCCTAAAACTACTTGGTCATGTCAGTCAAAGGCCTCGAGGGTTTGCTTATAATCGCTCGGTCATCCTAAAAGGCTCCAAGCTCGTCTGTGAGTAGTTTGGTCAATCAAAAGGTACCAAGAGTTTATAAAAAATTGCTTGGTCAACCCAAAAGCTCCAAGGATTCTTAAAATATCACTTGGTCATCCCAAAAAGTCCCAAAGGTGCTCATAAACCCTTTGGTCAAACCCAAAAGGCTCCGAGGGTTTGCTTAAAACCGCTCGGTCATCCTAAAAAGCTCCAAGGATTTTGCTGAAAAATTGCTTGGTCAATCTAAAGGCTCCAATGATATTTCCTCATCGTTTGGTCACTCCTAAAGGCTCCAGAGGCATGTACTCACCGTTTGGTCAGATATGAGGCTCAAAACTCATAAAAATTATAAAATCAATAAAATCCAAAAAAAATTGGTAAAGCATAAAATCCAAAAACATTTGCATTTGCATTTTGCATTTTCATTTTGCATTCACTCATGCATCCGCTGCATTATTGCATTGCATATAGGCATTCATCATCCATTGCATTCCATAATAGGAGGGATTATGTTTGTCAGTCTTACAAATGACACCACATTTGTGTCTAAATCATGCATCTCTGCATTTATCATAAATCCATCATTCATGTGAGTAATTGTGTTTTTCAACACAACCTATTTTGTTGCTATGGAGATATACTAGGGTTTTTCGATCATTCAACCATACCTAGAGGTCTTATCAAGAGTTGGTAGAAAGCTTGCTTTGCTTTTGTAGCTGAGGTTCAGTTAGTATAGCCCTTAGCATATCAGAAGCCTATCACTAATCAACAAATTAAACAATCCTAACAAGGACTAGGGGAAGATGAAAGTCATGAAGCAGGACCGGGTATCCTGAGGTGAAAAGAGTTATTCTTGCTTATCCCTCTATGCGGACGGTATGGGAAATGTTGGTAGTTGGAAAAAGGATAGGTTAGTTCCCTATTCAAAATCCCTTGCTTATGATAAAATGAGCAATATCCTAGAGTGATATCCCACATCAATCCTCAAGATTGATACCCTAGATCGATATCATAGATCGACTTCCCAGATTGATATCCCACATTGATATCATAAGATCGATATCCTCAATCGATATACCAGAAATAGTTTTCCCAAGTAAATCCCCCAAAGGAAGGTTTCTGAAGAAGATTATCAAATGTAAATGCCGAAAAGTGAAGATCAAATGAAGATCAAAAAATAGGCTCAAATCAAGTTCAAAGTGAAGATCAAATGAAGATCATAAATCAAAGTTCGAGTGGAGATCAAATGAAGATCAGAAATCTAGTTCGAAGAGAGATCAAATGAAGATCCAGAGACAATTCAAAATGAAGATGGAATCGACTCCCTTGCTTCACCACATATGAGCAAGTATCCCAAAAATTGAAGGATAGAAAGGAATGAGCCTGAATCCCTGGAATTGTCGGCACTACTATACCTTACGCATGATGATATGTCTGATACACTTGCATCTCGCTTGTGGGCAGACCAATGTTTGAATGTGGAAGAGCTAGCTTCAGGTGTCCTGCATTGCCTAGTGGCTTAGTCCAACTAAAATCTAAACTTGGGATTGGATAAGACATTTGTGGAACCCCTATCTTAGCAATGGGCTGAAAGAATCCCGCCTGACATCGGGGAACGCTCGTGTCTTATCTTAATATATTCATGTGCACACACAGGGATAATGAATAGTTAGGGCCTATCCTAGCAAAAGCCTTGCACTTCAAAAGTCTAGTGTGGTTAGTATGCAACTTTTGATAAGTCTACTAGGGTGTTTGAGTCTCATGGAAAACCTCAAAAATCTCTCTCATAGCAACAAAATATCAAATATCGCAAACCATATAAAATCATCAAATTGCAAAGTATCGAGTCCATGATACATCATCATATAAAGCACAATCAAGATATAGGATAGATACCAGATGGATATTAGAAATAATATTTAGACGACCACTGACTATATCGTGCATATTTTTCAAATTTGCAAAGGAAAATAGAATGACACATTATATCATTCGCATCATACAACTGCATACCATTGCATTTCATATATGGGTGATTAATTGATCAAATTCTTATCTTAAGGATTTTCAATTACATTCATGATTTTTATACATTATGTGGTGTCGTCCATTAGATTGATAAACATAATTGCATTCATTCCTTATGTTTTAAGTGATTAAAGCATACAAGTTCATTTACATTAGATTACCATCATGTAAATAATGCATTACATACATCGCACATCTAAGCATCTAGATCACTGCATATCATCATCATCATAAATTAAATAGCTATCTAGTGCATGTCATCCATACATCACATCATATAGCATCAAATTAACATAAGCATTGCATCCATGTGCATCACATAAACATAAAATTAAAAATACACAAGTACACATAATGAGTCATAAATGATCAAATCTCATATATATAATATATATATATATATATATATATGTGTGTGTGTGTGTGTGTGTGTGTGTGTGTCCAACAGAGTACATCAAGAGTACAAAATGCCCATAGGCTACAATCGTGTAGGTCCTAGACCTTACACCAAAAATGGTACATATGCAAAAATGTAGCCTAGATCTAGTAGAGCCCTAGCTCTGGCTTGCTCCCCCTGAACTGGAGCTCTCACCGCCTCCCTCAGCCCTATGCTCTGGAGCCTGCTCTGTAGTCGGCTCTAGTGCCTACTGTGTGCCCTACTGAGGGCCCTATGTACCACCTAACCCAAAGAGGCCTAGCACATGGGATACTGGTATGTCTAAGTGGCTAGACCTATGACTAGAGGTCGCACCCATCTCCTTGTGACTCCTATGAGAGCTGCCTCCATGTGTGCTAGAGGACCTATGTGTCCTCTCTATCCTATGAGTCCACTGGCTGGAGCTCACCGTGGACTATCCTGTAGTCCTAGACCTGGTCCTCTGAGACCCCATAGCATGTCTATCCTCTAGCACCTCCAAGCCCCACAATCTGATAAAGCCCTCTAGCTAGGAGATGTGAGCTGCCCTCACATCACAAAGGTCATTTCCCTCCTCTACGAGGGAAGTGAGCCACCTAATCTCTGCCATGGGATCACCACCTCCTGGAAGTATAGCTGATGGTGCTACTGGTGGTGCCATGATAGCCTGAGATGAGGTGGGGTCTCCTCTATGAGCCTAGGACTGAGCCAAGTCCCTCTCTGCTACAGCTACATCTCATCGTGCCTCTGCTACCTGTAGTGAGCTAGTCAGCTCCTGAATCTGACCCTCTACTATTGTGGCATGAGTCGTGGCACCTGTGAGCTCCTCCTGGATCTGTTATCATTGTCTCTCACTATGAGCTAGCTTCACCTCTAACATGGTGATGCTAGTGTCCCTCTGCAGCATCTGAGTGTGGAACCACCCAACCTGGCTCTGTAGATCTGCTACCTAGGCTAGCAGCTAGCCTACCTCACTATCTGGAGGCACCTCACCCTCATCCAGTGCCTCCTCCTCGATATCCATAGGGGGTGCATCTCCTATTGTAGCCTCTGCCCCCTAGCCACCCTCAATCTATGGGTGCACATTGCACCCCTATGGATCAACCTCAACCTCATCATCAACCCGATCGAGGGGCCCAGATCCCTACCACTATAATAGCGACCACCAAGCATCATAAGCAGGAGTAGTCCTAGCCACAGAAACCCTTGACTCCTAGAAATCATCAACCGCATCACCAAGTGTTGTCGGTTGTACCCACTATAAACCTATCTCTAGAGCTAGCCACCTGTAGATGATCGAAAGCTCTGGTATATCCTGAACTAAGCCAAACTACCATAAGACATGAGAGTAAAAATGGTACTCCTTGATCTCATCCTTGCGGCCCAGGAGCCACCTATCTCGATGAGCCTGACGCAATCGCTCATCAACCTTCGACCATGTAGGGCACCCCATGTATGGGTGCCACTCTATATCATCGGGCCTCAATCCCATGAATCTGCTAAGGTAATGACTGATGTCCCCTACATGGGACCTACTCCAGAACCCCTCCTCCTCATGGGGCCAGCAAGCTGCGTAGCACTGGTGCGCATCATCAATAGTAGTCAATCTCAAGTGGTAGCTCTATAGGATGCTCAATGTGGATATGCTACCAACCCTAGATCTATAGTAGTAGGCTGTAGTTGATGCCTACCTAGCTCCTGCAAGTCACCTGATACAGCTCTCGATAGAGCTGGCATAATAAAGTGCTCCCCTAGGCTAGGAGTAGTGGTCGATGGATGGTGCTCTGAACAACCCTCCTGACGATGGCAAGAAGGTTCCAGGGGATCCTCACACCTGAGGAGTCTGGAAGGACTATCTGCATGACCAGGTGCATGAAGACTACCTCTCTGATAGAGAAGATGTGCTCCCCCTGCTAGTAGCCGATGTGTACACCTCCGTGATCCATCTATCGTTGGGCCTCATCGCTCTGATCATCAAATATAGCATCGTAGACAACCTTCTTCCTCTGAGAGGAAGAGGAGGTGATGGCCTCACCATCAATAGGGATCCTAAATATCCGATAGACATCCTCCAGGGTGATGGTCATCTCACCCATCGACAGATGAAATGTGTTGGTCCGGGCATTCCAGCTCTGGGCCAACATGGTCATATATGTTGTATCTACCCTAATCATGGGTAGATCCAAGACATAGCTGAAGCCAATGGCTCCGAACCACTCCCGCTCCCCTGGAGTAAGCTATCCATGGAGGGTGCGAAGTATGTCTGGCTCTCGGGCCCTAGAAGTCAATGTCTAGAAATAAACAATGCATAAGAGAAAAATCTAACTAAAACAAGCAAAAATAGATAAAAAATGACTCTAAAAATGTCAAAAACATCAAGAAAATTCAAAAGGCATCTCAGACATGCAATAACTGGCATTAATTTCCAGAAAACCTTAGAAAAGTTAGAAAAATTAGAAAAAATTTCCAAAGTCATCGAACCACGGGTCAACCTTGCGGTCCGATCGTGGTCAAATTTGATCATTGGAAATTTGAATTCTAACCGCAGCTGATAGTTGTGGTTCCCAAACTGACATTTGGGAGCCATAGGTGCCAGCTACGGTCTAGGAATGAGACCCATTTTGGGTCCCTTCCTAGCCTAGCTAGCCAAAAAAATAATAAATCTAACCTAGCCTAGTCTACGGTGAGGTTCGTTGCCAACAATTTAGTGAAGTTCATTAACCCATTACTTAATGCGGTTTATTTTTAGTTGGTAATGAGTGTGAGGACTCGATTTCGAGTTACCTTACCGCACCGTGGCCTCTGCTAGTGGATGGCTGTCCCGGGTCCGCCATCGAGGTACGAGTGAAATTTGAGGTCAAGTTTGGTAGCGTTTCGGATCAAGGAATGTCTCTCACCTCTTAGAGCTCTCTGAAATGCAATTATTGGAATGAGAATAATGAAATTTTCAAAGTGGGAAAGCTATTTATAGTTTGCCCTAATTTTGATGGACCGCAGCCTCGACTTGCGGTTCCCAAATTGGAAATTTTCAATCATAGACCGTACCCATAGTTTGCAACCAGCATTAAATGCACTCAAACCCCACCGTGGGAAGGTCTAAAATGGCAAATTAATGACTCCTAATGGATCAAATTTCAAAAAGAGCAATCAATATTGCAAAATTTGGTGATGTTCAAAGCACCAGGATTGATCAATAAATCAAAATTAACAAAAAAATCAAATAATTAAAAAACCAAATGCGCCTCGTATTCAGTAATTTACCCTATACACTTGGTGGTTGCAATGACTTGCGATCCATGCAATTCGACAAGATGAGTAAATTACCATAAGGACATTTGGGGTAAAATTGTCATCATTGATCTGATATGCTTCTTTTCAATCCCTAAGAAGGCCTTCGAGGCTGGACTGCTCCACGAGAACGAGGCGTTGCATGTCATTTCTCCTATGACATATTTTCAGAAAATCATCGATAATTTGATTCAACATAAATCTAATTGGACTTGTATCAATTTGATTCCCTAAGATGGCTATTGCAGCCCGACTACTCCATGGGATAGAAATGTGCAAATACTATTAACAGTTGGAATCAGAAGCTGAACTAGGCCTAGCCAAGGCATTAAAATGCTCAAATCTAAATTTGTTCAGATCATTCATAGTGGTCAAGCGACCTCGTCGCTTCAATCATTGTCATTACCCTCATCGACTCATCGCTTGAGGGGGTAGTCATAATATCAAATCATAATCAAAATTAGTAGAAGATCCCGGAGATCGTAGATCCCTTGATCTTGTCAAAATTGTGTTCATCCTTGCGAATCATTGTCAATAACTATCATAAGCTTACCCCTTTGCTTGGGGAAAATAGCAAATATGATAATTTATTTGTAACTCTCATCCTTTCGGTTATATAGGCCTAACTCCTATTGTAGCACCAAAGCTACTCGAATGTCTGATGACGAGTGCAAACTCTTTCAAGTTTAAGCCTCCAAAGAGTTGGAAGCAATGATTCCAGGATGCGCATCCTTTTGCAGGACCTAGGGCATCTAATGTTGATCCGACTAATGATCATCATAGAACCTTCGACATCATTTTAGGAGGTCTATTTTTGCTCAGCATTGTTCGATCTCACAATGCATCTCAAAAGGGGCATCTGTAGACACCTAAAATGCGTCATGTCGAGGGCGACTACTCATATGGACATGCTACAAGACCATATGGAAGATCTTGGACAGACTCCAAGATAGAGCAGTGGTTCTAACCACTCAAGTTGGGCTCCTTGGCCTATTCAGTCTGAACCATAGACCAGACCTACGGTCTACAGTCTGAACCATGGCTAAGGCCTACGGTTTACAGTCTGAACCATAGCTGCAACCTACGGTCTTAACTGAAGTTCAGTTGGCCTTCATCCAAGCCAAATCGGTTTGAACGGCCATTTGTTCTAGAAGACGGTGGTTAGAGGATGGAAGCTTCCAATCCAACTATCCTAACCACCCCTTCTTGATCTTGGCTTCTCCATGAAGCCACCCCTAGCCCTGGGACATCCTATAAGTACCCCTTCGAATTAGGGCAATGATATAGAGCATTTTGATAGCGAAGCGCTATCGAAATACTAAGAGAGAGTGCATTTGGAGATCAAAGCAGCGAAGCCCTATCGAATTGTGGACTCACTTGAGTGCATAGAGAGAGCCTTGTTGCCATCCCCATTGCCAATTTTTCAAACATCATGATGAATTAGGCCATGGATGCCCTAAGGACCTAGGAGAGCCAAGAAATGCTAATTCGGGCAAACGGAGGCCCTATTCATCGATTCAACCACCAAAATTGTCAGAGGACACCGAAGGCGACCCTTGAACATCAATTGGACAAGGATATCAAGCCCACAACCCTTGAATTTGGAGGGCAAACCACTTGGTTGCTCACCACGGCTTTCAGCCACGGTTTACAGTGCAGACCGCTAATCAGAGCTACGGTTTGCAACAGAGGTGACTTCTCCTTACTGTTTCATTTCCAGTATGCTTAATTAGATTACATTTAGCATTTCCATGGTTTAATTAGGATTTTAGAGACTTCTGACCAACATAATTAGTGTCTTTACTAATTTGTCTTCATTATAGTAGAATATGCAAGAATGGTTTCTTTTTATGCTTTCATGTTCTATTTCATTTAATTAGACCATTCAATATGTGGTTGCAATAGTCTTTTATGCATTTCCATGAATCTTTATTAATTTGGCATAGATTAGATGTGTTTTTCATGCTTTCTTGATTATATGCTTTTCATGGCTTTTTCATGTTTTAATCCTTCAAAGGGCCTCATCACGAGAGGTTGCCTATTTGTATAACGTTCTTGTGTTGTTTCTTGATCGTAGGAAATAGGTTCAAAGGAGCTTCAATCACCAATTTCCTTCCTCAACGTGAAGAAGAGGGTCTACTCCACCCTAAGGCAGTTTGTGACCATTTGGAAAAGCATTTATAGTGCGCCTACCCCATTGGGGGCTTTGGCAATTGTATTAAGAGTATCAACATTCTGGTGACCCTAAGAGGGGCAATATTGTAACCGCATTTCATTGACAAAATTAATAAAAGAAACACGCATTTTCATTGTTACATGCAATCTTGTTATTTTGTCATGCTTTCATGTTGATTTCATTAATGCAATAGCTAGGTGTACGCTTTTTGGGATGGGTCAAAGTGGTTTATGAACCCCACCACTTGCCATACTCTTTGCCAATAGGATAGCAAGTTTAAAGGTGCAATTCCTTGGTCTCGCTCCTATGGGATTCCTCACCCCTATTAACATCATGTTTGGGCATGTGTGTGGAGTTGGTCCTCTTGTTTCTTAAACCAGTTAATGAGATGATGCAAATCTAATGGTATTTCCATGATTAGAATTTTGTTCCATGTTATTACCTATCTACCTTGTTAGTGTAGTGTGTGTTATATATTTCATGATTGGAATTTTGTTCCACATTAATATTTGTCTACCTTGTTAGTGTAATGTGTGTGTTTGTGAATACTCCCATATTAACTATGTTGTGTGACTTGAGTAATTTATGAACCCCACCACTTACCACACTTTTTGCTAATGGGATAGTAGGTTTAAAGGTGCAAGTCCTTGGTCTCGCTCCTATGGGATTCCTCACCCCTATTAACATCAATTTTGGGCATGTGTGTGTGGAGTTGTCCCTCTTTCTTTCTAACCAGTTTACGTGATGATGCAAGTTTAGTGGTATATTCCATGATTGGAATTTCATTCCACATTAATACTTGTTTGTCTTGTTAGTGTAGTGTGTGTGTTTGTGAATAATCCCACATTAGTGCTATGAGACTTGAGTGGTTTATGAATCCCACCACTTGTCATACTCTTTGCCAATGGGTTAGTAGGTTTAAAGGTGCAAGTCCTTGGTCTTGCTCTTGTGGGATTCCTCACCCCTATTAACATCGAGTTTGGGAATGTGTACCTTGTTAGTGTAGCGTGTGTGTTTGTGAATAATCCCACATTAACTGTGTTATGGGACTTGAGTGGTTTATGAACCCCACCACTTGTCATACTCTTTGCCAATGGGGTAGCAAGTTTAAAGGAGATTCCTCACCCCTAATAACATCGATTTTCGGCATGTGTGTTTGGGTCTATCCCTCTTAATTTTTAATGAGTTAATGTGATGATGCAAGTCTAGTGGTATATTCTATGATTGAAATTTCATTCCACTTTAATACTTGTTTGCCTTGTTAGTATAGTGTTTGTGTCTGTGAATAATCTCACATTAACTGTGTTGTGGGACATGAGTCATTTATGAACCCCACCACTTTCCATACTCTTTGCCAATGGGGTAGCAGGTTTCAAGGTGCAAGTCCTTGGTTCCACTCCTATGGGATTCCTCACCCCTATTAACATCGAGTTTGGGCATGTGTGTCTTGTTAGTGTAGTGTGTGTGTGTGTGTGCAAGTCCTTGATCCCACTCCTGGGGGATTCCTCACCCCTATTAACATTGAGTTTGGACATGTGTGTCTTGTTAGTTTAGTGTGTGTGTGTGCGTGTGCAAGTCCTTGGTCCCACTCGCGGGGGATTCCTCACCCCCATCAACATCAAGTTTAGGAATGTGTGTCTTGTTAGTGTAGTGTGGGTTTTTGAATAATTCCACATTAATTATGTTGTGGGACTTGAGTGGTTGAGTGGTTTATGAACCCTACCACTTGCCATACTCTTTACCAATGTGGTAGCAATTTTAAAGGGGATTCCTCACCCCTATTAACATAGTTTGGGCATGTGTGTGTGGGGCTAACCTCTTGCTTTCTAACAAGTTAATGTGATGATGCAATTCTAGTGGCATATTCTATGATTGAAATTTTGTTCCACGTTAATACTTGTCTGTCTTGTTAGTGTAGTGTGTGTTTGTGAATAATCACATATTAACTATGTTGTGGGATGTGAGTATTTTATGAATCCCACCATTTGCCATACTATTTTCCAATGGGGTTGCAAGTCCTTAGTCCCACTCCTATGGGATTTCTCACCCTATTAACATCAAGTTTGGGACTTGAGTAGTTTATGAACCCCACCATTTGCCATACTATTTTTCAATGGGGTAGCAAGTCTAAAGGTGCAAATCCTTAGTCCCGTTCCTGTGGGATTTCTCACCCTATTAACATCAAGTTTGGGCATGTGTGTGGGGGATTGGCCCTCTTTCTTTCTAACCAATTAATGTTATGATGCAAGTTTAATGGCATATTCCATGATTGGAATTTTTTTCCACGTTAATACATGTTTGTCTTTCTTGATTTCTCATTTAATAAATTTTTTAAATCCAAAATTATGTTTATATTGTGAATTTATTTTCACCTTTGTTATTACCATTTGCATAACAATTGTAAGCTCTTTGTGGATGAGCCCACCCCTTGCTCACAACTTGAATGATGTCCATTATTATTTTCTAGATGTATCTTGGTTTATATTCTAATCTTAGTTTTGATTGTGTGGGATTGGTGTATATTCTAATGAAAAATGAATTCTCTTGAGTCTTAGTCTTTGATGACTTTACATCACTTTTTAAAGGCTCTTTCTACTTCTTCCACTATTTTCATTTTGTTGTTGAATCTATATTTTTATGATAATTTTGTTTTTCTTAAACAAATTAGTAACACCTTTTTCTTGGAGGCATGACTTTGGGTTGAATTTGAATGTAGTCATTATAAACTCTAGTCTGCTAAGTAAAGATAAATTCAACAAGATCCAACCGTCCAAGGAATCAAACTCGACAACCCATTGGCAAGCACTTGACGGCTACCAATTGGTCTATCCCTTCGGATAAAATTTTAGGGTGAAGCACAAGTTTTTGAAAGGGTCCCAATATATTATGTAGTGAAATTTTTTTAAGTAAAACATAGATTTTTAAAATGCCCTAGTCCCTTGTGTAATGTTTTGAACTTAGGCCTTTGAATTAAAACTTACAAACATACCACTACAGTGTCCTAACAAAAATATTGGTAAGTCCATTCTAATAGAGTAACAAGTGGTAACTTTACTTTTCTTTTAAAGAAATTACAAGAACTGAATCCTTAATTTTCTCATAGTGAATATTTTCACATATTATTTTATAAAATTAATATTATATTTGTCTCTGGGGCAGTGCAACGGTTTGGGGTTTGGCTCTTCTTCGAAAGGTCCAAGGTTCAAACCGTGGTGTGTGTGGTTGTATATTTTTTTGATACATAGGAAATTTGGTTATAACCATACTATATTTAGTAGCTAATAACTGTAGGGTTAAAACCATAGGGACTATTCCTAACAAGCTTATTCCATCTCATTGTTGTTGATCCAGCATGAGAGGGAGACCATTGGTTGCTCGAGGTTTGTACTATCATTGTCAATCTAACGTGCACTCAAAGGATTCAGAGCACACTACTACCTTTGCAAATTGGCACCCCCAAGGTTTGAACCCAAGTCTTTTCTTGATAAATGCATGGTCAAACAAGAAATTACCAATCCACATAGCCCTTAGGGATAGTGGTTATATGTTAATCCTCTATTGATAAGCTTAGCTCTTGATCTTACAAGGGGCCATGGCTAGGAGGGGACTGCTCAACCTTATGCATCGGTTGTAGAGGTTTATCACACTTCTTGAATTCAAAAAAAAATTATATTTTATTATATAATTTATTTTTTATATAATATGGAAAGGTAGTTGTTGATTCCTCTATGTATCAAATTTATATATATATATATATATTATAATTAAAAATTAAATTTTATTATTATTATTAGACTTTTAAATGTCCATCAAATTCAACTAGTTATTATTTTTATTTTAAAAAGGAAATCTAATGAATCTTGTTGAACGATACATACATAATAGTCAACACAACCACTATGTGGTCATGATGTTATATATGTAGGACTCATTTCAATCACATATAAGCAATTAAAAAAAATGACACTATCAATAGTCTATTCTTTAAGGGGCAGTGCAACAGTTCGAGGTTTAGCTCTTCTTTAGGAGGTTTGAGGTTTAAAGTGTGGCATGTGAGTGGTTGTGTTCATCCTTTGTTGATAAGTTTAGCCGTCAACCGTTACGAGGGGGTCATGGTTGAAATAAAAATGCTCAACCTTAAGCATCGTAGGAGTTTCTCACACTAACCAAATAAAAAATATGCTCCTAAGGACTAGGTGGATTGGTAGTTACTTGTCTGACTAGGAACTTACCAAAAAGAGACTTGGGTTCAAACCTTGGGGGTGTCAATTTGCAAAGGTAGTAGTCTGCTCTAAATCTTCTGAGTGTGTGTCAGACCAACGATAACAGTACAAATTCTGAATGATCAATGGTCATCCCCTCATGCTAGATCAACAACAACGAGTTGGAATAGGCTTGTTGGGAGTAGCCCATGTGGTTTAAACCCTACGCTTCTTCATTACTAAAAATAATGTGACTATAACCAACTCCACTATGTATATAAAAAATAAAAGTCTATTATTTATTGTTCAAAAAACCAACCAACTTAAATGGAAAGTAGTTTTAAAATCTATGAAACCACACGGTACGTGGATTGCTTCTTAGAAGGACGTGTTTATTCAACCATTATTTATTAAGTTCACCCATTGTTGGAACATGGTGTATATCCTTATTTTTTTAGGTTCGAACATGTTGTATAGCCTTATTTCCTTTCAAACCTTGAACCTCTTATTTGAAGTTTTAAATTCTTCACATAACACTCAAGTTATGTGATATCAATAAAGTTTATTCAATCATCTTTTATTTAGTTTACCCATCATTGGAACATGGTGTATAACCTTATTCCTTTCAAACCTTGAACATTTTATTTGAAGTTTCAAAGTCTTCACATAATACATATCATTGGAATATGGTGTATAACCTTATTATTTTCAAACCTTGAACCTTTTATTTGAAGTTTCAAAGTCTTCACATAACATAGTTATGTGATACCGAAAAAAGTTTTGAATTAATATAATATATGGGAATGAGTAAGTTAATGGGAATGAATGATACCATTGGGTGCTACCACTATAAACCCTAGTCCATTGAATAATACTAAGTTAATGGGAATGGGGTATCAGACTGGGGCAGCTAACAGGTAAACACTCGATTGCTACCATTCAGCCTATCCCCATATAAATACGCCATGGTTTGAACCATGGACCTCCTCAAAAAAATGCCAAAGCCTTAACTGCTACATTATCCTTATCAAACTTAAATTAATTAAATATTACTTTTTGTCATCATTAAAACATCTTTCAGATTAAAAACTTAGACCTCTTAAAAGTTACATAATAACAATAAAATTTTAAATTAATAAAAGCAATTCTCGAGGTTTCTTTCTAACCTAAAAGTTTTGTCTACGGTTTGAACCTCTACAATGCAAAGGAGGACACAAAAATATTTTGTGTGGCTTCCCTCTAGATAGTGGTATACCTGAATGGGATGACACCCACCTAAAAGTGGCTCTTGAGGTTTTCTTTCTACCCTAAGAATTTTACCTAATCCAAAAAAAATAAAAACTAAAAATTAATTAAATATTTTTATTTTTGAGGAACCTACTAAATCTTGTTGAAAGATAAGAAACAATCAACACAACTACTATGTGGTCATGATGTTATATGGGTAAGACTCATTTGAATTTGAATGATATATACCCAATTAAAAAAATCTTTAAATACTATCAATAGTATATTTCTTATTGTTCGATAAACCACCCAACTTAAATGGAAAGTAGTTTTTAAATTCTACGAGACCACATAGTGCATAGATTGATCCTCGTAAGGTGTTTATTCAACCATCCTTTATTTAATTCATAAATCACTGGAACATAGTGTATAACATTTTTTTAGATTCAAACTTGATGTATATGTTGAGCAAGGTGCAGAAACAGTATTATCATTGTTGTCAACACAGATAGACAGATCAGATGATGCAATGGATAGGAGTTCAGAGGTCAGTCAGAGCATGTGCAGTGAATATCCAAGAAGATCGAAGTGGCCAACATTCAAAAGCTCAAAGAAAAAGACAAGTAAGAAAACCATCACGATTTCGTGACATATCGAAGGAGAGAGAAAATGCTGGCAAAACTGTCATGATTTCACGACATATCAAAGGAGAGAGAAAATGCTGGCAAAACTATCATGATTTCACGACATATCGGAGGAGAGAGAAAATGCTGACAAAATTGTCATGATTTTACGACATATCAGAGGAGAGAAAATGTTGGCAAAACTATCGCGATTTCGTGACATGTTTAGAAAGCGCAAGGAAAGCTGTCACAATTTCGTGACATGTTTAGAAAGCGCAAGGAAAGCTATCGTGATTTTGTGACATGTTTAGAAAGCACAAGGAAAGCTATCACGATTTCGTGACATGTTGGAAGAGAGAGAAAGCGTAAGGAAAACTGTCACGATTTTACGACATGTTGGAAGCAAAGAAGGCAAGTAAGAAAAATGTCACGATTTTGTGACATGTTCGAAGAAGAAGCGCAGGCAAAGAAAACTGTCGTGATTTCATGACATGTTTTCAGAGAAGGAGCTCGCAAAGAAAAGTGTCACGATTTCGCGATAATCTGCAAAAGAGGCAGTACGGACGAAAATGTGTCGCGATTTCGTGACATGTTTGAGAGAAAGAGCTTGCAAGGAAAAGTGTCGTAATTTCGTGACAATTTGCAAGAGGAAGCGCTAAGGAGAAAAAGTGGCGCGATTTCGTGACATTTCAGGTTCACGCTGAGGGAAGAAAACCAACAAAAAGCGGTTTTAACCATCGCGAGCGAAAGAGAAAGGCATAAGGCAAATGTCGATGGACAAGTTTCACTAGAGCTTGTGAGAAGAGTGACGAAGGAAAATTCGATTTGTGAACATGTTCCCGAGCTTGCATAGAAGAGGACGAAAGCGAAAGATACAGTTTTGCGACATGCATGTTTGCAGGCAAGGAGAAGAGTGCAAGGAAGTGAAAGTACAATGGACAGTCCATCACGGGCAAGAGAGAAGAGCTCAAGGCAGAAGAAATGTTGCGATATCACGACATGTCATGTTTTCACGGGTAAAAGGCGAGAAGAGTACAAAGAGACAGAAGTGTCACGATTTCGTGACAGGTCGCAATAGCACGATTACGAACAGTTAACTGAAGTAGAACGACAGTTAAAGGGGCAGTTGTAGAGGAAAATCATGTAGCCAAAATAAGAAGAGTCAACTGAAGTTAGTGTGACAGTTACAGGGGCAGTTATAGATAGAAATCATGCAAGCTAAAATAAGCACAGTGCTTTAAAGATATAATGACAGTTACAGGGCCCGTAAAGAAGTGTAACTGTCAAGCGACAGTTATACTGATAGTCCAAAACAAAGACAGATCTATTAATAGGTTGCATGTAATAAATATTGTGCTATAAAGGAGTTACCATCAGTAGTTTCTATTAATAGGGTGCATGAAGGATTATGGAAGTCATAGAAGAACAGGAGTTTCAAGTTGGAAATATTGTTATAAAAGGGCAGTTGCCTGGAGAATTAGGTTGTTGTTGTGAGTGAAAAAGTGTTGCGCAAAGAAGGTTAGAAGAGGGCCGAAAGAGAGATAAGTAGAGCTATAAGTGTGTGTGGAGTTTGATTAATTGTAGACCAGTCAGGGTCATGTAGAAAGCGAAGGCATTTTTATGTCATTGAAATAACTTAGATTTGTAGTCCAAGTTGGTGCTTGGCATTAGGGGTTGGTGCTCCTATCTATTGCAGCAAAAAAATAAGGGGTTGGTGCTCCTTCCAGTGGGTGCTGGTAAAAGTGTTTGTAAAATTGGTGTTTTACAAAGGCTGGATTTAGATCGTAGTCCAAGCAGTCATTCTTGAGGAGTAGCCAAATTGGTGAACCTCGTTACATTGTGTGTTGTGGTGTGCTTTCTTGTGATAATTGATTTACTTGCTTTTAAGTTCTCTTTGCTTCAACTTTAAGAGTTGTAGATTTGAATTTAAATAGCTACACTGATTCACCCCCCCTCTCAATGTCATTGTGAGAATATCAATTGGTATCAGAGCAAGGTTCCTAAACAAGCTTAATCAGCTAAGGTGATCTAGGAAGGAACACAATGGCAGGTGGTGAAGGATTCTCATCAAATAAAGCTCCATTGTTCAACGAAACTAATTATTCATTTTGGAAAATCAGGATGTAGACATATCTTTGTGCTCTGGGATATGACATCTGGGAGTCAGTAGAAAGTGGATACACAATACCCTCCATACCTCCAATCGATACTACTGGTAAGAAACCATTTGAGAATAACTCTAAAGCATAGAATGCTATAATGTGCGATTTAGTGGACAGTGAACTAATAAGGATCATGAGCTGTAAAACTGCAAAAGACATGTGGGACAAACTGAAGAGCATTCATGAAGGAGACGACAAGATCAAGGAAGCCAAGCTACAAACGCATCGAGCTCAGTTCAAAGCATTAAGAATGAATGACGATGAGAACATAGAGGCCTATATGCTGAGAGTCAATGGAATCATTACTACGATTAGAGGACTCGATGAGGAAATGGAAGATGCGATCATCGTGAAAAAGGTACTAAGAACTCTTCACAAAAGATTTAATTCTAAATTTTTTGCTATAGAAGAAGCTAAAGATCTCAATACTTTTAGCATGGATGAGATGCATGGTTCTTTAACTGCATACAAAATGAGAATAGGACAAGCTAAGCCCATAGACAGAGAAGATGCTTTTAAAGCACACAAAAATATAAAAACTAAACAAGAATCTAAGGATGAAGAGACATCGGATGAAATGGAAGTTAACTTTGTTAGGAAACTTATAAAGGGAAAAAAAAATATAGAGGTAAGTTACCGTTTAAGTGCTTCAACTGTGGAGGCGTTGGGCACTTTGCAGCTAAATGTCCAATGAATGAGAAAACCAAAAATGATGAAGGGTCACACCAAGAAAAAGGTGACTGGAAGAAGAAACCAAATTTTAGAAAAAGCAACTTCAAGAAGAAAAGTTTCATATCCAAGAATGTCAGCTCTTCTAAAGAAAGCTTAGGTGAGGATTTTGAAGAAGAAACAGGTGAAGCTCTGTTCATGGCATTTGAAGAAGAAAAATAGGAAGGTGATGAAAACCTTAAGGATGAGGCTGAAGTATATCTGGAAGGTGAGTTGGTTGTTGCACTTGAAGAGTTGAGTATAGAAAGGAAAAAGAATAAAAAGGTTTCAAGAAAGCTAGAGGATGCCAATGACATAATAAATAGTTTGAAAGTACAGACATAAGAATTTAAGAAAATGTCTGAAGAACTCGAAGTACAATTAACCATGAAAATAGATGAGTGCAGCAAACTGGAAGAAGAGATTGTTATTTTAAGAATGCGGCTAGAAGAAAAGAATCAAAAATTGAGTTGCTATCACAAACTTGAAGGAAGTTCTACGAAGCTTGAAAATATTATAAATAGTCAAAGGACTATAGGCATCAAATTTGGCTTGGGCTTTGTCGAAGGAGAATCATCAAGTGGATCAAAGGCCATAACTGTAGAACCAGTAAAGAAAGAAGATAAGATCAAGGTTGATCAAGGAAAAATGAATCATGCAAAAGAAAGCAACAATGCCAGGCACGAGAAGAGTGTTGACAATGAGGGATTCACAAACGTCACACATCAAAGGAGAAGAAAATTTGTGGCTCCTACTACAAAATGGCAAAGACCAACTCCCGGGTTCAATCATTCCTTTTTTGGTTATTGTTTTAAATGCAATACTTACGGTCATAAGATTTCAGACTGCATTTATAATATAGGACAAAGAAATTTTACCAATAGAAATGTATTTTCACCCTTGATGGATTATGCAGTAGAATGCTATAACTGTCATAACTTTGGACACATTGCAAGAAACTATAGAAGCACATATGCAGCAAATAAATATCAGGGAAGAAGATCTCAACCAAACAGTTTAAGGCAAAACAGAAAATTCCTAGAAAAACATGCACAGGCCACTGACAAAGAAAAGTCTAAACAAGTGACAAAAACTATAGCCAAACCAGAGTGGAAAGAAAAGGAGCGACCCAAGGAAGAAAAGGAATCCTTGATTGTACAGACAACATTCAAAGCATAGAACAAATCTGCACCATGGATATTGGATAGTGGATGCTCCAGTCACATGACAGGAGATAAACAAAAATTTGAAAAGCTACAGAAATATGAAGGGGGCTCTGTAAAGTTTGGAAATAATGATGGAGCCAAGATAGTTGGCAAAGGATCAGTCAAGATAAGTGATGGAAAGATCAATTCCAAAGAAGTTCTATTTGTGATTGGTTTGAAGCACAACTTACTAAGCGTAAGTCAAATCTATGACAGAGGTCATGAAGTCATTTTTAAGAAGCAGGGCTGTGAAGTCAGAAAAGCTCACAGTGGGAAGTTGATAGCTAATGGATCGAGGACTTTTGGAAACCTGTATACTCTCTCAAAGACTTCAGAAGGAGCATGTTTGATTGGACAGGAAGATGAAAATTGGCTATGGCACAAGAGGCTCGGTCATATTAGCTTTGACAATCTGGTAAAAATAAGTTCAAAAAGGGCAATAAGAGATATACCCACCATTGGCAAACCATTAAATAACATCTGTGCTTCATGCCAAAAAGGGAAGCAAACTAGATCCACATTTAAATCAAAGGAATACTTCACCAGCAAACCTTTAGAGCTAATACATACTGATTTATGTGGACCCATGAGAACACAAAGCATAAATGGTGACAAATACTTTATGTTGTGCATACATGACTATTTCAGGATGACATGGGTACTATTTTTAAAGCTTAAATCAGATGCCTTTGAAATGTTCAAGACTTTCAAAAAACTGGTTGAGAATCAAACAGGAAAAAGAATTAAATGCTTAAGATCAGATAGAGGAGGAGAGTTTATCTCGAGAGGAGTTTGTAGAGTACTGTCAAAAATATGGGATCAGAAGATAGTTTTCAGCGACAAGGACACCTCAGTGAGAATGGTGTTGTTGAAAGAAAGAACAAGACAGTGCAGGAAATGGCATGGACAATGTTGACAAAGAACAAAATAGCAGACAAATTCTGGAAAGAGGCAGTTCATACTGTGATTTACATCCAAAACAGGTGCATGTTGAGGCACATGAAAGCAAAACTCCTTATGAGCTATGGTTCGGCAAAAAGGCAACAACAAGATACTTCAAAGTCTTTGGCAACAAGTGCTACATCAAAAGAACTGAAGATAATCTTGGTAAGTTTGAAGATAGAGCTGATGAAGGAATTTTTCTTGGCTATTCGACAAAAAGCAAAGCCTACACATGCTATAACAAAAGGCTAAAGAAAATTGTGGAGAGTGTCGATGTTAAGGTTGATGAAGGTAGGGAACGAGAAATTAGCAATGAAGAAAAATACCCTATTTATGAAGAAGTTATTGAAGGAGATGAAGAAAAGGAAACATAAGAGAATAAGGAAATTGACTTAGAAGTAGAAGAAAACAAGAAATTCAAAATAGGCAATTGGTAGAAAAATCATCCCAGAGAGCAAATTATCGGGGACCCCATAGTTGGTATTCAGACAAGGAGAACAATAGTAAGGAACTACTCTCTATTATCCAAGCATTGAGCCCAAAAATGTTGTTGAAGCAAGCACAGATGAAAGTTGGATGAAGGCAATTAATGAAGAACTAGATCAGATTGAGAAAAACAAAACTTGGGAGTTAGTACCAAGGCTAGCAAATAAAAATATAATCGATACTAAATGGATTTTTCGAAACAAATTGAACGAAGATGGACAGGTTGTAAGGAATAAAGCAAGACTGAGTGCAGTAAAGGCTATGCATAGGTTGAAGGTATTGATTTTGAGGAAACCTTTGCACCAATAGCTAGACTAGAGGCAATCAGAATGTTTTTGGCTTTAGCAGTTCATAAAAATTTCAAAGTATATCAAATGGACGTGAAATCAGCATTTCTGAATGGAAAATTGGAAGAAGAGGTTTACATTGAGCAGCCAGATGGTTTCCAACTCGATGACAATCCCAACTTTGTTTGCAAGTTGAATAAAGCTTTGTATGGCTCAAAACAGGCACCTAGAGCATGGTATGCAAGGCTGGATAACTATCTTATTCAACAGGGGTTCAAGAAAGGTATGGTGGACAGCAATTTGTATGTCAAAATAGAGAATGGCCATCTTATTGTACTTGTTGTTTATGTAGATGATATCATATTTGGCAGTAGCATGGATGAGTCTTGTAGAGACATAGCAAATAAAATGAAGAAAGAATTTGAGATGTCTATGATTGGTGAACTTTCATATTTCCTCGGACTGCAAGTTAATCAAAATGAAAAGGGCATTTTTATCTCTCAAGTTAAATATGTGAAGGAAATGCTAAAAAAATTCACAATGGAGGATTGTAAACCTATTAGCACTCCCATGACAACAGGTTGCAAGTTGAGCAAGGATGACAAATCTCTAGATGTTGATCAAACCATGTATAGATCTATGATTGGGAGCCTATTGTATTTAATAGCTACAAGACCAGATATCTTATAGGCAATATGCATGGTAGCAAGATTTCTGGCTAGTCCCAAAGAGACTCATGTGACAGCTGTGAAGAGGATCTTTAGGTACCTCAAGGGTACTATGGAGTATGGGTTATGGTACCCAAAAGGTAAGGACTTCACTCTTATTGCATATTATGATGTAGATTGGGCAGGATGTATAGATGACAGAAAGAGTACCAGTGGAGGTGCATTCTATCTTGGAGACAGGTTGGTAGCATGGCACAACAAGAAACAAGAATCAGTCTCTCTATCCATAGCAGAGGCAAAATACATTGCAGCAACAACATGTTGTACACAGATTTTATGGATGAGACAAACACTCGAAAGATCTTGGTATTAACTTCAAAGAGCCAATTTTAGTTAAATGTGATAATACCAGTGCTATTAACATATCAAAGAATCCGGTTATGCATTCTCGAACCAAACATATTGCAATCCGATATCACTTTTTGAAGGATAAAGTTGCGGAAGGTGAGGTTAAATTGGATTTTGTTCCAACTACAGAGCAAGTAGCGGACATCTTCACAAAACCATTGCCCAAAGAAGTTTTTGAGTACCTTCGGAGTAAGTTGGGAGTGGTCACATTTCCCAAGAATTGACTAGAAATCGGGACCACATTCTCAGGGGGAGCATCTATGCCTATGTTTATAGTTTTGCTCATATTCATGATTTTTACTAACTATAACAATGTGTGTCTGAGAATGTTGTGCATAGACTTAGGGGGAGTCTACAGTAGCCCTTTGGTATTATTGTCAAAGGGGGAGAAGAATTACAAGAAATTGCACATGTGTTGCCAACAATTCCAAAGGGGGAGATTGTTGAGCAAGGTGCGAAAGCAGATATTGTCATTGTTGTCAACACAGATAGATAGATCAGATGATGCAGTGGATAGGAGTTCAGAGGTCAGTCAGAGCATGTACAATGAATATCCAAGAAGACAGAAGTGGCCAACATTCAAAAGCTCAAAGAAAAAGACAAGTAAGAAAACTGTCATGATTTCGCGACATATCGAAGGAGAGAGAAAATGCTGGCAAAACTGTCACGATTTTGCGACATATCGAAGGAGAGAGAAAATGTTGGCAAAACTGTCATGATTTCGTGACATATCGAAGGAGAGAGAAAATGCTGGCAAAACTGTCATGATTTCACGACATATCGGAGGAGAGAGAAAATGCGGGCAAAACTGTCACGATTTCATGACATGTTTAGAAAGCGCAAGGAAAGATGTCGCGATTTCGTGACATGTTTAGAAAGTGCAAGGAAAGTTGTCATGATTTCATGACATGTTTAGAAAGCGCAAGGAAAGCTGTCACGATTTCGTGACATGTTTAGAAAGCGCAAGGAAAGTTGTCACGATTTCGCGACATGTTGGAAGAGAGAGAAAGCGCAAGGAAAACTGTCACGATTTCGCGACATGTTGGAAGCAAAGAAGGCAAGTAAGAAAACTATCACGATTTCATGACATGTTCGAAGAAGAAGCGCAGGCAAAGAAAATTGTCATGATTTCGTGACATGTTTTGAGAGAAGGAGCTCGCAAAGAAAAGTGTCACGATTTCACGACAATCTGCAAGAGAGGCAGTACGGACGAAAATGTGTCACGATTTTGTGACATGTTTGAGAGAAAGAGCTTGCAAGGAAAAGTGTCGCGATTTCGCAACAATTTACAAGAGGAAGCGCTAAGGAGAAAAGTGTCGAGATTACAGGAGCAAAATGCGAGAGAAGAGGAGCGAAGAAATGTCACGATATCGCGACATGTCATGTTTTCACGAGTAAAAGGCGAGAAGAGTACAAAGAGACGAAGTGTCACGATTTCACGACAAGTCACAAATAACACGATTACGGACGATTAAGCCAAGTAGAATGACAGTTAAAGGGGCAATTGTAGAGGAAAATCATGCAACCAAAATAAGAAGAGTCAACTAAAGTTAGTGTGACAATTACAGGGGCAGTTACAGATAGAAATCATGCAAGCTAAAATAAGCACAGTGCATTAAAGACAGAATGGCAGTTATAGGGCCCGTAAAGCAGTGTAATCGTCAAGTGGTAGTTATACTGACAGTCCAAAACAAAGACAGATCTATTAATAGGCTGCATGTAATAAATATTGTGTTATAAAGGAGTTACCATCAGCAATGTCTATTAATAGGGTGCATGAAGGATTATGGAAGTCACAGAAGAATAGGAGTTTCAAGTTGGAAATATTGTTATAAAAGGGCAGTTGCCTGGAGAATGAGGTTGTCATTGTGAGTGAAAAAGTGTTGCGCAAAGAAGGTTAGAAGAGGGTCGAAAGAGAGATAAGCAGAGTTGTAAGTGTGTGTGAAGCTTGATTAATTGCAGACCAGTCAGGGTCATGTAGAAAGTGAAGGCATTTTTATGTCATTGAAATATCTTAGATTTGTAGTCCAAGTTGGTGCTTGGCATTAGGGGTTGGTGCTCCTATCTGTTGCAAGAAAAAAATAAGGGGTTGGTGCTCCTTCCAGTGGGTGCTGGTAAAAGTGTTTGTAAAATTGGTGTTTTGCAAAGGCTGGATTTGGACCGTAGTCCAAGCAGTCATTCTTGAGGAGTAGCCAAATTGGTGAACCTCGTTACATTGTGTGTTGTGGTGTGCTCTCTTGTGATAATTGATTTATTTGCTTTTAAATTCTCTTTGCTTCATCTTTAAGAGTTGTAGATTTGAATTTAAATAGCTACACTGATTCACACCCCCCTCTCAGTGTCATTGTGAGAATATCAGTATAAGTTATTCCTTTCATATTTGAACCTTGGCCATCATATTTGGGGTCTCAAAGTTTTCAATAAAGTTTTAATATTAATAAAGTTTTAAATTAATTAAATATTATTTCTTATCATCATTACAATTGTAACTATGAAAAATTCACTATTTGTTTTAAAATGAAATATTTGTATTAAAAATAAAAGAATCCCTTTGAGTACAAATTAGTCCCTTTTGGGGTGTTTTAGTCTCTTTTGAGGTGTTTTAGAATAGAAATGTGTTCATAGAGGAATAATCTCTTTTTACAACATAAACATGGTGTTTTTGTTTTTCATGCTACAAGCAAGGTGGATGACGGTTTTTTTTTTTTAATATTTGTGGAAAACATCCCAAAAGGGATGCCACTTTCGGGTAAGACCCAAGGAGGCAGGAGTATCCATTCCGCCAAAAATGCCCAGGACTCGGACCTGGCCTACCACCTTTGACATACTCAAGGAGCAAACAAACACACAAAACCAATTTAAAAATAAGTAAATAACAACAAAAATAATAAAATAAAATAAAAAACATGCTCCTTGAGTGTGTCAAAAACAAAAGCACAACCAAACACGCACAATAAGATAAAAGAAACCACAACACAAACCACATAGAAAAACACAAGAACCACATAACAAAACACAAACAAGACAAAAACAACAGAACACTACAAAGACATAACCCAAAAAAAACATGAAAAATAAACACAACCAAAACCTAAAAAATTAAAAAATAAAAATAAAAATAAAAAACAACCAACAACGAGACAATAAACAAAAACAAAAAACATAGAAAACACTCACACATAAAAACACGAAATAACACAAACAAAGAGAAACCCAAGAACAAGAACGAAAAAAACACAAGAACAATAACAAAAAACATAAAAAAAAACAAAACAACAAAAACACAAGAACAACAAAAAACAACACAAAGAACACAAAAACAAAACAAAACAAAAGAACCCACCCACCTTAAAAAACTAAACAAAAAAAAAAAAAAGAAAAAAGAAAAAAAAATTGAACAAAACAATGACCTATCTAGACCAGAAGACTATTAAGGCAAGAATCAATAGAGGAAACAAAATAAAGAATAGAATGAGCTAGGGAACTAAAAAAAACTGAATGAACCAAAGAGAAGCAAAAAAAAAAAACAAGAAGAAACTAGGTACCTTCGAAGCTGGAGCCATCCAAAGAAATGATAGAAAGAAGAGCTTCCCTAATTTGAGAAGCCCACCATATAGGAGGGTGGCCATAACAAGTAAGATCACCTTTGTCCAAAGCCCAATTAGCTAAAGCATCAACACTCTTGTTTTGATCTCTGACCACATGATTGTAATCAACTTTCAAAAATCCCATCTGGATTAACTGAATCTTCTCAATAATTCTTTTTATTCTCCAATCCACCTTATGATTCTTAGAAGGAGTCTTCAAGAGATTAATCATAAGTTGAGAGTCAGACTCAACTAACACCTTTTCCCATCCAACCTTAGTAGCCTCCTGAAGGCCTCCGAGGATACCATACCCCTCAACAAGGTTATTGGAAAGAATACCCAAATTCTCAGCAAAAGTAAAAACCAGGGAGCCATCCGAAAGTCTACCAATTCCTCCCACACTGGCTTTTCCGGGGTTCCCTCTAGAGGCTCCATCGGTATTGACTTTTCCAAAATCCTTAGGAGGAGGTTGCCAATTTCTAGTCCTATCCATCTTACTAATACTCACATTCCCTTTAAGTTGGTTGCCCTTAGAAGATTTAATCTTCAATCTTTGCATCACTTGATCCCATCTTTGGTGGGAGTTTTGGGGGTGATTAAGGAGTTGATGGACTGATTCAACTAAGTTGGCTATGGTCTTTTGCCAAATATAGTGAATATCCTTCCTATCTTGATTAAAAATTTGGTTGTTCCTTTCATTCCAAATATTCCAAAGAAGAATGGTAGAACCCATCCAAACTAACTGCCTAATAAAATGATCAACACCCTCTTGATTAGGCCAATCCCTCCAAAGTTGTTCAAAAGTAAAAAAATTGGACCACTTTAAGCCAAGTAAAGTGGCCATTCTCCTCCATAGCTCAGAGGCTAAAGTACACTCAATAAAAATATGGTTGATATTTTCTACATTCTCTTCACACATTTCACATCTAAAAGGGCCATGAAAACCACGCTTCATAAGTTGCTCACCGGTAAGCACCCTACGATGCAATAAAAGCCAATTAAAGAACCTCACCTTAGGCCAGAGCTTTTGAGCCCACAATCGAGAAAATATGTGAGAAGAATGGTTGGGATTATTATGGCATAAGGTCAAATAACCTTGAGCAACTGAATACTCACCCTTAGTAGTGTTGTTCCATCCAAAACAATCTTTTTCATGGGACCAAGAGAGGGATCTCATATGAAGGATGCCTTGGATATCTTGTCTTTGCCTTTCTGGGATTTGAATAGGCCAGTCCTCAATAGGGATCCAATATCTACCAACCTTTGAATTACCGATATGGTACCGACAGTAATTAGCCACCTTTATCCAATTAGCTCGGTGAAGCTCCTCCATCCAAGGCCTCCAATCGGGAAACTGAGTTATCAAAGGCTTGTGACCATCCCAAGAATCTGTCCAAAAATTTGCATGTTGACCATTATGAATGATCCAAAATAAATTTTTCTTTATCAAATCCTCACCGAGTCTTAAGAACTACTAAAATGGGAGAACCTTTGGTAGGAAGTTGATAGCGAACAAGGTCTTCAGGACTTTTGTTCTCAGCATATTTAGCATGAAGATTATTGGCCCAAAGAGCATTGGGGTTATGCAACATCCTCCAATATAATTTAGCAGCTAAAGCTTTGTTGTTATTAATTGAAGACCAGAATCCTAACCCCCCTTCACTCTTAGGAAGACATAAAGTATCCCATTTCACCAAGGCCCATTTTCTTTTCTCCTTAGTACCACTCCAAAGGAAACGATGACTGATTTGATCCAATTCTCGAAGAACAACCTTTGGGATATTCAAAATGGAAGAAACATAAATAGGAATAGCTTGAAGGACTGATTTTACCAAGGTGATTCTACCCCTAGAAGAAAGCCACTTGTTGGTCCACTTTCCAATTTTCTTCTTGACTTTGTCCAACAACCAATTCCAATCTTTATTTTTTTGCCTTTGAATATTTATGGGAATACCTAAATAAGTGATTGGAAGAGAGGTCTTCTTATATCTTAATTTATCCAAGACCATGGATTCCTGTCTAGCAGAGCGGTGAAAGAAAATAACTTTAGATTTGTCTTCATTGATCAAGCTGCCCGATAGCCTTAGAAAAATAGCTAATGATTTGCTTAATATTAGAAGCTTCCTTAACTGTAGCTTTACCTAAAAGAGTAGAGTCATCCACAAATTGAAGATGAGAGATAGGTCTAGCTCCATGAGCAATGGTAACTCCCTCAAGGGTTTTGTTTTCCCTCTTTTTGGTTATAGTCCTACCCAAGCATTCAACAAGAATGATGAATAAATAAGGGGATAGCGGGTCACCTTGCCTAATACCTCTGGAAGCAGGGAAATAATGAGAAGGCCTGCCATTGATAAGAACTAAGTAGGAAACTGAAGAGATACATCCCATAATCCAATCCATCCAATCCTTAGAGAAACCAAATTGCCTCAAAACTTTGATAAGGAAGTGCCAATCCACTCTGTCATAAGCTTTGGATAAGTCTAACCGAATGAACATGGAAGGAGAATTTTGCATATCCATGGAATGGATGGCTTCTGAGCAAGAACTATCTCATCTACTATTTGACGTCCTTCCACATAACCCCCTTGCTCTAGGGAAATAATCTTATGCAAAAGAGGCTTCAACCTTTACTGCCATGATTTTAGTAATGATTTTGAGAAGAACATTACATAAAGCAATAGGTCTAAAAGCTGAGATATGATCAACCTCTTGAGCTTTTGGAACAAGAGTAATATAAGTTTTATTGATAACCTTCAAAATTTCTTTGGCTTTCCTGGCTTCTTCCACCACCTCTAATAAATCAACATGAAGGATATCCCAGAACTCTTGGTAGAACTCAATGGGAAAACCATCGGGACACTGGGGTTTTCCCTTTTTGCATTTTAAAAACTACTTGTTGAAGCTCATTGATAGTAACAGGAGCGGTCAAAATAGAGTTCTCCTCGAAGTGATAAGAGAAGGGATTGCTTGAAGAACATTTTGTTGTGAAGTTGAGTCAAGAGGAGTAGCAACAAAAATATTGGAAAAGTAATCAACAACAATAGAGTTCATGCCATCCCAAGTATAAACAACATCTCCAGAATCTGATTTTAAGGAAGAAATAAAGTTGTGAGATCTTCGAGCTAGAAGAGATTTGTGGAAGAAATTTGTGTTTCGATCTCCTTCTTTGAGCCATTGAATTCTAGATTTTTGCTTCCATAAGATTTCTTCTCTTTTTTCCCATTCCTCTAGCTGAGTTGTGAGTTTAATTTCATCTGCACTTCTCTTCTCTGTGAGGCCATCTAAATGGATTTTCTTATTCAAATTTTCAAGATGAGCAATAACTTCATGTTTTTTTTTATGAACATCCCCAAACTCTTTCCAGTTCCAAGTCTTGATTTTGGATTTAATGTATTGCGGTATTTTGGCAAAACAGAACATCTTAGTCCCATGCCTAGGTTTACCTTCCTTCCACCATTGTTGCACACGAGGTCTGAAGGAAATGTCTCTAAGCCACATTAATTGAAAACGAAAAGGAGAGAAACTCACATTGGTTTTCCACATTTCCACCATGATTGGCCAATGATCCGAACCAACATTATTAAGAGTCTTCACTTTAGGAATGTGACCATGGATTAAGAAATTTTTAGAGAGCAAAAACCTATCCAATCTCTCCATTATACAAGCTAAGCCTTGCCTTCTGTTAGACCAAGTCATAAGGCCATTATCTAGTTGGATATCCACAAGATGGAGGTTTGCAATATATTCGCTCATGAGGTCAGTGCTTTTGTCCAAATTTCTATTTCCCCCCTTTTCTCATCCAGAGAGAGGATGGTATTGAAATCTCCTCCGATCAAGATCCAAGCTTTAGGAAAATGAGAGATAATATGAGTAATATCCTTCCACTTGTCTTCTTTTTTCCTCCAAAGAAGTCGGAGCATAAACGGTAATGCAGAGCATAATCTGGTTGGAATGTCTACTTTGAATAGCTATAGCCAACAAACCCCAACTGCCAACCATATGGTGAATAACTACCTCTTTTGGGTCCCAAAGACAAGCAATGCCACCCGAAGTCCCTTGGGAGCTGAGGGAAACCACTTTTCCAGCTGGCCAAATTTTACTGGCAATTAAGTCCATATCCTCCATTGACATCTTTGTTTCTTGAAGGAAAACAAGATGTGGATGATTTATCTGAATCATTCTTCTAATTTCATTTTGTTTTGAAAGACTCCCTTTGAGTCCTCTAATATTCCAAGTGATGATCTTCATTAATACCAGGGCTAAAAAATTTGGGAAGGGCATTAATCTTACCTTCCTCTACAAGCTTTTCACCTTCTTTTACCATATGATATTGATTGGTCTTGCGACCTACTTTTTGATTAGAATCCATCTTCAATTTTTTTTCCCTATTTCTTGACTTATTCCAATTGAATCTGAGATGGCTTCTAACCTTGAAGAATGCTCGTACACAGCCAAAATTTTACTAGATGGTTCAACGGAGTCTATATTGGGACCTGCATTATTTGAAGTTTTGACATTTGAAATATTGTTTTTCTTGTGTAAATTTTCTCCTTTTTTTCTGTTGAAAACCTTTGATTTGTTGGTTTGTCTCTGAGTTCTTCCCTTCATATTTAAATTGTGTTTCTAAGATTTCAGTTTCCATTATTTCCTCTTCCTCACTTGGGACATCATTTGTGGAAAGGATTTCAAACATATTAGCAGATGACTTTGATTGATCCTTCATAACTGGTTTTTTCTAAGTGTTCTTCTTCTTAGGTATTTGGAAACCTACTTGAGTTTATATATTCTTTCTTTTGATCGGGAATTTTATTTGGGCAAGCATCGGCCAAATGACCATATTCATGGCAAATTCTACAACGAAAAGGAATGTTCTCATAGTCCACTACTTGCTCCCAAGTGTCTTCCCCAAATTGTAATGTGATATTTTTAGGTAGGGGTTTGTCAAAATCCATTAAAACACAAATCCGAGCATAAATAATATGTTCAAAATTTTGAGTACAATCAACGATCATCATAAAAGTTCCTAAAGAGTTTCCAATTGAAGAAAAAATAGTAGGATTCCAAAATTCAATAGGGAGGCCAAAGAGTCTAACCCACACGGGAGCTATAGAAGGCATCTCTTCTTCGGCTTTAAATTTAGTATGCCAGGGCTTCATGAAAAGCCCTGCCCTTCCAAAAAACCAAGGACCCCCTTGAAAAGTTTTCTCTCTATCTTCATTATTAGCAAATAAAACAAGAAAATAACCATTTGGATAAATAGAGATTTGTAACTCACCTTTAGTTTTCCAGATTTTTGCAGCCCAGACTTTGAAAGCAGATAGACTCGGACGAAAACCCACGAACCGACAAATTAGTCCCTTTTTTTCCAAATCTTCAATGCCAGTCTGAATGTTACCCATATCAAGCTTAACAATAGGAGTTCCATCAGTTGCTTTAAGACATCCTGACTCCGTTTTCCTGGGATCAATCTTAGGCATTCTTAGAGGTTTATGGGAAGCCCTAATATTGATATTAGCATTGGGTTGGAGGTTGTCCACCATGAAGGGCATCCCTAAAATTCATTTTTGGGACTGAGTCTTCAAAATTCTTACCCTTGACAGGGGTTTTCATAGTAGAATTATTTTGTGGGTGCACCTTAGCACCAGATTCACTTGAGATATGAGCCATTTTTTGATCAACTACTTGAAACTTGTTTCGTGATCTCTTTAATCCTTGCCCTAGATGTCGTGGAAAGGTATGGTTTTCACTTTTCTTTTGTGCAGACAAATTGGAAGTCGTTGTCACTCAAGTTCACGGTATGATCTATTGAAAGACAAATTTCTAACCCATATTGTATCCCCTGCAACATTTCCTACTAAAATATTGAGCATAAACCACAAAAATATTGGCCGCTAGGGCCCGAAGGCCCTAAAAACCAACCTCTGGAGCTGCTTGCACTCAACCCGAATGAAACCCTCGCATAGCCGCTTGCCAAATATCTCATTCACACATAGGGATGCGCTAGGATCTGTGTTGCTCCAAATGATATGAAAATTGGTGGAGACGTTCTAGGGTTTTTCAGGCATCTACCCTCAAAATTTTAGCTCAATCCGAGTCCGGATGAGTGAGATATGGCCGAAACGAGTTCGGTAGTTTGGGCAGTCCTGCGAAAAATGTCTAATCAATTTCGACTCCTCTTTTCAAGTTCTTTACATATTTTCCATGGGTATAATCACTCTGTGGATGATGGGTTTAAGTTGTGCTTGATGGATTTGAGTTGTGCCTTTGGAGTGATTTGAGCCTATAATCCTATATACATGCAAACATAAAACACATTGGTAGTACTTGTTTACATAAAAAATAATAATATTAACAATAACATAAGTAGAGAGATAAACCAAAGTTTGAAACTAAGCAAAAGCATGAAAATATCTCACTTGCAAAGCATGAGGAAGTCCTAGGAAAATTTTGGCAGCATGATCCTATGTGACTTCATGTGTTCTTACAAATGAGGGCAATGAGAGGGAATTTATAGAATTTTACAAGGGCTAGGGTGAGGGGGGAATCTAGGTGGCAAGACTTAGCAACCATCTGGTAAGGTTAGGTCGGTGTAGAGCTCTAGGGCATCCTATGTGTAAGGGGAGTACACCACGGCCATAAACGAGCCTAGGGGAAAGGGTCATTGAAAAGGGTGAAAGGAATTTAAAATTCCTTTTTAATGCGCGTTGGACAAGGGGCAAGGGAATTAAAAATTCCCAAAAAGATGAGATGAAGGGGGTAGGACATGGGGAATTAAATGGGTGGGTTGACTAGGGGATGTAGGAGCAATTTTAAATTCATAAAATTGCATGGGGGTATGTGGAAGGATGTAGAAGGATTTAAGAGTTAAATGAGGGGGAATTCCCATGGGAGCTTCCTAAGAATTGCAAGAAATTTAAATTTTTAGAAAATGGAGAGGGAGGATGTAGGGGGGTATGGGAGACTTCTTAGGAGATTTCCTAGGGATTGCATAGGGATCATGGGGATTTGTTTAAAATTTTAAATTCATTTTGCATTCCCCTTGGGATTGGTTTGTGGGTTAGAAAGGTGATTAGGGCCTAATGGGGGGCTTAGTGGAGGGATTAAGGGTGTAAGGTGGGTTATGAGGATTCCAAGATGGATTTGAATTAATTATGAAGATTTCAAAGTCGATTAGAAGAATTAGGGAGGCTAACCATGGATGAGAAGACTTAAACGAAGTAGGATAACATTAGGGAGAATTGGAGGATTTAAAAAAAATAGGGGAAAAAGAAAAATTGGAAGAAAACAAGAACCTTAGGAAACTTAGAAGAATTAAAAACAAAATTTAGAGGAAATAATTAGAATTAAAAAGGCTAGGGAATTTTAGAGAAAAATAGGGAAAATTGCTAGAAATTTGGATGAAGTTACAAGGATTGCAAAAATTTGAGTGTATTTTGGAACAATTTGACGATTTTGGGGCAATTTGAGGATTTTAGCAAATTTGCACAATTTTGATTGCAAATGACTAAAATTTAATGTTTACAACAAGCACCTTTCAAATTCGAAACTTAGATTTTCTAAAAGTTGCATAGTAACAATACAATTTTAAATAAGAGTGAGTAGGCAGACAAGTTGGTGTAAGGCGACCAACTAAGGTCTACGATCCGTACCTCAGGTCTATTCAACTTTGGTTCAAATCACATTGGCTACCATAAACCCTTTTTACCTCGAAGAGACCTAGATTCAAACCTTGGGGGTATGCCTATTTGCAAAGATAGTAGTCTGCTTCAAATCCTCTGAGTGTGTGCCAGATTGACGATGACGGTACAAATCTTGAGCGATCAATGGTCCTCTTCACATCAGGTTATAAAATAACAAGGTGGTATAGGCTTGTTGGAGACAGTCCCTATGGTTTGAACCATGCACTTGGTAATTACAAAAAATAGTGTGGATGTAACCAACTCCCCTATGTATAAAAAATACTAATAAAATTTAAAATTCCCTAAACAACAAAAAAAACAATAAAATTTTAAATTAATTAAAATTTATTTTTTATCATTAAAACATGGTGTATAACCCTACTCTTTTTAAATTCAAACCTTAAACCTTTAGTTTGGGGGTTCAAAGTGTTTGCTATTAAATTATTAAAGTTGTATAATTCCAATAATTTTTTAGATTAATTAAATATCAAATTTTTAAATGATATTATATTTATGTATTTTTTTGTTATGTACAATCATATGCACACCCACCCCCTTACACACTCACTTACGTTGTGGCTTGAACCTTGGACCTCCCAAAAAAGAGCCAAAGCCCGGACCGTTGTATTGTCCCTTATATTTATATATTTTTAAATTAATTACTTATTATTTTTAATTGATGTTTTAAAAAAGAATTTGAAAAAACTAATATTAAAACAAAGATTATTTACACGTTGGAACGAGACTCCTTCGACCTTGAGCAACAAGAGCATCTATTTCCTCTTTTAACTTTCCAACAAACTTCCATAACTCTAAAGCCCAAGATCCTAAGAACTATCCACTTTTGGTTACAATGCTAAAAACAAATATGTATTCGAAGCAAATCTTCTAAACCATATATCTCTAACCAAAACTAGTCAAACGTTAAATTTACTCCCCAACCTTTACCAACCTGTTTAATCCTCGATAACCATATCAGTGTGCCACTTAATCCCTACCTCCTTGGTACCCATCTTAGCCAAGAAGCCTCTTCCTAATACCCGTCTTAGCCAAGAAATCTACCACTGTATTCAGAGCTCTACCAACATGTATCAAGATCACATCATTCAATTCCCTCCACACCTTAATTTTTAAATGATGTTACCAATGTATTTATAAGAAGCTAAGATTACTACATAGATTATGTCAAATTGATCCCTTCGTAAGATAAAACCTAATATTTTTTTTGGTTTTGTATGCTCATACACACACTCACCCAAGTTGTTACCCTCAACCTCCACTCTGTCAAAAACCTAATATTTTTTTGGTTTTGTTATGCTCACACACTCACCTACGTTGCGATTTGAACCTGAAATTTTGAATAAAGAACCAAAGTCCAAACGGTTACATTATCCTCTCAAAGATAAAACCTAATATTTTACAATCTACTTCATGTAAAGAATTCTCTAGATGCCATGGGAGCCCATTGAATGCGTTATAATGTCTATATAAATCTTCAATCCACTTGAAAATGAATTTTTAAAAAAACTATAAATGTAAGAAAAAAATACATATATGTAAAATAATAAATAAATACACGAAAGCTATCAAACTTGCATTGATTGTTATTATTCCTGCAATAAAAACCCACCGAACCCATTTTCAATGCACTGCAAAATGTGTTCCCCATCATAAGAGATGTCCAAGCTTAAGAAATTTACACTAGGTAAATATTATTTATCTCATATGGCTACTATTAGAAATAAATATTTTAATTATATTAAACATATTAATTAAAATATATTTTATTATATATAGTTTATTTTATTTTTAAGTATTTGATTGTTTTAAATTTGTTGTTATTATATAATTTATTTTATTTTTATTTATTTAATTATTTTAATTTATTGTTTTTTTTTTTAAGTTTTTTTTGGATATATAAACGAGTTGGTTGCATCTATACTATTTTTAGTAACTATCAAGTGAAGGATTCAAACCATAGGGGATGCTCTCAACAAACCTATATCACCTTATTATTGTTGATCGGCGTAAAGGGATCATCAGTCGTCATTAATCGTTCAAGACTTGTATCGTCGTGGTTAGTCTAATGTGCACTTAAAAGATTCATATAAGACTACTACCTTTGTAAACAAACAAACATACCTCAAGGTTTGAACCTCTCTTCTTGATAATTGTATAGCCAAACAAACAATTACCAATCCACCTAACCCTTGGAAGCATTGTTTTTTGGTAAGTTGTTTTCAAAATATTATAAAGTTGAGAAAGTGAAGAAAACCATAAAAGTGGAGATTGTAGAGAGAATTTAACCTTATGAAGAAGAAAAGATTTATATACCAGATGAAACGATTACCTAGGTGTTGTAGGTGAGTTGGAGAGGAGAGGGCAATCCTCCAAGGGAGGTCCCAGGTTCAAATCTCCACCCTACCAAAAATTTGAATTGGGTATCCAAAATCCAATTGATAATGTTGGTGCGGGCAGGGTCGGGTGTGACCCTCGGGTGACTTTGACGATGTAGAACCCCTTATTCGTGGTCTCTCAGACCAAGGCGGCTCCGTAAGGGGTTTTTTGCTTTAAAAATAAAAAATAAAATTGATCGATTAAGGTGTTGGATATAGTCCTATATCTATTAAAACTATTATTTATAGAGAGAATGATTAAGATGGATAGAGTGATGCAACCTATCCATTTATCAAACCTTAGACCTATTAAAATTATTATTTATAGAGGGAGAAGTACTAAGGTGGATATAGTCATGCGACCTATTTATCAATTGAATTGAACCTATTAAAATTATTATTAACAATGATAGAGAGGCCCTATGTGTAATTTTTATTAAGGGTTATTTTCATCAAAATAATAAAATATTATATTTGTTTTGAGGTTGATTAAATCATATCAACTTATCTTTTTATCAAAGTTATTCTTTATTTTTCATCTTTCTTTTTGAAATTCATCTTTGTGACATCATTTTAATTAAGAAGTAAAATCTCACTTAGTCAACTATTTTTTAAAATTTGAATTATCTTAAGTTAAATATTAACACCGTGATTAGTGACAACATTTTGATTACTTTCTCTTCATTTGAATCCCTTTGGCTCGGTCTCTCACTCTTATTTACAAAACCATATAAATTCCTATGACTCTTCATCTGGATGATAAGATAAAATGCATATACCTCCTCTAATTCGTTGATCTATAAATGGATCCCTTAAAACATTTTGTAGTCCTCTAGAACATTAATTTGAGTTTATTCCTTTTAGATTTTTCTTGTTAGCTTCAACTATACTTACTACTTCCTCTAGCCATGGAGAAGAGAATTTAACTTCATGATCTTTTATTGACTAGCCTATCTACACATTTGTTCTCTTCCCTTAATGTATGTGCAAACCTTATTTCTTCAAACTCTATAGCAAGGTATTGTATTTTCAAAATGATCTCTTATATGTTCCATGAAGCCTTTGCTTTCCTCAAAATTGCTTTTAGTACTATTAGAGAATCAACTTTCATCCATACTCTATTCCATTTCATTTGTTTGCATATTTTTAATTCTTCCAATGCCACTTAAGTTAGCTTCATTATTTGTCTTAAATCCACTATTGAAAGCGTAATAAGACAAAATCTTACTCCTATTATTTTTTATTATTCCTCCTCTTGCTAGTCTTGGATTTCCTTTAGATGCTCCATCAAAATTCAACTTGGCCAACTTTGCTTCTAATGATTTTCAATTTATATTCTTTGCATTTCTTTTATTTCTCCTATACCCAACATCATAATTACATTTGATGACTTGACTCCATCTATTAAGAATCTCTACTTCAAGATTAGGGATTGGATGAGTCGATAAGGTTGGTTTAGACTCCTCTACGACTAAACAAATATTCATTTTCATTATCTTTAAATTGATTTCATTTCCTTTAAATATTCTTCTATTTTTTCAAGTCATATTGTCCAAAGTATTGTATCTTTTGATGTATCTCTAGTTGTCTTTAATGCCTTCTAAAAATGCTTTGTCATTGATTTACCCCTCCAAAAAATCTACTATTGATCACCATATATTTACTAAACATATTAAGAACCCATTGCCATAGTTCCCAAACTATTGAGCAGTGTCCCAAGAGATGGTTTTACTCTGCTCCTTTTTACATAGAACACATTGTGAGGGATCATGAAAATCCCTCTTCATTAGGTTATCTCAAGATAAAAAAAAATGTGACCTATTAGCCATACAAATATTTTGACTTTTGGAATGCATGGACTATTCTAAATCTCTCTCCATATTCTTGTTATATTCCTATTTTGTTGTTGCTTTACATTATATTTGCTTCTTGTTATGTATTTTTCGGAGCTATTCAACTCCCAAATTAGTTTATCCTTGGCTTCCCTTAAAATAATCAATGTTGTTATCTTTTTGCTCAATTGTCTCCTAACACTAATGTTTTATATACTTGTAAAAAAACTTCTTTCCATTTGTATCTTCCTTCTTGTCATTGTACATAATTTTTAAAACTGTATCACCATATTTATCTTGAATTAATCTCATCTATGGTTTCAACATTAGGTCCAGTTGAGTGGTTTTTTATCACACCAAGTATCAAGCCAAATAAATTTGTTTTCTCTAGTTCCCACCACCCATCTTAGATCTTTAATCACTAGATCAATTGATTTTTTAAAATTGTTCCATAATATAGAACCATTTGGCAATGAGAATATAGTAAAGATTATAATCTACGAAACCACACTGTACATGGATTGATCTTCAGAAGAACGTGTTTATTCAACCATCCTTTATTTAGTTCATCCATCATTAGAACATAGCATATAGTCTTATTCTTTTTAGATTCAAACTTGGTGTATAACCTTATTGTTTTCATAGTTGAACCTTAAACCTCTTATTTAGAGTTCCAAAGTCTTCACATAACACTTAAGTTAAACAATACCAATAAATTTTTAAATTAATTAAATATTATTTTTATCATTTTTGAAACATCTTTCAAATTTGTAACTTAGACCTCCTAAAAGTTACATAATAACAAAAATAAATAAAAATTGATGAACACACACCCATCCCCTCACACAATAAAATTTTAAATTCCATATGCAACACAATAAAAACAATAAAATTTTAAATTATTATATTTTTTATCATCATTGGAACATGGTGTATAGACCTACTCTTTTTAAATTTAAACCTTAAACCTTTAATTTGGGGTTCCAAAGAGTCCACCATTAAATCATGCAAGTTGTATAATACCAATAATTTTTAAAATTAGTTAAATATCAATTTAAAAATGATATTATGTTTATATATTTTTAAATTAATTACTTATTATTTTTAAAAAGATATTTTGAAAAAGAATTTGAATAAACTCATATTAACTTATCCAACAAGAGCACCTAATTTTTCTTCTTTTTTTACTTTCCTACAAACTTCCATAACTCTAAATCTCGGGATCTCACTTTTCAACAAACTTTCATAACTCTAAAGCCGAAGATCCTAAAACCTAACCATTTTAATTACTACTCTAAAAACAAATCTGCTTTCGAGTGAAATCTCGTAAACCATATATCTGGAATGATTATTTAAAGTAGTCTTAACTCACTAACCATATTATTGTACCACTGAACCCCTACTTTCTTCTTATACCCGTTTTAGCTATAAAAAAAAAGCTATCATTGTATTTAAAGCTCCACCCACATATATGAAGATCACATCATTCAATTATGTGAGCACCTCCTTAATTTTAAATGACATTACCCATGTATATAAGAAGCTAAGATTACTACAAAAATTCTGTCAAATTAATCCCTTCATAACAAATAATAAAAAATCGAATTAACACTCTACCACTATTAACCAATCTAACTCTTTATAACAGCAACAACAACTAAAAAAAACCTCAACCAAAATTTTAACCCTTTACAACACAACAAAAAAACAAAGGGATTCTCTAGCTGCCGTGAGAGCCCATTGAGTGCGTTATGATGTCTATACCCCTTTGTCCTATTAAGCCTTCAATCCACTTAAATATGAATACAAATAGGCTATCAAACTTGCATTGATTATCATTTATTCCAGCAATAAAAACCCATCGATCACATTTTTGAATGTACTCCAAAATGTGTTTCCCACCACAGGAGATGCCCAATGCTATTAAATTCACTATAAGTGAATGATATTCATTTCATTTGTTTTTAAAACATTAAAAACTAATTTATTATTAAAATAAATATTTTAATTAAAATATATATTTTATTATATCTTTATTTTTAATTATTAAATTATATTAAATTTATTTTATTTATTTAATTATTATTATTTTTTATAAGTTGTTTTTAAAAATTATAAGGACGAAAAAGTGTAAAGAACCTAAAAGTGGAAACTGCAGAGAATTTAAAGAAAGGATTTAAAAAGTAAAGAAAAAAATAAAATAAAAAATGGATAAGGTAGGACTAAGACGGTGGATATAATCACACAACCTATAAAAATTATTATTTATAGAGAGAAGGGTTATGAGATTAAGGTGGATATAGTAATGCCACCTATCCATCTATGAAACTTTAGACCTAAAAAGACTAAGGTGGATAATTTTTATTAAGGATTATTTTTATTGAAATAATAAAATAGTATATATATTTTGAAGTTGGATTAAATTATATTAATTTGTTTTTTTTAAATTAATGTTTACTATTTTTTTTAATTATTTTTTAATATTATTTTAATTAAAAAATAAAATCTCACCAAGTAAATTATTTTTTAAAATATAATTTTTTCCTTAATTTCTTTTTAAATCCAAAATAATGTTTATATTGTGAATTTGTTTTCACCTTAGGATAGTTCTAGGCTCTTTGTGGATGAGCCCACCCCTTGCTCACAACGTGAAGGATCTTCATTATTATTTTCAAGACGTATCTTTTTTTTTGGAAAAAAATGAAAAACTTGCATTAATACAAAGAACAATTATAAACGGGAGAGAACACATCCCGACCCAGAGCAAAGAGCAACACAACAAGTGCAAAGCACAAAGGCAGCACTAACAACCACAGGGCAAAGAAAACAACAGGGTGCGAAATCGCGACAAGTCGCGAAATCACGGCAGTCACCCCCTTCTCGACCGCGTCAGCGCCAACAATCGCCATAACGCGACAATTTTCAAGATGTATCTTGGTTTATATTCTAATGTTGGTTTTGATTAGGTGTGATTGTTCATGTTTTTAATACGTGGTGCTGTAAGCACTATGCATTTGGGTACTTTACCTATTGAATTATTTTTAGTTTTAATTTTGACTTCCGTACATACTACATTCTAAGTGTGTGGTTTGAAGGATTCCAAAGTTTTCATCATGGTTTAAACTTAGTTTTTTTTTTTTAAATTTAAAACCCAAATATTTTATAAAAACAACTTTACATCACTTTTTAAATGTTCTTTCTCTTCTTCCAATGTTTTAATTTTGTTATTGAATCCATATTTCAAATTCTATAAGAATATACTTTGATAAAGATTTTAATAATAAAAAAACATAAGTAAATTTTTTTTAAACCATAATCCTTGTACAATAGTGTTCACTACTAGTTTAATTGTACGGTAGGCTCAATCAAAGGAGCAGTAATGGCGCACAATTCTAGTCGACGAAGGTTCGTTGCTTGAAAGAGCCGTTGTTGAACGTGTGACAGTTGATTCTACCATGGGAAAAGCAAGCTCCCTTACAATTTATATAATTGAAGGGCTTTGCGGAAAGTGCCCTTAAATGGATTATTGCTTTCTTTTTTATTCCGTGACGCCATGTGCCATGTGCTCACTTCACGGAAGGACGATAGCTCTAAATCTCGTGGCAGAGCACCCATGTCATAACGGACTAAATATGTTATTTATTCGGTTCTCATAAATTAAATTTAGAGGAGGCCATTAGATTTAAATATACTTTTCAATGATAATTATTTTATTTTATTTTTTATTTTTTAACTATAATTTTTTTTTATTAGAGTTTATAATATTATTTGGTATTTTGTAAGAACCTTGTTAATTTTTATAAATATCTTGTAAATATGTGGAGTGAAAGACTTTTTACTTATTTATTTATATATTATCAACAGGGGATTAACACACAACCACATACATGCCACAGTTTGAATCTTGGATCTCGAACTATTGAGTTGTCCCCCAAAACAAAAGAGTCTTATAAATATTAGTCATTTAGAGTTGTCATCATTGAGGGTTTGTCATTATTAAAGAGTCAATCAATTATATTTTTATTATGAGAAATATGAATAGTCATATCTCCTGGATTGATTAATGCAAGGCATCAAAACATTAATAAAATGGTTGAAGAACAGTTTCAAACAAAATTCTCGGAAAGAGAAACGACGTGAAGGAGGAGGGAAAAATGAGGAAGCGGAAACGATGAGGAGACATAGGTAAAACATAGAGACAAATAAATGCCTAAAAGAAGAGAAGAAAAATAAGATGCCAAGCTTGGAGAAGAATAAAATTCTTTGCCTTCTTCGTCTAGGATAACCTTTTTTTTTAATTATTATATTTTTTTGTTATATTAGACGAATCGGTAACTCGTTGCAATTTTCTATGCCTCTTTGTGGGTTCGAATCTCGCTCCTTGTCGCCACTATAACCTCCAGTTGCATCGAGTAAACCTTTTACGTAGTCGGCTACGTTGACGTGACACGCCCACCAGTACTACGGGATCCGAGGGATATGAACCCTGGTCTCTGCGCTCCTACAAAAACGTTTTGGCCTTTTTAATTATTCTATTTGTATCGACATATCAATAAAATATTTACATTCAAATTTTCTATATGCATTTTGCTCTAAGAGTATGTTGAATGTTTTAATTGGTAGAAACATGCATTGGAAGGCCTTGTGTGCAAGTTCACAAGAGAAGAGTAAAAAGTCATAGCCAAGAATGTAAGGAAAAGAAATGTGGATGTTGAGCATCGACTCGACAGGATAAGGAGCTGTGGAAATCAACCTTATCGCCTTATGAGTGATTGTTGCAAAGGTTTGAAGGAATCGTCTTAACAAAGGAAATTTGCTACGCTGTGAGAAAGTTGACTAGTGAACCACTGTCTTGAGATGTTGCCATCTCGTATTCAACATCTAGTGCAAGAAAATTTGTTTTCTGGTAAAGTTTTTGTCTTAGGAAGAGTTGTGTTGTGCAATTGATGGGAGTTTGTTATTCAATTCATTTGTTCTACAATTAAACTAGTAGTACAATTGAACACTATCATACAATCGAGCCTACCATACAATGAACATGGTCGTACATTAAGGAGAATATTGTCGTACAAGGATTGTTGATGAGATGTCATAAGATATTGTCGAATTAGACTCAACTGTTTCACAAAAGATTTTAAACTTGTCTTATCGTCTTGAACTTTGTTGATAGCACGTGTGATTATTGTTTCTTAAGGTCATGGATAGATGGGAAACTTGTGATGCTTAAGAATGTCATCCATAGCAGGAGTTCCTTCTCTCATATGCATCATTTGGTATTAGAGCAAGAATTTGAAGGAAGATGACACAGCGAGGAAGAAAAAGACCTTGTGGTCTAGGACCTCGACCCACAAATATAGCAAAATGTTGAGGGGTATTACCACTAGTTAGATGCAATTGAGACTACCTAAAGGAAGGGTGTTCATCTTAAGGAGATTAGTGATAGTGAAGAGGAAGAAATTGGTAACACAAAAGCTCAAGAGGAAGAGCAAGGATAAGAACCAAAGCAACGGTTGATTCGAGCAATCTCAATTATGGGACATAAGCTAAAGATGAATACTCCCAATTTTAATGAAAATTTCAATTGTGAAGAATTGATAGATTGGATAACACACATGGAAAGATTCTTCGATTACTAATCTATGAAGGATCCAGAGTAAGTCAAATTTGCATGTACGAGGTTGAGAGGACATGCTTCGATTTGGTGGGATCATGTTCAAATTGAGAGATAATAAAAGAGGAAGGATAGAATTTGAAATTGAAAAAAGTTTGTGTCCAAATTGAAATCTAAGTTTTTACCTACGGATTATCAAATAGGATGGTTTAAAAGACTCCAAAATCTTAAGCAAAAAGAGTTATGAATAAATGAATATGCAAAAGAGTTCTATAAATTGACCATAAGAGCATGTCATATTAAATATGATGAGGAGAAAATGATAAGATAAATAAATAGACTTAGATTATCTACATAAGATAAGATTGGTATGATTTGAATTAGAACTATTGGAGAGGTATATCAATATACGTTCAAGGCAAAGGAAAAGTTGTTGCGTAATCAACAAAATAATGCAAGAGGAAGAGAACAAAACCATTGTGGACAAGGATAGCAAAGGTAGGAGGCAGAAGCTAGTACTTCTCCAAATAACAAAGAAAATAGAGATTTCTCAAGAGTGCTTAGAGGTTATGGTAGAGGATTTCCTGTTGACTTCGTGTTATCCAACGGACTACAATTTATAGAAGCAGCATCCAATGGTGTTATCAATTTTCTTATGCATAAAAAATAAATAATTTTAATATATTATATAGTAAAATATAATATTACTTTTATAAAATAATAAGTGAAAACTATAAGAAAATCAAGAATTTGGTAATTATAATCTCTTTAAAAGAAAAGTAAAGTTAATGGACTTATCAATATATTTATTAGGATATTGTACTGTTATTGAGTTTTCATTTAGGAGACCTAAGTTCAAACCATTACATAAGAGAGTGAGCCTTTTAAAAATTTGTGTTTTACCTTAAAAAAATTGTTTCAAAAACCTGTGCTTTACCCTAAAATTTTACCTGAAAGGGATAGGTCGATTGGTAGTTGCCAAGCACTTGTCAATAGTTTGACCAATTCTATTCTTTGGATGATTGGGGTATTGTTGACTTTATCTTTATTCAACGAGTTAGGTTTATAATGACCACGTTAGAGTTTAATGACAAAAGTGTTATTAATTTACTTATGATTTTATTTATTAAAATTTTACTTATATACTAGTTTAATTGTACGGTAGGCTCGATTGTACGATAGTGTTCAATTGTACTACTGGTTTAATTATATAACAAATGAATTGAACAACAAAATCCTACACAACACAACTCTTCCTAAAAAAAACTTTACAATACAACAAATTTCCTTGCACTAGATGTTGAATACGAGATGGCAACATCTCAAGACAGTGGTTCACTAGTCAGCTTTCTCACAGTGTAGAAAATTTCCTTTGTTAAAACAATTCCTTCAAACCTTTGCAACAACCACTCATAAGGTGATAAGGTTGATTTCCACAACTCCTTATCCTGTCGGGCCAATGCTCAACATCCACCTTTCTTTTCCATACATTTTTGGCTATGACTTTTTACTCTTCTCTTGTGAACTTGCACACAAGGCTTTCCAATGCATGTTTCTACCAATTAAAACATTCAACATACTCTTATAGCAAAATGCATATGGAAAATTCAAATGTAAATATTTTATAGAAAAATTAGAAAAAATTTCCAAAGTCATCGAACCACGGGTCAAACTTGCGGTCTGACTGCTCTCAAATTTGACCATTGGAAATTTAAATTCTAACCGCAACTGATAGTTGTGGTTCCCAAACTGACATTTGGGAGTCGTAGGTGCCAGCTACAGTCTAGGAATGAGACCCATTTCGGGTCCCTTCCTAGCCTAGCTAGCCAAAAAATAATAATAAAATCTAACCTAGCCTAGTCTACGGTGAGGTTTGTTGCCAACAATTTAGTGAAGTTCATTAACCCATTACTTAATGCAATTTATTTTAGTTGGTAATGAGTGAGAGGACTCAGTTTCTAGTTACCTTACCTGCATCGTGGCCTCTGCTAGTGGATGGCTATCCCGGGTTCGCCATCAGGGTATGAGTGAAATTTGAGGTCAAAGTTTCATAGCGTTCCGGATAAAGGAATGTCTTTCACCTCTCAGAGTTGTCTGAAATGCAATTATTGAAATGAGAATAATGGAATTTTCAAAGTGGGAAAGCTATTTATAGTTTTCCCTAATTTTGACAGACCACAGCCTCGACTTGCAGTTCCCAAATTGGAAATTTTTAACCGCAGACCGTACCTGTGGTTTGCAACCAGCATTAAATACACACAAAACCCACCGTGGGAAGGTCTAAAATGGAAAATTAATGACTCCTAACGGATCAAATTTTAAAAAGAGTAATCAATATTGCAAAATTTGGTGATGTTCAAACCACTAGGATTGATCAATAAATCAAAATTAACAAAAAAAGTTAAATAATTAAAAAACCAACTGCGCCTCGTATTCAGTAATTTACCCTATACACTTGGCGGTTGCAGCGACTTGTGATCCATGCAATCCGACAATATGAGTAAATTACCATAAGGACATTTGGGAAAAAAATGTCATCCCTGATTTGATATGCTTCTTTTCAATCCCTACGAAGGCCTTCGAGGTCGGATTGCTCCACAAGAACGAGGCATTGCATGCCATTACTCCTATGATATCTTTTCAGCAAATCATCGGTAATTTTATTCAACATAAATCTAATTAGGATCGTATCAACTTGATTCCCTAAGATGGCTATTGCAGCCTGACTGCTCCATGGGATAGAAATGTGCAAATACTATTAACAGTTGGAATCAGAAGTTGAACTAGGCCTAGCCAAGGCATTAAAATGCTTAAATCTAAATTTGTTCAGATCATTCATAGTGGTCAAGAGACCTCATCGCTTCAATCATTGTCATTACCCTCATCAACTCGTCGCTTGAGGGGGTAGTTATAATATCAAATCATAATCAAAATTGGTAGAAGATCCCTGAGATCATAGATCCCTTGATCTTGTCAAAATTGTGTTCGTCCTTGTGAATCATTGTCAACAACTATCATAAGCTCACCCCTTTGCTTGGGGAAAATAGAAAATATGATAATTTATTTGTAACTCTCATCCTTTCGCTTATATAGGCCTAACTCCTATTGTAGCGCCAAAGCTAATCAAATGTTTGATGACGAGTGCAAATTCTTTCAAGTTTAAGCCTCCAAAGAGTTGGAAGCAATGATTCTAGGATGCACGTCCTTTTGCAGGACCTAGGGCATCTAATGTTGATCCGACTAATTATCATCATAGAACCTTCGACATCATTTTAGGAGGTCCATTTTTTCTCAGCATTGTTCGATCTCACAACGCATCTCAAAAGGGGCATCTGTAGACACCTAAAATGTGTCATGTCGAGGGTGACTACTCATATGGACATACTACAAGATCATATGGAAGATCTTGGACAAACTCCAAGATAGAGCAGTGGTTCTAACCACTCAAGTTGGGCTCCTTGGCCTATTCAGTCTGAACCGAAGACCAAACCTACGGTCTACAGTCTGAATCACGACTAAGGCCTGCAATTTACAGTCTAAACCATAACTATAACCTACGGTCTTAACTGGATTTTTCATGTTTTAATCCTTCAAAGGGCCTCATTACAAGAAGCTGCCTATTTGTATAACGTTCTTGTGTTGTTTCTTGATCGTAGGAAATAGGTTCAAAGGAGGTTCAATCACCAATTCCCTTCCTCAACATGAAGAAGAGGGTCTACTCCACCCTAAGGCAGTTTGTGACCATTTAGAGAAGCATTTATAGTGCACCTACCCCGTTGGGGGCTTTGGTAATTGTATTAAGAGTATCAACATTCTGGTGACCCTAAGAGGGGCAATATTGTAACCACATTTCATTGACAAAATTAATAAAAGAAACATGTATTTTTATTGTCACATGCAATCTTGTTATTTTGTCATGCTTTCATGTTGATTTTATTAATGCAATAGCTAGGTGTACGCTTTTTGGTATGGTTCAAAGTGGTTTATGAACCCCACCACTTGCCATACTCTTTGCCAATAGGATAGCAAGTTTAAAGGTGCAATTCCTTGGTCTCGCTCCTATGGGATTCCTCACCCCTATTAACATCATGTTTGGGCATGTGTGTGGGGTTGGTCCTCTTGTTTCTTAAACCAGTTAATGAGATGATGCAAATCTAATGGTATTTCCATGATTAGAATTTTGTTCCATGTTATTACCTATCTACCTTGTTAGTGTAGTGTGTGTTATATATTTCATGATTGGAATTTTGTTCCACATTAATATTTGTCTACCTTGTTCGTGTAATGTGTGTGTTTGTGAATACTCCCATATTAACTATGTTGTGTGACTTGAGTAATTTATGAACCCCACCACTTACCACACTTTTTGCTAATGGGATAGCAGGTTTAAAGGTGCAAGTCCTTGGTCTCACTCCTATGGGATTCCTCACCCCTGTTAACATCAATTTTGGGCATGTGTGTGTGGAGTTGTCCCTCTTGCTTTCCAACCAGTTTACGTGATGATGCAAGTCTAGTGGTATATTCCATGATTGGAATTTCATTCCACATTAATACTTGTTTGTCTTATTAGTGTAGTGTGTGTGTTTGTGAATAATCCCACATTAGTGCTATGAGACTTGAGTGGTTTATGAATCCCACCACTTGCCATACTCTTTGCCAATGGGTTAGTAGGTTTAAAGGTGCAAGTCCTTGGTCTTGCTCTTGTGGGATTCCTCACCCCTATTAACATCAAGTTTGGGAATGTGTACCTTGTTAGTGTAGTGTGTGTGTTTGTGAATAATACCACATTAACTGTGTTATGGGACTTGAGTGGTTTATGAACCCCACCACTTGTCACACTCTTTGCCAATGGGGTAGCAAGTTTAAAGGAGATTCCTCACCCCTAATAACATCGATTTTTGGCATGTGTGTGGGGGTCTATCCCTCTTAATTTTTAATGAGTTAATGTGATGATGCAAGTCTAGTGGTATATTTTATGATTGAAATTTCATTCCACTTTAATACTTGTTTGCCTTGTTAGTATAGTGTTTGTGTCTGTGAATAATCTCACATTAACTGTGTTGTGGGACATGAGTCATTTATGAACCCCACCACTTGCCATACTCTTTGCCAATGGGGTAGCAGGTTTCATGGTGCAAGTCCTTGGTTCCACTCCTATGGGATTCCTCACCCCTATTAACATCGAGTTTGGGCATGTGTGTCTTGTTAGTGTAGTGTGTGTGTGTGCAAGTCCTTGATCCCACTCTTGGGGGATTCCTCACCCCTATTAACATTGAGTTTGGACACGTGTGTCTTGTTAGTTTAGTGTGTGTGTGTGCGTGTGCAAGTCCTTGGTCCCGGGGATTCCTCACCCCCATCAACATCAAGTTTAGGAATGTGTGTCTTGTTAGTGTAGTGTGTGTTTTTGAATAATTCCACATTAATTGTGTTGTGGGACTTGAGTGGTTGAGTGGTTTATGAACCCTACCACTTTCCATACTATTTACCAATGTGGTAGCAGTTTTAAAGGGGATCCCTCACCCCTATTAACATAGTTTGGACATGTGTGTGTGGGGCTAACCTCTTGCTTTCTAACAAGTTAATGTGATGATGCAAGTCTAGTGACATATTCTATGATTGAAATTTTGTTCCACATTAATATTTGTTTGTATTGTTAGTGTAGTGTGTGTTTGTGAATAATCACATATTAACTATGTTGTGGGATGTGAGTAGTTTATGAATCCCACCATTTGCCATACTATTTTCCAATGGGGTTGCAAGTCCTTAGTCCCGCTCCTATGGGATTTCTCACCCTATTAACATCAAGTTTGGGACTTGAATAGTTTATGAACCCCACCATTTGCCACACTCTTTTTCAATGGGGTAGCAAGTCTAAAGGTGCAAATCCTTAGTCCCGTTCCTGCGGGATTTATCACCCTATTAACATCAAGTTTGGGCATGTGTGTGGGGGATTGGCCCTCTTTCTTTCTAACCAATTAATGTTATGATGCAAGTTTAATGGCATATTCCATGATTGGAATTTTTTTCCACGTTAATACATGTTTGTCTTTCTTGATTTCTCATTTAATAACTTTTTTTAAATCCAAAATTATGTTTATATTGTGAATTTATTTTCACCTTTGTTATTACCATTTGCATAACAATTGTAAGCTCTTTGTGGATGAGCCCACCCCTTGCTCACAACTTGAATGATGTCCATTATTATTTTCTAGATGTATCTTGGTTTATATTCTAATCTTAGTTTTGATTGTGTGGGATTGGTTTATATTCTAATGAAAAATGAATTCTCTTGAGTCTTAGTCTTTGATGACTTTACATCACTTTTTAAAGGCTCTTTCTACTTCTTCCACTGTTTTCATTTTGTTGTTGAATCTATATTTTTATGATAATTTTTTTTTCTTAAACAAATTAGTAACACCTTTTTCTTGGAGGCATGACTTTGGGTTGAATTTGAATGTAGTCATTATAAACTCTAGTCCGCTAAGTAAAGATAAATTCAACAAGATCCAACCATCCAAGGAATCAAACTCGACAACCCATTGGCAAGCACTTGACGGCTACCAATTGGTCTATCCCTTCGGATAAAATTTTAGGGTGAAGCACAAGTTTTTGAAAGGGTCCCAATATATTATGTAGTGAAATTTTTTTAAGTAAAACATAGATATTTTAAAGGCCCTAGTCCCTTGTGTAATGTTTTGAACTTAGGCCTCTGAATTAAAACTTAAAAACATACCATTGCAGTGTCCTAACAAAAATATTGGTAAGTCCATTCTAATAGAGTAACAAGTGGTAACTTTACTTTTCTTTTCAAGAAATTACAAGAACTGAATCCTTAATTTGCTCATAGTGAATATTTTCACATATTATTTTATAAAATTAATATTATATTTGTCTCTGGGGCAGTGCAACGGTTTGGGGTTTGGCTCTTCTTCGAAAGGTCCAAGGTTCAAACCGTGGTGTGTGTGGTTGTATTTTTTTTTGATACATAGGAAAGTTGGTTATAACCATACTATATTTAGTAGTTGATAAGTGTAGGGTTAAAACCATAGGGACTATTCCTAACAAGCTTATTCCATCTCATTGTTGTTGATCCAACATGAGAGGGAGACCATTGGTTGCTCGAGGTTTGTACTATCATTGTCAATCTAACGTGCACTCAAAGGATTCGGAGCAGACTACTACCTTTGCAAATTGGCACCCCCAAGGTTTGAACCCAAGTCTTTTCTTGGTAAATGCATGGTCAAACAAAAAATTACCAATCCACATAGCCCTTAGGGATAGTGGTTATATGTTAATCCTCTATTGATAAGCTTAGCTCTTGATCTTACAAGGGGCCATGGCTAGGAGGGGACTGCTCAACCTTATGCATCGGTTGTAGAGGTTTATCACACTACTTGAATTCAAAAAAAAATTATATTTTATTATATAATTTATTTTTTATATAATATGGAAAGGTAGTTGTCAATTCCTCTATGTATCAAATATATATAAATATATATATATATATATATATTATAATTAAAAATTAAATTTTTTTATTATTATTAGACTTTTAAATGTTTATCAAATTCAACTAATTATTATTTTTATTTTAAAAAGGAAATCTAATGAATCTTGTTGAACGGTACATACATAATAGTCAACACAACCACTATGTGGTCATGATGTTATATATGTAGGACTCATTTCAATCACATATAAGCAATTAAAAAAAATTACACTATCAATAGTCTATTCTTTAAGGGGCAGTGCAACAGTTCGAGGTTTAGCTCTTCTTTAGGAGGTCTAAGGTTTAAAGTGTGGCATGTGTGTGGTTGTGTGTTCATCCTTTGTTGATAAGTTTAGTCGTCGACCCTTACGAGGGGGTCATGGTTGAAATGAAAATGATCAACCTTAAGCATCGTAGGAGTTTCTCACACTAACCAAATAAAAAATATGCTCCTAAGGACTAGGTGGATTGGTAGTTACTTGTGTGGATAGGAACTTACCAAAAAGAGACTTGGGTTCAAACCTTGGGGGTGTCAATTTGCAAAGGTAGTAGTCTGCTCTAAATCTTCTGAGTGTGTGTCAGACCAACGATAACAGTACAAATTATGAATGATCGATGGTCATCCCCTCATGCTAGATCAACAACAACGAGTTGGAATAGGCTTGTTGGGAGCAGCCCATGTGGTTTAAACCCTACGCTTCTTCATTACTAAAAATAATGTGACTATAACCAACTCCACTATGTATATAAAAAATAAAAGTCTATTATTTATTGTTCAAAAAACCAACCAACTTAAATGGAAAGTAGTTTTAAAATCTATGAAACCACACGGTACGTGGATTGCTTCTTAGAAGGACGTGTTTATTCAACCATTATTTATTAAGTTCACCCATTGTTGGAACATGGTGTATATCCTTATTTTTTAAGGTTTGAACATGTTGTATAGCCTTGTTTCCTTTCAAACCTTGAACCTCTTATTTGAAGTTTTAAATTCTTCACATAACACTTAAGTTATGTGATATCAATAAAGTTTATTCAATCATCTTTTATTTAGTTTACCCATCATTGGAACATGGTGTATAACCTTATTCCTTTCAGACCTTGAACCTTTTATTTGAAGTTTCAAAGTCTTCACATAATACATATCATTGGAATATGGTGTATAACCTTATTCTTTTCAAACCTTGAACCTTTTATTTGAAATTTCAAAGTCTTCACATAACATAGTTATGTGATACCGAAAAAAGTTTTGAATTAATATAATATATGGGAATGAGTAAGTTAATGGGAATGAGTGATACCATTGGGTGCTACCACTATAAACCCTAGTCCGTTGAATAATACTAAGTTAATGGGAATGGGGTATCGTATTGGGGCAGCTAACAGGTAAACACTCGATTGCTACCATCCAGCCTATCCCCATATAAATATGCCATGGTTTGAACCATGGACCTCCTCAAAAAAATGCCAAAGCCTTAACTGCTACGTTATCCTTATCAAACTTAAATTAATTAAATATTACTTTTTGTCATCATTAAAACATCTTTCAAATTAAAAACTTAGACCTCTTAAAAGTTACATAATAACAATAAAATTTTAAATTAATAAAAGCAATTCTCGAGGTTTCTTTCTAACCTAAAAGTTTTGTCTACCTTTATAACGCAAGTGGAGAAGATGAGCCTGGTCTCGTTGAACGAGAGGTCCAAGGTTTGAACCTCTACAATGCAAAGGAGGACACAAAAATATTTTGTGTGGCTTCCCTCTAGATAGTGGTATACCTGAATGGGATGACACCCACCTAAAAGTGGCTCTTGAGGTTTTCTTTCTACCCTAAGAATTTTACCTAATCCAAAAAAAATAAAAACTAAAAATTGATTAAATATTTTTATTTTTGAGGAACCTACTAAATCTTGTTGAAAGATAAGAAACAATCAACACAACTACTATGTGGTCATGATGTTATATGAGTAAGACTCATTTGAATTTGAATGATATATAACCAATTAAAAAAATCTTTAAATACTATCAATAGTATATTTCTTATTGTTCGATAAACCACCCAACTTAAATGGAAAGTAGTTTTTAAATTCTACGAGACCACATAGTGCATAGATTGATCCTCGTAAGGTGTTTATTCAACCATCCTTTATTTAATTCATAAATCACTGGAACATAGTGTATAACATTTTTTTAGATTCAAACTTGATGTATATGTTGAGCAAGGTGCAAAAACAGTATTGTCATTGTTATCAACACAGACAGACAGATCAGATGATGCAGTGGATAGGAGTTCAGAGGTCAGTCAGAGCATTTACAGTGAATATCCAAGAAGACAGAAGTGGCCAACATTCGAAAGCTCAAAGAAAAAGACAAGTAAAAAAACTGTCACGATTTCGTGACATATCGAAGGAGAGAGAAAATGCTGGCAAAGCTGTCGTGATTTCGCGACATATCGGAGGAGAGAGAAAATGTTGAAAAAACTGTCATGATTTAGCGACATATCGAAAGAGAGAGAAAATGCTGGAAAAACTGTCATGATTTCGCGACATGTTTAGAAAGCGCAAGGAAAGCTGTCACGATTTCGCGACATGTTTAGAAAGCGCAAGGAAAGCTGTCACGATTTCGCGACATGTTGGAAGAGAGAGAAAGCATAAGGAAAATTGTCATGATTTCGTGACATGTTGGAAGCAAAGAAGGCAATTAAGAAAACTGTCACAATTTCGCGACATGTTCGAAGGAGTGCAGGCAAAGAAAACTATCGCGATTTTGTGACACGTTTTGAGAGGAGGAGCTCGCAAAGAAAAGTGTCACGATTTCGCGACAATCTGCAAGAGAGGCAGTACGGACGAAAATGTGTCACGATTTTGTGACATGTTTGAGAGAAAGAGCTTGCAAGGAAAAGTGTCATGATTTCATGATAATTTGCAAGAGGAAGCGCTAAGGAGAAAAAGTGTCACGATTTCGTGACATGTCGGGTTTTCGCGACCCGAAGGGAAGAAAAGTGCTAAGGCAAAAATGTGTCACGATTTTGCAACATGTTTCGTTTTCACGGGCGAAAGGCAGAGAAATGCATAAGGTAGCGAAAGTGTCATGATTTCGTGACATGTCATGTTTTCGATAGAGCTTGCAGAGAAGAGTGTACGAAAGCGAAAGATGCCGTGATTTCATGACATGTCATGTTTTTGCTAGAGCTTGTAGAGAAGAGTGTACGGAAGCAAAAGATGTCATGATTTTGTGACATGTCATGTTTTCGCTAGTGCAAGCAGAGAAGAGTGCAAGGAAGTGAAAGTGTCACGATTTTGCGACATGTTTTGTTTTTACAGGCAAGATACAGAGAAGAGCTCAAGGCAAAAGAAATGTCGCGATATCGCGACATGTCATGTTTTCACGAGTAAAATGCAAGAAGAGCACAAAGAGACAAAAGTGTCACGATTTTACGACAGGTCGCAACAGCTCGATTACGAATAATTAACTGAAGTAGAACGACAGTTAAAGGGGCAGTTGTAGAGGAAAATCATGCAGCCAGTCAACTGAAATTAGTGTGACAGTTACAGGGGCAGTTATAGATAAAAATCATGCAAGCTAAAATAAGCACAATGCATTAAAGACAGAATGGCAGTTACAGGGCCCGTAAAGCAGTGTAACCATCAAGCGACAGTCATACTGACAGTCTGAAACAAAGATAGATCTATTAATAGGTTGCATGTAATAAATATCGTGCTATAAAGGAGTTACCATCGGTAGTGTCTATTAATAGGGTGCATGAAGGATTATGGAAGTGACAGAAGAACAGGAGTTTCAAGTTGGAAATATTGTTATAAAAGGGTAGTTGCCTGGAGAATTAGGTTGCTCACTTGTGAGTGAAAAAGTGTTGTGCAAAGAAGGTTAGAAGAGGGCCGAAAGAGAGATAAGCAGAGTTGTAAGTGTGTGTGGAGCTTGATTAATTGCAGACCAGTCAGGGTCGTGTAGAAAGCGAAGGCATTTTTATGTCATTGAAATATATTATATTTGTAGTCCAAGTTGGTGCTTGGCATTAGGGGTTGGTGCTCCTATCTGTTGTAGCAAAAAAATAAGGGGTTGGTGCTCCTTCCAGTGGGTGCTGGTAAAAGTGTTTGTAAAATTGGTGTTTTGCAAAGGCTGGATTTGGATCGTAGTCTAAGCAGTCATTCTTGAGGAGTAGCCAAATTGGTGAACCTCGTTACATTGTGTGTTGTGGTGTGCTCTCTTGTGGTAATTGATTTACTTGCTTTTAAGTTCTCTTTGCTTCAGCTTTAAGAGTTGTAGATTTGAATTTAAATAGCTACACTGATTCACCCCCCTCTCTCAGTGTCATTGTGAATATCAATTGGTATCAGAGCAAGGTTCCTGAACAAGCTTAATCAGCTAAGGTGATCTGGAAAGGAACACAATGGAAGGTGGTGAAGGATTCTCACCAAATAAAGCTCCATTGTTCGACGAAACTAATTATTCATTTTGTAAAATCAAGATGCAGACATGTCTTTGTGCTGTGGGATATGACATCTGGGAGTCAGTAGAAAGTGGATACACAATACCCTCCATACCCCCAACCGATGCTGTCGGTAAGAAACATTTGAGAATAACTCTAAAGCACAAAATGCTATAATGTGCAGTTTAGTGGACAGTGAACTAATAAGGATCATGAGCTATAAAACCGCAAAAGACATGTGGGACAAAGCGAAGAGCATTCATGAAGGAGACAGCAAGATCAAGGAAGCCAAGCTACAAATACATCGAGCTCAGTTCGAAGCATTAAGAATGAATGACGATGAGAACATAGAGGCCTATATGCTGAGAGTCAATGGAATCATTACTGTGATTAGAGGACTCGATGAGGAAATGGAAGATGCGGTCGTCATGAAAAAGATACTAAGAACTCTTCACAAAAGATTTAATTCTAAAGTTTCTGCTATAGAAGAAGCTAAAGATCTCAATACTTTTAGCATGGATGAGATGCATGGTTCTTTGACTGCATACGAAATGAGAATAGGACAAGATAAGCCCACAAACAAAGAAGTTGCTTTTAAAGCACACAAAAATATAAAAACTAAACAAGAATCTGAGGATGAAGAGACATTGGATGAAATGGAAGCTAACTTTGTTCAAAAACTTATAAAGGGAAAAGGAAAATACAGAGGTAAGTTACCGTTTAAGTGCTTCAACTATGGAGGCGTCGGGCACTTTGCAGCTAAATGTCCAATGAATGAGAAAACCAAAAATGATGAAGGGTCACACCAAGAAAAAGGTGACTAGAAGAAGAAACCAAATTTTAGAAAAAGCAACTTCAAGAAGAAAAGTTTCATATCCAAGAATGTCAGCTCTTTTGAAGAAAGCTCAGGTGAGGATTCTGAACTAGATCATATTGAGAAAACAAAACCTGGGAGTTAGTACCAAGGCCAGCAAATAAAAATATAATCGGTACTAAATGGATTTTTCAAAACAAATTGAACGAAGATGGACAGGTTGTAAGGAATAACGCAAGACTGGTCTGTAAAGGCTATGTACAAGTTGAAGGTATTGATTTTGAGGAAACCTGTGCACCAGTAGCTAGACTAGAGGCAAGCAGAATGTTTTTGGCTTTAACAGTTCATAAAAATTTCAAAGTATATCAAATGGACATGAAATCAGCATTTCTGAATGGAAAACTAGAAGAAGAGGTTTACATTGAGCAGCCAGATGGTTTCCAACTCGACGACAATCCCAACTTTGTTTGCAAGTTGAAGAAAGCTTTGTATGGCTTGAACAGGCACCCAGAGCATGGTATGCAAGGCTGGATAACTATCTTATTCAACAAGGGTTCAAGAAAGGTATGGTGGACAGCTATTTGTATGTCAAAACAGAGAATGGTCATCTTATTATACTTGTTGTTTATGTAGATGATATCATATTTGGTAGCAGCATGGATGAGTCTTGTAGAGACATAGCAAATAAAATGAAGAAAGAAATTGAGATGTCTATAATTGGTGAACTTTCGTATTTCCTCGGACTGCAAGTTAATTAAAGTGAAAAGGGCATTTTTATCTCTCAAGCTTAATATGTGAAGGAAATGCTAAAAAAATTCATAATGGAGGATTGTAAACTTGTTAGCACTCCCATGACAATAGGTTGCAAGTTGAGCAAGGATGACAAATCTCTAGATGTTGATCAAACCATGTATATATCTATGATTGGGAGCCTACTGTATTTAACAGCTACAAGACCAGATATATTACAGGCAGTATGCATGGTAGCAAGATTTCAGGCTAGTCCCAAAGAGACTCATGTGACAGCTATGAAGAGGATCTTTAGGTACCTCAAGGGTACTATGGAGTATGGGTTATGGTACCCAAAAGGTAAGGACTTCGCTCTTATTGCATATTCTGATGCAGATTGGGCAGGATGTATAGATGATAGAAAGAGTACCAGTGGAGGTACATTCTATCTTGGAGACAGGTTGGTAGCATGGCACAGCAAGAAACAAGAATCAGTCTCTCTATCCATAGTAGAGGTAGAATACATTGCAGCAACAACATGTTGTACGCAGATTTTATGGATGAGACAAACCCTAAAAGATCTTGGTATTAACTTCAACGAGCCAATTTTAGTTAAATGTGATAATACTAGTGCTATTAACATATCAAAGAATCCAGTTATGCATTCTCGAACCAAACATTTTGCAATTCGATATCACTTTTTAAAGGATAAAGTTGTAGAAGGTGAGGTTAAATTGGATTTTGTTCCAACTACAGAGTAAGTAGCGGAAATCTTCACAAAACCGTTGCCCAAAGAAGTTTTTGAGTACCTTCGGAGTAAGTTGGGAGTGGTCACATTTCCCAAAAATTGACTAGAAATTGGGACCACATTCTCAGGGGGAGCATCTATGCCTATGTTTATAGTTTTGCTCATATTCATGATTTTTGTTAACTATAACAATGTGTGTCTGAGAATGTTGTGCATAGACTCAGGGGGAGTCTGCAGCAGCCCTTTGGTATTATTGTCAAAGAGGGAGAAGAATTACAGGAAATTGCACATGTGTTGCCAACAATTCCAAAGGGGGATATTGTTGAGCAAGGTGCAGAAACAGTATTGTCATTATTGTCAACACAGACAGACAGATCAGATGATGCAGTGGACAGGAGTTCAGAGGTTAGTCAGAGCATGTACAGTGAATATCCAAGAAGATAGAAGTGGCCAACATTCGAAAGCTCAAAGAAAAAGATAAGTAAGAAAACTGTCGTGATTTCACGACATATCGAAGGAGAGAGAAAATGCTGGCAAAACTGTCGTGATTTCGTGACATATCAGAGGAGAGAGAAAATGCTAGTAAAATTGTCATGATTTTGCGACATATCGAAAGAGAGAGAAAATGCTGGCAAAACTGTCACGATTTCGCGACATATCGAAGGAGAGAGAAAATGCTGGCAAAACTGTCGTAATTTCGCGACATGTTTAGAAAGCGCAAGGAAAGCTGTCGCGATTTCACGACATGTTTAGAAAGTGCAAGGAAAGTTGTCATGATTTTGCGACATATTTAGAAAGCGCAAGGAAAGCTGTCGCGATTTCGTGACATGTTTAGAAAGCGCAAGGAAAGCTGTCGCAATTTCGTGACATGTTGGAAGAGAGAGAAAGTGCAAGGAAAACTGTTGCGATTTCATGACATGTTGGAAGCAAAGAAGGCAAGTAAGAAAACTATCATGATTTCATGACATGTTCGAAGAAGAAGCGTAGGCAAAGAAAACTGTCACGATTTCGCAATATGTTTTGAGAGAAGGAGCTCGCAAAGAAAAGTGTCGCGATTTTGTGACAATCTGCAAGAGAGGCAGTACGGACGAAAATGTGTCGCGATTTCGTGACATGTTGGAGAGAAATAGCTTGCAAGGAAAAGTGTCATGATTTCGTGACAATTTGCAAGAGGAAGCGTTAAGGAGAAAAAGTGTCGCGATTTTATGACATGTCAAGTTTTCGCAACCTGAAGGGAAGAAAAGCACTTAGGCAAAAATATGTCATGATTTCGTGACATGTTCCATTTTCATGGGCGAAAGGCAGAGAAAGGCAAAAGGCAGCGAAAGTGTCATGATTTCGTGACATGTCATGTTTTCGCTAGAGCTTGCAGAGAAGAGTGTACGGAAGCGAAAGATGTCACGATTTCGTGACATGTCATGTTTTCGCTAGAGCTTGCAGAGAAGAGTGTACGAAAGTGAAAGATGTCACGATTTTGTGACATGTCATGTTTTCACTAGTGCAAGCAGAGAAGAGTGCAAGGAAGTGAAAGAGTTGCGATTTCGTGACATGTTCCATTTTCGCGGGCAAGAGACAGAGAAGAGCTCAAGGCAGAAGAAATGTCGCGATATCACGACATGTCATGTTTTCGCGAGTAAAAGGCAAGAAGAGCACAAAGAGATAGAAGTGTCGTGATTTCACGACAGGTCGCAACAGCTCGATTACGGACAGTTAACTGAAGTAGAACAACAGTTAAAGGGGTAGTTGTAGAGGAAAATCATGCAGCCAAAATAAGAAGAGTCAACTGAAGTTAATGTGACAGTTACAAGGGTAGTTATAGATAGAAATCATGCAAGCTAAAATAAGCACAGTGCATTAAAGATAGAACGATAGTTACAAGGCCCGTAAAGCAATGTAACCGTCAAGCGACAGTTATACTGACAGTCTAAAATAAATACAGATCTATTAATAGGCTGCATGTAATAAATACTATGCTATAAAGGAGTTACCATCAGTAGTGTCTATTAATAGGGTGCATGAAGGATTATGGAAGTCACAGAAGAATAGGAGTTTCAAGTTGGAAATATTGTTATAAAATGGTAGTTGCCTGGAGAATTAGGTTGCTACTATGAGTGAAAAAGTGCTGCTTAAAGAAGGTTAGAAGAGGGTCGAAAGAGAGATAAGCAGAGTTGTAAGTGTGTGGAGCTTGATTAATTACAGACCAGTCAGGGTCATGTAGAAAGTGAAGGCATTTTTATGTCATTGAAATATATTAGATTTGTAGTCCAAGTTGGTGCTTGGCATTAGGGGTTGGTGCTCCTATCTGTTGTAGCAAAAAAATAAGGGGTTGGTGCTCCTTCCAGTGGGTGCTGGTAAAAGTGTTTGTAAAATTGGTGTTTTGCAAAGGCTGGATTTGGACCGTAGTCCAAGCATTCATTCTTGAGGAGTAGCCAAATTGGTGAACCTCGTTACATTGTGTGTTGTGGTGTGCTCTCTTGTGATAATTGATTTACTTGCTTTTAAGTTCTCTTTGCTTCACCTTTAAGAGTTGTAGATTTGAATTTAAATAGCTACACTGATTCACCCCTCCCTCTCAGTGTCATTGTGAGAATATCAGTATAAGTTATTCCTTTCATATTCGAACCTTGGCCATCATATTTGGGGTCTCAAAGTTTTCAATAAATTTTTAAATTAATTAAATATTATTTCTTATCATCATTACAATTGTAACTATGAAAAATTCACCATTTGTTTTAAAATGAAATATTTGTATTAAAAATAAAAGAATCCCTTTGAGTACAAATTAGTCCCTTTTGGGGTGTTTTAGTCTCTTTTGAGGTGTTTTAGAATAGAAATGTGTTCATAAAGGAATAATCTCTTTTTACAACATAAACATGGTGTTTTTGTTTTTCATGCTACAAGCAAGGTGGATGACAGTTTTTTTTTTTTAATATTTGTGGAAAACATCCCAAAAGGGATGCCACTTTCGGGTAAGACCCAAGGAGGCAGGGGTATCCATTCCGCCAAAAATGCCTAGGACTCGGACCTGGCCTACCACCTTTGACATACTCAAGGAGCAAACAAACACACAAAACCAATTTAAAAATAAGTAAATAACAACAAAAATAATAAAATAAAATAAAAAACATGCTCCTTGAGTGTGTCAAAAACAAAAGCACAACCAAACACGCACAATAAGATAAAAGAAACCACAACACAAACCACATAGAAAAACACAAGAACCACATAACAAAACACAAACAAGACAAAAACAACATAACACTACAAAGACATAACCCAAAAAAAACATGAAAAATAAACACAACCAAAACCTAAAAAATTAAAAAAAATAAAAATAAAAAACAACCAACAACAGACAATAAACAAAAACAAAAAACATAGAAAACACTCACACATAAAAACACGAAATAACACAAACAAAGAGAAACCCAAGAACAAGAATGAAAAAAACACAAGAACAATAACAAAAAACATTAAAAACAAAACAAAACAAAACAACAAAAACACAAGAACAACAAAAAACAACACAAAGAACACAAAAACAAAACAAAACAAAAGAACCCACCCACCTTAAAAAACTAAACAAAAAAAACAAAAAAGAAAAAAGAAAAAAAAATTGAACAAAACAATGACCTATCTAGACCAGAAGACTATTAAGGCAAGAATCAACAGAGGAAACAAAATAAAGAATAGAATGAGCTAGGGAACTAAAAAAAACTAAATGAACCAAAGAGAAGCAAAAAAAAAAACAAGAAGAAACTAGGTACCTTCGAACTGGAGCCATCCAAAGAAATGATAGAAAGAAGAGCTTCCCTAATTTGAGAAGCCCACCATATAGGAGGGTGGCCATAACAAGTAAGATCACCTTTGTCCAAAGCCCAATTAGCTAAAGCATCAACACTCTTGTTTTGATCTCCGACCACATGATTGTAATCAACTTTCAAAAATCCCATCCGGATTAACTGAATCTTCTCAATAATTCTTTTTATTCTCCAATCCACCTTATGATTCTTAGAAGGAGTCTTCAAGAGATTAATCATAAGTTGAGAGTCGGACTCAACTAACACCTTTTCCCATCCAACCTTAGTAGCCTCCTGAAGGCCTCCGAGGATACCATACCCCTCAACAAGGTTATTGGAAAGAATACCCAAATTCTCAGACAAAAGTAAAAACCAGGGAGCCATCCGAAAGTCTACCAATTCCTCCCACACTGGCTTTTCCAGGGTTCCCTCTAGAGGCTCCATCTAGTATTGACTTTTCCAAAATCCTTAGGAGGAGGTTGCCAATTTCTAGTCCTATCCATCTTACTAATACTCACATTCCCTTTAAGTTGGTTGCCCTTAGAAGATTTAATCTTCAATCTTTGCATCACTTGATCCCATCTTTGGTGGGAGTTTTGGGGGTGATTAAGGAGTTGATGGACCGATTCAACTAAGTTGGCTATGGTCTTTTGCCAAATATAGTGAATATCCTTCCTATCTTGATTAAAAATTTGGTTGTTCCTTTCATTCCAAATATTCCAAAGAAGAATGGTAGAACCCATCCAAACTAACCGCCTAATAAAATGATCAACACCCTCTTGATTAGGCCAATCCCTCCAAAGTTGTTCAAAAGTAAAAAAATTGGACCACTTGTAAGCCAAGTAAAGTGGCCATTCTCCTCCATAGCTCAGAGGCTAAAGTACACTCAATAAAAATATGGTTGATATTTTCTACATTCTCTTCACACATTTCACATCTAAAAGGGCCATGAAAACCATGCTTCATAAGTTGCTCACCAGTAAGCACCCTACGATGCAATAAAATCCAATTAAAGAACCTCACCTTAGGCCAGAGCTTTTGAGCCCACAATCGAGAAAATATGTCGGAAGAATGGTTGGGATTATTATGGCATAAGGTCAAATAACCTTGAGCAACTGAATACTCACCCTTAGTAGTGTTGTTCCATCCAAAACAATCTTTTTCATGGGACCAAGAGAGGGATCTCATATGAAGGATGCCTTGGATATCTTGTCTTTGCCTTTCTGGGATTTGAATAGGCCAGTCCTCAATAGGGATCCAATATCTACCAACCTTTGAATTACCAGTATGGTACCGACGATAATTAGCCACCTTTATCCAATTAGCTCGGTGAAGCTCCTCCATCCAAGGCCTCCAATCGGGAAACTGAGTTATCAAAGGCTTGTGACCATCCCAAGAATCTGTCCAAAAATTTGCATGTTGACCATTATGAATGATCCAAAATAAATTTTTCTTTATCAAATCCTCACCAGTCTTAAGAACTGCTAAAATGGGAGAACCTTTGGTAGGAAGTTGATAGCGAACAAGGTCTTCGGGACTTTTGTTCTCGAGCATATTTAGCACGAAGATTATTGGCCCAAAGAGCATTGGGGTTATGCAACATCCTCCAATATAATTTAGCAGACTAAAGCTTTGTTGTTATTAATTGAAGACCGGAATCCTAACCCCCCTTCACTCTTAGGAAGACATAAAGTATCCCATTTCACCAAGGCCCATTTTCTTTTCTCCTTAGTACCACTCCAAAGGAAACGATGACTGATTTGATCCAATTCTCGAAGAACAACCTTTGGGATATTCAAAATGGAAGAAACATAAATAGGAATAGCTTGAAGGACTGATTTTACCAAGGTGATTCTACCCCTAGAAGAAAGCCACTTGTTGGTCCACTTTCCAATTTTCTTCTTGACTTTGTCCAACAACCAATTCCAATCTTTATTTTTTTGCCTTTGAATATTTATGGGAATACCTAAATAAGTGATTGGAAGAGAGGTCTTCTTATATCTTAATTTATCCAAGACCATGGATTCTTGTCTAGCAGAAGCGGTGAAAGAAAATAACTTTAGATTTGTCTTCATTGATCAACTACCCAGTAGCCTTAGAAAAACAACTAATGATTTGCTTAATATTAGAAGCTTCCTTAATTGTAGCTTTACCTAAAAGAGTAGAGTCATCCACAAATTGAATATGAGAGATAGGTCTAGCTCCATGAGCAATGGTAACTCCCTCAAGGGTTTTGTTTTCCCTCTTTTTGGTTATAGTCCTACCCAAGCATTCAGCAAGAATGATGAATAAATAAGGGGATAGCGGGTCACCTTGCCTAATACCTCTAGAAGCAGGGAAATACTGAGAAGGCCTGCCATTGATAAGAACTAAGTAGGAAACTAAAGAGATACATCCCATAATCCAATCCATCCAATCCTTAGAGAAACCAAATTGCCTCAAAACTTTGATAAGGAAGTGCCAATCCACTCTGTCATAAGCTTTGGATAAGTCTAACCGAATGAACATGGAAGGAGAATTTTGCATATCCATGGAATGGATGGCTTCCTGAGCAAGAACTATCTCATCTACTATTTGATGTCCTTCCACATAACCCCCTTGCTCTAGGGAAATAATCTTATGCAAAAGAGGCTTCAACCTTTCTGCCATGATTTTAGTAATGATTTTGAGAAGAACATTACATAAAGCAATAGGTCTAAAAGCTGAGATATGATCAACCTCTTGAGCTTTTGGAACAAGAGTAATATAAGTTTTATTGATAACCTTCAAAATTTCTTTGGCTTTCCTGGCTTCTTCCACCACCTCTAATAAATCAACATGAAGGATATCCCATAACTCTTGGTAGAACTCAATGGGAAAACCATCAGGACCTCGGGGTTTTCCTTTTTTGCATTTTAAAAACTACTTGTTGAAGCTCATTGATAGTAACAAGAGCGGTCAAAATAGAGTTCTCCTCAGAAGTGATAAGAGAAGGGATTGCTTGAAGAACATTTTGTTGTGAAGCTGAGTCAAGAGGAGTAGCAGCAAAAATATTGGAAAAGTAATCAACAACAATAGAGTTCATGCCATCCCAAGTATAAACAACATCTCCAGAATCTGATTTTAAGGAAGAAATAAAGTTGTGAGATCTTCGAGCTAGAAGAGATTTGTGGAAGAAATTTGTGTTTCGATCTCCTTCTTTGAGCCATTGAATTCTAGATTTTTGCTTCCATAATATTTCTTCTCTTTTTTCCCATTCCTCTAACTGAGTTGTGAGTTTAATTTCATCTGCACTTCTCTTCTCTGTGAGGCCATCTAAATGGATTTTCTTATTCAAATTTTCAATATGAGCAATAACTTCATGTTTTTTTTATGAACATCCCCAAACTCTTTCCAGTTCCAAGTCTTGATTTTGGATTTAATGTATTGCAGTATTTTGGCAAAACAGAACATCTTAGTCCCATGCCTAGGTTTACCTTCCTTCCACCATTGTTGCACATGAGGTCTGAAGGAAATGTCTCTAAGCCACATTAATTGAAAACAAAAAGGAGAGAAACTCACATTGGTTTTCCACATTTCCACCATGACTGGCCAATGATCCGAACCAGACATTATTAAGAGTCTTCACTTTAGGAATGTGACCATGGATTAAGAAATTTTCAGAGAGCAAAAACCTATCCAATCTCTCCATTATACAAGCTAAGCCTTGCCTTCTGTTAGACCAAGTCATAAGGCCATTATCTAGTTGGATATCCACAAGATGGAGGTTTGCAATATATTCGCTCATGAGGTCAATGCTTTTGTCCAAATTTCTATTTCCCCCCATTTTCTCATCCAGAGAGAGGATGGTATTGAAATCTCCTCCGATCAAGATCCAAGCTTTAGGAAAATGAGAGATAATATGAGTAATATCCTTCCACTGTCTTCTTTTTTCCTCCAAAGAAGTCGGAGCATAAACCGTAATGCAGAGCATAATCTGGTTGGAATGTCTACTTTGAATAGCTATAGCCAACAAACCCCAACCGCCAACCATATGGTGAATAACTACCTCTTTTGGGTCCCAAAGACAAGCAATGCCACCCGAAGTCCCTTGGGAACTGAGGGAAACCACTTTTCTAGTTGGCCAAATTTTACTGGCAATTAAGTCCATATCCTCCATTGACATCTTTGTTTCTTGAAGGAAAACAAGATGTGGATGATTTATCCGAATCATTCTTCTAATTTCATTTTGTTTTGAAAGACTCCCTTTGAGTCCTCTAATATTCCAAGTGATGATCTTCATTAATACTAGGGCTAAAAAATTTGGGAAGGGCATTAATCTTACCTTCCTCTACAAGCTTTTCACCTTCTTTTACCATATGATATTGATTGGTCTTGCGACCTACTTTTTTATTAGAATCCATCTTCAATTTTTTTTCCATGTTTCTTGACTTATTCCAATTGAATCTGAGATGGCTTCTAACCTTGAAGAATGCTCGTACACAACCAAAATTTTACTAGATGGTTCAATGGAGTCTATATTGGGACCTGCATTATTTGAAGTTTTGACATTTGAAATATTGTTTTTCTTGTGTAAATTTTCTCATTTTTTTTTTGTTGAAAACCTTTGATTTGTTGGTTTGTCTCTGAGTTCTTCCCTTCATATTTAAATTGTGTTTCTAAGATTTTAGTTTCCATTATTTCCTCTTCCTCACTTGGGACATCATTTGTGGAAAGGATTTCAAACATATTAGCGAGATGACTTTGATTGATCCTTCATAATTGGTTTTTCAGAGTGTTCTTCTTCTTAGGTATTTGGAAACCTACTGAGTTTATATCTTCTTTCTTTTGATCAGGAATTTTATTTGGGCAAGCACCGGCCAAATGACCATATTCATGGCAAATTCTACAATGAAAAGGAATGTTCTCATAGTCCACTACTTGCTCCCAAGTGTCTTCCCCAAATTGTAATGTGATCTTTTTAGGTAGGGGTTTGTCAAAATCCATTAAAACACAAATCCGAGCATAAATAATATGTTCAAAATTTTGAGTACAATCAACAGATATCATAAAAGTTCCTAAAGAGTTTCCAATTGAAGAAAAAATAGTAGGATTCCAAAATTCAATAGGGAGGCCAAAGAGTCTAACCCACACGGGAGCTATAGAAGGCATCTCTTCTTCGGCTTTAAATTTAGTATGCTAGGGCTTCATGAAAAGCCCCGCCCTTCCAAAAAACCAAGGACCCCCTTGAAAATTTTTCTCTCTATCTTCATTATTAGCAAATAAAACAAGAAAATAACCATTTGGATAAATAGAGATTTGTAACTCACCTTTAGTTTTCTAGCTTTTTGCAGCCTAGACTTTGAAAGCAGATAGACTCGGACGAAAACCCACGAACCGACAAATTAGTCCTATTTTTTCCAAATCTTCAATGCCAATCTGAATGTTACCCATATCAAGCTTAACAATAGGAGTTCCATCAGCTGCTTTAAGACATCCTGACTCCATTTTCTTGGGATCAATCTTAGGCATTCTTAGAGGTTTATGGGAAGCCCTAATATTGATATTAGCATTGGTCTGAGGCTGTCCACCACGAAGGGCATCCCTAAAATTCATTTTTGGGACTGAGTCTTCAAAATTCTTACCCTTGACAGGGGTTTTCACAGTAGAATTATTTTGTGGGTGCACCTTAGCACCAGATTCACTTGAGATATGAGCCATTTTTTGATCAACTACTTGAAACTTGTTTCGTGATCTCTTTAATCCTTGCCCTAGACGTCGTGGAAAGGTATGGTTTTCACTTTTCTTTTGTGCAACAAATTGGAAGTCGTTGTCACTCAAGTTCACAGTATGATCTATTGAAAGACAAATTTCTAACCCATATTGTATCCCCTGCAACATTTCCTGCTAAAATATTGAGCATAAACCACAAAAATATTGGCCGCTAGGGCCCGAAGGCCCTAAAAACCAACCTCTGGAGCTGCTTGCACTCAACCCCAGATGAAACCCTCGCATAGCCGCTTGCCAAATATCTCATTCACACATAGGGATGCGCTAGGATCTGTGTTGCTCCAAATGATATGAAAATTGGTGGAGACATTCTAGGGTTTTTCAGGCATCTACCCTCAAAATTTTAGCTCAATCCGAGTCCGGATGAGTGAGATATGGCCGAAACGAGTTCGGTAGTTTGGGCAGTCCTGCGAAAAATGTCTAATCAATTTCGACTCCTCTTTTCAAGTTCTTTACATATTTTCCATGGGTATAATCACTCCGTGGATGATGGGTTTAAGTTGTGCTTGATGGATTTGAGTTGTGCCTTTGGAGTGATTTGAGCCTGTAATCCTATATACATGCAAACATAAAACACATTGGTAGTATTTGTTTACATAAAAAATAATAATATTAACAATAACATAAGTAGAGAGATAAACCAAAGTTTGAAACTAAGCAAAAGCATGAAAATATCTCACTTGCAAAGCATGAGGAAGTCCTAGGAAAATTTTGGCAGCATGATCCTATGTGACTTCATGTGTTCTTACAAATGAGGGCAATGAGAGGGAATTTATAGAATTTTACAAGGGCTAGGGTGAGGTGGGAATCTAGGTGGCATGACTTGGCAACCATGTGGTAAGGTTAGGTGGGTGTAGAGTTCTAGGGCATCCTATGTGGAAGGGGAGTACACCACGGCCATAAACGAGCCTAGGGGAAAGGGTCATTGAAAAGGGTGAAAGGAATTTAAAATTCCTTTTTAATGCGCGTTGGCCAAGGGGCAAGGGAATTAAAAATTCCCAAAAAGGTGAGATGAAGGGGGTAGGACATGGGGAATTAAATGGGTGGGTTCACTAGGGAATGTAGGAGCAATTTTAAATTCATAAAATTGCATGGGGGTATGTGGAAGGATGTAGAAGGATTTAAGAGTTAAATGAGGGGGAATTCCCATGGGAGCTTCCTAAGAATTGCAAGAAATTTAAATTTTTAGAAAATGGAGAGGGAGGATGTAGGGGGATATGGGGGACTTCCTAGGAGATTTCCTAGGGATTGCATAGGGATCATGGGGATTTGTTTAGAATTTTAAATTCTTTTTGCATTCCCCTTGGGATTGGGTTGTGGGTTAGAAAGGTGATTAGGGCCTAATTGGGGGCTTAGTGGAGGGATTAAGGGTGTAAGGTGGGTTATGAGGATTCCAAGATGGATTTGAATGAATTATGAAGATTTCAAAGTCGATTAGAAGAATTAGGGAGGCTAACCATGGATGAGAAGACTTAAACGAAGTAGGATAACATTAGGGAGAATTGGAGGATTTAAAAAAAATAGGGGAAAAAGAAAAATTGGAAGAAAACAAGAACCTTAGGAAACTTAGAAGAATTAAAAACAAAATTTAGAGGAAATAATTAGAATTAAAAATGCTAGGGAATTTTAGAGAAAAATAGGGAAAATTGCTAGAAATTTGGATGAAGTTACAAGGATTGCAAAAATTTGAGCGTATTTTGGAACAATTTGACGATTTTGGGGCAATTTGAGGATTTTAGCAAATTTGCACAATTTTGATTGCAAATGACTAAAATTTAATGTTTACAACAAGCACCTTTCAAATTCGAAACTTAGATTTTCTAAAAGTTGCATAGTAACAATAAAATTTTAAATAAGAGTGAGTAGGCAACCAAGTTGGTGTAAGGCGACCAACTAAGGTCTGCGATCCGTACCTTAGGTCTATTCAACTTTGGTTCAAATCACATTGGCTACCATAAACCCTTTTTACCTCAAAGAGACCTAGATTCAAACCTTGGGGATATGCCTATTTGCAAAGGTAGTAGTCTGCTTCAAATCCTCTGAGTGTGTGCCAGATTGACAATGACGGTACAAATCTTGAGCGATCAATGGTCCTCTTCACATCAGGTTATAAAATAACAAGGTGGTATAGGCTTGTTGGAGACAGTCCTTATTGTTTGAACCATGCACTTGGTAATTACAAAAAATAGTGTGGATGTAACCAACTCCCCTATGTATAAAAAATACTAATAAAATTTAAAATTCCCTAAGCAACAAAAAAAACAATAAAATTTTAAATTAATTAAAATTTATTTTTTATCATTAAAACATGGTGTATAACCCTACTCTTTTTAAATTCAAACCTTAAAACTTTAGTTCGGGGGTTCAAAGTGTTTGCTATTAAATTATTAAAGTTGTATAATTCCAATAATTTTTTAGATTAATTAAATATCAAATTTTTAAATGATATTATATTTATGTATTTTTTTGTTATGTACAATCATATGCACACCCACCCCCTTACACACTCACTTACGTTGTGGCTTGAACCTTGGACCTCCCAAAAAAGAGCCAAAGCCCGGACCGTTGTATTGTCCCTTATATTTATATATTTTTAAATTAATTACTTATTATTTTTAATTGATGTTTTAAAAAATAATTTGAAAAAACTAATATTAAAACAAAGATTATTTACACGTTGGAACGAGACTCCTTCAACCTTGAGCAACAAGAGCATCTATTTCCTCTTTTAACTTTCCAACAAACTTCCATAACTCTAAAGCCCAAGATCCTAAGAACTATCCACTTTTGGTTACAACACTAAAAACAAATATGTATTCGAAGCAAATCTTCTAAACCATATATCTACAATGGTTGTCCAAACTAACCAAAACTAGTCAAACGTTAAATTTACTCCCCAACCTTTACTAACCTGTTTAATCCTCGATGACCATATCACTGTGCCACTTAATCCCTACCTTCTTGGTACCCATCTTAGCCAAGAATCCTCCTTCCTAGTACCCGTCTTAGCCAAGAAATCTACCACTGTATTCAGAGCTCTACCAACATGTATCAAGATCACATTATTCAATTCCCTCCACAGCTTAATTTTTAAATGATGTTACCAATGTATTTATAAGAAGCTAAGATTACTACATAGATTATGTCAAATTGATCCCTTCGTAAGGGAAAACCTAATATTTTTTTGGTTTTGTATGCTCATACACACACTCGCCCAAGTTGTTACCCTCAACCTCCACTCTGTCAAAAACCTAATATTTTTTTGGTTTTGTTATGCTCACACACTCACCTACGTTGTGATTTGAACCTGAAATTTTGAATAAAGAACCGAAGTCCAAACGGTTTCATTATCCTCTCAAAGATAAAACCTAATATTTTACAATCTACTTCACGTAAAGAATTCTCTAGATGCCATGGGAGCCCATTGAATGCGTTATAATGTCTATATAAATCTTCAATCCACTTCAAAATGAATTTTTAAAAAAACTATAAATGTAAGAAAAAAAATACATATATGTAAAATAATAAATAAATACACGAAAGCTATCAAACTTGCATTGATTGTTATTATTCCTGCAATAAAAACCCACCGAACCCATTTTCAATGCACTGCAAAATGTGTTCCCCATCATAAGAGATGTCCAAAAAAATCTACTATTAATCACCATATATTTACTAAACATATTAAGAACCCATTGCCATAGTTCCCAAACTATTGAGCAATGTCCCAAGAGATGGTTTTACTCTTCTCCTTTTTACATAGAACACATTGTGAGGGATCATGAAAATCCCGTTTCATTAGGTTATCTCAAGATAAAAAAAATGTGACCTATTAGCCATACAAATATTTTGACTTTTAGAATGCATGGACTATTCTAAATCTCTCTCCATATTCTTGTTATATTCCTATTTTGTTGTTGCTTTACATTATATTTGCTTCTTGTTATGTATTTTTCGGAGCTATTCAACTCCCAAATTAGTTTATCCTTGGCTTCCCTTAAAATAATCAATGTTGTTATCTTTTTGCTCAATTGTCTCCTAACACTAATGTTTTATATACTTGTAAAAAAACTTCTTTCCATTTGTATCTTCCTTCTTGTCATTGTACATAATTTTTAAAACTATATCACCATATTTATCTTGAATTAATCTCATTTATGGTTTCAACATTAGGTCTAGTTGAGTGGTTTTTTATCACACCAAATATCAAGCCAAATAAATTTGTTTTCTCTAGTTCCCACCACCCATCTTAGATCTTTAATCACTAGATCAATTGATTTTTTAAAATTGTTCCATAATATAGAACCATTTGACAGTAAGAATATAGTAAAGATTATAATCTACGAAACCACACTGTACATGGATTGATCTTCAGAAGAACGTGCTTATTCAACCATCCTTTATTTAGTTCATCCATCATTAAAACATAGCATATAGTATTATTCTTTTTAGATTCAAACTTGGTGTATAACCTTATTCTTTTCATAGTTGAACCTTAAACCTCTTATTTGGAGTTCCAAAATCTTCACATAACACTTAAGTTAAACAATACCAATAAAGTTTTAAATTAATTAAATATTATTTTTATCATCTTTGAAACATCTTTCAAATTTGTAACTTAGACCTCCTAAAAGTTACATAATAACAAAAAAAAAAAAAATTGATGAACACACACCCATTCCCTCACACAATAAAATTTTAAATTCCATATGCAACACAATAAAAACAATACAATTTTAAATTATTATATTTTTTATCATCATTGGAACATGGTGTATAGACCTACTCTTTTTAAATTTAAACCTTAAACCTTTAATTTGGGGTTCCAAAGTGTCCACCATTAAATCATGCAAGTTGTATAATACCAATAATTTTTAAAATTAGTTAAATATCAATTTAAAAATGATATTATGTTTATATATTTTTAAATTAATTACTTATTATTTTTAAAAAGATATTTTGAAAAAGAATTTGAATAAACTCATATTAACTTATCCAACAAGAGCACCTAATTTTTCTTCTTTTTAACTTTCCTAAAAACTTACATAACTCTAAAGCCCAGGATCTCGCTTTTCAACAAACTTTCATAACTCTAAAGCCCAAGATCCTAAAACCTAACCATTTTAATTACTACTCTAGAAACAAATCTGCTTTCGAGCGAAATCTCGTAAACCATATATCTGGAATGACTATTTAAAGTAGTCTTAACTCACTAACCATATTATTGTACCACTGAACCCCTACTTTCTTCTTATACCCGTTTTAGCTATAAAAAAAAATCTATCATTGTATTTAAAGCTCCACCTACATATATGAAGATCACATCATTCAATTATGTGAGCACCTCCTTAATTTTAAATGACATTACCCATGTATATAAGAAGCTAAGATTACTACAAAAATTCTGTCAAATTAATCCCTTCATAATAAATAATAAAAAATCGAATTAACACTCTACCACTATTAACCAATCTAACTCTTTATAACAGCAACAACAACTAAAAAAAAAACCTCAACCAAAATTTTAACCCTTTACAACACAACAAAAAACAAAGGGATTCTCTAGCTGCCGTGAGAGCCCATTGAGTGCGTTATGATGTCTATACCCCTTTGTCCTATTAAGCCTTCAATCCACTTAAATATGAATACAAATAGGCTATCAAACTTGCATTGATTATCATTTATTCCAGCAATAAAAACCCATCGATCACATTTTTCAATGTACTCCAAAATGTGTTCCCCACCAGAGGAGATGTCCAATGCTATTAAATTAATTAAAAAAAAAAATTAAAAAAAATTAAAAAATTTTAAAATTTTATATATTTTTTTTAAAAAAAAAAAAAAAAAAAAAAAAAAAAAAAAAAAAAAAAAAATACAGATGTATAAGGTAGGACTAAGATGATGGATATAATCACACAACCTATAAAAATTATTATTTATAGAGAGAAGGGTTATGAGATTAAGGTGGATATAGTAATGCCACATATCGATCTATGAAACTTTAGACCTAAAAAGACTAAGGTGGATATAGCAGTGTGATCTATTTATCCATCGAATATAATATTAATAAAGATAGAGGTGTTATCCGTAATTTTTATTAAGGATTATTTTTATTGAAATAATAAAATATTATATATATTTTGAAGTTTGATTAAATTATATTAATTTGATTTTTTAAAATTAATGTTTATTATTTTTTAAATTATTTTTTACTATTATTTTAATTAAGAAATAAAATCTCACCAAGTAAATTATTTTTTAAAATATAATTATTCCCTTAATTTCTTTTTAAATCCAAAATAATGTTTATATTGTGAATTTGTTTTCACCTTAGGATAGTTCTAGGCTCTTTGTGGATGAGCCCACCCCTTGCTCACAACGTGAAGGATCTTCATTATTATTTTCAAGATGTATCTTGGTTTATATTCTAATGTTGGTTTTGATTGGGTGTGATTGTTATTGTTTTTAATACGTGGTGCTGTAAGCACTATGCATTTGGGTACTTTGCCTATTGAATTATTTTTAGTTTTAATTTTTACTTACGTACATACTACATTCTAGGTGTGGTTTAAAGGATTCCAAAGTTTTCATCATGGTTTAAACCTAGTTTTTTTTAAAAAAATCTAAAACCCAAATATTTTATAAAAACAACTTTACATCACTTTTAAATGTTCTTTCTCTTCTTCCAATGTTTTAATTTTGTTATTGAATCCATATTTCAAATTCTATAAAAATATACTTTGATAAAGATTTTAATAATAAAAAAACATAAGTAAATTTTTTTTAAACCATAATCCTTGTACAATAGTGTTCACTACTAGTTTAATTGTACGGTAGGCTCAATCAAAGGAGCAGTAATGGCGCACAATTCCAGTCGACGAAGGTTCGTTGCTTGAAAGAGCCGTTGTTGAACGTGTGACAGTTGATTCTACCATGGGAAAAGCGAGCTCCCTTACAATTTATATAATTGAAGGGCTTTGCGGAAAGTGCCCCTAAATGGATTATTGCTTTCTTCTTTATTCCGTGACGCCATGTGCCATGTGCTCCCTTCACGGAAGGACGATAGCTCTAAATCTCGTGGCATAGCACCCATGTCATAACGGACTTAATATGTTATTTATTCCGTTCTCATAAATTAAATTTAGAGGAGACCATTAGATTTAAATATACTTTTCAATGATAATTATTTTATTTTATTTTTTATTTTTTAACTATAATTTTTTTATTAGAGTTTATAATATTATTTGGTATTTTTGTAAGAACCTTGTTAATTTTTATAAATATCTTGTAAATATGTGGAGTGAAATACTTTTATTTATTTATTTATATATTATCAATAGGGGATTAACACATAATCACATACATGCCACAGTTTGAATCTTGGACCTCAAACTATTGAGTTGTCCTCCAAAACAAAAGAGTCTTATAAATATTAGTCATTTAGAGTTGTTATCATTAAGGGTTTGTCATTATTAAAGAGTCAATCAATTATATTTTTATTATGAGAAATATGAATAGTCATATCTCCTGGATTGATTAATGCAAGGCATCAAAACATTAATAAAATGGTTGAAGAACAGTTTCAAACAAAATTCTCGGAAAAAGAAACGATGTGAAGGAGGAGGGAAAAATGAGGAAGCGGAAACGACGAAGAGACATAGGTAAAACATAGAGACAAATAGGTGCCTAAAAGAAGAGAAGAAAAATCAAATGCCAAGCTTGGAGAAGAATAAAATTCTTTGCCTTTGTTATCTAGGATAACTTTTTTTTTAATTATTATATTTTTTTTATTATATTAGAGGAATTGGTAACTCGTTGCAATTTTTTATGCCTCTTTGTGGGTTCGAATCTCGCTCTTTGTCGCCACTGTTACCTCCAATTGCATCGAGTAAACCTTTTACGTAGTCGGTTACGTTGACGCGACACACCCACCAGTACTACGGGATCCAAGGGATTTGAACCCTGGTCTTTGCGCTCCTACAAAAATGTTTTGACCTTTTTAATTATTCTATTTGTATCGACATATCAATAAAATATTTACATTCAAATTTTCTATATGCATTTTGCTCTAAGAGTATGTTGAATGTTTTAATTGGTAGAAACATGCATTGGAAGGCCTTGTGTGCAAGTTCACAAGAGAAGAGTAAAAAGTCATAGCCAGGAATGTAAGGAAAATAAAGGTGGATGTTGAGCATCGGCCCGACAGGATAAGGAGCTATGCAAATCAACCTTATCGCCTTATGAGTGATTGTTGCAAAGGTCTGAAGGAATCGTCTTAACAAAGGAAATTTGCTACACTATGAGAAAGTTGACTAGTGAACCACTGTCTTGAGATGTTGCCATCTCGTATTCAACATCTAGTGCAAGAAAATTTGTTGTCTGGTAAAGTTTTTGTCTTAGGAAGAGTTGTGTTGTGCAATTGATGGGAGTTTGTTATTCAATTCATTTGTTCTACAATTAAACTAGTAGTACAATTGAACACTATCATACAATCGAGCCTACCGTACAATGAACATGGTCGTACATTAAGGAGAATATTATCGTACAAGGATTGTTGATGAGATGTCATAAGATATTGTCGAATTAGACTCAACTGTTTCACAAAAGATTTTAAACTTGTCTTATTGTCTTGAACTTTGTTGATAGCACGTGTGATTACTGTGTCTTAAGGTCATGGATAGATGGGAAACTTGTGATGCTTAAGAACGTCATCCATAGCAGGAGTTCCTTCTCTCATCTGCATCATTTGGTATTAGAGCAAGAATTTGAAGGAAGATGACACAGCGAGGAAGAAGAAGACCTCGTGGTCTAGGACCTCGACCCACAAATATAGCAAAAATGTTGAGGGGTATTACCACTAAGTTAGATGCAATTGAGACTACCTAAAGGAAGGATGTTCATCGTAAGGAGATTAGTGATAGTGAAGAGGAAGAAATTGGTCACACGAAAGCTCAAGAGGAAGAGCAAGGATAAGAACCAAAGCAACGGTTGATTCGAGCAATCTCAATTATGGGACGTAAGCTAAAGATGAATACTCCCAATTTTAATGAAAATTTCAATTGTGAAGAATTGATAGATTGAATAACACACATGGAAAGATTCTTCGATTACTAATCTATAAAGGATCTAGAGTAAGTCAAATTTGCATGTACGAGGTTGAGAGGACATGCTTCGATTTGGTGGGATCATGTTCAACTTGAGAGATAATAAAAGAGGAAGGATAGAATTTGAAATTGAAAAAAGTTTGTGTCCAAGTTGAAATCTAAGTTTTTACCTACGGATTATCAAATAGGATTGTTTAAAAGACTCCAAAATCTTAAGCAAAAAGAGTTATGAATAAATGAATATACAAAAGAGTTCTATAAATTGACCATAAGAGCATGTCATATTAAATATGATGAGGAGAAAATGATAAGATAAATAAATAGACTTAGATTATCTACATAAGATGAGATTGGTATGATTTGAATTAGAACTATTGGAGAGGTATATCAATATACGTTCAATGCAGAGGAAAAGTTGTTGTGTAATCAACAAAATAATGCAAGAGGAAGAGAACAAAACCATTGTAGACAAGGATAGCAAAGGTAGGAGGGAGAAGCTAGTACTTCTCAAAATAACAAAGAAAATAGAGATTTCTCAAGAGGACTTAGAGGTTATGGTAGAGGATTTCCCGTTGACTTCGTGTTATCCAACAGACTACAATTTATAGAAGCAGCATCCAATGGTGTTATCAATTTTCTTATGCATAAAAAATAAATAATTTTAATATATTATATAAAAATTATATTATATAGTAAAATATAATATTATTTTTATAAAATAATAAGTGAAAACAATAAGCAAATCAAGAATTTGGTTCTTATAATCTCTTTAAAAGAAAAGTAAAGTTAATGGACTTGTCGATATCTTTATTAGGATATTGTACTTGTATGTTATTGAGTTTTCATTTAGGAGACCTAAGTTCAAACCATAACATAAGAGAGTGAGCCTTTTAAAAAATTGTGTTTTACCTTAAAAAAATTGTTTCAAAAACCTGTGCTTTATCCTAAAATTTTACTTGAAAGGGATAGGTCAATTGGTAGTTGCCAAGCACTTGTCAATAGGTTGCCCAATTCTATTCTTTGGATGATTGGGGTATTGTTGACTTTATCTTTATTCAACGGGCTAGGTTTATAGTGACCACGTTAGAGTTTAGTTTAATGACAAAAGTGTTATTAATCTACTTCTGATTTTATTTATTAAAAATTTACTTATATATTAGTTTAATTGTACGGTAGGCTCGATTGTACGATAGTGTTCAATTGTACTACTAGTTTAATTATATAACAAATGAATTGAACAACAAACTCCTGCACAACACAACTCTTCCTTAAAACAACTTTACAATACAACAAATTCCTTGCACCAGATGTTGAATACGAGATGACAACATCTCAAGACAGTGGTTCACTAGTCAACTTTCTCACAGTGTAGCAAATTTCCTTTGTTAAGACAATTCCTTCAAACCTTTGCAACAACCACTCATAAGGTGATAAGGTTGATTTCCACAGCTCCTTATCCTGTCGGGCCAATGCTCAACATCCACCTTTCTTTTCCATACATTTCTGGCTATGACTTTTTACTCTTCTCTTGTGAACTTGCACACAAGGCTTTCCAATGCATGTTTCTACCAATTAAAACATTCAACATACTCTTAGAGAAAAATGCATATGGAAAATTCGAATGTAAATATTTTATTGATATGTCGATATAAATAGAATAATTAAAAAGGTCAAAACGTTTCTATAGGACCGCAGAGATCAGGGTTCAAATCCCTCGGATCCTGTAGTACTGGTGGATGTGTCGCGTCAACGTAGTTGGCTACGTAAAAGGTTTACTCGATGCAACTGGAGGTTATAGTGGTGACAAGGAGCAAGATTTGAACCCATAAAGAGGCATAGAAAATTGTAAGAGTTACCGATTCCTCTAATATAATAAAAAAATATAATAATTAAAAAAAAGGTTATCCTAGACGATGAAGGCAAAGAATTTTATTCTTCTCCAAGCTTAGCATCCGATTTCTCTTCTCTTCTTTTAGGCACCTATTTGTCTCTATGTTTTACCTATGTCCCCTCATCATTTCCGCTTCCTCTTTTTTCCCTCCTCCTTCATGTTGTTTCTCTTTCCGATAATGTTTGTTTGAAGCAGTTCTTCAACTATTTTACTGATATTTTGATGCCTTGCCTTGCATTAATCAATCTAGGAGATATGACTCTTCATATTTCTCATAATAAAAATATAATTGATTGACTCTTTAATAATGACAAACCCTCAATGATTAATATTTATAAGACTCTTTTGTCTTGCGGGACAACTCAATAGTTCGAGGTTTGACTCTTCTTTGAGAGGTCCAAGGTTCAAACCCCCAACTCAATAGTTCGAGGTTTGACTCTTCTTTGAGAGGTCCAAAGTTTAAACCGTGGCATTTGTGTGGTTGTGTTAATCCCCTATTGATAAGCTTAGCTCTCGATCTTACCCTTGAGTCACGACTTGGAAGGGGCTGCTCAACCCTCTCTATCGCTTGTAAAAGTTTATCACATTGCCCAAATATAAATATATATATATATATATAAATAAAGAGTCCTTCACTCCATATTTACAAGATATTTATAAAAATTCACTAGGTTCTTACGAAATACAGAATAATATTCTAAACTCTAATAAAAAAATTTATAGTTAAAATAAAAATATTATCATTGAAAAGTATATTTAAATCTAATGGCCTCCTCTAAATTTAATTTATGAGAGCCGAATAAATGACATATTAAGTCGGTTATGACATGGGTGCTCTGCCACGAGATTTAGAGCTATCGTCCTTCCGTGAAGGGAGCACATGGCACATGGCGTCACGGAATAAAAAAGAAAGCTATAATCCATTTCGCCGGTGGAAGGGCACTTCCCGCAAAGCCCTTCAATTCTATAAATTGTAAGGGAAGCTCGCTTTTCCCATGGTAGAATCAACTGTCACACGTTCAACAACGGCTCTTTCAAGTAACGAACCTTCGTCAACTGGAATTGTGCGCCATTACTGCTCCTTTGATTGATGTAAGTCCACTAAATGTGTCGGTTACTTTACAGCTTGCACGCTACGGACAAACTCAATCAGTGCGGAATGCTGGTCACATATCCGATCCGAAAACGACTGGAACTATTCTCTGTAATTTTTGCTTTTTTCTTGATTTTTTAATCTGCGGAGTTTGAACCCTGAACCCCCCTTATCTAAGCAGCTCGAATGGCTCGTCACGAGCAAACAAGGAGCAAATGACAAAACCCTAAGCCTGAGGTCCTCTCGGTAGGTAGGCGTGGCATCTACCGTTGAAGAGTTTGTGCTTGAGCTTTATCTGTTTGAACTTTTGTTTTTAGGTTTCTCCTCTGTTCTTTATTTTTGCCCTAGATTTGTAGTTCAATGAGGCTATTAGCTGTGTTTATCCTTTTGGCTTTTGGCGTTGCCTTCTGCTATGCCGAGAACGGGATTCACGGTGCCACCTGCGCCGGAATAGTGGCGACGAAAAGGCGGCCGTACATTATTTCCATCAGACGGTTCGGTGCTGTCGGTGACGGGAAAACCCTGAACACCAAGGCGTTTCAGGCGGCGGTCTCTGCGATTCGGCAGGCGAACCAGAAAAGGACAGGCGGCGTTTTGCTCTATGTTCCGACGGGGACTTGGCTCACTGGAAGCTTCAATCTTACTAGCCATATGACGCTGTATTTGGCTAAGAATGCGGTATTGAAAGCTTCACAGGTAAATGACTTAAATGACTTGCTTGGTTTGCTTGCTTGGTTTCTTTTCTTTTTAGAATATCGGCTTCGATTTTCGATTTGACAAGCTCTCTTTGGAATTTTGCTGGATATTTGCCTTCTTTTACACTTTAATCGGTCAAATATTTACGGCATGAACAGGATACGAATGATTACATGCTTGCTTTCTTCTTTTCCTTTCGAATATGGGCTGCATTTCCATTTTACAAGGTTTCTTGTGTGATTTTGCTGGATATTTGCTGTTTTAGACTGTAAATAGGTTTATCATTTGCAGGATGAACAGGATACGAACGATGATTTGCTTGCTTGCTTTATTCATATATTTAATTAATTTCTTTCTTTTTCTCTCTCGAATACTGGTTTGAATATTCGGTTTTAAGAGTTTTCTTTGGAGTTTGTGTTGGATGTATGTTGTTTTCGACTGTAATCTGTTAAATGTGAACAGGATACGAACGCCTGGCCCGTGATTGATCCTCTTCCCTCTTACGGCAGAGGGAGGGAGCGTCCTGGGGGAAGGTACATCAGCTTTATACACGGAGACGGACTGCAAGACGTCAGTATTACCGGTAATTCTCAAAGGAACGAAGGAAAATGTCGTAATGTATGAAATTGTTTAAAGCGATGGTTTGTTCTGTTCTGATTGTTTGTTTTTGCAGGTGAAAACGGAACCATCGACGGGCAGGGCGAGGTCTGGTGGAACATGTGGAGAGACGGCTCGTTGAAGTACACGAGAGGGAATTTAGTGGAGATTATGAACTCGAAGGACGTCATAATATCGAATGTTGTTCTTCTTAATTCGCCTTTCTGGAACATTCATCCCGTCTACTGCAGGTCAGCTCCCGATTTTCCCTTTCTATGCAGTGTAGATTTCAAGCTAGGGTTTTGTAAATCTTGTACAGTTGAAATGCTGAAGTAATAGTTCATGTTCCTGAGGCTATCCTTTTTTTTTTATCTTTGGTCGCAGTAACGTAGTGATACGGCGAGTCACCATTTTAGCCCCTGCTGGTTCGCCTAATACTGACGGAATCGATCCCGGTACGCATGGATTGTGCTCTATTTATCTTTGAAGTTAAAAACATAGTTCAGATTATCATTCATCGGTATATCGAACAAGTTTTCTAGGCATATATCTGTTCAATTGAAGTTTCATTGGAATTTTTAAGTTGATAATCTTAAGTAAATTAAATTCAATGGTAGGACAGAAAAGAATATTTTCATTACAGGAGGGATAGAGCATTTACATGAAATTTATCTCTACTTGGAATACCTTACCTTCATCTTTCAGGTTTTTTTACCCTGTTCATAACCTGTTGGACATGTTCCATGACTTAATATATCAAACAAACCCAAATCTACTTCAGAAATAATAATTTTACTCTGAAGTCTGTGCGAGAGAAGGATATCCATTCTAACAAAACAACTCATTAGAACCTCTTCTTAATTTCTTCTTTAGAAGAACAATATGAACTCCAAAAACATAAAACATATAGTGATAAGATGATATGTTCAGATTCTAGCAGTGAAATCAAATGCAGAAGAGGAGAAATGAGAGAAATCAATCTAGAAGACTAGAAAGAGGAGAATTCATTATCAAAATCAACATTGTAAAAAGAAAAATTATAGGGTAAGAGTTTATGTTTGAAGGCTATATATTTTTTATGTAGTGAAATTATTGCAGAAGATGAAAAAGAAGAGAAATCAATGCAAAAAAACAAAAAGAAGAGAAAGGAAGAGAATTCATAATCAAAATCAACCTTATAAAAAGAAAAATGATAGGATCAGAGTTTATGTTTGACGGCCATAAATCCTTTTATATAGTGAAAATAATGTAGAGGAAGATAAAGAGAAGGGAGAGAAATCGATGCAGAAGAGGAGAAAGGAGAGAAATCGATACAGAAGAGTAGAAAGGAGAGAAATCGATACAGAAGAGTAGAAAGGAGAGAAAGGAGGAAATTTTATTATCAAAATCAACATTATTAAAAAAAATTGATAGGATCAAAGTTTATGTTCGACGGCCATAAATATTTTTATGCAGTAAAATTAATGCAGAAGAGGAGAAAGGAGAGAAAAGGGGAAAATTCATCATCAAAATTGATATTAAATAAAAATTAATGGGATCAAAGTTTATGTTTGACTGTCATAAATCTTTTTATGCAGTGAAATTAATACAGAAGAGGAGATAGGAAAAAAAAAAGGACACAAAAGAAAAGAATTGATCATCCAAATCAACATTATTTAAAAAAAAAAATCCAAGTTTATGTTTTACGGCCATAAATCTTTCGGTAACTGTCCCATAGGGCACTTTGGGTTTAGTGGATATCAAAAGTCAAAATATATTTCTGGCAAGAACCTTCAAAATAAAGATTCACTATAACTTTACCACGGCTGAGACTAACACTGCGTAGCTTATCCAGCATTCACCATATTCTATTCATACGGTGGCAAGCCTAACAATGGGGATACCAAATCTGGAAGGTAAAGGTAGTAGCCTGACTGAAATCCATTGAGTGCCTGTCAGTCTGACCGTGGTGCCAAAAGGTAGTAGCCTGACCGGAATCCATTGAGTGCCTGTCAGTCTGACTGTGGTACCAATTCCAAGATATTGGTCTTCGGGAGGTGTGAGGTGGTATAGGTAGTTATATACAACTAGGTGGTATAGATGATTATAGAGGTGGTATAGATGATTATAGGGGCAATCCCAAGATTTAAACTTTTGGCTAGTTCTTCAAACTGAGTCTCCATGCTATCCCCACCCACAAGCACGGTGGTCTGAAGGTCTGTGTAGCGGCCGAGTTCCTTGCAAAACTTGAAGGTTTGAAGAGCGAGCTCCCTGGTAGGAGAGAATTAGGGCTCTGGCGCCGCCAGCGGAGGCATAATGGACCTTCAATTTCTCCAGCATCGGGATCAGAGACGCTGCCGTCTTGCCGGAGCCTGTGCGAGCCATGGCAACAACGTCAATTCCGCTCATTATCAGTGGCATTGTCTTCCGTTGAATTGGAGTCGGAACTCGATAACCCTTCCGTTTTACTCCTCGAAACACTGGCAGACTCAGCCCTAATGATTCGAACCCCCCGGACTTGGCCTTCTTCATCTTCTCGTGAAACTTCAACTGCGTCACCGAGCTCACCTGAATCTGTTTGCGTTTCATCTTTTCTAGCCCCATTGCAATATGCCTCTTTTCTTCTCTTCCCTTCTTTTCTCAGAGTTCTCAGATTGGTTTGAATTGCTAAAATAGCTGCATGACCAAAACCCTAAACAGAGTCCGTAGATATTCTCTGGTGCTTTGGAGCTTAACGCATTACAGGAATACCTTCAGGGACGGCTTCTTTTTATTTTTGAATTCGTGTAGTGTAGTTTCTTGTCATGACTCTCGAAATGAAATGATTGAATTTTTTTTTAATAAAAAAGACCTCGAATGTGAACAACAAGGTGGCAGGGCAGTCCCAAGATTTGAATCTTGGGATTAACCTTATTTGATAGCATAGGCCCTTATAAGGGCAGTCTCAAGATTTGAATCTTGGGATTAACCTTATTTGATAGTATAGGTGGTGGTTATACCGACAGCCTTATGATTTGATTTGAACCCCACTTAATGGGATAGGTGATTATAGGAGGCAGCCATCGTTTTAATTGGTTCTCCTATAAATTTATTAAAAAACATGGATAAGTGATTGGATAGGTGATTATAGGAGGCAGCCATCGTTTTAATTGGTTCTCCTATAAATTTATTAAAAAACATGGATAAGTGATTGGATAGGTGATTATAGGAGGCGGCCATCGTTTTAATTGGTTCTCCTATAAATTTATTAAAAAACATGGATAAGTGATTGGATAGGTGATTATAGGAGGCGGCCATCGTTTTAATTGGTTCTCCTATAAATTTATTAAAAAACATGTTCTAATGCAAAATCTGCTTTTCATTTTTTTTTTAAAGTTTATCTTATTCTCCAAGATCAAATTCAATAAAACAAAGTTATATACTAATTTTTAATAATAAAAAATATATAATTTTTATTAAAACATTCTTACACACCCACTTATGTGATTTTTGCCTGAAGTTATTAATTTCATTGCGCAGATTCAAGCTCAAATGTGTGCATAGAAGACTGCTACGTGAGCAACGGGGACGACGTCGTAGCCATTAAAAGCGGGTGGGACGAATACGGCATAGCCTATGGACGTCCCAGCTCCAACATAATTGTCCGTCGAGTAACGGGCACAACTCAAGGCTTTTCCGGGATAGCAATCGGCAGCGAGACCTCCGGCGGGATTCGAGACATTCTCATCGAACACGTCAACATTCACAACTCGGGGACTGGAATCCGGCTGAAAACCAACGCAGGCAGGGGCGGAACCATCGAGAACATCACCATCTCCGACATATATATGGAGAACGTGAGAACGGCGATCAGGTTTTCCGGCGACACGGGAGATCATCCGGACACCGGATATAACCCGGCAGCCCTTCCGGTGGTGAGGAGCATAGCCGTGAAGAACGTGGTAGGCAAAAACGTTCAGAATGTGGGTTCCATGGAGGGCCTGAAGGCCTCTCCCTTTCGAGACATATGTTTGACCAACATCACGCTTCAGGTGATGACTAGGGATGCCACATGGAAGTGCTGGGACGTGGAGGGGTCTGCCGTCGGCGTTACCCCTCCTCCATGTGCCGAGCTTACACGTGGAATGTCTCCCTTCTGTTCTTCCTCCTATCTGCGCAACCATTGATTTTCCAAAGCTTATTTATTTATTTATTTATTCATTCGGCTCTCCTATGTTCCGTTGGCTTTTTAACCTCTCCTATGTTTCGTTGGCTTTTTAACCTCGGGGAATTTTATTCTCGAGTTCGATCCTTCTCCATTGATGTAAGCAGCAGCATATTTAGATGTTTTTGATTAATAATATTTACTACCTCTTTGGTGCTAGGAATCCCATTATCATTGTGAAGAATAGTAGCGTGCAGTTTAGAAGATATACAAGCAATCCAGGGAGTCACCAAGATGTTAAGAAGAGCAATGATTTACAAACAAATAAAAAAAAAATTGAAATTCATTGCATTCCTAATTACACATCTGAACTTCGGAATGAAAAATATCCTTCAATCCTGAGCAGTTGTTGTACTGACTAAAAAGATTAAAAAGAGTAATTATTTACAAAAAGTTTGAAATTCATTGCATTCATAATTACACAGTTAAAATTTGGGAATGAAAAATATCCAAAGCAATTGTTGTACTTTTTGTTTTGTAAGGTAAAATACTTTGAAATTTGTTTTCATAGTTTTTAATTATTTAAACTATATGTACGGTTGTTTCGTAAGGTAAAATACATTGAAATTTGTTTTCACAGTTTTTAATTATTTGAATTATATTTTAAAATTGATTATACAATTAAAATGGGTTAATATGGATAATATAGTGGTGTCATAACAGCTTGACAGTTGTGCATATATCACAGCTAACAAGATTCAAAACTGGATTGAGTTTGCATTTGATTACGTAGTGGTATTATAATTGCATGACATATTATATACTTGTTATATTTGACAATATTCAGACTTGGATTGAACATCCTAGTGGTATATGGTTGGACTGTTATCTAGATTAGTCTAGATTAGTCAAGTTCAAATCATGAAGAGGGAGGACTCAGTTGTGCTTTGGAGGAAACCCCTACCACTTGTATTTTTTACTTTTTAAAAAAAATATCTCCCCACATTTAATTTTGTTAATATTTGATTAAGGTTTACATATAGTATAAAAACCTTCAAACTTGGGTTGGACTGTTATCTAGATTACCCTTAATTCAAATCCCTAGGGAGGGAGGCCTTCCTTATGCTCTCAAGGAGATCCTTAATTGTGTCACCTGTTGTATTTTTTGCTCTCTTTAAAAATAAATCCAACCTTATTTAATTTTGGTAAAATTTGATTAAGGTCTACATATAGTATAGAAACCTTCAAACTTGGGTTAAGTTCACCTCATTTGATTTTTATATATAGGATGGAAACCTTAGAAACCTTCAAACTTGGGTTAAGTTAGGGTCAAACCCACGGGTCATTTGATTTTTATATATAGGATGGAAATTTTGATATCCCATACAAACTTTTTCATCTTAATGAATTTTTTCATATAGTAAATTGAATCAGGATAACATATAGGTAAAATTTAAGGGTAAAGCACAAATTTTTTAAAAGGGTTGGGGTCTTTTATGTAATGATTTGAATTTGAATTTTTTGAATGAAAATCCAAAAACATATCATTACCGTAGCTAAAGAAAATTATAAATATAAATTATTATATATATTCACTATTAAAAATTATTATTATAAAATTATTGTATAAATATTCATGAAAATATATAACATGGAAACAATTTTCTGAATGAAAATTCAAAAACATATCATTGCCGTAGCTAAAGAAAATTATAAATATAAATTATTATATATATTCACTATTAAAAATTATTATTATAAAATTATTGTATAAATATTCATGAAAATATATAACATGGAAACAAATTTGGATTAAGTTGGGGTCATTTGATTTTGTTAAAGTTTGATTAAAGTTTATATATAAGATGGAAACCTTGTTATACAATACAAAATTTTCATCTTAATTAATTTTTTTAAACCTTGTAAATATAAATTTGATCCACAATAAGTTTTTGATCGATATTGGTTTATCCTTTTAGATAAAATTTAAGAGTAAATTACAAATTTTAAAAAATATTTGAATCCTTTATACAATATTTTGAATTTAAATCTTTTAAATAAAAATAAAAAAATATAATTTATAAATTTAAATTTTTATATTTTATATATATTCACTATTAAAAATTATTATTATAACCTATAAGAAATATTTATTCAATAATAAAAAAATTTATTATTATAAAATTATTGTATAAATATTCATGAAAAATTATTATATAAGGTCCTATCTTTCATTATAGAAGGGTTCATCATATCTGTGATTATTTCAGATGAATAAAAACGGGACAAAATTGAGATTAATTTTGGTAATATTTAAAAAATATTTTTATATTATTTTTAATTTAAATATTAAAAACATTACATTCATAAAATAAAATTAAAAGGCAGCCTTTACTGGATAAAACATTTCTTTGGGTGTTTGCAAGGTAGTTTGTCTACATCCAATGCAAAGTTGTTTTCATCGCAATTTGGGTTGTAAAGCTTTAAAATAATATAATAAGAAAAACTTATCATAATTTTTTATACAAATAAATTTCAACACTAAGTTATAGTTTTTTATAAAATAAAATACTAGATTTTATCTTTATAAATACTATTATGTATGGTCAAGTTTCTATGTGAATTATGCACTACATAAAATAGAACCATCTAGAAGTAAATATGTTTATGAATGTAGTAAAACCTTAACTTTGATGTGGGATGTTTGAAATATAATAAAATATATGTTTCAAGGGATAATATAAAAGTTTGAGATTTGATTTTTTTTTCAGAAATTTTAAGGTTCAAATTGTGGTATGTGTGGTAATCCTTTATTGATAAGTTTACCTCTCAGGCCTTACGAGGGATTATGACTAGGATGGAAATGTTGAGCCTTAAGCATCGGTCGTAGGAATTCCTCACACTAACCAAATAATAATAATATATATTATTAGAGGTTAATGCTATTGGTGATTTAGAGGTTTTCATAAATACATTTATAATGATTATATTATATATTGTTAATGCTTGTTAAAGAATAGTTGATAGCATTTCCAGTGGATGTTGAATAGCTAAAATAGAATATAAGATTTTTATAATCCATGAGGCTAAAAACCAATGAGGCACGAACTTTATAAAGAAATGGGGTTATCGACCCCAAAATTTGATTTAATCTTTTTTTTTTTTTTTGTAATGGTGATTTTTTGTTACTACTTTTGATGATAAATTCTTCTATTTTTTCTAATTGTTTCTCTTCAAACAATTTTTGCAATGATTTCACTCATCGAGTATTATTATAATTAGCTTGAATATCACTATATATCTTATATTCTAAAATAAAATGCTTTTCTATCTCAAATTCTTTTAGTGTACAAAAAATATATATCCTCTTTTCCCATTTTTCTTTTGGTATCTATCTAATTATTTCACATCCAAGTTGGTTTGAGTTGGTCCTCAATTGGGCTAGGAGGATATTTGCTCTCCAATTGTTGGTTGCCCCTATATAGACCTTTTGGTGGTGATCATATGTAGGGCTACTCTAAATTTTTCCTTAATAAATGCCTTTTTATTTTTGTTATTATTTGGGTATTTATCTAGGTTCATATTCCATTTATTCATCCACTTGTTTTGCTTCATCTACATTTTCTTTCTTTTTTTTAGATCTTCTTCTATTATAGCTTTAGGCCATCTATTTCCATCCATCTGTTTGATTTATTTGCAGATGTCCTAGAAGATAGACCATAACAACTACCTCTATGGGAAGGCACATGTTTTTGCTATAAGAATCTCAAAAAATGATTCTTTTATTTTTAATTTTTTGGAATAGACGTTTTTGAATCTTCTCTATTTTCCACCATTTTGAGTATGATGTACTACTAGCCCACATTTCACACCCATACAACAATACTAGTACCACTAATAGCCCCAATAAAGCTCACAGTCTTCTAGTCCCACAATTCAACTAGTCTACTTCTATTTTGTAATGGTCAAAGTTCTCTCCATCTTCCCAATTTCTCTTGATTATACATGTTTCTCAACTGAGCTTATTATTGAAGTCTATCCCAAAATATTTGTACTAAATCACTTTTTCTAGAAGACCTCGTTTAAAATAAAAATTTAATCAATTATTTTTCTTTTGATTGGAGAAGATCACGATCTTAGTTTTGCTATATTTACTTATGCTTACCTCCTTGCAAAAGTGTTCTAAGGCTTTTAAATTCTCTCTTAAATCTTATGCCAATGTAATAACTAGAATGAGATCATCTACTTATAAAAGAAGCCTTACTATATATCTTCTCAATTGAACATTGCCCCTACAACTTAGATTTAACCATTCTTCTAATCTGGCAATATATAAACCAAACAAGGTAGGGAATAATGGGCATCCTTGTTAAACCCCTATGTTACTTCTAAAGAATTCTAAAAACTTAGCTAAGCTATATGTAGATTATCATGCATGCTTTTGACATGATCATTATTTTTGTCTTCTAGATTATAGCTACATATTACAAGTTATTTTTAAAATGCTTATTGTGCCAAAAGATGTCTACAATTGGACCTGGGAGGGACAAATGGGTTGTAGCAATCATGTATGTGTATTTGGGACATGGAATTTTATTACATTGAAAGGCATCTATAATGGGAGCTAGGAGGGGTTGATGGGTTGTAATGATTTTGTTCATATTTTAGTGATAAATTTTTATATGATGTATTATTGTTTTTTATTAAAATTATATTGTTTTTAGTATATATATTGCTGGAGAAAAAGGGGTTGTACTTGGGTCTCCCACCCTTGACAAATCACAACTCTCTCCTTTAGAGCTTGAGAGTTTACAAACAAATTCAATTCTCATCTCAATTGAGGTGCTATAACTAGCTAGATACCTACATATTTTATTTCATAAAAAAGTTTGAATTCTTGATTTTCTTTTTTTGAATCCTCTTCAATTTTTTTTGCAAATACAAATATTTCAAAATTTAGCATCCTTCTTCATGATGTTTTCCTACAACAACCTTCACAATACAAAAAATTTAGCTCTACTATCTACGCATTACATCTTAGGAGAGTAATATTTCCAAAATTGCTTTACTAGATCTGGTTTGCTAGTTTCCTTCCTATAGCATAAGTGCAACCACAAGAATTGTAATAAATAGTTTATTTGAAAACACATTAAAATTACCGATGGAGAACATTAAAGTAAATATTAATCAATATTTGTTTTAGGCAATCAACATTTTCTTGTCAGCTTCAACTAAACTTACTACTTTCTCTAACCATGGAAAAAATAATTTAACTTCACGATCCTCTATTAAAACCCCTCTATTGGCTGACTAGTCTATCTACACATTTGTTTCCTTTCCTTTTTCAATGTGTTCACACAGGTTTTTATGAGGGGTCTCAATCCCCTCATACTGAGTGGGGTTTGAGCCTTGGACCTCTCAAAGAGAGGCCAAAGCCCTTACCACTGTAGTAAGCTTACAACTATATTTGTTTCCTTCCCTTAACATATATGTAAACTCGATTTCTTCAAAATCTATACCAAGGTCTTGTATTTCGATAATGATCTCTTGTATGTTCTATGGAGCCTTTGCTTTCATTTAAATTACATTTATTACTATTAGTGATTCACCTTCCATCCATACTCTATTCCATTTCATTGTTCTATATATTTTTAACCCTTCCAAATCTGCTTAAGCTTCAACTTCATTATTTTTATTAAATCCACTACTAAAAACATAATGTGAGAAAATATCACCCATGCTATTTCTAATTATTCCTCTTCATGTTGGTCTTAGATTTCCTTTAGATGCTCCATCAAAATTCAATTTTACCAACTTCACTTCTGGTGGTTTCCACTTTATATTCTTTACCTTCCTTTTGTTTCTCCTTACCTTCCTTTTGTTTCTCCTATATCCAACATCATAATTCCATTTGATGACTTGACTCCATGTATCAATATTCTCTACTTCAATATTAGGGTTTGGGTGAGTTGATAGGGTTAGTTTAGACTCCTCTATAGCTAAACACACATTCCTTTCATTATCTCTAAACTACTTTCCTTTCCTTTAAATGTTCTTCTATTCCTTTTCATCCATACAGTCCAAAGTATTGTATCTTTCAATAAATTTCATATTGTCTATAATGCCTCACTTTTAAAAGTGCTCTATATTGCTTTAACCATTCTTCAATTTTGTCATTCATCACCATGCATTAACCAAACATATTAAAAATCCAGGCCTTAATTCCCAGACTATTGAATAGTGTCCCAAGAGATGGTCTATACTCTCCTCTTTTTTATATAGAACACATTGTGAGGGACCATGAAAACCTCTTTTGATTAGGTTATCCTAGGATAAAATTTTTATATGACCAACTAGCCATACAACAATTTGACTTTTGGAATGCTTGGGATATCCCAGATATCTCTCCATATTCTCGTGGTATTCCAATTTTGTTGGTGCTTTACATTATATTCACTTCTTATTGTGTATTTTCCTGAGCCATTCAACTCCCAAATTAACTTATGCTCAGCTCCCTTTGGAATAATGAAAATTATTTTTTTGCTCAACTATCTTCTGGCAATAATGTCCGATATACTTGTTAAATAGATCTTCTTTCCATTTGTATCTTGCTTCCTAATCCTTGTACATAATGTTTGAAACCCTATCATCATATTTGTATTGAAGTAATCTCATCCATGGTTTCAAAATTGGATCTATATTGAATGGTTTTTTATCACACCAAGTATCCATCTAAATAACAATTTATCCTCTAGTTCCAACTACCCATCTTAGACCTTTAATCACTAGATCAATTAATTTTTAAAAACCATTCCATAGTGTAGAACCATTTGGTAGAGAGAATGTAGTAAATATTAAGCTTAGATTATTAAACTAAACATTCTTAGAAGAATTTTTGCCTATCTTTGACTCTCTTTGTACAATATCCAAATTACTTTTTCCCTTAGAGCTAAGTTTGCATCCATAAGAACTCTTAAACCAAGACCTCCTCTAGTTTTATCATCACACACCTTGCTCCATTTCACCAAGGGAAATTTTTGTTTTTCATTTAATCTTGACCACAAAAATAATCGCATAATATAGATTAAAATGTTTTCTATTGATTTTGGCATAATATGCAAGGACATATAATATGTTGGAATGACCTGTAAGACTGATTTAATTAGTTGGAATCTTCTTTCTAATGATAACCATCTACCTTTCCATATCGGTAGTTTATTTTAAACTTTACCTATAACTAGATTCCATAATTCTATCCTCGTTCTCCTCTCAAATAAGGGCATCCCTAGATATGCTGCTAATATATTTGCCTCCATTTAAATTAACATGCATATCTCTAATTTGATTCTAGCTAGAGTGTTTAGGAAGTAAAATTTGGATTTTGTTCTATTAACTTTTTGCCCTGAGCTCTTTCATATTCCTTTGATAAGTTATTTAAAGCTCCAATCTCATTTATCCTTGCCCTCCCAAAAATGGTTATATCATCTACAAACTATTGATGGGTGATGTTGTCAATGTTATTACTAGCCTTAACTTCATTTATTATCCCATATTTGCATGCCTTCTTCAAGTTCTTTCCTAATACCTTTGCCATAATAATTAACAAATATGGTGATAGAGGATCACCCTTTTTAAGACCTTTCTTGGTTTTAAATGATTATGTTGCTAGTCCATTGGCCAGAACTGAATATGATACTATAGAGACAAGCTTTAATCCATCTAACCCATTTCTTTCCAAATCTAAACTTTTCTAATTGTGCAAAAATAAAATCCCATTTAACCCTATCATAGACTTTATTCATATCAAGTTTTAAGCTTATTTCTCTATTTTTTTGAAGCTTCTGAATGCATTACCTCATGAGCTACTATGATCCCATCCAAAATATGTCTCTTTTTTACAAATCCTCCTTTCTCTTTTGAAATAACTTTGTCTAATAGTGGTATTAACCGATTTGCCATCACTTTGGAGATTATCTTATATGTCATATTACATAGGCTTATGGACCTAAATGAATTAAACAATTCTACATCATTCTTTTTTGAAATTGAGGTAATATATGTTGCATTTATTTTATAAGGTATGTACTATGTTACCCTATATTGTTCCACTATCACCAATAAGGAATCCTTCACTATTTCTCAGTTATGCTAATAGAATGTTGTTGAGATCCCATCTAGACCTAGGGGTATATCCTTATCAAAAGAGAAAAAATATAAATAAACTTCCTCTAGAGTAATAGACTCCATTAGTTTGCTATTATTTTCATTTGTTATAACTAAAGGTACTTCTTATAGTAGTTTATCATTAAGAACTTCAATATTCTCCAATCCTAAAATATTATGGTAAAAATCCTTGCCTCCTTTCTGATTTTGCTCTAGCCTCCAATCCAAACCCCTTCTATTGATTTAATTCTATTAAGTTTGGATGCTGATCTCTATACTATTTCCATCCTATGAAAAAACATTGTATTTTTATCTCCTTTGAACCAAGTCTATTTTATTTTAATCTCCAAAATTTCTCTTCCTTAAAGTATTATGATATCACTAAGCAACTCCATTTCCTTTGAGATTGGATTATTGTGCTCACATTTTTGGAAATTTAAAAGTTTCTCTTTTAGTTCTCCTTTCTTCTCAAATATGTCTCCAAAAACATTCCTATTCCATTCTTTTAATTTAGATGCCATTAATTTTATTTGTTTTGGAAGTGTATACAACCCACCGTTTCCTAAAGGATTTCATGTTTATGCTACTATATCAAAAAATAAAGGATGGTCTTCCACATTTGCTCCTATTTAAAATATAATATTTTTTGAATTCACTTACCACCATTTTAATTCTTAAGGTATTAATTTTAGCACAAGTCCCTTCATTAAGCCAATGATATAAGAATATACATCTATCTAATTTTTTGCTATCAGTATTTGGCTTGTCATATTATTGGTCCATGTATAGTTGTCCTCTTCAAACTCAACCTCCCATAGATTATTATTTTGAATAAAATTCGAGAAATCTCTCATACTTTGGGTTTGTTTTCTGAATTCCCCTAAATTTTTTATCCAGCTTGGTTATTACATTAAAATCCCCTATGATCATAATTTGGCTTTCTTGGACTTTACTTCTCATAAAGTCTTCAATCTCACTTCATACATCTATATGCTTGACTAAGTTGTAGGTCCATAGACATTGATAAGGATGGAAAAATATTTACAAAGTAGCATGTGACCAACGATGCTATCCAATACCTAGTTTTATGAATGGCTTCATAAGAAGTTCTAATTGGATTTCAACATGTTAGAATTTCCCTACCACTCTTTCTAAATCTACAATCACATCTCAGCCATATCGCTTTCATAGTTTTGAGAACTTCTTCCTTTGTCATTTTAGTTTACTGGATACAAAGAATATCAAGCTTATTACTTAAAAAAAAGGTCCCTAAAACACCTTTTCTTTGAGGGGGGATTAACACCCCTTATATTCCATGAGATGATAATCATGTCTCATTAGGGGTTGCTAGCCTCACCTATGAATTACCAATATCATATTGCTATATGGTAAAGGGAAGTTCAACCAACTTAAATTGTGTTTCTTTATCTATGTTTTCTCTTGCTTCCCTAGTTCTTACTTGATAATATGAAGGTTTTATTCTTTTTGCCTTATGTATATTTCATCAAATTTATCCTCTCTTGGCTCTGCTAAGGAAGCTTTTGGTTTATCCTACTCATTATTTTGTATTTCCTTGTCAATGATAGAGATAATAACATCTAACACTGCATTTTCTTTAACACTTTCCTTCTCTTGAATGGTGCATGACACTTTAAGTGAGTCTTCAAAATTTGATGAGGCATATTCCTTAGGTTCAATGAGAATGTTCATCCCTAAATCAGGATCATACTAAGTAGACAATTCCTTGTTAATATTTTGATCTTGTTGTATGATGTCCTCTAAGCTCTAATTTGTTTTTTCTTCATAGGCTAGAGTCTCAAAAGAATTGGTATTTCTTCCAATATCCATATGGTCTTTATTATTTATTTACTTTCATCTACCTGGACCTATTTTTTGGAAGTTGAAAACCATCCTCATCCATATCCATTTGTAAGTTTCTATTGCGGTGTTCTACATATGTTTATGATAAACTCTTCTTAGGGCATGATCTCTTAATATGTCCTACCTCATGAAATATTCTACATCTAAAAGATATGTTTTCATAATACATGGTTTAAGCCCACAACTTACCCCCACACATAAAAATGATTGATTTTGGTAAAGGTTTATTGATATCAATCATGACCAATATCTAAGCATAAATAGCCAAGAATCCATCTTTTGTAGTTTTTGAAATATCAAGGAATTATCCCATAGTGTTTCCTATTGCCTTGAAGGTATCCATTTCCTAGAATTCAATGAGAAATCTATACATCCTAACCCAGACTTCTACTAGGGGAATATTTATATTTTTAGGTGTAAAGCCTTCATACCAATGGGTAAGGATGAGTACTACTCTTCCCATAAACCAAGGACCCACTTTCAGGATTCTATCTCTTTCCTCCTTGGAATGCAAAATGGCTAAGAGGAAACCTTTTGGAAAAAGGATATAATCACTCCTGGAGACTTTTATTTCTTATCAATCCATTTTCAAAGCCAAAGCCCTTGGCCAGGATCCATTAAATTTACCAATGACTACCTTATCTTTAAGCAACAAGGATCATTGTTCTATGATGTCCTTCCTAACATCTACAACTAGGAATGATTCTAAGGATTTAGTTGTAAATCGGTCCTTGGGAAGGAAACTATAACTCAATATATACTAAAATTTACCAGTATAACCTATACCAATTATATTATTTAAAAATAAACCTACAATAATTTTCATACACAACTTCTAAAATAATGAAGGAAAAAATGAAAGTTAGCTAAAAATTCTATGCCTAGACAATGTGTCCCACCCCATTGATTCCCTATCCCTCCATTGCTCCTCTCGTCATCCAAAATCTAACTGACACATTTTTGCAATTTTGTTTCTTGCAACTTGAAAAATCATCACAATATTTGTCCCTAATTTTATTTTTAGTATATCATTCAACAAACATATTTTCTTTGGCCAGCCTACATTACAATATTTGACCATAATTTTTTTTAATAAATTCATATTTATAAAAGGCTAAATATTTTGTAATTTAATTACACCTTACAATCCCATATACAAATTATCATGATTTAATACAAGTGAAGCATGTTTCAATCCCATATTATTCATTAAAAGTTAAAAAAAATATATTCAAAATAGATAACAATGAAGTTTTTCAACAATATATATAGAAATACATAAATAAAAACATACATGTGTAAATGTGTGTATATGCCACCAAGCCAATAAGTGTGAAATGAGGAAGATTGAGACTACATGTTAATATAGAAAAGTGTTGAATTCATCAACCAACTACTTTCTCATAAAGGAATTCATTTTATTCAAAAAACCATTATTATATTCTTCTATTACAATATAGGTAGTCCGATTAAACGAAGTAGGTTGTTGGACTTGAGTGGCTTATGAGCCCCACCACTTGTCAAACTTTTTACCAATTCAGATAGCAGGCTTAGAGGTGCAATCCCCCAGTCCCACTTATATGGGATTTTTCACCCCTATTAACACCAAGTCACACCATGTGTATGGGGTTAGTTGGCTTTCTTGCTTTTTAACCGATTCATTTTGATTTTTTTCTTCTTATACAAGTTGTTTCTTCCTATGGCATATTCCTATGATGGAATTTTGTTCCACTTAAATACCTATTTTCCTAAATATTTTGGGAAGATATGAAACCATTCTAACTTTTGTTTGTCATATATTATTTAATGGGTTATATATTATTAAAATTTAAAGTATTAAACTATGTGGTCTTGATGGAGTGGTGAGTGGAGGACACTTGTTGTGAAGAGGTTGTTAGGGTATTTTATTACATTATTATTAGATCATGCATTATTAGCTAAAATATTATTATTAATTGGAAGATTTTTTTAATATTTTTTGCATTTAACAATCTCATAAATCAAGAGTATCGATCTTCTAGTTTGTAACCACAAAGCATGTATTAAATATGATCTTTGCCTCAATGAATGAATTGATTTTTTCCATCATTGGTATCAGAGTAGGGAAATCTGAGTATGCTCTAAACCTACAACATTACACTGATCTGGTTTATTAGAAATGATTCCTTGATCTGAGTTATCATTGAGTGTGAGGTCAGGTAAGGAACAATCGTCGCTATTTGATGACAATCCATTCCATTTGTTTGATATGCATAGGTATGAGTGTTTGTAGGTTCAATTTGTGGGAAATTATCCTTTGATAATTAGAGTTTATGCAATCATGATCTTAGATATGGTATTCTAAAACATTTATCTCAATCTTTACTAGATCCTCATCTTGGGTTACCAAAGATCTAGCATCCTTAAGGTTTTTCTCATATTATCCTTGCTAGATATCTATTCGATTATTCTCAAGTTTCGCACTACAAAAATATTGGAGCTCATTTTAAGGTCTTCTAAGGGTTTTTTGAGGTTTGCAACAAGTGCTAAATTGATCTTTGATCTATTTAAGGCATTCAATTTGTTGAGATCTTCAATTTGAAAAAAAATATGAAATTGGAGTTTTGGATCAAAAGTTATGCCCTTTAGAAGGTTTTGCCCAAGTTCAAATTCTGTTGGCTTCCAAAAAAAAAGGTGTGACAATTTTTGAGTGCTTTAATATTTAAATATGGGCTTAAAATAAATTTATACTCTTTATTTAAGGTGCTTGATTTTATTAAAAGGGGAGATTAATATTTTATAAGATGTTATTTTTTATTTTAAAATAAAAAAAGCAACACCTTTATTACGAGGGGGGTCTCTTTAAAAAAAAGAATCAAAACCTTTATTAAAAGGGGTTTTTTCCCTTTTGAGTGATTAACTTATTTTGTAAGCTTTGTTATTGTAAACAAGGTGCATTACTGGTGGAGCCCGACATCATTATTTCTTCCATGTTTTCCAAGTTTTTTAGGTGATATTTTGCAACTTTGCATAGATAACCACTCCTAAAGTGTTTTGAATCATATTCTCAACTCCTAAAAGTACCAAACTTCAAATCTTGAAAGATAAATATGTAGACTATATCGACAATGAAGAATTTATGGGATATTATGATAGGCATCAAAACATGACCTCAAGGTGCAACCCAAGGAAATAAGTATGATGAAGAAGATCAATGAGCATTGATGCTAATCACCCTTGCTACAACTAATGAGATCCAACCACATATTTGTGCTGCAAAAAATTCCATTCAAGCATGGGATGCTCTTACGACCATTTATGAGGAAAATATTTAGTTCACTATTCTTAACCTTTAATCCCATCTTCACACATTGCGAGTGTAAAGAGACTATGGAGCAATTCCTTTGCAAAGTCGTAGAACTAGAAGGAAAACTAAATGCTATGGGTGAAAAATGGTTAAAAAGCTCTTAGTTCCCATCATAATTTGAGATTTACTATATTCCTTTCATGTCCTTATTACCTCCTTACAGGTCTCCAACAAGGTAGTTTCCTTTGAGGAGTTGATCAATATGCTGTAAGAAGAAGAAGAAACCAAAAAATTAAGGGACTAGTTGTCAAATAATGTACTCATAAGACAAAAAATATATGTTAGAAATATGATAAATAGAGAAGACAAAAGGGTCATTTGAACAAAGGTCCTTCCTCCTCATCACAAAAACAAACTCAACACCAAAAGAGTCATTTCCATATCTGTGAATATGATGGACATAATAACAAATATTGTTAGTACAATGCCACCCCATGAGGTGATTAGGTCTACAAACCTCAATTAAAGCAACAACAATATAGGCCATAAACCCAAAAAAAGTACTAAAAAGGGCATATTTCCATTGAAGATTCAAATTCATATTATAAACAAACACATAAAAAGTCAAATTTAGATTCTACATAGGCATACAAGGTTCTTACGACAAAGGCTAGAACCAAAACCAAGTATGATGCTTGGTACATTGATTCTAGTGCTAACCAACACATGATAGAGGACAAGGAATAGTTTTATACCTTCAAATCCAAATAATGGAAATCAATGATCATTGCCAATGATAAAATCTACAAGGTCAAAGGAGTAGATAATATTTTGGTTCATCTTTTAGATGGGAAATGCACCATTAAAAAGGTATTATGTGTACCAGGCTTAACAGACAACTACACAACTACTATATAGAAACATGAAGGTTGATTTCAAGGTTGAGAATGGCCATAAGAGGTGTTTTATCACTAAGAATGATAAGCATATAATCACTGGTTCCTACAAAAGTGGTTTATATGTCCTAGATGTCCAGTCTCCTCCTACTACAACACTATTACCAACCAACATAATTGCAATATCCTAAAATTAGTCCCAAAGATAATAGATCCATAGGTATGCCAAAGGTAAGATCTAGATGCAATCTTAGAGGCAATAAGATCAGAAATAGTAGATACAATGGTAGAACTAGAGGTAGCAGATATAGAGGCAACAAACCCAGAGGTAGGGCCAAAGGCAATAGACCTGTAGATAGTCCTAGAGGTAGTAGACCCAATGACAAACCCAAAGGTGGCAGACCCAAAGGTAAATCTAGTGGTAGACTTAGTGTCCAACCTAGTGGCCAACCTAGAGGTAGACCCATAGGCAAACCAATGGTAGACCCAGAGGTAGCTACCCAAGAGCCAAAATATTTAGAGATAGAGTAGCCAAGAGCCTAATTCCAAAGTAGCCAGAGCCAAGAGCTAGTGCAACCAAATCCAAGAGCCAAAGTATATAGAGACAAAGAAGCTAGAGCTAAGAGCCAGAGCAGCCAGAGCTAAGAGCTAGAGCAACCTGAGACAAGAGCCAGAGTAGCCATAGCCAAGAGCTAAAGCATCCAAAGCTAGAGCAACTAATAAATTAAAATTTGCCATCAAAGGTCAAGGATCTGAGTACCCTCGACACTTGACAATGTCCCATTTATATAAATTTTTAATTATTTGAATTCATTTAATTTAATTTATATTAGATTTAGTATATATTATTATGTTACAACATAGCTAGTAGAATAAAATGAAGTATATTATGGGACCTAAGTGGTTTGTAATCCCCACTACTTGCCAAACTCTTTGCTAATGGGGTAGATGTTCAAATTGTAACTTGACTAATGACCAAGACCAATATTGTGTGATGCAATATTGTATAGGCTTACAGGTAATAGTTGTACAAAGGTATTTAATTTATTTTATTATTCTATTATGTAAGCTCTATGGGTCACAATTAACCTTGTTATGGTTAAACCCACCTTTTAAAATGTAATTAAACTTAATCTCTCTTGTTAATTCAACTTAGGTAAAACTTATTTATGTAATTAAGGTTTTGGTATTGGTATAATTACCGCCCACTCCATCCATTGTATTAGAGTGTTGTGATTCTTATCTATAAATATTATAATGATTATTTATGGTGCTCATAGGTTCCTACTATATCTTTATCTCTTTTGTCCTTTTTATGCTTTCTGTATAAGATTTAAGTGGATGGATTACTTCTATTGGGTTTTTTGAAATATGTGTGAATTCTAAAATGGTATTAGAGTGAGTATGGAGCTTCATCACTTGGTAATATAGAAATTTTTTTTGGAGCCTCCAATATTTATTCTAACTTCTATGATGATTACCTCTTAGAGATTCATAAACACTAGTAACAAAAGAGACAAAGATTCATTTTTTCTCTCTTAAATTATTCTGATTTTTTAAAGAGAATTTATGCCTACACCAGCTTATGTTCTATTATTATTGGAAAATTTTATACCTATTTTGCATAGATCCAAACAAGTTATAGGAGAAGTATCATCGTTTTGAATTCATAAGTGTGTCTTGAATTCTTCATGAATATTCAAACATGGTTTCCTCACAAAGAGGACTTGTTGTCATTGCATAAGAGAGAGAATGGTGATGCTTTCATCCCACTTGCGGGCTTTGGTGCCTTGACAAGAAGAAGAAAAATGAGGTATATTCATTTGCCTTGGTTGAAATCCTACACACCATGTTTATGTAAATGGTTAGAGCTCTTTAATTTTATGTATCATGATGACCTTCTTCATGGAGAGGACACACCTTTAGATCTAAGAAATGATGATGATAATCAATCTAGATGAGAATGACATAAGTGCATTCTACCTTTTAATTTAAGGAGAAAAACAAATAATTTATTTGTTCAAGGACTTACTACAAGTAGGCAACGTCTCTTTATGTGATTGTTTTCAAATCCTATTGCCCTATATCAAAAAGGAAAATGTACAATACGTTATGTAAGTAGAATCTCTGATCTAAATTTATTAGAGAGATAGTTGGATTTGTGATAGTTGTAAAAGTTTTTCAGTCTTATGGAGACATATAGGAAAGGAATTTTAATATGCTTTAGTCAATCACTCTTTCTTCTTTGGGATATTGGTTCAACTTCTATTCTTTGTCCAGGTAATATTATAATTTTTTCATGGATCTTCTCATAAATATTTCCATGCAAAGACTCATTTGGTGATGGAAACCAGGTGGCTTAAGGACAAGTTGAAGTTTCTAACAAGGTGATATATATTTTAAAAGGGAAATTTATGCTTCAAAGTCTTATAGTTTCTTTAGAGAGAGTGTTCTATCTTGGTCCAAAATTCACCTAAGTGGATGTGTTGCATCCTCAAGATCTCGACCAAGATTGGATGCCTAAAAAAATGGGGTCTTTGAGTCAACCTTTGGAGAAGGTTGAATCCTATGTGCCTAGCTAATCTAACTAAGTAGGGGGGTTGTAGACTAAAGTAAGAAATGAAAAAGGGTTAGAAGGCTAAGCTAAAAGTGGTACATATTCAACAACATCAAGAGACATAGTGCAAAGAGTCTCACAATCCAAAATTAAACTAAACTACCTAATAAATCAACTTACTTTCCTTATGCTTTTAAACAATTAAACATGAAGAACTCTAAGCATTGTTAAGTCATTCTAGAACTATAATGATAAATACAAGTAGAAATGTAGAATGCAAAATAACTCTAATAGAATTATCCATTATTAGTGTTAACAAAATTGTTGAACTACTTAGTAAGACATACATACATTTTTTGCATAAGGAGTGAGCAAGAGACCAAACATAAATCCAATCTTCATTCAAAAGACATCTAGCCTCAATCATACAATTATGCCAATTGTAAATGCCAAAGATCCGACCATTAGAATGACTTACATTCTACTATATAGATTTACAATTACAATTGGTTATGCTATCATGATTTCCTATAGAGCATATTGCAAGCCTGTTAGAGTAGGTGTAGGGAGTGGCTATCACATTTAGCTTAGCTTTGTTCAACTACTTTAAGCATGCTTTGTTGATGTGTGCAATACAAATTTTATTATGAGAATGGATTGCATGTTGTATCATTGGATTTCAACTATCTAATGATGGTCCACTCCTTTCTGTTACACATAACCAACTAAGCAAGGGTAGATGTGTGATGGAGCAAGGCTTGGCCATTGAGATCTTATAATAGCAATGATGTCTGACGACAGATTGACATGTGCACTTCTACTAATTAGGATAATTTTAGATCATTTGTGTAGTGGTTGGTGGTATGAGGATGTACATATTACTATTGGGTGATCATATTTTCTAAGCATTGATTTCTTTGTCACTTATTCATATTGATATTTACACTATTCTTTGTCAGGTTTCAAATAAATCCTTCACTTTTGATTATGTCATTGTCTGAAGAGTCCAACAACTAACTTTTCTTATTCATGATGCCAAACACTGGGTGACTTTGATTTGGGCTTTGATGCTTTTTTTTTGGGTTCCCTGACTTAAATTAATTTTATATATGGTATTCTATTTGGCTTGCTAGGTATTTTAGCTTTTGATGATGACATCACCACTCTTGTAGTTTGATGCTTATGGTAGCTTTGTAGGTTATAACGTCGGATGTCGAATACCAACTTCAATGCCTTAGCATATTTATTTCTTGGTATTGCTTTAATATTGCGTCAAACATTTTATGATGCTTTGATGACATCATCACTATTACTTGTTTGAATTTCTTTGTTATTTGACCTTTTTCTTTAGCATCGAGTGTCGGGTGCTAGAGTCTTATACTTTGCTTTTGATCCCTCTATTAGATGCCATGTTTTTATAGTCCTATTATTGACATCTGCTTCTTAGATATTTGACTAGATTTCTTTACTTAGCCAAATTTTATATTTCTTGCCAGATTAATTGCCTTAGCACCAAATGCTATCCAATAGTCTTCTACTTGTTGCTTTGCTATCTTACCTATGATTATTTGCATCCGAAATCATCTTTTTACTTTTTTTTTCCTCTACAAAATTTTGGCCTACTTTAAACCAACCTTTCATATTTGAATTTGCTATAGTAGCATCTTCTGGTGCTCCTCTAGTTACCTTCTGAATTGTTGTATTCAAATTTCTACACCATTGCCTTGGAAAAATGAATATGTGACTTAGATAGAACCACATAGTGGATGTAGGTGATGAAATTTACCTACACTCTAGACTTCTCTTCCTCATATGGAGTCTTAGAAAATTTTTTATTTGGGTATATGTGGAAGTATCTAATAGTGGTAGGGATAACTACGGTTTAGCCTAAGGAGATTCTTATGTAGATGTATTTTTGCATCAATGAATTTATAGATGACAAAGACAATCCATATGAGTCTTCCTCAAGTGTACAAGCCCACTAGAGAATATATTATGTGGGGAAAGATATTATTTTTACTAATGTCTTCTCTCCTTGGCCTCTCAATTTATATTATGAGGGGGTGTTGAAAGTGTAATATAATTTGTGGACAAGGTCGACATTGTATGCCATAATATTGTATAGTCCTATGAGCAATCACTATACAAATGTATTTAAATTGTTTGACTATGTAAGTGTTATGGGCCATGATTAACCTTGTTATGGTTAAACCCACTCTATAACTTATAATAAATCTTAATATATCTTGTTATGTTGGATTAGGTTAAATTTATTTATTTAAAAAAGGTTTTGGTATTGGTATAAATACCTCCTACCGCTCCATCCATTGTATTGGAGTATTATGATTCTTATCTATAGATTAAATAGTGATAATTTATTATGCATATGTGTTCCCATTATATATTTATCTCTTTCAATTTTTTTTTATGTTTCCTATATAAGATTTGAGTGGATGGATTGCTTTTGTTTATCTCTATAAATAGATGTGAATTCCAACACTAGCAAGCTGAGAGGTGCAAGCCCTTGATCCTACTTACATGAGATTCCTCTCATCTCTTAACATTGAATCATGACACGTGTGTGGGGATAGTTGACCCTCTCACTTTCTAACTTATACATTATGATGATGTTCTTCTTATACAAGTTGTTTCATGTGGCATATTCCTACTATTGAATTTTGTTCCACTTAAATACCTATTCTTCTAAATGTTTCCTATGATGGAATTTTGTTCCTCTTAAATACCTATTATCTTGAATTTTTGGGGAAGAGATGAAGCCATTTCAATTTTCATGTCATATTTTTAATGGGTTATATGGTATTAAAATTTTAAGTATTAGACTATGAGGTCTTGGTAAAGTGGTGAGTGGAGGCCACTCACTATGAAGAGGTCAAGGATTTGAGTACTCTCAACACTCGATAGTGTTCTATCAATATTGTTTTAAATTATTTGAATTTATTTGATTTAGTTTATTCTAAATTAAACATATTTGTAATTTTTTAAAATATATTTATATAAATATATATTGATATTCATTGGACCTAACGATGATTCAATTATCAAATCATATGAGCTCAAATATTTAAATTTTTAAAATTTCATGAAGGAGACCCAAATTTGCATCTTGCCAAAATATTCTCTAGATAATTACTAAGTTGTTATAATTCGAATATGTAGTCAAATGTTAAAATTATAGTTATTTAATTTAAGAATGATTAAATTAATTAGTAAATTTTCTTAACATTCTTAGAGGAAATCCAAGTTCAAATCTTGCCAAAATAATATATGAAGAACACAAGCTTATACTGAGAGGGGGGTGAACAGTATAAGACCACTTTTTACTTTATTTCCAAACCAATATCAATTAATGTCCTTAATTGCAATATCCAAATATAGCAGTGTGCATTAATAACTCAGATAGCAATAGTAAGCAAGAGCACAAGTCACCACACACAATTGAGACATAAGATTTAATATGGTTCCCCCAATGTGGGGTACTCCACAAGATAATATCCTTACAATATTTCACACAAAAATAAGGATCCTTATTCAATACAATGATTTATTTTATCTGCTCAAAGCTAGGCAATAATAAGCTCACACAAAACTTGTCCAAATCTGCATAACAAGCTCACACAGAACTTGTCCAAAACTGCTCAACAAGCTCACACAGAAATTGTCCAAATTTCTTTGATCTGCTCAAAGCTAGGTAATAACAAGCTCACACAAAACTTGTCCAAATATGCATAACAAGATCACATAGAACTTGTACAAAATTGCTCAACAAGCTCACACAAAAGTTGTCCAAATTTCTTTGATTTGCTCAAAGCTAGGCAATAACAAGATCACACAGAACTTGTCCAAATATACATAACAAGCTCACACAAAACTTATCCAAAACTGCTCAAAAAGCTCACATAGAACTTGTTCAAATCTGCTCAACAAGCTCACATAAAACTTGCTCAAATATGCTCCAACAAGATCACTAAGAACCTGTCCAAATTTGCTCTAGCAAGCTCACCAAGAACTTGCTCACATCTACTCCAACAAGCTCACTAAGAACTTGTCCAAATATGCTCTAGCAAGCTCACCAAGAACTTGCTCAAATATGCTCCAACAAGCTCACTAAGAACTTGTTCAAATTTGCTCTAGCAAGCTCACCAATAACTTGCTCAAATCTACTCCAACAAACTCACTAAGAACTTGTCCAAATTTGCTCAACAAGCTCACCAAGAACTTGTCCAAAACTGATCTAGCAAGCTCACCAAGAACTTGTTCAACTCTGCTCAATAGGCTCACTCATAACCTCATCAAAATCTGTCCCAAATCTATCCACAAATTTGTCTAAAACTATCTATAAATTTGTCCCAAAAATTGTCCACAAAGCCTTCTCAAAGGCTCAATCAATCATGCTCAAGTAGTACTAAAATATCATCCACAAATATATGAAGTCAAGGCTTAAAAATGAACTCAAAAATGAATGGCAATGCACTCTACAATGGATGACAACAATGATCCGCAATGATCTCAACTCAACTCAACTCAAATCAATCTCAACTCAAGTCAACTCATAGAAGCATAAAGAGAATTGTTAGAGACTAAATATGTTCTAAGCTCAATCTGAACTCAAATTAGAATTATAGAATAGTTTATTTCATGGGACTTGATAAATCACCTCACACAATCACTTGTGTTAGTCTCACAATGACACTGAGAGGGGGGGTGAATCAGTGTAGCTCTTTTAAAACTTAAATCTTCAACTCTTAAAATCGAAACAATGAAAACTTAAAACCAAATAAAGCAAGTATAACAAGAGAACATCACACAACACAAGATGTACCGAGGTTCACCGATTTGGCTACTCCTCAAAATGACTGTTTGGACTCCCATCCAAATCCAGCCCTTGCAAAGCACCAACTTTACAATCAATTTACCAGCACCCACTGGAAGGAGCATCAACCCCTGATTTACCAACACCAACTAGAAGGAGCACCAACCCCTGATGCCAAGCACCAACTTGGACTTCAATTTTTAAACTAGAAGATTGACATAAAAATGCCTTCACTTTTACAAGACCCTGATTGGTCTATTGCTTACCCAACATCTACCACAATTCACAACACACACCCTTCATAATAAAATCCCCAATTAAAATTCTCCAAGCAACACTCCTTTTATAACTATCCTTTCTCTTTGTAACTCCAGTTGTAACTCCTTCTTTCATATTCTCATATGCCACTTGTCAATTGTAACACCTTTTGTATATATTGAGAAGGCATTTCATCAAACACGTCACATGCAAAGAATTGACACCATATTCTCCTACCATGACTGTTCATTTTCTCCTTCATGACTGTTCGTTTTCTCCTTCGATGACTGTTCGTTTTCTCCTTCATGACTATTCATTTTCTCCTTCGATGACTGTTCGTTTTCTCCTTCATGACTGTTCATTTTCTCTTTCATGACTGTTCGTTTTCTCTTTCATGACTGTTCATTTTATTTTCCCTTGTGCATGCATGCATTTTGGTTTTCGAAAAGGCTTTTCGTTTCTATTTTGAGGCCCTTCGTTTCCTTTTCTCCACATGGGCATGCATCTGCTTCTTTCCATGACTGTTCATTTTCTCCACATGGGCATGCATCCGCTTCTTTCCATGACTATTCATTTTCTCCTTCCATGACTGTTCGTTTTCTCCACATGGGCATGCATCCGCTTCTTTCCATGTGTAACGACCATCTTAAATGATTTCAAATCATTAAAGATTCCTTATGGGTCCACGTCACTATGTAGTCTTTAGTTTCACCATCCTGGTGTTCATCACTAATATCAGACGCATTGTCAACTACTCTGTTCCTTTGGCAAAAATGCAACATGTCGCGATATCGCGACACTTTTGTTTCTCTGCCTGCTTGCCCTTTTTGAGTCACAAAAATGCGACATGTCGCGATATCGTGACACTTTTCTTTTTGCTCTTTCTCTTTGCTTTTGAGTCGTGAAAATACAACATGTCGCGATATCGCGACACTTTTTTCTCCTTGCTCTTTCTCTTTGCTTTGGCCCACGAAAATACATGTCGCGATATCGTGACACTTTTTCTCCTTGCTCTTTCTCTTTGCTTTGGCCCGTGAAAATACAACATGTCGCGATATCGTGACACTTTTTCTCCTTGCTCTTTCTCTTTGCTTTGGCCCACGAAAATACATGTCGCGATATCGTGACACTTTTTTCTCCTTGCTCTTTCTCTTTGCTTTGGCCCGCGAAAATGCAACATGTCGCGATATCGTGACACTTTTTCTCCTTGCTCTTTCTCTTTGCTTTGGCCCATGAAAATGCAACATGTCGCGATATCGCGACACTTTTTCTCTCTTTGCTCTTTTGGCCGCGAAAATGCAACATGTCGCGATATCGCGACACTTTTTTCTCTTTGCTCTTTCGGCCGCGAAAATGCAACATGTCGCGATATCGCGACACTTTTTTCTCCTTGCATTTTCTCTTTGCTTTGGACCGCGAAAATGCAACATGTCGTGATATCGTGACACTTTTTTTTCTTTGCGGTGTTTTGCTTTTTCTTTGATCTTTAGCATATGGGCCACTTCGGTCTTCTTGGAAAATATGCAAAAAGGTGGGTAAACATCCTCATAAGCATTTAACATCACTGTACATACTCTGAGTAACCTCTCGAACTCCTATCCACTGCATCAACCGATCTATCTGACTGTGTTGACAACAATGACAATATCTGTCGCTGCACCTTGCTCAACAATCTCCCCCTTTGGAATTGTTGGCAACACACGTGCAATTTCTTGTAACTCTTCTCCCCCTTTGACAACAATATCAAAGGGCTGCTGCAAACTCCCCCGAGTCCATGCACAACATTCTCGGGCAAAAATTATTACACTTAGCAAAAATCACAAACATGAGCAAAAAGATAAACAAATACACAAATGCTCCCCCCGAGAATGTGGTCCCGATAGCTAGTCAATTCTTGGGAAGCGTGACCACTCCCAATTTATTGTGAAGGTACTCAAAGACTTCCTTGGGCAACGGTTTTGTGAAGATATCCGCTACTTGCTCTGTTGTTGGAACAAAATCCAACTTAACCTCACCTTCCGCAAATTTCTCCTTCAAAAAGTGATACCGGATAGCAATATGTTTTGTGCGAGAATGCATAATCGAATTCTTTGAGATGTTAATGGCACTGGTGTTATCACACTTAACTAAAATTGGCTCACTAAAGTTAATACCAAGATCTTTTAGGGTTTGTTTCATCCATAATACCTGCATACAACACGTTGTCGCTGCAATATATTCTGCCTCTACTGTGGATAAGGAGACTGACTCTTGTTTCTTACTATGCCACACGACCAACCTATCTCCAAGATAGAATGCACCTCCACTGGTACTCTTTCTATCATCTACACATCCTGCCCAATCTGCATCTGAATACGCAATAAGGGTGAAGTCCTTACCTTTCGGATACCATAACCCATACTCCATAGTACCCTTGAGGTACCGAAGAATCCTCTTCACTGCTGTCACATGAGTCTCCTTGGGACTAGCCTAAAATCGTGCTACCATGCATACTATCTGTTTTAAGCCATATAATGCTTTCTTCAACTTGCAAACCAAGTTGGGATCATCACCAAGTTGGAAACCATCTGGCTGCTCAATATAAACCTCTTCTTCAAGTTTCCCATTCAAAAATATTGATTTCACATCCATTTGATAAACTTTGAAATTCTTGTAAACTGCTAAAGCCGAAACATTCTAATTGCCTCTAGTCTAGCCATAGGTGCAAAGGTTTCCTCAAAGTCAATACCTTCAACTTGTGCATAGCCTTTACATACCAATATTGCTTTATTCCTGACTACCTGTTCGTCTTCATTCAACTTTCATCTTTGCTTGCGTCAACAACATTTTTGGGCTCAATGCTGGATAATAGAGAGTAGTTGCTTACTACTCTTCTTCTTGTCTGAACACCAACTGTGGGGTCTCCCTAAATATTTGTACTCAATTTGTATTGATGTAACTTCCTGCTCATGTAGCCGCTTTGAATGCAATAATAAAATGTGAGCTTTCTGATTTTGCACGCGAATTAAATATTTTCACCAAAGCGTCATAATAGATCTAACAATATTCACATCAATGTGTAGTACAAATACACACTGCTTTTATCGAAACACATATATGCAGCTAGGGCAACATTCTTTCACTAAACCAAATTATCGAACTGTTATAATCCATAACTTTGAACAATGGCAGTAAGAACCATCAAAAGTACAACACTGACATATAGCAATACTACAAATGGTGACAACTCTCAATTTAATCACCACCCTTCACGGTACCTCCACAAACAACTACATGAACTGAAACACACTTTGACAACTATACGACAACTCCCCCTGACTACTTGCCTTTCATCCTCAGATAACCAAACAAATACATAGGAGCATTAAAATAAAACTTTAAGATTGCTCCCCCTGAGGATGTGCTACCTGGAGTTGCTTAGTGCAATAGAGGAGTAGTCTCCTTCAGTCCAAGGAGACACGATTTCCTTTCTTCTTTCTTTCTCCACTCTGGTTTGATTACAATTTTGGGCTCTTGTTTTGACTTTTCTTTTTCAGTAGCTTGTGCATGTTTTTTGGGAAATTTTCTATTTTGTCTCATTCCATTTGGTTGAAATTTTCTTCCCTGAAATTGATTTGATGCAAATGTACTTCGATAATTTCTTGCAATGTGCCCAAAATTATGACAGTTATAACATTCTACTGCATAATCCATCAAAGGTGAAAAAACATTTCTACTGGTAAAATTCCTTGGTCCTACATTATACTTGCAATCTGAAATCTTATGTCCATAACCATTGCATTTAAAATAGAAACCAGAAAAGAGATGATTGAACCTGGGTGATGGTCTTTGCCATGTTGTCGTAGGAGTCATAAATCTTCTTCTTCTTCTTTGATGTGTGACATTGGTGAATCCATCATTGTCAATTCTCCTTTCGTGCCTTGCATTATTGCTTTCTTTTGCATGAGTCAATTTTTCTTGATCAACCTGTTTCTTATCTTCATTCTTTGATCCATTTGATGATTCTCCTTCGTCAAAGCCCAAACCAAATTTGATGCCTATAGTCCTTTGGTTATTTATGATCTTATCCAGCTTCATAGAACTTTCTTCACGTTTGTGATAACAACTAATTTTACGATTCATCTCTTCTATCTGCATCCTTAAACCAATAGTCTCTTCTTCTAGCTTGCTGCAATAATCTATTTTCATGGTTATTTGCACTTCGAGATCTTCAAATATTTTCTTGGATTCTTCTATCTGTACTTTCAAACTGGTTATGATTTCATTTGCATCCTCAAGCTTTCTTGAAATTTTCTTATTCTTTTTTCTTTCTATCTTCAATTCATCCAGAGCTGCAATTAGTTCCTCTTCCAAATTTACTTCTGCATCAATTTCTTCTTCATCACATTCCTGTTCTTTTTCTATTTTTTCTTCTTTGAGTGCCATGAAAAGAGCTTCACCTGTTTCCTTTTTAGAATCCTCACCGCAGCTGTCTTCTGATGAACTGACATTCTTGGAGATGAAACTTTTCTTCTTGAAGTTGCCTTTTTTGAAATTTGTTTTTTTCTTCCAGTCACTTCTTTCTTGGTGCGATCCTTCATCACTTTTGTTCTTCTCATTAAGTGGACATTTAGCTACAAAATGCCCAATGCCTCCACAATTGAAACATTTAAATGGTAACTTTCCTCTGTATTTTCCTTTTCCCCTTTTTAGTTTTCGAACAAAGTTTGCTTCCATTTCATCTGATGTCTCTTCTTCCTCGGATTCTTGTTTTGCTTTCATATTTTTATGGGCTTTAAAAGCAACTTCTCTGTCTCTGGGTTTAGATTTTCCTATTCTCATCTCATATGCAATCAAAGAACCATGCATCTCATCCATACTAAAAGAATTTAGATCTTTAGCTTCTTCTATAGCTGAAACTTTAGAATCAAATCTTTGGGGAAGAGATCTTAATACCTTTTTCACGATGATAGAATCTTCGATTTCCTCGTCGAGTCCTCTAATCGCATTAATGACTTCATTAACTCTCAGCATATATGCCTCTATGTTCTCATCGTCATTCATATTTAATACTTCGAACTGAGCTCGATGTGTTTGTAACTTGGCCTCCTTGATCTTAACGTCTCCTTCATGAATGCTCCTCAGTTTGTCCCATATTTCTTTTGCCATTTTACAACTCATAATTTTTACCAGTTCACTGTCCACTAATCCGCACATGATAGCATTCTTTGCTTTTGAGTTATTCTCAAATAATTTCTTACCGGCAACATCGGTTGGAGAAGTGGTGGGTATTGTGTATCCACTATCTACTGAATCCCAAATGTCGTATCCCAAAGCACAAAGATATGTCTGCATCCTGAGTCTCCAAAATGCGTAATTAGTTTCGTCAAACAATGGTGCTTTGTTTGATGAGAAGCCTTCACCACCTGCCATTGTGTCACTTCCAAGATCACCCTAGCCGGTTAAGCTTGTTTAGGAACCTTGCTCTGATACCAATTGTTAGTCTCACAATGACACTGAGAGGGGGGGGTGAATCAGTGTAGCTCTTTTAAAACTTAAATCTTCAACTCTTAAAGCCAAAACAATGAAAACTTAAAACCAAATAAAGCAAGTATAACAAGAGAACATCACACAACACAAGATGTACCGAGGTTCACCGATTTGGCTACTCCTCAAAATGACTGTTTGGACTCCCATCCAAATCCAGCCTTTGCAAAGCACCAACTTTACAATCAATTTACCAACACCCACTGGAAGGAGCATCAACCCCTGATTTACCAGCACCAACTGGAAGGAGCACCAACCCATGATGCCAAGCACCAACTTGGACTTCAATTTTGAAACTAGAAGATTGACATAAAAATGCCTTCACTTTTACAAGACCCTGACTGGTCTATTGCTTACCCAACATCTACCACAATTCAAAATAAAATCCCATTAAAATTCTCCAAGCAACACTCCTTTTATAACTATCCTTTCTCTTTGTAACTCCAGTTGTAACTCCTTTCATATTCTCATACGCCACTTGTCAATTGTAACTCCTTTTGTATATATTGAGAAGGCATTTCATCAAACACGTCACATGCAAATAATTGACACCATATTCTCCTACCATGACTGTTCATTTTCTTCGTCATGACTGTTCATTTTCTCCTTCGATGACTGTTCGTTTTCTCCTTCGATGACTGTTCGTTTTCTCCTTCATGACTGTTCATTTTCTCTTTCGATGACTGTTCGTTTTCTCTTTCATGACTGTTCTTTTTCTTTTCCCTTGTACATGCATGAGTTTTGGTTTCTTAAAATGCTTTTTGTTTCTATTTTGAGGCCCTTCGTTTTCTTTTCTCCACATGGGCATGCATCCGCTTCTTTTCATGACTGTTCATTTTCTCCACATGGGCATGCATCCACTTCTTTCCATGACTGTTCATTTTCTCCTTCCATGATTGTTTGTTTTCTCCACATGGGCATGCGTCCGCTTCTTTCCATGTGTAACGACCATCTTAAATGATTTCAAATCATTAAATATTCCTTATGGGTCCACGTCACTATGCAGTCTTCAGTTTCACCATCCTGGTGTTCATCACTAATATTAGACGCACTATCAACTACTCTGTTCCTTTGGCAAAAATGCAACATGTCACGATATCGTGACACTTTTGTTTCTCTGCCTGCCTGCCCTTTTTGAGTCACGAAAATGTGACATGTCGTGATATCGCGACACTTTTTTATCCTTGCTCTTTCTTTTTGCTTTGGTCCATGAAAATACATGTCGCGATATCGCGACATTTTTCTCCTTGCTCTTTCTCTTTGCTTTGGCCCTGGAAAATACAACATGTCGCGATATCATGACACTTTTTCTCCTTGCTCTTTCTCTTTGCTTTGGCCCGCGAAAATACATGTCACGATATCGCGACACTTTTTCTCCTTGCTCTTTCTCTTTGCTTTGGCCCACGAAAATACATGTCGTGATATCGCGACACTTTTTCTCCTTGCTCTTTCTCTTTGCTTTGGCCCACGAAAATACATGTCGTGATATCGTGACACTTTTTTCTCTTTGCTCTTTTGGCCGCAAAAATGCAACATGTCGCGATATCGCGACACTTTTTTCTCTTTGCTCTTTTGGCCGCGAAAATGCAACATGTCGCGATATCGCGACACTTTTTTCTCCTTGCATTTTCTCTTTGCTTTGGACCGTGAAAATGCAACATGTCGCGATATCGCGACACTTTTTTTTCTTTGCGGTGTTTTGCTTTTTCTTTGATCTTTAGCATATGGGCCACTTCGGTCTTCTTGGAAAATATGCAAAAAGGTGGGTAAACATCCTCATAAGCATTTAACATCACTGTACATACTCTGAGTAACCTCTGAACTCCTGTCCACTGCATCAACCGATCTATCTGACTATGTTGACAACAATGACAATACTGTCGCTACAACTTGCTCAACAACTTGACTAGGCTCAATTAACTCAACTCAACAAATCACAAGGGACAACTCTTTATCACAAAACCCTAGTCCAAGCATGTATCAACCAACTCAAATGTTTCCAATAATGCTCAACCACAAATCTCACATAACAATGATGCTCATGTTCTTTTCAAGTTCTTTACATAACCAATGGGCTTCAACAACTATGTTTATAAAACAAGTTTTAAACACAACTTTCAAACCAGAAAACCTTGAAGCATTCAACCAACCTCTTTCGAAAAGGAAACCACAATCAATCATTTTCACTCCAATGATACTTCAGAAATCAACCACCATAAATAATCAATAGGAGAATGTGCCCATACCTTTTTTATGCCAAGAAATTGTCCACAAAATTTTCCACACTAATGACAAATTTTATTTCCAATCTCAATAAGGGTTAGTGGTCTTCAAATAATAATCACAACATAAAGCATAAATCAATTTACACATTTTTACTCCAACTTAATAAACACATCCACCAAAGTCCTTTTAATAAAAACCCTTATCAAAAATAATAATCAATAAACATCTCAAAAATTATTTTATAACAGCTCCTTATTTCTCCTAAATCTTAATTCTCAATTTCATGAACATCAAATTAAATCAACAACTCATCCACCTTTGAAATAATAATCACAACTCTTATTAAAACAAAGTTTAATTAAAAACTTTAATTATTCCTAACCACCTTATAACTCCAACTTAGGGCTTAACAAAAATAATTAGAGAAAAAACTTATTTACCTCCTCAAGGGGATTTGAACCCTCGACTTGCCCACACCACGAGTGCATTAGCCGTGGCTAAGGTTGCCACATGAGCTAGCCACTCATTCTAAAGGAAAAGGCACAACGTGCCTTAAAACCTTTCCTCCCTTTTCGTAAATCAAAAGCGCTTCGAGCGCTTTTCTTCCAATGCCTTTCGAACGTAGTCAAGGGGATTCAAAACCTTGAAATTTGTGCTACCAAACACCTTAGCCAAAAGCCAACTGCCAATGTGCCACTCTGCCCATGATGAATTTGGACTTCGACCAACCTTCGTTTATTCACTGCTTCTGCTTTCTAAAAGATTTTTGCACGAGCTCAATTCGGATGCTTAGCCAACAATTATTAACCACGAGCAAGAATCAGTTTATGAACCTTAGGTATCCCCTTTATATAGCCTCCTTATTATTTTCGATGACATCGGCGAAAATCTTGCATATTTAATTTTAATTTTAAATAATTAAAATTTAAACTAAATATTAAAAATTAAATATCTCCATCACCGGGGCACCTTTTTTGACGAAACGAAAGGCCAACTTGGGTTTTAATAAAAATCTAGTTCAAATATGCCATCCATGGTTTTAAATAAAACCTTTTATTTTTCCTACCTTGGTTTTCACAAAAACCTTGTATTTATCCATGCTTTCCAAAATATCATTTGGCCACCAAAACTCAATGTGATCCATGTGACATCAATGATCCATGTGACATCAATGACAACATAAAATACCTCAAATTTCCAACAATCTTCCCCTTTGTAATTTATGAAAACACCTCTAATGTAAAAACCATAATCACTGCAAAAACCATCTTTGAGAATCAAAGCTGCTCCCCCTGACTCAATACTATCTATGGATGTTGTTCCCCCTAACTACATGCTCTATTTGGAGGCTTCTCCCCCTAACTCAATGCTCTCCGCCTTACTCAAATATCTCCCCCTTTGACATCAATGGCAAAAGGAACACCTATGGGGCTAAAAGATATGACTCTTAAGCATAGCCCTCTCACCACATTCTCTCTTGAGGTGATTAATTTTGGGGTGGGAGTACATTTACTCCCATATTACATTGTTTATTTCCTTTATCAACTTCCTTCCATGTTTTTCTGATATCCTTCTCTTGATATTCTTGCCTTGAACCTATTTGACCTTCTTGCCTTGAACTTGTTTGACCTTCTTGCCTTGAACTTGTTTGGAATTGAGTCCTACACCATTTTGCAATATGTCCAAAGTTATTGCAGTTAAAACACTTGATATTGTAGCCTTTGAATGGTGCCCATATTCTAAAATATTTCTTGAAATAATTTCCATATCCATTCCTTTCCTGAACCCTGTATTGTGAAGTTTTATTTTCATGACCATTATGACCATGAATTTTGAATTGTGTAGCTCTAAAACCAAAACCATGTTGCTCATTTCCTTTGCATTGAGAAGATTTATGACCAATCCTGTTACATGAGAAGCAATGTACCTAAAAACCATACCTTCCTCCTTTGATGTTACTTCTAGCAAACTCAAACTTCTTTGATCCATACACCCTGTAGTGTATAGCCCTGTGTCCAAATCCATTACAAGAAAAACAATGTCCTTGAAAATCCCTTTGTTCATGCCTTGGTTCCTCATACCTTTCTTGACCATTATCCTTATGATCATTTTCAACTTTTGCATTGCATCCTTGAACCTTATTTGTAGTATCTAAATCCTCTTCCTTAGTTTCTTCCTTGCTTTTCTCTTCAAGTATTTATTTTCCTTTTGAACTTGATTCACCTATCTGAAAACAAGAACCAAACTAAATATTTGGAGCCATAGGAACTTTGGAACTTTCCTCACAAATATTAAGTGCTTTCTTGCTTTCATATTTTAGAACTTCCTTACCTTTTGAGTGTGATTCCCCAAACCTAAAATATGAGACTTTTGGTGCTTTGGAATCTTCATCTTCTTTCTCTTCATTTGTGCTACTACTAATATTATATTATATTAAAATATAATATAATATTATAATACAATAAACCTTGGGTTATGTGTGGCCCATGCCAACCCTTATACAATATAATAATATGTCCCCAAATATCTATTCCTAGGTACCCTACCATGCCACCCTCCTTACAAATGTTTCATCCTCGAAACATATGAAGAAACCTGATAGTATGATTTGCTAAGCAATGTTAGCAATTGGTACCAATCTCGTTCATCCATCCATCCAAGTGAAACCCGATGATGCTGGTACGCCATTTTGTTACTTGAGTATCCAAATCTGCTTCGTTTGTGCCATGCTTTTGTTGCTATATTTTGATAACTTGAATGATGGATCCACTTGTTCCTTGATGCTGATGAACCATGCTGAAAACCATGATCACTATGCTTTCTTTGCCAAACACTACCATAGTTGGTGCCCTTCTAATTACATGTAGAACCATAATATTGTTGCCTTGAACCATGCCTCCAATATTGTTTTCGCTCATGGTGGTGTGGATGGCGATATGGTGCAACCTTTACTTGATGTTCTACCTTCTTTGACTTTTCAACCTTTGGCTTCATTGTTTTAAATTCTTCTACACATTGTTCTTTCATGTTATCTTTGTTTGGTGTGTCCTTGTGCTCTTCTATCAAAGATTCCTTGGACTCTATTGCTGCTATCACCTTCTTGGATTCTGTTTCATGTTCTTCAATTTGTTCTTCTACAACCACTTCTTGATTTTCCTTGTATCCTTGCTTCTCAAGCTGAGAAATATCCTGCAATGTTATTTCCACTGAATTAGTTACTGCTACTTCTTTCTTGGACTCTGTTGCTGATATCGCCTTCTTGGATTCTATTTCATGTTCTTCAATTTGTTCTACTACAACCGCTTCTTGATTTTCCTTGTATCCTTGATCCTCAAGTTGAGAAATATCTTGCAATGTTATCTTCTTTTTTCTGTACCATAACTTCATAAACTTCTTTTGCACATTAAAATTAATAGTACCCAAAGAGTCTAACCAAGGATAACCAAGAACAATATCCTCCTCATCCATCTCAATAACATAGAAATCTGAATGTAAAACATTTTTATCCATGGTGATCTTCAAATCTTCAAAAATCTGAACATTCTCACCCTCTAGCTGTATGTCCTTAATTTCAACGTCTTAGCCAAAGAAATATTAATAAAATTATATCTGCTACCAGGGTCAATGGAAATAATAACCTGTTCCTTTTGAATGCTTCCATGAACCTGCAAAATAGGCTTTTTAGATTTAAACAAATTCCTTTGTCCATTTTCTAATTTATCTTCCACCAAAGGTATGGTTTCCCCTGTTTGCATACTGACATCTTTTTTATCTTCCCTGACATTTTCCTCTTTCTTCTTGAGTAATTTTATTTATTTTTCATAGTCGTCGATAAAATACATTAGGTGATCTACATAATATGGGTCCCATTTACTCAAGAATGCATGCTTCACTTCCTCCAAAGTGCATTCATTATTTGTTTTGTGACAAAAAATTATCCACCAAAATAAATCTTTCCCTTGAAGATATAAATTAAGGAAGTATTTCCAATAAGGATTATTATGATGTTGATAGACAAACTTTTTCCACCATTCCATAGCATCAATATCATCTTCCCCAAAAAAAATTTGGAGTGCCATTGTGCATGCCCTAATGCAACTAGGGTTTTTTTTTTTTTTTTGGAAAAAAAAAAAATTCTTCCCACCAAGTTGAAGCTAAAAATCCCATAGACAACTACATCTGCAAATTTTCTTTCAAAAAAAATAAAGTGCAACTGATTTGCTTACCCGAACTAAACAAATTGTCTTTTGAAAAATTCGCGACTTGAAAATTTGTCACCACCCTTGTTCCAGACAACTGACTTCAGAAGGTTGTATCTCCATCAATACTACTCGGATTCCTTCATATGACACTCATTTTAAAGCTCTTAAAATTCTGCACAATTTGATCAAGAATCACCTCAATCGAATTAACTGTCGCAAAGATATGGCTTCTGAAAGATGAGACGTTTTTCCAAAAAAAATCTATGAAATTCGTCACTATCCTTGTTTCGGATGACTAACTTCAAAAGGTCGTATCTCCCTAAATACTACTCGGATTCCTTCATATGACCACTCATTTTAAATCTCTTCAAATTCTACACAATCTGATCCAAGAATCGCTTGAATCGGATAAACTTGCACAGAGATATGGCTCCTGAAAGATGAGACGTTTTTTCCCCCCAAATTTTTTTTTTGCCCTAATTCTAGGGTTTTACACAAAAATCCCCACTTTGCCAAAATCGTTGCTCTGATACCACTTGTTGCAAAACTAATATTATTAAACATGAACCATTCACCAATATGCAGAAATATCAAATCATTCATCCACAATACATTATCCACAATAACAATCCACAAATGAGAGAGAGATAGATAATACCCTTAAGGTAGGGAAACACCAATAATAATCCTTAAGGAAGGAATAACTCCACAAGATCTCCCAAGATGAGAGGCCACTTCGTGGGCATGACGATTACATAAGATTCTTCTTCAATGAATCCCCCTTTACAATGATAAATATCTCTTCTTTATATATCCATATTCTTATTCTACTTTGGAGAGCCTACTACTAATATTATATTATATTAAAATATAATATAATATTATAATACAATCAACCTTGGGTTATGTGTGGCCCATGCCAACCCTTATACAATATAATAATATATCCCCAAATATCTATTCCTAGGTACCCTACCATGCCACCCTCCTTACAAATGTTTCGTCCTCGAAACATATGAAGAAACCTGATAGTATGATTTGCTAAGTAATGTTAGCAATTGGTACCAATCTCGTTCATCCATCCATCCAAGTGAAACCCGATGATGCTGGTATGCCATTTTTTTACTTGAGTATCCAAATCTGCTTCGTTGGCTCCATGCTTCTCCTGCTGTATTTTGATAACTTGAATGATGGATCCACTTGTTCCTTGATGCTGATGAACCACCGCTGAAAACCATGATAACTATGCTTTCTTTGCCAAAAACTGCCATAGTTGGTGCCCTTCTGATTATGTGTAGAACCATAATATTGTTGCCTTGAACCATGCCTCCAATATTGTTTTCGCTCATGGTGGTGTGGATGGCGATATGGTGCAACCTTTACTTGATGTTCTACCTTCTTTGACTTTTCAACCTTTGGCTTCATTGTTTTAAATTCTTCTACACCTTTTTATTTCATGTTATCTTTGTTTGGTGTGTCCTTGTGCTCTTCTATCAAAGATTCCTTGGACTCTATTGCTGCTATCACCTTCTTGGATTCTATTTCATGTTCTTCAATTTGTTCTTCTACAACTGCTTCTTGATTTTCCTTGTATCTTTGCTCCTCAAGCCGAGAAATATCCTGCAATGTTATTTCCACTGAATTAGTTACAGCTACTTCTTTCCTGGATTCTGTTGCTGATATCACCTTCTTGGATTCTATTTCATGTTCTTCAATTTGTTCTACTACAACCGCTTCTTGATTTTCCTTGTATCCTTGCTCCTCAAGATGAGTAATATCTTGCAATGTTATCTTCTTTTTTCTGTACCATAACTTCATAAAATTCTTTTGCACATTAAAGTTAATAGTATCCAAAGAGTCTAACCAAGGATAACCAAGAACAATATCCTCCTCATCCATCTCAATAGCATAGAAATCTGAATGTAAAACATATTTATCCATGGTGATCTTCAAATCTTCAAAAATCTGAACATTCTCACCCTCTAGCTGTATGTCCTTAATTTTTGTTGCTTGAACTTGCAACTTCTTAGCCAAAGCAATATTAATAAAATTATATCTGCTACCAGGGTCAATGGAAATAATAACCTATTCCTTTTGAATGCTTCCATGAACTTACAAAATAGACTTTTTAGATTTAAACAAATTTCTTTCTCCATTTTCTAATTTATCTTCCACCAAAGGTATGGTTTCCCCTGTCTGCATACTGACATCTTTTTTATCTTCCCTAACCTTTTCCTCTTTCTTCTTGAGTAATTTTATTTATTTTTCATAGTCGTCGATCAAATCCATTAGGTGATCTACATAATATGGGTCCCATTTACTCAAGAATGCTTGCTTCACTTCCTCCAAAGTGCATTCATTATTTGTTTCTTGACAAAAATTTATCCACCAAAACAAAGCTTTCCCTTGAAGAGATAAATTAAGGAAGTATTTCCAATAAGGATTATTATGATGTCGATAGACAAACTTTTTCCACCATTCCATAGCATCAATATCATCTTCTCTAGAAAAAATTTGGAGTGCCATTGTGCATGCCCTAATGCAACTAGGGTTTTTTTTTTTTTGAAAAAAAAAAATCTTCCCACCAAGTTGAAGCTAAAAATCCCATAGACAACTACATCTACAATTTTTCTTCCAAAAAAAATAAAGTGCAACTGATTTGCTTAGCCAAACTAAACAAATTGTCTTTTGAAAAATTCGCGACTTGAAAATTTGTCACCACCCTTGTTCCAGACAGCTGACTTCAGAAGGTTTTATCTCCCTCAATACTACTTGGATTCCTTCAGATGACCACTCATTTTAAAGCTCTTAAAATTCTGCACAATCTGATCTAAGAATCGCCTCAATCAGATTAACTGTCGCAAAGATATGGCTTCTGAAAGATGAGACATTTTTCCAAAAAAATCTACGAAATTCGTCACTATCCTTGTTTTGGATGACTAACTTCAAAAGGTTGTATCTCCCTCAATACTACTCGGATTCCTTCATATGACCACTCATTTTAAATCTCTTCAAATTCTACACAATCTGATCCAAGAATCGCTTGAATCGGATAAACTTGCACAGAGATATGGCTCCTAAAAGATGAGACGTTTTTTCCCCCAAAATTTTTTTTTTGCCCTAATTCTAGGGTTTCACACAAAAATCCCCACTCTATAAAAATCGTTGCTCTGATACCACTTGTTGCAAAACTAATATTATTAAACATAAACCATTCACCAATATGCAGAAATATCAAATCATTCATCCACAATACATTATCCACAATAACAATCCACAAATGAGAGAGAGATAGATAATACCCTTAAGGTAGGGAAACACCAATAATAATCCTTAAGGAATAACTCCACAAGATCTCCTAAGATGAGAGGCCACTTCGTGGGCACGACGATTACATAAGATTCTTCTTCAATGAATCCCCCTTTACAATGACAAATATATCTTCTTTATTTATCAATATTCTTATTCTACTTTGGAGAGCCTACTACTAATATTATATTATATTAAAATATAATAGAATATTATAATACAATCAACCTTGGGTTATGTGTGGTCCATGCCAACCCTTATACAATATAATAATATATCGTCAAATATCTATTCCTAGGTACCCTACCATGCCACCCTCCTTACAAATGTTTCGTCCTCGAAACATATGAAGAAACCTGATAGTATGATTTTCTAAGCAATGTTAGCAATTGGTACCAATCTCGTTCATCCATCCATCCAAGTGAAACCCGAGGATTCTGGTACGCCATTTTGTTACTTGAGTATCCAAATCTGCTTCGTTGGCTCCACGCTTTTGCTGCTGTATTTTGATAACTTGAATGATGGATCCACTTGTTCCTTGATGCTGATGAACCATGCTGAAAACCATGATCACTATGATTTCTTTGCCAAACACTGCCATAGTTGGTGCCCTTCTAATTACATGTAGAACCATAATATTGTTGCCTTGAACCATGCCTCCAATATTGTTTCCGCTCATGGTGGTGTGGATGGCGATATGGTGCAACCTTTACTTGATGTTCTACCTTCTTTGAATTTTCAACCTTTGGCTTCATTGTTTTAAATTCTTCTACACCTTGTTCTTTCATGTTATCTTTGTTTAGTGTGTCCTTGTGCTCTTCTATCAAAGCTTCCTTGGACTCTATTGCTGCTATCGCCTTCTTGGATTTTGTTTCATGTTCTTCAATTTGTTCTACAACCACTTCTTGATTTTCCTTGTATCCTTGCTCCTCAAGCTGAGAAATATCCTGCAATGTTATTTCCACTAAATTAGTTCATGCTACTTCTTTCCTCGGACTCTCGTTGTCGCTTATCGCCTTCTTGGATTCTATTTCATGTTCTTCAATTTGTTCTACTACAACCGCTTCTTGATTTTCCTTATATCCTTGCTCCTCAAGATGAGAAATATCTTGCAATGTTATCTTCTTTTTTCTGTACCATAACTTCATAAACTTCTTTTGCACATTAAAGTTAATAGTACCCAAATAGTCTAACCAAGGATAACCAAGAACAATATCCTCCTCATCCATCTCAATAGCATAGAAATCTGAATGTAAAACATATTTATCCATGATGATCTTCAAATCTTCAAAAATCTGAACATTCTCACCCTCTAGATGCATGTCCTTAATTTTTGTTGCTTGAACTTGCAACTTCTTAGCCAAAGCAATATTAATAAAATTATATCTGCTACCACGGTCAATGGAAATAATAACGTGTTCCTTTTGAATGCTTCCATGAACCTGCAAAATAGACTTTTTAGATTTAAACAAATTCCTTTGTCCATTTTCTAATTTATCTTCCACCAAAGGTATGGTTTCCCCTCTCTGCATACTGACATCTTTTTTATCTTCCCTGACCTTTTCCTCTTTCTTCTTGAGTAATTTTATTTATTTTTCATAGTCGTCGATCAAATCCATTAGGTGATCTACATAATATGGGTCCCATTTACTCAAGAATGCATGCTTCACTTCCTCCAAAGTGCATTCATTATTTGTTTCTTGACAAAAATTTATCCACCAAAACAAAGCTTTCCCTTGAAGAGATAAATTAAGGAAGTATTTCTAATAAGGATTATTATGATGTCGATAGACAAACTTTTTCCACCATTCCATAGCATCAATATCATCTTCTCTAGAAAAAATTTGGAGTGCCATTGTGCATGCCCTAATGCAACTAGGGTTTTTTTTTTTTTTTGGAAAAAAAAAAATATCTTCCCACCAAGTTGAAGCTAAAAATCCCATAGACAACTACATCTGCAATTTTTCTTCCAAAAAAAAATAAAGTGCAACTGATTTGCTTACCCGAACTAAACAAATTGTCTTTTGAAAAATTCGCGACTTGAAAATTCGTCACCACCCTTGTTCCAGAAAGCTGACTTCAGAAGGTTGTATCTCCCTCAATACTACTCGGATTCCTTCATATGACCACTCATTTTAAAGCTCCTAAAATGCTGCACAATCTGATCTAAGAATCACCTCAATCGGATTAACTGTCGCAAAGATATGGCTTCTAAAAGATGAGACATTTTTCCAAAAAAAATCTACGAAATTCGTCACTATCCTTGTTTCGGATGACTAACTTCAAAATGTCGTATCTCCCTCAATACTACTAATATTCCTTCATATGACCACTCATTTTAAAGCTCTTAAAATGCTGCACAATCTGATCCAAGAATCGCCTCAATCGAATTAAGTGTCGCAAAGATACGACTTCTGAAAGATGAGACGTTTTTCCAAAAAAAATCTACAAAATTCGTCACTATCCTTGTTTAGGATGACTAACTTCAAAAGGTCATATCTCCCTCAATACTACTCGGATTCCTTCATATGACCGCTCATTTTAAATCTCTTCAAATTCTACACAATCTGATTCAAGAATCGCTTGAATCAGATAAACTTGCACAGAGATATGGCTCCTAAAATATGAGATGTTTTTTCCCCCTAAAAAAAAATTTGCCCTAATTCTACGGTTTCACACAAAATCCCCACTTTGCCAAAATCGTTGCTCTGATACCACTTGTTGCAAAACTAATATTATTAAACATGAACCATTCACCAATATGCAAAAATATCAAATCATTCATCCACAATACATTATCCACAATAACAATCCACAAATGAGAGAGAGATAGATAATACCCTTAAGGTAGGGAAACACAAATAATAATCCTTAAGGAAGGAATAACTCCACAAGATCTCCCAAGATGAGAGGCCACTTCGTGGGCGCAACGATTACATAAGATTCTTCTTCAATGAATCCCCATTTACAATGACAAATATATCTTCTTTATATATCCATATTCTTATTCTACTTTGGAGAGCCTACTTCTAATATTATATTATATTAAAATATAATAGAATATTATAATACAATCAACCTTGGGTTATGTGTGGCCCATGCCAACCCTTATACAATATAATAATATATCCCCAAATATCTATTCCTAGGTACCCTACCATGCCACCCTCCTTACAAATGTTTCGTCCTCGAAACATATGAAGAAACCTGATAGTATGATTTGCTAAGCAATGTTAGCAATTGGTACCAATCTCGTTCATCCATCCATCCAAGTGAAACCCGATGATGCTGGTACGCAATTTTGTTACTTGAGTATCCAAATCTGCTTCATTGGCTCCACGCTTCTGCTGCTGTATTTTGATAACTTGAATGATGGATCCACTTGTTCCTTGATGACGATGAACCATGCTGAAAACCATGATCACTATGCTTTCTTTACCAAACACTGCCATAGTTGGTGCCCTTCTGATTACATGTAGAACCATAATATTGTTGCCTTGAACCATGCCTCCAATATTGTTTTCGCTCATGGTGGTGTGGATGGCGATATGGTGCAACCTTCACTTGATGTTCTACCTTCTTTTACTTTTCAACCTTTGGCTTCATTGTTTTAAATTCTTCTACACCTTGTTCTTTCATGTTATCTTTGTTTGGTGTGTCCTTGTGCTCTTCTATCAAAGATTCCTTGGACTCTATTGCTGCTATCGCATTCTTGGATTCTATTTCATGTTCTTCAATTTGTTCTTCTACAACCACTTCTTGATTTTCCTTGTATCTTTGCTCCTCAAGCCGAGAAATATCCTGCAATGTTATTTCCACTAAATTAGTTACAACTACTTCTTTTCTTGACTCTGTTTCTGCTATCGCCTTCTTGTATTCTATTTCATGTTCTTCAATTTGTTCTACTACAACCGCTTCTTGATTTTCCTTGTATCCTTGCTCCTCAAGATGAGAAATATCCTGCAATGTTATCTTCTTTTTTTTGTACCATAACTTCATAAACTTCTTTTGCACATTAAAGTTAATAGTACCCAAAGAGTCTAACCAAGGATAACCAAGAACAATATCCTCCTCATCCATCTCAATAGCATAGAAATCTGAATGTAAAACATATTTATCCATGGTGATCTTCAAATCTTCAAAAATCTAAACATTCTCACCCTCTAGTTGTATGTCCTTAATTTTTGTTGCTTGAACTTGCAACTTCTTAGCCAAAGCAATATTAATAAAATTATATCTGCTACCAGGGTCAATGGAAATAATAACCTATTCCTTTTGAATGCTTCCATGAATTTACAAAATAGACTTTTTAGATTTAAACAAATTTCTTTCTCCATTTTCTAATTTATCTTCCACCAAAGGTATGGTTTCCCCTGTCTGCATACTGACATCTTTTTTATCTTCCCTGAACTTTTCCTCTTTCTTCTTGAGTAATTTTATTTATTTTTCATAGTCGTCGATCAAATCCATTAGGTGATCTACATAATATGGGTCCCATTTACTCAAGAATGCATGCTTCACTTCCTCCAAAGTGTATTCATTATTTGTTTCTTGACAAAAATTTATCCACCAAAACAAAGCTTTCCCTTGAAGAGATAAATTAAGGAAGTATTTCCAATAAGGATTATTATGATGTCGATAGACAAACTTTTTCCACCATTCCATAGCATCAATATCATCTTCTCTAGAAAAAATTTGGAGTGCCATTGTGCATGCCCTAATGCAACTAGGGTTTTTTTTTTTTTTGGGAAAAAATAAAAATCTTCCCACCAAGTTGAAGCTAAAAATCCCATAGACAACTACATCTGCAATTTTTCTTCCAAAAAAAATAAAGTGCAACTGATTTGCTTACCCGAACTAAACAAATTGTCTTTTGAAAAATTCGCGACTTGAAAATTTGTCACCACCCTTGTTCCAGACAGCTGACTTCAGAAGGTTGTATCTCCCTCAATACTACTTGGATTCCTTCATATGACCACTCATTTTAAAGCTCTTAAAATTTTGCACAATCTGATCTAAGAATCGCCTCAATCAGATTAACTGTTGCAAAGATATGGCTTCTGAAAGATGAGACATTTTTCCAAAAAAAATCTGCGAAATTTGTCACTATCCTTGTTTTGGATGACTAACTTCAAAAGGTTGTATCTGAAGAATTCTACCAAGCAATTGTAATCTTCTCATTAATCATAAGATATAGAAAATACATGCGGTTACAATATAAACTGTTCTAACCACCTAGGTGGTTAGACACCAGAATTGGAGAGCGCCTACGAGCGCTTCTTTTAATATGCCAATAAATGAAATACTAATTTATGCTAACATCCCCCATTATTACATTATTGGCAAATCCCAATTGTATTTCGAAAATTTTCAAATTTGATGCGTCCAAGTGCTTTGGTAAAGATATCTGCAACTTGAGCATCAGTAGGAATGTAGTGAAGTTGGATATGGTGCTTTGGAACTTCATCTCGTATAAAATGACATCTTGTATCAACATGTTTGGTACGTTCATGAAAAATTGGATTTTTTACAAGATTCAAAACACCTTGGTTGTCGCAATACAGATGAAGAGGAAGATTCTTTGGAAGGCCCATGTCTATAAGAATGCGACTTAACCACATGATCTCACAGACTGCTTCACTTGGTCGCACGATATTCTCGTACGTAGAAGATAAAGCAACCACCTGTTGCTTCTTCTTGTGCCATGAGATAGGTCCGGATCCTAGATGGAAAACATATCCGGAGGTGGATTTACGATCATCAAGGGATCCGAGCATAATCCGAGTGCTGTAGCCCGATAAGAAAAATTTATTATTCTGTCTATATTCTAGACCATAATTTGTAGTACCGTGAACATAATGAAGAACTCTTTTTTCTGCTTTCCAGTGACTCACTTTAGGCTCTTGCATGAACCTTGAAAGATATCCTACAGCAAAGCGAGATCCGGTCTGGTATTTGTCAGATATAGGAGACTCCCAATCAACTGGCGATAGAGAGTACCATCTACCTGAGGTGACTCATCATATCGGGATAACTTAAGTCCTTGCTCCATTGGAGTTGCTTTTGACTTACAATTAGTCATCCGATATTTTTCTACTAAAGTCTTGGCATATTTTTTCTGTGTTACTCTAATATGGAACTTTTGTTGAGTAATTTCTAAGCCAAGACAATAGTGTAGAAGTCCTAGATCTGTCATATCAAAAGATTGCTTCAAGTCATCTTTTACTAAATCAATCATTTTTTCTGAGCTTCCAGTGATGATCAGATCGTCAACATAAAGTACAAGAATCACTATATCAGAACCATTTTTCTTAATATAGAGATTTGCATCTGAAGGACTTCTAATAAAACCATGTTGCACAAGGTGATTGTCTATCTTGATATACCATGCTCGAGGAGCTTGTTTTAACCCATACAAAGATTTGATCAACTTGCACACTTTTTGTTCTTGCCCCTCAACCTCATATCCTTCTGGTTGAGTCATATATACTTCTTCTTGTAAGTCACCATTCAAGAAGGCACTTTTAACATCCATCTGATGCAATTTCCACCCAAACCCGAGCTCCCATGGCACAAAGTACTCTAATGGTAGTCATTTTTTGCGGTAGGGGCAAAAGTCTCTTCATAATCTATGCCTTCTTTCTGAGCATATCCCTTTGCAACAAGCCGGGCTTTATGCTTATCAATAGATCCATCTGCCTTATACTTTACTTTGAATACCCATTTGCAGCCGATGGGTTTCTTTCCTGTTGGCAGATTGACTAGTTTCCAAGTATTATTTTTAAGAAGAGAGTTATGTTCTACATCCATAGCCTGTTTCCACTGTGGTTGATTAAGGGCAGATTTAACCGTTGTGGGTTCATTTGTATTTAATGTAGACATATAAAGTTTTTCTTCATCCTCATCTTCTTCCCTGTCATATTTGGTACTCACTGACAAATCATCAAAGTGTTGACAAAGCTCGTCAACCTCTGAAGTAGATGCTTCTGCTCTATTCTGTTGTGTCATACTGCGAGTACATGGCCTATCAAGAGATAGATCTGGAAAGGAGTTCAACTTAGCATCTCTCAAAGTGTTAGTATACCATTTTGGAACTTTTTGTGTTGACTTTGGAAGTTGAACCTCCTTTTTAGGTTCTGTATCATCTATGTATACAGTTGTTGATGTGTCTTTTGATGTAGGAGCTTCATCAAATACAACATCTCTACTCACATGTGTCTTCTTGGTCTTAGGATCAATCAATCGATAACCTTTTGAGTACTCATCATAGCCAAGAAAAATACACGGCAGGGTTTTCTCATCCAGCTTCCTTCTTTTCTGTTTTGGAATGTGCATGAATGCTTTACACCCAAACACCTTCAGATGAGAAATGGAAGGTTTCTTATCACTCCATGCTTCTTGTGGAGTCTTCCCTTGTAGAGCACGAGTGGGTGCTCTATTTAAGAGGTATGATGTTGTGTTTACTGCTTCTGCCCAATATTGATCCTCAAGATGTGCTCCTTTTAGCATACATCGAACCATTTCCTTAATGGAACGATTTCTTCTTTCTGCAACTCCGTTCTGCTGAGGTGTATAGGCTGTAGTCAGTTGTCTTTTTATACCATGTTCTTTAAGAAACTCTAAAAAATCTTCAGAGGTGTATTCCCCCCCTCGATCTGAGCGGAGGGTTTTTATCAAACATCCTGATTCCTTCTCACAAGATTCTTAAACTGTTGGAAGGTGAGAAGTGCTTCTGATTTCAACTGAAGGAAGAAAACCCACATCTTTCGTGAGTAATCATCAACGAATAGTTGAAAATACTTTTTCCCACCATAGTTGGTTGGCATAGGACCACACAGATCGGTATGTACCAGCTCTAAAAGTTTTGTAGCTCGAGACGAGCTTGCCTCAAATGGCACTCGATGTTGCTTCCCTGCTAAGCAATCCGAGCAAACCGGCAAGATAGATGAGAGGGGCGGAAGACCTTTCACCATCCCATATTTGTGTAATTCAAGCAAATATCCAGAACTGAGATGCCCATAACGCCGATGCCAGATAGAGGTAGCCTCTTTTGTAGTTGCAGCCAAGGCAACATGCGAAGTGGAAATAGCATCGAGGATAAACAAGCCATGTTTGTAAGATCCAGTTGCTACATGTTTACCACTGTGTGTGATAAAACATCTCTTCTAGCCATTGACAACTCGAAACACGACTTCCATGTTTCTATCCAACATTTGTGTGACTGAGAGCAGATTATTGGCTAATCCTGGAACATAGAGGACCTTTTCAATTTGACAATTACCATCAGGAAGAGACACAAAAATATCCCCTTCTCCTTTTACTTGATAGACCTGATTGTCAGCAATTTTGACTGGCTTACCCTCTTTTTCAACAAACGTATCAAACCAAGATTTATCCCCAGTCATGTGTTTGCTTGCTCCTGAATCAATATACCATACAACATCTATCTGGGAAGACGATGTATGTGTCATGAGTACCTTGTGTGCCCGTTCAGAGTCAGAATCTGAATCGGACTCAGGAGAATGTGAGTCTGAGTTGGATTCAGCATAAGCAACATGGCCTTTAGACTGCTTATGCTTATTGTATTTTTTCTTGTGCTTGCCCTTCTTTTGGGAACCTCTTTCATTTTGTTGCTTGTTTTTGAACCAACATCTGTTGGTGTCATGGTTATTCATATCACAAATTTTGCAATATTTTGTATATTTTTGCTGAGATTGCTTTCCTTTTCCTTTGGAGGAACCACCTCCTTTTTGAAACTGCCCCTGTTGTTTACCACTTTGTTGTGTGGAGAGAGCATTATCTGGCATGTCATCTTTCCGGACTCGAGTTGCCTCCTCAGTCTGAAGCAAGTTTACCAGTTCCACAAATGAGACTTGTCTTCCAGAAACATTGAGAGAGGTGATCAACATTTTATAGGAACTTGGTAATGCTCTCAAGATAACAGAATTCAAGACATCATCATCCACAAATTTTCCCATAGCATTCAATTTTGCTTTCAAATCTGCCACTCTACATAGGAATATGTCAACTGTTTCTCCAGAACTCATACTGAGATTATGTAGTTGAGTTTGAATATGGAGAATAGTGGATTGATTTTTCCCTTCATATACTGTGAGCAAAGCATCCCAAGCTATCTTACTAGTTTTTGCATCACAGATATGAGGCTGCACCTCATCTGTGGTAGCAAGTAAGATAAATACAAGACTCTTCTGGTCTTTCTTATCCCAATCATCCTGATCTGTCCCAGTTGTTTGAGGACATTTTTCAGTGCCATTCACTACATTCCATAAATCTTCCAACTGAAGTATGGCTTTCATTTTTGTCTTCCATGGAACAAAATTAGGACCTTTCAACAATTGGGAATCTAAGAGATATTTATGAATGGTGGCCATTATGAAGGTTCCTTATATCACCAATTTGGTCTCCCTTTCTTTATACCTGCCAGATCATTATATTGTAACCATTCAATATACACCCGCCCTTACGTGAGGGAAACTATAGGTATATAGGAACAATATACTACTCAATATGTACTCGCCCTTATGAGAGGGAGACTATAAATACATATGAGAAGCATAATATATTGATCATAGGCGATACTGAAAGGGCATCGTGTTGTTAATGACACCTACCATAGAAAGTTTTATTTCGCATGTGTGGGGCGTAACTTCCCCTAAACACTTTGGAAAAAAGAGCTTTCGTTAGGATTTACGCCTAACAACAATCACGATGTGGGTATGAAATGAGAAATAAAAAACATGGTTTGCCTTATTTCTCCTCGACGATTTATAGAGAACAAGCTCAGACGTCGTTGTTGCAGCTATATTAGGCGGTGAATACAGTAGTCCAAAGCACGACAACATTACCTGTAAGTGTGGACCAGAGGTATCTCAAATACCGAACGCTGTTGTGCAATAAATTGCACAAATAGGCTATAAATTTGGGGTCTTATATTTGTAATTTATGATTGATAATGCAAGAAAACAGAGTATTTAAATGCAAAAAATAACAATCATAAATGCCCACAAATTTTAACACCTATTTTATTCTAGCAAAATTATGTCTGCCAAATATCTTGATTTCCCCCCTTTGTCTGACAAATTTGTAAGGAAAAAATAGAGTTCCCCCCTTTCAAGTTGCAAAAGAGAACAAGAAATTTTGTTTTGTAAAAGAATACCTTAAAGCTTCCTCCAAAGTATGCAGCCGTAAAAAAAAATTCAGTCGTCAATGTGTGCAGCCGTAAAAAAAAATGACAGGCATCAATTAGAAGCTGTCGCCATCACTGTGTCATTTGGGGCGTAAAAAAAAAACAGAGCCCGCCGTCACTGGGACACGCAGGGCGTCAACCACATGTTCCGCCGTCACCAAAACATGAAATGCGTCAAACCAAGTGTCAAAAATTCCCTGCAGGGATTGGAACTGGAGACCTCCGACCAAACAAGAAGCAATCTTACCGCCTGAGCCAGAGAGCCCGACGGGAAAAAAAATACAGGCTGTTGGTATTGTAAACGGGCGGGCAATGGAATTAGGGAAAAAACATATATCCCACATGGCCTGTGCGACCAATGTGGGGGGGCTTAAGAACGCCAAAAGCCACCAATGATTTTGGTTGCCTTCGGGTAACCACCCCGTCCCTATCCTTTTGCCTCCCTCCCGCCGAACCGTCCACGAGCCACGTGCTTCTGTCTGCGTTGTCTGCGTTGTCCGTCGAGCCACGTACGTCCGTCTACGTTGTCCGTCAGGGTCTGTCCCAGTCGTGGTCTTCTGTCTGTCTGCGTTGCTTGGTCCGTCAGGGTCGTGTCTCCTGTCTTCGGTCTGTCTGCGTTGTCCGTCAGGGTCTGTCCCAGTCGTGGTCTTCTGTCTTCGGTTGCTTGGTCCGTCAGGGTCGTGTCTCCTGTCTTCGGTCTGCCCAGTCGTCCTGTCTGCAACTGTGCTTGTCAGGGTCTTGCTGTCCGCAGCTCTGATGCCATGAAGAATTCTACCAAGCAATTGTAATCTTCTCATTAATCATAAGATATAGAAAATACATGCGGTTACAATATAAACTATTCTAACCACCTAGGTGGTTAGACACCAGAATTGGAGAGCGCCTACGAGCGCTTCTTTTAATATGCCAATAAATGAAATACTAATTTATGCTAACAGTATCTCCCTCAATACTACTCGGATTCCTTCATATGACCACTCATTTTAAAGCTCTTCAAATTCTACACAATCTGATCCAAGAATCGCTTGAATCGGATAAACTTGCGCAGAGATATGGCTCCTGAAAGATGAGATGTTTTTCCCAAAAACAAATTGCCCTAATTCTAGGGTTTCACACAAAAATCCCCACTTTGCCAAAATCGTTGCTCGATACCACTTGTTGCATAACTTTTATTATTAAACATGAACCATTCACCAATATGCAAAAATATCAAATCATTCATCCACAATACATTATCCACAATAACAATCCACAAATGAGAGAGAGATAGATAATACCCTTAAGGTAGGGCAACACCAATAATAATCCTTAAGGAAGGAATAACTCCACAAGATCTCCCAAGATGAGAGGCCACTTCGTGGGCACGACGATTACATAAGATTCTTCTTCAATGATATGAATATCCTTACAATGACAAATATCTCTTCTTTATATATCCATATTCTTATTCTACTTTGGAGAGCCTACTACTAATATTATATTATATTAAAATATAATATAATATTATAATACAATCAACCTTGGGTTATGTGTGGCCCATGCCAACCCTTATACAATATAATAATATATCCCCAAATATCTATTCCTAGGTACCCTACCATGCCACCCTCCTTACAAATGTTTCGTCCTCGAAACATATGAAGAAACTCTGATAGTATGATTTGCTAAGCAATGTTAGCAATTGGTACCAATCTCGCTCATCCATCCATCCAAGTGAAACCCGATGATGCTGGTACGCCATTTTGTTACTTGAGTATCCAAATCTGCTTCGTTGGCTCCACGCTTCTGCTGCTTGTATTTTGATAACTTGAATGATGGGTCCACTTGTTCCTTGATGCCGATGAACCATGTTGAAAACCATGATCACTATGCTTTCTTTGCCAAACACCGCCATAGTTGGTGCCCTGCTGATTACATGTAGAACCATAATATTGTTGCCTTGAACCATGCCTCCAATATTGTTTTCGCTCATGGTGGTGTGGATGGCGATATGGTGCAACCTTTACTTGATGTTCTACCTTCTTTGACTTTTCAACCTTTGGCTTCATTGTTTTAAATTCTTCTACACCTTGTTCTTTCATGTTATCTTTGTTTGGTGTGTCCTTGTGCTCTTCTATCAAATATTCCTTGGACTCTATTGCTGCTATCGCCTTCTTGGATTCTGTTTCATGTTCTTCAATTTGTTCTTCTACAACCACTTCTTGATTTTCCTTGTATCCTTGCTCCTCAAGCTGAGAAATATCCTGCAATGTTATTTCCACTGAATTAGTTACTGCTACTTCTTTCATGGACTCTGTTGCTACTATCGCCTTCTTGGATTCTGTTTCATGTTCTTCAATTTGTTCTTCTACAACCACTTCTTGATTTTCCTTGTATCCTTGCTCCTCAAGCTGAGAAATATCCTGCAATGTTATCTTCTTTTTTCTGTACCATAACTTCATAAACTTCTTTTGCACATTAATGTTAATAGTACCCAAAGAATCTAACCAAGGATAACCAAGAACAATATCCTCATCATCCATCTCAATAGCATAGAAATCTGAATGTAAAACATATTTATCCATGGTGATCTTCAAATCTTCAAAAATCTGAACATTCTCACCCTCTAGTTGTATGTCCTTAATTTTTGTTGCTTGAACTTGCAACTTCTTAGCCAAAGCAATATTAATAAAATTATATCTGCTACCAGGGTCAATGGAAATAATAACCTGTTCCTTTTGAATGCTTCCATGAACCTGCAAAATAGACTTTTTAGATTTAAACAAATTCCTTTGTCCATTTTCTAATTTATCTTCCACCAAAGGTATGGTTTCCTCTGTCTGCATACTGACATCTTTTTTATCTTCCCTGACCTTTTCCTCTTTCTTCTTGAGTAATTTTATTTCTTTTTCATAGTCGTCGATCAAATCCCTTAGGCGATCTACATAATATGGGTCCCATTTACTCAAGAATGCATGCTCTATTTCATCCCAAGTGTATTCATTATTCCTTTCTTGACAAAACTTATCCAACCAAAACAAAGCTTTCCCTTGAAGAGATATACCAAGGAAGGATTTCCCCCATGAGGACATTACGATATCGATATATCAAAATTTTTCCACCATTCTATAGCATCAATATCATCTTCTCCAGAAAAACTTTGGAGTACCATTGTTCATGCCCTAATGCAACTAGGGTTTTTTGATAATAAATATCATGCCCTAATGCAAACTAGGGTTTTATGGAAAAAAATATCTTCCCACCAAGTTGAAGCTAAAAATCCCAAAGACAACTACATCTGCAATTTTTCTTCCAAACAAAATAAAGTGCAACTGATTTGCTTACCCGAACTAAACAAATTGTCTTTTGAAAAATTCACGACTTGAAAATTCGTCACTTTCCTTGTTCCAGATGGCTGACTTCAAAAGGTCGTATCTCCCTCAATACTACTCGGATTCCTTCATATGACCACTCATTTTAAAGCTCTTCAAATTCTGCACAATCTGATCCAAGAATCGCCTCAATCGGATTAACTATCGCAAAGATATGGCTTCTAAAAGATGAGACATTTTTCCAAAAAAATCTATGAAATTCGTCACTATCCTTGTTTCGGATGACTAACTTCAAAAGGTCGTATCTCCCTCAATACTACTCAGATTCCTTCATATGACCACTCATTTTAAAGCTCTTCAAATTCTACACAATCTGATCCAAGAATCGCTTGAATCGGATAAACTTGCAGAGATATGGCTCCTGAAAGATGAGATGTTTTTCCAAAAAAATTGCCCTAATTCTAGGGTTTCACACAAAAATCCCCACTTTGCCAAAATCGTTGCTCTGATACCACTTGTTGCATAACTATTATTATTAAACATGAACCATTCACCAATATGCAGAAATATCAAATCATTCATCCATAATATATTATCCACAATAACAATCCACAAATGAGAGAGAGATAGATAATACCCTTAAGGTAGGGCAACACCAATAATAATCCTTAAGGAAGGAATAACTCCACAAGATCTCCCAAGATGAGAGGCCACTTCGTGGGCACGACGATTACATAAGATTCTTCTTCAATGATATGAATCCTTACAATGACAAATATCTCTTCTTTATATATCCATATTCTTATTCTACTTTGGAGAGCCTACTACTAATATTATATTATATTAAAATATAATATAATATTATAATACAATCAACCTTGGGTTATGTGTGGCCCATGCCAACCCTTATACAATATAATAATATATCCCCAAATATCTATTCCTAGGTACCCTACCATGCCACCCTCCTTACAAATGTTTCGTCCTCGAAACATATGAAGAAACCTCATAGTATGATTTGCTAAGCAATGTTAGCAATTGGTACCAATCTCGCTCATCCATCCATCCAAGTGAAACCCGATGATGTTGGTACGCCATTTTGTTACTTGAGTATCCAAATCTGCTTCGTTGGCTCCACGCTTCTATTGTTGTATTTTGATAACTTGAATGATGGGTCCACTTGTTCCTTGATGCTGATGAACCATGCTGAAAACCATGATCACTATGCTTTCTTTGCCAAACACTGCCATAGTTGGTGCCCTGCTGATTACATGTAGAACCATAATATTGTTGCCTTGAACCATGCCTCCAATATTGTTTCCGCTCATGGTGGTGTGGATGGCGATATGGTGCAACCTTTACTTGATGTTCTACCTTCTTTGACTTTTCAACCTTTGGCTTCATTGTTTTAAATTCTTCTACACCTTGTTCTTTCATGTTATCTTTGTTTGGTGTGTCCTTGTGCTCTTCTATCAAATATTCCTTGGACTCTATTGCTGCTATCACCTTCTTGGATTCTGTTTCATGTTCTTCAATTTGTTCTTCTACAACCACTTCTTGATTTTCCTTGTATCCTTGCTCCTCAAGTTGAGAAATATCCTGCAATGTTATTTCCACTGAATTAGTTACTGCTACTTCTTTCATGGACTCTGTTGCTACTATTGCCTTCTTGGATTCTGTTTCATGTTCTTCAATTTGTTCTTCTACAACCACTTCTTGATTTTCCTTGTATCCTTGCTCCTCAAGCTGAGAAATATCCTGCAATGTTATCTTCTTTTTTTGTACCATAACTTCATAAACTTCTTTTGCACATTAATGTTAATAGTACCCAAAGAATCTAACCAAGGATAACCAAGAACAATATCCTCATCATCCATCTCAATAGCATAGAAATCTGAATGTAAAACATATTTATCCATGGTGATCTTCAAATCTTCAAAAATCTGAACATTCTCACCCTCTAGCTGTATGTCCTTAATTTTTGTTGCTTGAACTTGCAACTTCTTAGCCAAAGCAATATTAATAAAATTATATCTGCTACCAGGGTCAATGGAAATAATAACCTGTTCCTTTTGAATGCTTCCATGAACCCTGCAAAATAGACTTTTTAGATTTAAACAAATTCCTTTGTCCATTTTCTAATTTATCTTCCACCAAAGGTATGGTTTCCTCTGTCTGCATACTTACATCTTTTTTATCTTCCCTGACCTTTTCCTCTTTCTTCTTGAGTAATTTTATTTCTTTTTCATAGTCGTCGATCAAATCCATTAGGCGATCTACATAATATGGGTCCCATTTACTCAAGAATGCATGCTCCAATTCATCCCAAGTGTATTCATTATTCCTTTCTTTACAAAAATTTATCCACCAATACAAAGCTTTCCCTTGAAGACATATACCAAGGAAGGATTTCCCCCATGAGATATTACGATATCGATAGACAAACTTTTTCCACCATTCCATAGCATCAATATCATCTTCTCTAGAAAAAATTTGGAGTACCATTGTTCATGCCCTAATGCAACTAGGGTTTTTTGATAATAAATATCATGCCCTAATGCAAACTAGGGTTTTATGGAAAAAAATATCTTCCCACCAAGTTGAAGCTAAAAATCCCAAAGACAACTACATCTGCAATTTTTCTTCCAAACAAAATAAAGTGCAACTGATTTGCTTACCCGAACTAAACAAATTGTCTTTTGAAAAATTCACGACTTGAAAATTCGTCACTTTCCTTGTTCCAGATGGCTGACTTCAAAAGGTCGTATCTCCCTCAATACTACTCGGATTCCTTCATATGACCACTCATTTTAAAGCTCTTCAAATTCTGCACAATCTGATCCAAGAATCGCCTCAATCGGATTAACTGTCGCAAAGATATGGCTTCTGAAAGATGAGGCATTTTTCCAAAAAATCTACGAAATTCGTCACTATCCTTGTTTCGGATGACTAACTTCAAAAGGTCGTATCTCCCTCAATACTACTCAAATTCCTTCATATGACCACTCATTTAAAAGCTCTTTAAATTCTCACAATCTGATCCAAGAATCGCTTGAATCGGATACAGAGATATGGCTCCTGAAAGATGAGATGTTTTTCCAAAAAAAATTGCCCTAATTCTAGGGTTTCACACAAAAATCCCCACTTTGCCAAAATCGTTGCTCTGATACCACTTGTTGCATAACTTTTATTATTAAACATGAACCATTCACCAATATGCAGAAATATCAAATCATTCATCCACAATATATTATCCACAATAACAATCCACAAATGAGAGAGAGATAGATAATACCCTTAAGGTAGGGCAACACCAATAATAATCCTTAAGGAAGGAATAACTCCACAAGATCTCCCAAGATGAGAGGCCACTTCGTGGGCACGACGATTACATAAGATTCTTCTTCAATGATATGAATCCTTACAATGACAAATATCTCTTCTTTATATATCCATATTCTTATTCTACTTTGGAGAGCCTACTACTAATATTATATTATATTAAAATATAATATAATATTATAATACAATCAACCTTGGGTTATGTGTGGCCCATGCCAACCCTTATACAATATAATAATATATCCCCAAATATCTATTCCTAGGTACCCTACCATGCCACCCTCCTTACAAATGTTTCGTCCTCGAAACATATGAAGAAACTTGATAGTATGATTTGCTAAGCAATGTTAGCAATTGGTACCAATCTCGCTCATCCATCCATCCAAGTGAAACCCGATGATGCTGGTACGCCATTTTGTTACTTGAGTATCCAAATCCGCTTCGTTGGCTCCACGCTTCTATTGTATTTTGATAATTTGAATGATGGGTCCACTTGTTCCTTGTTGTTGATGCACCATTCTGAAAACCATGATCACTATGCTTTCTTTGCCAAACATTGCCATAGTTGGTGCCCTGCTGATTACATGTAGAACCATAATATTGTTGCCTTGAACCATGCCTCCAATATTGTTTCCGCTCATGGTGGTGTGGATGGCGATATGGTGCAACCTTTACTTGATGTTCTACCTTCTTTGACTTTTCAACCTTTGGCTTCATTGTTTTAAATTCTTCTACACCTTGTTCTTTCATGTTATCTTTGTTTGGTGTGTCCTTGTGCTCTTCTATCAAATATTCCTTGGACTCTATTGCTGCTATCACCTTCTTGGATTCTGTTTCATGTTCTTCAATTTGTTCTTCTACAACCACTTCTTGATTTTCCTTGTATCCTTGCTCCTCAAGCTAAGAAATATCCTGCAATGTTATTTCCACTGAATTAGTTACTTGCTACTTCTTTCATGGACTCTGTTGCTACTATTGCCTTCTTGGATTCTGTTTCATGTTCTTCAATTTGTTCTTCTACAACCACTTCTTGATTTTCCTTGTATCCTTGCTCCTCAAGCTGAGAAATATCCTGCAATGTTATCTTCTTTTTTCTGTACCATAACTTCATAAACTTCTTTTGCACATTAATGTTAACAGTACCCAAAGAATCTAACCAAGGATAACCAAGAACAATATCCTCATCATCCATCTCAATAGCATAGAAATCTGAATGTAAAACATATTTATCCATGGTGATCTTCAAATCTTCAAAAATCTGAACATTCTCACCCTCTAGATGTATGTCCTTAATTTTTGTTGCTTGAACTTGCAACTTCTTAGCCAAAGCAATATTAATAAAATTATATCTGCTACCAGGGTCAATGGAAATAATAACCTGTTCCTTTTGAATGCTTCCATGAACCTGCAAAATAGACTTTTTAGATTTAAACAAATTCCTTTGTCCATTTTCTAATTTATCTTCCACCAAAGGTATGGTTTCCTCTGTCGCATATTGACATCTTTTTTATCTTCCCTGACCTTTTCCTCTTTCTTCTTGAGTAATTTTATTTCTTTTTCATAGTCGTCGATCAAATCCATTAGGTGATCTACATAATATGGGTCCCATTTACTCAAGAATGCATGCTCCACTTCATCCCAAGTGTATTCATTATTCCTTTCTTGACAAAAACTTATCAAACCAAAACAAAGCTTTCCCTTGAAGACATATACCAAGGAAGGATTTCCCCCATAAGGATCATTACGATTCGATAGCCAAAATTTTTCCACCATTCTCTAGCATCAATATCATCTTCTCCAGAAAAACTTTGGAGTACCATTGTTCATGCCCTAATGCAACTAGGGTTTTTTGATAATAAATATCATGCCCTAATGCAAACTAGGGTTTTATGGAAAAAAATATCTTCCCACCAAGTTGAAGCTAAAAATCCCAAAGACAACTACATCTGCAATTTTTCTTCCAAACAAAATAAAGTGCAACTGATTTGCTTACCCGAACTAAACAAATTGTCTTTTGAAAAATTCACGACTTGAAAATTCGTCACTTTCCTTGTTCCAGATGGCTGACTTCAAAAGGTCGTATCTCCCTCAATACTACTCAGATTCCTTCATATGACCACTCATTTTAAAGCTCTTCAAATTCTGCACAATCTGATCCAAGAATCGCCTCAATCGGATTAACTGTCGCAAAGATATGGCTTCTGAAAGATGAGACGTTTTTCCAAAAAATCTATGAAATTCATCACTATCCTTGTTTCGGATGACTAACTTCAAAAGGTCGTATCTCCCTCAATACTACTCAGATTCCATCATATGACCACTCATTTTAAAGCTCTTCAAATTCTCACAATCTGATCCAAGAATCGCTTGAATCGGATAAACTTGCAGAGATATGGCTCCTGAAAGATGAGATGTTTTTCCAAAAAAATTGCCCTAATTCTAGGGTTTCACACAAAAATCCCCACTTTGCCAAAATCGTTGCTCTGATACCACTTGTTGCATAACTTTTATTATTAAACATGAACCATTCACCAATATGCAGAAATATCAAATCATTCATCCACAATATATTATCCACAATAACAATCCACAAATGAGAGAGAGATAGATAATACCCTTAAGGTAGGGCAACACCAATAATAATCCTTAAGGAAGGAATAACTCCACAAGATCTCCCAAGATGAGAGGCCACTTCGTGGGCACGACGATTACATAAGATTCTTCTTCAATGATATGAATCCTTACAATGACAAATATCTCTTCTTTATATATCCATATTCTTATTCTACTTTGGAGAGCCTACTACTAATATTATATTATATTAAAATATAATATAATATTATAATACAATCAACCTTGGGTTATGTGTGGCCCATGCCAACCCTTATACAATATAATAATATATCCCCAAATATCTATTCCTAGGTACCCTACCATGCCACCCTCCTTACAAATGTTTCATCCTCGAAACATATGAAGAAACCTGATAGTATGATTTGCTAAGCAATGTTAGCAATTGGTACCAATCTCGATCATCCATCCATCCAAGTGAAACCCGATGATGCTGGTACGCCATTTTGTTACTTGAGTATCCAAATCTGCTTCGTTGGCTCCACGCTTCTGCTGCTGTATTTTGATAACTTGAATGATGGGTCCACTTGTTCCTTGATGCTGATGAACCATGCTGAAAACCATGATCACTATGCTTTCTTTGCCAAACACTGCCATAGTTGGTGCCCTTATGATTACATGTAGAACCATAATATTGTTGCCTTGAACCATGCCTCCAATATTGTTTTCGCTCATGGTGGTGTGGATGGCGATATGGTGCAACCTTTACTTGATGTTCTACCTTCTTTGACTTTTCAACCTTTGGCTTCATTGTTTTAAATTCTTCTACACCTTGTTCTTTCATGTTATCTTTGTTTGGTGTGTCCTTGTGCTCTTCTATCAAAGCTTCCTTGGACTCTATTGCTGCTATCGCCTTCTTGGATTCTGTTTCATGTTCTTCAATTTGTTCTTCTACAACCACTTCTTGATTTTCCTTGTATCCTTGCTCCTCAAGTTGAGAAATATCCTGCAATGTTATTTCCACCGAATTAGTTACTGCTACTTCTTTCATGGACTCTGTTGCTACTATCGCCTTCTTGGATTCTGTTTCATGTTCTTCAATTTGTTCTTCTACAACCACTTCTTGATTTTCCTTGTATCCTTGCTCCTCAAGCTGAGAAATATCCTGCAATGTTATCTTCTTTTTTCTGTACCATAACTTCATAAACTTCTTTTGCACATTAATGTTAATAGTACCCAAAGAATCTAACCAAGGATAACCAAGAACAATATCCTCATCATCCATCTCAATAGCATAGAAATCTGAATGTAAAACATATTTATCCATGGTGATCTTCAAATCTTCAAAAATCTGAACATTCTCACCCTCTAGCTGTATGTCCTTAATTTTTGTTGCTTGAACTTGCAACTTCTTAGCCAAAGCAATATTAATAAAATTATATCTGCTACCAGGGTCAATGGAAATAATAACCTGTTCCTTTTGAATGCTTCCATGAACCTGCAAAATAGACTTTTTAGATTTAAACAAATTCCTTTGTCCATTTTCTAATTTATCTTCCACCAAAGGTATGGTTTCCTCTGTCTGCATACTGACATCTTTTTTATCTTCCCTGACCTTTTCCTCTTTCTTCTTGAGTAATTTTATTTCTTTTTCATAGTCGTCGATCAAATCCATTAGGTGATCTACATAATATGGGTCCCATTTACTCAAGAATGCATGCTCTATTTCATCCAAAGTGTATTCATTATTCCTTTCTTGACAAACATTTATCCAACCAAAACAAAGCTTTCCCTTGAAGAGATAAACCAAGGAAGTATTTCCCCAATAAGGATCATTACGATATCGATAGACAAAATTTTTCCACCATTCCATAGCATCAATATCATCTTCTCCAAAAAAAATTTGGAGTACCATTGTTCATGCCCTAATGCAACTAGGGTTTTTTGATAATAAATATCATGCCCTAATGCAAACTAGGGTTTTATGGAAAAAAATATCTTCCCACCAAGTTGAAGCTAAAAATCCCAAAGACAACTACATCTGCAATTTTTCTTCCAAACAAAATAAAGTGCAACTGATTTGCTTACCCGAACTAAACAAATTGTCTTTTGAAAAATTCACGACTTGAAAATTCGTCACTTCCCTTGTTCCAGATGGCTGACTTCAAAAGGTCGTATCTCCTCAATACTACTCATACTCTATTCCTTCATATGACCACTCATTTTAAAGCTCTTCAAATTCTCCACAATCTGATCCAAGAATCGCCTCAATCGGATTAGCTTCGCAAAGATATGGCTTCTGAAAGATGAGACATTTTTCCAAAAATCTGTGAAATTCATCACTATCCTTGTTTCGGATGACTAACTTCAAAAGGTCGTATCTCCCTCAATACTACTCGATTCCTTCATATGACCACTCATTTTAAAGCTCTTCAAATTCTCACAATCTGATCCAAGAATCGCTTGAATCGGATAAACTTGCACAGAGATATGGCTCCTGAAAGATGAGATGTTTTTCCAAAAAAAAATTGCCCTAATTCTAGGGTTTCACACAAAAATCCCCACTTTGCCAAAATCGTTGCTCTGATACCACTTGTTGCATAACTTTTATTATTAAACATGAACCATTCACCAATATGCAGAAATATCAAATCATTCATCCATAATATATTATCCACAATAACAATCCACAAATGAGAGAGAGATAGATAATACCCTTAAGGTAGGGCAACACCAATAATAATCCTTAAGGAAGGAATAACTCCACAAGATCTCCCAAGATGAGAGGCCACTTCGTGGGCACGACGATTACATAAGATTCTTCTTCAATGATATGAATCCCTTACAATGACAAATATCTCTTCTTTATATATCCATATTCTTATTCTACTTTGGAGAGCCTACTACTAATATTATATTATATTAAAATATAATATAATATTATAATACAATCAACCTTGGGTTATGTGTGGCCCATGCCAACCCTTATACAATATAATAATATATCCCCAAATATCTATTCCTAGGTACCCTACCATGCCACCCTCCTTACAAATGTTTCGTCCTCGAAACATATGAAGAAACATGATAGTATGATTTGCTAAGCAATGTTAGCAATTGGTACCAATCTCGATCATCCATCCATCCAAGTGAAACCCGATGATGTTGGTACGCCATTTTGTTACTTGAGTATCCAAATCGCTTTGTTGGCTCCACGCTTCTGCTGTTGTATTTTGATAACTTGAATGATGGGTCCACTTGTTCCTTGATGCTTGATGAACCATGCTGAAAACCATGATCACTATGCTTTCTTTGCCAAACACTGCCATAGTTGGTGCCCTTTGATTACATGTAGAACCATAATATTGTTGCCTTGAACCATGCCTCCAATATTGTTTTCGCTCATGGTGGTGTGGATGGCGATATGGTGCAACCTTTACTTGATGTTCTACCTTCTTTGACTTTTCAACCTTTGGCTCCATTGTTTTAAATTCTTCTACACCTTGTTCTTTCATGTTATCTTTGTTTGGTGTGTCCTTGTGCTCTTCTATCAAATATTCCTTGGAATCTATTGCTACTATCACCTTCTTGGATTCTATTTCATGTTCTTCAATTTGTTCTTCTACAACCACTTCTTGATTTTCCTTGTATCCTTGCTCCTCAAGCTGAGAAATATCCTGCAATGTTATTTCCACTGAATTAATTACTGCTACTTCTTTCATGGACTCTGTTGCTACTATCGCCTTCTTGGATTCTGTTTCATGTTCTTCAATTTGTTCTTCTACAACCACTTCTTGATTTTCCTTGTATCCTTGCTCCTCAAGCTGAGAAATATCCTGCAATGTTATCTTCTTTTTTTCATACCATAACTTCATAAACTTCTTTTGCACATTAATGTTAATAGTACCCAAAGAATCTAACCAAGGATAACCAAGAACAATATCCTCATCATCCATCTCAATAGCATAGAAATCTGAATGTAAAACATATTTATCCATGGTGATCTTCAAATCTTCAAAAATCTGAACATTCTCACCCTCTAGATGTATGTCCTTAATTTTTGTTGCTTGAACTTGCAACTTCTTAGCCAAAGCAATATTAATAAAATTATATCTGCTACCAGGGTCAATGGAAATAATAACTTGTTCCTTTTGAATGCTTCCATGAACCTGCAAAATAGACTTTTTAGATTTAAACAAATTCCTTTGTCCATTTTCTAATTTATCTTCTACCAAAGGTATGGTTTCCTTTGTCTGCATACTGACATCTTTTTTATCTTCCTTGACCTTTTCCTCTTTCTTCTTGAGTAATTTTATTTCTTTTTCATAGTCTTCGATCAAATCCATTAGGTGATCTACATAATATGGGTCCCATTTACTCAAGAATGCATGCTCCACTTCATCCACAGTGTATTCATTATTCGTTTCTTTACAAAAATTTATCCACCAAGAAAAAGCTTTCCCTTTAAGAGATAACTTAAAGGAGGATTTCCAGAAAGGATTATCATGATGTAGAGAGCCAAACTTTTTCCACCATTCTCTAGCATCAATATCATCTTCTCCAAAAAAAATTTGGAGTGCCATTGTTCATGCCCTAATGCAACTAGGGTTTTTTTATGGAAAAAAAAAATATCTTCCCACCAAGTTGAAGCTAAAAATCCCAAAGACAACTACATCTGCAATTTTTCTTCCAAACAAAATAAAGTGCAACTGATTTGCTTACCCGAACTAAACAAATTGTCTTTTGAAAAATTCGCGACTTGAAAATTCGTCACTTCCCTTGTTCCATATGGCTGACTTCAAAAGGTCGTATCTCCCTCAATACTACTCGGATTCCTTCATATGACCACTCATTTTAAAGCTCTTCCAAATTCTGCACAATCTGATCCAAGAATCGCCTCAATCGGATTAACTGTCGCAAAGATATGGCTTCTGAAAGATGAGACATTTTTCAAAAAAATCTACGAAATTCATCACTATCCTTGTTTCGGATGACTAACTTCAAAAGGTCGTATCTCCCTCAATACTACTCGGATTCCTTCATATGACCACTCATTTTAAAGCTCTTCAAATTCTGCACAATCTGATCCAAGAATCGCTTGAATCGGATAAACTTGCATAGAGATATGGCTCCTGAAAGATGAGATGTTTTTCCCCAAAAAAAATTGCCCTAATTCTAGGGTTTCACACAAAAATCCCCACTTTGCCAAAATCGTTGCTCTGATACCACTTGTTGCATAACTTTTATTATTAAACATGAACCATTCACCAATATGCAGAAATATCAAATCATTCATCCACAATACATTATCCACAATAACAATCCACAAATGAGAGAGAGATAGATAATACCCTTAAGGTAGGGCAACACCAATAATAATCCTTAAGGAAGGAATAACTCCACAAGATCTCCCAAGATGAGAGGCCACTTCAGTGGGCACGACGATTACATAAGATTCTTCTTCAATGATATGAATCCTTACAATGACAAATATCTCTTCTTTATATATCCATATTCTTATTCTACTTTGGAGAGCCTACTACTAATATTATATTATATTAAAATATAATATAATATTATAATACAATCAACCTTGGGTTATGTGTGGCCCATGCCAACCCTTATACAATATAATAATATATCCCCAAATATCTATTCCTAGGTACCCTACCATGCCACCCTCCTTACAAATGTTTCATCCTCGAAACATATGAAGAAACTTGATAGTATGATTTGCTAAGCAATGTTAGCAATTGGTACCAATCTCGATCATCCATCCATCCAAGTGAAACCCGATGATGTTGGTACGCCATTTTGTTACTTGAGTATCCAAATCGCTTCGTTGGCTCCACGCTTCTACTGCTGTATTTTGATAACTTGAATGATGGGTCCACTTGTTCCTTGATGTTGATGAACCATGCTGAAAACCATGATCACTATGCTTTCTTTGCCAAACACTGCCATAGTTGGTGCCCTGCTGATTACATGTAGAACCATAATATTGTTGCCTTGAACCATGCCTCCAATATTGTTTTCGCTCATGGTGGTGTGGATGGCGATATGGTGCAACCTTTACTTGATGTTCTACCTTCTTTGACTTTTCAACCTTTGGCTCCATTGTTTTAAATTCTTCTACACCTTGTTCTTTCATGTTCTCTTTGTTTGGTGTGTCCTTGTGCTCTTCTATCAAATCTTCCTTGGACTCTATTGCTCTATCACCTTCTTGGATTCTTTTCATGTTCTTCAATTTGTTCTTCTACAACCACTTCTTGATTTTCCTTGTATCCTTGCTCCTCAAGAGAAATATCCCTCAATGTTATTTCCACTGAATTAGTTACTGCTACTTCTTCCATGGACTCTGTTGCTACTATCGCCTTCTTGGATTCTATTTCATGTTCTTCAATTTGTTCTTCTACAACCGCTTCTTGATTTTCCTTGGATCCTTGCTCCTTAAGCTGAGAAATATCCTACAATGTTATCTTCTTTTTCCTATACCATAACTTCATAAACTTCTTTTGCACATTAATGTTAATAGTACCCAAAGAATCTAACCAAGGATAACCAAGAACAATATCCTCATCATCCATCTCAATAGCATAGAAATCTGAATGTAAAACATATTTATCCATGGTGATCTTCAAATCTTCAAAAATCTGAACATTCTCACCCTCTAGCTGTATGTCCTTAATTTTTGTTGCTTGAACTTGCAACTTCTTAGCCAAAGCAATATTAATAAAATTATATCTGCTACCAGGGTCAATGGAAATAATAACCTGCTCCTTTTGAATGCTTCCATGAACCCTGCAAAATAGACTTTTTAGATTTAAACAAATTCCTTTGTCCATTTTCTAATTTATCTTCCACCAAAGGTATGGTTTCCTCTGTCTACATACTGACATATTTTTTATCTTCCCTGACCTTTTCCTCTTTCTTCTTGAGTAATTTTATTTATTTTTCATAGTCGTCGATCAAATCCATTAGGTGATCTACATAATATGGGTCCCATTTACTCAAGAATGCATGCTCTATTTCATCCCAAGTGTATTCATTATTCCTTTCTTGACAAAAATTTATCCACCAAAACAAAGCTTTCCCTTGAAAAGATAGATTAAGGAAGGATTTCCCCATAAGGACTATTACGATGTCGATAGATTAAAATTTTTCCACCATTCCATAGCATCAATATCATCTTCTCCAAAAAAAATTTGGAGTGCCATTGTTCATGCCCTAATGCAACTAGGGTTTTTGATAATAATATATCATGCCCTAATGCAAACTAGGGTTTTATGGAAATAAATATCTTCCCACCAAGTTGAAGCTAAAAATCCCATAGACAACTAGATCTGCAATTTTTCTTCCAAACAAAATAAAGTGCAACTGATTTGCTTACCCGAACTAAACAAATTGTCTTTTGAAAAATTCATGACTTGAAAATTCGTCACTTCCCTTGTTCCAGATGGCTGACTTCAAAAGGTCGTATCTCCCTCAATACTACTCGGATTCCTTCATATGACCACTCATTTTAAAGCTCTTCAAATTCTGCACAATCTGATCCAAGAATCGCCTCAATCGGATTAACTGTCGCAAAGATATGGCTTCGAAAGATGAGACATTTTTCCAAAAAAATCTCGAAATTCGTCACTATCCTTGTTTCGGATGACTAACTTCAAAAGGTCGTATCTCCCTCAATACTACTCAGATTCCTTCATATGACCACTCATTTTAAAGCTCTTCAAATTCTGCACAATCTGATCCAAGAATCGCTTGAATCGGATAAACTTGCACAGAGATATGGCTCCTGAAAGATGAGATGTTTTTCCAAAAAAAAAATTGCCCTAATTCTAGGGTTTCACACAAAAATCCCCACTTTGCCAAAATCGTTGCTCTGATACCACTTGTTGCATAACTTTTATTATTAAACATGAACCATTCACCAATATGCAGAAATATCAAATCATTCATCCACAATACATTATCCACAATAACAATCCACAAATGAGAGAGAGATAGATAATACCCTTAAGGTAGGGCAACACCAATAATAATCCTTAAGGAAGGAATAACTCCACAAGATCTCCCAAGATGAGAGGCCACTTCAGTGGGCACGATGATTACATAAGATTCTTCTTCAATGATATGAATCCCTTACAATGACAAATATCTCTTCTTTATATATCCATATTCTTATTCTACTTTGGAGAGCCTACTACTAATATTATATTATATTAAAATATAATATAATATTATAATACAATCAACCTTGGGTTATGTGTGGCCCATGCCAACCCTTATACAATATAATAATATATCCCCAAATATCTATTCCTAGGTACCCTACCATGCCACCCTCCTTACAAATGTTTCATCCTCGAAACATATGAAGAAATCTGATAGTATGATTTGCTAAGCAATGTTAGCAATTGGTACCAATCTCGATCATCCATCCATCCAAGTGAAACTCGATGATGCTGGTACGCCATTTTGTTACTTGAGTATCCAAATCTGCTTCGTTGGCTCCACGCTTTTGCTACTGTATTTTGATAACTTGAATGATGGGTCCACTTGTTCCTTGATGTTGATGAACCATGCTGAAAACCATGATCACTATGCTTTCTTTGCCAAACACTGCCATAGTTGGTGCCCTTTTGATTCCATGTAGAACCATAATATTGTTGCCTTGAACCATGCCTCCAATATTGTTTTCGCTCATGGTGGTGTGGATGGCGATATGGTGCAACCTTTACTTGATGTTCTACCTTCTTTGACTTTTCAACCTTTGGCTTCATTGTTTTAAATTCTTCTACACCTTGTTCTTTCATGTTATCTTTGTTTGGTGTGTCCTTGTGCTCTTCTATCAAAGCTTCCTTGGACTCTATTGCTGCTATCGCCTTCTTGGATTCTGTTTCATGTTCTTCAATTTGTTCTTCTACAACCACTTCTTGATTTTCCTTGTATCCTTGCTCCTCAAGCTGAGAAATATCCTGCAATGTTATTTCCATTGAATTAGTTACTGCTACTTCTTTCATGGACTCTGTTGCTACTATCGCCTTCTTGGATTCTGTTTCATGTTCTTCAATTTGTTCTTCTACAACCGCTTCTTGATTTTCCTTGTATCCTTGCTCCTCAAGCTGAGAAATATCCTGCAATGTTATCTTCTTTTTTCTGTACCATAACTTCATAAACTTCTTTTGCACATTAATGTTAATAGTACCCAAAGAATCTAACCAAGGATAACCAAGAACAATATCCTCATCATCCATCTCAATAGCATAGAAATCTGAATGTAAAACATATTTATCCATGGTGATCTTCAAATCTTCAAAAATCTGAACATTCTCACCCTCTAGCTGTATGTCCTTAATTTTTGTTGCTTGAACTTGCAACTTCTTAGCCAAAGCAATATTAATAAAATTATATCTGCTACCGGGGTCAATGGAAATAATAACCTGTTCCTTTTGAATGCTTCCATGAACCTGCAAAATAGACTTTTTAGATTTAAACAAATTCCTTTGTCCATTTTCTAATTTATCTTCCACCAAAGGTATGGTTTCCTCTGTCTGCATACTGACATCTTTTTTATCTTCCTTGACCTTTTCCTCTTTCTTCTTGAGTAATTTTATTTCTTTTTCATAGTCTCGTTCTTGAAACTCCCCCTCCCCCCTTTTTTTCCCTTGCTCTTCATTCGATGAAATCCACTAGGTTATCTACATAATATGGGTCCCATTTACTCAAGAATGCATGCTCTATTTCATCCCAAGTGTATTCATTATTCCTTTCTTTACAAAAATTTATCCACCAAGACAAAGCTTTCCCTTGAAGAGATATACCAAGCAAGGATTTCCCCATAAGGACATTACGATATCGAGAGAAAAAGTTTTTCCACCATTCCCTAGCATCAATATCATCTTCTCCAGAAAAAATGTTGGAGTACCATTGTTCATGCCCTAATGCTACTAGGGCTTTTGAAAAAAGCCCAAAAGTTTTATGGAAAAAAAAATATCTTCCCACCAAGTTGAAGCTAAAAATCCCATAGACAACTACATCTGCAATTTTTCTTCCAAACAAAATAAAGTGCAACTGATTTGCTTACCCGAACTAAACAAATTGTCTTTTGAAAAATTCATGACTTGAAAATTCGTCACTTCCCTTGTTCCAGATGGCTGACTTCAGAAGGTCGTATCTCCCTCAATACTACTTGGATTCCTTCATATGACCACTCATTTTAAAGCTCTTCAAATTCTGCACAATCTGATCCAAGAATCGCCTCAATCGGATTAACTGTCGCAAAGATATGGCTTCTGAAAGATGAGACGTTTTCCAAAAAAATCTACGAAATTCGTCACTATCCTTGTTTCGGATGACTAACTTCAAAAGGTCGTATCTCCCTCAATACTGCTCAGATTCCTTCATATGACCACTCATTTTAAAGCTCTTCAAATTCTGCACAATCTGATCCAAGAATCGCTTGAATCGGATAAACTTGCGCAGAGATATGGCTCCTGAAAGATGAGATGTTTTTCCCCCCCCCAAAAAAAAAATTGCCCTAATTCTAGGGTTTCACACAAAAATCCCCACTTTGCCAAAATCGTTGCTCTGATACCACTTGTTGCATAACTTTATTATTATTAAACATGAACCATTCACCAATATGCAGAAATATCAAATCATTCATCCACAATACATTATCCACAATAACAATCCACAAATGAGAGAGAGATAGATAATACCCTTAAGGTAGGGCAACACCAATAATAATCCTTAAGGAAGGAATAACTCCACAAGATCTCCCAAGATGAGAGGCCACTTCGTGGGCACGACGATTACATAAGATTCTTCTTCAATGATATCCATTCCTTACAATGACAAATATCTCTTCTTTATATATCCATATTCTTATTCTACTTTGGAGAGCCTACTACTAATATTATATTATATTAAAATATAATATAATATTATAATACAATCAACCTTGGGTTATGTGTGGCCCATGCCAACCCTTATACAATATAATAATATATCCCCAAATATCTATTCCTAGGTACCCTACCAGGAATCTTCATCTTCTTTCTCTTCATTTGTGTCAAGTAGCAAGTTGACACACATCTCTATAGCCTCTAAAATGCAAGTATCCATTTATGTTGCTTATTTTTCTTTAGGAATCATTTCTTCCTTATAAAATTCTGAAACAAAGCCTCCTGATACAAATATAGGTCCTTGTGTACTTATTTTTGATTTCCCTTCTTCATAACCAAGCCCTATCTTTATAAATGGATCTCGTTGTAAATCCAAAAAATTATCTAGAGTTTTTAAATTCCTTTAAAATCGTGCTAAATCATTTATGTAGGTCCCCAAAATTTTTTGATCTTCTTCTTCCAATTGATTATATCTTTCTTTTATCTCCTTCAATTTCTCAAAAATAATGATGCCAAGCTCTTTTGTTTCTTGAAGCTCTTTTTCCAAATATTGAATGTGTTTATTAAGCATCATATTGACCTTTTCATTTTCATTAACCTTATTTTCAAGCCTCTTGATTTTCTTTTCCAACATCCTAATTTTATTTTCCTATTTTGTGGAATCCTCTTCTTCATCATCACTGCTATTGGAATTGTCACTAGAACTGCTGCTAGAACTATTACTGGAACTGGTGCTTTCTTTTTCAACAAATAAACTTTCCTTTTTGAAATTGTTGTAGCATGTGCAATCATCATCTATATGCCCAAAATATTCGTATATGAAGCATTTTAGTATCCTTAGAACCTTCTTGTACCTGTTTTCTTGCTCAATGGCTATGGCAGGCTCTTAATGTATTTCTTCAATAGATATATCCTCTTCTTTAACTTCAATACCTAGGAATATGTGTTCTTGCCTTTATTCACTTATTCCAAAGAATGTACATTCTTCTTCATCTGACTGGTTTCTATCACTGTGATCTGAGCTATCGCTTGCATCTACAATGTAGTAATATTTCTTTGCCTTACGAGAAATTTTCTTCTTCTCATACCCGTTTTGCTTGTATTAGTCATCTTTGTCATGCTTATGCTTTCCATATTATTTTCTTCTATGACCCTATTTTTCATCATCACTATTTTCTTCATGTGGACACTTGTATGCATATTGATAACGATCACCACACTTGTGGCATCTGAATTTCCTTATATCCCTAAAATTCCTTGACTCCGTATTCATTTTGATGAAGTTAGCTTCCTCATAATTATCTACAACTCTATCTATTTTTGGAACTTTCCATTTATCTTTTTTTGAAGCCTTGAATGCAATCTCTTTTATTGGAATCTGATGCTTACTTACCCTCATCTCATAAGATGTGAGAGTTCCTTGTAATTCTTCCATTGTTAGCTTGTTGATATCCATTGTTTCTTCTATTGCTGAAACCTTAGCATCATATTTCATGGGAAGTGATCTCAAAACCTTTTGAGTAACTTTTGATTCTTTCATCTCAAATCCTAGACCTCTCATGGTGTTAGTAATCTCATCAACTTGAAGTAAAAACCTTGCAATATCTTCAGAATATTTCATTTTCAATTCCTCAAATATTTTTCTATGAGTTTGTAGTTTTGCCAACTTTACCTTGGAATATCCTTCATAAGTATTCCAAAACTTGGTCCACATCTCATTAGCTGAATTACCTACCATAACATTTGCAAAATATGTCTCTCGTAGCCCACTCAAAATACAATTAATTGCTCTTGCATTTATTTCAACCAATTTCCTGATAGTCTTATCTACCTCAAAATCACCTTCAACCCTATACTATTTTTCAACCATTTGCCATACTTCATATCCTTGTGATATCAAGTAGTTATTCATTCTCATGCTCTAGAAAGCATAATTGTTACCATCAAACAATGAAGCCTTATTTGTAGATGATCCATTATGTGAAGCCATTTGTGTTCTTGTAGAATCTTCCCTCAAGATGTTAGATTTTTCGAAGGAACCTGCTCTGAAACCAATTGAAGAACATAAGCTTATACTGAGAGCGGAGTGAACAGTATAAGATCATTTTTTACTTTCTTTCCAAACCAATATCAATTAATGTCCTTAATTGCAATAACCAAATATAGCAGTGTGCATTAATAACTCATATAGTAATAGTAAGCCAGAGCACAAGTCACCACACACAATTGAGACAATATTTAACGTGGTTCCCCAAATATGGGGTACTCCACAAGATAATCTCCTTATAATATTTTACACAAAAATAAGGATTCTTATCCAATACAATGATTTCTTTGATCTGCTCAAAGCTAGGCAATAATAAGCTCACACAAAACTTGTCCAAATCTACATAACAAGCTCACACAGAACTTGTCCAAATTTCTTTGATCTGCTCAAAGCTAGGCAATAACAAGCTCACATAGAACTTGTCCAAATCTGCATAACAAGCTCACATAGAACTTGTCCAAAATTGCTCAACAAGCTCACACATAACTTGTCCAAATCTGCTCAACAAGCTCACACAGAACTTGCTCAAATATGCTCCAACAAGCTCACTAAGAACTTGTCCAAATATGCTCTAGCAAGCTCACCAAGAACTTGCCCAAATCTGCTCCAAAAATCTCACTAAGAACTTGTCCAAATCTGCTCAAGCAAGCTCACCAAGAACTTGCTCAAATCTACTCCAACAAGCTCACTAAGAACTTGTCCAAATCTGCTCAACAAGCTCACCAAGAACTTGTCCAAAACTGCTCTAGCAAGCTCACCAAGAACTTGCTCAACTTTGCTCAATAGGCTCACTCAGAACCTCATCAAAATCTGTCCCAAATCTGTCCACAAATTTGTCTAAAACTGTCCACAAATCTGTCTAAAACTACCCATAAATCTGTCCCAAAAAATATCCACAAAGCCTTCTCAAAGGATCAATCAATCATTCTAAAGTAGTACTCAAATCTCATCCACAAATCTATGAAGGCAAGGCTCAAATATGAACTCAACAATGAATGGCAATGCACTCTACAATGGATGACAACAATGATCCACAATGATCTCAACTCAAATCAACTCAAATCAATCTCAACTCAAGTCAACTCATAGAAGCATAAAGAGAATTGTTAGAAACTCAATATGTTCTAAGCTCAATCTCAACTAAAATCAAAATTATAGAATAGTTTGTTTCATGGGACTTGAGCAATCACCTCACACAATCACTTGACTAGGCTCAATCAACTCAACTCAACCAATCACCACAAGGGACAACTCTTTCTCACAAAATCCTAGTCCAAGCATGTATCAACCAAATAAAATGTTTCCAACAATGCTCAACCACAAATCTCACATAACAATGATACTCATGTTCTTTTCAAGTTATTTACATAACCAATGGGTTTCAACAACTATGCTTATAAAACAAGGTTTAAACACAACTCTCAAACCAAAAAACCTTGAAGCATTCAACCAACCACTTTCGAAAAGGAAACCACAATCAATCCTTTTCACTCCAATGATACTTCAAAAATCAACCACCATAAAAAATCAATATGAGAATGTGTCCATACCTTTTTGATGCCAAGAATTTGTCCACAAAATCTGCCACACTAAACACAACTTTCATTTCCAATCTCAATAAGGGTTAGTGGGCTTCAAATAATAATCACAAGATAAAGCATAACTCAATTTACACATTTTACCTCCAACTTAATAAACACATCCACCAAAGTCCTTTTAAAAAAACCATTATAAAAAATAATAATAAATAAACCTCTCAAAAATTATTTTATAACAACTCCTTATTTCTCCTAAATATTAATTCTCAATTTCATGAACATCAAATTAAATCAACAACTCATCCACCTTTGAAATAATAATCACAACCCTTATAAAAACAAATTTTAATTAAAAACTTTAATTATTCCTAACCACCTTATAACTCCAACTTAGGGCTTAACAAAAATAATTAGAGCAAAAATGTATTTACCTCCTCAAGGGGATTCGAACCCCGACTTGCCCACACCACAAGTACCTTAGCCATGGCTAAGGTTACCACACGAGATAGCCGCTCATTCGAAAGGGAAAGACACAACATGCCTTAAAATATTTCCTCCCTTTCTGTAAATCAAAAGTGCTTCGAGCGCTTTTCTTCCAATGCCTTCTAAACGTAGTCAAGGGGATTCAAAACCTTGATGTTTGTGCTGTCAAACACCTTAGCCAAAAGCCAACTGCCAATGCGCCACTCTGCCCACGATGACTTTGGACTTCGACCAACCTTTGTTTATTCGTTGCTTCTGCTTTCTAAAAGATTTTCGCACGAGCTCAATTCAGATGCTTAGCCAATGATTATCAACCACGAGCAAGAATCAGTTTATTATCCTTAGGTATCCCCTTTATATAACCTCCTTATTATTTTTGATGACATCAGCAAAAATCTTGCATATTTAATTTTAAATAATTAAAATTTAAACTAAATATTAAAAATTAAATATCTCCATCACCGGGGCACCTTTTTCAACGAAACAAAAGGCCAAATTGGGTTTTAAGAAAAACCCAGTTCAAATCTACCATCCATGGTTTTAAATAAAACCTTTTATTTTGCTTGCCTTGGTTTTCACAAAAACCGTGTATTTATCCATGCTTTCCAAAATATCATTTGACCACCAAAACTCAATGTGATCCATGTGACATCAATGATCCATGTGACATCAATGACAACATAAAATAGCTCAAATTTCCAATAATATATGCATAAATGCTAAGTTATTGTAGTACCACTATGTGATCATGATGTAATATGAGCAAAGCCCATTTCAATCCCATATAATTGATTTAAAATTTTAAAAGAATGGTTCAACCTTTTTAAATGTTTTTTATTATATTTATTTCGTATAGATACAAATTTTAAATTTATAATTAGTTAGAGTAAATGCCTTTTTATGGAAAACTTCTTTCAAAATATAAAATAATTATTTTACAATTTTATTGTTTTGTATTGTTATATCTATTTAAAATTATAAGTAAAGCCTTCATTTTTTTAATGCATTTAACTTTATAATATATAATTAAAAAAAATTATATTATTTATTTCTTATGAAGTTCTAAAAATTTTGGTTATAAGTTTATATTCATAAATATAAATTCATATATTGAAATAAGATTAGGAAGAGTTTAAAATTTTTAATTTAAAATTGGTTATATGAGATTGAAACATGCCTCACCTGTCAATATTGAATCACCATGGAATTCCAACAATGCTATGGAAATTATTAATATATCACTTGACAATATTTATACTATGGTTATTAAATGGCAGGAGCTTTGTAGTGAGTTTCATAACACTTGGGAAAATATTTTGCTTGTCATTTTGAAAGTTGGCTCTAGTAGAAGGCAAGCCAGTTGAAAGAGAAAGGATGAAAAGATAAGAGCACCATTTATTTTATCATCTACAGTGGGTATTTATTATGTGCAAAAGTGCTTCATGAGAATCCAACTACTATAGTCATATAATAATTTTGATCAACAACAAGCAATATTTTGAGAAGATGAGAGATCAAAAAATACTCCCAAAAATTTGTAAATCATTGATCATATTCATCCAATGGTAGGCACTAAATTTTATGGAAATATGGATTGTGAAGAAGGAAAGATAGCACAAATATTAGATCTCACTTCATCAAGCGACGAGCATTGGCCTAGGGAAAACAAGCTGAGAGAGGTCCATTGTTGATCCTGAGGTAGATGGAAAATTTGATGGCTCACATAGGTTCAAAGAGAATGTTGGAGCACTCAAATTACAAAAGTTTTATGAATCATATTATTCAATATCGATGGCACACACCATTTTAAGGATGACTAGGTAAAAAAATTAGCAAACCAAAGTTTTACTAACCATTTGATTCAAGATCAATGACCCACATAATTTCAAGAGGATTTAATGGAGATTGATGAGGCAAAGTTTTATGGACTATCCAATCTAAGATCAACGATCCACACTATTTCAAGGAACCTCTGATGGAATTTACCAATCCAAAACTTCATAGAATGTCCAATTCAAGATCAAAGACCAACAATATTTTAGGATGTTTTTGATGAAAATTGTTGCAAAAATGCTTTGCAGACTGTCTGATCATAAATCAACTACTTACACTATTTAGATGAGGCCCTAAGGAATATTAGCAAGGCAAAAATCTGTGGATTGTCTGATCCAAGATCAACAACCTATGCTATTTCAATGAGGTATCAAGGGAAACTAGCACAACAAAGCTCCACAGATAGTGCAATCCCAAATCAATGACTCTTGCTATTTTAGAATATTGTTAGTGAAGTTGCCAAAAGATAAAATCTACTATTAGCCAAGCTTGAGACATGTGACAAATGCACCAATGATATACAAAACAAGTAAGAAAATGATCTATTAAGGAGTGCATCTAGGGAATATTATCCATATAGATTGGGCATGAAGTAGATCCAATGGTATGTGGAGGTTCAAGAGAAGAAGTTAAGGCATTTCAAATAGAAAATTCTATGAACCATTATATCATAGTAATCCATGACCATGATTTTATAAGAAAATTAATATATATTTATAATAAAAAACCTAAAATCAAGTCTGCAAACCCAGATGAAATTTGGATAAGTTTTTTCAACCATCCAATGAAAAGACTGTATGACTTGGTAGATCTCAAGGTTGAAAAATGTGACAATAGCGATCAATTAGAGTTTCTCTTTTAGCTTCCATAACAAGATACCTTCAGGAATTTTATTGTAGGTAACATCTTCGAACAACCTCCCAAGAAGATTAGTTGAACTCATAGAATTAACAATTACAAAAGATCTCCAAGCTCACCTACCAACTCTACTTGGGTATAGTGGTCCACTGGAGCAATTGGCATCTTAAAGACGGTAGCGATGGAAGCCACAATGGGAAAAACCTTGAGCCTAGTAACATTTGTTGCAAAGGGTTCCCATGCTTGGTCATTGAGAATCCTTAGGAAGGTTAGTTAACAATAGTGGTGGAAGCTCCACATCTAAAGGCCTAGAAACCTTCAATATTAATGATTCTAAATCAAGAGACCTTAGGACAAGAAACAAACTAAATGTAGGTAGAGCCTCAACATTCAACAAAAGAGGCATTTTTATTCTTGGTACAAAATTGGAGGGAAAAACTCCTTAATTTTGGATTATAAATAGTAGATCACTATTCATTATAAGGAAATAGAAGTAGCCTACTCGTGCCTAGTACCTAATCTTGTACATATTTCCTTTCATTTTATTTTGTATATCAGTCTAGAATCAAGCCTTGAGTCATTTTATAATAGCATTCAAGCGTATTTTGTTCTAGAATTTATGTATAAAATATTGTAACATATATAAGAAAATATGACTAATCTTGCTCTACCCTATTTCTTGTTTGTATAAGTTTACATTAGCATTGTGTTGGATAATAATTGTGTTCAATTTTATAGCTACTAGCAAATGATGCATGTGTTTATTCATTCCACTGATATACAAAATAATATCTTGATCTTGGTGCATCACCTTCATTAGCATAGGATTTAATTTTTTCTTATATCTTTTCCATTTTCTTTTGGTTTATGAAGATAGTTTAAGTAGGTGAATGTTAAAGATCACATCTTCTAAGGAGTTGACCTTGTAAAAATTCCTAGAGGTTGTCTTATGAGTCGCATCCCATGCTCTCAGGATTCTAGCTATGTTGCTCTATATGAGGTATAAGGGTTGGGTACATTTGGACATTGCAATGGTTGGCCATAGCATTTTGATTGGACAATAGATTAATGGTATGCCTAGTGGGACATCAACAATATTTTGTCCTGATTAGCATTCCAAGATTATAGAGAAGATCTTAGTTTCACTTGTATATTGAAGCACAAGAGTATTCACTTGGTGATTCTAAGAACAAAGGACCCAAGAATTATGTGTGCAAGATCTACCACTAGGTCCTTTACAACTATAAATACTCAAGCATTAGTGTAGCCCCCTAACCTTATTCCAAGAAGGGGAGGTCAACATGTAAATATGACCATGCAACCTAATCAACTTCCAAGAGGATACCCATCCTAGAATGATAGAGATACCTTACTTCCACCTATTCCTCCTACTACATGGGACCCGATCATAACTTCAACCCTCAATTCATTTCCCTACTTTATCATAGAGCACCTACATCATATGATTAGCCTATGCATCATGCACAAAATTGAAGAATATAATGTAGCTCTAAGATTGTTGGCAATGCCTTTCAATGGAAAATCCTAGGAATAGTACACAAGTCTTACTTTGCATTCGATCGGGAGTTAGGACCAACTCGCTAACTTGTTGATTAATATATTGGGAGAAAAGTAGATGGAATATCTCTCCTAGAGTAGTTGATAACCATAAAAAGAGAATGTATGGAGACAACAAATGACTTCAATATTAGATTTCATAAAATATGGCATATGATCCTTGAGGAAATTTGCCCCCTCTTTATTTATTATTTGAAAGCTATCAACTCAGATTCTAGAAATACCCATGATTATCAAGTCTAGGTGAAAAATTCCTTGCTAGTGGCCTATGGGATAGCTATTCAAGCCAAGAATGACCTCATTAAGATAGGAAGGCTAGTTCCTAAACCTCTTATGTTGCTTTTTTCAAACATCCAACCTACATATTAGCCCTATCTACTTATACAACCTACAACCTTTGATCCTACTCTAGCTATGAACCCATTCATAGTTCCAACTTCTCTCCTTGCTCTTGAATGTATCACTATAGTTCCCTACTCCTTTGAGCTATATGAAATAATAAATTTGCTTAGAATAGTCTCTAACAAGGTCATAGCCCTTAGGAGACAACATAATTCTCAAATTTTTTAGTACCAATAACAAAAAAACCCTAGATCACCCTTCCAACAAAATGGTCAAAACCATAGGTCTCCTCAAAATGGTTACGAGAATCACAATTTCCACCCTAATAAGAATACATGACAACCATCATGCTTGAGTCAATATATTATACCTATGAAACTACCATTACAACAAATTCCACAAACCTTGTTAGGGATATAGTGACCTTAGAATAATTATGTGGAAAGATCAGGTGCATGGTACTGCTTGAACATTTATCCTCCTTGTGTTTACCTTAAAGGTAATCAACAAAAAACTATTCAAGCACCACTAAATTAATATACATATATTTATTTCCTAAGAATGATTGCATATATACAAACTCTATTACAAAACCCCCTCCTAGGCACAAGTACTTGCCCTCTAGAGCAAACATTGGTAACTTGGGATGAGGAGGTGTATGCTATATCTAATGGGGTCAAAATTTTTATCCTTGATAGACCATAAGCTCAATTGGAATATATGACAAAAGCCAAGAGGAAAGCATGAGAGGAACAAGAAAAAATTAGTCAAATGGGTCTTAATGCACAAATTAGGCCACCAAATACTAGGAAAAATATCTTCCCTATGGTTACAACCCAACATGTGTAGAACACTCCTAGAATTGCTAAGAGAAACCCTTATGAAATACCTAGGCAACAAGAATTAACCCTAGTACAAGCTATTGCTCCCCAACCACCTTTAATAGATAAACATTGATCCCAATTAGAACCTAACACTACTCAAAGGATTCACTCTCTAGAGTCATTTAATGTAGTAGACAACTTAAAGAAGTCTACTATAGTGAATAACACAAGCTTATACTGAGAGGGGGGGTGAACAATATAAGACCACTTTTTACTTTTCTTTCCCATTCAATATTATGAAATGTATAGATAGCAATATCAACAACAGTAATCAAAGCAATGCATAAATCACCACACACAATAGAGACACCAATTTTATATGGTTCACCCATAGAGAAAATATTTCACTACAATTTTCTCAATCAATATCTTGGGAATCATTTTCCTATTACAATGTTTATGGATCTCTGTCCAAAGGAGACACCAATCCCCTAATCAAGTTCATGGATCTCTATCCACAAAACTCCTTTTTCCTTAGCTCTGACTAGTGATCTTCTAGAAGAACTATTACCCCCACTACTCTGGCTAATGGATATCTATCCATTGAAGACACCTGTCCTCACTGCCCTAGATAATGGATATCTATCCACTAGATACTGTCGTCCTCTATACTTTATCATGTTAAAAGCTCTATTTCAAATCCACACTAAAAATAGTCCTTCAGTCTAGCACAAATTTGCTCAATCTTTGTCTCTGGTTTGGCATAAACCTATCCTCAAATATGCACCAAACTCTATCCTTGAATATGTACTAAACATAGTATTTTGGTCTAGCACAAATATGTCCTCAATCTCTGTACTCAAGCCTTAACACAAAGCTTGACTCAATCTCAAATCAAATCTGTTGGATCTGCACCAAACCTTAACTCAAGGTTTGAACAAATCAATCAATCAAATATGCATTCAAGTCTTCTCAAAGACTTGTCTCAAATCTGCCTTGTAAGCTTCCACAAAAGCTCACACCAATCTGTCCACAAGTTCTCTCTAGAACTTGTCAAATCTGCTCAATAAGTCTCACTAGAACTTATCCAAATCTGCTCTCAATCTGTATTGTAAGCTTCCACAAAAGCTCACCCAAATATGTCCACAAGTCTTCTCAAATATTTGCCTCAAATATGTTCAACAAGTCCACTCTAGAACTTGTCCAATCTCATAGAAACATAAAGAGAATTTTTAGAGACTCAATATGCTTTGCATTCATCACAATGCTCAATCACTTTCAATAACTCTAAGAAAAATACAAAGAATTGTTAGAGACTCAATATGCTTCACATTCATCTTAATACTCAATCACTCTTCTATCACATAAACATATAAAGAATTGTTATAGACTCAATATGTTTCACACTCATCAACACTCAACCTATTTCTCAAATCAATTTAGAATATAGAATAATTTATTTCACAGAACTTGAACAATCACTTCACACATTCACTTGACCAGGCTCAACCAACTCTACTCAACAAATCACTCAATGAAATAATCCTTCCTCACAAACCCTAGTCCAAGTATATGAATACTCACTCAAGTATTTCCAACAATGCTTTATCAACCAATCTCACATAACAATGATACTCATGTTCTTTCCAAACCCTAGTTCAAGTTCTTCACTCAATAACTCACTTCAACAATAATGCTTATAAGACAATCTTCACATAACAATGATACTCATTTTCTTTGCAAACCCTAGTTCAAGTTCTTCACTCAACTCAAACACTTCAACAAAAATGCTTAAGAAATAAGGTTTTATCAAAAACTCTTAATTCTAGAAAACCCTAAAGCATTAATTCAAAACACTCTCAATATTGCTAACCAAACAATCCTTTTCACTCCAACTTTCCATTCACAATTTTCAACAATCACTCACTAGGAAGAATATGCCCATACCTTTTTTTGGATGTAGAAGTGCCTCTAGAAAACCTGTCTCAATCACAATTTTCTTCTTTCCAATTCCAATGGTTAGACACAACAATATTACTTTAGCACTTTCCAAAAATATTCCTTGGACATAAAACAATCACAACTCAATTTATGCTTTATTGCTCCCTTTTAAAATAACACTCATCATACCATACATAAAGATAATTTCTTTGATACACCTTATAAACTCCAACTTAAAATAATATCCAACACCATGAAAATATCAACCAAACATATTTACAATCTTTTCAAAACATTTGATAAATCAACATTAAAAATCTAATTTTGCAAAAACCCTTATAACTCCTTTAGCAACCTTAGAAACAATTTAAAATATGCAAAAATTAATTTTTAAATGCCCAAACTATATTCCCAAAATTTTCGGTGCCCAAGATTAACGCATACATTTTTCTTCTCAAAAAGGGGTTTCGACGAGATTCGATCTGTCGTCTCCTCAAGCCTAAGCGCCTTAGTGCTTGGGAGTCCATCACATGGGCTACTAGTGCCCACATGAAGGAAGGAGGAGTTCCTTCCTCTTATGCCTCCACTCGCCATTAATTTCCCATGAACCTTGCATACTCTTTCTTCACTTTGGACACAGTACAATTCGTAAGGCTCACAATTCTTAAATCTTGCAATAATATTCGAAGGCATGGTAAGGTTTGGTAGGGTGGGAGTTCCCCCCTTATATATACGTTTTAATTTCTCCTCACGCCGGTTCTTTGTTATTTAAAATCAAATTTTGAATTTTAATTTTGATAACCCACCTTAGGGTTATTTAACCTTAGCTTAAATTAATTAATAATTAATAATTAATTTAAATAACTTTATAAGTTAAGTAAATTAACTAATAAACTAATTTAAATTAATTTATAACTAATTTTAAACTTCCTTTGCATAATATTATAAAATAATATTATAATATTATTTAATTGGTCTTTTTCTTGCACTTTGAACCTCATCTGACTTCCTGGAACTGGGTCTTGAAACTGAAACCAAAATGAATGCTGCCAACTGAAACTACCACTAACTGGTGCTGAAAGTTCGACATCAATGACCACTCACTCTTGACATCAATGACAACTTATCACTCAAAATTCCAACATATAGTTATGTGTTTCTAGGATGTTATCTATATGGTATAACTTATGAAATGCCTAGAAGAAGCACTAGATAGACAAAGGGTTTCAGGTAATTAGAAGGAACCTATAGTCCTTCAAGTGTTGGATCTCAAAGTAAGCAGACCCAAACCAATGCCATTTTACTTGACCTTAATCTATGGTGATAAGTTGAATCATAATTGTTTGATAGATTTTGTGTCAAGTACTTCAATTATACCTAGAAGGGTGGCAAAAACATTGGTATTAGTCTATGATCCTGTTAACCAAGGTGTAGTCAAGCTATATGGAACCCTTGTCTAGATATTTGGTTTGGTAAAAAACCTTCCTCTAACACTTCAAGCATGCCAAAATCTGATTGTCCATCTAGACAGTGGTTGTTGAACTCCCTACCACTTTTGGCATCTATCTATCAAGTGACTTCATTGCTAAGATAAGAGGGTATTTGTTCATGGATTAGGAACATATTCTTCTTAGAAATCAATATGGCACTAAGATTAATATCCCATCAAAACCCCTCCATATTCACCATGTGGATCATGTGCCTACGATCAAGCTGGACATTGAGTAGACCTATGTCATGAAAGGATGATAATATAGATCAAAAGAATATATTGATGATCTTCACTCTTTTTTTCTTGATGATTGGATGGATTAGCAGGTAGATAAAATATGGAATTCAAATCCTTATAAGGTCCTTGAGCAAATTGGTATGGGGACCTACGTATTTCAATAAGAAAATCTCCTTGTCTTGCAAATCATGAAGACATAATAGGAATCCATTGGATTGTGGAAGTTGTACTTCAATGGTGCCAAGATCAAGAAGGGAGCTACTACTAGTGTTTGTCTCATTTCACTTGAAGGAAAAAAATACTATAGGCATATAGACTATAGTTTAATTTCTCCAACAATGTTGTTGAATATGAGGCCTTTATGCTCGACCTCCAACTGATAGAGAAAATAGACATTAAGCTTCTATATATTTTTGGTGATAATAAGCTAGTGATAAAATGGGTAAGATCTCAATGTTTAGCAAAAAATATATTGATGAAGTATTATAGGCATAGGGTTTGGGATCTAATTTAAGCCTTCGATACCATAAAATTCAAAGTTATTTTGAGGACTCAAAATGTAAACCTCAAGATTCACATTGAATCGTTAGTTTAGAAAGGTATTATCTCCCTTTTGGATGTATATAATAAGCTCCTTTAAGAGTAAGAACATTTACAATTGCTCAAGCAATAGGATGATTTCACTTTTTTTGTGGTGTGGTTAGATCCTCCTATAGATGGTATAAGTTAGGTTATCATACCATTAATGGAGGTCAAAATCTAAATGCATGAGGTCATGAATCACACAAATAATTTCTATCATGATGACCAATTGGATCTCCAAATGTGCTATAGGCAATTCAAAAATATTGAGCTACCATTAAATGACAAGTGGAAGTAAATCAAGGCCACACTAGATATATTATCCAACCAATGAATCTTCATTTTTACACATAATTTCTAATTTTTTATTCATTCTTAAAAAAATTATTCTTCATGCTTTCATTTGAATCTAAGCCCCATGGATAAGGTGGTAATCCTTGAGTCCATTTTCTTCAACAAACAAGAAGACTCCTGTGAGTCACCAAAACTATAGTGAATTTCATTACACTAGGGAAAATATTTTGCCTTAGTCATTTTGTAAGTCAAATTTGGTAGAAGGAATGACAACTAGAAGATATGAGAGGAAATGATAAATGCCACATCAATTTTATCATCTATAACGAGCGTTGAGGATGCACAAAGGTGCTTCATGAGAATCCAACTACTATGCTCACTATCAAATCATTTTGATCAATGGAAGACATTATTTTAAGAAGACAGGAGACCAAAGAATGATTTCAAAAATTCATAAACCATTGATTATATTCATCCAATGGTAGGTTAATATGGATAGGTAAGGTTAAGGATTAAACAACACCAAGTTGAGTATTTACATTAAAAAACTGGCTATAAATAGCCAAATATATTGCCATTAAGATTGAATTACAATGCTAATCGAACCTATATTTAGAGGCCCAATTATTAATTATGAACCCTAAGGTTTCCATGTATAGATATTACAAGGATAAGAAATGGCCACATAGAACATCAAAGGTTTCCAAGTAGAAGAAACTAATGTAAATTAGCCCTATGAAATCTAATGAGTCTTGTTGTTGAAGACACCAATCGGGCTAAAAATCTAAAATGATAAAATACACTATGCCAATAGAGGGATAAAAAAACTCTAACAGGAGTACCAATGTGATACCTACTAATCATATACAAATAGGAATCAAAACTAGAATATGATTCAATAGATATGTCAAGACAAGTCTACCACAAAACTTACCTCAAAAAAATACACAAAACAACTACCACAATACTTGTTCTAATGCCAAAAGTTAAGAGTGTATTGTTCACAAAATATGATTTCTCAAACAAAGGAGCGTCGGATACAACAAAAAATGCACTACATGATATAAAAAGTTACTGAAAGTAGTTTTGGGCAACAAAAATTTCAAAGCATTAGATGTCAAAGTAGACCTTTATAAAATAGAAAACCAATACTTCTACTAGATACAACTCAAAAAGAGCTTTCCAATGACTATAATAAGGCTATGCTCATGTCTGAATGGAACCTCAATTTGTGAGAAAAATAAAAGGCTCTATGGTAGAAAAAATAAATATGCCCTTTTACAACTTAAAGTAGCAAGAATATTCCTAGAATCAATCAAACATACTTTTTGTTTTAAAAGTTAAACTTGGGCACCTATATTTTAAACACACATTACTATTACCATCAAATGTACCACATGTCTATCTAAGAATTAGCATAGCTACCATGTATAGAGGGATTTGAACATACGTCTTGATACCACCAATGGAAATTACATGACTATCTTGCATATGGGAGAATTTTTAGGTGGTACATGTAGAGGAAGGTCATGGAAATTGGAAACATAGCTTTAATAGGGACATAGGACCAAAATGTTGGAAGAAAGATTTGTCTATCCATGAAGAGGGAACATCTTTAGTCCCATAGAAGACATGATAGTAACACACAAAAAAGAGATGAGAGAGGCACAAAGCAATGTCAGTTACTTATTTTTATTCGATAGTGAAATGACACACAATTTGGTGTAGACTAGGGATAGAAAAAATTGGCTGAATCAAAATAAATCCAGTGAAAATATTTACCAATTGACATTGGCAACATACTAGCAATGGCTAATGATAGCCAAATATGTCTTAGTAGAACATGAAAAGGTCTTGCTTGTGGATTGTGAACAAGCAACACGATAGGAATTACACAACATATTTGGCAAAGAGCATCAACACATATACATGGAAAAACCCATGATAACAACAAGTCTAGGAAATGGGTGCTTCATTGGAAGTTGATAAAGGGTATCAAAATGCATCGCATGGTAGACTCATGAAAGATATCGCTATAATCATCTCAATGACAACCAAATGTGAGGTACAATAGAGAGTAGTATTCAGTAATTCAACCTTAGAACAAAAGATAGACCATTAGGTTGAAGGATCTAAAAGGATATATATCAGAGGTAAATTGAATTGCAAAAGATGATACAATAATTGAAAAGTGGTGCTTGGGCATAATGTAAATAGGATGGTTGTGATATTGTGCAAAATAAAAGACCGTAATTATATAAGCACTATTTCACTAGAGATGAGATAGTAGTAATGCGAGTGCCAAATGAATCCTCTTAGAAAATAGTAAGAAACAAGAAAATTGATTGAAACTAGATCAAGGGCTATAATTGGAAAAGATAATTATGGAAAATAAAAGGCTATAACTATAGTAGTTTTTAGGGAGGGATAATATCCAAGAGGAAAATCCTCCCTTCAAGGAGATCTTATAGGAGTGAACCACTCTGATACCAATATGATACAAAAAAACAAGGGAAAGGATTAAACAACACCAAGTTGAGTATTTACATTTAAAACTGGCTATAAATAGCCAAATACGCTATCATCGGGATCAAATTATAATGCTAATCGAACCTACACTTAAGGCCCAATTATTAATTATGAATCCTAAGGTGGCCACATACAGATATTACAAGGATAGGAAATTGAAGAACACAAGCTTATACTCGAGAGGGGGGTGAACAGTATAAGAGCACTTTTTACTTTTTCTCTCAAACCAATATATGCAATGTAAAGATAGCAATATCAACAACAGTAATCAAAGCAATGTACACAACACCACACACAATAGAGACACAACAATTTACGTGGTTCACCCAAATATGGCTACTTCCACGGAGAAAATATTTCACTAAATTTTCTCAATCAATCTCTTGGGAATCCTTCCCAATTACAATGTTTATGGACCTCTGTCCAAAGGAGACACCAATCCCCTAAATCAAGTTTGTGGATCTCTATCCATAGGAGAACTCCTTCTCCTCTGCTCTGGTTGGTGATCTTCTAGAAGACTCTGCCTCCACTGCACTGACTGGTGGATCTCTCTCCACTTGAAGACTCTTGTCCTCACTCAGAAGACCTATCCTCAATGTCCTGGCTGATGGATCTCTATCCACTGGAGACTCTGTCCTCTCTGCTCTGTCACCTCCAAAGCTCTGTCTCAATTCTGTACTAAACATAGTCCAGTCGGTCTAGCACAGTTCTTCTCAACTCTTGCACTAAACATAGTTCATTCGGTCTAGCACAAATCTGCTCAATCTCTATCTCTAGTCTGGCACAAACCTATCCTCAAATCTACACCAAACTCTACTCTCAAATCTGCACTAAACATAGTCCAGTCGGTCTAGCACAAATCTATCTTCAATCTCTATTCTCAAGCCCTAACTCAAGGCTTGACTCAACTCTATTGGATCTGCCCCAAACCTTAACTCAAGGTTTGAACAAATCAATCAACTCTGCTCTCAAGTCTTCTCAAAGACTTGTCTCAAATCTGCCTTGCAAGCTTCCTCAAAATCTCACACCAAACTATCCACAAGTCCTCTCTAGAACTTGCTCAAATATTCTCAATAGGTCCACACAGAACCTGCTCAAATCTGCTCAACAGGTCCACACAGAACCTATCCAAATATGCTCAACAGGTCCACACAACCTACTCAACTCTGCTCAATAGGTCCACACAAAACCTATCCAAATCTACTCAACAAGCTCACACAGAACTTGTCCAAATCTGCTCAACAAGCTCACACAGAACTTGTCCAAATATTCTCAACAAGCTCACACAAAACTTGTCCAAATATACTCAATTACTTTCTCAACTCAAATCAATCTCATAGAAGCATAAAGAGAATTTTTAGAGACTCAATATGTTCTATACTCAAAACTCAATCTCTTTCTCAACTCAATCTCATAGAAGCATAAAGAGAATTGTTAGAGACTCAATATGTTCTATTCTCACAAACTCAATCTCAACTCAAATTAGAATATAGAATAGTTTGTTTTATGGAACTTGAACAACCACTTCATACATCCACTTGACTAGGCCCAATCAACTCTACTCAACCAATCACTCAAGAAACAACTCTTGCTCATAAACCCTAGTCCAAGCATGTATCATCCAACTCAAAATATTTCCAACAATGCTCAACAACAAATCTCACATAACAATGATACTCATGATCTTTTCAAACCCTAGTTCAAGTTCTTTGCATAACAACTTACTTCAACAACCATGCTCATCAAACAATGTTTTAATCACAACTCTCAATTTCAGAAAACCTTGAAGCATTAACTCAAACACTTCACTCAACCAATGATCTCAACAACAATGCTAATAAAACAAGGTTTTAATCTCAACTCTCAAATCAGAAAACCTTGAAGCATTAACTCAACCACTTTCGAAAAGGAAACCCTAATTAAGTCCTTTTCACTCCAAACTTAATTTTCAATAAAACCAATCAATCAACTCAACCAAAGAAGAATTTGCCCATACCTTTTGAATGTCAAGGAGTTGATCTCACAAATCTGCCACACTCACAAATTTCTCTTTTCCAATCTCAATAAGGGTTAGAAGACTTCAATAAAAATCACAATGCAAAATACACCTTATTACTCCAACTTAATTTTAACATCCACCAAAGTCCTTTTAGAAGAAACCCTTATAAAAAATAATAGCCAACAAGTCTTAAAATAAATCTCAATTAAGCCTTTATTATAACTCCTTATACCTCCTAAAACATAACTCTCAAAACAACAATTTCCAAATTATAGAACTCAAATAATCATCAACACTTCACCTTCAAAAATCAATCACCACAACCTTTATTTAATAAAGTTTATTAAAAATTAATAAACTTTAGAACAACCTTATCACTCCAACCTTAGGGCATAAATCATAAAATTTTAATTAAAAAATCGTACCTGCCTCAAGGGGTTTCGACCCCATGACTTGCCCTCACCGTGAGTGCCTTAGCCATGGCTAAGGTTGCCACATGAGCTACACGCTCGTTCGCAAAGGGGGAAGCACCATGTGCTTCCTCTTTGCGCTTCTCCTTGCCCACGTTTAACAAAAATGTGCGCCTTGGGCGCTTCCACAACACTGCCACAAAAAACCACTTCACGAGAATCGAACGCACGACCTCCGTGCTCTCAACGCCTTTGCACTCTCCAAGCTGCCACTAGGCCACACTACCCAATGCGAATTGGGGGTGGTCTCTCTCCATGTTATCCTCTGCTTCCTTTGCCAAACGTTTTAAACCACACGAGCTCATTTTCGCATATGCCACACAAATTTCATTCGAGCAAGGATAATTAATGAACAACTTTGGGCATATATTTATATTGCCCTCCTCCTTTGTCTAGGACATCGGTGCTTTGATTTGAATGCATCACGTCGGTGCTCTAAGGCTTTGAAAGCCTTAGTAAAACCCAACCTTTGGGTTTTTAATCTCTAAAAACTTTGCGCTCGAATATATTTTAATTTTCTAAAACCCAACCTTAGGGTTTTAATCAAATGAACTTTATCCTTTAAAATCTAATTATATTATAATTAAAAATTATAATATTTAATTATATTTTTACCACTTTGGTAAATATTATAATAACAATTATAATATTTTTAACCTTCCAATGCTTCGGATGAATTGCTTCCATGGAGAAATAAAAACCTCTTTTTGACCCAATATTTTTGGGTGTAAAATAAAATATTTTAACCCATTATAAACTTCCATTAAACTTTGCACTCGAACTGAAGAAGAACTCTCACTGGCATCTTGACATCAATGACAACTTTGGCTTAGGGACTCAAAATGTCCAACAATCTCCCCCTTTGTCATTGATGGCAACCCACATTCTTTTTACTTGAAACCTGACCTTTCTTTTTCCTTCTGCTCCCCCTGGCTCAATGCTCTCTCAGATATCAAATCTCTCCCCAATACACAAATCTCTCCCCCTTTGACATCAATGGCAAAGGGTCACCTTTGGGGCTCGGGGCTAAGAATGAGCCTCTTAGCTTAGCCCCTCCCCCACCTCCTCATGAGGTGGTTAATTCTGGGGTGGGAGTATTTCTACTCCCGAAAGCATTGTTCTTTACCTTTATTATTTTCCCTTATTTTTTGAGTTTCCTGAATCCTCTGACTGTTTCTATCCAAGTCATCATCCCTATTCCTGTCATCATTCATGTTCTTGTTCCTATTCTTATTCACATCTAGGTTCCTGTTCTCATCCATGTTCCTATTCCTGTTCATGTTCATGTTCATGTTCATGTTCCTGTTCCTGTTCATACCTATTTCTGGAATGTCTGCTCTACACCACTTTGTTGTGTGACCATCATTATTGCACTTATAACACTTAATGATATTATTCCTTGGAGGTGCAAATATCTTAGGATTTCTCCTAGTGAAGTCATATCCTCTTCTTTCATGAACCCTGCAATTCATTGCCTTGTGACCAAACTGATTACATGAGTAGCAATACCCATGGAAAAATTATCCATTCCCATATTCCTATCTTTCATGTGTCCTGCATTGTGAAGCCATGTGCCCAAACCTGTGACATGAAAAACATCTTCCATTGAAGCTTCCTTGTTTTGACCTCATCGGTCTCCTATTTTGATTGTTGTTCCATCTGTATCTTCTTTGTGCATTGTTCCTATCTTTGTTGAACTCTCTATTGTCCAACTCTTCCTCTGATGTCTGACTTTCTCTTACATTGTCTTCTTCTGAAGTATCTTCATCTGAAGTTTCCTCTTCAGAACTTGAAGTTAACTCTCCTTCCTGTTTCTTTTGAGTTTGTTCAAAACCAAGACCTATTTTGTTTGTTGACCTTCTTTGTACCTTGACTATCTTATCCATAATATTTGAGCTATTCTTGAATCCTTTCATCTTGATCTTGGAGTCCTCTAAATATTCTTTTAGTAGTGCCACTTCTTGTGCTAACTTCTCACATTCCAAGATCTTTGCTTCTAACTTATCTTTGAACCTTTTTGCCTTAGCCTTTGATTTTTCTAAATCCTCTATGAGCAATCTTCTCTCTTCATCACATTCTTGAAACTGAATTTCAAGTTTAGAGTGTTGCTTTCTTACCTTCTTTACCATGTCAAGGGCATAGATAAGTTCTCCCTTGAGATCATAACCATTCTCTATTGAATAATCCTCTATTTGTTTGCCTTTGTCCACATCATTACTTTCTTTTGGCTTGTCTTCTATAGGATCACTTACTTCTTCTTCTAAAGCCATTAGAATATTTTCATCTGGTCCTTCAAGTGCATTCTCATATTCATCATCACTGAAACTATAACCATCCCTTGTACAATCATCTTCAAGATGTCCAAATTTACCACATCTAAAACACTTGAGAATAACTTGAGTCTTTTTCTTAACTGGTTCTTTTTCTTCAATCATAAATAGGACTTCATCTCTATCATTATCTGAAGAACTAGCATCACTATCATTTGAGTACTTACTTGCATTATCCGCATAGTAGCTCCTCTTTTGTCTTCGGAAGAACTTCCTTCCTTGTCTGCTTTGTCCATATTTGCTTTTCTTTTGGTGCCTGTGTCTTTCTGATTCCTTGTACCTGTGATCCTATTTTTCTTCACCATTGTTGTTCTTTGGCTCTTTACAATCTGTTGCAAAATGTCCATACTTTCCACAATTGAAACACTTAATAGATCTTAGATCTATGGGTCTTCTGGAACCTTTATCTCTTCTACCATAATTTGCTTCTTCATCACTGGATGACTCACTGCTTGATTCTGACTTCTTACCCTTTATCTTCTTGTTCGCTTTGAAAGCAGCCTCTTTCGGAGGGATAGGATCTTTTGTTCTTATCTCAAAAGTTGTAAGCATGCCAAGTAAAGAATTTCTTGTCAGACTGTCACTATCAATTGATGTTTCTATAGCAGAGACTTTTTCACTGTACCTTTTTGGAAGAGTTCTCAAGATCTTATCACAAGCATCGGATTCATCAACCTTCATTCCAAGACCTCTCATCTCATGTACAAGTTCATCAATCTTACTGAGATAGTCATGAATGTTTTCATCATCCTGCATTCTTAGATTTTCAAATTCTCCTTTGAGATTTCTGATCTTAGCTTTCCTAACACCTTTATCTCCTTCATATATGTTATGCAGTAGTTCCCACATTTCATTTGTTGTTTTACAATCCATAACCTTCATAGATTCTGATCTACGCAACCCTTTTATAATTGCATTCATAGCTCTTGAATTTGCATGCATTAGAAGCTTACCTTCCTTATCTGTAGGAGGATTGATTGCTGAATCATATCCAAGTTCCATTGCATCCCAAACTTCATTACCAAGTGCCATCAAGTGAAACCTCATCAGCATACACCAATACAAGAAGTCACTTCCATCAAATATTGGTACTGTATTATTGATGGACCCATCCCTTTGATCCTTTTGATCCATTGTGTTCTTGACCACTTTTCCTTCAAGCTGTCAAACTCTTCTGAAGGAACCCGCTCTGATACCAATTGAAGAACACAAGCTTATACTGAGAGGGGGTGAACAATATAAGAGCACTTTTTACTTTTTCTCTCAAACCAATATATGCAATGTAAAGATAGAAATATCAACAGCAGTAATCAAAGCAATGTACACAACACCACACACAATAGAGACACAACAATTTACGTGGTTCACCCAAAGATGGCTACTTCCATGGAGAAAATATTTCACTAAATTTTCTCAATCAATCTCTTGGGAATCCTTCCCAATTACAATATTTATGGACCTCTGTCCAAAGGAGACACCAATCCCCTAAATCAAGTTTGTGGATCTCTATCCACAGGAGAACTCCTTCTCCTCTACTCTAGTTGGTGATCTTCTAGAAGACTCTGCCTCCACTGCACTGACTGGTGGATCTCTCTCCACTTGAAGACTCTTGTCCTCACTCAGAAGACCTATCCTCAATATCCTGGCTGATGGATCTCTATCCACTAGAGACTCTATCCTCTCTACTCTATCACCTCCAAAGCTCTATCTCAATTCTATACTAAACATAGTCCAGTCGGTCTAGCATAATTCTTCTCAACTCTTGCACTAAACACAGTTCATTCAGTCTAGCACAAATCTGCTCAATCTCTATCTCTAGTCTGGCACAAACCTATCCTCAAATCTACACCAAACTCTACTCTCAAATCTGCACTAAACATAGTCCAATCGATCTAGCACAAATCTATCTTCAATATCTATTCTCAAGCCCTAACTCAAGGCTTGACTCAACTCTACTAGATCTGCCCCAAACCTTAACTCAAGGTTTGAACAAATCAATCAACTCTACTCTCAAGTCTTCTCAAAGACTTATCTCAAATCTGCCTTGCAAGCTTCCTCAAAATCTCACACCAAACTATCCACAAGTCCTCTCTAGAACTTGCTCAAATCTGCTCAATAGGTCCACATAGAACCTACTCAAATCTGCTCAATAGGTCCACATAGAACCTATCCAAATCTGCTCAACAGGTCCACAAACCTACTCAAATCTGCTCAACAGGTCCACACAGAACCTATCCAAATCTGCTCAACAAGCTCACACAGAACTTGTCCAAATCTGCTCAACAAGCTCACACAGAACTTGTCCAAATCTGCTCAATCAATTACTTTCTCAACTCAAATCAATCTCATAGAAGCATAAAGAGAATTGTTAGAGACTCAATATGTTCTATACTCAAAACTCAATCTCTTTCTCAACTCAATCTCATAGAAGCATAAAGAGAATTGTTAGAGACTCAATATGTTCTATTCTCACAAACTCAATCTCAACTCAAATCAGAATATAGAATAGTTTATTTTATGGAACTTGAACAACCACTTCATACATCCACTTGACTAGGCCCAATCAACTCTACTCAACCAATCACTCAAGAAACAACTCTTGCTCATAAACCCTAGTCCAAGCATGTATCATCCAACTCAAAATATTTCCAACAATGCTCAACAACAAATCTCACATAACAATGATACTCATGATCTTTTCAAACCCTAGTTCAAGTTCTTTGCATAACAACTCACTTCAACAACCATGCTCATCAAACAATGTTTTAATCACAACTCTCAATTTTAGAAAACCTTGAAGCATTAACTCAAACACTTCACTCAACCAATGATCTCAACAACAATGCTAATAAAACAAGGTTTTAATCTCAACTCTCAAATCAGAAAACCTTGAAGCATTAACTCAACCACTTTCGAAAAGGAAACCCTAATCAAGTCCTTTTCACTCCAAACTTAATTTTCAATAAAACCAATCAATCAACTCAACCAAAGAAGAATTTTCCCATACCTTTTGAATGTCAAGGAGTTGATCTCACAAATCTGCCACACTCACAAATTTCTCTTTTCCAATCTCAATAAGGGTTAGAAGACTTCAATAAAAATCACAATGCAAAATACACCTTATTACTCCAACTTAATTTTAACATCCACCAAAGTCCTTTTAGAAGAAACCCTTATAAAAAATAATAGCCAACAAGTCTTAAAATAAATCTCAATTAAGCCTTTATTATAACTCCTTATACCTCCTAAAACATAACTCTCAAAACAACAATTTCCAAATTATAGAACTCAAATAATCATCAACACTTCACCTTCAAAAATCAATCACCACAACCTTTATTTAATAAAGTTTATTAAAAATTAATAAACTTTAGAACAACCTTATCACTCCAACCTTAGGGCATAAATCATAAAATTTTAATTAAAAAATCGTACCTGCCTCAAGGGGTTTCGACCCCACGACTTGCCCTCACCATGAGCGCCTTAGCCACGGCTAAGGTTGCCACATGAGCTACACGCTCGTTCGCAAAGGGGGAAGCACCACGTGCTTCCTCTTTGCACTTCTCCTTGCCCATGTTTAATAAAAATGTGCGCCTTGGGCGCTTCCACAACACTGCCACCAAAAACCACTTCGTGAGAATCGAACGCACGACCTCCGTGCTCTCAACGCCTTCGTGCTCTCCAAGCTGCCACTAGGCCACACTGCCCAATGCGAATTGGGGGTGGTCTCTCTCCATGTTATCCTCTGCTTCCTTTGCCAAACGTTTTAAACCACACGAGCTCGTTTTCGCATATGCCACACAAATTTCATTCGAGCAAGGATAATTAATGAACAACTTTGGGCATATATTTATATTGCCCTCCTCCTTTGTCTAGGACGTCGGTGCTTTGATTTGAATGCATCACGTCGGCGCTCTAAGGCTTCGAAAGCCTTAGTAAAACCCAACCTTTGGGTTTTTAATCTCTAAAAACTTTGCGCTCGAATATATTTTAATTTTCTAAAACCCAACCTTAGGGTTTTAATCAAATGAACTTTATCCTTTAAAATCTAATTATATTATAATTAAAAATTATAATATTTAATTAGATTTTTACCACTTTGGTAAATATTATAATAACAATTATAATATTTTTAACCTTCCAATGCTTCGGATGAATTGCTTCCATGGAGAAATAAAAACCTCTTTTTGACCCAATATTTTTGGGTGTAAAATAAAATATTTTAACCCATTATAAACTTCCATTAAACTTTGCACTCGAACCGAAGAAGAACTCTCACTGGCATCTTGACATCAATGACAACTTTGGCTTAGGGACTCAAAATGTCCAACAAAAATGGCCATGTAGAACATCAAAGGTGTCCATAATCAAAGTAGCCACATATAAATATAAAATATTACATAAAAGTGGCTATGTAAACCTAATATTATAATTAATAAATTAATACCTATCATAGGCACTAATTTATGCAGAAGGATAGGTCATGAAGAAGGAAAGATAGTGTAAACCATAGATCTCATTTCATCAAGTGATGAGCATTGGTCTAGTGAAAACAAGTTGAGAGAGGTTTGCCATTGATCTTGAGGTAGATGGAAAATATTATGGCTCATGGAGATTCAAAGAGAATGTTAGAGTGCTCAGATCACAAAATTTTTGTAGACTATTCAATTTAGTATCAATGACCTATGTTATTTTAAGGAGTACAAGATTAAGGATTCATAAACCAAAGTTCTATGGACCTTCTGATTCAATATAAATGACCCACACAATTTCAAGAGGACTTCTATGGAGATTTATGAGGTAAATTTTTATGGACTTTCTGATCTAAGATCAATGAGTTGTGCTATTTTAAGGAATCTCAAATGGAAGTTAGCAAACCAAAAAAATGTAGATCTTCTAATTCAAGATCTATAGTCTATGCTATTTCAAGATTATTCTAATAAAATTTGTTATCAAAAAGCTTCATAGACTATCCGATCAAAGATTAATGGTCCACACTATTTAAAAGAGGCCTTAAGGAAGGTTGGGAAGGAAAATTTTTATGGATCATTTGATACAAGATCAATGACCATTATATTTCAAGGAGACCTTGAGGGAGATCGATGAGGCAAAGCTCCATGGACCATCTAATCCTAGATCAACAACCCATGGTATTTTAGAATACTGCTAGTAAAGTTGCCAAAAGAAAATTTACTATGAGCCAAGCTTGAGAAACATGTCAAATGCACTAGTAGTCCATGAAGGAGGTAAATAGCTGACCTATCAAAGAGTGCATCCAAATAAGATTAGCTATCTAGATTGGGCATGAAGTAGATCCAATGGTACGCAAAGGTTCATAAGGAGAAGTTAAGATATTTTAGACAAGAAATTCTATGAGCCATCATATCATAGTAATCAATGACCATGATTTTCCAAGAAACTCCTCAACATATAATCATAATCAATAGCCTAAAAACAAGTTTGCATACTCAGAGGAAATCTAGAGAAGTTACACCAATCACCCAATAAAAAAATATTTTGACCTAGAAAATCTCAAGGATGGAAAAGGTGACAATAGTGACAAATCAAAGTTTATATTTTAGCTTCCATAATAAGAAACCTTTAGTAAATTTATTGTAGGTAACATAATTACACAACATTCCAGGAAAATTAGTCAAATTTATAAGGTAAGCAATTGTAAAATAGCTCCAAGTTCACCAATCAACATTGCTTGGGTATGGTAGTTCAATGGAGTAGTTGGCATCTTAAAGACAACAATGGTGGAAGCTGCAATGGGAATAACCTCGAGCCTAGTAACATTGATTATAAGGTATCTTGTGTTTAATATCTAGGAATCCCTAGGAATGTTAGTTGGAAATAGTGGAGGAATATCCACATCCAAAAACCTAAAACCATTCAACATTGACGATTCTAGATCTAGATGCCTCAATAAAAGCAACAAAATGAATGTGGGTAGAGCCCCAACACCCAACGAAAGAGGTATTTTGATTCTTTCTAAAATTTTTGAGGGAAAGACTCCCCAATTTTAGCTTATAAATAGTAGATCAATATTCATTTTAAGGTATTGAAAGTAGTCTACATGTACCTAATACTTATCATTGTATACTTTTCCTCTAATTTTATTCTATGTATATGTTTGGACTTAAGCCTTGAGTCATTTTATAATTGCATTCAAGTATTTTTTTGTTTTGGCATATATGTATAAATTATTTTGACGTATATAAGAAACTATGGCTAATATTGCTATATCTTGTTTCTTGTTTGTATAAATTTGCATGAATATTATGCTAGATCAAATTCATGTTTAGTTTTCTAGCTATTAGAAATTGACGTATGTGTTTATTCATTCCACTAGTTTACAGAAGAATATATTGATATTGGCATATCACCTTTGTTAGCATAGAATTTAATTTTTTGTTATATATTTTCCCTTTTTCTTTGGTTGATGAAAATAGTTTTAATAGGTAAGTGTTGAAGATCACATCTGATAAGGATTTGACGTTGTAAAAATTCCTAGAGATTGTCTTGTGAGTTGTATCTCATACTCTCATGACTTTCAAGTGTAACTCTATTTGAGGCATGAGGGTTGGGTGCATCTAGCCATTGCAATAGATGACCATGATATTTTCAGTCAAGAATAAGCTTAATCAGTTAAATTCCTTGGCTTTCAAGGAGGAGATCCAAGTTCAAATATTTCAAAGTGATACATATATAATTACCAACCTGTTGTAATACCACTATGTGATAATTATGTAATAGTGGTGGGAACCATTTCAATCCTATATAACCAATTAAAAAAAATTTGTATTGTGGTCTCTAACTTGAAAGTTGATATATCTAACCAATTGATCTCCCATTATTTGATCTAGGAAGAATTTAATTAAAAACCTAGAGTGGAGAACACTATAAGTTTGAGTTACAATGACATAATACCAAATAGAAAATTAAAGAAAGAGGGCATATAAGAGTTGAGTTGAGCAAGATAAATAGGATGAGGTACACTTATGACCATATTCTTAATACAAGGGATACCAAGAACACACACATTATATCTTATTGGTGCATTATATAAATTATTGTAAATGTTAATTTGTTTTTTGATGTTTAGGATGCTACCCTAACATCCAATTTATATAGATGAAGTAGATTTGCATTGATAAAGAGCTTATTATCAACAGGAGTATCATATGACATAAGGAGTACATGATTGAATCACAAAGGAAGGAGTAAAGAAGAATAGAGAATGAAAGGAAACATGTAAGATGACTAAGTAAAATGAATCATGAAAACATTTAAGCTCCAATGATAGACGATTGAATATAAGAACAAATAAAGAGGACCCATAAGAGCCAATGTAAATAAGATGAAGAGACAAAGGTACATGAAATGTTATACATTTGAGATACAATATTATAAAAAGAAAAATGGAAGAACAAAGAAAGAGGCCATGTGAGAGTTGAGTTGATCAAGGTGAAGAGAAAGAGGCACACAAGAGATTAAAATTTTCATAGTGACAAAAGACCAAATGGAAGCACAAAAAATGACACATAAGAGCCAAGCTAAACTAGATAAAGAGGAAGAAACACATGAAAGACTCAAATTTTAAGCTATAATTACAAAAGACCAAGTGAAATAACAAAAATAAGGGATGCATAAGAGTCAAGCAAAGTAACATGAAGAGAAAGATACACATGAAAGACTACAAGTTTTAGTTGTAATAACAACATATAAAATAGAAGAACAAAAAAGAGGGTTTATTAGAGCCTATCTAAGAAAGATATAGAAGAATATGGACACAGACTACAAGTTTGTGTTGAAATAATAGAAGACCAAATTAAAGACAAAGAAAGAGGGAACATAACAACTAATCTAAGCAAGATAGAGAGGAAGAGGTACATGATAGACTATAAGGAAGAAAAGTACAATTAAAAAATATATAAAAAGTTTAATTTGAAAATATTTTTTTTATACATAGGAAAATCAATAACTTCCCTTCATTTTATACTACTATACTTTGGTTCAAATCTTGGGTTATTTCATTTGAAAAGTAAAATTATTAAATGATGAGATTTTAACTATATGTTGGCACAAAAACTCACTATTGATTTCAGATTGATGGTGTATATAAAGTACAAAGGATGATGACACATGTCACCATAACAAATGACAAGTGTCAAGGACACATGTCAAGGAGAAGTACACATTAACTTTAACATTCTCCCTTAATGTGTACTTTCCAAAAAAAGTAAGTCAACATTAGAGACATTCCCCCTTAATGTTGACTTTCATTACATGATTTGGAATAGTGTCTAGAATTTTTCTTTGGGCTCTTGGATCTTCTACTTTGAAAAAAGTGCTAGATCCATGGTTTTTACCTCAAAATGTTCATAAATATTAAAAAATAATGACATCAACTCAGTGGACACAACATGCTTATAACAATGTTGGCACTTTGTTGATCTATGAGCACATAACAAATGAAATCCTAAGATAAGGCTTAAACGAAGAGTAAATTAAAGTATTGATATAGAAACTTTCACTACATGGTTTTGTGTTTCCAATTGACCACCTTACATTATATCATATAAGGCATAATAAAATAATTAAATTTTCCGCATTAACACCATGAAGTCTAGTGTGTTGTTCCATCTTATTAACATATTGAATAAATTATAGGTAGACCAAGAGGACACTTTTCGTGTTAAGAAATAAATTATTAGTTTTTTTGAAATAGTTTCTAAAAATTTAAGCTCATGAATTTGACTATACTTATACAATGATTTAACCAAATGAAATATTTCAAAATATTTTGAACTTCAATTTAGTTTAATATTTATATATACAAGGCTCAAGTAGTTGCTTGTCATTTTTTTGGGTGAATGTTTGATGTTTTTAAGTTTTAACATTTGTTGATACTTTAAATAGGTAATTTTTTTTTTTTAAGCGAAAAACCCTTTGGGGGGCCGCCTTGTTCTGAGAGACCACGAACAGGGGGTTCTACACCGTCAAAGTCACCCGGGAGTCGCACCCGACCCTGCCCGCACCAACATTATCAATTGGATTTTGGATACCCAATTCAACTTTTTGGTAGGGTGGAGATTTGAACCTAGGACCTCCCTTGGAGGATTGCCCTCTCCTCTCTAACTCACCTACAACACCTGGGTACTTTAAATAGATAACTAGTTACGATGGATTATGAACAATTACTAATTTTATTTTGAGGATAATAGACTAAACATGCTAATATATTTGCAATATTTAGAAACATTGAATTGACTTTTAAATTACCTCTTAAATTGTTGATGGGTTGTTGAGATATATATCATTAATAATGAGAAAATTTGATATTTATATTCTTGAATGAAAATTATAAAGACCCTTCGTTAAATTAAATATATAGTTATATCTTAATATTTGTGAACTTATATGTTATTGGAATCCTAGTTCCAACTTGTTATATTTTGAGCATAATATACTTAAGGATATTCTAAGACACTTAAGTTTTTGTTAAGGATGTAGGTGTTGCTAGGATATAAGTTTTATTATTTATTCGTCCAATGATGAACATCATATGAATTATAGTTATGTATAATTGAGTAGAATATTTTATATAGTTTGTAGAAAATGGTGATATTGTATTTTATGATATTCACAACAATTTATATTTATACTATATATAATATATATATATATATATATATATAGAAGATATTATGTAATGTTTTTTTTTATTTTTTGAATTCGAGTAGTGTGATAAACCCCTACGATCGATGCATAGGGCTGAGCAGTCCCCTCCCAACCATGATCCCTTTAAGGTCGAGAACCATACTTATCAATAGGGGATTAACACACGGTATCACACACACACCATAGTTTGAACCTTGGACCTCTCGAAGAAGATCCAAACCTTGAACCATTGCACTTGTTTGTCAGGATATATATTATGCAATGTTACACAAGGCTATATGAAATCTTTAGTTATTTGACATTTACAATGGAAAATTTAATAAGATATTGGGTGTAGAAGGGGAAGGAGACTTCCAAAAAGAAATATTTTTTAGATTTGTATTTCAAATATTTGAATTTTTGTGATGCATATAGATTTAAAAATTATCATATGTATGATTCGTATATTTGAATGTTAGTTAGTTTTGTCATGTATAATCTATAACTATAATAAAGAAGATGATATGATAATTATAAATATTAAGAAAAGGAGTGAAAATTAAAGAATAATGTAAGAATGACTTAGTAATAAGTTATAAAATATTTCACATGTTATTTTAAGAGTTTAATTTAAATTTAAAACTAATACAAAAAGTAATCAACTTGTTTTAAAACATCTATTCCATGATTTTATTGGAGTAAAATGCATCTATTTAAAGGTTAATACTTAGTTGTAAAATGTATATCCTAAAGATTATTCCAATTTGATAGAGTCCATATAAAGATTTGATTAATGTGGTTAGTTGTGTTTTAATTACATATTCCCTTATTTTTTGGTATCTATTTTATTATGGATGTGTAAATTAAACTACTTTAATTTAAACAACAACAAAAATATGCTTCATAGAGACCACTAGTAGTATGAAAACTATCAAAATCAATCTCTCTAATTAGGATTTATAAGGGAGTAAAAATGAAAGAGTGGGACATTGAAGCTAAAACTCATTCCCCATTCACCCAATTTATTCATCAACATCAATATGCATATAAAAATAGCTATGCCGATTTAAGTATGAAAATCAAATATTAGGAAGCACATTCAAGATCATAATATTTTATTTTTTTACATATTTCATGGATCGTTTTTTTGGTATAACCATTTTTTTCATATTTTTTTCTTAAACATTAAAACTTCTTTTTAATGAGCTATATGTGGCTTCAATTCGGGCCCTCCCATTAAAATAACAAAATATTACATTGCTATAAAATTAATTAAACCATATACGACTTGTATTTTTATCAAAGATATTCTTCATTTAACTTTCTATTAGATATTTTCCATCTTCCTCAAACTCCTAAGTTTTCGCAATCAACTCCTTGATATTTTATTAAGAGATACCATCTCACCTAGGCAATTGCCTTCTAAAATTTAAATTTTGTCAAGATAAAATTCAACACCGCAAATGGCTAAAATATTTGCTACCTAGTTTCCATATCTATAAATATATTGTCTATAACAACCTAACAATTTCTTAATACCTTTTTTTAGGGGTCTTATTCATGCCCCTAATATTCTTAGGGGTCTTATTCATGCACCTAATATTCCAAGATATTATTTTCATCATCACCTTATATTTTTTGGGGTTTAGTCCCACTTCTTATTAACACTTGCGATATTTGCTTTTGTATTCACATATAAATATCCCTCTAAGTTTCTTTTTATCTTTATTTTTATTTCTTGGGTCTTCATTTCTTTTTTTATTTCCATTAACACTTCCATATCCATCAATTTATTTAATCTTCTCACATTGGTTATAGTAAGACTTATCATCTATAAGTTTATCTTGCTCTAAAGGATTCAAAATACAAGGAATAACCTCAAAAGCACATTCTTCTTTATGTTGACTTGAAAACCTTAGAGTGCAAGGACAATATTCCATAATTATTACCTTCTTATGCTTCCCTAAAAACCTTAAATTGCTATGGGTTTCCTCCATCCTCATTTCTTTATTATGTGGTTCTTGAAACCTAAAGTGCAGGTTATAACCTCTAAACCACTTTCATTATTATTACTAGGAGAGGATTCTATATTACTTGAGAAAAATAAAGATGATTTACTTGGAATAAACTTGACCTATTCTACTTGTTGGCCTTGTAAACAATTCCAACTTTTTTATCCTAAGTTTAATTTTTTATGTGAGCCTTTTTCCTTTTTCCTAGTGAAGCGCTCAAAATTTTGGTTAAGTGCTCCAAATTTTTATATCATGCACTCCACTTCTAGTGGAGTGCACGAAGGTCTTAAGGAGGATGCCAAGTCATGCTCCCCACTTTTGTGTCATGTTCCCCACTTCTAATGGAGTGCATGAAGGTCTTAAGGGGCGCACCAAGCCATGTGCCCCACTTTTGTGTCGTGCGCTCCACTCCCTTTGGAGCGCACAGAGGTCTTAAAGGGTGCACCAAGTTGCGCGTCCCAATTTTAGGTCATGCACTCCACTCCATTTGGAGCGCATGAAGGTCTTAAGGGGTGCACCAAGTCATGTGCCCCACTTTTGGGTTGTGCGCTCCACTCCATTTAGAGAACACAAAATTTTGAAGGGTGCGCAAAGCTGTGCACCCTATTTTTGTGTCATGTTCTCCACTTCACATGGAGTGCATAAAAGTCTGAAGGACATGCAAAATTCATGCACCCTACTTTGAGTCATGAGTCTACTTTTAATAAAATACATGGGTGAATTAAAGGTGCATGAATTTCATGCGCCTCCTCTCAAGGTTGCGTGTCCCATATTTAAAGCGTGCCCCATCCAAATCAATAAGAATAAGACACATGGACAACTTTGATTCCTCCCTAAAGAGATCCAACCAAATAGATCTGGAAGGCATCTAATCAACACCTGATGAAGGATTAATTTGCATGCCTAGTTCCCATGGCATGATAAATAAGGTCCCCTCAGCTAATAAGGAAGTAGTATTCCACCTAATGCTATTAATGCTAGCTCTTTAAAAGGAAGGTGGTGAGATTTTATCGTATCATTGATGAGGGTGGATTGAATATGTGCATGCAGAATGTGTCACAAGTACCAGTCATAAAGGTGAATTAAGCTGGTGAGAGATTGATAAAACACTGGTGTGCAAGAACTCCCCAATCCACAACTACCCAATCTAATGGCTTCAACAAGTGTAGTCACAACTAGAGTAATTGATGTAAAAGCACGAATTAAAGAGAAAATAGGGTCTTGGCTGATGGGTAAGAAAATAGGAAGGGCCAGAGACTCAAAGGTGCTAATCGACCAACCTGTATTGAATAGAGATATCACACTAGAATAATAGCAATAAGTGGAGAATGTGACAATATACAACTTTGACCCAACAAAAGAAGATAACCAACGTCACCCTACTCTACTAAGGGGCTTGTTCATGAGGGCACAAAGAGACAATAGTGAAATGAGTCTTGTCTACAACAAATGGGCCACAAACCTTGGTAAATTGGTCTACCCTAAGGTTTATAACTTGTCCGATCTTCTTTCCTAGCTAGTGGTTGCATACGATTCTAGAAATAGAACCATCAAGGACCATGCCAACCAAGTGGTATTCCGACTCACAACTGATAGAATCAGAAGAGTGTTCAGGATCTCCACAACCTCTTTAATATTGTATTTCTAGGTATTGACCCTCTAATCCAAATTCATGCTTAAAACCTCCTTTCCAGATACACTCCTAAAAAGGAATAGGCATATGCCTCCAAGTTTCCCCATACGTAAGTCTATCCTATTCCCTTGGGCTCAATATTATGCGAAGATGATCAATTTGGTGCTGGGAACAAAGGACTTAGAGCATATCACTAAGGAGGTTATGTTTCTAACAATTTAATGCAATAAAAGAGATAAAATGCCTATGTATCAGTGGGAGGAGGTCATCAAAAACAACATCAACAAAGAATTAATAGAACTACAGGAGGCCATATTGGTAAATAAAGAACAACTCTCCCCTTTCTCCTACTACTCATTTTTAATTCACTTGGTTTTAGACCAATTGGAGCAGTGCTTGATCACCAAAATAGGAGTCTGTGCTACCACAATTCAAGATAGGTTATTGTATATACAAGAGGGATGCTCCAGTTATACGACCTTATTCAAAAATATTCTTCCAGTGATCGATGCTCACCTATGTGGAGAAGTGTTGGATAGATTCAGGTTTGGAGTGAGGATGTTTCTGCACAAAACAAGAGTAGAAATTTTCTTCTATACAAAAGAATATTCTTACATTAGACTGTATGGGTCGAAGCTGCCCCCTAAAGCTTTGCCAAAGCATTACCTGATGTCCATAGAAATTTTGGAGATAACTAGATAGATTGTAGAGGAGATAAAAATTTGATCTATCAGAAAGAAGGGAGGGGTCCCATGGCTACCGATACCCTGCACAATGGGCCCCTATACATACCTAGGCCACTTCTCTTTACTTTGGGCCATCTCGAATATGGACTCATACTATTTTTATAAAATTACTTGGAGGTCCTATGACCCTCATGGTTATTATAAAAATGATGTCTCTACAAAGCTCTACCTCTTGCAGGTTATGCACAAGGTGGAATATTTTGAGGATAAAATACAAAAGGCTCTCAGGCAGGGCCGATCATTAGAATTAGTGTGGAATATGGATAAAAGACCTCACAATAAATTAGAAGCAATGGGGGATTACAGTTCCAAATTAAGGATACATAGAGAATTACTAATTGACAAGGTGGTCGCTCTGGTCCTTGTTGCTTCTTCAAAAGAGTTTCATGACCCCACCTTCCAGATTGTTCACCAGGACTCGGATTTATTTGAAGTCATGATGAAAACAGTAGATTCAGCCCAACAAGAGCAAGAAAAACTCCCTATGTCTTCCAGCTCCCCCACTACTACAACAAAATGCAAGGAGTTGGTAAATCACTCCTTGCATCAAGTACAAAGCTTCACATCTTTGACCCAAGCATTGATGTCTCCATCCAACCAGACTGATCTGACAGTTGGCCAATCCTCTTTGTTCTTTGCCACCTTGGTGATTATTAAATAGGAGCACTCAATTCCTCCCAAGGATATAAATAAAATATAGGAAGTAGGGGGACTGTGAAGCATACTCAGGGAGTATGAAGTCCAGGTGGAGATTCCCTCATAGTCTCCCACCCGATAGAGGGCCATGACTAAATCATCAGCTCCAAACACAAAGAATTTCACACTATCCAGGGCGAGGAAAGCAATCCAATTCACCATCGATGAAGAAGATAAGATACAATACATGGAGGAATAGAGATCTCCTAGTAAAGGAGTAAATAGGGCTGAGGGGACGATAGGACAAGAAACATGCGACGTGTCCACTTCCACTTTTGCCACCCCCTACCATCGAGCCTAAAGGAAGCCATGATCGATTTTGAGAAAGGAGTGATGATGACTAAATATGGCCTGGTAGATATGATGAAATAACACATGGCCTCTCAAGTACAAGTGGTAACAGCTATAGAAAAGGAGGTCACAATTTTAAAGACCAAGGCGGTAGAGGTAGAGCAATTGCAATAGGAAGTGTAGCAATTGCAAGTTGAGATAGATCAGCTAAAATAAATGCCAACCCCCTCTCGAAGTATTGCCATGCAGGCCAATGATCACTCTAGTACCATTGAGGAATTTAAGTAGGAGATGAAAATATAAGGTACAGGAGAGCATGGTTGATCTAAAAACAATATTGTATAATATCTATGCCACTAGGCATACTGCTAGTATTTTGAAGAACCTATTGCAGTAAGTTAATCAAATGGTAAATCTGATATGCCCTATATTCTAGAAATTTAAGGAAAATTATGTAGAAGTCAGTGCAATGATAGTTACTTTGGGATATGGATCCATCTGTTTCTTTGTAGAAGAATATGCAAAGGTTTTCATTTATCTGCAGAACAGATTAAACTGGCTCTGGCGGGACCAAGAAATAATGAGCTCTGAGGAAGAAGTAGAAAATGAGTTCAATGACTGTGGGTTTATGTTGGAGGAGTTTTTACAAGCACCCAGTATTAAATATATTATCTTTAATAAAATACAAGAGTTTGACTTCAATCAAAATGTCAAGCTGACAAAGCAGTTTACCTCTTTGGTGGAAATGGTGGATCGCTTATGAGTGTTTTCTGAGAACACCATGGAATGGTCAAAAGATCGGGTGAATAATATTACCTAATACGTCAACTTGCTAACATTCACCCTAACCTTTCACGACGAGGCATGGGTATACATTGTTCAAAACCTTCAAAATATCAGAAAGGAAGGAGTTATGGGGGACCTGTTGTGGCCATTCCACAACTAGCCCCAATAATTGGGGATCCACCTTTTAATTTTTGTGTTTGGGTGTTTTTGTTTTATTTTGAGTGTCTAGTGGATTGGTTGGGTTCCTCCTTGTTTTTTTTTATTATTTTGGTTAATTTTAATGTTTTGAATTAAATCAATTCAAACATTTAAAATTAATTAAATCAAATTTAAAATAAAAGAGAAAGCAAGTAAAAAAAATAAAATAAAGCTTTTTGAATTTAAAAAAAAAAACAAGTTTATATATATATAAACAAATAAAAAAAAATGAAAAAGTGAAAATTATATATATATATATATATATATATATATATATATATATATATATATATATATATATATATAAAAGTAAAGTAAAAACAATAACATATAAATAAAAAGAAAAAGTAGTGAATGAAGCCATGGTGCTTCATTCACCATGTTCTACTTCAAGTTTTTAAATAGTTTAAATTTAGTATTCTTTTTTCCTTTTGTTTCTATTTTTAAAATAGTTCAAATTTATGCTTTTAGTATAGTTTATTTTGTTTGTTTTAAAGTTTTTTTTTAAAAGGCTAATAGTTTAAATTTAGTATTCTTTTTTCTTTTTGTTTCTTTTTTTAAATAGTTTAACTTTGTGCTTTTAATATATTTTATTTTGTTTTTTTTTTCTTAAGTTTGTTTTTCTAAAAAGGCTAATTCACGTGTTTGTTTTATGTGCAAGTAAGAATAATCCAAATGGTGGCTAAAATATATGAAATAAAATTGAAACCAACAGGCCTTATAACAAGATGAAACAGATGAGCATTGTTGTTGACGCATTAATAGAAAGAAAAACTAGAGGAATAAATAATAGTAATGATTGGCGGTTACCAAGTAAAATGAAAATGAAAACGTTGCATGTTGAGGACACAATAGAAACCAAAGAAAAGACAGAACCAAAGACATGAAAATGAAGGGTTTGATGGAAAACAAACGGAGGAAAGAAATGAAGTCGAAACAAATCAAAACAAAAAGCCACGTAATGGAGAATCCAAGGAACATAAAATGAAACGGACATCCAGGAAGGATAGGAAAGGTTTTTCATGGTCTCAGATATCTCTTGGAAACAGGAACCTAGGGCTGGATCTTTTGGGATTTTTTCGAAGGAAGAAGGCATACCAGTGGGCCGATTTTCACCATTTGGATGCCAACTTTGGGCAATTTTTTCTGCATTCTAATGGAATATTGAATATATTTTTGCAGCAATTAATTGGAAAATTTTCAAGTTTTATGCATTTTTATGGTTAACTTGATTTCGTTTTCAGTTTATTGTACCCTTTTTCTTTAAAGCTCGCATCGTATTAGATGTTGATTACACGAAGTCAGGTCACTCTAATACTAGTTTTATGTAGAATACTAATGCTTGCAGGGTCTGTGGAGAAATTTGGGGTTTGCAACATTTCTATTTTTAATTTTTTTATTTTTCTAACTTTCTTTTTGCTAATTTTTTTAAATTTTTAGATATTAAAAAAAAAAAAATTAAAATGATAAAAATAATTACATGGTTGTGAATAATGATGTAAAATCTATCATACGCAACAGATTCAGATTCATTCCGAGGTAATTTCAATTTTATACAAATTTTTGAAAATGGTTGTTTGATGCAGATTTTACAATTTCGAAATTTTATTTTTCACATTTTGGAGTCAAATCAGATTTTTTCAGCTTCATATTTTTTACTTGCAAGCATAAAATAAAATTTCCTTCATGAAAATTTCAATTTCATCGAAGGAAGTTAATTTTATGGCATTTCATAAGCTATCTTTTTCAGGGCCATAAGTGCACCTATCTTTATGAAAATTTCAATTTCATTAAAGAGGTGATTTTATATGTTACATTAAAAGGCTATTGTTTTAACACATTAAATTATTATTCTTTATGAAAATTATTTCATTAAAGAAAGATAATATTTAAAAAAAAAATAATTTGAAAAAACTTGTATTAAAACAAAGATCATTTACAAGTTGGGATGAGACTTTTCCCAACCTTAGCCAAAGAGAACACATATTTACAACAGTAAAAGAAGATTTGCATTGGAGCCAAATCTCTTAAACCATATTTCTACAATGATTGTTCACCTATTTACAACTATAAAAGAAGATCTACATTGAAGCACAAATATCCTAAATAGTATTTCTGGAATGGTTATCCAAATTAGCTAAGCACTGGATTTGCTCACCAACTTGCCTAATCATCTCATCCTCAATAGCCATGTCACTGTGCCACTGAATCCCTACCTCTTTCTTAGTACCCATCTTAGCCAAGAAGTCTACCACTTTATTTAGATATCTACTCACATAAACTGGAATCACATCATCTAATTCCCTCCACAATTTCTTAATTTGAGTGACAAGAATCCTCAACCTATATGTTTTCAAAGCAAAGTTCCTCATGCAATCTAGAGCTCCAACCATTATTTGAGAATCTGATTCTAGGATTATCCTCCTGTGACCTTGTTTTACTGCCCAAATAGAAGCATATTTGATAGCTAAAGCTTCTGCTTCATTGTTTGTGGCTCTTCCCAAGCCTTGCAGTTCCCAATAGAGCACTGTTCCAACATGATTTCAAAAAACCACTCCAATTCCAGCTCTACCCGGATTGCCTTTTGTAGCTCCATTAGTATTAATTTTAATCCAACCTTCTGGGGGTGGTTTCCAACTAGCTCCGTCATGTCCCTCTTACACTTCAAATTCCTTCTCCGTTGCCCCAATAACAACCTGAGTTTCCTCTTTAGCATAGACTGCTACAGTTTCTGTGACTTTGCTCCAAATGACCTGCCAAACTCCATCTAAAGAAGAAAATATTTCTCTAAAAATTTTGACATTTCTCTCCAACCACACTTGCCACCAAATGAATTTTAATCCAAGCTCCCAACCAATACAAAGAGCTTTATATTTAAATCTACCCCTCTTCCATATTTCCCAAATATTAATCCGATTCAAATCACCATTAACTTGAATTTTATAATATAAAAATCATCTCTCCCAAATCTGGCGCGTGAATGGGCACTCAAACATCAAGTGATCAGTTGTTTCCTCACTCTTGTAGCATAAAACACATTGAGATGGACCAATGATTCCCCTACATATGAGATTATCAAAAGTAAGAATTCCATTATGCATGAACTGCCAGGCAAAAAGTTTATTTTCGGCCAACCCTTGGACTGCCAAATCTTTCTCCAATCCTCAACCTGATATGTATGAGGCAGAGGCTCTGGAAGGATCTTATCATATCCATACTTCAATGTGTAGACACCAAGGCTCCCATAGCCCCAAGCTAATTTATCCTCCTCATCTCAACCTATGAGAAATATTTTTGCCAATATTTTAGTCTGATGGGTGTCAAATTCGGAGGGATTAAAATTGGCCACTCATCCAACTTCTTAAACTGCTTAAAATTATAATCCCCCAATTGACTAGTGTTGAAATAACTTTCAATTTGGACCCACCCCCTGGTTTCTATGGCTATTTTTATTGGTTGCATCAGGAAATTCAACAATGATAGGTGGGTATTGATCCCATGAATCTGTCCAAAATCATGTCTTCTCCCCTCTTCCCACTTTCCAAAATAATCCATATTTTACTACCTGAGATCCTAACTTGAGAGCCTGCCACACTAAGGATCCATTACCATCCAAAGGGAAACGACCCACCTCATTTGGGTTTACCTGTCCCAAATATTTACTAGTTAAGATTCTACTAAATAAAGAAGTTGGTTGGGAAATCCACCTCTAGTAAAGCTTTCCAACCAAAGATTTATTATTTAACTTTGATCTTCTCAATCCCAAACCTCATTTTACCTTGGGTTGGCTTACTTTATCCCAACCTACTAAGGCCCATTTCCTCTCTCCTTTTACTCCTTCCCATAAATTTTTTTTAGCCATCTTGTCCAACTCTTTCCATATGGTATGTGGGGCAACAAGAATAGAAAAATTATAAATTGGCATGGCTTGAATGACTAACTGTAAAAAATTTAATCTACCCCCATAGCTTAACCATTTGTGAGACCAATGATTAATTCTATCCTTGATACAGTCCAAAAGATTCCTTCATATTTCTATTTTTAGTTTTTTTAAAATGCAAAGGGACCCCCAAGTATACCACTGGGAGACAAGTCCTTGTGAATTTCAAGATCTCTAAAATTTTGTCCTGAAGCCTTTGATCAAGATTGAAAAATACCACTTTGGATTTTTTATCATTGATGACTTGGTTTGTAGCCCTAAGGTAGACATTAAGTGTATCTATAATCATTCTTGCTTCCCTAAAGCTGGCCACTCCCACCAATCCTGTGTCATCCACAAACTGTAGGTGAGTCAAAACTTCCTCATCCACCTTGATACCTGTTAGAAAACTTTGTTGTCTTCTCCTCAAGATGAGTCTACCCAATCCTTCAGCCAATATGAGAAAAATATAGGGAGAGCAAGGATCTCCATGACGAAGGCCTTGAGTAGCTCCAAATGGTTGTGAGGGAAGACCGTTGATTAACACTGAGTATGTCGGAGTAGAAACACAAATCATGACCCATTCTATCCAATCCTGAGAGAAACCAAAGGCTGCCATCATATTTGACAAGAAGCTCCACTCCACCCTATCATAAGCCTTTGAAATATCTAATTTTATGAACATTCCTCTATTACTAGATGTTTGCATTAAATGGATTGCCTCTTGAGCTAGAACCACACCATCCAAGATTTGCCTACCCTCTACAAAACCCCCTTGCTCTAAGGAGATAATGCTATGTAGAAGAGGTTTTAGCCGCTCAGCCATTACCTTTGTGATTATTTTATATATGACATTGCATAAGGCAATAGGTCTATAATATGAAATATGTAACCCCTCCTCCCCTTTTGGAATTAAGTTAATGAAAGTATGATTTAATGCTTTAAGCATTATTTTACTACCTTTGGACTCCTCTATAACAACCATTACATCCTCCTCCAAGTTATCCCAGAAGGCCTAAAAAACTCAATTGGAAAGCCATCTGGACCTGGTGTTTTTTCGGTGCTCATTCCAAAGAATACATTCTTCAGTTCCTATCTATCAACGGGTTTAAGTAGGGCCTGATTTTCTTCTTTAGAGATAACAAAGGGTATGACAACAATAACTTCTTTTTGAGCCTCTTCATCTTGCACCATAATTTCCTTAAATAGTTTAGAAAAATAATCCATTGAATGGAAATGCATACTTGGAATTGTATCAAAGGAGTGTCCATTCTCATATTGAAGAGCTTCCATGTTGTTCATATGTCTCCTAGCACAAGCAATATGATGGAAAAATTTGGTATTTTTATCACCTTCTAATAACCAAGTGGTTCTTGCTCTCTGTTTCCAGTAGGTCTCCTCTTAGTTGTCAATGTCCTCAACCGATTTACTCAATGCATCATCCTCTTATTTGAGATACTCTGTAATTTTTCCTTACCTAAAGTATTTTTGAACCTCATCCCTGTTGTGGCTGATCCACAACACACCCCAAAATTGGGGGCCCACATTTTTGCATGCTTTCAAAGAAGAAAACAGTGACCCAGATGCTAAAAAAATCAAGGAAAAGGGCAAAATTTCACAAAAGAGAAAAGTTGTCGCGATATCGCGACATGTTGCTCCGTCACGGCCGAAAATGAAAAATTGTCGCGATATCGCGACATGTTGCTCCGTCACGGCCGAAAATGAAAAATTGTCGTGATATCGCGACATGTTGCTCCGTCGCGGCCGAAAATGAAAAATTGTCACGATATCGCGACATGTCACAAAATCACGGTCAAACCAGTCAAACAGGGCAAGCCACTAAAGTTGTCGCGATATCGCGACATGTCGCGATTTCGCTACAAAAAGCAGCCACGGTTGTACGAAATGAAAAAGTGTCACGATTTCGTGACATAAAGCAGCTGGACAGCCCGAAATGAAAAAGTGTCACGATTTCGCGACAGAAAGCAACGAGATGGCCTGAAAGAGAAAAGCGTCATGATTTCGCGACAAGTTGCAGCGAAATGGTACGGAACGGAAAAGTGTCACGATTTCACGACAGGTTGCAGCGAGATGGCCCGAAACAAAAAATTGTCACGATTTCGTGACATGTCTTATTTTTGCGGTGCATAAAGGCGGACAAGGCTGTCGATAGGAAAATGTCATGATATCGTGACATGTCTCATTTTCACGGTGAAAGTAGAGGAGTGAAGTTGCATGCATAAAAACGTCGCGATATCGCGACATGCTATTTTTTTGTCGTGATTTACATGGGGCCATTACAGAACATGCAAAAAAGTGCTGAACACGTGGCACAAAGGCATGAGGGTCATGATAACGCTTCAGATCGACAGTTATAGTTAGAAGAGAAGACCAAACATTTCAGGCTCGAGCAAAAGGTCAAAACACCAAAGAAGCGGGAAAATGAAACGAAGCGATCCAGGAAATGAAACGAAGCGTCATCGAGCGAAACCGAGAGCCGCAATAGAAAGTTTAAAAGCAGAAGTGAAGGTAGATACAAGGGCTAGAAATTGTAAGAAGAAAAGCATTATTTTTTTTGGAATAAAAGGAGTTTATTTGGCAAGAGTAACTTTTGTGTGTGAAACCAAAAGGAGATTGAAGGCTAAGACTACTATTATCTCTATAGATCTTTCCCTTGCATTATTCTTTCTTGTATCTATTCATTTACACCATAATGTGGGTTACGATAGGTGAATGATAGAATGTTGCAATTATTTATTTCCTTAGAGTCTTGCATCTGATCTGATTCGACTGTGTTTTATTGCGGGTCTGTTAGGTCAGGTTGTTTTAGAGTTTCATCTCATAACTTGGGGTTTTGCAGGGAGGAGATTGCTAACCAAATTAACGTCTTGTTTCAGTTTTTCCAGCTGATTCTCATAAAGAATCTTTCTGTTTTAGTTTTTGATATTATATTTTTAATCTTACTCGAAAATCTGCATGTTGGATTCTGGTACATTCCAGAATACTTTGCTAATTTTACTAACACCAAAAGCTAACATAGAAGTAGCAAACGAGTGTTAAATAAAAGATAAAATGAACCAGTTAACTATTAAAATGAACCTCATGTTAAAGGCACGGAGCTTAAAATGAAGTGGTGTATACCACGCATTTTCTCATTTGAAATCTTTTTAAGCCGAAAGATAAAAGAGGTCACTAGCTTATTTTAGGGTAGATTTCATTATTCTCAAGAACATTAAGAAAATATTTTTACGCGGTTGATTAATTTAATAGATTACGGTTGCAAAGTTTTCTTTGAATCATTAAAGGCCCCTTGTTAACAGTTACTTGCAGGGTTTAAGTTATTCTAGCATACATTCATTTATTTGCGTTAATTCTTAACTGGTTATATGCATATGAATGTTTGTTCCACAAGAACCTTGGAGAAATAAAAAAATAACAAATTTTCTTTGCAAGAAAGAGTTTCATGTCTGAGACTCTAGTTGCGTGATCATTTTGTTACAGGGCAAAATATTCACTCAACATTTTGGCGCTAGAAGGAGGGCCTTCTTTATTGCTTTGTGATTATGATCTGTTCTAACGATTAACGTGGGTAGTTTTGTTTCCACCTATTGTGCTTGCAGGTATAACATTTAGATACTTTATTTTGCAAGTAAGTTGAGAGAAGTCTTTTAGAGTTCTAGAGTTTTCAAGCTGGCCCAACCTGAGTACATAGCTACTAGGTCCAAGACCACAGGGGAAACTATTTTCCAAAGCCTTTCTCCCACTGCTAGGAAGCCAAAAAACAAAACATTAGAGATCGAAATACCACCCAGTATACTTGAGTTAGGGATTTCTTTAGACTCAAGTACGTCTAGCGGGCCTGAGCCCTTAATTTCAAGTGCGACAGCAACACCAGGTGTATCTGTCTCCATAGTTCCAAGCATTTCCATTGTTCCCACAGGGTTAACACCTTTGAACAACATGGCCCAACAACAACAACAACCACTTGCCCTTTGGTATGGTGCGCAAAGTTCCCCCTTGGATATTCCTGGGGCGAGTCCATGACTTGCCTAGAAACATTGAAAGGGGATTACCCAAATTCATGCACGATGGTCCCACAACAGCCGAAGATCATGTCCAAATCTACAAGGATTACATGTTTAGACAAGGGGTTACTCACGAGGATGTTGCTTGCCGAGTTTTCCCTGCTAGTCTAGACAACACGGCCAATGAATGGTATAGGAATCTTCCAGCAGGGTCCATCACTTCATGGGCCCAATTAGAAACCGCCTTCATTAGCCAATTTAGAATGTTATTGGATCCCTCCATAATTTACAATTTGTTCGTATCATGCAAAAGATTACCCAATGAGCCCATACGAACATTCAATCAGAGGTTCCAAAAACTATACACGAATGTGACTCGTCACTTTGCGGTAGATCCTGCGGTCGCCTTGCAATTATATTTCGGAGCCTTAGATCCTTTAACATCTTTGTTGACTAGAAGGAATCCTCGAGGTTACGACGCTTCCTTTAGCCTATGCAGAGACAATGACTCTCGAACAACAAATGAACTTACCGGGAGCGGGGTTGTCTCAATTGGTTGGGATGGGACAATACGGTCCATACAGTCAATTCGCCATGATGAACCAGTTAATGGCACCACGGGTTCCTATGATGAACAATTTCCAAACACCCACCCAAGTGGCGTCATTTCCAACTTATCCTAATGCCTCCGTTCAAACGCAAGGATTAATTCAAAATAGCTCGATGGGTTTGCACAGGTTCGGCATGGGCAGTAATTTGTTGACCATGCCGGGGTTTGCTCCGATTAGCATGCCAAGCCCAATGACTTATCCAACAATCACTCCGATTCAAAGTGTGAATCCAGGATGGAATCCAACTGCCCAGACCCAAGCCATTGTACCTATTCTAGAGGTGGCTAATGCAGCAAACACAACTGGACCCGGAATTACCATGCCCCAACCACAAGGGTCCGAATCCGCGATAGAAAACATGAAGGAAACCTTGGCCAAAGTTTTGGTTACGGTGGGAAATGTCAATAAAAAGGTTGACCAAGCCATGGGTCATAACCGACCTCATAACCATAGAGGAAAAGGAACATACAACACGCAGCCGAATAATGGGCGAGTACCCAATCCCGTAGCCAATCAGGCTGATGTCTCGAAAGATTTTGGAGAATCAGGACCTTGTGACAACGATTGCATGCACTGTGGCCACGGGAAGCATGAGTCTATCTTGAGCGAGGTTATACATTCCCAAGAAAGTGAAGAAGAGGAGGATGTGGAATTTTTTGGAAACGAAGATGAAGAAACATTGGAAGTTCATGCCAACAAACGTTTTGGGAAAGGAAATCACAAATATTACACTAGGAGTTCTAAGGAGCCCAAAACTTCCTCTACTCCTCCAAACAACCAATTACTCCCTCCTGATTTCAAAGGAGATGTCAATCCCTCTCCTCCATCCTTGGTGGAAAAGTCTAAGATGGTGCAAAACATGTCAAGTTCAGAAAAACCCACTTACGACTTGGTAGAAGACATGAAGAAAACTAAGGCCAATGTCTCAATGTATGATATGTCCCGATTATTAGGCCAAGAAGTAAGTCCACCAAAAAGTTTAGATCCACCTGCCCAAGTTCATGAAGCTAAAAGTGTTGAGTCCCGATTGGTTTTGAAAAAGGAAAAACGAGATATACCTCCTTTTCGATAACCATTAGAATTGCGGGTAAAAATCTGCACAATTGCTTAATAGATTCGGGGGCCTCGGCTACCATTATGCCCCTAGAAATCTGTAAAAAATTGGGACTTACACCAAAACCTTCTAGAAGCGAGGGTGGTGCAGCTGGATAGATCAACCATGGAGGCAGTGGGAGAATTGGGTGATGTTCTTATTCAAGTCAATTCAGAACCTAGGGTTCAACATCACATAGATATATTGGTGCTCGACATTCCTATCAAATATGGCATGGTGTTGGGAAGAGATTGGAGTAAAAACCTAAACGGTTACATTGTGATAGATTCTTCACATATGTGGTTGCCTTGGAGGGGAGTGGCCAACCAAATTCGGATTGATAGTGAACCTAGGCTCAAGGAGATGATCACAGAATACAACAAACCTAATGAGATCCAATACATTGAAGCTGAATTAGGAGCATATTGTTTGGACATAGAAACACCTGAAAATTCCCAAAATGAAAGGATTGGATGCAACGTTACTGAAGGACATCAGGACATTTGGACTTTAAGATTTGATGGATCCGAGGTCCGGACAAGGGGCGAGGAGCCGGTATTGAATTGTCATGTTCAGACGAGAGAGCCTATGTTCGTTGCATATAGACTACGAGTTCCACTGCCACCAACAATATGGCGAGAATATGAGGCCTTGATTCTCGGACTTCAATTGGCCCTTCGAAAGAAAGTTAAGTGTATCAAGGTCCTTGGTGATTCGAAGCTGGTGGTAAAACAAGTGAAGGGACAATACGTATGTAAGAACAAGCGGCTCAGACTTTACCGAACTAGGGTTAGAGATTTAATAGATGAGTTTGATGCTTTTAACATATCTCTGATCTCTAGAAAAGGCAATCGTATGGCAGACTCTCTAGCCGTAGCTGCGAGTATGTTGAAACCAGTGGATCACAAGAAATGCAAGAAATTCTCCATAGAGCTGGTCCCTTGCCCCTCGATACCGGATAATGTCACAAATTTCCAAGTGTTTGATAGTGACAGGCACATATTCCATTTTGTCACTAATTCTGGTATCTTTGAAAAGCAGGTTATAGATGAAGACGAGAGGGACCTAGAAGAGGCAGATTTGGAAGAAAATATTATTGGAAAATGTAATAAGATGCCAAATGAGATGGCTTCATTAGAAAAAACTTTCGATATCGGATACCAACCAAAAGAAGGTAGAAAGGTTCCACCTCCCAGAGAAGCCTGTGACTTGGTTAATATTGGAAGTGCAGAAAACCCTCGAGAAGTATTCATAGCAAAAGCATGTACCAAACAGGAGAAGGATTCCATTGCCAATACATTAAAGGAATACATAGATTGCATAGCTTGGAGTTATAAGGAGCTGAAAACTTATGATCGAGAATGTCATAACGCATACGATTCCTTTGAAGCTAGACTCCAAACCCTTCAGGAAGAGACAGAGGCCAGTCAATCCATTATTAGAACCCTTGATAGAGAAAGAGGTAAAGCGACTGTTAGAAGCTAAAATCATCTTTCCTGTTAGGCATTCCACATGGGTTGCTAACCTGGTCCCCGTGAGGAAAAAGAGTGGAGAAATAAGGTTATGTATTGATTTTAGAAATCTTAATAAAGCCTCACAAAAGGACAATTACCCTTTACCCACCATTGATGAAATACTTCAAAAGGTAAATGGGTCGGAGATGATGTCATTCCTGGATGGTTATTCGGGATATAATCAGGTCCTTATCCATCCTAGTGATAGGATGAAAAGCGCCTTCACCACAAAGTGGGGCACCTTTGCATACAGGAGAATGCCTTTCGGACTATTGAACGTAGGTGCCACATTCCAACGAGCTATGGACTTTGCTTTTAAGGGGCTCATAGGTAAGTGCATTATTATCTATGTAGATGACATTCCTGTCTTTTCTAAGAACAGGGGAAAACCACGTCAGGGATCTAAAGAAAGTCTTTCAAAGATGTAGGGAACATGGCATTTCACTCAACCCAAAGAAGTGCATTTTTGGGGTAACGGAAGGAAAATTATTGGGACATGTAATATCTAAAGATGGAATTTCCATTGATCCTGAAAGAATAGAGGCCATACAACAGATTCCTTGTCCCAACAGCAAAAAGGGGTTGAGATCATTTTTTGGGAAGATTAATTTCGTCAGAAAATTTATTGCAGATTTTGCAGAAATAGCAAAACCTTTGAACGACATGTTAAAGAAAGAGGTCCAAATCAAGTGGACAGATGAAAATAGAGATGCTTTCAAAAATATCAAGGATGCGATTTCTAAAGCCCCGATTTTAGTGAGTCCCGATTATACGAAGCCTTTCTATATTTACACATTTGCTTCAGATCACTCCTTTGCGAGTGTTTTAACTCAGAAGAGTGAAGGCAACATTGAAAATCCTATTGCCTTCTCGAGTAGTCCTCTCAAAGATGCAAAGCTGAGATACTCCATCTTGGACAAGCAAATGTATGCTCTAGTTAAGACCGTTAAAAAATTCAGGCATTATATAGTCCACAGTAGGGTGTTTGCTATAGTCCCGGATCCTACAGTCAAAGCCATGTTTATACAGAATGAATTAGGTGAAAGACGAGGTAAGTGGATTTCAACTTTGCAAGAGTTTGATCTTGAGATTCAATCCATGAAGATAGTGCGGGGACAAGGGTTGGTTAAGGCTATAGCGAGAAAAGGATCTCGCAATTTCATGTCAACATTATGAAATCGCAGATATAACCAAAGATGAGTGGTATGCGAGATGTTGTGTATTTTTTACTAAATGGTAAATGTCCACCACATTTGAATTCTACTCAACGAAGAGCCTTGCGCTTGAAATCTGCTAATTTTCTAATTAGATCCGACACGTTATACAAGAAAAACCATGAAGGTATTTACCTTCGTTGTGTTGATCAAAAAGAGGCAGCGCAAATACTCGAGGAATTTCATGGTAAACATGGGACAGGACATGGGTCCGCTAATGCCACAACCCATCAAATCCTTAGAGCCGGTTATTATTGGCCTCGATTGTTCAAAGATGCCCATACTCATGTGAGGTCATGTCATACATGTCAAACTGACGACCAATAGAGAAAGGGGTGCTTCCATGCCATTACAATCTGTAATTGAGTCTAGACCTTTTGCGCAATGGGGCCTGGATTTTGTTGGGATTATCAGTCCCAATTCATCCGATTCCCACAAGTACATTCTAACGACTACAGATTATTTCACAAGGTGGACGGAAGCTATCCCCACAAAGAATGCTACTTCGGAGGTTGTTATTAAATTCTTAGAGGATAATATTGTCACTCGGTTTGGAATGCCTAACTCCATTGTAAGTGATAATGGTTCAGCTTTTTCCTCTCTGGAATTTGCTAATTGGGCATTTGACAACAGTGTGAGTTTAAAATTCTCTTCCAATTATTATCCGCAAGGTAATGGATTGGCTGAATCTTCTAACAAGAATTTGTTATGCGTCATAAAAAAATTGTTGGAAAGAAATCCTAGAGATTGGCATAACAAACTTAAGTTGGCTCTTTGGGCTGACAGAATCAGAGTCAAAGAATCAATAGGAACATCTCCTTACCATCTGGTTTATGGACAAGATCCCATTTTTCCTACAAATCTCAAGTTACAAACACTCCATTTCATGAAAGATTACTTTGAAACTGATGATAAACTTGAGTCTAGACTAACACAATTAATGCATCTGGATGAAAAAAGGGATGAGGCTATGCTTCATTTCAGTAAACACCAGGATGTAGTAAAAATATGGTTCGACAAAAAGTCTAGAGCCAAGGCTTTTAAAATATCAGATCTAGTGTTGTTATGGGATAAAAGACATGAGAAGAAAGGAGATCATGATAAGTTTGACTACTTATGGTTGGGTCCTTACCAGATTTTAGAAGTCCTAGGGGAAAATAGTTTTAGACTAAAAACCTTGGATGGAAAGGATTTGGCATTACCTGTCAATGGGTTGCACTTGAAACACTATTTCCAGGCCTGAAGCGGCTGGGTTTTGTATTATATGTAATTATGCCATGCTTTGTTTCTTTTGTGTGTGCAGATTTGATGTTTAAGTGGTGTGTTTGTTTGACATGTTTAGGTTTTGTATTATATGTAATGATGCCGTGCTTTGGTTCTTTTGTGTGTGCAGATTTGACATTTAGGTGGTGTGTTTATTTGACATGTTTTGGTTTCTTGAAAAAAAAAAAATTGAATAAAAATTTGAGATGTTAACTCATGCCTAAGATCAGGAAAATATGAAACATTGGAATTGTGTTGTAAAAGCTCCGCAGGTAACACAAACAGTTTAATAATATCGTTTGCAACTTGTGATGCATGAAGTAGTCAGTTTTACAAATTATGACAATACTTTATCTGCAATTCAAAGGGCAATGCATTCATATTACATCTCACTTTGCATATACATGCCATCTTAGTTGCATATGCATTTCAGATACAAATCATTAAAGTGTGTCAAATCCTCTTAGGGTTATGCTATAACATAAATAAGAAAAAATCCTAAGGTTGGAAACTGAGCCCCGAGATATCTAGAACCAAGCACATTTTATACACATTAAAAAGGATCTTGAGCAAAATGATCAAAACCTTGCTTGGAAGAAAAGGTCAAGCGAAAGAAGTATTTCATGTCTATCCTATTATGCAACATGATCCTTAAAACAGTGGTTTTTACCACTTCCATAAAGCTTAAAGCCTAAAATCAGAGTAGTAAGGATAGGGTTAAGTCCTCATCGAACTTAGGTTGAGGATCCAACTCCCCAAAACTTTGATTTGACCTACATGGAGTAGTAAGGATAGGGCATAATTCTCATCTCGCCTAGGTTGAGAATCCGATTCCCCAAAGCTCCTATGTCTCATTTCATGATAAAGCTTGGATTGGAAGGATCGTACTACTTGTCCTCTGCAAAGGATGGGTAGTCATCCCCAAGGTCCAAGCAATAAAATTAATATTCTTCATTTACATCTAAAGCTTGGATTGGAAGGATCGTACTACATGTCCTCTGCAAAGGATGGGTAGTCATCCCCAAGGTCCAAGAAGTAAAAAATTAATTTTCCCATCTCATCTTTATATTGGATTGGAAGGATCGTACTACTTGTCCTCTGCAAAGGATGGGTAGTCATCCCCAAGGTCCAAAGAAATGAAGCTAAGTCATGGATTATGGGGTTAGGTATGCCCATGCATGGCAGCATGTCTTGTCTAAAAAACAAGACCACTGATTATTCAAAGGGTTAGACTAGCATGACCATTTCTTCCATAATTGGTTAAATTATTTTGCTCAAAGTGAGGTAATGAATTCCAAATCAGAGTAGTAAGAATAGGGTTAAACTCCCATCTCGATTAGGTTGGGAGTCTGATTTCCCAAAGCTCTGATTTCACTTTCACTTACACATGGGTTCAAGATAGTAGTGACTCATAACCAACTTTGGGATCTAATAAAGCAATTCATTATACATATGGTTGATCCTAAGAGGGTTTGATAATCTTGAATGTTTGTGTATGATACTAGAAGGTCTATGCCTTTATAAAAGCAAAATCTCTAAGCATATTTATTAGGTTACACAAATCATTCACAGTCTCACATATGCATGCATGTAAAACTGACAATGGAATGTTGATCAAGTTCAAGCGATATGGAATGAAAACAAATAGCACACACCGAGCTGATACTAATGATTCTTATGTTTCATGTACTTCTGATCTGTCGGTATTTATTTATCTTTTATGTGTTGACGCCTGTATCTAAGCTTGTATATTTCAGGTTGGGTTCTCACCAAAATGCTCTGGAGCATTTGACAGTAGAGTCGCCATTTGTTGTGGCTGATCCACAACACACCCCAAAATTGGGGGCCCACCTTTTTGCATGCTTTCAAAGAAGAAAACAGTGACCCAGATGCTAAAAAATCAAAGAAAAAGGGCAAAATTTCACAAAAGAGAAAAGTTGTCGCGATATCGCGACATGTTGCTCCGTCGCGGCCGAAAATGAAAAGTTGTCGCGATATCGCGACATGTTGCTCCGTCGCGGTCGAAAATGAAAAGTTGTCGCGATATCGCGACATGTTGCTCCATCGCGGCCAAAAATGAAAAATTGTCACGATATCGCGACATGTCACAAAATTACGGTCAAACCAGTCAAACAGGGCAAGCCACTAAAGTTGTCGCGATTTCACTACAGGAAGCAACCATGGTTGTACGAAATGAAAAAGTGTCACGATTTCGTGACATAAAGCAGCTGGACAGCCCAAAATGAAAAAGTGTCACGATTTCATGACAGAAAGCAGCGAGATAGCCCAAAATAGAAAAGCGTCACGATTTCGCGACAGGTTGCAGCAAAATGGTACGAAACGAAAAAGTGTCACGATTTCGTGACAGGTTGCAGCGAGATGGCCCGAAATAGAAAATTGTCACGATTTCGCGACATGTCTTATTTTCACGGGGCATAAAGGCAGACAAGGCTGTCGACAGGAAAATGTCACGATATCGCGACATGTCTCATTTTCATGGCGAAAGTAGAGGAGTGAAGCTGCATGCATAAAAACGTCGCGATATCGCGACATGCTATTTTTTGGTCATGATTTACATGGGGCCATTACAGAACATGCAAAAAAGTGCTGAACACGTGGCACAAAGGCATGAGGGTCATGATAACGCTTCAGATCGACAGTTACAGTTAGCAGAGAAGACCAAACGTTTCAGGCTCGAGCAAAAGGTCAAAACACCAAAGAAGCGGGAAAATGAAACGAAGCGATCCAGGAAATGAAACGAAGCGTCACAGAGCGAAACCGAGAGCCGCAATAGAAAGTTTAAAAGCAGAAGTGAAGGTAGATACAGGGGCTGGAAATTGTAAGAAGAAAAGCATTATTTTTTTGGAATAAAAAGGAGTTTATTTGGCAAGAGTAACTTTTGTGTGTGAAACCAAAAGGAGATTGAAGGCTAAGACTACTATTATCTCTATAGATCTTTCCCTTGCATTATTCTTTCTTGTATCTATTCGTTTACACCATAATGTGGGTTACGATAGGTGAATGATAGAATGTTGCAATTATTTATTTCCTTAGAGTCTTGCATCTGATCTGATTCGATTGTGTTTTATTGCAGGTCCGTTAGGTCAGGTTGTTTTAGAGTTTCATCTCATAACTTGGGGTTTTGCGGGGAGGAGATTGCTAACCAAATTAACGTCCTGTTTCGGTTTTCCAGGTGATTCTCATAAAGAATCTTTCTGTTTTGGTTTTTGATATTATATTTTTAATCTTACTCGAAAATCTGCATGTTGGATTATGGTACATTCCAGAATACTTTGCTAATTTTACTAACACCAAAAGCTAACATAGAAGTAGCAGAACAGTGTTAAATAAAAGATAAAACGAACCCATTAACTATTAAAATGAACCTCATGTTAAAGGCACGGAGCTTAAAATGAAGTGGTGTATACCACGCATTTTCTCATTTGAAATATTTTTAAGCCGAAAGATAAAAGAGGTCACTAGCTTATTTTAGGGTAGATTTCATTATTCTCAAGAACATTAAGAAAATATTTTTACGCGGTTGATTAATTTAAGAGATTACGGTTGCAAAGTTTTCTTTGAATCAACAAAGGCCCCTTGTTAACAGTTACTTGCAGGGTTTAAGTTATTCTAGCATACATTCATTTATTTGCGTTAATTCTTAACCGGTTATATGCATATGAATGTTTGTTCCACAAGAACCTTGGAGAAATAAAAAAATAACAAATTTTCTTTGCAAGAAAGAGTTTCATGTCTGAGACTCTAGTTGCGTGATCATTTTGTTACAGGGCAAAATATTCACTCAACAATCCCATCTGGCCACCAATGGAGCTCTTTGGACCTGGAAGTCTGTCTTGTTAGATCGCCTCCATTGTTTCAGTTGATCTTTGACATAATGAAGCTGTTTGTGGAACCTAAACATTGATGTCCCATATGTTGGGTGACCTTCTTCCCATCACTGTGGAATTTTCTTTTGAAGTTCCTCTTTTTGTAACCAAAAGTTTTCAAATTTAAATGGTTTGTGATGCTGCACTGTCTTGATCCCTCCTTCCAACAAAATAAGAAAGTGATTTGAAACTGGAGCCTCCAAAATCTGAAATTTTATATTCTATTTTACAAATGCCTCCTCTGAAACCAAAAAATGGTCTAACTTTACCTTCCTGCTATGTGGTTCCCTCCTCTTATTAGTCCAAGTATAGTTGGTTCTAGGGCATTTAATATCCACTAAGTGTAATGCCTGGACTTGGGCAATCATAAGTCGATCCCCTGGGTCCAAAATTGGGGTTCCCCCTTCCTGATATCTAGAGGATAATTTAACATTAAAATCCCCAGCAATAATCTAGTCTAACTCTTCCCTTAAGACTCTCATGTTATGCACAACTTTCCATTGATGCATCTGACCATCTAGGTTATGAGCCCCATACACCCCTCCAAGCTATATGTTCTATTGTAGTCCATTCAAGAGAGTTCCAAAGAGTAACTATCCCCCATGAGACCCCTTGGGTAGCCACTTCCATATGACCAACACCCCTCCAAAGTCTGTTAACTATTTTACACATAAGATCTAATGACATTTTTGTCTCCTGGATAAGCAAAAAAGTTTTTTTACATTTTTCTAAGAGTCTTCGAACAACAAATTTATGGGTTCTACTGTTTAAACCCCTAATATTCCATGATTGTATAATCATTGGTTACCTTGAGAGCACTAAAAATCTATTGGCCTCACCGATCCTCCACTGATCAATTTGTCTCCTTGATCTGCTATCAATTCCTTATTTGATTTTCTACCCACTCCTTGAGAGCTGCTATTTTTTGATCTCTTTTCCACCTGAGTTATCCCTAGAGTTGGAATTTATCCATTATTTTCTTCTATGCCCATGCTAACATCCTTAATTATTGGTTGCTCTTGGTTATGCACTATCAATGCCCTTGCACTCTTTGACTACGGTAACTCACTGTACTCAATTACCTACTCTATGATGGGGGGAGATGAAAGAGGAGCTTGAACATGGATGTTATTATTTTCATTATTCCCATCCACTCCTTCCATGAATTTTTCTTCTTCTTGGTCCATTAGTGTCTTAAATATCTCATACCTATTGGAGGGCTTGAGTTGGGTTTGCTCTTTACCATATTTTTTCTTTTGCCTTCTCATTCTTTTGGGCTGTTCAAAATCGTCTCTCTGTGCTTCTTTACCCTGAGAAATATTGGTTGGTTCTTTTTTGATTGTTGACTTAACCTCCTTAGGAAGATTTGAAATTCCTAGAGGAGCCTCCATTTTTATGTTCATATTATTTGTAAAAGATCGAGCAAAATGCCTATATTTGTGGCAAACTCCGCATCTAAAGGGCAATGCCTCTTAATCCAATTGTTGAATCCAAGATAGTGCTGCAAGTTCAAGTTCCACCTCTATCCGTAGAGGCTGGCTAAGATCCATTTCCACACATAATAATGCATAAATAGTTGTGTTTCCTTCTATTGTGTCTTTGGAAACGCCCAAATGTCTTCCAAGAGAATTATCGATAATTTCCAATACCTGCTTACTCCAAAGATCCATTGGAAGTGCATGCAAATGGATCCAAACTGGGACCGCATTGGGTTCAATTTGAGGATCAAATCCCACTCTCCAGGGTTGAACCAATAATCCTGTCGGACCATGATTTCTATTTTTTGATTCGAAAGCCCTATTTCTATCGACAAGTGAAGAAAAACTAACAATAAAATATCCATTTCTAATAAACCACAAAGAATACTCACCAAGAGGCTCCCAGTTTTTTTGGACCTAGGAATGTAAAAAGTTTAGGGTAGGGCGAATACCCATGAATTTACAGATCAAATCATGATTGGCACTATATAAAACTATTTCTTTGACCATTCTTTGCTCAATGACAATCTTTGGCCTTGATTCTGACTGTGGCAAGCATCCATTAACTCATTGAGATGTTGATCTATTTCTAGAAGTCGTAAAGAGCATTTTTAATGCAGTTTTTTGTGCTTCTTCAGTCTTTGATGGAGATTTATATTTTAACAAATCTGCAAAAGAACTATGTCTCTCTAGAAGAGGATCCGAAGGTGTCCCTATTGGGCCCTCCTGGGGCAGCAATCTTGTCTTCAAATCCACAGTAATCAAAAATCTCTTTGGCTACCCAACTGATGCCCTAGTTTTCTCTTCGAATTGGTAGATGTTATTAAAGAAAGATAATTAAATGATATTTTAAAGCCTATATTTCAAGGCTATAAATTATTATCTCTTTGTGAAAATTGATTTCACCAAAGAGGAATAATTTATTATTCATATCAAAGGCTATCTTTATCTTCATGATAAGAAGCTACATTTAAGGAGCCTATTCATCATTTCGGATTCACATTCATAGATAGATTTTAATCTTTACTTTCATGTTTAAAGAAGGATTTAATGCAAGGTAAAGCTTGATTAAAACCCACTTAATAAGGAAGATAAAATCTACCTTAAAATCCTCAAGATAAAAAGAACTAAGGCACTACATCATGGTCATATGAGGGCCAATTCACATTTATTTTTTATTTTGGTTTCATGAACAATCATTAAGGTAGCATGGTAAAATAAACCAACATTGCCCCTTGTTTACAGTTACTTGCAATCACTAAGGTGTTCCAAGCATTTAAATTGATATATTTTTATTTGAGATTACTAATACACATATGCAAATGCTAATATAGCGGAGACCTTGGAGAAATTGTTTGTTTAATTTCTTTGCAAGAGAGGGTTTTGGAGATCCAAACCCTAAGGGAGAGTGTAATTTCACAATTGGGTAAAATTAACACTCAATATTTTGGTGCTAGAAGGAGGGCCTGAATTGGTTTACTTTATTTTATTTATGTTAAGCAATTCATGAATTGGTATTCATTGATCTAACGCTTTTGGATTGTTCATGGTTACTCAAGAGTTTTGAATTGCTAAATATTTCAAGTTCATTTGATTAGCATCTTTGGTTTCCTTTAGCACTCAACACTTTGGGAGCTAGGAGGATTTGAATTGATTTATGTTATTGCTATTTAGATGCTAAATTGTTCATGTTACTTGAAATATTTATTTAAAAACATTGGTCTTGACTAACGGGGTTTTGTTTCCATATGATTACTTTCATTTGATTCTAACATTCTCTATTTTTGATGATGCATTAATGCTAACATGTTGTAAATTTGAGAATGTTCTTCAATTTCATGGTTTAATGGATACATATCTCTTGGTTGATGCTAACATGATTATTCATATGTTACATATTTGAGATTGGTTAGTCATTTCATGCTTCTTTGTAAGAAATATTTATTTGACTAACAAATTGGTTTTGAAGTTATCCTTTGAGTTTCACTAATGGCTACAAACATGGAAAGTGGTATGGGGTGCATGGTAATCCTTTGAACATTAGTGGAGATGCTCATGACTTACCCAAGAACATAGAGAAACTTTTGCCCAAGTTTAAGCACAATGGCACAACATTAGCCGAGGAGCACATTCAGTCCTATGTGGATATCCTAGTTAGATGGAATGTTGAACATGAGGATGTGGCATGTAGATTGTTTCCTGGGAGCCTAGATGAGGTGGCATATGATTGGTACATCAATTTACCCACTGGCTCTATTACATCTTGGGCCCAATTGGAAACTGCTTTTATCAATCAATTTAGGTTGCTCATTGATCCTGTCACGATTTATCAACAATTTGCTTCTTGCAAGAAGGAGCCTAATGAGCCAGTGAGAACATTCAACATGAGATTTTGAAAGCTCTATGCAAGATTGATTGCTCCCCATACTATTGAGGAGAGTGGTGCTCTTCAAATATACTTTGGGGCATTGGATCCCTTGCTTGCCATGTTCACTAGGACAAATCCTTTGGTTACTAATCTTGCCTCGGCCTACATGGAAGCTATGATTGTAGATCAACAATTAAGGCCACAAGGTTATGGGATGGAGCAATTGCCTATGGTAGGACAACTAGGGGCTTGCAATCAAACCTCGATGGTAAATCAAGCATGGGCACAACAAAATTTGATATCAAACATTTTGCCCCACAATCAATTTTACCCTACCATACCTACGTATGCTCCCACATGTGCTTATACGAGTACTTCTATCCATCCAACTACTCCATCACGGTTAGAGAATCATGGGGTCACTCATGGAGCCATTACAACAAGTGTTCAGGCTTTGTCTGTTGATATCAATCCAACTAATCCTACTACTTCCACCACTCAACCCAACAAGCTTGTATCGGAAGTAAAAGAGCAAAAGAAGGTGGTTAAGAAGTTAAGTAGAGATGTGGTTCCATCACAAAAATGAGCACATCAATGTATGCATCCAAATCATCCTAGGAAGAAAATTCATAATGCTAATATTAATGATATTTCATGTTATGTTCCTTCAGGTGATAGAAGAGACTTTGATGTGACTTACATTGAAGTAAATGCCTATTCAGAATGTCTTGAAGAGCATGAATATTTTGGAGAAGAAATTCTATGGATGGGTAACAAGAAGTTGGAACCAAAAGATCAACATTTTGTTTCGGAAAGAAAAGATCTAGAATCATTACCCACAAATGAGGATTGGGATGAACAAACCTATGAGGATATGAGTTGGTCATGTGTACTCGCAAAGGAAGATTGGAGTGACTATATGGAGCAAGATGTAAAAATTGATCCCCTTATAGAAGCTCCTAAGCCATCAAAAGTGGTTGAAAGTGAACTTGAAAGAGAATCAATAAATGAATTTGAAGACATAACATAATCTCACCACTTGTTCTCGGAAGATACTTTGAATGATATTGTTGAAACTGATGGCCAAGAAGATCTACACCTTCCAAATTGTGATAAAATTGAATCATGGGTTACCAATTTGGATTATGATAGCCTCACAAATTTGAATTCAAGAAATAACCCACTTTTGGAAATAATTGAACCATCTAGGGAAGGTGAAGATGAATTGGATGAGAAACATGTTGATGAATCGGAAGATGATGAAGAAGTACTTGAGCGTCACAACTTGGTTTTGGAAGATGATTACTATGATTCTTGGAAGAAATGGGAAGAATATGCTCACTCTAAATCTTCTAATGAACTTTTTGTGTCAATTGATATGCAGGATAATAGGAGTGTTTTCTCGCATGAGGATATTATAAATCCTGTACAATCTGAGGAAGTTTTGGAAGAGGGATTCGAATCTCATCAAATTTTGGAAAGTGATAAGGATTCTACAACCATGGATAAAGAAGGAGAATCATTTGCTTTGGATTCCTTTGAGGGAAAGAAAATTGAAAATATTGATCCACTTACTTGTTCTACAATGTCTATGCCATTTCAAAATGAGGAAATTTCAGAACCTGAATGGTTTGGGTTTGATATCACCGATGATCCAATTGAAAATATCACGTTATCTGAAACAACCCAAGTGATTGATCATGGAGATGTGTTAGTTGACCCATCCCTAGATAGACAAGACTTATGGTTTGAAAGTGATGGACATGTTTTTAATTGGGTACCTAAGTTTGGTGTCTTTGATAAACAGGTCATGGAGAAAGAACAAATGCTACATGATGATGATGATGAATGTCATGAGGAAAAAGAGGAAGTTTCAAATCCTCTCCAAGTAATGGTAAATGGAAAAGTGCCAAAGGTAAAATCTCACCTTTTAGGTTCCACCATTCGAAATGCAAGTGAAGGTTTGTCTAATGGATTGATGGATTTAAATACTATCAATGATGAAATGTTATTTGTGGTTGATAAAGAATTTGACTTAATTTCTCCTCACACCACTAATGATATTGTTTTATTGAATGAAAATGAAGTTGGTATGCTTGAAGTGTTAAATCAAGTTCATAATCAATTAGTAACAGAATCTAGGATAAAAGCTTATGATGATGCTCATTTAATAAATATCCTAGGTGCTTGCAAACGGTTACATGAATTTGATTGGTCTACAGATTTGAAAAATGATTTGGCTTTAAAATTTGTAGAAATAGGTTCATATTTGCAAGATCTCATATCTAAAAATGAAAGCTTATTTCTACACCATAGAATGAGAATTGTAAAATTGACATAATAAAGAATAGACATGAAAGAATTGAAGATCAATTATTGTCTAATCAATTTGACAATTTGAAACTCCACTATGGGATTATTAATGGAACTTTACTAAAATGGTGGGGTGAGAGAGGCAAGATGAATATTGTTGTATTGTTTGGCTTAACCTTGTTTTTGTTGGGTTCCTTTAAAACTTGGCATGCGTATCATGTTATATGTCTTTTGAAATGTTCTAATCATGTTTGGGATCCAGGGAAGTGATAGTTCAAAGCTTTGCACCATCTTGTACCATATTGTACATTTGTATATAGTTTTGGTTTTTGCTTTTGTGCTTTGTCTATGATTTTTGGGTTTGGATTTAGTTTTGGTTTGTGTTTTTAGTTTTGTGTGTTAGGTTGTTCCCTTGTTTTGAGGTGATGTTTTGTGGTCGCTAACTTTTGGTCTCTGGCCCGTTTGCGTGTTTCTTTGCTTAGTAGGGGGAGCACCTGATTTGAAAAACTGATGAACCCGAGAAAAGGGGGATGAGTTATTTGGTGATCATGCTCAGATGTTGGGACTAAAATGGTGGAAAGTGGAACAATGAAATATTAGCCCAAGCTCCACATGGGACCCACACACACATTAAATGGTGTTTCTAAAAGTAAGAAGGATGAAGTTGTCTTGATTATGCAACCCTAGGCAAAAATCTAAAATGCTCCACTTTGGCTTTCTAACCTAGTGAGACTTGATGCTTTTGCAAGAGTTCATGAGTATAAGCTATGCAACAGACTTTTTGAAGTCTGTCATCTAGTTCAGGAAAACTCCACCGGGGCTATAGACACCTGACTGGTTGTGGGGCCCTGGCTAGGCAAAGCTTGATACTTAGAAAGAGAAAAAAAGAGAAAAAGAAAAAAAAGAAAAAAAAGAAAGAGAAAGTGAGAACGAGCATTAGAAATCTTGACACACCTAGGATAGATGGGCTTTGCAAAGCATTAAGCGAACACACGGGTAAGTTAGATAAACCTCATCGGGGCTATAGACGCCTGACTGGCAGTGGGGCTCTGTCTGTAAAAGTCTTCTCTTCAGGAGTTGTACTTCATAGCCTAATGTAGAAAGGGATGATGGAATCTGGAGGATTTTCAGAAATGCAGGAAATGAATCACGTTTGCACACACTGAGCAAAGGCAGATGGATTAGTTATTTTCATTCTAAAGTTGTTTACCCCCACCTTCTTGGGACATTGCTAAATTATTATGTCTCGCTAATCTTGCGTGTTTTCATTTCAGGTTGGGTTCTTACCGAAATGCTCAGGAGCATTTCCCAGCAGAGTCACCATTTGTTGTGGCCATTCCACAACTAGCCCCAATAATTGGGGACCCACCTTTTAATTTTTGTGTTTGGGTGTTTTTGTTTCATTTTGAGTGTCTAGTGGATTGGTTGGGTTCCTCCTTGTTTTTTTTATTATTTTGGTTAATTTTAATGTTTTGAATTAAATCAATTCAAACATTTAAAATTAATTAAATCAAATTTAAAATAAAAGAGAAAGCAAGTAAAAAAAAAATTAAATAAAGTTGTTTGAATTTAAAAAAAAAAAACAAGTTTATATATATATATATATATAAACAAATAAAAAAAAAAAAAAAAGAAAAAAAAAAAAAAAAAAAAAATATATATATAAAGTAAATAAAAAAAAATAAAGTAAAAACAATAAAATATAAATAAAAAGAAAAAGTAGTGAATGAAGCCATGGTGCTTCATTCACCACGTTCTACTTCACGTTTTTAAATAGTTTAAATTTAGTATTCTTTTTTCCTTTTGTTTCTTTTTTTAAAATAGTTTAACTTTATGCTTTTAGTATAGTTTATTTTGTTTGTTTTAAAGTTTGTTTTTTTTAAAAGGCTAATAGTTTAAATTTAGTATTCTTTTTTCTTTTTGTTTCTTTTTTTTAAATAGTTTAACTTTGTGCTTTTAGTATAATTTATTTTATTTTTTTTTAAGTTTGTTTTTTTTAAAAAGGCTAATTCACGTGTTTGTTTTATGTGCAGGTAAGAATAATCCAAGTGGTGGCTAAAATATATGAAATAAAATAGAAACCAACAGGCGTTATAACAAGATGAAATGGATGAGCATTGTTGTTGACGCATCAATAGAAAGAAAAGCTAGAGGAATAAATAATAGTAATGATTGGCGGTTACCAAGTAAAATGAAAATGAAAACGTTGCATGTTGAGGACAAAATAGAAACCAAAGAAAAGACAGAACCAGAGACATGAAAATGAAGGGTTTGATGGAAAACAAACGGAGGAAAGAAATGAAGTCGAAACAAATCAAAATGAAAAGCCACGTAATGGAGAATCCAAGGAACAGAAAATGAAACGGACAGCCAGGAAGGAGAGGAAAGGTTTTTCATGGTTTCAAATATCTCTTGGAAACAGGAACCTAGGGCTGGATCTTTTGGGGATTTTTTCGGAGGAGGAAGGCATACCGCTGGGCCGATTTTCACCATTTGGATGCCAACTTTGGGCATTTTTTTTTCTGCATTGTAATGGAATATTGAATATCTTTTTGCAACAATTAATTGGAAATGTCTCAAGTTTTATGCATTTTTTATGGTTAACTTGATTTCATTTTCAGTTTATTGCACCCTTTTCCTTTGAAGCTCGCACCGTATTAGATGTTGATTGCACGAAGTCGGGTCACTCTAATACTGGTTTTATGCAGAATACTAATGCTTGCAGGGTCTGTGGAGAAATTCGGGGTTGCAACATTTATGTTTTTCATTTTTTTAATTTTTTTATTTTTCTAACTTTCTTTTTGCTAATTTTTTTTAATTTTCAGAGATTAAAATAAAAATAAAAAAATTAAAATGATAAAAATAATTACATGGTTGTGAAGAATGATGTAAAATCTATCATACGCAATAGATTCGGATTCATTCCGAGGTAATTTCAATTTTATACAAATTTTTGAAAATGGTTGTTTGATGCAGATTTTACAATTTCGGAATTTCATTTTTTCACATTTTGGAGTCAAATCAGATTTTTTCAGCTTCATATTTTTTTACTTGCAAGCATAAAATAAACTTTCCTTCATGAAAATTTCAATTTCATCGAAGGGGGTTAATTTTATGGCATTTCATAAGCTATCTTTTTCGGGGCCATAAGTGCACCTATCTTTATGAAAATTTCAATTTCATTAAAGAGAGGTGATTTTATATGTTACATTAAAAGGCTATTGTTTTAACACATTAAATTATTATTCTTTATGAAAATTATTTCATTAAAGAAAGATAATTAAATGACATTTTAAAGCCTATATTTCAAGGCTATAAATTATTATCTCTTTGTGAAAATTGATTTCACCAAAGAGGAATAATTTATTATTCATATCAAAGGCTATCTTTATCTTCATGATAAGAAGCTACATTTAAGGAGCCTATTCATCATTTCGGATTCACATTCATAGATAGATTTTAATCTTTACTTTCATGTTTAAAGAAGGATTTAATGCAAGGTAAAGCTTGATTAAAACCCACTTAATAAGGAAGATAAAATCTACCTTAAAATCCTCAAGATAAAAAGAACTAAGGCACTACATCGTGGTCATATGAGGGCCAATTCACATTTATTTTTTATTTTGGTTTCATGAACAATCATTAAGGTAGCATGGTAAAATAAACCAACATTGCCCCTTGTTTACAGTTACTTGCAATCACTAAGGTGTTCCAAGCATTTAAATTGATATATTTTTATTTGAGATTACTAATACACATATGCAAATGCTAATATAGCGGAGACCTTGGAGAAATTGTTTGTTTAATTTCTTTGCAAGAGAGGGTTTTGGAGATCCAAACCCTAAGGGAGAGTGTAATTTCACAATTGGGTAAAATTAACACTCAACGGGACCCACAAGAAAAAGTATTCGATAGTGAACAAGGTGGAGTGGGGCCCATCACAACAAAGGACGCAACTGATCAAGGCATGATAGAGCTACCTTCTCAAGGTGGTGGGGAGGTTAGCATGTAGGAGGAGCAACTATAAGAAGAATGGCATGGGCCACCTATCCCTTTTTGTCCCTACCATGATTTTGTACATGATAGGAGATCAGGCCAGATGTAGGGTTGATGGAAAAGTGGTTACAACACAGCTTGATCTCCTCCCCATACTATACATAGAGGAGTGCTACAACAAAAGAGATCATCAAGCCTTAGAGAGAAAAAATTTGAGTCCAGGTATAGTCATGTTCTAGAGTTAGTCGTATTTTCCTTTGTGTGTGCTTTATCCTTTCTTTCTTATGTCACCCCTTCTTCTATCATTTCCCAGGAACTGTCCAGGAAGCCCGATTTGTTGAGATCATTTCCTATGGACATGCCAGAGTTGGAGACTCTCACATCACCGCAATAAGGATGGAGAGAACGACCCTCTATTACGATATTCGAACAGGGATGCTATTGTAACCATGTGGTCATATAAGACCCAAGCACTCTACTGGGCTTTTCATATGTAAATATTTTTATATGAATATAAACTCCAACTCTATTCCTGGTATTTCCCATGTTTATAGTTTATGTTTATAGTGTGTGTTGCTCCTATTTGCATATTATAGTAATCTGAATGTGTGAATGATGCTTTCCCTTCGCTAGTTTAATCGTTCTTATTTATTACATCATTTGAATAAATTTGGACGAACTAGTTCTTTCCTTCTCTTTTCTTTCTTGATTCGTGAAGTGTTATAAATTTTCTACGATTACCCAATGGACATGGCACCGGTATGGTATAAATAATCTATATGCTACATGGTTTGGTCAAAAAGAACAAAAACTAACATAATATCATTAAATCTAGTAAGATATGGGTTATAGTATCATAATGGAAAATATCTAAACCCATTGTTTGGGGTTTCCTTACCCGACCTGGTCTATCTAGAGTCTTATAGATAATCTATTCCTGGGTCAAAGAGGTAGATCCACCAGAGTCTACAAACTAGTTGTGATTCTTGGGATTCCTGTGATGTGACATGTTTTAAAGGGGTAAGTAGGAAATCCCCATAATAGTTTTTGGTACCGTTATCGGGGACTGACCTTTTTCTTAATATCTTCAAAGTCTTCCTAGTTATTACCTATGATTTTTAGGATTAGTGGGCTGAGCAAACTTAGTCAGAGATCATCTCTTATTTTTTTGCACACTGTGCTGGTGACTCTGAAGAACCCACGATCGAGAAAAAGAAGCTGACCTGGAGGCTACAAGAAGAAGTGAAAAAGAACTCTTCCTCAAACTTCTAGACCCATAGGTACTTTTTTGATCATGTAAAAGTGAAAAGGAACCTACACTTTTTGTTCCTTCAGACAGTTATAACGACAATAGTACTAGTTTTATTTTTGAAAATCCCCACCTGAAAAGTATTGTTCTATCTGCTATACCTCCTATACTAGGGAGCCCAGTTACACAAATGGCCAACCCTCCTTTGAAAAACTGGTGCACAAATAGGTATAGACCTTTTATGTTACCACTTGTCCTAAACCCACTGCCCCCCAAAGCCCATAAATATCTACCCAAATTCCTAGGGGATAACATTGTGATTGGGGAAGACCACATCAAGGACTTTATGTATGCCATGGATAGTTTGGAAGTAGAAGAGGAGGATGTTGTCCTCAGGTTATTCTTGCAAACCTTGGAGAAATATGCTAGAGAGTGGTTCAATGGTCTCACCACAGATACTATAGGCACCTTCCAAGAGTTAGAAACTACCTTTCTTAGAAAATATGGGGAAAATAAAAATGAACAGTCACTTCTAACCGAACTGGCCAAGATGAAGAAGAAGGATAATGAAAATGTGGATGAGTTTAATATGAGGTTTACCAAGTTGACAAATAGAATCCCCATAGCCTTGAGGCCAAACAACCACGAGTCCATTTACTCCTACAAAAATGCATTCCCTAGAGATTTCAACTATGAACTCAGATAGGAACCCACACTTACCATTGATGCATGTATGGAAAGAGCTATCATAATTGAAAGAAATATGATAGATAGTGGGAAAATGTAGCCATATTCAATGGATCCCAGCCCAAGCCAAACCGAGAAGAAGCCTAAGAAAGTGGGTTTCAATATACTAAAAAAACTAGAACCTGATCCCATCGAGAAACTATCAACTCAACTGATAGAGATGTTTAATTTGATAAACAATAGGCTATCCAAAATAGAAAGGGGTATGATGGATAACGGGAAACCTTACCAAAACCAGAATGATAATAGACCTCTTTTCACAAGGAACTTCAACCAAAACTGGAATAATGAAGGGGGAAGAAATGCAAATAATAATTGGAAAAGAAAATAAGTCTAGAAAGACCCAGATGCTATCCCCAATACCATAGCTTCGGCTAATGTGGCCTTTCATTTCTCCTTCTTCTGTCCTACGTGTGACGCTCCCCATAATTCAGTTGATTATGGAGTATACCTCAGTTTGCACTCAAATATTAACCTTGAAGAAGAATCAGATGAAGAGATAAGGGTGAATGCTTGTTGGACTTGGGATAAATTAGTTAAGGGATCAAGAGTTGAGGAAGAAGCAAATGAGTCTTCCAATTATGAGAACAATCCTATAGCCCTCACCCTTGATGGTGTAAGATTTTTAAAAATGCCATAAGACAACCATATCGATTAAATGGAACAAGGAAAGCTGACACTAGAAGAGATGCAAGATTTAGAAAGGATTCATACCACCAACCTTCAGAACATGATCATATCAGATAGAGTTGATAGAAAGAATGCAACAGAGGGTAGGGGTCAACATAACCCAAAGAAATAGAACATTATTCATCAATCTGTAACCCCCAAAACCATGGAACCAGTGAGCGAGACTCAAAAGCAACAAGAGGCCAACAAGGTCATAGAAAGTAAGAAGGTAGATTTTGATGCCGACCTTGAGCTTTCCAAAAAAAAAATAAACATAACCTTTGGGGAGTTGATGATAGTACCCAAATATAGAGAACATGTGTGTAAGGCCTTTGGATTAATTGAACCATGTGATAACCATGTTCTCAGCATGTCACCTTCCAATCCTTCAGGCAGGAACCCTTCCTTAGTTAGGCCTTTTTATATATCCCTCTGCTATACCTCAGACTATGGAGATCAGTTCATGATTCACAATTGCATGCTTGATAGTGGGGCATCCCATAACATCATGCCCAAACAAGTAGCGGATAAATTGGGATTGATGTGCACCAAATATTCTCCCCCATCTCGGTTATGGATAGCTTGGCAAGTACCTTGTGTGGGAATAATCATAGGCCTTTTGGTCTTCCTAGATCAGTATCCTAAGAAAGGCATCATAATGGATGTAGATGTAGTGGATTTTGACCCTTTATTTTCCTTGCTATTATCCAAACATTGAGTAGAATAGCTATGAGGGTCAATCCAGTTGGATTGGTCCTATGCCACTATACCCCTCTTAGCTAAAGAGCAAGCCACCCTAAGAAGGGAACCTTTTAATAAGCACTCTGTTGAGTTGAAAAGGTCTGATAATATGATAATTAATCTGGTCAACTCAATGGAAGAGAAGGAACTAGGCATTTATTCCATATGGCATACACCTTTTCTCAAAGATGTCCCCAATGCAGAAAATATGGACCCCAAAGTGAAGGCGGAGGTAGATGCAGAATCAGATAGGATTTTGACTACCAAAATGTGGACAATGACTTTTGATGGGGCTAAATCACAAACTAGAGTTGGTGCTAGGATAAACCTGACTGATATAAAAGGTAATTATTTGGGCATACCTTACCACCTAGAGTTCCCCTGCACTAACAATGTGGTCGAGTATGAGGTGTTGTTGCTTGGGTTGAGAAAAGCTAAAGAGCTTGGTATAAACTACCTCACCATCAGTGGAGATGTTGAGCTCATCATACAACAAGTAAAAGGAAAGTACCAGACTAAGCACCCCAGGTTGAAGTAGTATAGGCAAGTGGTGCAAGATGAAATAGATAGATTCTTAGATTTTAACCTATCTTACATCCCCAGGGAGAGAAACCATATTGCTAATTTGTTGGCTATAAATGCATCCGAGGTGGATAGTCCCGAGATTGACACTGAGTATATGGATAGGTTTCCCACCATATTTGTGTATCACCCTTCAGTTCTAGACAACGTGGTATACTTGCAGGTTTTCCAAGATGACGTTGATATCAGGGATTTCATGACTGTACATAATCATTTTGCTGGCGTGATCTATGATGAAGAAGACGAGAACAAGTTGCAACATATTATTGGGGAGCCTACATAAGTTATACAATTAAAGACCAATAAGATTCCTAGGGGGTTGGTGTCTTTAGAAAGCCTTTTTGATGATTTTGATAAGGCACACAGGCCTGCATTTCAAGAATCAAAAGCTGAAGAAGTCAACATTGGGACAACACAAGAGTCGAGAATGGTGAGGATAGATAGGTCATTATCAGGTAAAGAAAAGAAACAGTATATTCAGTACCTGAGGAAGAATATGGATAGTTTTTCCTAGAGTTATGAGGACTTGAGGACCTTCAACACTGAAGTCATGACCCATATTATCCCCTTACAAGAAGGCACTAAACCTTTTAGGCAAAAACAAAGAAAATTTAACCCCACCTTGCATCCAATGATGCAAAAAGAAGTGCAAAAATTATTGAATGCAAAAATAATCAAGAAAGTGAGGTTCTCATCTTGGATAGCTAATCTAGTCCCTGTCAGGAAGAAGAATGGAGAAATCAGGTTGTGTGTCGACTTCAGAAACCTGAACAAAAATTCCCTCAAGGATAACTACCCCCTCCCTAATATGGAACAACTTTTACAGGTAGTGGTGGGGTCAACCAGAATATCCTTACTGGATGGATTTTTAGGGTATAATCAGATTCTAGTCAACCTAGAAGATCGATATAAAATTGCATTTACCATGCCATGGGGAACATTCAAATATCAAAGGATACCTTTTGGGTTAATGAATGTTGGTGCCACTTTTCAAAGGGCCATGGATTTTTCTTTTAAAGGACTAATGTTTAAGATCATGGTGGTGTACCTGGATGACATCACAGTCTTTTCAAAAAATCTAGTTGATCACTTCTCTCATCTATCCCAAGTTTTTGAAAGATGCAAGGAGTATGGGATATCGCTGAATCCAAAAAAATGCTTATTTGGGGCCACTCATGGCAAGTTTCTAGGACATGTAGTCTCCAAGTAAGGGATAAGTATCGATCCTTAGAGGATAGAGGCTATTGCAAAAATTCCACCCCCTAAAAATATTAAAGGAGTTAGGTCCTTCTTTGGCAAGATAAACTTCATCAGGAGATTTATTCTAAACTTTGTTGAGATTGCCAAACCTATTAATGATATGATAAATAAGGATGCAAATATAATATGGAACAAGGAAAACATGGAGGCTTTCCAGTGGATCAAAGAGGCTATTACCACTGCACTTGTGTTGACTTATCCAGACCATTCAAAGAATTTTAACATCTATTCTTTCACTTCATAACACACCATAGTTGTAGTGTTATCATAGAAGGATGAGGAAGGAAATGAAAAACCCATAGCATTCATGAGATCTGGGATGAAGGGGGCCCAGTTGAGATATAAGCTCATTGAAAAATAGGCCTTTGCCTTGATACAAGATTTAGAGCATTTTAAAAGCATTTTTGGTTCCAGCAAGGTGTTTGCTTGCATCCCCTATATGGTTGTGAAAGATATTCTCACTCAACCAGAACCCATGGGAAGTTTAGCAAGATGGATGGTCAAACTATTGCAATACGATGTGGAGTTCAAAATAATCAAAGTGATCAAAGGACAAGGGCTAGCAAAATATTTGGCTAGTGAGGGAGGAGAAGATATGGATAACACTGTCATGGCAGAATACTTACAACAGAATAGACCCATAGACGACGAGGAGTGCAATTGGTACAAAGATATTATGTTCTATTTGAAAACCCTATCCTTTTTTCCAGGAAAATCCTAGAGCATAATTAGAAGCATCAAGCAATAGGCCCAAATATATTATCTCCAGGAGAATCAGCTTTATTGGAGACATCCTGAGTGGAGTATTGCTCCTATGCCTATCAGAGAAGGAAGTCCCCAAGATCATCAAAGAATTCCACACAGGATTTTGTGGTGGCCATTTTGCTCCAAAGGCAACAACTAACACTATTATGAGGGCAGGTTATTATTGGCCTTTGATGTTCAAGGATGTCTACCAATTTGTTAGAGGTTGTTATAACTATCAAGTTTTCACAGGTAAGAAAAGTCTATCTGCAATGCCACTAAAACCTGTCATTATAGAAGCTCCATTTACACAGTGGGGAATAGACCTGATAGGAGAAATTAACCCAAAATCTTTGGGTGGTCATAAATGGATAATCACAACTACATATTACCTTACCAAGTGGGTTGAGGTAGCCCCTCTCAGGATATCAATAACAGGAGCTATTATCAGTTTTCTAGAAGAAAACATTTTGACCAGGTTCGAGGTGCCTAAGAATTTTTTTACAGATAATGCCAAATATTTTACCTCCTTCAAGATGATTGAATTTTGTGCCAAGTACAGTATAAATCTAGCCCACTCTACAAATTACTATCCTTAGGGGAATGGGTAAGCTAAATCCTTAAATAAAAACATCATAACCCGAGTCAAGAGGTCAATAAGGGAGAACAAAAGGAACTGGGATAGTGAATTAAAATACACTTTGAGGGCAGATATATTATAAATAAAAATAACCATAGGTAGATCACCATATGAACTGGTTTATGACAAAAGTGCACTTTTGCCACCCCAGTTAGAATGAACAATTCTCTCTTTACTACTCCAAGACCATGAAAATCCTGATGCCCTGTAGAGGAGAGTGGATCATATTGTGCAGTTGGAAGAAGATAGAAGAGAGGCTATTAATAAGATAATCATCCAAGCAGAGAAAAAAAATTAGTTATTCAATAAGAAAACGAGGGGTGACTCCTTTTCAACAGGTGAAGTAGTGCTCTACTAGGATCCAAAAAATGATAAGCCCGGGGAAAAAGGTAAGTTGAGTTGCCAAAATGGTTGGGTCCATACTAGATTGCTAAAGTGATTGGCCAGAACACCTACAGGTTGTAGGACCTGGATGGAGAAGATATGGCTATACCTATGAATGGCCAGCACCTAAAATTATTTGTTCCCTCTATACGAGGGAAATGGAGGTTAATCAATTCCTGGACAAAAAATAGTGTCTGCTTGTAACTATAAATGTCTATCTCATGCAAGGTTGTGTGGGTCCTCTATATTTTATATTTTTCTTTGTTTTGGTCATACCCAGTCAACCCAAAGATTCTAGAGTTCTCAGGTCAATTCATGAAGTCCTATCATTCATTCCCCTATCCCAGTTAGAGCCGATGTTGGCCTTGTAAACAATTCCACCTTTGTTACCCTTAGTTTAATTTTTGAATTTGAGTCTTTTTCCTTTGATCCTAGTGGAGCACTCAAAATTTTGGTTAAGCACTCCAAATTTTTTAGTCATGCACCCCACTTCTAGTGGAGTGCACAAAGGTCTTAAGGGGTGTGTCAAGCCGTGCGCCCTACTTTTGAGTCATGTATTTCAATTCTAGTGGAGCGCATGAAGGTCTTAAGGGACATGCCAATATGTGCATCCAACTTTTGTGTCATGTGCTCCACTCCCTTTGGAGTGCACAAAGGTCTTAAGGTGTGTGCCAAGTTGCACACCCCACTTTTGGGTCATGCACTCCACTTCCTTTGGAGTGCATGGAGGTCTTAAGAGGTATTCCAAGTCACACGCCTCACTTTTGGGTTGTGCGCTCCACTCCCTTTGGAGTGCATAAAATTTTGAAGGGCATGTGAAGTTGTGTGCCTCATTTTTATTTCATCCACTCCACTTCACATGGAGCACACAAAATTCTAAAGGGCACGTGAACTTTGTGTGTCCTACTTTGAGTCATATACCTAATTTTAATAGAGCACATGAGTGAATTAAAGGTGCACAAATTTTGTGCACCTCCTCTTAAGGTTGCACATCCTATATTTAAAGCATGCCCTATCTGAATCAATGAGAAGAAGACACATGGGTAGCTTTGATTCCTCACTATGGATATCCAACCAAACAGATCGAAAGGGCATCCAATCAGCACCTGTTGAAGGATTAATTCATGCACCCAACCCCCGTGGCATGATGAATAAGGTCCCCTCAACCAATAGGGAAGCAACATTCCACCTAATGCTATTAATGCCAACTCTTTAAAAGGAAGGTGGTGAACTTCCCTCGTATCATCAATGAGAGTGGATTGAATACGTGCATGCAGAGTGCATCGCAAGTACTAATCATGAAGGTGAATTGAGCTGGTGAGAGATTGAGAAAATACTAGTGTGCAAGAACATCCCCAGTCCACAACCACTCGACCTGATGGCTTCAACAAGCGCAACCATAACTAGGGTAACAGATGTAAAGGCCTGAATTAAAGAGATAACAGGGGCTTGACCGGTGGCTAAGAAACTAGGAAGGGCCAAGGACCCAAAGGTGCTAATAGACCAGCCTATATTGAATAGATATATCACACCGAACTAGTAGCAAGAAGTGGAGAATGTGACAATATACAACTTCAACCCAAAAAAAGAGGATAACCAATGTCACCTTACTCTACTAAGGGGCTTGTTTATGAGGGCACAGAGAAACAACATTGAAGAGAGCCCTATCTACAACAAATGGATGACAAACCTTAGAAAATTAGTCTACCCTAAGGTTTATCACTCATCTGATCTCCTTGCCTAGCTGGCGGTTGCATATGATCCCAAGAATAGGACCATTAGGGACCATGCCAACCAGGTGGTATTCTAACTCATAGCTGATAGAATCAAAAGGGTGTTCGGGCTCTCCATAGCCTTGTTAATATTGGACTTCTAGGTATTGGCCCTCTAGTCCAATTTCATGCTCAAAACCTCCTTCCTGAACATGCTCCTAAAGCAAAATAAGTGTATGCCTCCCAGTTTCCCCATACGTAAGTCTATTCTCCATCCCTTGGGCTCAAGATTATGTGGATATGATCAATTTGGTGCTGGGCACAAAGGACTTAGATCATATCACTAAGGAGGTTATGTTCCTAATAATTCAATGCAATAAAAGAGATAAAATACCTATGTATCGATGGGAGGAGGTCATCAGTGACAACATCAACAAAGAATTGATAGAACTATAGGAAGCCATCTTGGCAAATAAAGAACAACTCCCCCCTTTCTCCTACTACTCATTTTTAATTCACTTGGTTTTAGGCCAATTGGAGCAGTCCTTGATCGCCAAAATAGGGGAGTCTATGTCACCACAATTCAAGATAGGTTATTGTGTATACAGGAGGGATGCTCTAGTTATGTGGCTTTCTTCGAAAATGTTCTTCCAGTGATCCATGCTTGCCTATGTGGAGAAGATCCTAATAAATTTGGGGCCAAAGTGAGGATGTTTCTGCATGAAGCAAGAGTAGGAGATTTCTTCTATACAGAAGAATATTCTTACATTAGATTGTATGGGTCAAATATGCCCCCTAAAGCTTTGCCAAAATATTTCCCAACATCCATAGCCATTTTGGAGATAACTAGGTAGATTGTAGAGGAGGTGAAAATCTGGTCTATAAGAAAAAAGGAGGGGTTCCATGGTTGCCGATACCCTGCACAATGGGCCCCTATACATACCTAGGCCACTTCTCTTTGCTTTGGACCATCTAGAATATGGACACATACTATTTTTGGGAAATCACCTAGAGGCCCTACGATCCTCATGGTTATCATAGACATACTATCTCTACAAAGCTCTCCCTCTTGCAGGTTACACATAGAGTGGATGATTTTGAGGATGAAATGCAAAAGGCTCTCAGGTAGGGCTAGTCATTAGAATTGGTGTGGAATATGGATAAAATACCTCACAACAAATTAGAAGTAGTGGGGGATTATAGCTCTAACTTGAGGCTACATAGAGAATTATTGGTTGACAAGGTGGTCCCTCTAGTCCCTATTGCTCCTCTAGAAGAGTTTCATGACCCCACCTTCCAGATTGTTCACCAAGATTTAGATTTATTTGAAGTCATGATGAAAATAGTAGATGCAGCCCAACAAGAGCAGGAAAAACTCCCTACATCTTCCAGCTCCCCCACTGCTACATCAAAAGGAAAGGAGTTGGTAACTCACTCCTCACATCAAGTACAAAGTTTAGCATCTTTGGCCCAAGCATTGATGTCTCCATCCAACTAGACTGATCTAGTAGTTGGCCAATCCTCTTTGTTCTCCACCACCCTAGTGATTAATCAAAAGGAACATCCAATTCCTCCCAAGGCTCTAAAGAAAATACAGGAAGTAGGGGGACTATCAAGCATACTCAGGGAGTATGAAAGTCCAGGTGGAAAGTCCCTCACAATATCCCACTCAAAAGAGGACTAGGACTAAATCATCAACTCCAAAAATAGAAAATTTCACTATCCAGGGTGAGGGAAGCAATCCAATTCACCATCGATGAAGAATATCAGATACAAGATATGGAGGAACAAAGATCTCCTAGTAAAGGAGTAAGTAGGGCTAGGGAGATGATAGGACAAGAAACATATGATGTGTCCACCACCATGTTTGCCATCCCCCTGCCATAAGCCTAAAGGAAGCCATGATCGATTTTGATAAAGGAGTGATGATGGCTAAAGTTGACCCAGTAGATATGATGAAATCACACGTGGTCTCTCAAGTACAAGTGGAAGCAATTGTAGAAAAGGAGGTCGTAGTTTTAAAGACCAAGGTGGTAGAGGTAGAGCAATTACAATAGAAAGTGCAACAATTACAAGCTGAGATAGATCAGCTAAAACAAATGTTGACCCCCTCTCGGAGTATTGCCATGTAGGCCAGTGATCACTCCAGCACCATTGAGGAATTTAAGTAGGAGATGAAAGATAAGGTACAGGAGAGTATGGCTGATCTAACAACAATATTTTATAATATCTATGCCACCAGGCATACTATTGGTATTTTGAAGAACCTATTGCAACAAGCTAATCAGAGGGTAAATCTGATATACCCTATATTCCAAAAATTTAAAGAAAATTATGTAGAGATCAGTGCAGGGATGGTGACTTTGGGAGATGGATCCATCTGTTTCTTTGTAGAAGAATATGCAAAGGTCTTCATTTATCTATAGAATAGATCAAACTGGCTCCAGTGGGACCAAGAAATAGTAAGCTCTAAGGAAGAAGTAGAAAATGAACTCAATGACTGTGGGTTTATGTTGGAGGAGTTTTTCCAAGTGCCCAATATTAAAGACTTTATCTTTAATAAAATACAAGAGTTTGACTTCACTAAAAACATCAAGCTGACAAAGTAGTTCACCTCTTTGGTAGAAATGGTGGATCACTTATGTGTGTTTTCTAAGAACATCATGGAATGGTCTAAGGAGTGGGTGAATAGTATCACCCAAGATGTCAACTTGCTAACATTCACCCTGACCTTTCATGATGAGGCATGGGTCTACATTGATCATAATTTACAAAATCCTAGAGATGGAGTAGGAGTGATAAAGGGCCCGCAAGAAAAAGTGCCCGATAGTGAACAAGGTGGAGTGGGGCCCAACACAACAAAGGATGTAACTGATCAAGGCATGCTAGAGCTACCTTCTCAAGGTGGTGGGGAGGTTAGCATGTAGGAGGAGCAACTATAAGAAGAATGGCGTGGGCCACCTATTCCTTTTTATCCCTACCATGATTTTGTACATGATAGGATACCAGGCCAGATGGAGGGCCGATGGAAAAGTAGTTACAACACAACCCAATCTCCTCCCAGCACTATACATAGAGGAGCACTGCAGAAAAAGAGATCATCAAGCCTTAGAGAGCAAAAATTTGAGTCCAGGTATTGCTGTGTCTAAAAGTTAGTCGTATTTTCCTCTATGTGTGTTTTTCCTATCTTTATTACGTCTCCCCTTCTTTTGTCATTTCCTATGAAATGTCCAAGAATCCTGATCAGTTGAGATCATTTAGAGTAGAAATGCATAGAGTTGGAGAGTCTCACATCTATGCAATTAGGATGGAGAGGATTATCCCTATTACGATATTTGAATGGGGAAGAAATTGTAAATGTGGCCACACAGACCCAAGCCCTCTACCGGGTTATTTTGTATAATATTTTGATAAATATAAATTCCAATTCCATGTTCAAATAGAGCTTTCTATTCACTATTTGTCTTACTTTTTTGCATATTGTAGTAATCTAAATGTGTGAATGATGCTTTCCTTCGCTAGTTTAATCATTCATATTTATTATATTATTTGAATAAATTTGAACGAACTAGTTCTTTCCTTCTCTTTTATTTCTTGGTTCATGAAGTTTATAAATCTGCTATGACTACCCAATGGACATGGCACCGATCTGGTATAAATAATCTAAATGCTGCATGGTTTGGTCAAAAAATAATTAAACTAACATAATATCATTAAATATGGTAAGACATGGATTATAATATCATAATGGTAAATATCCAAACCCATCATCTGGGGTTTCCTTACCCAACCTGGTCTATCTAGAGTCTTATAGATAATCTTTTCCTAGGTCAAAGAGGTAGATCCACTAGAGTCTACAAACTAGTTGTGATTCTTGGGATTCCTGTGATGTGACATGTTTTAAGGAGGTAAGCAAGAAATCCCCACAACACTACTATCTTTGTTTTAGAATTTTCCTCTCCATATTTTATGAGGATATCCATTAACCTTATTCTTATTATTTTTAATCCTAAGTTATTATTATTTGTATTTCATGTGCAACTTTTTATCCCCATGTTCAGTTTGATTGTTAGTTTGTTAGGGTGCTTATGGTTTTTTTGTTGAAACCATTTTTGTCTCTTGCAAGATTGTTTTGTTTACACTCCATGATGGCTATAGGTTGTTATCCTAGTTTAGAAATTAGTTGTAACCCCTTTGATTATTTTTTTTGCTATTTAAGAACTACTCATAATATATTTTCCAACTTCATTCTTCATTTCTATATCATTGTTATCAGAGCTACAAGAAGGCTAGTGAGAAGGTATGGCAGTATTGCTAACTTTAATTGTTTCTTGGGGCTAAGCTTTGGGTTATTGTTGATTAAGCATCCATTATGTGGCTAGGTGTTACATTGGTCTTGGATTAAGCCAATTGGTGTCACCTTGCTGAAGCTCTAGAATGCAAAGTATTTCCAATAACCTATTGTACTTGTTGACATTGATGTACCCTTGAAGCTTAGTGTACATAAATTGAAATGCTGGAGAAAGGTGCAAGCCTAAGCATTTCATACAGTTTCATGGAAGGAACCTTGCCTTAAAGCCTTAAAAATTATAATTTTTAGAAAAAGGCTTCAAAGGTTTTGAATCTCAAGATGCTTTGTCAATCGACCACAACTAGTAGAGATAGATATTTGTTATTCAAGAAGGAAATAGTATAGGGTAATAGAACAAGAATTACCCTAAAAGGAGGTGTTGTGGATTGGTGTGTTCTCCTTGGTATCATCTGACCTTTGATGAAATTTGTATCTTACGCTAAAATATAATTACCATTTCATCCATTTTACCCTTAGCCTATCACCACTCCTATCTTCACCAATGCAATGTGACCTAGTCCCATCGTGAAAGCGGGGCACCCATCCACTGATAGCTAGCACTCCTGAATCCACACCCTCACTTCAAGGATACTCCTCTACCCTTGCTCTTTTTCACAATTGCCTCCCTCTTCCTAAATTCACCCACTCTAATATCTCATCCCTTTTTACATTTTCAACTTCGGCACCTCTTCCAAACTCTCTTCCAACACTCCCTCGACTTCCACTTCTTCTAACACCTCCTCTATCCTCAGTTCCTCTAACACTTTCTTTGCCCCTTGAGGCACCTCTATACACTTTTTTTTATCTTCCTTAGGCTACACATATTTATCCTACCTGCAATGTACCATGATACTTTTCAGACCCATTGTACCTCTACATTGCACTGATTTTCTACTTTCTTGTCTCCTTGGGCATCACCTTTTTTTTACTTTACCTATTTGGGCATCCTTTTTTACATTGCCTATTTGGGCATCCCTTTTACACTCACCTCCTTGAATGTCACCTTTTACACACTACCTCCTTGGGTACCTCTTTTACACATTGCCCCCTTGGTCATATATTTTACACTCACTATCACGACCCTCCTAGATGGACCTTTGAACATAGAAAAATAATGTATTAACAAATATGGCTAATACAAAATTTTGTGCAATTAAGCAACCTCACAATAATGAATAGATAATGAAGGATATGATACTTCTAATGAATTACCAATGTGTAGGATCAGGTGCACTCATGAGTGGAGGGAATTGAGTCATCCACCAAAGACGAGAGTACTTGAGGAAGGGGAAATGATGATAAGGCAACTCGAAGGTAACATGGATAGATACCTTCATATAGGCATGCATTAAGTTAAGGGGTAATCATCAATATCTAACAACCTTGAGCCCTATACTGACAGCCTAGTAGCTATTGTAAGTTTTAGAGGCTGAGACATGTAATTAGATTGATGGAAAGACTCCCTCTCTGTTTGATAAACTTGCATGATTGTCTTTTACTTCATCATTATTAACCTTGATAACTGGTGAGCATGGAGTAAATGGTTTGCCTTCACAACTTCATGTGTGCTTTGTTAAATAAATGATTGATTTATTTTAAAAGCAAAAATATATTGTTTAAATAAATGATTGATTTATTTAAAAAGCAAAAAGATATTGTTTAAATAAATGATTGATTTATTTAAAAAGCAAAAAGGAATTGTTTAAATAAATGATTGATTTATTTAAAAAGCAAAAGATATTATTTAAATAAATGATTGTTTTATTTAAAAAGCAAAAATATTTCATTTGAAAATGAGTGGTTGATTATTTAAATGATGCTAGTAGTAAAAGGTTGATCTATTTGATAGCATTAGTATTTAAATAACCAAAGAGGTGATCGATTTATCAAACGATTACTCCATATAATAAATGGAGAACCTGTCCTAAAATAAAATAAGGAATTTAAATAAGCTCCAAGGTAAGGTCTTTACCATGGCATGTCTAGGAAGCCACCACTCACCCGATGATCGATCCATATGGTGTAAATGAAACAAGATGACATTTGCTTGAATGGATCGGGTTATCCTTTGGAGGCTTGAATGGTTCAAATGTGTGAAGCTTCTCTAATGTTAAAGGAAATATATTTATGGAGATCACCTTGGAAAAAGATGGGAGGTATGTATTCCCTACCATCTATCAGATATGGTTGAGGAGTATGTTGAGCAAGGTGCAGCGATAGTATTGTCATTGTTGTCAACACAGTCAAATAGATCGATTGATGCAGTGGACAGGATTTTAGAGGTTATTCAGAGTATGTACAGTGATGTTAAATGCTGATGAGGATGTTTTTGATGTATGGGCAAAGTTGTTACAGGTTGTCCAAGAAGACCAAAGTGGCCCATATCCAAAAAAGAAGCGAAAAAGCAAAGAGGAAAAAGTGTCGCGATATCGCGACATGTTGCATTTTCACGACCAAAAGAGAAGAGAAAATGCAAGGAGAAAAAGTGTCACGATATCACGACATGTTGCATTTTCGTGGCCAAAAGAAAGAGAAAATGCAAAGAGGAAAAAGTGTCACGATATCGCGACATGTTGCATTTTCAAGGCCAAAAGAGAAGAGAAAATGCAAGGAGAAAAAGTGTCGCGATATCGCGACATGTTGCATTTTCGTGGCCAAAAGAAAGAGAAAATGCAAGGAGAAAAAGTGTCGCGATATCATGACATGCTATATTTTCACGGGCCAAAGCTAAGAGAAAGAGCAAGGAGAAAAAGTGTCACAATATCGCGACATGTTGTATTTTTGCGGGCCAAAGCTAAGAGAAAAAGCAAGGAGAAAAAGTGTCACAATATCGCGACATGTTGTATTTTCGTAGGCCAAAGCTAAGATAAAGAGCAAGGAGAAAAAGTGTCGCGATATCGTGACATGTATTTTCGCGGGCCAAAGCAAAGAGAAAGAGCAAGGAGAAAAAGTGTCGCGATATCGCGACATGTATTTTTGCGGTCCGATGCAAAGAGAAAGAGCAAGAAGGAAAAAGTGTCACGATATCGTGACATGTAGCATTTTCGTGGTCCGATGCAAAGAGAAAGGCAGAGAAAGAAAAAGTGTCGTGATATCGTGACATGTCGCATTTTCATGACTCAAAAAGGGTAGGCAGGAAGAGAAAGAAAAAGTGTCACGATATCGTGACATGTCACATTTTTGTGACTCAAAAAGGGCAGGTAGGTAGAGAAAGAAAAAGTGTCACGATATCGTGACATGTCACATTTTCATGACTCAAAAGGGCAGACGAGCAGAGAAAGAAAAAGTGTCGCGATATCGCAACATGTCGCATTTTCGTGACTCAAAAGGACAGGCAGGCAGAGAAAGAAAAAGTGTCGTGATATCACGACATGTCGCATAATCACGACTCAAAAAGGGCAGGTAGACAGAGAAACAAAAGTGTCGCGATATCCTGACATATCGCATAATCACGACTCAAAAAGGGCAGGCAGACAGAGAAACAAAAGTGTTGCGATATCGCGACATGAACACCAGGATTGTGAAACTGAAGACTCCATAGTGACGTGGACCCATAAGGAATATTTAATGTTTTGAAATCATTTAAGATGGTCGTTACACATGGAAAGAAGTGGACGCATGCCCATGTGGAGAAAACGAACAGTCATGGAAAGAAACGGACGCATGCCCATGTGGAGAAAACGAACAGTCATGGAAGGAGAAAACGAATAGTCATTAAAATAGAAACAAAAAGCCTTTTTGGAAACCAAAACGCATGCATGCACAAAGGAGAAAATGAATAGTCATGATCGAGAAGACGAACAGTCATGGTAGGAGAATATGGTGTCAATTCTTTGCATGTAACGTGTTTGACAAAATGCCTACTCTATATATACAAAAGGAGTTACATAAAGAAGGCGTTACAATTGACAAGTGGCGTATGAGAAATGAAAGGAGTTACAACTGGAGTTACAAAGAGAAAGGATTGTTATAAAAGGAGTGTTGCTTGGAGAATTTAATGGGGGATTTTATTGGGTGAAGTGCACAAGAGGAGCGCGAGAGGCATGCGAGAGGCGAGCGAGAAGGGTGTGTGTTTTGTGAATTATGAGCGATGTTGAGTAAGCAATAGACCAGTCAGGGTCTTGTAAAAGTGAAGGCATTTCTATGTCAATCTTCTAAGTTTCAATATTGAAGTCCAAGTTGGTGCTTGGCATCAGGGGTTGGTGCTCCTTCTAGTTGGTTTTGGTAAATTAGGGGTTGGTGCTCCTTTCTATTTGTGCAGATAAATCAGGGGTTGGTGCTCCTTCTAGTTGGTGCTGGTAAATCAGGGGTTGGTTCTCCTTTCTGTTTGTGCAGATAAATCAGGGGTTGGTGCTCCTTCTAGTTGGTGCTGGTAAATTAGGGGTTGGTGCTCCTTTCTATTTGTGTAGATAAATCAGGGGTTGGTGCTCCTTTCTGTTGGTGCAGATAAATCAGGGGTTGATGCTCCTTCCAGTTGGTGTTGGTAAATCAGGGGTTGGTGCTCCTTTTTGTTTGTGCAGATAAATCAGGGGTTGGTGCTTCTTTTTGTTGGTGCAGATAAATTAGGGGTTGGTGCTCCTTCCAGTTGGTGCTGGTAAATCAGGGGTTGGTGCTCTTTTCTATTTGTGCAGATAAATTAGGGGTTGGTGCTACTTTCTGTTGGTGCAGATAAATTAGGGGTTGGTTCTCCTTCCAGTGGGTGCTGGTAAATTGATTATAAATTTGTTGCTTTGCAAAGGCTAGATTTGGATGGGAGTCCAAATAGTCAATTTTTGAGGAGTAGCCAAATCGATGAACCTCGGTACATCTTGTGTTGTGTGATGCTCTCTTGTTATATTTGCTTTATTTAGTTTTAAGTTTTCATTATTTCAGATTTAAGAGTTGAATATTTAAGTTTTAAAGAGCTACACTGATTCACCTCCCCCTCTCAGTGTCATTGTGAGACTAACAGAGTAATGACAGGTAGGCGGGGACATAGACTGAGAAAAGGGAGAGAAGACACAGATGATAAAAATAAGGATAGGAGGATGATAAAAATGGTAGGAGGAGGATCACGAGTGGGAAGAGGAACATAAGTAGGAGGAGGAGCATGAGGAGGATAAAGGAGAGCATCATGATCAAAGGAGCAACGAATGATGAACATCCGCTCGAGCAGGAAATCCAGCTATCGTTGGTGAGCCAGGTTGATCTACGTCTTGATGCTATTTGCTATCTTCCTTTATTTGGTGTATTATAGATGCAATGACATTGTTTTTTTACCTCTATCATTGGTAGTTTGGCTTATGTCTTCTATGTTTGGAAGACACAATGGCATCATTATTTTGCCTCTACCATTGGTAGTTTGGCTTATGCCTCCTCTATGTTTGGAAGATGCAATGGCATCATTGTTTTACCTCTACCATTGGCAGTTTGGCTTATGCCTTATCTGTGTTTGGAAGATGCAATGGCATAATTGTTTTGCCTCTACTATTGTCAGTTTGGCTTATGCCTTCTTTGTGTTTGTAAGACACAATGGCATCATTGTTTTGTCTTTGTTGTTGGTAGTTTGGCTTATGCCTTCTCTGTGTTTGGAAGACTCAATGTCATTATTGTTTTGCCTCTCTTTTTGGTAGTTTGATTTATGCCTTCTTTGTGTTTGGAAGATGCAATGGCATCATTATTTTACCTCTGCTATTGATAGTTTGGTTGGAAGACGTAATGGCATTGTTTTATCTCTACCATTGGTAGTTTGGCTTATGCCTACTCTGTGTTTGGAAGACGCAAATGTCATCACTGTCTTTCCACTACCATTGGCAGTTGATTTGGTATTATGGGTGGTAGCTAGTCGAGTAGCATCATGGGTAACTCTTCCATGGCAAGTCGTAGTCAAGATGGGAAGTCCCCTAGGGAGCCATTGGAATCGAGGATGATCTACCCATGTTGCGATAACTAATAGCATCATGGATATGTGAGCACCATCTGCTCTTGAGTTATCAGGGTGAAAGTCACATTGGTCAAACCTTGGTCCACCCTATGTCTTGCCTCGCAATGTATATTATGCTAGCCTATCTACTGGATTCTTTGCCACCCCATAGTTTGTTGCAGTTAATAGAAGTTTTAACTAATGGTAGATTTTAGGATAATGAAAGTGTAGAAGCTTTAATCAATGTTCATTATCTAAAATGGTATATATGGTAGATTTTAGGATAATGAAAGTGTATAAGCTTTAATTAATGTTCATTATCTAAAATGGTAGATTTTAGGATAATGAAATATGATGATGGTTTGTTTTATAATTTAAGGGTATAGGACCTTATGTTATGAAATGCAATATGATGATGGTTTGTTTTATAATTTAAGGGTATGGGACCTTATGTTATGAAATGAACTGTGATGATGGTTTGTTTTATAATTTAAGGGTATGGGACCTTATGATATGAAATGAAATGTGGTGATGGTTTGTTTTATAATTTAAGGGTATGGGACCTTATGATATGAAATGAAATGTGATGATGGTTTGTTTTATAATTTAAGGGTATGGGACCTTATGAAATGAAATATGATGATGGTTTGTTTTATAATTTAAGGGTATGGGACCTTATGTTATGAAATCAAATGTGATGATGGGTTTTTTTGTAATTTAAGGGTATGGGACCTTATATTATGAAATGAAGAAAAAGGTTTATTAGAAATTAAAGTAGTTACTTTAAGTAGCATAATTTGTGAACCCAGTTTGCTTAGCAATTAAGGGTATGGGACTTTAATTGCTAAGTAGGGTTAGTTCATTTACTGCAAATAGAGCATATGAGTGAATGCATGGTAGACTGACTCTCATGAGTGGGTGAGAGAGAAAATGGAAAGAGTAGTTTCTATGATAGTACTATGCATTAGTAAGTTGAATTGCTTAGGTTATTTGTATAGTTACAATTTGGCAATGAAATAAGTGCATTTAGAACCATGTCTATCCGGATCCATGAGTGTCTTGATCCCCTACTATCCTCATTAATTTATGGAAGAGCAAGAAGGTCAAATTCATGAGGTGGACCAGTTCACAAGTTTGCTCTCTACCTTACACCTTGTTATTTATGCAATATATTAGATTGTGGTAAGATTTTCCCGATGGAATGGATGTAAAGTATTGTGGAAAGTATGCGGTGTACCATACTTGTTTATGTATTTAAACGACCATTGTAATTACTGCATTTAGTACCTCTTTATATGGTGTATTGTATTTAAATCTTTTAGTGAATTCTTATTTTATGATAGTTGATTTATGCTTGATTTATCCTTGCTTGTTAAAAAATTCATATTTGTTAGATTTAGTATCTTGATATTTTATTTTCTTGTGATGTTAAAAAGAAAGAAACATTAGTAAGTTCTAGGTGAAATTAGAGGTTAACCTAAGGGCTTGAGACCCCTTAGGGAGATTGGTAACTAGGTTTAGAATATTGTACTAGAGTTAAGATAGCTTCTTAGGGGATAATATTGATAGCTTAGCTCGCAGTACACGTAGCATGCCCACACATAATGGCTTGTGTGGAATATGGAGATGCGAGTGCACCTTCTAATGATTGAAGGTGGTAAGTCTAGCTCATCAATACTGATGAGAGGGATGGACTTATGTGCACAACATAATATAGGCTTACGTAGAGAGAATTGCGAGAAGGGAATCTTGTGTGGTATAGTTCTTAAGAAACTTAGGGGATGTCAAACATTAAGTTGTTCTAAGGTTGATTGGGGATTTATGAATCCTTCACCTTAGTAAAAAAAAAATATAAGCTTTTATTTTTGTTTATGTGTTTTCTTGTTTTATGATTTTTGGGGTGTTACATTTCTCACCCCCTTTGGGCTATGCACTTTTCACTAGCCTCCTTAGGCTACACATTTTTTTTACCTTTCTTCTACATAGGGCACATTTTATCTCTACCTATTTGGGTCTAATGCTATTCCATGGTTGCATATCTTCCACAACATTTTATTTTTTCCACCATCCTCCCTCCTTTTCTACCCTTCTCATTGACCAATTTTATCTAGTGGCTTGTCCTTATCTTCGTTCCTTCACCTACACACTCACCACTTAAGGGGGTTGCAAAATATACTCCCATAGGGACAATCATCTCATTGGGGCAAAAAAAAATTTGACACAAGTTTTTGCATTATGTTATTTTTACAAACAACACATTGCAAAAAGGGGCATCTGTAGACATCAAAAATTAACAATTTCATTAAATTAATAAATTAAAATTAAAAATACTTGAATAAATCCTAGAGAATCAAAATTAATCCAAAATATCCAAAATTGCCTATCAAAACCTTAGAAACACTATAAATATTAATGTAAATAATAATTAATCCAATTTTTGATATATTTCTTACACCTACAAAAGTAACAAAAATAATAAAATATTATACAAATTTCCTACATCCCCACATGCCACTATTATTATAATTAAATATGTTATTAATCTCAATTTTGTTAATTAATAGTAATTGATATCACCATCATAACTATATTTATTACCTCCTTTTTTGCATAGAAATGCTAAAGGAATAAAATAATAAAAAAGACAATTAACACTAATTAAATATAATATTAAGAGCCCCTAATGAGGATTAAACAATGATCTAGGCATGGCATTTAATAAAAAATCTCTAGAAGCCTAGAGAATTGCCCCTTCTTTTAAAATTCAAAAATCCCCATTTAATATGCCACCTCATTGGTACTCCCCCTCCATGACATAAAAGGAATTAAAAATTTAAATATAGTGCCAAGTCAAAATTGCATTAATGCCACTTGGTCCAAGGACATGCCACATAATCATCCTCCTAATTTTTAATTCCTTTCCATTCCCCCATAACCCAATTTTAAATTAATATCCCATCCCCCTAGGATACTACTTCCAAGGCTATTAAATGTGTCACCTCCCCCTATGCACACCTCACCTTTTCTTTAATTTAAAATTCCCTCCACAATTCCCCATGCATCTAGAAACCCAATTTTAAAATATTTCCCATCCTTCTAGACTCTCCCTTTCCCCAAGGCACTTAAATGAGACCTTCCACCTCACCCTCTCTAGACCCTTCTCCCAACTACCCTCACCCATGTGGAGCCTATGTGGAGTCCACATGGCATCCTACTCACTCAAGCCAATTTTACCTATAAATACACCCTCCCATGGCCAAATTAGGGGAGCCCAAGTTGTGCTAGTCTAATGCTATCAAAATTTACCTAGAACTTTTGCATGCTTTGTGAGTAAGATCTTTTCATACCTTTGTTTTATTTTAAGCTTTGGTTGATCTTTCTATTTATGTTTTTCATCATATAAGTAGGTGCTACTAACATATTGTTTGTTTGCTTGTGTGTAGATCTTTGAAGAGACTCAAATCAACTCAACTCCATCAAGCACAACTCCAACATATCACCCACATTTTCTTGTAGCATAGGGAATCAAGACACCATATTTGATTTGTAAAAGGGATTACTCCCTCTTGATGCACTTTTATTGTAAAAACACCCTACAAAAGGGTTACTTTGTACTCAAAAGGACTCTCTTTTTAATTTAACACAATACTCTACTTTTATTGTAATGGTGTATTTCCTACGTTTAAACTACCTTGGACTTATTACAATTGAAATTATCCAAGTGGAAAACTTCCAAAATAACATAATCAAAAGACCTAAACTCAAATAATTTGATGAGAAAATAATACAATTGTTTGTTTTCTTATTACAGGAAGAGATAAGTTTAGTTTGCATCCATATCTACGCAACTTAACAATTCAACATCATTATAGCTTTTAATAACAAATCATATAACACATTAACAAATGTTAGGTCATCTCTACAATGCCATTGTGCCAAACAATTGTGCTGACTATGAGACCCATGTGATACTGCTATGTTGTCATCAGGTATGGCACTCCAGTGCATTGGATGGTTTACTCGATCAACATTCTTTCCATAGACCCTTACGTAGGTGCTTTCTATAACACCTTTCCATAGGTACTTTATCGTGGCTTCTCAATGCACTTCCATCGATTGGTTCATCCATACTTGACCTATGTTTGGCTGTAGTTGTTCCTACAAAATACCTGCAATGCATACTCCCAAAAAATACAAGTTTTACATGGTTTTACATAAAATAAATAATAAATATCACTCAATATCTTATGCATCAAATTCATCACAGATCATGTAAATGAAGCATAATAGTTATCATAATACATTCATTTTAACACATTTGCAAATAAAATATAGATTAAAACTTCATAATATATACATGATTTAACACTCATTGTTGGCAATTTGAGTTATTTTATGTTGTCATTGATGTCGCATGAATCATTGATGTCATATGGATCACATTGAGTTTTGATGGGCAGATGATATTTTGGAATGCATGGATAAATTCAAGGTTTTTGTGAAAACCAAGATAGGAAAAATAAAAGGTTTTATTTAAATCAATGAATGGCAGATTTGAAATGGGTTTTTCTTAAAACCGAGGTTGACCTTTCGTTTCATCGAAAAAGGTGCCCCGGTGATGGAGATATTTAATTTTAAATATTTAGTTTAAATTTTAATTATTTAAAATTAAAATTAAAGTTAGCGTCGACATCTAAAGAAAGAGGGAAAATCAATAATGCACCAATGTCATAAAAAATGAGGAGAATACTATATAAAGGGGGATCCTAAGGTTCATTTGAAATTAATCCTTGCTCGTGTTAATCGTTGGCTAAGCATCCGAAGAGAGCTCGTGCGAAAATCATTTTGAAAAGGGAGACAACGAATAAATCCAAGGTTGGTCAAAGCCCAAGACATTATGGGCAGAGTGGCACATTGGCAATTGGTTTTTTGTTAAGGTGTGTGGCAGCGCTTTACGTCAAGGTTCGAATCTCCTTGACTACATTCGAAGGCATTGGAAGGAAAGCGCTCAAAGCGCTTTTGGTTTGCGTGGAAGGGAGGAAGGACTTAAGGCACGTTGTGCCTTTTCCTTTCGAATGAGCGGCTAGCTCATGTGGAAACCTTAACCTCGGCTAAGGCGCTCATGGTGTGTGCAAGTTGGGGGTTTGAATCCCCTTGAGGAGGTAATTAATTTTTGCTCTAATTAATTTCGTTGATGCCCTAGAATAGGAGTTATAAGGTGGTTAAGTAATAATTAAAGTTTTTAATTAAACTTTATTTTTATAAGGGTTGTGATTATTATTTTAGAGGTGGATGAGTTGTTGATTTATTTTGATATTCATGAAATTGAAAATTAAGATTTAGGAGAAATAAGGAGTTGTTATAAAATATTTTTGAGAGCCTTATTGATTATTATTTTTATAAGGGTTTTTATTAAAAAGGACTTTGGTGGATGTGTTTATTAATTTGGAATAAAAGGATGTAAATTGAGTTATGTTTATCTTGTGATTATTATTTGAAGTCCACTAACCCTTATTGAGATTGGAAAGGAAAGTTGTATTTAGTGTGGCAGTTTTTGTGGACAACTTCTTGGCATCAAAAGGTATGGGCACATTCTCCTATTGATTGTTTATGGTGGTTGATTTCTGAAATATCATTGGAGTGAAAATGATTGATTGTGGTTTCCTTTTTGAAAGTGGTTGGTTGAATGCTTCAAGGTTTTCTGGTTTGAGAGTTGTGTTTAAACCTTGTTTTATAAGCATAGTTTTTTAAGCCCATTAGTTGTGAAAGAACTTGAAAAGAACATGAGTATCATTTTTATGTGATATTTGTGGTTGAGCATTGTTGGAAACATTTGAGTTGGTTGATACATGCTTGGACTAGGTTTTTTGTGATAAAGAATAGTCCCTTGTGGTGATTGGTTGAGTTGAGTTGATTGAGCCTAGTCAAGTGATTGTGTGAGGTGATTGGTAAAGTTCCATGAAACAAACTATTCCATAATTCTGATTTGAGTTGAGATTGAGATTAGAACATATTGAGTCTCTAACAATTCTCTTTATGCTTCTATGAGTTGACTTGAGTTGAGTTGATATTGATTTGAGTTGAGTTGAGTTGAGATTGAGCTTAGAACATATTGAGTCTCTAACAATTCTCTTTATGCTTTTATGAGTTGATTTGAGTTGAGTTGAGTTGAGATCATTGTGGATCATTGTTGTCATCCATTGAAGAGTACATTGTCATTCATTTTTGAGTTCATATTTGAAGCTTTGCCTTGATAGATTTGTGGATGAGATTTGAGTGCTACTTGTGCATGATTGATTGAGCCTTTGAGAAGGCATTTGTGGACAGTTTTGGGATAGCTTTGTGGACAATTTTGGGACACCTTTGTGGACAGTTTTGGGTTAGCTTTGTGGATAGTTTTGGGACAACTTTATGGACAATTTTGGGACAGCTTTGTGGATAGTTGTGGGATAGTTTTGGGATAGTTTTGTGGACAGATTTGTGGATAGATTTGGGACAGATTTGAGCAAGTTCTTGGTGAGCTTGCTAGAGCATATTTGGACAAGTTCTTGGTGAGCTTGTTGGAGCATATTTGGGCAAGTTCTTGGTGAGCTTGCTAGAGAAAATTTGGACAAGTTCTTGGTGAGCTTGTTAGAGAATATTTTGGGAAAGTTTTTTGTGAGCTTGATAGAGCATATTTGGACAAGTTCTTGGTGAGCTTGTTGGAGCAGATTTGGACAAGTTCTGTGTGAGCTTGTTATTCAATTTTGGAAAAGTTCTATGTGAGCTTGTTATTCAATTTTGGACAAGTTTTGTGTGAGCTTGTTATTCATATTTGGACAAGTTCTATGTGAACTTGTTATTTCCTAGCTTTGAGTAGATCAAAGAAATCATTGTATTGGATAAGGATCCTTATTTTTGTGTGAAGTATTATAAGGATATTATTTGGTGGAGTACCCCACATTGGGGGAACCACGTTAAATATTGTGTCTCAATTGTGTGTGGTGACTGTGTTCTCTTGCTTACTATTACTATCTGATTTATTAATGCATACTTCTATATTTGGTTATTGCAATTAAGGAAATTAATTGATATTTATTTGGAAATAAAGTAAAAAGTGGTCTTATATTGTTCATCCCCCTCTCAGTATAAGCTTGTGTTCTTCAATTGGTATCATAGTAGGTTCCTTCAAAAAGACTAACAACTTGAGGGAAAATTCTACAAGAACACATATGGCTTCATAGAATGGATCATCTACAAATAAGGCTCCATTATTTTATGGTAACAATTATGCTTTTTGGAGCATGAGGATGAAGAACTACTTGATATCACAAGGATATGAGGTATGGCAAATGGTTGAAAAATAGTATAGGGTTGAAGGTGATCTCGAGGAAGATAAGACTATCAAGAAATTGGTTGAGATAAATGCAAGAGAAATGAATTATATTTTGAGTGGGCTTCGTGAGACAAATTTTGCAAAGGTCATGGTATGTAATTCAGCTAATGAAATGTGGACCAAGTTGCAAAATACTTATGAAGGATATTCTAAGGTAAATTTGGAAAAACTACAAACTCATAGAAAAATATTTGAGGAATTGAAAATGGAAGATTCTGAAGATATTGCAAAGATTTTACTTTGTATTGATGAGATTACTAACACCATGAGAGGCCTAGGTTTTGAGATGAAAGAATTAGAAGTTACTCAAAAGGTTTTGAGATCACTTCCCATGAAATATGATTCTAAGGTTTCAAAAATAGAAGAGACAATGGATATCAATAAGCTAACAATGGAAGAATTGCAAGGTACTCTCACAAATTATGAGATGAGGGTAAGTAAGCATCAGGTTCCAATAAAAGATATTGCATTCAAGGCTTTAGAGAAAGAGAAAGGGAAATTTTCAGAAACAAGTAGAGGTTCAAATAATTATGAGGAAGCTAACTTCATCAAAAGGAATAAGGACTCAAGGAATTTCAGGGATATAAGGAAAGTTAGATGCTACAAGTGTGGTGATCTTGGTCACTATGCATACAAGTGTCCACATGAAGAAAATAGCGATGATGAAAAAAATGGTCATAGAAGAAAAGAATATGGAAAGCATAAGCATGACAAAGATGATAGATACAAGCAAAACATGTATGAGAAAAAGAAATTTTTTCGTAAGGCAAAGAAATCTTACTACATTGTAGAAGCAAGTGATAACTCAGATCATAGTGATAGAGACAAATCATATGATGAAAAGGAAGAACATCTATTCCTAGGAATAGAAGGTGAAAGAGAACAGTGCTTTGTGTGTGGTCAAAGAGATCACAAATCAGGATATTGCAATGGTTTCGGTGATAGTGAAGATGAGATGACACATCAAGGAAACAAGCATGGTCAAAGAAATCTTGAGAGTTTGTTTGCTATAGAAGATTATAATGATCTTAGTGACAGTGAAGATGAAGAAGGTTTTTTCTATGGAATAAGAGAAGTAGAAGAAGAACATTCACTCCAAACAGAAGAAGTTAAGCAAGAGGATAATATCTCAGTTGATCTAAAGGAAGACTTCAATGTTATCCATGAGCAACTACAAGAGGTTAAAGAGAATCTGAAAGAATTGAAATATTCCTTACTTGAGAAATTTGATCCATCACATGACTCAAAAGGTCAATATATTTTCACTAAGAAGGAAACATGTGTTTCAAAGGCTATAGAGATGGATGCCAAGTTGCTACTTGACACAAATAAAGAAAAAGAAGAGGAATATTCCAAAGCACCAAAGGTCTCATATTTCAGGTTTAGGGAATCACACTCAAAAGGAAAGGAAGTTCTAAAAGATGAAATAAAGGAAGCACCTAAGGTTTATGAGGAAATTTCTAAAGTTCCTATGGCTCCAAATATTTAGTTTGGATCTTGTTTTGAGATAGGTGAATCAAGTTCAAAAGGAAAAGAAATTCTTGAAGAGAAAAGCAAGGAAGAAACTAAGGAAGAGGATTTAGATGCTACAAAGAAGGTTCAAGGATGCAATGCACAAGTTGAAAATGATCATAAGGATAATGGTCAAGAAAGGTATGAGGAACCAAGGCATGAAAAAAGGGCTTTTAAAGGACATTATTTTTCTTATAATGGATTTGGACACAAGGCTATACACTGCAGGATCCATGGATCAAAGAAGTTTGATTTTTCTAGAAGAAACTTCAAAGGAAGAAGGTATGGTTTTCAGGGGCATTGCTTCTCATGTAACAAGATTGGTCATAGAGCTTTTCATTGCAAAGGAAATGAGCAACATGGGTTTTGGTTTTAGAGATTCACAATTCAGAAGTCAGGGTCATAATGGTCATGAAAATAGAGCTTCACAATACAAGGTTTAGGAAAGGAATGGATATGGAAATTATTTTAAGAGTGAATTCAGGACATGGGCACCATCCAAAGGCTACAATATCAATTGTTTTAATTGCAATAACTTTGGGCATATTGCAAAATGGTGTAGGACTCAATTCCAAATAGGTTCAAGGCAAGAAGGTCAAACAAGTTCAAGGCAAGAAGGTCAAACAGGTTCTAGACAAGAAGATCAAGTAATTCATCAAGAGAAGGATATAATAAAAACATGGAAGGAAGTTGATAGAGGAAATAAACAATGTGATATGGGAGTAAAAGTACTCCCACCCCAAAATTAATCACCTCAAGAGAGAAGGTGGTGAGGGGGCTAAGTTTAAGAGTCATATATTTTAGCCCCATAGGTGTCCCTTTTGCCATTGATGTCAAAGGGGGAGATATTTGAGTAAGGGGGAGAGCATTGATTTAGGGGGAGCAACCTCCAAAGAGAGCATTGAGTTAGGGGGAGCAGCCTCCATAGAGAGTATTGAGTCAGGGGGAGTAGCTTTGATTCTCATAGATGGTTTTTGTAGTGATTGTGGTTTTTGCTTTAGAGGTGTTGCCATCAATGAAAAAGGGGGATATTTTTGGTAATTTGAGTTATTTTATGTTGTCATTGATGTCACATGAATCATTGATGTCATATGGATCACATTGAGTTTTTATGGGCAAATGATATTTTGGAAAGCATGGATAAATTTAGGGTTTTTGTGAAAACCAAGGCAGACAAAATAAAAGGTTTTATTTAAAACCATGGATGGCAGATTTGAAATGGGTTTTTCTTAAAACCCAGGTTGGCCTTTCATTTTGTCGAAAAAGGTGCCCCGATGATGGAGATATTTAATTTTAAATATTTAGTTTAAATTTTAATTATTTAAAATTTAAATATTCAAAATTTAAATTTTAATTTTAAAATTAAAATTAAAGTTAGCACCGACGTCTAAAGAAAGAGGGAAAATCAATAATGCATCGACGTCATCAAAAATGAGGAGAAGACTATATAAAGGGGGATCCTAAGGTTCATTTGAAATTAATCCTTGCTCGTGTTAATCATTGGCTAAGCATCCAAAGAGAGCTCGTGCGAAAATCATTTTGAAAAGGGAGACAACGAATAAATCCAAGGTTGGTCGAAATCCCAAGACATTATGGGCAGAGTGGCACATTGGCAATTGGTTTTTTGTTAAAGTGTGTGGCAGCGCTTTACATCAAGGTTTGAATCTCCTTGACTGCATTCAAAGGCATTGGGAAGAAAGCGCTTGAAGCACTTTTGGTTTGCGTGGAAGGGAGGAAGGACTTAAGGTACATTGTGCCTTTTTCTTTCAAATGAGCGGCTAGCTCGTGTGGAAACCTTAGCCTCGGCTAAGGCGCTCGCGGTGTGTGCAAGTTGGGGGTTTGAATCCCCTTGAGGAGGTAATTACTTTTTGCTCTAATTAATTTCGTTGATGCCCTAGGATAGGAGTTATAAGGTGGTTAAGGAATAATTAAAGTTTTTAATTAAACTTTATTTTTATAAGGGCTGTGATTATTATTTTAGAGGTGGATGATTTGTTGATTTATTTTGATATTCATGAAATTGAAAATTAAGATTTAGGAGAAATAAGGAGTTGTTATAAAATATTTTTGAGAGCCTTATTGATTATTATTTTTGATAAGGGTTTTTATTAAAAAGGACTTTGGTGGATGTGTTTATTAAGTTGGAGTAAAAAGGTGTAAATTGAGTTATGCTTATCTTGTGATTATTATTTGAAGTCCACTAACCCTTATTGATATTGGAAAGGAAAGTTGTATTTAGTGTGGCAGATTTTGTGGACAACTTCTTGGCATCAAAAAGGTATGGGCACATTCTCCTATTGATTGTTTATGGTGGTTGATTTCTGAAATATCATTGGAGTGAAAAGGATTGATTGTGGTTTCCTTTTCGAAAGTGGTTGGTTGAATGCTTCAAGGTTTTCTGGTTTGAGAGTTGTGTTTAAACCTTGTTTTATAAGCATAGTTGTTGAAGCCCATTGGTTGTGAAAGAACTTGAAAAGAACATGAGTATCATTGTTATGTGAGATTTGTGGTTGAGCATTGTTGGAAACATTTGAGTTGGTTGATGCATGCTTGGACTAGGGGTTTTTGTGAGAAAGAGTAGTCCCTTGTGGTGATTGGTTGAGTTGAGTTGATTGAGCCTAGTCAAGTGATTGTGTGAGGTGATTGGTCAAGTTCCATGAAACAAACTATTCCATAATTCTGATTTGAGTTGAGATTGAGATTAGAACATATTGAGTCTCTAACAATTCTCTTTATGCTTCTATGAGTTGACTTGAGTTGAGTTGATATTGATTTGAGTTGAGATTGAGCTTAGAACATATTGAGTCTCTAACAATTCTCTTTATGCTTCTATGAGTTGATTTGAGTTGAGTTGAGTTGAGATCATTGTGGATCATTGTTGTCATCCATTGAAGAGTACATTGTCATTCATTGTTGAGTTCATATTTGAAGCTTTGCCTTGATATATTTGTGGATGAGATTTGAGTGCTACTTGTGCATGATTGATTGAGCCTTTGAGAAGGCCTTTGTGGATAGTTTTGGGATAACTTTGTGGATAACTTTATGGACAGCTTTGTGGACAATTTTGGGATAGCTTTGTGGACAGTTTTGGGACAACTTTGTGGATAGTTTTGGGATAGCTTTGTGGACAAATTTGGGATAGCTTTGTGGATAGTTTTGGGACAGTTTTGTGGATAGATTTGGGACAGATTTGGGCAAGTTCTTGGTGAGCTTGCTAGAGCAGATATGGACAAGTTCTTGGTGAGCTTGTTGGAGCAGATTTGAGTAAGTTCTTGGTGAGCTTGCTAGAGCAGATTTGGACAAGTTCTTGGTGAGATTGTTAGAGCATATTTTGGGCAAGTTCTTGGTGAGATTGCTAGAGCAGATTTGGACAAGTTCTTGGTGAGCTTGTTGGAGCAGTTTTGGACAAGTTTTGTGTGAGCTTGTTATTCAGTTTTGGACAAGTTTTGTGTGAGCTTGTTATTCAGTTTTGGACAAGTTCTATGTGATCTTGTTATTCATATTTGGAAAAGTTCTGTGTGAACTTGTTATTGCCTAGCTTTGAGAAGATCAAAGAAATCATTGTATTGGATAAGGATCCTTATTTATGTGTGAAGTATTATAAGGAGATTATCTGGTGGAGTACCCCATATTGGGGGAACCACATTAAATATTGTGTCTCAATTATGTGTGGTGACTCATGCTCTTGCTTACTACTATTGTCTAAGTTATTAATGCACACTGCTATATTTGGTTATTGCAATTAAGGACATTAATTAATATTAATTTGGAAAGAAAGTAAAAAGTGGTCTTATACTGTTCACACCCCCTCTCAGTATAAGCTTGTGTTCTTCACTCATCATTTCCCCCCAAACTGGAGGGTATGCATCTCCTCATGCATACAATACTAATACAACAATATTAATACTGAAAATAAAATAGAAAAACACTGTAAATATAATAAAAAAACACTACATTTATAATAGACAAAATACTGCAAACACTGAAACTATATTCAGATAAAACTTTTGCACATATATATATATATATATATATATATATATATATATATATATATAATATAAACAAGTTTATGGTAGGATCTAATAACGTTTCTTTCAAAATTAGACTTTCTTAGATCGGATTCGAGCTAAAACTTGGGTTGAAAAAATTCGAGTAGGAAGATTCCTTTCACGCCTTACTCTCTACACCTATGCCTTAACCTTCTCTGGATCTAGTGGTGGTTCAATGACCACGGTCTTTATGTGCGTGACTTCCTCAGGTTCTTCATCCTTCGATCCATGTGGTACATCCTACTTTTTTGATGATGGAAATGGTCCTACAGATTCGATGATTTTGTTAATCACCTTATCAACTTTGAAAGGTATCCCTATCTCAATTTATAGCTCCAATATTTGAGTGCTTCATGTAGGGCAATTTTGAAACAAATACTCGGATAATGAAAGTGAGTTGTCCTCATCAAGCACCTTGGTCAACTCAAAATGTTTTTTAAAGTTCACCATTTATTTTATCTTTTTCTTGGATGTGGAGGTTTTATTAGGTAATGCATTGACATTTACCGGTTGGATAACTGGATCAATCAATTTTACCACCTTATCTACGAAAAGTTATTTCTAAAGGTAAATCTAAAGAGTAAGAGCCTATTTTACTAAGGCTACGTGTTCTAAGAATTCACTCGTAAGCTTATCCAACTTGATGTTCAATTTGTTGCATCTATATTTTGGCTAAGGCTTTAGTGGAAGGATTAGAGGTAGCCGGGCTTGTTTATGGATTAGATATTTTTGCTCTCTCTTGATTTTTAGGATTTTACTCTTAATATATAGCTTTTATTGCAGGTGGAGAGGAGTTAGACAACTTGGTACAAGTAGGATGCTTGTGTACCGAAGACTCCTCCTCCTCCTAACTCTCAAATTTGAGATCTTCTTTGGATTCACTACCTCTACCAAATTTTGACTCGCTCAATTCATATTGGATGGATAGGTTTACCTCCTCAACCATTTTGTGTAAGACCAATAAATTTATAATCATGTGATGGGTAGTAAAATGTAGTTTAGGCTCATCACAAAACTTCCTAGGTTGGACTCTAGTAATAACGGCCTTTAGGGATCTGTATAGAAAGTAAGGAAAATTAATAACATAGTCTTCATGTTTGGGTTATATGAGGTTCAACATCATCCTTAAATGATAACCTCCATAATTAGAAAACCTCCCTTCTACTGTGAATAACTTCATCAAAAGAGTAGTAGCCTCCTACCACTTCAAGGGGAGTGAAGAGGTGGCTATACCATTGATCCGCCCTTCCCTGTATCTCACAACTACATATTTTATCCTAATATATCAACCATTTGGCTTACTCCCTTGTGGGTAGATTTGTAATATATATGGCCAACATCAGGGAGACTTAAGACTTCAAAAATTATATTGGGGTGAAATCAATTTTGACCCCGCCCATATGGGTAACCATGGTCATGGGATTATAGTTAAAATAAACTACTTTACCCCACCTTGATCATGCCATTGAAACTTGATTAGGTCTTCCCACTATCATGCCTATTGAAATAGCTTTTTGATAAAGTCGCTAGAATTTTGAGTGTTTAGGGATGAGGGCTCACTGTGTTTCTGAAAGGTAGGTTTCATCATAGTGGTCAGATAAGGTTTAGAATATAGGAAGGTAGGGTGTTGTAGAGAACAGGGTCAATTTTAATTTTAAATTCTTGTTGTGGAGATGTTTATCCAAGAAACCTACAATAAATATTGGAAGATATATATATGCAATGGTTATTATAAAATAAAAATAAAAAAATCTACTGAGAGTGTATACTTCAAACTCATGCATAAAAACAACATGATAATTTATCACCTATTTCTGCAATAAGAGTCAAATTACTTATAGTCCTATTTTAAATTCTTATCGTCGTCCACCCTTGGTAATTTTTTCTTCATCGTTCACCTGGCTCGATGTGCCCACCGACCTTGGTATTACACCCCATGTAATGGTTTCTAATTGTGTTCACAGCTAGATCATTCCAAAATTGATCGATATATCACCTTAGTTTTGCCTAGACAATTCACAAAGGGAAACTTTGTATAATTAGGGTTTTTTTTGTCTTATGGCATAATAGCCCAAAAAAATATGGTTGTCAATCGTAGTTTTAATCGATGACTTCTCCACTCAATCCATGTTGTTCATCCTTATTGCACCATTACAGCCAAGTGTTAACAATTGGTGATATCCGCATAGGGTAGCTATCTCTATTCATGTTAATCACATCATGCTTTTTGAGATGTGCTCATGATTCATCATTCTTCATGACCCATGGTGACTAATTTTAGTGTTACATCATTCGTCGAAAAATACCTTTGGATGAAATTATTTTTGAATTAAAATTTGTTTTTAATCAGGAATTATTAAAGTGTGCAATATTATTAAGGTCTTCGGATTATTAACACAATTTTTATCGAAGTTTTGTCAGGCCTGGTAACAATAATTATAAAAGAAACTTATTTTTCATTCTAACTTTTGATTCAATATTGTGTTACTCTCCACATGTCTATGTATCATCAGCTTCCAATCATGTCCTTCCCATTTGGTATTCCAATCCTTTCTTGAATGAAACATTTTTAATTTTACCTATTTTTTTTGTTTTCTCCAAGTGGTGAGTTTGAGGGCTTGTAAGGATATGTGTAGATTTTGTAGAAGACTCGATTACTACTAAGGATTATCCACGTAGTTTTTTACCTTTAGATATCCATATCAACTTCGTGGCTTTGAAGGTGGACAAGTAATCCTTGTGGCTTCATATGTACGCAAAATTATCTACCAATTTTTTGACTTGAACCTCAAGAGAAAAATGGTGATCGTTTGAATCCATCATGCTCGATTTTTGAGGTTGGGCCCACGTATTTGACTTTTGCACCATAATTCATGAGATGAAGGTGTGTATTTCAAATTTTTGTACTCATTTTATGTTATGCCAAAGTTTCATTGATAAATTTCGATGAAAATCACCTCACGTGTTTTATCCTAGCTTGACACGTGTCCTTAGCCATGCACAAATCATAGATTAATTATATACTATATTTATTTTTTTATTTTTATTTTATTTATTTTTTTATGAAGTCATGCCTAAGAAAATATGCTACTAAAAGTATCTATAGAAAATATCTACGAAAACTATCTACAAAAAATATCTACGAAAAATGACTACAAAAAACAACTACGAAAAATAACTACGAAAAACAACTACGAAAAATGACTACAAAAACAACTACAAAAACTACTATAGAAAAACAACTACGAAAACTACAAAAAACTAATTACAAGATCATAGGAATACTTTACCTGATTTCTTCCCATTCTCTTTTTTCTTTTCTCCCCCAAACTGTATCATGAAATTTATTGCATAAATCTTTTACTTCTCCCCCAAACTATATTTTTGGCTATATAGCCAAAACAAGATAAGGAAATTTTATAAAAGTTTATATTATGTAAAATCTTAGTATATATATATATATATATATTATTTTTATTATTTATTTAATAAATATGGGGGTGTTTACTTATATACCAATTATTTAAGCCAAGCCACCAAATAAGTTTGTAGGATAATAAATCTTCTTAGAATGGAATTGTTTGTTCCCAATAGCAAAGATGTTATGCAAAAACATTAATGTCTTCCTTGACCTTTTAATAAAATATTCCATGGTCCAATAACAAATCTTTCTAATGCCCTAGAGAGGTCAATTTCTTGTTCTACTTCCTTTAGCTTCATTGAGGAGTTCTATGTGAGAGAAAGATAATAATGAATTTAAACCAATATCAATCATCAATACTTTGGTTTGCAAAAATAGGTCTCATCAATGGTTGGACACACTCAAAACCCATTTTGGAAGAGGAGAAATAAGATAGTCATTCTGGTATCATCTTTGTTTTATCATTTCATAGCCCATGCATTTATTTGTTTAATTTGTAGGGGTGCAAAGCTTTGGGGAATCGGATTCCCAACCACTCTATCAAAGTCCTGATGGGAATTGTCACCCTATCCTTACTACTTTACCCCTTAAGGCTTTGGGGAGTTAGATTCCCAACCACTCTATCAAAGTCCTGATGGGAATTGTAACCCTATCCTTACTACCTTTTCTTTTATTTAGGGAAGATATTAGAACTTTGGGGATTCGAGCTACATATCCATCTGGATGGAAGTGTAGTCCTATCCTTACTATTCTTTTTTCTTCTTTATTATTTATGGGCTATAAGAAACAAGGTCTTTCATTACCTTGTTTTTATTAATTGTTGATACCATCATGACTATATATATTCTCCTTTCTATAAGGTAAGAGCATGTCTTCACACACTGAATCTGACTTCTTTCTTAAAACCTAATACTATGATTGAAAAGTGATGAATAATAAGATGAAAACATTGTATATTAGAACTCCATTATGAAACAAAGGAAGCATATTTAAAGAACATAGAGTGATCTTCTAGTTTATTTTCAAGAAATATTATTGTTCCATGGTAATCTCCTTTCATTGGCCAAGTAGTGTAAATATTTTTGCCATCCATCTTATTTACTGGTACCTACTCATCCAAACAAGAGGACTGATTAGACTACACTCTTTTTAATGATTGCACTTATTTACTAAATATATTAGATTATAGAGCAACAATTTTATTTAGTAGATAATATTTTTGTTGCTTAGGATAGAAAAGAGAAGTTTTTATTTAATAGTAGTTGATTGTAGTTCAAAAATGCATTGCAAATCAACCTATTGCTTAAGATGGTTTATAAATTCTTCTTTAGATAATGGCTTCCTATAGAGCTTAAGCCTATGTCCATTAACTAGTAATCTTCTTGTTGAATCATCAATAGGCTTAAGTTTAACTGTACCATTCCCAAATATTTCTTCAATCTCATAGGGTCCAAGCCATCTTGTCCTTAGCTTACCTTGGAAATCTTGGTAGCGGGAGTCAAATAGCAAGGCCCAATCTCCTGGTTGAAATGTTCATGGTACAATATGTTTATCATGCCATTTATTTCTTTGTAGTTGAGTTAATTCAGTCCTGTGTAATGCCTCTAATCTTCTTTCATCTAGAATGTTTAATTTTTCCAATCTAGCTTTTTGTGCTTGATCCAAATTCATATCAAGTTGTACCATTGTGCGAAGAGTCTCTATTTCAAATTCAATAGGCATAATAACTTGCTTCCCATAAACCATTTCATAAGGTGATAATCCTGTGGTAGTTTTCCAAGTTGTATTATATGCCCATACAACTTCTTTTAATATTTTTGCCCAATCAACCCTATTGACAGCTACAATTTTTGTTATTATCTTTTCAAGTTCTCTATTTGTAACTTCTACTTGTCCATTAGCTTGAGGGTGATATGGTGAAGTTTTTCTATGTTTTATTTGATATATTTTAACAAAATGTTCAATTACTTTGGAGAGAAATTGAGACCCATGGTCTGAAACTAGTTCTCTAGGTGCTCCAAAGCATTGCATGATATGTGAATAAAGAAAATCAGCAACTGGTTCAGCTTGTGCTCGTGGCAAGGCTTTTACTTCAGCCCACTTGGTGACGTAATCCATGCACACAAGTATGTGTTTATTTCCTACACTTGGAGGATCTATTGGCCCAAAAAATCAATCCCCCATTTCTTGAATGGTTCAAACATTATTTGTGGTACCAAAGGCATCTCCATTGTAGGTGTAGGTTTACTAGCCCTTTGACAAGCATCACATCTATCAATAAATTTATGGGTATCCTTATTTATAGTAGGCCAATAATAACCTATTTGAAGTATTTTATTAATTGTTCTTTGGGCGGCATAATGACCTCCACAAGGTTCTTCATGTGCTGCCCTAATGATGTCATATACATCCTCTTCTTGCACACATCTCCTAATTACATGGTCAGGGCAAGACTTAAACAAAATTCCATTAATCCACATATAAGGGACACTTTGATGTACTAATTTTCTATGCTCATGCGGTGTAAAATTTTGAGGTATTTTTCCTATTACCAAATAGTTTACAATATCAACATACCAAGGAGTAAAAATAGAAAGAGCAAACAAATGTTCATCCAGAAAATTATCAAGAATTAACTCATCATCATCAAATATTTGCATACGAGATAAATGATCTACAATGACATTATCTTTACCTACTTTATCTATAATTGTGACATTAAATTCTTGCAATAAGAGAAGCCATCTAACCACTCTTCCTCCTACTATAGCTTTGTTCATCAAGTATTTAATGGCAGAGTGATCAGTGTGAACAAATACTTCATACCCTATTATGTAATGTTTGAACTTATTAATGGCATGAACTACAACTAAGAATTCATTTTCAGTAACTATATAATTAAGTTCAGCCCCATGCAAATTTTTACTCACATAATAGATAGCATAAGGTATTTTGTTCTCTATTTGTTGAAGTACTACTCCTATTGCATAACCTGAAGCATCACAATGTATATGAAAGGGCAATTCCCAATTTGGTCCCCTTAAAATGGGAGCGGTAGTCAATTTATTCTTTATAACTTCAAAGGCTTCCTGACATGCTTCAATCCAATTAAATTCACTTTCTTTTGTTAAGAGCTTAAGCATAGGAGAGGTAAATTTACTAAAATATTTAATGAATCTATGATAATACCCTACATGTCCCAAAAATCTTCTTACCTTAGTTTGTGTTTTTGGAGGTTGAAGGGATTGAATAACTTGGATTTTTGTAGGATCTACTTTAACACCTTCCTCAAATATATAATGTCCTAAAACAATACCTCCTCTCATCATCATGAAGCACTTTTCATGACTCAAGGAAAGATTTTATTCTTGGCATCTAACAAGAACTTTTTGTAAGCTTAACAAAGTTTCTTCAAAAGTGTTACCATAGACTGTGAAGTCATCCATATAGACTTCTACACATTCATTAATTAAATCAACAAAAATAGCTAAAACAACCCTTTGAAAAGTAGTAAGTGCATTGCATAATCTGAAAGGTAAAACTTTATAAGCATAGGTACCTATAGGACATGTGAAAGTAATCTTTTCTTGATCTTCTTCTACTATTGAGACTTGATTGTACCCACTAAAACCATCCAAAAAGCAAAAATATTTCTTTCCAGCCAAGGTATCAAGAACTTGATCAATAAAAGGTAAAGGAAAATAATATTTCTTTGTTACTTTATTCAATTCCCTATAATCTACACAAATCCTCCATTTACCATTCTTCTTAGGAACTATCACTAATGGTGATACCCATTGGCTATCAGAAATTGGATATATAAATCTTGCATTTAAAAGCTTAATGATCTCTTCTTGAACTATGTCTTTCATAGCTAGATTTAGTCTTCTTTGAGGTTGTCTCACTAGGTGGCAACCTTCTTGAATGAAGATTCAGTGGGTGCAAACATTTGGATGAATCCCTTTCATGTCCTCATAGTTCCATGCAAATGTTGTTTGATGTTTTCTAAGTACTTCTATCAATTGTGATTCCTAAATGCTTGTAAGCTCATTATTAATATTTAAAGTCTTCCTAGGTGTGATGTCTATCTACTTGCAATTTTTAGTATTTGCATCTATTCCCATTATTTCATGTTCAAGAACATTTAACTGATAGTTATAGGGCACTAATTGATGAGATTGAATTGTACTTGCTTCATCATTAGATATAGTAAATTCATCTGAACAATTAGTACTTTGTTCTTCATCAAAAAGTGGTCCTAATGGTCCTTCAATTTCTTGTTGTAAATATTCACTTAACACATTAATTGATAAAGTTTGAATAGCATCCAAATCATTAGGAAAATCATACCAAAGTTGTTTTGAGAATCCTTTATCTAATGTTGACTCAAGAAATAGACTCAAATCTTTAGTGTGCTTCCCATTGGAAATAGTCATATTTCTAGATCTACAACTAATGTAAGCATCAATTGTTGCAAGCCATGGGTATCCTAGAATTAAGGGATGTCCCCCTAACTTCTTCTTAGGTTGTAAGACCACAAAGTCTACAGGATACTCCCATGAACTTACAGAAACTATGATGTCTTCTAATTTTCCTTCTGGTTTGATGGTAGATCTATCTGCAAGTTGAAGCACTATAGAGGTTGGTTGTAATTTGTATACCCCTAAATAATCTATTGTTTCTTTGGTCATAACATTGATGGCAGCCCCTAAATCTATTAAGACATTATGCAAGGTTGTATCACCAATATGGACTGTGAGTATAGGTATTCCAAGATCTATATATTTTGGTAGTAACCTTCCTTCAGTTATTATCTCAGATAATTATCCAATAACTTGGATGGTTTGAGATTCATTCTTCTTATTTCTTCCTGAATTAGATGTGCACATACTCTTTATTAATTTAGAATAAATAGGAATATCCTTGATAGCTTGTAATAGAGGAATTTTAATGGTAACATTCTCTAATTCTTGGAGGAAATTGAAAGTTGGTTTGGAAGGTTCTTTAGGTATTGCTAGTATTTTAGGAAATGGAATTTCCATTTCTTTCCTTTGAGGGATTTGGATCTCTTTTTGTTTTGATGGAATATTTTTTGGTAAAGTTTCTGTTTCTTTTTCATTTTTGTCTACTTTTTCAAACAAGTCTTGGATAGGTTCCTCAACTTCTGTGAGAGTCACATTATTTTCCAACACTTTTCTAGACCTTAAATGGATCTGTTGGCAAGGTACCATAGATATTGAACATGTCTCATTTGTTTCATAGACCTGTTGAATAGTCTTGTTATTATTAGGATTGGGAACTGGTTGAGCTGGTAAAGGTGGTTTCTTAGGAGGGTTGTTCATATTATTTGGAGGTGGAAGAAGTCTATTTTGAGGTTGATTTTGAGGGGCTTGTCCCCTAAACTGGTTTTGGAAATTCTATTGTTGGGGTGGACTTTGAGACCAGCTAGGTCCTCCTTGATTATATTGGTCATTCATATTCCAATTAGGCATATTTTGACCTGACATTCCTTGAGTCCATGGAGGTGGATTCCCATATGAGTTGGCCATAAATTGGGCCCATGGAGGTATATTCCATTCTTGGTTATTTGGGTATGGGTTCCAATTTATCCAATTTGATGTATTTGACCATTGGTTAGGTCTTTGTTGGTTGGAATAACTAGAATTTGACCAATTAGATGGACCATTGAATGGGCCACTTCTTATTTGAGATACAAAATAAACATCCTCTACCTCCTCAACTTTAGGTTCTTTTATAGCATATTTCATAGCTGAAATATACTTGCAATTTTTAGTACTATGATTTTTATCACAGATTTTACAAGCAAAAATATTGGAAATATTTGTAATGTTAAGAGGGCATTCCCTCAAGTTGTGTCTTTTCCTACATCTATGATAGTATATCTCCTCAATATCTTGTTATTTTGGTTTCTTATCCATGAGGTCAAGAGATGTAGTTAATGTGCTTAACAAATCAGTCTTTAGGCTTTCCAACATATTACCAATTTTTGCTCTTGTTACTCCTCCTGTGGATGAGTATTTGTTGTTCCTAAGAGGTTTATTCCTTGAATAATTTTTGCAAAGATTCACAATCTCTTCAAATTCCATTAGATGAATATCCCCCTTAGCCATAAGGTTTAAAACATCAAGGACATCTTCTTTTAATCCTTTTAGAAAAAGTTCTTTTAAGATTTCTTCATCTAAATCAATATTCACTCTAGATCCTACAAACTAAAATCTTTCAAGATAATCCTCAAGGGATTCTTCTTCTCATTGGTTCATACGAAATAGCTCAACTTTCTTGTCCCTAACTCTATAGTAATCCTGATATCTTTCAAGGAATATATCTTTCAATCCATGATCTCCATCCCATCGATTACAAACACTTTCACCTAGACCCATAAACCATCTTAAAGTTGCATCCTTAAGGGTAGAGGGAAACAGTCTTAATTTTTGTTCATCAGTGGTATAAAAATAGGCTTGACACACCACTTCAAACTCAAAAAGAAATGCATCAGGGTCTTCATGTGGTTTCCCATGGAAGGTAGGCAAAATAGCAATAGAGACCGGTTTTGGTTCTCTTGTTAGCCTATCTATTGGAGAAGAAATTGGAAAGGCAAAAGTTTTTCTTTGCCTACCTCTTCTTTGATTTTCTTCTACTTCTCCATGATCATTATTCCTTTGCCTATTTCCCCTTTGATTTCCATCTACTTCCCCATGTTCACTATTACGATCATCCATGACTGATTGGATGAATTCTAAGATTGGACTTGGTATAGGCTCAGAGAAGATAGTTGATGGATCGATATGATTATCAAATTCAGGTTCTAGCAATAGAAATATTTCAAGATTTTGATCTAGTAGAGTCAATGGTAGTTCAATTTTCTCTCTAGTTACTAAAATCTTAGTCTCTTTTAATCTAGAAATATCAAACTTTTCACTAGAGTTTTCTTTACAGACTTTGATGAATCTTCCTCTTGAATCTCTAGGTCTACTCATAAATTTGCAAAGATCTTTAATTTTCTACAACAAAAATCATTCATTCCTCCTTAAATAATTTATGGATATCATTAATTGGGTCTAGTTGTTCAAGAGTCATGTAATGTTCCTCCTCAAAATCAAAATCTTTTTTCACAAGACAAATTAGTTGAACAATAAAAGCTTATTTTTTATTTGAGATAGGACTTTCAAACTGTAACTCGTAACGCAAATCATGGCATAACTCTCTGAAGTGCATGATTCTAGGAGCTTTGTTATATCTTTTGTTGTATTCTAGGCTCACTTCTCTATTTTCTATGTCAGCTAAGAAATTGTGGATAGCAAGGGAGTCCTCAAAGTATTGCCCCCAAGGATATGTAGTTGAATTTACACTCGCTCTCCTATCTCCTAGCCAACGTTCACAACTCTTCACAAGATCAAGATAAGGTGAATGATAATCTAGCCCTAGAGCTTTAGTTATATCAATCCTCTTGATGTTGCTCAACTCTTTTGTTCTTTCCCTAATGAGATCAAGGTGTTCCCACATATAGTCCCACTATTTTCTAGATGACCTATGTCTTTGTTCAAAAAGTAGGTTGATTTCTTGTTCTAGGAATAGTTTTTTGAGGTCTATTAATGTAGACTGAAAGTAACTTTCCACCATTAGCAACTTTTACTTCTCTTTTTTTTTTTTCATTTTGTCTTGTTTTTGTTTTTGTTTTCAAAATGCATTTTCAAAAATTAAATTTTCAAATAGAACAATCTTACTATTATTAAGACCAAGTCTAAAATTCATAACCAATCTTAACACAACAAGGGAAAGTAAAATTACTATTCTAAAATAGTTCTTACTACCACTAAAACTAGGTCTAAAAATCAACAACCAATTTTAGCACAATAAGGGAAAGTAAAGTGTTGTTGTTACTACTTGGTATTTAGGAACACTTTGGTATGATCTTGTCACACCTACTACTTGTTTTCACAAGTTAAAGAACCCAGACCTAAGTATATAACAACCACACTATGCTAAAAAGTAAATTTACTAAAAATAAAAATGCTAAAATGTAAATGCTAACTAGGAAAGCAATAAAATTGATCCTAAGAAAATGGAACCTGGAAGTATTGAGATGAAGACACTTGTTGGAACCCCATTGTCCCAAATTTGAACTACATGAACTTGGGACTTCTTTCCAGTCATGCAGGTAAGCCTCCCTCTCACCCCAATAATATCTAATAAAAAATTATGACATTGTTCTCCCTAACAATGATGCCAAAATGTCGAGTTGTATCTCATACACTTAATTTGTCAATCTAGGTTAGATTTAAAGAATAATAAACCCCATATAGATTATTCCATAATCATTAATCATTTGACTTTATTCTATTTTCTTAGTCTCATTTGCAGGAAATGAAAGTTACAGAAAATGAAATTAAATGAAATAATGCTTAATTAAAAGGTGCAATTATGACTTAGACTAATTCTATGTTGGATCATATGTGGATCCACGTATGCAATTTAACTAGTTGATATATTTAAAATAATCTATGTATTATGTAATTTAATTTATATTCTAAGACTAATTCTATTCTCTAACTAAACCTAATCTATTTCAGGAGAAAGAGAGTAAGGGACTGGCTGTTCGGAGTGGGCCCTGCCTCCTAGAAGACAATGTAATTCTCTTCTCCTTTCTACTTTACTTTACTTTAGTAACTAATATTTCATTATATTAATTTAATACTATTTAATTCATGTGCAGGAAAGTAAAGAGAAAGCTTACAAAAATAAATAAATCATGCAAAAATACAAGATACAATTACCAAATTCATGGAAAAAATATTGCTGCTTTATTGATGAACTTTAATTCTTCATAGCGTACAATGTGATGATACTATCAAAAAATATGAAAATAATAGATCCTAGATATAAGATGATAGCTAGACCTTTTCAAAGGTCTCTACATTGTATTTTATAATGTCACATTGGACATTTACAATAAAATTCTCTTCTGCACATTTGTTACATTTTCAAATGCTTGAATATTTGAATGCAAATATTACATAACAAAAATATTCTAAAATTAAGACAATCCCTAATAACTACTTTGGACTTATTACAATTGAAATTGTCCAAGTGGCATAATTCCAAACTAACATAATCAAAAGACCTAAATTTAAATAATTTGATGACAAGATAAAACAATTGTTTGTCCTCTTCCTAAGGGAAGAGATAAATTAAGATTACGTCCATATCTAAGCAACTTAACAATTCAACAACATTACAACTTTTAATAACAAATCATATAACATATTAACAAATGTCAAGTCACATATACAATGCCATCGTGCCAAACAATCATGTTGACTATGAGACCCATGTGGCACTGCTATGCTATCATCATACGTGGAACTCCAATGCATCAGATGGTTTACTTGGTCAACATTCTTTTCATAGACCCTTTTCGTAGGTGCTTTCTATAACACCTTTCCATAGGTGCTTTTGAAGAACACAAGCTTATACTGAGAGGGGGGTGAACAGTATAAGACCTATTTTTACTTTTCTTTCCCAAATAGTATTAATCAATATAATCAATGGCAATATCAATAGCAATAACCAAAGTAATGCACAAATCATCACACACAATAGAGACACCAATTTTAACGTGGTTCACCCAATGTGGGCTACCTCCACGGAGAAAATATTTCTTCTAAATATTTCTCAATCAATCTCATGGGAATCCTTCCCAATTACAATGTTTATGGACCTCTGTCCAAAGGAGATGTTGATCCCCTAATCTCAAGTTCATGGATCTCTTCCACAAGAGAACTCTTTCCCCTTCTGCTCTGGCTAGTGATCTTCTAGAAGACTATGTCTCTCTATTGCACTAATTGGTGGATCTCTCTCCACTTGAAGACTCCTCACTCAGATTTATCTTCAATTGTCTTGGTTGTTGGATCTCTATCCATTGAGACTCTATCTCACCTCCAAATCTCTATCAATAGGTTCACTCATAACCTCAATCTGCTCAATAGGCTCACTCAAAACCTTCTCAAATATGCTCAATAGGCTCACTCATAACCTACTCAAATATTCTCAATAGGCTCACTCAGAACCTGCTCAAATATTCTCAATAGGCTCACTCAAAACCTGCTCAAATATGCTCAATAGGCTCACTCAGAACCTGCTCAAATATGCTCAACAAGCTCACACAAAACTTGTCCAAATCTTCTCAATAAGTCCTCTCTAGGACTTGCTCAAATCTGCATAGCAAGCTTTCACAAAATCTTACACAAAAATAGTCCACAAGCCTTCTCAAAGACTTGCCTCAAATCAGCTCAACAAAATCTCAACTCAATCTCATAGAAGCATAAAGAGAATTGTTAGAGACTCAATATGTTCTATACTCAAATCCCAATCTCAATTCAAAGCAATCTCAACTCACCAAATTATAGAAGCATAAAGAGAATTGTTAGAGACTCATATCTCACCCAAACTCAACTCATAGAAGCATAAAGAGAATTGTTAGAGACTCAATATGTTCTATACTCAAATCCCAATCTCAACTCAAACCACCATAAAGCATAAAAAATCTCAGACTCTCCAATACTCTACTTCAATCTCATAGAAGCATAAAGAGAATTGTTAGAGACTCAATATGTTCTATTCTCAAGGCTCAATCTCAACTCAATCAGAATATAGAATAGTTTGTTTCATGGAACTTGAACAACCACTTCATGCAACCACTTGACTAGGCTCAATCAACTCTACTCAACCAATCACTTCAAGAAACAACTCTTTCTCACAAACCCTAGTCCAAGCATGAATCAACTAACTCAAAATGTTTCCAACAATGCTCAACAACAAATCTTACATAACAATGATACTCATGTTCTTTTCTAACTCAAGTTCAAGTTCTTTGCATCACCCATTGGCTTCAACAACAATGCTAATAAGACAAGGTTTTAATCACAACTCTCAATTTAGAAAACCTTGAAGCATAAACTCAAAGTACTTCACTCAACCAATGGTCTAAACAACAATGCTTATCAAACAAGGTTTAATCACAACTCACAATCCATAAAACCTTGAAGCATAAACTCAAAGTACTTCACTCAACCAATGGTCTAAACAACAATGCTTATCAAACAAGGTTTAATCACAACTCACAATCCAGAAAACCTTGAAGCATTAACTCAACCACTTTCGAAAAGGAAACCACAATCAATCCTTTTCACTCCAATGATATTTCAAAAATCAACCACCCAAATAAAATCAATGGAGAGTATTACTCATACCTTTTTGATGCCTTATGAGTTGTCCACTAAATCTGTCACACTCAACACACTTTCTTTTTCAACTCTTAACAAGGGTTAGAGATCTTGAGTAATAACACAACAATAATATCCAAATAACACCTTATTACTCCTACTTTATTTTAACATCCACCAAAGTTCTTTTTAAAAGAAAACCCTTACTCAAAATAACTTTCACTAAAAAGAACTTTATCAAAAACCCTTATTACTCCTAACAATTTCAAAAATCACAATTAAAAATAATTCACAACTCAAACAGCCACCATGACCTTATTCCCTAAGGTTACTCAACAAATCAACTAACGAAGCACCTTTACCCCTTATCACTCCACCTTAGGCAATCCAAACAAAATATTAATAAAAACCTTAATACCTACCTCGAGGGGAATCGAACCCTCATCTTTCCCCAACACGAATGCCCTAGCCACGGCCAAGCTACCACATGAGTTGTGGGCTCATTGGTGAAAAATAAGCGCCACCCGCTTCTTATCCTTCACCCTCTTTCACCAAGCGAAAAGTATGCGCCTTGGGCGCCTCAACAGAACAAAGCCAAAAATGATGCTTGCGGGAATCGAACGCACAACCTCCTTGTCACCAACACCTTTGCACAATCCAAGCTGCCACTAGGCCACGCTGCCCAATGCATTTTGGGAAGTGGTCGTTGTCTCCCTTTAATGTTCGTTGCGTCACTTAAACAAAAAACACGAGCTCTTTTTCTTCGTAAATACCAAGCGCAAATATCAACGAGCAAGGATGAATGAATTAAAAAATTCAATGGCATATTTATATGCCTTCCCTTTGCTTTGGAAACGTCGGCCTTTTTGAAACTTCCTTCATGACGTCGATGGATAAACTTTTAATTTTAATTTTAAAATTAAAATTAAAATTTTAAATAAATTAAAATTTAAACTAAATCTTTAAAATTAAATATCTCCATCACCGGGGCACCTTTTTCGATGAAACAAAAAGCCAACTTGGGTTTTAAGAAAAACCCATTTCAAATATGCCATCCATGGTTTTAAATAAAAACCTTTTGCAAAGCTTCCCTTGAAGCTCCTTTTGGAACCAAATGCCATGCATCCCTTCTTGAACCTTTGATCAAAAACCTTTGCTTCTCATGAAGCTCTTTGTGAAACACAAACATAGTGCTTACTTACATAGATCCTTTTGACATCAATGACAACTCTTAGCTTAGGGACTCAAAATGTCCAACAATCTCCCCCTTTGTCATTGATGGCAACCCATATCCTTTTACTAAAATCTGACCTTCTTTTTTGCTCCCCTGGGACTTTGCTCCCCCTGGCTCAAAGCTTTCTCAAATATCAAATCTCTCCCCATATCAAAAACTCTCCTCAATATACACAAATATCTCCCCCTTTGTCATCAATGGCAAAGGGTCACCTTTGGGGCTTGGGGCTAAGAATGAGCCTCTTAGCTTAGCCCCTCCCCCACCTCCACATGAGGTGGTTAATTCTGGGGTGGGAGTATTTCTACTCCCCGAAAGCACTGCTCTTTACCTTTATCTTTCTCTCTTCCTTTCTGAGTTTTTTGAATCCTCTCACTGTTTCTTTCCAAGTCATCATCCCTATTCCTGTCATCACTTTTGTTCCTGTTCCTATTCTTGTTCTCATCCATGTTCATGTTCCTATTCTTGTTCTTGTTCTCATCCATGTTCCTATTCCTGTTCATGCTTGCTTCTAGAATATTTTCTCTACACCATCTTGCTATGTGACCATCATTATTGCACTTATAACACTTAATGTTATTATTCCTTGGAGGTGCAAATGTCTTAGGATTTCTCCTAGTGAAGCCATATCCTCTTCTGTCATGAACCCTACAATTCATTGCCTTGTGACCAAACTCATTACATGAGTAGCAATACCCATGGAAAAGTTGTCCTTTCCCATATTCCTGTCTTTCATGTGTCCTGCACTGTGAAGCCATGTGCCCAAACCTATGACATGAAAAACATCTTCCATTGAAGAAACCTTGCCTAGACCCCATTGGTCTCTTAGTCTCTTCTACTTGTTTCCTGTTCCATATGTTCCTTACTTGTGCATTGTTCCTTTCCTTGTTGAACTTTCTATTGTCCAACTTATCCTTAGAGGTCTCACTCTCTCTTTTACTTACTTATTTTGACTCTTCTTCTTTTCTGGTGTTTGAGCTTGACTCTCCTTTTTCTTCTTCTTGTTTCCCTTGTTCTTCTTTAGAACTAAGTCCTGTTATGGTGACTGATGACTTTTGTGCATTGATAGTCCTTTCCAAGGTCTTTTAATTTTCCTCAAACTTGTGTAGCTTTTCCTTAGAACCTTTTACTTCCAACCTTAGTGAAACTATCTCATGCTCTAATCTTTCACACTCTAGATATTTTGTTTTTAATTTTTTGGCCATACCTTCTTCAATTTTTCTTGTCTCTTCAACTTTGATTTTGAAGTTAGTGAGTTCCTATAGAAACCTTGCTTTTTCTTTCTCATCTTCTTGAGCTTGAACCCTTAATCCTGAGTTCTCCCTTTTTAGTTCTTCAAGAGTAATCATAAGCCTTTCACATTCTATCTCTTTTACCTTTGACTGTTTAATCATACCTTCTTCAACTCTTCTTGCTTTTTCAACCTTATCTCTCAAGTCAGAGATATCCTGTAGAAGCTTTGTCTTACATTTCTCATCTTCTTGTATTTGAGCCTTCAATTCTAAATTCTCTCTTTTCAATTCAATAAGCTCCTTAAGAGTGGATTTCCATTTTTCTTTTTCTGAAGCATCTTCTTTTTCTTCTATTACTAAAAGTAGAGTTTCTTCTTCATACCTATTTTGATTGTCCCTGTTATCCTTTCTTGAACCAATCTCTAGGATTTCATTTTTGAGAATATCATCTTCATCTTCACTGCTACTAAACCCATTACAATATCTTGCATCATGGCCAAGTTGACCACAAACAAAACATTCTTGTGGACAATAAGCTGCATGGTGACCTGTGTTCCCACATCTGGTACAAAACTTTATCAGTCTGGATATTTCTCCATTACTTGATTCATCTATTGAATCTATTTCCATGTGTCCTCCCAACACAACAATATTAAACTCATATTCCTTTTCTTTCATGACCATAGGTGTTCTTTTCTTCTTGTGTCTCATGCTTCTACTCTTGCCTTTCTTTGCCATTTGTGTTCTTGTAGGATCTTCCTTCAAGTTGTTAAACTTCTTTCTAAAGGAACCGACTCTGATACCAATTGAAGAACACAAGCTTATACTGAGAGGGGGGTGAACAGTATAAGACCACTTTTTACTTTTCTTTCCCAAATAGTATTAATCAATATAATCAATGGCAATATCAATAGCAATAACCAAAGCAATGCACAAATCATCACACATAATAGAGACACCAATTTTAACGTGGTTCACCCAATGTGGGCTACCTCCACAGAGAAAATATTTCTTCTAAATATTTCTCAAATAATCTCATGGGAATCCTTCCCAATTACAATATTTATGGACCTCTGTCCAAAGGAGATGTTGATCCCCTAATCTCAAGTTCGTGGATCTCTTCCATAGGAGAACTCTTTCCCCTTCTGCTATGGCTAGTGATCTTCTAGAAGACTCTATCTCTTTGCTGCACTGACTGGTGGATCTCTCTCCACTTGAAGACTCCTCACTCAAATCTATCTTCAATTGTCCTAGCTGCTGGATCTCTATCCACTGAGACTCTATCCTCTATACTCTATCACCTCCAAAGCTCTATCAATAGGTTCACTCAGAACCTCCTCAAATCTGCTCAATAGGCTCACTCAAAACCTGCTCAAATCTGCTCAATAGGCTCACTCAGAACCTGCTCAAATATGCTCAATAGGCTCACTCAGAACCTGCTCAAATCTGCTCAATAGGCTCACTCAGAACCTGCTCAAATATGCTCAATAGGCTCACTCAAACCTACTCAACAAGCTCACACAGAACTTGTCCCAATTCTCAATAAGTCCTCTCTAGGACTTGCTCAAATATACATAGCAAGCTTTCACAAAAGCTTACACAAAAATAGTCCACAAGCCTTCTCAAAGACTTACCTCAAATCAACTCACAAAATCTCATCAATCTCATAGAAGCATAAACAGAAATTAGAGACTCAATATGCTATACTCAAATCCAAACAATCTCAACTCTCATCTCATAGAAGCATAAAGAGAATTGTTAGAGACTCAATATGTTCTATACTCAAATCCCAATCTCAAATAAACTCAATATAAACTCAATCTCATAGAAGCATAAAGAGAATTGTTAGAGACTCAATATGTTCTATACTCAAATCCCAATCTCAACTCAAAGTAATCTCAACTCAGCTCAATCTTAACTCAATCTCATAGAAGCATAAAGAGAATTGTTAGAGACTCAATATGTTCTATTCTCAAGGCTCAATCTCAACTCAATCAGAATATAGAATAGTTTGTTTCATGGAACTTGAACAACCACTTCATGCAACCACTTGACTAGGCTCAATCAACTCTACTCAACCAATCACTTCAAGAAACAACTCTTTCTCACAAACCCTAGTCCAAGCATGAATCAACTAACTCAAAATATTTCCAACAATGCTCAACAACAAATCTTACATAACAATGATACTCATGTTCTTTTCTAACTCAAGTTCAAGTTCTTTGCATCACCCATTGGCTTCAACAACAATGCTAATAAGACAAGGTTTTAATCACAACTCTCAATTCAGAAAACCTTGAAGCATAAACTCAAAGTACTTCACTCAACCAATGGTCTAAACAACAATGCTTATCAAACAAGGTTTAATCACAACTCACAATCCAGAAAACCTTGAAGCATAAACTCAAAGTACTTCACTCAACCAATGGTCTAAACAACAATGCTTATCAAACAAGGTTTAATCACAACTCACAATCCAAAAAACCTTGAAGCATTAACTCAACCACTTTCAAAAAGGAAACCACAATCAATCCTTTTCACTCCAATGATATTTCAAAAATCAACCACCCAAATAAAATCAATGGAGAGTATTACTCATACCTTTTTGATGCCTTATGAGTTGTCCACTAAATCTGTCACACTCAACACACTTTCTTTTTCAACTCTTAACAAGGGTTAGAGATCTTGAGTAATAACACAACAATAATATCCAAATAACACCTTATTACTCCTACTTTATTTTAACATCCACCAAAGTTCTTTTTAAAAGAAAACCCTTACTCAAAATAACTTTCACTAAAAAGAACTTTATCAAAAACCCTTATTACTCCTAACAATTTCAAAAATCACAATTAAAAATAATTCACAACTCAAACAACCACCATGACCTTATTCCCTAAGGTTACTCAACAAATCAACTAACGAAGCACCTTTACCCCTTATCACTCCACCTTAGGCAATCCAAACAAAATATTAATAAAAACCTTAATACCTACCTCGAGGGGAATCGAACCCTCATCTTGCCCCAACGCGAATGCCCTAGCCATGACCAAGCTGCCACACGAGCTGTGGGCTCATTGGTGAAAAAGAAGCGCCACCCGCTTCTTATCCTTCACCCTCTTCCACCAAGCGAAAAGTATGCACCTTGGGCGCCTCAACAGAACAAAGCCAAAAATGATGCTTGCGGGAATCGAACGCACAACCTCCTTGTCACCAACACCTTTGCACAATCCAAGCTGCCACTAGGCCACGCTGCCCAATGCATTTTGGGAAGTGGTCGCTGTCTCCCTTTAATGTTCGTTGCATCACTTAAACAAAAAACACGAGCTCTTTTTCTTCGCAAATACCAAGCGCAAATATCAATGAGCAAGGATGAATGAATTAAAAAATTCAATGGCATATTTATATGCCTTCCCTTTGCTTTGGAAACGTCAGCCTTTTTGAAACTTCCTTCATGACGTCGGCGGATAAACTTTTAATTTTAATTTTTAAATTTTAATTTAAATTTTAAATAAATTAAAATTTAAACTAAATCTTTAAAATTAAATATCTCCATCACCGGGGCACCTTTTTCGATGAAACGAAAAGCCAACTTGGGTTTTAAGAAAAACCCATTTCAAATCTGCCATCCATGGTTTTAAATAAAAACCTTTTGCAAAGCTTCCCTTGAAGCTCCTTTTGGAACCAAATGCCATGCATCCCTTCTTGAACCTTTGATCAAAAACCTTTGCTTCTCATGAAGCTCTTTGTGAAACACAAACATAGTGCTTACTTACATAGATCCTTTTGACATCAATGACAACTCTTAGCTTAGGGACTCAAAATTTCCAACAAATTTCTTGCAATTTCTCAACACACTTCCATGTGACCGGTTCATCTATACTTGAGCTATGTTTGGTTGTAGTTGTTTCTACAAAATACCTATAATGCATACTCCTAGAAAACACAAGTTTTACATAATTTTACATAAAATAAGCAATAAATATCACTCAGTATATTATGCATCAAATTCATCACAGATCATGTAAATGAAGCATAACAGTTATCAGAATACACTCATTTAACACATTTGAAAATAAAATATAGATTAAATTCTTCATAATATATACATGATTTAACATTTATCATGTTAGAAGTTAAAATTGAGCATATTTATATGGAAGGTAACCGGGTTGCTGATGTTATGGCTAATTTGGAGGTGAATAGTGGCCAATTCAAAATTTAGGAAGAAAATATCCCTCTACAATTAATGACATTTTTTGCTTTGGAAGCATTGGGTTTACCTATACAATAGGCCTTTTTATTGTTTTTATACTTGGTGAGGTCTCCTTGTGTTTTAGTGATCCTCTCTCTAGGGAGTCTTTTTTGGGAGGTTGGTCCTTTTGCAACCTAGTGGTTTTCCCTCACCCTTGATCTCTAGGATTAGGATTTTGTTATCTGCATCTTTATGTATTTTATACTCTATTCTTATGCAAAGATAGAGTAGGATTGATGGTGCCTGTAAAAGAAAGTTGAATAAAAAAATCTCCTTTATGCCTTGTTGGGTGGTGGGCTAGTCAATGCTCTTGGGTGGCTGTTGGGGTTTAAATTTTGTTATTTTGGCCTTGGAGGCTAGCCTATGCTTAATTGTTCTTCTCTTTGTTTACCTCCTCTAATGTAAAATTTTCTATGTCCTTTCAAAACCCTACTTTTTTAGCATTAATAAAAAAATACAAAAAACCAAACTTTTTGAGAATATCATGTAGAAAAATCCATGAAACCCTATCATATGTTTTGTTCATATCTAATTTCATAAGCATACTTGAATTTTTCGTGGAATGAATAGAATGTATAGCCTCATATTAAATGATTACACCATCAAGAATTTATTTACCATAAAAAAAACCACCTTGTTCCTTTGAGATAACACAATCTAGAATGACTCTCAACCTATTTCTCATAATTTTTGAAATGATCTCATAGATTTTATTACAAAGGCTTATTGGATAAAAATTGTTAAAATATTTTCTCTCACCTTTCTTGGAAACCAATGTAATAAAAGTGACATCGATCTCACATATTATAGCCTAGCCTTCCTTTTTTAGGACTCTTTAACCACAACCAACATATCACTCTTCAATAAATCCTAACATTTTTGAAAGAAAATTGTAGGAAATTCATCAGGGTCATGTGTCTTGTTAGGATGGAGAGAGAAAATTGATTTTTTCAGCTCCTCCATGGATATCTTTTTCGTAAAGATTTCATTTTATCCCTATGTGATAATTAATGGAATATTTTACAAAATTCTATCTTATGCCTCCTTATCTTGCCCAGTATTTGACAAAATATTTTTCAAATAATTAATTTTTTCCTTCTTTATATTTTCTTCTTCCTTAATATTTCTTCCATATAGAGTTAAAATATTTTAAAAGTGACTAAAATAAAAAATGGTTTTATTGTAGCATAAACTTTCTTGTATTTCTATCTCCTTTAGCAATTTATCCCTAGATTTTTGGAACCAATATGACTCCTAATTTTTCAATGCATTATAATAATTAAAAAGTAATTGTTTTTCTTTCACATAAGTATCATAATTCATTCCATTGATTTCTACTATCTGTTATAAATTTTTGATCTTGGATTCAATTTCTTTCTTTTCTTGAAAAATATTACTAATTTGGCATTCCAAAACTCCATTTATTCCTGTAAATATTTTATCTTTTGAATAAAATTGTACATATATGATCCTTTAACATTTTACTTCATCCCACCATAGCATAACCATTTGAAATAAACTAGGGTCTTGAAGCCATATAGACTAGAAGCGAAATGGATTTGGATGATCATTATTGGGTAAATCACATGTCAAAAGAATGGGTTTGTTATCCAATTCTACTCATACTCATAATAAAAATTTGAAGAGATTGTATATATTTTCTGTGACCATTTATAAGAATCTATCCAATATTTATGCTATATGACTTTTCTCAATGCATCTATTATCCCATGTATATTGCAAAATTGAAGGACTAACATCCTAAAGTCTATTTGAACTTACAAATGAATCAAAGTCTTGTATTGATTTAGACTATCCTAGTACCACCCATTTTTTCCAAAGGAGATAGAACTATATTGAAATCACCCTCAAGAATCCATAGATCATAATTATGAACCATCATTGTATTTAACAAAAGTATGCTAAGGCCCTCCCAATGTCTTTCATAAGGAGTGACTATATTTAGGGCATATACATTTATAAACCCCAAATTTAATATTTTGTTATTCCCTATAAAATATTCTAGCAACCCAATTACTTTTTGCTTCTAACAATTATCCATCTTGTTTGCATTTGTCCTATATTGTTTCAACATTTTATAAAGCTCCTATAGAAGAAACTTCTAGATAATCACCCATCTTCCAAATATTTTTAAAAGTATCATTCCTCACTACTTCCTAGAATCTTTTTTTAGGTGTCTCATTCATACCCCTAGTATTCCATGATATCATTTTCATCAACATCGCTTTTTATTTTTATTAGTGGGCTTAGCTCCACTTCTTGTTGAAACCTATGTTATTTTTATTTGTCTTCCCAAATCAATATCCCTTTTGTTCATGCTTTTATGTTCTTCCTCTCATTTTTCCATTTCCACCAACACTTTCATCTTCATCAATCTCTTCTATTTTTCACATTGTTCATAATGGGACTTATCTTCTAAATATTTATGTTTACCTAAATAATCTAAAATGCAAGGAATAGCCTCATGAGTGCTTTCTTCTTTATGTTACCCTAGAAACCCTAAAGTGCATTGATGATCCTCTATAGTCATTAATTTCAAATGCTTCCCTTAGCACCCTAAATATCCTTGGATATCTTCCATATGATTTTATTTATTCTATTGCTCTTGAAACCCTAAAGTGTAATGGATACACTTTGTACTACTTTAATTTTATTGTAAGGAGAATATTTTATGCTACTTGAGGAAAATGAAGATGATTTACCTAGATTAGCCTTGACCTTCTTCCTCTCTATTCCATTGTCTCGCTCAGCCTTCCTCTTATGTCTGCTTCCAATTCATCTTTACTCACTCTTTGTACAATTTATTTGCTTGGCTTTCCATATCCATCACTTCCATATCTTCACCCCTCACTCTCTTTTTCTTCATCTCGCTTGGCCTTTCATCACTACTTGCTTCCATCACTCCATCCCCCGATCTAAGCGCCTTCATATCACTCGACTGTCCACCAATTCCTTTTCTATTCCTTCCCTCTTCATGGTTGAAATTGATTCTAGGTTTGAACCCAAGGTGCTAAACTTGGATAAGTTGGTGGAAGAGATTATGGATGATGCAGGTTTTCTTCCCTTCTTGAAAAGTTTCGTAGTAACAATATGGATCTCTCCAAAGTGTTAGCCCACATTTAGAATGAGGTTAGGGTTAATGTGAGAGGGATAAGCTTCACCATTAACATAGAGATGCTTGCTAAAAAAATTTGTTCCCTAACACTGGTGAAATACTTAACAAAAAAAAGCACTCCCTGCCCAATGAGTTGTTGCTCTTTAAGGACAAAGGAGAGAATCTCAACAAGGATAAGGATAAAATTATGAGGGAATCTCTTACCAAATATTGGTACAATGAAAAGGTTAGAAAATCCAACTAAGTGTCTATTATTTACAAGCTCAATATATAGGCTCTAAAGGCCCAAAATACATAACCAAACCCACTAAATCATGGATTTGATCCCAAAATCCTTAACCATAAGCTACAAAAGTGCAAAGGAGAATGCACGTAACTTCTAAGCTAAGATAGAAGGGAAAGATGCTAACTAGAAGATCCTTTAGCTAACTTGAAGTTCACTCTACCTACTTTGAGTTCACACTTCCTAACTAACACTCCAAAGTGACAACTAGAAGACAACTAGTGCACACAAGTGTATGTGAGAAGGAGACTCACTTACAATATTAATTTGCAAGAAATAAACTATGCAAACCTAGCTAGGAACTACTAGAGGGGTCATATGAGAGATTAAACATCAATCCTCATCATGCCTCCCCACAATAGAAGCATTGGCCTCCAATGCTTTCAGAAGAGTAGGAAAGTCACGGGACATCTGATGAAAAGAAATCCAATGAGCCTGATGCGGCAATTGTCCTCGTCGAGCCACAAGATATGAGGTGGTAGACCCCTGGTGAGTCTGTCGAGTCTTCGTGTCATAGATCTGATCGGAATCCAATGGTAACTGAGAATCAGGAACCACGTCCACAGGATGACTGATAGCTGGTGCGGTCTCCAATGTAGAGTCAAAGTACAACTTCAAAAGATCTACATTGACGACGTCATGAATCCCCAAGTGTGTGGGAAGATCAAGGCGAAAAGCATTCTCGGACACCTGCTGAAGGATAGTATAAGGTCCATAGCGAATCGGTTTGATTTTACTATGAGTCTTATCAGTAAAACGCCGCTTGTCAAGATGCAACCATACTTTGTCACCAACCTGAAATGGATGAGGAATTCGATGTCGATCCATGGCCTTTTTCTTGTTGCTGTGTCTTTTGCAAAATCTCAATCACCTTTGATTGAAGATTATGCAAGTGCTGAATAAATGAGTGTGCCTTGTCTTGCTCCTTCTGAAGATGTGAAGTGATAGGAGAAGGCAAAGACAAAGGTAACTCATAAGGTGCCAAGGGCTGAAATCCCAAACAAACCTCAAAAGGTGAGTGACCTGTAGAAGAATGTAGTGCCCTATTGTAGGCATGCTCAATATGAGTGAGACTCAAGTCCCACTTTGTTGGTGAAGTGTGATGATAGATTCGTAAACTTTGCACAAGTGTACGGTTTACCACTTCAGTCTGCCCATCGGATTGTGGATGATAGGCGATGGAAAAGTTAAGGGAAACTCCCAAAATTTTCCACAAAGAATGCCAAAAGTGACCCACAAAGCGTGAATCATGATCCGATATAATGCTGGTAGGTAGACCAAAGGATCGCCAAATGCTATCAAAGAACAATTGGGCTAAGTCTACTGTAGAACTTGTCTTGCGGCATGGAATAAACTTAGCCATTTTACTGAATCTGTCAACCACCACGAACACACAATCATGTTGTCGCACTGTCATGGGAAAACCACTAACCAAATCCATGGAAATGCTTTCCCAAGGATGTGAAGGAATGGGCAAAGGAATGCCTAAGCCAAACTTCCTGTTAGCTGGTTTTGAGCGACAACAAACTGCACACTGTTTGAGAAATCTCAACACATCCCTCTGCATTTTAGGCCAGTAGAAAAATCTTTGCAAGTGATGAAGTGTTTTGTGTTTCCCAAAGTGACCACCATAAAGTGTTGAATGAGCTTCCTTAAGAAGTGACACTCTTGGCTCACAAGGAACACAAACCTTGTCCAATTTGTAAAGAAGTCCTTCTTTGATGTAGAAATCTTGGAAAGGACGCAAATTGGAAGAAGAAGGTTTACTTACTTGTTCAAATATTTTCCCAAAATCAGGATCTTGTGAATACTGATTAGGCCAAGTCTGAAATCCCAAGTGTGAAGTAGACATTACTGTTAAAGCAAGAGAGGTAGGAGGCCTACTCAAACAATCAGCAACAGTATTACTCTTCCCCTTTTTGTACTTGATCACCAAGTGAAATTGTTGGAGGTAAGAGGCCCACTTCATATGTCTTGATTCTTCAATTTTACTTTGAGATTGTAGGAACTTGAGAGGCATGTGATCAGTGTGTACTACTGTATATTTTCCCAAAATATAATGTCTCCAGTACTTGATAGCTTGAACTAATGCATACAACTCCTTGTCATATGTAGAATAGTTCAACTTAGCAGCAGAAAAAGTTTTTGAATGATAAGCAACTGGATGACCATTCTGTTTGAGCACAACACCTAAAGCAACTTTAGAGGCATCCGTTTCAATCTCAAAAGGTTGAGAGAGGTCAGGTAAAGTTAACACAGGTGTTGTACAAAGTTTCTTTTTAAGTTTCTCAAAGGCAACCTCTTGGCTTTTCTCCCAATAAAATGGAACTTTAGACTTAGTGAGATAATGCAATGGAGCTGCAAGGGTGGAATATTGAGGAATGAACTTGCGATAAAAATTCGCAAGCCCTAGGAAACTCCTTAACTCGGTGAGAGTAGAAGGAGGGGACCACTTAAGTAAAACATCAACTTTAGTGGGATCTACCTGAATTCCACTTTCACTAATCACATAACCAAGGTATGAAATTGAAGTATTGCCAAAAGAACACTTGGAAGGATTGGCATATAATTGATTCTTTGCAAGAAGATCAAGTGTATGATGGATATGCCCAAGGTGTTCCTCCCAAGTTTTTGAGAATATCAATATATCATCAAGATATATTATTACAAATTTGTCAAGTACATCACGAAATACATCATTCATCAACCTCATGAAGGTTGCAGGAGCATTTGTAAGACCGAAAGGCATGACCAACCATTCAAAGAGGCCCATATTCATCTTAAAAGTTGTCTTCCATGTATCCTCAACTTGGATACGCACTTGATGATATCCACTTTTGAGATCTATTTTTGAAAAGAACTTAGCTCCTTGGAGCTGATCTAATAAATCATCAATGCGTGGTAGTGGATATCTATTCTTTACAAAAATTCTGTTCAAAGCACGAAAATCAATGCACAATCTCCAAGTGCCATCTTTTTTAAGAACCAACAAAATAGGTGAGGCACAAGCAGAAGTACTTTCCTTAATGAAACCCTTAGACAACAAATCTTCTATTTGCCTTTTAATTTCTTCATTTTGCAAAATAGATTGTCTATACATGGGTGCATTAGGTAGTGAAGAACCAGGAATGATTTCAATGTTGTGATTAATTGTGCGAATTGGAGGAAGAGACTTTGGCTCCTGAAATATGTGTGAGTAATTTTGCAATATTTTATCCATTGAAGAGTGTTGCTTTGTAATGGATGTTGATGTAGGAGTGTGTTGAGAGCGAATGAAAATTAGAGCAACCTCACCACCTTTTTTAATTGCCTTTTGTGTTTGCTTGGAATTTAGAATGATGTTAGGAGTGTTGGTGCTTTTTATGAGAAATACCTTACCATATTTTTGAAATGTGTAGGTTCTTTTGAAAGCATCATAAACAACTCTCCTATCATACTGAAAAGGTTGTCCAAGCAAAATCCCACAACAATCCATAGGAGTCACATCACAAGTGACTTGATCTATGAACTGTGGGCCAAGTGCAAATTTTAATGTGCAAGTGTGAGTGATTTCTGAGCCCCTTCCACTATCCTTCCAACCCAAAGAATAAGGTTGAGGATGAGGCTCCATAGGTAACTTCAATCGCTCGACAATGGACCTCGCAATTAGATTTTTCTACGAGCCATTATCCACTATACAATCTGTTGCAAAATTATGGAGCAAATGAGCTCGAGTGATGAACAAAGCATCACGAGCGCCCCTTGATGAACTTACATTTACCAAGGTAACCTCATTGAGCTTACCTCGTAATTCTGTGTATACTCTACTTTCTCCTACTGACTCAAGGGGACCTTTCGAAGCATCCGCCTCTTGAGTAGTGATGACTAAACTCTTCTTCTTAAGCTTAAAACAATCTGCTTTTTCATGACCTTTTTTCTTACAATAGTTACAAAACTTCTTGGAAGAAGAAGGTTTGGAAGAAGAAGAAGAAGAAGTAGAAAGGAGAAGGAGAAGGAGAAGAAGAATTCTTCTTTTGGGCAAAGTTCTTCTTTTGTGAGAAAGAATTATTCCCTTTTGATGAGTTAGCAACCACTTGAGTAGCAGGTGCGCGGAATCCCTATGAATGCGCCTTGAACTTGTCCTCCGCAAGCTGTGCCTGGTTGAAAACTGAATCCAATGTTTCCATAGAAACAAACATAATTTCCCTGTACAAATGCTCTAACAAGCCACTTTGAAATTTGAGAATCAAAGCTACGATATCATCCTCCACATTCAAAAGTATCCTGTACCTGTTGAATTGAAAGATATATTCCTGCACAGTCATATTAGTACCTTGTCGAAACCGAAACCACTTAATAACCAATTCTTTAGAATAATTGGAAGGATAAAAATTGGTCTTAAGACAGTCTACAAGCTCATCCCAAGTGGTAAGCTCATCATGACCCTTTTTCCTTTCGACAAGTACTTTAGCTAAACCAAAAAGTTTTAGCTTAGCATATGGAACGTGATCATCATCTGAAAGCTGAGTGTAAGAAAACCAAGAACTCATGTCAAGAATCCAACTATTCAAGACTTCAGGGTTTCGGGATCCATCATAAAGTGGCACTTCACATCGAACTCTCAGGCGAGAATCATGAGCAGAATCTGAAGCATTGTGGATGGAAATATCATTTACCTTCACTGCAAGGTTACTAAGGACTTCTGCCATGGTAGTATCATTAGCTTTATCTGCTAAAGCATTGACAACATGTGCAAGTTCTGCCACTTGGGCAGCCAAATCAGAAGCCATGTGAAACCGAGTATAAGCCAGGAGTAACAAGGAATCAACACTTAAAAATCAGGGTAAAAATTTGGAAATACCCTGTTACAATGTAGTGCCTTGAAAAAAATACCCCTAAGGCTAAAATATTTTAAAAATTTAACTTAACCTAAGGTTTAAAAAATTTTCCATTATAATTTATTAATTTAAAAATAACTTAATTAAAAATTTAAATTTAATTAATCAAAGAAAGATTAATTAATTTTAATTAAGATATTTAAAAATAAATTAATAAATAAAGAAAATTTACATGCAAGAATTTTAAAACCTTAGGTAAAGTAAATTAATAAAATAAATTAAAAGTACCCTTGCTTGCCGAGATAAGCCGAACAAGTACTGCACTCCCCTTAACCTGCATGAAAATTGTCAAACTGTAGTGGCACTGTTCCCGAGGAGCCTTTGCATGCCAATAATAAAAAATCTGCAGGGTGATGAAATAAGAGCGGGAGGCAGATGTCACTCCATGCAGATGTCAAAATCATGCCGCAAGCACAGCAACTCTGCTGGCTCAGCACTGCTCAGTGCACAGAAAGTTGTGCTCGACACACCTGTCGCTATCAGGCGACAGCAAATCCTGATGCGACGCAGAAAATCTACGTCACGGAGGAGGCCGCATGGTAGAATTTCTACCATGCCTGCCAACTATCATGCCTACAGTTATGATAGGCCTACAGTCGTGAAAGGCCCTAGCAACATGCTATAGGGACAGGCCCTGTCAGTTGATAGGTCTATCAGGCACAATAGCGATTGTCAGGCACTGGCAGCGCTGATAGTCGAGTCAACGCCTACAGGCTGTAGCGTTGTGCCAGGCACCTACCAAATCAATGGGCAGGCACTGCTAGCATGGCTACTGATGGCCGATGGTAGTGACTAGCCTACCAAAGTTGGCCACAACACGTGGTTGATCGTCGATCGGATCGTGTCGATCGACTGCGAAGGCCGGATCGTGCCGACCCGCGACGAACAGGTTTTTTTATTTATTTATTTAATTTTTAAATTAAATAAATAAATAAAATTATATATATATATATATATATATATCAATTTAAATTTTAAATAAAAATATTAAATAACTGAACTTGTTATTTAAAATTTTTAAAATTTAAATTTTTACAATACTTCTAAGAAATTAAGGCAATTTTACCTCAAAAATTTCTAAGAAAATTTGTAACTCGCTTTGTCAAACCAGCAAGACCCCTTCAGTAGCTCTCCTTTCAAGATCCAGTCGACACACGACCAACGTTTGAAAGGCAACCAGACCCAAGTCGACACACGACCTGGTATAGACGATCTTCGGTCTTCAAGACTCCAAACTGGCAGGAACAAATGGCTCCCTAATACGTATTTCACCGTAGCTGAAATCCAAACCTGCCAAGGGATTTTTGTAAGACAGAAATCGGGGTAAACTTCTCCTATACTCCTTGAGCATACGGAGAAAGTTGGAACGAGGATTTTGACGTCGAAGAAACTTTCTTCTGCGAATGGTCTTCAAGCTCCCCTTGAGCTTGAACCGAGTCCTCAATGAGAAAGAGTTTCTCATAAGAAAATTATCTCCTTCCCTCTCACCTCACAAGCCCTAGTGCAAACATGAACTAAGCTCTGATACCAATGAAAAGGTTAGAAAATCCAACTAAGTGTCTATTATTTACAAGCTCAATATATAGGCTCTAAAGGCCCAAAATACATAACCAAACCCACTAAATCATGGATTTGATCCCAAAATCCTTAACCATAAGCTACAAAAGTGCAAAGGAGAATGCACGTAACTTCTAAGCTAAGATAGAAGGGAAAGATGCTAACCTAGCTAGGAACTAGTATAGGGGTCATATGAGAGATTAAACATCAATCCTCATCATACAAGGTGGTAGTGCTCATAATACAATATTTTACTTTGGATGGATAGATAAACATCATAAGGGGTTTCCACCTCACTTTTATTAACCATATTTATGGGCAAAAAAACATCAACATTTCTAAATTTATATTTAGATCCATGGAAAAATCCATAAAAAATGTGTATAAAGGGTCCTCATCCTTCACAAATGATTATTTACCAGTATTTTCTTCAAAGGAAAGTCCAAAATCCCACGTTGAGAATCATCTCGAGCAAGGGGAGCCCTTCGGGTGGCCCTTAATAATTCTCCCCATGCAAAGCTAGTTCAATTGGAGGATCCTCAACCTGAGGCAGCCATTGAGGATGACATCAATAGCTAGGAGCCATCTCCTAACCTCTAAAAGGCAAATCCTATCCTATATTATGATCCCAAAGGTGAAGTGACAACTACTAAAGTCAAAGTGGAATCCCAATATCGCTCGATCTTAGATCAAGTCATAAACTAGAAAGAAGATAAGATCTCCAATTCAAATTGAGCCTAACTACCTTTCAAATAAATCTATGAAATATCTCCTTGCAATTCAAAAAATTAAGTGTGGCAACACTTCCTTGCGAACACCTCCCCAAAATATTATTCCTTAGAGCAATACTCTCCTATATCTAAAATCTCCCCTTCAAGATATGTGTGTTCTCTTCATCAGTAAAAAAGGTTATATGTAGGAATTCTGCTTGATGCCATGTTTAGAGAGATAAAAATGAGTATCTCTTTCACTCAACAGGTTTTTGCTCTACTGGAAGAATACAGGAAGAAGTATGAGGATGATGAACTAGAAGAGGGTTTGGATACTCTTATCGTTGTTGATGTTGACTAATCATTTTGGCTCTGTCTTCTCTTGCTCCTTTATTTTTCCCTTTCTCAGTGATGTTATCTCCTTTGTGGTAATTTTAGGGTCTTCCCCTATTTTGGTTTTGTATTTTGTTATTCTCCCTTTAGTTCCTAGGAGTATTACTTGTAGGATCCTCTTTTGAGGTCTTCTCTTTTTATAAATGGTTTGGGGACCCTTTCAAAATGCCTTCCATCAATAAATAAAAAAAATGACCTTCTTCACCTCATTTGCTTTCCTCCCTACATTCCTTTGCACCTTTAACTCCTTCTATGTTTGAACTTGCACATTGTATGTCCTCATTCCTTGTGTCATTTTATTTTAAAAGAACTATAATGGTATTTGTTATTTGATGATACAAAGGATTTTTTTTACCACTTTCTTGGGAGTGGAAAATCCTTGATTTGACCTAGCTTCTCCTATAATATCCTTGTTTCATATTGAAGTTTACCTCATGCACAAAATTTTCCATCTCTTTCTCCATAATTTTAACTTTGTAATCTCTTGCAATGTGCCTAATTTCATAATATTTATGACATTGGAATATAATACTTTCATAATATACTTGTTGATCCTACTCTCTTGATTCAAAATTTAATCTTAATGGACTATGGTAAAGATTTTAAAATATACATGGTAACACATATTCAAGTGTATATAGTATACCTTCTCTCCTTAGCAGTTGGTCCCTCTTGGATGAATTCACCTAGAGTATTGGCAATATTATTCAAAATTTTCTTATTGATGAGTTGGTAAGGAAGTTCAAAAAGCCTTATTCACACTGGACAAATTTTAGTAGTCTTGATATCCATAGAAAAATTCTCACTCCATGGTCTTAAATATAATGCACACTTTACCCCTAAACCAAAGGCCTTCATCTATTATTTTATCCCATATTTTTGAACTAGAGAAGATAATGAGGAAAAAATCTTTTAGAAGAAAAGTCATGGGGTAATTTGAATTCAGTATCCACTTCCACTTGATCCAATTTTGAATCTCTAAAAAACTTGGCCTATATCAATGGAACTTACATACCAACCCTCTGGTTTTAAGAACTATTATATCATCCTTTTAGTGTAGTATTTGATACCTAGATAAGGTTTTTCATATATTCATTCTTCCCCTTATCACTAAATAGGGCATTCATACTTCCAACTAGAGCATCCTCACTTCTAGTAAGGACTTTCAAAAATAATTTTCTTTCCATTTTACCTATATTTTCTTCACATGAATCCTTTAGTTTTTGAGTTTATCCTAAGATATGGAATAATTAAAAGTGGTGCTTGCTTTCTACTTCCTACTCACACCTCACCCTTTCTTCCTACAACAAATTTTACTATTGAAGTAAATATTCCATATCAATTTTACTTTTACCTTATCGTTGTAATAAAAAAGTATAATTTTCATTGATAGACCAATTATACGTACATAGATAGTTTTTGATATTTTCTAATTATAAAGTATTTATTTATCACATTAAAAATAATTACATGTTGAGTGCAAGATTGGGTGTGAATACAAACTAGAAGTGAGCCTCATTTTTTCTTGTTTTAAAAAGCAAACAAGTGTTGTAAGTGCTAGCAAGAAGTAAGTGTGAGCAAAAACCAAAGAGTTAATAAGGAGTAAGCATCACCACTTCTTGTTTAATATCTTAGTAAAAATTCAAAAACTAAAGGATTCTTATAAAGAAAATCTGATAACATGGGAGAAAAGACATTTTTGAAAGTCATGACTAGAAGAAATGATGCCCTAGCTAGAAGTATAGATGATCTCCTTATAGATAATATGAAGAGTGAATCTATGGAAAACCTTATCTAGGTAGTAGATATTACACTAGAAGTGATTGTCAAGGATGAGATGATTGAGCATGATATAATGATTCTTAAATGTAGAGGGTTAATGTGTAAGTTCCATGGATACTGACCAAGTTTTTGGGAGATTCAAAATTGGATCAAGTAAAAGTGGAAATTGATTTTAAATCACTCGATGACTTTTGTTTTAAGAGGGTTTTTCCTCATCATCTTCTCCAATTTGGAAATGAAGGATAAAATAATGGATTATAGCCCTTGGTTTATGTGCAAAGGTGCATTATATTTAATACCATGAAGTGAGAATTTTATTTGGACATAGACTATTAAAGGGCTTCTAGTATGGATTAGGTTTTTTAGACTTCCTTATCTACTTATTAGTATTGAGGTTTCAAAGAATATTGGAAATACTCTAGGGGAATTTATCTAGGAGGGACCAAATATTAAGGAGAGAAGGTATGTTATATACACTTTAATATATGTTGTCTTGTATATTTTAAAACCTTTACCATAGTCCATCAGAATTAAATATTAATTAAGATAATTAGATCAACAAGTGGATTATAAAAACATTGCATTTTGATGTTGCAAATGTTATGATACTAAGCAAATGGAAAGAGATTGCATAGTGAAAACAATAGAAAAAGAAATAGAAAATTTGGGGCATGAGACAAACTTCAATATTAAGAAAGGAGATCATAGCATAGTGAAAGTTGGGTTAAATTAAGGATTTTTCACTTCCAAGAAAGTGGTAGAGAAATCCCCTTTTATCATCAAATGACAATTGTCATTATAGTTTACTTGAATCAATCATTGGAAGAAAAGAATGTTGTAAGGGATGAGGAAATATCATGTCCAAGTTCAAATTCAAAAGGAGTTAAAGGTTAAAGGAAGAAGTGGAGGTATATTTTAATGGCTTGAGGTAAAAGAGGTCAAAGTTAATCTAGGTAAATCATATCTATTGTTCTCAAGTAGTATAAAATCCTCTCCTTGCAAGAAATATGAAAGTAGTACATAATGTTTCATTGCATGTTGGGGTTTCAAAAACAACATAATAAAAAAATGTATTAAGAGGATATACATTAATATTTGGGGTTTTTATGGCAGAATTAGAAAGTAATGTCTACATAGGATCATCCTGTTAGTTTAGGATTTTAAGAACAATATAAAGAAGAAAGTATTTGCGAGGGTACTCTGTTGGCAATTTTGGGTACTTTGGGTACATTACTTTTGCTCAAGTGTATAAGTTGTCATTGATGTCAAAAGGCATTTTTGTGTTGATATCAAAAAGAGTGTGATATCAAAAATATCTTGAGAAGCTTCATAATGTTAAAGGGTTTTTATTAAAACCATGGTGACAAGGTTAAAGGTTTTTCTTAAAACCATTTGGACTCATTAAGGGTTTTTATTAAAACCAAGCTTAACTTAATGCAAAGGTTTTTACTTCTTGAAAAACCTTGAAGGTCCATGTTTATTATTAATAATTAAATGAACTCAAACCTTTGACAAGGGTCTAAGTTTAATTTATTATTAATAAAATAATAATAATTATTATTTTAATTATTATTAAAGGGTCTTTCAACCCTTAAGCGATGAAAAAAAGAAGAATTCTTTCGTCGATGTGTTGCCATCGTTGGAGGAGCGCCGATGTCAAACAGTTAAGGAGAAATGGCTATATAAGTGGGGATGATTTTCTAAAGTTGTTGTAACTCCGAGTAATGAAAATCGTAGCTCTGTGATCTTCGAGAAAGCGTTGTATTTCATTGAGAGTTGATTATCGATATTGAGTTGCCCAAGTAATTTCTTGCGTTTTCAGTTTGCACTTTGACATCCAACAGATTGCGCTTCACCTACAATTGTTGGGACTGCACTCGAATTATGTTTTCAGTTTGCGCTTTGACATCCGACAGTTTGCTTTCACCTACGATTGATTGGATTGCATGAAGGATAACAGTTTTTGTTAGTGCTGTGTGGATGATTATTTCTGTTGCCCAGTGAGTTACATTTTGGACAGCGCTCACCAGTTTGCATGTGGCTTGTGGAAGACATTTACATTTTCCAAATTCTTGGTGTCAAAGGAAGATAAAATATAGGGCAACACTGTATTTCTTCATTGGGCACTTGTGACCCAATGGCAGTGGCATTTAAGTGAAGGCGCTAGAAGTCAGAGGTGCCGAGTTCGATTCTCTTCGTGGGTAATTTTCTTTTGGTCGCGGTGTGCAAAGAATAGTGGCTATGAATGCGCTGGAGGTATAAGGTTAAGTTATCATATTTGCTTTGATATTATTTTATTGATGCTTAATGTTTATGTGGAGTAATAAGGTGTAAAGAGGTTTTAATTTGTATGTATATTATACTTCTGGTGGTTTTTATTAAGTTGGAGAAATAAGGTGTTAATTTGGATCTTTATTATTGTATATTGTTGTATAGTTGCTAACTCTAATTGGTGGCAAATTGAGAGTTAGTGTTGTGACATATTTTGAGTTCTCCTTCTTCATCAAAGTAAAGGTATGGGCAACTTCTTCCATGTATATTGTTGATGGTATATTTTCTAAAATTGAGTTTGGAGTGAAAAGGTTGTCTACTAGGTATTTTTGGTGTAAATCCTATTTTCTGGATATTGAAGATTGTTTATGCATTAAAAATCATTGATGAGTTTTTGGGTGAATGCATAATTTTGGTTGAGGAAGAGGAAGCATTTTTTGCACTAGGGTTTATGTTAGTAAGTCTTGCTACTTGCATTGAGATGATGAAACCCTTAGTTGGCTATTTTGATATTGATGGTTGAGTTGCTTCCATAGAGGTTGTTTTGATCAAGTTAGTGCTTTACTTGATACATGATATTGGGCTTACTCCATTGAGTTGATTTGAGCAAGTTATTCTTTGCATTTGGTGATATTGTGTTGGTGGCTATTTTTGTTCAAATATCCTTAGAGGGAAAAGGATTTCTACTTGTTTCCTTTTCTTGTGATGAGTGGTTGAATGCTTCAAGGTTGATGTTGAGTTGAATGGTGTTGGTTGACTAAACCTTGTTTGATGAGCATTGTTGTTGAAATCCTAATTGTTGGTAAAAAGAATATGAGTATCATTGTTATATGAGATATTGCATGGTTGGCAATTGTTGGGTTGTGTTTCATATTCTTAAGAAAAGCATACTACATCTATCTTATTATTTTGAGATTGAGATTGATTTGAGATTGATATTGGGAGTTAAGTATAGAACATATTGGGTCTCTAACAATTATCTTTATGCTTCTATGAGATTTGAGATTGATATTGGGAGTTAAGTATAGAACATATTGAGTCTCTAACAATTCTCTTTATGCTTCTATGAGGTTTATGAATCACATTGGGTCTCTAACAATTCTCTTTGTGGGTTCATGCTAAGCAAGTTTTTCTTGGTGAGCTTGCTGAGGTTTTGGACAGGTTCCGGTGGGGACTTGTGAGCGAGGTTTTGGACGAGGTTTCGGTGGGGACTTGTGAGCAGATTTGGACAGGTCCTAGCAGAGGACTTGTGAGCTGAGTTTGATAGTTCTATCAGAGAACTTGAGGATAGAGGTGCATTGGTTCTTTGAGAAGAACCTGAGGACAGATTTGGCAAGTCTTTGAGAAGGCTTGTGTGTAAAGGATTGATTTTTTCAAGAGTTGGACAGATCTGACAGACAAAGGAAGACTTGTACTAGACTGACTGACTGTGTTTGGTATAGGTTGCTGAGCTGCTATGGACATGATCATAGAAGGCAGAGGTCTCTTAGGCTAAGCATTAAGGATAGGAGGTCTTCGATGGAAAGGAGTTCCACGTGCTGGCAAGAGGTAGAGGCAGTTGATCTTCTGAGGGATCATTTCTAGAGCAGAGGGGAAGGTATCTCCTTTGAGCAGAGGCTCATAAATTCAGATTGGGGGAAGGTATCTCCTTTGAGTAGAGGCTCATAAATTTAGATTGGGGGAAGGTATATCCTTTGGGCCGAGGCTCATAAACATTGTAATTGGTAAGGTTTCCCAAAGAACTTTGAGATAACTTTTAGAGAATTTTTTGTGGACGTAGCCCAGGCATTCTGGGTGAACCACATTAAAATTGGTGTCACGGATGATATTGTGCATTGTTTTGATATTGCTTTGGGTATATTGCTTTACTGTTTTGAAGTATAAAGGAAAAAGTAAAAAGAGGACTTATACTATTTACCCCCCCCTCTCAATATAAGCTTGTGTTCTTCATACTCATTGCATTTTAGATTCTCTAGGGCAACATAAATCTTAAAAATCTAAGACTTATTATGAACACTATGGAAATATAGAAGAGGATGATGAATATGAAAGTGTTAATGGGGATGAAAAAAGGAGAGGAAGGTTGTCAAAGAAAGAACAAAGAGAAACGAAAAATCAAATGGATATTGATTTAGGAAGTTAAATATAAATATCATAGGTGTTAACAAGAAGTGGGACTAAGCACACTAATAAAAATAAAGAATTATGGTGAAAATGGTATTTTCTAGGGTAAAATAAATCTTAAGAAGTTAAGACTCATTATGAACACTATGGAAATATAAAAGAGGATGATGAAGATGAAAGTGTTAGTGGGAATGAAAAAAGGAGAGGAAGGTTGTCAAAGAAATAAAAAAGCAAAAGGTAAAATCAAATGGATATTGATTTGGGAAGTCATATGACAGGTGTTAATAAGAAGTGGTAAGCACACTAATAAAAATAAAAAATTGATGACGAAAATGTTAACATGCGATCCCTTGTTGAATACTTTAAGTCATCTTGTGGACTCTAATAATTATTCTTCCAAAGGAAATAGGGAGAGATTTATTTAAGGTAAAAATGGAAGAAAAAAGCAAAGGTATTCAAGTTACAACAAATGGTCCCTTTGATCTATAGTAAAATAAAAATATCCAAAAATTGGGTTTTTCAAGGAAATCAAAAAAATGGAGGTGGGGCTTTTCAAAATAATGAAGGTAAATTTCTATTCATTTAGAATTATATGAAACTTCAACTAGAAACTATGTAGAGGCCAAGGCACTCCTTATAGGGAGAAAATTTGTAATTTAAAAAGGATAAAAATATATTACAATTGAGGGGGATTAGAAAATTATCATTAATTCAATAAAAAATGGATGAGGGGATTGGATAAAAAATAATACTATTATTAATGCTCATCATCTTCTTAGATATTATTAAATTATTTGGTAATTTACAAATACATTGTAATATATTTTGTAAATACTTTGTAAATAGTTGGAGTCTAGGAGTCTTGTAAATATTTATCATTTAGTAATCATGAGATGTTTTTCATTATTGTGGAGTCAATAAATATATTTCTCCTATGATAAATATGAAGAGTCATATCTCCCGTGAGTTTGAGGAGATGAAGAGTTAGTTGAAGTTGAAATTTCAAGAGTCTTTATAAAGGCTATTAACAAGGATAGCATGTGAATATGTAAGATGTGATGAGAAATTGCAATGCATATATTTGTATTGTAATACTTGAAAAAGATTGTTGTGTATGTAAATAAAGTGAGTTCATTTTCCAAAAATTGCAATATTTTCATGGCTAGTTATCCAAGGAAGAATTCTAACCATTGATAATATGATGTGTAAAGGTATTTGTATCATTAATCAATGTTGTCTATGCAGGGCTAATTGGGAGACCATTTATCACATTTTCCTTGAGTGCCCTTTTTCCTTGACTGTCCTAAGTGGGATTTTTTAGGCCTTCAATATTTCTTGGGTTAAACCAACCACTGTACTTGATTTGTTCATCCAGTGGCCTTGCCCCTTTTCAATCCAAATACTTAGATACATGTGGAAAATTTGTCTCAATCATTATCTTTGGCAGGTGTGGTTAGAAAGGAACCATAAAGTCTTTAATGAGTCTATCCATGATCATAAAACTATCATTGCAAGGATCTTATCCTTTGCCAACAAGAATGTGAACCTTATCCCTTTTGATAGTCGTAAACCTCATCTGCAGGAGACCATGATTGCTCAATATTTAAGCTTAACCTTGTTAGATGAGTCTATGCCTAGGGTAGTCAACCCCAATTCCAATGTTAAGTGGTCCCCACATCCTACGGGTTGGTTTAAGCATAATTTTGATGGAGTAGCTAAGGACAATCCTGGCAGAGTAGGTGCTGGTAGTATTGTGCGAGATCATAATGAGAATATGATGCTTGTATTTTTTGAATATTTGGGAACAAGGATGAACAACAAAGCTAAAACTAGAGCTATGTGGAGAGGTCTTCAAATGAATCAAGACTTAGAAGGCAATTTGATCATAGAAGGAGACTCTATGCATGTTATAAATCTCCTCAATAATTGTAAAACACCTCCTTGGAGGATTAAAACAATTTTTGAAGAGTCTAGGATCCTTTTCCAGGGAAGGCAGGACATAAAAGCCCAACATGTCTTTCGGGAAGCTAACAAAATTACTGATAAGCTGGCAAATTTGGGTGTCGATGGTGATGAAATTTTCAAATGGGAACACGGTGTCCCGAGCGAAGTAGAGGAACTTATTCAACAAGAATGCCAAGAATGATAGTAGAATTTACCAACAGGGAAGGCATTGTAAGTTTGAAGGATAGGAGTATTCCCATATTTTTTTTGAAATGGACTCACAATAAAAATTATCCGAGCTGTCAATCTTTGTGGATGTTGCTTGGAAATACCACAAAGACTAATGGGGACAGTCACATGTCAGATAACATGGCTCCTAGTCATCGTAGTAATTTGAGGTTGGTTGATAATCACAAGGCAGGAAAGAAATGACAATATAAGACTTTGAACCAGAGCCACATGGACCACCAAATAGCCGCCACCATAAATCTAGCCAACAGGTTCACTTCTCCAAGGCTGATTGGCCAATATGGGATATGGTCCCAAAGCATGTCATATATGGAATAAAGCAATTACCAAAGAATTATTAAGAGTAATTATCAATACAAAGCTTGTGGGAGTTTTTTTTAGTACTATGCTATGTGTGTTTGCAGATTTTTGTTTCTCCATTATTTCAAGGAAGGGATCCGTGTCTGTTTCTTTTTTTTTAATTATGATGCAGGTGCGTTTTCTTGGGGTATACCCAAAATGTTGTATGAGAATTTTCTTTTTTATAACAGGCTATGTGTATTACCGGATGTAATGGCTTTGGCGACATGTAGATTTTACATATATAAGATCCTTAGTAAGGACATGTTCATCAACAACCCTGGGCTGATTTTGTAAGAGGTTTTGGGTCAACCTATAAAACCCGGTATTAATGCTATAGTATCTTATCTACCAAAAAAAAAGTGAGTTCATTTTACTTTGAAATGATGGATTGATTATATGTGAGATTGTGTTCCATTATTCTAAGAGTAATATTTGTCTTAAAGTTCAAAGTATTTGTAGAATCTTGCATATTCGCTAACAATGGCCTTAAAGCCATGTTGGAGTGCTTGATAAAAGAGAAATCAACGTTGCGAGCAATTGGTGAAATATATCCATGTTGGGAATGCTTGGTGAGATAGAGAGAGAGTTTGAGACCACATCCCTATGGAATCTATATTTAAGTGAGTGCCACATTGAAGAGCATCATCAAAAGAGAAAGACCAAAAAGTGAAGAAAAAATAATCAAGGAAGGTGGACATTGAAAGAGTGCAAAAACTAGATGATGAGATGAGCAGGTGATTTTGAATAAAGTATTACAGAGTAAGAAGAAGCACAATAAAGGAGAAGACATCCTAAAGTGAAACAAGCAAAGCACATTGGACAAGAGAGTAATCATGTACAAAGTTGGAAGATAAGTTTATAATTTGCAAAGGTACAAACTAGTAATCATTGAGCTATTTAAATTTGTTTGGTGGATATTTATTTAAAAGAGAAATATAATATTTTACATTTACAAAGGAAAATAATATATTTTAAAAGAGAAATTTAAAATACTATAGAATATGTGTAGGAGATTGCAAAAGGAGAGGATATCAAAGAAGCAAGAGGTTGGATAAATAATTGGAGACATATCCAAAGGAGTAGAGAATTATTGGAGAGGTCAAAAAAGAATTTAGAGAATAGTAGCCTAAGTTGTAAACACATAAGTAAAAGCATAAGTGAAGGCAGAATAATACCCAAGAAAAATCAAAGGTATTGCAAATTGGCGTAGTAGAAAATTTTGAATTATTTTTGTGAGAAAAGGTTAGAGAGAAAATCCTAATGCCATGTAAATATAGTGTATTTTGGATTGTTTTTGTGGTGATAAGGTGATTAATTTGGCACATAAGTTAAAGTGATATATTGAATTTTTATTAAAGGTAAAAGCTCACATGATTTTTTGTGAAAATTATATTCTAGAAAAGGACTCTTTAAGAGAATAATGCCCAATAAGAGTTAGAGGTATTACAGATTGACGTAGTAGAAAATTTTGAATTATTTTTGTGAGAAAATGTTAGAGAGAAAATCCTAATGCCATGTAAATATAGTGTATTTTGGATTTTTTTTGTGGTGATAAGGTGATTAATTTGGCACATAAGTTAAAGTGATATATTGAAGTTTTATTAAAGGTAAAAGCTCACATGATTTTTTGTGAAAATTATATTCTAGAAAAGGACTCTTTAAGAGAATATTTGAAAAATAGTAGCTAGAACAAGATGTCTATTGATGAGATATTATAACAAAGATTAAATGCACACGAGGTTATGAAATTGAACACTGGAAAAATTAGCTAAACATAGAAGTGGGGTTGTTAGATTGAATGCTAGAAAAATTGATTGAACACAAAATAAATGGAATAGTTGCACGTTGAAAGAATTAACTTTGAGAGCTCATCTAAAAAGTTGCTATATTCAAGGGTACAAAAAATTAAACCTTGAATTATTTTTGGTAAACATTTGAAAGGAGTTTAATATCTAAAATTGAAGAGATTATTATTGTTGAAGGAATTTTTATAAGAAAATATTTGAGAAAAAATTAAAAAGTTTATGAAAGGGAATTTTTAAAACTAAAGAATATTTTGGAAGGAAAATATTGTTTTTGTTCAATTGAAAAGAAAGAATACAAACCATTGAAAGGATAATTAAAAAAAGGTATATGAAATAAATAAAAATACTGAAGGAGGAAATATTTTAAAGGAGATAGAAGAATGTAATATTTGAAAAGAAGAGAATTAGAAAGGAAATTTTTTGAAGAAAAATATTTAAGAAGAGACTATTTGATCAAAAGAAGAAAGTTTAATTTGGTACCGTAGTAAATAAAATTAAAGGTGATTTGATAACAAGGAAGAATTATAATAAAATATCAAGACATAAACAAAGAAAAGTTCATTTGATAAGGCGCATTTGATTTGCAAGAGATATTGTGAAAGAAATATTTGAAAGGTACATTGTTGAAGAATCATTTTCAAGACAAAGACATTGAAGGCAAAGACAACGATAGATTATTGAGCAAGCTTCGTAAGGTATAAAATACTTATATCTCAGATTTTAAATTTTGTTGAAATATTAAATAAAAAATAATTAGGGAGTCAAAAGGATTTCTATTTGATAATTAAAATAATTTTTTCAAACTTCCCCTCATCCAAGCAAATTACAAAAGAATTAAGAAAAAAATGAAGTAATTCTACTTGTGAGAAATAATTTTCTAAAATATCATGGCAAATACAAAAATCTACCTCTCAGAATCTTAGTTACTAAAAATATCAATTTTCACCCCTTGGAAAAATAAGATGAAGGCAATACTTATTGCTGAAAAACTTTGAAAAATAGTAATTGGAGATAAAATCATTCCAAAATATGTCACAAGTAGACATAAATATAAATATGAAGATGCAAAAGCACTGATGCTAATAATATTTGGGATATGAGATGAAATACAAGGACATATAAGTGATGTTGAAACTTCAAAAAATGCTTGGGATAAACTATGGACCATATTTTGAGGGAAAGAATGAAGCCTTTTGCACTTGCAATCATAATTGTATTCATTGAAAGTTCAAGATGGTGAAAGCATGAAAAATTTTCTTAGAAGGATAGCAAATATGAAATCAAAACCATAAACTATGGGAGAGAAAGTAGAAGATAAGTTTCTTGTCCAAGTTACACTTAGAGAACTTCTAAAAACATTTAAAATTTTGGTCACATCTCTCCTAGTGTCAAACATAAATGTGTCATTTTATGTATTAGTTAATATTCTTCAAGAACATGAAATAGAAAATCAAGTAAGAGATGAAATAACAAGCAATGCTTTAATTTTGATAAAAACACCACCAAATAACACAAGAAACTCTGCTACATCATCATCACAAATCAATGAAAATGGCAAAGAAAATATTGTCATATATGTAACAAAGGACATATCACCAGATTTTGTAGATATAATTCACTCAATCAATGGAATCAAATGCATAGACCTTTTCAAAGATATCAACAAAGATAATATCAATCAAATAAAAATAATACACATGATCACAATAACAAAATCTAATATGGACAAAAAAAATGTCACTTGGTTCAAGAAGTACAAGAAACAAAGTATAATGATGAGAAAGAACATGAATCAACTCACAAGGTACTAATGGAATAAATAATTATGGATCTATTCGCCTTTGATGAAATATTGAATGGTACAAATTAGAAAACATATAAAAATTATAATATGAGTGATACAATCAATATTTGTGATGATCATTATGAAATCCAAATTGCTAGAGTTGATGACAATGATAATGCATTCTTTGAACATTCAAATTTTGTTGATGATAACTTAGGACATTTTGATTTTTATAGTGGCAATTATAAATATGTTCATGAGAATGTTAGTATGAAAGATATTTGCTTTGATTGTATAGAATATGTTGCTTAGTATGTTGGCCAAATTGATAGAGTTGATGAATAGTATATGGATTTGAAGTCTTCAATTTATGATGGGGATAGTGATAGTATAAGTCATTTAGAAATTGTTAGTAACGATCTAATTTGTAATAATTATTCTAATAATAACTTATTGTATTCAAATCAATATAATGATACACTTAAAAGGTACACAAAGGTAGTTGATACCAAACAAGAATATTATGACATAGGACAAAGAATGAAAAACTTAGCAAAGGCCACATATTTATAGGATAAGCTAACGAGAATGATTTTGTGACAAGAATAGGTAATATTGATAGCAAGACAAAATTTGAAATAGAGAAAATAAATAGTTATAAAAAACAAAGAAACATTGGATTCTTTAGATTTGTAAAAGTTATGGAAAATATAATCAATCTAAAAAAATCAAGAAAATAAAAAATAAATAAATGTGCACTATGGATGGATAAACATAACAGAGTGGAATAGAATTATGGAAGTGTTAAAGTATTTCTACAAAAATAAAAATAACTTGATAAGCATAGGTTCATCTATAAGTGATCCTACACTAAATGTTCTCACAAAAGAAATAACACTTAACCATGCAAGAAATAACGAATATGTAATTGATCCAGAAATAAAGTTCAAGTTAGAATTAAAAAAAGACAGAATTGAAAAGCACAAGAGTTAGAGACAATACCAAAAATAGTGACAAAACTAGAACTAGAAACAATACAAGATCCAAAGTCACTAACAGAGTTAGAGCAAGAAAGTCAGAACCAAAAACAAAGATCGACAACATACCAAATAATGTAATATGAGCATGTTGGAGATATTACATTATTTGGTACTTTTCAACTATATTGCAAGTTCATTGTAATGTATTTTGTAAATACTTTATAAATAGTTGGAGTCTAAGAGTCTTAAATATTTGGCATTTAGTAATCATGAGATGTTTATCATTATTGTGGACTCAATGTATATATATATATATATATATATATATATATATATATATATATATACATACATATATATATATATATACATACATATATATATATATATATACATACATATCTATATATATATATATATATACATACATATCTATATATATATATATATATACATACATATCTATATATATATATATATATATATATATGTGTGTGTATGTATGTATGTATGTATGTATGAGAAATATGAAGAGTCATATCTCCCATGAGTTTGAGGAGATAAAGAATTAGTTGAAGTTGAAATGTCAAGAGTCTTTATAAAGGCTATTAATAAGGATAGCATGTGAGGATGTAATATGTAACAAGAAATTGTAGTGCATATATTTGTATTGTAATACTTGGAAAATATTTTTGTATATGTAAATAAAGTGAGTTCATTTTACTTTGAAATGATGGATTGATTATATGTGAGATTGTGTTCCATTATTCTCTGAGTAATTTTTGTCTTAAAGTTTAAATTATTTGTAGAACCTTGCATATCTGCTATCACATTTATTATTGGAGGTAATCTAATGGAAATGTGAGCATATCTATAGAGAATAAAATCAAGTAGTAGTTAATTTAGTAAATCATAGTGTTGATCTTCATCTTGGTGAAATTCAAATTTGAGAAGGTAACTGGCCAAGTGAGACCTAATATCTTAATGAAAATGATGTCAAGTTGATTATAGAAACATACAAAATTGATGAAGATGAAGGAAATAAAAAAAATCTTTAATAAAAAGGTAAGTTGGGTATAGTTTAATTAAATCAACAAACTTAATATTTTGGTATTTCGATGGTAGTACCCACCAATAGAAGCCACATATAGCTTAATAAAAAAAAAACATAAGAGTTAGAAAATCAAATGGTATTAGGTCAACTGATTAAATTCCTCAACTTTTGATAAAAAGGCCTAAGTTAAATCTTGGCAAGTGATACATGTATAATAGCTAGACCATTATAAAAACCCTATATGTGATGAGATATAATATAGGTTGTGTTGGTCCGGCTTTCATGCACACCCCGGGAAAAATGATGAAGGCAAGGAAAGCTCCGGAGACACCCACGGGACTGATCCCACTCATCTTTAGGATCTAGCTGGTTATCCAAGGTGCGAGTTACAGAGTTGGGTCGAATGACAATTTACTCTTTTCCACTTCTGGAATAGATTTCAATATGGACTACTCTGTTACCTTACGGGGGTTCCTGAACTTGTTCGATAGTTGCAAAAGTTGTTGACAATCAGATTTGACTTGAATTCTTTGATCTAGCTCTCATGGGTCAGCAGATTTAAATAAAAGGCAAACAAAGAAAATAAAAATGGATCATTCACGGAAAGCAAAGAGAGGGTAGGGTAAGGTAGAAAAGAGAAGCTTATCAAACATTAAACTGTAAAACTTAAAACTACCAATCTTATCTATGCTATCAGCTTCACAATAGAACAAATCAAAGAAGAAAGTGTCCAGTCAGTCTAAGATCACTTTCAACTAAGAGCACAAGGCAGAGTGAAACAGATCTAGCGAAAAATTATAAATCCAAGGGCAGCTGATTAAAGCTGGTATCTTTCACCGCAGACCCTAGCTCGCACGGTGAAGACAGAGCAATTAGAACAAACTTACACCGAAATCGTAATTTCCCCTAGCAGACAATAGAACAACTGAAGCCTAACGACATATTTAATCTTGACAATGGCAGATTTACATCATATATCTAACAAAATTTAAATGGAACGGATAACAAAAGAAAATACACTTATCACACTCTGCAAAAGATTAGGCTCCCGGCCATGCTATCACAGAAAAGCTAAAGCACATCAACTCCAAGTCCAGAAACAAAGGATTTCACAAAATTTGCAAGAAATTGCATATAAGCCTTTATTTCTAAGTCTCCGTCTCCTGCGATTACATTTAGAATTTGTATTTATAGACTCAGGACAGACCCTGATATTTTCCAAAATATCTTGCTCAAACCCTAAATCTTATCGCACTTAAACCCTAGGACCCAGGTTTTACAATAAAAATCCATTTAAAACCAAAGTCCGGATAGAACTTAACCCTTCGGCAAATCTGTGCAGTCAGCTGCCATAAATGGAGAAGATAAAATCAAATGCAACTTGCATTCATTCGCATCTGCAAATAAATGCTTTCATTAATTCTGCTGGTGAGCCGGATGAGTCACCACTTCACCACTTCTCCATCAATTCGATCTCCGTAAATCCATATCTGAGTTGAAATGGTCTCCATGCTATCAATTCTGCAATAAATATCCATTAAATGCATTTACCGGCAGCTTCTCTCCTAGCATGGTGGTCCTTGACTAAATCCGCACTTTATCTTTGCCTTTATGGTCTTTCCCGGTTGTCCCGTAAGTGCCAGGTGGAATCCTGCATGAAAGACAAAAAGATGCATTAGATTAGCATTTTAATTAAATCATAAGCTTAAAACATTAAAAACAGATTAAATCCGCAAAATAAGCTTGCATGTCGGCTTCTGTTTGTCCCATTCACGCTTTGACACGTGTCGCTACCCCGGAAGCCTTCTGTTTCCCACGGAATGCACTTTCGGTCAACTATGACTTTCTCTCTCCTTCCGCGATTCTGCGACATGTCGCGATTTCGCGACATGTCGCGAAATCGCGACCTGCTGCAGCATCGGCAACTTCCTCCCTCGTCGGCCGCGAAACGCGACATGTCGCGATTTCGCGACATGTCGCGAAATCGCGACCCTTCCTGGTCTCCGTACGCTTCTTGATTTTCAGCCGCGATTTTAGAACACGTCGCGATATCGCGACAGTTCCCTTACCTGCATGCGTTGACCGCGTTGACCGCGATTTTGGAACATGTTTCGGACTTAACCGATTTTTCATCCTGCTGCCCATTTTCTCTCTCTGCCGCGAAAATGCGACATGTCGCGATTTCGCGACATGTCGCAAAAATCGCGCCCTCCGTCATGCCTTGCTCTTCTCTCCCAAAAAGCGTCGCGATTTCGCGACATGTCGCGAAATCGCGACCTTTTCGCCACTTAGCCGCATTTTGACTTACCGTCGCGATATCGCGACATTTCCGAAAAATGGAAGTGTCGCGATATCGCGACACTACCAAAAATGGAAAGTTTGATTTTTCGATGAATTATGCAACTGTTTTCTGGATTTTCTCGGTACCGGTGCAAGATTTTGCTTGTGCATGAATGATTCTAGCATGTAAAATGTGAATTCTTGGATAACACAACTAGAATGCAAGAAAAATCACAACTTTAAAAAGGAGGCAAGCAAATTTGGATTTAAAACCTGAAAAGATCAAGAGGGTCCCTGCTGCAAAAATGGAAGTTCATAATTTTCTAAGGATGGAATCTCATTTTTCAGTGGGGGTGTGTTGCTTATCAACAGGTTGGACCCCTTTTAATCCTATATAACTATTTTTTTTAAGAGTTAGAAAAAACACTATTTATTGGATTTAATTTAGGTACAAACATCGTTATATACAGTTTAATTTGCATGTAAATACCATTGTATAGATGTAAATATCAAATAGAGTTATGATGCAGTTGAGGATTATGTCATGTTGGATGAGATTTGATATAAGCAAATAGAAGAAACCAAAAAAAACATAAAGATGCAATATTCATATTTTTTGGTACAATATAATTATACAAAATTATTTCATCTTGAAATGCAAAGCCTATAATAATATAAAAACTAGTTTAAAACAAGGGATAGTAAATTAATGTTTGAATTTTTTTTAAAACAAAAATTAAGAACGCTTTAAAGAAATAATGATAACTTAGACAAATAATATATTTTGTTTGATAATTTTCTTAATCTTTTTTTTTGGTAAGTTAAAATTTCATTAAAAAAGGGGTTTTGAAAAGGTCCCAAAACCTTTTTACAATAGGTCACTAGACCAAAAACAAGGCCACAGGATAGGCCAAAGGATAGGACCAAGGAAAGGCCAAAGGATAGCCTAAATGAAAAGCACGTGAAAAACGTGACCAAAATAGGAAAAAAACACCTCCCGCCCAAGCGGGAAAATTTTTAAAATCCTGCTCAACATGAAAATTGAAAATCCTGAACAATGGGTAATTTGAAAAATCCTGCCAAAGCAGAAATAATACAATTTTGAAAAAAATCTCACGTAGGGAAGAAACTAGAAACTGGTATTCCACCAAGGAAACACCAAAAAACCAAAACTGCCATACACAAAACCACCTCGAATAGTAGGATAGAGTAGAGGAACCGCCAAGAAGGAAAATACCGTCCAGGGAGGACCAGGATACACATAGAGATGCAAGAAAAAAAACCAGAACAACATCCCGCACAAGCCTAGAAAATGGATCAACAATCTGAGGATCTCCACAGGCCATGAAATCCCCTTGCAACAAGGTAGAGCTACGAGAGATACCAGAGAAAGTAGAGAAAGCAGCAGAGGCATAAATGCAAGCCACTAGAAAGAGGTGGGAAGGTCCCAGGGAACCCAAACAGAAGGAGCTACAAGGTTAAAAAGCTATAGGTGTTAAGTCCAAAACCAAAAAATGTAGCAAGAAACCTTAGACAACCTCCAACATCGCCAACAAATAGCTTCAGGGATCCAAAAAAGGAAGACTAGTGAGATCTCAGTAGCAAGCAAAGTAGAGGCCTCTCCAAGCCACAAAAAAATGATGAGAGCCCATCGAGAAGATCCCATATAGGAACCCAAAGAGAAGACCCACATAAATAAGCACGTGGTCCCTCCTAGACCAAAAAAAAATGTGAAAAACTACTCAATAAGCAACTCTTCCAAATCTGCGATGCACCACACCTAAAGAACCTCTGAAACTCGACTCCAAGTATAAACCTACAAAAAACCTAGGATATATTTGAGAGCACCAGAGAAAAAATAATCCCTAAAGCAACATAGAAATCCCAGGGAAGGTCCCAAGGACATCCTAGAATAGTGGCACATGAAAGAACCCCTCAAACAGGCATGGAAAGGGGCAAACAAAAGGAAAAATGACCTCCCACCCCAAGGAGATCATCTACAACACTAGCCAGCCATGGAGGAAGGGCCAGGAAATTTCTAGGGAACTGGGATGGGACCAGGGAAGGGGAAAGAAGGTAAGCATAACAGGACTTCCCAGGGAAGTCCCTTATAGTCCTTGGCACCATATTTGACCTCACATAATTAAATACTTGTATCCTATGGTAGTGTAAAGTGTATTAAGTTTTTGGTACAAATTCAAATGTATAAAATTTTATGAAATATATATTTTGTTATTTTAAATTTAAACTTGAGTTACATACTATGAAGGTTTGAGTATTTTAAATAGGATTTTTAAGGTTTGAATACATATGATGAATGTTTAAGGTTCAAATATAAAGAGGTGTAAGGTATGGATACCCTATACAAAAAGAACACAATATGAGTATGTATAGTGAACTTAAAAAAAATAAGGTGGTCTCGTATGTACAACGTTCATGGACCTATAGTTACTTGATTTTTTTCTTATATTAAATTATAACATTCATCTATAAGCTACATGAGATGAATTACAACTTCAACACTTTTACATATTATTTATAAATAATTTATTTTAATTATATATAATTTGAGTGAGTATAATGGTGAAGACTTTAGAGCTCTAATTAAAAGGTCCAAGGTTTGAATACAAAAGGAGTAGGGTCTTACACCATATTTTGTATCCAACTTGAATAGAGTATAGTTGAATAAATGCATATCCTCCATGAGGATCATCTTATAAAATTTACAATCTTATAAACATTAAAAAGTACTTTTCAACTTATAATTAGTTCTAATATCAACTACAAGACCTAGGTACAATATTCTTTAACACTGAGAAATCATACTCATAGGTTATATGAAGTAGTATTATAGTACTAAAGCTCAAAAAACAATCTTCTCTTGAGACCAATCTTAACTACTCAAACTCGATAACCTCTTTTTAATCATCAAACAACATTGAAGATAAGAGTTAGAAAGAGAAAACACTATTTATCAAGTTCAATTTAATGGTAAGCATCATTATATAGGTGCAAACATCAAATAAAGATATGGTTTAGTTGAAGATTAGCTCACATTGGCTAAGATGTGTGACAAGAAAATAAAAAGAAACAAAAAGAAGAATAGAAAAAACCACATGGTTTTTTTTATCGATATAATTGTAATATAGCATTGAGATGGAAAAAGTATAATGATATTAGAATAATTGAAAACTAGTAATGAAAGAATTTTGAAACTTAAAAAATAATATATTTTGTTTGCTAATTTAATATCTTTTAACTTTGTTTAACCTCACATAATTCAAAACTTATATTCTACCCTATATAAAGTGTGTTGTAATTTTTAATACAACTTTAAAGATTTTAATTTTTGCATGTAATATATATATATATATATATATATATATATATATATATATATATATATATATATATATAATTTAGTTTAGTGTTAGACTTTTACCAATTATATATGATAAATTTTTGGGTATCTTAGATAAAAAAAAATTAAATTTGAATACATAGGATGAAGATTTGAATATAACGAGGACATCTATCTAGGCTTAGGCATTTAATATTTTATGCATTTTATCCTAGGCTTTCTATGGAAAACATGAAGCTTCCATATGCTTACATTAGATTTAAGTTGTTTTCTATATCTTCTAAATTGGCCTATATTAGCATAGAGTTTGTTATATTTTGTTAGAGTTAGCTTAAGTCTATTCTAAGTTAGCTTGTTTATTAACTTGGTTGTAATTAGCATGCTAATATTATCATTCTGTTGAGATTAGGATCATAGTTTTTTTGGGAATATTCTATGCCTATAAAATCATTTGCATATAAATAAAACATTAAGTTAAAATTTAGTTATTCATCATTGGTATCAAAGTTGCAAGTTCTAATTAGGATTTGGGTTTACCTTCTGATCGTTGGTTTGGATTTTATGCTCTATGGCCAACTTTGGTATGCATGAAATAGTTCCACAAGTTTAACACGGTGGTGGACAGTCAATTAATATGAAAATTTGTTTATTATTCCCAATCAGTTTTGCATGATTATAGCGACGAGTTTACAATATCAGATTTGCTATAAATGTCCTCGTGTTGCATTAAAATAGTTGCATGGCTACATTTGTTATGAGAGCTTGAGAACCACTAGTTTGAGTTTTCATTCCTTGTGGGAAATTTATGACATAAAAAAAAGTATTTTCTTGCATGCTCTGATAGAAGGAATATTTTCCACATGTGTACGATCATTCCATGTACATAAGCAATCCAAGCACATTCTTCCTAGTGAGTCTTTTAGTGTTGAACTTTTTTATTGGTATCTCTATGTTTCTTCAATGAAAACAATGCCAAACTTTATATCCAACTCAACAAAGGCCTCTCTTCCAATAGGACACTCCTCAAATAGACCGAGTGGGAAAAACCTCCATGGTGTGTCCATCACCTAGTAGGAAAAACTTGATGCATTCATTGATTATGACTTTACAATGATATATTCTCTAGTCATTTTGTATTTTGAAGATCAAAATACATATTCTAATTGTTGTTTCTTTGCATTCGAAGACATTATAATTTTTTTTGTAAGGTTTCCTCATGAAAACCCTCAACTAATTTGGGCACATCGACCTCCATTTTGATATTGTACGGCATCCTAAATCCCACAACTCTATCATCAATAAAGGTGGGTGATATTGACATAAATGACTTTTTTAGGTCATTTACCTACATTGCCTATGTTTTCGAGCATTTCGCTCAAAATAAATGTCACCTCAACCACTCGAGTGATGTAATAAGGTCTTTCTCTCATATGTTGAAGTTCTAGAGAGGCATTTTGCAAATGTAAGCTCTTTAAAGTGTGATCATCATCCTTCTACCAACCTTGTGCAATAAGTCATAATGATGACCATTTTTCATTCACTTTTATCCCACATTCATGGGGAAAGTAAATTTTAGTTGATTTAAATAATATTTACTCTTAAGTTATAACGATTGCCTATGAGAGCAGTTTGAACATGGACACTTTTCCATGTGAATGAACAAGAACATTTTAGGTCTTAACAAGTGGTGGTTAGAGAAATTTTGAAAATTTCAAAATTTGACCATTGGAGGAATCTGCCATACAAATTAGACCATTGGGCCCAAAATTAAATTTAATCGGCATGTAAAGGAGACCTTAGGATTAAGGTAAAACATTAATTCTTTATTTTTCTAAGTTTTCAAAGGTGCATTAAGTATTAAATTAATTATTTTAATGTGATGCTTTTATTAAATTCAATTAATTAATTTAATAATTAATTAATTGATAATTTTTTCCCTAAAGTTATACCACCTTTGTTTTTAAAAGCTTCAAGAAAGTTAAAGACTTGAAAAAAGATCAAATTCTCATTTGCCACCTTAGGCACATTTTGTAAGTGCTTTGGTGTATACACGTTCAACTATGGCCACCAATTTATTTGAATTTGTGGTCAAGTTAGCCAATATTGTAAGTGCCTTGGCTGATAAGGTCAATGACATAGTTGTTCAAAGTGACCAAGTGAATTAAAAATTTACAATAATGACCTTCACTCTAATGCCAAGTGTGAAGTCAAGTTGTATGATGGCTCCAAATATCTAAATATCTAGACATCTTGAGCAATTGGATTCTTTATATGGAGATATGGTTCTCCTATACTCAAACTCTCTATGAGGAGAGAGTTCCTTTTGCTAAACTCAAGTTTTTTGGGTTACCAAAGATTTTGATGATAGAACATCAGGAGGGATAAAACTTGCTTCACACTTGGGAAGAACTCATCAAGGCCTTGAAGGAAACTTTCTATCCTTCCAATTATGAGCAACATATCATTGTCAAATCATTTCAATTGTGGCAAAGTAATAACATGTATGTGCAAGATTACATTTTCTAGTTCAATAGGTTGCAAATCCTACTTGGTGTGGTCGATGCAACTGCTACACTCATCCTCAAGTTCAAGAGTGGCTTATAGGAGCACCTATACAGGGAGTTTAAGTACACCCCCTTGACATATTAGATGCTACCTACAATCATACATAGCTTGTCAATGAGAAATTTAATGCTCAATATAAAGGTTCATGATATTCAAGAACTTCAAACTAGTAGCAACAGTCATTGAAATAAAAAATATATATATTTCTCTTCTTCTTCTCCTCCTTCCTCTTCTTATTCTTCTCCTCAAAAACCATGTCCTTTTAATGGCAGAAAAGTGTTTACTTATTGTAATATAAGAGGTCATGAAGAATATGTATGTTTTAGAAAGAAAAAGAATCTCCTTGTAAAACCTCGTGATGAGGAACCATTGTAAAATGTTCCCATTGAGGTTATCGGAGAAGATACAAAATACAATGAGCTCAAGGGTAAACACAATAATATCACACTAATGTCTCATAATTTATTTGAAGGTGACCGTGATAATATGTTCATCACAAGAACTCACCTCACTCATAATTTCTTAGTGGATTGTACAATCAACAATGACTCACAAAAGAATTTGATTGTGAGATCCATTGTTGATAAGTTGTAGCTACCATTAGAACTTCATCCTCATCCATACTCACTTTGATGGAATGATAATGGTTACACCTCACAAATCACATAAACTTGCATTGTGTCCTTTGCCTTTGGCCTATATTTTATGGATTGAGTCACCTGTGATATGCTTCTGATGGATTCTTGTGGTCTACTGCTTGGCAAACCCTGTTAATACAATAGGAAGTATCAATATGATGCTTTTCACAATACCTACACATTGCATCATAAGCATAATATATTTCTCATATGTTGCATCAAGAACACCATGATTGCTTTATTCCACTCAACCATAAAATTTATTGTCATCTTTAGCATGCCACAAGACACATCAATAATAGCTACATCTACTCCTCCTCATATAGAGCCTATCAAACCTTCACCAGTAACACCTCCTGCTTCTCTTGCTAAAATTCCTCTTGGCATTGAGAAACCATATTATTTGTAGCATCCTTTAGCCAAGCAAATTTTTATGACCCTCCCTTGGCAAACTTTTTATTTTGATGGATTCACATTTTGTTGTGTGTTTTATTGAATGGAATGCTTGGATATTCCTTGACTAGATGCTTAGATAAATATGGTTTATGAAGGTAAATGATGTAATCTATTTATGAAATTATTGACTTTTACATGCCTAGTTCTATAAGAGTATACTTTTTATGAGAAATGTGATACTGCTAATAAACTTGCTTGCATGACAAGAACAAGTTTACTCATGGGTGGAAGGAATACTTATCCACTGAGAGCAACATACCTTAAGGAAATGAATTGATGTGATGTCCTAATGTTCACATCGCTTGGGCAACAGGAATGAATACCTTTTGTATTAAGTTGCTTACTATGACTTGCAGGAAGAAAATAAAACTAACCTAGGATAGAATGTATTTGTTGTTCAAATCTTCTTCTAATACTTGATGGTATTAAAGGATAAATAAGTGATCTAGTATAAAGGAAATTGGACACTTAAATATATTGTTTCCTTATCATGTCTACGGAAGATGCTAGGGAACATATATTTTATTAGCTTGATTATGACAAGGTTTAATAAAAAAGATATAAGGCATCTGATGTAAGAAACTTTGAGAAGAGCTTGTATTCAGCCATTTTGAAGAAGACAAGCATAATGTAAAAAGACACATTGATGTTGGACACGTTGCCTTCACTTATGTAATTTGGATTTACCACTTTAGTTTATACAAATATTATCATTGGATTAGCAAGGAAGAGGACATTGGTATGACCTTAGAACCCCCAGTTTTTTTATGAAGGGAAGATATGATGACTATCCAAGGGAAGTGGTGATCGTGCTCTTAATGATAGAAGAGCATAAACTAATTTGAAACCCAACATGTTTAGTAAAGGAAGGAAGTAAGGTTGAGTTCCATTAATAATTTTCTAGAGCTTACGGATAGAGGAAAGGGAGGAAATGGAAAAAATAAGGAAATAGAATAGGAGAGTGAAGGAGGAGGGGAGATTTTTGGTTTGGAAGAGGAGTCTACGAAGGAATATGGAAAGGAGAATATATTGAACTTGTGAAATGATGTGCTAGTTCTTAGGTTGGTGCGTTCATAGATTCTCCTTAATATTTGATGATAGAATGTTGGATAAAGTTACTATGTGGTTAGTTTGAGGTTTTATATTGTGTTCTTACTACACGATTTATAATGCTTATTATTTTACCTGCATGGTTACTTTAGGAATACCAAGCTGATAGTAAATATTTATGGTTGGTTATGTCTCCCAGGAACTCTCTAGCAACGTAATTAGTATTGATAAATCTTGTTGTACCTTCACTTGTGTTTTAAAAGACTCTGTTGATAGATTTATTCTTTCAATGTCGGAAGGTTAAGCCTGTTAGTATTTTTTTTTGAAAAAACTTGTATTAACACAAAGATCATTTACAAGTTGGTAAGAGACTTTTCCTAGCCTTAGTCAGAGAGAACACATGCTTACAATAGTAAAAGAATATTTGCAATGAAGTGAAATCTCTTAAACCATTAACTGGCTAACAGGGGGATCGATTTGCTATTGATACAAACTATTGCGATATCGCGAAACTTTTTCCTTCTCATTTGGCCGCGAAAATGCAACATGTCGCGATATCGCGACACTTTTCTGCTTTTGGCCATGACGTTGCAACATGTCGCGATATCGTGACACTTTTTCCTCCTTCAGCCACGACGAAGCAACATGTCGTGATATCGTGACACTTTTTCTCCTTGGGCCGTGGCATTGCAACATGTCACGATATCGCGACACCATTTTCTCCTTTGGCCACAATGAAGCAACATGTCATGATATCGTGACACTTTTTCTCTCTTGGCCGCGATGTTGCAACATTTCATGAAATTGTGACACTTTTTCTCTCTTGGCCGCGACGAAGCAACATGTCGCGATATCATGACACTTTTTCTCTTTTAGTCGCGATGAAGCAACATGTTGCGATATCGCGACACTTTTTTTCTCTTGGTCGCGATGTTGCAACATGTCGTGAAATCATGACACTTTTTCTCTTTCGGCCACGACGACACAACATGTCATGATATCGAGATAATTTTCTCCTTTGGTCGCGACGAAGAAACATGTCGCGATATCGCAACACTTTTTCTCCTTTGGCCACGACGATGCAACATGTCGTGATATCATGACACTTTTCTCTCTTGGCCACGATGATGAAACATGTCACGATATTGTGACACTTTTTATCTCTTGGCTGCGACGATGCAACATGTCGCGATATCGCGAGATTTTTCTCCTTTGGTCGTGATGATGCAACATGTCACGATATCGCAACACTTTTTCTCCTTTGGCCGTGATGATGCAACATGTCACAAAATCGTGACACCTTTCCTCCCTTGGCTACGACGAAGCAACATGTCACGAAATCATGACACCTTTCCTCCCTTGGCCACGACAAAGCAACATGTCATGAAATCGTGACACCTTTCCTCCCTTGGCCGCGATGAAGCAACATGTCATGAAATCGTGACACCTTTCCTCCCTTGGCCACGATGAAGCAACATGTCATGAAATCATGACACACTGTAGCACCCTAAAATTGGCGCAGTAAAATTATAAAATTTACATTCACCTTAGTAAATAAATTTAAATTCAAATTTAACCTCCCAAACCGCCCGTTAACCGTCGGGAAATCCGTTTCCCCCTTTTTCGTGCCATTTTTAGAGGTTGTTTTGACCGTTTGACGATATCGTCGCCGATCAGACGATATCGCCCCAGATTTGACGATTTCGTCTGGACTAGGACGTCCAGACGATCTTGTCGCAAAACTGAATTTGCATAGTTGGAATCTGTTCCAACGGGTCTCCAATCTGGGTAGAAGCGTGTCTGCACCGTTGGGACCCTCCCCCGTTGGAGATCTCCCAAATTGGGATGATCTCCAACCTCCTAACTACTCCCCCTAAGCCTATTTAATCTCTAGGATTTTCCCTCCCCAACCCCTGGCTGAAATTCTCTCGCAAATTGATTCCCTCTACGTTAAAACATCCTAATCTTGCTTTTGCACTAGTCCCATAGCAATTTTGTTGTAGGTACATCACTATTTTTCAGTCGGAGCCAGCATCCATCGTCGTCGACGAACCTGTTCAGATCGGAGGCGATCCCGTCAAATGCGAGACGATTTCGTACTGATGCGAGACGATCTCGATCGCAGTCCACATCGAGGCAATCAGTGCTCGGAGTTTGCTTTTCTCAACCTTTTCTTTGTCATTTTATGCTGCAAATTAGATCATTTACTCAGTGTTTATATTATTTTGCATTTGGAGTTCACCCATTTAGCTTAGATTGCACATTAAGTTCATGATTTGTTGTTAAAATACAGTAATTTGCTTTAATTGCTGTTCTTAAATATTGTTCAGTATTCATTTTATTATTTGGTGTAATTTGCCTCTGTTAGCACAGTAGAATTTCTTGTATTTTGCATCTATTTTCTGTTTTGCAGGTCTCTGACGAATTGTCTGACGAATTCGTCTGACGAATTCGTCAGATCTCAGATGATTCTGTCATTTTCAGACGATTCTGTCAGATTGCAGGTGATTCTGTCAGATTACAGGCGATCCAGACTGCTTCAAACGTCAGAATCTTCTTCAGACATCCGGATCAGGTATTCTTCATTGTCATTCTGTAAAATTCTCTATTTTTTGCTTTCAAATCTGTTTGTTGTATTCATGAAAGTTGCATTTTCATGTAGTTTAATTTAGATTCATTCGGCCAAACCTAGGACATGAATGCTTAAGATTAAAACGAACTCATCTAAACACATTCCAAAACCTAGGCGTGGAAACTGCCGCTAAATGTTTCCTGGTGAACCCACCATCCGTCGAAAAATCACCAAAATACACCTCCCTTGAGAGGCGGGACCTTCGCAAAGTCCTCTCAGTCCGAGGTACCGCACCATCCTTTTCCCATCCTCCTTCCGGGCGCGGATCCTATAGCCTGAAGGTAGGGATGCGAAAAATTTGGAGCGATACATTTTGGTGAACCCGACGTGAATGCATCATAACCTTTTGAAAACAAAAACAAAAAAATATATATGTATACAAGAAAAACAAAAACAAAATCATCATTTCAAGTTTGTATGTTTTATATTCAATCCTAAATAGTAGATGCTAAATATTACTTTTAGAAGTACTAAAGAAACCATGAGTTTTTACTCAAATCAATATGAGCCCATTAGTAATGTTGGAAGAATTCAGCCAAATACATTTGTTGATTATGACCAACCTCATCCCTATTCAACATCACCTCCATCACACTCTTCTTATTTTTCATCCATAACCCAACAAGACAATCCCTTTGCCAATCCTCTTCATAATGATATTATCTATTCTCCCATATATCCATATTATGTCTATCAATCCACATATAATCCTCCACCACCTTTTCAATACTCTTCTTTCAATACAACACATCCATTTCAACAAGAAAATACTTATTCTTCCAATTCTACCATGCACTCACCTCCTACATCGCAATCTTCCTATCATCATTCTACCCATAATAAAGAAAGTAGAGGTGAGAAACCATTAGGTCCTTTTATGACGAAATTCCTAAGGCATTTATCAAAAACCTCTCAAAAACCTTCATCACGTAAATTTACTAAGCTCAATCAACCAATGGATATAATTCTCAAGTATTTACTTGACACAAATAAGATTGAACTTCCTTCCATAAGACAACCTCGATACCACATCAGATTGGTTTAAACCTCAGCTACATTGTGAATATCATAGAGTAGATGGACATATGACACAAAATTGTAAAGATTTAAGATGTGCAATTCAAGATTTGATTGATAAGGGTCTTTTTAATATAAAGGAATTACAATCTACAACTGATTATAAATCTCCAAGTAAACAATCAAACTCCTACACAACAAATACCAATAATCAATCAAGACATGGGGATCTCCCAAGAACCCCTATTCAATTATCAACAACAAGAAACCAATCAAATATTGCATGTTAATGTGTCCCATCATGATGATATTATTAATATTGTAACAAAAACTACAAATGAGCAACCTCAAGTTCAATCAACTCAATCTGATATTCAAGATATGGATTCCTCATTTGACCAACCTTCAAAACTATCTTTGGCTCTAGAGAATGATCCAAAATGGAATGTAAGCATAGAAAGCTCATCTTTAGAATCAAAATCTCAATCTGAAATCCACTTTGATAACCAACAACAAGTGATTAATCCTCAAGCAAAGATATCCCTTTTAGAAGTATTACAAATTTCTCATAAGGAAATTTTGTTCAAAATACCTAGCCAACAATTTGTTCCTCATCATATTTTCTCTAAGAACATAATTAATGGTGTAAACCCTCTTGAGGTTAACCATATTTCATTCTATGATGAGGATATTCCTTCCTCTACTCCACAAGAAGACTCCTATCTTTACATTATCGGATCTAGTAAAGAAACACTTGTTAGAACTATCATGGTAGATAATGACTCCTCTCTTAATTTATGCACTTATCAATTATTCCAAAAACTCAAATCAAAGGAAGAAGATCTTAATGAATCAAATGTTCTTATAAAATCTTTTAACAATGAAATTCAAGAAGCTCAAGGTACTATAATTCTTCCCCTTAATATTGGATCCAAGATCCTGGATACTTTATTCTATGTAGGATATTGTCCTTCACCTTACAACCTACTTCTCCAAAGTCCTTGGATTCATACGATGAGGGTTGTCCCTTCCACTCTTCACCAATGTTTGAAGTTTGAACTTGCAAATAAAATTGTTACCATACATGGTGACCCAACACCATTTGAAGAATATTTAACGATTGAAACATCAAGTTCTATACATTCTCTATTATCACAATTATCTTCTATCCATCACTTTTCTTCATCCATATATGATCATCCTTGTTTACCAAATAACACTCATGCATATCTTTCACATATACTTTCTCCATCTTATCAAAACTTGGAATATAATAATAAGAATGAAGAACCTTCTTATCCTTCTGACATTTTATTTTGTAACATGATCAATTTTCCACATATAAAAGTCAAATCTTTTGCTACATTATTCTACATTATAACAAAGCTTTTGTTATCACTACCTTTTATTCATCACCTTCTATTCTTACCTTCACCTCAACCAGATTATCCTTCAAAACCTCCTTTGATTTTGAAGCAACCTTAGACATGCTATACTCAAATAACCTTGTATAGTGTATATAGATCATCTTGTATATACCACCAATTTCAATTCATAAATTAAAATCAAAATACAAAAAAATCAAAATCCTCAAAATCTTCAAAAAAATACAAATGCAACTAAGGACCTTAAAGGTAAATTTGAGCCCAATTGGCTTGGACCATACATTATTACTGCTAAATTTGAATCAAGAGCATATAAATTATCTACCTTAGATGGTAAAGAACTTAAAGAACCCATGAATATTTTGCATCTTAAACGTTACTATGCATAAATTTGGTCATTTCATCCATGTATATATTTGTTCAAAATTACTATCTTGTATTTCTTTCAATTTATTCAAAAACACCAAAAACATTCATAAATCTCCAAAAATCTTCAAAAACTATCTATTGCATTTATTTAAAGCACTTGTTAAATTTTTTGCTCAAAAATATAAAAACAACAATATGCTTGACTCTTTCGAAACCAAAACAATATACAGAAGAAAGAGAGAGTCAACATTCTCAAAACTTCTCACAAATCATTTATATATATTTTCTTACAATTATTGCAGTTATATGTTTCAACTTATTTTGGATAAATTAGCATTTATTTTGAATCCCTCACTTGCACACTCACAACAATAAATATCTTGATTTTATCTGGCATGATTACTAATCTCTCTTATATCAAAGTTCACAAAATTCAATTAAATAAAGTTTGAGCATAGAGAATTGATCTTGTTATTTACTTAAACCAAGCACATCTTTTCACAATAAAATGATTATATTTGTAATTTCCATGTTTTGCTACATAGTAGAACTGATTTCTTGAGTGAAAAGTTTCCCCTGCTATCCTATCATGCACATGGTCTAGAATCTTTGAGAATTGGCAAAAGGACAAGCTCACCCCTACCCAGAATAAAAATCCCTTGCTCTACAGCTAATCCGAGCAAGTATCCCTAGCAAAGAAAAAGAGAAGAAAAATTCAAGAAAGAAGAGAAAAGAAAAATGTTATTTCAGCAATGTTCCAAGCATTATCAAGCAAAAGAAATACAAAAGAAAAATAAGCAAAGTTCAAAAGAAAGCAAGAAAGCAATAAAATCCCTTTCCCTACCCTTTGAAAAGAAAAGAAGGGTTGATGAGCTTGAATCCCTCGGAATTCTCAATTATTCGAAAACTGTGAGGTAAGCCCCATAATCGGTGGTTTGTGCCCAACCTGCTTGGCCTTGGGTAACTCCTAGCGTGGCGATATGTCCGTCACATTAGCGACCTTCTTTTGTACAGACCTATGTCTGCTTATGGATTAGCTAGCTCTTGATAATCCGATCTACATAGTAGTCTAATATGGTTATATGCATCTACATCATGGTTAATGAACACTTATTTGGTTTCTTCAAATCACTTGTATCATAGTATCTTGCTCAAAACTGGTAAATGAACAATGCAATTGCACACACATTTGTATTTGAGAGATTTTGTCTATCATTATGATAAATCAAGATCGGAAATGAATGCACATATGCACATGGGATTCCTTATAAATCTAACTTTTGTCTTCAAAATACTTTGAAATATTATTTTTGCAACTTGTTTGGAATAAATCAAGTACAATTATTTTTCACAAAGACAACTATAGAATTAGAAAAATCAAAAATTTCTTTCAAATTACACAAATCAAATCATATATATCTGGTTGACTTTCGCGACGATGGTATAGTTTCAAAACCAAAATTGGAATTTTATGCCTAGCGCAAGTCCTCATTTTCATCTTTTCTGTTCATCAAAAATCAACCATGCAATAAAACTATTTTTTTGGATTTTCGCGATGATGGTATAAGTCTATACCTACATATTCTATGCCTAGCGCAAACCATTGTAACAATTTTTATTCCCCCATTTATCAAAAATCATAAAAACCATATGACTTCATTTTTACACAAATTATGCTTTTCAAAAGCAAACCCATTTTTTCACTATTTTTATGTCATTATGTCAACCTTCAACTTTGCAATGATGGTATAATTCCTAAGGAATTATTCACAAATTTTATCACACTTAGGAATTTATGCCTAGCAAAAATCATTTTAAAATATTTCATGCATAATATTTTTCATGAAAATCTGAAAACAAACCATCATCATCATCATCATCATTTGCACTATTGCACCAAAGTCTTAAGACAGTCTCTTAAGCACTCTTTTACTTTTCGCAATATTTCTATACTGGGATTAGCTTGACGACCGAGTGAGCGGCGACTCCATGAAATGGTCTATAATAGCGACAATGTCCTTTGAAATTATTGTTAAAAGTCCCCTTTTATTTTTATCAAATTATTGCATCACAAACAAACACTTTGTTACATCAGATTATTTCATTTACAATGTTATAGCATGACATTCAAATCATATTTCCAACGACATAATTACATCCAATTATCAAATCAATCAATCAAACATCTAAAAGCATCATACAAAATACATAACACAATACAAGTCATATGATCAAAAATATATCATCTATATATATCACAAATTATATTACATCATATCCCATTTTAAAATGAATTAGGGTTTTACCCTATTTTTCTTAATTTTATTCAACAATAATTTTTTTGTTTTTTTGCATGTTTTTACCTCAAACGTTCGATTTGGGTAAAAACACGGAGGGGGCACCATAGTAAGTTGTCGTACGATTCGACCAAGAATCGTCGCCTAAAAATGGGTATAATTTTTTGCTTTCTCGTAGATCGAGAAGAACTCATCTTTAACGCATTTTCTTCGGAAAATTCGCTAAAGAGGGGGCAAAATGTAGCACCCTAAAATTGGCGCAGTAAAATTATAAAATTTACATTCACCTTAGTAAATAAATTTAAATTCAAATTTAACCTCCCAAACCGCCCGTTAACCGTCGAGAAATCCGTTTCCCCTTTTTCGCGCCATTTTTAGAGGTTGTTTTGACCGTTTGACGATATCGTCGCCGATCAGACGATATCGTCCCAGATTTGACGATTTCGTCTGGACTAGGACGTCCAGACGATCTTGTCGCAAAACTGAATTTGCATAGTTGGAATCTGTTCCAACGGGTCTCCAATCTGGGCAGAAGCGTGTCTGCGCCGTTGGGACCCTCCCCTGTTGGAGATCTCCCAAATTGGGATGATCTCCAACCTCCTAACTACTCCCCCTAAGCCTATTTAATCTCTAGGATTTTCCCTCCCCAACCCCTGGCTGAAATTATCTGCAAATTGATTCCCTCTACGTCAAAACATCCTAATCTTGCTTTTGCACTAGTCCCATAGCAATTTTGTTGTAGGTACATCACTAATTTTCAACCGGAGCCAGCATCCATCGTCGTCGATGAACCTGTTCAGATCGGAGGCGATCCCGTCAAATGCGAGACGATTTCGTACTGATGCGAGACGATCTCGACTGCAGTCCACATCGAGGCAATCAGTGCTTGGAGTTTGCTTTTCTCAACCTTTTCTTTGTCATTTTATGCTACAAATTAGATCATTTACTCAGTGTTTATATTATTTTGCATTTGGAGTTCACCCATTTAGCTTAGATTGCATATTAAGTTCATGATTTGTTATTAAAATACAGTAATTTGCTCTAATTTCTATTCTTAAATATTGTTCAATATTCATATTATTATTTGGTGTAATTTGCCTCTGTTAGCACAGTAGAATTTCTTGTATTTTGCATCTATTTTCTGTTTTGTAGGTCTCTGACGAATTTGTCAGATCTCAGACGATTCTGTCAATTTCAGACGATTCTGTCAGATTGCAGGTGATTCTGTCAGATTACAGGTGATCCAGACTGCTTCAAACGTCAGAATCTTCTTCAGACATCCGGATCAGGTATTCTTCATTGTCATTCTATAAAATTCTCTATTTTTTGCTTTCAAATCTGTTTGTTGTATTCATGAAAGTTGCATTTTCATGTAGTTTAATTTAGATTCATTCGGCCAAACCTAGGACATGAATGCTTAAGATTAAAACGAACTCATCTAAACACATTCCAAAACCTAGGCGTGGAAACTGCCGCTAAATGTTTCCTGGTGAACCCACCATCCATCGAAAAATCACCAAAATACACCTCCCTTGAGAGGCGGGACCTTCGCAAAGTCCTCTCAGTCCGAGGTACCGCACCATCCTTTTCCCATCCTCCTTCCGGGCGCGGATCCTATAGCCTGAAGGTAGGGATGCGAAAAATTTGGAGCGATACATTTTGGTGAACCCGACGTGAATGCATCATAACCTTTTGAAAACAAAAACAAAAAACAAAAAATATATATATATACAAGAAAAACAAAAACAAAATCATCATTTCAAGTTTGTATGTTTTAGATTCAATCCTAAATAGTAGATGCTAAATATTACTTTTAGAAGTACTAAAGAAACCATGAGTTTTTACTCAAATCAATATGAGCCCATCAGTAATGTTGGAAGAATTCAGCCAAATACATTTGTTGATTATGACCAACCTCATCCCTATTCAACATCACCTCCATCACACTCTTCTTATTTTTCATCCATAACCCAACAAAACAATCCCTTTTCCAATCCTCTTCATAATGATATTATCTATTCTCCCATATATCCATATTATGTCTATCAATCCACATATAATCCTCCACCACCTTTTCAATACTCTTCTTTCAATACAACACATCCATTTCAACAAGAAAATACTTATTCTTCCAATTCTACCATGCACTCACCTCCTACATCGCAATCTTCCTGTCATCATTCTACCCATAATAAAGAAAGTAGAGGTGAGAAACCATTAGGTCCTTTTATGACGAAATTCCTAAGGCATTTATCAAAAACCTCTCAAAAACCTTCATCACGTAAATTTACTAAGCTCAATCAACCAATGGATATAATTCTCAAGTATTTACTTGACACAAATAAGATTGAACTTCCTTCCATAAGACAACCTGATACCACATCAGATTGGTTTAAACCTGAGCTACATTGTGAATATCATAGAGTAGATGGACATATGACACAAAATTGTAAAGATTTAAGATGTGCAATTCAAGATTTGATTGATAAGGGTCTTTTTAATATAAAGGAATTACAATCTACAACTGATTATAAATCTCCAAGTAAACAATCAAACTCCTACACAACAAATACCAATAATCAATCAAGACATGGGGATCTCCCAAGAACCCCTACTCAATTATCAACAACAAGAAACCAATCAAATATTGCATGTTAATGTGTCCCATCATGATGATATTATTAATATTGTAACAAAAACTACAAATGAGCAACCTCAAGTTCAATCAACTCAATCCGATATTCAAGATATGGATTCCTCATTTGACCAACCTTCAAAACTATCTTTGGCTCTAGAGAATGATCCAAAATGGAATGTAAGCATAGAAAGCTCATCTTTAGAATCAAAATCTCAATCTGAAATCCACTTTGATAACCAACAACAAGTGATTAATCCTCAAGCAAAGATATCCCTTTTAGAAGTATTACAAATTTCTCATAAGGAAATTTTGTTCAAAATACCTAGCCAACAATTTGTTCCTCATCATATTTTCTCTAAGAACATAATTAATGGTATAAACCCTCTTGAGGTTAACCATATTTCATTCTATGATGAGGATATTCCTTCCTCTACTCCACAAGAAGACTCCTATCTTTACATTATCGGATCTAGTAAAGAAACACTTGTTAGAACTATCATGGTAGATAATGACTCCTCTCTTAATTTATGCACTTATCAATTATTCCAAAACAAAACTCAAATTAAAGGAAGAAGATCTTAATGAATCAAATGTTATTATAAAATCTTTTAACAATGAAATTCAAGATCGTCAAGGTACTATAATTCTTCCCCTTAATATTGGATCCAAGATCCTGGATACTTTATTCTATGTAGGATATTGTCCTTCACCTTACAACCTACTTCTCCGAAGTCCTTGGATTCATACGATGAGGGTTGTCCCTTCCACTCTTCACCAATGTTTGAAGTTTGAAATTGCAAATAAAATTGTTACCATACATGGTGACCCAAAACCATTTGAAGAATATTTAACGATTGAAACATCAAGTTCTATACATTCTCTATTATCACAATTATCTTCTATCCATCACTTTTCTTCATCCATATATGATCATCCTTGTTTACCAAATAACACCCATGCATATCTTTCACATATACTTTCTCCATCTTATCAAGACTTGGAATATAATAATAAGAATGAAGAACTTTCTTATCCTTCTTACATTTTATTTTGTAACATGATCAATTTTCCACATATAAAAGTCAAATCTTTTGCTACATTATTCTACATTATAACAAAGCTTTTGTTATCACTACCTTTTATTCATCACCTTTTGTTCTTACCTTCACCTCAACCAGATTATCCTTCAAAACCTCCTTTGATTTTGAAGCAACCTTAGACATGCTATACTCAAATAACCTTGTATAGTGTATATAGATCATCTTGTATATACCACCAATTTCAATTCATAAATTAAAATCAAAATACAAAAAAAATCAAAATCCTCAAAATCTTCAAAAAAATACAAATGCAACTAAGGAACTTAAAGGTAAATTTGAGCCCAACTGGCTTGGACCATACATCATTACTGCTAAATTTGAATCAGGAGCATATAAATTATCTACCTTAGATGGTAAAGAACTTAAAGAACCCATGAATATTTTGCATCTTAAACGTTACTATGCATAAATTTGGTCATTTCATCCATGTATATATTTGTTCAAAATTACTATCTTGTATTTCTTTCAATTTATAAAATCCAAAAACACCAAAAACATTCATAAATCTCCAAAAATCTTCAAAAACTATCTATTGCATTTATTTAAGGCACTTGTTAAATTTTTTGCTCAAAAATCAAATAAAAATCAACAATATGCTTGACTCTTTCGAAACCAAAACAATATACAGAAGAAAGAGAGAGTCAACATTCTCAAAACTTCTCAAATCATTTATATATATTTTCTTACAATTATTGCAGTTATATGTTTCAACTTATTTTGGATAAATTAGCATTTATTTTGAATCCCTCACTTGCACACTCACAACAATAAATATCTTGATTTTATCTGGCATGATTACTAATCTCTCTTATATCAAAGTTCACAAAATTCAATTAAATAAAGTTTGAGCATAGAGAATTGATCTTGTTATTTACTTAAACCAAGCACATCTTTTCACAATAAAATGATTATATTTGTAATTTCCATGTTTTGCTACATAGTAGAACTGATTTCTTGAGTGAAAAGTTTCCCCTGCTATCCTATCATGCACATGGTCTAGAATCTTTGAGAATTGGCAAAAGGACAAGCTCACCCCTACCCAGAATAAAAATCCCTTGCTCTACAGCTAATCCGAGCAAGTATCCCTAGAAAAGAAAAAAAGAAGAAAAATTCAAGAAAGAAGAGAAGAAAAATGTTATTTCAAGCAATGTTCCAAGCATTATCAAGCAAAAGAAATACAAAAAGAAAAATAAGCAAAGTTCAAAAGAAAGCAAGAAAGCAATAAAATCCCTTTCCCTACCCTTTGAAAAGAAAAGAAGGGTTGATGAGCTTGAATCCCTGGAATTCTCAATTATTCGAAAACAGTGAGGTAAGCCCCATAACAGGTGGTTTGTGCCCAACCCGCTTGGCCTTGGGTAACTCCTAGCGTGGCGATATGTCCGTCACATTAGCGACCTTCTTTTGTACAGACCTATGTCTCGCTTATGGATTAGCTAGCTCTTGATAATCCGATCTACATAGTAGTCTAATATGGTTATATGCATCTACATCATGGTTAATGAACACTTCTTTGATTTCTTCAAATCACTTGTATCATAGTATCTTGCTCAAAATTTGGTAAATGAACAATGCAATTGCACACACATTTGTATTTGAGAGATTTTGTCTATCATTATGATAAATCAAGATCGGAAATGAATTCACATATGCACATGGGATTCCTTATAAATCTAACTTTTGTCTTCAAAATACTTTGAAATATTATTTTTGCAACTTGTTTGGAATAAATCAAGTACAATTATTTTTCACAAAGACAACTATATAATAGAAAAATCAAAAATTTCTTTCAAAATACACAAATCAAATCATATATATCGTGTTGACTTTCGCGACGATGGTATAGTTTCAAAACCAAAATTGGAATTTTATGCCTAGCGCAAGTCCTCATTTTCATATTTTCTGTTCATCAAAAATCAACCATGCAATAAAACTATTTTTTTGGATTTTCGCGATGATGGTATAAGTCTATACCTACATATTCTATGCCTAGCGCAAACCATTGTAACAATTTTTATTCCCCATTTCATCAAAAATCATAAAAACCATATGACTTCATTATGTTACACAAATTATGCTTTTCAAAAGCAAACCCATTTTTTCATTATTTTCATGTCATTATGTCAACCTTCAACTTTGCAATGATGGTATAATTCCTAAGGAATTATTCACAAATTTTATCACACTTAGGAATTTATGCCTAGCAAAAATCATTTTAAAAATATTTCATGCATAATATTTTTCATGAAAATCTGAAAACAAACCATCATCATCATCATCATTTGCACTATTGCACCAAAGTCTTAAGACAGTCTCTTAAGCACTCTTTTACTTTTAACAATATTTCTATCCTGGGATTAGCTTGACGACCGAGTGAGCGGCGACTCCATGAAATGGTCTATAATAGCGACAATGTCCTTTGAAATTATTGTTAAAAGTCCCCTTTTATTTTTATCAAATTATTGCATCACAAACAACCAATTTGTTACATCAGATTATTTCATTTAAAATTTTATAGCATGACATTCAAATTATAATATTTCCAACGACATAATTACATCCAATTATCAAATCAATCAATCAAACATAAAAGCATCAAAAGCATCATAAAAATACATAACACAAGTCATATGATCAAAAATATCTCATCATATATATCAACAAAATATAGTACATCAACCACTATCTTTTCAACTAAAAATGAATAAAAATGAATTAGGGTTTTACCCTATTTTTCTTAATTTTATTCAACAATAATTTTTTTTGCTTTTTCGCGTTTTTACCTCAAACGTTCGATTTGGGTAAAAACACGGAGGGGGCACCATAGTAAGTTGTCGTACGATTCGACCAAGAATCGTCGCCTAAAAATGGGTATAATTTTTTGCTTTCTCGTAGATCGAGAAGAACTCATCTTTAACGCATTTTCTTCGGAAAATTCGCTAAAGAGGGGGCAAAATGTAGCACCCTAAAATTGGCGCAGTAAAATTATAAAATTTACATTCACCTTAGTAAATAAATTTAAAATCAAATTTAACCTCCCAAACCGCCCGTTAACCGTCGGGAAATCCGTTTCCCCTTTTTTCGTGCCATTTTTAGAGGTTGTTTTGACCGTTTGACGATATCGTCGCCGATCAGACGATATCGCCCCATATTTGACGATTTCGTCTGGACTAGGACGTCCGGACGATCTTGTCGCAAAACTGAATTTGCATAGTTGGAATCTGTTCCAACGGGTCTCCAATCCGGGCAGAAGCGTGTCTGCGCCGTTGGGACCCTCCCCGTTGGAGATCTCCCAAATTGGGATGATCTCCAACCTCCCAACTACTCCCATAAGCCTATTTAACTTCTAGGATTTTCCCTCCCCAACCCCTGGCTGAAATTATCTGCAAATTGAGTCCCTCTACGTTAAAACATCCTAATATTGCTTTTGCACTAGTCCCATAGCAATTTTGTTGCAGGTACATCATTGATTTTCAGCCGGAGCCAGCACCCATCGTCGTCGACGAACCTGTTCAGATCGGAGGCGATCCCGTCAAATTCGAGACGATTTCGTACTGATGCGAGACGATCTCGACTGCAGTCCACATCGAGGCAATCAGTGCCTAGAGTTTGCTTTTCTCAACTTTTTCTTTGTTATTTTATTCTGCAAATTAGATCATTTATTCAGTTTTTATCCTATTTTGCATCTGGAGTTCACCCATTTAGCTTAGATTGCATGTTAAGCTCATGATTTGCCATTAAAGTACAGTAATTTGCATTAATTTCTGTTCTTGAATATTGTTCAATATTCATATTATCATTTGGTGTAATTTGCCTCTTGTTAGCATAGTAGTATTTCTTGTATTTTGCATCTATTTTCTGTTTTGCAGTGTCTCGACGAATTCGTCTGACGAATTCGTCAGATCTCAGACGATTCTGTCAGTTTCAGACGATTCTCGTCGATTGCAGGTGATTCTGTCAGATTACAGATGATCCAGACTGCTTCAAACGTCAGAATCTTCTTCAGACATCCGGATCAGGTATTCTTCATTGTCATTCTGTAAAATTCTTTGTTTTTTGCTTTCAAATCTGTTTGTTGTATTCATGAAAGTTGCATTTTCATGTAGTTTAATTTAGATTCATTCGGCCAAACCTAGGATGAATGCTTAAGATTAAAACGAACTCATCTAAACACATTCCAAAACCTAGGCGTGGAAACTGCCGCCAAATGTTTCCTGGTGAACCCACCATCCATCGAAAAATCACCAAAATACACCTCCCTTGAGAGGCGGGACCTTCGCAAAGTCCTCTCAGTCCGAGGTACCGCACCATCCTTTTCCCATCCTCCTTTCGGGCGCGGATCCTATAGCCTGAAGGTAGGGATGCAAAAAATTTGGAGCGATACATTTTGGTGAACCCGACGTGAATGCATCATAACCTTTTGAAAACAAAAACAAAAAAACAAAAATATATATATATACAAGAAAAACAAAAACAAAATCATCATTTCAAGTTTGTATGTTTTATATTCAATCCTAAATAGTAGATGCTAAATATTACTTTTAGAAGTACTAAAGAAACCATGAGTTTTTACTCAAATCAATATGAGTCCATCAGTAATGTTGGAAGAATTCAGCCAAATACATTTGTTGATTATGACCAACCTCATCCCTATTCAACACCACCTCCATCACACTCTTCTTATTTTTCATCCATAACCCAACAAAACAATCCCTTTGCCAATCCTCTTCATAATGATATTATCTATTCTCCCATATATCCATATTATGTCTATCAACCCACATATAATCCTCCTCCACCTTTTCAAAACTCTTCTTTCAATACAACACATCCATTTCAACAAGAAAATACTTATTCTTCCAATTCTACCATGCACTCACCTCCTACATCGCAATCTTCCTGTCATCATTCTACCCATAATAAAGAAAGTAGAGGTGAGAAACCATTAGGTCCTTTTATGACGAAATTCCTAAGGCATTTATCAAAAACCTCTCAAAAACCTTCATCACGTAAATTTACTAGGCTTAATCAACCAATGGATATAATTCTCAAGTATTTACTTGACACAAATATTATTGAACTTCCTTCCATAAGACAACCTGATACCACATCAGATTGGTTTAAACCCGAGCTACATTGTGAATATCATAGAGTAGATGGACATATGACACAAAATTGTAAAGATTTAAGATGTGCAATTCAAGATTTGATTGATAAGGATCTTTTTAATATAAAGGAATTACAATCTACAACTCGATTATAAATCTCTAGTAAACAATCAAACTCCTACACAACAAATACCAATAATCAATCAAGACATGGGGATCTCCCAAGAACCCCTACTCAATTATCAACAACAAGAAACCAATCAAATATTGCATGTTAATGTGTCCCATCATGATGATATTATTAATATTGTAACAAAAACTACAAATGAGCAACCTCAAGTTCAATCAACTCAATCCGATATTCAAGATATGGATTCCTCATTTGACCAACCTTCAAAACTATCTTTGGCTCTAGAGAATGATCCAAAATGGAATGTAAGCATAGAAAGCTCATCTTTAGAATCAAAATCTCAATCTGAAATCCACTTTGATAACCAACAACAAGTGATTAATCCTCAAGCAAAGATATCCCTTTTAGAAGTATTACAAATTTATCACAAGGAAATTTTGTTCAAAATACCTAGCCAACAATTTGTTCCTCATCATATTTTCTCTAAGAACATAATTAATGGTATAAACCCTCTTGAGGTTAACCATATTTCATTCTATGATGAGGATATTCCTTCCTCTACTCCACAAGAAGACTCCTATCTTTACATTATCGGATCTAGTAAAGAAACACCTGTTAGAACTATCATGGTAGATAATGACTCCTCTCTTAATTTATGCACTTATCAATTATTCCAAAAACTCAAATCAAAGGAAGAAGATCTTAATGAATCAAATGTTATTATAAAATCTTTTAACAATGAAATTCAAGAAGCTCAAGGTACTATAATTCTTCCCCTTAATATTGGATCCAAGATCCTGGATACTTTATTCTATGTAGGATATTGCCCTTCACCTTATAACCTACTTCTCGAAGTCCTTGGATTCATACGATGAGGGTTGTCCCTTCCACTCTTCACCAATGTTTGAAGTTTGAACTTGCAAATAAAATTGTTACCATACATGGTGACCCAACACCATTTGAAGAATATTTAACGATTGAAACATCAAGTTCTATACATTCTCTATTATCACAATTATCTTCTATCCATCACTTTTCTTCATCCATATATGATCATCCTTGTTTACCAAATAACACCCATGCATATCTTTCACATATACTTTCTCCATCTTATCAAAACTTGGAATATAGTGATAAGAATGAAGAACCTTCTTATCCTTCTTACATTTTATTTTGTAACATGATCAATTTTCCACATATAAAAGTCAAATCTTTTTCTACATTATTCTACATTATAACAAAGCTTTTGTTATCACTACCTTTTATTCATCACCTTTTGTTCTTACCTTCACCTCAACCAGATTATCCTTCAAAACCTCCTTTGATTTTGAAGCAACCTTAGACATGCTATACTCAAATAACCTTGTATAGTGTATATAGATCATCTTGTATATACCACCAATTTCAATTCATAAATTAAAATCAAAATACAAAAAAAATCAAAATCCTCAAAATCTTCAAAAAAATACAAATGCAACTAAGGAACTTAAAGGTAAATTCAAGCCCAATTGGCTTGGACCATACATTATTACTGCTAAATTTGAATCAGGAGCATACAAATTATCTACCTTAGATGGTAAAGAACTTAAAGAACCCATGAATATTTTGCATCTTAAACATTACTATGCATAAATTTGGTCATCTCATCCATGTATATATTTGTTCAAAATTACTATCTTGTATTTCTTTTCAATTTATTCAAAAACACCAAAAACATTCATAAATCTCCAAAAATCTTCAAAAAAAAATAATATTTATTGCATTTATTTAAAGCACTTGTTAAAGTTCTTTTGCTCAAAAATAATAAAAACAACAATATGCTTGACTCTTTCGAAACCAAAACAATATACAGAAGAAAGAGAGAGTCAACATTCTCAAAAATTTCTCAAAAATCATTTATATATATTTTCTTACAATTATTGCAGTTATATGTTTCAACTTATTTTGGATAAATTAGCATTTATTTTGAATCCCTCACTTGCACACTCACAACAAATAAATATCTTGATTTTATCTGGCATGATTACTAATCTCTCTTATATCAAAGTTCACAAAATTCAATTAAATAAAGTTTGAGCATAGAGAATTGATCTTGTTATTTACTTAAACCAAGCACATCTTTTCACAATAAAATGATTATATTTGTAATTTCCATGTTTTGCTACATAGTAGAACTGATTTCTTGAGTGAAAAGTTTCCCCTGCTATCCTATCATGCACATGGTCTAGAATCTTTGAGAATTGGCAAAAGGACAAGCTCACCCCTACCCGGAATAAAAATCCCTTGCTCTACAGACTAATCCGAGCAAGTATCCCTAGAACAAAGAAAAAGAGAAAAAAAATTCAAGAAAGAAGAGAAAAGAAAAATGTTATTTCATTTTAGCAATGTTCCAAGCATTATCAAGCAAAAGAAATACAAAAAGAAAAATAAGCAAAGTTCAAAAGAAAGCAAAAAAGCAATAAAATCCCTTTCCCTACCCTTTGAAAAGAAAAGAAGGGTTGATGAGCTTGAATCCCTGGAATTCTCAATTATTCGAAAACTGTGAGGTAAGCCCCATAACAGGTGGTTTGTGCCCAACCTGCTTGGCCTTGGGTAACTCCTAGCATGGCGATATGTCTGTCACATTAGCGACCTTCTTTTGTACAGACCTATGTCCGCTTATGGATTAGCTAGCTCTTGATAATCCGACCTACATAGTAGTCTAGTATGGTTATATGCATCTACATCATGGTTAATGAACACTTATTTGGTTTCTTCAAATCACTTGTATCATAGTATCTTGCTCAAAATCGGTAAATGAACAATGCAATTGCACACACATTTGTATTTGAGAGATTTTGTCTATCATTATGATAAATCAAGATCGGAAATGAATTCACATATGCACATGGGATTCCTTATAAATCTAACTTTTGTCTTCAAAATACTTTGAAATATTATTTTTGCAACTTGTTTGGAATAAATCAAGTACAATTATTTTTCATAAAGACAACTATAGAATTAGAAAAATCAAAAATTTCTTCCAAATTACACAAATCAAATCATATATATCTGGTTGACTTTCGCGACGATGGTATAGTTTCAAAACCAAAATTGGAATTTTATGCCTAGCGCAAGTCCTCATTTTCATATTTTCTGTTCATCAAAAAATCAACCATGCAATAAAACTATTTTTTTGGATTTTCGCGATGATGGTATAAGTCTATACCTACATATTCTATGCCTAGCGCAAACCATTGTAACAATTTTTATTCCCCATTTTTCAAAAATCATAAAAACCATATGACTTCATTATGTTACACAAATTATGCTTTTCAAAAGCAAACCCATTTTTTCATTATTTCATGTCATTATGTCAACCTTCAACTTTGCAATGATGGTATAATTCCTAAGGAATTATTCACAAATTTTATCACACTTAGGAATTTATGCCTAGCAAAAATCATTTTAAAATATTTCATGCATAATATTTTTCATGAAAATCTGAAAACAAATCATTCATCATCATCATTTGCACTATTGCACCAAAGTCTTAAGACAAGTCTCTTAAGCACTCTTTTACTTTTCACAATATTTCTATACTGGGATTAGCTTGACGACCGAGTGAGCAGCGACTCCATGAAATGGTCTATAATAGCGACAATGTCCTTTGAAATTATTGTTAGAAGTCCCTTCTTTTATTTTTATCAAATCATTGCATCACAAACAAACAATTTGTTACATCAGATTATTTCATTTAAAATTTTATAGCATGACATTCAAATCATATTTCCAATGACATAATTACATCCAATTATCAAATCAATCAATCAAACATAAAAACATCTAAAAACATCAAAAAAATACATAACACAATATAAGTCATATGATCAAAAATATCTCATCTATATATATCACAAATATATATGTACATCATATCAGCTAGATTGGTATGCCACAATCCATATCTTGGCATACTCAATCAAACCCCCCCCCCCCCCCCCTCCCAACAAAAATGAATAAAAATGAATTAGGGTTTTACCCTATTTTTCTTAATTTTATTCAACAATAATTTTTTTTTTTGCTTTTTCATGTTTTTACCTCAAACGTTCGATTTGGGTAAAAACACGGAGGGGGCACCATAGTAAGTTGTCGTACGATTCGACCAAGAATCGTCGCCTAAAAATGGGTATAATTTTTTGCTTTCTCGTAGATCGAGAAGAACTCATCTTTAAAGAGGGGGCAAAATGTAGCACCCTAAAATTGGCGCAGTAAAAATGCAATATTTACATTCACCTTAGTAAATAAATTTAAAATCAAATTTAACCTCCCAAACCGCCCGTTAACCATCGAGAAATCCGTTTCCCCTTTTTCCGCGCCATTTTTAGAGGTTATTTTGACCGTTTGACGACATCGTCGTCGATCAGACGATATCGTCCCAGATTTGATGATTTCATCTGGACTAGGACATCCAGACGATCTTGTCGCAAAACCGAATTTGCATAGTTGGAATCTGTTCCAACGGGTCTCCAATCGGGTAGAAGCGTGTCTGCACCGTTGGGACCCTCCCCCATTGGAGATCTCCCAAATTGGGATGATCTCCAACCTCCCAACTACTCCCCCTAAGCCTATTTAACCTCTAGGATTTTCCCTCCCCAACCCCTGGCTGAAATTCTCTACAAATTGACTCCCTCTACGCTAGAACATCCTAATTTTGTATTTGCATTAGTCCTATACCATTTTTTTTGTAGGTACATCACTATTTTTCAATCGGAGCCAGCACCCATCGTCGCCGACGAACCTGTCGAGATCGGAGGCGATCCCGTCAAATTCGAGATGATTTCGTACTGATGCGAGACGATCTCGATTGCAGTCCACATCGAGGCAATCGGTGCTCGGAGTTTGCTTTTCTCAACCTTTTCTCTGTTATTTTGTTCTGCAAATTAGATCATCTATTCGGTTTTTATCCTATTTTGCATCTGGAGTTCACCCATTTAGCTTAGATTGCATGCTAAGTTCATGATTTGTTGATAAAATACAGTAAATTTGCATTAATTTCTGTTCTTAAATATTGTTCAATATTCATATTATTATTTGGTGTAATTTGCCTCTGTTAGCATAGTAGAATTTCTTGTATTTTGCATCTGTTTTCTGTTTTGCAGGTCTCTGACGAATTCGTCTGACGAATTCATCAGATCTCAGACGATTCTGTCAGTTTCAGATGATTCTATCAGATTGCAGGCGATTCTGTCAGATTACAGGCGATCCAGACTGCTTCAAACGTCAGAATCTTCTTCAGACATCCGGATCAGGTATTCTTCATTGTCATTCTATAAAATTCTCTATTTTTTGCTTTCAAATCTGTTTGCTGTATTCATGAAAGTTGCATTTTCATATAGTTTAATTTAGATTCATTCGGCCAAACCTAGGATGAATGCTTAAGATTAAAACGAACTCATCTAAACACATTCCAAAACCTAGGCGTGGAAACTATCACCAAATGTTTCCTGGTGAACCCACCATCCGTCGAAAAATCACCAAAATACACCTCCCTTGAGAGGCGGGACCTTCGCAAAGTCCTCTCGTCCGAGGTACCGCACCATCCTTTTCCCATCCTCCTTTCGGGCGCGGATCCTATAGCCTGAAGGTAGGGATGCAAAAATTTGGAGCGATACAACACCTTTCCTCCCTTGGCCGCGATGAAACAACATGTCATGATATCATGACACCTTTCCTCCCTTGGATGCGACGGTGCAACATGTCACGATATCGTGACACCTTTCCTCCCTTGGCAACGACGAAGCAACATGTCGTGATATCGCGACACCTTTCCTCCTATGGCTACGACGGTGCAACATGTCATGAAATCATGACACCTTTCATCCCTTGGACGTGATGAAGCAACCTATCATGATATCATGACACCTTTCCTCCCTTTGCTTTTTCTTTGATCATTAGCTCAGGGATCTTTCAAGACCCTGCCTAATCACCTCATCCTCAATAGCCATGTCATTGTGCAACTGAACCGCTACCTCCTTCTCAGTACCCATCTTAGCCAAGAAGTCAGCCACTTTGTTTAAATCTCTACTCACATAAACTGGAATCACATCATCTAATTCCCTCCATAATTCCTTAATTTGAGTGACAAGAATCCTCAACCTCCATGCTTTCAATGCAAAGTTCCTCATGCAATCTAGAGCTCCAACCATTATTTGAGAATCTGATTCAAGTATTATCCTCTTGTGGCCCTGTTTAACTGCCCAAAAGAAGAAGATTTGATAGCTATGGCTTCTGCTTCATTGTTTGTGGCTCTTCCCAAGCCTTGCAGTTCCCAATAGAGCACTTTTCCAACATGATTCCGACAAACCACTCCAATTTTGACTCTACCTGGATTGCTTTTTCTAGCTCCATCAGTATTAATTTTAATCCAACCTTATGGGGGTGGTTTCCAACTAGATCTATCATGTCCCTATTGCACTTTAACCTCCTATTCCATTGCCCCAATAACAACCTAAGTTTCCTCTTTAGCATAGACGACCATAGTTTCTATGACTTTGCTCTAAATGACCTGCCAAACTCCATCTAAAGAAGAAAAAGTTTCTCTAAAAATTCTAGCATTTCTCTCCAACCACACTTGCCACCAAATAAAGTTTAATCCAAGCTCCCAACCAATACAAAGAGCTTTAGATTTAAATCTACCCCTCTTCCATCTTTCCCAGATATTAATATGATTCAAGTCACCATTAACTTGAATTTTATAATATAAAAACCATCTCTCCCAAATATGGCACATGAATGGGCACTCAAACATCAAGTGATCAATTGTTTCCTCACTCTTGTAGCATAAGACACATTGATAAGGACCGATGATTCCTTTACATCTGAGATTATCAAAAGTGAGAATTTCATTATGCATGAACTGCCAGGCAAAAAGTTTACTTTCGACCAACCCTTGGACTGCCAAATCTTTCTCCAATCCTCAACCTGATATGTATGAGGGGGAGGCTCTGGAAGGATCTTAGCATATCTATCCTTCACTGTGTAGACACCAAGGCTCCCATATCCCCAAGCTAATTCATCCTCCTTGTATCTACCTATGAGAAATCTTTCTGTCAATATTTTAGTCATGATGGGTACCAAATCCGGAGGGATTGAAATTGGCCACTCATCCAACTTCTTAAACTACTTAAACTTTTAATCCCCCAGCTGACTAGTGGTGAAATAACTTTCAATTTGGACCCATCCAATGGTTTCTATGGCTATTTTTATTGGTTGCAATTCAATAAATTCAACAATGATAGGTGGGTATTGATCCCATGAATCTGTCCAAAATCGTGCCTTCTCCCCTCTCCCCACTTTCCAAAATAATCGATCATTTACTACCTGAGATCCTAACTTGAGAGCCTGCCACACTAAGGATATAGTACCATCCAAAGGATAACGACCCACATCATATGGGTTTACATGTCCCAAATATTTACTGGTTAGGATTCTACTGAATAAGGAAGTTGGTTGGGAAATCCACCTCTAGTAAAGCTTTCCAGCCAAAGATTTATTATTTAACTTGGATCTTCTCAGGCCAAAACCTCCTTTTACCTTAGGCTGGGTTACTTTGTCCCAACTTACTAAGGCCTATTTCCTCTCTCCTTTCACTCCTTCCCATAAAAGTTTTCTAGCCATCTTGTCCAACTCTTTCCATATAGTATGTGGGGTAGCCAGGATAGAGAATTTATAAATTGGCACGGCCTGAATGACTGACTATAAAAAAGTTAATCTACCCCCATAGCTTAACCATTTTTGAGACCAATGATTAATTCTATCCTTGATACAATCCAAAAGATTCCTCTAGATATCTATTTTTAGTTTTTTTAAATGCAAAGGGACCCCCAAGTAAACCACTGGGAGAGAAGTCCTTGTGAATCCCAAGATCTCTAAAAATCTATCCTGAAGCCTTTGATCAAGATTGAAAAAGACCACTTTGGATTTTTTATCATTTATGACTTGGTTTGTAGCCCTAAGGTAGAAATTAAGAGTATCTCTGATCATTATTGCTTCCCTGAAGCTGGCCACTCCCACCAATCTTGTGTCATTCACAAACTGTAGGTGAGTCAAAACTTCCTCACCCACCTTGATACCTGTTAGCAAACCTTGTTGTCTTCTCCTCAAGAAAAGTCTACCTAATCCTTCAGCCAATATGATAAAAATATAGGGAGAGCAAGGATATCCTTGATGAAGGCCTTGAGTGGCTCCAAATGGTTGTGAGGGAAGACCCTTGATTAACACTGAGTATGTCGGAGTAGAAACACAACTCATGACCCATTCTATCCAATCCTAAGAGAAACCAAAGGCTGCCATCATCTTTGACAAGAAGCCTTTGACATATCTAATTTTATGAACATTCCTCTATTACCAGATGTTTGCATTGAATGGATTGCCTCCTGAGCTAGAACCACACCATCCAAGATCTGCCTACCCTCTACAAAACCCCCTTGCTCTGAGGAGATAATGTTATGTAAAAGAGGTTTTAGCCGCTCAGCCATTACCTTTGTGATTATTTTATAAATAACATTGCATAAGGCAATAGGTCTATAATCTAAAATATGTACCCCCTCCCCCCTTTTGGAATTAAGGTAATGAAAGTATGATTTAATGCTTTAAGCATTCTTTTATTACCTCTGGACTCCTCTATAATAGCCATTACATCCTCCTCCAAGTTATCCCAAAAGGTCTAAAAAACTCAATTGGAAAGCCATATGGACCTGGAGTTTTTTGGGTGCTCATTCCAAAGACCACATTCTTCAGTTCCTCTCTATCAATGGGTTTAAGAAGGGTCTGATTTTCTTCTTCGGAGATAACAGAAGGTATGACAACAATAACGTCGTTTTGAGCCTCTTCATCTTGCACCATACTTTCCTTAAATAGGTTAGAAAAATAATCCATTGAATGGGAATGCATACCTGGAAGTGTATCAAAGGAGTGTTCATTCTCATCTTGAAGAGCTTCCATGTTGTTCATATGTCTCCTAGCACAGGCAATCCGATGGAAAAATTTGGTATTTCTATCACCTTCTAATAACCAAGTGGTTCTTGCTCTCTGTTTCCAGTAGGTCTCCTCTTGATTGTCAATGTCCTCAACCGCTTTACGCAAGGCATCATCCTCATCTTTGAGTTGGTCTGTAATTGTTCCTTCCCTAAAGTTTTTTTGAACCTCATCCCATCTGGCCACCAAAGGAGCTCTTTGGACGTGGAAGTTTGTCTTGTTAGCTCGCCTCCATTGTTTCAGTTGATCTTTGACATAATGAAGTTGTTTGTGGAATCTAAACATTGTTGTCCCATAAGCTTGGCGACCTTCTTCCCACCACTAGGAATTTTCTTTCGAAGTTCCTCTTTTTGTAACCAAAAATTTTCAAATTTAAATGGTTTGTGATGTTGCCCTGTCTTAATCCCTCCTTCCAACAAAATGGGAAAGTGATCTGAAATCGGACCCTCCAAAATCTAAAATTTTGTATTCCATTTTACAAATGCCTCCTCTAAAACCAAAAAACGGTCTAACTTTACCTTCTTGCTATGTGGCTCCCTCCTCTTATTAGTCCAAGTATAGTTGGTTCCAGGGCATTTAATATCCACCAAGTGTAAAGCCTGGACTTGGGCAATCATAAGTCGATCCCTTGGGTCCAAAATTGGGGTTCCCCCTTCCTAATATCTAGAGGATAATTTAGCATTAAAATCACCAGCAATAATCCAGTCTGAATATTCCCTTGAGACTCTCATGTTATGCACAACTTTCCATTGAATCCTCTGACCATCTAGGTTTTGAGCCCCATAAAAATTTGTGATTAAAACATGTTCAACTGTGACATTATTTCTAAAATGTGATGTGAGAACACCCCTCCAAGCTATATGTTCTATTGTAGTCCATTCAAGAGAGTTCTAAAGAGTAACTATCCCCCCTGAGGAACCTTGGGCATCCACTTCCATATGACCAGCACCCCTCCAAATTTTGTTAACTGTTTTACACATAAGATCTAACGACATTTTTGTCTCCTGGATAAGCAAAAAATCTGTTTTACATTTTTATAAGTCTTCGAACAACAGAGTGATGGGTTCTACTATTTAAGCCCCTAACATTCCATGATTGTATAATCATTGGTTACCTTGAGAGTAGTAAGAATCTATTGGCCTCACCGATCCTCCAGTGATCAATTTGTCTCCTTGAACTGCTAGCAATTCCATATTTTATTTTCTACCCACTCCTTGAGTGTTGCTATTTTTTGATTTCTTTTCCACCTGAGTTATCCCTAAAGTTGGCCTTTCTCTGTTCTTTTCTACTATTCCCATGCTGACATCCTTAATTACTGGCTACTCTTGTTTATGCACTATCAATGCCCCTACACTCTCTGACTGCGGTAACTCACTATGCTCAATTACCTGCTCTATGATGGGGGGAGATGAAAGAGGAGCTTGAACGTGGATGTTATTATTTTCACTATTCCCATCCACTCCTTCCATGAATTGATCTTCTTGGTCCATTAGTGTCTTAAATATCTCATACCTATTGGCGGGATTGAGTTGGGTTTGCTCTTTACCATCTTTTTTCTTTTGCCTTCTCCTTCTTCTGGGCTATTCAAAACCATCTCTCTGTGCTTTTTTACCCTGAGAAATATTGGTTGGTTCTTTTTTTATTGTTGACTTACCCTCCTTAGGAATATTTGACATTCCTAGAGGAGCCTCCATTTTTGTGTTCATATTATTTGGGCAAGATCGGGCCAAATGCCCATATTTGTGGCAAACTCTACATCTGAAGGGCAAAGCCTCATAATCCAGCTATTGAATCCAAGATAGTCCTACAAGTTCAAGTTCCACCTCTGCCTGTAGATGCTAGCTAAGATCCATTTCCACACATACTCTTGCATAAACAGCTATGTTTCCTTCTATTGTGTCTTTGGAGACACCCAAATGTCTTCCAAGGGAATTATCGATAATTTCCAAAACCTGCTCACTTCAAAACTCCATTGGAAGTGCATACAAACGGATCCAAACCAGGACAGCAGTGGGTTCAATTCGAGGATCAAATCCCACTCTCCAGGGTTGAACAAATAATCCTACTGGACCATGATTCCTCTTTTCTGATTTGAAAGACCTATTTCTATTGGCCAGTGAAGAAAAAATAACAATAAAATACCCATTGCTAATAAACCATAAAGAGTACTCACCAAGAGGCTCCTAGTTTTTCTAGACCCAGGAATGCAAAAAATTTAGGGTAGGGTGAATACCCATGAATTTATAGATCAAATCATGATTGGCTCTATATAAGACTGTTTCTTCAACCATCCTTGGCTCAATGACAATCTTTGGCCTTGATTTCGACTGTGGCAAGCATCCATTAAGTCGTTGCGATGTTGATCTATTTCCAGCAGTCGTAAAGAGCATTTTAAATGCAGTTCTTTCTGCTTCGTTAGTCTTGGATGGAGATTTATCTTTTAACAAATCTGCATAAGAGCTATTTCTCTCTAGAAGAGGATCTAGAGGTGTCCCCATTGGACCCTCCTAGGGCAGCAATCTTGTCGTCAAATCCACAGTAACCAGAAATCTCTTCGACAACCCAACTGATGCCCTAGTTTTTCCCTAGCTCCAGAAACCCTAGTTCATAATCGATCATATCATAGTTTCTTCATACTTTTTCACCTCCAAAATTCATTAAGCTTGTTAGTATTGCAATAGAGTAGAGTTGTATTCTAATCTTGAGATTAATGAGTATTATAGTTAGGAGTATGTTTTTCTTATCGGGAACTTAACATATTACCTTCATTTAAAATTATTTTTTAGGAAGGTGTTAGACTATGTAGATACCATCGAATGGTTGGTTAGAGACATTGTATTTACGTATGTGATGGTTGGAAACCTATTGCTTGTCAGTTGATCTTGAAGAGGAATTATGGTTTGGTGAGTATTGGCCAGATATGGTTGACTCGTGCTACAATGTTATACTATTAAAAATTGAGTTTGACTGGGTAGTGTTGCATATTTATCTTGAAAAGAAATGGTAAGCTTTTAGTCTTCTAGGAGCGTATTCTGGGTTGATCATTTGAGTCTTGGAAAGCATAGTTGTTTCAATTTGTAAGGAATATATTATGGACTGAATCGAGTGTTTGTGCCTTCAATATTATGGTTGACCTTGTTGAAGTGGGAGTAGGGATTTTTCCAGCTAGGTCAAATACCTTAAGCCAATTTTTTTGTGTCAAATGTGGACTCCAATATTACCAAATCGTATGAGTTATTTTTAGTGATTGTTAGAGTTGGTTTGGTTTATAACCTTTATTATTATTTAGAATTGCCATGAAGGGAACTTGAATGATATAGTTCTAAGTATGTTTGGATCGACTGTTATAGTAAAAAATTTACTAAATTATTATGGATTTATTTTACTTCTAGTAAATATTAGAATCAGGTTGTTTTATGACCTTTATTACTATTTGGAATTTTCGTAAATGGAACTGAGTGATATAGGTTCTAAGTTATTTTAGAATGATTGTTACAGTAAAACCTTTATTGAAATTATGAAGGTGTGAGTTAAATTTTAGAATTTATGTAGGACAAATCAAAGACTATGAAGACTGAGTCTTTCCTTGGAGCCAAGTGATATTTGTGTATTGTGGAAAACATCCAATGTACTATTGTAAATGAAGGTAGAAAGGATTTTATGTATGTGAAAAGTATATTATGAGGCTTAACTCCAAGCCAAGGTAAATATAAATTGATTGACCAATTCATTCTATATAAATTAGGGATTTATGAAATATCCCTATGAGGTTAAAGACAGATTGGAATGTATTGATATGATGTAAGAACGAACCATATTTGAAATAAATAAAGAGGAAATGATTTAGGCTAGTTTTTTACCACAAGGGGGTTTTCTAGGGTGAACAATATGTTATGTGATTTTATTGTGGGTTTCCTTTTATGTCTGAATTCCTATTGAAATTGCTAATAATGGTGTTATGTTTCTTCAAAAATAGAGTTAAACTATTTATGAAATGGTGGATATTGGTTCTTTCTACCATATGGTAATTATTGTACCTTGATGTATAGGAAAAATAATAGTGAATATGTAAATGGATCAATTAATATTGCTCAATTGTAGTTATTTCTCTAAAGGAATTCAATGTATGAATAATCTATAATGGTGCATGTTTTTCATGGATTGTGCATAAATTATTGGGAAGACACTTTATTAATCTTCTCTAGATTATGTGGTTAATTATCGATATTATTATCATAATGGATAGATGGTGTAAATAAATAATCTAGATAAAACACTTGAACATGTTATTCAAGAAGGAATTCCACTAAAGGTTACATAGAAGTAAACTAAGGATATGAGTTAATAAAGACTTACTCATGTTAATCAGAGTAGCCATTAGAGGTAGTTGAGGAAAGTATCCATTCTTACCTCTCTAGGAAAATTGAGTAATAGGGAGGAGGCTTGAGGGATGTCTAGCTCAAACGAATATGAGATGGATAGGCATTTCTCACATGCATATACCACCCGCATAGAGGGACTTATGTGGAGTGGAAATCTTGGTGTGCTCCTTTCAAAAAAATGAAGGGATGGTCAATGTAAGCTCATTGGATCCATGAGAAGGATAACTTGACCCATTAGGTAAGACACCTAGTGCTCTTGCATAGTTAGAATTACGTAAGATGTAAGGATGGGTGTGCCTCATAGAATGTCTGAATAAACAAACATGGTAGTAATAATTGGGGTTGTCCATGAACCTAATTCTAGAACCTTTTGGAAATACCTTTTAGAAAATAATAATAATATGGATGGTAAAATTTAGGTTCTAACATTTGGTATCAAAGCAAGTTCGTAGGGATGCAAGTTCCCTTGCATAATATTAGATAGAGTACAATAGGATGTGTACTATGTAGCATATAGTTGTATAAAAAAATATAGTGTACTCATTAATCATAGATCTTGACTATCTAGCTGGAATAACCAAGAATATAGTTTCTAGGAGAAGCAATTCAAGGATGAAATTGTGAACTGATCTCTTCTATCTCTCCTGTGTGTGGCCAGGGACGATGTTGGCCAAGAGAAGGAGAGGGAGTGTTACCCCAATGACTAGGAAACATGGCAAAATTATGTAGAGGTTGAGACCTCGAATATAGGTGCAAATACCCCTAATAATGATAGGGAGGATCTCATTGCAATAGTGGTCCTACTAAGGGAAAAAATGGAATCACAAAAATAACTATTGGAATATTTAATGAATCGAGATTCACCAGCTAGGAATTCTAGGATGGTATGAGAGAATGAACCCATTATAGAGGTATAATAGGCCAGGGTGCAACTAGAGGCCAAGTTGGGCAGAGATACGAAACATCTAAAATCTTGCAAGTTTAATGGAGAGGAATATGGAGAAAAAGTCGGGGCTTGGCTAAAAGAGAAAGAAACCTACTGTATTAAGAAGAACTATTCCACTAGTACTTGTACATCCTATGCTACTTTGCATTTGCAAGGGGTTGGTTTGGATTGGTGGAAAACATATAGTGGGGAACTAGGGATTGAGGTTGCAATTGATTTGAAATGGAAAAACTTTGTGAAAACTTTAAAATAAAGATGCCTCACCGAACATTTCTACACTAAGAAATTTGAAGAGTTCACCAAACTTAGACAAGGGATTAGAACTATGGAGGTATACTATCAAAAATTCATTAAGCTTATGAAGTACGTGCATGCGTATAATAAGAAAATAAATATACATAAGTTTATTTGAGGAGCGTATCCCAATATAGGGTATGAAGAGAATATACGGGAACCTAGTACTCTTTAGAAGGCCTATGATCTAGCCAGGAAAGCCAAAACTTATCTCAAGCTCTACTTTGATTATTAAGGGGCATCTAAACAAGACAAAGAGGCTCTAAGAAAAAGAATTAGTCCAGGGTTTATAAAATGGGAAAGTGAACAAGAAAACAAGATTCCCCCTAGACAAGAAATAAGGAATGATAAAGAAGCAAGGAAAGTTTAGGAAGAGGTTCAAGGGGAATAATCGTAACCCTAAAAATTCTAACAATGGTGATAATTGATCATTAGAACAGGTTCAAGCCAATCCTTCACATGCAATGAAAACAGAATATGGACAGAAGCAGAAAATACATCCAGGATCTAAAGCAGGATGTTGTGAATGTGGCAGTTTGCATTATGTCAACAAATATCCACTTAATGTTGGAACTAGTTCAAAGGGAAATGAACTTGCTTATAAAAAACCTACACATAATATTTATGCAGCAATCGAGAGTCAGAATTTGAAAGGACAAGCCACACCACTACTGATAAAAGGTAAGATCTTTGGTAGAAATGTTAGAATTTATATTGATAGTGGTGTCATAGATAGTTTTGTTTCCACTAGCTTAATTAAAGATACACTAGAAAGGCCAGGAATCTTGGCACATGGGTGGAAGGTCGAGTATAGCTTAGGATAGACCTATTTTGTATATTAGTGTTACCCTATGACTAAAATTATCATACCTAGCGGTACTATTATAGGATGCCTCTATGTAGCATTTCTACATGCTTTTGATGTGGTGCTAGGAATGGGTTGGTTGCAAATGCATAATGTAGTAATCAACTTCCAAGATATATGGATAGAGTACTCGAAATAGTGTGGGAAAGTATAGAGGGTGTATAGCCTACAAGGGACTTTTCAACCCTAAATCCTCTATGCAATGCAACTTAAGAAGGCAATGAAGAGAGGAGGAACAATTTATGTAGTGAATTTGAATGAGATAGGACATGAAAAGAAGGAATAGGTGTTTGAGGGACCCAAATATTTAGGAGTTCAGATATGTATTTCCAAAGGATTTACCTAGATTACCCCCTAAGCATGAATTTTATTTCATAATTGAACTTCAGCCTGGAATAGAACCTATTCATAGTTCTCTTTATAGAATGAATCTAATTGAGATGCGGGAATTGAAAGTGTAGTTACAAGGATTTTTGGAGAAGGGATTTATTAGACCAAGTGTGTCATCATGGGATGCATCAATGTTGTTTGTCAAGAAAAAGAATGGTTCCTTGCGACTATGTATAGACTATAGGATGTTAAATAATGCAACCATTAAAAATTTATATCCTCTACTTAGAATCGAATACCTCTTCGATCAGCTTAAATATGCCACTATATTTTCAAAGATTGATCTAAATTTGGGATACCACCAGTTGAGTATTCGAGAAGAGGATACCCATAAGACAGCCTTCAAAACTCATTATGGATATTATGAGTTTATTGTCTTGCCTTTTGGTCTATCGAATGATCCAACAACATTTATGAATTTGATGAACAATATCTTTAGGAAATTTTTGGACCGATTTATCCTTGTATTCTTGGATGATATTTTGATATATTCCTAGAATAAGATTGAGCATGAAAGACACTTGGAGACCATGTTGGAGTTACTAAGAAAGTATCAATTGTACGAGAGTTTTTGGAATATGAATTCTATGTATCAAAAGTGTAATATTTGGGGCACATTGTATCAGTAGAAGGGATAGCAATGGATCCTTAGAAAATAGAGGCCATACTAAATTGGCCACCACCAATAAATGTGATGGAAGTTTGAAGTTTCATGGGTTTGACTAGATACTACAAGTGTTATGTGAAGGACTACGCTAAAATAATGACTCTAATGACTATTCTCTAGAGGAAAGGAAAATAGTTTAAATGAATGGATAAATGTTAAGTAAATTTTGATCTACTAAAGCAGAAACTCGCTACATCCCCCATACTAAAGATACCAGATCCTCAGGGTAGTTTTTTTGTGTGTATAGATTCATCATTGGAAGGTTTTGGAGGGGTGCTCTCATAATATGAGGCAGTAATAGCTTACGAATCTAGGAAACTAAAAAAACATGAGTTCAATTATGCCACTCATGATCTGGAGTTGGCAAAAGTGGTTTTTTCTCTCAAAATTTGGTGACACTATTTGATAGGAAGTGTAGGCAACAAATCCACCTCCCAGAAGAAGAAGAAATGATCCTTGGATTTGCACAATTTTATTTGGTTTTACTCATTTTTGATTAAATTGTACAAGTGTCAAAATGTACAAGCATGAGTAAAACATACAAGGTTGCAAATGTACGATGTGAAATGTTAATGAAATTAGGTGAAATGTACATTTGAGGTTAATTTGATAATAATCAAATTAGAAATTAGTACGACATTGTAATGAAGTGTTTTTGGTTTAATTTGGGATGGCAGTTGTAAGTAATGAGATGTCTTAGAAACCACTTTGGAATAGTCTGGGCATGCATTATATAGCCCCCCATTCATTTTTTTGGTTGTTCATTCATGCTCATTCATAGTTGAAGTTGTTCATTGATAAGTTGATTCATTCATGAAAGTATTGATTGTTCTTGGTAGAATTGTATATTGTTCATTGTTGAGATTGTGATGGAGGATATATGTATATGAATACTCATACTATGAATATTATATAAATTCTCCTTATTTCCTGGTCCTTGTGAATTCCACTATACATTTTGGTTGTTGCAGGTTGTGTAGTTAATGTTGGATGCATAACTTGTCATGTTAATGGATGGAATTGCATTATGAATGATTCTGATCATCCTACAGACTTGGTGTGAAGATAGAAATTAATTACATGATGAATTATGGTCATACAAAGATGTTTCTAGGCAGTTGTACAATTTTTGAAATTGTCCATGATGATTGTAATTCATTGCTAGTGAATTAAGGTTTGCATGTTAGGAAGAATTGGAGGAATTATCATATATAAACATCCTAAAACTTGTCTTGGAAGGAATGGTTGTGCAGGCTGATAGATCTGAATATTATTTGTAGGAAGGTTTTAAACAAATCATACAAGTGTTGTACCAAATCGTACAAATTGTTCGTTTACCAAATTTGCAATAAAGCTGCAACCCAAAACCTGCCAAATAAGGAAATATTGCTAGTTTGGAGAAATTGATTACAAAAATAATCAATTTAACTTACAAAACCTGTTCCAGTGGATTGGTTGAGTACCAAAACATACAAGGTACAATTTTGTATGATTTTTATCATACAACTATACGATTTGGTGATCGTACAAGTTGTTTGAGTGAATTGACATAGTGTATGGTAGAGACCGTACAAGCTGTACAATTTGTGCAAGTTGCATTTTGAGACCTTAGTAATAATTTCCAGAGCTTCCAAATCACCTCCCCTTCAGTAATACTATACCCTAGATCTACATTTGGCACCATTGCCTTATAAAAATTTGGCATTTTTGTTAAAATATGTCAAAATTGTTGTAGTCAAGAAGATTTTACAAAGTGATAAATTGTGAATACACAAATTGGAGGTGAATGATAAACACAAGTTTGCAAAGGCATAGGATATGGGATAAAGGAGAGGATATCCTAGTTAGTAGGAGCATAAGAATTACTCAAAGAAGAAACATGAACCGTGTTGAACATAATACACATGAACCGATAATAGAGCAAGTATGGACATCTAACAAAGCATACATTGAGAGGTTGGATACTTTGCTTATTGATACAGAAAGAGAGGAGCAATAAGAACCTAGAGTTGAGGAGAACATTGATGTAAGTAAAGATGTTAACAAGGAAACTATGCAAGATCAAGATGAGTGGATGGTAACACCAGAGAAACTGGTAGATAGGTTGCAAAGGAGTGTAGTGGACAGGAGTCAGGCACTAAAGCAATATCATACAAGGTCTCAAGAGGAAGGACCAAGGACACAACCTTCACACCAATGAATGAGGTCACATAGTGAAGATGCATAGGATATTGGTAGATAATTGTTTGGAGAATACAAGATTCCTCAAGTAATTGGTTTCGATGAGGACCATAAAAGTGAGTCACTTATAAGGTGGAATCAGTCAAGGATTCTAGGTGATACTTTGTCAAGTGAAGAAGAAGAACCACCAATAATGGACCACATAGGCAATCAAGCAAGAAATCAAAGATACCCACCTTTTTTGGGGAAAGGAAAGTAAGACCCGAAAAGACATATCATGACATATATAACCATTTGGAGAGCAAATGGTGTAGACCAACCAGATGAATGGTTGCATTTTTTTCCTACCACATTACAAGGTCTTGCCATAGATTGGTACTTGAAAAGGCATAATACACCAAATTTCCAATATTGGAATAAAATGATGGATGCATTCATTGAGGAATTTTACACTTTGAAGTACAATGGAGATATCGTAACTGAACTTTGTGCCACTAAGAAAAAAGCTGATGAAGATGTGAAGTCATACAATCATCAATTGAAGCAGTTGGTGGATAAGATGCAAATGTTGCTAGCCGATGTGTTCGTAAAAATATGGTTTGTAGATGGATTGTTACCCAAATATAAGAAAAATATGAAGGCAGTTCCATATTCCACATATGAAAAAGCCTTGGAAAATGCAAAACAAATTCAAAGTAAGGTTAAACAAACAACCGTTAGGATGATAACACATGTGATATGCAATGATTCAATTAGTGAGGAATACGATACAGTTCAACATATGGTATAGTCATTTCAGGAGGAATTTGATAAATTAATTAAAGAGGTGAAAGGTAAAGTCAAGCAAGATTGAAAGGACATTTGATGTATAGATTGCAAGTCTAAAGGTCACACGAATGTGACTTGTTCTCGTAATTATTATTGCCACATTTACAATGTACTTGGACATGAATTGATACAGTATCTATTTAGTGCAAAGGTGCACCCACAAGTTCTCTCAATCCAAGAACAAGAACAGAAACCAAAACCTCAAGGGAGTGGCCAGCAAGCCACCAGTGGTGGTTATAGAATAGCCATAGAGGGGGAAGACAATATCAAGGTAATCAACAAGGAGAACAGAGTCACTTGCAGTATGATTCATATGTAATACTAATCATACAGTGTCACAATTGCTAGGAGTGGAGGCATTTTACAAAGAATTGTCCTTCACCCTAAAAATAAGATACACAGTAGATGAATGCTACACATATGTGTAGATGGTGTGGTCCAAGAAACCACAAATAAGTGAATTGTCCAAAGCAAGCAAGTTATAGTAACACATAGAAAGTGAACTTTTGGAAATAGAGGTACCTCCAGTTAGCGAGGAGACCAAAGACATACTAGTTGTGACCAGGAATCAGGCTAGGAAGGACAAGTATCCTGAACTTGCCAAATAAAAGAAACAACAGTAAGTAGCGAAGAGGGTACTTGAGGAAGAAGAAAAGAAGATAAAAGAACTGAGACTAGTGGGAGAAAAAGAGTTAAAAAAAATCATCAAAAGACAAAGTAGTTATGCAAAATTTGGCAGCACAAGTTTTGAATACAACTATCAAAAGTAAGATGGCAATTTTGTTGGAAGTCATCCCATCATTGCATAAAGCGATGGCGAAAGACATAAAGCCTCATAAGGTGATGGAGGTTAAAGTCAGCCAATCAAGGAAGAGGAAAAAAATAATTACTTTATGGACCCTACCATATTAGTGATTGATATTGGGAAGAAACCCACATTAGTCCATATGGAGATCTTGGAACACAAGCTAACACAAGTCATTGTGGATGGAGGATATAGTGTTAATGTGTTACCCAAAAATACTTGGAGATAAAATGGTGCTCCATAATTATGGGTACCTAGATTTTGCTTATTTGGTGTATACCAATATGGAATAAAGATAAAAGGTGTCTTGACCACACAATAAGTTAGAATAGCTAGCCAAGAAGTTATCTTGGATTTCATTGTGATTACCATGCAAAAGCCAGCATAAGATGCTTTACTAGGGAGAGGATGGCTAAAAATTGCCAAAGTCAACCACAATTGGGAAAAATATCATATCACCTTCAAGAAGGTATAGCACAAATATATGATCAATTTGAATAACTAGAGTATCAGTGAGGATGTGGCCACAACTGATGAGTCAGGTAATTCTTCTAGTGAAGAGGGGTTTGAGCCTAATGAAGAAGGGATGTTGTACCTAGATGACTATAGTGAAGATGAATCTCGGTCTGATATCAGACTTCTCCATTAGAAAATGGAGGAGTCCGAGGTTCTTTAGCCTACCTACCTCTGTATTAATACATAGGATACCATGGAGAAACAAGACGAGATGAAGGTTAGCTCAAAACCAAATAAAGAAGAGAAATGGATATTCCCTAAAAGCTTTGCAAAATATACAGTGGGAGATGCTGAAATTTATGCAAGACCAACGCATCCTATGAATGTGGAAAAGGTAGTGATAGAGCCTTTTAAGTATGAAGGACCTCGGATAGTGGATGTAAATCTAGGAACAGAGGAAGAGCCTAGGATGATCCACTATGGCGATGACTGGAACCTAGTATTGAAAGTAGTAGCTTTCAAGATATTCTTAGAATATAAGGATGTCTTTGCATGGATGTATAAGGACCTGAAGGGGGTACCACCAGATTTATGTGTCCACAAGACCACGCTAATTTTTTGAGCAAGGTGCAGCAATAGTATTTTCATTGTTGTCAACACAGTCAAATAGATCTATTGATGTAGTGGGCAGGAAGTTCAAAAGCCTTTCAGATGCAGAAGACAGAAGTTCAAAGGTTACTCAGAGTATGTACAATGTTTTTTCAAGAAGACCAAAGTGGCCCATATGCTAAAAATCAAAAGAAAATCACAAGGAAGAAAACTATCGTGATATCGCGACATGTTGAGCAAGAAAGAAAAACTATCACGATATCATGACATGTTGAGAAGAAAGCAAAACTATCATGATTTTGTGACATGTTTGGAGAGAAAGCGCAAGCAAGCAAAACTATCGTGATTTCGTGACATGTTCGGAGAAAAAGCACAAGCAAGCAAAACTGTCACGATTTCGTGACATGTTCGGAGAGAAAGCGCAAGCAAGCAAAACTGTCACGATTTCACATGTTTGGAGACAAAGCGCAAGCAGGAAAAACTATCATGATTTCATGACACGTTCGGAGAGAAAGCACAAGCAAGCAAAACTATCACGATTTCATGACATGTTGGAAGAGAGAAATGCAAGTAGAAAAAGTGTCGCAATTTCACAACATATTGCAAGAGAGATAGTACGAAAGAAAAAGTGTCACGATTTCGTGACATGTTGGAAGAGAAAAAGACAAGTAGAAAAAGTGTCACGATTTCGCAACATATTGCAAGAGAGATAGTATGGAAGAAAAAGTGTCACGATTTCATGACATGTTGGAAGAGAAAAAGACAAGTAGAAAAAGTGTCATGATTTCGCGACATATTGCAAGAGAGATAGTACGGAAGAAAAAGTGTCACGATTTCATGACATGTGGGAAGGAAAAAAGACAAGTAGAAAAAGTGTCGCGATTTCACGAAATATTGCGAGAGATAGTACGGAAGAAAAAGTGTCACGATTTCGTGACATATTGCAGGAGAGAGAGTTCGAAAGAAAAAAGTGTCATGATTTCGTGACATATTGCAAAGAGATTGTACAGAAGAAAAAGTGTCACGATTTCATGACATATTGTAGGAGAGAGAGTTCGAAAGAGAGTATCGCAATATCGTGACATGTCGCATTTTTGCGACCCGAAGGCAAGAGAAAGAGCAAAGGAGAGAAAGTGTCGTGATATCACGACATGTCGGGTTTTCACGACCCGAAGGCAAGAGAAAGAGCAAAGGAGAAAAAGTGTCGTGATATCGCGACACGTCGGGTTTTCGTGACCCGAAGGCAAGAGAAAGAGCAAATGAGAAAACATTTTGTGATATCATGACACGTCGGGTTTTCGCAACCCAAAGGCAAGAGAAAGAGCAAAGGAGAAAAAGTGTCACGATATCGCGACATGTCACATTTTCGCGATTCAATGAGGAGAGAGACAGTAAGAAGGCAGAAGTGTTGTGATTTCATGACAAAAGTAAAGAGGAAGAGTACGGAGGCAAAAGTGTCATGATTTTGTGACATGCTGTGTTTTCACGGGTACAAGCCAAGAAAAGAGGCAAGGAGGCAAAAGTGTCACGATTTCGTGACATGCTATGTTTTCACGGGTACAAGCCAAGAAAAGAGGCAAGGAGGCAAAAGTGTCACGATATTGCGACATGTGTTTTTGTAGGTACAAGCCAAGAAAAGAAGCACAACGATGAAAGTGTCGCGATATCGCGACATGTTGAGTTTTTGCGGGTACAAGCCAAGAAGAGAAGCAAGGAGGCGAAAGTGTCACGATATCATGACATGTATTTTTGCGGTCCAAAGCAAGGAGAAAGAGAGAGAGAACAAAAGTGTCACGATATCACGACATGTATTTTCGGGGACCAAAGCAAGGAGAAAGAGAGAGTAAGCAAAAGTGTCACAATATCGAGACATGTTGCTTTTTCACGGTTGAGTTGAAGCCGACAAAGACCTATGACAGCCGACTAATATTAGGGTTTGCAGCCAACTAAGATTAAGGTTTGTAGTCGACTAAGATCAAGGTTTACAGCCAACTAAGATTAGGGTTTTGATCATGAAAATGTTGTTATAAAATGAGGGTTGTTTGGAGATTTGAGAAGTTAATGAATGTGTCATCGAATATGTGTCGAAGCATGAAATGTGGTTGTAAGAGCATAGAAAGCATAGAAGCGGCAAGATGATGGCGAAGTGCACAAAGTGAGCAAAGAAGTCATGTCGAATTGTCCTAAGTATGACTGTGATTGCATAGAGAAAGTAGAAGGAGCAGAGTGCGCAAAAGGGAGAAGATGATCGTGAAGCTATATTACAGCGAAGCAGAGTGTGCGAAGTTTTTGCGTAGAAAGAGTGAAGTGCACAGAGAACACAAATGTGGAGAAGACCAGTTAGGGTCATGGAAAAGCAAAAGTATTTTATCATCAAACTTATAGATTCAAAATTGAAGTCCAGGTTGCAGCTTGGCATAAGGGGTTGGTGCTCCTTCCAATAGGTGCTGGTAAATCAGGGGTTGGTGCTCCTTTCTATTGGTATAGATAAATCAGGGGTTGGTGCTCCTTCCAGTGGATGTTGGTAAACTGTTTGTAAAGTTGGTGCTTTACAAAGGCTAGATTTGGATGGTAGTCCAAGCAGTCATTCTTGAGGAGTAACCAAATTGGTGAACCTCATTAAAATCTTGTGTTGTGTGATATGTTCTTTTGTGATGCTTGCTTTATCTGGTTTTAAGGTTTCATTGTTTCAGTTTTAAGAGCTGTAAATTCAAGTTAAAATAACTACACTGATTCACCCCCCCTCTTAGTGCCATTGTAAGACTAACAATTGGTATCAAAGCCAAGTTCCCTTCTAAGGCTAAATCAGTCAGGGTTGATCTTGGATTAGTATGCAATGGGTAAGAAGAATAGATCCTCCTCCAAAAGGGTATCTCAATCAGTCTCAGTTCCTATGGAAGAGAAAATTGAACCAGAAAAGCTTGAAGACTTCTCATCAAACAAAGCACCTTTGTTTTACGAAACAAATTACGCGGTCTGGAGAATCAGGATGCAAACATATCTTTGTGCTTTGGGATACGACATATGGGATTCAATAGACAGTGAATACACAATACCCATCACTCCTTCAACCGATGCTACCGATAAGAATCTGTTTGAGAATGACTCAAAAGCAAAGATGCTATCAGGTGTGGATTAGTAGAAAGTGAACTGGTAAAGATCATAAGTTGTAAAATGGCAAAAGAAATATGGGACAAAATGAGGAGTATTCATGAAGGAGATGATGAGATCAAGGAGGCCAAGTTGCAAACACATCAAGCTCAGTTCGAATCTTTGAAGTTGAATAACGATAAGAACATAGAGGCATATATGGTGAGAGTTAATGAAGTCCTAGAGGATGATTTTGAAAAGGAAAAAGGTGGAGGTCTTTTCTTATCACTCGAAGAAGAAACAAAAAAATAACAGGAATGTGATGAAGAAGAAATTGATGGAGAAATAAATTTGAAAGAGGAATTAATTGCAACTCTGGATGAATTGAAGATAGAAAAAAAAAGGAATAAGGAAATCTCAAGAAATCTTGAGGATGCAAATGAAATAATAACCAGTTTAAAAGTACAGGTAGAAGAATTCAAAAGGATTGAAGAAACTCTTAGGTCACAGTTCAATGAGAAAGAGATTGGTTGTTGCAAACAAGAGGAAGAGATTGTTTTATTGAAGAAACAACTAGAAGAGGCCAATACAAATCTCAAATTCGAGAAAAGCATAGAGTTGCTAGATAAAATGATAAGCCAACAAAGAAGCTCCACGGATAGGTGTGGTCTTGGATATGAAGCTGAACAACCTTCATCTTCCAACTCTACAGAGAAGAAGAAGTTCATTGTTGAAGGATCAAAGCAAGAAAAGCTTGAAGATGAATCTTCAAAAGGAAGAAAATATTAAAGGAGATCTATAGCAAAGCAACCACAACAAAAGAGATTCTATCACTCTCACTCTATTCATAATAATACTTTTAATGGCTATTGTTAGATGTAACCAGTATGGTCACAAGGCAATTTATTGTGGATTGAATAATAAATCAAAGAGTTATGCTGGTAGAAATACTTCTACATTTTTGAGTGAAAAATATGTACAATGTTTTTAATGTAATGGTCATGGGCACATAGCAAGGTTTTGTCCATGCATTTTTGTATCTAATCTAAGGCAAAATAGTAGATTTCATCAGATGCAAAGAATGCAACACAGACAAGGAATAAATCAGGTACATAAAAAGGAAAATAATCATTCATCAAGGATGCACAAGAGACAACCACACAAGAGAAATGTTCGAGTTCACGAAAAGGTGCAAAACAGGGATGCAATCGAAAAATCCAAGCCCGAGTTCAAGAAAGTTTGGAGAAAGATAGAAGAAAGGAAATCATGTCTCCTTGGACTAAAGGAGACTACTCCAATATTGCACTAAGCAACTCCAAGTAGCACATCCTCAAGGTGAGCAATCTTGAAGTTTCATTTTAATGCTCCTATGTATTTTTTGATTACCTGAGGATGAAAGGCAAGTAGTCAAGGAAGTTGTTGTATAGTTGTCAAAGTGTGTTTTTAGTTCATGTAGTTTGTGGAAGTGTCATGAAGGGTGGTGATTAAATTGAGAGTTGTCATTATTGGCAGTATTGCTATATGTCATTGTTGTACTGGTGATGGTTCTTACTGCCACTGTCTAAATTTAAGGATTATAACAGTTCAGATAATTTGGTTAGTGAAAGAATGTTGCCCTAGCCACATATATGAGTTTCGATAAAAGTAGTATGTATTTGAACTACGCATTGACGTGAATATTGTTAGATCTATTATGATGTTGTGGTGAAAAATAGTGAATTTTGATCATTGATTCATGTTTAGCTCATCAATATGAGCAACTTTGTTTTGTGAATCATACCTATCCGAGGTCCAAAAGTATGAGTTTGAGTAAGGTGCACTATAGTTGGTTGTGAAGTGTTTAACAAAATATTGTCTCCTGATTCGAACAGTTGAAAGTAAGGTGTGACCAGCGGTGACTGTAGTAAACATAGACCAAGTTGAAAATATAAAAAGGGATTTGGTTGTGTTGTGGTACAGTTTTTGAAGCTTGCACAGAGTTGGCAGTAAAATTGCAGTGTTGGTACAGTTTTGGACAAAAGTTGGTACAACTGTGAGTCACTTGTCAATTTTGTTGACAGATGTGAAATCAACGTTTTTGAATGGGAAGCTTGAAGAAGAGGTTTATATTGAGCAGCCAAAAGGTTTTAGCTTGGTGATGATTCCAACTTTGTTTGTAAGTTGAAGATATATGGCTTGAAACAGGCACCCCGAGCATGTTATGCAAGGCTAGACAAACTATCTCACTCAACAAAGGTTTAAGAAAGGGTGCAAGTTGAGCAAGAATGACAAATCTCCACCTATTGATCAAATCATGTACAAATCTATGATTGGAAGCTTACTGTACCTACATGACTATCAGACCAGATATTTTGCAAGCAGTATGCATGACAGCACGATTTCAGGTTAATCCCAAGGAGACTCATGTGACAACATTATGGTGGTTGATTTTTGAAATATCATTGAAGGGAAAATGATTGTTTGTGGTTTTCTTTTTTGAAAGTGGTTGGTTGAATGCATCAAAGTTTTCTGAATTGAGAGTTGTGTTTAAACCTTATGTTATAAGCATAGTGGTTTAAGCCCATTGGTTGTGAAAGAACTTGAGTTAGAAAAGAACATGAGTATCATTGTTATGTGATATTTGTGGTTGAGCATTGTTGGAATTATTTGAGTTGGTTGATACATACTTGGACTAGGGTTGTGTGAGAGATGATTGGTTGAGTTGATTTGATTGAGCCTAGTCAAGTTATGTGTGAAGTGATTTTTAAAGTTCTATGAAGTGGATTTGATTTGAGATCGCCATTCATTGTTGAGTTCATTTTGAGTACTACTTGAGCATGATTGATTGAGCCTTTGAGAAGGCTTTTGAGAAATATTTGAGGAAAATGTTGGGATAGATTTCTAGAGAAGATTTGGGCAAGTTCTTGGTGAGGTTGCTAGAGAATATTCAGACAAGTTCTTAGTGAGCTTGGTGGAGCAAATTTGGACAGGTTTTGTATGAGCTTGTTATTCAGCATTGGACAAGTTCTATGTGAGCTTGTTAAGCAGTCTGTGTGATCCTATTGAGCAGGTTCTTAGTGAGCCTGTTGACTAATCTTGGGAGGTAACAGAGTATAGAGGACAGAGTCTCAATGGATAGAAATCTAGCAGCCAACACAGTTGAAGATAGATCTGAGTGAGGATTCTTCAAGTGAAGAAGAGGTCCACCAATCAGTGTAGCAGAGAGATAGAGTCTTCTATAATATCATAAGGGTACTATGGAGTATGGGTTATGGTATCCAAAGTATGCAAATTGGGCAGGATGTGTAGATGACAGAAATAGTACCAGTGGAGGTGTATTCTATCTTGGAGATAGATTGGTCGCGTAGAAAAGTAAGAAACAAGATTCAGTTTCCTTATCCACATCAGAGGTAGAATATATTGCAGTGACAGCATGTTGTACGTAGGAGAAAGTTGTAGAAAGTAAGGTTAAGTTGGATTTTTATTCCAACAATAGTCTGTGGAGTGGTCATGTTTCCCAAGAATTGACTAGCTACAGGGATCACATTCTCAGGGGGAGCATTTCAGTATTTGATTATCTGTTTGCTCATGTTCATGATCTTAGCTAAATGCAATAGAGTGTGCCTAATAATGTTGTGCATGGACTCAGGGGGAGTCTGCAGCAGCCCTTTGGTATTATTGTCAAAGGGGGAGAAGAGTTACAGGAAATTGCACATGTGTTGCCAACAATTCCAAAGGGGGAGATTGTTGAGCAAGGTGCAGGCAACGAGATTGTCATTGTTGTCAAAACAGTCAGATAGATATGTTGATGCAGTGGGCAGGAAGTTCAAAAGCCTTTTAGATGTAGAAGACAGAAGTTCAAAGGTTACTCAGAGTATGTATGGTGTTTTTTCAAGAAGACCAAAGTGGCCCATATGCTAAAAATCAAAAGAAAATCACAAGGAAGAAAACTGTCACAATTTCATGACATGTTGGAAGGAAAAAAGACAAGTAGAAAAAATGTCACGATTTCATGACATATTGCAAGAGAGATAGTATAGAAGAAAAAGTGTCACGATTTCACGACATATTGCAGGAGAGAGAGTCCAAAATAAAAAGTGTCATGATTTCGTGACATATTACAAGAGAGATTATATGGAAGAAAAAGTGTCACGATTTCACGACATATTGTAGGAGAGAGAGTTCGAAAGAGAAAGTGTCGTGATATCGTGACATGTCACGTTTTCACAACCCGAAGGCAAGAGAAAGAGCAAAGGAGAGAAAGTGTCGCGATATCACGACATGTTGGGTTTTCATGACTTGAAGGCAAAAGAAAGAGCAAAGGAGAAAAAGTGTCGCAATATCGTGACATGTCGGGTTTTCGTGACCCGAAGGCAAGAGAAAGAGCAAAGGAGAAAAAGTGTCATGATATCGCGACACGTCGGGTTTTCACGACCCGAAGGCAAGAGAAAGAGCAAAGGAGAAAAAGTGTCACGATATCGTGACATGTCGCATTTTTGTGACTCAATGAGGAGAGAAAGCAAGAAGATAGAAGTGTCACAATTTCGTGACAAAAGTAAAGAGGAAGAGTACGGAGGTGAAAGTGTCATGATTTCATGACATGCTATGTTTTCATGGGTACAAGCCAAGAAAAGAGGCAAGGAGGCGAAAGTGTCACGATTTCGTGACATGCTACATTTTCACGGGTACAAGCCAAGAAAAGAGGCAAGGAGGCAAAAGTGTCACGATATCACGACATGTGTTTTCATGGGTACAAGCCAAGAAAAGAAGCACGATGACAAAAGTGTCGCGATATCGCGACATGCTGAGTTTTCATGGGTACAAGCCAAGAAGAGAAGCAAGGAGGTGGAAGTGTCGTGATATCGTGACATGTTGTATTTTTGCGGTCCAAAGCAAGGAGAAAGAGAGAGAGAACAAAAGTGTCGTGATATCATGACATGTTGTATTTTTGGGGACCAAAGCAAGGAGAAAGAGAGAGTAAGCAAAAGTGTCGCGATATCGTGACATGTTGCTTTTTTGCGGTTGAGTTGAAGCCGATGAAGACCTATGACAATCGACTAAGATTAGGGTTTGCAATCAACTAAGATTAGGTTTTGCAACCGACTAATATTAGGGTTTGCAACCGACTAAGATTAGGGTTTTGATCATAAAAATTTTGTTATAAAAGGAGGGTTGTTTGGAGATTTGAGGGGTTAATGAATGTGTCGTCGAATATGTGTCAAAGCGTGAAATGTGGCTGTAAGAGCACAGAAAGTGCAGAAGTGGCAAGATGATGGCGAAGTGCGCAAAGTGAGCAAAGAAGTCATGTCGAATTGTCCTAAGTATGACTGTGATTGCATAGACAAAGCAGAAGGAGCAAAGTGCACAAAAGGGAGAAGACGATCGTGAAGCTGGATTACAGCGAAGCAGAGTGTGCAAAGTGTTTGCATAGAAAGAGCGGAGTGCACAGAGAACGCAAAGGTGGAGAAGACCAGTTAGGATCATGCAAAAGCAAAGGTATTTTATCATCAAACTTATAGATTCAAAATTAAAGTCCAGGTTGCAGCTTGGCATCAAGGGTTGGTGCTCCTTCCAGTAGGTGCTAGTAAATTAGGGGTTGGTGCTCCTTTATGTTGGTACAGATAAATCAGGGGTTGGTGCTCCTTCCAGTGGATGCTGGTAAACTGTTTGTAAAGTTGGTGCTTTGCAAAGGCTAGATTTGGATGGTAGTCCAAGCAGTCATTCTTGAGGAGTAGCCAAATTGGTGAACCTTGTTAAAATATTGTGTTGTGTGATATGTTCTTTTGTGATTCTTACTTTATCTGGTTTTAAGGTTTCATTGTTTCAGTTTTAAGAGCTATAAATTCAAGTTAAAATAACTACACTAATTCACCCCCCCCTCTTAGTGCCATTGTAAGACTAACAATTCCTAGGGCACAACCAGTGAGAAGAAGGCTATATAGGATGAACCATAATTATGTCACATTGGTAAATGCAGAGATTGAAAAGATGTTAGAGGTAGGCATCATTCTTAGAGTCACTACTAGTGACTAGGTTTCACCTATTGTGGTCACTCCAAAGAAGTAAGAGTATAATATCTAAATATGCATATAATTGAGTCTAAATGTAGTGACGATCAAATATCCCTTCCCTATTCCATTCATAGACTCAATTCTAGAACAGGTCGTAGGACATGAAATTTATTCATTCCTAGATGGGTTCTCTGGATACAATCAAATAAGTATCACCAAGGAGGATAAGTTGAAGATCACATTTATTGTGGAGAATGACATCTATATATATAATTGAATGCCATTTGGGCTATGTAACGCCTCAACCACATTTCAATGCATTATTCTGTATATCTTTGATCAATTAGCCACATAAAATTTTAAGGTATTTCTGGATGATTGGTCCATTTATGGTAATATAAAGGATCATTTACCTAGCCTAAATGAATGTATGAGCAAGTGGAGGAATGCACAAATCTCCCTGAACCCAGTAAAGTATTTTTTGATGGTACCTTATGGGAAACTGTTAGGACAAATAGTGTGCAACGAAGGGTTGAAGATCAATCCTAATAAAATTTGTGTTATATTACACATGGAGGACCCATATGATGTGAGCTATTTAAAAAACTTCCTTGGATCAATGGGATACTATTGGAGGTTTATAAGGAATTATGCACACGTGTCCTATCCATTGGATTCTTTGACTAAGAAGAATATCCCTTTAGATGAATGGAGGAGCACCAAGGAGCCTTTGAGGAGTTAAAGGTTAAACTAATCAGCAGTACCATTCTAGTGTTCTCTAATTGGGATAAGGAATTCCATGTCCATATTTATGCCTCAAAATTTATGATCGGATATGCATTGGCATAGGAGGAATAGTTTAGTCTAGATCAACATATATTTTTTGTAAGTTACCTATTATCATGGGTGAACAAAAATTATAGTACAACAGAGCGAGAAGATCTAGGGATGGTATATGTTGTACATATGTTTAGATATTACCTAGAAAATCCTTTTGCCTTCTACGTAGATCATCAGGATTTGTTGTACTTTATAAATAAGCTAGTTATATAAGGATAGGTTAACAAGTGGCTCGCCACTTGACAAGAACTCGTATTTTGAGTAGTAGTGTGACCTGGTAAGAAGCATGTGATTGTAGACCATTTATCTCGAATACGATTAGAAGAACCTATAGGAACGAGGATTCCAGATGAATTCCCTAATGGTTAGTTATTTGTAATCAATGTTGTTCCATCCTGGTACAAGTTGATTGGATAGTACCTATCCATAAGTGATTTGCCACAAGAATTGATGGTAACAGAAAAGAATAAGGTAATCATAAAGTTAGCACCTTTTTAGTTGATAGCGGGATTGTTGTACAAAATGGGTATTGATGGTATCCTACGAATATGTGTAATGGACAAGGAAATCAAAGCAACATTGAAAGAAGCTCATGAAGGATTGGTAGAAGGACACATGGGTCCTGATGCCACTACTCAAAATGTACTCTTAGCAGGATTATGGTGGCCCACATTGTATAATTATGCAAAGGAATTTGTGCAAGCATGTGATACTTGCCATAGAGCAAGGAAACCAGTACGATGATACTTTATGCCATTACACCCATCACAACCCCAGGAACTATTTGAGAGATGGGGGTTGGACTTTTTTGAACCACTAAGAACTACTCGTAGGTGGAAGTGTCAATATATTGTGGTAGCCACTGAATACCTAACAAAATAGGTTGAGGCAAGAGCACTACCAGATAATATAGCAAAAAGTACAGTACAATTCTTGTATGAGTAAGTAATTTCAAGATTTAGTATTCCACTACAAATAATGAGTGATTGAGGAGGTCATTTTGTGAATGAGATTATCAAAAATCTAACTAATTTTAAAATTTGGCACTCCTTGTCTAGTCTGTATTACCCTAGAGCCAATGGGTAAGCAAAAGTGACTAACAAAGTCTTAGTGTCAACCTTGTATAAAACCTGTGGGATAGAGGGAGTAGATTGGGAGGAAAGGTTGCCTTTTGTTCTTTGGTCATATCAAAATACCTTTAAGCCAATGATAGACCATACACCATTTTATATAATGTATGGTCAAGAGGCAATAGTGCTAGTAGAGTTCTTGGTACCAAATTTATGGGTAGCTATGGAGCATCACTTAGGTGACCAAGATATTCTAGATGAAAGACTAATGGAACTAATCAAACTGGATGAGAGAATATTCATGGCACAATGTATGATCAAAGTGGCCCAAAAGAGAAGGCAGTTGTGTCATGACAAGCACCTTCAAAAGTTAGAACTTAAGCAAGGTGACCTAGTTCTAAAGTTTAATAGGAAATGAGAAATTAATTTGGTTAAGTTAGAACCTTATGGATTAGTCCCTTTCAAGTTGTAGCAGTTAGGGACAATGGGGCACTTAAACTATAGAACTTGAATGGAACTGAAGTACTAGACACTGTGAATGGTTTTCAAAGTTGAAGCCATATAAAGTATAGTGTTTGTTTATCTCTTGAAAAGAAGTTGAATGAAGACAGGAAGCTCATATTTATGAACAATAAAGCAGAATTCAAGGCCCACCATGAGAGGACCTTGATATGGGACTCACACGCATATTCATAGACTAATTATCGAACAAGAGTTGGTACCTTGATCCATGGAGAGAAGAAGGACATAAGTACACGTAAGGTTCATATATGGGACTAAAAGGATTGAGGAAGAAGATTAAGAAGGTATTATTTCAAGTGAGAGAAGGAATCCAGAAGAACAAGGAATAATGTATCCGTAGTTGGAGTATAGAGAATTACCCCAACTATTAGAAGATTGATGATGAATGTGACTAACTATCCAATATGTAGATAGGATGGATAATTTTGATATGGAAGCTCTAGAAGGGATAAGAGGTGACACTATAGAGGAAGATCTCATTAATTTCTATTCATTAGCTCAGATTGGACTATTGTAGCAAAGGATGTGACACTAGATCCAACTATTACAAGAGGAGTATGAAACGTTGTAGGGGCACATTGTAAGACTCTATGAACAAACCATCCAAGACTTTGATGAGACAATGCAAATGATGGATGAACAAAGGGTGGTGAGGTCATAGGAACCAAAAGGTAAAGGAAAAGAACATGAGATGACACCACAAGTGAGTAGTTCATGCCATGATGGTGTAAGTACTAGTAGAGGATGAAACTCACAAATAGTACCTCATGGGATGCCTAATGACCCATAAATGGTAGAAGAAGATGAGGAGATAACTTGGAAAGACCATAAGGTAATGTACACGAGGACTCAAGTGAATCCAGTGATGGAGTTACCTTGGTTAGTAAGAGACAAGAGTTCCAATAGCGGTGATGATGACTTCTTAAGGAAAATGTAGGTACCTCATGCTCGACCTGACTTTGAGATCTATGCAATAGCCTATCGATAGTTGAGGCAACAAAGGAGAGAAGTATGGAAACTTCAAAGGTTAATGAATTTACCAACAAATTGGTTAGAACAAAGGGATAATGACCGTAATAATTCTAGTTCTGAGTCCAATTTTTTGAAACCATATAGGGAAACTTTAGCAAACATGTCTCCATAACGATGTTGGAAGGAAATACGATGGACACACCGATTAGTACATGCATATTGTTGAATGTAAACACTACAACAATTGTCACCCAGAATGCAAAGAAATGAATGTCACTTGGCCAACATAGAATTGGTGTATATAACCCCAGAAAGGAACCAACAAGACCCCCTAAGATAGTAGCAAGGCCATATAGGAGGAGTATTCCCAATGACTACTAGAAGGGGTAGAGGAGATATTCCACCTAGAGGAGGTAGAGGATGACGGAGGATTCAACCCCCTACTCTTAGATGGCCAAGAGACACACCATTGGCCTATTTGAATTGGACCAAGAACCTACAAGGTATCCCCTGGTTGAGAGGGATTGTACTAAACCTCAGAGGAAGACAACCATGGGGATGATTCCCAATGATCTAGCAAGGACCAAGAAGAGTTGAACTTGGAAGAGGATTGCTCCAAGAGAAGTAAGTTCCATTTAATATTCAAAGAGGCCCTATGTCAAGAGAATTAGGTCATGGAAGACATATGTAGGGAAGAAGACTTATTTGCAGGGGAAGAGTACACTTTGTTGATCAAAGGATTCAAGGACTATAAAGGACTCATTCACCAAGCTTGAAAGCTAAATTGATATGAGGAGATAGACAGAGGAGTTTCTCAAATTACTATAGACAAGTAAGAGCACCCCTTCCTTGTTATCAACCACCAGAATGACAAAATGAAGGATTACCAAGAGGAAAACCTGCAAATTGTAATTGCATGATTCCAAATTGTACACATGGAAATCAAAGAGAACAAGAGCAAATAAATGGTTGGTTGGCACCCAATGATGTAATTACTCATAATGTAGAAGTGGGCAACCCAATTGATGAATCAACATAAAGGATCATGCAAGTGAATATCATTGTATGATTTCCACGATGGTAAGTGTCAGGATATTAACAAAAAAAACTATAAAATAGAAAATATCTTAATTGTGAAAATCCTTTGGGATGCAATTAAGATGGAGGGTGGTTGAAAATCAGAAATGACGACCCCCTTTGGAAAAAAAATAGAAAAAGAGAAAAGTATCTTAATTGTGAAAATCCTTAAGGACACAATTAAGATGGAGGGTGTTTTAAAACCAAAAATGACGACCCTCTCTAGAAAAAAAAAGAAGAAAGAAAAGAAAGAAAAAGAAAAAGAAAAAGAAAATAAAAAGGCAAAGAAAATGACAAAATTGCATGCACAAGGGTGATGAGTTGTCAATCATCTGTACAAAAGGACAAAATCACATGCAAATGAGTATAAGGTGGTAGAATTTCATGTATTTAGATGTTATGATTTCAAAATTATATAAAGCAAGGCACCATGGAGAGTTTTCTTTCCCCACTTACAGATCGTACACATGCAACACTGAAATTCAAAGAATTCAGAGGCAAAAAGGGTGCAACTAAAGATAATTTTTCATATGGATGATTGAAATTCACCACATTGCTATAATTTTTGTGACCCATTTTAAATCTACACCACAAGAATTTTTGTTTTCAAAAAGCAACCCGATTGGAGAAAAAGCTACCAAAATTAGGGTTTTACTACAAAAAAAACTAAGTTTTTAGAAATCATGTTGCAAGTGGATAAAATCTATTGTACAAATGAGGTTTTGAGGATATAAAGTGCCCAAGGAAACCCTTATTGTAGAAAAATTAGGTCTAGGGTTGATTTTTCCAAAAATAGGGAATTGTGGAATTGCAAGGAGGCAAAAGTAGCAAATCCTAGTACAAAAATCAACCATAAAAGCATGAAAACATTTTTCTAAGTCTGCATGTGTGAAAAAGTAGGAGAATATGATTGTACAATGCTACCATACTACCAAAAAAAATTATTTTGGAGGAAGATTGCACCAAGTGAAGGAAAATTTGCATAAATTGCACCGAAATTGCATCGAAAAGGGAGATTGCATGCTTTCGGTAAATGGGTTTCACAAAAATCATACCAGTTTGACAAAAACAATGTTTTTTTGCCAAGTGATGTTTTTCAAGGTTGTATGTATGATTTGGGGGCATGATTGTACGATTTTGAAGTAGATTGTAGGATTACCAAGCTCCTAGAGACCCAATTTATGCAATTTTGAAGAGATTGTACATATATTTTTGTAGTTGTATGGATTTTGATGAGGTTGTATGGAAGGGAGACACACCTATATAATTTTGTAGTAGCTTGTATGATTTTAGATTGATATTGTATGATTTGAAGCACCATTTGAATGTGTTGTATTTGTACAGAATCGGGTGCAATTAAACAAATCCGGCTAGAGTTGTATGATTTTCTGAGGTCTTGTACAATCTTGACAACCCTTGTACATTTTGGAAGCAACTATACAAATTTTTGGAGCAATTTTGTGCAGATTTTTCCTGAATTTCCAAATTGACTAGAGAGTGTGTGAATGAGGTTTCCACTCAGCAATGGTAGAAGTATGAGCTCCAGGTGAGAATCCTGAGCTCATTCTAATCGTATTACAACATTTATAGTATAAATATCACTAGGACCACTACACCAAAGAGAATAATGACCTAGGATATTTCCCTCAGTTTACCTCGTTCAAGACCAAGGACGTCAATTTCAGTCATATAGGAGGCGTGATAATCATCCTTGGAGAGGGAGAGAACATAGGCTATGGAGGGGTCAGATATATTGGCATGGTGGTAGAGGTGGTTCACCATTGCAATATATAAATGAGGATATGGAGCCACCCAAGACACATAGAAGGAAACTTCGTAGTGAATTTCATCAAGAGAAGACTCCAGAAGAGCAGGAAGAACTGCCTAGTGAAGCAAATGAGGATCAAGTGGATATCAAGGATATCACTTTTGGGTAGCCAACAATAGAATTTTATAGGAAATTATGGGAAAAAAATGATACCAATCACCCACTGAGGGTCGAAGTGAGTACAATAGCGCAAATCCCATCGCAAGATAAAGTATTCTTCAATGAGTACTTGTTGTAAATTCTTCAGTCTTACATACCTGCTGAGAACCACATTGTTGTGAGAGTGGGTAATAGGTATGTCAAGGTGGAGTTTTTGGTAGAGGTATTTTGATGAGCATATGATTGAGGTTCACAGGTTGATTACGACACTCACATCTGTGAAGTCACCTGTGGCAGCCAAGATTTTTGGTTTTGGAATCCATGGAATTAAATAGAGCCAGTTGAAGACTAATGAGTTGATATGCATAATAAATGTTATCATGGCCCATATTTCTGGAGAATCATGAGCTTCAAAAATACCAATATGGATGGCACAATATTGTAATATGTTTACAATGGTGTGAAGTATGATTGGGAAACATATCTATAGGATCGAATGTAGTAGTCGCTAACAACTAGGAGGAAGACATTCACAATGACTTTTCATGCCATTGCATTTTTATTAGATGTAGTATCTGAAATGGGTATTCCCTTTCCTATTAGGACACAACCACATGAATTATCATCAAAACAACCTACCATACTGCAATGGGCAAATACTATGTCCCTACTAAAGGCAACTCCAAAGAAATCGAAGGCCAAAAAGAGCACAAAGTAACCAATACCTCTGATGCAGGAAGAGATTGAGACTACATCTGATGAAGATTTTCATTTAAGGAGGAAGGGAAGAAGATATTTGGAACCTACCTTGGAACAGTAGGCACAGGTCCAACAGCTACAAGATCAACCTATCTCTTTTGAGGAGGAGAGAGTAGAACAACAAACCAGTCCTATAAGGATTCAAACATGTGGGCAATGAGAAAAACATAAGAAGCTCATGTAGAAAGAGCAATCTAATCCAGTAACAGAGGAAAGGTACTCTGACTCAAAGGGGTTGGATTTGCTATACCATATCTAGAAGGAGTGGGAATCTTCGCAATTGTTCTAGACCTCTGATATTAATTTTTTGGATTCATCCAGATAGTTGGCTGGAAAGATAATGGTACCACCGGCTCTGAAATAAAAATCCATGATGGAGGTTCTACTTGAGGAACCTACAGAAAAAAATAAGATAAATATTATGATGAGAGGTTTTAATAGCCAATGGGAGCAGATAAGTACATAGGAATCATGGGAAGAGTTTACTCCTGACCAGACAGTTGCAACCCTAATGGGAGTGCAATCAAACCCTTAAGAGGAAGGGTTGATAGAAAAGAAACAGGAGTACATACCTAATCTGCAATAGGAAGTCCAAATAGCAATGAAAGAGCAGCAGTCTCAAAAGAAAATCATTAGATTTGAGGAGATAAAATCATTGGAAAAATGAGAGGCAAGTAAGATAGTAGTGCATATTCCGCTACAAGAAGATAAAGTAGCCAGTATGACCAAAGAAGTTGGAGGAAGTTCAAATCTACATGAAGAAGAAGAGGAAGGATAGACCCCACAATAGGATAATACTGTAGATCTTTGTACAAAATTTTTAGCGAAAGTACCTCGCTTTGGTATTTCATGAGGTGAACGTAAAAATACTGATGAGCATGTGGAGTATTTCTTTCAACAGGCTAGTGAAATATTCTCCAGTGCTAGGTTATAGTTTTGTATTGGTTGCATTGGGTAGTAGAAACAGTGGAGGGAGAAAACCTTCAATAAATTAGAAAAGATCATGGAATGGGTGTGCAATGAGGATTGTATGATGCAAATAGCACATATACATGCACAACATCCATGGATGTTCCCTGGGGGAAATGTAACCATGATGCTTGGGAGACAAGATTTATCGGAGGGAGTGAAGACCAATTACCATGCATTTCCATGCATGTACTTAGATAAGGCAACTATCAAACTTATCCTTTGAATACAATGGGTACAAAAATTTTAAGAGTACCTTAAAAATTGGTCTTCACTCTGAGAAATTTGAATTTCTTGATATATTAGATCGAGTGGCTCAGCTTGGGACTTGAAAAAATTTATCAAGCCAAGGAAGCACAATGGGAAGAAGTAGAAGCTACTCAAAAGGAAATGGTTGCGATGGAGGAAGAATTAACACACAATAAAATAGAGGTTGAGTAAATATTGAATAAGGTAAAAACATAGTGAGCTAACATCAAGTAGGCTTACAAGGATAAGCTACACTCATAGGAAGAAAAAAAATAGCTTGTGATCCAGTAGGTGAAATAACGCATCAAGAAGTTGCAAGCTCAACTGGCAACACAAAATGAACAGTTGGCCAAACAGGTAAATTAGTTGAAGGTAACAGATGAACAACTATAGGAAAAAGATCATAATATTGAGGATATGGCAAAATATGCCATGTGCTATAATGAAATTATCATGGATACTTAAGGCTAAGGATGAGAGCATGGTGGCTTATGAAGTTGACATTCATAAGAATCTACAGGTGATTACAAAAGAATGATGAATTAACCATAGCAGTTAGAATAGAAGCCCTATTGATGGAGAAGCTATGCAAGGGAGCATTTGAGCATGAGAAGGAGCTAGCTGCACTTCCAACTATTGCAAAAGAGAAGGCTAAAGAGTATGGGTTAAAAGGCTTGGAAGTTAATCAATATGCAGCTCACTTGAAGTATTAGCATACCACCTTATGGTGGTAGCTTGATGAGTACCACAAAGGTTCATCAGCCAAAACTAAGAAGACTGAGTCAGTGAGGACACCACCTAATTTAAAATGAAGGGCATATATAGGCAACAAATCCACTTCCCAAAAGAAGAAGAAATGATCCTTGGATTTGCATAGTTTTGTTTGATTTTTTACTCATTTTTATTAAATTATACAAGTGTCAAAACGTACAAGCATGAGTAAAACATATAAGGTTGCAAATGTACAATGTGAAATATTAATGAAATTAGGTGAATGTACATTTGGGGTTAATTTGATAAAAATCAAATTAGACATTAGTAAAACCTTGTAATGAAGTGTTTTTGAGTTAATTCGGGATGGTAGTTGTAAGTAATGTGATGTCTCAGAAATCACTTTGGAACGGTCTAAGCATGCATTATATAGCCCCCCATTAATTATTTTGGTTATTCATTCATGCTCGTTCATAGTTGAAGTTGTTCATTGATAAGTTTATCCATTCATGAAAGCATTGATTGTTCTTGGTAGAATTGTATACCATTCATTGTTGAGATTGTGATGGAGGATATATGTACAGGAATACTCATAATCTAAATATGAAATCAATTCTCCTTATTTATTGGTCCTTGTGAATTCCATTGTACGTTCTGGTTGTTGTAGTTTGTGTAGTTAATGTTGGATGCATAACTTTTAATGGATGAAATTGCATTGTGAATGATTCTGATCATCAACTTGGTGTGAATATAAAAATTTATTACATGATGAATTATAGTCATACAAAGACATTTTCAGGTAGTTGTATGATTTCTAGAATTGTCCATGATGATTGTAATTCATTACTAGTGAATTAGGGTTTACATGTTAGGAGGAATTATCATATAGAAACATCCCAAAACTTGTCTTGGAAGGATTGGTTGTGCGGGATGATAGATCTGAATATTAGTTGCAACAAGGGTTCGTACAAACCATACAAGTGTTGTACCAAATTTTACAAACTGTTTGTTTAATCGATTCAATAATAAAACTGCAACTTCAAACCTGTCAAATAAGGAAATATTACTAGTTTGGAGAAATCAATTACGAAATTGATCGATTTAACTTGTAAAACTTGTTCTAGTGGATTTGTTGAGTACCAAATCATAAAATGTGTAGTGTTGTATGATTTGGATAGTACAACTATACAATTTGGTGTTCGTAAAAGTTGTTTAAGCAAATCAACATAGTGTATGACGAAGACTATACAAGTTGTATGATTTGTGCAAGTTGGGTTTAGAGACCTTGGTAATAATTTCTAGAGCTTCCGAATCACCTCCCCTTTGGGAATACTACATCCTAGCTCTATATGAAGTCCCTTTGATTTGATAACAGATCATCAAATTTTGAAGTATATATTTACTCAACCTTTGCTAAATGCCAAGCAGAGAAGATGGATGAAATTTCTTGTTGAATATGACCTTGGCATTGAATACATCAAAGGGAAAGAAAATAAGGGTGTTGATGCACTCAGTAGGTGAAGACACATAATTTTCTTGTCTCGCATCCATGTGGACCTAATGGAACAGGTTAAGGAAATGCAACAACATGATGTATTTTGCAAGTAAATTCAGGAAAGGATGAAAATGAAATCTGATGGAAGTAAGGATTTCAGCACCAAGGATGGTTTCTTATGCTTTAAGGATAGAGTAGTAATTATAGAGGTTGGTTATTTAAGTAAAATTATCATGAATGAGGTATACATATCTCCATATATGAGATATAATATGAAGAAAAATTTCTACTAGCCAGGAATGAAGAAGGACATAATTGGATTTATCGCTCAATATGTAGAATACCAAAAATTTAAGGCAGAGCACAAACATCCTACATGTCCATTATATCCTCATGATGCACCAGTGTAGAAATGGTAAGGGATTTCAATGGATTTTATTGTAGGTTTGCCAAAGACTAGATTTCAACATGACACAATCCTAGTAGTGGTTGATAGACTGATCGAGGTTATGTATTTTATACCCAAAAATACTAAGGATGAAGTCATGATTATGGCTAAAATATTTGCCATGGAAATATTTAGGCTTCATTGTTTTTCAAAAGTAATCATATCAGATAGGGACTCGAGATTTACATTAGAGTTTTGGCAAGCCTTGCATCGTGCCATTGACTAGGGTAAACATCAATTCTGGTTATCACCTAGAAACCAACGAGCAAATATAAAGGGTGAACTAGGTGTTAGAAGATACACTTCACATGTACTGTATGGATTAGAAGACCCGATGGAAGGATTACTTACATATGGTAAAATTTACCTACAATAAATGTCACCATTTGATCCTAGGCATGGCTCCATTCAAAGCTTTATATGGCAAAAGGTGTAGGACACCACTGTCATGGGACAATCCAGAGGAATGAATTGTGCTAGGACCAGACATGGTCAAAGAAATGGAGCAACAATTAAGGATAATTAGGAAAAGGCTTAAAGAAGCCTCAGACCATCAGAAAAGTTATGTCGGTCTTAAGAGATCTCCAAGGGAATTTTTTGTAGGTGATAGAGTGTTTCTAAGGATGAGACCAAAGAAGAATGCAATTAATTCCAAAAAATTAGACCCTCGCTTTATGGGACCATTTGAAATTACAAATAAAATTAGTCCTGTGGCATACCAACTTGCCTTACCACCCAACTTGTCCAAAATTCATGACACATTTCACATTTGTTTGCTTATAAAGTACATTGCTAATATTGAACATGTGTGGGATTTTTCTAATTTGCAAATGGCAAATCCAGAGGCTATAGAGGTTCAACCAATAGAGATCCTTGAGTTTCAATCCAAAACGATGAGGAAAGGAACCTTGGAGTAGTGCAAGGTTTAGTGGGACCATTATTTTGAGAGAAATGCTTAAACTTGCTTGCTTGAAAAGAACATGTTTACTCGTGGGTGAAGGAAGACTTATCCACTAAGAGCAAAATACCTTAAAAAAATAATTGATATGATGTCATATGGTTCACGTCTCTTGGGCAACAAGAATAAATACCTTTTTGTAATAAGTTGCTTATTATGACTTGCAGGAAGAAAACACAACTAACCTAGGATAGAATGTATTTGTTGTTTAAATCTTCTTCTAATACTTGGTGGCATTAAAGGATAAGTAAGTGATCTAGTATAAAGGAAATTGAACACTCAAATCTATTGTTTCCTTATCACATCTAGGAAAGACACTAAGAAACATATATTTTATTAGCTTGATTATGAGAAGGTTTAATAAAAAATATATAAGGCATCTGATGTAAGGAACTTCGAGAAGAGCTTGTATTCAACCATTTTGAATATGACAAGCATAATGTAAAAATATCCATTGATGTTGGACACGTTGGTTTCACTTATGTAATTTGGATTTACCACTTTAGTTTAAACAGAGCTTGCCATCGAATTAGTAGGAAGAGGACGTTTGTGTGATCTTAGAACCCTTAGTTTATTTACGAAGGGAAGATCTGGTGAATATCCAAGGGAAGTGGTGATCGTTCTCTTAACGATAGAGGAGTGCAAACTAGTTTGAAACCCAACGTGTTTGATAAAGGAAGGAAGTAAGGATGAGTTCCATTAAGAAACTTCTAGAGCTTTTGGATTAAGGAAAGGGAGGAAATGGAAAAAAGAAGGAAAACAAACAAGAGAGTGAAGGAGAAAGAGAGATTTTTGGTTTGAAAGAGAATTTTGCGAAGGAAGACAAAAAGGATAACATCTCGACCCTATGAAAGGAAGTGATAGTTCTTAAGTTGGTGCGTTCATAGCTTCTCCCTAATATTTGATAATAGAATGCTGGATAAATTTATTGTGTGGTTAGTTCGAGGTTTTAGATTGTGTTATTGATGTATGATTTGTAATGCTTGTTGTTTTACCTGCATGGTTACTTTAGGAATACCAAGGTGATAGTAAATATTTATGGCCGGTTACATATCCCAAGAACTCTTTAGCAACCTAATTAGTATTGATAAATCTTGTTGTACCTTGTGTTTTGAAAGACTTTGTTGATAGATATTTTTATTCTTTCAACATCGGTAGGTTAATCCTATTAGTATTGCAATAGAGTAGAGTTGTGTCCTAATATTTATATTAATGAGTATTATGGTTAGGTGTATTTTTTTGTTAAGAACTTAAAAGATTATCTTTCTTTAAAATAATTTTTTAGGAAGGTGGTCGACTATGTAGATACCATCGAATGGCTGGTCATAGACGTATTTACGTCTGTGATGGCTGGAAATTTGCTTGTTAGTTGATCATGGAGAGAAATTATGGTTTGGTGAGTATTGGCTAGTGGTGGTTTATCCACGCTACACTGTTATACTATTAAGGATTGAGTTTGGATGGGTAGTGTTGCGTCTTTATCCTAAAAAGAAATGGTAAGTTTTTAGTCTTTTGGGAGCGTATTATGGGTTTATTATTTGAGTCTTGGAAAGCGTAGCTATATTGATTTGTAAGGAAGATATTTTGGACTGAATCTAGTTTTTGTGCCTTCAATATCATGGATGAACTTGTTGAACTGAAAGTAGAAATTTTTCCAACTAGGTCGAATGCCTTAAGCCAACATTTATGTCAAATGCGGACTCCTATGTTGCCAAATGGTATGAGTTATTTCCAGTGATCATTAAATTTGGGTTAGTTTATAACCTTTATTATTATCTAGAATTGCCATGAAGAGAACTTGAGTGATATAGTTCTAAGTCTATTTGGATCGATTGTTACAGTAAAACCTTTATTGAAATTATGATGGATTGAGTTTACTTCCAATAAATGTTAGAATCGGGTTGGTTTATGAACTTTATTATTATAAAAAATTATCATAAATGGAACTGAGTGATATAGGTTCTAAGTTATTTTGGAATGATTGTTACAGTAAAACCTTTATTGAAATAATGAAGGTATGAGTTAAATTTTTGAATTTATACATGACAAATCAAAGACTATGAAGACTTGGCCTTTCTTTTGGAGCCAAGTGATATTTGTGCATTGTGGGAAACATCCAATGTACTATTGTAAATGAAGGCATAAAGTATTTTATGTATGTAAAAAGTATATTATGAAGTTTAACTTTGAGCCAAGGAGTTATTTATAAATATGAATTGATTGACCAATTCATTCTATAGAAATTAGGGATTTATGGAATATCCCTATGAGAGTAAAGATAGATTGGAATGTCTTGATATGATGTAAGAATGGACCATATTTGAAATAAATAAAGAGGAAATGATTTAGGCTGGTTTTTCCCCACAAGGGGGTTTTCTAAGGTAAACAATATGTTATGTAATTTTATTGTGGGTTTTTTTTTGTGTCTGAATTTTGATTGAAATTACTCATAATGGTCCTACGTTTCTTCAACAATAGAGTTAAACTATTTATGAAATGATGGATATTGGTTCTTTCTACAATATGAGAATTATTGTACCTTGATGTATAGGGAAAACAATAGTGAATATGTTAATGGATCAATTAATATTGCTCAATTATGATTATTTCTCTAAAGGAATTTAATGTATGAATAATTCGTAATGGTGCATGCTTTCCATGAATTGTGCATAAATTATTGGGAAGAAACTTCATTAATCTTCTCTAGATTTCATGGTTAATTATTGATATTGTTGTTGTAATGGATAGATGGGGTAAATAGAGAATCTAGATAAAACACTTGACATGTTAATCAAGAAGGAATTCCACTAAAGGTTACATAGAAGTAAACTAAGGATATGAGTTATAAAGACTTACTCATGTAATTAGAGTAGACATTAGAGGTAGTTGAGGAAAGTATCCATTATTACCTCTCTAGGAAAACTGAGTAATAGGTAGGAGGTTTGAGGGATGTCTAGCTGAAATGGATATGATATGGATAGACATTTCTCACATACATATACCACCCACATAGAGGGACTTATGTGGAGTGGAAAGCTTGACATGCTCCTTTTGAAAAAATGAAGGGATGGTCAATGTTAGCTCCTTGGATCCGTGAGAAGGATAGCTTGACCCATTAGGTAAGACACTTAGTGCTCTTGCATAGCTGAAATTACATAAGATGTAAGGATGGGTGTGTCTCATAGAAGGTCTGGATAAACAAATATGGTAGTAATCATTGGGGTTGACCATGAACCTATTTCTAGAACCTTTGGAAATGCCTTCTAGAAAAAAAAATAGATGGAAAAATTTGGGTTCTGGTAGGTTTCTATTTTGCAGAAGACTCAGCAACATCAACAACAGGCCATGGGTCCTCGTTGACTTCATCTTCCTTGGGTTGACACTAGAGTTTTGACCAAAATTTGTCTACAAGATACTTGAATTACTTGAATTTCTTAGGCACCTGATACTTGAATTGCAACTTATGCTTGATCCTAATTGAGTTCTTCCACATCAAACCAATTGTTCTTCTATTTTAAAAATCATCTGATTCCAATGATTCTATTGTGGGGAGGTATGATGAAGATATCTATCTAGGCTTAGGACATCTATTTAGGCTTAGGCATTCAATATTTTATGTATTTTATCCTAGGCTTTCTACGTAAAACATGAAGCTTCCATATGCTCATGATATATTTAAGTTATTTCCTGCATCTTCTAAATTGGCCCATGTTAGCTTAAAGTTTGTTAGATTATGCTAGAGCTAGCTTAAGTCTATTTTTAAGTTAGATTGTTTGTCAAGTTGAATGGTTGTAATTTTCATACTAATCTTATCACTATGTTGAGATTAAATGCATCGTTTGTTTGGGCATGTTCTATGCCTGTAAAATAATTTGCATATGAATAAAACATTAAGTTGGAGTTTAGTTCTTCATCAAAACTAAAAGAGGTAATGTATGTATGGCCTATAAGCAAATAATATAATACAAACATGTATAATGAAGGTTTGAATACTCCACATAAGAGGTTTAAGGTTTGAATCTAAAGGAAGTAAGATATGTATAGCCTATAAGCAAATAATATGATACAAACATACATAATGGTTTGATATGCATAACCTCATAAACGGTAAAAGTTACTTTAACTTTTTTCTTAAGCTATATTAGAACATTCAGCAATAAATTAGCATAAGCTTAAATACAAATTTAACACTATAATTTAATTTAATTATACACGATTTGAGTGGACTGGACATAATGAAGAATTTGAAACATCAAACAAGAGGTCTAAGGTTTAAGTTGGAAAAGAAAAAGGGTTATATACCATGCTTAACTAATGAGTATCCAAGTTAAGCGTAATATGATTGAATAAACATGTCTTTTATGCATGGTGCATGTTAAAAACTTTAATACAAACATGCATAGTGAAGGTTTGAATACTCCACATAAGAGGTTTAAGGTTTGAATTTAAAGGAGGTAAGATATGTATGGCCTATAAGCAAGTAATATGATACAAACATACATAATGATTTGATATGCATAAACTTGATGAATGTTAAAAGTTACTTTAACTTTTATCTTATTGATAAATTAACATAAGCTTAAATAAAAATTCAACACTTTTATATGTTAGCTAAAAACAATTTATTTTAATTATATACAATTTGAGTGGATTTAACGCAATAAAGAGTTTGAAATATCAAATAGTAGGTCTAAGGTTTAACTCTAAAAATGAAAAGGATTATATACCATGCTTGAGTGATGAGTATCTAAATATAGTGGAACATGATTGGATCAAAAAATGTCTTTCATATTTAGTGTAGTGTATGTTTTTTTTTTTTTTTTTCTATCTGATAAATGTTTTATAATACCACTAAAGCTTGTAATCTTTTAATAATCACTCCAAATAAGAGGTCTAATGTTCAAATTTAAAACAATTGTAGAGAATGCTTTAGTATTTGATGAGTGAAGTTATGTGTGTATAAAACATATATAGTTGACAACATCCTATACAAGGATCATCCCATATGTATGACTTTATAAAATATTAACAAAATTCTAAACTAAATGTATCATGGTTGGATCAACACATGTATTCCATACCTTATGCACACTAAAGATTATTATTATTTTACTTATAAAAAATTTATTTAATTAAAAAATAAAATAATATAATTTAAATGGTTAAGAAATAAATTTTCAATAAAAAATGCTTAGATTTAAATCTTACCAGCCTCACCGTGGCAGAGGGCTGTGAGGGTTTTTTTTGTGAGGGCTTTCTTCGCGAGGGTTTCACTCTTGCTCTAGCTTCGAGGCTCTAAAACCCTTTGAGCGGAAGGTCCCTTTCTCCCATTCTAGATCTGGCTATTAGTCATGCTTAATTTCTTTGTTGTGGTTTGTGATCAAGATGTTTTGCTTGTTGGGGGTCTTGTTGGTATGTTCTGCTCTCTTATGGGTTTGGCATTATCACTCTTATATGGGACAAAGGGTTGAATGATGACCCAAACCTATAGGGGTGATCTTGGGTCATTATAATGTAGTGGAAAATTCTGGTTGTTGATCCCTTGGTTGGCTCTCGCTCTGGTTGGTGGGTGTGTTGGGTGACTGTGTTTCTTGGGTTGTTTGCTAGTTTTGGGGACTTGGTTGGATTGTTCATCATTTCTTCTGGGTTTGGTAGTTTCATGTTTTTTTTGGCTTTCCAGGGAGAGGAAAGGGCCATATATCGACCCAAACCCATTGGGGTGAGCTTGGTATAGTGTTTGGCTATAAAAATTTGACAATGTTCCCATAGCTGACTTCGATTCTGATGGCTTGACTACTCTGGTTGGATGGTGCTTGGATGGCTTTATTGCTAGGGTTCTCTACCAGTAGTGGGTTCATGGTTGGTTTGTACCGCTTTCTTATGGGTTCAATAATTTCTTACTGTATTTGGCTATTCCAAGGAGACAGGGCCAAATACCGACCCAAACCAGTTGGGGTGAAAGTGGGTTGTTATGCTGTGATGATTTTCGACTTTTGACCCCATGTCTTTGGTGGGTTTCCTAGCTTCAACAGTCTACATAGATCTCTTTCTCCAGTTTTAGTAGTGGTGGTGTGTTTGATCCTAGGGTTGTAAGGCTTATTTTTTTGGGATCTTACCCTTCTCCCTCTCAGGTGCGGTGCAGAATGTTACTATATCCTTTTTCTTGTACCTAAGAGTAGTTGTTCTTGAAACTTTTTTGGTTGGCTCCAACGGGATTTATTATGGGTTTCATGGAATTTCTTGTGCAGATCTCCTGGATGGTTTTTATGCTATGGATTTTGTTGGTCGAAATTTCTAGTGTTGTTTTCTTAAACCGCTATTCTCATGAGGGGTTCTCCTGTTATGTACTTTGTTGGATAGATTTGTTGATTGTGATGATAAGATTCCTATGTTCTCCTTCCTTTTTGTTGGATAGATTTGTTGATTGTGATGATAAGATTCCTCTGTTCTCCTTCCTTTCATATTAGGCGACAAATGCTTCGGTTTGGACAATTTTAATTTGTAAATTTATTTTTAACGGGTAACATTTTCATTATTCTAATTTTTTTTCTGTTGCTTTAGATTCAAAGCACACGGTGGTTTGACCATGGAACAATCTCTTGTATTTTCTTGATAAAAATCTACGGCTAAGAGGTTGTTTCATTGGATTTTCGGATTTGATGATTCGTAGAAGCCAACTTAGCTTAGTATTTCTTGATGTCTTATTGCTAAATCTAAGGTTTGGAGGTGCCTTTCAAAACCCTACTTGTAATAGGTTTAGGGACCCTTTTAAAACCCCTTCTACTATCAATAAAAAAAAATTATATAATCTATAAAAAAAAAAATTTACCATTTAAAAATCATATTTAAACATACAACATAAAAAAAATAAAAATACCACTAACTATTAAAAGACAATCTTTTCTCAACATACAACTTAATTTCTAAAGCTTCGTATTTTTTTTAACCACTCACACACTCCCTTGATAATCACTCTCCAAAATAGATGTACAAGGTTCAAATCTTGAATAAGTTAACTGAGTTAACATAGTTTTTAACCACTCACACACTCCCTTGCTAAGTTAACATAGTTACATAAACACATGTTGAATAATTAATTAAAGGATTTTTTTTTTAATAAATAACATCCTTTATAAAATAATCCCATAATAATTATGTTTGTAAACAATCTAAGTGAAAGATGGTTGAATAAATTCAATGCTAAAACTCAAAATAAAATTTCCTTGTAATAAGTCTCAATTTCTTAAGCCCTATACTCTTTTTAGTAATCACTCCAAATTTAAAAGGACAATGTTCAAATCATAAATAGTTGTATATCATATTCTAATAAAAGGACAATGTTCAAATCTTAAATAGTTGTATATCATATTCTAATAACAATACTTAAACAGTAAGCTGGGGATTCAAATCTTCATCTATAAGTGTCCAGACACCCGTGGCAAATACAAAGAAACTATAAGTGCCCAGACATCCATGGCAAATACAAAGAAACACTTGGAAACGGGTCTATAACAGAGTTATTTGAAGATAGTAAAATAAAAAAAGTTGAGAAATTGTTAACCCAAATCAACAGGAGAAGGAACAACCTTTTCAAAGATATTAAAGATCATATAACATGATTTGAGTAGTTGTACTTCCATATTTGAGGTCCCATAGACCATATTTGGGTCTCACAGACGTAATTAAACTCTTTCATTTCATTTCAAAATTAAGATAGTTAAATAAACACATATTTTATATTTTATATAATTAATTAATTAATTAATTAATTAATGAACACACCTACCTCCTCGTACACTCACCCATGCTACAGTTTGAACCTCAGATCAAAGAAAAGCCAAAACCCAAACCAAACCCAAACCATAACATATTTTTCAAAATCATATCATATAATTTATGGCCTTATAAACAATTTAAGTGTAAAACATGATACAATAAATACACATTAATTAAAAATTCTTTATAAGGATAGTCCCTTCAAATAAAATACTATTAAACACCATATTTTAAATAAATTATAGAATCATGCCGCGTATAAGGAAAAAGAAATATATATATATATATATATATATATATATATATATATATATAAAATTGAATAAATATGTATTTCATGGACAGCATTAAAAAAACAACTCCAAGAAGATCCTCCCATATATCCTGATTGTGCACTAAAAAAGGAAAGAAAAAAAATGTAAACTACTCAAGCTGCTTGAACACTTTAAAACAATGAAAACATTTACAAGAATGGGTCTTTCTAGTCATTTTCCCAATAAGGAAACATGTGATTGGATCTAAAGTTGATCCTTTGTGGTGATGACACGGGTTTGTTTGAAAAAAGATGAGCAAAGCTCGCTTCTGGACAACGCAACTACTTTTACTCCACCAAGGCGGACATGAGTTAGATTCTCATGTTGCCTTCTGGACTCCTTTACACCACACCTCACCCTTACTTTTAGGAAGAAGTGAGAAGTCCTCCACACTTTCACCTCTACTCACACCATCCCTCGGACGACGAAAACCAAGAAAATCAAGATATGTTAATGGATTTTGCAGAAAAAAAAAATGCATTAATAATAATGCCCTTTTCCAGCAGTCCTCATAATCAAGATATGTTAATGGATTTTGCAGAAAAAAAAATGCATTAATAATAATGCCCTTTTCCAGCAGTCCTCATAAGTCTTGAACTGGAACAATTAATTGTGGTATGGTGGGTGGGATTATATTATTCAGAGACTTTCAGTTGGATGATTGATTGGTTTTTATAGGAGAGTTGGTGGGCAGAGAGGCAGAGGAATTCTGTTGTGGAAGGATTGCAGGGATAAAAAATGGTGGGTGGGAACAGAAACCAGAGACCAGGTTTTAATGAGGAGAAGCAAGAGGTTTGTGGGTGAGAAGATGTTAATGGATATGAATAAGTTTTATTTTTTGGGTTGTTGGCTGGAGCAGCTTCTGCAAAGGCTGACAGGTGTTTGTTAGTGATCTGTCCTCTGCATCTGGTGCTGCTGTTGGTGGCATTGAAATTTAGAAATTGGATAAAGGGGGAGGAGGGTTTGACGCTCTTGAAGGAGGAGAAAGTTTGTGATTTTGGGCATGCTCATATTTGTAGTGGGTATGTGTATGTGAGGTAGAGGCAATACCCGCCATGAGTAGCAGCAAAGTTTCTGACAGTGAGACGGAATATATTTGGAGACATCACAAGCATGAGGTGCAGGAGAATCAGTGCACTTCTGTGCTTGCTAAGCGAGTTAAGGCGCCTCTACATGTGGTGAGATGCTGCTTTTTAATCCCCTTGAGGGTTACATTTTTTTTTTGTTTGGTGATGGGATTCTGATAGATGGTTTAGTTGATATATCCATTTGGGCTATTCCATGGAGAATTTGATTGTATGTATGTGTATGGGTGCTCTTGTTTAGGCTGGGTACATTGAATGTAACTTTCAGTGATGTCAAAAATATTATTTATGTGGTTAAGCTGCGGATACTTGCTTTGATCCTTTTGATCAATGGAATTTTATTGTATGTATACCTTTGGGTGCTCTTGTTTAGGTTGGGTATATTGAATGAATTTTTAGTGATGTCAAAAGCCTTACCTATGTGATTAAGCTGGGGGTACTTACCTTGATGTTTTTTAATCAATGGCCCCGGACCTGGTGCTGATTTAGATAAAGGGTATATTGGGTTGAATAAGATAAGGATGTTTAGTGCGCTATTAGGATTTAGATTGTTGGATAGCGTTCTTGTTGAGTGCAGAGGATGAGTTTTGTCTTAAAATGAATAGGTTTTGGTAAATTAAAATCTAAGAACACCCACAAGTGGCTCTTAGGCAGTTCCTCTTCTCTATTTTGTCATGATAATTTTTAGGCCTGCAATTACCACCCACGTGTGGGAAGGTGCTTATTTAGGTTGTTTAGTAGGTCCTTTTACTTTTCTTGATTTCCATATGTCCTGTTGGGAACTGCTTGAATCAACTTATTAACGACAGATTTCTTTTGTTTTCGCGGTATTGATCTCTCTTGCATTTTAACAAGGGAAGTTTACTATTTGGGTCCTCACTGTTATGTGATGCAATCTGCAATATGCATCTTGCTTAGTTGTTTCGGAGATTTTGCCTGCATACGTGCCATGTAGATAATTATAGGCATTTTCACTGCTGTTGGTGATGACTTCAAAGAGGCTGCTTGTTTCTCTGATAGTAGGAGGGTACGTTCTTGTATTGTTTATTTGAACACTTTGTTTACTGTTTGGGCCTTGGGAGAATTATTTTGAATGTTTTGTGGAAGCAGGTATGGTCGTTAGTGAGAAGATTTGATCAACCACAGAGGTATAAACCTTTTGTGCAGAATTGTACTGTTTATGGCGAGAACACTGTAGGAAGCACAAGGGAAGTGACAGTGAAGTCTGGTCTTCCAGCTACAACAAGCACAGAAAAATTGGAAATCCTGGACGAGGAGCAACATATTTTCTGTGTTAGAATCCTTGGAGGGGACCATAGATTGAAGGTTAGTATATAGTTCTTTGACTAAGGACTATTGGAAGTATTTACATTAATATAACATGGATGCTATGCAGGTTATAATTAATTGAAACGAGTAGTAGAAATTATATTGAAGTTGTACACAAACTTGGTTACCCAATTACCTTCTTTGCATTCAAATTTTCTATCCCTAATATGTGGGTGATGAGTACCTTAACTTTTATACATTGTGCTTTGCCTGTTTGTTTCTGAAATTGCACACTGATGATAACTAATAATTTGCTGTAATTGCAGAATTATTGGTCAAAAATCACTCTCCATACTGAGCCTATTGATGGAAGGCCAGGTACATTGGTATTAGAGTCTTATGTGGTTGATGTTCCTGAAGGAAACACTAAGGATGAAACTCGCTATTTCATTGAAGCATTGATAAAATGCAATCTGAAATCTCTCTCGGATGTCTCTGAGAAATTGGCCTTCCAAGATCATACAGAGTTGCTTGAGAGATGATTATCTTCAGGTCAATGTGCTGGAGGATTTTGCTCAGTTAAGGGTCACATGGGAATCATAGTCTACTCAACTCCAAAGGGCCTGGATGTTCTGAAAGGAGAAGGCTTTAGAGGCAAATTTTGGGATCTTATGTTTGTATGTTTACTCTTTGCATGTTCTATTTCATGACAGTATTAATGATGGTGTGATTATTTGGATCTTGTAAACAAATACAGACCAGGAAGTGGGCGTTTTGACCCACTCAAGAGATTTACAGGCAAGAGTGCAAAACTTTCAGGAATGAAATAATCCACTTTGTCCCCGTCTGCAGAGAAGGTAGGTCACCGATAGTATTGGTCAAAAGAACAAGGATTTGAAGTTTCCAGGAGATCTTACATGTTCATGTCAAGGACAATTTCAAAAACTGTAATTTGGGTGGTTGCAAGTCAATCATTCTTATTTTTCTATCATGTATTTACTTTATATGAATGATATTGTGGTTGGCTGCTTCTGCCCTGTACAGATGTTGGTATAAGTTTTATATTTTGGTATTTGTTTATATCCAGCAACGTTGAGTTACTCCTGAGCGAATCATTTTTGCCATCTTGTTTCAAAATGCAGATTATGTAGCAGTGATGCTTTGTTTTTTCTTTTTTTAAGAAGATTTGTTTTCTACTATTCTAGTGGAGAAGAGCATTTGCTGATTGCTATTTGTCAGCTTCATCAGAACTATTAACAGACATATACCTGCAAGGCCTTAAAATTAATTTGGGATTTCTTATATCTGTATTCAGGAGCATCTGAGATATACTTGTGGTGCTTCTGTTATTTGGGATACAGACCTGCACCCAATGCAAGGCTTTTTTGGGCCCGTTAAATAGCATTAACAGGCATTAAGCTATAAGCTTCGTGCAACTATAATATTTTCCAATAGCCCATGCAGTTCTAATAAAGATTCGGTTATAATTCTTCTAAAACATGTTTTTATCGTGGGAATGAAACGAGTCCAAAACAGTGAGGAGCAGGAAGGGTAATCCAAACAAAAGTTTTCCAACTGGGCTTGCAATATGTTAATCTAGGAATCCATTGAATTCTGATTTTTAGTCAAACAGTTAGTGTTAGGGACTTGCTATTAGACAGCTAGCAGAGATTGGAGCCGAAATTTGGAGACCAGTTTATTGTTGCCCAAATATGGAGACCAATTTACTGAAATGGCTACCAAATTAGAGTCACCTGAAATAATTTCATGAAGAAACCTCGTGATGGGACTTGCTATTAGACAGCTAGCACAGATTGGAGCTGAAATTTGGAGACCAGTTTATTGTTGCCCAAATATGGAGACCAATTTACTGAAATGGCTACCAAATTAGAGTCACCTGAAATAATTTCATGAAGAAACCTCGTGATGCTGATTTTGTTTCTTTTCACTAGTGGAAAAGATGGAAGCGGCTGAAGAAGACACATAGTCTAGCTGTGGATTAGAGACAGTGGAAGGCAGTTTGCCAACTGACTTGCCATAAAGAGTCCACATTGCCTAATGCAATAGAGATTGATAGGGCCAGTGTCAAAAGAGCTTTATGGGATGGACCACAACTACCTGTCAGGCACTCATGGTATGACCTTGCAAAGGAATACATTTCAAAGATTAGTTTGGGCATACCAATGTTCGGAGGTGCACTCTCTTACCTTCCTAGAAGGCCGGTGGTCCACCTCATATCTGTATACCGCATTTTTTATTTGAGAGTAATGGGATTATAGAGTCAGTAGTATGGGAACATTAGACTGATATGATATATTAGATTGGTATGATATAACGACGGAAAGAAGTTATACTGATTTTCTCATGATACCCAAGAATGGGTGGTGATGGTGATCGAGCTATAGGGCTTCAGGGCTTGAAATTCAAAATTTAAAAATTACACATGAATATATTTAATGCAAGATAGGATGTAATGACGGAAAGTTATTGATTTTCCTATCATATAGGAGAATGGGTGGTGATTGAGCCATAGGGCTTCAAGGCTTGAAAGTCAAAACTCACACAATAAGAATTGGGAGTGATGTTGGGGGTAGGGCTTTAAGGCTTGAAAACCAAAACTTCCACAATAAGAATTGACAGTGACGCTAAAGGTACAAAATGGGTGGCGAAGCAAATTTAAAAAATTGTGTTTTTTGTGGTAATGGTCTGGTTTTTGTTGGTTTTTTCTAACCTTGCTTTTGACAGGATTTCTGATTCATTGATTGTACACGGGAAAAGGGAAAAAGAAAATCTTTAGTTTGACAGGATTTCTGATTCATTGATTGTGCAAAGGGAAAATGAAAATCTCTAGTTTGACAGGACTTCTGATTCATTGATTGTACAAAGGAAAAGGGAAAAAAAATCTCTAGTTTGACAGGATTTCTGATTCATTGATTGTACAAAGGAAAAGGGGAAAAAAATCTCTAGGTTAGATAAAAATTGAAAAGGGAAAAAAAATATTGAATATTGAAAAGGGGAAAAAAATATTGAATATGTGGGTACTGGCACAAATCTGAAAAGAGTTTGAGATATTAAAGAGGGGGGAGGCAAAGTCCATTAAAGCAGCAATAGGAGAATAGCAATTATTATTTGGGGCTGCAAAGAGTAGTCAGCTTTTGGCAGGTTGGTCTTTTGAACATGTTTATGAATGATCTCCTTAGGCAAAGTCCATTGAAGCAGCAATAGGAGAATGGCAATTATTATTTGGGGCTGCAAAGAGTAGTCAGCTTTTGGCAGGTTGGTCTTTTGAACATGTTTATGAATGATATCTCCTTTTTGTAGGAAAGTGGTAACCACCAAATCTAACAGATGGACGTCTTGGCATCTTTGGATAAGGAAATAAATGTTTAAAAAATGGTGTCGAGTCATTTTCGTGACACACTAGTGCATGGTCTAGGTTCTAAATCAGAAATATTCTCTGTAATTCTTACGTACAAGGCGGGCTTAAAATGATCTTTTAACCTGGTTAAAGCTGGTAAGGTTAATTTTGATTTAGCCTGTAGAAGTAATCTCACAGGTAACAAATAAATCTAAGATTGTTTTTTCTAAATAATTGATAAAGTAGTAACATATATGAAGTTCAAATTAATGATGAGAGTAAAAAAAAATGTATAAATAGTGAAGAGATGGGAAGTCAAGTTAGAACGAGTAGTGATTATGTCATATGATTTTGTGAAGTTGGGGTCATATTCAAATTGTTGACAGAGTTGCATGGAGTTAGCCTTTCTATTTGACTATATATAAAAAAAAAAATGTTGGTGTCATTTTTCTAGATGTTGATATTAAATTGGTGTCACAGCAATTGGTGGTGGAGGGAGTTGGCCTTAACATTGACTTCAAAAGGAAGCGTTGATATTGTTAGAATAATACGATTCACAATTATATAATATTTTTAAATATATGGAAGAAAAATATGGATACTGGTAGAAGATACAGGACTTTCATTTTTTAGCTGCTAAAAAATGTTGGGATCACAAGTTGAGTTGGCATCAAGATAGGTGAAACTACATGGAGTTGTCCGTGAGGTCACATTTAAATGGTTGATATTCAGTTGACATCAACACAAGTGACCCTACATGGTGTTGCTCACGAGGTCATATATAAATTGTTAACAGTGAGCTGCCATCAGGAAAAAGCCATCAAGACAAGTGACACTCTGTGGCGCTGCCATCAGGAAAAAGCCATCAAGACAAGTGACACTCTGTGGCGCTGCCATCAGGAAAAAGCCATCAAGTGACACTCTGTGGCGCTGCCATAGATATTGTATAAAAATTGTGGTGTTGCATCGATTAGACTTGAGATTGCCTCGATGTGTAAGTGCTATGGTGGTATTGTCTGGAAGATATTGTGAGGATATGTTGAGGACAAAATGACATGCATACTAATGTCATATGGAAGGTTGATAAATTAATGTTATTTTTTTTATTGTTATGTACTTAAATGGATCTGAAATCAGGATTTCAAGGGTATTGTCGAAGTTAATGGGTAAGAGTCTTTGAACTTTTCAAGGCACCCCAACTGGAGTGGGCTAAAAGGGTCCAATGTATCTGAAATCAATAAGGTATTTGAGTGGGCTAAAAGGGTCCAATGTATCTGAAATCATTAAGGTATTATGGAATGTTAATAGGATTTTTTTAATATGTAGGAGAGTTGGTTACAACTACATTAGTAATCTTATTTTTGGTTTGACTGCACTTTGAAGATTCAGACTATACTTTTGCAATCAAGCTACTCCCAAGGTTTGAATTTAGGTGGTTTGAACTTAGGTGTCTTCTTGATAAATGCTTGGTTAGACAAGCAGCTACCAATTCACCTAATCCTTAAAGGTAAACTTTGGTTTAGGGTGGAAACCCATAGACCCTTGAACCTTGGTTTAAATCCTATTAACATGATCAAAAACTATGGGTATATTGCAACTTAATTATATTAGGACTTGAGATAGTTTAATTTAAAAGTCACATTTGATTTTATTACAGACTGCAAACAAGCTGCCTCCATGGTTTGAACTTAGATGTCTTTTTAATAAGTGCCTGGTCAGACAAACAATTAACAATCTACTTAACCCTTGGGGGGCAAACTCTAACAATCTACTAAACTCTTGGAGGCAAACTTTGATTTAAGATGAAAAAAAAAACCTTATATCTTTGAACTTTAATTTAAATCCTATTAACATGGTTAAAAACTGAAAAAAAAAAAAACTATCATTTAATTATATTAAAATTTGAGATAGTTTAACCTAAAAACCAGCATGATTTTATTACATACGAGAAGTTACATGTATATATTATATTTCAGTGTTGGAATATATGAATGAATAAGAACAAATAATATTTTTTATAATTTATAATTTTATGTTAAAAATTACTTCAAAAATAAAAAATGGATTGAAATGGTTTATATTTAGAAGGCTAAAATGTTTAGTTGATATCATAACGATTACCATGTAAAGAGCATGCCTTCATACTAACTTTGACAATCATGTGAAGCTTCGTAGATCCAATGTTAAATAGGGCCACGCTACTCCTTTTAACTTATAGAGGTATGTTGTTCACTAGCCTTAAAGAAGAACAAGGGGAAAAAAAGAAATGGTTGGAATTTGTGTACATTTATTTTTTTATTTTTTTAAATATGATTTTGGGTTATTTTTGGATTAATTTTCTTTTTAGATTTTATGTTTATATTTATTTTATATTATTTATATTTTAATAAGTTTTTTTAATTGTTTATTTAGATAATATAGTGGTTAGGGTTTTGGTTTTTCTTTGGGAAGGTTTAAGGTTCAAACTTGTTTATTTAGGATAATATAGTGGTTAGGGTTTTGGTTTCTCTTTGGGAAGGTTCAAGGTTCAAACCCCTGTATATCCAAAAGAAGATACACTAGATGGTAGCAACCGAGTGGTTGTCAGTTACTTGTTCTAATTGGATGTTCTAGGTTCCTTTGACTTTATCTTACTCAACGGGCTAGGGTTTATAGAGTGACTTCATCTTACTCAGTGGGCTAGGGTTTATAGAGGTAACATCCAATGGTGTTACTATCCTATGTATCAAAAAAATAAAGTCTTTTTAATTTTGTATGGATTGCTTTCAAATCAAATTTTGTAACCATATCCTACCAAGACACCCATGTGGTATGTCTTTGGACTCTCATCTAGGATACCTAAGTTCGAAACACAAGGAGGATGGCTCCCATTGTAGTCTCAACGAGGGTGGCTCTTAGTTGTACTTCACATCACTTCAATAAAAATTAAAAATAAAAATCTTTGTAACCATGATTATATCTACCTTTAAAAGTATAAAGCAATTTCAATTATGTAAACCCTAGTCATGTTATTGCATTCATTTTTGTATTTTGTGTTTAAAAAAGAAAGTTTACAACATCAAGATATCGAGATCAAGAGTTTTTCTAAACTAATGAAAAATCAAAAGGTTGAGGCAACATAATGTACACTTGAGATAACAAATGAGAAGGTAGTTTATACCTATCAAAGGTGTTAAATTGCAAAAAGTTCTAAATTCAAATATAACCTCAATTCCATTTCAACAAATTGAATAGAAGGGACAATGCCTCTTCAAAACTCTAGATTTTGGTTGATTTCCCTTTACGTTTCTTAAAATCTAAAGAATGTAATCAAATTGTATGAAATTAAATATAACAAATTAAAGTATGAAAAATAAGTGCAGAAAATAAAATACATGAAAAGTAAAATTTAAAGCTTAATCCATACAGGGACACTTCAATGGTATGAATTTGGTGTTTCATCTAGGTAACTTGAATTTAAATCACATGGAGGGAGGCCCCTTGTTGCTATATTCCCCAAGGGAGTGTGGCCCCAAGTTGTGCCACCCATTGTACTTAGCATTCAATAAAAAATTAAAGTTTAAGGTGCATGAAATTAAAAGTAGATACAGTCATAACAGTAGCAAGGAGAGAGTGTGATCAATCAACTCATAAGAAAATTGAATAACAATAGAATCCCATACATATGAATGGAATTAACAAGGAATGACAAGGACAAAGGGGTAGTGCCACAATCGTCAAACATTCCATAATTTGAGAGGGCAGTGCCACTAATGGAAAGTAAAAAGTTATCATTTTTCATTAACCTTAGTAAGGGAGCACAATGTAGGTCTCACAAAGTGTAGCTTTGAATTTATCAAGGTCAAAAGATGTCTACAATGGAGCCTATGGCTCCTATTTATAGGAAGAATTCACCCCAAGTTACCTTGGGATGAATTCTAACTACCTGGTACAAGTAAAGATCTAGGGGCATATTTAAAAATGATGCACCTCCAAATGTTACATGCCTCTAAATACATTTCTAAGTTATTAATAAGGCCTATAAAGTGCTTGGTGGTGCCACTACATACCAAAATGCCATTTTACAAAATCTTTCTCAAGATTTATGCATCGTTTTACCTCTCGATCTATCATGAGAAATTCACTTGAGGTGAGAGTATCACTCTAGTCTACTAGCCCTTTTCTCCTATCTACTATTGCTTCACTCTTGTGAGTTAATTGTTTCCTCTTGAGAATTCTTTTTCTTTGATTCTCATCAAAATTTGGGATTTTTAAGGCCTTAATTGACTAATTCAAAATGTTTCATCCCCTTCCAAAATGATAGAAATCCCAAGGTAGTAACATGTTACTATATTTCTAATGACTTCATGGGACACCAAGCTTGATTCATGAGAGATCCCAGATCTTGCCTTCATCCTTGGGAATGAAGTTGTCAAAATTAGAATCTTAGCGTGTCTTATGGAAGTAACCCCAACAACTTATGCCAATCTTTGTTTCTTGGCAACTAGGTTTCTGCCAGGTCCTCTATGTCTCTTACCAAGTCCTCATATGGGTTTTTAGACAACACACATTTTTTCTCCACCCTCTCCCACAACTTGTTGAATAATATCTCCAACTATTTGATATGTTATGTAGTTGTCTTAGTTCTATCCTTGGCCTTTTTCTCTTCAATCATTGAGTTAACAATGTCAGCATTGAGTTCCTTTTGATGATCAAATATGTTAGACAACCCAATATTTACTAATATTTGAATATATTTTTTCATTTTATGTACTAGGGCTTCCAGAAAGACCATTGGATCTTTATAGGTTTGGAGGTATCTCTGAGCATTGAGGATCTTTAATTTTTCTTTCTTGTCTATCCCCATCTATTGGGTCTAAGATGTTAGCATAGTGGCCAATTTCCTAAGTACCTCTTGGTACCTCTCCTTCATAGATAACTTGTAAATTTACTTAACAATACTCATCACTTGGTTGAGGTTATTGTCAGTGTTTACTATGAACTCAAAGTACCTCTTGGCACTTGTGACCTTAGTCTATATTTTCCCAAAGGGACTTCACCTTTTCAATCTCCAAGGCTTGCCCTTGATGATCCACTGCTCCTTTTAGTTTTGCAATCTCTTAAAGCTCAACTATTTTTTAACTTTCTCTTATTGAGCTTCCTAAAATTGTTTCACTTGTTTTTGCAGTTGTAATTTTTAATGTTCAAATTATTTTTTTAGCTAGTCTTGTCTTTGTGCAAGTCATGAAAGATCTTCGAACAACTATTTTTGCTTGTTGGCTTCAACAAGCTAGGATTTGAGGTTCTCAACCTATTGTTATAGTTTGGATTTCTTGCAGCATCCTTCCAAAGGATTGTTCTCTTGTTGGAAGTGTAACTTTTTTTATTTCATCTACAACATTGTTGCTTCTTATTTTGTTGCCTTCCTTTTACAATGTCATTTTCCATTACCATTTAGCCAAATTGCATTGACACACCAATAGAGAGTTGGTTCATGAGTTGGATCATTTGGTAAAAATCTATTTTGGTTAGATCCAACTTTGACACTCTAAAAATGAAGTTGGTAGGTGTGATGGTGGGTGTAGAAGGTTTTTTGGGGACCGCTTCTACAATGAGGACCTTTCCATAATTAGATGCCAACTAGGACTGCATGATGAATGAAGCTTTGGAGGTATCATCCTTTAATAATTTGTACTCCTTTTAAAATTTTCTCTCCCTTGCTTAGAGGGAATCAAAAGCCTCTTGGATATTGATTTTCTTTTATTTGTCAATGATTCTCTAAACAAAGGCTTAACTAGGGCTTGTAGTTGAGCTAGGCTCTAGGGCTGCTTTTGTAGGATCAATCATAGGAGTGGGAGTCAATGACATCATTACCTCTAGAAAGAATCATTTGGATTGCATGATGGGACAATGAGGTGGATTATATGATATAGTGTATGAATCGAGTTGGGTGACAATGGGGATGAATGGAGAAATGAAAGTGGATGCTCCCATTTCCATTTGATCCAAGGTTTTAGCTAGTGGAGAGACTAGATGTGAGGGTGAAGGTCTTATAGTGTAGGAGATATGTGGTTGTAATATGATGATGGTGGCTAAGAGGAATGAAGTGTTTGGTGTAGTGTACGTAATGAGGTTTATAGTGGGGGTAGAGTGACTCCAATATAATTGACCCTTGTACTTATCAATGACGAGAGATATGCGATAGAATAAAGGAAGGGGGAAGAAAAAATAGAACAAGAAGAAATAGAGAGAGAGAAGAAAGAGGAAAGAATGGTGGAGAGGTTGATGGCTATAGTTTGGGCCTTGCTTGTTTCTAACTCAGGAAGAGGTCCTCCTTGAGGGTTTTCCCCCTCCTTGAGTTGGGGTACTCCTTATTCTACCGTAGGCTATGGGCCTGCTTCTTGTGCGACTAGTTTATTGAACATAGACTCATGTAGGTCTCCTTCTAGCTTTTCATACATCTTCCTCATTATTTCCTACATTGCAACACTTACCATTGCTAATTTTGGTACTATAAAATTTATGATTTTTGGTATAATAGGGAGACTTGGTGGGATGCCTTTAGGGGACCTCTTATTTTCTCTACCTTTTAGGTCCTCCCTTGTGATTTCTATACTAGATTATTGAGATTTTTTTTCAAAGGGACCATTATGTATTGACCTTATGGTGGTTCTAGTTTCATATATAATATTCTTGAAGTAGGGAAAAACAATGCACCAAATGAATATAAACAATGCGCGTATCTATGCCCTATCGCTAATGAGCGCCAAACGAAAGCATGCAAGTAAAATGGAAAGATGACGAATAACAAGAAGTAAAGCAAAACAAATAGATATCTTATTAATAAAAATGATAAAGATTCCAGGTTACAATGTGTCCCATTGAGGGCTCAAAATGGGTGATACAAATGTTTACAAGTTGGGTGCCCAAGGGTCAAATCTCTCAAGGAATTTGGGTGCACATCCAATGTCTTTCCTCATACCCACAATCGAAGTGGGTGGGAAAAGGTTTCCGCCACTTGTGTATTTGATATATGATGTCTTAGGCTGCATCCCAATGCATTGTAATGACCTGCACCTACACACAAGGAAACCAGAATCATCAAATAGTGAGTGCATATGATAAAAAGCATGCAATCCCCATAGGGGCAAAATGACTAATAATGAGAAAACGTATCAAATAAACTCAAAATAGCACAAAATTGTACAGGGTTGTAAAAAGGAATTTTTTGGGAATATATCACCAGAAATTATGCCAAAATTGCATCCTATGGGGCTTCAAAACTTGAATGACCGTTCGCAACCTGCAAAACCCAAAGCAAGAAAATTTTGACCCTACACATATCCAAAATGCATGAAAATTGGAAATAATATATGAAATAATATTATAAGAAAACCCATTTTATTATATTTGTGATATCAATCACATTTTGGGTGTTCTCTTAGATGACCGCCGAATACCTACAAGAGACCCTACAAAACACTAAAAATGCAATATCTCGATCAATATAGCTCAGAATGACATGAAATTTGAACTGCAACATCATATAAGCATGTGTAAAATATATAATTAAAAATAGTCAAGAAATAATGCACAAATATCTATTCATCATAGGGTGGGACGAATAGGACTGTCACAGATTAGGGGGCGCTCGGGGGTGGGACGCCCACATAATATGCCTAAATTTTGCCACCAATTCCACTTGGGAATGGTGAAAAACCCTATGGTATGTGTTTTCATCAAATTTTATGAGGTAATTAACTCAATTGGTTCAGTTTTGTAATAGATTATGCCTCCTAACTCACTCGCAAACCTCCTTCGCTAGGAAGAGATTTCGAGGGAAAAATGGGCACAAAAGGGTGGAAGGAAATCTTGGTAGCACTCCGTTGCTTTGTAATCAAAATATCATCTCCATTTGTGTGGAAAATATATCCACTTTATAGCCCAAGGAGGCTTCATTGGTCAAAAGGCATGCGAGGGCATGCAAGGCAAGGGGCGCCACTTGGCCATCAGGGTGACATGCACTGGAGGGAGAAGAGAATCTCCCAATTTGGCCTCCCTCATGGGCTGGAGCATTAAGATGTTGTGTGCACTAAATTTTTGGCTGTTAGGAACCAAAAAAGTAATCATTGGCATCACCATTTGTCCAGATTTGACTTTTTTCCAGTCAAACCTGCTATTCGCTCCACCTTGGAACAAATGTTGCTATTCACCCCAGGGTGGGACGAATAGGTTTTGTATTTATACCAAGGTGGAATTAATAGCATCAGGGTGTCCAAAAGGTGCCAAAAATGGCCTAGAACCTTTCAAAACCCTATGCCAAGTGGTTAGAACCATTGTATGCCTCTTGAGGGCTGCCCTAGGGGCTCTGGTGTGTTGCGAAGCCACTGTTTATGGTAGCACAATCGGATTGACCAGATTTTAGTGTCTAAAGATACCCATTTTTGGGATGCATTGTGTGCAACACAACGCCAAACAAAAATAGATGACTAAAATGTTCAATGATTAGGGTTACTCAATAACCTAACCAACTTTAGATGCCCCAATCCTAGAAAGAGCATGCATTCTTGAATCCTTGCTTTTGACAAGCTAAGGAACTTGATTTAGCTTAGACATTGTCTGTCATGGAGAGGCGAGGCCTACAGTTCCATGATGCCAACAATGCTGAGCATTTTAACTTGATACTTTGTGCTTGTTTGCTGCCCCAAGCAGGAGCGTGATTATATTTTTCAAAGATTCATTAAACGAACATAAATTGCATGATTGAGTGTGTGCTTGTTGGTTTAACTTCAGTATGACTACCCCATCAAGCGATGAGTCGATGAGGGAATGAATCGTGAGAAAAGCGATGAGTCACTTGACCCAGATGACTTTTGTTAGGGTTGCCTTCAGTGGTACTCATTGAATAATGGCACAATTTTGACTGGATTTGAATGACGCTATGGAGGTTTCTTGGAAGCACGAAGTTGAAAACGTCAGTCCCGTGGGGCGGTCCGGCCACAATGGCCTTCTTAGGGAGTAAAGTAGTAACTTTTCCATGCATCCAAGAGAAATTTGTGTTCCATATTGACCCTAAATGAATTCCATCATGTTTAACTTATTTTTGGTGGGTTTGGAACCCTTTTCTTTGCTGCTTCCTGGAGGAAAAGAATGAAAAAAACTTGTTCCCGTGGGGCGGTCCGACCGTAGTGGCCTTCTTAGGGATTGAAGTAAGGTTCTTTCTAGGCATCCAGGAGTGTTATTATTTGCCTCTGGACTGAGACAAAATTTTGGACCGAAATAGAGTTGTTTTGGGGGGTTTTGGACCCTTTTGGTGCATTTTGAAGTTGTTTTGGCCTATGAAGCCTGTATTCATCCCAAGGTGGAACGAATACAAATTTGGTATTCATCCTAGGGTGGGATGAATGGCAAAAAGTGTGTTCGTCCCACCCTAGGATGAATAGGACTGTTGTAGGCCTATATAAACTCCAAAAACTAGTTTTGGGCTCATTATTGCATGTTTTGTTTTGTGGTTTGAGAGGTGAGGAGTAGGAGAGTGATTTTGCGTAGCAAAGCACTGTTAAAATCATCCCACTATCATCATGAGTCATCAGGAGGAGGCATTTAGCGAAGGGGCTGATGCGAGGACGGTAAAATGCTAACTCAAAATGACCTCATTTATTACAAGTGTAATACCTGTTTTATTGCTTTTTTTGTTTTTGTTGTTAATTTGTATTTTTGATGTTTTTGTGTTTTTATGTTTTTATTAGGTGGTGAAGAGTCGGTATCGCAAGCCAAAGCTCTTCGGGACCATGCAGGATGCATTGAATAAGGAGGACTGGGAGTGGCTTGATGCCCTGGGGCTCAAGCAAGTCACTCGATTGGAGCCTATGGTCGACGATCGAGCTTATTTGACAACATTGATTAGCCTATGGGACCTGTTCACAAACACCTTCCATATATCGACGAGAGAGATGATGATGATGCTAGAGGATATCTATCAAATTATGAGGATTTCGATAGAGGAGTGATATATCCGATCGTCACACCGTGACCTGAGGGATGCAGTGTTGATGAGGTACTTCAAGAAGGATGTAGATGTGGCAGAGCTAGACTATCGAACTGGAGGTATACTGGTGGGGTACTGGTATGAGTAGGGGGTGTTGGGGGTGAGGCATGCACTGCTGATGACCCTCATATCCAATATGCTCCTACCAGACTCATCAGGAGCCAGGTTCCCTTGGAACTTGTTAGAGCTGGTGTATGCCCTGACGGGGTGCACAAAGGAGGATCCATTGGTGATGGCATGGGGGACTACCCTACTGGCACAACTCTATGATGAGATGTATGATATTTGCTGCCTAAAGCAGAAGGGTTTGGGATGTAGTTTTCTATTGCAGTACTAGGGGTGGTAGCATATAACTGTGGGGCGACAATAAGGTTTACCCTGGTCGACCCAGGTGCAACTAGCTTATTGGGAGATAGGATATGGCATCCTATGGCAGACGATGTAGGAGAGAGGGCAGAGTTAGTGGTTCATGAGTGATGTGGATCACTATGCCGATCTCTTCTCTCACCTAGCACCAGGGTAGGTGCTATGATGACCATACAGGGATTGTTCAATCTGGGTGGATGTTGGAGAGCAACTCTAGCAGGTGAGGCGAGGTAGATGGGTGATTGCTCGACATGGAACCGAGTGGGAGTACTTACTATTTGGTCATTTCATGCGGCATTTTGGGTTGTGACAGGGGTTTATCGAGGAGCCAATAGTATATTGATATCATGGGGATGATAGGACACTAGTATAGCCTACCGTGGAGGAGGTGGGTGATGAGGCGGACCCTGCAGTAGCTATTTCGAATGTGGACGATGTCAGGACTATAGAGGAGTACGACTCATGGTGGGTGATGCACCAGTGGTGAGGTGTAGGGGCCTTAGGGAGCGAGGTGGTTGGGGCGGCCGATGAGGTGATACCAGATGCTCCAAAGGAGGACCGAGCAGAGGGCAGTGAGCAGGGAGATCTCCTAGACTTGGGAGATCAAGGGGACTATATGGATGCAGAGGGTCCTAGGGCATAGGTATCGTAGGGTATATAGGGTGGCCCTTATGCAGAGCTACATACTGGCTTGGCCAGGATTAGGAAGAAGAGGTATCTCTTATAGGTGTAGACATGAGAGGATCAGGTCGAGATAACCTCCCTACAAGCACAGCTGAGAGCTCAGGGTTTGAGGCAGGAGGGATCCAACACTAGGGAGATAGAGAGGCTACGGGCTAAGGTATTACAGCTGTAGTCAGTGGTGAAGACCTATCAGGTGCAGGGACAATAGAGATAGGAATATGTGGGTCGATTGGAGATGGAGGTAGTGTGCCTTGGGGGCGACTACTGGATGATAGGGAAAGCAACCGATCACATCGATATCGGCTGAGCGAGATGGTATAATCCTCTACTTGGCAAAGTGAGGAAAGGGCTGGTGACAACAGACATGGGGGGTCTCAGCAGACCCGCGCTACTAGGAGCAGTGTGAGTCATAGCACTGATCCTGTGTGATCATGGTGGTGGAGACTCGTGGGACTATTTTTGGGTGGTGAGGTTCGACGACCCACTTTATTGTAGCCTACAGGAATTTTGGAAACTTTGATGTCCTTTTTTTTGCCCCATATATGTATATATGAGATTTTATTGTGGTCATCATGTGTTTCATTTATTGCTTTATTGTATGAATGCAATGTGTGTATGAATTTATGATTATGTGTTGAATGCTTAGTATGTTATGCATATGGATGTAATGGAATGATGATAGGTAGATATCATGTATGCATGTTTATTTTGATTTTGATTTGATGCTATCTATATGCGTGGATGCACAGTGAGATGGGATATTTGATTGATTGATAAAATGAATTGTGGCTAATGATTTGACATACTATGTTAGCACCATAGATTGTACAAAATACATTAATGCTCTTTTTTGTTCATTTTGTTTTTGTGTAATGGGAATGTGGAAATGTATTACTGCAATGTGGTAGAAATGGAATGATTGACCTGAGATGTTAGAGAATGTAGATGAGGTTTTAATGAGACTAAAACACTCTAGCTAACATGATCAAAGGTTGTATACTGACTATGCAATACTTTTTGACAAGGTATGAATTTGCTAGGACGACCCAAGTACTTCATATCCATGTGTGTGTAAGTGAGTTCATTCCTGTGAAACGCATAAAAATACTGCCATTTCTATATAGGCTATCCACCAAACCTAGAATGAGGATCACCCTATGAATATCACGATCTTGGGTTTTGTAATTAGTAGGAATAGACCACTAGGCAATCTAGGTTACAAAATCTATCTCATCCACATGCAAATATTGGTCTGCACACACACAAAAGATAAAGTGACAGACATAGCGTCATGCTAGAGGCTACCACAATCGACAAGTAGGCTATCCACAAAACCTGTAATGAGGATCACCTGATGGTTTTCCAAATTCTAAGAGCTACAGGGATTCAAGTTCGACTCCCTTATTTTCTTCAATTTTATTGGGATACTTGCTCATGTGTAGTGATGAAAATCACTGTTTATTTTGAATTTTGTTTTGGTTGAGCAAGGGATTTGGGATTTGGGATTTGGGATTAGTGGTGAAAACCACTATTGACTTTGCTTTTGATTTTTTCTTTTTGAACTTTTGATTTCTTTGATTTTTGGATTTTGATATTGAAATTTGGGGATTTGTGGGAATTGGGATTTTTGATAGTGGTGAAAACCACTGTTTATTTTGGGGAATTGGGTAGGGAAGAGCTTGTCAATTTTCCAACTCTCAGCATTATTTAACCATTCGCACAAGGGGATGAGTAGGATGAACTTTTCACTTAAGGTAACCTAGACCACTTCGTGGATTTCATATTTCTTTGTGCAAAACTTTGATTTATTAATGTGTAAATGTGTTTGGGACTGTAGCGATCCTAAGTGCATGCACCACTCTTTTTACGCTACTTGCAATGTATTAAAAATCCAAAATGAAATGTAAGACAATGAAAAGCATATAACACAAAAATAATGAAGATGGATCTCTTTATTTGTATTAAAACCCGGTTACATGTCGGTCCCTCTTAGAGATACCCATTTGGATACAATAAGGTTACAAATAGACAAAGAGTACCCCTTTTGCGAAGAGGAGGTGTGCTTTCAAAAAGCTTCCCAGTTTCGCACATGGAAATGTATAAGGAATTACAAATGCCTCTTTCTCTAGGCCTTTTTCCTAGAGGGATCCCTTTTGCTCTTGTATGTTGCAGATTCCGTCTAATGAACCTGTGGCCCTGTAAGCAATGAAACAACAACACACGCTTATATGTCTGGGAATACCTCCCCGGATGAGGTTGTTAGTATTGAATATAAAAAATGAAAAAAAGTGTAAATTAGATTAATGCTATGAGTTTGAATGAATGAAATGACGCTATGTTAATGATATGCTAAAATAATGAATCTAATGTCTAAAACTCTAAACTAAGCCTATGGGCCACTGTCCAAGACAATTGTCGCTAAAGTGACTTTCGTCCTCTTTGCTCCAAAGCTATGGATCAAATATTGTATCTGATGTTGAAATAATGGTTTCTATGCTCTTCAATCTGTCAGGGCTTCACCGTACACATGATCTCCAAGGGAACTCTCCAAGTCTCGAAAGCTCTCCTTAATGATCTGTCCTGATAAATTGCCTGGATAAAGATCTCTTAGATAAAATATGTCTCTCCTCTCTTACAATATTGATCCTTGGTAATCTTAGGCTTGTACCTTTTATAGTGTGAAACCCTAGGTCTATGTCCAAACCCCAGGAATGAATTTATCATGCGTAGTGAGAGTTAGCATGAGAAGACTTTTGTCTTTTCTATGTTTGGAGGCTAGTTAACTGAAATATAACTGCTAACTTGAGTCTCCTATGCAAACTGGTCGTTAGCATGAGAATATTTTTTCCTTTGTCTATGTTTGGAGGTTAGTAAACTAAAGTCTAAATGCAAACTCAAGTCTCCCATGTGAACTGGTCATGAAAAGGAATGCAAAGTTACTCCTGCTCACCTTTATTGCATGCAGACTACCACTTTCACTCGTGATTAGGCCTGTTTGTTGGTAAAACTACTTTTATGATTTAGCCATTTTTGTCTGTAGCAACTAAAATATAGCCACTATCATCTACAGTGGCTAAGGTCTGGCCGCTCTAGGCTGCGGCTACGATCTGATCATTCTTAGCTTGAGCGACTAGGCTTGGATGACTTGAAAAGGGCCCAAATGAGTGGTGATAACCACTGTTGATGCTTGGAAAGTCCAATATTATGTCATTTGACCTTATAAATGTGTCTATGTGAGTATTTACCCTAAGCATGATGTGATTTAGGTGTCTATAGATGCCCTTTTTTGTGACGCGTTTTGTGGAACACACAACGTTGAGCAAAAACATAGACTGATCTGTTTGTAGGGTGTATGGTGATCAATGGTCTGATCAATGCTTGATGGCCCAATCATACAAGATGGTGTGCATCCCTTGAATCATTACCTCAACAATCTAAGGACTTAGCTTAGTGGCTTGGGCATGTTAAATTACACTCATTCCTCAAACTCAATCGGGTAGCTTCAGCTGCTACAATAGTTTCGATCAATAGGAGAGCTACAATTGAATATGTCATGTCTACTTACATTCTCAACAAAAAATGGGAATTTGTGATTGTTGTATGCAATGATTCGTAGGACGAACATGATTTTGTTATGATCGAGTGATATTTTTTTGATTTTGATTATGATTTTGTTGAAGCTTTGAACTACCTCCTCACTCAACAGATTGGTGAATAAATGACAATGAATGAAGCGACAAGTTGCTTGACCAATATGACTAATCTAGTTCCTTTCTAACATTTTTTTTTTAATGGGCAATCCCACATCCAAGTGTGATTATAATTGTAAATGATAATCATATATCCCTATCTCGAGGAGCGGTCCAACTATTAATAGCCTTCTTAGGGAGTTAGGAAGAGTGATTCTATTTATGTTCATATTGTATCACTTTGGCTTAATGTTATTTGGTATTTGTAGACACCTAAAACACGTCATGTCAAGGGCGACTACTCATATGGACATACTACAAGACCATATGGAATATGTTGGAAAAAATCCAAGATAGAGCAGTGGTTATAACCACTCAATTTGGGCTCCTTGGGCTAATCATTCTGAACCATAGCCCATACCTATGGTTTACAATTGAATCATAGTTGAGACCTATGATTTGTAGTTTAGACCGTAGTTGTGACCTACGGTCTTAGCTAAAGTTCAGTTGGCCTTCAATCCTAGCCAAATCAGTTAAAACAACCATTGGATCTAGAAGAAGGTGGTTAGAGGGTGGAAGCTTCCATTCCAACTGTCCTAACCACCCCTTCTTGATCTTGGCTTCTCTAGGAAGCCACCCATAGCCCTTGGGTAGTCTTATAAGTACCCCTTAGAATCAGGGTAAAGATATAGAGGATTTTGATAGCGAAGCACTATCAAAATACATCAAAGAGAGAGCATTGGAGATTTGAGTAGCAGAGCCCTATTGAATTGTACACTCAACCAAATATACTGAGAGAGAGCTATTGCCATTATCACCTACCTACTTGCCAAGATTCATGATGAATTGCATTATGGATGCCCTGGGAGTCTAGGAGAGCCAAGAAACGCAAATTCGGGCAAATGAAGGCCCATCATAGTGATTTGACCTCAAAACCTATCAAAAGGATATCGAAGGCTATCCTTGAACATCAATTGGACAATGAGGTGAAGCCCACTATCCTTGGAATTGAGGGTAAGCCTATCAGAGTGCTAACCATAGCTGTCAGCCATGGTTTATAGTGCAGACCGTGCACCAGAGCTATAGTTTGCAACAGAGGTATAACCACATTTCTAATTTTATTTCTATCCAACTAATTAGGTTAGATTAAGTGTTTTCATATTTTAATGGCATTTTAGAATACTTATGACCATAAAAATAGGTTAGATTTTATGCTTATGCTTTAATTAGGACTAAAACGCTATCTTTATGCAGGTTTATGCTTCAATATTGATATCTGATCCATGCATAGTGTAGCTACTCTTTTACTTTATGTTACTACATGAATATTGATTTACTTTGCATATCTTAGAAGCATTATTTATGTTTCTTGATTATGCATGTTAATGGTGTCATTATGCAATTTATCTAAAAGGGCCTCATCATAAGAGGCTACCTATATTTTTGACATTCTTGTTATTTCTTGACCATAGGGAACATTTTCAAAGGAGAGCAAATCCTTCTCCATTGCAAAGAAGAGGGCACCTCCACCCTAGAGCAGTTCATACCATTATGAGAGGCATTTGGTTGGCTCATTTGAAATTGTATTATCGAAACCCGCTCTTGGCCAAGGCCGACCCAAGAACTGTCCTTTCCTTACAAAATAGCATGCACTCATCTTCAAAAGAGTGTATTGCTGTGCATGGTGTGCTGGGTGAGGGTTGGTAGTACCTATGCTATCTCCTTGAGTATGGAATTCACTACCATATTCGTCTTGTGTGAGTATATAGGTGAAATACTTTGAACAATTTGAGTATAACATCAACTTTTGCAAAATACAATAAGAGTTTCTACAACTGATACAACACATATTGAAAACACATCAAACAGTTTAGGACTCACTTTTAAAACTTAAAACGAGATAATCATTGTTGTATACCTTGTTTGCTTAATAATAATACATTTAGACTCTAGGTACACAATGGTGGACACACGGGGTGGTCGGCAATGGTCCAAGGCCAACGTCGATGACCAACCCCTAACTAGTTCACAACAATACGTGTCGAATCCTCAACCACATGAGCGAACCGAATGTCGTTCGACTAGCATTCAAGGAGACAACTCAACACAGGGGGAGCCAGCAGAGCAAACCCCAAATAGAGGAGCTTCAGTACACTCCTCTAGGCACAGAGTAGAATGGGAAACCTTCTAGCATGAGGGTGTTCCACTTGAGAGCCATTATCGAGACCATAATGCACGCGCATCCACGAGGTCGACTGAAGAGTTTATTGTGTAGGGGACCAGATTGGTGCCCCTACATACTAAGTCTACTGGAGGATCTATGGCTCCACCTTTTGAGTATAGAAGGACTAGAGACCCGCCCATTCAAGGGTAGGCAGATAGGCTCGCTATCGAGCATAGAACTAGCCATACTCCCATGCGTGGTCCAACACGCAAAATCACCATTGACATATCAAAGGTGGGAGATAATGGTACACCGTCGAATGAGCGATGGTGGTCTAGGAAGTTAGAAGGTCTAGGTAGTGTTCTAGAGTAGCTAGGCTGCAAGCCTTTCACTCCACCCACTCGAGCCCCAAGTGAGCATAGTGGGAGTGTCGTCCGCACTACTAGAGAACATGGGGAGGCTTCTAAGTGCCCGCATGTCACACACCCGCTATCTGCACATGGTGGGTCACAATATAGGACACAATAGGAGGCCAATGTCATATTTACAGATAGAGGCAAAGGCACAGCATATCAGTCCTATGGGTACAGAACCCACAAAGTCGCTCATACAGAGCAGGGGTATCAAAGGCCTCCCACGACCGACCAGATCGATAGATCACATCGACTGGCATCAGAGCAAAAATGCCAACTCCTCCAAGACCAATTGGAGGATGCTCACCTAGAGAGGCAGCATATCGAAGATGAAAATATTCAAGCACAAAGGCTCATAAGACAGAGATTATATGAGCAACGCATGCGCGAGGAGCGTATCCTTGCTCAAAAGGAACATGTAGAATAGGAGGATCGGCTAGCTAGGGCTGGCCTATATCCTCAAGATGAGCATCGAGAGCACACACATAGGAAGGCTTTCTCACAAGCCGAGATGCATCAAGAGCATAGAGATGCTCGTACTCATGTTACTACCGAACAAAGGGAGCGGCTACCACCGCTCAATATTCAAAGGCAGAGACAACATGAAGCACAGTGGGAGATGGATACGAGCAAGAATATCCTAAAAGCTCCCGAGCTAAAGAGGAGGAAGAGCAAAGACCTCCATCTCACACAAGGAAGATAGTACCTCCTAAGCCACCTACACATCAACTTAGGGAGGAGGACTTTCTGTCTTCAGAGGCCTATAAGGCCTTGGCCGAGAAAATTAAAGCCATTGAGAGACAAGGCGCGACTATTCAAAAGCCGACTCTAAGGAAAATCCATAACGAGCCTTTGGATCCTTCAGTGCCTACTCCGGCCTACCCTAAGCATTTTGACATGCCCAGGTTAGATAAGTTCAAGGGTGATGAAGATGCACAAGAACATGTAACGAGCTTTCTGGATGCTTGCTTTCAGATAGCAAGCAACGATGCCTTATTGTTGCGCACGTTCATCATGACACTTTTAGGGCCTACCCGAGAGTGGTTTAACCAGCTAAAGAAGCATAGTATAACAAGCTTCGAGCAATTAGCTTATGCCTTTCTTGAATGCTATTCCTTTGGCATCAAGAAATAGGCTAATATTTTCGATTTGGCTGCGCTAGCTCAGCGTGACGATGAGCCCATAGAACAATACGGAAAGAGGTGGAGAAGATTAATGGTGAAGTTGCCATTCCCCATTCCTACCATGGAATTAACTCAGATGTTCATGAAGAGTTGTGCCAAGCACATCTCATTACTACTGCAGCTGCAATAGTATGCTACATTCGAAGAGGCTTTGGTGCAAGCCAAGGTGATTGAGGATATCAAGTTGCAAGAGGGCAACTTGAAGCTCAAAAATAGGAAAGAGGGATAGAAGAAGAGTACCACGAAGCATCAGGGCAAGTAGGCCCATGTAAATCAAGTGGTATTAAATCTCCAATGGGAGGACAAGGGGCAGCAGAAGTAGAACTACCAGGCCCAACCTCCGCCTGCGTAGTATGATAAGCGCAATAACTACAAGGGCAAAAACAAAGAGCAACGCCCACCTCACCAGTTCACACCATTGACGGAATCGCTGATGGCAATTTTCCATCAGTTATGCGAGGCCAAGGCAATCAGATTGCCCGAAGTCAAGATGATAGACCCCAATCAACCCAAACCAAAGGGGTTTCAAGACGATCTATTTTGCATCTTTCATAGAATGAAAGGACATGACATCGAGGTGTGTTGGTCTTTCAAACACCTAGTGCAAAATATGATCGACAAGGGTGAGCTTGTAGTGCCTCACAACCCATAGGCACCCGACAATCAAAATATGGGGATTTATAAGAACCCCTTACCGAATCATGAGGCACCTCGAAACAATGTTGGTCAAGTTAACCAGGTACGAGTCGAACCACCTACCCAGGGGTTCGTAGGCATGGTCAATGTTGTTACTAGGCACGGGAGATACGAACAACAAAATCAACCTCGTGCTCCTATCCAGATACAAGCCACGCCGAATCAACGATCGACACAGAATATTCTAGGCCCACCAACAAGACCGATGGTGACCCTAAGGAGCAGGTTGGTCCAAAACCTATAGACAACTCCTGTGAAGTTGTCAATATATGAATTAATTCAGTAGTCCCCGAGGCACAGGGAGACTCTTATGGATATTTTAAGGTCCATTGAAGTACAGGCCCAGGATGCGCAGGCATTCACAAATTTTATGGGACATGTACAATAGTGTCAGGAACCGATGATCCAATTTTACGATCATGAGATAAGGATGGTTTCTACAACTACGACTGACCCACCATTGCATATAATCATGTGTGTGAATCACATGCCATTCAAAAGGGTCTTGATTGATACTGGCTCATCGATCAACATAATAACGACCAAGGCACTAAGTCATTTGAAGCTACCTAAATCACACATTGTGCCAACTACATTTACATTGAGAGCGTTTAACGACGCACTATGTTCGACTGTCGACACAATTATCCTACCCATACAGGTGGGTTTGAAGACCATTTTAGTAATGTGTCACATGATAGAAGGGGCCATGCAGTACAACATTTTACTCGGTAGGCCTTGGATTCATGAAATGCGTTGTGTCCCCTCGATACTACATCAATGCATGAAATATATTCATGAGGGACTGGTTCACGTAGTGGCATCGGATGAGGAGCCATTTAAGTTTGTGAACCTAGAAGATTTTCCTAGGGGTTTCATACTCCCATCAACGCACCTGGATGTTCGATCGTCATCGCCAATAAGGAAACCAGGAGGTAAACCGGTAGTGCATGCTCAACCGATGCCATCTATGTCACACAGATCGGAGCATACCACTGCCACTTCCTTGAAGCCATCAGCATCAGTCATGCATCGGGATGACAGGAAATTAAAGGTGAAGATGGGCAAAAAAGAGAAAGAGCTTGAGCCCGAGCCAATCATCGAGGACGTTCCCATTCCCATGGAAGTTGAGGAACCCCAAGACAAAGCCGAGGAGGCACCTCAGCCTGCTTCACCTGCATCTTCAGTAGGGTCATCCACACCATGGGTGATGGTACATCTCGCTAATACTAGATTAGGTGAGTACCTTGTGCAAAATGTGACCTTTAGACCAATTTTGAAGACTACGCAAGAGATGGGCAGACCATCCACCCATCGTTATCTAGTTGGATCGGTGGTTCCACTAGGAGAACCGCCTAACCAGACTAACTTCATCTATGTGGGGCTAGATCAGCTTCCAATGCGAGAGCCCATGGATGAAGATGACGAGGAACATTTTGTGGTAAACGTTCATTATTTGTCTAATCTAGAGTATGCCATGCGTATTTTTGAGCTATATCACTGGCATGGATATGGCCTTGGTCTCTTTGAACAAGGATGGAGGACTCCGTTGGAACCTCATTATCAGTTAGTCACTGATAGATTCGATTTAGGGTTACAGATACGTGGGCAGGATGATTTGCTCATAGCATCCCTAGATCGTCTATACCTCAGCATGGTGGACGATGTGGATTTTAATCCATATCATCCGGATCCTTCCAAATTCTGGAGGAATCACCCTATGATATCTGCCATCACCATTGAGCCACTCGAAGATCATCGTGAAGGGCTCCTTGAGTAGACTGAGGCAGAAATGAACCCCAGAGATCAACTGGGACACCAAACCCATGAGGCAATCGATGACACAGACATGCAGGGGTGCAACCCCATTACTGCAAGCGATCTCGAGTTAGGAGATCTTTGTAATGAAGATGGAGCAGAGTCCACCTCCGATATGAGTGGACCAGGCTATGATGCAGATGAGGATTCCCCAAATGATGATGGATCTGGGGATGAAGTCGAAGGTGCTTATGTAAGGCCTTTGTATGCGCATCATTTATTGCCTATGGAATCGGTACAGGATACCGAAGAGATCCTTCCCAACGTTGATCATCCAGGGGAAGAGACCGAGCCAGTTTTCTCGATAGCATCGTACATGAGGTATAATTATCTAATTTTTCTGGATAGCGATGATAGTATGCAAGAAGTGAGATTTATGGGGCCTCACTTAGAGGAGCGCCCTCCAGGAGTGGGGGTGAATGAAGGATTCTATTATGATAGTGATGAAGAAGATGAGCTAGAGAGGGCCTACCTTGGTCCTCCTTATTTGCATCACCGCCATCAACCCATCGACATCGATGAGGTCTATAGGCAGCTACATGTTGGTCCGCATCTGAGAGCGAGACGGTTAAACCTGGATCAAATCCATCGGTTGGTTAATCCCCTTCCACCGACCTACATGCAGCTCCATGAGCCGAATGATCCTATTTTGCATTCAATGCATAGGGAGGATCCAGTTATTCATAGTCCTCATAGGGAAGACCCTTTTGTGCCTGTGCCATTAGAGCCAGATCGTGGGTATGAGGACTATGCAGATTTTGTAGAGGTCAGTCCGTGTGGTCCTGGAGATCAATTCCATTCCATAAACATGGTCTCCATTGATTTGACCACTCCACTCCGCAATCCAATAGATCCGTCTAAACCATTGTATCTTAACAAAGATGCTATCGACTGGGATCGCGCTGATTCACCCATTGAGCCTGAGGATTTCTTCCCCAATGAAGAAATGTTGCAACCTTTCCATTTTGCACCAGGCTGTGCATATGATGTTTATCATGCCAAAAATGCTTCCAACGCGGAACCACTCAACCCGACTGATGACATTCATCTGATTCCTATGCCTCACCAGCTTGAGGAGGGATCGCATATGTCGATAGAGGAAACCTTTGAGGTGGATATCAGTGATGATCCCACCAATGCAAAGAAAGTTAAATTTGGAGAGAGTCTCACTCCAGATGAGTGGGCCACCCTCATCCCTCTACTGAAAGAGAGACCAAATTTGTTTGCTTGGTCGTATAAGGATATGCCAGGTCTAGACCCAAAATTGGTTACTCATAACCTTTCGCTAGATTTGACGAAGAAGTCGGTCAAGCAAAAGCTTAGGAAAATGCACCCAACAGTAGCCTTAATGGTGAAAGATGAGCTGCAGAAGCTGTTGGATGTGGAATTTGTGATTTCCATCGATTATCCAGAATGGGTGTCCAATATGGTACCCATGGGAAAACCCGATGGAAGAATCCGTATTTGCATGGATTTCAGAGACCTAAATAAGGCAACACCCAAAGATTCATTTCCATTGCCCAATATTGATGCTCTCGTAGATGCAACTGCAGGTCACGAAATGCTCTCCTTAATGGATGATTTTTCTGGTTACAATCAAATTCGGATTAAACCCGAAGACCAGCACAAAACCACGTTTATAATGCCATGGGGAACATTTTGCTATAAAGTTATGCCATTCGGCCTCAAAAATGCTGGTGCCACATACCAACGGGCCATGACATACATTTTTCATGACTATATGCACAAAATTCTTGAATATTATATCGATGATTTGCTAGCCAAGTCATTGCTATGAGAAGAGCATGCAGAGGTCTTAAGGAAAGTCTTCGATCGCCTGATAGAGCACAACGTCAGGATGAATCCTAAGAAGTGCGTATTTGGCGTAACTTCTAGAAAATTACTAGGGTTCATCATCTCCAAGAGAGGCATCGAAGTAGACCCAACGAAGGTCAAGGCCATTTTGGAAATGCGTCCTCCCACCAATATTAAGGAATTAAGGAGCCTTCAGGGCAAGGTAGCCTCGATAAAGTGATTTATCACCCAACTATCGGATAAATGTCGACCCATGAATCGACTGCTACATAAGGGTGTCCCATTCAACTGGGACGAGGACTGCAAGGTAGCCTTCACTGAGATAAAGCAATACCTAGCGACGCCGCCAGTGCTAGCTCCACCAAGGCCAGAGGTGCCTTTTCTACTATATATATCGGCAACTGACTTTGCACTGGGAACCATGTTGGCCCAAAAGAACGTGCAAGGCAAAGAACAGGCCATATATTACATTAGTCAAACTTTGGTGAGCTATGAGCTCGGGTATGCATACATGGAAAAATTGTGTTTAGCAATAGTGTTCGCTACAAAGAAATTGTGACACTATATGTTAAGTCATACGACGTATGTTATATCCAAACAAAATCCTTTGTAGTACATGATGAGTAAGACTTATCACAATACGCGTACTACAAAGTGGATCATGCTTTTGATGGAATTTGATCTAGAATTCATAAGCCAAAAGTCCATTAAGGGACAGGTCATAGCAGATCAATTAGCTGAGGTGCCACTGTCAAACAGTAGGCCTCTAACAATTGAGCTTCCGGACGATGCAGTCTTCATCGTATCTGAAGCTCCCAAACTCGAAGAACCAGAGAACAATGCTGATATGACTCTGTTCTTCGATGGTTCAAAGTGCGAACAAGGGGGTGGTGCCGGAATAGTGTTCTTCATGCTGCAAGGAGCTCCAATGCCCTTGTCATTCAAGTTGGATTTTCTGTGCACCAACAACAATGCTGAGTACGAAGCCCTACTGTTGGGCCTCCACACAGCTGTCACCATGAATATTAAGAGATTGAACATCTTTGGTGATTCCTTGCTCATAGTAAATCAAGTCAAGGGGCTTTTTCAGTGTCGGTGTCCCATACTGAAAGCCTATAAAGATCTAGTTGATACATATTTGGCCAAACTGGAATGGTATGACATCGAGGCAATCCCTCGATCATCAAATAGGTTTGCAGATACCATGGCTTCTTTGGGATCCTTAATCCCTCAGAATCCATCTACTGATTTCACTACCATCCATGTCAAGATGCTCTCTCATCCAGCAATAGAGCGTGCAACCTATGATAACAGAGAATCAATCAACATGATCAATGTAGAACCACAAGCTGAATGGTTCTGTAGAGCTGAAGACTTTCTTAAGAAGGCACCCTGGGGGTCATTAACCTCTCAGAGTCCCATGGGGAGTGGTACTACCATTCACCACAGGGTTGTTTTTGAGTCTGCATTTGCAAAAGTAAATACGCAGGGGGAGCAAGTCATCTTGGCAATCGAAGCTGAGATTTATCAAAATTGGATGTCACAAATTAAAGACTTCCTAAAGCTTAGTATAATCCCAGAGGGATTTCCGCATGTCGTGAAGCGCACATTTAAATAGAAAGTGGCCAAATATGTCTTAATAGGAGACATCTTGTACCGAAGAAGCTATGATGGAGTTCTCCTTCATTGCTTAGAGCCCCAAGAGGCATCATGGGCAATTTTGCAAGCCCATGATGGTACGTGTGATGGCCATTTTAGTGGCATGGCCATCGTCAAGCGCATCCTTCGAATGGGTTACTATTGGCCCACTATGGAGAAGGAGTGCAATGCGTATGTCAAGAAATGCATTAAATGCCAACATCACGCTAATCTTACGCACTTGCCATCGTAGGCCTTACAACCCATTCAAGCGGCTTGGCCATTTGCTCAGTGGGGATTGGATCTTATAGGCAAGATCTCTCCTCCATCATCGGGTCGACATACATTCATAATCATGGCTACTGAGTATTTTACAAAGTGGGTGGAAGCAATACCCTTAACAATGACAACCAGAGCTCGTATAGCAGAGTTTATACTGGAGCATATCATAAGTCATTTTGGGATTCCATCCAAAATAATATCGGATAATGGAACGTCTTTCAAGAACAAAACTGTGAGAGCTTTGACATCTAAATATAGAATCAAACATAGTTTTGTGACTCCATACTATCCGCAAGCAAACGGGTAGGCTGAAGCTTCAAATAAGATAGTGGTAGCCATCTTGAAAAATATGGTACAAGAAAACCACAAAGACTGGCACATCCAGCTGCCCCTTGCGCTTTGGGCTTATAGGACTAGTATTCGGATGCCCACTGGGGCAACACCGTTCTCACTAGTATATGGCACTGAGGCCATTATGCCCTTGGAATTAGAAATTCCAACACTGCGCATCGCATTGAAAGAGTTCATCGATGATGACACTGCATGGCAAGCTCGACTGGATCAACTGACGCTACTTGATGAACATCGCATGAATGCCCTGGAGCATCTCCACGTTTATCAAGAGTGACTAAAATGAGCTTACAATGTCAAAGTCCACCAGAGAGACTTTGAAGTTGGGGATCTTGTCTTGAAAGAAAACCAATATAACTCTAATTTACCGCCAGATATGCGAGACAAATTCATGGCTAATTGGCTAGGACCCTACATCATATCTAAAAATATTGGTCCAGGTACCTATCGCCTAACATCACTAGGGGGTGTTGAAGAGCCTGAACCTCTCAACATCATCCATCTTAAGGCATTTTATGCTTAAAGAGCATAGTAAAAGGCTTCGAGAGTTGCTTGTAACTGCTCGGTCATCCTAAAAGGCTCCAAACACTTTCATTAGTGGTTTGGTCAAGTAAAAAGCTCCAAAGGCATCTGTAAGCCCTTTGGTCAACCTCAAAAGCTTTGAGGGTTTGGTCAAAACCACTTGGTCATCCCAAAAGGCTCCAAGGGTCCCTAAAACCACTTGGTCGTGTCAGTTAAAAGCCTCGAGGATTTGCTTATAATCGCTCGGTCATCCTAAAAATCTCCAAAGGCATCTGTAAGCCCTTTGGTCAAACTCAAAAGGCACCAAGAGTTTCTAAAAAACTGCTTGGTCAACCCAAAAGCTCCAAAGGCATCTGTAAGCCCTTTGGTCAAATGCAAAAGGCACCAAGAGTTTCTAAAAAACTGCTTGGTCAACCCCAAAGGCTCCAAGGATTCTCAAAATCGCTTGGTCATCCCAAAATGCCCCAAAGGTACCCATAATCCCTTTGGTCAATCCCAAAATCTCCAAGGATTCCTAAAAATTGCTTGGTCAATCTAAAGGCTCCAGAGGCATGTACTCACCATTTGGTCAATTATGAGGCTCAAAACCCATAAAAATTATAAAATCAATAAAATCCAAAAAAATGGTAAAGCATAAAATCCAAAAACATTTGCATTTGCATTTGAATTTTGCATTTTCATTTTGCATTCACTCATGCATCCATGCATTATTGCATTGCATATAGGCATTCATCATCCATTGCATTCCGTAATAGAAGGCATTTGTGTTTGTTAGTCTTACAAATGATGCCACGTTTGTGTTTAAATCATGCATCTCTGCATTTATCATGATCCATCATTCATGTGAGTAATTGTGTTTTTCAACACAACCTATAATGTTGCTATGGAGATATACTAGGGTTTTTCGGTCACTCAACCATACCTAGTAGTCTTATCAAGAGTTGGTAGAAAGCTCGCTTTGCTTTTGTAGCTAAGGTTCAGTTAGTATAGCCCTTAGCATATCAAAAGCCTATCACTAATCAACAAATTTAAACAATCCTAACAAGGACTAGGGGAAGATGAAAGCCATGAAGCAGGACCGGGTATCCTGAAGCGAAAAGAGTTATTCTTGCTTATCCCTCTATGCGGACGGTATGGGAAATGTTGGCAGTTGGCAAAAGGATAGGTTAGTTCCCTATTTAGAATCCCTTGCTTACGATAAAATGAGCATATCCCAAAGAGATATCCCATATCAATCCTCATGATTGATACCCTAGATCGATATCATAGATCGACTCCCTAGAGTGATATCCCATATTGATATCATAAGATCGATATTCTCAATCGATATACCAGAAACAATTTTTCCAAGTAAATCTCCCCAAAGGAAAGTTTTTTGAAGAAGATTATCAAATGTAAATGCCAAAAAGTGAAGATCAAGTGAAGATCAGAAAATAGGCTTAAATCAAAGTTCAAAGTGAAGTTCAAAGTGAAGATCAAATGAAGATCATAAATCAAAAGTTCGAGCGGAGATCAAATGAAGATCCAAAATCCAGTTCGAAGAGAGATCAAATGAAGATCCAAAGACAGTTCAAAAAGAATATGGAATCGACTCCCTTGCTTCACTACATATGAGCAAGTATCCCAAAAATTGAAGGATAGAAAGGAATGAGCCTGAATCCCTGGAATTGTCAGCACTACTATACCTTACGCATGACGATATGTCTGATGCATTAGCATCTCGCTTATGAACAAGACCAATGTTTGAATGTGGAAGAGCTAGCTTCAGGTGTCCTGCATTGCCTAGTGGCTTAGTCCAACTAAAATCTAAACTTGAGATTGGATAAGACATTTGTGGAACCCCTATCTTAGCAATGGGCTAAAAGAATCCCGCCTGACATCGGGGAACGCTCGTGTCTTATCTTAAAATAATCATTTGCACACACAGGGATAATGAATAGTTAGGGTCTATCCTAGCAAAAGCCTTTTATCTCAGAAGTCTAGTGTGGTTAGTATGCAACTTTTGATAAGTCTATTAGGGTGTTTGAGTCTCATGGAAAACCTCAAAAATTTCTCCCATAGCAACAAAGTGTCAAAAATGGCAACCATATAAATCATCAAATTGCAAAGTATCAAACCCATGATACATCATTATAAAAAGCACAATCAACATATAGGATAGATACCGGATGGATATTAGCAATAATATTTAGACGGCCACTGACTATATCATGCACATTTTTCAAAATTGCAAAAGAAAATCGAATGGCACATTATATCATTCGCATCATAAAACATTGCATACCATTGCATTTCATATATGGGTGATTAATTGATTACATTCTTATCTTAAGGATTTTCGATTACATTCATGATTTTTATACATTCTGTGGCATCATCCATTAGATTGATAAACATAATTGCATTCATTCCTTATGTTTTTAAGTGATTAAAGCATACAGGTTCATTTACATTAGATTAGCATCATGTAAATAAAGCATTACATACATTAATGCATGAAAATAAAGCAATATCAAATATGCGTTAAGAGAAAAACATCGCATCCATATGCATCCATCAAAAAGCACATCTAAGCATCTAAGATCACTGCATATCATCATCATAAATCAAATAGCTATCTAGTGCATGTCATCCATACATCACATCATATAGCATCAACATAACATAAGCATTGCATCCATGTGCATCACATAAACATAAAATTAAAAACTAAATGAGTACACAATAAATGAGCCATAATAATGATCATATCATATATATATGTGTGTCTTAGAGTACATGGGGAGTACAAAAATACCCATAGGCTACAAATGTGTAGGTCCTCGACCTTACACCAAAAATGAGATACATCAAAAATGTGTCCTACAATCTAGAGCTCTAGCTCTGATCTGCTCCCCTGTACCAGAGCTCTCACCTCCTCCCTTAGTACTGTGCTCAAGAGACTGCTCTACCTGCTGCCCTGATGACTGCTATGGATCCTGTTGTGAGCCCTGAGTACCGCCTAACCCGAAGAGGCCTAGCACTCATCCAACTACCCCCTAAGCGATGGGCACCTCTATCCACTAGGACCTATGACTGGACGCCATAGTAGACTACCCTGCCTCCCTGGTCCTGGTATGACTAATTTCGCCATGCATACTGGAGGACATGTGTGTCCTCTCACTCTGATGGGTACAATGGCTTGAGCTAGCAGTGGACTATCCTGGAGTCTAAGATCTAGTCTACTAGGACTCTGCAACATATGGATCCTCAGGAACCTCTATGCCTAGCATCTAAATGTAGCCCACAAATTGGTCTACCCGAGAAACCCTGGATGTGTACCTCTCATTGGCACTCATAAGTAAACCTTGTAGGTGTTGTACCTCTACCATAGGATACCGACCACCTGGTAGTACTGCTGCTGGTGTCGTCAAAGGCCCCATAATAAACTAAGAGGATGGAGGACCCCCCATGTGCCCTGAGTAGATCTCACTCTGCTACGACCACATCCTTCTGTGCCTCTACCAAATCATGAGCATGGGTAAGCTCACTAATATAAGTCTCTACTATAGTAGCTCGGGTAGTTAGGCTAGCAATATGCTAGTATGCCTGTTGAGAAGCAACACACCCCCACTGAAAAATGAGATTCCATCCTTAGAAAATTCTGAAATTTCATTTTTGCAGCAGGGACCCTCTTGGTCATTTCCAGTGTTAATCCCAGATTTTGCTTGCCTCCTTGTTAAAGTTGTGCCTTTTTTCTTGTCATTCTAGCATGTGTTATTCCAAGACTTCACTTTTTACATGCTAGAATCATTCATGCACAAAGAAAATCTTGCACCGGTACCGAGAAAAATCCAGAAAACGGTTGCATAAATTCATGAAAAATCAAACTTTCCATTTTTGGTAGTGTCGCGATATCGCGACACTTCCATTTCGGAAATGTCGCGATATCGCGACGGGTAAATCAAAAAGCAGCTAAGTCCTTTAAGTGTAGCGAAATCGCGACACTTTCCATTTTGGAAGTGTCGCGATATCGCGACATTTCCATTTTTGGAAAGTGTCGCAAAATCACTGTCGACGGAGGAGAGAGAAGAAAGTCGTACGGAAGGGCGCGATTTTGTGACATGTCGCGAAATCGAGACATGTCGCATTTTCGCGAAAGGAGAGAAAAGTGTGCTGGAATGTCCAAAATGGCGAGATTGCTAACGTATCAAAATCGCGAGCGAGGTGCGCGATCGCATGTTTAATCGGTAAATCGCACGCATTTTCGAAGGCAAAGGGTGAAAATGGTAGCGACCTCAAGTTTCGAAGAAGTCTTGCAAGTCAAGCATGTCGCAAAATCGTGACATGCTTGGAGAAAATCGTACGGAGGCCAGGGAAGGTCGCGATTTCGTGACATGTCGCGAAATCGCGACATGTCGCGTTTTCGCGGCCGACAGGGGAAGAAGTTGCCGAAGCGCTGGGGACGTCGCGATTTCGTGACATGTCGCGAAATCGTGACATGTCGCAGAATCGCGGTAGGAGAGAGAAAGTCCTAAGTTGACCAGAAGTGCATTCCAGCGGGAAACAGAAGGCATCCTGGGGTAGCGACACGTGTCAAAGCGTGAGGCAGACAAGCAGAAGCCGACATGCAAGCTTATTTTGCGGTTTTTAATCTATTTTAATGTTTTAAGCTTGGATTTAATGTTTATTAAAGTGCTAATATAATCTTTTTGTCTTTCATACAGGATTCCATCGGCACTTACGGGACAACCAGGAAAGACCATAAAGGCAAAGTTAAAGTGCGGATTTAGTCAAGGACCGCCATGCTAGAAGAGAAGCTGTCGGTGAGAGCATTCAATGACAAATTTATTGCAGACTTAATAGCATGAAGACAATTTCAACACAGGGATGGCTTTACGGAGATCAAATTGATGGAGAAGTGGTGACTCATCCGGCTCACCAGCAGAATTAATGGAGGCATTTATTTGCAGCTGCGGATGAATGCAAGTGGATTTAGATTTTATCTTCTCCATTTATGGCAGCTAACTGCACTGATTTGCCGAAGGGTTAAGTTCTATCTGGACTTTGATTTTAAATGGATTTTTATTGTAAAACCCGGGTCCTAGGGTTTAAGTGCGATAAGATTTAGGGTTTGAGCAAGATATTTTGAAAAGATCAGGGTCTGTCCTGAGTCTATAAATACTGCTTCTAAATGTAATCGCGGGAGGCGGAGACTTAGAAATAAAAGGCTTATAAGCAATTTCTTGCAAATTTTGTGAAATCCTTTGTTTACGGACTTGGAGTTGATGTGCTTTAGCTTTTACGTGATAGCATGGCCGGGAGCCTAATCTTTTGCGAGTGTGATAAGTGTATCTTCTTTTGTTATCCGTTCCATTTAAAGTTTGTTAGATATATCTTGTAAATCTGCAGTTATCAAGTTTAAATATGTTGTTAGGCTTCAGTTGTTCTCTTGTCTGCTAGGGGAAATTACAGATTTGAGGTTAAGTTTGTTCTAATTGCTCTGTCTTCATTGTGTGAGCTAGGCTGTCGGTGAAAGATACCAGTTTTAACCAGCTGCCCTTGGATTTATAATTTTTTGCTAGATCTGTTCCACTCTGCCTTGTGCTCTTAGTTGAAAGTGATCTTAGACTGACTGGACACTTTCTTCTTTGATTTGTTCTGTTGTGAAGCTGATAGCATAGATAAGATTGATAGTTTAGGGTTTTACAGTTGATGTTTGATAAACTTCTCTTTCTGCCCTACCCTACCCTCTCTTTGTTTTCGGTGAATGATCCATTTTTATTTTCTTTGTTTGTCTTTTATTTAAATCTGCTGACCCATGAGAGCTAGATCAAGAATTCAAGTTAAATCTGATAAACAACTTTTGCAACTACTGAACAAGTTCAGGAACCCCCTGTAAGGTAACAGAGCAGTCCATATTGAAATCTATTCCAGAAGTGGAAAAGAGTGAATAGCCATTCGACCCAACTCTGTAACTCGCACCTTGGATAACCAGCTAGATCCTAAAGTGAGTGGGATCCGTCCCGTGGGTGTCTCCGGGGCTTCCTTGCCCATCCTTTCCCGGGGTGTGCATGAAAGCCGGACCAACACCTAATTGGCGCTAGAAGGAGGGCTTGAACTCAGTTCAAGTATTGTAAGGGCATAACAACAACATTTGAAGGACCCACAGTGAACTTCGGATAGTTTTGTAAATTGTCAGTACAGTTTTTATAAATTGTCAGTGCAGTGTTTTAAATTTCCAAATTCAGAACCTATTGAGAACTGCAGAGTTTGTTAGTACTTGTGAAAACTGGATTCTACATACAGGGTAACAAGGTCCCACCCCAGAGCTGGAGAGCTCCTTGTTCCTGAATTAGAAACTCCGAGAAGAAGTAGCCACAGAAGGGCCACATCTCTATCACAGACAGTTTTATCACCACTGATTGTTACTCCAACCAGAGCTCAGAATATCCCTGTTAATCCATTAGCTATGGCAAATTGGTTGGGCTCCACAGCTTTGAACATTTCGGGTATAGCCCATGACTTGCCCAGAAATCCAGAAAGATACCTCCCTAGGTATAAACATGATGGGACAAGAACTGAAGAGGAACACTTAATTGCATTCAAGAATGCACTGAAGTTATTAAATGTACAGCATGAGGATGTTGCCTGCGAGACTCTTCCCGTTTACTCTCCGGGAGGGAGCCTATGATTGGTTTCTAAATCTTACCAATGATTCCATCACCAGCTGGAATGACTTAGAAAAAGTCTTTGTGTCACAGTTCGGTGAAGTGATAGATCCCGACATTTTATATCAGCAATTTTCTAGCATCAAAAGAGAACTGAATGAGTCTATTAGATCCTATAATGTCAGATTCCAGAAAGCTTATGGTAGACTCACTGGCTATTATGTGCCTAATGCAGACCTGGCACTAGAGATCTTCAGAAATTCTTTAGATCCCATGACCTCTGTCTTCTTGAAGAGGGATGCCACTGTTACCAACTTGACAGAAGCTTATAAAGAAGCTTTAATCCTGGAAAGACGAGTTGGGACCCCAACCTTTAAATCTTCAACAAACTCCTACGATCACTCAAGCTTGCTCCTGTGTTCAATCCCATTCCACATCAGATGATGCTGCCAGTTTGTCGAGACTTTACCATCAGCAGCACCAGTGGCTGTTGCACTTGTTGAGAATGTACAGAACCCTGTGAAAGAAGCTGACAATGCTAGGATTGAAGAAGTCTCAAAGATTGTTCAAAAGTTGGCCAATGATTTTTTGAGTTTTAAAAGACAAACTTCTACTGGAGACAATCCCAACAGATATTCATATCAACCAAGCAGATTTAACAGGCCCCCATATGAACCTAATAAATATTACAAGGGTAAAGCTCATGATGTGAACATTTGTGACTTAGCCACCCTAGCTGAGTGCGAGAATTCATGCCACTTCTCGGCATGGGGAGTTAGATTGTGTGGAATTTTGCAATGCATTTGAAGCCTTGTCGGGAGATTTGATCTCCCCTGAAAATCAAAGAACTGCCGATGGCCCAAGTTCATCTGGCCACAGTGCAGCTATGGTCCTGGATTCTTTCTCTTTCCCGGATGAATATGAGAATGTAGTTGAAATGCCCATGGATGAAGTACGAGGCTTTCCAGCGGTACAGAAGAGATAATTACAACTATGAGAAACGAGGGAATCCGGAGCCTAATACTACATCAACTCCTCCGACAACTCTCACAATATTCCTCCGGACCCCTCTCCAAGCAATAATCCACCTCCACCAAAGGGAGGAGCTCAAAGAGTACCGGATGTTGCTATTCCTCCACTTAACAAAGGATATAACATAGTGGAGGATATGAAAAATATTAAGGCTAACATTACTTTGCATGAGTTGGCACAGATTTCGAAGCGAGAGAGACAATCCGATAAAGACATACTACGGCCTGTTGCTAAACCTGTGGATAAAGGGAAGAAAATAGCCAATGCCAATCTGGCCATGTATAAGGAAAAGACTGAAGTTCCCTCATTTTTGGGAAGAATTTACATAATTGTTTGGTAGATTCAGGTGCATCTGCTAATGTCATGCCACTGGCAATTTGTCGGCGAGTTGGGGCTGACCCCAATGAAGTACGAGAGGAGAGTTGTCCAATTGGACAAGTCAGAAGTTAAGGTTGTGGGAGAGCTAGCAAAACATTCACATTCAATTGGCATCGAGCCAAGGGCTCAACATAAGATCGAAATCCAAGTTGTGGATATCCCGAGTGGGGTATGGAATCTTGTTGAGTAGGGATTGGTCTAAGTCTCTAAATGGATATCTGGCAACAGACTTTTCACACATGTGGTTGCCATGGAAGGGTGTGGCCAATCAATTGCGGGTTGACAGAGAACCCGAGTACAAGCACACGATTACAGAGTACAATGCTGCAAATGAAGCTGTCAATATTGCGAAGTAGACATTGGAGTCTACAATTTAACAAGCTGGGCAGAATAATAAATTTAACAAAGCTCATCCTGTACATACTAATGAAGTTTGGACACTTCATGTGGATGGAGCAAGATGTAAGCAGGGTTATGGAACAGGGGCAGTCCTCAAAGGACCTCAAAGTCGGACATTTTTTATGTCTTACCGCTGCGATTCCCATGTACTAATAATTTAGCGGAGTATGAAGCTCTGATTTTAGGTTTAAAATTTGCATTGGATAGAAATGTGAAAAACATTCAAGTTTTCATTGATTCAGAATTAGTGGCAAGCCAGGTCAGGGGTAAGTTTCAGTGTAAAGCCTCTTATATGAAGGGATACAAGCACAGAGCTTGGGATCTTGTGGAAGGCTTTGATGCATTTAACTTAACACATATACCCAGGGAACAAAATTCACATGCGAGATGTCTTGGCATCTTCAGCTGCAAGTTTAAAGCCATTGGAAGATTTTAAGTGGGATAAGTTTTCAATTGAGTTAGTCCCCTGTCCTTCGGTTCCAAACAATATAGACAACTTTCAAGTTTTCTCAGATGATCAGCAGATTGTGAACTTTCTGCAGAGTACCAATACCTTTGAGAATGCTATAATTGATGAGGGCCAAAGGGACACCCTGATGGAACAGTTAGATGATGACGGGGGAATCATGAGATTGAAGGACAACGAGAATCCCAAAGGGAATGGTAGAGGTTGGAGAGGCTATTTGATGTTGACAAGATCAGGCAAAGGGTGAATTCTGAGGATTATGTGGGCACCACGGACAATGAGACTGAAAATTTGAATGTAGGAACTGAAGAGGATCCAAGGAACATCAAGTTGGCAAAGGTCTGTGATCCGAGAGATAAAGAGAAATATGATTGATTTCCTGCACAGGTCTAAGGATGTAATGGCCTGGTCATACAAGGATTTAAAGGTATTTGATCCAAAAGTTTACACCCACATCATACCTTTGAAAGAATCTTGCAAGCCTTTCGAGACAAAAACAGAGGCATGTTAATGCTCTGTTAGAACCCCTTATTCGAGAAAGAAGTGGAGAAGCTCTTGAGTGCGGCAATTATTTTTCCTATCGGGCATTCTACTTGGGTGGCAAATCCGGTGCCGGTCGGGGAAGAAAAATGGGGAGATCCGCTTTGTGTGTGGATTTCAGGAATTTAAATAAGGCATCGAGAAAAGGACAACTATCCCCTGCCTTCTATGGATGAAGTCCTGCAAATTGTTAATGGATCGAGAGATGATGTCTTTCTTGGATGGCTTCTCGAGGCTATAACCGGATACTAGTGGAGAAGGAGGATAGAATGAAGGCTGCTTTTACAACCAAGTGGGGGACTTTTGCTTACAAGAGGATGCCATTTGGGTTGATAAATGCGGGAGCAACATTTCGAGAGGGCAATGGACCATGCCTTCAAGGGGCTTATGGGAAAATGTATTGTAGTTTACATGGATGATCTAACAGTCTTTTCCAAATCTAAGTTTGACCATGTAAAGCATTTAGAGTCTGTGTTTAATAAGTGCAGAGAGTTTGGAATTTCTTTGAATCCAAAGAAATGCATATTTGGTGTAACGAGAAGGCAAGCTGCTTGGGCATTTGGTCACAAAGGATGGCATTTCTATGGATCCGAGGCGAGTTGAGGCCATATCGGCATACCATTTCCCAACTCCAAGAAAGAGTTGAGATCATTCTTTGGAAAGATTAACTTTGTCGGAAAGTTTATCTCGGGCTTTGCAGAGATAGTTAAACCAATGAATGATATGTTAAAGCAAACTGCCCAGATTCCTGGACCCATTGAAGCTAAGGCTGCTTTTCAAGAAATCAAGACGGCCATTAAACAAGCACCGGTCTTAGTAAGCCCGGATTTCGGTGCAGATTTCTATACGTACACATTCTCTTACGAACATACACTTGCTGCGAGTCTTGACTCAACGGAGAGATACGGGAGAACATCCAATTGCTTTTAAGAGCACTAATTTGAAGGGAGCTGAACTGAAATATTCCCGTTTAGATAAACAGGCCTATGCTTTGGTAAGAGCGGTGAAACGATTCGGACATTATATACTCGAGAAGCAAAACTCATGCCATAGTGCCGGACCAGTGTGAAGTATCTTCTAAGTCAAAATGAGTTGGGTGAGGCGAGGGGCAATTGGGTCACCGAGGTTGCAAGAATATGACTTGGAGATTAGGCACGCTAAGGCGATCGGAGGACTTGGCTTGTCCGGGCACATTGCTTGAAATACCTCTACGACGGGAAGTTAATCAATTAAACTATGAATCTGATGATTGGTATGGGGATATCATTCATATGCTACAGTTTGGAGTTTGCCCATCCCATTTGAACAGAACTCAAAGGAGAGCATTAAAGTTAAAAGCTGCTCACTATCTCCTCAAGGCGGGTACTATGTACAGGGAGAATTATGCTGGCATCTTTCTAAGGTGCATTTCTCCCAGTGAAGTCAGTGAAGTCATGGCTAGCTTTCATGAAAAACTAGGGGCAGGACATTCATCAGGATCTGCCACTGCACATAAGATACTGAGAGCAGGCTATTACTGGCCTACACTTTTTAAGGATGCACATCAACATGTCAGAACCTGCCATCAGTGCCAGACATTTGCAGCCAAAGAGGCAAACCGAGCTCTGCCATTGCAACCAGTTGTGATAAACAAACCTTTCATGCAGTGGGGACTTGATTTTGTGGGAGTCATTAATCCAAATTCTTCGGCAGGACATAAATATGTTCTGACAGCCACTGACTATTGCACAAGGTGGGTTGAAGCAGCAGCCACTACAAGAAGTACAGCCCAGGAAGTCATTGAATTTCTTGAATCAAATGTCATAACTAGATTTGGGGTTCCCCTGAATTTGGTCTGTGATAATGGACCAGCCTTCCAATCATTGGAATTTGCAGATTGGGCATACCAGATGGGGATAGTTATCAGATTCTCATCCAACTACTACCCCCAAGGCAATGGACTGGCTGAGTCAACAAACAAGAACTTAATGAATGCCATCAAAAAGTCTGCAGCAGATAAACCCAGGCAGTGGCATACATTGTTGAAATATGCACTGTGGGCTGACCGGATAACACACAAAGTGGCTCTTAAGACCTCTCCCTTTGTTTTGTTGTATGGTACCCGGCCAATTGTTCCCATCTCCTTGAAGTTGCCCACCTACCAATTTGCCTTAGATTATTTTGAAGATCATGATGATGCAGAAGCCCGAGTTTTAGATTTGACTAACTTGCAGGATGAAAGACTCCAAGCCCTGGAGCACTTCGGTAGACACCAAGAAACCGTCAAGCGGTGGTTTGACAAGAGAGCCAAAGTGAAGGCTTTAGAGTTGGCTGACTTAGTGCTTACGTGGGACAAGGCCCATGAGAAGAAGGGTAAGCACACAAAGTTGCGACCACTGTGGATAGGCCCCTACCAAATTGCTGAAATATTGGGTAACAATGCTTTCAGCTTGCAAGACCTGGATGGTAATTTTCTGGACCTCCTTGTTAATGGTCAATACTTGAAACATTATTTTTTCGCTGTTCCATCCAATGTATCATTTGAGTAAGCTATGAAGAAGTTGTAACATGTGTACATATTGTGAATAGCTCTCCCGATTTTATTTGCTTTAGTTCTTTATTGTAGTTCTTTTCCTTTCTGTCTATACTTTTATTTAATTTTTTTATTAATCCCTTTTTTTTTTTTTTTTTTTTCTTTAGTTTATTCTACTTTTTTATTCTTTCTCTTTACTTTTTTATCTTCTTTTTTTCTTTTTTTTTTTTTTCTTTTTATTTTTTAGATTTTATTTTGTTTTGCTTTAAAGCCTGTGCCTGTCCTTGGAAGTCTGTACAAAGTCCTTTGGCTTCTAAAATAATCTATCTTTTAACCTTTGCCTGAGCAATCAATGAAAAGTCAGCCTGCTGAAAATTGTTTTATTCCTAGCTGATAAATCCTCAATCCAGTGTTCATGGTCATCATTATTCCAATTGAGATAGTATGCTTGCACCTTGAGCAGTGGAACTATTTTGTTATTCGGGACAAAGGTAGAGAGATGATTGGATCTTGTGTCTTACTTGCCACGAGTTGTTTTAATGATAGAAAAAGCTGCTATCTTGTTTTGTTGGAGGAACTCCGGGGAATCCAAGAAAAGCTGGTTATAAGAGGGGACTATGGTTCATGCAATTATTTGGGTGTCACCAGAGGCTATCAATGCCTAGACTGAAGCAGTTCCAGATTGATCAAATGATAAAAGAAAATTGTAATTTCTCTAAGGCCTTCCGAGATATTGATATATTTCAAAAGAGAGAGATAAAAAGAAAAAAAGAGAAAAAAGAGTTGAACTATTAAAAGAGGCGGCCAATATTCAAATTCTATAGATTCTGCCCTACGAGTTGTAAATTTGGGTCGTGTAAATCTAAAGGGTAACTCTGTCTAGAGTTGTAAAAGGCTAAACTAGTAAACAGAGCTCTACTCGGTTTCCCCTTTTATAATCTAGAAAAGCTGATCAGTCCAAGTTTATCATTCAATCCAGTCATCCTTGAAGAAATTTTATACCCTTTGAAATTGCACATCAGAAATCTTCCTTGAAGTAATCCAGCCTAGTATGTCCTTGGGAAGTTTTAACGACTTGCGGTTAGCGAGTCAATTTATTGTGAAGAATGTACTGTGGCAAGGCATGATGCATGGTCTTTTTGTTTTGAAACCAGAGTCTTGGGTTCTAAAATAGTGCTACTATTTTACCTACAGATATCGCCATTTGTTGAGAAGCAACACACCCCCACTGAAAAATGAGATTCCATCCTTAGAAAATTCTGAACTTCCATTTTTGCAGCAGGGACCCTCTTGATCATTTCCAGTGTTAATCCCAAATTTGCTTGCCTCCTTTTTAAAGTTGTGCCTTTTTCAAGTCATTCTAGCATTGTTATTCCAAGAATTCACTTTTTACATGCTAGAATCATTCATGCACAAAGAAAATCTTGCACGGTACCGAGAAAAATCCAGAAAACGATTGCATAAATTCATGAAAAATCAAACTTTCCATTTTTGGTAGTGTCGCGATATCGTGACACTTCCATTTTGAAATGTCGCGAAATCGCGACAGGTAAATCAAAAAGCAGCTAAGTCATTTAAGTGTAGCGAAATCGTGACACTTTCCATTTTTGGAAGTGTCGCGATATCGCGACATTTCCATTTTTGGAAAGTGTCGCAAAATCGCTGCCGGAGGAGAGAGAAGAAAGCGTACGGAAGGGCGCGATTTTGCGACATGTCGCGAAATCGTGACATGTCGCATTTTCACGTAGGAAAGGAGAAAAAGTGGCTAAGTCCAAAATGTGCATTTCGATAGTCTCAAAATCGACATGAATCAAAAAAGGAAAAGCACAAAGAAAAATGGGGCGGGAGGTCGCGATTTCGCGACATGTCGCGAAATCGTGACATGTCGCGTTTCGCGGCCGACGGGGAAGAAGTTGCCGATGCGCTGGGGACGTCGCGATTTCGTGACATGTCGCGAAATCGTGACATGTCGCAGAATCGCGATAGGAGAGAGAAAGTCCTAAGTTGACCAGAAGTGCATTCCAGCGGGAAACAGAAGGCTTCCTGGGGTAGCGACACGTGTCAAAGCGTGAGGCAGACAAGCAGAAGCCGACATGCAAGCTTATTTTGCGGTTTTTAATCTATTTTAATGTTTTAAGCTTGGATTTAATGTTTATTAAAGTGCTAATATAATCTTTTTGTCTTTCATGCAGGATTCCATCTGGCACTTGCGGGACAACAGGGAAAGGCCATAAAGGCAAAGTTAAAGTGCGGATTTAGTCAAGGACCGCCATGCTAGAAGAGAAGATGCCGGTGAGAGCATTCAATGACAAATTTATTGCAGACTTAATAGCATGAAGACAATTTCAACTCAGGGATGGCTTTACGGAGATCGGATTGATGGAGAAGTGGTGACTCATCCGGCTCACCAACGAGAATTAATGGAGGCATTTATTTGCAGCTGCGGATGAATGCAAGTGGATTTAGATTTTATCTTCTCCATTTATGGCAGCTAACTGCACTGATTTGCCGAAGGGTTAAGTTCTATCCGGACTTTGATTTTAAATGGATTTTTATTGTAAAACCCGGGTCCTAGGGTTTAAGTGCGATAAGATTTAGGGTTTGAGCAAGATATTTTGAAAAGATCAGGGTCTGTCCTGAGTCTATAAATACTTATTCTAAATGTAATCGCGGGAGGCGGAGACTTAGAAATAAAAGGCTTATAAGCAATTTCTTGCAAATTTTGTGAAATCCTTTGTTTACGGACTTGGAGTTGATGTGCTTTAGCTTTTACGTGATAGCATGGCCGGGAGCCTAATCTTTTGCGAGTGTGATAAGTGTATCTTCTTTTGTTATCCGTTCCATTTAAAGTTTGTTAGATATATGCTTGTAAATCTGACATTATCAAGTTTAAATATCGTTGTTAGGCTTCGAGTTGTTCTCTTGTACTGCTAGGGGAAATTACAGATTTGAGGTTAAGTTTGTTCTAATTGCTCTGTCTTCCTTTGTGTGAGCTAGGCTATCGGTGAAAGATACCAGTTTTAACCTGACTTCCCTTGGATTTATAATTTTCTGCTAGATCTGTTTCACTCTGCCTTGTGCTCTTAGTTGAAAGTGATCTTAGACTGATTGGACACTTTCTTCTTTGATTTGTTCTGTTGTGAAGCTGATAGCATAGATAAGATTGATAGTTTAGGGTTTTACAGTTGATGTTTGATAAACTTCTCTTTCTGCCCTACCCTACCCTCTCTTTGTTTTCGGTGAATGATCCATTTTTATTTTCTTTGTTTGTCTTTTATTTAAATCTGTTGACCCATGAGAGCTAGATCAAGAATTCAAGTTAAATACGATTAAACAACTTTTGCAACTACTGAACAAGTTCAGGGACCCCCTGTAAGGTAACAGAGCGGTCCATATTGAAATCTATTCCAGAAGTGGAAAAGAGTGAATAGCCATTCGACCCAACTCTGTAACTCGCACCTTGGATAACCAGCTAGATCCTAAAGTGAGTGGGATCCGTCCCGTGGGTGTCTCCGGGGCTTCCTGCCCATCCTTTCGTGGGGGTGCGTATGAAAGCCGGACCAATAATGCCCATGTTAGTCGACGGACTCTCTCTGTTAACTACACCTGTTGAGTAGCGATAGTAGCATCACGCTCCCTCTGCTGAGTCTAGAATCAATCGAGCTGACTCTGCAAGTTAGCCACCTATGCTAATAATAGCCCCTCTGCACTATCAAGAGGGACCTCAACCTCCTCTAGAGCCTCCTCCTTAGGATCAATCTCAGGAGCCTCCCCAGTGGCACTCTCTACACCCCAACCACCCTCTATTCGCTGGTGCACCCTACGCCCTTCAGGATCCACCTCTGCTCCTACCTGGTATGTAGTGCAGCCCAGGGGCCTTTTACCATACCTACAAAACATAGACCACCATGATTTTTACTTTGGAGTGGTCATTGCTATGCCAACCCTAGTATCCTGGAAGTCATCTGGAGCATCATATAGTGCTAGAGGCTGGATCCATGGTAGATCCCTCTCCAAAGCCAGTGCCTATAGGTGTATGAGATATCTGGGATGTCCTACACCATGTCAAGCTGATGTAGGATACAAGAGAAGAACTAATACTCCTAAATCTTGGCATTTCAGTCGAGCAACCATCTATCATGATGAGCCCATCGAAGCCTCTCATCGACCTCAGGCTAGTCAAGACAATCCATGTAGGGCCACCACTAGATATCATCTGGCCCAAGTGCTACAAACCGGGTAATGTAATGCTAGGTCTCACCAGCATGATTTCTGTTATGGAAACCCTCCTCCTCCTGAGGCTAGCAAGAAGTATAGCACTGATGCTGATCATTTTTTTCTATAATAGGTAGGGATAGCTCCCTAGGACACTCTACTTTGATATGCTGCCAACCCTAAATTTGTAAAAGTAGACTGCAACTGATGCCCTTATGACTACGCTCAGTAATCCAATATAGCTCTTGATAGAGCTAAGCTAATAGAGTGCTCCCCCAGGCTAGGAGCAGTAGTCGATGGATAGAGCTCTGTACTACTCTATGTATAGTAGCTAGAAGATTTTAGGGAATCCTCAGACTCGAGGAGTTAGAAAGCACATATTGCACCACCAGGTGCATGAAGATGACCTCACACATGGAGAAGATGTTATTCCCCTACCAATAGCTGATATGGATCCCTCTGTGGTCGATGGTGCCCTGAGCCTCCTCAATTAAAGCACCAAATATAGCATCAAAGACAGACTCCTTGGCCCCAGAGGTGAAGCATACGATGGCCTCACCATAAATGGGAATCCTGAAGATCCTATAGATGTCCTCTAGTATAACTATCATTTCACCTGGAGGTAGGTGAAATGTGTTGGTCTGCATATTCCAACGATGGGCCAATGCAGTCAGATAGGATTGATCTACCTTACTGGTGGGTAGATCCAGAATGTAGTGAAAGCCAACATATTCGAACCACTCTCACTCCCTGGGAGTGATCTCTCCATGGAGAGTCTTAAGGAGGTTAGGCTCTCGAGCTCTAGAGGTTAGTATCTAAAATAAATGGCATAATATAAGAAAAATCTAACTAAAACATGTAAAAACATTTAAAAATTGATCTAAAAATCATCAAAAATAGTAAAAAACTAATAAAAGTGCAAAAGCATGTCATCATGCAGGCCTACAAATAAAAATTTTCAATCAAACAGGTCAAAATGCATTAAATGATATTAATTGCCTCTAAAAAATCAGAAAAATTAAATTTTTTGTAAAATTTTCCTAAAGTCAGCAAACTGCGAGTCAACCTTGCAGTTCACATGCGGTTAAAATTTGATCATTGGGATTTTGAATGCTGATCGTAGCTGGTACCTGCGGTCCCGAATTGACCAATTGGGAACCACAACTGGTACCTGCGGTCTACGATTGAATTCTGGTCGGGTGCGATACCATGGCCAAAAATACAAAAAATTAAAAATCTAAGCTACCCTAGCCTAAGATGAGGTTCATTTCCAGCAGTTTAGTGAAATTGATTTACCGATTACTTAATTACATTTATTTTACTCGTAATGGATGTGGGGTCTTGGTTTTTGAGTTACCTTACCCTCCCCTCGTCCTGCACTACTAGAAGACACTTGCCCGCGTCCTACCATCATGTTGTGAGTCGGTATGTGGATAAAATGTGCTAGGTTACAGGTCAGTTTAGTCAGCTGTCACTGTCAGAGCTCCAGTTGTAGGTCACTATCAAGGAATAATGAGAGATATTTGAAATTTAGAATTTTTATAGACTTCTCATATTCAACGTGGATCATAGGCCCTAGCCACGGTTCCCAATTTTACAAATGGGAATCGTAGACCCTAGCCACGGTTTGCAACTGGAAGACAATTTTAGAAAATCCCACCATGGGAAGGGCCAAAAATATCAATTAATGCCTCCCATTGGGTCAAAATGCAATGAAAGCAAGTTAATTTCGAAATTTGGTGATAATCAAGCATCGGGATCCAATCAAAAATTAAAAATTTGGATACAATTATAAAGTACAACCGAGGTCGTCGCTATTATAATCCTTTCATGGAGAGGTGCACCTCCAAGCCAAATAAATAATCTCAATGCATAATTCAAAATATTCATAAAAAAGAAATCAAATAATTAAAACACCAAATGTGCCTCGTATTTAGTAATTTACCCTATACACTTGGCGGTTGTAGTGACTTGCGATCCATGCAATCCGACAAGATGAGTAAATTACCATAGGGAAATTTGGGGAAAAAGTTGTCATCGTCGATCTGATATGTTTCTCTTCAATCCCTAAGAAGGCCTTCGTGGTCGGACTACTCCATAGGAACGAGGCGTTGCATGTCATTTCTTCTATGACCTCTTTTTTAGCAAATCATTGACAATTTGATTCAACACAAATCTGATTGGATTTGTATCAATTCAATTCCCTAAGATGACTATTGTAGCTCGACTACTCGATGGGATAGAAGCATGCATATACCATTAACAGTTGGAATCAAAAGTTGAACTAGGCCTAGCCAAGGCATTAATTTGTTCAAATCTAAATTTGTTTAGATCATTCATGGTGGTCAAGCGATATCATCGCTTTATTTATTTTCATTACCCTCATCGAATCGTCGCTTGAGGGGGTAGTCATAATATTAAATCATAATAAAAATCAATAGAAAAACCCAAAGATCATAGATCCCTTGATCTTGTCAAAATTGAGTTCGTCCTTGCGAATCATTGTAAACAACTATCATAATATTACCACTTTGCTTGGGGTAAATAGCAAATATGATTTTTATTATTGTTCTCCACCTTTCAGATCTATGGGTCATAAGATACCTATGGAATACACAGCCACATAAAATGAGATGAGAAGGGCACAAGCTTTTCAAGTTTAAGCCTCCAAAGAGTTGGAAGTAATGATTCTAGGATGCACGTCCTTTTGTTGGACCTAGGGCATCTAATGTTGATCCGACTAATGATCATCATAAAACCTTCGACATCATTTTAGGAGGTTTATTTTTTCTTAGCGTTGTTCGATATCACAATGCATCTCAAAAGGGGCATCTTTAGACACCTAAAACACGTCATGTCAAGGGTGACTACTCATATGGACATGCTACAAGACCATATGGAAGATCTTGGACAAAATCCAAGATAGAGCAGTGGTTCTAACCACTCAATTTTGGGTCCTTGGCCTAATAAGTCTGAACTATAGCCTAGACCTACGGTTTAAAACTGAACCACACCTGAGACCTACGGTTTGTAGTTTAGACCACAGCTATGACCTGCGGTCTTAACTGAAGTTCAGTTGGCCTTCAATCCAAGACAAATCGATTGAAATGACCATTGGATATAGAAGAAGGTGGTTAGAGAGTGGAAGCTTCCATTCCAACTGTCCTAACCACCCCTTCTTGATCTTGGCTTCTCTAGGAAGCCACCCCTAGCCCTTGGGTAGTCTTATAAGTACCCCTTAGAATTAGGGCAAAGATATAGAGGATTTTGATAGCGAAGTGCTATTGAAATACATTAGAGAGAGAGCATTGGAGATTTGAGTAGCAAAGCCCTATCGAATTATACACTCAACCGAGTATACTAAGAGAGAGCTATTGCACTTATCCCCTATCTACTTGCCAAGATTCATGATGAATTGCATTATGGATGCCCTAGGAGTCTAGGAGAGCTAAGAAACACAAATCCGGGCAAACAAAGGCCCATCATAGTGATTTGACCGCCAAATATGTTAGAAGGACATCGAAGGCAACCCTTGAACATCAATTAGACAAGGAGGTGAAGCCCACTATCCTTGGAATTGAGGGTTTGGAATTGAGGGTAAGCCTATCAGAGTGCTAATCACGACTATCAACCACAGTTTATAGTGTAGACCGTGCACCAGAGCTATAGTTTGTAGAGGTATAACTGCCTTCCTAATTTCATTTATGTCTAACTAATTAGGTTAGATTAAGTATTTTCATAGTTTAATGGTATTTTAGAAGACTTCTGACCGTAGAACTAGGTTAGATTTACTTTTTATGCTTATGCTTTAATTAGGACTAAAACACTTTCTTTATGCAAGTTTATGCTTCAATTTTCATATCTGATCCATGCATAGTGTAGTTGTTGTTTTACTTTATGTTACTACATGAATCTTGATTTACTTTGCATAGCTTAGAAGCATTATTTACGTTTCTTGATTATGTATGTTAATGGTGTCATTATGCAATTTACCTAAAAGGGCCTCATCATGAGAGGCTACCTATATTTTTGACATTCTTGTTGTTTCTTGATCGCAGGGAATAGTTTCAAAGGAGAGCAAATCATCAAGTTCCTTCCCCATTGCGAAGAAGAGGGCACCTCCACCCTAGAGTAGTTCATGCTATTCTAAGAGGCATTTGGAAATCACACCTACCGTTAAGAGGGAAAAAAATTGAGCACTCATATTGTAATATTGTATCAAAATGAATATCCCTAAGAGGGACGTACTTGTAATTGGGTTTTGATTGGAAATATAATGGAATAAAGCATTTATTTCTTGTTTAACTTGTTGTCAATTTTGTTTACTTGTATGCATGTTATATCTTTACCATTTATCACAATAGGAGCCACTATCGGGTGTGACCCTTTTTGGTGGTTACAGTATCATAGGGGAATTAGGATGATCCTTTCGCACCCATGGAGCAGTCCGACCATCTTGGTCTTCTTCGAGATTGAAGGGTGGCACATCGTAATTCCAAAATGAAATGCTTTTTCCCCAAGTGGCCTTATGGTAACCTACTCATCTCATCAAAATGCATGGAGTGTGAATCGCTGCAATCGCCGAGTGGATAGAGCAAGTAACTGGGTATGAGGCCTGCTTGAGATTATGCTTTTATGTGATTTTTTTGTTATTTTGGTCATTAAGATGACTTCAATTCATCAAAATGCGTTTATTTAATGTTTTTGTCATCCCCCATGGAAGGAATTTTCTTGTTTTTATCTATGGAGCAGGCCGTTGTCAGGTCCAGTGGCCTCTGAGTCTCTGCCTGTGGTCGTTGTCGCCTTGAGCGGCCACGAAGTTTGGGCCATTGATGCCAGCAGTGGCCAAGGCATAATTTGAAAATATAAAAATATGCTTTTTAGGGTTTTGACCTATCACTTTCATTTGTTGTCAATTCACTTTTTAGAGCTCTGGTGAGACAACGACAGTTGCGATTTCTGAAGCTACCTGCATCGAGGACATGGTTGCACAGGGTGAGGCATCAACTATTGGAGGAGCTGGAGCTTCTTGGGTATTCTTATTTTTAAACCCTAACCTCTTTTCCTTTTTTGGGTAAAACTGAACCTCACTAAGTAAATGGCAAATGAACCTCACTAAACCTGTTGGTAATGAACGAAATCCGTAGTTAGGCTTAGTTTAGGTTTTTAAGTGGTGGGTTGGTCCCCATTTTTGTTCTTTTCAATTTTTTTAATTTTATGGCCTAGGGTTCATGGGTTTGTCGTGTTACCTTTCGCCGTTGTCGCTCAGAGCGACAGAAATTTGGCCGTTGTCGCTCAGAGCGGCTAAGTTTGAACCCCAACGGTCAAAAATTTGACCATTGGGATTTGGCCACTGCTGTCTCCAGCAACTAGATTCTAGCTGCTATAGGCGACAACGGCTAATCCCCTTAGCCAATTTTGCACAACATTTTTGCTTTTTATTGGATTTTTGAGATAGTTTATAATTTTTTGGAATTTTTGAACTACTCTTTAGCATTATTCATAGTTATGTTTCATCTTTCTTTTGCTTTGCTTAGATCCTTACTACTCGGGCTCGAGACCCGAGGCTCATGAATGACCTTCTACCTCTTCTGGATGACATAGATTGGAGGTGGCTTAAGGCTCATGGGCTCCAGTATGTTACCAGACTACCTCATATTATGTCAGACCAGGCTTACCTTACAGCTTTGGCCCATCGTTGGGACCCTCGGACTAATACCTTCCACCTCCCGACCGATGAGATGACCATTACGCTAGAGGATGTGTATAGGATCTTTCGGATCCCTTTTGATGGGGTGGCCATTGTTTCTTTGACCACTAATGATCAGGTGGTCATCTTCACTCGAGTGTTTAGGAGGTATTCTGAGGATGCTCTCAAGGACAACAAGTCTGGGGGAGTGTCTATCATCCATTGGTACTAGGAGCATGTTTTCACAGTGAGGCATGCGGTGTTGCTGATGGTCATCAACAATGTCCTTATCCTAGATTGCTCAAGCTTGAGGTTCCCTTGGAACCTCCTTGCGATGGTTCAAGACCTGATGGATAGTGAGGAGCCTATCATATATGCATGGGGTAGGTCTCTATTGGCTCAGTGTTATGATGAGTTATACCACATCCATCGAAGGGGTCATGTCAGCATCACCTATAGTTGGCTTTTGTAGATCTGGGGATGGGAGCACATTAGGGTAGATCGCCCTAAGGGGCTTCCTATTAAGATCATAGCTATGGATAGGAGGATGTAGTGCTATGGTGCTAGATGGGCTAGAGAGAGTGAGGAGTGCAAGAGCCACACTTTTGTAGGGGAGCTGACTCATTATACTGATACTTTTACTAGACTCTAGGATGGAGATGTCATATGGCACCCGTATCATGAGTGTCCTACTTGGGATGACCCTGCCAACTTTACTGCTAGGATGCGACATGAGTGATGGCTCATTGGCTATAAGGTTAACATCCGAGAGCACTTCTACTCTCGGGTTCTTCATCAGTATGGGTTGTAGTAGGATGTGCCATTAGTACCATTTTTGTATAGGTGCATCGAAGTAGAGAGAGACCTCCCTCCCCGATAGGTTATAGAGCTAGCTGATGAGGAGGATGCCCCAACTATTGATCCTAGAGTAGTTGGTGGAGTTACAGATGCATTTGCATGGTGGTGGGGTGACCTGATGTGGTATGATGAGGGTAGTCTAGGTCGAGAGGATGATGGTGGAGATGGGGCAGATCCATCAGGGTATAGGGTTCATGCTAGGACTATGATGTGGGGCCAATAAGTAGAGTAGGTGGTAGTGGAGGAGCAAGAGGCTCCTAAGGAGGTGGAGGAGGAGATGGAGCCTGAGGAGAGAGATTCTCCTCTCAAGGCACAACTACATGATGTGGAGGTCGAGCTCCAGTCGACCAAGATATAGGTACAATAACGTGATGCCATCATAGCTCAGAGGGATACTACTATAGTGTAGCTATCACATAGTATTTATAGCTATGGGAGGAGCTACCTGGATGTAGGTTGTTGTTGCTCCTCCTACTCCTAAGGGTCCTTTGAGGGTAGCTCTTGAGGGTGAGATCAATCATCTACAAGGTTTTTTGGATGAGAGTGATGTATAGATTATTGAGGATGCAACCCATATTATCGCTCTCTCGAGGTAGATCAGGAGGCTAGGAGCCATCCCTAGGGAGAGAGGAGCTACAGGTGGGTCACAGGTCAGTAGGAGTTCTACCATAGGGTAGTCTTCCATCCAGCCTAGTCATGGGGCCCGAACTCATACTGAGAGACCAATAGGGTCCAACTCGCACCATTCTCCTAGAGATCCATCCATAGGGGCGATGTTGCAGGGGTGCAGGCCTAATATTTGATTGATGATTCACTTGGTTTTGATTCATTTTTGAGGTCGAATGACCTATATGACTATAGCCCATGGGCATTTTTGTATATCCATGGACTTGACACACATACTTTTATGATATCTTTGCATTATGACTCATTATGTGTATCATTTATTGCTCATGTTTTTGTTGTTATTTTATTTTATGATGTGATGTGATGATGGCATTATGATGATTTGATGTATATGTTAGATGATAGATGATATTGTAGATGCTTATATGGATGTGTAAATGCTTATATGATTTGATGATATGACGTGATGTATTTTGATGATGAATGATGAATTCATGATTGTATGCAAATGGATATTGCCTATATGTTTTATGATGTGCTTTATGATGTGATGATGGATGATTAATGACTTGTGTTTGTGGATGTGATGTTATTGTTAAATGCATGTTTAATTTTGCTTTAATTGTATGCATCTAACTTATGTGATGGGATGGTATAAATGAACCTGTATGCTCTAATCACTTAAAACATAAGGAATGCATATGACATTGACAATCTTAATGGGTGATACCATAGAAAGTAAAAAAATAATCATGAATTTAAATAATCACTCTTATCATAAGAATTGATTAAGTATTCATATATGAGATGTAATGGTGTGTAATGTATTTTCTTGATAAGTTTCTGTAAATTAAAAGATATAAAGTAGTCAGTGGTCATCTATATACTATTTCTAATATATATGCGGTATCTGTCCTACTATGTTGATACCCCCTAATTTATAGAATCTTATAAAGAAAGTGATGGTGTGAATGATGATATGATTTGTTGCTATGTAAGAATTTTTGGGGCTTTTCAGAGATTCAAACACTCTAGTTACCCTATCAACAGTTGTCTACTGACCACTCTAGACTTTTGAAAAGTAAGGCTTTTACCATGGACCTAGATATTCATGATCTCTGTGTGTGCAAGTGATTGTATATTTTGAGATAGAACTCAAGCATTTCCTCCGATGTCAGGTGGGATTCTTTCAGCCCATTGCTAAGATCAGGGATTCTCAAGTGTTCATCTCATCCTAAGTTGGACTTAGTTGGACTATACCACTAGGCAATATTGGGTTACCTAAGCTAGCTCATCCACATTCAAACATTGGTCTACACAAATGCATGAAGCAATTGTGGTAGACATATCATCATGCGTAAGGATCTCTCCTTCCGATTTTGTACAATGCTGAGAATTCCAAGGATTCAAGCTTTATTCCCTTTTTTTCTTCCTTTTGGCTTTGGATATTTGCTCATATGTAGTGATGAAAATCACTATTTATTTTTTATTGATTTTTCTTTGAGCGAGGATTCTTGTAGTGATGATAATCACTATTTATTTTGCTCATATGTAGTGATGAAAATCACTATTTATTTTTTATTGATTTTTCTTTGAGCGAGGTTTCTTGGAATTTCTGATTTGTGTATCGGATCATTGCTTTGAAATCTGGACTGTATGCTTGGCTTTTTGAATATGTACTTTGCTTTGGGATTTTGCTTATTTTGATTTAAGCAAGGGATTTGGATAGGGCAAAGCTTGTCCTTTTGCCAATTCTCAGCACCTTTAAACCGGTTGCACAGGGGGATAAGCAAGGAAAATCCTTTTCGCTTAAGGTAACCTAGACCACTTTGCAACTTTCATATTTTCCTTGTACCAACTAGGATTTTAGTGTTTCAATTAGTGACGAGATCTTGAATATCCAAGGCATTATCATAGCTAGACCTTACCTTCTACTAATCAAAATTGTTTTCCACAAAAGTTGATAAGATCACTAGGTGTGGTTGATTAACCAAAAAACCTTAGTATATTATGTATAGCAACAAATAATGGTTGTGTTGAAAAACACAATTACACACTGGTGTTGATGGAGGTATGGATTTGAATGATTTGTGTGACAAACTTTGGTATCACTTTTAAGGCTCTCATGACATATGCAATTGTAATGGATGTGAAAATGCAATGCAATTATGTGGATGCAAGATATGAGATGCAATTGTTTTTGTATTTTTTATTTTTATGTTGTTTTTGTATTTTTGTTTGATTTTGACCAAAGGGCTTATTATGCCTTTGGGGCTTTTTGATTTTTGACCAAGTAGCATGAAGTACCCTTGGAGATTTTTGATTTTGACCAAGTGGTATGAATTACCCTTGGAGCTTTTTGATTGAAGTTGACCAAGCGGTTTGAATACCCTTGGAGCATTTTGATTGAATTTGACCAAGCGGTTTGAATACCCTTGGAGCATTTTGAATTGATTTTGACCAAGCAGCTTGAATGCCCTTGGAGCCTTTGATTGTATTTTGAATTTTTATGTTTTTATGATTTGTTTGTGTTTTTGACATATTTGATTTTTTTGTATTTTTGACATATTTGAATTTTTTGTATTTTTGACATATTTGAATGTTTTTGTATTTTATGTGTAGAATACCTTTAAGTGAATGATATTGAGAGGTTCAGGCTCCTCAACACCATCTAATGATATAAGGTGATATGCTCCAGGCCCAACTCTCTATGAAATCATGTATGGGCCTATCCAATTTACCATGAACTTGTCTCGTAGATGCGGCGATAGATTCAAATTCTATTGGTTTTCTTTGAGCACTAGATCTCCAACCTTGAATTCCCTTAAGTGGACTTTACTATTGTAAGCTCACGCAAGGTGATCTTGGTAAACATGAAGATGCTCTAAAGCATTGACTCGACATTCATCAAGAAGCATCAACTGATCAAGGTGGCCTTGTCACATGACATCATCATCTATGAAGTCCTTTAATGCTATGCATAGAGTTGGAATTTCCAACTCTAGTGGCATGATGGCCTCAGTGCCATATACTAGTGAAAATGGTGTTGCCCTAGTGGGCATCCGTATACTAGTCCTGTATGCCCATAGTGCAAGAGGTAACTGCATGTGCCAATCCTTGTGATTGTCTTGCACCATCTTCCTCAAGATGGAGACTATTATTTTGTTTGAGGCTTCTGCTTGCCCGTTTGCTTGTGGATAATAAGGCATTGAAAAACTATGTTGAATATGGTATTTTTTCATTAAAGCATGCACATTTTTGTTCTTGAAATATGGCCCATTATCCGATATTATCTTAGAAGGGACCCCAAAATGACTTATGATATTGTGGAGTATAAACTCCACAATCCTTGGTCCAATTGTTGATGTTAAGGGGATCACTTCCACCCATTTAGTGAAGTATTCTATGGCTATTATGATGAATGTGTGTCAGCCTGAGGATGGGGGTGAGATCTTCCCAATCAAGTCTAGTCCCCACTACGAGAATGGCCATGCTGCCTGGATGGGTTGCAAGGCTTGCGATGGTAAGTGCATTAGATTTGCATGATGTTGGCACTTAATGCATTTCTTGACATACTCATAATAGTCCTTTTCCATGGTGGGCCAATAGTAACCCATTCTCAAGATGCGCTTAACGATGGCCATGCCACTGAAATGCCCTCCACATGTGTCATCGTGAGCTTGCAAAATTGCCCAAGATGCTTCCTAGGGCTCAAGACAATGGAGTAATACTCCATCATATCCTCATCTATAGAGGATTTCTCCTAGCAAGATGTATCTTGTTGCTTTCTATTTGAACGTTCACCTTTCAGTATGCGACAAACCTTGAGGTACTATTCCAAGTTTCAGGAAGTCCCATAGTTGGGAAAGCCAATCCTGATAAGCCATGACTTCTATAGAAAATATGACTTGCTTTTCCTATATTCTCGAGCTGGTGAACATGGATTGAGGAACAACTCTATGGTGTATGGTTGCACCACACTCCATAGGTCCTTGGGAGATCAAAGACCCCCAAGGTGTCATTTGCAAGAAATATCTAGCTATGAAGGACCAATCCTGATTTGGTTCAATGTTGATCATGTTGATTGATTCTTGATTGTCAAAAGCTTCATGATATATTGTTGAGTGTGAAAGCACTTTCACATGAATGGTTGTAAAATCAGTAGATGGATTCTGAGGGATTAAGGATCCCAAAGAGGCCATGGTGTCTACAAATCTATTTGATGTACGAGGGATTGCCTCGATGTCATACCATTCCAATCAAGCTAGGTAGGTGTCAACAAGTTCCTTGTAAGTCTTCAAGAGTGGGCACCTACATTGAAATAGTCCTTTGACCTAGTTTACTATGAGCAAGGAGTCACCAAATATATTCAATATTTTAATGCCCATTGCTATGGTTATTTGGAGTCCCAAGATCAATGCTTCATATTCTATATTGTTGTTTGTGCAAGGGAAGTCTAGTTTGAATGATAAGGGCAATGGAGCACCCTACGGTGTGATAAAGACAATCCCTGCTCCACCCCTTGTTCACACTTTGAACCATCGAAGAACAATGACATGTCTCTTTCTTTCTTAGGTTCTTCGAGTTCTGGTGGATCTGATAATGCAAAGACCGCATCATCAAGCAATTCTATAGTGAGAGGCTTGTTATCCTGAAGAGGTGCCTCTGCTAATTGATCTGCTATGACTTGTCCCTTGATGGACTTTTGGCTTATGAACTCTAGATCAAATTCTATCAATAGCATGATCCACTTTGTGGTACATGTATTGTGATATGTCTTGCTCATCATGTACTGCAAAGGATTTTGTTTTGATATGATGTAGGTCATATGGCTCAACATGTAGTGTCACAACTTTCGAGTTGCAAAGACCACTACTAAACACAACTTTTTGACATACGCATATCCTAGCTCATAACTCACCAAGGTGCGACTAATGTAATATATGGCTTGCTCTTTGTCTTGTGCATTCTTTTGGGCTAACATGGTGCCCAATGCAAAATCAGTAGCCGATATATATAGTAAAAATGGTATGTCTAGCCTTGGTGGAGCCAATACTGGCGGTGTGGCTAGATAAGTTTTGATCTCTACAAAGGCTTGATGGCATTCTTCATCCCAATGAAAGGGGACCTCCTTGCATAGCAACCGATTCATAGGTCGACATTTGTCTGATAATTGTATGATGAATATTTTGATGGATGCTATCTTGCCTTGTAGGCTCCTCAACTCCCTAATGTTGGTAGGGGCAGCCATTTCCAATATAGCCTTTACCTTTGTAGGATCTACTTCGATGCCTCTCTTGGATACGATGAATCCCAAAAGCTTGCCAGAAGTTATGCCAAATACACACTTCTTAGGATTCAATCGGACATTGTGTTCTATGAGGTGATCAAAGACTTGTCTAAGGACTTCAGCATGCTCTTGCCACAATAGGGACTTGGCCAGTAAGTCATCCATGTAATCCTCTAAGATCTTATGCATATAGTCATGGAATATGTATGTCATGGCCCACTGATATGTGGCACCAACATTTTTGAGACCGAATGGCATCACTTTGTAATAGAATGTTCCCCACGAAGTAATGAAAGTAGTTTTATGTTGATCTTCAAGCTTAATCTAGATCTGGTTGTATCAAAAAACCATCCATTAGGGAGAGCATCTCATGACCTACGGTTGCATCTACAAGAGCATCTATGTTTGGCAATGAGAATGAATCCTTTGGTGTTGCCCTATTTAAATCTCTAAAGTCTATGTAGATACGGACTCTTCCATCGGGTTTCCCCATGGGTACCATGTTTGACACCCACTCAGGGTAGTCTATAGGAACTATGAATACTGCATCCAATAGTTTTTGCAATTTGTTCTTCACCATCAAAGTGATGGTTGGATGCATTTTCCTCAACTTTTGCTTGACTGGCTTCTTCATGGGATCCAATGAAAGGTTGTGAATGACTAACTTTGGATCTATCCCTGGCATGTCTTTGTAAGTCCAAGCAAAAATATTTGGCCTCTCTTTGAGGAGAGGAATTAGGATGGCTTGTTCCTCTGGAGATAGACTTTCTCCGAACTTGAATTTTCTTGGTTGGGTAGGATCATCACTGATGTCCACCTCGAAAGTCACTTCTATAGCCATATGTGACCCATCCTCTAGCTGATGAGGCATGGGTATCAAATGAATGTCATCGATGGGATTTATAGGACCTACTGACTCAGGTTCCAAACCAACATGGAAGATGTCATACGCACAACCTGATGCAAAATGAAATGGTTGTAACATCTCTTCATTGGGGAAGAGGTCTTCAGGCTCTATGGGTGAATTAGCATGATCCCAATCAATAGCCTCTATATCAAGATGCAATGATTTGGTAGGATCTACTAGATTATGAAGTGGAGTGGTCAAATCAATGGAGATCATGTTGATGGATGGGATGAAATCTCCAGGACCACATGGGTGCAATCTTATCTTAGGGGTTTCCCTTCCATACTTACGATGAGGCTCTAGAGGAATGGGAATTTTTGGATCTGGCCCATGAGCAGGGTGGATAATAGGATCATTGGGCTCTAATCACTCTCTAAATGTAGGTGGAGGGGGATTGACCATCTGGTGAATGGCAGCTAGGTCAATAGGTCTCCCCAAAAATCATAGATGAGGGTCTATAGCATGGAGTGCCACCTCTCTCTCTACTAGCTCATTGACTTGTCGCAAGTGGTGAGGTCCAAGATAAGCCATCTCGATCTCATCCTCAAAGTCATCATCACTTATCCAGAAACCATTAGCATTGGTATGTGGTCCTAAGACAAGGGGCTCATGTCTTGGCCCTAAGTAGGCCATATCTATTTCATCTTCATATTCTTCATCACTTATGAAGAATCCATTTGCATTTGTCTCTTGCCCCAAAGTTAGGGGTTGATGGCTCAGGCCTAAGTAGGCTCTTTCTATTGAGTCTTCTGATTCATAGTCACTTTCATCTGATGTATACCCACTCTCATCATGGATGGACCATGTGAATATTTGTAAATAGTGAGGCCCCTGGTAGGCTAAGCCAAGTTGTGCCTCATCATCACTTGCTTCATATCCATTCTCCTCATCCCATGAGTTGTACCCTATTGGGGTGGAATCAATTGAGATGTTTGGATGATAAATTTTTGGTGGTGGTACGTTCACCATGGCCACTTGTCTATTGCTCAAATTTCCTATTCTTAGGGGGTGATAAGGAATGAAATCGATGTCTTCTCCTAACCCTAAGCTTAATCTATCCAATGCTACTACAAGAGAGTCATCTCGACCTCCAATATAATAGCCTAACCCAAACCTATCGGAGGGAAGCTGATATTGTGGCTCGTATGGCCGCCTACACCCCTGCTCATATATACCAAGGCCATAGCCATGCCAATGGCAATGCTCAAAGTAGCTTAGAGAAAACTCGGGATTAGAGAGGTAATGAACATTGACCATGAATAATTCATCACTATCCTCTTCTATGTCTGAAGACTTATGGGCGCAGTCCAGGCCGACATAGACAAAATTGGTTTGGTTGGGAGGGATTCCAAGTGGAACCACTATTCCCACTAGCGGCCTCAAGTCCTTAGGTCTTCCCATGTTTTGTGTAGACTCAATGATAGGTGTAAAGGTAATGTTCTACACAAGGTACTCCCCTATGCCTATGCTTGCCAAGTGTATTGATGCATGCGATGTGGATGACCCTACGGATGATACTGGCGAAGCAGGGTGGTAATCACTATCTTCATATTGATCTTGAAGATCTTCTTCTTCCATAGGACTTGGCATTTCAGCAATGGCTATAGTTGGCACTTCCTTGGGCCTTTCTTCTTTGACTAAGGGTACCTTTAGCTTCTGATTATCTTTTGGTTTTGATGTTGATGGTACTTTAGAAGCATTGACTATTTTGAGTGCACCAAGAGGTGTTGATGTGCATGGGTCTTTTCTTACCCTTTTGTCTTTGTTATCCATTTGTGTGGTTGGAGATGAAGGTGCTACGTATAGGTGGGTAGAAGGGATTACAAATTCTCCTAGAATGTCCACCTGATGGATGTATTTAAAAGGCTCTTCATCAGCCAGAACCACATAGACTTTGTTTTCGTGCACATACTTGACACATTGGTGCAAGATCGAAGGCACACACTTCATGGCCCTTATCCAAGGATGCCCTAAGAGGATGTTGTACTGCATAGCTCCTTCCAAGACATGACACATCATAGGGATGGTCTTGTGCCCCACCTTGATGGGTAGGACTATCATTCCCATAGTATTGCATAAAGCATCATTAAAAGCTCTCAATGTGTAAGCTCCTGGAATGATATTGGACTTGGGGATCTTGAGGTGCTCTATTGCTATTGTTGTAATGATGTTTATTGATGAACTTATATCGACCAAGACCCTCTTGAAAGGTAAGTCATTGATTTCACCATAATGTTTAGTGGAGGGTCTGGTAAGGCAGCAAGTACTATCTTAATCTCATAATCATAGAATCGAATTATAGGTTCCTGGCATTCTTGTACTTGTCCCACAAAGTGAGTGAATGCATTCACATCTTGTGGTTGGAGCTCAATTGTCCTTAAAATTTCCATTAGAGTCTCCCTATGCTTTGGGGACTATTGTATGAGCTCATAGATGGATAACTTAGCTAGAGTCATCTATAGGTTTTGCTCCAATCTACTCTAGATAGTTACCACAGGTCATGTTGGTGGACCTGGAAGGTTGTCTTACCTCTACCTAGGTGTGGTGGGACATTCATGGGAGCTGCAGGAGGTTGTGGTTGACCATACCACCTAGTCCTTGTTGCTATGTTAACAATCTCAACCATCCCAATGCATCCATGGGTAGGTATATCAGCTCAAACCTGATTGACTTGGGCCCCTTGCTCTCTAGGGGCCTCATGATTGGGCAATGGGTTTTTGTATATGCCCATGTCTCTATTATCGAGAGCCAGTGGGTTGTCAACTTTGAGTTCTCCTACCTCAATCATGTTTTGCACTTGATGCTTAAAACCAATGCAAGCCTCAATGTCATGCCCCGGTATCCTATGATAAGGGTAAAATTGATCTTCCCTATATCCTTTTGGCTTAGGATGGTTGGGATCTATAAGAGGTATATCAAGAAATCTGATCCTCCTAGCCTCGCTCAACTGATTAAATATTGATTGCATTGATTCTATCAGAGGCATGAAATAGTGAGGTGGCTTGCATTCTCTATTTCACCCCTGATTGTTCCTTTGGTCGTAATTGGCTAGTGGAGGATGTGCTTGATAGTTCTAGGGTTGTTGTGCACCCCCATCCTTGGGTGTAGCCAATACGACTTGATTGACTAGAGCAGGGTTGCCCTACTTCTGCTTGTACTTGTCATTCTTACCATTCTTGTTCCACTCCTTTTTGTTTTAGAGTTTAATGGTTCCCTCATCTACTTTTATTTCTTCGATGAGCTTGGCCTATGCCAAAGCTTCCTCAAATGAAGGATACTACTGAAGTTGTAGTAAGAGGGAGATGTGTTTAGAGCAACTTTTGGTGAACATGTGAATGATCTCTTCTGTGGGAATGGAGAATGATAATTTTACCATGAATTTTCTCCATCTATTCCCATAATCCATTACTGGCTCATCATCATACTATTTCAAGTTGGCCAGGTCTGAAAGGTTCACCTTCTTCTTAGCACCAAAGGAGAAATGCTTTAAGAATGCATTTACTAGTTGTTCAAAGTTGGTTATGCTATGCTTAGGTAGTTGGTTGAACCATTGAGTGGCAACACCTGAAAATGTCATTATGAATGTTCTTAGCATGAGAGCATCATTGTCTTCAAGATGAAAATAGGCATTGATAAAATTGGTGACGTGCTCTTGTGCATCCTCTTCACCCTTAAATTTTTCTAACCTAGGCATCTCAAAGTGCTTAGGATATGGAGGGCTAGGGATTGATGGGCACAATGGTTGGTTGTGTATTTTGCTCAATGTTGGTGAGTTTCCAGCTGCCTCTTGTTTCTCAAAGGCTTTCATCTTTTTAGCAAGCTCTTGAAATACCTTTGATGCATGGATTTCCTCCTCTTGTAGGCCTACTCATAGTGGCAATGGAGGTAACTCTCTATCCATTTGATTTGTTCTATTTTCCTCCCTCCTATGAGGGGACTCAAGATTGTGATCCTGGTTTGTTATGTTTGCCCTTTCCCCACTAGTTGGATTTCATTCATGGTTTGGTGGGGGATTTCATTGTGGGCTATCTTGTCTAGTGTACCTCTCCTTAGGTGAGTCAACACATCTAGTTCTTTGGTGGTCACCACCATTTATCTATAAATTTTAAGAGCTAGCCACTCAACTTGCTCTCTTAAGCGTTGCTCATGTTGGTGCAAGAGTCTTTCTCTTTGTTTATCCTATTCGAGAGCTTCCACTAGCTCTCGCTCCTTACGTAATACATTTTATAACCACCTCACATGGTCAGTTTGTACTATCATAGAAGACTCATGTTTATCTGACTCTATTCTTGTTGTCTTGACTCATAGATTCCTCAAGGAGGTTTCTATTGTACCTATACTCTTGCTAGCTAATGTGACTTGTTCAGTGTACTATTGAGTATCCCTATGATCAAACTCTATGCATCTACTATGAGGTCACTCTGAGGTACCCCCAGACTAAGAGATGTGTTTAGAAGTCATAGTTCATGAGCTTCCAGATGTAGAGTTCTCAGTAGCTATAGTTCTTTGAGTTGGTCATGTAGGAAACCGATCCAACCCATCTAGCTATCTTATTTTCCATGGCTGGTCCCATGGGGTGCCATTCACTCCTATGAGGTCATAGTCTATGGGAATATTTCCTTTTGTGTGAAGGGTTTCTTCTATCTGATTCCCATGACTAGATGTAGCTCTAGTTTCCTACCCTTCAGTGGGTAGACCTATTTCATATGTTTCTTGTGAATCTTGAGGTGTTGCAACTCTTGCTTGCCTTCTTGATGAAGAGGGCTTTGTGGTGACATGTTTTCTCCATGTGGATGGAGATGTAGCAGTCTCATCATCCCTATGTGAAGAATGAGTTTTAGAACCTTATTTATGTCCATGTGAGGAGGAAGCCCTTGAAGCTTCCTCACATCTTTGAGATGTTTCTATGTGTTTAGAGGAGGCCCTTGAGGTCTCCTCATGTCTCCTTGATGAGGATGGTTGTGAAGCCTCTTTTTGTCTATGTGAATTTGTTCCATGATGTGGTTCCCTACTTGGGGTTTCTCGAGGAGATCCCCAAGGGTTGAGTTATCACCCCTTAGGCTCATGGAGCTACGTCTCATGGTCTTACGGGTAGGTCATTCAATGTTACTACGACTCTGCCTATGGGTATGAGTTGCTTTAGTCTCTCCCTCGATATCAGACCGAGGGTGTTTACTTCTTATTTTGACCATGTTGTCTATGAATTGATCTTTTGAGTTGTAATTTAGGAATAGCCACACAATACCAAACAAATGTTTATCTTGATTATCGATTTAAGTGTGCCCTAAACTATTTGGTGTGTTTTGATGTGTTGTTCTTTCGATTTCTTGCTCTTGTTCTTGGATTAAGAATGAGAAGACTCATCCATAGTGACAATCAAGTACACCCATGCCAAACATGATTTTCTCAAAAGAAGCTAGGGTACACCGTTGAAGACCTAGTGGGGGGTTCGCCTAGCTCTTCCACTCTGAACCAATGATTGTTCCAATAGTGGGAGACAGTTTGAGCACAAGTAACTTAGTATCACTATAAGTAAGTTTCTCAATCCATTTCTAGGAAGCTCTAGGGGGTAAACCAGTGGAAGGAGATGAATTCCAATGTCACTGGACTGAATTGAAGGTTGGTGATGAAATCCAACTCCCCAATGTTTAAATGAGACATGCATGTGTGGTGTTCATTTTAAGCTTGCATAACATAAAGTGCATCATATAGCAGCAATGAGTCTTTCCTATATGCCTAAGTGCAAAAATACATTTCAATATTCAGAAAGATGCATGAACTACTATGATTTGTATGAGCGCACTTTATTTTGTGCAGCTATGGCCTCTAGCAGGGCCTCAAAGCAAGCAAACAACATACAATGTCTAGCACATTGGATTCTAGGGTAAAATTTTTAGGCATAAGCCATTGTTCCTAGAAATGCCTAGTGGAAATCTAAAAGAAGATCTAAGATATGCAAAATGCTTAATTCTTTCTCCTTTTATTCTTTCAATTTCCAAACATAAATGTGCTTTAAGTTCTCTATTTTAGACACACAGAAGTAGACAGAAAGCTATAAAATATCAGAGAAGTTATACCAACCTTTAATCCAGCTCAGAGAGTCCTTGTTTCTGACCTCTACTACACTCCAATTCTGGCCATTATTGACCAGAGTGGCTGGTTCTTGGCCATTATTAGTGGGAGCGGCTAAAGCTCTATTGGCCATTGTAGCTTAGAGCTGATTTTCTAGCCATTGTAGCTCAGAGCGGCTAGACCTGCACACAAAACTAAGTTAGTATTCTAGAAAAATGAAAAATTAGTGGAGGTCCCACCATGATCGCCATCTATAGCGACCCCGAGATGCACGCACCGCTCTTTTTACGCTACTTGCAATGTATTAAAAACCCAAGATGAAATGGAAGACAATGAAAAGCATATAACATGGAAATAACAAATATGGATCTCTTTATTCATATTGAAACTCGGTTACATGTCGGTCCCTCTTAGGGATACCCATTTCGATACAATAAGGTTACAAATAGGTAAAGAGTGCCCCTTTCACGAAGAGGTGGTGCACTTTCAAAAAGCTTCCCGATTTCCACACAGAAATGTATGAGGGCTTACAGATGCCTCCTTCTCTAGGCCTATTTCCTAGAGGGATCCCTTTTGCTCTCGTATGTTGCAGATTCCATCCGATGAACCTGTGGCCCTGTAAGCAATGAAACAACAACACACGCTTAGATGTCCGAGAATACCTCCCGGATGAGGTTGTTAGTAATGAATATAACAAATGAAAGCAAGTGCAAATTAGACTAATGCTATGAATGTGAATGAATGAAATGATGCTATGCTAATGATATGCTAAAATAATGAATCTAATGTCTAAAACCCTAAGCTAAGCCTATGGGCCACTATCCAAGACAACGGCCGCTAAAGTGACTCTCATCCTCTTTGCTCCAAAGCTATGGATCAAAGCTTGTATCCGATGTTGAAATAATGGTTGCTATGCTCTCCAATCTATCAGGGCTTCATCGTACACGTGATCTCCAAGGGAACTCTCCAAGTCTCGAAAGCTCTCCTCAATGACCCAAGATTGATAAATTATTGATAAAATATGATCATCCTTGGTGCTCTTAGGCTTGCACCTTTTATAGTGTGAAACCCTAGGTCTATGTCCAAGCCCTAGGAATGAATTTCTCATGCGTAGTGAGAGTTAGCATGAGAAGATTTTTGTCTTTTCTATGTTTGGAGGCCAGTTAACTAAAATATAACTACCAACTTGAGTCTCCTATGTGAAATTGTTTAGCATGAGAAGATTTTGTCCTTTGTTTATGTTTGGAGGCTAGTTAACTAAAGTCTAAATGCAAACTCAAGTCTCCTATGTGAACTGGTCATGAAAAGGAATGCAAAGTTACTCCCGCTCACCTTTATTGCATGCAGACTACCACTTCCACCCGTGATTAGGCCTGTTTGTCGACAAAACTACTTTTAGGGTTTAGCCACTATCGTCTACAGTGACTAAGATCTGGCCACTATCATCTACAGTGGCTAAGGTCTAGCCGCTCTAGGCTTGAGCGGCTAGGATCTGGCCACTCTTGGCTTGAGCGGCTAGGCTTGGATGGCTTGAAAAGGCCCCAAATGAGTGGTGAGAACCACTGTTGATGCTTGGAAAGTCCAATATTATGTCATCTGATCTTATGAATGTGTCTATGTGAGTAGCTCCCCTAAGCATGACATGATTTAGGTGTCTAAAGGGACATGATGTACACAAGGTATAATCTAAGCAAGACTCTACCTCCTAAAAATAAAGCTAGATTTCTACAAGATCTGAAAAGAAAACTAGAGATGGTTGAGTGACCAAAAATCCTAATGACATTCTAAAATAAATGACTAGGTGAAGGGGTGGACACAAATTTGAAAAATGGAAAATGTGGGTGAATATGATAATTGCAACATTGAACTATGCTTATCATCATGGTGCTAGACATGCATGAGCGACTCTAAACTATATAGTGCTAATGATGAGTATGCCTAAATGCAAGCGATAATAAAATGCAATGGGATGCAATGTGATGCGATGCAATATTTTTGTGGTTTTGATATTTTGATAATGTGTTGAAATGCAATGCGATGCAATGTTTTTGTATTTTTGATATTTTGATGATGTTTTTGTATTTTTGATTGATATATGTGATGTTTTTGTATTTTTGAGTGATATATATGTACAGGTGATCAACAGGCTTATTAGGGGCCATTGGGGCATTTGGGGTGACCAAAAGGCTTATGGATGCCTTTGGGGCATTTTTGGGGTGACCTAGATGGTTCTATACCACCTAGGAGCATTTTAGGCATTGACCAAGCAGGTTGTAGGCACCCTTAGAGCATTTTGGGGTGACCTAGATGGTTCTAGACTGCCTAGGAGCATTTTAGGTTGACCAAGCACGACGTAGGCACCCTTGGAGCATTTTTGGGTGACCTATATGGTTATAGACCACCTAGGAGCATTTTAGATTTACCAAGCATGATGTAGGCACCCTTGGAGAATTTTGGGGTGACCTATATGGTTCTAGACCGCCTAAGAGCATTTTAGGTTGACCAAGTAGGACATAGGAACCCTTGGAGCATTTTGGGGTGACCTAGATGGTTCTAGAACACATACGAGTATTTTAGGTTGATCAAGTGAGACGTAGGTGAAATCTGAATGCGGGGTGACGGCATGCCAGATTATGATGCAAACGAAATTGATACAAATGGTGCAGATGCTAAGCCCTACGAATGCGAGAAACAAATGCATGCAGGAAACAAAGCATAAATGAAACTAGATGTAAGCAAAACAAAGCGGGGCCTCTTTTTATTAATGTTGCTTTCAATCCGGTTACAATACGTCTCCCCCCTCTAGGGCTCGGAGCGTTTGATACAGTTCGTTACATCAACGGATGGTACGCTTCCAATGTCCTTCGCATGCCCACATTTGAAATGGGCGGGCCAAACGTTGCCGCCGCTTGCGTCCGTGTGTTCATGTGTTCCTTGCTGCCCCTTCGGTGTTCCTGGAGTGAGATCCTATGCTCAGAGAAACAGCAAATAGTTAATAGCATATGCGGATGGAGGGAAAACATGCAATCCCCAAGGCCTCCGGCTAGTGAATACATAAAATAGCAAAACGATGATCAAAACATGTCATAATGAACTCAAACTTTGATAGAAGCATAAAAACATCATCAGAGACACATTGCAAAAATAACAGTCAAGAAATCATGCATGGATTTCTAATCGCTCCAGGGTGGGACGATTAGGACTATCACAAAACATGCAAAAGCAACCTTCCAAATGTCCTACCCAGAGGCCTCCAAAACTCCTACAAACTTGGGGTTAGGCAAAAAGGGGCATTTTGGGATGACCCAGAAGGTCATATTTGGCAGATTCTACCCAGATTGTCCTATATCCGAAGGCGCTCCCTGTATGTTAGTAAACACGTAAAATGATAAAAACATAGTCAAAACAAGTCAGAATGACATGAAACTTGAACAAAAGCATAAGTAAACCAAATAGAACATAATGCAAAAATAATAGTAGAGAAATTATTCATGGATTTCTAATCGCTCGGGGTGGGACGATTAGGACTATAGTAGTTTGGGGGCACCCAAGGGCAGGACGCCCATCGTTTGGGGTCTGGTTTTGACACCAATCCACTTGGGATGGGTCCAAAACCTCCTAGGGGGTTGTGTCGATGAATTTGGTGTGGGATTGTGGCTGATTTTTTGGGTTTTGGGTTAAGATTGTATTCTTAGTGTTCACCCGATAACCTCTCTTCCAAAAGAGAAATTAGGGATGTAAGAAGCACAAAAGGGAATGTGGGTATAATTTGGCAGCACTCCATTGCTCCAAATGCTCCAGATCTATTCTTTTTTGGGGTGAGGAGGCTCACCCTTTTATAGACCTAGGGTCTCCCTCTTTGAATGCGCATGCGAGGGCGCCACTTGGCTTGCCATGCCTTTTTTGGGAGAGAAGATTCCTCCCTGATTTAGAGTCTCCTTGCATGAGGCCTCCATGATCAGGGCATGCTTGACTGAAGTCCCTCTCTCAGATTTGAAACTGTTCCTCGCAATTGCATGCTCTGAAGGCGCAGTTAAGTGGTGGATCTATCGAGGTTTGAATTTTTCCAGTCAAACCTGCTATTCATCCCACCCTGGGATGATTGCTGCTAATCGTCCCAGGGTGGGATGAATAGGATTCTAATCATCCCAGGGTGGGACGAGTAGGGAGCAAAGTGCTTAAAAGGTGCCAAATTGACCTCTGACCTTCCAAAACTAATTTGGGAGTGGTTAGGACCACTGTTTAACCTCTAGGAGGCTGCCCTAGGGGCTATGTATGCCAACTCGATCAGTGCTTGTAGTCACATAATCGGATTGGTGTTGTTTTGGTGTCTACAGATGCCCCTTTTTGGGATGCGTTGTGTGTGGCATAGTGTTGAGCAAAAATAGATAACCAAAGCACTTAATGATTAGGGTTTCTTAGTAACCTAACCAAATTTTGATGCCCCAAGTATGGAAAGGGCACGCATTCTTGAATCCTTGCTTTTGACGAGCTAAGGAGCTTAACTCAAGTGTAACCTTTTTTGGTGAGGTGTTACTTGATCTTGGACATTGTTCAGTCATGAATAGGCAAAGGGCGCAACCTTTTGTCTGGGGAACCTTGTCTTCATGATTCTAGAATGCCAAGTGTTTGATCAGCTTGTGATTATTGCTTGTTTGCTGCCCCAAGCAGGAGCGTGATTGTCTTTGTCAATGATTCTTTGAATGCATGCCATTTCCTTGATTGGGTGTGTATTTGTTGATTTGGTGACTAAGTGTGACTACCCCCTCAAGCGACGAATCGATGAGGGAATGACCAAAATGAGAAAAGCGACGAGTCGCTTGACCCAAGATGACGTTTGTAAGGGTGCCTTCAGTTGTTTTTCGTTGAACGCTCGTGCAGTTTTCTAGCAATCGGACCTATTTTTGGTGGGTTTTGACCCTTTTTGTTGACGCCTATTGGGGTTGAAATTATCAAAAATCATCCTTCCCGTGGAGCGGTCCAGCTATGGTAGCCTTCTTAGGGAGTAGGATAGTGATAATTTTTGTGACCCGATTCGATTTTTTCATGCCAATGAATTCGTAGTGCAAAGGCACCTTTATTCGAAGTTATTGCTATTTTGAGTGGGTTTTGACCCTTTTTGGACTCCGCAAAAAAATTTTTTTTGAGGGTGAAATAAATCCTCCGTGGAGGCTATGATAGCCTTCTTAGGGAGTAGGATAGTGATAATTTGTGACAAAAACAATTTTTGAGTGGGTTTTGACCTGAAATTTTCAAAATCCTCCCTGGAGCGTCCAGATGTAGCCTTCTTAGGGAGTAGGATAGTGATAATTTTCCCCGCCAACATTGGTATTTCATGCCAAGAATATCAGGTGCAAGGGCACCTTTGTTTGGAAGCTTTAATATTGCTTTTGAGTGGGTTTTTGACCCTTTTTTGTTGCTTTTTGTTTTTTTCTTGCTCTGTAATCATCCCAGGGTGGGATGAATACCAATTTGGTAATCATCCCAGGGTGGGATGAGCACTAACTAGAGTGCTCATCCTAGGGTGGGATGATTACAGGCCCAACAGCCTATAAAAAGACCAAATCTAGGTTTTGGGCTCATTTGCAACATTTTTTCTTTGGTGATTTGGAGCAGTGAGGAGGAGTGCGAGTTTGCATAGTGGAGCGCTATCAAAATTTTATGGACACCATGAGTGCAAGGACCGGATCTTCGAGTGGAGGAGCCGAAGCGAGACCAGTACGATGCTCCTTCCTTCTTCTTGTTATTTGTTTTTGCTTTATATGAAGTTAAAAAACTTGCACATAATTGTTTTTATTTAGCATTATTTTGTTTTTATTTTGTGTTAATATTAAGATCAAAACCCTAGTATTAATTTTTGTGTTGTATTATGTTTTTTTTTTTTTATTCACCTTAAGGTCAAAACCCTAGGTTGATTTTTTTGTTTTGTTTGATTTTTTTGTTCACCTTAAGGTTAAAAACCCTAGGTTGATTTTGTTTGTTTTGTTTGATTTTTTTGTTCACACTTAAGGTTAAAAACCCTAGGATGAATTTGTTTTATTGTTTTAATTTGTTTTTGTAGTTCACATTAAGGTTAAAAACCCTAGTATGATTTTTTTTCTATTGTTTGATTTTTTTGTTCACACTTAAGGTTAAAACCCTAGGTAATTTTTATTTTTTAAGTAAAAACCCTAGTATGATTTTTTTATTTGATTTTTTGTTCACACTTAAGGTTAAAAACCCTAGTATGAGTTTTATTTTTATTTGATTTTTTTGTTCACACTAAGGTTAAAACCCTAGTATGATTTATTTTATTGCATTTTTTGTTCTTGATTGTACAATTTATTTGATTGATCTGTACTTTTGTTGTATAGTTCTATACTTTTGTTTTTCTGTACTTTGTTTTTCATCTATACAATTTATTTGAATGTTTTTGTTTAAATTAAGGTTGAAACCCTAATTTTTTTTTTGTTTTATTGTGTTTGTGTTTTGCAAGTTGTTAGGAGTCGGCACCACGACTATGTTCTCTGATGCCCAGGAGGCACTGACAGTTGTGGATTGGGAGTGGCTTGATGCCCTTGGGCTCAAGCAGGTGATGCGGTTGGAGCCTATGGTGGGGGATCGGGCATATCTGACTACCTTGATCAATTTGTGGGATCCCCACACCAACACCTTTCATCTCCCAATAGGGGAGATGATGGTTACTTTGGAGGACGTGTATCAGATTCTATGGATTTCGATAGATGGACTGCCCATTCGGATGACTCCCCGTGATCAGCGAATGGTGGTGTTGACACGGTGCTTTGGGCAGGTGACGAAGATGGGGGTGGATAGGGCTATGGAGAGGGCAGAGGTGGACTACCTGATTGGTGGGATTCTGGTGTGGTGGTGGCTAGAGAAGGGCATTTTGGGGGTGAGGCATGCATTGCTCATGACCCTCATCTCCAACATGCTGCTTCTCGACTCCTCAGGTGTGAGGTTCCCTTGGAACCTGCTTGAGGTGGTGTTCAGACTGGTGGAGTGTCCGACAATAGCGCCACTTATTATGAGGTGGGGTCAGACACTATTGGCATAGCTTTACGATGAGTTGTACGAGATCCGCTATCGGAGGTAAAAGGGGATCGGGTGTAGCTATCTTTTGCAGTGCTAGGGGTGGCAACACATAGCTGTGGAGCGGCCGTAGGGGTTGCCTTGGACCACTCGAGGTGAGATGGTGGATAGGGAGATTGGGTATGCTGCTCTATGGTGGAGGTCAGAGGAGTAGGGGTAGAGTCGATGGTGGGCAGGTGTCGTAGGGCACTATACTGATGCCTTCTCTCGTCTTGCTCTAGGGGAGGTGTTCTAGCGGCCATACCGAGACTGTCCAGCCTGGCCTGAGGCTAGAGAGTGGCTTCGGTGGGTGCACAGGGGGAGATGGTTGATCGGGCGACATGGGACAGAGCAGGAGTACTTCTCGTACATTCGGGTGACTCGATAGTTTGGGGTGCGCCAGGGATTTCCTGGTGAGCCCTTGATCTATCGACGTTGGGGCGATGAGAGGACTCTAGCCTGGCCGATTATTGAGCCATTGGGTGAGGAGTCTGATGTAGTGATTGATGTCCCCAACGTGGACAATGTCAGGGTGACTGTAGAGTATGACCAGTGGTGGACGATGCTGCGATGGCGGGGTGAGGGGCCTCTAGGAGGTCCGGATGTGGCAGCAGTAGGAGGTGGGGGTGCAGAGGCACCGATGGAGGGTTTGGGGGCTCCGCTCGATGATGCAGATATGGTGGAGGTAGATGACTTGACTAGGGATGATTTAGGGGTTTTAGAGCAGCTGGATACATAGGACATCCCGGAGCAGTGGGTGCCGGAGCAGCATGCCATCCCGGAGATGCCCATGCCTCAGGCAGTCCTAGGGGATATGGAGGCTAGGTTTCATGCTGAGATAGCATGATTGGAGGACCTACTATGGAGATGGGATGAGGAGCACAACATCGAGAGGGATCGCCTATGGGCTCAGTTGGTGCAGTGGGATGACGCATTGGCTACATACCATCGATGAGATGTGGAGTGGGGTCGATGTCGGGTGGAGTTGGAGGCCGAGATTATCCACCTCGATGGGTAGTTACCTGAGCTCACTAGAGGTGGATCATCATGTCGTACGAGAGGTAGTGAGACTGAGTAGTCTGCATCCTCTGTTGCAGGTGGGTGGGTGAGGGTAGCGTTAGTGGGCATGATGCGAGGGCTGGCAGCAGCCACCCTGAGAGGTCCCATAGGACCCACACCATTGGGGGTAGTTCCAATTGCACCGATCCTACATGATCATGGTGGCCGACTCCCTAGGCTTTGGGGATTTTGAGTTTTTGATTTTTTGTGAGGTCAGAGGACCATTTTATTGTAGCCTGAGGGCATTTTTGACTTAATATATACATGACTCTCTTTTTGGATTATTTACTTGTTATGGTTTATTGTTCTTTTATGCACATTTATTTATGTTTATGTATGCATATGTTATTATGACTATGGATGATTTTAGCTATATGATATGGATGTATGCATATGGAATGGATGGAATGATTTGTTGGTATGTAGGTGGTGGCACCATAGACTGTACAGGATTTACTGGCTTTCTGTACTATGTGATTGCTTTATGAAATAACTTTGTATTTGTAATTTTTGTTTTGTTATTTTTGATGGTGATAATGAAATGTACGACAATTGTTTTAGAATGTAGTTAAGGTTTTCTGAGACTCAGATGCTTTAACTAACTAATCAAGACTATACATTTATCTTACAAGACTTTTGAACAAGGTACGAATCAGACTTGAGTTTGACCAAGTTATTTCACATCCCTGTGTGTGCGATTGAGTTCGTTTATGTGGTATTTGTAAGGATACCGCCAGTGCCAGATAGGCTGTCAACCAAACCTGTACTGAGGATCACCTAATTAGCTCCACTAACTCCTTTGTTGTATTTAGTAAGATTAATCTATGGGGTAATCTAAGATACCATAAGCTAGCTCATCCACATGCAAACATTGGTCTACTCACATGCAAAGCTAATGTGATAGACATATCGTCATGCATTTAGGATACCGCCATTGCTAGGTAGGCTATCCACCAAACCCGTAATGAGGATCACCTAAATGGTTCTTCAAATGCTGAGAATTTTAGGGATTCAAGCTCAGGCATCTTTCGGTTGCTCAACTTGTTGGGATACTTGCTCTCATACATAGTGATGAAAATCACTATTTATTTTTCTCTTTTGTTTTTTTCTTGAGCAAGGGGTTTGAGTAGTGGTGATAACCACTGTTATTATTATTTCAAAGTTGAGCACGTGGGTTTTTGGCTTGTGAATGGCATTGATCCTTTTGGCCTTGGGGATGACTACCCATCCTGTTCAGGGACGTGTAGTACGAATCCTTACGACTTTGGGGCTCAAAGGTGGTTGGGAATTTTATTTGGAATGGCATTGATCTTTTAGGCCTTGGGGATGACTACCCATCCTTCTAGGGGCATGTAGTATGAATCCTTACGACTTTGGGGATCAAAGGTGTTTGGGATTTTTGATAGTGGACTTTTGGGATTTTTCTTGTGAATGGCATTGATCCTTTTAGGCCTTGGGGATGACTACCCATCCTTCTCAGGGACGTGTAGTACGAATCCTTACGAATTTGGGGACCAAAGGTGTTTGGAATTTTTGATAGTGGTGAAAACCACTATTTATTATGGGGAATTGGATGGGGAAGAGCTTGTCCTTTTGTCAATTCTTAGCATTCTTGAACCATTCGCATAGGGGGATGAGCAAGATAACCTTTCACCTATGGTACCCTAGACTGCTTTGTAGGTTTCATCTTGCATTCACACAACTTGGGAATTTTTATGTGTTTTAAGCTTGTGTTGGGATGTGATGTAACAAGGCGTGATCCAAGTAAAACTCTACCTTGTAAAAATCGGTCTGACTTTGTACAACATTTGACTAGAAATCTAAAGACAGCTGAATGATGAAAAACCCTAAAGACATTAGAAGACAATGGACTATGATATGGCAAAAATGCAAAGGGTGTTATTTTTGATGGATCTTTTTACAAAATGGACTGAATTTGGAAAAATGATGGAATTGTCGAGTAATTACAGTCTATGGTGCTTTTGACATGTATGACCAACAAATATGCAATGTATGTATGTGATGCCTAATGCAGTTTTCATTTCTTTTTTGTGTTTTGATTGTTAAGAATATGCATGAAAGTGAGATGCAATTTTTTTGTTATTTTTGATTATCTGTTGTTTTTGTTTGTTTTTGAATATTTGTTTTTGACCAAGCGATTGTGGGAACCCTTGGAGATTTTGGTTTGACCAAAGGGATTATGGATACCTTTGGGGCATTTTAGGTTGACCAAGCGATTGTAGGAATCCTTGGAGCTTTTGGTTTGACCAAAGGGATTATGGATACCTTTGGGGCATTTTGGGTTGACCAAGCGATTGTGAGAATCCTTGGAGCTTTTGGTTTGACCAAAGGGATTATAGATACCTTTGGGGCATTTTAGGTTGACCAAGCGATTATGGGAATCCTTGGAGCTTTTGTTACCATTTTGTACACAAAAGAGATTATGGATACCTTTGGGCATTTTAGGTTGACCAAGCGATTGTAGGAATCCTTGGAGCTTTTGGTTTGACCAAAGGGATTATGGATACCTTTGGGGCATTTTAGGTTGACCAAGCGATTTGGGAATCCTTGGAGCTTTTGGTTTGACCAAAGGGATTATGGATACCTTTGGGGCATTTTGGGTTGACCAAGCGATTGTGGGAATCCTTGGAGCTTTTGGTTTGACCAAAGGGATTATGGATACCTTTGGGGCATTTTAGGTTTGACCAAGCGATTATGGAATCCTTGGAGCTTTTGGTTTGACCAAAGGGATTATGGATACCTTTGGGGCATTTTAGGTTGACCAAGCGATTATGGAATCCTTGGAGCATTTGGGGTGGGCTATGGCTCTTCTAAATGTGGAATGGCCTCAAATGACTGATGTTCAAGGGTTCTAGTTCCTTGATTCCTTCAAGAGAGGTGAGCCGGTATGTTCCAGGTCCTATTTTACTATCGATTACATAAGGACCTAACCAATTTGCCATGAACTTGTCCCTTAAATGGGGTGGCAAGTTAGAATTTTGTTGGTTCTCTTTTAAGACTAGGTCACCAACCTGAAAGTCCCTCAGGTGAACTTTCATGTTATATGCTTTCTTAAGTCGCTCTTGATAGATACGTAAATGCTCGAGAGCATTGATGCATCGTTCATCGAGCAACGTAAGCTGGTCTAACCGGGCCTATCATGCAATGTCATCATCGATGAACTCTTGCATTGATATGCGCAGGGAAGGTATTTCCAACTCGAGAGGCATGACTGCCTCGGAGCCATACACCAACAAAAATGGAGTGGCCCTAGTGGGCATCCGAATGCTAGTGCGATAAGCCCATAGGGCAAGTGGTATTTGGATGTGCCAATCCTTATGATTATCTATGACCATATTTTTAAGGATGGCAACTAGCATTTTGTTTGATGCCTCTGCTTGCCCATTTGCCTACGGATAATAGGGTGTCAAAAAACTATGCTGAATTTTGTACTTTGTTGTCAAAGCATGCACATCTTTGTTCTTAAATGATGTCCCATTATCCGAGATGATCTTGGATGGAATACCAAAATGACATATGATGTTATGTAAAATAAACTCCGCAATGCGGGGCCCAGTCATAGAGGTAAGCGAAATTGCTTCCACCCACTTAGTGAAGTACTCTATGGCCATTATGATAAATGTGTGATGACTTGACGATGTAGGGGAGATATTTTCGATGAGATCTAAGCCCCACTACGAAAATGGCCAAGCCGATTGGATCGGCTGCAAGGCCTAAGAAGGTACGTGTGTCAAGTTAGCATGGTGTTGACACTTCATGCACTTCTACACATATGCACAACAATCTCGCTCTAAATATGGCCAATAATAGCCCATGCGAAGAATGCGCTTTGCGATGGCCATACCGTTGAAGTGGCCACCGCATGTACCATCGTGTGCTTGGGTGATCGCCCAAGTGGACTCTTGTTGGTCCAAGCAATGGAGGAGGATCCCTTCATAGCTTCGATGGTACAAAATGTCTCCTAGCAAGACATGCTTTGCCGCTTTCTATTTGAATGATATTTTCATGGTGTGCGACAATCCAAGTGGGAGGCTACCTAACTTGAGATAGTCTCTTATGGGTGTGTACCAATCCTGTTGATCAGAAACCTTGATGGTATGAATGACCGATCCCTCTTGAAGTTCATCCCTAGCAAAAGTTGAGTGGGAAAGAACTTGTAAAAATAGTGTTGTGTTGCTATTAAGAGGGGTTGGGGAGAACAAAGACCCCCAGTTGGCATGATTCAGACTATCATGGATTCGAGAGAACCTATCCTGAGATGGTTCAATCTGGATCAGGTGGATTCCTGGCGTTATGTCAGAGCTTGCATGCTCCATCATGGATTGTGATAATGTTTTGACTTGAATGGTTGTCATCTCACCAGAAGGGTCTTGTGGGATTAGTGACCCCAAGGAGGCCATAGTGTCTACAAAATGATTCGATGATCGAGGGAGTGCCTCGATGTCGTACCATTCAAGTTTTGCCAAGAATTTATCCACAAGGGCTTTGTAGGCCTACAGAACTAGGCATTTGCATTGGAATACCCCTTTCACTTGGTTGACAATTAACAACGAATCACCAAAGATATTCAAGTGTTTGATGTTCATGGTGATGGTTGTCTGAAGACCTATGAGCAAGGCTTCATATTCAACATTGTTATTGGTGCATGGGAAATCAAGTTTAAATGATAAAGGCATTGGAGCCCCTTGCGGTGTGAAAAATATGATTCTCGTGCCACCCCCTTGCTCACATTTAGAACCATCAAAAAATAAGGTTATGTCGGCCTATGACTCGAGCTCATCAGAATCTGGCGATTCCGAGACATGGAAGACCCCATCATCGGGTAGCTCTATGGTCAGAGGCTGATCATCTTCGAGAGGAGCCTCTGCTAGTTGATCGGTGATGACTTGACCTTTGATGGACTTTTGTCCAATGAATTCGATGTCAAACTCCATCAACAACATGATCCATTTCGTCGTGCGACTACTATGATAAGTACGACTCATCATGTACCATAATGGATTCTCCTTAGACACAACATACATCGTATTGCTCAGCATGTAATGGCATAGCTTTTTGGTGGCAAATACCACTGCCAAGCATAGCTTCTCAACGTATGCATAGTTAAGTTCATAACTGACTAGGGTGTGGCTAAGATAATAATTAGCTTGTTCTTTATGTAATTCATTTTTTTGGGCTAGCATGGCACCTAGTGCCACCTCAATAGCTGAGATGTATAAGTAGAATGACACTCCTAGTCTAGGTGGTGCCAATACTGGTAGTGAAGCCAAGTATTGTTTGATGTCATCGAAGGCTGACTGGCACTCGTCATCCCAATGAAATGCTACCCCCTTGTGTAATAATTTATTCATGGGTCGGCACTTGTCAGATAACTGTGCTATGAAGTGCTTGATTGATGTGACCTTTCCCTGCAAGCTTCTTAGCTGCCTGATGGTGGTTGGGGGAAGCATCTCAAGGATTGCCTTGAATTTATTTGGATCTACCTCGATGCCTCATTTTGAGACTATGAAACCCAAGAGTTTTCTAGATGTGATGCCAAATATGCACTTCTTGGGGTTTAGCCTAACTTTGTGTTCGATGAGGCGATCAAGGATCTTGCGTAAGTCATCGAGATGATTTTGGTGCAAAAGAGATTTGGCCAACAAATCATCCATATAATCTTCCAAAGTTTTATGCATGTGATCATGGAAGATGTATGTCATAGCACGTTGGTAGGTGGCGCCAACATTTTTAAGGCCAAAGGGCATGACCTTATAACAAAATGTCCCCCAAGGCATCGTGAACGCCATTTTTAGTTGATCATCGAGATTGATACGAATCTGGTTGTATCCCGAGAAACCATCCATGAGGGAAAGCATTTCATGGCCTATTGTAGCATCTACCAATGCATCGATGCTAGGCAAGGGGAAATCATCCTTGGGACTCGCTTTGTTTAAATCTCAAAAATCGGTGCATATGCGAATCCTCCCATCTAGCTTTTTGATGGGTACCATGTTGGACAGCCATGGTGGGTAATCCACGTAGATGACAAACTGTGCATCCAACAACTTTTGTAGCTCATATTTGACCATTAAGGCCACTATTGGGTGCATCTTACGTAGCTTTTGCTTGATTGGCTTGACTGTCGGATCAAGCGTTAAATTATGCGTGACTAGCTGCGGGTCTAGCCCCGACATGTCTTTGTAGGACCATGCAAAAACCTCCTTCTTCTCTTTGAGAAGGGCAATGTAATCGGCTTGCTCTTCGAGGGATAGACTTACCCCAAACTTGATGATCTATGGATTCATTGGATCAGAACCGATGTCTACGTCAATCATCTCTTCGACTGACATGTGGGATCCATCCTCCAACTGGTGTGGAGTTGGGATCAGGTGGATATCATTTGCTGAATTTAGATCTACGTTGGGAACGTCGGGTTCCTCTTCAACATGGAAGATATCCTGAGTCTATCCTAGGGTGAAATGGAACATCTCATCGCAAGGCCAGTACTCTGATGGGGATGGTGGTGAGTTAGCATGATCCCAGTCTATGGCATCTAGGTCTAGATACAATGGTCATGTTGGATCGGTTGGGTTGTGGATGGGGGCGGTTAAATCAATGGAGATCATGTTGATGGAATGAATTTGGTCTCCATTACCATGCGGGTGTTGACTCGGACATCCTTGGTGATCCTTATGCCCTGGATCTGGCTCTGTGGGTACTGGCACAAAAGGATCGGCCCTATGTGTGGATAGAAGGATAGGGTCTACCCTTGGCACTGATGGCCCTATAGGGTCTCTAGGTGGGAGGTGCTCTCTGTATGCCTGAAGTGGTGGATGAAGCACTTGGTTTAACTATGCTTGATTTAAATGCCACCTATGCCTTGGTCCCATATTTAGTTGTTCAAACATACCATCGATGTCCATGGGGTATTCTTGTTGCCTCATATGGTTGAGATATGCCATCTCAGTCTCATCCTCATAGTCACTATCGGAGATCCATAGGCCTTCATTAGCTCCGACAACTATGTGCTCTTCTTGTTGGTATAGCCTCCCACTAGGCATTTCTTGATCACTTGGCCTTATGGCCGGCATGGGAGGCTCATTTTGTTTGAGCAAGTTGATTTGGTCCCATATGGGTTGTTCCACTCTTTGTGGGAGGGCTAGATTCTCTTGAGGTGGCAATTGCTCGATTGGAGCATTCAAGGGAAACATTGCCATGAAGTTCTCCTGATAGTCATCAATGGGTGTCACCTGTGAGTGATTGCTATCAGACTCAAAAGGGTCCCAGGGTGCTACCTCATAAGCTGAATCATCTTCAAAAGACTCCCCTTGATCTTGCTCATATCCCTCTTGGAGGTTATTCCTTGAACTTTCCCCTTTCTCGATCAAAGGGGAAGGGTTGTTGAGGTCAACAAGGTTTGTTGTTAACAATGGGAGATAATCCCCCAATGTGTATGTTGTGTTGGGATTGGCATATGGATCTTGTGCCAACCCATCCTTGTTGCCTAGACCTAGGCCTTGCATGGTTTCTACCAAAATGTCGAGGGGCAAAGGGTGGTTGAACCCTACTCCTGATTTATCATATGGCATCTGGTATCTTGGTTGACAAAGAATGTGCATTCCTTGTTCATATCTACCCAATCCATATCCATGCCAATTACATTGGCTAAGGTATTTCAAGGCAAAGTCTGGGTTGGACAGATAGTCAACATTCTTAGAAAATGGCTCTTCGTCCTCTTCCTCTTGTAGGTAGGGTTCAATGCCATTTTCGAGGCCCCCATATACAAAGTTTGTCTGATTTGGTGGGTAGCCTAAAGGGAAGATAGTGTCGATGGGGAGGCGAGGTCTCCCCATGTCTTGCATGGATTCGAGTGTGGGTGTTGCCACTATGTTCTACACTAGGTACTCCCCCAGGCCCGTATTGGCCATTTCAATGGTAATCATTGGTGGTTGAGGGGGAGGGAATGGGAGTTCTCCCTGAGTCCACTCCATGTTGGGTGAACCAGGTGTCTCGACTTCCATTCGGCTGGGCACCTCTTCGGTAGAGATGGTTGAGACTAATGGTGGTACCTCCTCTAGGGGCTTCTTCCCATTGTCCTTCGATGTGGCCACCATAGGTGGCATTGTTGGTGAAGGGACAGACGATGAAGATGGGCCAGGTTGGTTACTTGAGGGACTCAACAATGGGGATGTAGGCGAAATCGGACCCTGAGTGGATGGATTCAATTGAAAGTCCAAATGTGTCGATGGGAGGGTCGATTGTGGCATCAACTGCACCGCATTGCAAAACTTAAAGGGCTCTAAGTCTGTTAGGACTACATGTACTTGCCCTTCATATGTGTACTTGAGGCATTGATGGGCTATCGAAGGGACACACTTCATGTCCCTGATCCAAGGCCGGCCTAGCAAGATATTGTAGGCCATCTCACCCTCAAGGATGTGACACAATGTAGGAATGGTCTTTTGTCCTACTTGGATGGGCAGGACAATTGTGCCAACCGTCGAGCATAACGCGTCGTTGAATGCTCGAAGAGTGTAAGTGGACGCCACAATGTGGGATGCTGGCAACTTAAGATGTTTTAATGCCGTTGTCATGATTATGTTGTTGGACGAGCCAGTGTCCACCAACACCCTCTTGAATGGAATCCCATTGACCCGCGCGATGACGTGCAGGGGTGGATCCACCATATCACTAGTCACCAATTTTAGTTCATCTTCCCTGAAGGTTATGACTGGTTCTATGCATTGTCTCACATGTCCCACAAAGTTGTTGAAAGAATTGGGTTCTTGGGGCTGTAGCTCAATGGCTTTGAGTATCTCCATCAGAGCCTCCCGATGGGGTGGTGATTGTTGGATGAGCTCATAGATGGAGAGCCTAGCCGACGTGGTCCTTAAAATTTGAGTAAGCTTAGTCCGAATCATGGCCACTGGTCTAGGTGGGGGAGGTTGTGTAGGGTGTTGTGGAGGTTGTGACGTTGATGGAACATCTCCTGTAGCTGCAGCGGGTGCAACCATGTTTGGGTATCTTTTGTTTCGTGTCATGATGCTTATCATCCCTACGTATCCTTGCATGGGGTAGTCTTGTGTTACCTTGTTCACTTGAAAAGTCTTTGCCTGTGCATCATGTGTAGGCAGGGGGTCTTTGAAGACTTCCATCTGTTGGTTGCTCAATGCTATGGTATTATCCACCGTGAGCATCTTGTTGTCTATCAAGTCCTGCACTAGGTTTTTGAATTTCCAAAAAGAGAAGATGTCATGTCCTTTCTGTCGATGGAATCTACAATATAAATCTTCCCTATAGCCCTTGGGTTTTGGTGCATTGGGGTCTATGGGTCGAGTTTTTGGCAAGTTTATCAAGTTTTCCATGAACAAGCGGTCAAACAAGGAGTCTCTAGACTCTGTGAATTGTGTGAATTGTCGCTTAGGGTGACGTTGCTGATTTTGCTCTTGCTTGTGGTTTTCCTTTTCATAGTTAGCAAGAGGAACTACCTGATAATTAGCCTTTGGGGGCTGTGTCATTTGTGTAGGTGGTGGTATAGTTATGGCAACTTGATTGACCATGGTGGGTTTTGGTTGCGTGGGCCCAATTTTGGCATTTTTGGTCCACTCTTTCTTGCGCGGCTTGGCAATCTCGCCATCTTGAATTTTGATCTCCTCAATTATCCTGGCTTGTGCCAGGGCTTCTTCTAGGGTGGCATATTGTTGCAGCTACAATAGCATAGAGATCGACCTTATGCAACTCTTTGAAAACATCTGAGTCATGTCGGCCATGGGAGGGAGGTAAGGTAGCTTTGAAAGCAATGTCCTCCATCGATTCCCATAAGTGGCTATGGTCTCATCATCATACTACTTAAGGCCAGCTAGGTCACTTAAGGATGCCTTCTTCTTGGTGTTGAAGGCAAAACATTCAAGGAATGCGTCCACTAGCTGGTCTAGATTAGTGATGCTATGCTTCGATAGCTGGGTAAACCAATCTGAGGCAAGGCCTACGAACATGGTTATAAATGTTCTCAGAAGCAATGCATCATTGTCCTGAATGCCAAAGCATTGACTCAAGAATCTTGTTACGTGCTCTTGGGCATCCTCATCCCCTCTAAAAATTGCCAATTGAGGCATTTTGAAGTGGTTGGGGTATGGGGGTGCCAAAACTGAAGGATGCACAGGGTGACTGTGGAGCTGGCGTAAGGTGGGCTTTTGGGGCCCCGAAGTCTTAGTCTCCATAGACTCTAAGTGCTCTAGCAATGCTTTGTATGCATCAGAAGATTTGATCTCCTCTTCTTTAGTTTGTTCCCATTGTGAATTGTGAGGAACTTGAGGCCTATGGAGGGGTAGCTGGGTAGCGCCCCCCTGCCTTGGTAGGGTGTCTCGACTGGCTCTTCTTCTTGCTCAAATTCCTCATAGGCTTCTTGAGGAGTTTTTGGGCATGTCCTATAAACATGGATGGGTGCCCATGGAAGATGCCCATCATGGGTTCTAGGGGTGGCCTCCCGCTCAGGTCTAGGAGGTCTTGGAGGCAACACTTGATAAGGTCGTGGAGACCGGTCCCGTACTAAGGGGTTATGCCTCTCATAAATTTTTGTCCTATGCATGTGAGGGGTTGGAATCCTCTCATGTCTAGTGTTCTAGAGCAACTCATCTATCTGGCATTGAATGCACTCTTTGTTAAGATGATACAGTTGCTCTAACTATTGCTGATCTTGCCTAAGCTGAGTGATTTGTGCTTGGCGGGTGGCATGTTTGGCAAATGCCAAGTCGATTTGTTCCATCGTCTTAGGTCTAGGAGGCCTAGATGCCTCCCCTACATATCTATCTCGGTCATGGTGATCCGAGATCTCTATAGGTCACTTTCCTCTATCGAGGTTAGCAGCATTCACCCGAGGCTCTGGCCTCAATAGGTGGTCTTGATAATTAGCAGGTGCAGAGGTGCATTGCTCCCATGTGGTGTATTGCTCTTGAGGAATATACTGGTCTTCCTCGTGCTCCCTTTCATACATGTGAAGGGGACGGGTAGAGTTGGCTTGCCCTATCTGAAGAGCCCTACGCTCTAGATTTGGTCTATTAGTTCTAATAGTAATGAGGGGTAGAGGGGGGATGATATAATCATGTGGCCCCTCCTTATGAACCCTATGTTGCTCTAGCACTTCATCGCGTAGTGGCCACTCATAATGAGCATCTAAGGGAGCCTTCCCATGTGTGTACTCCTCCTGAGAGGGTCTATATTGAATGGGAGTGCCCCTCAAAGGGGTGCCTCTATAGTCCTTTTCTATAGTGGCATAGTGTGGACTATGTTGTGGGTCCGACCGCCAAGGTGGTATAACCAAGTCCTTGGGGCTATAACGGAGGTGACCTGTGCCTCCTTGTATACTTTCTACAACTTCTACCCATGATTGGGCTTGGCTACGGGTATACACCATGGTGGTGGTCTTTCTAGAAAGATATGTATATTTTTATCTCCTTTAAAAATTTTTATGCTACACCAAACAAAAGGGGACCACACAAACAAAGAGATGATTATCTTGTTTACAGATTAAATGTGTGTCCTAAATCTGGTTCAGTGTGTTTTGATTTTTGTTGTGCAAACCGTGTAAAGAAAATTTTGTTATTCATGCATGATGAGGGCTCTTATATCTCCAAAATGGTCACCCCTTCAATATACCACTGCCAGGCCATTATACCGAACCTCTCAATATACCCGCCCTTACGTGAGGGAAACTATTGGTACGCGAGAGCAGAACAGTACGTGGAACATAGGCGGTACGGAAGGGGAATCACTCTATTTTTGACACCTACCATAGAAGACTTATCCTCATGCACTAGGAATCACCCCCACTACACTTGGTCAGCTTTCGTCAGGATTTACGTCTAGCAACAGTCGTGATCAGGGTTATGTATGCAAAATCCAAGCCAAGGTGGTGATGAAATCCACCGTTGGTCTTGATCAAGTGTTGGGGTATTAAGACCAACTCCTTGATGTTAATATTATTGCATGGTGTGTGTGGTTCCTTTTACTTGTGCAAAGAAAGAAAACATGCAGCAAACTTCCCTATGCAAGCAAAGAAAATAGAAAAATTGTAGAGACAGAAACAGAAAAACACAGAGGATGTCCAGAAAACCTACCTCTTCTCTGCCCAAACCAGATGCCTCTGAGTTTCTGCTCAAAAAATGTATAGAGAGCTAATCATCCTAGGGTGGGATGAATAGCAGGTCTGTATTCATCCTAGGGTGAGATGAATTTGTATTCATCCTGGGGTGGCATGAATTCCAAGTCTGTATTCGTCACAGGGTGGCACGAGTAGCAGTCCAACGCCCGAATGAGTAACACCTGCAAGAAAAACACAAAATTTTGATCAAAAACTTGATCCCAATAGTAGGGGATAGGGTCCCACCATGATCACCACTGAAATCCGAATGCGGGGTGATGGCGTGCCAGATTATGATGCAAACGAAATTGATACAAACGATGCAGATGCTAAGCCCTACGAATGCGAGAAACAAATGCATGCAGGAAACAAAGCATAAATGAAACTAGATGTAAGAAAAACAAAGTGGGGCCTCTTTTTATTAATGTTTCTTTCAATCTAGTTACAATACGTCTCCCCCCTCTAGGGCTCAGAGCATTTGATACAGTTTGTTACATCAACGGATGGTACGCTTCCAGTGTCCTTCGCATGCCCACATTCGAAATGGGTGGGCCAAACGTTGCTTGCAACTTGCGTCCATGTGTTCATGTGTTCCTTGCTGCACCTCCAGTGTTCCTGGTAGTGAGATCCTACACTCAGAGAAATAGCAAATAGTTAATAGCATATGCGGATGGAAGGAAAACATGCAATCCCCAAGGCCTCCGGCTAGTTAATGTATAAAATAGCAATACGATGATCAAAACATGTCATAATGAACCCAAAATTTGATAGAAGCATAAAAACATCATCAGAGACACATTGCAAAAATAACAGTTAGGAAATCATGCATGGATTTCTAATCGCTCCGGGGTGGGACGATTAGGACTATCACAAAACATGCAAAAGCAACCTTCCAAATGTCCTCATAGGCTTCGTGAGGAGTTTTTGGGCATGTCCTATAAACACGGACGAGTGTCCACGAAATATGCCCATCATGGGTTCTAGGGGTGGCCTCCCGATCAGGTATAGGAGGTCTTGGAGGTAACACTTGATAAGGTCATGGAGATTGGTCCCATACTAAGGGGTTATACCTCTCATAAATTTTTGTCCTATGCATGCGAGGAGTTGGAATCCTCTCATGTCTAGCGTTCTGGAACAACTCATCTATCTGGCGTTGAATGCGTTCTTTGTTAGTTGGCATACATATCTATCAAGAGCGACTTAAAAAGGCATACAACATGAAAGTTCACCTAAGGGACTTTCAGGTTGGTGACCTGGTCTTAAAAGAGAACCAACAAGATTCTAACTTGCTACCCCATTTAAGGGACAATTTTGTGGCAAATTGGTTAGGTCCTTATGTAACCAATAGTAAAATAGGACTTGGAACATACCGACTTGCATCTCTTGAAGTAATCAAGGAACTAGAACCCTTGAACATCAATCATTTGAGGCCATTCAACATTTAGAGAGTCATAGCCCACCCCAAAAGCTCCAAGGGTTCCCGTAATCGCTTGGTCAACCTAAAATGCCCCAAAGGTATCCATAAGCCCCTTTGGTCAAACAAAACACTCCAAGGATTCTTGCAATTGCTTGGTCAACCCAAAATACCCAAAAGGTATCCATAATCCCTTTGGTCAAACCCAAAATCTCCAAGGGTTCCCACAATCGCTTGGTCAACCCAAAACGCCCCAAATGTATCCATAATTACTTTGGTCAAACCAAAATATCCAAGGATTCCCTGCATTCGTAGGGCTTAGTAGCTACACCGTTTGTATCAATTTCATTTACATCATAATCTGGAATGCCGTCACCCCACATTCAGCTTTCAGTGGCGATCACGGTGGGACGAGCACCAACTAGGGTGCTCGTGACTACAAATGCATCCAGGAAAAAAAGCATAAATGAAACTAGATGTAAGAAAAACAAAGCGGGGCCTCTTTTTATTAATGTTGCTTTCAATATGGTTACAATATGTCTCCCCCATCTAGGGCTCGAAGCATTTGATACAGTTTGTTACATCAACGGATGGTACGCTTCCAGTGTCCTTTGCATACCCACATTTGAAATGGGTGGGAAAAACATTGTCGCCGCTTGCATCCATTTGTTCCTTGCTGCACCTTAGGTGTTCTTTGTGGTGATATCCTACACTCAGAGAAATAGCAAATAGTTAATAGCATATGCAGATGGAAGGAAAACATGCAATCCCCAAGGCCTTCGACTAGTTAATGTATAAAATAGCAATACGATGATGAAAACATGTCATAATGAACCCAAAATTTGAAAAAAGCATAAATAAATCATCATAGACACATTGCAAAAAGAACAGCTAGGAAATCATGCATGGATTTCTAATCGCTCCGGGGTGGGACAATTAGGACTGTCATAAAACATGCAAAAGCAACCTTCCAAATGTCCTATCCAGAGGCCTCCAAAACTCCTACAAACTTGGGGTTAGGCTAAAAGGGGCATTTTGGGATGACCCAGAAGGTCATATTTGGCATATTCTACCTAGATTGTCCTATGTCCAAAGGTGCTCCCTATATGATAGTAAACACGTAAAATGATAAAAACAAGGTCAAAACAGGTTAGAATGCAGTGAAATTTGAATGGAAGCATAAGTAAACCAAATAGAAAATAATTCAAATAGAAAAATAGAGAAATTATTCACATATTTCTAATCGCTCCGGGGTGGGTCGATTAGGACTGCAGTAATTTGGGGGGTGCTTGAGGGCAAGACGCCTATCGTTTGGGGTCTAGTTTTGACACCAATCCACTTGGGATGGGTCCAAAACCTCATAGGGGGTTGTGTCAATGAATTTGGTGTAGGATTGTGGTTGATTGTTTGGGTTTTGGTTCAAGATTGCGTTCTTAGTGTTCACCCGATAACCTCTCTTCCAAAAGAGAAATTAGGGATGTAAGAAGCGTAAAAGGGAATGTGGGTATAATTTGGCAGCACTTCATTGCTCCAAATGCTCCAGCCCTATTATCCTTTTGGGGTGAGAAGGCTCACCCTTTTATAGACCTGGGGTCTCCCTATTTGAATGTGCATGCGAGGGCGCCACTTGGCTTGCCATGCCTTTTTTGGGAGAGAAGATTCCTCCCTGATTTAGAGTCTCCTTGCATGAGGCCTCCATGATCAGGGTATGCTTAACTAAAGTCCCTCTCTCATATTTGAAACCGTTCATCACAATTGCATGCTCTGAAGGCATAGTTGAGTGGCAGATCTATCGAGGTTTGACTTTTTATCAGTCAAACCTACTATTCATCCCACCTTGGGACGATTGCTGCTTATCATCCTAGGGTGGGATGCATAGGATTCTAATCATCCCAGGGTGGGACGAGTAGGGAGAAAAGTGCTAAAAAGGTGCCAAATTGACTTCTGACCTTCCAAAACTGATTTGGAAGTGGTTAGGACCACTGTTTAACCTCTAGAGGCTGCTCTAGGGGGTATGTATGCCAACTCGATCAGTGCTTGTAGTCACATAATCGGGTTGGTGCTATTTTGGTGTCTACATTAGGTACCCTTAGAGAATTTAAGGGTGACCTATATGGTTGTAGACCACATAGGAGAATTTTAGATTGACCAAGCAGGACATAGGCACCCTTGGAGCATTTTGGGGTGACCTAGATGATTTTAGACCATCTAGGAGAATTTTAGGTTGACCATCATACCTCAAGCATGGAATGGTTGCAAATGAAGTATGTTCAAGGTTTCAATATCCTCAAAACCTTCAAGGGAGGCTAGGTGTTTTGTTTCGGGTCCTATTTGACTAGTAATGACATAGGGACCTAACTAGTTTATCATGAAATTATCTCTTAGATGGGGCAGTAAATTAGAATTTTATTGGTTCTCCTTCAGAACGAGGTCACCAACATGAAAGTCTCTTAGGTGGACTTTCATATTGTAGGCTCTCTTAAGTCGCTCTTGATAGAAGCATAGGTGCTTGAGAGCATTAATACAATGTTCATCAAGTAGCGTAAGATGATCTAGATGAGCTTGTCGTGCAATTTCATCATCGATAAAATATTGTATGGATATGCACAATGATGGGATTTCGAGCTCTAGAGGCATGACCGCCTCGGTTCCATACACTAGTGAAAACGGAGTAGCCCCAGTGGGGATTCAAATACTAGTGCGATTGGCCCATAGAGCAAGGGGCATTTGCGTATGCCAATCTCTCTAACAATTTTCTTGAGAATGGTAATCAATATTTTGTTGGAAGCCTCTCCTTGCCCATTTGCTTACAAATAGTAAGGTGTTGAAAAATTGTGTTGGATATTATACTTTATTGTCAAAGCATGCACATATTTGTTTTTAAACGATGTCCCATTATCCAAAATGATCTTGGATGGAATACCAAAATGACAAATGATATTATGCAATAGGAATTCCACTATGCGATATCTTGTCATAGTGGTAAGGGGAATTGCTTCCATCCATTTAGTGAAATACTTTATAGCCATTATAATAAATGTGTGATGTCTTGATGATGCAGGAGAGATTTTATCGATTAAATCTAGTCCCCATTGTGAAAATGACCATACCAATTAGATTGGTTGCAAGGCCTGAGAAGGTACATGTGTCAAGTTAGCGTGGTGCTGAAACTTCTCGCATTTCCTCACATATGCACAACAATCTTGCTCTAAAGTTGGCCAATAATAGCCCATGCAAAGAATGTGTTTGGCAATGACCATGCCTATGAAATGGCCACCACATGTACCGTCGTGTGCTTGGGAAATTACCCAAGTTGACTCTTGATGCCCTAAGTAGTGAAGGAGGATCCCTTCGTAGCTTCGATGATACAGAATGTCTCCTAGCAAGACATATTTTGTCACCTTCAATTTGAATATTCATTTAGCAGTGTGTGATAGTGCAGGAGGGAGATTACTAAGATTTAGGTATTCCCTGATATGTGCTAATCAATCCTATTGTGAAGAAGCCTCGAGCACATGAACGGCCTATCCCTCTCAAAGTTCATCCCTAGTAAAAGATGATTGGAAAAGAACTTGCAAGAATAGCATTGTACTGCTATCAAAAGGGGATTGAGGGAATAAAGTCCCCCAATCGGCCTGGTTCAAGCACTTGTGAATGTGTGAGAATCTCTCTTATTGAAGTTCAATTTGAATCAAGTGGACTTCCAACATGGCTTCATTGTTCTCACACTCAATTATAGATTGCAAGAGCATTTTGACTTGGATGGTAGTCATCTGATCCGTAGGGTCTTACGAGATCAAGGACCCCAAAGAGGCGATTGTATCTGCAAAACGATTAGATGATTGAGGGAGTGCCTTGATGTTATACCATTTAAATGTTTCTAAGATTTTATCCACAAGGTATTTATAGGCTTGCAAAATTGGGCATTTGCACTGGTAGATCCCCTTGACTTGGTTAACAATGAGCAAAGAGTCATCAAAAATGTTGAGCTTTGTTATTTTCATGGTGATAGCCATCTGAAAGACTATGAGTAGGGCCTCGTACTCGACATTATTGTTGGTGCATGGGAAATTGAGTTTAAATGACAAGGGTATGGGATCCCCATGAGGTGTGAAAAATATGATTCTTGCACAACCTCCTTGCTCGCATTTGGAGCCATAAAAAAATAGGGTCATATCTACCTGCATCTCAGGCTTGTCAGAATCTGACGATTTTGATATTTGGAAGACTCCATCATTGGGAATCTCCATGCTAAGAGGTTGATCATCCTGGAGAGGAGCCTCTATGAGTTGATCGGTGATGACCTAACCCTTAATTTATTTTTGTCCAACAAACTCAAGGTCAAACTCCATCAACAACATGATCCATTTCATCGTGTGACTACTATGATAAGTGCGGCTCATCATGTAGCGCAATGTATTCTCTTTAGATACAACATACGTGGTATTACTAAGCATGTAATTTTGTAGCTTCTTGGTGGTGAAAACAATCACTAGGCATAATTTGTCAATGTATGTGTACTTTATCTCATAACTAAGCAGGGTGCGACTAATATAGTAAGTAGCTTGTTCCTTATGAAATTCATTATTCTGGGCTAACATGGTGTCCAATGTAATCTCAATGGCTGAGATGTATAAGCGAAATGTCACTCTGGGTCTAGGTGGTGCCAACACTGGCGGTGAAGCTAGGTACTATTTTATTGCATCAAAGACCTCCTGACACTTGTCATCCAAATGGAATGAGACCCCCTTATGCAGTAACTTGTTCATGGGGTGGCACTTGTCTGACAATTGCGCTATGAAGCATTTGATGGACGCGATATTGCCCTAAAAACTTTGGAGCTACTTGATTGTGGTTGGGGGAGGCATCTCGAGGATGGCATTGACCTTATTGGGATCCACTTCAATACCTTGCTTAGAGATGATAAATCCCAAGAGCTTTCCATATGTGATGCCAAAGACACACTTCTTGGAGTTCAGTCTCATGTTATGTTCAATGAGGCAGTCTAACACTTTGCTCAAGACCTCAAGATGCTCATGGCATAATAATGATTTAGCCAGTAAGTCATCCATGTAATATTCCAAAATATTGTGCATGTAGTCATGGAAGATGTATGTCATGGCACGCTGGTAGGTGGCGCTGACATTTTTAAGGCCAAAAGGCATGACCTTGTAGCAAAATATCCCCAGGGCATTGTGAATGTTGTTTTGAGCTGGTCCTCTGGGTTAATACAGATCTAATTGTACCCAAAGAAACCATCCATAAGGGATAACATTTTGTGGTCCACTATGGCATCTACCAGGGCATCGATGCTTGGCAAAGAGAAATCATCCTTAGGACTCGCTTTGTTTAGGTCTCAAAAATTAGTGCAAATGTGAATCCTCCCATATGGCTTCTTTACGGGAACCATGTTGGAAAACCATGGTGGATAGTCTACAAAAATGACAAACTAGGCATCCAATAGCTTCTGTAGCTCATCTTTGACCATCAAGGCCACTGTTGGATGCATATTTCTTAGTTTTTGGTTGATAGGCTTGGCCTTCAGGTCAAGCGTCAGATTATGGGTGACTAGATTTGGATCTAGCCCCGACATGTATTTAGAGGACCATGTAAAAGCTTCATTCTTCTTGGTTAGAAGGGCTATGTAATTGGATTTCTCTTAGGGGGATAGAATTTCCCCCAGCTTGATACACTGTGGATTATCTAGATTTGAGCCGATATCTTTGTCAATCGTAGGCTCGATTGACATATGCAACCCCTACTCCATTTGGTGGGGGGTAGGGATCAAATGGATGTCATCTGCTGGGTTTAGATCATCAATGGGAACCTTAGGTTCCTCCTCAACATGGAAGACATCATGAGCTAGCCCTAAAGAGAAGCAAAATGGTTGTAGCATCTCGTCGCAAGGCCAATACTCAGAAGGCAATGGGGGTGAATCTCCCTAGTCAAAGTCAATTGCCCCCAAGTCGAGGTGTAATGAATTTGATGGGTTGTTCGGATATCACAATGGATTGATTAGATATATGGAAATAATTTTTATGGATGAATGATTTTCCCTAGGCGGCCAATGGTGACCATGGACCTCTAGATGCTGCAGGACCTATAGAGGTGGTGGAATGATAGGCGGTAGTCGATGCGACTATGGGTGAACTTGCTCTTTGTGAGGCAAAATATGTTTCTAGATGGGATATTACAATGGGAACATGCATAGATAGTACTTGTGATAATCATCCCAAGTGATGACCTACACGTATTCTCCATCAGAACTATCTAGATTTAATTGGTGCGACCCCATAGTATGACTCATCATTTGACGTCCACTCATAAGGAGACCCTAGATCTTCTTCCTCACCATCATGGGAAAGAGTGCATAAACCTTCATCTCTATCATAGGATTGGATACCATCTTGTGGTGGTTCGTCATCTCCCAAGAGCATAGGGAAATAGTCCCCTAGTGAGTAGACATGATTAGGGTTGGCGAAGGGATATTAGGCCAACTCATCTCTATAGTTTAGGCATAGGCATTCCATGCCATCAGCGAGAATATCCAGGGGCAAGGGGTGATTATATCCCAAGACCAATTTATAATATGGCATCTAGTATCGGGGTTGAAATGGAACCTGCGTGCCTTCCTCATACAAGCCTAACTCGTAACCATGCCAATTGCATAGGTCAAGATACTTCAGGGCAAAGTTAGGGTTAGACAAGTAGTATATGTCTTCTCCAAAGGGCTCCTCATCCTCCTCCTACTATTGGTGGGGTTCGATGCTGTAGTATTGTCCCCCATATACAAAATTTATTTGATTAGGGGGGATGCCTAGGGGCATGATAGTGCTTATGGGAAGATGAGTTCGACCCATGTATTGCATCGACACTATAATAGGGGTAGTTGTGACCTCCCTAACCATGTATTCTCCTAATCTGGTGGAAGCCAAGTGCACTGTCACCTGAGGCTATGAATAGAAGAGTGATGAGAGTGAGATCTGATATGATTCATCATCTATCGCTTGTGGTAGCTCTTCATCATCTAGGCTAGGTATCTCCTCTGTGGATATGGTTAGCTTTACCTCATCAATGGGCTTCTTCCCTAGGTTCCTCAACAACAATTTTTCTATCCTGGTGGGCATTGGATGAGGTGTCAATGATGAGGAAGGTATGTCATGTGATTATGAGGGGGTCAAATCTTGGTTGGATTTATTCGATTGGAAATCCAGATGTGTCGATGTCAAGGTTAACTCGGGGATTTGTTGCACCATGTTACAATACTTGTAGGGCTATAGGTTCGTAGGGACAACATGAACTTGCCCTTCATGAGTGTACTTGAAGCACTGGTGAGCAATGGAAGGGACACACTTCATGTCCCTAATACATGGTCTGCCTAATAGGATATTGTATGCCATCTCACCCTCTAGTATGTGGCATAGTGTTGAGATGGTATTTTCTCTTACTTGAAAATGTAGGACGATCGTACTAACTTTTGAGCATATGGCATCATTAAATTCTTAGACGATGTATGTAGATGTGATAAAATGGTATGCCAAGAGTTTCAAGTGCTTGAGAGTGGTTGTAGTGATGATATTGCTATTAGACCCTGTGTCTATCAAAATTCTCTTGTATGGTATCCCATTTACGCATGCGACGATGTGCAAGAGAGGGTCCACCATATCATTTGGAATCTGTTTAATCTCATCCTATCAAAAGCCGATCACCAGTGCATTGTATGACACACCACACAAAATTATTGAAGGAATTGGACTCCTGGGGCTGAAGCTCTATGGCCTTAAGGATCTCCATCAAAGCCTCTCTGTGAGGTTGCGATTGCTGAATTAGCTTATAGATGGAGAGTTGGGCAAATATTATTCGTAAGCTTTGAGTGAGATTACTATTGAGAGTGGCCACAAGCATAGGTGGAAGGCTTGATAGATGAGGCAATGGCTACTATGATGTCGAAGGGACATCACCCTAAGCTATGGGTTATGCGGTTGGACTCGAGTACCACCTGTTCCTTGTGACAATGTTGATCATGTCGACATACCCCTACTGAGGAGGGGCATGATGAACCTCATTTACTTGGGGCACTATCTTGGACTACTCCCCATGGGCTGATAAGGTATCTTTAAATATCTCCATTTGCTGGTTGTTTGGCATGATAGGATTGTCTACCTGAAGGTCCTTCCTATCGATCATGTCATGTACCCAGTTTTAAAACTTGTAGCACATGTTCACATCATGACTATTTTTCCTATGAAATTTGTAATATAGGTCTCTTGCAGGGTCCCACCATGATCACAACTAAAGTAGGGAAAAATGGTGCACCAAATAAATATAAACAATGTGCGTATCTATGCCCTATCACTAATGAGCACCAAACGAAAGCATGCAAATAAAATAGAAAGATGACGAATAACAAGAAGTAAAGAAAAAAAAAAAATCTCTTATTAATCAAAATGATAAAAATTCTAGGTTACAATGTGACCCCTTGAGGGCTCAAAATGGGGGATACAAATGTTTACAACTCAGGTGCCCAAGGATCAAATCTCTCAAGGAATTCAGGTGCATATCCAATGTATTTCCTCATACCCACAATCAAAGTGGGCAGGCCAAGGTTCCTACCTCTTTTGTATTTGATATATGATGCCTTAGGCTACCTCCCAATGCATTGTAGTGACCTGTACCTACACACAAGGAAACTAAAATCATCAAATAGCGAGTGCATATGATAAAAAGCATGCAATCTCCATAGGGGCAAAACGACTAATAATTAGAAAACATATAAAATAAACTCCAAATAGAAAAAAATTGCAGAATTGTGTAAAAAGTAAGGTTTTTGGAAGATATCACCAGAAATTGTGCCAAAATTGCATCCGATGGGGCTTCGAAATTTGAATGACTATTCATAACCTGCAAAACCCAAAGCAAGCAAATTCTGACCCTACGCATATCCAAAATGCATGAAAATTGGAAATAATATATGAAATATTATTATAAGAAAACCCATTAGATTATATTTGTGATATAAATCACAGTTTGGGTGTTCTCTTAAATGACCATCAGATACCTGCAAGAGACCCTACAAAACACTAAAAATACAATATCTCGGCCAATATAGCTCAGAATGACATGAAATTTGAACTGTGACATAATATAAGCATGTGTAAAATATATAATTAAAAATAGTAAAGAAATAATTCACATATATCTATTCATCATAGGGTGGGACGAATAGGGCTATCACAGATTGGAGGGCGCTCGAGGGTGGGACGCCCAAAAAATTTACCTAAATTTTGCCACCAATTCCACTTGGAAATGGTGAAAAAACCTATGGGATATGTTGTCATAAAATTTGGTGAGGGAATTCACTCAATTGGTTTGGTTTTGTAATAGATTACGCCTCCTAACTCACTCGCAAACCTCCTTCGCTAGGAAGAGATTTTGAGGGGAAAAGGTCACAAAATGGTGGAAGGAAATCTTGGTAGCACTCTGTTGCTTTGTCCTCAAAATATCCTCTCCATTTGTATGGAAAATTTATCCACTTTATAGCCCAAGGAGGCTTCATGGGTCAAAAGGCATGAGAGGGCATGCAAGGCAAGGGGCGCCACTTGGCCATCAGGGTGACATGCGCTAGAGGGAGAAGAGAATCTCCCAATTTGGCCTCCCTCATGGGATGGAGCATTAAGATACTATGTGCACTAAATTTTTGGCCATTAGGAACTAGAAAAGTAACCGTTGGCAGTCACCATTTGTCCAGATTTGACTTTTTTCCAGTTAAACCTGCTATTCGCTCCACCCTAGAATGAATGCTGCTATTCACCCTAGGGTGGGACAAATAGGTCCTGTATTCATCCTAGGGTGGAAAAAATAGCAACAGGGTGTCCAAAAGGTGCCAAAAATGGCCTAAAACATTTCAAAACCTTGTGCCAAGTGGTTAGAACCACTGTATGCCTCTTGAGGGCTGCCGTAGGGGCTCTGGTGTGTCACGAAGCCACTGTTTATGGTAGCATAATTGGATTGACCATATTTTAGTGTCTAAACTTCTACCAAGTGAGGATGTTTCTTCTTTAGTATCCGAGTCCTCTAGAGCCTTCAAAACATGATGGTTGATTTGTAGACAATCAAATTCATCATTGAATTTTACATTGGCATAGATGATGAACCATTCTACTGGGTTAGCATACTACTATTGGATCTCACATTCATACCTTTCATTCATCTCCAGAGTGGCTTGGCTACTTATTTAGATATATTTGCTTTTGTCCTTACGCTATACCTTTTTCATGCACATGGAAAGTGTGTAAACCCTTAGCTTTAAATTATCATTTGAAGTAGCCATCAAGATCAAGTAGACATCTTAAAGTTGCTCAAATGTTATGCTTTTGAGTTTCTTCTCAATTATGTGGTATAACTCTCATAGTTATAGAGTGCTCTGTATAATTTGTTGCTTCAATGGGTAGAAGGTGGTCTTCTTATACCCTTAAAAATATTTCAAGTCCATGTAATATAGCTGCCTAATGTATTCTAGCTTGAATAAGTAGTTAGATATGTATATATGTAGCTTAAAGGGCATGTTCAAGAAACCAAACAAATAGATGAATGATCAAGACTCTCCCAAGTAGTAATATTTTTTTGGCTAGTCCTTGGACTTAACTTGGTTTTAGATCTCATTTGAAAGTCTTGGCATCCTCTCATTTAGTTGCTATATGATTGTGTTATATATTCTATCGTAGAAGTAGTAAGAGTTATTTTTTACTTCTTGACAAGGTAAGTTGGTATGGCTTACTACTAGAAGTAGCTTATTGTCTAGTCTTGTTTTGTTTAGTTATAAAGAGGGGAACCGGTCCTTTTTTTTGGAATATAAACAACCAAAATAGGCAAGAAGTGTATGTGAACTTCCTATATTTCTTAAAATCCTTCAAGTTGTAGTTCATCTAGTTGGAAATGTATTTTTCATAGTCTATCATCTAGGAGTATCTTGGATAGTTCTCAATGCATGCATGAGTGCCATATATTATTCAATAACTCTTGCATTTGTCTTCTTCTCAAAAATCATAGTGATCCTTGATAGGACTAGTTTGTGAGACAAGCAAAGTCTCCCCAAGATCGAAGAATGCTCCACAAGATCAATCACACATAAAAGAGGTAAACCCACAACACAAATATTGAGTGGTAAAACCCTACTTCAAATGAAGAAGGGAAACATCCACTATGAAGCTCACTATATTACTCAATGATTCAACAAGACAAGAATGCTTCAATGTTATGCAACAATATGCATCAACATAAACTACAACACAAGTCAATATGACAAGATATATTCATATGTAGTAGAAAACACCCCTATTTAAAGAGAAGCTTTTCTACTACAACCCTAAATCTTATCACAATCTATCAAATATTAGAAAGTGCTTTAGTTACTTTCTAATTTTATCACAATCTAATCTTTGAGATATGTGATAAGTGGCATCTATCAAATATTAGAAAGTGATTAGTTACTTTCTAATATTTGCTAGAAAAGGGAAATAACTTTTTCCCAAGAAATTAAATATTCCTAGCACCCTTAATTTATTTATTAATTGGGTGGGAATATTTTACATAAGATAGAATTATATTCTAATTCAAATATTATTCTTTAGACTTTATATTTTAGTCTAAGAATAATTTACACAATGTTGCATTACATATTCCAACACTCCCCCTTAATGCAATATTGGGGAAAGGAATTATGAGACAAAGAAACATTCTCCCCCTAAAGATACAAATAGGGGATGAGAATCAAATGAGTAATATAGTTACAATGAGCTTCTATGACCAAGAATGGTCTACAATAAGGCACCAATACAAAATGGGCCAAAATGAGACTGCAAGCCCCCAACGGAGTAGCTTCAGATACAAGAAGCTTACAAAGCCATCCATCAACCACAAGTGGTTGCAAATGACAAGAAGAAAACATCACAAGGGTGTCTTCAATAAGCCTGCAAAATCCCAAACGGAAGTACCTGCAAGCTACAAGCAGCTCAACATAAGATCAGTTAGATACATCATCATAAATATATTCACCACAGCATATATGAATATCCAAAGATGATAACAAAATTGATCTAACAAATAGTGAACTATAAGTCATCACAAAAATATGCCAAGCCATACTTATAGTCACGTGCTATATAGTTGATCAAAAAATATCATGTACAAAGTTGCATAAAGCAAACAAGGAGTACCATGATAATGCAAACTCTAAAGTACCATGTACAAAAGTAGCACAAGGCTAACAAAAAAGTACCATGTACAAGAGTTGCATAAGGTATATGAAAATAATAAAGTGTGCACACCGGTTGCATAAAGCCAACCATAAAATATCATGTACAAAAGTAGCATAAATGCTAACAAGAAAGTACCATGATAAACCAATTGCATAATGCCAACTACATAAAAAAACATGTACAAAGTTGCACAAGGCAACAAGAAAGTACCATGTAAAAGAGTCGCATAAAGCAATTGCATCATATACCATAATTGCACAATGCCATCTACAAAGTAACATGTACAAAAGTTGCACAAGGCAAACAAGAAAGTACCATGTTCAAAAGAGATGCAAAAAGCAATTATACCACCAAAGATCAACTCATATATATAGCACAAAACACCTCATAAGGATGAAGTTGTCATCACACAAGTGTAACTACACTTCATTCCCCCTTGAGGACAACTTCACCAAACCAAGTGAGTCCCTCAAACTTACAAAACTGCTCCTTGGGAAGAGGTTTGGTGAACAAATCAACAGAATTAGAAGATGATGGGCAATACTCCAACTGAATAGTCCCATCCAATACCTTCTCTCTGATAAAATGGGCTTGGATTTCAACATGCTTTGTCCTTTGATGCATTACAGGATTTTTAGCCAAGGCAATAGCTGATTGATTATCGGAGAGCAAACGTGAAGGACCAAATTGCTCAAAGCCAATTTCCTTCATGAGGGTACGAAGCCAAACCGCTTCCTGTGCAACTGTTGTCATAGCCTTATACTCTGCTTCCATTGTAGAAAGAGCAATTGTATCTTGCTTCTTGGAAGACCAAGAGATAGCTGCAGACCCAATACTAAAAACATATGTTGTGGTAGACTTTCTGTCTATTCTATCCCCTCCAAAATTAGAATCAGCATAGCCAAAAAGAGCAAAGGAAGGAAGCCTAGAATACTTGAGTGCCAAATATCTAGTACCTGCAAGGTACTTCAGAATCTTCTTGGTATCTTGTAAGTGCTCAATATAAGGTTTTTGCATGAACCTAGCCATCATACCAACTACAAAAGCAATATCTGGCCTTGTGATGGTAACATAAAGAAGACTACCAATGAGCTGCCTATACAATGTAGCATCAGCCAACTGAGATTCTGTACTTACTTCCAACTTAACCCCTATAGAAATAGGAATGGAAGTAGGATTGCCATCCTCCAAATCAAACCTTTTAAGAAGATCTCCAATATACTTGGATTGACTCAAAAAGGTACAATCCTCATGTTGATAAACTTGCATGCCAAGATAGTAGTGTAGAAGACCAAGGTCAGTCATTTCATACTTTGACTTTAATTTGGAGATGAAATAAAAAATGGCCTCATTCTCATTTCCAGTCACAACAAGGTCATCAAAAAATAGAGCAATTAAAATGACCAAGTTATCCTTCCTAAGCACATAGAGATCTGTATCTGAATAGCATTTATCAAAACCAAGAGACAAGAAGTAACCTGAAATCTTCATGTACCATGCTCTAGGTGCTTGCTTCAGACCGTACAAGGTTTTCTTTAGTTTACACACAAGTGTTTCCTTACCTTGTACAACAAATCCTTGTGGTTGACTCATGTAGATATCCACATCCAAATCACCATTTAGAAAGGCACTTTTCACATCAAGCTAAAAAATCTGCCAACCTTGAGCAGCAACAATAGCAATGAGAAGCCGAATGGTGGGCATTTTGGAAACTGGTGCAAAGGTTTCATCATAGTCAATGCCATGTTTTTGAGCATAACCCTTAGCAACCAATCTAGCCTTATACTTTTCTATCTCTCCATTAGAATTGTACTTGATTCTATAGACCCACTTGTTCCCAATAACATTTCTCTTATTAGGATAAGGCACTAGATCCCAAGTTTTATTCTTTAGAAGAGAATCCATCTCAACCTTCATGGCATCAACCCAACAAGAGTGTTGTGAAGCTTCTTGGTAAGAAGTAGGCTCATGATCATTCTCTATCTTAGCTAGAAGAGACATGTTAAGGGTCATACTTCTAGTTATCCTTTGGCTAACTGAATTCTGCTCTTTAGGACCCCTAGAATGATCCAACCACTTGGTCCTTTTGACACAAGGCCCACCCTTTTCTAACTCAAGAAGGTCTTCATTGAATTTGACATCTCTTGAAACAAATACAATGCGTGAAGAAGGTGAGTATAACTTGTAGCCCCTATGTTCTGCATCATAGCCAACAAAGATGCATTTTTGAGACTTTTTGTCCAATTTCTTCCTCTTTTCTGAAGGAATATATGAAAATGCATCACATCCAAACACTCTTAAGTGTGACAAATTCGGCTTCTTACCATTCCAAACCTCATAAGGAGTCTTCCCCTCAACTGATTTTGAAGGACACCTGTTAAGAATGTAGATTGTTGTACTGGCTGCTTCACCCCAAAGAAATTGAGGTAAGTGGTCACCAAGCATGCATCTTACCATCTCCATTATTGTCCTATTTTTCCTCTCTGCAACACCATTTTGTTGAGGAGTGTATGGACAAGTAAACTACCTTTTGATCCCATGAGAAGAACAAAACTCATTGAAATCATTGCTATTGTACTCCCCTCCATTGTCACTTCTAATCATTTTGATCTTTGCTCCCTTTTGATTTTCTACCAAAGCTTTGAACTCCTTGAATGTCTCAAAACAGTCTGATTTATTCTTAAGTAGATACCCAAAGATCATTCTTGAATAATCATCTATAAAGGTGAGAATATAGGATGCACCACCAAGTGATCTAACATGTAATGGACCCATAATATCTGTATGAATGAGTTGAAGAATTTGTGTGGCCCTTGTTGACTTGTCCTTTGCAAAACTTTTGTTTGCTCATCTTGCCTAAGATGCATGTTTCACACAAACCATGAATAGGTGAAATGTTAGGCAAGCCTTCAACCAAATTTTTGGACTTCATCATTTGAATATTTTGATAGTTGGTATGGCCTAACCGTAAGTGCCAAAGCTTGCTACTAGGAGAAACATTAGTTGCTAAACACACTTTAGGAGGAGCATCACCTAACACATAAATATTATTCTTCACATAACCTGTAATGATTGGTAACATGCCTTTCCTAATGCTCCATGAAGTTGCATTGAACTCAATAGTGTGACCACTTCTAGCAACTTGCAAAACTGAAATTAAATTTCTCCTAAGGTTAGGCACATATAGGACATTATCAAGTAATTTCCCTTCAATTACAACATTGCCAACACCTTCTACTTGAAGTCTAGTATTATCACCAATGACAACTGAATCTGAAGAGTGCTTATGAAAGTCCACAAACTTATCCTTTTCAAAACACATATGGTTAGTGCATCCAGAATCTAACACCCATTCATTAGAAGTAGATGAGTCAATGGAGTAGAGGGCACAAACAAAGGCATTTTTATTAGAATTTTGCTTTACATTGTTGTTCTTTTTCTTTCCCTTGCCAAACCATTTCTTAGGTCCTTGTCCCTTAGCCTTTTCTTGCTCTTCCTTTTCTGCAATCTTCTTCTTCTTGAAACAATTTTGTTCCTTGTGGCCTTTCTTGCCACAAAAGTTGCAAGTGAAATCAACTCTAGGCTTGTTGGGTTGGAAATTTTGATTTTTCCTTCCCTTGTATTTCTTCTTGAAGGAAGCTTTAGTGGCACTCAAGGCAACATTCTTCTCCTTGACAACTTGACCATTCACTTTGTCTCGATTAAGAGACTCTTCATGTTGAATCAATAATTGTGAAAGAGTGTTGAGAGGAATGCCATCCTCTTCTTGCTCTAGCCTAGTCTCAATAATGGTGACAAAATTCTTGAACTTGCTTGACAAGTTCCTCAAAATGATAAATCTTAAGAGCTTCTCACTTATCCAATCACAATTACAAGCCAATAGTTGAGTTCTCATGTCTTTCATATTTGAGAGGAAGATCAAGGCACTTTCTTCTTCACCTTGCATAGTGCTAAGAATTTTGGACAATAAAGTGAATTTCCTTGATGTGTTGGACCCTAGATGGACTTGTTTTAGCAAATCCCATGCATATTTAGCATGCTCACAATGGCTTATAGTGAGCAATATCTCATCACTCACACTATTGATAATCATGGAAAGTGCAAGGTGACTCCTGTTGTTGTATGTCTCAAGTGCCCTTGCCTGGGTTGGGATTGCTTCATCTCCATTCACAATGGGCCATAACTTTCTTGCTTGAAATTCAGCCCTCATCCTTGGTTCCCATATTCCAAAATTTGATCCATCAAGGATGTGCTTAGGTGTGAAGGAGATTCCATGATCAGCCATTCTAGAAAGTGAACATAATCAAAACATAAGATGCATTGACAAAGTAAATAAATGATGCAATAAGAAAGTAGATAAACATACTTGAATATATAAAAAAAACATAACTGTCAAGTAATCTACTTTTCAATCATCAAAGATAAAACATCATGAAAGATAATCAAAGTTAAGCATCATTAAGAGAGATAAGCATCATCATGAAATATAATCAACATCATCATGAACTACTATAACCATATTGCAATAAACAACTATAACCATATTGCAATTGAATAAATGAAATAAACCAAGATCAACTTGCAATAGATTAACTTGCAATAAGAAGGTAACTAACCATAACAATCATCTTGCAACAAAATAAACTAACTTGAATTGAACCATAAAACATTTGTTAAATGTTAGATAGTCAATAAGTTAGTAAGTTAGTGTTCATTTTAAGGTTTTGCTATAGCCTAATGAATTGCCAATTCATCTCACCCAAGGTCAACCAAGCTACCCAAAAGGGTACGGGTACGAGGACCCAAAAAGGACTTGCTACCGATAGAGCGGATTCTTTTGGATTCAATAGGTGTTTAGCAAATATAAATTGTGTTGCAAGATTAAGTAAATTTTAATCAAATACTAAAGTTGTGGTTAGGAAGTTGATTCATTTTTAACCTTCTTGATTAATATGAAAATTAGTAAATTGCAAGTTAGTTGGTTAGTAGATTGTTTAGTAGCAAGTTAGTAGTTAGATTAGTTGAGATGCAAAATGTAAGAAAGATGAACAAGAGATAGTGGAGACACAAAGAAAAACACAAATACACACTCTCTCTCTCTTTCTCTCTTTCTCTCTCTCTCACTTTCATTCTCTTTTACTTTCATAATGAGAGATACAAGTTACATTAATTTACAGTATGCTTCAAGCAAATACTGGAGAGAGATTAGAAGAAATTAATAAAAATAGGGGAAGAGAGTGAAAAAGTTGATCCAAAATTGCCTTGTATACTCCAAAACATACTTGGATAACCTTAATGGGTTTTTCACCTCAAAGGATTGAAGACACTTGATGGAGATCCCAACCACTCTGATACCAAATGTGAGACAAGCAAAGTCTCCCCAAGATCGAAGAATGCTCCACAAGATCAATCACACATAAAAGAGGTAAACCCACAACACAAATATTGAGTGGTAAAACCCTACTTCAAATGAAGAAGGGAAACATCCACTATGAAGCTCACTATATTACTCAATGATTCAACAATACAAGAATGCTTCAATGTTATGCAACAATATGCATCAACATAAACTACAACACAAGTCAATATGACAAGATATGTTCATATGTAGTAGAAAACACCCCTATTTAAAGAGAAGCTTTTCTACTACAACCCTAAATCTTATCACAATCAAATCTTATCACAATCTATCAAATATTAGAAAGTGCTTTAGTTACTTTCTAATTTTATCACAATCTAATCTTTGAGATATGTGATAAGTGGCATCTATCAAATATTAGAAAGTGATTAGTTACTTTCTAATATTTGCTAGAAAAGGGAAATAACTTTTTCCCAAGAAATTAAATATTCCTAGCACCCTTAATTTATTTATTAATTGGGTGGGAATATTTTACATAAGATAGAATTATATTCTAATTCAAATATTATTCTTTAGACTTTATATTTTAGTCTAAGAATAATTTACACAATGTTGCATTACATATTCCAACATAGTTGAACATCATCCTTGAACCACTCTAACTCCATAGGGATGTTGAAGTTGAGAGCTTTGTTGGGATATTTCAGATGAATGATTAAGGAATCCTATTAGTAGTGTTGGTTAAACTAGTAATAGTAGTATTTCTTCACTTTTGGATTGTAGGTGACCCACATGGCTATGTCAACCACCATGTTCAACATTTTTCTAATTTCATCTTCTCTTATATAAAAAAATCCTTCGTACACTATGGAGGTTTATCATTTTTGCATCAAATTTGTGCCTTTCAACACATGCCTCTACTGGATCTTCATAATTCCAAACTTTGGGCACTAGATCTATTTCCAATCTTAAATTTTCAAACCTAGATGATGCTCCAAGAGTCATTTTTAGGGTTCAAGTTAATCTTCTTAAGCCCTCACACCTCACCTTAGCATAAGAGTGTTTGAATTTTCACTCCTCAATGCTTTGATATGGTTCATTGAAGAGTTTATCTAGTCATCAAGGCAATAGGGTATGCTTCTTCCTCTTCTAGCTTTTCTTTCCCTTCTCCTTGGATGGTCTTATCTTAGGTAATTTTACTTGTAATGGTACTATTTAGGTTGATATTGAAGAGGCAACGATGGTGGTAGGTGGAGTCATGGGGTTGGCATCTTGAATAGATGGGCTAGTAGATGTAAAATTAGTATACCTAGTAAAAGTAATAGAATATGAATGAATTTTTAGGAGGAAGGAAAATTTACCAAGTCTTAACCCAAGAATCAGCTTGCTAAAAATATGGATCAAATTGATTGCTTAAATAAAGTTGAAATTTTTTAATTTTGGGAGTGATTCACTTAGAATGTGAAGCTATTTACTTGATATAGATAGCAAATTATTTGCATAAAAAAAATTGAGCAAAAGTTGGCTTTGTACGGTTTGGCAGTTTTTTAAGGGAGAAAGCAAATTGCTTGTTAAAGGCCCCTTGGTCAATAATTAATTTTCTAGAAGGTTTTCCAGGTCTTGGGAAAATGAGCTACTATTTGTAGAATATAGGAGTTTTTAGTTGTCCAAGGGTGTCAACTCACTCAATTTGGAGTGAATCACCCTAATATGTGGTTAGCTTGGTTGGAAGCCCGTATGGGATTCGACTTGGCTGACAAAAAACAAACATGTGAGGGGCATAAGAGTCTTCAAATAAATCTGTTGCTATAATCAAGGAGCCCATTTTGGTTCAACTCTACTAATAGACAAGTTAAGCAACACTTAGCAAGTAGACCACTTGGCAACAATTAAATGAAGGGTAGATCATTCCTATGGTGGCAAGGTACAAAATTATTTGGTGATTAAAATGGGCATACAAAGGGAGAAGGGTTAGTTATTTTCATGGAATAAAGTATTCTATAAATATTAGTTGTATACAAAATGAAAGTCAAATGCTAATAAGGGGGATTTTATAACCTATCATTGGTTGCACCTAACATTTATGAGGCTAGGCAGGTAGGTTGACCCTAACCACTTTGATTTTCTAGATAGGGAATCAATTAGAAATTAACAATATTTGTCAATTAAATCACTCAATAATGCAAGTGATTTTATCATAACTTAGCACCTTTCTTAATTAAGAAGACAAAGAAGAACAAAAAATCAAAAAGAATAAAGAGAAGGTAGAAACAAGTTTTATTGCAAAAGAAAAGGGATATAGGAGTGGGGTAATAATAGCCAAAAAAGTGTAAAACAAAGGGGGTTATGTATATGTTTACATTTTATTTGGTAGCTAAAGCTTCTTCAAAAGGGCTACAAGTGCTCCTATTCATCGAAATTGGTAGTGCCTTCTCGTCCATTGTTACCAATTTCTAGGTATTTGGACCCATGATTTAGAGAATTTGGAATGGTTTATGAAATCATATTTTTAATGAATTCCTTGTTTACCCATGTATTTTTCCCATCTAAACACTAAGTTTTCTTCCTTGTCTATTTTTGAGGTATTTTTGTCAAACCACTACTTAAATACCATCTAATGATGAATAATTCTTCTAAATGTTTTTTCTCTCTCTTAATTTAGGGCTAACTAGGCATTTAATCATTCTTTAGTTAGTTGGGTTTCATATGTCTTCAAGCTCTAATTGTTGGGATATTTGGAGGGAAGGGAGTTTCAAATTTATGGGAAACACAACCTCCTTTCTAAAATCTACCTTGTATGAAGATGATCTTGTAGAAACTTTGGGTGTCACTCAATATACCCATAGTGTTCTTCTTAGTTTGGTATGTTGATCCCTCCATAATTTGGCTATGATATTTTTTAATATCCTCAAAATATTTTTTTTGGTGGATTTTGTTAGACTATTTCCTTGGGAGTAGTAATTACAGGTTTTTTGAACACAATACCATAATCTAATGTAAACTTCTTCACTTTGAACCCTATGAATGTGGTGGTATTATCAATGATTATTATGAATAAGGCCCCAAATTTGGTGATGATATCTTCTAATATTTGGATCATTTCCTCTTGATTAACTAATTTGATTGGGACTACATCAACCCATTTGGTGAAATAATTTGTTGCACTGCAAATCCATCCATATTCTATACTAGATGAAGGATTAATATTGTCACTGAAATCAAGGCCCATGCTACAAGGTTTTAGTGATGATGATCATATTTAAGAGCATTGATGATTTTCTACTTTTCCTCATGAATGTGCAATAGGATTTGCATTCCTTGAACCATTGGAAGTAGTTAGAAAAGATGGTAGGCCAATAGTATCCTACTCTTAGAATCTTGTCTTGTGGTCTATGCAAAATAATGTCCTCCTTCATCATGATATTCTTTGAGTAGAGCTTATGTCCTTTACTCTGAAATGCACCTTAGTGGAGGTCCATATTATCACTTTTAAAAAAGTTATCCCTCCATATGTATTGCATTGCCTTCTGCCTAAATCACTCCCATTCCTTAGGTGTCAATCCTTCTATAGCATATCCTAATATTTTATAACTTGTAGTGTCTCCCATATAACCTATTTTATTGTATCACTCTATTTCCTCTACCAAGGGTACCTAATATCTCAATGATAATACTCTAAGGATTTACATATATATCTACCTCTAATAAGCTAAATGGGATTTATCTCTATGTCAAATTCCTAGACTATATTATCCATCCTACTCTCGTTTCTCCAAGTTCACCATGTAACAGTGGATTGGATATCAAGATAGACTATGAAGATAGTAGTCTTTCTTTCGGACATGTAATAACTAAAATTACTAAGATATTTCATGATGGAAAACACTTTTTTTGATAAATGTATACCTTTCTTTGTAATTATGGAGGACCTAACTCTTGAAATAAGTTGGATGTCCTTCATTTTTATATATTTTTTGGAGTAGCACTACAACACTACCTTCATCTATCCTAAACAAAAAAGCCTAAAGTATATAGATAAATTAAGATTGATGAGGATTTGGGCTTTAATGATATTATATTTTATATCTTGAAATTCTTTCTTACCATCTTCAGTCCACACCAGGATTGCATTATTTTTTAACATTTTGGTAATTGGCCTAACCAAGTACACAAATTTGATTTTGAACTTGGATACACTTTGGATTTGGCCGAGGAAGGATTGGATCCCTTTGATATATGTGGATAGGAGGAGCTCATGGATTACTTTTATCCTATTGAGATATATGGATATGCCATCCTTAGACACCATGTGTTCTAAAGGTTTCCTTGTTGGACCATGAAAATGGACTTTTTAGGGTTAAGTGATACTATATTATTTGTACCTTTGAAAGAAAGATTCTAAATGTTCAATATTCTTACTTCTTTATTTTGAAAATATAGTTATATCATCAAGGTTTTTAAATATGATCTTGCCTATCAAACCTATAGAAGCATTTAAAGCTCATGATACTAGTTGGATATTTAGATATCAGGTAATTCTCAAGTTTAGTTTCTTTAAAGCTCATTTTTTAGTCCCTATCATCTTGGAGAACACTAATTATCATGTCTATTTTAGAGATATTATAATATTCTAGGACTTCATCATCCATAAACTTAGGCAAATTATTACAATTCACCCTATCATATTCATTCAAATTTTTGTCTTGGGATGCCTTCATGTGGATATAGTCTATCATTAGGTACCCATCCTTAGCTTATGAGTCCATTATATAGATAACAAAATATCAAAATATGGGGGAGGCCAACCACTATAACTTATTGGCCTACCACCAACTCAGGATGCTTTGCCATGGTCATAATCAAGTATTTTAAAACTCCTATGGTGGTCACCTAGGTGTCATCCATATGGATTGGATTATTAGTATTGTTTGTGTAGGGTAAACCCATTTCTTTGTAGATGGCCTTGGGTATCACTATTACAACCATTGAATCCACTTGCAACTTAGCATATAATTCTCAATTTTTATTGCTACGTAAAATGGGGGTGAAATTACTGTTTTATGCTTTGGATAGTTTAGAATATCTATCATGTTGGTTTGAATATTTGAAGGATCTTCTATTATCAAGTTTTGTTGCTTAGCTAGACTATGTTGACTTGGCTCAAGTTGCTCATTTTTTTCATAACTTCTCTTATGTTCCTTGAGAGCTTCTTGGAGTATATCTCTTTGTATATGGATGGCTAGGCTTATAGAATTCTCACCTATGCTATATTTTTCTTCATTTCCTTGGATTTATTTCTACTTGAATTCAATAGTTGCTTTCATTAAGTTTTAAAATATCCTAAACTACTTGGTGGCTATTACATGTTCCTCACTAGTGAGAGATGGGTATTTGAGATGTTGTTCCACTTTCTTTAGCAACTTATCCCTCTCATTTTCATTCCTCCTATCTTTGGATTTCACTACCACATATTGGATCCCCTTGTTAGTTTTTGGTTATTTTCCTTTGTCAATTTATTTTTCTTTTAGTATTGATGTATCTGCGTATGGGTCAATATGATTACCCACATTTAATAGCCTACATAGGTCAAGTTGAATTATGATTTTAGTAATATTTTGGTCAAAATTTTGCCAAGTCAAGAGCCTAATACCTTCGTCGAAAGCATAACTTTTGCATAAGCATATTGCTGAAGTAAGATTTTGCTACAATTTAATTAACACTAGGCCAAAAGGAAGTAAGGAATTCAAATGCAAAATACATGTCACCGGGTTTGAAATCTGTCTAAGGTAGGAAAATATAATGTTTTATCACAATGTCAGGCATAAAATTTGGCTAAGGCATAGAGCCTTGCATGAAGAGGAAAGAGGTTAGATTTAATGGTGAGATTTATTACTTGATATTTCCAAGACAAAGTGTTTCTATGGTATTAATATTTAGAAGACAATAGCATTAGGATTTGGAAAAATCTATCTGAGTCCCTCTGTAGGCCCAAAATTTTTGCACCCCTTTCTCCCAGGCTAATGGATCTGCGCCCAAAAGGGGAGGGAAAATAATGGTTCTGCATCTTGAATGAGAAGCACTTGAGTTACACTTTATTTGGTATTTATCAATGAATGGGGTGGGGGTTCACCAGGAAACACTTTCTGTGGCAGTTTTCACACTTAGGTAAGGTGGATGTTTGATGTAATTACTTTTAAATGCACACACCTAGGGTTTGGCCAAAATAAAATTTCTACCTAGTTATATGCAGTTCAATTATATATGAGAACAAAGTATACATATCTAGATAAAAATTTTCCTTTGTCAATTTATTTTTCTTTTAGTATTGATGTATCTGCGTATGGGTCAATATGATTACCCACATTTAATAGCCTACATAGGTCAAGTTGAATTATGATTTTAGTAATATTTTGGTCAAAATTTTGCCAAGTCAAGAGCCTAATACCTTCGTCGAAAGCATAACTTTTGCATAAGCATATTGCTGAAGTAAGATTTTGCTACAATTTAATTAACACTAGGCCAAAAGGAAGTAAGGAATTCAAATGCAAAATACATGTCACCGGGTTTGAAATCTGTCTAAGGTAGGAAAATATAATGTTTTATCACAATGTCAGGCATAAAATTTGGCTAAGGCATAGAGCCTTGCATGAAGAGGAAAGAGGTTAGATTTAATGGTGAGATTTATTACTTGATATTTCCAAGACAAAGTGTTTCTATGGTATTAATATTTAGAAGACAATAGCATTAGGATTTGGAAAAATCTATCTGAGTCCCTCTGTAGGCCCAAAATTTTTGCACCCCTTTCTCCCAGGCTAATGGATCTGCGCCCAAAAGGGGAGGGAAAATAATGGTTCTGCATCTTGAATGAGAAGCACTTGAGTTACACTTTATTTGGTATTTATCAATGAATGGGGTGGGGGTTCACCAGGAAACACTTTCTGTGGCAGTTTTCACACTTAGGTAAGGTGGATGTTTGATGTAATTACTTTTAAATGCACACACCTAGGGTTTGGCCAAAATAAAATTTCTACCTAGTTATATGCAGTTCAATTATATATGAGAACAAAGTATACATATCTAGATAAAAATATTTGTAAATTGTAACTAATATGCAATGGTTTTATAAGAAGCAAGAGATGAAGATCTATGCTAACATGTTTTTATTTTTCTTTTGTGTTTTGTATTTTGACTAATATGGAAAAATGCAGTAAATTCTATGTTTTTTGGTATTTTTTGTTTTTTTGATTAAATGTAGATGCCTATAAGTTAGATAAATATAAATCTAAAGTATGAGAAAACAAGTTTAGATCCTTACCTGATTTGGATGTTTGCTTTCGAATGAATTCGGGTTGACAAGATGAAATCGGATATCTGCAGGATGAATTCGTACGTTCGAATTCATCAGACAAATTTGGGTTAGCCAAATATGTCTAAAACCTGCAATTTCACAATGCAACACTAAAATTTAGAATTAGGGATGGGGATCTACGTAGGTCACAATAGATCATGATATGTAACAGTAACATCTCCTCGGTTCCTTTAGCAAACCATAAATAAAGTAAAGGGTCAATTAATATAATGCAAAAAATGAAAGATTAAATGTAGTAAATATAGTAGCAACAATAATATGTAGTGAAGTACTGAAAGTAGGTAAGAAAGTACAATGCAAATATGAATCAAATTGATAATGCAACTATAAGAATTTTACCCCCAATATGAAACTGGTATGATTTCGAACACTATGTATGAATTCATATGCTATGTATGATTTTATACGCTAATGCATGATTTTGGGTGACCCAAAATAATCTAATGGCTAACTCTGCAAAATATGTTGGTTAAAATTGGATGCATATGATAAATTTGGGTGACCCAAATTTATACAAATAATGCAAAAAATCAAATTATAGCTAAGTATAAACCAGATTTGAGTATGTAGAAGGTGTCGACATATTTGTGGACTTTTGGAACGATGATAAAAAGGCTGAAATATTCTCTACAACCTACAACAAAGCTCATAAATATCCTTCTTCAATCAAGCTTTCCTATAAATTATCACCATTAGTTCATTTAAGAGAGTTTTGGAGGTTTAAATGCTTGATGCATGTCAAGGAATCAAGGAGGTGGGTGAGAATAGGCTAGGTTGTTAAGCCAAATTAGGTTTTTGATTGATTTAGAGGAATTTGGATTCACTTAGATTAGGTTCAAAATACCAACAGAGCACCTAAATTAGACACACATGGGATTTGGATGAATTCATGTCAGCCAAAATTATCGGACAGGTCCTATTTCATCAAAAATGTTCAAATTTATCGGGAAGGGGAGAAATTAAAGCATTTTTTATTTTTTTTACACAAATATCAAGGCAAGGATATTTAAGGGTAAATTTCACATTGTTAGGATGATTAACATGTTTTATTAGGAAAAAGGAATTTTGAGGTGTGTCAAAATTCGACGACTACATTTTGCCCCCTCTTTGGTGCATTTATGAACAATAAATGTGTTAAAGAAAGATGTAGCAAGAATGGGTGTTATGCTACAAAAAGTCAAAATTTATTCAATTTTTCTTTTTATGTTTATTGTCTAGGATACCCCCTTTGAGTTTTGTAAAAAAAATTGAAATTTATTACAAAACTCGAAATTTGAAGCAAAAAAGGGGTAAAAAGGTAATATAAAATAGAAATTAGGGTAAAAACCCTAATTCATTTTTACCCTCACTTTTTTGAAAAATTAAGCTCTAGAGAAAAACAAAGAGATGGAAACTACTGTACATCGAGTGAACAAATTTCGAACCAAGAATGCTAGAACTAGTGGGAGCATACAGGTAAGTGATTCTATCACTTCTTGTTTGGTATTTTTTGATTAATTTTTTATTTTTTTTGGATTTTTAGACATGACTTGCTGTCATTCGATCGTAGTGATGACTTCGAATCATTGTGACAAAATTGGACGTATGAATTCATCAGAAAAGGAGTTTGAATTCATGAATTCAGATGCTTTTCGATGAATTTATGCGTCCAATTTTGTTGGAAATATGTCCAAATTTGCAAATTCAGACATTCAAATTTATTTTTGAAACATCCAAATTTGTACTTTAAGTACAAATTTACTTTTTAAGTTTGAATTTATCAATTAGGACTAATTTTACAATATATGTTTGATTATTTTGATATTTTTGTGGTTTTATGACTAAGTTGCTTTTATTTTTGACTTTGCAGGGAGGATCACTTAAGGGTCGCAAGTGGTGACATATAGATTTTGAGGATCATGTCCGAGCTCTTGATGTAGGTGAGAGAGACACTTTGATAGTGGTGACACTTAATTACGTGGCTCAAATGCCATGCATAAAGTTAGACTATAGTCTACTTATAGCTTTGGCTGAGTAATGGTACCTGAGATCATCGACGTTCTGATTACCTATAGGGAAGATACCCCTTACTCTAGAGGATGTGTGGAGGATTCTTAGAGTACCTATTTGAAGAACACAAGCTTATACTAAGAGGGGGGGTGAACAGTATAAGACCACTTTTTACTTTACTTTTCAATTCTATATTATGTAGTGTATAGATAACAGTATCAATAGCAGTAATCAAAGCAATGCACAAAACACCATACACAATAGAGACACTTATTTTAATGTGGTTCACCCAATCTGGGCTACCTCCATAGAGAAAATATTTCTTCTAAATATTTCTCAAATAATCTCTTTGGGAATACTTCCCAATTACAATGTTTATGGATGTCTTTCCAAAGGAGATGCTGATCCTGTAATCTCAAGTTCATGGATCTCTTCCACAGGAGAACTATTTACCCTTCTGCTCTGGCTAGTGATCTTATAGAAGACTCTGTCTCTCTTCTACATTGACTGATGGATCTCTCTCCACTTGAATGCTTCTCACTCAAAACATCTATCTTCAGTTGTCCTGGCTGCTGGATCTCTATCCACTAAGACTCTATCACCTCCAAAGCTCTATAAATAGGCTCACTCAAAACATTCTCAAATCTGATCAATAGGTTCACTTAGAACCTACTCAAATATTCTCAATAGGTCCACACAAAACTTGCTCAAATTTGATCAATAGGTTCACTCAGAACCTACTCAAATATGCTCAATAGGTTCACTCAGAACCTACTAAAATCTGATCAATAGGTCCACATAGAACCTGTCCAAATATGCTCAACAGGTCCACACAAAACCTATCCAAATTTTCTCAACAAGCTCACATAGAAGTTATCCAAATCTGCTCAATAAGTCCTCTCTAGGACTTGCTCAAATCTGCATTGCAAGCTTCCACAAAATCTTACACAAAATCAATCCACAAGCCTTCTCAAAGACTTACCTCAAATCTACTTAACAAGTCCACATAGAACTTGTTCAATCACATAGAATCATAAAGAGAATTGTTAGAGACTCAATATGTTCTATAATCAATGCTCAATCAATATCTCAACTCAATCTCATAGAAGCATAAAGAGAATTGTTAGAGACTCAATATGTTCTATACTCAAATCCCAATCTCAACTAAAATCAATCTCATAAAAGCATAAAGATAATTGTTAGATACTCAATATGTTCTATTCTCAAATCCCAATCTCAAATCAAATCAATCTCATAGAAGCATAAAGAGAATTGTTAGAGACTCAATATGTTCTATTCTCAAATATCAATCTCAACTCAAATCAAAATATAGAATAGTTTGTTTCATGGAACTTGAACAACCACTTCACACAATCACTGACTGGGCTCAATCAACTCTACTCAACTAATCATATTAATGATCAATCCTTTCTCACAAACCCTAGTCCAAGCATGTATCAACCAACTCAAAATGTTTCCAACAATGCTCAACAAAAAATCTCACATAACAATGATACTCATGTTCTTTTCTAACTCAAGTTCAAGTTCTTTGCACAACCAATGGGCTTCAACAACAATGCTTATAAACAAGGTTTAATCACAAATATCAATTTAGAAAACATTGAAGCATTAAACCAACAACTCTCAAAAAGGATTAACCACAATCAATACTTTTCTCTCCAACGATATTTTCAGAAATAAATCACCCACATAAGTCAATGAAAAATATTGCCCATACCTTTTTTATGCCTTATGAGTTGTCCATTAAATATGCCACACTCAACACACTTTCTTTTTCCAATCTCAACAAGGGCTAGAGGTCATGATTAATAACACAATAATCAAAATAATATCTCAATAACACCTTATTACTCCTACTCAATAAAAATGCACCAATCCCTCTTATGCAAGAAATAATCCCTCAAAAGAATGAATCAAACTTACTTTTGGAACTCCTTTACAAAACTAGAAATATATTATTGCACATACCTTATTTCTCCCTTAAAGCAATCTAAACAAGTAGCTCTTGAAAATAGCTTTATAGTGATATATAATATGATATACTTCCACAAATAAAATCAGAAGAAATATTTATCTTTCCTAGGGTAGACCATAACCTTATTTCTCCTTAGGCAACCTTGGCAGAAAATAAAATATTAAACAAAAATTAAATTTACTTGCCTTGCCCTCGACGGGATTTGATCCCCCGATTGTTTTATTCCCAATACCTTAGCCTCAGCTAAGATGTTGTTGGGCCATGCGTCGTGATGTGTCTAAAAAGGCACGTCCACCATGCAATATCTTCGAACAATGAACCTCCAAAAACAACAAGTCTGCAAAGCACTTCTTCCTTGAAATCCAAAAAAATAGACCTCACACTAATCGAACTCAGAACCTCCTCCTTAGCACCAAGCCAACATACCACTAGGCCATGTTGGCCTTTGTGCTTAGGGATTTTGAATCTTCACAACTTTAACCTTCACAAAAATTGTAAGGCTTTCAAAATAGAAATCTCTTTCGCATGCACTTCAAAAACAATAGCAAGGGATACTTGGTAAATGAATTTGTTTGGAATTTATATAATGCCTTTTGCCTTCCTTAGCATCACGTCGGCACTTCGAATGAATTTGACATCAACGTGATTTAATTCATAATAAATTTAAATTTAAATATTATAAATTAAAATCAACCTTAGAACTTTATATTAAAGAGCCAACCTTAGGTTTAATAAAAACTTAGAACTTTGTCTTAATGCCCAACCTTGGTATTATTTATAAAATTTAAATTCCTTGTGAATTTAAATGATTTATAAATAATTATTAAACCTCCTTTTTAACTTTTGTAATAACCCATTTTGGTTTTTTATAAACCAATCATATAAAATGTGCTCCCAATAATATTAAAATATTATGGAGCCTTTTTCCTTTCACTTTTGCACTATTGAAGCTTTTTCCTGGATGACTTGGGCAACTTTATTTCTTGCTGAATTCCTTGAGATGAGTGATAATTCTATCAGATGACATCAATGACAACTCTAACTTAGAGGACTCAAAATGTCCAACAATATCCCCTTTGTCATTGATGGCAACCCTTATCCTTTTACTAAAATCTAACCTTCTTTTTTTCTCCCCCTGGGACTTTGCTCCCCTAGCTCAATACTCTCCCAAATATCAAATATCTCCACATAACAAATCTCTCCCCAATACACGTCTCTACCCCTTTGACATCAATGGCAAAGGGTCACCTTTGGGGCTTGGGGCTAAGAATGAGACGATTAGCTTAGCCCCTCCCCCACCTCCACATGAGGTGGTTAATTCTAGGGTGGAAGTATTTCTACTCCCCGAAAACACTGCTCTTTGTATTTATATTTTTCTCTTCTTTTCTGAGTTTTTTGAATCCTCTCACTATTTCTTTCCAAGTCATCATCTTTGTTCCTGTCATCACTTATGTTCCTATTCCTATTCTTGTTTTCATCCATGTTCATGTTCCTATTTTCATCCATGTTCCTATTCTTGTTCCTGTTCTCATCCATATTCCTGTTCATGTTCCTGTTCATGTTCCTATTCCTGTTCTTGTTCTCATCTATGTTCTTGTTCCTGTTCCTATTCTTGTTAATGCCAATTTTCTTGTTCATATTCTTGTTCCTATTCATGCTTGATTATGGAATATTTTCTCTACACTATATTGCTATGTGACCATCATTATTGCACTTATAACACTTAATGTTATTATTTCTTGGATGTGCAACTGTCTTAGGATTTCTTCTAGTGAAGCCATATCCTCTCCTATCATGAACCCTGCAATTTATTGCCTTGTGACCAAACTCATTGCATGAGTAGCAATATCCTTGGAAAAATTATCCTTTCCCATCTACCTATCTTTCATGTGTCCTGCACTATGAAGCCATGTGCCCAAACCTATGACATGAAAAACATCTTCCATTGAAGAAACCTTGCCTAGACCCCATTGGTCTTCTAGTTCCTCTTGACCTGTTATGATTGTTGTTCCATCTAAATCTTCTTTGTTCATTGTACCTGTTCCTTCTGGACTCACTACAATCTGACTCATCCTTGGGAGTTTCACTTTCACTTCCACTCTCATTTGAGAAACCCTCTTCTAAAGTATCCTCTTCTTCTGAAGTGTCTTCAGAACTGGTAGATAACTTGTCTTCTTGAACCTGTTTGGAACCAAGATCTATCTTGTTTGTTGCTCTTCTTTGTATCTTGACTATTTTATCCACACTATTTGCACTGTTTACATACTTGTATAGCTTATTATTGGAATTCTCTAAATCTAATTTTAATAGGGCCACTTCTTGTGTTAGCTTTTCACATTCCAAGATATTTGCTTCTAACTTATCTTTGAACTTTCTTGCCTTAGCCTTTGACTTTTATAGATCCTCTATGAGAAATAATATTTCTTCATCACATTCTTAAAACTGTCTTTCAAGCTTAAAGTGTTGCTTTGTTACCTTCTTTATTGTGTCAAGGGCATAGATAAGTTCTTCCTTGAGATCATATCCATTATCTACCGAATAATCCTCTATTTGTTTGCCTTTTTCCATATCATTACTTCCTTTTAGCTTGTCTCTTATAGAATCACTCACTTCTTCTAATGCCATTAGAATATTTTCATCTGGTCTATCAAGTGCATCTTCAAAATCATCATCATTGAAAATATAACCATCCCTTGTGCAATCATATTCAAGATGTCCAAATCTACCACATCTAAAACACTTGAGAATAACTGGAGTCTTTTTCTTAACTAGCTATTTTTCTTCACCCATAAATAAGACTTCATCTCTATCATTGTCTGAAAAACTAGTATCACTATCAATTGAGTACTTACTTGCATTATCCGCATAGTAGCTTCTCTTTTGTCTTTGGAAGAACTTATTCCCTTGTCTATTTTGTCCATCCTTGCTCTTCTTTTGGTACCTGTGTCTTTCTGATTCCTTGTACCTGTGATCCTATTTTTCTTCTTCATTGTTGCTCTTGGGATCTTTGCACTCTGTTGCATAATGTCCATACTTTCCATAATTGAAGAACTTAATAGATATTATATCTATGGGTCTTCTAGAACCTTTATCTCTTCTACCATAGTTAGCTTCTTCATCACTGGAAGATTCACTCCTTGTTCTGACTTCTTACCATTTTTCTTTTTGTCTACTTTGAATGCAACTTATTTTGGAGGAATAGGATCTTTTGTTCTTATCTCGAACATAGTAAGCATACCAAGAAAAGAATCCCTTGTCAAATAATCACTATCAATTGATGTTTTTATAATAGAAAAATTTTAACTGTACCTTTTTGGAAGAGTTCTCAATATATTATCACAAGCATCTAATTCATCAAACTTCATTCTAAGACCTTTCATCTCATGTATAAGTTCATCAACGTTGATGATATAGTCATGAATATTTTCATCATCATGCATTCTTAGGTTCTCAAATTATCCTTTGAGATTTTTGATGTTAGCCTTCCTGACATTTTTATCGCCTTTATATATGGTATGCAATAGACCCTACATGTCTTTTGCTATATTACATTCCATAACCTTCATAAATTGTGATCTACACAACCCTTTTATAATTGCATTTATAGCTCTTGAATTTGAATGCATTAGAATATTACCTTCCTTATCTATAGGAGGATTAGCTCCTAAATCATATCAAATTCCATTGCATCCCAAACTTAATTGGCAAGTGCCATCAAGTGAAATATCATTAGTACACACCAATACAAGAAGTCACTTCCATCAAATACTGGTACTGCATTGTTGAAGAACCCATCCTTTTTATCCATTGTGTTCTTAGACCGCTTTTCCTTCAAGTTGTAAAAATATTCTGAAGGAACCCTCTCTGATACCAATTGAAGAACACAAGCTTATACCAAGAGGGGGGGTGAAAATTATAAGACCACTTTTTACTTTTCTTTTCAATTCAATATTATGCAGTGTATAGATAGCAGTATCAATAGCAGTAATTAAAGTAATGCACTGAACACCATACACAATAGAGACACAAATTTTAATGTGGTTCACCCAATGTGGGCTACCTCCATAGAGAAAATATTTCTTCTAAATATTTTAGGAATCCTTCCCAATTACAATGTTTATGGATCTCTGTCCAAAGGAGATGCTGATCCCCTAATCTTAAGTTCGTGGATCTCTTCCATAAGAGAACTGTTTCCCCTTCTACTCTAGCTAGTGATATTCTAGAAGACTTTGTCTCTCTATTGCACTAATTGGTGGATCTCTCTCCACTTGAATACTCCTCACTTAGAAGATATATCTTCAATTGTCCTGGTTGTTGGATCTCTATCCACTGAGACTCTATCCTCTATACTCTGTCACCTCCAAAGCTCTGTCAATAGGCTCACTCAAAAACTTTTCAAATATGCTCAATAGGTTCACTTATAACCTACTCAAATTTTCTCAACATATCCACATAGAACCTTCTCAAATATTCTCAATAGGTTCACTCAGAACCTGCTCAAATTTTCTCAATAGGTTCACTCAGAACCTATTCAAATCTGCTCAACAGGTCCACACAAACCCTATCCAAATTTTATCAACAGGTCCACACAAAACCTGTCCAAATATGCTCACAAGCTCACACAAAAATTGTCCAAATATGCTCAATAAGTCCTCTCTAGGACTTGCTCAAATATGCATTGCAAGATTCCATAAAATCTTCCATAAAACTAGTCCACAAGCCTTCTCAAAGACTTACCTCAAATCTGCTTAACAAGTCCACACAAAACTTGTTCAATCACATAGAATCATAAAGAGAATTGTTAGAGACTCAATATGTTCTATACTCAATGCTCAATCAATATCTCAAATCAATATCATAGAAGCATAAAGAGAATTGTTAGAGACTCAATATGTTCTATACTCAAATCCTAATCTCAACTCAAATAAATCTCATAGAAGCATAAACAAAATTGTTATAGACTCAATATGTTCTATTCTCAAATACCAATATCAACTCAATCAATATCATAGAAGCATAAAGAGAATTGTTAGAGACTCAATATGTTCTATTCTCAAATATCAATCTCAACTCAAATCAGAATATAGAATAGTTTGTTTCATGGAACTTGAACAACCACTTCACACAATCACTTGACTAGTCTCAATCAACTCTACTCAACCAATCACCTTAATGATTAATCCTTTCTTAAAAACCCTATTCCAAGCATGTATCAAACAAATAAAAATATTTCCAATAATGCTCAACAACAAATCTCACATAACAATGATACTCATGTTCTTTTCTAACTCAAGTTCAAGTTATTTGCACAACCAATGGGCTTCAACAACAATGCTTATAAATAAGGTTTAATAACAACTCTCAATTAAAAAAAACTTGAAGCATTAAACCAAAAACTCTAAAAAAGGTGTAATTACAATAAATCCTTTTCTCTCCAAAGATATTTTCAGAAATCAATCACCCACATAAGTCAATGAAGAATATTGCCCATACCTTTTTGATGCCTTATGAGTTGTCCATTAAATATGCCACACTCAACACACTTTATTTTTCCAATATCGACAAGGGTTATAGGTCATGAGTAATAACAAAATAATCAAAATAATATCTCAATAACATATTATTACTCCTACTCAATAAAAATGCACCAAACCCTCTTATGCAAGAAATAACCCCTCAAAAGAATGAATCAAACTTACTTTTGGAACTCCTTGAAAAAACCAGAAATATCTTCTTACACACACCTTATTTCTCCCTCAAATCAATCTAAACAAGTAGCTCTTGAAAATACCTTTCCAATGATATATAATATAATATAATTCCACAAAGGAAATCAACATAATTCTTTATCTTTCCGAGGGCATACCATAACCTTATTTCTCCTTAGGCAAGCCTGGCAAAAAATAAAATATTAAACAAAAATTAAATTTACTTGCCTTACCCTCGGTGGGATTTGATCCCTTGACTATTTTCTTCCCAATGACTTAGTCAAAGCCAAGCCACTATTGGGCCATGCGCCTTGACGTGTCTAAAAGGGCACGTCCACCATGCAATATCTTCGAACAACGAACCTACGAAAAACAAGTACATAGAGCGCTTCTTCCTTGCAATCCAAAATACAACAAAACTCACATGAATTGAACTCAGAACCTCCTCCTTATTACCGATCCAACATACCACTAGGCCACACTGGCCTTTGCTATTAGGGCTTCCTAATATTCATAGATTTAACCTTCACGAAAACTGTAAGGCTTTCAAAACAAAAATCTCTTTTGCATGCACTTCGAAAAAAATAGCAAGGGATACTTGGTAAAGGAATTTGTTTGGCATTTATATAATGCATTTTGCCTTCCTTAGCATCACTTCAGTGCTTTGAATGAATTCAACACCAACGTGATTTAATTTATAATAAATTTAAATTTAATTTTAAAATTTAAATATTATAAATTAAAATCAACATTAGAAATTTATCTTAAGGAGCCAACCTTAGGTTTAATAAAACCTTAGAACCTTGTCTTAATGCCCAACCTTGGTATTATTTATAAAATTTAAATTCCTTGTGAATTTAAATAATTTATAAATAATTATTAAACCTACTTTTTAACTTTTGCAATAACCCATATTGGGTTTTTATAAACCAATCATTTAACCTATGCTTCCAATAATATTAAAATATTATGGAGACTTTTTCCTTTCACTTTTACACTGATGAAGCTTTTTCCTAGATGACTTGGGCGACTTTATTTCTTGCCAAATTCCTTGAGATGAGTGATAACTCTATCAGGTGACATCAATGACAACTGTGAGTTAGAGGACTCAGAATGTCCAACACTATTAGGGATCATTTTATGTACCAGTCCTTGGCCTAGGGCCAACCATGCAACGATTGATGGGAGATCCATATTTCATGATAAAGCAGAGAGAAGTTGATATAGAGGGAGTCATTATGGTAGTTAGGGTATCTAGCCTGATAGTGGTGTTAACAGATATCGTTGCATGATTATTAGTGTGCCATAAGAGTGGTCAATACTTGCCATGGAGGTTGGTAGAGGTGATAGAAAAAATGAGAGATACCAATATGTACTTTTTTTGGGGGTCCTACATTTTGTGTTGCTTGTACAGGACCTTGTTTAGGGTTGTGTACAAGAAGAGCACCAAATTTGTGTTGATGACCTTTCTATAGGTATGGTGCTGGAAGCACATTACAATGAGGAGACTAGTAGGGTTTCCTCTTCAAGATATAGAGAATGGACGACCTACGATATTCTATTGGGGTCCTACAGTTAGCAAAGGGAGGAGGAGGAGGAGTGGCCTAAAGGAGGATATATGAGTGATTGATGAGATGACCACATCATAGATTTTTTGGAGATCATGGTGAGGGTACCGTGGATGAGACGATGACAAAGTAGAGCTATATAGTGTGAGGCAAGTGCGATGGCTCCTTATGGAGAGAGGAGAGATAGAGCTCCACTGAGCAGATTAGGTGCTCCATTAGTTTGGCTTGGTTTAGGTGATTCTTGAGGTCCATGATTTTATATATTTATAGGTAGTGCAAGATTCGATGACCACTAGTGGGGCATCAAATCTCACCAGATTTGTAGAGGCATATGAGGATGATGCAGTGGTTGCCGTTGTAGAGGAAAATGATGTAGGGATTGCAGATGGATATTCTACCTGGTATACCAATATTTGTCCTACGAGGATTACATGGGTGAGAGATAGAGTTGAGTATGTGCATTGAGCCTACCAGGAGGTCTCGAGATGAATCTCTATGAGACAATAAGTGGGACATAAGTCACTAAGGAGAGAGAGACCTTGAACAAGAGGAGGGAGACAATCATAGATATCCTCTCAGAGAGATAGGGCTCTTTAGATTAGGAGAGAGAGTGGGTAGGGATTGCTGGAAGGGGGTTCTCAGTAGGATCTACCTCCACCAGAGTAGACTACACCATCTCCACAAAGGAAGATCCACATTGCTCCAAGATAGGATTCATCCAAAATGGGTATTACTATAGATGTAGGAGATTCAACCAGTGTGGTAGAGGTAGCTTATCTATGGGTAGAGAATGACAATCTAAGGATTTAGATCACCATTCAGGCGAGCCATATCTAGTCATTAGAGGGATAAATCTCATAGGTACAAACTCTCATGAGTCAAGCTCAAGCTCAACTAGCTTGAATGCAGGAACATGGGTTATCATACCACACATAGTCATAGTACCATAAGTCGAGGAGCATGACATCAGGCCAGTGCTTAGGGAGTAAGGAAGTAGTGGCTGAGCTAGTTGTAGCATCACAATGGGTGTCTTTATATCAAGATTTGTACTATAAACTAGTTCTAGAGGGTCAGAGGGTTCCTTTTTCCCTAGAGTGTACTCCTATTGGTCAGTCTAGGTCAGGATCTAGGGTAGTTTCTGGGGCTAATCCATTTCAAGAGCCTAGAACACCTCCAGGTGATGAGGCCCAAAGTTCTAGGGATTCTAGGGGATGATATACCAGGTTGGATTTTGTGGTATACCCCCTAGTGATTAAATATACCATTTTTATGATTGAGTTGACTATTGTATCCTATATACTTTGATGATATTTATATACACATCTGACTATTTTTGTTCTCTTTTTGATATTTTGATTTTGATGTGTATGCAAAATATGATTTGTTTTTGGATGATCTACATAATCATGCTTTTAGTCATGTTTTTATTTTTAATGTGCTTTTTATCATGCTTAATCAATATATGGAAAAGTAAGGTGTGATTTGATAAATTAAAATTTTGTAATGTAGTATAATTGGATTGCTTTGTTAAAGAAATGTATTTTGAAAGATGAACCCTATTAATTTTGGTCAATTAATAATATATACCGAGGATGTATGCTTGTATATGGCTGTCTATGGAGGCTTCCCCTCACGTTAGTCATTAAGCGAATCTTGTATGAGATTGTACCATATTGTTAACATCAAAGGGTTGTAGTCAAAAAAATAATTTTGAATTTTTTGTGGTTTAAGAGTGCTAAGTTTGACAAAAATTTTTTATGAGTTTTAAGATTAATTCTAAGTTAATATTAAAAGAAGTAAGATGAAGGCGACTAAGCATGAAAAATTGGGTAGAGGACTTGCGTAGGCATAAGATTCCTAGTGTGAAGTAAAATAGAAATATTTTATTAGGGTTGTCTCATGCCATCATCACGAAGTCAATATGTAGTTGTATGAGAAAGTGATTATGTATGATCAAATGCAAGTTTTTGATAAATGATAAGCAATCATGCAATATAGTAAAAAGGAAGCGTTTATGCTAAGTGATAGGTATGAAAATGTAAGGCTAAATTTTTTCTAGGACCAATTACATATGCCAACAGTCATACAAATCCATGATGAAATAATAATTTTTGCTAATCAACCTTCAAGGAGAATTTTGGTTGTTTCTAGGATGAACTCAAATTTATAGAGAACCAGTGCATGATTTGTGTATTCATTTTCCATATTGACCTTAAGTATGATACAAAATCTCTCAAGGATCAAATGTGTGCGATTATGAAGATTTACCAGTTTTGAGTAAGGTAGTGATGCAAACCAACTTTAAGAACCAATGTATATGCAACTAATGAATTCATTTACCATGATTTCATGCATTCAATTAGACCGAACTACTATGTAATATAAGATACGAAAAGCTAGCTGATCCATGAGTTAACATTGGTCTATACAAAAGAAGGTTGCTAATGTGATAGATGTGTCACCACGCATAAGACTACCCTATTTCCAGGCGAGATTCATTGAGTCCATTTTTGTAATAGGGATCACCCCCTGGTTTTAAAATAATTGAGGAATTCTAGGGATTCAAGCTCATTACCCACTTATTTTCTTTTGATTTTTTTGGAGTAGGAATTCTTGTTCATTTTTTGAACAAGGGGATTTTATTGCTTTGTAGTAAAGGTATTTTGCTTCTTTTTTTTTCTGGGATACTTGCTCAGATTAGACAAGGAGCAAGGGATTTTGTTTGGGTAGGGAGGAGCTTGTCCTTTTGCCAATTCTCAACATTCTAGACCATGCACATAATAGAATAGTAGAGGGAAACTTTTACTGAAGGAGCTAAGACTACTATGTAGCATCATATTCCTTTGTGCAAAATCATTTTTAAGATGTTTAAGTGTGTTTTGGTTCAAAAAGTGGTAAGATCAATTCATAAAAATTCAAAATTTATTTATGAAGCAATAATGTTTTTGGTTCAAGAGAGATTTATAATCAATACTAAGAATCAAGATTTTATTAAAATGTGAATTTTGGTGAGCGGTTCAAGATAATTTGTGAATTCCTCTGAAAGAAACCAAAATTAACTATGAATTTTTACAACATTGGTCTAATATATATAAATAGGATAATAATTGGATATGATCATAAGGCACATGTAATTGAATCATAATTTTATTTTGATAAATTTATAGATAAATGCAACTATGTGAAAGATGATTTAAATATGATGATTTAAGTAGATGCAAGAAATGTATGTACAAGGTATTTAAAACTATGTACAATAGTGAGACTTCTTAATTTTATGCATAGTATCTTTTAAGATGCATAATGTTCATGGGATCCTTAAGATATTTTCCATCTAAAGTTACCAATCGGTATGCACCTGATCCAAATTTTGCAGTGATGGTGAATGGACCCAACCAATTTGGTTGAAATTTTCCTTTTAAATTAGTTTGAGCATTTGCATTTTTCTAATTTTCTTTAAGAACTAGATCACCAATCTCAAAATATCGAGTATGAAATTTTTTAGAGTATGATATTTTGAGTTTATCTTGATATGAGCGAAGATGCTCTAAGGTATTTATACACTTTTTATCTAATAATTCCCATTGGATTAGTCATACAACATGATATTCATATCCTACTTCTATGTCTTGAAGTAAGAGACCTAAAGAAGGGACTTTATGCTCAAAAGAAAATATGGCTTCAGTGCCATATACCAAGATAAAAAGGTGAAACGTTAGTAGGGTGTAATATCCCCTTTCTAGGCAGTCAGTGAGTTAGGGTGGATTAGCCTACTACTGGGTTCCCGTAGGCTAGTGATGGTGATTGGGAACCCTAATTGGGTTGGTTCCTTGTGTTTTGTGCCTCGCCAACTTTCCTCTACCTCTTTTTGGAGGCATTTTGGGGTTGTGGGCCATCACTTACTTTTTATAGTAACTTACTATTTTTAGTAAGTTGGAGTTTGGAAAGTCAGTGGTGATGGTGTGTTGGAGGTTCTTGCTCAGAGAGATGTTGCTAGCATGTTTTGGAGGTTCGGCTGTCACCTGCTATTTATAGCCGTACTTACTATTTTTAGTAAGTGTGGTCGGTGGACGTTGTTTGATCAGGATTTCGATGGGAGATGTGTTTTTGGCTCTTGGAGTCCGTTTCAGTGCGTTTCGGAGATCGGTGTAGTTATTTACCATTTTTGGTAGTACTTACTATTTTTAGTAAGTAGGGTTTTTGGGCGTGGTCCTGATCAAGGTTGGCAGTTTGTGATGTTCGAGGTGTTTTGAGACAATATGCTTCACAGTTGGATCGATAATTGGGTCTGGAGTTTATTATTTAATATTTAACGTTATATTGGCATTATATTAAATAATAATAAAGTGTTTTTTTCCTAAGTCAGGGAAATTAAATATTTAATTGATAAAGTGGCTCATTTCCCTAAGTTAAAAGAAATATTATTATTTTTATAAAGTGACTTAGGAAAAGTGCTCTAAGGGGATCGAACTAAAAAGTAATTTTAAAATATTAAAAAGTTCCCTCAAAACCCTAAAAAGGGCGTAGCATTTCTGGGAGATATAAGGAGTTTTGAGAGCTCATTTTTGGGCATTCTAGTATTTTGATATTTTCTCTCTGGTGAGACTTGCAGCTTTGGCAGCAGGAATCCATAGCTTTGTGAGGACGAAAACCTTCACAGGGAACATTGCTTGCGGGTGTGAAAGATCACTCCTGAGCAATCATCAGCCAGTTTTCATTCAGAAGCTGGGATTTGTGCTTCAACCGAGATTCACAGAGGTATTCAGTTTGATTTGATTGTTGATATTTCTAGGGTTTTATATCACAGTGATTGCAGGAGTTTTTGGAGGGCATTTTGTGTGTTGAATCTATTGCAAGCTTGGTCATACCAGTTTCTTGTACCAGGTCGTACCACCTTTTGGCATCCTGCATTCAAGGTTCAAGGCAATCAGTTCTAGTTGGTCGTACATCTTGAGATCTTCCTAGGGTTTGTGAAAGAGGTTCTAGGTGTTCCACCAAACCATCCATCTAGCTAGGGTGACCCTATTACAGGTGATTTTTAGAGGTTATAAGGCAGAAACAATTTACTTGTGGGAGTCGTGCCATTCTTGGTACAGTCTGTACCACTTGGAAGAGAAGCATTTTCAGAGTTTGGTAAGGTACTTGCAGATGGGCAGTGCATAGTTCAGATTTATGTCATTGGGTGACTCCTTTCAAGCACTCTTTGGGCAGTTGATGTTGTTCACTACTTCTTCAAGGTTGTCGTACACCTTCTAGCAGTCGTACTACTCCTGCATGGTGAAATAAACATTTTTGATTTGTGTAATAGACCTACAATAATCATGTAAGCTCTCATTCTAAGGATTTTTATGATAATATATTTGTTTATGCATTGAATGTACTCTCTGGGTCTGGTCTATCCACCCAAGTGTTTGTAATCCAATGTATTTGTGAGCTAATAATTCAAATAAAGAACTCTTGCAGCTGAATGTTCTCTATTTTGCAATACATTTTATTTTGTATGAGTCCATTTGGCAAGATTGCAAAAAAAAAAAAAATTATTGCAAATAGGGGTGGGTCATTTCAGTGGTATCAGAGCTCATAGTATCCTGCCATCCTGTCGGGTAGAGTGGAAATTGACATTCAAGTTTGAGTAGCATGGCATCAAACAGTGAAGAAGAGTTGGTCAATAAACTTTTAAATGCAGGGGTTAAGCTTGGACACCTATCTCAGCCAAAGGATGATCTTCTCAGCACTCTGAAGGAAGTGGAGGATTGTCTGCACATGGTAAATCAGTCACCTTCTAAGATAATACAAACAACTATAATTCCTACAGTGACTTCCTTAAATCAGCATGAATGGTTGAGACACACAGATAGGGAGGTAAGACTTATGGTTACTTCTTGTTTGAGTGAGATCTTGAGAATTTCAGCACCTAAAGCCCCTTATAGCGATGACACATTGAGAAAGATAATGCGGTTGTTGGTAGAGAGTTTCAAAGGGTTAGGGAATGTCACAAGTTCTCATTTTACTAGGAGAGTTACCATACTTGAAACATTTGCAAAAACTGGATTGGGCAACATCATGTTAGATTTGGTTTTGGATGAGTTAATTTACAAAATGTTTCAGCATTTCATTGCTACAGCCAAAAAAGAACATGCTGATAATGTTATTGCAGCCATGCGAAACATTATGGTTTTGACCATTAATGAAAGTGATGATATCTTCCAGCCACTCTTATCTATGTTATTGGTCGTTTGGAGGCAAGATCTAGTTGCTTCTACAACTGCACATGAATTGGTTAACGGTGTTGTCAAACAGTGTGTGAAGAAGTTGAAACCTTTCTTGCACAATGAGGAGAATAGTGAAGAAGAGGAGCTCATGACAGAAATTTTGCATGAAGAAAATACCACATCACATGAGGTATGTATGGTTGAGTCCCAAATTGACTCCATTGACATGCATGCATCTACACATGTTGAAAATGCACCTAATGAAGATGTTAAATCAGCAACCTTGGATGTAAATGTGGATCAAATCAGTGAAGATTCCAAGACTATCAATTGCCTTGATGACACTAGTGGAAGGAAAGCCAATGATAAATTTGTTGGGATCACTAACACCATCCCAGAAAAAGAACATGTTGCTGATTTCCAATCAGCATATAGTGATGAATCCTTTCACCATGTCAGTAATGATAGCTCAGAGGAAGAAAGACATGCTCTAATGACAAATGTGTTTCAGTTTGACATGCAGACAGAATCTATGGAGAAGAGTGTTCATGATAGCTTCCATGTTCTTGATTTGGAGAGTGATTTGTTCAGAGAAACAATCACTCATGATGAGCACAATGCACATATATTGTCTAAACAAAGCAATCAGCTCATGGTAAGTGATTTATTCAGAGAGACAATCACTCATGATGAGCACAATGCACATATTTTTTCTGAACAAAGCAATCAGCTCATAGTCCCATGGGATCCAGGTGTTTTGGTACCAAAGTATGATGAAGAACCACTTTGGGATGAATTTCCTCTTGACCAAAGTGTTGTCCTAACCTTTGAACAAAAGATGTGCAAAGAGGATATCCTAGTGGGAGTTGATTTTGATAGGCATGATCCTGTAGACAAATCTGAAATTTTAATGCATGAAACTGATTATGATTGGAATCCTAGTGATGGTGGTGGGACGAGTTTCGAAGGAGAGACACTTGAAGTTTGGGGCAGCCATGGAGACACTGCTGATAGGTATGAGGTTAGTTCTGATTTTTGCATGCATTCTAACAACAACTCATTAAATTTGCATGATCTTGATATCCATGATGAAAAATGGAAGAACCAACTATTGGTGTCTGCTGAAAATGAAGTGCACATGTTATCTAAGTTAGATGACACAAAAATATTTGTTGAAAATGTCATCCAAAAGACACCAAGAAACCAGTATGAACAAATCATTTCCATTGCTGATTTGCAAAGAATTGAGAGCACAATGAATGAAATGAAATCAGCTTACTTACATATGATCAGAGACAGAGATGTGGCTACCAGGATTGCAGATGAGGCCTTATCTCATGTCAGGGAAACACAGGTAAAGGTGGATGAGCTCACTCTTGAGCTTAGTACAACTAGAGATTCTTTGACAGGTATTCAAATGGCATTGCACCAAACTGAAGAAGAACTTGCTGCTGTCACAAAATTTAGAGAGCAAGAAAATGAGGAAAGAGCAAAGGAGATTGGGCAAGTGATCGAAGAACTGGATAGCATACAGGAGGTTTATAATCTAGTTCAATATCCCAAGAAATCAGAAAAAGAAAGTTTAGATCAGCAGGTTGAGCAGGAGGACAATGAGAGTATTCAGTTGGTTGACAATCCATTGTCTGAGATGGATACTGATTCATATTTTGACAATCCACTCTTTGAGATGCATGATGATAGTTTGGGAAAGGAACACGGTCCTTATGGCTTGATGATTGACCTTGTGGACTCACCACAAGGAGAGGAGTTCTATTATGATTTAGAGGATGTTGGAGTGGAGAGGCCTTATATTGAATCTTCAAGCATCACCAAATCCTCTAAAGGTGATATTCATATGATGATCGGTGTAATGCAGCTCCAGCATAACAGAGCCCCTTTGGAGGTAAGTTTCTATACCCAGGATCATGTACATGGGCTGTTAGACATATCAGATGATGGGAGAGGCATACCTTGGGTGATTTTTGATCAAAAGAATGGAAGATATGCTGTTGTTACCCTTTTGAACAACCACCTTTTAGATCCATTTGTGTTCATACAAGTGGATTGGAGAGAGATTTTGAGCAAAAATTGGAGACTTGCTGAGTTGGTGACTTTTTGGGAGGCCATTTCAGTTGAGGATATGATCAGATTTTGCATTCTGGTCATCATGTTTCAGCGTTGCAGTAGTTGTGCTTCTTTGAGGATGCTGATTTTTCAAAAATCAGACTATAAGTTGTTAATTTCAGACTTGGATAGCTGCAAGTTTGTTAAATTTCAGACCATTCAGCTTTATGTTCGGGTTAGTTTTTGGTTTCACATGAAGAAAATAAATATTGCAGCTAACCAGGTTCAATGTTGGATGGGTATTTGGGCATCAAATCAGAGTTATTGCAGCCATTTCATGTGGATAGATTATCTATCTACTGATGTTGTTTTGATGTTCACAATTGTTTGGGTAAATTGGAATGATGGGGATCATTTTCTTGACACTGGGAGGTTAAGTGCCAACATATTGTTTTCGGTTTTTGATAGCATATGCATTCCCAGGATGATCATTTTCAGATCTAACATTGTTGTCCTCTTCTATATCAACCACTCATCGAAGGCTAATCGACATCCTTGTTGGGTCACCATGGTGAGAGATGTTGTGTACCATGTTTCCTTGTTGAGCAGATTATATTTTTAGGTGCCCAGGATCATGTTGGACAGTGGGAGTGCAGGAGTAGTCCAAACTGAGATGCTTAGGCATGAGATTTTTCATGGCATAGAGCTCAGTCCTTATAGGTATCCTAGTTCAGGTTTTGAGGATGATGATGTTTTGGGGCTACAGGAGAGGAGAGTGCAGTTCTGGCACGATGAGTTCCTAGTTGTGATCAGTGTGGCGCAACGACAACATGGTGGAATTTTTTTGAGGTTGTTATGGGACCCTGGGATCATACGTGACTGCAGCCAGGAGTAGACAGATGATTTGAGTATGATTTGGCATTGCTCGAGGACAAGCAATCTTTGGGAAGGACGGACTGTAATGTCCCCTTTCTAGGCAGTCAGTGAGTTAGGGTGGATTAGCCTACTACTGGGTTCCCGTAGGCTAGTGATGGTGATTGGGAACCCTAATTGGGTTGGTTCCTTGTGTTATGTGCCTCGCCAACTTTCCTCTGCCTCTTTCTGGAGGTGTTTCGGGGTTGTGGGCCATCACTTACTTTTTATAGTAACTTACTATTTTTAGTAAGTTGGAGTTTGGACAGTCAGTGGTGATGGTGTGTTGGAGGTTCTTGCTCAGAGAGATGCTGCTAGCATGTTTTGGAGGTTCGGTTGTCACCTGCTATTTATAGTCGTACTTACTATTTTTAGTAAGTGTGGTCGGTGGACGTTGTTTGATCAAGATTTCGATGGGAGATGTGTTTTTGGCTCTTGGAGTCCATTTCAGTGCATTTTGGAGATTGGTGCAGTTATTTACCATTTTTGGTAGTACTTACTATTTTTAGTAAGTAGGGTTTCTAGGCGTGGTCCTGATCGGGGTTGGTAGTTTGTGATGTTCGAGGTGTTTTGAGACAATATGCTTCACAATTGGATCGATAATTGGGTCTGGAGTTTATTATTTAATATTTAACGTTATATTGGCGTTATATTAAATAATAATAAAGTGTTTTTTTCCTAAGTCAGGGAAATTAAATATTTAATTGATAAAGTGGCTCATTTCCCTAAGTTAAAAGAAATATTATTATTTTTATAAAGTGACTTAGGAAAAGTGCTCTAAGGGGGTCGAACTAAAAAGTAATTTTAAAATATTAAAAAGTTCCCTCAAAACCCTAAAAAGGGCGTAGCATTTTTGGGAGATATAAGGAGTTTTGAGAGCTCATTTTTGGGCATTCTGGTATTTTGATATTTTCTCTCTAGTGAGACTTGCAGCTTTGGCAACAGGAATCCATAGCTTTGTGAGGACGAAAACCTTCACAGGGAACATTGCTTGTGGGTGTGAAAGATCACTCCTGAGCAATCATCAACCAATTTTCATTCAAAAGCTGGGATTTGTGCTTCAACCGAGATTCACAAAGGTATTCAGTTTGATTTGATTGTTGATATTTTTGGGGTTTTATATCACAGTGATTGCAGGAGTTTTTGGAGGGCATTTTGTGTGTTGAATCTATTGCAAGCCTGGTCGTACCAGTTTCTTGTACCAGGTCGTACCACCTTTTGGCATCCTGCATTCAGGGTTCAAGGCAATCAGTTCTAGCTGGCCGTACATCTTGAGATCTTCCTAGGGTTTGTGAAAGAGGTTCTGGGTGTTCCACCAAACCATCCATCTGGCTAGGGTGACCCTATTACAAGTGATTTTTAGAGGTTATAAGGTAGAAACAATTTACTCGTGGGAGTCGTGCCATTCTTGGTATAGTCCGTACCACCTGGAAGAGAAGCATTTTTAGAGTTTGGTAAGGTACTTGCAGATGGGCAGTGCATAGTTCAGATTTATGTCATTGGGTGACTCCTTTCAGGCACTATTTGGGTAGTTGATATTGTTCACTACTTCTTCAAGGCTGTCGTACACCTTCTAGCAGTCGTACTACTCCTGCATGGTGAAATAAACATTTTTGATTTGTGTAACAGACCTGCAATAATCGTGTAAGCTCTCATTCTAAGGATTTTTATGATAATATATTTGTTTATGCATTGAATGTACTCTCTGGGTCTGGTCTATCCACCCAAGTGTCTGTAATCCAATGTATTTGTGAGCTAATAATTCAAATAAAGAACTCTTGCAGCTGAATGTTCTCTATTTTGCAATACATTTTATTTTGTATGAGTCCATTTGGCAAGATTGCAAAAAAAAAAAAAAATATTGCAAACAGGGGTGGGTCATTTCATAGGGGTTCGAACCCTAGTTCGATAAGCCCATAAGCCAAGATATAATTGAGTATGTCAATCTCGTCCCGATTTATTAACCAATATTTTTAGTATTTTAATTAGAGTTTTATTAGATGCTTTAGCTTGGCTATTTTCTTATGGATAATAAGGAGTAGACCATCTATGTTGGATTTTATATTTTGCACAAAGTTTTTGAATGTCTTTGTTTTTGAAACAAGTTCCATTATCTGAAACAAGCATAGATGGAATCCCAAATCTAGATGATTTGATTAAAGATAAATTTAGAGACTTGGGTTCCTATGCAAGAATCCAATGGCATGGCTTCTACCCATTTTGTAAAATATTTGGTTGTTGTTATGATGAATTTATGGCCATTTGATGAAATTGGGTTGATCTTCCCAATAATGTTGAGGTCCCATTTTGAAAAATGCCAGGTGTAAGAGATAGCTTGAAGGGGAGCATGGAATAGATTCATGTGCTTATGATATTTGTCACATTTATGTACATATTCATTGTCATATTTTTCCATGGAGGGCCAAAAATATCCCATTCGTAGGAGTTTTTTTGGCTATGGTACCTCCACTAAAATGACCTTCGCAAGATCCATCATGGACCTTGATTAATGCTTTTTTAGACTCATTGACATTGAGGTATCTTAATAGTATACATTCAAAGGATATTTTGTACAAAGTACTTCCAATTATTACAAAATGAGCAGCTCTCTTATGTAATGACCATCGTTGATTCCTATCTAGGCCATCGGGGTATGACCCATTTTGGAGAAAATTTAAAATATCCCCATACCATGGTTCTGAGGATGTTTCTTTAATTGTGAATATGTCTAAGGATGTTAGACATGAATCTAATAATGTAGGTTCCTAGAGTTGGCAAATAATGATAATAGCATGATGATCATTCAACTCTAAAGGAATAAGGGAAGCAACTACTGCCATAGCATCCGTAGAATGATTATTGGTACAAGAGATAGCTTTAATGGCAACTTCCTCAAATAAAGAGATAAGTTTTTAGAAATACTCCTCATAAGGCTGAAGTTTCTCATCTTAGGTTTGATAAATGTCAATAGTTTGATTCACTATGAGTTGCGAGTCTCCAAAAACTAATAAGACTTTAATATATAAGGCTAAAGATGCTTGTAACTCTAGAATTAAAGCTTCATATTCTATTGTGTTATTTGTGCAGGCAAACTAGAGTTTAAAATATAGTGGAATAAGTTGTTTATGGGGAGATACTAGTATGATGCTTGCACCTATGCCACTCATGCATTGGGATCCATAAAAAATAGAGACCATGATTCGGAAGAATCACCTTCTAGATTAAGGCATTCATCAAAAAATTATATTGTCAATGGATGGGTAGACTCAAGAGGGGCAATGATGAGTTGATCTACTATGAATTGTCCTTTAATATATTTTTTCCCAATAAATGTGAAATCAAACTCACTCAAATTGATAATCCATTTCATTGTGCATCTTGATAGATAGGGTCTACTCATCAAGTATTGTAATGGATCAAATTTTGCAATGACATAATTTTTTTGGCTAAGCATATAGTGGCATAGTTTCTGTGTTGAAAACACAACTAAGAGGATTTTTTCTAAAGGAGTATAACGAGTTTCATAACTTATTAAATTTCTTATTTAGTAAATAGTTATTTCTTTCTTATCCTTATCATGTTGCACTAGCATTTCTCCTAACGCAAGTTTTGAGGAAAAAAATTATAGAATAAAAGGATTCTAGGGACTAGGAGGAACGAGTACTGGCAGTGTAAGAAAATATATTTTAAGAGCTTCAAAGGCTTCTTGACATTCTTCATACCATTTTAAAAAAGCATCTTTATTAAGTAAATTAAGAAAGGGTTGACATTTATCTCACAATTTGTCAATGAAACGACGAATGGATTGGAGCTTACCTTGTAATCTTTGAAGTTTTTTCAAGGTTTTTTGTGGTGGTATATCAATGATTGCCTTGATTTTTATGGGATCTATATCTATTCCATGCATAGACACAATAAATCCCAATAATTTACCTGATTCTACTCTAAAAACACAATTGTCTGGATTTAAGCAAACTTTATATTTGTGGAGTCTGTTAAAGACTCGTTGCAAGTCGAGAATATGATCCTCTTAATGGATCGAGTTATGATATCGTCTACATAATAATGTAATATTTCATACATCATATCATGGAACACATAGTTCATAGCTCATTTATGAGTTTCTCCTGCATTTTTTAATCAAAAGGGTATTACTTTACAATAAAAATTTCTCCAAGGTGTAATGAAAGCAGTTTTTGGTTGATCTTCTTGTGCTATACGGATTTGGTTATAACCAAAAAATCCATCCATAAAGGATAACATACCACTTACTACTATGAAATCAATGATTTGATCCATATTACAAAGGGGAAAGCATTGATGTCCCTAAAATCATTACATACTCTAATTTTAGTAGCCTCTTTTTTGGTTACTGGGATGACATTAGATATCCAGTCAAAGTAATCTATGGCCTGAATGAAATTAATGTCTAATAACTTTTGAAATTCATCTTTTACTAACAAAGCTACTTTAGGATGCATTTTATTAAGTTTTTGTATCACTTGTTTAGTGTCAGTGTGCACCACTAAGTGGTGCATGACAACAGAAGGATCTAAGCCAGGCATATCTACATATGTCCATGCAAAGATATCAAGGTATTCCATAAGAAGTTGTGTATTTTATTTTTTCTTATTTACTTAAGGTAGCTCCAATTTTGACCATGTGAGGATTAATTTTCATCCCAATATTGATTTTCAATATATCTTCTACCAAAATATTTAAATCCCTTTCAAAGTTAGGAGGGGTGGGTTAAACACCCATTTCTTGAAGTTCTTCTAAGGATGATTTTGCTAATTCTTCTTGTGGGGTTGCTACATGGGCATAGGCTATACATGGGATAAAACCATCGAAGGAGAAACCATTCCTCATGACTTCTTCAATGGGGGTGTCAAAAAAGACATCTCCTTCTATACATTCTTTCGGAGTGGCAATAATTTTTGAATGGACTATTAAAATCATATTGCATGAAACTATACCCCCACTGATCGTTTTCACCTGTACCCTTTTTCAACCAATTGCCTCCACCTCTTCTTCCACATATTCACCTTGATCCTCCATATCCCCATTGACCATGCCCACACATGCCCTTTATCCACCAATCACCTCTGCCTCGTCCTCTGCACCATCGCCCTGCTCCTCCATATCCATACCCTTGCCTCCATATTACATGTTATGCTTCACATTCCCCACCATTTTTATTTTATCTTCTTCACATGGGCCATAAAGGATTTTTTCCATCTAATCGCAAGCTTTCTTCTGTAGCTTTTTCCATTATGCATTAGAATCATTTCATCGGTTTTTGTATTTCCTAAATCTTCTAGATTTTTTGGTTCCTCTTCCAAGAAGGTAATTTCCCTAATACCAAGAGTGGTCTTCGCTCATTTTTTCTTTATAGTGAACCCATTTCTTATCATCATTTGCAATTATTCCTTAGTCCCAGTCCCAAGTACCCCCATTGCTTAGCAATCATGAGTTTTGTTGAGCCTATCACTGCTTTCATGGACCTCATTGCTGAAGCCATGCTCACTGAAATAGTTTTCATGTCTTTCTTTAGGAGCTTATCAAGAGACAACTTTGAGATAACCTCGACTATCCTGGACACTTGGAACAATGATAGAGTAATTATCCATGGTAAAACCTTCGAGATTGATATCAATATTCTCACGAAACTCACTGGCTAATAGGTGAGAGGGAGGTCCATTCGGTGGGAAAAGAATAATTGGGAGGCAAATCTAAAGGATGTCAAGGACACAAAACTCTGCAAGAAAGCAAGGATGGGAATGAAATGAATAGAGCTTTCTACCCCTTGGAACAATGTAATGAAATCCATCATGGAATTTATCATCATCGATGATCCTGAGAAGGTATTATGTAGCTTTCATTTCACTTTCTATAATAATTTTAGGGATGTTAACCCTGTGAACATACCCCAATTTATTTTCAATTCCATTTTTTACTCCATAGATAACATTCATAGAAATAAAAGTGATGACCTACCCTCTGACCAGGGCCTTTTCAATATCCTATATAGCCACTAGCTCACATATTGTCCTCAAGGTATTACTATCCCTTCCGTTCATCCCACCAAAGGTAAACCTAGCCCTATCCCTACCAAGACCAGCTAGATTTAGGTCAGTCCATCCTCATTACACTCCCCAACCATGTTTACCAATAAATATGCTACTGTGGAAGCCATCAAAGCCTTAAGAAATCAATCTACCAAGAAAATAAAATTTGAGGTTCTTGAGAATTTAGAGAAAGCCATAAGATCCTCATCATACCCATAAAAACTTGCATAGAAAAGGAAAAACTTGGTTTTAGATTCAGATGAGGAGGAAAAGGATGTTCTTGATCAATATATAAAGCATTACATCATCATCTTGATTTCCAACTGCATCGCTCACATTGCGAACCTCCACAATGTTGAAGCTGAAGAGGAGGCTTAACACATTTTTGATTCATGTTTGATTTTTATCTCAGGGCTTCCTCATGCTCTGCCCTTCCTCTTCTCTTCTACTCCTTTTTATCTTATTCTTGGTGGGACTATGTTTCCACCTTTGTCATTTATTAATCTATTTTATGCTTTTTCGATACTTCTGTTGTTGATGTAATCAGGTTTTGGGAGCCTATCAAAACCCAATTTGAATGAAAATTTTAAATTATAAAAAAAATATTGCATGAAAAATGAGTTTATCTTCTCTTCTTATTATTCATCAAATATTTTTTATTTTCTAAATATTCATCATAGGTGATTAGATGATCATCGCCATCAAAAGGGAAAGGTTGAGATTTTGTAGGGATATAGCCTATACAACATCAGGTAGGCCATTCATCAACCTCAAATGGCTTACATATGCCATTTTCAAAAGGACCAAAGCCTTTACCTCTATAAACCATATCACACATAATTTATTTTGATTTTATATATTTGTTGGAAAAGTAACATTGGGCAAAACTATTCTCATCGAACGTAAAGCTCATTTGCTTGATGTTAATTTTATCGGGGGAACATTTTATGAAAATAAAGGTACAACTTCCAACATGATATATGTTTCCCTGTTTGTGAGGTAAACCTATCGTACGTGGGGATGGTGGTAATTGGGAAAAAACAATGGAATATTGTACAATAAAATTCACATGTTCTATAGGTGCTAGTATGGTAGATAGGTCTGGTAAACTTTCATCTATGAGGGGATATGAGGTAGAAGGTTTATCAATTGTAGATGGTGTAATTGTGTCAGAAGAAGGCAAAGGTTCAATTTTTTAGGGAGAAGATTTAGAGGGAACAGGTATTGATGATGATAAGGCTAGAAAAAATGGAACATAAATAGGCTCTGCCATTGCATACATGCCAAAAGTTCTAGGATCTCCATGGATGGTGACCAATTGGTTTTTAAATTTAAATTTAACACATTGATGTAGTGTAGAGGGAACTACCCTCATTGCATTAATCCAAGGGCATCCTAAAAGGATGTTGTATGATGCATAACAAGATACAATAAATATAGATGTGTCCAATATTATAGGGCCAAATTGTAATGGGATAGAAAACACACCACAAGACTCTTGAGTTTCATCATTAAAATATTTTATAATCATTTCAGTTCTTCATAAATCTTCATTTTTGAACCCAAATATTTTGAAAAAGTTATAGGTACAAATATTTAAGGATGATCCATTGTCAATTAATACTCTCTTAACACCTACATCTCTAATTAATGATGTTATGTATAAGGGATTATACCTATGCATATTGTGGGGAGGTATATCTTTGTCATGAAAATCAATGTAGTCAAACTCCTTGAGAAGCTACATAGTTTACTACAGTAGTTGGTTCTATGTCTTGAGGTACCATCATTTAGCTCAAGGTGTTCATTAATTATTCTCTATGAACTGATGAAGTTCTAAGAAGATCTAGGAGAGGAATCCTAGCTATTGTATTAGCTAATTGTTCATTAATATCAAAGAAAGCCTTTTTTTGAGGTCGAATTACATTATTTCTCTTATAAGGTGGTTTTAGAAAAAAAGGTAGTTGGTCCTCATTATTTGATTGAGTTGTAGGCAATTTCAATTGAGAATTTTTGTTTTGATATTGTTGCCTAGTAATGGCTTCAATTGTAGCCACAATGTTGTTCAATTAATGGAAAATGGGAGGACCATCTTGAACAAATTGAGGTCTAACATTTGATGTTTGTTCTATGGGAAGAAGTTGTTGTGAAGAAGGATGAATTGTTATCATTCTTAGAAATGATCCCTTCGAGTTTAATGAATTTGTGATGGGTAAATTTGGTCCTGATTCATCTTCTAAACTATTAGAATGTAATGAACAAATGTCTATATCAAATTTAGTTTCAATTTCTATATGATTCGAAGATGAGAATTATATTGTCTTTCCAAGAATTGGCTCAATTGTGACAATATCGAGTAGGTACAAAGGGAGTTTACAAAGGTTACGATGGTAAGTGACTACTAATCATTCCCACATAATGTGTTGGATGAGGAACATTCTTATATTCTAGTTGATTTACAACTTCCTTACCATGATTTGGTAAAGGGTTTTTAAATATGTCTAAATCTTGATTGGCATGTTATGCCTGTTTTTTTTGTGCATTTGCTACTGGAGGATTTTTATTTTGTGGAGGGATTTCCACTTCCAAATTTCCATCATAAATTAAGTCTTGCACCAAATATTTTAATATTTTACAAGTGTTTGTTGGATGCCCGTAAACTTGATGAAAATAACAATGTTGGTCTTGTCTATACCAAGGTTGAGAAGGCTCAGGTTGCCATATTTTTGGCAATTTCATCAAGCCTATTTCTACTAATTGTGGTAAGACCACTGTCAAATATTTATTTAGTCTTGTGAAGTTTCATAGTGGAGGTCTTTGAGGTGATTTTAACACAAACTTCTTTGTAGTTTCTGTGGTATTAACATTTGGATTGGGTCTATTATCTGTAACCGCATATCCTACCACATGTTTGTTCTTGTATTGATTTTTAGATGACTTATCTTCATCCTTATTTTTAAATTGTCCCATTATAATGAGGGCTTCCTAACCAAGTCTATAGCCTGATCAAAGGATGTTACAATCATCGTAGCTAATTCTTAGGATAATTACTCTTGTAAATTCCCAATGAAAATATCTAATATTTCTCTTGGTGGTAGAGTAAAATGTAGTTTTCCTAGAAGTTTCCTCCATCGAGCTAAAAATTCTGTGAAGCTCTCTTCTTTTCCTTGTTTGAGGTTGTATAATTTTTTTATTGTTGTAGCACCTTAAAATTGGCGCAGTTAAACCCTTAGTAAAAAGATAAAAATTTGAATTTTAACCTCGAAACCGCCCGTTAACCACTCACCCTATTTTTCATGCCATTTTTAGGAGTTTTTTTGACCGTTGGATGATATCATCGCCGATTAGATGAAATCGTCCTAGATTGAACAAATTCATCTGGAACAGAATGTCCAGACGATTTCGTTCCAAAACTAAATTTTCATAATTAGCTTCTATTTCAACAGCCTCTCCAACTTGGGTAGAAGCGTGTCTGCATAGTTGGAGATTCCTCCATTGGAGATCTCCCAGATTGGTATGATCCCCAACCTCCTAACCTTCCCGTAATCCTATATAAACTAGGATTTTCTCAGTTTATCCCCCTTAACCCCCTGACTACCTAGATTCCCTGCCTGGCTCTCCTCCTAACTCTTTCCCTGGTTGATTTTCCCTACCATGTAAGCTTTGCACTTGTAGTTTTAAGTTTTCATTGCAGTTTTTCATTGTGCTTAAACCGAAGGAAGCTCAGATCATCGTAGGAGATTCCAGATGATTTCAGATGATCCTGTCATAGATCAGTGATGATCTCATACGATTGGAGGTGATCTCGACTGCAGTTCAGATTGGGGGCAATCAGAGCCCTGAGTTTGCATTTCTCATTTTTCTTCCTTATTTTTATTATGCATTAGGTTGATTATTTTCATTCTACATCCTAGAGTTCACCTCATTTAAACATAAATGCATGATAAAGTTAAAATAAGTTATTAATGTTGGCAATTTTGGGTACATTGGGTACATTGCCTTTGCTCAAGTGTTGATGTTGTCATTGATGTCAAGAAGCGGAAAGGTTTTTTGTGAAAACCAAGGCAGTCAAAATAAAAGGTTTTATTTAAAACCATGGATACCAGAATTGAAATGGGTTTTTCTTAAAACCCAAGTTGGCTCTTCGTTTCATTGAAAAAGGTGCCCCGGTGATGAAGATATTTAATTTTAAATATTTAATTTAAATTTTATTTATTTAAAATTTAAATATTAAAATTAAATTGGAAGGGCCGACGTGTTTGGAAATGCATCTTAGTGTATATAAAATGTGGCAATGGTTTTCATTAAAGTGTGGTGAGTGATTCGATATCAATTTTCGGGCAGTTCGCTTTCGACATCGTCTACGCCAGCGAAGGAGGGAGACAGATGATTGCATGGGCAAAAGTATGAGGAAGATTAATGAATGTCTCTCAAAATAAATTGATGTGCTAAAACTATTGCTTATGCTCAGCATTTTCCAAGGACAGAGGACATCAAGTCAAAATCAGTGCTCCTGTGATATCGTTCGACGCCTAGCGTGGATGGAGGAAATTCCTGTGCGATTCTAGCATAAGAGACAACACGGTTTTCGAAGCAGACAAACTCCTGGTGGTATCCATGGCATTACTGGCCTCAAGAAAGAAGCTCCGGTTGAGAGAGATTACGGCTGACTCGCATTCCCAGAGTGGCTAAACATTTTGAATGGTTATTTATCACTGCATTATCTTCTGACCAACAACATACAAAAATTTGGATGACGCTGAAATAAAAAGGAGTGTGTTGGAAATTCGTCACTGTTTGATAGGGTATCAAAGGCATTTCTCAAAGTAAACCCAGGAAGAACTGTTATGTTTTGAATAGCGAATGCATCTGTGATTTTGGTGATGCTGTAGTGAGCTCCTTGGATAACGTAATAGAAATGTTGATGACATAGTAGTAAAAGGAATCGGCCTCTTGTATTGGTTACCGATGAAGGAATGTGTTAAGGTTTTCTTGGAGAAGATAACAGAGTTAAATAAAATAGCGTGAGCATAATTCTCACATGGGAGTAGATCTCACTTGGTGGTTTGATTTGGAGCTAATGTGTTGAGGGAACACAAGTCCCGTGGTCGAATCCCCTACGCTTCCTTTTTGGTGGTCAAAACAAATAAAAGGTAAAAGGTATGCTATTTAAATATCCGATGCTGAAAGGTTAGCATGTGAGACTATATTGATTAAGGGAGTTATAAAGTGAAGGAAGATTAAACATGTTGTTGCAATAAAAGGTATGCTATAAAGATTTTTTTATTATTATTTTAATGCTGTGATTTATTTTACTTTTATGGTACAAGTGGTTTTGGGAGCTATAAGGTTATGCAATGTTGTGATTTATTTTATTTTATGGTACAAGTGGTTTTAGGAGAGATAAGGAAGTTGTGCAATTAAAGACTTTTGTGATGATGATTGAAAAGTGGAGTAATGTTGATTATTTTGTGATCTACTAACCTTTGTGAAGATTGGCAAAAGAACTTTGTGATTGTGGCAGATTTCCAAAGGGGTTCCTTCACTTCAACAAGGTATGGGCACATTCTTCTTATGAGTATGATTGGTGTATGTTTTCCTGAAATAAGATTGGAGTGAAAAGGTATTCAACAAGGTTTCCTTTGTTTGGGTGTAAGTCCTAGTTTCTGGTTTGTTGAAGACTACTTATGCATTGTTATCATTGATGAGAGTTTTGGTGAATGCATAATTCTGGTTTGAGGTAGTGGAAGCATTGTGCACTAGGGTTTATGGTTGTGAGTCTTGATACTTGCTTTGAGTTGGTGAAACCCTTGGATGGCTATGTTGAGGTTGATGGTTGAGTTGCTTCCATAGAGGTTGGTTGATCAAGTTATTGCTTTTACTTGATACATGATATTGGGCTTACTCCATTGAGTTGATTTGAACAAGTTATTCTTTGCATTTGGTGATATTGTGTGGGTGGCTGTTTTGTTCAAATATCTTTGGAGGGAAAAGGATTTCTACTTGTTTCCTTTTCTAGTGATGATTGGTTGAATGCTTCAAGGTTAATGTTGAGTTGAATGATGTTGGTTAAACCTTGTCTTTGAGCATTGTTGTTGAAGCCCTAATTGGTTGAGAAAAGATATTTGCTATTGGAAAGAACATGAGTATCATTGTTATATGACATATTGCTTGATTGGCAATTGTTGGGTTGTGCTTCATGTTCTTGAGAAAAGCATACTACATCTATCTTATTCTATTGAGATTGAGAGTGAGTTGAGATTGAGATTGGGAGTTGTGTATAGAACATATTGAGTCTCTAACAATTCTCTTTATGCTTCTATGAGGTTGATGAATCACATTGGGTCTCTAACAATTCTCTTTGTGGGTTCACGCCAAGCAAGTTTTCTTGATGAACTTGTGAGCAGGTTTTGGAAAGGTTCCATTGGGGACTTGTGAGCAGATTTGGACAGGTCCTAGCAAGGGACTTGTGAAGCTGAGGTTGATAGTTCTATCAGAGAACTTGAGGACAGAGGTGTATTGGTTCTATGAGAAGAACCTGAGGACAAATTTGTGCCAGACCGAAGGACTGTGTTTGGTATAGATCAAAGACAGAGGACGAGGACATTTGTGCTAGACCGAAGGACTATGTTTAGTGCAAATTCGAGGACCAGATTTGAGGTGATAGAGTTGAGGACAGAGGTCTCCAGCCAAAGCAGGGAAGACAGGTGTCTTCTGTGGATAGAGTTCCATTTGCTAAGGGCAGCGGAGGCGGAGGTCTTCTAGAGGATCACCAACAGAGCAGAGGTAGGGGAAGGTATCTCCTTTGAGCAGAGGCTCATAAATTCAGATTGGGGGAAGGTTTCTCCTTTGAGCCGAGGCTCATAAACATTGTAATTGGGAAGGTTTCCCAAAGAACTTTGAGATAACTTTTAGAGAAAATTTTTGTGGACCATGTAAATTGTTGTGTCACTTTGTGGATGGTTTTGTGCATTGCTTTGATATTGCTTTGGGTATATTGCTTTACTGTTTTGAAGTATAAATGAAAAAGTAAAAAGAGGTCTTATACTGTTCACCCCCCCTCTCAGTATAAGCTTGTGTTCTTCAATTGGTATCAGAGCTGGTTCCTTCGGAAAGTTTAACAACTTGAAGGAAAAGCTAGTAAAGAACACAATGGATCATTCAAGTGGCAATGCAACACCTATTCTTGATGGGTCAGATTTTGGTCTTTGGAGTGCAAGGATGAAGGTTCATCTAATGGCACTTGGGAATGAGGTTTGGGAAGTGATTGAAGATGAGTACACTATTCCTGAACATGGTCCTAATACTAAAGAAGAAAGGCTCTTACATCACAACAATTCAAAAGCAATGAATGCAATCTTGAAAGGCTTACAAAAAGTAGATCTCACCAAAGTGATTCACTGCAAGACAACTAGTGAAATGTGGAAACAGTTTGAAGGTGGTTCATACAGGTGATACAAATGTCGGAAAGGCCAAGTTGAGACACTTCAAAGGTATGTTTGAACAACTCAAGATGAATGATGATGAAAATATTAGTGACTACATGCTTCGTATGGATGAGGTTGTTAACTCCATGAAAGACTTAGGTCTTGAGCTTGCTGAAAATGATGTTTGTGATAAGATTTTAAGATCTCTTCCTAATAGATTTAGTGAAAATATTTCTGCTATTGAGGAAGCTAAAGATTTGGATAAGTTGAAAAAAGATGAGCTCCATAGTATACTTGCAACATTTGAGTTGAGAACTCAAGTGAAGGTTGATGTCAAGAAGGAGGCAACTTTCAAGGCTACCAAGAATTCCAAAGGTAAACAACTTCAAGAGAGTGATGAGTCTTCTAGTGATGAAGAGGCATATTACAGCAAGAAAGGCAAGTTCTTTAGAAAGCACAAAAATATGAAAAACGTGAGATGTTTCAATTGTGGAAAGTTTGGTCATTATGCTACTAACTGTACTATTGCCAAGGATGAAAGTGATGAAGATAAACAAGATTGTAAGAGCAAGGATTCTGAAAGGCATAGGCATCAAAGGAAGAACAAAGATGAGCACAACAATAAAGGAAAGAGGTATTCTCACAAGCACAAGAAGAGCTTCTACCTAGACAAAGCAAGTAAGTGTTCTAGTAGTGATAGTGAAAGTTCTTCAAGTGATAATGAAAATGAGATGTTGTTCATATCGAAAAAAGAGGAAGAACCAAAACATAGATTCATTATCATGAAATGTCTTAGATGTGGAAATTTTGGTCACCTTGAGGATGATTGCACAAATAATGAATTGGTTGTTAGTATGTATGAGGATGCTTCAGAAAATGATAAGGAAGATGCATGTATGGTTTTTGAAAAGGGGAGCACCTCTAGTGATAAGAAATCTGAAAAAGGCCTTGATGATTCTAAAAGCAAACATATAGAGGAAAGTGAAGTAGATCTTAAAGGTGAACTTATTAGTGCTCTTAGTGCTTTGAAAAAGGAAAGAAAGAAGAATGCTAGACTCAAGGATAAGTTAGATGAATGTTGTATGGAGAGAGATGAACTTATAGAAAGTCTTGATGTCTCTATGGCTAATGCACAAGAACTCAAGAATGAGTTAGAATCTAAGGTGCTTGAGTATAGTGAATTAGAACAAAAAATGGCTTCATTGAAAGAGGAAAATAAAGAGTACAAGGATAAGTTGTACAGGTTTCAAGAAAGCTCCAAAAAGGTTAAGTCTCTCATCCAAAGTCAAAGAAATCCAACAGATAAAACAGGTCTTGGTTTTGTTAAGCCTCACAAGAAACAAGTTGGAGAGTCTAGTAAGAGATTCCAAAAGGAAGAGAGTTCTAATGAGGAAAGTATTTCAGATCATGAGTCCTTGAATGATAGATGCATAGAAACAGAAAACAGATTTCGGAATGAGAAGAAGGAGAAGTTTTCAGGACCTAAGAAGTCAAATAAAGGAAAGTTTCAAGGCAGATGTTTTGCTTGTCACAGGTTTGGTCACATGGCTGTACATTGCATGGCTCAGGTGAAGAAGGTAAATAATAGTTTTAGAAGTGGTGATTTCTTTTATGGGTATTGCTACTCTTGCAATCAGTTTGGGCACAAGGCAGTTCATTGCAAGGCAAACAACAGGAACAGGTTTAGTCAGAATAGGTGGATTCAAAGAATAGGTATGCCTCAAAGAAATAACATTGTTACTTGTTACAAGTGCAACAATGAAGGTCACATAGCTAGACAATGTAGAGCTGAAATTCTAGAATACAAGAACAGGAACAGTGGCATGATCAGGTCCAAGGATCAGAACAATGACAGGAACAAGAATATGGACAAAGAGTTCAAGAGAAGGCCCGACAAGGAAGTTATAGACGCTGATGATGATCAGTGCCTAATGGGAGTTTTACTCCCACTCCAGAATTAATCACCTCATCAGGAGGTGGGGGAGGGACTAAGCTAAGAGGCTCATTCTTAGTCCCGAGCCCCAAAGGTGGCCCTTTGCCATTGATGACAAAGGGGGAGAGATATGAGTAAGGGGGAGAGCTTCAAGTGAAGAGGAAAGCTTCAAGTCGGGGGGAGCAAAACTTCAAAGAGAGTGATTTCAGTTTTGGCTCTTGAAGATGTGTTTTTAGTAAAGTTTTGCCATCAATGACAAAGGGGGAGATTGTTGGCAATTTTGGGTACATTGGGTACATTGCCTTTGCTCAAGTGTTGATGTTGTCATTGATGTCAAGAAGCGGAAAGGTTTTTTGTGAAAACCAAGGCAATCAAAATAAAAGGTTTTATTTAAAACCATGGATACCAGATTTGAAATGGGTTTTTCTTAAAACCCAAGTTGGCTCTTCGTTTCGTTGAAAAAGGTGCCCCGGTGATGAAGATATTTAATTTTAAATATTTAGTTTAAATTTTATTTATTTAAAATTTAAATATTAAAATTAAATTGAAAGGGCCGACGTGTTTGGAAATGCATCTTAGTGCATATAAAATGTGGCAATGGTTTTCATTAAAGCATGTGAAGGATTCGATATCAATTTTCGGGCATTTCGTTTTCGACATCGTCTGCGCCAGCGAAGGAGGGAGACAGGCGATTGCATGGGCAAAAGTATGAGGAAGATTAATGAATGTCTCTCGAAATAAATTGATGTGCTAAAACTATTGCTTATGCTCAGCATTTTCCAAGGACAGAGGACATCAAGTCAAAATCAGTGCTCCTGTGATATCGTTCGACGCCTAGCACGGATGGAGGAAATTCCTGTGCGATTCTAGCATAAGAGACAACATGGTTTTCGAAGCAGACAAACTCCTGGTGGTATCCACGGCATTACTGGCCTCAAGAAAGAAGCTTCGGTTGAGAGAGATTACGGCTGACTCGCATTCCCAGAGTGGCTAAACATTTTGAATGGTTATTTATCACTGCATTATCTTCTGACCAACAACGTACAAAAATTTGGATGACGCTGAAATAAAAAGGAGTGCGTTGGAAGTTCGTCACTGTTTGATAAGGTATCAAAGGCGTTGTTCATAATAGCTTGTTTCTCGAAGTAAACCCAGGAAGAACTGTTACGTTTTGAATAGCGAATGCATCTGTGATTTTGGTGATGCTGTAGTGAGCTCCTTGGATAACGTAATAGAAATGTTGATGACATAGTAGTAAAAGGAATCGGCCTCTTGTATTGGTTACCGATGAAGGAATGTGTTAAGGTTTTCTTGGAGAAGATAACAGAGTTAAATAAAATAGCGTGAGCATAATTCTCACATGGGAGTAGATCTCACTTGGTGGTTTGATTTGGAGCTAATGTGCTGAGGGAACATAAGTCCCGTGGTCGAATCCCCTGAGCTTCCTTTTTGGTGGTCAAAACAAATAAAAGGTAAAAGGTATGCTATTTAATATCCGATGCTGAAAGGTTAGCATGTGAGACTATATTGATTAAGGGAGTTATAAAGTGAAGGAAGATTAAATATGTTGTTGCAATAAAAGGTATGCTATAAAGATTTTTTATTATTATTTTAATGTTGTGATTTATTTTACTTTTATGGTATAAGTGGTTTTGGGAGTTATAAGGTTATGCAATGTTGTGATTTATTTTATTTTATGGTACAAGTGGTTTTAGGAGAGATAAGGAAGTTGTGCAATTAAAGACTTTGGTGATGATTATTGAAAAGTGGAGTAATGTTGATTATTTTGTGATCTACTAACCTTTGTGAAGATTGGCAAAAGAACTTTGTGATTGTGGCAGATTTCCAAAGGGGTTCCTTCACTTCAACAAGGTATGGGCACATTCTTCTTATGAGTATGATTGGTGTATGTTTTCCTGAAATAATATTGGAGTGAAAAGGTATTCAACAAGGTTTCCTTTGTTTGGGTGTAAGTCCTAGTTTCTGGTTTGTTGAAGACTACTTATGCATTGTTATCATTGATGAGAGTTTTGGTGAATGCATAATTCTGGTTTGAGGTAGTGGAAGCATTGTGCACTAGGGTTTATGGTTGTGAGTCTTGATACTTGCTTTGAGTTGGTGAAACCCTTGGATGGCTATGTTGAGGTTGATGGTTGAGTTGCTTCCATAGAGGTTGGTTGATCAAGTTATTGCTTTTACTTGATACATGATATTGGGCTTACTCCATTGAGTTGATTTGAACAAGTTATTCTTTGCATTTGGTGATATTGTGTGGGTGGATGTTTTGTTCAAATATCTTTGGAGGGAAAAGGATTTCTACTTGTTTCCTTTTCTAGTGATGATTGGTTGAATGCTTCAAGGTTAATGTTGAGTTGAATGATGTTGGTTAAACCTTGTCTTTGAGCATTGTTGTTGAAGCCCTAATTGGTTGAGAAAAGATATTGGCTGTTGGAAAGAACATGAGTATCATTGTTATATGACATATTGCTTGGTTGGCAATTGTTGGGTTGTGTTTCATGTTCTTGAGAAAAGCATACTACATCTATCTTATTCTATTGAGATTGAGATTGAGTTGAGATTGAGATTGGGAGTTAAGTATAGAACATATTGAGTCTCTAACAATTCTCTTTATGCTTCTATGAGGTTGATGAATCACATTGGGTCTCTAACAATTCTCTTTGTGGGTTCATGCCAAGCAAGTTTTCTTGATGAACTTGTGAGCAGGTTTTGGACAGGTTCCATTGGGGACTTGTGAGCAGATTTGGACAGGTCCTAGCAAGGGACTTGTGAAGCTGAGGTTGATAGTTCTATCAGAGAACTTGAGGACAGAGGTGCATTGGTTCTATGAGAAGAACCTGAGGACAAATTTGTGCTAGACCGAAGGACTATGTTTGGTATAGATCAAAGATAGAGGACGAGGACATTTGTGCTAGATCGAAGGACTGTGTTTAGTGCAAATTCGAGGACCAGCTTTGAGGTGATAGAGTTGAGGATAGAGGTCTCCAGCCAGAGCAGGGAAGACAGGTGTCTTCTGTGGATAGAGTTCCATTTGCTAAGGGCAGTGGAGGCAGAGGTCTTCTAGAGGATCACCAGCCAGAGCAGAGGTAGGGGAAGGTATCTCCTTTGAGCAAGAGGCTCATAAATTCAGATTGGGGGAAGGTTTCTCCTTTGAGCCGAGGCTCATAAACATTGTAATTGGGAAGGTTTCCCAAAGAACTTTGAGATAACTTTTAGAGAAAAGTTTTGTGGATGAACCATGTAAATTGTTGTGTCACTTTGTGGATGGTTTTGTGCATTGCTTTGATATTGCTTTGGGTATATTGCTTTATTGTTTTGAAGTATAAAGGAAAAAGTAAAAAGAGGTCTTATACTATTCACCCCCCCTCTCAGTATAAGCTTGTGTTCTTCAATTAAAACAATGCATTTCCTTTAATTTGCTATCTAGATTTATCGGTTAGGCATTTATACTGTCATTTCTATCATTTTGCATTATTCTCATAGTAGTATTTTGATATTCACACAATGACACTGAGAGGGGGGGTGAATCAGTGTAGCTATTAATATTAAAATCTACAACATTTAAAATTGAAGCAAAGAGAACTTGAAAACCATAAAAGCAAATTGAACAAGAGAGCACACCACAACACTCAATATACCGAGGTTCACAAATTTGGCTACTCCTCAAAAATGACTTCTTGGACTCCAATCCAAATCCAGTCTTTGCAAAATACCAATTTTACAAATACTTTACCAGCATCTACTGGAAGGAGCACCAACCCCTTAATTTTCTGCTACAACAGATAGGAGCACCAACCCCTAGTACCAAGCACCAACTTGGACAGCAATTCTGAGCAATTTAAAATGACATAAAATGTCTTCACTGTTTATACAACCCTAACTGGTCTGCAATTAAACACACTCTGCACACACTCATGACTCTGCTTATTTATCTCTTGGCTTTCTTCTAATCCTCTTTTCTCTGTAATTTCACTCTTACAGCGGCAACTTAATTCTCTACACGACTGTCCTTTTATAACCCCTTTTTCTCATCGAGACTCTTTGTCTTCTATCACTTTTCAATCCTACATGCAGTTGAATGACATACTCTAACTGTTCAAATTCTTTTCTCCTCTCCATAAGCGGCTGTTCGAATCCTTGCAAATACGACTGTTTGAATGCTTTTACGATCCTGCATATATGGCTGTTTGAATGCTGCAAATACGTTTGTTCGAAATCTTTTACGATCCTTCATATTTGGTTGTTCGAATTCTACAAATACGACTGTTCGAATACATTTTTGATTCTCCATATGTGACTCTTCGAATGCTTTTCCAATCATGCATATATAGCTGTTCCAATGCATTTCCAACACCTATCAATGTGTAACTGCAGATCTGACTTTAGTTACTTCTTACGTAACTGGCTGCATGATTTTCCTTCATGCTTTTTCGACATGTGTCACCTTGCATGTTCCTTCGACATTTACCAGCCAAACTGTTACCTGTCGTGAATTCGTGACATTTCTGCCCATTTGACTTTTTCTGGGTTATTGACCACGAAAACCTGACCTGTCGTGATATCACGATGTTTTCTGCCTCCTCGACCTTATCTTGGCATGCACTCATGAAAATGGAACATGTCATGAAATTGTGACATCTATCTCTTTCGTACACTCTTCTTCGCAAACTCCAACAAAAATCTGACATGTCACGAAATCGTGACATCATTCTCTTTCATAAATTCTTCTTCGCCAACCCTAGCAAAAATCTGACATGTCACGAAATCGTGACATCATTCTCTTTCGTACACTCTTCTTCGCCAACACCAGTGAAAATCTGACATGTCGCGAAATCGCGACATCATTCTCTTCCGTACACTCTTCTTCGCCAACACCAGCGAAAATCTGACATGTCACGAAATCGCGACATCTTTTTCTCCTTGGTGCTTCTAGTTCGAACCTGTCGCGAAATCGCGACACTTATTCGTCCGTACCATCCTTCTTGCTACTTGTCACGAAATCGTGACATTTTTCCTTGCAGGCTCTTTTTCTCATACATGTCGTGAAATCGTGACATCTTCTTTTCTAGCTTTTCACTATGTCGCAAAATCGTGACATCTTCTTTTCTTGCTTTTTCCCATGTCACAAAATCATGACATCTTCATTTATTGCTTTTTACCATGACATCTTCTTTTCTTGCTTTTTACCATGTCACGAAATCGCGACATCTTCTTTTCTTGCTTTTTATCATGTCGCGAAATCGCAACATCTTCTTTTCTTGCTTTTTATCATGTCGCGAAATCGTGACATCTTCTTTTCTTGCTTTTTATCATGTCGCGAAATCGTGACAGTTATGCTTGAACTTTCTCTCTCTTCGACCATGTCACGAAATCGTGACAATTTTGCTTGCGCCTTCTCTCTCCTCGACCATGTCACGAAATTGCGAAAATTTTCCTTGCGCCTTCTCTCTCCTCGACCATGTCGCAAAATCGTGACAATTTTGCTTGCGCCTTCTCTCTCCTCGGCCATGTCGCGAAATCGTGACAATTTGGCATGCATTTTCTCTCTCCTCCATTATGTCGCAAAATCGTGACATTTTTCTTTCTGCCTTCGGACTTCTCAACCTATCGCGATATCGTGACAAAAAACATGTCGCGATATCACGACAGTTTTCTTACTTGTCTTTTTTTGCAAATTTCTGAATCTGGGTCACTTTTGTTTGCTTGAAAATTCACTGTACTTGATCTGACTGACTTCAAAATTCTTGTCCATTGCTTCAAATGCATCAATTTCTGTCTGTGTTGACAACAATGAAAATACTTTTGCTGCACCTTGTTCAACAATCTCCCCCTTTGGAATTGTTGGCAACACTTATGCACTCTCTTGTAATTCTTCTCCCCCTTTGACAATAATACGAAAGGGCTGCTGCAGACTCCCCCTAAGTCTATGCACACCACTCTCAGAAAAATGTTGTTATAGGTAGCAAAAATCATAAATATACGCAAAACTATAAGTATGGGCATAAATGCACCTCCTGAGAATGTGATCCCAAATGATAGTCAGTTCTTGGGAATTGTGACCACTCCCAACTTATTTCGAAGGTACTCAAAAACATCCTTGGGCAAAGGTTTTGTGAATATATCAGCTACTTGCTCTGTAGTTGGAACAAAATCCAATTTGACCTCTCCTTCTACAACTTTATCCTTCAAGAAATGATACCGGATTGCAATATGTTTGGTTCTTGAATGCATAACTGGATTCTTGCATATGTTGATAGCACTAGTGTTATCACATTTAATTGAAATTGGCTCTTTGAAATGAATACCAAGATCTCTCAACATTTGTCTCATCCATAATATCTGTGTACAACATGTTGTTGTTGCAATGTATTCTGCCTCTGTAGTGGATAGAGAGATCGATTCTTGTTTCTTGTTGTGCCATGCTACCGACCTGTCTCCAAGATAAAATGCTCCTCCACTGGTAATCTTTCTATCATTAGTACATCCTGCCCAATCTGCATCAGAATATGCAATCAAAGTGAAGTATTTACCTTTTGGGTACCACAACCCATAATCCATAGTACCCTTGAGGTACCTGAAGATCCTCTTTACAGCTGTCACATGAGTTTCTTTGGGACTAGCCTGAAATATTTCAACTATGCATACTGCCTGTAATATATCTGGTCTAGTGGCTGTTAAATACAGTAGGCTTCCAATCATAGACCTGTACATTGTTTGATCTACATATGGAGATTTATCATCCTTGCTCAACTTACAGCCTGTTGTCATGGGAGTGCTAACGAGGTTTACTATCTTCCATTGTGAACTTTTTCAGCATTTCTTTTACATATTTAACTTGAGAAATAAAAATGCCCTTTTCATTTTGATTGACCTGCAGTCCTAGGAAATAAGAAAGTTCACCAATCATAGACATCTCAAATTATTTCTTCATTTTAGTTGATATGTCTTTGCAATATTCATCCATGTTGTTGCCAAATATTATATCATCTACATAAACAACAAGAACAATAAGATGGCCCTTCTCTGTTTTGACATATAAATTGCTGTCCACCAAACCTTTCTTGAACCCTTGTTTAATTAGATAGTTATCCAGCATTGCATACCATGCTCTGGGTGCCTGTTTCAAACCATATAATGCTTTCTTTAACCTGCAAAAAAAATCTGGATTGTCACCAAGTTGGAAGCCATCTGGCTATTCAATGTAAACTTCTTCTTCTAGTTTTCCATTTAGAAATGCTGATTTTACATCCATTTGATATACTTTGAAGTTTTTATGAACTTCTAATGCCAGAAACATTCTGATTGCCTCTAGTATGGCTACCGGTGCAAAGGTTTCCTCAAAATCAATGCCTTCAACCTGAGCATAGCCTTTACAGACCAATCTTGCCTTATTTCTGACAACCTGTCCATCTTCATTTAATTTATTTTGAAAAATCCATTTAGTGCCAATTATGTTTTTATTTGTTGGTCGAGGTACTAATTCCTACGTTTTGTTTTTCTCAATCTGATCTAGTTCTTCATTAATTTCCTTCATCCAAATTTCATTTGTGCTTGCTTCGACAACATTTTTAGGTTCAATGCTAGATAACAGAGAATAGTTCTGCACTACCGCTCTTCTTGTCTGAATACCATCAATGGGGTCCCCAATAATCTGTTCACTGGGATGATTTTTCTGCTAGCTGCCTGTTTTAAATTTCTTGTTTTCTTCTTCCTCTCGAGTCAGCTTTTTAAAACATCCGGATTAATTTTTTGATTCTCTTCTATTTCCTTTTCATCATCTCCTTTAATGACTTCTTCATAAATAGGGTATTTTTCTTGATAAGAAATTTCTTGCTTTCTACCTTCATCAACTTTAACATCAGCACTCTCAACAATTTTCTTTAGCCTCTTATTGTAACATGTGTAGGCTTTGCTTTTAGTTGAGTAACCAAGAAATATACCTTCATCAGCTCTATTTTCAAATTTATCGAGATTATCTTCAGTCCGTTTGATGTAGCACTTGCTACCAAATACTTTGAAATATCTTGTAGTTGCCTTTCTGCCGAACCACAGCTCATATGGTGTTTTGCTTTCATGCGGTCTTAGCATGCACCTGTTTTGAATATAAACTGCAGTGTGGACTGCCTCTTTCCAAAATTTGTCAGCTATTTTATTCTCAGCCAGCATTGTCCGTGCCATTTCTTGCATTGTCCTATCAAGCATGTTCCTTCTGTAGTTTCTGAGAGAGTATATAGATTACTAGAAGTCCTTGATCCAGTATCTATCAGTTTCCCACTGTGTGCTTTTCTCACTTCACAGCCCTCCTTCTTAAAAGTGACTTCATGACCTCTGTCACAGATTTGACTTACACTTAGCAAGTTGTGCTTCAGTCCAATCACAAACAAGACTTCTTTTGATTTTATCTTTCCATCACTGATATTGACTGATCCTTTTCCAACTATCTTTGCTCCATCATTATTTCCAAATTTCACAGAACCGCCTTCATAATTATGTAGCTTCTCAAATTTTTGGTTGTCACCTATCGTGTGACTGGAGCATCCACTGTCAAGTATCCAAGGTGTAGATTTGTTCTGTGCTTTAAAGGCAGTCTGAACAATCAAAGATTCCTTTTCTTTCCATTCTGGTTTGATAGCAGATTTGGATACTTGTTTTGCCTGTGCCCTTTCATTAGCATGTGCCTATTTTTCAAGAAATTTCTTGTTTTGTTTCAACCCATTTGGTTTAGATTTTCTACCCTGATAATTCTTTGATGCAAAAGAGCTTCTACAGTTTCTTGCTATATGTCCAAAATTATGACAATTATAACATTCAACTGCATAATTCATTAAAGGAGAAAAAATATTTCTACTAGTGAAATTCCTTTAAGGTACATTATGACTGCAATCTGAAATCTTATGGCCATAAGCATTGCATTTAAAACAATAACCAGAAAAGGAATGATTAAACTTGGGTGCCAGTCTTTGCCAGTTTGAAGTAGGAGCCATGAATCTTCTCCTTCTTGAATGTGTGACTTTTGTGAATCCATCTTTGTCAATACTCTTCTTAGGTCTGGCATTATTGCTTTCTTTGGCATGATTTGTTTTTTCTTGATTAACCCTGATCTTTTCTTCTTTCTTTATGGGTTCTACATTTAAGGCCTTTGAAACCCTTTGATGATTCTCCTTCATCGAAGCCTAAACCAAATTTGATGCCAAAAGGCCTTTGGTTATTTAACATTTTATCCAGCTTTACAGTACTTTCTTCAAACTTATGAAAACAGCTCAATTTCCTATTCATCTCCTCTAGCTATATCCTTAACTTAACAATGTCTTCTTCTAGCTTGCTACATTCAACTATCTTTACAGTTAATTGTTCATCAAGAACTTCAAACATTTTCTTGAATTCCTCTGTCTGTATTTTCAGATTGTTTATTATGTCAGTGGCATCTTCTAGTTTTTTTGAAATTTTTTTATTCTTTTTCCTTTCTGCACTCAACTCTTCAAGTGCAGCAACCAATTCTCCTTCCAGATACACTTCAGCCTCATCCTTAAAGTTTTCATCACCTTCCTATTTTTCCTCTATTATTTCTTCTTCAAGTGCCATGAACAGAGCTTCACCTTTTTCTTCTTCAGAATCCTCACCTGAGCTTTCTTCAGAAGTGCTGACATTCTTGGATATGAAGCTTTTCTTGTTGAAGTTGTTATTTCTAAAATTTTGTTTCTTCTTCCAGTCACCTTTTTCTTGGTGTGACCCTTCACCATTTTTTGTTTTCTCTTACATTGGACATTTTGCTGCAAAATGACCGACTCCTCCACAATTGAAGCACTTAAAAGGTAGCTTTCCTCTATATTTTCCCTTTCCATTTGTGAGTTTTCAAAAAAAATTAGCTTCTGTTTCATCCAGTGTCTCTTCATCCTCAGATTCATGTTCAGATTTTATATTCTTGTGTGCTTTAAAAGCAGCTTCTCTATCTAAAGACTTGGTTTGTCCTATTCTCATTTCGTATGCAGTTAGGGAACCATGCATCTCATCCATGCTAAAATTGTTTAGATCTTTTGCCTCTTCTATTGCAAAAACTTTGGAGTTAAATCTTTTGTGAAGTGTTCTAAGAACATTTTTCACAACAACTGCATCATCAATTTCTTCATCGAGTCCTCTGATTGCATTAATGATTCTGTTGACTCTCAGCATATAAGCCTCTATGTTCTCATATTCATTCATTTGCAGTGCTTCGAACTATGCTCAATGAGTTTGCAGCTTGGCTTCCTTGATCTTGATGTCTCCTTCATGGATGCTCTTCAGTTTATCCCACATGTCTTTTGCCGATTTACGACTCATGACTCTTATTAGTTCACTGTCTACAAGCCCACACATTATGGCATTCTTTGCTTTGGAGTTGTTCTTGAATTTTTTCTTCTCAGCAGTATCTGTTGGAGTAGTGGGTGTTGTGTATCCACTATCTACAGAATCCCAAATGTCATATCCCAATGCACTCAGATATGTTTGCATCCTGAGTTTCCAGAAAGTGTAATTAGTTCCATCAAACAAGGGAGCTTTGTTGGATGAGAATCCTTCACCGCTTGCCATTGTGTTTCTTCCAAGATCACCTTAGATGATTAAGCTTGTTCAAGGAACCTAGCTCTGATACCAATTGATATTCACACAATGACACTGAGAGGGGGGGGTGAATCAGTGTAGCTATTAATATTCAAATCTACAACATTTAAAATTGAAGCAAAGAGAACTTGAAAACCATAAAAGCAAATTGAACAAGAGAGCACACCACAACACTCAATATATCGAGGTTCACCAATTTGGCTACTCCTCAAAAATGACTGTTTGGAATCCAATCCAAATCCAGTCTTTGCAAAATACCAATTTTACAAATACTTTACCAGCATCTACTGGAAGGAGCACCAACCCCTTAATTTTTTACTGCAATAGATAGGAGCACCAACCCCTAGTACCAAGCACCAACTTGGACTGCAATTCTGAGCAATTTAAAATGACATAAAAATGTCTTCACTGTTTATACAAACCTGACTGGTCTACAATTAAACACACTCTGCACACACTCACGGCTCTGCTTATTTCTATCTTGGCTTTCTTCTAATCCTCTTTTCTCTGTAATTTCACTCTTACAGCGGCAACTTAATTCTCTGCACGACTGTCCTTTTATAACCCCTTTTTCTCATCGAGACTCTTTGTCTTCTATCACTTTTCAATCCTGCATGCAGTCGAATGACATACTCTAACTGTTCGAATTATTTTCTCCTCTCTATAAGCGACTGTTCGAAGTCATTCTTACAGATAGGAAAATATGGAATAGAGTTCCTAGAGCTGTGTTATATCAATAGTATTGCCATGAAATTTATTTCTACAGGTCAAAATCCGAGACAGATCATATAGCACACTTTGTCAAATTTTTGAAAAACCATTTCCAATTTGAAAAGGAGCATTTCATGACTCCTGGTGGACTTGATCCTATCAATGATATCCATAAATTATTTCTAGAAAACTAAGTTATTCTTTTTATTATTGTTATTCCTTTTACAACTAGAATGTTGTTATCTTTATAATAATATTATAAAACACAAAAACAAAACAAAAACAAATATAAAAAAAAAAATCAAAACATTTCCTTTTTTATAGTAGGTATATAATTAAAATATATACCCCTCAAACCTATCGCATATATATATATATAATATATATATATATATATATATATATATATATATATATATATATATATAAGTATATATATATGCTGAAATCTAAGTTTAAGCACAATGCCTAGACTTAGGAATGGAAAAAAAACTAAAGAAGAAGAAGATTGGTTAGGAAAACCATTAAATAACCTAGATATCCTTCCTGAAGAAGAAATCCTAGACCAACAAGAAGAAGAGCTTGATGTAAGAAATGAACAAGAAGAAAATGTTAGGGAGGAAGTATCCTCATCCCCTAAAATGTCTCTGGGAGGAGCTGTTACTTTTGAAAACATGGAACAATTCTAGAAGTTCATTAATACTAATATTGGTGTTCTTAATAGAGCAGTCCATATGGACAAGGATCAAATTAGTGACACTAAAGCAACTCTAGAATATGTATTTCATACACGCACTAATCCCTTGTCCTTTATCAATCAAGAGAGTGATCAAGCTGGACCATCCAATTTAGATATGGCAACTATAATCCAAAATATGCAACAACAACAACAGGTTACCCAACCATCTAAAGTGCCTGTTAGCAAGCCTAGGGCTATTCCCACACAAAAGAAACCATCCTTTACTGCTCTATTTCACCAAGCTATTGAGCAATATACCTCAAATCAACAAAAACCCAAAACAAAACCAAACACCAATTACCAACAATTTGGGATACAACATAATACTATTAATCCTCTTCATAATGCTCTTCCTACCAAAATTTTACATAATAGCAATACGTCTAATCCTTATGTTACACCATCATACACTCATAAATCCCATGCTTATGTTCCACCAAACCAATATGGTGGACAAACTAGTAATCTTGAAACTGTGGTGAAACAGTTAGTTTCTCGCATGGACCAGATATATCCCTACCGTCCCTCATACAATTATCAAGAGATGTGTAGTCAGCCTTTAGATCCTATAGTTGTAGCACAACCATATCCTAAAAATTTTCCTATGCCTGTCTTGCCCATATATAAAGGAACCGAAGATCCCATAGAACATCTTTATACGTTTAGGATAGCATTTCATGATATATCACATGATGACTTGTTATTACTAAAAATGTTCCCAAAAAGTTTAGGAGGAATGGCATTAGAGTGGTATTATCAACTACCCACTAATTCTTTGAGGAATTTCGAAGAAACTGCTGAGTCTTTTGTGCATCAATTTAGTGCCTACATCGAAAGGCATGTGACCATTAAAGACTTGTACAACTTAAAAAAAGACAAATATGAATGCTTTGCTGATTTCCTAGCTAGGTGGAGACAATTGATAGGAAAATTGTACTTTGTGTTGCCTTATAGGGAGATGTTGCACATATTTATTAATATTTTACAAGAACAACTATCCTACGAATTATCAAATGCTACCTTGACCACCTTCGATCAGGATATAGACTTAGCCAGATGAGTGGAAGATGCTCTCATTCGGAGAGGACAACTTAAAAAGAAAGACGATGAGAAAACATCCAGAAATCAATATAAAAATAAACAATTTGTGGGTGATGGAGTCATTGATAGTAGAAATATCGCTAATGTTAATATTGTGAAGACAATGGAGAAGTTTATATTGAAACCTCTCGATAAACCTCCTCAAGAATTTACTAGGTTAAATCAACCTTTATCAACCATTCTACCACAATTATTAGAACGAGGTTTGATTCAATTACCAACTATCCAGGAACCTAATCCAACTATACCCGGATACAAAGCTGATTTACACTGTGACTTCCATAGAGGACTTGGACACACTACCAACTCTTGTAAAAGATTAAAACATAAAATATAGGACCTGATTGATAACAATGAGATGGAGGTGTAAGCCTTTAAACCTAAGAAAAATCCTCCTAATAATGCTCATAAGAAAATCCCCCAAAATCAAAATCAGAATGCCAATCAGTCATTGGAAATATTTCAACATCCTTTACCAAAATATGGCAAGGAAGTGGCTAATCAAATTGAACATCATAATGTTCCCCCTCCTACCCGATATGTAGGAACTATTAGTGGGCATTTACCTTCTCATGAGCTGGAAATATTTGACACAACCTTATCCGTGGTTACAACTAGGCCTCTATACAATATCCAGACACCTGATCTCAGTGATACAAAATACGAGACTGAGAGTGATATGGAAATCACATCAAATCAATCGAATAGCTCTAAAGATGAATCAGAACCTATTCTCCCTATCACAAGTTATATGGTTCCAGAAGAACCATTTCCAAGAAGAGTCACTACTAGACCATCGTCTCACCAATTAATTTCTAATGAGCAAGCCATAAACGCTAGACCAAGACCCATTCATCATCCGCAGAATAATATTGTGGGTACCATCGGAGTCGTTACTAGACAACAGGCTCAAAACTCTCAACAAGATCAAATGCAGAATGATGGATCAGCTCCATTTGTTTTGAAAGTTCCTAATAAAGGGAATCAGGCACCTAATGTTCAACCTAAACCTCCTTATAATATTAATGAGCAACTATCAAATATTACAACTAGAATTTCTCTTTTGGACCTTTTAAGATCTTCCCCTACCCATAGAGATGAATTAATGCTCACATTAAGCCAGATGATGGTACCACAAGACATTCAACCTAAATCCATGGCTAATACTATAATAACTCATGAAGTTGATTGTATTGACTTTCGAGATAGAGACATACCTCAACATAGTTTACATAAGGATAACCCCTTATATATCATCGCCTTAATTGGAGATGTAGCAGTTAAACGAGTCTTGATTGATAATGGTTCATCTTTAAACATCTGCACTTTTGAATTCTACCAAATATTTGGGTTTAGAAGTGATGAAATGAAAAGAACTGATATGATCATAAAAGCCTTCAATGACGAAACACAAGAAACGTGTGGAGTTATTACCATCCCATTGCAGGTTGGTCCGAGAACCTTGGATACGACCGTGTTTATTGTACATTGCCCTGCATCATACAATATACTCTTGGGTCGCCCTTGGATCAACGTGATGCAAGCCGTTCCCTCAACTTTACATCAATGTGTTAAATTCGAATTTAAGAATCAGTTGGTTACCATTCATGGTGATCCTAGACCCTTTGATATGTGTGCTTTGGCAGAACCTATTGGAGTTCAATTTTGCCTTGCTTTGTCATCCACACATCCTAATTCTCATTATCCATCTAAACATGTGAAACACACACCCACAATGTCATCTACTTCTTCTCCATCAGTTCTACCTCTACATACAGCTCAACCATCCTCTAAACGAACCACATTAGGACCTCAAAAAGATCCTAATCCCACAACCAATGTCTCTTGTTCTACTCCTATCACTTCTATACCTATAAAAGACTCATCCATTGACATCTCTACAACATCTACATCCACCAAAGGCATAGTTTCCACATCAGAAGATGTAGGAAATGTTCCTTCTACCTCTTATGCTCTTATTGACGAGCTTTTACCCGATTTATCTAAAATTCTTATATCAGAGAAAACGAATGTTGCTATGCAAGATTCCCTTATTTTAAATAATTTGCCACCATCTCCTCGTACCTTGGGCCTCCCACAACCTATGGGAAGTACTTACCAAGTCGGGAGCTATGCTTTTATTTATAAGGGATATGACTGGGGTAGAATACCCTGAAACATCAAGACTCATTATGATGGATATGCTCGATGTTATTTTACTAATGAGTATATTAAAGCCAAATCTATAATGCTTAAATTGGGATATAAAGGGAAAGGTTTGGGACCTTTCCAAAATGGTATGAAAGAACCTTTTGAGGTAGAACCGTGGCCTACCCGATGTGGTGTGGGCCTATTTCCTAGTAAGGGTCAGCCTTTCCCATTTGAGGATGATGACCATCTCATATGTTACCAAGATTATTTGGATAAACGTGATGCTTTGCGTTTAATGAATAAGCCATTTACATGTAATATGCTATCTATAGCCTACCCTGAGATGATCGTTGAATCCGACGATGAGTTGGAGGGAGATATCTTCCATGATGTCTCCATTGAGGAATTATTACATCATGAATTTTATTTTGATGGCTCTATACCTAGTATAGCCCGCCTTGAGGCCACGACTCCTCAAGATGAATTATCCAAGCTAACCTTGGAAGAGTTACAAGAATTGGGCGTTTCACCCACCCCACCTAATTTTGAGAAAAATCTACACATGGAAGTAGAAAATGTCATAAAAGTTAACATTGGAACTGAGGATAATCCTCACATAATCAACATTGGATCAGAATTGAGTCAAGAAAAATAGGATAAATATATTGCATTTCTTAAATAATATGAAGATGTATTTGCTTGGACATATGAAGATATGCCAGGATTAGACCCTTATGTGGTTATGCATCACCTAGTAGTCCATCCGGATGCTAAACCTGTTAAACAAAAACTTAGAAAAATGCATCCTAAAGTGGCCTTACTGGTCAAAGGGGAGTTAGAAAAACTCCTAAATGTTATTTTTATACAAGCCATTGATTATGCTGAATGGATATCGAATGTAGTTCTAGTAACTAAGAAAGAAGCTACTAAGGTTAGGGTTTGCACAAACTTTAGAGATATTAATGTTGCATGCCCTAAAGATGATTTTCCTCTTCCCAATATGGATCAGATCATTGATTTTACTATTGGGAGTGGAATGATATCCTTAATGGATGGATTTTCTGGTTATAATCAGATCAGGATAGCTCCTAAAGATTAGGCTAAAATAGCCTTTATTACCCCTTGGGGAACCTTTTGTTGGAAAGTGATGCCATTCGGTTTGAAGAATGCAAGTGCAACCTATCAACGAGCTATGACTTATATCTTTCATGATATGATGCATGATATACTACATGATTATGTAGATGACATTATAGCTCGTTCTACTGATGAAGATGACCATTTAGATGATTTGAGAAAAGTATTTAATCGGTTAAGGGAATATCTTATCCGATTGAATCCAACTAAATGTATATTCGAAGTTAAGTCCGATAAATTATTGGGGGTTATAGTTTCTTTATGTGGCATTGAAATTGACCCTCTCAAGATTGCGGCTATCACTGATATGCCCGCACCCACAAACATATCTAAATTATGGAGTTTACAAGGTAAGCTTCAAGCTATCTGTCGCTTCATCGATAAGTTGGCGGATAAAACCGGACCCTTTCTTAAGCTTCTTAAGAAGGATGTCTTTTTCCATTGGGAAAACAAATGTCAGGAAGCATTTGAACTTCTCAAACAATATCTTCTTAACCCGCCTATGCTTTCGCCGCCTTGACCTGATCGCCCATTTATATTGTATATTTCTGCTTCATATTTTGCCTTAGGAGCTATGTTAGCTCAACTTGATGATGAGAAAAGAGAGCGTGCTAATTATTACATTAGTAGAACCTTAATTAGTTATGAAACCCGCTACACAACATTAGAAAAATTATGTCTAGCAGTCGTATTTTCTACACAAAAATTATGCCATTATATGCTCAGTTAGAAAACCTATGTTATTGCTAAATCTGATCCTTTACGGTATCTCATGAGTCGACCTTATTTATTTGGTCGCACAGCAAAGTGGGTTCTTGCGCTAAGTGAGTTTGAACTCACGTTTATAGGACAAAAGTCTGTTAAGGGTCAAATCATAGTAGATCAATTAGTTGATGCACCCTTAGAGTCTACCCATCCCCTCATCATTGAGTTTCTTGATGAATGCCTTAAACTAGAGGCAGACCATCCAGAGCAATGGTCCTTATACTTTTATGGAGCCCGATGCATGAGTGGGGCTGGTGCAAGTATTATTTTAATATCTCCATAGAAACATCTTATCCCTCTGTCCTTTAAATTAACGTTTGCTTGCACTAATAATACTGCTGAATATGAAGCTCTAATCCTTGGCTTACGAGCTGCCTTGGCACTGAAGATTAAAAATCTATTAGTTTTCGATGATTCTCAACTTGTTATAAATCAAATTAATGATGTTTATCAGACCAGAGATGATAAATTGTGCCCATATAAAGCATATGTATTACAATTAGTATCTTTATTTGATCAAGTTACCTTGGAAGCTATTCCTCGAACTAGCAATCGTGCGGCTGACGCTATGGCTGCAACTGCATCTCTTTTACCCTTGGAGTTAGATGACGAATATGCTACCATCATTATTCGTCGACTCCAGGAGCCCGCTTCAAATAAGTCATGCTTAGAACCTTTGGATGTGTTTCTAATCAATGAAACTACTCCTAAACTTTGGTACATTGATATATTCAATTTTCTTCAAAATGGGACCTTCCCTGAAGATTTTAACAGAAACCAGCACCGGTTATTGCGTAGACAAGCAAGTCACTTCGTAATAATTGGCAATACGTTATATAGGAGATCTTTTGAAGGTATCCTAATGAGATGTTTGAATCTAGAAGAATCTAGATCACCTTTGAGTGAAGCCCATGATGGATCTTGTGGGGGACACTTTAGTGGTAGCGCCATTGCTAAGAAGCTCCTTAGGATAGGCTATTTTTGGCCTACCATGGAGAATGATGCACATGATTATGTGCGCCATTGCGACAAGTGCCAGAAACATGCTGACCTTGTCCATGCGCCTGCACAAGAGCTGCAGGCTATTTCATCCCCTTGGCCCTTTTCAAAATGGGGCTTAGACATCATTGGAAAAATCAATCCTGTGTCATCTGATGGACACAAATTCATCATAACCACCATCGAGTATTTCACGAAGTGGGTTGAAGCTATACCCTTAGCTTCTTGCACTGGAACCCAAGTTTCCAAATTTATTCTTAATCAAATTATTTGTAGGTTCAGAATTCCTGCAAATCTCATCTCGGATAATGGAACTTGTTTCAAAAATAAAGATGTCAAGAAATTATGTCAAAAATATAAAATTCAACATCGTTGGTCCACTCCCTATTATCCTCGAGGTAATGGCCAAGTAGAAGCATCTAATAAAACATTAATTAAAATCCTCAAAATAATGGTCAATAAATTCTGCCGAGATTAGCACATTCAATTATACCCTAATTTGTGGGCTTATCGAACTAGCGTTCTTACTCCCACGGGTACTTCACCTTTTGTTTTGGTTTATGACACTGAAGCTGTTTTTCCCTTTGAATTAGAAGTTCCTTCTTTGGCTCTACTACTTCAAGATACCAAAGTAGGAGATGAATATCATGCTGGCAGATTTAGTCAGCTGGAACTCCTCGATGAGAAGTGCATCAATGCTTTGGAACATCTTTGAGCCTATCATAACAAGCTTAAACGAGCATACCTCAAGAAAGTTCATCATCGATCCTTTGAGATCGGTGACCTTGTCTTAAAAGAAAATAAAAAAAATACTAATGCAACTAAAGATCTTAAAGGTAAATTCGAGCCCAACTGGCTTGGACCATATATTATCACTACCAAATTTGGATCGGGAGCATACAGATTAGCTACCTTAGATGGTAAAGATCTTAAAGAACCTATGAACATTATGCATCTTAAACGCTATTATGCATAAATCTGGTCATTTCATCATTTGTATATATTTTGCATATTGTTTCATTTTAGTCATTCATATAAAAATTTCAAAAAGACAATAATATTATTTTTTCTTTCAAGTCATAAATTAAAATCAAAATATAAACAAATCAAAATCATCAAAATCTTCAAAAACATTTTCTATTTTTGCACCCATCAATTCTTGAAGTATTGCAGTCATATTTTCAATTATTTTGGATAAATTAGCATTTATTTGGAATCTCGCACTTTCACACTCACATGAATAAATATCTTGATTTTATTTGGTATGATTATTAATCTCTCTTATATCAAAGTCCACAGTTGAATTAAATAAAGTTTTGAGCATAGAGAATTGATCTTGTTATTTACTTGAACCAAGTATATCTCTTCACATTAAAATTATTTCATTGCAAATTCAATATGATGCTACATAGTAGAAGTGGTTTCTTGAGCGAAAAGTTTCCCCTGCTATCCTATCATGCACATGGTCTAGAATATTTGAGAATTGACAAAAGGACAAGCTCACCCTTGCCCAGAATAAAAATCCCTTGCTCTACAGCCAATCCGAGCAAGTATCCCTAGTATAGGAAGAAAAAGAAAAGTCAAAAAAAATGAGAAAAAGAAAAATATCATTTTGTACCATCGCAACAATATTTCAGCATTATCTCAAGTTCCAAGCAAAAATACAAAAAAAAAAAAAAAAGAGACAAAAGCAAAAGCAAAATGCAATAAATCCCTTTCCCTACCCCTTGAAAAGAAAAGAAGGGTGAATGAGCTTGAATCCCTGGAATTATCAATTATTCAAAAACTATGAGGTAAGCCCCATAACAGGTGGTTTGTGCCCAACCCGCTTGGCCTTGGGTAACTCCTAGCGTGGTGATATGTCTGTCACATTAGCGACCTTCTTTTGTACAGACCTATGTCTGCTTATGGATCAGCTAGCTCTTGATAACCCGACTTACATAGTAGTCTGGTACGGTTACATGCATATAAATCATGGTCAACGAACACTTATTTGGTTAATTCAAATTACTTGTATCAAATTATCTTGCTCAAAATTGGTAAATGAACAATACAATTGCACACACATTTGTATTTGAGAGATTTTGTATCATTATGATAAATCAAGATCGGCAATGAACTCACATATGCACATGAGGGTTCCTTATAAATCTACATTTTGTCTTTGAGATAATTTAAAATATTTTTGCAAATCTTTTGGAAATAATTTCATCTTCTTATTTAAGAACATCTGTTTAGTATAAAAACAACTACATACATTGTTTTCAAAAATCCAAAATTTCTTTTAACAACATGTTCAAAAATCTAGCAATAAAGTCACGTTTATATTTTTTCTGTTTATCTCAAAATCAAAAATCAATTATGCAATAAAATTATTTTTTGGATTTCGCGATGATGGTATAAGTCTATACCTATAATTCTATGCCTAGCGCAAACCATTGTTCTAATTTTATTTCCCATTCATTTTAATTCATAAAAACATATGGCTTAAATCATTATGTCACACAATTGTGCTTTAAAAAGAACGAACACCTTTTCTATTTTCATTTCATTATGTCAACATCCCGTTTTGCGACGATGGTATAATTCCTAGGGAATTGTTCCAAATTTTATCACACTTAGGAATTTTATGCCTAGCAAAAATCATATTTCTAATATTTCATGTATAATATTTTCATGACAATCTGAAAACAAATTATCACCATCATCATTTTGCATCATCACAACACAAAGTCTTAAGACAGTCTCTTAAGCACTCTTTTACTTTTAGCAATATTTCTATACTGGGATTAGCTTGACGACCTAGTGAGCGGTGACTCCATGAAATGGTCTATAACAACGACAATGTCCTTTGAAATTATTGTTAGAAGTCCCTTTATTTTTCATCAAATCACACCACAAAACAACCAATTTGTTTACATCAGATTATTTCATTTAAATTTTATGGCATGACATAAAATTATACTATTTCCAATGACATAATTACATGAATAATCAATCAACAATTCAAAACTTAAAGCATCATAAAACATATGGACAAGTCATATCACAAAAAGATCATATATATATAAAAAATATATGTACATCATATCAAAACTGGATTGGTATGCCACAATCTATACCATGGCATACTCAATCCTCTCAAAATATACAGTCCAACCAAATAGCAGCTAGTCTCGAGAAGCCCTCGAGCTCTCAGACTCATCTCCTCTCCCGCCCTAGCATGGAGGAGGTGGTCCCATGGAGGTCCATGCTATATCGTGGGTCCTCACCGTCGATCATGAGGATGTCCTCGATGATCCCATCATGATCGACTTCGTAATGGGGGCTGGCAGCGATATCCTCTGGTTCTCTAGAACCACGTGATAGTATAATCCCTGGTAGAATGCGGTCTAAGAAATAGACCATGCCAAATATTGAGTGCTCGCCCCTCCGCTCTGAGCCCTGAGTCATGTAGCCTCATCCTATAGTGTCTGCACCTAAGCCCAGAGGTAGGAAACCTCAACTCAGAGAGCCGCCATCTCGTTGCTCTCCCCCACCTTGATACCCTTGCCCTTATCGAGCGATGGTGGCCTCTCCCTCTACTGAGAAGGGAGCCCCTCCTCCCTCCTCTCTGGCTGCTACGGTCTCTCCGGAGCCTGTGGCACTCTACGGTGTCTCTCATGAGGAGACCATCACTACTCCCTCCCTCCGTGACCCCTCGTTGCATCGATAGTAGCCTGGCATCACCTCCCCATCCGTCGCACCATGACGTGCATCGGACCCTATGCCCTCGTCATCCGAGGAGGGTGGATGCCTACATACCAAGCATCATATTCATCTGTGACCCCGACGTTGTCCCCATCCACTTGCTGAATGGGGGCATCATATGCATCTTGACTCTAGAATCATTGCATATCTGGAGCCTCGCTCAGTGTAGTACTATCCTGAATAGTCCGAGAGTACTCATAATCCCTGAGAGAAGGGATCCCCTACTGTAGACCGAATTGCCACAAAACTCGATCATAGCGATGGAGCTCTACCTCTCCCCACTCCATCCTCAGCCAGAAGACTCGTCTGATGTGAGCCAACTCCTGTCCATCCTCTCCCCACCCTGGATGCTCTCTCCACGGCCTCCAGGTGATCTGGTCAGGGATGAGGTCGTCTAGCAACCTCCGGGACATCGGCAAATCTATCCATCGATGTGACCCTCTCTGGAGCCACCAATAGAAAACTTGGGGTCTCTCTCGATCAACCCCTATCAGTGGAAGCCCTATCGGCCTCCGCATCGCAATGTGCTCCCAGCACCAAACTTGTAGTAGTGATGTCAAAACCAGACATCGACCTCCCTTGTATACGACCCCGTGTAGGATCCTATACAAGTGGCATAGCACAAAGCTACCCCAAGCAAATCTGTAGTCATGGTCTCTCATATCATAGACCACATCTGAGAGTAGCCAGGGTAACCTGCATCCACTTTGGTGGCATAGTAGTAGGCCACCCACTACCCCTACCAAAACCTGAGTCAATCGAGATGCCCCAAGCATCTGCCGCAATGTCTCGATGTTCACTTCACCCTTCTCCAGGGTGAAGCTAGGGTCTCCACATAGTCGCATCATGGCATGGCCCTGATTGGCCACAGGAGTCATCAATCACCCTTGTATGGGGATCCTCAAAATCCTCCATACATCCTCTAGAGTGGGAGCCATCTCCCTTATCGATAGCAAGAAACAAGATGACCCCGGATACCACCTCTCTGCTAGGGCTATCAGTAGCCCCATGTCTATAGGTATTTGTGGCATCTCCGCCACATGTTGTAGCCCAACCTTTGTTATTCGGTCTCGCTCCACCTCGTCGAGCGTGGCTACATCATCTCTTAGCCCCTCGTATTTCCATTCCTAAATTTTTAGTAATCCCCTCTAAAAAATAAACAATCAAACAACAAACATCAATAAAATCAATTTCATCTTATAAAAAAATGATGATATCGTCCACTATTGGACGATATCATACTAAATTGAGTCAAATCGTCCTTTGTAGGATGAAATTGTCTCTATTTCTCAATTTGGGGATCCCCCTTGCCCCCCTTTTTTGCCTTAGGACGATCTAGGGACGATTTTGATGAAATTGGGACGATTTTGTCTTGACGTCGTCGACGGCCTAAAAATGGCCGCGATGCCCCAAAAATAGTCAAAATTTAAATTTAAATCACACAAATCAAATTAAAAACATAATTCATCAAGTTTAGATCCTTACCCGCAACCCACGTCGGACCTCTATCGATCTGTGTGTTGTTTCCACCATTTTGCCTATAGAGCTCTAAAACAGTAAAAATGAACAGTAACAATGAATTAGGGTTTTACCCTATTTTTTTAATTTTATAAAAAAAAAACATTTTTTTTTAAAATTTTGTTTTTTCGTGCTTTTACCTCAAACGTTCGATTTGGATAAAAACACGGAGGGGGCACCATAGCAAGCAGTCGTACGATTTGACCTAGAATCGTCTTCTAAAAAATTGAGTAAATTTTTGCTTTCTCGTAAAGTAGGAAGAACTCATCTTTAACGCATTTTCTTTGAAAAATTCACTAAAGAGGGGGCAAAATGTAGCACCTTAAAATTGGTGTAGTTAAACCCTTAGTAAAAAGATAAAAATTTGAATTTTAACCCCAAAACCGCCCGTTAACCGCTCACCCCATTTTTCATGCCATTTTTAGGAGTTGTTTTGACCGTTGGACGATATCATCGCCGATCAGACGAAATCGTCCCAGATCGGATGAATTCGTCTGGAATAGAACGTCCAGACGATTTCGTCCCAAAACCGAATTTTCATAATTAGCTTCTATTTCAATAACCTCTCCAACTTGGGCAGAAGCGTTTCTATGCAGTTGGAGATTCCTCCATTGGAGATCTCCCAGATTGGGATGATCCCCAACCTCCTAACCTCCCCCTAATCCTATATAAATTGGGATTTTCTTAGTTTATCCCCCTGAACCCCTTGACTCCCTGGATTCCCTGCCTGGCTCTCCTCCTAACTCTTTCCCTGGTTGATTTTCCCTACCATGTAAGCTTTGCACTCGTAGTTTTAAGTTTTCATTGCAGGTTTTCACTGTGCTTCAGCTGGAGGAAGCTCGGATCGTCGTAGGCGATTCCAGATGATTTTAGATGATCCTATCATAGATCGGCGATGATCTCATACGATTGGAGGTGATCTCGACTGCAGTTCATATTGGGGGCAATCAGAGCCCTGAGTTTGCATTTCTCATCTTTCTTCCTTATTTTTATTATGCATTAGCTTGATTATTTTCATTCTGCATCCTGGAGTTCACCTCATTTTAACATAAATGCATGATAAAGTTAAAATAAGTCATTAAAACAATGCATTTCCTTTAATTTGCTATCCAGATTTATCAGTTAGGCATTTATACTATCATTTCTATCATTTTGCATTATTCTCACAGTAGCATTTTCGGTTTTTGGTGTCTATTTCTGTGATTGCAGGTTTTTGACGAATTCGTCTGATGAATTCATCAGATCGACGATGATCTTGTCTGATCTCAGATGATCACCTGTGATCTGAGATGATTCTATACAATTGCAGATGATCCTATCATATTCGGGATGATCTAGACTCCTACAAGCTTCAAAATCTTCATCAGACATCCGGAATCAGGTGCATTCTTTCTCATTTAGTATATTCCTGGTATTTAGAATTCATTTATGCTTTTTGTATTCATACAAATCGGCATTTTCATATAGAATAGCTTAGATTCATTTTGGCCAACCTAGGATTATGAATGATCAAGTATAAAATGAACACATCAAAACCATTCTCAACCTAGGCGTGGAAACTGCCACTCAAAGTTTCCTGGTGAACCCACCATCCATCAAAAATTCACCCTTATACCCCTCCCCCGAGAGGCACGACCTTCAAAGGGCCTCTGGGTCAGTACAATTGTTATATGTCTCTATGTAAGCACCAAATTGATGTACAAATGATTTTGTAGTTTCTTCAAAGTTTATTAAAGAATGTTTTGGTAATTGGTAGTACCATTCCAATGGCATGCCCCCTAATTTTTTTGGGAACATCTTTAACAATAACTTATCATCGTATGCAATGTCATGACATGCTATCCTAAACATATGAATATGCTCGATTGTATATTCGACCCCCTAATAAATTGGTAAAATAGGCATGGGGAAGCGTTTAGGGTATGGTCTAGCAGCAACAATAGGATCTAATGGTTGGTTGCACATTTTCTTATAGTTGTATGTAGGATGATAAGGATCTATCTAATACAATCTTGAAGATAATTATTTTACTATAGTTTCAAGATGATGTGGTTGCTCATCATGTCTATTTTTTGCTACTATATTGCCATGTGGAGGATAATATTTCTATTGTGCTACCATATAAGGAGTGGAAATGGAGACACGATTGTACCTAGTGTTTGAAGTATGAGATTTTTTAGTTTATAAGGGGCTGCATTCTATTGAGTATTTTGTCGAGGAGAATTGGGAAGTTGTATATTTTTTATTTTTTAAGAAGTAGCATTTTGAGTGAATATATGTTGGAAATATTGAGAAAGAATTGTATTATTATTAGATGGTGAACTTTGATTTTGAGTGGAAGTAGTTGTGATAGTTTCAATTGAGTATCATCTTCTTGAGGAGGCATGATTTGGGTGTTATCTAAAGAATTATCATTATAAGTGTCATGTTGCAATGATGTCTCAGGTTTTGGGTGAAGTTTGAAAGTTGCTTCTAAGACTGCTTGTTAGCAGTTAGTTGTCGACAAGTGATTGAAGGCAAGAAGGTTGATGGAAATGACGGTAGGTGGCAGAAGAGAGTTTAAATTTAATTTCTCTTCTCTCCCTATCCCATTTCTATCTTAGCAGTTAATAGCCTATCCTAAGTTATATAAGGTTATATTGATTTATTTTATGTTTTAATGAGTATTTTGTAAGTTCAATTGGTATTAGTGTGCATGGTGAGGGTTAGTTTTTTTTAGCATCCAAAAAGCTCATAGATCGAGGAGCAGTCCCAAGCATACATCCCAAGGAGGGCCCATAGGCATGTATCCCGAGGAGTCATGGAGAGGCTTGTAGAGGACCTACACACGTGGAGCTGACAAAACGATTCTCGAGGATGACACGTGGCAGACAGTAGAGCTGACCTGGCTAGTGGCATAATTCCCAAGGAGGACACATGTTGGACAACATAACTAACCTAGAAGACACATGGCGATGAGCCATTGGACTGGAGGTGGACATATGGCAGACAAAAAAGAGGACAAGTGGTGAGCTACCTAGGCATGCGGATCGAGAATTGGGCACTAGACACATGGTGAGTTGTGATGTGGATCAAGGTAAGCAACATGATGATGTGTTAGGTGATGTGGTAGTTTTTTTTTGGTTGTGTCTACGATAAAAGGAGGGTTGTTTATTTCTTGAAGGAAATTGAGTTTAAAGGAGCACATTGAAGGTTTTAAAGAGCTAAAAAGCTCTTTCCCTAGCGAATGTGGGATAAATCATACTGAAGTTTTTTTCATTTGCATTGAGGAAGGCCTAAAGAAAGAGGAGGCCTTCCCCTTGTCTTCACGTTGGGCACAGTACCCGATTGGCTCGAGGAGCCAGCCGAATGTTGTTTGCCCTCGCCCGGTCGTAGGTTCGAGTCTCCACGACATCAAAAAAAGGATAAATTTTATTTTATTTATTAAAAAGGCTTTGGCTTTGGTTTAAGGGGGAGTGCCTTCCCCTTTTCTCATGGAAGGTGAGCTACCACAATGGTAGAAGGTCGGGCAGTAAGGCCCAGGGCCATAAGGTCGAGGGTTCGAAACCCTCTGACCCACAAAAAGGTTATTTTGTTTTTGCAAAGTTTAAAAATTCATTTTATTAAATTAATTAATAATTTAATCATAATATTAATTAAAATTCATTTTAAAGGTTATTTTTAAATGTTTTTAATTGATATTAAATTTTATTATTAATTAATATTATTGATAAAATTGTATTTTTTTATTTTTTGCAACATTAAAAAAAAGGACATTTCCTAAGAGGAAATTATTGTAATAGCCTAAGAGGCTTTAAGAGTGAATTTTTTTTTTGTAATAGCCTAAGAGGCTTTAAGGGGGGATAATTTTTGCATCTAAGGGGAATATTTTTTGTAATCATTAATGATAAGGTCAACTGGATTCTACGAGAGAGTAGATCAAGTTAGATTTGATTTAAATCTATAATTTTTCCTTTGAAAAGCATAGTGCTTTGATTGTAATTGAGAAATAAAAAGTGTGTTTCTAGTTTATTTCCAAAAGCTATGGCATCCAATAATAATCTACCAATTCTAGAATTTAATGGATTTTATTATGAGTATTGGTCCATCAAGATGAGGACCTTACTCATAAGTAAGGGACTATGGGATATAGTCGAAGAAGGTTATTTAGAACCTTCAGATTGGACCACTTTGAGTGCATATGATAAGAAGACAAAGAAAGATGCCAAAAGAGCAATTCCTCTGCTCTTTATCATATCTAAGCAGCATTAGAGAAGAGCATCTTTATAAGGATTACCTCTTGCTTAACTGCCCAAGATGCATGGAAAGCATTGAAAGACAACTATCAAGGAAGTGATTAGGTGAAGCAAGTAAGGCTTCAAACCTTGAAATGAGATTTTGAGAATCTCAAAATGAATGAAGATGAGAAATTTGGAGACTACTGCGTAAGAGTCAAAGTAGTTGTCAACAATATGGAAACTCTTGGCAAAGAAGTCAAACCTGAAGCGGTTGTGAAGAAAGTGTTGAGAACACTTCTTCATAAATAGAACCACATTGCTATCATCATTGAAGAATCTAAAGACCTTTCCACTCTAAATTTTGATGCACTAATCGGTTCATTGATGTCACATGAAGAGAAATTACAAGGGTCTACTTCAAAAATCTATGGAGGTGATGATAAAGCTTTCTCATCCAATGAGGGTACAAGAAGAGGACAAGGAAGAGGCCAAGGTAAAGGACAAAGAATAGGCAGAGGAATAAGTAGCTCAAGAGGAGGAAATCCAAGCAGAGGTGGCAATAAAAACAAAGGTGGAAATTAAGGAAGAGGTGGCAATCAAGGAAGAAGTGGCAATCAAGGAATAGGAGGTGATAAAAAAAAGAAAGCTTGTTTCAACTATGGAAAGCCTGGTCATTTTGCTCAAGATTATTGGTCCAAGACTTCTCAATATGAAAGAGGTCAGTATGGAAACTATGGTGAAGAAGAAGGAACTTCGAATCTGTTTCTTTCTTATGGAAAATCAGATCAAAATCTAAATGACACTTGGATTTTGGATACTAGTTGTTTAAATCACATGAGTTGCAAATAAGAGCTCTTTGCTACAATGGATTCCACCTACAAATCAAGAATCAAGTTGGGTGATGACAAAGCTTTGCAAGTTGAAGGCATTGGAGCCATGGAGGTTCCAACAAAATAAGGCACCAAAAAGGTAAATGACATCTATTACACCCCCAAAATCCAATATAATTTGCTTTGTATTGGACAAATTATGGAGAAAAATTATAGAATTATTTTTGATGAAGGTAAATGTGTAATATTTGATAAGAACAATTGTAATAGAGTAATTACACAAGTACCTATGGAAAAGAATATGTTGTTTCCCCTTAAGTTTGGGGAACGAGGGGGAGCTCAACTTGCTAGTATTGCTATAGCAAATCCAAGTGTGCTTTGGCACTTGAGATATGGTCACCTAAATTCTACAAGCTTGAAATTGTTAACTTCTCAAGCTATGGTATGTGGACTTCCCAAAATTGATGAAAACAAGGAGGTCTGTGAAGGATGTGCTTTGGGAAAGCACTCAAGATCCAAGTTCCCAAAAGGACAAGCATGGAGGGCCAATCATCTACTCCAATTAGTGCATTCAGACATTTTTTTTCTAATGTAGACAAAAATTATAGCTAATAATTCTTATTTTCTCACTTTTATAGATGATATATCTAGGATGTGTTGGATCTATTTCTTAAAAACCAAATATGAAGCTTTTGATTGCTTCATAGATTTCAAAAATAATGTAGAGAAACAAAGTGATTTCATTGTAAAATTTCTAAGGACAAATAGAGGAGAGTATTCCTCAAATGTATTTCTAAAATATTGTAAAGAATATGGGATAAAAGGGTAATTCACCACTGCTTATACTCCACAACAGAATGGTGTGGCAGAAAGAAAGAACTGCACCATAGTAGAAATGGCAAGATCGATGCTTCAAACTAAGCATCTCAATAACATGTATTGGGTCGATGTTGTTAGAACTAGTGTTTACATTTTGAATAGGAGTCCTACTTCTATTTTGGATGGGATCACTCCTTATGAAGGATGGTATGGAAAAAAGCCAAATGTAAAACACTTTAAGGTTTTTGGTTCTCTTGCATATGCCCACATTCCTGATGAGAAAAGAAAGAAACTTGACCCCAAAATTCAAGCTTGTATTTTTGTTGGATATTGTGAGTCTACCAAAGCATATAGGCTCTACAATCCCAAAACACATAAAATTGTTATTTCTAGGGATGTTGAAGAACACAAGCTTATACTGAGAGGGGGGGTGAACAGTATAAGACCACTTTTTAATTTGCTTTAAAATAAACTTTGAAAATAGTATAATGTAGTGAATAGACAGCAGTAATCAAAGTAAAGCACAACACACCATCCACAAAGTGACACAACAATTTACGTGGTTCACCCAATGTGGGCTACTCCATGGATAAAACTTTTCACTAAAAGTTATATCATAATTCTTTGAGAAACCTTCCCAATTACAAAGTTTATGGGCACCAACCCAAAGGAGACACCTTCCCCTAGCTCTGCTCTTAGTGGTGATCCTCTAGAAGACCTCTACCTCCTCTGCCTTTAGCAAGTGGAACTCTATCCATAGAAGACACCTGTCTTCCCTGCTCTGGCTGGAGATCTTTGTCCTCAACTCTATCACTACAAAGCTGTTCCTCAAATTCTCACCAAACACAATCCTTCGGTCTAGCACAAATCTGTCCTCTTCCTCTGTTCTTTTTTGTTACAGCCGCACTTGGTCAAAACCAACTTTTCACTGTCTGTGCAAACATAGCAGCACAGTATTCGCACTCTGCGCAAACACAACAGTCGATCAGACTTCCACTTATGCACCTTTGTGATCGAACTTCTCCCTACACTCTATCTGCGCAAATCACACTTCGAACGAACACTTGATCGATTCGACTCGACTTGCTCTCTTGCGCACAGTAGAATTCACTTGCACAAATTTGACACACACATTTGATGATCAAACTCTTCGAACAGCCCTCCTTTTATACTAACAATCTCAAGATTAGATTCTTGATCTTAGTCGACTATATATCCCTAAAATAACATCGGCTGCACAACCCTACATTTCATTGGCTCAGGTTAACTCTGTCGGCTTCAACCGCCTCTGCTGTTCTATAGCTTTTCTCGTGAAACTACAACATGTCACGATATCGCAACACTTTTACAGTCGTACACCTTCTATAGCCTGCTATCATGAAATTGTGACACCTTGGCCTTTGTCGAATTCCTTTGTGCTTCTGTCATGAAATCGTGACACCTTTGCCTCTTGCTAACATCATCTCACTTCTGTCATGAAATCGTGACACTTTAGTCTTCATGGCCTTCTTCTCTGCTTTTGTCACAAAATCATTACACATCTGCTTCTGCTGACGTCAACTACAACTTTGTCCTGAAATCGTGACCCTTCTTGCTTCTTCAACATTTTCTCGGCTTGCACCAGCAAAAACAAAACATGTCGTGAAATCATGACTCTTTCACTGCCTTAAGATCTTTTCTGCCATATGCCCACAAAACTGGAACATGTCATGAAATTGTGATGCTTTTGTCTACAAAGCCTTCCTCTCTGCTTCTATCGTGAAATCGTGACACTTCTCCTATAGAAGACCTACTTCCAGTTTCTATCGTGAAATCGTGACACTTTCTCCAACTGAACGTTGCCACCTCAACCTGTCACAAAATCGTGACACTTTTTGCATTCGCAAGCTTTCTCTTCAACCTGTCACAAAATCATGACACTTTCTGCAACTTATTGCTACCATCTCAACCTATCACAAAATCATGACACTTTCTGCATCTGTACAACTTCTTTGTAGCCTGTCACGAAATCGTGACACTTTTTGTTCCAGACTCTTCCTTTTGCTGCATGTCACAAAATCGTGACAGTTCTTTCTTTGAGCTTTTCAGCATGTCGTGAAATCATGTTAGTCCTCAACTTGACCTCTGTAGCATGTCACAAAAATGTGATAGTCCTCACTTGGAACTTTGCATCATGTCGTGAAATCACAACCATTCACACTACGAACTCTCTTTTCTGCATTATGTCACGAAATAATGACACCTTTTCATCCGTACAACTTTCCTAGCAATGTGTCACGAAATCATGACACTTTTCCTTCTCTACCTTCCTGCACTTTCCGAGTCACAAAAATGTGACATGTCATGAAATCGCAACACTTTCCAACTTGCTCTCTTTCTCTGCCAACATGTCGCAAAATCATGATAGTTTTGTGAGCTTCGTCTTTGTCTTCCAGCATGTGAAATCGTGACACTTTTGCCTGAACTTTCTCTATCCTCAAACATGTCGTGAAATCATGACAGTTTTGCTAGTGCTTTCTCTCTCCTAAAACATGTCGCGAAATCGCGACAGTTTTTCCAGCTGCCTACATACTTTTTCTTGTCTTTTTCTTGATCTTTTGCAACTGGGCTACTCTGATCTACTTGGAAACTCACTGTCCAAACTGAAACCTTCATAAAAACACATTCTTTGGCATCAAACCAAAAATCTTCAAGACCTTCTTGACATAAATGACAACATCTACACTTAGAGCAAAGGCAATGTACCCAAGGTACCCAAAAATGCCAAAAATCTCCCCCTTTGTCATTGATGGCAACCCTTAACTGAAAACATAACTCAAGAGCCAAAATTGAACCCTATTGATCCAAAAACTAAGAATTTACAATTGAATTTTTTGCTCCCCCTGACTTGAATCTTTCTTCTTCACTTGAAGCTCTCCCCCTTACTCATATCTCTCCCCCTTTGTCATCAATGGCAAAGGGTCATCTTTGGGGCTTGGGACTAAGAATGAGCTTCTTAGCTTAGTCCCTCCCCCACCTCCTAATGAGGTGATTTAAAACAAGGGTGGGAGTGAAACTCCCATTAGGCACTCATCATCATCAGTGTCTACAATTTCTTTGTCGGGCATTCTCTTGAACTCTTTGTCAGTGTTTCTGTTCTTGTCACTTTTCTTGTTCTTTTTCTCATCTCTTTTCTTGTCCATACCTTGATCCTTGGACCTATTTATATCACTGTTCCTATTCCTATACCTTGGAAGATCAGCTATGCACTGTCTGGTTGTGTGACCTGCATTGTTGTACTTATAGTAAGTAACAATGTTATTTCTTTTGGGCATAGCTGTTCTTTGAATCTGCCTATTATGACTAACCTAGTTTCTGTTATTTGCCTTGCAAAAAATTGCCTTGTGCCCGAACTGTTGACAAGAGTAGCAATACCCTTGAAAGAAACTAAAACTTTTGAAATTGTTGTTTACCCTTTTTATTTGATCTATGCACTGTGAAGCCATGTGACCAAACCTATGACACAAAAAACATTTGTCGTAAAATATTCTTTTAATCGACCTTTTGGGTCCCAAAAAATTCTTCTTTGCATTTAGAATTCTGTTTTCTATTTCTGTGCATTTATAACTCACAGACTCTTTCTCTGAGATACTCTCTTCATCAGAACTCTCTTCTTTTTGAAATATTTTACTATATTCCCCAACCTATTCCTTGTGTGGTTTAACAAAACCAAGACCTATTTTATCTATTGTCTTTCTTTGTTCTTTGATAAGAGATTTAACCTTTTTGAAGATTTCTTGAAACCTGTACAGTTTATCCTTGTATTATTTATTTTCCTCTTTCAAGGCAGCCATTTTCTGTTCTAATTCACTATACTCAAGCATCTTAGATTCTAACTCATTCTTGAGTTCTTGTGTCTTAGCGATAGAGATGTCAAGAATTTCTATGAGTTCATCTCTCTCTATACAACATTCATCTAATTTATCCTTGAGTCTAGCATTCTTCTTTCTTTCATTTTTCAAAACACTAAGAGAATTAGTAAGTTCACATTCAAGATCCTCTATTTTATTGCATTTTGAATCATCAAGTCTTTTTTAAGATTTCTTATCACTAGAGGTGCTACCCTTTTCAAAAACCATACAAGCATCTTCCTTATCATTTTTTGAAGCATCCTCATACATACTAGCAACCAATTCATTATTTGTGCAATCATCCTCATGGTGCCCAAAATTTCCACATCTAAAACATTTCATGACAATGAATTTATGTTTCGGTTCTTCCTCTTTTTCTGTAATGAACAACATTTCATTTTCATCATCACTAGAAGAACTTTCACTATCATTGCTAGAACACTTACTTGCTTTGTCTAGGTAGAAGCTCTTCTTATTCTTGTGTGAATGCCTCTTTCCTTGATTGCTGTGCTCATATTTGTTCTTTCTATAATACCTATGCTTTTTAGAATCCTTGCTCTTAACATCCTGTATATCTTCATCACTTTCATTCTTGGAAACAGTACAGTCAGTAGCATAATGACCAAAATTTCCACAGTTGAAACATCTTATGTTTTTCTTGCTTTTGTGTTTTCTAGAGAACTTGCATTTCTTGCTCTAATATGCCTCTTCATCACTAGAAGACTCATCACTCTCTTGAATCTGTTTGCCTTTTGATTTCTTGGTAGCTTTGAAAGCTGCCTCTTTCTTGACATCAACTTTCACTTGAGTTCTCAGCTCAAATGCTGCAAGAATACTATGGAGCTCATCCTTTTTCAATTTATCTAAATCTTTAGCTTCCTCAATAGCAAAAATATTTTCACTAAATCTATTAGGAAGAGATCTTAAAATCTTATCACACACATCATTTTCAGCAACCTCAAGACCTAGGTCTTTCATGGAGTTAACAACCTTATCCATACGAGGCATGTAGTCACTAATCTATTCATTATCATTCATTTTGAGTTGTTCAAACATACCTTTAAAATGTCTCAATTTGGCCTTTCAAACATTTGCATTACCTATATGAACCACCTGTAATTGTTTCCACATTTCACTAGCTGTCTTGCAGTGAATAACTTTGGTGAGATCTGCTTTCTATAAGCCTCTCAGGATTGCATTCATGGCTTTTGAATTGCTGTGAAGCATGAGCTTGTCTTATTTGGTATAAGGACCATGTTCAATAATAGTGTATTTATCTTTAATCACTTCCCATACCTCATTACCAAGTGCCATTAGATAAACTCTCATTCTTGCACTCCATAGACCAAAATCTGATCCATCAAGAATAGGTGCTGCATTGCCACCTAAAAAATCCATTGTGTTCTTAACCAATTATTCCTTTCGGATGTTAAACCTTTCCAAAGGAACTGGCTCTAATACCAATTGAAGAACACAAGCTTATACTGAGAGGGGGGGTGAACAGTGTAAGACCACTTTTTAATTTGGTTTAAAATCAACTTTCAAAACAATATAATTTAGTGAATAGACAACAGTAATAACAATAGTAATCAAAGCAAAGCCCAACACACCATCCACAAAGTGACACAAAAATTTACATGGTTCACCCAATGTGGGCTACTCCACGGATAAAACTTTTCTCTAAAATTTATATCACAGTTCTTTGGGAAACCTTCCCAATTACAAAGTTTATGGGCACCAACCCAAAGGAGACACCTTCCACTACCTCTGCTCTTAGTGGTGATCCTCTAGAAGACCTCTACCTCCTCTTCCCTTAGTAAGTGGAACTCTATCCATAGAAGACACCTGTCTTCCCTGCTCTGGCTAGAGATCTCTGTCCTCAACTCTGTCACTACAAAGCCATTCCTCAAATTTGCACCAAACACGGTCCTTCGGTCTAGCACAAATATGTCCTCTTCCTCTATTATTTTTTGTTACAGCCACACTTGATCAAAAAAAACTTTTCACTATCTATGCAAACATAGTAGCACAGTCTTTGCACTCTATGCAAACACAGTAGTCGATCAAACTTCCACTTATGCACCTTTGCGATCGAACTTCTCCCTGAACTCTATCTGTGCAAATCACACTTCAAATGCACACTTGATTGATTTGACTCGACTCGCTCTCTTGCGCACAGTAGAATTCACTTGCACAAATTTGACACACACATTTGATGATCAAACTCTACGAACAACCCTCCTTTTATACTGACAATCTCAAGATTAGATTCTTGATCTTAGTTGGCTGTATATCCCTAAAATAACGTCAGCTGCACAACCCTACATTTCGTCGGCTCAAGGTTAACTCTGTCAGCTTCAACCTCCTTTGCTATTCTGTAGCTTTTCTCATGAAACTACAACATGTCGCGATATCACGACACTTTTACAGCCGTACACCTTCTTTTACAGCCGTACACCTTCTATAATCTGCTGTCGCAAAATTGTGACACCTTGGCCTTTGTCGACTTCCTTTGTGCTTCTGTCATGAAATCGCAACACCTTTGCCTCTTGTTGATGTCATCTCACTTCTGTCACGAAATCACGAAACTTTAGTCTTCATGGCCTTCTTATCTGCTTTTGTCGTGAAATCACGACACATCTGCTTCCGCTGACGTCAACTGCAACTCTGTCACAAAATTACAACCCTTCTTGCTTCTTCAACCTTTTCTCAGCTTGCACCAGCAAAAATGAAACATGTCGCAAAATCATGACACTTTCGCTTCCTTAAGCTCTTTTCTGCCATATGCCCACAAAATTGGAACATGTCACAAAATCATGATGCTTTTGTCTACAAAGCCTTCCTCTCTGCTTCTGTCATGAAATCGTGACACTTCTCCTATAGAAGACCTGCTTCTAGTTTTTGTCGTGAAATCGTGACACTTTCTCCAACTGAATGCTGCCAACTCAACCTATTGCGAAATCATGACACTTTCTGCATTCGCAAGCTTTCTCTTCAACCTGTCGCAAAATCATGACACTTTCTACAACTCACTGCTGCCATCTCAACCTGTCATGAAATCATGACACTTTCTACATCCGTACAACTTCTTTGTAGCCTGTCGCAAAATTGTGACACTTTTTGTTTCAGACTCTTCCTTTTGCTGCATGTCGTGAAATCATGACAGTTCTTTCTTTGAGCTTTTCAGCATGTCGTAAAATCACAACAGTCCTCAACTTGACCTCTATAGCATGTCACAAAAATGCGACAGTCCTCACTTGGAACTTTGCATCATGTCATGAAATCGCAACCATTCACACTGCGGACTCTATTTTCTGCATTATGTCATGAAATCGTGACACCTTTTCGTCCATACAACTTTCCTGGCAATGTGTCATGAAATCGTGACACTTTTCCTTCTCTGCATTCTTGCACTTTTTGAGACGCGAAAATGCGACATGTCATGAAATCTCGACACTTTCCAACTTGCTCTCTTTCTCTGCCAACATGTCACGAAATCACAATAGTTTTGCCAGCTTCGTCTCTGTCTTCCAGCATGTCACGAAATCGTGACACTTTTGCCCGAACTTTCTCTCTCCTCAAACATGTCGCGAAATCGTGACACTTTTGCCAACACTTTCTCTCTCCTAAAATATGTCACAAAATCGTGACAGTTTTTCCAGCCGCCTACATACTTTTTCTTACTTGTCTTTTTCTTGATCTTTTGCAACTGGGCTACTCTAATCTACTTGGAAACTCACTGTCCAAACTGAAACCTTCATCAAAACACATTCTTTGACATCAAACCAAAAAGCTTCAAGACCTTCTTGACATCAATGACAACATCTACACTTAGAGCAAAGACAATGTACCCAAGGTACCCAAAATTGCCAACAGATGTAATTTTTGATGAAGGGGGAGAATGGGGTCATCAAAAAAAATTTGTTGATGATGGATCTCAGGATGCAAGTACCTCTCAAGTACAACAAGTGCAACCAAAAAATAGCAAAGGAAGTCCTCCAAGCCCAAGTATGAGTACAACAGATGCAACTACAAGTCCTCCACAAATATCAGTAAGTTCTTCATCAATGGATATTTATTCTCCATCAAGAGGTAAAAGAACACTTCAGTATCATCCATCTTACCAAATGTTGGATAAGAATTTCTAGAAATGAATGTAGTTTTAAAAAGATTTGAAAATATACATATGTATGGTGATGATGAATACAATGATCCTAAGGAAGATGTATTTAATTAAGCTTTAATTAATAGTGCACAAATAGAGCCATCTAGCTATGAGAAAGCTTGCACTCATGATGTATGGCAGAAAGCCATGGAAGAGGAATAACCTCTATAAAAAATAATGATACTTGGGAGCTAGTGAAGATTCCTAAGGGTAAAAAATGTGTTGGATGCAAATGGGTCTACAAGACCAAATTCAATGTTTATGGAAGCATTGAAAGACACAAGGCAAGACTTGTAGCAAAATACTTTACTCAACAATATGGCATTGATTATGAGGAGACCTTTAATCCTATTGCTAGATAGGAAACTATCAGATCAATAATTTTATTGGCTACCCACAAAGGATAGAAAATTAAGTACATGGATGTAAAGAGTGTATTTCTCAATGGGAACTTGAATGAAGAGGTTTATGTCCAACAACATCAAGGTTTTAAAGAACAAGGTAAGAAGAACCTTGTTTACAAACTGAAAAATCACTATATGGCCTCAAGCAAGCACCAAGAGCATGGTACTCTCGCATTGATGGCTACTTCGAAGAGTATGGATTCACTCAGAGCAAAAGTGAACCTACTCTCTACTACCTAAAGCAATGTAAAGATATTCTCATGGTTTGTTTATATGTGGATGATATAAATTTATGGGTAGTAATGATAAGATGAATAAGGAGTTCAAACACTCCATGATGAAACAATTTGATATGAAAGATCTAGGCTTAATGCATTACTTAGTAGGCATGGAAGTTCATAAAATATATAGATTGAGCTTCATATGTCAACACAAATATGCTCAAGATATGATTAAGAAATTTTCCATGGAGCAAAGCAAATCAGTTGCAACTCCAAAATGTCATGGGATCCAATTGAGCAAATATGATGGAGCACTAAAGGTTGACATGACCACTTACAGGAGCATGGTTGGGAGTCTGATGTTTCTCATCAACACAAGACCTGATATTCAATATGTTTTTTCTCTTATTTCAAGGTTTATGGCTGATCCATACAAAATTCATTTTCAAGAAACTAAGAGAATTCTGAGATATGTAAAGGGTACATTGGATTTTAGGATCCATTACCACAAATGTAATTCTGTAAAGTTGGTTGGATTTAGTGATAGTAATTGGGGCAGAAATATAGATAATAGAAAATCTACTTCAAGAAATTGTTTTAGTCTTGGGTCAGGACTAATTACATGGAGTTCCAAAAAGTAGACTGTTGTAGCATTGTCATCTACTGAGGCTGAGTATATAGTAATCACACATGCTACTACTCAAGCTCTATGGTTGAGAAAAGTCCTTGAAGATATTGGAGAATGAAAAAGTGGTCCTACCAGATTGTAATGTAATCCTATCCACCATTGGCATATAATCCTATCCACCATAGCATATCAAAACACTTTGATATGAAGTATCACTTCATACAATACATGGTGGAGAACCAGGTAGTTGAGCTTAAACATTGAAACACTTTGGACAACATGGATGATATCTTCACCAAAGGCATTTCTGAAGCTCAATATATAAAGCTAAGAGACTATCTTGTCAGCCCTCTCAACTTTAAGGGGGAGAATATTAGCAGTTAGTTGTCAGCAAGTGATTGATGGCAAGAAGGTTGACGACAAGGACAACAGGCGGTAGAAGATATTTTAGCTTTAATTTCTCTTCTCTCCCTATTTTATCTCCCCAATTTCTAGCTTAGTAGTTAATAGCCTATTTTAAGCTATATAAGGTTGTATTGATTTATTTTATGTTTTAATGAGCATTGTGTAACTTCACTGCTTCCATCGAGAAGTCACCCTTTGAAAGTTGATCTTCTATTTCCAACACATTAGTGATGGCAACTCGATTATGATTTAAAAAATTACAAAAGTATTGCATGGATTGAAACTAAACGTCCCCTTGAGGTCCCAACTTTGGATCAATATTGTTGATTGTTTTATTTTCTTCATCTTGTTATATTTTTAGTTGTTGTTCTTTTGGAATTTCTTCTATTTTCGTTTCAGCATTAGGGTTTATAGTTTTTGACTCATATTTGAAGCTAGTAGCCACTTGTTTACCATTTCTTAAATTTGTAGCCATATTTCCTAGCGATGCTAATTAATTTTTTTTTTTATTTTTTTTTTATTTGTTTGTTTTTGTTGTTTTTTATTATTTTTTATAGTTTTTTGATAGTTTTTTATTTATTTTTATTGTTTTTTTGTTCTTGAAAAAGAAAACAATCTACTATGCTTTAACTCAAATATTTATAGAACTTTGATAACAATTATAAATAGTTTAATATTCCTTGAAAAGCTTGTGAATATCATTAATGGGCTCTAGATCTTCAAGACTCATGTAGTGTTCTTCCTCAAAAGAGAAATCACGTACTAGAAGGTTGATGGAGTGGACAAGAGTAAGTTCCTTAGTATCTGAGATAGAAGGTTGAGCTTGCAATTCATAACAATAGTCTCAAAAGAGGATTAACCTAGGTGCTTTGTGATATCTTCTTCTTTGTTCTAGGGTTACCTCATTGTCTTCTAAGTATGCTAAGAATTGATGGACTTTTAATGCTTCTTCTAGATAATTATCCTAAGGATAGATGTTTGAATGAACACTAGCTCTTTTGTTTGCAAGATAACGTTCATAACTTCTTTTGATTTCAAAATAAGGAGAGTAATAACTTGGCCCTAAGGCTTTAGTAAAATAAATTCTTTTAATTTTCCTTATTTCTTCAGATCTATTCTCAATGATACCAAAGTTTTTCCACAAGTCCACTTGATTTTCTAGATGATTATTTTTGTAGAAGAGGTCAACATATTGCTCTCTGAGTATTTTTATAAGGTTTATGAAGAAAGACTTGTTAAGACTATTTTCTACCATTTATAAAAAAATTGTTTTTGTTTTGTTTTATTTTATTTTATGAACAAGAAAAAAAACAATAAAGTTTACAATGATGGCGTGGTTCATGTCAGGTTCACCAAAGAATGTAGGCCCAAAAATTTTGCACCCCTTTCTCTTAGGCTAGTGGATTTTCACCTAAAAGGGGGAGGGAAAATAATGGATCTGTATCTTGGATGAGAAACACTCTCTTTGGTATTTGTCGATGAATGGGGTGGGGTTCACTAGGAAACACTTTCCATGGTAGTTTCCACACCTAGATAAGTTGGATGTTTGATGTAATTCATTTTAAAAGCACATAGATGAGAACAAAGTATACATATCTAGCTAAAAATATTTGTAAAGTTTAACTAATATGCAATGGTTTTATAAGAAGAAATAGATTAAGATCTATGCTAAAATATTTTTCTTTTTCTTTTGTGTTTTGTATTTTGACTAATATAAAAAAAATGCAGTAAAGTTTATGTTTTTTGGTCTTTTTTATTTTTCTGATTAGATGCAGATGCCTATAAGATAGAGAAATATAAATTTGAAGTATGAGAAAATAATTTTAGATCCTAACCTACTATGAATGTTTGCTTTTGAATTAATTCAGGTTGATAAGATGAAATCAAATATCTGTAGGATGAATTCATACGTTCAAATTCATATGGATTAGCTAAATCTGTCTAAAACCTATAATTTCACAATGCAACACTGCAATTTAGAATTAAGGATGGGGGATATTCATAGGTCATAGTATATTGTGACCTGTAATAGTCAAATCCCCTCGGTTCCTTTAGCAAACCATAAATAAAGTAAATGATCAATTAATCCAATGCAAAACATGAAAGATTAAATGTAGTAAATACAATAGTATGATTAATATGTAGTGAAGTACTAAAAATATGTAAGAAAGTACAATGTAAATATGATTCAAACTAATAATGCAACTATAAGAATTTTATCTCCAATATGAAACTTGTATGATTTCAGACGCTATGTATGAATTCATATGCTAATGCATGATTTTGGGTGACCCAAAATAATCTAACAACTAACTATGCAAAATATGTTGGTTAAAATCAGATGCATATGATATATTTGGGTGACCTGAATTTATATAATTAATGCAAAAAATCAAATTATAGCCAAGTATAAACTAGATATGAGTGTGCAGTAGGTGTCACCATATCTGTGGGCTTTTGGAATGATGATCAAAAGGCTGAAATATTCTTTGCAACCTATAATAAATCTCTTAAATATCCTTCTTCAATCATGATATTCTATAGATTATCACCATTATTTTTTTTAATGGGGTTTTGGAGGTTTAAATGCTTGATGTAGGTCAAGGAATCATGGAGGTGGGCGAGAATAGGCTAGGTTGTTAAGCCAAATTGGGTTTTTTCTTGATTTGGATAAATTTGGGTCGCCTAAATTTTTTGAGAATCTAGATTCACCTAGATTAGGTTCAAAATACCAAAAGAGCACCTAAATTAGATGCATGTGGGATTTGGATGAATTTGGGTCAGCCAAAATTATCGAACAGGTCCGATTTTGTTAGAATCAATTGAATTTGTTGGTAAGGGGATAAATTAAAGCATTTTTTAATTTTTTTGCATGAATATTGAGGCAGGGATATTTTAAGGGTAAGTTTCACGTTGTTAGGATGATTAAAATTTTTTATTAGGGAAAAGGAATTTTGAGGTGTGTCAAAATTTAGCGGCTACACCCTCACATTAGAGTTTGATGATCTAGGTGATCCCTTCTTACCACTCACTCATTTTTCCTTTATTTACAAGCATCCTCAAGAGAACATAACTAATTTTAATACCTGATTTAGAAGAAACTAGAAGGGGGTCCCTTAAGAAATAAGACCATTATATTACCAAACCTACATTTATTACCTACATGCCTTCACCTTCAATTGAAGTCTTTAGATCCAATAGCTTCATGAAAAGAGGTTCCCGTAAATTTTCCAAGCAACCATCATAGCAAAAAATATGCTCATCTTAGTGGGAAAGGTCCCACCTAGAATTACCATGTCAAATATCCCTTAGATCTATCAAGCACACCCACAAGTTCTATTTTTGCTCTTCCTTTTCCTCCACCAGATACAATAGTTGGACTGTATCCCTCATATCTCTCTTTGAAAAAGAATGCACATACCATGACCACCCAATAATTTTAGGTAGTACAAGATAAGAGTTGTGATTCAACACTTTATTAATGAGCTCAACATTATGGAGTGATAGAATGTTGAAGCAGAAATTGAGAAGTAGCCTTAAAATGAGTTTTTCTAAAGATACCAAGTGATGCACGTTGGTGAAGTCAATAGAAAACATTCTAGAATTGTTGTAGATCAAGAAAAAAAATAATTACATAGTCCAATCAAGCTTGAGTGTCTAACATTTGATATTTATCACAATGGTAACACTAATAAAAGTTATCCTCAAATTTTCCCAACTACAACCTAAGAATTAGGAGAACGAGTATACATGATGACTGACCCAAAATAATTCTTCACAACTAAAATACTTTTTATAAGTTGTTTGGTCAATTTGTGTGCAAGATTTGACTAGATATTTTTATTATCATTTATTCAAAATATATAAAATTTGGGAATTATGGAGAAAGGGATAGAGTGAAGAGTGGAGTAGACCAAATAGGAAGAGCCTGAGGCAACAATGTGTTCACAAAGAGGTCATCAGAAGAAGCAGAAGCTAAAGCTATGTAGAAGTAAACCAGTTTGAAAGCATTATAGTTATATCAAAAAATGAGAGAGGCTTATCAAAGGTTATATTACTAGTTATAACAAGGAAATAGAGGGAATAGATGTTGGAAAACTATCAAAGGTTGTTCCAACAATCAACTACGAAGAAAACCAAGCCATAAAACATTGTTAGAAACAATACTACAAAAGAAGTGAAGGAAATAGAAGAGACTCTACTAGTTCCTATTTAATTTTCCATGGATACTAAAACTATCCCTCTAGATTTTAGGTTAGTACATGGGAAATCATCCATTTATATAGGTAAGACTAAGTCTTCACCTTTTTATTTGTCCTTATGTTTAGAAGGTTGGGTGCTAGATAACTATATAATAGATCCAAAAGCTACTCTCACAATCATGCCTTAGACAATCTATGATACCATGAGCTTAATTTAGGTTGAGGTTGATTTTAAAATACTGTATTTCAATGGAATACTAATTTGGATAGTGGGAGTCATTAAAAATATTCCCATTCTACTACATGAACTACTCGACCTTGCAATAGTCCAATATGCAGTGGTCATTGACTTGCCACCTCTATTTAGGGTATGCATACCAAATGAACTCATGGAGCATCTCTAGGGACACCTAGCATGGGATTATACTCATATGATAATCCCTTATATACAAAAGTTGGTATGTATCTATGGTGAAGGGTTGAACCTTTATCACATTAAAAGATATGAGTAAGAGGTAAATAAGGTAGATAATGATATGAAGCATTCCCACATGGAAGTAATAGATTGGCCAAAAGGTAAAGAAGAGCTTATGTGGAAAAATATTTTCATGAGTAGTCCTAATATGGTAATTTCATCAAAATTAGAAAGTAAAATCCAAATACCGTTGGTAAGCAGTTTCGAGGCTTGGCAAGTCATATGTATCAACAAGAGCACCCACAAAGTTTAGGATAATTACTAGAAAAGTTACACACAGTCAAATAATGATCTAGGTTATATCCCAAAACAATAATTTTTATGTACCTTGGAAATCTTGAATGAAGAATATTGATTTGGTACTCAGACCAATGCAGATGAGGAAGATGACAAATGAGTCACATGCTCAAGGAAGACCATCCATGCAGAGTTTTGATGCCATGTGACAAATAAAATTTTAAAATCATCTATGCTCTGTTATAATATATTACATCATTTGGGTCATGTAAATGTACCACCTTTGGTACATATTTAGAGTAGGAGATTACTTTAGGGTAAAGTTAGCTAGTTACTTCAAGTAATGTAATAAATGCACAAGTGTCAATGTGCAAGTTGTAAATGTGCAAGGTGTCCCATTGTATAACTAGGTAGATTTTTGGCCAAGGAACCCATATTCCTATATAAAGGACCTCATAGTAAGTTATTGTATATCGCAGTAGGTAGTAGTAGAGTAGAAGGTAAAATCTATTGGTGATGGAGTACAATATATTCCTTTTACATATATTCATAGAGTGCTCATTTTCCTCCATAGCTAGATTGTCTTCTTTTCATCATTTTTATTTATAGTATACTTCAATTATATTTTGGAATTACTCTCCTTCATATTTTCTTAATCCTATGATTGCCATTTCCTGTAGCATAGTTCATCAAAAGATAATAATGGTATCAAAGCCACGATGAATACAAAGGGAGAGTCACAAGTACTAAAGTAAATAGAAGTTTTAGAAATACTGAGATCACATCTAGCTAGAGTATTTCCACAGAGTTATCAAAAAATGCATGAAAACTAGGACTCAACATTCATCCCACTAGTTTGATGAATCAACTAGTGATGACTATTTCCAGATCTAGATTTTTTCATGCTAACTACAGTCTAAAGTTTTTCGTTTTAGATAATTAACTATCAAAATTTGGGACACTTCCTATAATAGATAGAGAATTATTTCACCTTCGTTTCTTGAAATTCCATGTGCTTTCCTCATGTAGATATTAGTTCTTTATTGCAAAAAATACTCTAGGAGAAGATTCTTGGTGAAGTTTAGAGATTGGAGATCTCTATTGCTAGATTGAAAAACTTCACATTACAGAAGAAAAGGCCATAAAAACCTTGATCTAGAAGAAAAGGCCAAAAAAGACTTGATCCAAAAGAAAAGGCCACATAAGCCTTGATCCAAAATAAAGGGCCACAGAAGCCTTAATTTTGAAGAAAACTCCAGAGAAAAGTTCCTAAAGAAAACTCCAGAGAAAAGTTCCTAAAGAAAAATCTAGAGAAGAGTTCTTGATCCAGAAGAAGACTCCAGAGAAGAGTTCCTGAAGAAGACTCTAGATAAGAACCCATGAAATAAGAGATTAGTGATCTCCCTTACTGATTAAAAACTTATTTCTGAAGAAGTTGAAGAGATATATAGAAGATCTCATTGGAAATCTTCCAATCCCGAAAGAGATAGAGAAGGACTAGCAAATTTTTGTTCTTGATAAAGAAGAAACAAAATTTTGAGATCTGAGAAGAAGATCTCAACACTTCCAAAAGGATAATATTGAATAAAATGTCTCATTAAGAAGACCAAAGAAGCTGCAAGACTAAATACCTTGAAGAGGTCTCCAAGAGAAACAAGGAAAAGTCTTGGAAAGCCTTGTTGTAGAACTTATAGAGTTATCATCAAAGAAGTTCCTATAAGAACTCATTGGAGAAATCCACTTCCAAGGAGAAGCTCATGATAATGAAGGACTTGGGACAATTATCACCATACAACAAAAAGCCCAAGAGAGAAGGCAAAATCTAGTGAATACCTCAAGACATTAAAAATATTGAGAAGAAGACCCTATTCAAAGTTAGATTTTAATAAGAATATTGAAGGAGGATTCAGACAGAAGAAGCCTAACAAATCCAAGATATTTTGATATTACCTATCACAACAAGAAATCACATTTTAGAGGTATAAAGTTTTTTGAATCTACAATAGAAAACAAAATATTACTTGGAGGATCAAGCCACCAAACCCTAGGCTCAATATAGAAGGTTTGAGACCACTTTTTTGGTAAAGCAAGAAGCTATTTTGGACAACAAAAAAGAAGCTAAAAAATTCATTCATGACAAGGCAACAACTTGGTGAATCTAAATACCAAGATCTACATTATCTACAGAAGCTATGATAGGTAAGCAACTTGGGTGTAATTAGTTGAACTTTAAATTAGGGTTCATTATCAAATATTATTAAGCACCATATTGGGATTAAATTTGCAAAGAAAGGGCTCATATTATAGTCTTCAAGAAGGTGCAAAAGATAGTTCTTTTAAGAGATTTATTTACACATTAAAATAGGATTTGGATGTATTTCAAAAGAAAGAAATATATCATCTACCTATTATCTATCTAGAAAGAAAGAAGACTACATCCTACAAACTAATTGTAGTGAAGAATTGCAAATTACATAAGGGTTCATTATAATTACTCTTAAGAGTTGCAGATATTATTAAGTGCATTAGAAACTACTTTGAGAGATTTTTTATAGGAGAAATAAGGTGATAATTAATGTGCCTTAAGTTAGAGGTTTTATTGATTCATTGCACAATACTAGTTGTTCATTAAACTAGTTACTCTCAAAGGATTGTTCTATTTTTTTTTATTGTTAAGATCAAGGGTGTAAAACTAGCATACTATCAAAGTGTTTAGAGACACTATCTAATGCCAAAAACCTGCAATATTTTTTAGCCAAAAGAAGCCACCATTAAATCCATGAAGGAAGCTACAAATCGAGACTTGGTGAGTCTCATATTCAAGGTGCACTTAGGGTTTCATTAAAAGAGTACGTGTAGATATTTCTACTTCCAAAAGGGTATATTAACTTAGATCTATTCTTATTAAACTATTCAATCAAAAGAGTTAGATATTAGTGTTTTCTAAAAATAAAGGTAACAATACACTGCTCTCAATAGAATAAGAGCAATTAAAGGCCATTATCAATTAGTATCTACGAGAAAATATATAACATAAAGAGTGATTATCATCTGCATTTCTACAACATAGCTATCAACATGGATAGGATAACATTATTAAGGAAGGAATAAGGAGCTATAACACAATCATGTATATTAACAAAGTAAACATACTTAAAGTATCGAAGAGCAAAGGTAAAATATGCTATACTAAAGACATATCCAAGAGAAGACATCTACCAAAGAGAAGCACTCAAATAAATCCTTGGTTGTACACAATACCACCATTAAAGTGCCATATAATCATTACTCATCACTAGCCAGAGCCACCCATACAACAAATACATTACCTTGGAAAGAAAGAATTATCAAGAGCATTTTCTGGCAAGGAATATATGAGCTATAAAATGTTGGAGGAAGAGTGTGCATGCAGTGCCACTTGATAGGAACACACCAAGCTCCACTTAATTTCTCAATGCTCAAAGAATAATTGAATGCCTTCGTTTGAGTGATTATGAAATTATTAGGAGGTTACATATCTTTGCTATCATTAAAAAATAGAATGAGCATTGGAAGAATCTCAATGCCCATATTTATTGAAACTCTTAATTGCCACTTGTATAAAATTCAAAGAGGAATTCATACTATTTAAAGCATTCAACTTGGAGGGATAAGCATAAAAGTCAAAATCATTATCAAGCATTGAAGGGTGTAGAAGAATATTCATAGTGAGAAGCTAAATCAATAAAGGAGCATGTGTGCCATTCAAGAGGAGTGTAAGAAAGACTACAACTTGCATTAATGACCTATCATTTACCAACAACTCCAACACTCTTTTATTGGAGAATACTTTGACCAAAAGCCATTCAAGGAAAAGACTAGTACCAACACCATCCAGAAAGCATTAAATTCTCTACACCAGTCATTAGTGAATATGTTGAGCCACAAGGACCACTAAGCTGTCAGCAGATACAAGGATTACAAATACGTTGAGCCACAAAGCCATAAGCGGATATATTGATCCACAATAATTACTAAGGTAAATTTTATATTAAATCTGCTTGCTTTAAGTCTAAGTGACATTGGAGTTATAAGGATATGATTCATTTACTATTGCAAAGCATTAGTAACACATTAAGCAAGCCTATTTCAAGAACATTTACATATTTGCAAATAATAAAATAGGAGATATAAGGTTTTCTACTTGAAAATTAAAACCTATTATTGCAAATATTATTGTTTTCTAATATTTCAAATTAGGGAGTTATAAGGAATACTACACCAAAATAAATTATTGGAATTTATTAACCTTAAAATATTAATATAAAGGGATATAGAGAGAAGTTCATTAAATATTATCAAGGGTTGGAATCAATTGATATACTTGTCTCATTAACACATTAAATGGGTAAAAAAAATCCAACTTTGAGAACTTCTTCAAATTAGAAAGTGCTTAGTTCAATAGGATAAATAAGGTGTAATAAAATTTGATTATTGTTACTTACAAAACATTACAAAATCAACTCCTTATTGAACTATTACTTCCAAAAAGCACTTTATCAATTATATTGCATGCTCTAACTACTAGGGAGACATAAGGAAGTCCAAAAAATCAAATCTCTATATAGGTTTTGTTGAATCAATACTAGAGAATATAAAAAGGGGTCACAAGAATCATCATGGCATCAAAAAAATTCTTTCTTGTAGAATCTCAACTACTAAAAGGTCCAAACTACTTCTCTTGGAAAATAAAGTAAAATAAATATTAGTATATGAAAAACTTTGGGATATAGTCAAAGGAACAACAAAAAAACCTAACACAAGTGATATTAAAATTCTAAAATTTGAATAAAATGTTGCAAAATACCTAATTATAATAACATTTACTATAACATATGAAATACAACCCTATATTAGTTCAGTAGAAACATCTACAAATGCTTAGACAAGCTTAGAGAAAATATTCGAAGGGAATAATAAAACCGCTATCCTTCATCTTCAAAGCCAACTACATTCATTGAAAATGAATAGTGGTGAAAGCATAAAACTATTCCTAAGGAAATAAGTAGACATTAAAGGGAAATTATTAACCTTAGGAGAAGATACTAAAAATGAATTTCTTACTCAAGTAATCATGAGAGCACTTCCAGACAACTATAAGCATTTAGTTACATCTTTACAAGTCCTACATAAAGATACTTATTTTGATGACTTAGTCAATATTCTTCAAGAGTATGAAGTGGAAAACACAATTAAATATGAAATGACTAACAGCATTGGCATCAAAATATAATCCATAGGAAAATATTGCTTCATCATCAAAAGAATGAAAGCCATGGAATAACAGGTATTGTCAGATATGCAAGCGAAAAAGGTCATAGTACTAACTATTGTAGATACAATACTAGAATTAAAGGAATTAGATGAACAATGGGAGCCAATTTAAACCACAACAATATCAAAATAATCCTTGTCACCAAGAATTTCAACATCCAACCAATTATCCCCAATTGGAGTATCAAAAAGGGAATCATAACACCTAGCCCAAAGGATAGAAGAAATTGAAGAACTAGAAGAACCCACAGATTATTATGAAGTCAAAGCTCTTTCAGCAAGGATAATATGTTATGGAGACACTAACTACTTGCTTGAACAGGTTATAAAAAATAGATAAGAAGAATACATACTCCAAGATCAAGAAGAAGATCCATATTGAATACTATAGTCTTCAATACCCAAATAATATAATTATAATATATTACATCATTTGGGTTATGTAAATGTACCACCTTTGGTATAAAGTTAGAGTAGGAGATTATTTTAGGTGGAAGTTAGCTAGTTACTTCAATAAATGCACAAGCATCAATGTGCAAGTTGTAAATGTGCAAGGTGTCCCCTTGTACAACTAGGTAGAGTGTTGGCCAAGGAACCCATATTCCTATATAAAGGACCTCATAATAAGTGATTATATATCACAGTAGGTAGTAGTAGAGTAGAAGGTAAAATCCATTGGTGATGGAGTACAATGTAGTCCTTTAGCATATATTCATGGAGTGCTCATTTCCTCCATAGTTGCATTGTATTATTTTTGTCATTTCTATTTTTAGTATACTTCAGTCATATTTAAAAAGTTACTCTCCTTCATATTTTCTTAATCATGTGATTGCCATTTCCTGTAACATACTTCATCAAAATCTAACATGCTCAAGGAAAACCAGATGATAACTCTTTGTCATAATAAGCTACATGTTTCAATACATAAATTAACAAGAAAAGCATAAATTTGATACTATATGGTTGGGCCACTATAGATTTTGATGAAGAAGCAAAGTCAAGCACCATTAACATGGGGAGGCATACCATAATTTTGTATATATGGTTAGCACATAAATAAAACTGATTTTAGGTAGATACAACTAGAAATAAGGTAATTGGTCAAATAGAAAGTTGAGTAGAAAAATAAAGGCCTTGAAAATAGCACTAGGTAAATCATGTGTGTAGGATCTAGATAATCAAGTCATATAATTATATAGGATACTAATTCAATTGTATTGGAAGTTCTCTTTTTGGCAAGATAACAACATCTAAGCTAAAGAAAAGGAGGATAGACTTGGTAGGTTGATTTATGGTCTCTCTAGACTGATAAGCCTATATAAGGAGGCATCCCCCTTCAACATTTCATCACTAGTGAAAATAAAATCATTCTAGATTACTATATTACTTGCAAGTTGATGGTTCTTTAAGGATGTCAAGGATGTGCACAAGAAATGACCTTAGGAAAAAATTGTAGATGGGCCTAAAAATTCCTATGCCATGGGGAATAACTAAGTATCTATAAGTGAGGAATGATATATTTTAAGTTTTCTATTGGTGATTTTCATGATCACCCACATCTATCTCCTTGCAAGATAATCATATAATAACATTGGCATTGAAGCTCAAAATATTGGTTAAGTATGGAAGTTGTCAGAGATCTTGTATCAATGATGTCAGCATAAAGGTACCAAAATCTCATTGCTTGATAGCTATCAAGGAGAAAATTTGGCTAAGTGTAGTTGTCGAAGATCTTGTATCGATGACATTTGTAGAGGAGTACAAAAAGCCCATCACCTGACAACCGTGAAGAATAGAAAATTTGGCCAAGTGCAAAAGCCATCAAAGATCTTGTAATGATGATGTTAGTAGAGGGGTACTAAAAGCCCATCACCTAATAGCAATGAAGAATAGTAAATTTGGCTAAGTGTAAAATTTGTCGAAGATATTGTATCAATGACATCAGTAGAGGGGTACTAAAAAACCATTGTTTAACAACTATCAAGAAGAGAAAAATTGGCTTAAGTGCACATCAAAGATCTTGTACCAATGATGTTAGTAGAGAGATACCAAAATCCCATTATCCAAAAAGCATAAAGAATAATAAATTGGTTAAGTGCATAAGACATCGAAGATCTTGTACTGATGATATCAGTAGAGAGGTACCAAAAGCCCGTCGTCCAACAACAATGAAGAATAGAAAAATTGACTAAGTGTAGAAGTTGTCAAATATTTTATAGTAGCATGAAGAATGTAGATGACAACACAGTTCAAAATTATCAAGGACATAAGTTGATGCTCTCCATAGCACATTGGGTGGTTAAGATCTTTTGTTAGAGGATCCCAACAATCAAACCACTTGCTGACATGCATGTGGGTAAGAAATCATGAGATGGCTAACAACATAAAAAAATTGTTAGGGAATCCTAGTGACCAGATGCAGACAACATAGACCCCATTTCCTTAGATAGAACTTGATCAATCCACATCAACACAATATTTCCTAGTTAGTTATATCAGAGCATAATTTCAAGCACACATGCAGGCTAAAAAGTACTCTGACATAACAACAATCCACTCTTAAGGCAATGGTGTCCAAGTAAAAAAATTGATTGTAAAGCTATATATACTAGAATGTAATATATTATGAGTGTCAGATCTTTAGCTTTTACAATTTGCATCAATGTATGAGAACACTTTGTGATTTTGAGGAATAAAGATTCGATTGTTGTCTAACCTCCTGTATGAACTCTTGCTAAAAATATATGTATGTTTATAAATTGTTACTCATTTATGTTAAAAATCTAGTTGAATGATTGCAATAGTTATTTTGCTTCCTGAATTTTATATTGGATCTTTATTCTCTAGTTCTAGAATGTGTAGCAAATGATTTACTATTTGAATAGACAAGTCATTCCATAAGTAGCAACAATAAGCTAGTTTGTTAGGTGATCTACTTGTGATTGAATAACACAACTCTTTATGCATTATGTATATTGATGTGGCTAAAATTGTGTCATTATAATTCTAAATATTTGTCTTTTATTTCTTTTTGCACTCTTTACACCCTACCATCACCTTAGTTAGCTAGAATTCAAAAGGAATTGACCTGCTTCGAAGGTTGATGCACGAAACGTCACTTCTTCGTGATATTCCAATCTTGGTCAAAATATTAGGGCACAAATTAATCCTAAGGTAGATTTTGGATCAACAAATTTTGGACCCAAACCTCATCATTCGGATAGATCAAAGATACGATGATAATTTTCTTTAATAGATCTTTTCTTAATCACCTACACCTCTGTCCACATAGAATTTTGATTGAGCTACCAGTAGACCCTAAAATTTTAGTTGTACTAATTTCTAAGCTATATGATCACAAGGCAGGTAACTAAAAAGTTGGATGAACCAATAGAATTTATAGAACTACCTCCACTTGTATTTAGAAGATAATATTCCATCCCATATTCCAGATCATCATCATCTTTAATTATTTTAGAAGATCAAGACTACATGGACCCCACATCCTCAATATCTTTAGATATATCAACACCAATGGCCAATAATCAAAATCCATAAAATTTCCTAGACTAGAATAATACAAGGCCTTTTAATCTGCTTAACCAAAATCCCATCCCTTAGGCAACATTAAAAGTATTACCTACATATGATGGTACTAGAAAAGACTACATATGAGCATTTCTAGGATGTGGCTTCATTGGTTGCTATACATAATATCCAAGAGGAAGATGTTATGATAAAGTTATTGGTAATATCATTTAAAGGCAAGGTGTTGTATTGGTACCAAACCTTGCCAGATAACAACATAAATTCATGGGCATAACTTGTTGGTAGGCTAGTACAAGAGTTTAATGAACAAGCAGATCCATTCTCATTACTGACATAGTTTACTATGATACAAAGGCATCCACAAGAGGAAATAATGGACTTCAATATCAAATTTAGCCACACATGGAGAAGAGTGCCTCAAGAACTTAGGCCAACTGATGCACAAGCCTTGTATTATTACCTACGGGTCTTTAACTCAGATCTAGGCTTGATGATAAGGTAGTCTAATGTGGTGATATTTTTGGAGATTTTCCAAGAAGAATTTATGACATAAAACATCTTGACATCAATAGGCATGCTTTCTCTCAAAAATGTAATGCCAATATTCCTAGACATATCCCAACAAAAAACACAAGAACCTATTGCAAATACTCCATTTCCAGTTGTGTTTCAAACCATCAATCTCCCAACACTACCAACTCATAAAAAAACTCAAGCATTACCAACACCTCCTTTTGTACTTGAATTACAAACCCTCAATCCTCAAATGGCTACCTTGAAAGATATAGCAATAGTTTAAAACTTGATGAATGAATTTTCTACTATGAAGAGGAGAGAGGCTGATAGAAATTATCAATCGAGAAGATTCCCATACATATTGAAATATCAAGTAGCCTCTACCAAAAAAACCACCAATAAATATAACACAGTATATAGTAATCAATAAATTGAAAATTCCACTTCAAATATTGAAGCAAATTATTGGTGCTCAACCTACAATGATCCACATGGTGAAATTTCTTGTATGCTGCATCAACATTATGTACAAAATATTACAATTGAGAAAGTAGAAAGAGCCCAAAAAGGGTAGATAAATATGCTAAGAGAAGTTGATCACAACTTGATGATGTCATTGATTGAGCAAGTGGAAGTTTTAATAAGATCAGGAAAGAAAAAATTGCAAGTAGATCCTAAAAAATTGGATCCCTTCAAGGTTTCTTATGAGAAACCAAATCAGTCAGAAAGAGATACTTCTAATCCAATTCAAAATGCAACTCAAGAACAAAAAAAACTAGCAAAAGAAATTGAGACTCAATAAAAAGCTATAAATAAGCTTTTATATCCTTCTATCACCAAGAGATAGATATTTTAAGCAACTCATGAATACCAACAAGATTCAACGGACTTGAAAAAGAGTAGGTAAAATAGTCAGAGTATCATAATTTCAATATAGTTGATGAGTTGAAGAAAACACCATCTAAAGCTAGCATGTATGATGCTCTAATGATTCCAGGGCAAATTGAATTACTTCAAGCCTCATTAAAATCCATCAAACATGAAGGACAACACCAACCAAAACTCAATTTAGCTCAAGGAAACCCCAATCCAAGAGCAGGGAAAAATAGGCCCTCACCATTCCACTTTTCCCTACACATGGGTGTTACATAATTGTATGATTAATTTTGGAATAGTAACAACAATTATGCCCAAGGTTGTATATGAGATGATGGGTATGGAGTATACTTGGAGTAGCTTTGGTGTGTTGTAATTGGATGGTACTCTTGTAAAGACTATGGGAGTAATTAAAGATATACCTATGGTGCTACATAGAATACCCCAAATAATAGTTATTTAGGAAGTGGTGGTGGTAGATTTAGAGCCCTATTTTAGAATGTGCCTTTCTAGGAAATTTATAGCTAAATTAGGGGGATATATCTCTTTAGATTATTCACATATGGAGATTCCTTGCAATAATAGAAGGGTGAATATCTATGCAAAAAAGCCATCCCCTTATCACATAGAAAGGATTGAAGAAGAGAATCAACAAGTTAATACAATTGGCATGATTAATGAAGAGACTAATATAATGGAAGATATTATGGATGAATTGCAAATGGAAGATCAATTTTCACTCAGGGACTTTAGTGCCATGGTTGAAACTAGAATTGGAACATATTCAATTATGAAGCTAGAAGAAAAGAAAACTCCAGCTGTTGTAAAGTAAGACATTTAACAAGATGCAATGTGAAAGCTTTACTTTAATGAAGTAATATGCAAGAGTGGTGCTGGAGTAGAAATAGTATTTATTTCACCAATTGGGATAGAAAATGGGGTTTCATACAAGCTAACTAGGAGCTACACAAATAATGTGGCAAAATATGAAGCACTTTGCCTTGATCTCAAAAAAGCTAAGAAAATGGGAATTAAGCAATTGTTAATCCATGGGGACTCAATATTTATTGTCAACTAGGTTATAGAGAGGTGCAACAGTAAACAACATTACCTCAAAGCTTACTAAAATAGAGTGTGGGATCTATTTGAAAGCTTTGAAGTGCTTAATATAAGAGCAATTCCTAGAGAGCAAAATGCTCATGTTGATACACTAGCTTCTGATGGGGCTAATTTTTGTCCATTGTCCAATGCAATACGTAAATCCAAGATAGTTAAGCTGGTGTATAGACCATAAGTATCATATAAAGAAATAATTTTCCAAATATTCAACAATGATGAACAGATAGTTGGCATTCTAATACAAGAAATGAATTGTGTAAATGAAACCAGGCCACTAGAAAATGAAGACAAAGGTGATTTAATATAGTTGAAGAATAATCATATCCCAAAAGGATTAATCACCCTCAAGAGTCTATTTGATAGTAGTGATTGACCAACTTCCCACAAGATGAATATTGATGAACAGGGATACAAAGAAATCTAGATTGAACCAGGTAAATACCTTAAGGTTGGAGTGCACTACTCTGAAGATGAAATTCAACAAATTCTAAACTTATGCAATGAATTCAGTGATATTATTGCATGGAATTATGATGATATTAAGGTATACAACAAAGACACCATTCAACATACCATTGAACTAATGCCTAATACTAAGCCTTTTTGACAAAAGCAAAGGCTAATCAATCCAAAGATAGAAGTGTTGATGAAGCAGGAATTGCTGAAGCTTTTAAATGCTAAAATTATCTACCCAATCAAACATTCCATATGGGTAGCTAATTTGGTGCTAGTAAGAAAGAAGAACAATGATATTTGCCTTTGTGTAGACTTCTAGAATTTAAATAAGGCATCATTAAAGGACCATTATCCTTTGCCCCAAATTGACCAAATATTGCACACAATAGCTGGAGCAAAGAGGTTCTCTCTACTAGATGGATTTTTAGGCTTTAATCAGGTATGGGTCCAAGATGAAGATCAATATAAGACCACATTCACCACAAAATGGGGAAATTTTTCTTATCAGAGAATGCCCTTTGGTTTATCTAATGCCAGATCTACCTTTAAGAGGAAAATGGATTTAGCATTTGGGGAATTAGTGAATAAAATAATAGTGATTTATTTGGATGATATGATAGTATTTTCTCATAAAAAAGAGAAATATGTTGAACATCTTAGGCTGGTCTTCTAGAGATGCAAAGAATTTAAGGTGTCATTAAATCCAAAGAAATTGATCTTTGTTGTCATAAGGGAAATTAATAGGGCATGTTGTGTTTGAAAAAAGTTTAGTTATTGGTCCATATAGGGTAAAGGCCATATTGGCACTTCCATTTCCATCAAACAAGAAGGGCTTATAGTCATTCTTTAGGCAGGTTAACTTCATCCAAAATTTTATATCAAATTTTGCTTAAGATTATAAATTTGATGAAGGAGATGCTAAAGAAGCAAGCCAATTTTACATAGATGGATGATAGAAAAATAACTTTAAGAATATTATGGAAGCTATTACTAGAGCTCCAGTGTTAGATAATCTAGAATATACCAAAGATTTTATTCTCTATGCATTCGAGTTAGAAGGAATTTATGAAAATATAATCACTCAAAATAATGAGGAAAATAATGAGCGACAAATAGATTTCCTAAGTTATACATTGCATGATCATGAGGAACACTGCAATTTCATAGAAAAGCAAATCTATGCTTTGATGAAATCATTAAAAAAATTGACACTTTATTTCTTAGGGAAAAATAATGATATATGTAGTACACTCAAACATCAAAAAGTTTGTAATACGAAGAGAATTGGGTAATAAGCAAGCTAGTTGGGTCACAAAAATTCAATAATATGATATTGAAATCAAGTTGACTAAGCTCGCAAGAGGAAAAACATTGTGTTAGAAACTAGTAGAATTAGCATTGCAGAGTGTTAATATGTTATTGGAGGAGCAACAAAGTCCCCAAACATAAATAATATTGCATTGGATTGATCAATTATTGCAATTATTGAATTTATTTGAATACGGTAAGTGCTCGGATGGTTTTATGACTTCCTAAAGATGAAGGTGTAGGTTGTAGGTGATGAACTATGTAATAATTTAATGACATCCTATATTAGCTTTTTTATGGTGTATTGTTAATATGCTTACATCCGGATAAAGTAGAAGAGGTTTTAAAGGAATTCCATGTAGGCTTCTCAGGAGAGCATTATTTTGGACAAACTACCACAACAAAAACTATTAGAGTTGGATACTATTGGCTCACGCTATTTTTAGATGCATTTAAAATAGCCAAATCATGTGATAAATACCAAAGGTTTGTGGGTAAAAATAAGCATCCAACAATGCCCCTTCAACCAATAATTGTGGAAGAACCCTTTCAATAGTGGGGGTTAGATTTCATTGGGATAATTAATCCCAATTCTTTTGAGATATAAATTCATATTAACAAAAATTGACTACTTCACCAGGTGGTTTGAAGTAGAGGCTACTAAGCATGCAGATCAAGATACTGTCATTGATTTCTTAGAAAAGTTGATCACTAGATTTGGGATCCTAGCCATGATAGTATCAAATAATTCCAGATCATTTATTGGGGCAAATACCATGGATTTCATGAGAAAATATGGTATGTATTGGAATGCATATTAAAAATATTATCCATAGGGAAATGGATTGGAAGAATCCATAAATAAAAATTTGATAAAGATAATTAAGCAAAGCATCAATGATAATCTAAGAAGTTGGCATTTATTGCTTAATCAAGCACTATGGGTTGATAGGATAACTATTAAGAAGGCATTAAAAACTTTGCCATATGCTTTGGTGTATAGAAAAGAAGCAATATTTCCTATCAACTTAGAATTGTTGGCCTTGAAATTTATTAATCAAATAAAATTAGAAGATGCTCAACCAATAGAGAGAAATATGGCAGAATTAATGTTGTTAGAAGAAAAGCGAGAAAAGGCTTACAATAATTTTTGGCACCATCAAAAAGTTGTCAAATGATGGTTTGATAAAAAAGTGGTGCCAAAATCATTCAAGGAAGGAGATCTTGTACTTAAGTGGGATGCAGACTGAGCCAAGCCAGGAGGGCATGAAAAATTAGAGTCCATGTGGCTTGGGCTGAATTTAATAATGCAAAAGGACTTAAATGCATTTGAGCTTCAATATTTATAAGGTTGTATTTTACCTATATCTATAAATGACCAATATTTAAAGTATTATGTATAAATTAACGCATCTCTTACTTGTACATATGTATATAGATACACGTGTAAATATGTATATAATAAGTGATAACTATCAAAATTGTATACAAGTGAAAGTTTTTTATTGGCTTAGGAAATGCATTAATAGCCACCTAAATTAAAAATTGCTATCATGGGCTCGCGATTTACTGTTTAAGAGCATACCCATAACTTGATATTAAAGATTACAGTATGAGAAAAGATTTATAGGTATGCATAATATTTGACATGCAATTAATAATGGTCATGCATAAAATATTTTTCTTTTGCTTTATAAAAAGAATTGAAAGCAAGCATTGCATAGTCTAAACAATCTATATTTTAGAGAGTGAAATCCCAAGTGGCTCATTGAGGAGATTTTTTGCAGAGTGTAGTTAGTTTAGTCTATAAAAATGGCTCAAGTGAAGAAAAGTGAAAAATATAGAAGTCAACCAAGGAGTTGTAGGATAAATTGGAATGCATTCATGACCCAATTTTTATAATTAAATCAAAATTAAAGAATTTTAAAGATATTGTAGAAGATAAGGGGAGAATGTTGTCACCAAGCTATTTAAAGTGCACTCCATGGAATTCACTACTATCCTGCTATATGCCCAGGCTTGTTCACCCATGTCCAAAGCTAGTGAAAGCAATTGCATAATTCTATGACCTAGACACAACAATAGTTCACAATTCAAAGCAAGATAATTTATTCACAATAACAAAAAAAGAATTTACTAAAGCTTTCATAGTAGGGGTCTTGCTAGAATTCAAGCCAAAAGCAATAGATGTTGATGAGAAAAATGTCTTTCTTACCCAACCCATTTTGAAAAATTGGCTAACAAATTTGTTGGGGATGCTCCTGAACAATTATACAGAGAGAACTATGAAGTTGGGGAATTTATCCATGATGGCTATTATTTTGGGATTATAAATAGATATTCTATATTCGTATTAGTTTTCACTAGCTTATGTAGTCATAAATACATGCAATTACATTGGAACTAGCGTGCATGCTCCCATTTTCTTAGACTAGGCTGAAGTTTTAAGCAATAGAATGCACAACCAATTGGTAGCTCTCAAAAAAGGCTAGAGTGAGGAGTTTAGATATCCTTTCTACCTAGAATAGTTAGTGTTTTTTAACATACCTTAAAACCTCCATCTCTTGGAGTTGCAGCAATGGAATGAAGGGAAAATATGCCCTGTTATGGACTAGACTCACACCCTTAGAGAAAACACCTCCTATATGAAATTCAACAAAAATATTTTTGGACCCTACACTTGCAGGTATTTTTGAATAGTACCCACACCTTAGCTCATAAGCTCTAGATATGCTAAGAGGTAAGAAGTAGGAGTTGTATGACTAATATTTTCTAAAGGAGGATATGATAATAAGAATATATGGATTCCTAGGTACCTCATACTTACTTCCATACTATGTCACTGATTGGGTGTTCGACATAGAATTCTATAAACAAGTAGATGAAGTGGATAAGAATTATGGGTCTGGAGTAAGAAATATGTGCATATTATACCCCATATTAAGTTTGAAGATATAATAATAATGAATAAGGTCCAATCTAAAATTTTGGATGAGAAGATTAGAGCCCTTCAATTATCAATCATGTCGTATAGATGGTATTATGACCCAGAGGGCACATTCAAGGTTAAATTTGTAGTTTTGAATAATAATCCTCCTCTATTTGAGCATGTTCCATGGCTCGATATCAAGATTTTAGAGCCATATCTACTTCCATACTATGTTACTGATTGGGTGTTCAACATATAATTCTATAAACAAGTAGATGAAGTGGAGAATCATTATGGGTCTGGAGTAAGAAAGACTTGCATCTTCTACTCCCTATTAAGTTTGAAGATATAATAATAATTAAGAAGGTCCAATATATGACAATATTAGAGCTCTTCAGTTCTCAATCATGTCGCATAGATGGTATTATGACCCAGAGGGCATATGTAAGGCTAAATTGGTAGTTTTGAATAATAAGCCTCCTCTATTTGAGCATGTTCCATGGCTCTATATCAAGATGTTAAAAATATCAATGAAAATCAAGATGTAGATTTGGACATCAAGGCAATGCAAGAAAGGCCACCATGGAGGAGATGGCATGAATATATGTAAATCTTTGACCTAGAATGAAATGAAGATCAATGGATAAATGTTGAAATAATATAGAATATCAAGGATGAACTAGTGTGGGAAGAACATGAAATAAGTGAATGGTGGATTTCATGCTATGAGTGAGATAAACATAGGAATTCTTTTCCCAGTGATGTCAATAGAAATTTCATCACTGAATTCAAAGAAAATTATATAATCTGGATGAAAAAGAACAAAAAGGAGATATTTTCAGAGCTAAAAATAATAAAGGACTTAGAATAAAAAGAAAATGAAATAGAGGTATATACTTAGCCTCTTCCATAAGTAGCTACTTTGGAGAACTATGATGATTTTGAGGAAGAAATAAACATAGAGGAGTCAACTTCAAAAAATCAATGTATCGAAGTCCCTTTGGCAAGCCCAATTGCCATAGAATACACTAATAAATAACTTGTAGGAAAGGTTGTGGGTGTCAAAGTATCTTATTTGGATGATTATATAAGAAGCATGAGTGCTTCTAGACCCTTCAATATTAATTCAACAACTCAACGTAGATCTCTTTAGAAAAGTCTCGTCTAGGGAGCAAAATGAAAAATATAAGCCAAGCCTTGGAACTTTTGATACAGAGAGGGAAAAATAAAAAATTTTGTGGATGAAACAAGAAGCATAAAGGATTGATGCAACAACTAAAGTAACTAATATTGAAGCAACCACAAAGGTGGACCCAAAGCTAAAAGTACAAGGACAAGGTATGTCTCCTCAACCCTCTCCTTCATCTCCTCAATATTTTTCATCGATTGGAATAATACCATTTGTAATGCTACTACCATCTAAAATGCCACCCTTGCCATCATCCCCTAAAGCACAAGTATCTACCTTGCATAGTTATCTACCATAAATTACTGTCACATTCCTTGTATATAAAATGTAAGAAGCCCGAGTAAGATCTACCCCTATAAATATTGGCATTTTGTCACCAGATATTTTATATTTTTTTTGTTCATTTTTGGCTACTTCTACTTCAACCTCTACCTTTGACCATCCGATATCGAAGGAATTCTTTATAATTTAGAATATGGAAGAGAATAAACAAAAGTTGATATAGGAGCAACAATAACAAGCTAGAACAATGGAGGTAGGCAACCTAACATATGACATAGTAGATCCGATTACTAAAGAAAAGGTAAAGATGATTGTCTATATAAAAGTGAAAAAATAAGTTGTGGAGATGAGATTGGAGGATTATCAAATCAAAGTACATAGGTATAACATATCAAAAATTTTAAATATTGATACACTTTGAGCCCTTTCCATTGAAGCTGATACATTATTCTTGCAAGACCATAAATTATATTGAAAGCTTGAAGCTATTGAGAAAAATATTGAAACTCTAGAACTAAAGTTGACCAGAGAAAAGATAGTGCAAGAGGATCTCAAATAGGAAATTTAGGAGTTGAAGTGAGTCATCAAAAATTTCTTTCTAAGGAGCAGTTACTGCAAAATAATTAAAGAATATGGAGCTTATATGCACAACTACAAGTTGACAACAATGAGAAGTAGAAACAAGATGTGATGTTGCAAAAGTTAAAAACCAAGCTGCAACAACAAGAGTAAATGCTTACTACAATTCAATCAGAGCTAAAATAGAAAAAAGAGATGCCAATATCAGGAAAAAATATCTAAAGACTTGCTTAAAAAAATCATAGGTAAATATTGAAAAAAATTAAAGGGGATACCTTGAATGCTTTTCCTTTTGTGAAAAAAATTAAAGATATTTCCAAGGTGACCCAGGAGGCAAAAATAAAATTTTCCAAAGGTAGAAAAAATCTAACAGTCAAGATTATGGAAGTGCAAATAGCCAAACAAATGCTAAGGGATAGAGAAAAACATTCTCATATAACATGATAAATGAAGATATATTTTGATGAATGTAGGTTTAAAATTCATCGGGTTACTCTAGGAAGTGAGCTGATTTAGGAAGAAGTGCTTAATGCTCTTAGAATAACCACTAATAAAATGAGAAAAAATTCTCAATAAATAAAATCACTTGGCTTTCCAGGGTTTTGGGATGAAAATGGGTAATTTAATACAGAGGAGAATATCAACCAATTATTAGATCAATAGCTCAAGGATGAGAGCGAAATCAAGTTGCTGCTAGAACCCTTGGTGATAGAGCAAGTCTTTGCTCTATTTCACAAGCTCCCCTATATTTTACCCAAATTTGAAGAAATATATAGAAAATACTACAATTCTTCTTATGAGAACTACTATGAACTATAGAGCATCCTTTACAAGCTCAGAGGGATTCATGTGCCTCTCCTAGATACATGGAATATGATGTATCTGTTGTTTTAGATTGCAATGCCCCCTCCAGCTTAAACAATGATACAACAAGGTGAATCATCAAGGATACCCTTAGGATAAGGGCTCAAATAATCAATTGAGTTGATTCATTATCTGGGAATAGTGGATGTATAGTAATATTTCATTTGTATAATTTTCAACTTTTTTATGTCTTATTTACTTTTTTGACTCCATAGCCCAATGGATAAGACATGGGAAGTTGTGTAAGAATAGAATTACATGAATAAAATTGATAAATGATACTAGATTTACGTCATAAGACACTTTATATTAGGCATTATACAAGCCAAGTGCATAATAGAAAAGCTGAAAGAGTTTAATTTGATAAAAAATATTAAAAAAGCATGTAAGCATTTACTTCGTAAAAATTTAGATTGGTTGAAAAGGTGATTTATCAAAGGGTATGATTGTGTAATTATGATAGAGATGCCAAATAGCATAGTCAAATATCAATGCTTTATTCTATATAAAACCTTGCTTGCTTATGCAACCAAAATAAGTGCTATTTAGTTTGAGAATGAATCTGGAGTTAGAAGTGAAGATTCGCATGGCTGCAAGTGACAAAAAAAGGAGGTTTCTTCTCAACTATGTGAAAAAGAGAAAGAAATAGAAAATGGTGAATTATATCCTACAAGCGCCTAAGGCACCTTGCTTGTATCTAAAACAACTTTTAGCATAGTATGCAAATGAAGGTACAATTTTGTGGGGATGTCCCATATTATAGGTATTACTTTACACCCTCTCCCTCTTTTCTTCGCTTTCTTCTTTTCATAATACATTTTACTCTTATATTTACCTATAAATTGTGCAACAAAATCCATTTGTATTTTCATCTTCCCATTATTTCCTCTTTTTTCTATATAAGTATTTCATATAATATTATGTCCCTTTCCTTATCGTTAATCATCCTTTCCATGCCACTGTTTTACCTCCTTTTCTGTGTGAGTTTTCATATTTTTAACAAGCTTACATTTTGTTTTGTGAGTACACCTCTTCATTGTCTCATTTTTTTCACTTTTAATAATCCATATATCATTCTTTTCTTGTGGCTAATACCAAATGCATCACCTTCTCCTTCTCCCTATCCTTGATCAACTTATTTTCTAGTCCTTTTCAGTTCCTTCTCTTCTTCACAAGTTTGATTAGCTAGAAGGAAAAGTATCTAGGTCATTGATTTCTACGAGTCACCAAGAATGTGGGTAATTTTCATGATCACCCACATCTATCTCCTTGTAAGATAATCATATAGTAACATTGGTGTTGAAGCTCAAAAAATTAGCTAAGTATAGAAGCCATCAGATATCTTGTACCAATGATGTTGGAAAAAGGGTACCAAAATCCTATTGCTAAAAAAATATCAAGGAGTAAATTTGGTTAAGTGTAGAAGCCATTGGAGATCTTGTATTGATGATGTTAAATAGAGGGGTACTAAAATCCCATCGCCTAACAACCATGAAGAATAGAAAATTTGGATAAGTGTAGAAGTCACTAGATATCTTGTATTAATGACATCAACAAAGGGGTACTAAAAGCCTATCGTCCAATAGTAATGAAGAATAGCAAATTTTCCTAAGTACAAAATCCATCGAAGACCTTGTATTGAGATGTCAAAAGAGGGGTACCAAAAGTTTGTCATTTGACAACTATCAAGAAGAGCAAACTTGGCTTAAGTGCAGAAGCCACTAGAGATCTTGTATTGATGATGTCAACAAATGGGTACCAAAAGCCCTTTGCCTAGCAACCTTGAAGAATAGCAAATTTGGCTAAGTTTAAAATCCATTAGAGATATTTTACCAATGACATCAATCGATGGGTACCAAAAACCCATCACCCAACAACAATGAAGAATAGCAAAGTTAGCTAAGTGCAAAAATTATCAAATATTGTATAGCAATATGAAGAATGTAGATATCTATGCAATCCAAAATTCTCAAGGATATAAGTTGATGCTCTCCATATCACCTTGAGTGGTTAAGATATTCTATCAAATAATCCCAACCACCAAACCAATCACTAACATATGTATGGGTAAGCAATCCTGATATGGCTAACAACATAAAAAAATATGTCAAATAATCCTAGTGACCATATGCAGACAACACAACCCTCACTTCCTCACATAAAACCTAGTTAGGACACATCAACACAATCTTGCCCAGTTAGTTGTATCAAAGTAGACTATCAAGCACACATGCAGGCTAGCAAGTGCTTTGATATAACAACAATCCACTCTTAATAAAATGATGTCTAAGTAACATAATTTATTGTAGAGTTATATATATTATAATGTAATATATTTTGAGTGTCAGCTCTTTAGATTTTATAATTTACATCAATGTATGAGAACACTTTATGCCTTTGAGGAATAAACATTGGATTGATGTCTAAACTCTTATTCAAACTCGTGCTGAAAATATATATATTTATAAATTGATACTTATTTTTGTTAAAATCTAGTTGAATGATTGCAATAGTTATTCTACTTCCTGGATTTCTTATTGGATCTTTGTTCTCTAGTTATATAATGTGTATCAAATGATTTACTATTTGAATAGATGATTTATTCTATAAGTAGCAGTGACAAGCTAGTTTGTTAAGTTATCTATTTGTGACTGAATAACATAACTTTGTACACATTATTTATAGTGACGTGGATAAAACCATGCCATTATAATTCTAGTTATCCATATTTTATTTCTTTCTACACTTTTTACACCCCCCATTGCCTTAGTTAGTTAAAATTCAAAAGGAACTGGCCTAATTCAAAGGTTGATGTACAAAACATCACTTCTTCATGATATTCCAATATTTGTCAAAATATTAGGGCACAAATTAATCCTAAGATAGATTTTAGATCAACACTTCCCAATGTTAGTTGATGCAAGTAATGTAATTAATGATAGACCAATAGCAATCTTAGTGTTAGCTAAAACCATCTTGGTGTTAGCTAAAACCATCTTAGTGTTTGTTAATGGTGCTACTCTATTGACAATGTCTACACTCCTCTTGCCTTGTGATGAGGTCCAATAGGAACAACCACACCATTTTGACAATTGGGTTTCACTTTCTCTCAATAGAAATAAAATTATGCTAAAAGAGTGAAGTCCAAGGAAAAAAGATGTTGAGCAAGGTGCAGCGACAATATTGTCATTGTTGTCAACATGGTCAGATAGATCGGTTGATGCAGTGGATGGGAGTTTAGAGGTTACTCATAGTATGTACAGTGATGTTAAATGCTTATGAGGATGTTTACCCACCTTTTTGAATATTTTCCAAGAAGACCAAAGTGGCTCATATGCTAAAGATCAAAGAAAAAGCAAAACACCACAAAGAAAAAAAAGTGTCATGATATCGCGACATGTATTTTTGCGAGCCAAAGCAAAGAGAAAGAGCAAGGAAAAAAAGTGTTGCGATATCGCGACATGTATTTTTGTAGGCCAAAGCAAAGAGAAAGATAAAGGAGAAAAAGTGTCGCGATATCGTGACATGTTGTACTTTCGCGGGCCAAAGCAAAGAGAGAGCAAGGAGAAAAAGTGTCATGATATCACGACATGTTGTATTTTCGTGGGCCAAAGAAAAGAGAAAGAGCAAGTAGAAAAAAGTGTCACGATATCCCAACATGTATTTTCGCGTGCCAAAGCAAAGAGAAAAAGCAAGGAGAAAAAATTGTCACGATATCGCGACATGTTGTATTTTCACGGTCCAAAGCAAAGGAAAAGAGCAAGAAGGAAAAGGTGTCGTGATATCGCTACATGTCACATTTTTGTGACTCAAAAAGGGCAGGTAGGTAGAGAAACAAAAGTGTCATGATATCGTGACGTCACATTTTCATGACTCAAAAAGGGTAGGCAGGCAGAGAAAAAAAAGAGTCACAATATCGTGACATGTTGCATTTTTGTGACTCAAAATGGGCAAGCAGGCAGAGAAACAAAAGTGTCGCGATATCGTGACATGTCGCATTTTCACGACTCAAAAAGGGCAGGCAGGTAGAGAAACAAAAGTGTCACGATATCGCGACATGTCACATTTTCATGACTCAAAAAGGGTAGGCAGGTAGAGAAACAAAAGTGTCACGATATTGCGACATGTTGCATTTTCACCAAAGGAACAAAGTAGTTGACAGTGCGTCTGATATTAGTGATGAACACCAGAATGGTGAAACTAAAGATTGCATAGTGACGTGGATCCATAAGGAATATTTAATGATTTGAAATCATTTAAGATGGTCATTACACATGGAAAGAAGCGAATGCATGCCTATGTGGAGAAAATAAACAGTTATGGAAAGAAGTAGATGCATGCCCATGTGGAGAAAAGGAAATGAAGCGCCTCAAAATAGAAACAAAAAGCCTTTTCAAAAACCAAAACACATGCATGCACAAGGGAAGGAGAAAATGAATAGTCATGAACAAGAAAACAAACAGTCATCGAAGGAGAAAATGAACAGTCATCGAAGGAGAAAATGAATAGTCATGAAGGAGAAAACGAACAGTCATCGAAGGAGAAAATGAACAATCATCGAAGGAGAAAATGAATAGTCATGAAAGAGAAAATGAACAGTCATGCAAGGAGAAAACGAACAATCATGCAAAGAGAAAACGAACAGTCATGCAAGGAGAAAACGAACAGTCATGCAAAGAGAAAACAAACAGTCATGCAAGGAGAAAACAAAAAGTCATGAAGGAGAAAACGAACAGTCATGAAGGAGAAAATAGACAATCATCGAAGGAGAAAACAAATAATCATGAAGGAGAAAACGAACAGTCATTGAAGGAGAAAATGAACAGTCATGACCGAGAAAACGAACAGTCATGGTAGGAGAATATGGTGTCAATTATTTGCATGTGACATGTTTGACGAAATGCCTTCTCAAGATATACAAAAGGAGTTACATAAGGAGTTACAATTAACAAGTGGCATATGAGAATATGAAAGAAGGTGTTACAATTGACAAGTGGTGTATGAGAATATGAAAGGAGTTACAATTGGAGTTACAAAGAGAAAGGATAGTTATAAAAGGAGTGTTACTTGGGGAATTTAATTAGGGGATTTTATTTTGTGAAGAGCACGAAGTGTGTGTGTTTTGTGAATTGTGGTAGATGTTGGGTAAGCAATAGACTAGTCAGGGTCTTGTAAAAGTGAAGGCATTTTTATGTCAATCTTCTAGTTTCAAAATTGAAGTCCAAGTTGGTGCTTGGCATCAGGGGTTGGTGCTCCTTTCTTTTGGTGTAGATAAATCAGGGGTTGGTGCTCCTTTCTATTGGTGCAAATAATTCAGGGGTTGGTGCTCCTTCTAGTGGGTGCTGGTAAATTGATTGTAAAGTTGGTGCTTTGCAAAGACTAGATTTGGATGGGAGTCCAAACAGTCATTTTGAGGAGTAGCCAAATTGGTTAACCTCGATACATCTTGTGTTGTGTGATTTTCTCTTGTTATATTTACTTTATTTGGTTTTAAGTTTTCATTGTTTTAGCTTTAAGAGTTGAAGATTTAAGTAAAAAGAGATACACTGATTCATCCCCCCTCTCAGTGTCATTGTGATAATAATAATTGGTATCAGAGCTAGTTTCCCTTGTCAGGCTAAATCAGCTAGGGTTGATCTTGGATTAGTATGCAATGGGTAAGAAGAATAGATCCTCCTAAAATAAGGCATCTCAGTCAGTTTCAGTTCCTGTGGAAGAGAAAATTGAACTAAAAAATATAGGAGTGAATTCTAAAGTATGTGTTGAAAACCTTGAGGTTGAAGTAGATCTAGAAGGTGAGTTGATCACTGCACTTGAAGAGTTGGATATATAAAGGAAAAAGAACAAAATACTGTCCAAGAAGTTGGAAGAATATGGGGATAATATTGAAGATCTCTTCTTACAAATTCATAAATCCAAGAAAATAGAAGAAGCCTTGAAGTCACACCTGGATGATAAAGGTGATGTATCTAGCAAACGTGAAGAGGAATCTAAAAAAATTATTAGTGATCTAAAGCTGCAAGTAGAATAATCCAAAAGGATTGAAGAAACTCTTAGGGCACAGATCAATGAAAAAGAGATTGTTTGCTGCAAACAAGAAGAGGAGATTATTTTATTGAGGAAACAACTAGAAGATGCCAATACAAATCTCAAATTTGAGAAGAGCATAGAGTTTCTAGATAAAATGATAAGGCAACAAAGAAGCTCCATGGGTAAGCTTGGTATTGGATGTGAAGCTGAACAACCTTCATCTTCTAAATCTGCAGAGAAGAAGAAGTCCACTGCTGAAGGATCAAAGCAAGAAAAGCTTGAAACTAAATCTTCAAAAGGAAGAAAATCTCAAAGGATATCTACAACAAAGCACCCACAACAAAAGAGGTTCTATCACTCTCACTTTATTCATAATAATGCTTTTAATGGCTATTGTTTTAGATGCAACCATTATGGTCACAAGGCAATTTATTGTGGATTGAATAATAGATCAAAGAGTTATCTTTGGTAGAAATACATCTGTTTTTCTAATTGAACACCATGTGCAATATTTTAAATATAATGGTCATGGGCACATAGCAAGGTTTTGTCCAAGAACTTTTGTATCTAATCTAAGGCAAGACAGTAGATTTCATCAGACACAAAGAATGCAACACAAATAGCGAAGAAATCATGTGCATCAAAAAAAGGAAAATAATCATCCATCAAGGATGCACAAGAGACAACCACCCAATAGAAATGTGTTTTCACCTTTGATGGATTATGCAGTAGAATGTTATAACTATCATAATTTTGGGCACATTGCAAGAAATTGTTGAAGTACATTGAAGAACACAAGCTTATACTGAGAGGGGGGGGGTGAACAGTATAAGACCTCTTTTTACTTTTTCCTTTATACTTCAAAACAGTAAAGCAATATACCCAAAGCAATATCAAAACAATGCACAATATCATCCACAAAGTGACACCAATTTTAACGTGGTTCACCCAGAATGCCTGGGCTATGTCCACAAAACTTTTCTCTAAAAGTTATCTCAAAGTTCTTTGGGAAGCCTTCTCAATTAAAATGTTTATGAGCCTCAGCTCAAAGGAGACACCTTCTCCCAATCTAAATTTATGAGCCTCTGCTCAAAGGAGATACCTTCCCCTCTACTTTGGAAATGATCCCTTAGAATATCAACTGCCTCTACCTCTTGCCAGCACATGGAACTCCTTTCCACCAAAGACCTCCTGTCCTCAATGCTTAGCCTAAGAGACCTCTGCCTTCTATGATCACGTCCACAGCAGCTTAGCTACCTGTACCAAAAATAGTCAGTCGGTCTAGTACAAGTCTTCCTCTGTCTGTCAGATCTGTCGAACTCTTTGAACAAATCAATCCTCTGCACACAAGCCTTCTCAAAGACTTGCCAAATCTGTCCTCAGGTTCTTCTCAAAGAACCAATGTACCTCTATCCTCAAGTTATCTGATAGAACTCTCAAAAACTTAGCTCACAAGTCCTCTGCTAGGACCTATCCAAATCTACTCACAAGTCCCCACTGGAACCTGTCCAAAACCTGCTCACAAGTCCCCACCGAAACCTGTCCAAAACCTTAGCAAGCTCACCAAGAAAAACTTGCTTAGCATGAACCCACAAAGAGAATTGTTAGAGACCCAATGTGATTCATAAACCTCATAGAAGCATAAATATAATTGTTAGAGACTCAATATGTTCTATACTTAACTCCCAATCTCAATCTCAACTCAATCTTAAACTCAAAAGAATAAGATAGATGTAGTATGCTTTTCTCAAGAATATGAAACACAACCCAACAATTGCCAACCATGCAATATCTCATATAACAATGACACTTATACTCTTTTCACCAACAACTAGGGTTTCATCATCTCAAAGCAAGTAGCAAGACTTACTAACATAAACCCTATTGCAAAAATGCTTCTTCTTCCTCAACCAGAATTATGCATTCACCCAAAAATTCAACAATAACTTTAATGCATAAACAATCTTCAATATCCAAAAAATAAGATTCACACCAAAGAATACCTAGTAGACAACCTTTTCACTCCAAACTCAATTTCAGAAAATATACCATAAACAACATACATGGAAGATGTTGCCCATACCTTTACTTTTATGAAGAAGGAGAACTCAAAATCTGTCACAACACTAACTCTCAATTTGCCACTAATTAGAGTTAGCAACTATACAATAATACACAATAAAAAGATCCAAATATAACACCTTATTTCTCCAACTTAGTAAAAACCACCAAAGTACAATAACATACAAAGTAAAACCTCTTTACACCTTATTACTCCACATAAACATTAAACATCAATAAAACAATGTCAAAAACAATTATGATACCTTAACCTTATACCTCCCGCGCATTCACAGCCACCATCCTTTGCACACCGCGACCAAAAGAAAATCCAACGAAGAGAATCGAATGCGACACCTTTGCATTCTAGCACTTTTTCTTAAATGACACCATCGTTGGGTCACAAGTGCCCAACGAAGTAATACACCGCTGCCCTCTCTTTTATCTTCCTTTGACACCAAGAATCTAGAAACTGCAAACGTCTTCCACAAACCGCATGCAAACAATCCACTGTCGTCAAGCAAAAAGGTAAGGATGCAGCCCAAGCTCAAATCTGAGTTTGCCAAGCACAGTCTCCAAGACACAGAATAAGCATGATTTCAAAGACGTCAATCAAATATTCAAAAACACAAAGCAAGGTCAACTCGAAGACACCAAGCACTGTTCAAAGGAAATAGAACAAATGCAAATCGCAGACACCAAGCACAAATCGAATGAAATAGATTAAATGCAAATTGCAGATGCCAAGTGCAAATCAAACTAAAATAGAGTAGCCACAAATCACAGATATCAACATTAATCGGAGGTGCTCACTTTTGAAAATCATGCCAACTTATATAGCCATTTTTCCTTAACTGTTTGACGTCGGCGCTCCTCCAATGATGGCAACATATCGACGAAAGAATTCTTGTTTCTTCCGTCGCTTAAGGGTTCAAAGACACTTTAATAATAATTAAAATAATAATTATTATTATTTTATTAATAATAAATTAAACTTGGACCTTTGACAAATGTTTGAGTTAATTTAATTATTAATAATAAACATGGACCTTTGCATTAAGTTAAGTTTGGTTTTAATAAAAACCCTTAATGAGTCCAAATGGTTTTAAGAAAAACCTTTAGCCTTGTCACCATGGTTTTAATAAAAACCCTTTAACATAATGAAGCTTCTCAAGATATTCTTGACATCACACTCTTTTGATATCAACACAAAAATGCCTTTTGACATCAATGACAACTTATACATTTGAGCAAAAGCAATGTACACAAAGTACCCAAAATTGCCAACATACATTTGCATCAAATCAATTTTAGGGAAGAAAATTTCAACCTAATGGAATGAGACAAAATAGAAAATTTCTCGAAAAACATGCACAAGCTACTGAAAAAGAAAAGTCAAAACAAGAGCCCAAAGCGTAATCAAACAAGAGTGGAGAAAGAAAAAAGAAAGGAAATCGTGTCTCCTTGAGTCGAAGGAGACTACTCCTCTATTGCACTAAGCAACTCCAGGTAGCACATCCTCAGGGGGAGCAATCTTAAAGTTTTATTTTAATGCTCCTATGTATTTGTTTGGTTATCTAAGGATGAAAGAAAAGCATTCAAGGGGAGTTGTCGTATAGTTTTCAAAGTGTGTTTCAATTCATGTAGTTGTTTGTGGAGGTACTATGAAGGGTGGTGATTAAATTGAGAGTTGTCACCATTTGTAGTATTGCTATATGTCAGTGTTGTACTTTTGATCGTTATTATTGCCATTGTTCAAAGTTATGGATTATAACAGTTTTGATAATTTGGTTTAGTGAAAGAATGTTGCCCAAGCTGCATATATGTGTTTCGATAAAAGCAGTGTGTATTTGTACTACACATTGATGTGAAGATTGTTAGATCTATTATGATGCTTTGGTGAAAATATTTAATTTGCATGTAAAATTAGAAATCTCACATTTTATTATTGCATTCAAAGCAGCTACATGAGCAGGAAGTTACATCAATACAAATTGAGTACAAATATTCAAGGAGACCCCACAGTTGGTATTCAGTCAAAAAGAAGAGTAGTATGCCACAACTCTCTATTATCCAACATTGAAACCAAAAATGTTGCTGACACAAGCAAAGATGAAAGTTGGATGAAGGAAATAAATGAAGAATTAGATTAGATCAAGAAAAACAAAACTTGGGAGTTAGTACCAAGACCTACAAATAAAAATATAATCGGTACTAAATGGGTCTTTCGAAACAAATTGAATGAATACGGACAGGTAGTCAGGAATAAAGCAAGATTGGTATGTAAAGGCTATGCAAAAGTTGAAGGTATTGACTTTGAGGAAACATTTGCACCTGTGGCTAGACTAGAGGCAATTAGAATGTTTACGGCTTTAGCAGTTTACAAGAATTTCAAATTTTATCAAATGGATGTGAAATCAACATTTTTGAATGGGAAACTTGAAGAAGAGGTTTATATTGAGCATCCAGATGGTTTCCAACTTGGTGATGATCCCAACTTGGTGTGCAAGTTGAAGAAAACATTATATGGCTTAAAAAAGGTACCCCAAGCATGGTATGCAAGGCTAGACAACTATCTTACTCAACAAGGGTTCAATAAAGGTATGGTGGATAGTAATTTGTATGTCAAAATAGAAAATGGCCATCTTATTGTTCTTGTTGTATACGTAGATGATATCATATTTGGCAGTAGCAAAGATGAGTCGTGTAAAGATTTAGCAAAAAAGATGCAGAAAGAATTTGAAATGTCAATGATTGGTGAACTTTTGTATTTCCTCCGGTTGCAAGTTAATCAAAATGAGAAGGGCATATTTATTTCTCAAATTAAATATGTGAAAGTGATGTTAAAAAATTTCACAATGGAGGATTGTAAGCCAGTTAGCACTCCCATGACGACAGGTTGTAAGTTGAGCAAGGATGACAAATCTCTACATGTTGATCAAACCATGTACAGATCTATGATTGGGAGCTTACTGTACTTTATAGCTACCAGACCAAATATTTTGCAGGAAGTATGCATGGTAGCACAATTTTAGGCTAGTCCCAAGGAGACTCATGTGACAATAGTAAAGAGGATTCTTCGGTACCTCAAGGGTACTATGGAGTATGGGTTATGGTATCCGAAAGGTAAGGACTTCACCCTTATTGTGTATTCAGATGCAGATTGGGTAGGATGTGTAGATGATAGAAAGAGTACCAGTGGAAGTGCATTCTATCTTGGATATAGGTTGGTCGCATGGCACAGTAAGAAATAAGAGTCAGTATCCTTATCCATAGTAGAGGCAGAATATATTACAGTGAAAACATGTTGTACGTAGGTATTATAGATGAAACAAACCCTGAAAGATCTTGGTATTAACTTCAATGAGCCAATTTCAGTTAAGTGTGATAACACCAGTGCCATTAACATCTCAAAGAATCCGGTTATGCATTCTCGCACAAAACATATTGCTATCCGGTATCACTTTTTGAAGGAGAAAGTTGCGAAAGGTGAGGTTAAGTTGGATTTTGTTCCAACAATAGAGCAAGTAGTGGATATCTTCACAAAAATGTTGCCCAAGGAAGTCTTTGAGTACCTTCATAATAAATTGGGAGTGGTCACGCTTCCCAAGAATTGACTAGCTATCGGGACCACATTCTCAAGGGGAGCATTTGTGTATTTGTTTATCTTTTTGCTCATGTTTGTGATTTTTGCTAAGTGTAATAATTTTTGCCTGAGAATGTTGTGCATGGACTCATGGGGAGTTTGCAGCAGCCATTTGATATTGTTGTCAAAGGGGGAGAAGAGTTACATGAAATTGCACGTGTGTTGCCAACAATTCCAAAGGGGGAGATTGTTGAGCAAGGTGCAACGATAGTATTGTCATTGTTGTCAACACATTCATATAGATCGGTTGATGTAGTGGATAGGAGTTCAGAGGTTACTCAGAGTATGTATATTGATGTTAAATGCTTATGAGGATGTTTACCCACCTTTTTGCATATTTTCCAAGAAGACCGAAGTGGCCCATATGCTAAAGATCAAAGAAAAAGTAAAACATCGCAAAGAAAAAAAAAGTGTCGTGATATCGCGACATGTATTTTTGCGGGCCAAAGCAAAGAGAAAGAGCAAGGAGAAAAAAGTGTCGCAATATCGTGACATGTTGTATTTTCATGGGCCAAAGCAAAGAGAAAGAGCAAGGAGAAAAAGTGTCGCGATATCACGACATGTATTTTCGCAAGCCAAAGCAAAGAGAAAGAGCAAGGAGAAAAAGTGTCGTGATATCGTGACATGTATTTTCGTGGGCCAAAGCAAAGAGAAAGAGCAAGGAGAAAAAAGTGTCATGATATCGTGACATGTTGTATTTTCGTGTGCCAAAGCAAAGAGAAAGAGCAAGGAGAAAAAGTGTCGCGATATCGCAACATGTATTTTCGTAGGCCAAAGCAAAGAGAAAGAGCAAGGAGAAAAAATTGTCACGATATCGCGACATGTATTTTTGTGGTCCAAAGAAAATAGAAAGAGCAAGAAGGAAAAAGTGTCGCGATATCGCAACATGTCACATTTTCATGACTCAAAAAGGGTAGGCAAGTAGAGAAACAAAAGTGTCGCGATATCGTGACATGTCGCATTTTTGTGACTCAAAAAGGGTAGGCAGGCAAAGAAACAAAAGTGTCACGATATCACGACATGTCACATTTTCGTGACTCAAAAAGGGTAGGTAGGCAAAGAAACAAAAGTGTCATGATATCGTGACATGTCACATTTTTGTGACTCAAAAATGGCAAGCAGGCAGAGAAACAAAAGTGGCACAATATCGCGACATGTCACAATTTTGCGACTCAAAAAGGGCAGGCAGGCAGAGAAACAAAAGTGTCGTGATATCGCGACATGTTGCATTTTTGCCAAAGGAACAGAGTAGTTGACAGTGCATCTGATATTAGTGATGAACACCAGGATGGTGAAACTGAATACTGCATAGTGACGTGGACCCATAAGGAATCTTTAATGATTTGAAATCATTTAAGATGGTCGTTACACATGGAAAGAAGCAGATGCATGCCCATGTGGAGAAAATGAATAGTCATGGAAAGAAGCAGATGCATGCCCATGTGGAGAAAAGGAAATGAAGGGCCTCAAAATAGAAATGAAAAGCCTTTTTGAAAACCAAAACACATGCATGCACAAGGGAAGGAGAAAATAAACAGTCATCGAAGGAGAAAATGAACAGTCATGAAGGAGAAAACGAACAGTCATCGAAGGAGAAAATGAACAGTCATTGAAGGAGAAAACAAACAGTCATGAAGGAGAAAATGAACAGTCATCAAAGGAGAAAATGAATAGTCATCGAAGGAGAAAATGAATAGTCATGAAAGAGAAAATGAACAGTCATGCAAGGAGAAAATGAACAGACATGCAAAGAGAAAATGAACAGTCATGCAAGGAGAAAATGAATAGTCATGCAAAGAGAAAATGAACAGTCATGCAAGGAGAAAACGAACAGTCATGAAGGAGAAAACGAACAGTCATCGAAGGAGAAAATGAACAGTTATCGAAGGAGAAAATGAACAGTCATGAAGGAGAAAACGAGCAATCATCGAAGGAGAAAGCAAACAGTCATCGAAGGAGAAAACGAAAAGTCATGACTGAGAAAATGAACAATCATGGTAGTATAATATGGTTTCAATTATTTGCATGTGACGTTTTTGATGAAATTCCTTCTCAAGATATACAAAAGGAGTTACATAAAGAAGGAGTTACAATTGACAAGTGGCATATGAGAATATGAAAGAAGGTGTTACAATTGAAAAGTGGCGTATGAGAATATGAAAGAAGGAGTTACAATTGGAGTTACAAAGATAAAGGATAGTTATAAAAGGAGTGTTTCTTGGAGAATTTAATTAGGGGATTTTATTTTGTGAAGAGCGTGGAGTGTGTGTGTTTTGTGAATTGTGGTAGATGTTGGGTAAGCAATAGACCAGTCAGGGTCTTATAAAAGTGAAGGTATTTTTATGTCAATATTCTAGTTTCAAAATTGAAGTCCAAGTTGGTTCTTGGCATCAAGGGTTGGTGCTCCTTTCCATTGGTGCAGATAAATTAGGGGTTGGTGCTCCTTTTGTTGGTGTAGATAAATCATGGGTTGGTGCTCCTTCTAGTGGGTACAGATAAATCATGGGTTGGTGCTCCTTCCAGTGGGTGCTGGTAAATTGATTGTAAAGTTGGTGCTTTGCAAAGGCTAGATTTGGATGGAAATCCAAACAGTCATTTCTAGGAGTAGCCAAATCGGTGAACCTCGATAAATCTTGTGTTGTGTGATGTTCTCTTGTTATGTTTGCTTTATTTGGTTTTAATTTTTCATTGTTTCGACTTTAATATTTGAAGATTTAAGTAAGAAGAGATACACTGATTCATCCCCCCCTCTCAGTGTCATTGTGATACTAACAAAATAGAGGAGGTAAATTTTGATTGGTCGGTATGCTTGCAAGACATGTAGCTCTGCCTGCTCTTTAAGCTTGACCAAATAAGATTTTTTCTCAATCTATGGAACTTGTCAATATAGAGCAAGGATAAGATGATCCAAATTGTAGAAGGACCCCTTAGTCAAAGGGGATATGCTTCATCTTTTCACATTTTAATTTTTTGAAGTTTTGAAGTAAAAAACAATAATGAGGTAAAAAATTGAATTGAGTGCTAAAATACAATGTTAGATAAGACCAGAAGGAATTCAAAGGTCTTCATCATTTAGGTATTCTTTTTCATATTTTCTCTTCCATATTCTCCTTTTTATCCCCTCCCACCACCTTTTATATCCCATTGCTATATTTTGCACCTTCCTCTTTCTCCAATCATTCTAGATTCACTCATGTTCATTTTTTGTTCTTTGTCCCCTAAAATTCCTCATGTTATCATTTTCCAACCTTCTCCTTACTTCTTTTCAACTCCATAGCTCAATGGATAGGTTAGCTAGATTACTCTTTTGTAAGCAATAGTAGGTGCTATGGTTGATTAGGATACTTGTGGAGAGAACTTAAAAACACAAGAGAAGGATGTACAAATCCTATAATTTGAAATATTAGTACCCTGATGATAAAAGCAAACCAAAGGTGCCTACATGGAAAAGATGATGTTGGAGAAAGGTTGTTTCCTGTATAAAAGGATGGAAAAAATATAAAATATTGGAGCATCAAGGGACTAGTCCTACTAAAACTAATAAGTGATAGGTGGCACAAAAGAACAAGAAGAGATAAAGTAGATGACTTGCTAAGTCAACCATCGTATGATATAACAATTAGGTTGTAAAGGTAAGCATATAATGGCCAAAAGGGGAAGGTTGTGGTGGTAAAAGGAAATTGGACAAGCAAAAGGAAAAAAATGTATGAAAGATACTCATATGAAGTGTAATTTCCATATGGTAGTGCAAGCTTTGATAAAAAGTTGAGCCCAATTAATACTCCATCTATTACTATCATCCGTGTAGGCTATAAAAAGATATTTGAGACAAGAATCATGCATGAGAGTTCTCTTTGGTGTTTGGAACTTATTCTATATTTGTTTTGTCTAAGTAGCCATGAACACCTTAGAAACATCTATCTAGGCAACTATTTATAATTTTGAAGAAAGGTACTTGTAGAATTTAATAAAGAAGAAAGTAGCAGAGAGTAGAAAAATACTTCTATTCTTGAGTGCTTGGAATATTTACCCAAGGTCACTTGCCTGGGGCCTAAAGTAGTTTTCAATTGTGGTGGACTATGCTCAAAGGAGTTTTATTTTTGTTGGAGATACTTTCAGTCATGTATCTTCACTTCCCCTCATTTATCTTCCTCTTCTCATATTTCCCCTCCCCTTTCTATTATTGCTTCTTTTTTTACCACACTATTCATATCCTTGTTCACCTCCCCATAATTCATCCTTATGTAAACCTCAAACTTTTCTTATCAAACATTTCCTCCTCTGTATTCTATAGAAATTTCATATTTTATAGGCAAATGGGATTAGTATTCAATAGGGGCATCTTCCAAAACGTCTTAAAAACTCTATTTTAGCTAAAAAATATATTCACCTCCTTCACATCTTCATATTTTCTTCCTTGATTCCTTGTTATATATTTCTTCTATCTCTTATAGATTTAATCTTTATTGCTCCCTAAATATCCAATGTTTGTCAGCTTATATTCTAGCTCCTTTTTCTTTTTTTTTTACTTTGCACCCAATATATAAGGCTCTCTTGGTCCTTTATTTTTGCAAACATAAATCCCTAGGAGGCACCAATAATGTGGGTCAAAATGATTACCCACATTACAAACCTACACATGTCAAGATGTATTATAATTTTTTTAATATTTTGATCAAAATTTTGCCAAGTCAAGATCCTACGACCTTGGTTGGAAGCGTCACTTTTGTAACAACACACCAAAACCAACTCAATATATATATATATATATTATCACAAGAAAGTCTTACAAAAGAAGTCCCAATAGTTCTCAGTATTATAAGACATAACCACATTTTGAGTCAATGTCATTGCAAACAACACTCAAGTGGACAAAAGTGTCCAACATCCCATATTTCTAGGGTTCACCTTTCTAAACCTCCCCATTTAGAAAGGATGAAAATAATGGTCCTCCCACCTTTCCTATACCATCATTGGTATAGGAAAACTTGACCATGATGTAGGAATTATCCTTCAAGACCCATAATACTTGAAGGAGAACACGTTTTTCCTAACCCCACATAAGTCCTTCTATGTGGGTCTATTATGGCGTAATACCTTAGTGCTTAGTTACCACACCTAATGGGATAACTAGGGCCATTACCACTCATATTATAATGACCATGGTCACCCAAAAATCACCGTTCAAGGTACCACCACAACTGACTTGTGAATGATTCCTAGACCTCACCACCTAGGAATTTTCAAAAGCCTCATTACTTTGGTTACACCCATGCCTCACCGTTCAATTTGTAAAATATAAAAAATATGGTTATTGCATCACTATAACTCCTCCCAAATATATTTCTGGTTATTATATCACAAAAAATCCTTCCAATATTGGGATAACCTTTTTGACTCAAGGGTCCTAATATAACTCTATATTCATGCCCAAGAACACCCACCAAAACCAAGAGTCTAACCCAAACAATTTAAAAACATCTCTCTAAAAAAAAGTGTTATATATTAAAATATCATGCTTGAAAATAAATTCATTTCTAAACTATCATCATAATTTTTCTTAAAACACAGTTACTAGTATAAAGCCCTCAATGTTGCCCATTGATGTGAATCCAAGATCGATAACTGTTTGGAAACCACCTCCTATTGGTTGGATCAAGTTAAAATTTTATGGTGCCTTGAAAGGCAATTTTGGTAGAGTCGGTATAGGGGGTACCTTAATTAACCATAGGGATGAAATATTATTGGTCTTTGCTGAATGCTTGGGCCTTAACACCAACTAGTTTGTAGAAGTTAGGGCTCTTTAGAGAGGCAATGAACTTGCAAGTTGCTTGGGATATCTAAAAGTTATTGTGGAAGGTGAATCCCTCATTACCATTAATTATATAAAAGGGAGTACCCCTAGAAATATCTCAATGGTGAACATGATCCTTGAAGAAAAATATACTCTTCTCTTTGAGGAAGTTATTTTTCAACACACCTTTCAAGAAGGTGATAAGTCTATTGACTTCATGGCCAATTTGGGTGTGATCCAAGAAGGATTCCATATATGGTAGGAAAATTTCCCTCAGGTTTTGAGAAGCTTAGAGGAAGCCAAACTTCCTAGAAGGGAAGTGGAGCAAGGATAGATTTGTTTTCTTATGTTTTTTTTTTAACCTTCCTCCTATTTAAAATGTGTATCTAGGCATAATTTGAGAGGAGATTTAGAATCTGAGTTGGATGTGCATTATTTTATGTTACCTCATTTTAGGAAATTTTTTAAACAATCTAAATTTTGGGATTGGTTGGCATAAGAAAAATGGAGCTCACATGGAAAAAATCCCCTCTTGCGAGCTTTTCATCAATTTTTTTCTCGAGGGTCCTTGCCCTGATAATGATGAAATTTAAGTTCATGAAAGAGATAAAATGCAATCCCAAACCAGAATCAGTGGCAAATGTGAAGATTTTACAAGTACTCCCCTACACTCCTACCAGGACCTTGACAAAAAATATGTAAAACTCTATTTGCGATCTCATGAGGGTAGCTATCTTGTGTGCCAAAACTATCAAATCTCTAATCAATGGAGACCAACCTGATTATCTAATAGAGTTGGTCAAAACCAAATTGGATGACAAACCCAATTAAGGGTGCATGTTTCTTGAGCAGTCGTATATTTTTTTGCCAAGTCTATGTCTAAGGCTTCCCTTGTGTGGGAGGTGCTTTTGTAGTGTCTTTGCCTTATTTGATTTTAGGGTGGTTGTTCTATCCTATTCTGCAATTCTCCCCTTGGGTGTATGTTGTGCCAAGATGTGGAGGTTTTCTTAGGGTATTTTTGGGTGGTAGTTGGTGTGTTTTTTTACTTGTGATGCAGTGATCCCAAATAAAATTATTTTTGTCCCTTGATATTTATGGGTTATCTTTGTATTGTAAAAGGTTCAGGGACCCTTTCAAAACCCTTTCTATATTTTTATAAAAAAAAAAACACTAGATGAATTATAATTTCATAATCATGAATTTAAAAGCTAATACATTTTGACAATATAGATTCTATTCTTTTCATAAGGAATTAGTAACCTTAATATTTCCTCAATAAATCAAGAATAATAACCAAGTATTACATAACATGATCTCCATTTACAATATCCTTTCCATCTTAAATACAATAGTAAAACTTCATCCAAATGGCTCCTAGCTCATCCTTTTCCATGGACCTCTTCATGAAGGATAATCTCCCACAAACTTGAGAGAAGGCTTAGGGATCAAGACAGCTCATGAATTACTTATGCAAGCCTATCATGCACTAAGCAATAAAAACATGCAAGATGCAAATACATTCCAACTAAAAACCATACAATGGTACTAGGAGAATCCCATACTTCTCCCAAAAATGGTTCCCTTATCTACACAAGCCTCAAGAAAAACCATTTTTATAACATACATACTTTCCTCAAATAAAACTACCAAATACAAAATATTTCTCTTTTCTCAAAAGGAAACCCCCACATCCCAATTTTCCACCATGCAACTAACATTAATTACATCTTCTTGCTCTATCTTACTATCACAAAAGTTATGAATAACAACTATCTAGCATCAATATTCATAAAGCCAAACTCTAATAATATTAAAACACCAATTAGGTACATTTCAACAAAATCCCAAATATTAAATTTCCCAAAAGATACATTTTGCTTTTAACAAAAAATTATTAACACAATATTCCAAACAATATTACCATAGAAAGATATTCATCTATATGATTATTAAAGACTAAAACCCAATCTAGTCTAAGCTACTAAAGCATCATTCTTAAAATTCAAAGGTTCCTTTCTACCAAGTAACCTTAATAAATTTTAATATTGTTTTAAACCATCTAAAACAAGGTTCATGAACTATAATGAGAGATTCAACTTATAATAAATTTTAAAAACCTTCAAACTAGGAATGTTCGAAGCAACATGCACCCTAAAAATATGAACCAACCATAATAGATGAACCATAGCCACAAATTCACACAAAAACAAATCAAAGATCATTTAGGCATAAGAGAAACACAACCTAAAACTAAAATATCTACAAAACATTGTTTAGATGGTGGCATGCTAAACCAAAAGCAAGCAAGAGCTATTGAAGTAAAACATTGAAATCTAAAGCTATACTCAAACCAAAATGATTCAAACCAAGATTTTACTACAACATGAAAGAAAATAAGCGACATGTAGACTGACATAGCCTAATCCAACATAAAAATCAATGCAAAACACAAACCATCATGCCCAAAAAGAGGTATTGGATACCAAAGGTTGAAAGAAATAATAAAATAAATCTAGGAGAATGCCTTCCCAAGGTAGCACAAATACGTAACTGGTCTAACAACCACTACACAACTCTCAAAAAAATACTACAGGATAATTAGGATAACATCACCCAAAAACATGGCGCTAGCATGAAAACCAAGAAGAACATGAAATCCAAAGATCAAACTCCACTAAGCTAAGACCAACCTGAAATGCATAACAAAGAGCTTGCTACAACAAAATCTCTATATTTGCACTCCAAGTAGAATATTTTTTGTCAAAATTTCCTTGAACCAATGCCTTCCTTCTACTTCCTTCTTCCTAGCCCCAACTTGGCAAAACATTCCCTTCATATAATATTCTAGTAGTTTAATATTGGAATTCAATCTTCCATGTAGGCCACCATTGCACAAAAGTAACGTTCACAAAGTTACATTACAAATATTGTCCACCATGATGCCACCTTTATCTTATTTAATGCACTTTACCTTAGAAGATTTTTAACTTAATAAAAGCTTTTACCTTAATTAATCAAACTCAAAGGCTAAGCTTAACACAACCTCCTATACTTTAATACCATAAATAATTGCCATTACAAGAATTTAATTAATTAGTAACCTCCTATAATTGATTAGTTATTATTTTTAGTATTAAATACTTGACTTAATAGAATCATTAGCCATCCAATCCTCAAACACATGCATCATAACAAAAAATTTCTAGCCAAAATGCAATCATTAATATGCACAAATAATGCTTATTCCTTGAGTAGGTGGTCTTACAATAACTAAGATGTTATCACCAACATACTAAGGATGGCTCTTTTTCTTAAGCAACCTCCTTTCCCAACAGTGAAAATACAAACATACATATATGCAATGCATCTATATGAGGGTACTCTTTTACCCTTGATATAGCAATGAGAATTTCATCCATCATTTTCCATTTTTCTCTCAACTCTAGTGGTTGTCCCATACCAATCCACCGGTGAGAGTACCTGGTCCTACAACCACAAATATATCAGCAATACCATATTCTAAAAGTAGTATAATCAAAGCATAAAGTGCAACTACCAACACATTGGTAACATAAAATAAGATTTAGTATTATATATCCACACATCAATACATAAATAAAATTTCAAGAATAAATCCTGCCAAGGAGGGCCATTACAAATTTCGCATAAGAAAATGGTTAGAGTAATATTTTTCTACAACAAGTTAATGCATGATAGGCTAGAAGAAAGTAAGACAACCAAATGCACAATACATCTCATAGGTCTAAATTGACTAAGGTAGGAAAATTTGACATTTTTCCATAGTGCTAGACATAAAATTTGGCTAAGGAATAAAGCCCAACATGAAGAGAAAATGTGTTAGACATTTGAAAGTGCTAACATCATCCAAAAGAGCAAAATATTCTAACATAGGAGAAGCTATACATAAAAATTAGCTAAGATAACAGCCAAACCAGACTCTTAGAATGTTGATGCAATCATAAATATAAAGATGTTTGGCATATGATATTTCATCTTATTGTCAAACTCTAAATTTCACTAAGGCATGGGAGAGATCCTGATTTTAGATACATCAATATCATCATAGGTGGAAGAAAATTTTATTTTTGACATTTGACATTGCACCACCTAGTTGGATTCAAAATTTGACTAAGTATAAAAAAGAGATTAGAATTTTGAGAATTTGATATCATCATGAGGGCAAGGAAAGTCTAACATTAAGATACATTTTCAAAATTACAAGGAACCAAAGCCAAATCAACATAGAAGAATATTTGGCCTAATCTATGAATCCCCAAAGGAGCCCGATCATTCTAAGCCTAAATATTAAGTAAAGACTCTCATACCTATCCCTGTCAAATAGATTTATGCATGTTGACCAGTTACCCATATCAAAGCTATTAGAATGATTCGAGATCTTAAATGAGTTAGTGCTACAAAAAACATAGTGGTGGAAAGCTAAAATTGCCAGAGTGCTTCAAAACTCTAAAGGATCAACTTCATGTAAGAAATTAGGACCAAACATATCAGCATGAGTAGAATAAAAATAGTTAATATGGTCCAAGTTGGAATGTGATGCCCACTCCCTATACTCACCCCTGTCAGACCTACAAGTAATTTTAATGAAATAATTAGAGCTAATGTAATGTAATGTAATCTTATAAATATCTTAATGTATCTTTAAAATAGGGCCACCTCTTCAATATCTACAATTTGTGTATACTGTATGATGACTACTACTTATCAATAGAATTCTAGTGTTGTTTAGCCTTTGTCAAAAAATTATTATAGAATTTATGATAATGTGAGTGATGTCTAATTGAATTTATGTTTATGCTTCATGAACTATGTTTTATGTTAAGCAATTCTAATTAATTTAGACTATAGTTTTTATTGTTGTTCATTTAAGTTTTTGGAATGCTTAGATATATTAATTGATTTAAATTATATTCTACAAGATCATATGCCAGTTGGTATGTTAGGTATTAATTTATATTGAATGTGTAATACTCTTATATAGTATATCTAGTTGTTGTTAGTTGAATCCTAGCCATTCTTAGATTCAATTTCCAACCTTGCATGCTTTATTAACCCTCACATATCTTACTTTAGTATCAAACCCATTTTATTTGATTAATTTTACAAGAAACCAACCTTTCTTTTGAGGATAAATCATAAGATATTTTGGGTATTCCATTCTTGGGTATCATACTAAGATTGCCTAGGGAGAATCGACCAAATATTTCCTGGCATTATCATTTTAATTTTTAGTTGTGTTCTGGTTAGTAGTCTCTTATCCTTTATGTGTAGTGGTGGTATTCCCCTTCTTAGCATCATAGTTTCCTTATTTTCTTAAGCCTATTTCTAAATTGATGCTTGCTCTTTTGCGATATTACTTTTCCCTCTAGTCCTAACTCGTTGATTTGTGTGTATAGTGATATTATTGAATGTGGAGCCTTCATCTCCCTCAATTTTATTGAAGATAAAAATTTCATTGTTATGATTTGGAAAATCTAGGACTTCTTTTTGCACTAGATCAGGATATTGATAAAATAGTTAGTTCATGATGGTCATTCAATAAATAGTTGGAGTTACCATTCTAGGTTGGTTCATTACTAGTACTATTTATCCTATGGTTGTGACTTGTTTGGCTTGGCATTGATGATCAGATTAATTTTTTGTGAATACCTAATAGCCATCATGTAATCTATGGCATTGTATCCTATATTATATGACAGCCACCATAATGTGTTAATATTTGAATTTGTATTCACCATATTATTTTACACTTGATTTGTATTTTGGCCAACATTTTGTCATGGTACCTAGTATTTGGTGTGAGATAAGGGGTTTTCCTTGGCTACTAATTTGTTTTTGTCATACGATATTTTTCTACCACTAAATCTTCTCTATATTACTTTTATTTGCCATTATATTTACCAACTCCAACATTTCTTTCATGTTGAATTCACATTGATCTACACATTGAGGAATGAATTTTGTATCATTATTAGTTTATGGTGATGTATGTAAGGATGGAAATTAAGGCTATAATATGACTATTGATGGTAAATATTTCTCTAGATGTGTCTTAATGTATAATGAAGGTGTCGTATTAGTGAGTGAGTAGCCATTTAGAATGGGTGAGATGTTAGTCATGGATCTAAAAATTCAGAGGTTCTAGATGATATGAATGGCATAAGCCGTAGACAGGGCAAGTGATAGTTTTCCTACTCTAATTAGGGTGTATTCTACATGGGGTACCTCTTTAGATGCTATAGTTAAAGTGACATAGTAAGCTTTACAAACTAGTAGGGCTAGATTAGTCTCCAAGCCTTTGATGTGGCAATGCTTATTCCATATTAGATCTAATGTTTGGAGGAATTAAATACAAGATCATGAATCTAGTGTTATAATTATGAATATTTTCTTTAGAATTACTTTGCATAGCATTTGATTGAAGTAAAACAAAATACCCATTATCCATGCTACCAACTATGCATGAAAGGTTCTACAACTGATGCCCAATTAGTAACAAATCTGTCTAATAATCCCCTATACCATAAAGCAATATAATGAATAGATGAGCAAGCATACCATAATGTATTAATCTAGAATTAAATGAATTAAGTATAGCATGAAGAGCTTGGTTAGGTGATCTAATGTTGTTTTGTTTCCAATTCCATTGAAGGCAGGTGATGTTGGAGGTATTACATTATTTGGTACCTTGTAAATAGTTTACTCTAGATTGTATTTAATAAATGATTCTATAGTATATGTCATGTTATTAAGTGTGAGTTATGTGAGTGAAGTATCATGTTTAGAAGTGAGGATTTATGAGCAATCATGAGAGACTTTATCTTTATGTAAATATGTGAGATTTATTATTATGTAAGAGAGAAATATGAAGAGTTAGATCTCCCATGAGTATGAGAAGATAAAGAGTTTATATAAGTGTAAATTTTAATAGTCATGTGCATATAGAGAGTCTTGCATATGTATATATTGAAGATAAATATTTGTAATATGTATTGAAAAAGCATTGCATTTATGCATTGCTTATAGTAGATGTATTTTTCAATAAGATATTTTGAGTTTTATGTTCATTATTGTGTGAGATTTACATTTGAAATATTGTGATATCTTGTGGAATTATCCTTTTAGAATAATGATGATATGCTAATAGTGGCATCAAAGCTACGATGGAGAGAATATTGAGCTATAGTGAAGAGAAGGAATAAGAAAAAGTGTCTATATTTAGATAATCCATGTTTATAAGATCACCCAAAGATTTAGAGAAGTCATTTTGATAAGTGCACTTGAGGATTGAAATAAGTAGGGCTGAATAGATTACCCAAAGTTCAAGATATCTAGTTAAGTAGAGAACTAGAAATTGCAAGAAGGCCTAGAAAGGGAGATAACCCTACTAAAAGTTGTAGAATATTGTAGAAGAATTTCCAAGGTAAGGCATAATTAATTATTGTAAGAAAGTCATTTTGTTTAGAGGAAGATATTTTATTGAAGAAAAATAAATATTTTGGAGGAAGAAAAGATTATAGGAGTTATAAGAAGAAACTTATATTTGAATATGAATAATTGATGGGAGTTATAAGAAAAATTGAATAATAAATATTTGAGAATATTGAAGAAGAATAAATTGAAGAAACAAGAAGAAAATTGAATATTGAAGAGAAGAAGAAAGAATATTGAAGAAGAAAAAATTAGAGAAGAAAATAATTAAATTGAAGAAGAAAATAATATTGATGAAAGAAATTTAAATTATTTAAAGGAGAATATGAGCAAATATTTCAAGAAGAGAGAAGTACACAACCACAAGCAAAGCCAAAGTATGAAGCCACAAGTAAAGCCAAAGAAGTTGAAGCAAAAAAAATAGGTTGAAGAATATTAAAGAACATCCAAGTTGTAAGTGAGAGAGTGTCTAGAGTGAGAAGAAAGGTTCTCCAAAAAGAAAGATATTTGAGTTGGAGGAGAATAGAGTAAATAATAAATATTAGAAGCATAGAAATTAATACTAGGAGAAGAAAAATATAACACATAATTCAAAGAGAACATTATTATAGGTCCATAGAGCATTACAATGAAGAAAAGTATTGGAAATGTTATTAATAGCAAGTTGGCATAACTTTGTAATGTTAAGTAAAGACATTTTAGTAGCTAGAATAATTGTGGGAAAAAGTGAAAAAGAATGCCATCCAAAAATACCTTTACCATACTGAAAGTTGCATAAACCATACAAGTGAGTTTGAAATGATGTAGGGAGTAAGAGGATGCATGCCACAACATTTATGAAATTTTGTCAGCTCTCATTATTCCATGCCATGTCGATGGAGTTTCTATGGATTCACCAAGTTAAGAGAACGTGTCTTTCTCAGGAGCTTCTAGAAGCTTCAAGAAAATGGAAATATTTATGAGGTTATAAAGGTACAACACACTCAACATGGAAGTGGAGAAGCAACTATACAGGTTGAACCACATGACTTGGAGAAAGGGCTTAAATTAACTAAGAAACTATGTATGTCAAATACTATTGAATGGGTTCATATTGAAGATAAATCTTTTACATTTTTTTATGAATATGACAACACTATAGTTATACAGGACCTTGAAATTTTTTGCAAATGAGTTGCATTGGTTGCTTGATTGGCATTGAAAAACTCATAAGATATGACATATGAGGTAATATTGAGAGCAATATTTAAGCTTGATGTTGTCACTTGTAATATAATTATTAATGCATTTTGCAAACTTGATAATATTTATAGTGTTGTTATAATTCTTAGTTCAATGCATAATGAAGTACAACAACCTACATTGCAAACACTTCCTACCATAATTTATGGATTTACTAAATCTTGAAACATGAAGAGAGCTTTGGAAATGGTTAAACATATTAGGAAATATAGTTTTATCACTACTATAGAAACAATTTTTGTATATGGTTTAGTAAAAAAGAAGTAGATAGAAAATATTATCAAGATAATTAATGAGATGTCATTGGTTGGGATAAATCCAAATGAGCGCATCTATACAATAATACTATAAGGTTATGCATATGTTGGTGAAATTGGTAGAGATTTTGAATATTTTACATGAATAAAGAATAAGGGTCTAAAGCTTGATGAATTATCATATAGTACCTTGCTTAAATCATGTTGTAAGGTAGGAATAATACAGAGTGCTTTAGCAGTCACAAAGGAAATGAATGCATCTAGGGTCAAGAGAAATGGCCATATATGGGAAGCAATTCAATTGATGCAGTAAATAATTTGAGATGGAATATTACTTGATATCCATACATATGCATCATTCATTAATGTATGTATTAAGGCTATAAATATATAGAGAGCAAAGGCCATAATTGAAGAAATAAGAAATGCAGGTATTAAACCAAATGTCAAAATATATACAATATTTATATATGGATGGGCAGTGGCATCACATCCAAAAAGTACTAGCTTGTTTTGAAGAAGAGATGAAAAAAGTGAGATTGGATCAATATCAAGTTGTATATCATTTTTTGATGACATCATTATTATCTAGAGTTGTTGCTCAAAGTTATGTGTACTCATGTATCTATGCTATACTTAAGGATGAAAAGTAATCAATCAAGAAATATGAAAAGATAAAGCTAGTTGTTCATAATAGGGTTACATATGGAATGCCATTAAATTACATGAGAAGTTCACATATTATATAGTCAAATACTTTTAGGTTTATAATATTTTTTTTAAGGAAAAGGACCTTCATACCAAGTAATGTAATACAAGGGGTGTTGGCAGTATTACATTTTTTTTGATAAGATGGATGAAGGGGTTTTGAAAGGTGCCCCAAACCTTTTACAAGAGTGGATCAACCAACCAACTAGAAACAAGGAATAAAGATATCAACATAGCAAACCAAAAAGGATCCACAAAACAGACAAACAACAAAGCTACATAATAGCCGAGCAGGACAAACAACAAATTTTCCCAGGGGATCCCTACTATCGTAGATCAGAGCCATTTGAAAACACAAATTATCTCCTCGAGATTTCATTGTCTATTTGATTTAATCCATCTAGGAAATCCTCCTACCAAATTGTGCATCTTTCCTGCAAAAGTCCCAAGTTTGCTAAAAAATCTATCGATCTATTTCCCTCCCTATAAACATGCTTAATCTCAACCGCTTCGAGGGTTAAAATCCATCTTTGGGTTTCAGCAAGTTCATTTGTGATCATCCAAGAAGGGACCTAAACACCTTTGAGCATATTAATGATATTGAGGGAATCCCCTTCAATAATTACCTTCCTACCATTCAAAATTTCTAGTTGACAAACCCCTTGAAAGAGAGCTCGTGCCTCCACAAAATGACTGGTCTGACGATCTAAATTTTTAGTGAAAGCCAACAAAATCCTCCCATCAGAGTCTCTAACCAATCCCCCTACATCGGTTGGTCCTGGATTCCCTTTAGAAGCTCCATCAAAATTTAGCTTCAACTAGCCAGGAGGAGGAGGTTCCCAAATAGTAGTATGTCTAGCAGGAGCTTCAGGGTGATGTTTGGGAGAATAATCTCTAAATCCAAGAGCTGACTCCACCACCAACTCCCCAACGGAAGTGACCTTATCTAAAGAAATTGCATCCACATTCTCAACAATGGCAGCAACAACACGAAGTGCCACGAACTCAATTGGATGGGAGATATTTTTAAAGGCTCTAGAATTCCTCTCCTTCCAAATACACCACCAAACATGAGGTAAACCAAAGGACCAAAAATCCTGAAGATGCGAAGATAGAAAGGGAGACCTCCATTGAATGATCAAGTTAGACAACAACTTCGAGAAAACCCAAACCACACTAATGGTCCTCAAGAACTAGGAGAAGATAGACTGAGAGAAGGGATAGTCAGACAATAGGTGCACAGGTGATTCTTCAACACTACCACATAGGTAGCATCTATTCAGGATAACCAATCCCCTTTTCTACAAATTATCCAATGTGAGGCACTTCCCTTGAGCCACCAACCAAAAGAAAACATTAACTTTAGGGGTAAGACCCTTCAACCAGATATTACTAATGGGAAACCAAGGATCAAAGGGAACATCTAACAATAGGTAGGTTGACTTAACAGAAAAGCAACCATCCTTCTCAACCCCCACACCAATCTATCTAGCCTATCCTAGTTAGGAATAACCATCCACTTTAGGATGTCCATCAGATATTTTAATGCAATTTCTTCTTCCTATAAAATCCTCAGAAAAACAAACGGTTTCCAGCATTTTCTATCATTAACAAAGACAATGAAGTCACATACCTTCAACTCGAAAGCTTAGTTTGTGATTGGTTCCACAAGACTCAGGTGAGGATATGATTCTAATGGTCTATCAACTTCCCATGTGTCTTTCCAAAAATCAATGCTCTACCCATTACCTAACACCCATATTCCACCCTTTATGATATCAGAGCGGTTATTAACAATGTTGTACTAGAATGTTGAGCCAAGGGTAGGACTTGGGTCTATGAGAAAATTACTAATGTTACCTAAATATTTGGCTACCAATATTTTAACCCAATTAACATTATATTTTTGAACCAATCTCTAACCCTATTTAGCTATTAGTGCTCTATTTAACATTTTCATTCTTCTTAAGCCCAGACCTCCCAACTCTTTCCTACTACACACATGATCCCATGCCACAAGTGAGAACTTCTTCTTCTCCTCAGAACCAGACCAAAGAAAGGATCACTGAATTTGTTCAATTTTCTGAAGAATATTTCTTAGAATCTAGAAGAGAGAAAGGAAGTACACTAGTATGCTCTGCAGAGTAGACTTAACTAGCATAATTTTACCTGCTTGGCTCAAAAGTACCCCTTTCCATCCCACCAATTTTCTTTGAACTCTTTCTACAACTAGTTCCCATAGAGAAGTCTTAATCCCCCCTTTGAACATTGGTAATCCTAGATAAACTGAAGGAAGGGAGTCAATCTCACATCCCAAGATCTCAATAATTTTCCTCTACCTATCGAGAGGAGTATTCAGGAAGAACACCTTACTTTTCCTCAAACTCACTTTCTACCTAACCACTCTTTCATAGTCCTGGAGGATCTCTTTGATAGCTCTAGCCTGAGGGATTGAAGCTAAAAAGGATAATAACATATCATCAACAAATTGGTGGTGTGAGATCGGGTCAATGGTAGTTATAAGTTTGATTCCCACTACTATGGAATTCACCTTCAGAGCTCTTCCCAAAGACTCAACCAATAAAATAAATAGATACAAAGACATAGGATCCCCTTGATGAATACCTCTACAACTGCTAAAGTAACCAATCGATGATCCATTAACTAAGATTGAGAATTTTTTTGATGATATACAAGCTCTGACCAATCTAATCTAGCAAGGCTTGAAACCAAATTTCCCTAGAACTCTAAGCAGAAAGCTCCATGAGACCCGATCGTATGCTTTATGCATATCAAGTTTGAGGAAAGTTCTTAGCCTTCTACTTTTATCTACAGAATGAATCAACTCATGCACTACAATAACACCATCCAAAATTTGTCTTCCTGCTACAAATCCACTTTGAGGATGGTCAATAATTATCGGAAGGTATACTTTGAGCCTGTTCACCATAGTTTTAGTGAGAATTTTAAAAAGTGTATTACAGAGGCTAATGGGCCTAAAATCAGAGAAATATTTAGCACCCATCGACTTCGGGATAAGAACTATAAATGTTGAGTTTACATCAGCCAAAATTAAATTAGACTCCTAAATTTCCCTCATAGCTAAATAGATGTCACCACCTACGATGTGCCAGAACCTTTGAAAGAAAATAGGAGGAAAGTCATCTAGCCTCGGAGCTTTTAGACCACCCATAGAGAAGACAAAGACCCTAATTTCCTCATCCTGAAAGGGAGCACAAATGTCTTCATTCATATCATCTAAAACTAGGGTGGGGATGTGGTGCAACAACCTCTCTTCAACTTGAAGATCCCTATCATCCCTAGAGTAGAGGAGGGTTTTGAAAAACTTGATCACTTCTTCCCTAATTTCTATAATATCCTTTGAGATAACACCATCTGATTTCATAATTTCTCTAACTCTATTATTGCTCCTATGCCTTAAGGTGGATGTGTGAAAGAATTTTGTGTTCCTATCACCTTCATGGAGCTAGAGGGATCTTGATTTTTGATACCACAAAATTTCTTCATCCACTAGCACATTATGGAAATCTGCTAACAATTTTCTTTCCCTATGTCTATCCCCTTCAATCACCTCTCCTGACTCCAAATTTAATTCAACTTCCTTTAACTATTCAGCCAACTCTTTTTTCCTCTGGAACACATTCCCAAAAATGTACTTGTTCCAAACCTTAATATTAGCTTTAACAAATCTGAGCTTTGAAGCCACTTGAGAAATAAGAGGGCCCAAAAAACCTTGAGACCACCATTCCAGAATTTTGGATTCTAAGCCCTGATGTTGCAACCACATTGCCTCAAACCTGAAGGGTCTAGGAAAAAACTAGAGTTTGGGACTTTTTCAAATACCAGAGGATTATGATCGGACCCCACTTTGGGGAGAGAGCAAAGGGATGCATCTTCGAACACTGGAAGACCTTCCTTGGAGACTAACACCCTATCCAACCTAATCTGAATATTTTGATTGCCTAGATGCCTGTTACTCCAAGTGTATTTAGACCCCTTCAAATCCACATCCATCAACTCTTGATTATTAATAAATGCAGCAAAATCCTCCATACTTTTAGAACCAAAATCACTACCACCCTTTTTATCCAAAGGGTATAAGGGGGTATTGAAGTCCCCAATGAGAATCCAAGCTTCCCCCTTGAAAAATTCTCTCATAGAGCTCAGAGACTCCCATAGAATATTCCTGTTAGGGGTCGTATTAGGGGCATAAATATTAGACATAATCCATCTCTACCAGAGTCCTTACTACAAAATAGAATATTAATCACTCTATCAAAAATAAATAGAATGGATCCATCTAGTTTCTTAGGGTCCCATAGACAAAGAAGACCCCCAGAAGCTCCATTGGCAGAATTTGCTGCAAAACCCGCCTCCTTCCAAACTAATTTTTTAATTACCTCTACATTAGAACTATCCATCTTAGTTTCTTGAATAAATATAACATCAGGTCTTACCTCTCTCCTGAGTGTTGCCAAAATTTATTGCTTGGAGGGCCCATTTAGGCCTCTGATATTCCAAGATAACAACTTCATCTTCGATATTTGGAGCCATTATTCCCACTCGGAGAACCGAGGGAGCTACAAAATGTGTCAAGTTTTAGTTGTTTACCTTTTCTATCCTTCTCTTTCTCAAACTTCAATTGGGATTGGAGTCCATCAATAATTTTTGACTCTACCTCATGGATCCTCAACGCTTTGTTAGAGGGTTTCCCTACCTTACGATTACCTCCAACATCCATCTGACCTTTTTGGGTACTTCTGGTTTTGGGTCTGGAATTGGCTGTGCTCGAAGAGCCCACCCTAGGTAAATGGTGACCATTTCAACTCGAGTAGGGTTGGTGACTCCTGACCAGGAGCCTCACTAGGCTTCTGGGGGGAGCAAATTTTCTTCTATGACTAGCTCCTCAGAGAGTAAGCTTTGATAGGAGTTATGAAGGAACTTCGAAGGGATTAAAGTCTCCGTCACCAAGTCTTCTAGGAGAACCTGGTCCAGACTTCTACCACTAGATGGGTTCATATTCTGGACCACCACTTTTCCAAACTCATTAACATCCACCACAGGGACTTGGTCCATTATCCTTTCCTCTAGTTTAGGCTCATCCAAAATCAATTCATGCGGGGTATTCCCCTCCCAAATAGATGCTACTTATGTCTCTTTGATTGGGAATCCACATCTCACCTTTTCCTTTTTTTCCCATTTTCTAATGATGTTCTTAACAAGCTGATCCTCAATTTTCATTTGACTTGGGTTTATCCCTCATCTATTGTTGATATTTTCCTTCAATGGCCTAATCCATTTAAAAATCCTATTCTCAAAGGATTTTGGAAGTTTTACCTCTAGCATTTTTTATGGCAAATATGGCTTGAACGCAATAGAAGAATTTTTGACAAAAAGGCCAATGATGTGGAGTTTATTTCTAATAAAATTATCCTATCCACTAAAGAGAACATTTTGTCAGCTCCATTAGATCACTTCCCATGTCCTTATTTTGAGAGTGCCTTACTTAAATCCTTCCATATTTCCTTAGAGGATGCAAGACCGGCTAGCTCCTCATCCATGAGAATTAATGTCAAATGGCACCCTCCTCCCAAAGGATGGGTCAAACTAAATTTTGATGGTGCTGCTAAAGGAAACCCAGGCATGGCTGGAGTAGGAGGCATCCTTAGAGATCATTTGGGGAATCCTATTTTTGCCTTTGTCGAACCTCTAGGAGAACTTTCCAACCACTCTATCGAAGCTAAAGACTTGTGGAGAGGCCTTCAATTCATCAAGAAGATTCTTGTAAAAATCATTGTTGAAGGAGACTCTTTGAAAATCATCAATTATTTAAATAACTCCAAACCTACAGGATGGAAGAAAAGGATCATAATTGAGGAGATCAAACAGGTTCTAAGCAAGCAACATGAAGTCATCGTCCAACATGATTTTAGAGAATAAAATCATGTGGCTGACAAGTTGGCAAACATAGGGGTTTCTTCCCATGGAATGCTAACATGGACTGACTCTCTTCCTTCGGATATTGCTGCTCTTGCCAGGTTGGACTACAATCCTCACCATCATGATGAAGTTTAATTTTTCAAGTAATATTTGTAATCAATACCCTCTTATTCATGAGAGGTGTCTTAACTATGATAGTCCTAATAATCAAGGTTGCAATTCTATCCTAGTGGCTATCATATCTCTTTTCCCAAGGCTGCCCCGACATGTGTGTATTATCTCAAATTTCATCCTTATCACCTTTTGTGATTCGCTTCTATATGACCCACCACCTTTTCAAATTAATCCCATCGGTTTTTTGTCAACCACCTTGTTTTAGAATTCCAATGCCTTTTCCAACATTTCCCATAATCATTACTCACCCGTGCATCTCAGAAATTGTTCGTATACCTTTTCAAAAAATTTCCAAAGACAAATATCCTTCTGCTCCATTTTGAGGTGTATCCATTTGGGTTTTTTTAAATTTCATAGTCTTTGTGCCAACTTGGTGGTTATTTGGTCCCAATTATTCTGCAATCCAATAAGTCAACAACAACCACTAGCTGCACATATTCCAATCCATTCTGGTAGTCCTTGCTGGATCAAAATCCTCATCGACCCAAGTTCTGTCCAATCCATGATCCATAGCCTAGTTTTTTCCTTTTCAAGTTTTTTTCTTTTTTGAAGGGTCACACTTCTAATTTCCATTTATATCACTTCTTGCATGTCCCCTTCATGAATTTTCTTCATTCCTAGTCCTTATTACAGTCTGTCTCTTCCTTCCCCCTTTTTATCTTCTGTGAGCTTCATTGCCCTGCAACCATGAAGGAAGGAAATATTGAGTATGTTGAACCTGAGGTTTTTGAGATCGAGACTACTGCTGATGCTATCTTGAAGGATAAAGGAGGTCTCATCCAGTTCTTCAAGATGTTCATGGGTACCAACTAGGATGCGACCATGGCATTTGCAAATACATGGGACAATGGTGTTATCACAATTCATGGAGTTGAGTTCCAAATTACACAGGAGATTCTTGCTGAGTTAACTGGATAGAACCTTGAGGGTCATGTGGTTCAAAGAAATAAACACAATTGGGATGCTGATTTGATGCATTTTGATAGCTCATCCTTGGTGAGAAAGCTCCACAAAAAAGGTTTGTTCCATCACCACTTATCCTCTCCATGGAAGGAAATTCTCAAGCCTGTTATGCAATATCTTACTGTAGATGACCCTGAATCCCAGTTATGCAGTTTCCATCTAGCTTTCATTAATCATTTCAGAGATGCTAAAATGTTAAATATTCCTACTACTTTGTATTGGTTTGTTGACTATGCTATCACCTCTTCCCATGGTAAGAAAGAAGAAGGATGGCCTTCCCATCAGGGGCTTTTCAAAATCCTTTATGGCTACTTACTCCTAAAATTCCCCAAAGGAAACCTTCCTTCCCCTGCCTCTTCTGAAGAGAATTCCTCTTCCACACCAAGCCCTAAAGCCACTAGATAAAAAAAAAAAAAAATTGACAAGCCCCAAGCTGTTTCAAATATCAAAAAGAAGGTCAAACTTGAGAAAACTCCAGTTCGTTGCTCTTAGAGGCTTAATTTTAAGGAGACTCCCACCCCTGAAACCATTAAGAAAGAACACAAATATGACCCTGATTCTCCTAATGTGGTGGAAAAGTACCTTCATAAGCTTGTTATCCAATCCACCTCTGCCACCATTGATCATTTGGAAATCACCTACGCGGAGCTTAGGAAAGGAATTAATCAACTCAAGGAACAACGTAATGATCTTAATCTACTTTTTTTTTGTGATAATTTTGAAGAGGGCCCTTCCATTTCTACTGTCATGGGAGTTTCTGGTGTTAAGGATGATGATGTGGTTGAAATTGCAAAGGAAGTTTCTAAGGACATCCCTAAGGAGGTCTCCAAGGATGTTGCCAAGGATGTTGATCTAGAGATTGTAGCTACCTCACCTATGCAAACTGATGTTCCAAACTAATGTTCCAGTTGGTTTTGCTTCGTTGATGGTTGTTCTCTAGCTCTTTTTTGTTCTTTGACCATTCCAATGGATCAGTTTTAGTTTCCTCTTTGCTATTCCTGAGCGAATGAATTTTGACCCTATTTTGAATCCTCTTTTGTCTCTCTAGGTCTTCCTTAGTTTCTCTTCTTTTGCTTCTATGATGTATAAGGTATTGGGACACCTTTCAAATGCTCAGGTTTTTAATGAAAACTCTTTAAATTATCAAAAAAAATATCTGGTTCACCACCTTGGAGCTTGTCGACCAGGGTCCATGATCCTCCATAATCACATCCAAGAGTTTATCCGACACCACCAGATTATTACAGACTAGAGAAAGATCAAAGAGAGGTTTTGAGAGATGAGGTCTCAAGCCTTTAGTGGTAACCGCAACAAAGGAAGACACCCCAAGGTTAGAAGGGTGACCAAGCCTTGGGTATCCACTCATGGGTATCCCAAAGGACACCCCACTATGATTGAGCACATATTTTACCCTTTCCTTCCCAACTATATCCTTGAGGGTCACACCTTCTTGCTATCCACCTGACCCTCCAACTCCTTGTAGAGCACCAACACATCCATATTCCTACCAACCACTAGGTTTTTTAGATTCTTGCTAACCATTAGTGCTTTATTCCATTACTACCCTAACACTGCTGCACTTTCCTTTTTTGCCCTAACACTATTGCACTTTCCTTCACTTCCCTAGCACTGTTGCAGGACTATTAAAATATTTTACTATTTTTTTTTCTACCTTTGCTACCCTAGCATTGTTGGAATTACCTTACCTACCCTAGTACAGTTGCACTACTTCATTATCCTAGCACTGCTATGACACTATTATTATTTTTTACTTTGCTACCTTAGCTCTGCTACATGCACCTTCGCTACCATAGCACTACTGCGACATTGTTAAAAAAAAATTACTTCGCTGCCCTAGCACCATTGTGACACTATTAAAATATTTTTACTTAACTACCCTAGCACTGCTAGGACACTTGTAAAATATTTTTATACTGCCCTATCACTATTGTGATACTATTAAAATATTTATACTTTGCTACCCTAGCACTGCTACACTCACCTTCATTGCCCTAGCGCTACTGCAACACTGTTAAAATATTTTTACTTTGCTACCCTAGCACTACTGCGACACTATTAAAATATTTTACTTCACTATCCTAGAATTGCTATGGCATTGTTAAAATATTTTTACTTTGTTTCTATAGCATTTCTGCACTCACATTTCCTACTCTAGAACTACTACAACATTGTTACAATATTTTTACTTCACTGCCCTAGCATTGCTACACTCGCCTTTGTTGCCCTAGCACTGCTGTGACACTGTTAAAATATTTTTACTTCATTGCCCTAGCACTGCTGCACTCACCTTTTTTGCCCTATCACTATTACAACATTGTTAAAATATTTTACTTCATTTCCCTAACACTACTGCACTCTCCTTCGCTGCCATACAAACCTCCATTCGTTGTTTCTAGGTTTAGGTCATGATTATGAAAATGTTGGAGATATTACATTATTTGGTACCTTGTAAATAGTTTAGTCTAGGGTGTTTTTAATATTTGAGTCTATAGTATGTGTTATGTTATTAAGTGTTAGTTATGTGTTATTTTAATAAGTATGAGTTACATGAATGAAGTATCATGTTTAGAAGTAAGGAGTTATGAGAAATCATGAGAGACTTTATCTTTATGTAAATATATGATATTTATTATTATGTAAGAGAGAAATGTGAAGAGTTAGATCTCTTATGAGTATGAGGAGATGAAGAGTTTATGTAAGTGTAAAGGTCAAGAGTCATGTGCATATGAAGAGTCTCATGTATGTATATATTGAAGATAAATATTTGTAATATGTATCGAACAAACATTGCATTTATGCATTGATTATAGTAGATGTATTTTCCAATAAAATATTTTGTGAGTTTTATGTTCATTATTGTGTGATATTTGCATTTGAGATATTGTGAGATCCTATGGAATTATCCTATGAGAATAGTGGTGATTTGGTAATAATTGAAGCTTTCACAATAGAGTATGGAATGGTAAAATAGACCTTTAGGTTTAGTGGTCCATAAGAGGTCCAATATAGAAGTTGATTTTAGGGCCTAGGCAATTGAGGCATTGGATTATTTTAGGGAATTTTACCATATTGCATTAGATAAATGTATATTGTATAGCCTTGAGGTGGGGCTATGGCATACTTGGAGGCATTTGAGGGAAGTTTTATATTGGAAAACCTTGAGGGTATTGATATGCAATACAATATGATGATGGAAAATGAGGGTTCAAGTTTTGAAAGGGTAATAGATTAGGATAGGCCAATTATTGATTTATAGGGGTTTGTGCATTTTATATAGGAGGATGATATTGCAATCCATCTTGAGGGACTTATTAAGGAGGTGGACATTTATATAGCTTTTTGGAGGACTAAATGGCTAAAGGTAATATTTATCTTAAGGGGATTCCCTATGCTTCTTGCTCTTGCATTTGATCATGCAATACTTGCAAGCTCCAATAAGTACCTTAGATCTAAATATAAACATAAGTTTATCTTGAATGTTAGGCATAAAAATTAGTTATTACATTATTTTATTATTATTCATGAAAACATGAAACATAGAGTCATATCAATCTTGTCTTTGAAGCACCAAATGCCTCTTGAACTTAAGACATATAATAATGTATTAATATGTAAAGCTTTGCTTCATTTTACTTTGATTGAATAAAATTCTTGTTTTCTCATTCCATCATTTGGTATTAGATCCATGGGATATCTATGTGAGCTATAGTATTTTTGTGTGAGGTTTGTATGAAATATAATCATTGCCATCTAGTGACATGCCCTCTAAGGTGCTAATGCATCATAGAATAATTTGAGAAAAAATTTACAAGGTTTGGTGATAAAAATATTTTTAAATACATGAGTTTACACTATAGAACAAAGACCTATAAGATGAAAGAACTAGTCTAAAAAATTATGTTTAATATTTTTGTTTCTTCTCCATGATTACTAGTATACTTTATTTTTCTCTTCCCTAATCTATAAGCCACTTTTTAGTCTATAATTCACCCATATTCCTATTTATTAGACATCCCTTTATTCCCTAGACATAAAGTTTTTGTTACCCGATCTTCCTAAGTGAAAATATTTCTTCCATATTCATTTTAGTATTTGTAAATAAAAAAAGTTTGGAAATGTTTCATATTTTCCTTCCAAAGTACCACCTACCACTCCAAGGTGAAGTGGTTTCCATAGTGAAAGGGATTTTTTAAGCTTCTATTAAAACACAAACTCGTGTGCAAACCTTTACTATGCCCGAATATAAATAGAATAAATTATTTTAGTGAAATGTTTATTTTTAAATAAATATAAAACTCACCTAAAGGTAAGAAATTCCATGCTAAGGAATAAAATTTGAAATAAAAATACATTCCAACTAGCGACAATTTCAAAAGGCTCAATGGAAAAAACAAAAATTAAATTGTGTTGCATTCAATTTTTGACCGAGGTACCTTTAAAACAAAGTGCTTCATTTTAATATTGCAATTAGCATAGAAAGAAACTTGGTGTTTGAAATATATTAAAATTTTTGAAGAAAAGGTTGCAAGTTTGATTCTCTTGATGCACTTGTTTGAAAGAAATATTTACTATATTAGAAATATTTTTGTGTTTTGCAAGATAGAAGATAATAAAATTTTGAACTAAAAAGATGCATTTTTGACAGTGACTGACACCTCTTTTTTTTCAAACAAATTTTACATCAAAAATAATTTTTTACACAAAAATCAAACATGTGCTTTGCACAATAATAGTGTTCAGTATAAACAATACCTTTGACTTGTGTTTATAGGTAATGTTGTTGCATTAAGTTACTACATCTCAAACCTAATATAGACATATAGTTATGTTTGGGATTCAACCCTATAAATCATTAGGATGAAATAAGATCACATTTTTGTGATGTTTTGTTTCAATCTATTTTTTCTCATTCATTAATATCGTTGAACATAAATCATAAAATTAAGAAAATCTAACTATATAGGGAAGTTACACCCACATATGAGGATTTCTCTTTAAGTAGGTGTCATTGATAGGATGAATCATTTTTAATACTACCTTGGTACCATTTATCAATCTCTTTCATGTACCTTAAGGTCTCTCTCATGTAGATGACATATATAGAGAGGACTAGCTTCTTTCATGTACCAATGAGTATATAGAAAGGGAGGGTATATCAAAAGGTTTTGTATATAGTACTAGTGGTATATAGAAAAGGTACCCACTTTGGAAGATATAAGGAATCCTCACTATGGATTCATTAAAAAAAAAACCTCAAAAACAAAAGAGGTATTGTTATATTTGTGAAAGGAAAGGATATAATACCATGTTTTATAGATACAGTTCATTGACTAGAGGGGGTCTAGCCAACAATTCTCCTTAGAAAAAATCATAGCAAAAAAAAGGGCATGTTGCATATAAGGAAATAGAATCTAATTGTGCAAAAAAAATAGAACTAGCATATAAGATACTGATGTCTAAGGTGATGGAAAAATCAAGGAATAAATTTTGGTATCTTGATTTAGGGGCTAGAAAAAATATGACTAGAGACAATGAACAATTTGATTCTCTATGATTAGAAGATGAGAAACTAATAATAATTACTAACAATAAGACCTATCAGGTTAAAGGAGTGTAAAATATTCTTGTTAGTCTATTAGATGGTACATGCACAATTGAAAATATACTATATGTACCAAAAATAGCAAACAAATTGCTATCATATTACAAATGTTGGATCAAGAAATGGAAATTGAATTTAGAGTTGTTGATGGCAAGAAGAAATGTTTCATTACAAAAGATGGAAAGTTTATGGCTATTAATTCTTTAAAAAAATGTTTTTTTTCACTCAATATTATCTTATCTCTAAATGTTACCTTGTATACAACCATAATTGATGCTACTTCACTATGTCATAGAAAATGTGGTAATATTAATTTAGGATATTTAATTCAAATAAACAAACATCAAATGTTGAAAGGATTGCCCAACCTCTCATCCACTTTACTAGTTTTCTTGGGTTATTTGGTAGGGAGACAACACCAAGTCTCTTTTGAGTTACTACAGGACCATTAGATGTAGTATACACCAATATGTGTGGACCCATGCCAACTAGTTTTGATGGACATAGGTACTTTTAGATCTTTGTAGATGATTACTCACAAAAAATATGGGTATATTTTGACCTTTAAAATTATATGCCTTTACACATTTTCAACAATTCAAGCAACTTGTTGAAATAAGATAAGGTATTGTATTTGATCCTTTGCTTAGATTAACGGAAGAAACATACATTCAATAATTTCTCAAAAAATGACACAAAATGGGATCAAAAGAGAGATTACTACTCCCCATATAATCCATAGAAAATTTGTCTTATTGAGAGAAGAAATCATTTCATCATGGAAATGGTTTAGTGTATGTTCACAGTAGCAAATATTTAGCAACTATACTAGGATGAAGTTGTTCAAATTATAGTATACACCTAAAGAAGCTTTTTTTCGATGAAATCCCTTTGTTGTACATTTTAGAGTTTTTGGATGCAAGGCATATATGCATGTTCCCAAGAAGACGATAAAAAATTGGATACCAAAACATTGTCTAATATTTTTCTTGGCTATGATGAGGTATCAAAATCCTTTTGATTAATTTACCTAGTCACCAAAAAAATTCATATATGTAGAGATGTGGTATTTGATGAAAAAATTAAGAAAAGCATTAAAATTTCAAAGGAATATGAGAATAAAACACCTCCAATTGATCCTTCTATCATGATCTATGAGTTAGAAGAGGAAATTCATGAATAAGCTTCAAAATGAGTTAGAAGCAATAGATGAACCAATTGCAATGACACCACCTTAACCAAAAAATACTCCAAAATGGCTCACAAATACTATTGGTGTCTCTTATTGTCCTTGGTGGGGCAATCACACCTCGTAGGGAGTGATATAGTAGGGCCATGATTGAGAGCATAGGATTTGTCTCAATCAAGTGCCTCTAAGATTTTTTACAAGGTCGACTCCTTTTTGTTGTAATGCGACTAAGGGAAAAGATATGTAAGATGTAAAATTAAAAATAACTCAACAAAAGAAAAGAGTGTCTATGTACCAAGAGATATGCTAAGATATTCTTACAAAAATAGGCTTGAACACTATGTGACAATGACAAACACATCCTCTCCCCAACATATTGAAGCATAAATGAGAGTTACCAATTATATGCATGCATTAGAAGGTGGGACATGTAAGAGAGCGAAATATAGATGACTAGTCTAAAAATAGATGCAAGCCCCTCACATACACATACACTTAAGAAAACCTAAAAATAGGTAAAATATCACAAACACATACACACATACAAAAAAGGGGTCAGCAGGAGACCACAAATGGATATACTAAAAATTTGACATAGACTCCTGTGTATATATAGATGTAAGCAATATTTTACATAGATTGTGTCAGAAGTGGGAGTTCAATATTACCCACAAGCCACTAAGGAGATGACTATTTTTACAAAAATAAATTAAGGGAAAGCCTACAAAATAATACAATTGCAAACTCGTCAATTCTTTACAAAGCTAATGTTATTCATATTTATAACAAGGGAGGTTTTTCCCTCTAAAAATCATGCAAATATTTCTAGGTGGCGGCCACTTCTGATGTTGAGTCATGTCTCATCTGATTTTTTATCCCTATAAGGTTCTTTGAATTTGAAGTCATGAATTTCAAATGGCCCTAAGCCCTTGGATGAGCAACTACCATCTTTATTGCCATCTACCCATTTTTGGGAATTCCTATCATTTGGGCATAAAATATTTCTTCATTTAATGCTCTAGATCTTTGAGCTACTTCTATCATGGCTCCCATATTGCTATTGTATTTTTATAGATATGTGATATATTCCTTTATAGGAAAGGACAATATTCCTCAAAGAATGCACACCTCATTAGTTTTATTTTCAAGGCATCGATGTTTTCTTCTTTGAGAGTTTTCTTTATCACTTGGGGCAATTTGAATTTAGATATTCAAGAATTTTTGTATCAAGTATATTTGTCAAAAATTTCACTTCTTGTGTTCTGATTATGACTTAGAAAATCTTGACCTTAAGACATCCTTTGTTTTTTGGGCTTGACCTCCGATCATCAGACCTTTTTTATTGGGGTTTTCTTTGATGCTTTTTCATGACTCAAACTTTTATTTTTTCTTTCTGGTCAAAAGGTGTAGTGATTCATCACTATAGTTTTGGTGGATCTTAGGGTATATTTAGCCTACTAAAGATAAGTAACCCCAAAAATTGGTGCATTAATCCATTGGACGTAGAGTCAGGTAAGGTCCCTTGCAAGTGGAGGTTTTCAGTGGGCAAGCCTCCTTTTGGAAACTTCTACAGATGGTTAGGAATTTTTCTATATCATAAAAATGATATCACATATAGTACATATGTACAAGGTTTTAAGTGAGTGATATTTATCCATTTGATATGGAGTCAAAAATCCTACCCACTAGCTACTCAAGTCCTTTTTTCTTTTTTATTCTCTAGTTTCTTGGATGAAGAATTGTCATCCCAATGAAACTAGACCTTTGTTGCAACTTCCTCATTCCAAATAGGTAGGTGCCAAAAATAATTCTAAGGTTGGAACCACTAAGGTGAGACACTCGCTTGTTAGTCAAGCCTTCTAATGTCCTTTCACCTTTGCAAATGAAGAGGTTATTTGTATATGTTGAATTAGCCTCTTAAAAAAGGAAGGTGTACTAGATGGAAGTTTCTCATTGTCCCACTTAATAACCAAAAGGATAGAGGAGGTTTGACCTAAAATTTTCCTCCTCATCATAAGTCTCTTCAACTTTTGACTCATTTATAAACTCATTCCCATATTGATGTATGTGGAGGGCCCCCTATGAGATATATTCTTGTTGTTCATGGATGATATAGATCATATTTTAATCCTCCACATGGGTGTTTTGTGTTTCTTGTTCTGATGCATACTTGTATGGAATACTTGGATTTGGTTTCACTTAGCCTACCTCTTTTATGAAATCACTCATGACCAAGGCAACAAGCTTATCCTGATCAAAGATTGAATGTGGATATAGAGAATTCTACTTTTGGTAAGCATTGCCTTCCATTGAAACCACTAACAACCTGAGGACTATGTATTGCTTCGTGATGTTGTTCACTTGGTATATGAAAACCATTTCTTGTATGTGCTCTAATAGGGATGTTAGACCTTCACTAGTATATTTAGGTAAAATTTTCAATAGTGATGCTTGGAATTTCCCCCAAACAATTAGTGGTTTTGGAGGTCACAATGGGATTTTTTCTCCATTGTGGGAGGTCACAGTGGAGGTCCTTTGAATTATAGTGGAGTCACCAAGTCAATGTAGCTTCTTACTTTTGAAAATTAGGTAGACTAAGGTCTTCACTCAACCTCAATATGGTATCTTTAATAACTTCTAGTGTTTATTTTCAAGTAGAGTTTTCAGGTGAGTAGAGAGATACTTCAACAAGTAGGAGTAAAGAAGGACCCTCGCCAAGTCTAATACCTACTCCTTATTATGATTTTAGGACCAATGAATTATCACTAGGATCCCTATAGGCTTACCATTAAACTATTATCATCTTTGATTATCCTTGGTGAGGTAATCATACCTCATGGGGAGTGACACAATAGGGCCACAACCAAGAGCATATATTTTGGCTCAATTAGGGGCCTCTAATATTTTTTTACAATCCTAGCTCCTTGTTGTGATGTGATCTTCAAGACACACTTGTAACTCAACTAAGGGAAGAGGGATGCAAGAGGTAAAAATAAACATAACTCAACAAAATAAAAGGGTGGAAATGCACTAAGAGATTTTCTAAGATATTTCTACAAAAATAGGCCTAAACGCTATGTGCCAATGGTGAGCACTTCCTCTCCTTGAAACAATGAAGAACAAATGAGAGTTACCAGTTATATGCATGCATAAGAAGGTGAGTCCTACAAGAGAGCCAATGATGGATGATTGATCCAAAACTATATGCATACCACTCACACACACATATACACTTAATAAAACCTAAAAACAAGAAAAATATCACAAAAATATACACACATAGAAATGGATCAACAAGAGGTCACAAATGGATATACCAAAAATTTAACATAGGCTCCCATGTATATATGCAAGAAATATTTTACATAGATTATGCCAAAAGTGAGGGTTCGAGATTGCCCACAAGCCACTTAAGAGCCGATTATTTTACAAAAATAAATGAAGGGAAAGCCTACAAAATAATACAATTGCAAATTTGTCAATCCTTTACTGATATAATATTATTCCTATTTATAGATTACAATAGGAGGGTTTTTTCCTCTAAAACTCATGCAAATATTTCTAGGTGGTTGTCACTTTTGATGTTGAGTTATGTCTTGTCTGATTTTTTATCCCTATGAGGTCCTTTGGATTTGAAGTCAAGAATATCAAATGAACCTGAGCCCTTGGATGAGTAGCTATCATTTTTATTGCCATCAATCCATTTTTAGGAATTCCCATTATCTAGATGTAGAATATTTATTCATTTAATGCTCTAGATCTTTGAGATGCTTCTATAATGGATCCCACACTATTTTTTTCCTTTCACAAATATATGAGACATTCCTTTGCAAGAAATTATAATATTCCTCAAAGAATACACACCTCATTAGTTTGATGTTTGGGGCATCGATATTTTATTCTTCATGAGTTTTCTTTATCACTTGGGGCTGCTTGAATTTAGATCTTTAAGACTTTTTGTCTCAAGTATCTTTGTCAAAATTTTCACTTCTTGTGTTCTTATTGTGACTTAGAAACTTCTAACCTTCAAACATTGGTTATTTTTTAGGCTTGACCTCCAATCATTAGACATTTTTGATTGAGGTTTTCTTTGATTCTTGTTTGTGACTAAAAATTCTACTTTTTCTTGTCAATCAAAAGGTGTAAAGATACATATATACAAATACTCCTAGAGATGCAATGCTTGATAAACCACCTTATTTAACTTCCACTAGACCTCGTACTTGTAGTAGTACATAGGAAGAATTAAATTTGGGCCTAATGACATTAGTAATGGATAATTCTATATTAGTAAAGGATGCAATAATTTCACCTAAGTGGAAGCAAGAAATGGAAGAAAATGATACATTTTTTATGATAATTAAAACATGGGACCTGGTCGATCTACCTAAATTAAAGAAGCCTATAGGCTACAAGTAGGTGTATAAAATGAAATACAATATGATTGGTTCCATTTTAAAATACGAGGTCAAGCTCATTGCAAAAGGTTTTGTACAAAGAGAAGGAATTGGCTATGCAAAAAAATTTGCACCTACAACTAAGATGGTCATTATTCATACAATTTATGTACTTGCAATGTAGTTCAGGTAAAAAATGCATCCAATGGATGTTAAAAGTACCTTTCTCAATGGTGATCTTAAATAAGTGTAAATGACCCGATCCAAAGGATTTATTTTCAATGGGAAAGAACAAAATATTTGTAAATTAAAAGATAATTAATCTGGGTTGAAACAAGCTTCTAGAGCCTAGTACATCAAAATCAATGTTCACCTTCTACAACATGGTTTTACAAGGATTCCTTCTAATAAAAATATTTATATAAAAAATATTGGTTCTAATATAATTATCCTTGTGGTGTATTTTGATGATCTAATCATCATGGGGAGTTCAAAAAATTGATAGATAATGTGAAGAATGATTTGAAATAAATATTTGATCTGATAGATTTCATAATTCTATGCTTTTGTCTTTTCTTAGAAGTTTGAAAAAGGAAGAATTATATTGTAGTCACAAAAACATTACTTGAAAAATATAGAATAAAAGATTGTAAATTTAAGGAAACACCCATGGAGAAATGGTTGCAACTATCTAGATATGACAAATCACCCTAGGTATCTTCTACTTTGTATCATTAGCTGATAGGAAGTCTCATTTACATAAGAAATACTAGGCTAGATATTGTTTTTACTGTAAATTATATTTCAATATTCATGCAAGATCCTGAGTAAGTTCATTGGAAGTCAATAAAAAGGATATTGCATTATGTTTGTAGAACAATAGAATATGGTCTAGAATATAAAAATGATCAATTTTTTTCTTACAATGATACATGGACTTCGACTATGTTGGATCTATTGTTGATAGAAATACATCATCAAGATATGTGTTTCATTTGGTATAAGGACCTATCTCATAGCATAACAAGAAGTAACATGCAATGGTACTATCATCCATATTATGCTGCATAAGGAGCTTTGTGTGAAGCATTGTGGTCATAATTTATTCTATTAGATATGGGTATGTGCAAAAGGAAACCAATAATGTTGAATGTGATAATCAGGGTATTCTAAAATTGATAAAAAATTTAGTGTTTTATGATAGGACAAAAAATATTGAATCACAATTTTATTTTATTAAAGCAATTTCAAAATCACCACATACAACTCAAATTCATTCCCATCGAAGACCAACTAGAAAAAAATTTCATGAAGGCATTTGGACGAGTAAAATTTGAATCATTTTGTAATTCTCTTTGCACCTTGAATAATGTAATAAGAGGGGATTTTAGTAATAAATATTAATTATTACATTATTTTTTTATTATTCATGAAGATATGGAACATGAAGAGTCATCTCAATCTAGCCTCCAAAGCACCAAATGTATCTTGAACTTAAGAGACACAAGAATGTATTTATATGTAAAGCTTTGATTTATTTTGCTTTGATCTGAATAAAATTTCTATTTGTTTTATTTCATCATTAAAATGTTTATATTGGGTGGCACAAACTATCTTGATGATGTGATTGCTACATTAGACGTGTTATTTGTTGACTAGACCTTGGTAGACTTTGGAATGAAGTTGTGCTTGTAGGAGAATTAGTTCGAGCATTAAATGTTGGAGGTTGAATACCATTGTTTGAGTTAATGGAGGACACTAGAAATTTGTTATTTGAAGGATAATTTACATTAATTAATGGCATCCCATATAAATAATTAACGTGAGTTATGATGGATCTCATATTGGTCCAAACTAGACTAGAAACAATAGTGGCCTAATTATGAGAGAAACTAGAAAAGATTATCTTTTGAGATGTAAGATTTTGAATTGCTTGATTGACCATTAGACCTTTCATTTTGAGGGAAGTAGGATATTATTCAATCTCATTGTTTTGATGCACCTAAATCACAATTTGTTCCTTTATTTTTCCTTTCATATCCCTTTATTTGTATGCAATTAATTTCATCAATTGAAATTATTTTCCTAATTTTTGCATTTTTTGAGTGCTATATATATATATATATATATATATATATATATATAAAAGCGAAAAAAACCCTTGTAGGGCCACCTTGGTCCGAGAGACCACGAACAGGGGGTTCTACACCGTCAAAGTCACCCGGAGTCACACCCGACCCCTGCCCGCACCAACATTATCAATTGGATTTTGGATACCCAATTCAGCTTTTTGGTAGGGTGGAGATTTGAACCTGGGACCTCTCTTAGAGGATTTCCCTCTCCTCTCCAACTCACCTACAACACCTGGGTGCATACATATAAGCTTAAGTTCCCTCATGTACATTACATACATGGATAGATTTTGAGGGTCAATTTTTAAAATAAAAAAAAAAATTATCTTGTAGAGCGAATTGCTCCCTAGTTGGAGCACCTCACTTCTTAACTACAGCAAATCACTTCTTGAAATAGAACTTGGAATTTTTTGTGAAAGGAGGTCCAAAAAAATCAATCAAAGTGAATCACTCCCCTTGGAGGAGTAATGAAAGATAACTAGTGACCTTCCAAGTGAATTGCTCCTCAGAATATGGGCAAATCACTCTTTAGATTCTACTTGGAGGATTTTTACTTTCTCAAAGCAAATTGCTCCTTGGATTGACCTTTGTCAATTTTAACTTTTTCTAGGTAATTGAATGTAAACAAAGAAAATTGCTCCTATTTATGAGTGAATCACTTCTTGAGTGGTGACTTGGTAAGAATCTCCCAAATTTGGTCCAATTACCTTTTGCCTATGAAAAATATAAATTTGAAGCCAAAATGATAAATCAATACAATAAAGGTTTACCTTTGTTGCTTGACTTGTAAAAAGTTTAATTCTTTTAAGTTCATGATAGAGTCATAATTTGCAAAGCAAAAGCAAATTTGGACATTAAGTAATAAATAATCATGAAATTAATGTTCAATTTGGGATTGGGTTTGATAGAATAAGTTCATGGTCCCCACCAAGTATGTCAGAAGTGAATGTTGAAATCATGCATAGTAGGTGTTTCTTTATGAGGTAAATAATTAGGTTTATCCCATAGGGCACACTAGAAACAATGTTGAATTGCAAAAAGGTCTAACTTGTTGTTGAGTGGAAATTTTTCCCAATTGCAAAATCACCATCACACTTAATATTTTGATTAGAAAACCATCTTTTGCAAAGAAATAGAAATTTCTCCAAGGTTCCTTTTAGTTAATGTGTGATTGTAATCTTGTGAAGATGTATCAAATAAGTGATAGGAATACCTTAGTGATTTGCAAATAACTGTTAACAAGGGGCCTATGTTGGAATTATTTTATTATGCTATGCTATTGATTTCTAATGAAACTTTAAATAAAAGAAAATGTGATTAGCCCTCATATGACCATGATGTAAATACCTTAGTTCATTTTATATTAAATATTTTTAGGTATATTTTATCTTCTTTTGGTTAAGCATATTTTAAACAAGTTTTATCTTGCATTTTTTTGGGTAGATAAGATACTATAACATTAATACCGGATTTTACAGGTTGACCCAAAACCTTTTACAAAAATCAGCCTAGGGTTTTTGATGAACATATCCTTACTAAGGATCCTATATATGTAAAATCTACATGTCGTCAAAGCCATTACATCCGGTAAGGTGCATAGCCTGTTATAAAAAAAAAAACTTCCCATACAACATTTTGGGTATACCTCGAGAAAACACACATGCATCATAATTACAAAAAAGAAACAGACACAGATCCCTTCCTTGAGACAATCGAGAAACAAAAATTTGCATACACACATAGCAGAGTACTGAAAAAAATCCCACAAGCTCTGTATTGACAATTACTCTTAATAATTCTTTGGTAATTGCTTTCTTCCGTATATGACATTCCTTGGTACCACTATCTTGGTCAATCAACCTTGGAAAAGTGAACCTGCTGGTTAGATTTATGGCGGTGGCTATCTGGTGGTCCACGTGGATTTTTTCCAAAGTCTTATATTGTCATTTATTTCCTTCCCTGTGATTATCAACCAAACTCAAATTACTAAGACGGCTAGGAGCCATGTTATCTTGCATTATTAAACCTTGATTTGAGCATAAAAGAGAAGACTAAAATCTATCTTTTGAAATGTAAACTTTGAATGATGATTGGATTCATTTAATGTTGCTTTGAGCATGAAAATAAAATAATCTACATGAATAACTTGGTAAATGTAATAGCCTTTGACATATCATATAAATTATCCCTCTTTGATGAAATTATAATTTTCATAAAGAGAAGTTAATTTATTGCTTTAAATACAGTAGCCTTTGAAATGCCATATAAATTACCCCCTTTAATGAAATTGCAATTTAAATAAAGAAAAAATTAATATATTGCTTACGAAAAAAAATGCAAAGCTTGAAATTTGATTTGCCTTCAAAATGTGAAAACATGTAAAATCTGAAATTACAAAATTCCTTTAAAAACAACAACTTTAAATAATTTTTGTAATTTCAAAATGGATTCAAAATAAAATCAAAACTATTCTAAATGAAGCATTGATGCTTATTTTTGGAATTCGTGCAATTATTTTGGAGTTTGATTTTTTTTATATTTTTATTTTAATTGTTAAAGTTTTAAAAAAACTGCAAAAGGGTAAGTTTAAAAACATAAAAATAAAATCTAGAAACATTGACCAAAAAGCTGTAAAAGTTAACATACAAGGTACTCTCAGTATAATGCTACCCTATCTTGCAAAACCGAAGAAAATTTCTATATGTAACTTAGTTTATCCGAATTTGCATTTGCACAACCCGCAATAACCTAGGTGCAAGCTTCTAAGGAAAAAGAAAATAAATTCCATGTTTTAAACATTCAATAATGCAACCATTAAAATGCATTGAACATCATCTATAAGCCTAAAGCATGAAAGGGAAAAAATAAACAGTTAATCCAAACATGCAGAAAACTTCTCCTCCAACTTTGCTAACAAAGTGTAAATTTTTGAAGTATTTGCATTAAAAAAAAATTAATGTTCTGCTTTACACAAACTTTTCAGCCCTTGGTTTCCATAAATGTCTAGCACTGTATTATCAATTTGAATGAATATTTAAAATCTTTGAAGGAAAACTCCTCGTTTCATTTTCCTGCCAATGTTTTCTCTTCATCTTCTTTCTCCATTCGATTTTGGATTCCTTCCTTCATTTGGCATGTGGTTTATAATATCTTATTCTTACTTAATTAATATCACCCTTTTGAAAATTTCCTTAGGTAATGTTTGGCCATCCAAATTAGACTAGGCACCAACTGTTTCAACTTTGTATACCTACGTATTATCTCGGTGCTCACCACGACTAACTTCCTTTGACTTAACATTATTTTTTATACCACACACCATCTTTGGTAATACACTGAGGTGTATTGCCAACTGGCTCATAACTTCTGGCCTTTACTTTACCCAATGAGAACTTTTGATAATGCCATTAAATATTTTTTATCATCATGGTAATTGGATGGAACGTGCTAGTTTCTCTTGAAGTCTTAGCTGCTGGTATGGGACTACGACTAATAGTCCAACTAGTAAAATAGGACCTCCATAAATCTGATGATACGTACATTCCTTTAAATCAATTTAATTTGATGTTTAATTTGATATCATCACTCAAACCACTCCATGGGTGATGTTTATCTGTGATCCAACCACCTTTTTGGTCACCGCTCGCTGGTTTATACTATGTCACAACTCTGACATTAAACCACCACCACAATACAATTGTCTATGCATCTCACACTAGTATCTTATTAACTGTTATACCCTACCAAATAGAATACCATGCTACTATATCGAATACCTCAACAAAGCACAGATGAGATAATCATGATGATGCTCATGATTCGGGGTCTTTTGTGCACTTCTATGACTCTTTCTTTCCATATGGCCCATTTCACTGTTTACTTCCAGTAGCCTACTGAGGAATTTTAATTCACATTAATACATCCTCCATAGTGTTGCTCGGTTATCCTAAAATTGCAACTTTTGATGAATGCTTGTTGTAGATTTTGTGATAAATGATGGAGACATATCTATCATTTCATTATCTAAACACTACTTCTGCCTAGCAAAACTACTTCATAGAATACACAGTCATGAATAGCAATTGTGATTACCCCATCGTGTTAGTCAACATATTCATGCCATGTAACCATGTTGTACCACGAGGATCTTTGTTCAACACATCCACCTACCATTGAGGGGAAATCACCGCTCTCAAAGCCTTATGTAGCTCGATGTACATTACCTTATAGTACAAGGATGTTGGCTTCTACATATCGTATTTGTCCTTGACACTTGCAAACTTGTCCATGGTGGCTTGGCAAATGATATCCTTAATTTCACCTAAATCATCACTAGTATCTGTATCTAAGTCACCATCTATGACACTGTCAAATGTATTCGTCCCTGGTTCATTCACCATGTCATATATCCTCGATGTCCATCTTAGTTTCCACCTCCTCACACATAGTTTCCACCTAATATTCTATGTCGGTCATGTTGGTTATTACCAAATTTGCCATGTAGTGGTAATTAGCACATCAACATTGGTGTTTTGACCCCCTTTTAATATCACGATTTCCATATTTTGTGTGATGTCTGTGTATGACATAACTGGCTAGAATTGAATCCATCTCATCCAAATTCTCCCCATGGTTTTCATCAGCACTATATAGGTGTGCATCCAAGTATCTGTGTTTGGGTCTACACAGTCATCTGCATAGGCCTTACATCGCTCGTCATACCTTTTTTTATGTTGTGCATTTTTTTCTCATGCCCTATTGTCAATTCGTTGGCCTACCTCATGAGTCGTCTAAACCATGGCCACATCTACATATCTCACTTTGTCCCACATGTGGTCAATGGGGACATAATGGAGGGTTTATTAACCCATACACATACATATTCAACCAAATCAGCTAACCCTTTGGGGTAACTTGGAACTCGTGCACTATACACCATGCCTTGGTTATCCTTGGGAATCGTGCCTTCAACACTAAAAAATTGTGCCACTACGCTGTGTTGGCTTGTCATAAAAACAAGACACACATATTTAAACCCTTTTAACAATGCAATAAAAAAAGTCAACATAAATTGAGCCTTTAAAATCAAGACTAGAATTGACTTTTAATAATATATAGTCGCCTCTTTTATTTATTATATATATACATATTTTATCACTTTGAATTATTTTATCTTAATATATATATTATTTTATTTCTTTTTTATTTATTTATTGTTTTATAATATATATATATATATATATATATATATATATATATATATATATATTATAATATTTTATTTTATTTAACTTTATTTAAAACATAGATCAAACAACCTTTAAAAAGGTCTAACTATAAAAATAAATAAAATAATAAGAAAACATTAAACACTCAAAATTTGTAACCAAAATTTAAACCTATCAACCTGTATCATTCCAAATTTTTCGCATCCTTACCTTCAGGCTAAAGGATCTGCACCCGGAAGGAGGATGGGAAAAGGATGGGACGGTACCTCGGACTGAGAGGCCTTGCGAAGGTCCCGCCTCTCGGGGGAGGTGTATTATGGTGATTTTTTGATGGATGGTGGGTTCACCAGGAAACGTTTGAATGGCAGTTTCCATGCCTAGGTTGGGAATGTGTTTGATGTGTTCAGTTTTATCTTTAATCATCCAAGTCCTAGGTTTGGCCAAAATGCATCTAAGCTATTCTATATGAAATGCAGATTTAAATGAAGACAGAAACAGATTTGGACAAAAAAATAGAAAGAACAAGATGGATTAAAGACCCATACCTGATCCGGATGTCTGATGAAGGTTCTAATTTTTGAAGCAGTTAGGATCGTCTGGAATTTGACAGGATCGTCTCCTATCCGACAGGATCGTTCGAGATCTGACGAATTCGTCAGAGACCTACAAACAGAGAAATAGATGCAAAATACAGAGAATGCAACTATGATAACAGAGGGTAATGATGTAAAATGGCAATAAGAACATTAAAATGATAATATCAAACTAAGACACGAATGCATTATAACGATCTAATGACAATTTATGCTTTTATTATGCATTAAAGCTACATGGGTGAACTCCAAGATGTAGAATAATAAAGAATAACCATAGAATTAACTAAATGCAGAAAAGGATGAAGAAATACAAACTCTAGGCATTGATTGCCCCCAATGTGGACTGCAATCGAAATCGTCTCGAATTGGGTCGAGATCGTCCGAGATTGTACGAGATCGTCTGAGACGAACTGAGCTTGCTCCGGCTGAAAAACAATGAAGTTCCTGCAAACAAACTTGGAAAAATACAAATGCAAACAGTGATTTAAGATGGTCTAGTGCATGTAGAATTCGAGTTACAGGGAATTTCAGCCAGGGGGATGCTAAGGGGAGGGCCTAGGATTAAATAGGCTTAGGATAGAGGTTGGGAGGTTGGAGATCATCCCAATTTGGGAGATCTCCAATGGGGGAGGGTCTCTAACGGCGCAGACACGCTTCTACCCGGATTAGAGACGCCGTTGGAACAGAGTCCAACTATGCACAAATCATTTTGGGACGAGATCGTCTGGACGTCCTACTCCAGACGAAATCGTTCGATCTGAGGCGATATCGTCTTATCGAAGACGATATCGTCAAACGGACAAAACAAACTCTAAAAATGGCGCGAGAAAGGAGGAAACGGGTTAAACGGCGGTTTGGGAGCGGTTTTGGAGGTTGAAATTTGAATTTGAATATTTACTAGAGTAATTGTAATTATTAAGGTTTTACTGCGCCAATTTTAGGGTGCTACATTTTGCCCCCTCTTTAGCGAATTTTCCGAAGAAAATGCGTTAAAGATGAGTTCTTCTCGATCTACGAGAAAGCAAAAATTATTCCCATTTTTAGGCGACGATTCTTGGTCGAATCGTACGACAACTTACTATGGTGCCCCCTCCGTGTTTTTACCCAAATCGAACGTTTGAGGTAAAAACGCGGAAAAGCAAAATTTTAAAATGTTTTTAATTATGTTTTGAATAAAATTAAGAAAAATAGGGTAAAACCCTAATTCATTGTTACTGTTCATTTTTTTGGTTTTGGTATGATGTACATATTGTTGATATATATATAGATGAGATATTTTTTGATCATATGACTTGTGTCTTATGTATTTTTATGATGCTTTTAATGTTTTGATTGATTGATTTGATGATTCATGTAATTACGTCGTTGGAAATATTATGGTTGAAATGTCATGCTGTAAAAATTTAAATGAAATAATCGATAGAACAAATTGGTTGTTTGTGATGTGATGATTTGATAAAAAAATAAAAAAAGGGACTTTTAACAATAATTTCAAAGGACATTGTCGCTATTATAGACCATTTCATGGAGTCGCCGCTCACTCGGTCGTCAAGCTAATCCCAAGTATAGAAATATTGTTAAAAAGTAAAAGAGTGCTTAAGAGACTGTCTTAAGACTTTGGTGCAATGGTGCAAATGATGATGATGATGATGGTTTGTTTTCAGAGTTTCATAAAAATAGTATGCATGAAATAATGTTAAAATGATTTTTGCTAGGCATAAATTCCTAAGTGTGATAAATTTTTTGGATAATTCCCTAGGAATTATACCATCATTGCAAAATTGAAGGTTGACATAATGACATGAAATAGTGATAATGTGCATGCTTTTTGTCAAAAAACATAATTGTATAACATAATGATTTAAGTCATATGGTTTTCATGATTTTTAAATAAATGGGGAATAAAAATTGGTACAATGGTTTGCGCTAGGCATAGAATATGTAGGTATAGACTTATACCATCATCGCGAAATCAAAGAAAAAAAGATTGTTTTATTGCATGGTTGATTTTTAATAAACAGAAAATATGAAGATGAGGACTTGCGCTAGGCATAAAATTCCAATTTTGGTTTTGGAACTATACCATCGTCGCGAAAGTCGACAATATATATATATATATATATATATATATATTTATGTGTATGTGTTTTGATTGTATGGTTTTGAAAGAAATTTTGATTTTTTCTATTATGTATGTAGTTGTCTTTATACTAAACAACTGTACTTTAAAGAAGAAAATGAATTTATTCCAAACAATTTGCAAAAAAAATATTTCAAAGTATCTTAAAGACAAAAGTTAGATTTATAAGGAATCCCATGTGCATATGTGAATTCATTTCCAATCTTGATTTATCATAATGATACACAAAATCTCTCAAATACAAATGTGTGTGCAATTGCTATGTTCATTTACCAGTTTTTGAGCAAGATAATATGATACAAGTGATTTGAATGAACCAAATAAGTGTTCATTAACCATGATGTAGATGCATATAACCATACTAGACTACTATGTAAGTCGGATTATCAAGAGCTAGCTAATCCATAAGCGGACATAGGTCTATACAAAATAAGGTCGCTAATGTGACAGACATATCGCCACGCTAGGAGTTACCCAAGGCCAAGCAGGTTGGGCACAAACCACCTGTTATGGGGCTTACCTCATAGTTTTCGAATAATTGAGAATTCCAGGGATTCAAGCTCATCAACCCTTCTTTTCTTTTCAAAGGGTAGGGAAAGGGATTTTATTGCTTTTGCTTTTGCTTTCATTTCTTTTCTTTTTGTATTTTTTCTTGATAATGCTTGGAACATTGTTGTAATGATATAAAATAACATTTTTCTTTTTCTCTTTTTCTTGAACTTTGCTTTTTCTTTTTGTTCTATGCTAGGGATACTTGCTCGGATTAGCTATAGAGCAAGGGATTTTTATTCTGGGTAGGGGTGAGCTTGTCCTTTTGCCAATTCTCAAAGATTCTAGACCATGTGCATGATAGGATAGCAGGGGAAACTTTTCGCTCAAGAAACCACTTCTACTATGTAGCATAGCATGGACATTACAAATATAATCATTTTATTGTGAAAGGATGTGCTTGGTTTAAGTAAATAACAAGATCAATTCTCTGTGCTCAAACTTTATTTAATTGAATTTTGTGGACTTTGATATAAGAGAGATTAGTAATCATGCCAGATAAAAATCAAGATATTTATTCATGTGATTGTGAAAGTGAGGGATTCCAAATAAATGCTAATTTATCCAAAATAATTTGAAAATATGACTGCAATATTTCAAGAATTAACAAGTGCAATAAATATGTACAACAAATATTTTTGAAGATTTTGATAATTTTGATGTTTTTGTATTTTTATTTTAATTTATGAATTGAAAGAAATACAATGTGATTGTTTTTTTTTTTGAATTTTTTATTTTTTATTTTTTATATGAATTTTTAGATGATGGAATTGGTGGTATATACAAGATGATCTATATACACTATACAAGGTTATTTGAGTATAGCATGTCTAAGGTTGCTTCAAAATCAAAGGAGGTTTTGAAGGATAATTTGGTTGTGTTGAAGGTAAGAACAAAAGGTGATGAATAAAAGGTAGTGATAACAAAAGCTTTGTTATAATGTAGAATAATGTAGCAAAAGATTTTACTTTTATATGTGTAAAATTGATCATGTTACAAAATAAAATGTCAGAAGGATAAGAAGGTTCTTCATTCTTATCACTATCTTCCAAGTCTTGATAAGATGGAGGGAGCATATATGAAAGATATGCATGGGTGTTATTTGGTAAACAAGGATGATCATATATGGATGAAGAAAAGTGATGGATAGAAGATAATTGTGATAATAGAGAATGTATAGAACTTGATGTTTCAACCATTAAATATTCTTCAAATGGTGTTGGGTCACCATGTATGGTAACAATTTTATTTGCAAGTTCAAACTTCAAACATTGGTGAAGAGTGGAAGGGACAACCCTCATCGTATGAATCCAAGGACTTCTGAGAAGTAGGTTGTAAGGTGAAGGGCAATATGCTACATAAAACAAAGTATCCAGGATCTTGGATCCAATATTGAGGGGAAAAATTATAGTACCTTGAGCTTCTTGAATTTCATTGTTAAAATATTTTATAATAACATTTGATTCATTAATATCTTCTTCCTTTGATTTGAGTTTTTGGAATAATTGATAAGTGCATAAATTAAGAGAGGAGCCATTATCTACCATGATAGTTTTAACAGGTGTTTCTTTACTAGATCCTGTAATGTAAAGATAGTAGTCTTCTTGTGGAGTAGAGGAAGGAATATCCTCATCATAGAATGAAATATGGTTAACCTCAAGAGGGTTTACACCATTAATTATGTTCTTAGAGAAAATATGATGAGGAACAAATTGTTGGCTAGGTATTTTGAACAAAGTTTCCTTATGAGAACTTTGTAATACTTCTAAAAGGGATATCTTTGCTTGAGGATTAATCACTTGTTGTTGGCTATCAAAGTGGATTTCAGATTGAGATTTTGATTCTAAAGATGAGCTTTCTATGCTTACATTCCATTTTGGATCATTCTCTAGAGCCAAAGATAGTTTTGAAGGTTGGTCAAATGAGGAATCCATATCTTGAATATCAGATTGAGTTGATTGAACTTGAGGTTGCTCATTTGTAGTTTTTGTTACAATATTAATAATATCATCATGATGGGACACATTAACATGCAATATTTGATTGGTTTCTTGTTGTTGATAATTGAATAGGGGTTCTTGGGAGATCCCCATGTCTTGATTGATTATTGGTATTTGTTGTGTAGGAGTTTGATTGTTTATCTGGAGATTTATAATCAGTTGTAGATTGTAATTCCTTTATATTAAAAAGACCCTCATCAATCAAATATTGAATTGAACATCTTAAATCTTTACATTTTTGTGTCATATGTCCATCTACTCTATGATATTCACAATGTAGCTCAGGTTTAAACCAATCTACTGTGGTATCAAGTTGTCTTATGGAAGGGAGTTCAATCCTATTTGTGTCAAGTAAATGCTTGAGAATTATATCCATTGGTTGATTGAGCTTAGTAAATTTACGTGATGAAGGTTTTCGAGAGGTTTTTGATACGTGCCTTAGGAATTCAGTCATAAAAGGACCTAATGGTTTCTCACCTCTACTTTCTTTATTATGGGTAGAATGATGATAGGAAGATTGCGAAGTATGAGGTGAGTGCATGGTAGAATTGGAAGAATAAGTATTTTCTTGTTGAAATGGATGTGTTGTATTGAAAGAAGAATATTGAAAGGGTGGAGGAGGATTGTATGTGGATTGATAGACATAATATGGATATATGGGAGAATAGATAATATCGTTATGAAGAGGATTGGCAAAGGGATTGTCCTGTTGGGGTAAGGATGAAAAATGAGAAAAGTGTGATGGAGGTGGTGTTGAATAGGGATGAGGTTGGTCATAATCAACAAATGTATTTGGCTGAATTCTTCCAACATTACTGATGGGCTCATATTGATTTGAGTAAAAACTCATGGTTTCTTTAGTACTTCTAAAAGTAATATTTAGTATCTACTATTTAGAATTGAATCTAAAACATACAAACTTGAAATGATGATTTTGTTACTTTTTTTTCTTGTATACATATATATATTTTTGTTTTTTTATATTTTTGAATCAGAAAGATGCCTATGTTATTCACGTCGGGTTCACCAAAATGTATCGCTCCAAATTTTTCGCATCCTTACCTTCAGGCTATAGGATCCGTGCCCGGAAGGAGGATGGGAAAAGGATGGCACGGTACCTCGGATTGAGAGGCCTTGCGAAGGTCCCGCCTCTCGGGGAGGTGTATTATGGTGATTTTTTGATGGATGGTGGGTTCACCAGGAAACGTTTGAATGGCAGTTTCCACGCCTAGGTTGGGAATGTGTTTGATGTGTTCAGTTTTATCTTTAATCATCCAAGTCCTAGGTTTGGCCAAAATGCGTCTAAGCTATTCTATATGAAATGCAGATTTAAATGAAGACAGAAATAGATTTGGATAGAAAAATAGAAAGAACAAGATGGATTAAAGACCCATACCTGATCCGGATGTCTGATGAAGGTTCTAATTTTTGAAGCAGTCAGGATCGTCTGGAATTTGACAGGATCGTCTCCTATCTGACAAGATCGTCTGAGATCTGACGAATTCGTCAGACGAATTCGTCAGAGACCTACAAACAGAGAAACAGATGCAAAATACAGAGAATGCAACTATGATAATAGAGGGTAATGATGTAAAATGGTAGTAAGAACATTAAAATGATAATATCAAACTAAGACACGAATGCATTATAACGATCTAATGACAATTTATGCTTTTATTATGCATTAAAGCTACATGGGTGAACTCCAAGATGCAGAATAATAAAGAATAACCATAGAATTAACTAAATGCAGAATAATGCAAGAAAAAAGGATGAAGAAATGCAAACTACGGGCATCGATTGCCCCCAATGTGGACCACAGTCGAAATCATCTCGAATTGGGTCGAGATCGTCCGAGATTGTACGAGATCGTCTGAGACGAATTGAGCTTGCTCTGGCTGAAAAACAATGAAGTTCCTACAAACAAACTTGGAAAAATACAAATGCAAACAGTGATTTAAGATGGTCTAGTGCGTGTAGAATTCGAGTTACGGGGAATTTCAGCCAGGGGGATGCTAAGGGGAGGGCCTAGGATTAAATAGGCTTAGGATAGAGGTTGGGAGGTTGGAGATCATCCCAATTTGGGAGATCTCCAATGGGGGAGGTCTCTAACGGTGCAGACACGCTTCTGCCCGGATTAGAGACGTCGTTGGAACAGAGTCCAACTATGCACAAATTAGTTTGGGACGAGATCGTCTGGACGTCCTACGCCAGATGAAATCGTCCGATCTGAGGCGATATCGTCTTATCGAAGACGATATCGTCAAACGGACAAAACAAACTCTAAAAATGGCGTGGGAAAGGAGGAAATGGGTTAAACGGTGGTTTGGGAGCGGTTTTGGAGGTTGAAATTTGAATTTGAATATTTACTAGAGTAATTGTAATTATTAAGGTTTTACTGCGCCAATTTTAGGGTGCTACACAACCTAACTTGATACACTAAAAGATGAAACACAATTGAAAATTCCAGGCAACCCAAAAAAATAATCATGGAATGCAAGCTCATAGACAGAGATCTATGAAATTATCACTCAGATAAAAGCAAAATCCTAAACAAACCAAAATTTTAAGGTGGGTCCCCAAACTTGGGGTTAGTTGTGCAATGGCCACAAAAAATGGTGACTTTGTTGGGAAATGTTCCTAAGAATTTCAAGTGAAGAACCTAGTTCTAAAAAAAAATAAACCAAATATCACAAAGACAAACCATCTAGCAACATCCATAATGTGGTGTAGATAATTTCAAATTAAACACATGAACCTTTTGCTCTAACTTAATGTGTGTGAACGTGATTTCATTTCGCATGCTTGAAAACTTGACTAGCATTTAGTCTATAGAAATATTGCTCATTAAAATAATTTTTTATAGATAGAACCTACTACCAGTCAGGCATCTATAGCCCCGATAGAGTTTATCTAAATTACCCTTGTGTTTAATTGATATTTTGCAATACTTTTTTTTGGACAAGCTTTGTCTAGACAAAGCCCTTCTGCCAGTCAGACATCTATAACCCCGATAGATTGTATCCAAACTTGGTGACTGATTTTAGCATATTTTCCTTTGTTTTTATTTTTCTTAAATGTTTATGCACCACATGGGTTAGAGCTAGAAATATAACATGTTATATTTTTACCTTAATTTGCATACCAGAATGATTTCATCCTTCAAGATTTCAAAGCATACCCTTTAATATGATGTTATCGTGTGTAGCTTTAGCAACATGATTCAGTATTCCAAAATTCACTATCTTAGTACCAAAATCTAGGAGTGGTTACTAAACAATTTCAACCCATTCTCTTTTATCCACGTGATAGGCAATTCACCCTTCATGACAAATGAACACAAAAACTATCAAGAGGCCATTAGTAGCAACCATGAAATATCACCTCCAATAGAGGGACTAACATTAAAATGCAACACTCACAAACCAACTCCTAACTCTAATGAAAATTGACAAACAACAAAGCTTGCCAAACAAAAAAATAAATACAAAGCACAAAACATGAAAGCTAAAACAAAAACATGAAAACCACAACTATATACAATATGGTACAAGAGGATGCAAAAAAATTAGACTATCATTTCCTTGGATCCCAAACACAATTAGCACACTTTGAAATATATATATCATGATATGCATGCTAAGACTTATAGGAATATAGCCAAAAAAATATTAATTCAAACAATGCATCAATTCTCGTTTTGTCTCTTTCTCCCCACCAATTTGATTCCAAGATATTAATAATTTCATGCTGAAATTTTGATTCATAAAATTTGCAAGCAAATGCATGGTTTTCAATTATCTTTTGTTTATTCAATGAGGTGTGGCTTTCAAAACCTGATTCATCATTCCAACTTAAGTTCTCATCTTCACAAATAGATATGAGCTCTTTCAAATAGGAAGCTATTTCTGAAAATTTTGAAGTCAAATTATTAATTACATCTTTAGGCAAATCATGCCTATACAACAATTTGCAAGTATCTAGGATATTTATTAAATGAGGATCATTATAGGTTTTTATCCTAGATTCCATTGCTAATTGTTGATGAAATTGATTAAAAAATTAAGGCACATCAACTTATCTTTCATTCAACAAAGTAATATCATTAGTGGTGTGAGTAGAAATCAAATCTAGTTCTTTATTCACCTCCAATGATATTTCATCATAAATTACATTTGAATCCCATAGAAAATTAGGTAAGTTTTCACCTAGAGTTCACATGGTTGACCATAAAAAGTGCTACTCTACCTTTTGTGAACTTTCATTTATCAAGACTTTGTGAACCTTTGCAATTCTTTCTTTTACCTCATGGTCTTTATCATTGTCATCATCTCGTAGACTTTCATCTTCATCCACAACATGTTTATCAAAAACACCAAAATTAGGCACACCCAATCAAATATATGTCCATCCTTTTCAAACCATGAATATTCTCTATTTAGGTATGTGTCAAATAACCCATCTTCCTGATCAGCCACTTGAGTTGCTCAAAATAAAGTAACAGTTTCATCATTTGGTTCCAATTCCTTGTTAACCATCCATGGTATTTCTTCCTTAGAATCTTCAAGACAATCATGTGAATTTGTATCCAAGTTTTCAGTATTCCAAAATGAAATAGGAGGTTTTACTTCTTCTTGATCCCAAACAACTAAATCATAGGAAACATTTACCATTTCTTCCTATTCTATTTTAGCAAGGTGTTCCATAAACTCATATTCAAAATGATCAAATTTTGGAACCTTCTCTATTTCTAAAATGGGCATGCCATTTTTTGCTTGTACAAGAATTACAAGATCTTCATGTGAGATAGTGTTTTCAGCATCTTGCATATCAATAGGAATTTCATCAATAGGGGTGTGAAAAACCAATGATTCTTCATATCTTCCCCAACCATTATAAAAATTGTCATCTAAATCCGTGGGATGAAACTCTATCGTATATTTGGAATGATATTCAGATTAATCTATCAATTCGTTTTTCACCTTTATCCACCTTAATTTCAAAAAAATCATTCTCTTCATACTCATGCTCCTCAATTTCAAAAAATTCATCCTCCTTAGATTCATCTTTCGATGGGTCAAGGGTTTCTACAGTGGGATCAATTATTGTATTTAGCTTTATATGATTATCCCAATCCTCACTTGTAAATAATGACTCTAAACCTTTCATTTCTAGTTGGTTATTATTTGAAACACATTGAATTTCTTGATCATCCACTTTAATCCTTTTAATAAAATATATGGAAGATCCTGAACTATCATATATTTCAATACTAGTTAGATCTAGGACTCCTTCCTTACCTGAAATAATATTATTGTGAAAATCATTGAAATTTATCTTAGGAACATGATACAAAAGATGATCAATATGGGTATTTTGAAATTAATTTGCACTTAAAAATGATGGTTTATTTTGAATGGTGGATTGAGGTGCACAAAATTTTGTGTGGGTAAGGGAGGTATTAAATGATTGAGAATTATACAATCCAAAACCCCCACCATAACCTTGTAAATTCAACTATTGTTCAAATGTTATTGCTTTGGTATAATCTTGGGATAACGATGTGATTTGAGGTATCCCTTGCAAATGCATAGATATTAATGGGTCAATAGCATTGAAGTACACTTGGATAGCAACTCCCTATGGAGGAACATAGGGTACCACCAATTGAGTATATAACCCATGGAACCTTTTAGTGAATAACTTTAAAGATTCATTTGGTCCTTTACGGGTAGTGATAAACTAATTGTACATGAGGATTGGGTCAACTGGTTTTCCAAAATGACTAAGAAATGTTTCTTCTAGTTGAGCCCAAGAATTGATAGAACCTGTAGGTAAACTGAGGTACCAATCATAAGAAAACTCATCTAATGTGGAAGGAAACATGTTACAAGTAACATCTTCATGTATAATTTACAATTGAATTAAAGTGTTATTGTATGTTTGAATATGTTCCTTAGTCGATTCTATTCCATCATACCTAAACTGAGGTAGATAATCTAAAATATCTATAGGCATATAATGTGAAGTCATAGGTATGTTTAAAGGACAACCTATCATTATTTGAGTAAACCATGTCATTAGTGAACCTTAAAGAATATAACTTTAGCACCAACTTTGTTATTCAAATAAATATCTTGCAAAGAAGCATGAAATGACTAACAATCCTCAAATGTTTCACATATAAATCATCATGTTTATCAATCAAAAGATATGCATCAATTAAACCATAGTAATAAAGAACATCCTTCAATTTGCAAAAAGGTTAGCATTAATGCATCATCAATTAAAGGACTTTTCAAATCAATGAATGTGATCAACAAAACCTTGTTAGCCAAGACCAATACCTTCAAATAAACCTTTCAAGTAAACATGAACAATTTAGCATCTAAATAGCAATAAAGTAAACCAATTCAGACCCTCCTTCTATTGTGAAAATGTAAAGTGCTAAATGAGGCCAAAGATAATAGTCAAAAGGACTTGAAACATTCAACCATTCACAACCTTATGGTTACACCAAATCACATTATTTCCTACATGAACAATTCAAAAGCATTAAATCAATAATACCAATTCATGCCCTCCTTCTAGCACCAAAATATTGAGTGGAAATTTTACCCAATTGCAAAATCACCATCACACTTAGGATTTTGATTAGAAAACCCTCTCTTGCAAAGAAATAAATTTCTCCAAGGTTCTTTTTACTTAATGTGTGCTTGTAATATTGTGAAGATGTATCAAATAAGTGCTAGAAAAACCTTAGTGATTTGCAAATAACTATTAACAAGGGGCCTATGTTGGTATTACTTTATTATGCTATGCTATTAATTGTTCATGAAACTTAAAAGAAAAGAAAATGTGATTGGCCCTCATATGACCACGATGTAAATGCCTTAGTTCATTTTATCTTGAAGTATTTTAGGTAGATTTTATCTTCTTTTGGTTAAGCAGATTTTAAACAAGTTTTATCTTGCATTATTAAACCTTGCTTTGAGCATAAAAGAGAAGACTAAAATATATCTTTTGAAACATAAATTTTGAATGATGATTGGATTCATTTAATGTTGCTTTGAGCATGAAAATAAAATAATCTACATGAATAACTTGGTAAATGTAATAGCCTTTGACATATCATATAAATTACCCCTCTTTGATGAAATTATAATTTTCATAAAGAGAAGTTAATTTATTGCTTTAAATATAGTAGCCTTTGAAATGCCATATAAATTACCCCCCTTTAATGAAATTGTAATTTTCATAAAGGGAAGTTAATTTGTTTTTTACGAACAAAAATGCAAAGCTTGAAATTTGATTTACCTTCAAAATATGAAAACACGCAAAATCCGAAGTTACAAAATTTCTTTTAAAATAACAATTTTAAACAATTTTTGTAATTTCAAAATGGCTTAAAAATAAAATTAAAACTATTCTAAATGAAATGTTGAAGCTTAATCTTGGAATCCATGCAATTAATTTGGAGTTTTAATTTTTTTATATTTTTATTTTATTTTCTAAAGTTAAAAAAAAACTCCAAAAGGGTAAGGTTAGAAATATAAAAATAAAATCTGGAAAATGGACTAGAAAGCTGAAAATGTTAACATACAAAGTACTCTCAGTCTAATGCTACCCTATCCTGCAAAATTGGATATGTGAGAAATTTCTACATGTAACCTAGTTTATCTAAATCTGCATTTGCATAACCCGCAATAACCTAAGTGCAAGCTTCTAAGAAAAAAGAAAATAAATTCCATGTTTTAAACATTCAATGATGCAACCATTAAAATGCATTGAATATCATATATATTCCTAAAGCATGAAAGGGAAAAAATAAATAGTTAATCCAAACATGCAGAAAATTCTCCAACTTTGCTAACAAAATGTAAATTTTTGAAGTATTTACATTAAAAAAAGTAATGTTCTGCTTTACACAAAATTTTCAGCCCTTGGCTTACAAAAATGTCCAGCCCCGTATTCTTAGTTCGAATGAATATTTAAATTCTTTTAAGGAAAACTCCTCGTTTCATTTTTTTGCCAATGCTTTATCTTCATCTTCTTTCTCCATTCGATTCTATATTCCTTCCTTCGTTTGGCATGTGGTTTGTAACGTCTTATTCTTACTTAATTAATAACCACCCTTCTAGCACTTTCCTTAGGTATTTTTTGGCCATCAAAATTAGACTAAGCACCAACCGTTTCAACTTTGTATACCTACGTATTATCCCAACGCTCACCATGGCTAACTTCCTTTGAATTAACATTATTTTTTATAACTACACACCATATTTGGTAATGCACTTAGGTGTATTGCCAACTGGATTGTAAGTCCTAGCCTTTACTTTATCAAATGAGGAGAAATTTTTATAATGCCATTAAACATTTTTTATCATCATAATAATTGGATGGAAAGTGCTAGTTTCTCCTGAAGTCTTAGTTGTTGGTATGGGACTGCGACTAATAGTCCAACTAGTAAAACATGACCCCCATAAATTCGATGACATGTACCTTCCTTTTGATCATTTTAATTTTATGTTTATTTTGATATCATCACTCAACCCACTCCATGTGTGATTTTTATTCGTGATCCAACCACATTTTTGGTCGTTGTTTGTTGTTTTATACTATGCTGCAACTCTGACATTAAACCACCATCATAATATAGTTGTCTATGCATCTTGCACTAGTCTCTTATCAACTGTTATACCCTATAGATCTGAATACCATACTACCATATCGAATGCCTCAACAAAGCACTGATGAGCTAATCATGACGATGCTCACAGTTCGGGGTATTTTGTGAACTTCTGACTCTTTCTTTCCATATGGCTCATTTCACTATTTACTTCCAGTAGCCTACTCCCATGAGAAATTTTAATTCACCTAAATACATCCTCCATAGTGCTGCTTAGTTATCCTAAAATTACAACTTCCAATGAATACTCATTGTAGATTTTTTGACAAAGGATAAAGATATCTCTATCATTTCATTGTTTGAACGTTTCTTCCGCTTGATAAAACTGCTCCATCAAATATGCAGTCGTGAAGAGCAATTGTGATTGTCCCATTATGATAATTAATAAATTCATGCCATGTAACCACACTATCCCATGAGGATCTTTGTTCGACATGTCCACCTACCATTGAGGGGAAACCATCACTCTCAAAGCCTTATGCAGCTCGATGTACATCACCTTATAGCATAGGGATGTTGGCTTATATGTATCGTATTCAACCTTGACACCTATATACTTGTACATAGTGGCTTGGCAAATGATATCCTTAATCTCACCCAAATCATCACTAGTATACGTATCCAAGTCACCATATGTGATGTTGTCAAAGGTATTCATCCTTGGGTCATTCACCACATCACATATCCCTAGTGTCCATCTTGGTTTCCACCTCCTCACGTATAGTTTCCACCTCATATTTTGTGTCGATCATGTTGGTTGTTGCTAAAATCTGCCATGCAGTGCCAATTGGTACATCAACTTTGGTGTTTTAACCCCTTTTAATATCATGGTTGCCACATTTTGTGCGATGTCCATGTATGACATAATTGGATAGAATTGAATCCATCTCATCCAAATTATTTTCATGTTTTTTGTCGATTATGTATAGGTGTGCATCCAAGTGTTTGTGTTTGGGTCTATATAGTTGTCTACGTAGGCCTTACGTCACTCATCGTACATTTTTTGATGTCGTGCATTTTTCCTTATGCCCATGTTGTCAAGTCATCGACCTACCTCACGAATCATCCAAATCATGGCCACATTTACATATCTCACTCTATCCCACATGTGGCCAATGGGGACATAATGGAGGGTTTATTAACCCAAACATACACATATTCAACTGAATCAGCTAGCCCTTTGGGGCAACTTGGAACTCATGCATTGTACACCACACCTTGGTTATCCTTGGGAATCGTGCCTTTAACACTCAAAAAATGTGCCACTACCTATGTTGGCCTATCATAAAAACAAGATGCACAGATTTAAACCCTTTTAAAAATGCAAAAAAAAAGTCAACATAAATTGAATCTTTAAAATCAAGACTAGAATTGACTTTTAATAAAATATAGCTGCCTCTTTTATTTATTATATATACATATTTTATCACTTTATTTTTATTTTATCTCTCTCTATATATATAATTTTATTTTATTTATTTATTATTATTATATAATATATATATATATATATATATATATTATATAATAATAATAAATAAATAAAATAAAATTATATATATAGAGAGAGATATATATATATATATATATATATATATATATATATATATATTATGTTTTATTTTATTTAACTTTATTTAAAACATAGATCAAACAACCTTTAAAAAGCTCTAACTATAAAAAAAAGAAAAAAAATAAAAAGAAAACATCAAACACTCAAAATTAAAAAAAAAAAATTTAAACCTATCAACCTGAATCGATAGACTAAAATACGAAAATGCCAAGCAACCCAAGAAATTAAAATTTTAAAATTAATTACAAAAAATAAAATACATGAAAAGTAAAATTTGAATTTTAGGGTATGAGAGATTGACAATAAATATAGTCACAATCATAGCATGGAGAGTGTGTGATCAACAAACTCATGAGAAAAATGAATAACAATAATAAAATCATATACGCATAAATGAAATTAGAAAGGAATGATAAGAGGACAAAAATGGAAGTGCCAAAATCTTCATGCATTTCACAATCTAGGAGGGTAGTGCCATTGATGGAAAGAAAAAGTCTAATCATTTTCTCATTAACTTTAGGAAGGGAATACAATGGGTCTTTCAAAGTGTAGTTTTAACTTCTTCAAGGACAAAATATGTTTATAATGAAACCCATGGATTTAATTTATAGGAAGAATTCACCCCTAAGTTACCTTGGGTGATAAATTCTTAGTACCTAGTAAAATTAAATATTTGGAGGCATCTTACAAAATGATGCACCTCCAAATGTTGCATACCTCTAATTAAATTCCTAAGTCATTAAGAAGACCTCTAAATGTGGCACCATTACATGCCAATATTTTGTTTTTCTTCCTTAAGATCTATGCATCTTATTTTCTCTCCTTAGTTTATCCATAAGTGATTCACTTGAGGATGTGAGCGGATTGCTCTAGTCTTCTAGTGCTTCACTCTTGTCTACTAACACTTTGCTCCTATCTACTAGTGCTTCACTTTTGGGAGCCAATCACTTTCGTCTTTCTAGTGTTTTTCTTCTATCATCCAATTGCTTCCTCCAGAGAAAATCGATCATGTGATCCTCACTTAGCATAATTTAGGATTTTGGAGGCCTTAATCTACTAATTCAAAAGGTTATATGCCCTTCCAAAATGATATAAATCAAAATGCAGTAACCTATTACTACAAAAGGATATATATTGAAGTGAAAATATCCACAAAATGTTTTAGTTAATATATATGTGGAATATCATATGTCATTAGCTCAACTAGTTATATTCATCATTTTTTGAAGGGACCCATGTGTATAAATAATTAACAAATCTTTGTAATACCACTATGTGATCATGATGCAGTATAGGTGGGACCTGTTTCAATCGCATAAAATAAATTAAAAAACACATACTATATATATATATATATATATATATATATATATATATATATATATATATATATATATATATATATATATATATATATATATATATATATATATATATATCAACTAGTTATATTCATAATTTTTTGAAAAGACCCATGTTTATAAATAATTAACAAATATTTGTAATACCACTATGTGATCATGATGCAATAGGAGTGGGGCCTGTTTCAATCGCATAAAATCAATTAAAACACACACACACACACACACACACACACACACACACACACACACACACACATATATATATATATATATATATATATATATATATGGAATCATATTAGGAATTGTTAGAGTTCTCATCCATCAAATTGAGTTTAGATCTCTTATAGATAAGATTGATTATTATTTTCCATGTTGTGGTAGTTCTTCAACATTTTCTTAAGGTCATTCACATGGTCCTTGATAATTGTTAGGTCTATTTTAATTACCACCGACTAGATCTAGATGATGTTAAATTGCTCCATTACTTCATTTTTTTTACTTATAATATAAGATCTCTGGCAACAATAACCTAAAAGATTTCCCTAGGGGACAACACAATGATTCAGGATTTGTATCTTATTCAAAAGGTCCAAGGTTCAAACTGCGAGATGGGAGAGTTTGTGAGGTCATGGGTGTGTGTATGGTTGTATGTTTGAACCCTATTTATAAGCTCAAATCTCACCTTTATGGGAGGTCATGGTTGGGATGGGGATGCCTAGCCCTAAGCATAAGTTGTAGGTATTTCTCATACTAACCTCAATAAAAAAAACAATAACCTACCCCCGAGGGCTAGATAGATTGATAAGTGCTTGTATGGCCAAGCACTTACCAAGAAGACACCCAAGTTCAAAACTTGAGGGCAAACTATTTGTAAAGGTAGAAGTCTGATCTAAATCCTCTGAGTGCATGTCAGATCGATGATGATAGTACAAATTCTAAATGACTGATGGTACCCTTCATGCCAGGTCAACAATAATGAGGTGAAATAGTTTTGGTGGTCTTGAATAATATATGGTCCCCTCCACACCAGGTCAACAATAATGAGGTAAAATAGGTTTGGTGGGAGCAACCCCTATGGTTTGAACCCTATGCTTGTTAGTTACTAAAAACAGTGTGGTTGTGACCAACTCTCCTATGTAACCAAAAATAATAATAACCTAAAAGAATATGTTAAGTTAAATATTCCAATCTATGATGACAACATCATAGCACTAAAGCACATAAAAACCAAATATATTTCAAATCAAAAATAAAAATAGCTTATATATAATGGTTATTAGATTTTAAACCTCGTAGAAAAAATTGTCATCAAAGTTACCCTTGGGGACAACACAATAGTTTGAGGTTTGGCTCTTCTTCAGGAGGTCTAAGGTTCAAACCACGATGTGTATGTGGTTGTGTGTTACTCCCTTTTTATAAGCATAGCTCTCCCCCTTAAGATGGGTCATGGTTGGGAGGGGACTGCTCATCACTATACATCGATCATAAAGGCTAATCACACTATCCAAATAAAAAAATTATCATCAAAATTTTCCTAAAAACATCATAAGACATGAATAACAATGCATAAACCAAATATGTTTTAAACCAAATGTCAAAATATCTCGTAGAACATTATTGTTAGAATTTAAACTTAGTATAACAAACTACAATTAAAGTTTCCCTAGAAATATTATAGAATAAATATAATATTTTTTTTTAATTAAGATGAAGTATAATTGGTGGTATAACTGAGGGTCACACTCTTTAGAGCATGATGGTACCTCCCTCCTAGTGATTTGAACTTGAATAGTTTGAATAACAATCTAACCATATACCACTAGATGTCCCTACAAGACATAAACAAATTGAGTTTTTACGCTTGTTTTTGCATTTCTATACAACCAAAAAAAATATTCTGACTTGTCTCAAGCCTACCATAGAATATGCAATTAGAGGTTCTAATACCCAAGTTAGAAAGATGAGTCATTAAAGGTAGTTTTAATTGGAATATTTCCAAGCCAAGAGTTGACCAAACTTTATATCATTAGAATTCCACATCAAGAGTCATGTGACACTGGTTCTCTAAGTTTACAGTTCCAATTTGTATTCTTTAGGAGCTAGGAAGAAGAGGGGAAGGAGGTTCTTTTATAATAGCTAAATGGAGAAGGAAGAAATAGAACTATCATCAAACTAAAGCTTGTATTTGAAGAAATTATAGAAATGGGTAGTTGAGAGTTTAACTTAGAGATCCTTTTCCACGAGAGATTTAATTCTTACTATGAACTCTATATGTTTTTATTGGAGGTGGAATTGGGTACAAAGATAATTCCATTATTTTTATCTGTGTTGTGCCAAACTTACTTGATTGGTCTCTATAGCTAGAAAAATAATGTGAGTATATCCTTAACCACAATCCTTGTAAACACATCAGCAAAAAGAAAAGCTATATGATTTATAGTCATTGATAAAAATAAAATCACTCTAATAATTTAAAAATAAATATTATTTTATGTGGGGTGCAAGGTCTTGGTTCAACTATTAAAACATTTTTGTAGAAGTGTGGAGATTAGGGTTCCAATCCTTCAGGCCCCGTTGTATCGATGGGTGTGTCGTTTTAGCATAGCCCGCTACGTAAAAGGTTTACCCAATGCAATAATGGCAACAAGCAACAAGATTCAAACCCACGAAGAGGCATATAAAATTGTAATGAGTTACCGATTCCTCATATATATATAAATCATTTTATGTGGGCATATCCTTTATCAAGTCTAGCCTAAGAAATAAGGCATTTTCCATGCTATAATAAATATAACCTGGTTTCCTCTTTAAACTTATGAGAAATTTAACTGGTTCAACTAATACTACTTGACAACAAGACCACATAAGAAAAATATGCCAACTACTATTAAATATATTTATTTAACTATCTCAAATTTAATAGTAGTTGGCATATTTTACTATTTACTTTTTAGCTATATTTTTTAATAAAAATTTTTGGTTGGCTACACTTCCTAAGAAATGCAACACAAGTCCTAAGAAGCTAGTTATAGGGTATTTCAAAATTATTTTTTGCATTTTCCCCTATTATATATTAAGAAAAAATCTAAAAATATTTTATGAAGCCCTTTTCTCTCCACATTCGATGATTTTTGTATTAGACAAAACTATTATTCATGATTATTGCCTAATGATCTAGGTTTTTTTAGGGAATTTGCATTTTACTCTAATAAAAGCTTAAATTTATATATAATATATATATATATATATATATATATATATATATATATATATAATTGTTTAAAATTGAGTATGTGGGATTGAAATGGGTATTCCCATATTTTTTTGTTTGTGGAAAACACCCCAATTGGGATGTCACTTTCAGGTAAGTCCTAAGTAGGTAGGTGTATCTATTTTTCCAAAAATGCCCAGGGCTCACACTTGACTTGAACCCTTTGACACATTCAAAGAACAATCCTAAAACAATAAAAACACAAACAAACACAAAAAACACAAAAAATAAAAACAAAACAAAAACAAAAATAAAATACAAAAACAATAAAAGACCCTTAAAAGAGTAAATATTCAATATTTGCATCACTTGATCCCATATTTGGTAGGATTTCTAGGGGTATTTAAGGAGTTGTTGGACTGATTCAACTAAGTTGGAAATGGTCTTTTGCTATATATAGTGAACGTCCTTCCTTTCTTGATTAAAAATCTAGTTGTTTCTTTCCTTCTAGATATTCCAAGGTAGAATGGTATAACCCATCCAAATAAGCTACCTAATAACATGATCAACACCTTCCTGATTAGGCCAATCCGTCCAAAGTTATTCAAAAGTAAAAATATTGGACCACTGTAAGTCAAGTAAGGTTGCCATTCTCCTCCATAGCTTAGAGGCTAAGGTACACTCAATAAAAATATGGCTGAGAGTTTCCACATTCTCTCCACATGTTTTGCATCTAAACGGGCTATGAAAACCATATTTTATAAGTTGCTCACTAGTCAGCACCCTGCAATGCAATAAAATCCATGTGAATAACCTCACCTTAGAATAGAGATTTTAATCCCACAACTACGTAAATATGTCATATGATTGGTTGGGATTATTATGGCATATGGCCAGATAACCTTGAGCAACCAAATACTCACCCTTAGTAGTGTTGTTCCATCCAAAACAGTATTTTTCATAGGACCAAGAGAGAGATATCATATGAAGGATGCTTTGGATATATTTTATTTATATTTCTAGCATTTGAATAGGCCAAAACTCAACAAGGATCTAATATCTACCAACATGAAAGATTAGTATGGTACCAAAATCAATTAGCAACCTTTATCGAGTTAGCTTGATGAAGCTCCTCCATTCAATACCTCCAATAAAGAAACTGAGTTATCAAATATTCGTGACCATCCCAAGAATATGTCTAAAAATTTACCTATTGACCATTATGAATGATCCAAAATAACATTTGCTTAATCAAATCCTCACCAATCTTAATAACTGCTAACAAGAGAACCTTTAGTATACAATTAAGAGCGAACATGGTCTTCAAGACTTTTGTTCTCAGCATATTTAGCACAAATATTCTTGGTCCAAATGGCATTGGGGTTATGCAAAATCCTCAAATACCAATTAGCAACTAAATACTTATTGTTATTAATAGAAGACCAAAAACCTAACCCTCCTTCATTCTTTGGAAGCCATAAAGTATCCCATTTCACCAAGGCTCATTTTATTTTCTCCTTAGTACCACTCTAGAGGAACCGATGATTGATTTGATATAATTCTTGAAGAACTACCTTTGGGATATTCAACACGATAAAAACATAAATAGGTATAGCTTGAAGGACTGATTTTACCAAGGTAACTCTGCTCCCAAATGAAATCAATCTATTGGTCCACTTTCCAATTTTCTTCTTAACTCTGTTCAACAACTAATTCTAGTCTTTTTTTCTTGTATTTGAATATTTATAGGAATGCATAAATAAATGGTCATAAGGGAGGTATTATTATATCTTAATTTATCCAAGACTTGTTTGAGATATTAGTGAAAGAAAATAAATTTAGATTTATCTTCATTGATCAATTTCTTGGTAGCATTAGAAAAACAACTAATAATTTTCTTAATTTAGAAGCTTCCTTAATTGTAGCTTTATATAACAAAGTAGAGTCATCAAAAAATTGAATATGAGAAATAGGCCTAGCTCCACAAGCAATGGTAATTGTTTCAAGGGTTCTATTTTCTCTATTTTTGGTTATAGTCCTACCCAAGTGTTCAACAAGAATGATGAATAAATAAGGGGAGAGGGGGTCACCTGTCCTAATACCTATGGAAGTAGGGAACAACTAAGAAGACTTTCCATTGATAAGAACATAGTAGGATACCAAATAGATACATCCCATAATACAATCCATATAATCCTAAGAGAAGCCAAATTGCCTTAAAAATTTGACAAGGAAGTGCCAATCCACTCTATCATAAGCTTTAGATAAGTCTAAACAAATGAACATAGATGGAGATTTTTGCATTTCCATGGAATGAATGGCTTCCTAAGAAAGAACTATCTCATCCACTATTTGACACCCTTCCACATAACCCCCTTATTCAAGGGAAATAATATTATGTAAAAGATGTTTCAGCATTTTTGCCATGATCTTTATAATAATTTTGATAAGAGCATTACATAAAGCTATAGGTTTAAAAGCTGAGATATGATCTATCTCTTGAGATTTTGAAACAAGAGCTATATATGTTTTATTGATAACCTTCATTTTTTTTTTTTTTTTTCTTGGCTTATTCCACCACCTCTAATAAAATAGCATGAAGGATATCCCAAAACTCTTGATAGAACTCAATGGGAAAACCATCAGGACCTGGGTTTTCCCTTTTTACATTTTAAAAACCACATATTGAAGTTCATTGATAGTAACTGGAGCAATCAAAACAAAATTCTTAGAAATTATAAGAGTAGGGATCACTTGAAGAATATTCTATTGAGAGGTCGATTCAAGAGGTGCAATAGCAAATAGATTGGAAAAGTAATTGACAACAATAGAGTTCATGCCATCCCAAGTGTAAGCAACATCTCCAAAATCATATTTTAGGAAAAAAATAAAGTTGTGAGGTCTTTGAGCTAGACGACATTTGTGGAAGAAATATGTGTTTCGATCTCCTTCTTTGAGCCATTGCATCCTAGATTTCTGCTTCCATAAGAGTTCTTTCTTTTTTTCATTCCTCTAACTGAGTTATGATTCTAATTTCATCTATACTTATACTCTCTATGAGGCCATATAAATGGATTTTTTTATTCAAATTTCCAAGTTGAGCAATAAATTCATGTTTTATTTTTTGGACATCTCCAAACTTCTTCCAGTTCCAAATATTGATTTTGGATTTAATGTATTGCAACCTTTTGGTAAAACAAAACATATCCCCATAACATGGTTTACCTTCCTTCAATCATTGTAGCACTCGAGGTCTGAAAGAATTATCTCTAAGACACATTAATTGAAATAAAAAAGGTGAGAAAATCACATTGGTTTTCAAAATTTCTAATATGACTGGTCAGTGATTCGAACCAATATTGTTAAGAGTCTTCACCTTAGAAATGTGAACATGGATTAAGAAACTATCAAAGAACAAGAACCTGTCCAATCTCTCCATGATACAAGCTGAGCCTTGCCTTATGTTAGACTAAGTCATAAGGCCATTATCTGGATATATGTCCACAAGATGAAGGTTTTAAACATATTAACTCATGAGATCAATGTTTTTTTCCAAATTTCTATTTTCCCTTATTTTCTAATCCAAAGAGTGGATGGTATTGAAATATTCTCCAATCAAGATCCAAGGAAAATGAGAGATAATATAACTTATATCCTTCCACTATCTTCTCTTTTCCTCCAAAGTAATTGGAGCATAAATAATTATGTAAAGCATAATTTGGTTATAATGTCTACTTTGAATGGCAATAGCCAAAAGACCCCAACTTCCAACCATATGGTGAATAATTACCTCTTTTGGATCCTAAAGGCAAGCGATGCCACCAAAAGTTCCCTGGGAACTAAGAGAAGAAAATTTTCTAGTAGGCCAAATTTTACTAGCAATTGAATCCATTTTCTTTATTGATATCTTTATTTTTTTAAGGAAAACAAGATGTGGATGGTTTTTATGAATCATTCTTCTAATTTCATGTTTTTTTGAAAGACTCCCTTTGAGTCCTCTAATATTTTAAGTTATGATTAATATTAATACCAATTCTAAAATAATTGGTAAGGGCATTAATATTACCTTCCTCTACAAGATTTTCACCTTATTTTACCATATGATATTGATTGGTCTTGCAACCTACCTTTTGGTTGGAATCCATCTTTAGTTTTTTTCCTTGTTTATTGAATTATCCCAATTGATTATGGTATGGCTTATAACCTCGAATAATACATGCACAAAGCCAAAGTGCTACTGAAAGGTTCAATAAAGTCTATCTTAGGACCTATATTATTTGAAGTCTCAACATTTATAAGATTTTTTTCTTGTGTATATTTCCTTCTTTTATTATTAAAAACCTTTAGTTTCTTGGTTTTTCTTTGAGTCCTTCCCTGCATATTTAAATTGTATTTCTAATATTTTTTTCTCCATTATTTCCTCTTCCTCACCTGGGACATCATTTGTGGAAATAATTTCAGACATATTAGCTGATAAATTCGATTGATCATAAATATTTTTTCTAAGTCTTCTTCTTCTTAGGCATTTGGAAACTTACCAAGTTTGTATCCTCTTTCTTTTGATCTAGAATTTTATTTGGGAAGACACTAGCCAAATGACCATATTCATGGTAAATTCTGCAATGAAAAGAAATTTTCTCATAGTCTACCACTTGCTTCCAATTTTCCTCCCCAAATTGTAATCAGATATTTTTAGGTAAGGGTTTGTCATATTCCATTAAAACACAAATCCAAGCTAAATAATATGTTCAAATTATTTAGTACAATAAACAGTCATAATAAAAGTTCTCAAAGAGTTTTCAATTGAAGGAAAAATAGTCATATTCTAGAATTCAACTGGGAGGCCAAAGATTCTAACTTACATAGGACTTGTAGAAGGTATCTCTTCTTTGACTTTAAATTTAGTATGCCAAGACTTCATGAAAATCCCCACCCTTAAAAATAATCAGGGACCCCCTTGAAATATTTTCTCTCTATATTCATTATTAGAAAATAAAACAAGAAAATAATTACTTGGATAGATAAATATTTGTAAATCACCCGTTTTTTAATTTTTTGTAATCCAAACTTTGAAAGTAGATAGGCTCAGATGAGAATCCAAGAAATGATAAATTAGTCATTTTTTTCCAGATCTTCTATGCTAGTCTGAATGATACCCATATCTAGCTTAACAATCAGAGTTCCATTAGCTACCCTAAGACATCCTAACTCAATTTTCCTAGGATCAATATTAGGAATTCTCAAAGGTTTACAGGAAATCCTAAGATTAATGTTGGCATTAGGCTAAGGCTGTCCACCATGGAGGGCATCCCTAAAATTTATTTTTGGGGTTGAGTCTTTGAAATCCTTTCCCTTGAAAGGGGTTTCTATAGTGGATTTTTTTGGGGATGCTCCTTAGTGCCAAATTTTCTTGATATCTAAACCATTTTTTGATCAGCTACTTAAAACTTGTTTTAAGATCTCTTTAACCCATGTCTTGGACATCAAGAAAAGGTATGCTTTTCAATTTTTTTTTGTACAACAAATTGGAAGCTATTGTCAATCAAGTTCATAGTATGAAGATCTATTGAAAGACATATTTCTAGCCCGTATTGGGTCTCCTGTAACATATCATACTAAAATATTGTTAAAAAACCACAAAAATATTGGTTGGTAGGGCCCGAAGGCCTTGAAAAACAACCTTTGGAGCTGATCATACTCAACACAAATGAAACCCTCACATAGTCGTTTGCTTTCAAAAAAAATCAAAATTCATTTCTTTAGGGATACGAGTTCATATCAGGAGCTTCCAAAAATCAAATAAGTATGTCTATATTACATCATGAGCACATAGTGGTATTATAATAACTTGGAAATTATGCATGAATCACTTAACAAGATTTGAACCTAGGTTTCTTCCTTGAATGTGAAATAATTTAACAAGTTGAACTCATGCCATTAGATAAAAGTTAAGGTTCACCCATTAGATTTGAACCTTGGTTACGCATATGGAACTCTTCATTCCTTACAAATTACTATAAACCTCATGAGTTATAAGTCAAATATTTTATGAAGGTAATAAATACACCCTAAGTCCATTCTAGTTTTATTCTAGCTGGTATGTATTAGTTTATAAAAATATTTTTAAGTTTTTTATTATGATATTTTTAGTTCTCAAAGGATATATTCTATATTACTTATTAAAAGTTGAAACTAAAGTAATTTCAAAATACAAACTTAAGGTTATTCCTAAATGAGTTTCATTCATTTTTGATTAATTTTGTATAAAATGCATTCTTGGAAACCCCAATTTGTTAATATAAACACCTTAGTGTTCATGATCCACATTTTTGGAAATTGAAGAGGATATTTGGATCTAGATATCCATTATGTGATATTAATTTTATTTATAATAAATTATTTTCTACAATATTATATTTTCTTTTAGTGAAACCATTTTGAATTAAATTGTATATTTAAGTTTTTCATTGAAATGTATGTTTTTTTAAATCCTATAAAATAAAATATTATATTTTTTGTAGGAAAATAACATAGAAAAGTGGCCAAGTGCCAAAAATTTGGATTAGAAGTATCCATGATAACTAATATTTGCATAAAGCTTCCAACAAAATGGCATAGTTAATAATGAGATCTCATATTGGTGAAAGATACTTGGGTGAGATTAATAATGGTAAATATCCTAGGTCATCCATGAAAGGTCCTAAAGGAAGTACATCATTTGCATGTATTCTTGAGGATTTGTTAAAATAAGAGAATAAAATCATTATAGTCTTTGTTTTAAGTCAACTTCATTTGATAAAAGGAATAATACATTACTTTGATGTCATTGCTATTGTCAAGAATGGGAAAATTTCTGAAGGACATCTATTTTTAGAGTTTTTGATAATTTTCACACATGTAACCTAGAAGTTTCATGCTTGGAATCCCAAAAATATGATTCTACATTGTCTATTGTTAGATGTTGTTGAAAGTGTAATTTGACGTATGGCCAAGGCTAACATTGTATAATGCAATCTTGTATAGGCCTACGAGCAATCATTATATAAATGTATTTAATTTATTATATTATTTTATTATGTAATCCCTATTAGTTGTTAACCTTGTTATGATTAAACCTACCATATAACTTATAATTAGCTTTAATCCCTCTTGTTATATCGATTTAACTTAAACTTATCTATGTAATTGGTGTTTTCATATTGGTATAAATACGTCTCATTGCTCTATCCATTGTACCAAAGTACTATAATTATTATCTATGGATAATATAGTGATTATTTATGGTGTCTATAGGTGCACATCGTATATTTATTTCTTTTATCCTCACTATTATTTCTATATAATATTTGAGTGGATGGATTGCTTCTATTTGTTTCTAGAAATAGGTGTGCATTCCAACATGGTATCAAAGCAAATATGGAGTTTTGTTTCTTGGTCACACAAAAAAGTTTTTTAGAGCCTTTGATATTTATTTTGTATTTTAGGATGAATTACTTTTTAGAGTTTCATAAGCACCTTCGATAAAAGAGGCAAAAGGAAGAGCCAATTTTTCTCTCTTCAATTATTTTGATTTTTTGGAGAATTTACACCTACTCCATCTTATGTTCCATTATTATTGGAATATTTTGTACCTATTTGTGCAAATCCAAACCACTTATAATAGAAGTGTTGTCACTTTGGATTCAAAAGAGCGTCTTGACTTCTTCATGGAGATTCAAATATTATTTTCTCATAAATAGAACTTGGTGTCATTGTAAAGGAGGGAGAATTATGATGCCTTCATCCCACTTGGGAGATTTGGTGCCTTGGCTAGAAGAAGGAAAAGGATGTATATTCATTTGTCTTTATTGCATGCTATGTTTGTTAAAATACTTGGAGCTATTTATTGTTATGGATCAGGATGCCCTTCTTCACAAACAAATTACACCTTTTTGCCCAAGCAGTGATGACACCATTCAAGCTAGACAGGCTTGGCGTAAGGGTATTCTACATTTTTATGTAAGGATAAAAAAAATTATTTCTTATTATTTTTCTTATAGAAAAATTAGAAGGAACTTTTAAAAATTTGATGTTTTCAAAAATGTCACTTTAGGGCTATTTTGGAGGGAAAATTTTTACAAGCCATAACTTTTGCATCTAAAAGCATTTTGAGACCTTTTTTTAAATCGCATGATTTTTGTGCTCCTTGCATTGTTGGTATTTATTCAAGGACTTACTATAAGTGGAGGGGTATATCATTATGTGAAAGTATTTAATACATATTGCCCTATTTCAAAATGGTAAATTTACAATAGGTTATACAATCATAATCTTTTCTCTATGTTTAATAGAGATATAGTTAGATTTATGATAGTTGCAATAGTTTTTTAGTCTTTTGGAGGTATACAAAAAAGGATTTAGAATATGCTCTAGTCAATCCCTCTTCCTCCTTTCAATTATTAATTCAACTTATTCATGAAGATAATATTTCATGATCTCTTAGAACATGTCGTAATATCTTGGGCACCCAAGGTTGGGAGCAGTGGAAGCCGAAGGATGATGACATGGATAATGGAGTTGACCCTAGTGGTACTAAGAATTGATTCTTGGTTTCCTTTATTCCAGTGGTTCTATTTTTCTGGGTTTTGGTTCATGTTTGTGTTCTTTTTCAATTTTTTGGTTGGATTTTTTGGTAAGGGTGTTTGATATCCCCTATGTGGGATTGAGCTGCCCTCTGCTCTTTTGGTTTAATAGTGGTTGTTATTGATCCTTTTTGGTTGATGGTGCTAGCTAAGAGCTGGTTGTTTTTAGGAATCCTTGTTTCTTTCATGGTGGCCTACGAGTCCCATTTATGATTTTAAGGAATGATGTATTCATTTTGTTAAAGGTTTGGGGTCCTTTCAAAACTCCTTCATCCACCAAATAAAAAAATATATTTCATGATCTCTTGTTTCTTCTATTCTTTGTCTAAGTATTCTTAGAGTTTTTTAATGGCTCTTCTCATAAATAGGCCCATGCAAAGCCTCTTTTAGTGATGAAAATACTAAGGGTAAATTGAATTTTATAAATAAGGTAATTGTTGGGCATCGAATTTACATTAAGTTTTACTTAACACTGCAACTTTCTACCAATTTTCTATCCAAGCATGCACCCGATAGTCACAGCTCAGTACTCAAGCATTGGATGGACCAAAGACAACTTCAATCCAACCTCCAAAGTAGGCTGGTTCCTTGTTAGCTTAAAATGATATTGACTCAATTAAAGTTCAAATAGGGTTTTGATATAAGGGCTAGAGAAGGTTTAGAGTTAGAAATGTTATGAAAAACAATGGACGGATAGGCTAATAGCATGGACAACTACAACACAAGGCTCCCACAAGCTATTTCCAGTGGTCCATCACTCAATATTAACATTACCCAAATTAATGAAACCTTCACACATTAAAGCATAAATAGAGATATATTGCAGAAAGCAATTCCAACATCCAATATTGATAATCCAAATAGCATAATAGACCAATAGTTATATTTAACAGAAATAAACTTCCTAACAATACATATCTAATCAAGAACATATTTCAACTACTCTCACAACTAGTAATCCAATAAGCTAGAATGAACTAACCATTCAAGTATTAACAAAAATGCAGCTCAAGACTTCAAACCTCTTGCACAAGATAATGAAGATGATAGATTTGAGTCAGAATATCAGAGTAATGCTCATTTCATTAGCTCAAAAGAATATTTACAATAGGACAAGCAAATGCACTAGAGTCAACCCTTGAAAATGAGGGTTCAACCTCTATTTATAGTTTGTAAATGAAATAATATTAAGGAGACATTACAAAGATTGTATATTTACAACTCAATAGAGAGTTTGTTGGCATTATCTTACTGGATGGAGAGCTTCGGTAAATTTTCTATGCAGCATACCTCTACAACTTGTTGGTTTATTGGTGGTAGTTGGAGTTCTAAAATTTGGAGACTACATCTCATCCATTGATCATTCTTGAAATATCGACTCCACCACATATCTGTAAGTGCATCTTGTTCTTGTTCTTGAAAACCCTTGATGCTTTGTCTTCCTATCCTCCAACTGATTACACTTCGATCCAAAAAGTTTTGGTCTTTTAAATCCTTTAAAAATATAAAAAAAACTTGGACCATCGATCTTCATCATGAAAAACTATGATTAAACCTCCCAAAACACTCTACAAATTGATAGGAAAAACCAAAACACCATTCTACACTTTTAAGTTGCTGACATCATCAGTATAGCCTTGACCATGCTGAATCAAATTTTGGCATAAAATGCACTAAGAGGTGAGCAGGATGTAATCTTCTCATTAACCTTCCTTTTCTCTTCTTTAACTTCAAAACAATCAAAATCTACAACATAAAGCATGTTGATGTCATATTTGTTTTGTTAATATGCGGAATCACCAATACACACTCAGGAAAGTGAAAATCATCCTTTGTTGTTATTTTGTATCGACTGTAGTGTAAAATAGCTTTTATCTTCATTTCGGACCAGTTGTAGTGTAAAAGGGATTTTGTCACCAATCCGTAATTGATGTAGTTATTTCTACCTCTTTTTCATCAATCCACACCAAAATACTCTTAAGACTCGGTGAAATTGGCCTTATCGACACTTAGCCACTTGGAGCATGCAAAAACTACTCTCGATTGCCATTCCACACTTTCTTTTGTATTGACATCACCATCACCAAAAAAAATTGCAAAATCGAGACCAGTCGCCAATCCACATAAAAATACGTTATAAATCGAGCGAAATTGCTCAAGGCAAAAAATTGCACTAAGTGTTGGGTAGATTAGGAGACTCATGTTGCGGATCTGCTCTAAAATATACTGGAAAATATGTAGAATGGAAACTTCATACCTTAGAATAAAATCTTCAATGCTTTCTAAGGATGTGGCCATTTTGGGCCTACATTTTGGTGCCTCCCGGGTGGATTTGCTCACAAAGCCATCAAACTCAAAGTCTTATCCATTGGGTATCAGGAGTCAAAAATACTTATCTTCAAAAAAATACTTTAAATAATAACTTTCATATGAACACTACCCTCTAAAAACTTTATGGTCATCTTCGGGGATAAACATTCATATTGAGACCATGCTTCATACATCATATAGGATAATTGTTCACATGGAGACTATACCATAACTATTAATATCTGTCCAACAAAACTATTTCACTGCCCCAGCAAAATCACAACTATGTTCTCCTTATAAAGCCTTCTTACAATACATGATAAAAATACCTTCACACAAAACTTGTTGTTTTCTGTCTCTCTCGACTCGTGCTTTTATTTTTTCTCTTTGACTATGTCAGAGTAAAAAGGAATCAGATAAAAATACAAAACTTATGGCTACATATGTAAAACATAAAAATTGCTAAGCTTGTGCCCCTTTAGGGTCCATAATTCTATTTAGATCTTCTTTCTACTAGACCTCTTCCTTAGCATTATCCTCTTCTTGCTCAGCTTCTTCCTCTGGAGAAGACTGATCTTTATTTTCTTCTTCTGCACTATCACCAAATAACTGCACCATCAGTTTCAAAATCTACAGGGCTTGTTTCCAGGTTGCTTTTGAGGGGTTGGAAGTCTCTTTCAACTGCTTATAAATGTATTGGAGTTTATCAATATCTTCATAGTTAGCAGCACTTCCTCTATTTACCAAGTCTTCCATGAGGTCTCTGAGCCTGGTAAAATCAATAATTATTTGTGAAGCCTGTTCTTCATTAATTGGTTCCTCTAGAGCGTCAATTTCAGACTCATCTTGTAAGATCTCTCTAGTACTTTTCTTGATTTCTTCAACTGACAACAAACTGTGATATTCCATCCATAACCCTCTAAAATCAAATTGGATTATTTACTTATTAACATCCACTACATCCTTGATTACTCCTTCAATCTTTTCATACAATAGCTAAGCCTTTTGGAGTGCTTTGTGCTTCTTCACTACAATTCTAGTAGCAACTCTAGCAATGTTCCACTCCTAATTAGGGATTGGCTTAGCAAAATCACAGAGTCTACTATCCACCAACCTATGACTTTGCTCAGTTGGAATTACCATAGGTTGTATCTCTCTAGTGATTTTATCCAAATCCTTCTGAATTCTTTGAAGTAGGTGGCTGCCATCGTCTAGATAATCAATAATAATATGTAGCCATGAGCATTTCTCTAGAAATTCGAAGAGCAATTATTTTCTTACTTTATTTAGTCCAACCTTGGAAAAGCTAGAATATTTAGCCTTTTCAATCTAAAGCTACTACTTCAAACTTTGTATCTCTTTAGCCTATTCTTCATTTTTCTTCTTCTATTCTTCTATCGTCTCCTTGAGCTTATTAGCTTCCTGAAACTTCTCTTGCCAGCTCTTTGCTTCTTTTCTTAGAGCTTTCTTCACTTCTTTCTTATTGTTGATATTTTTATTAAGCTTTTCAATTTACTTTTCCAATTTACCCACCTTTTTCTTGAATATATTATTTTTTACATAAAAAGTTTATAAGTGCGCTTTGGCTATGATCAATTTATCTTCATCAGATAACTTTTCAATATCTTCTATGAACTCTTCTATATGATAATCTTGGACAGTCATATTAATTTTAGGCTTGATCACAAGGGACATCATGGATATAGATGTCCTTTGCCTTGAAAATGGATCAACAAACATGCTTCTTCTCTTGGTGGTCATCCTATTATAAGGCTTGGACAACTTTTATACCCAGAAATCATTGATTTTCTATGTAGCTTCTTGCTCTTTCTAGAAAATTGCTTGAGTAGGGTAACTCATAGCAAGAGGGGAAGAGACCACAATGAATGTAAGAGCAGAATCAACAGTTGACAATAAATGTACAATAATATTTACAGTATAATATGTGATCATAGTGGAATCTGTGACCACTGTCATCGTTGTAATTGGTAAACTTATGGAAACTAAAGTGAAACTCATAGATGGGTGAGGGGTGTACTTGAAACAGTTGGCTTCTCAAATGAGAGTGGTTGTTGTAATGGTGAGTATGTAACTATGGGAGATGATGAGAGGGGAATCTCAGATGATGAGGGTAGAATATCAGATGATGAAAGTGGAACTTGAGGTGAACTTGGAGGAGATGGGTTGGCTTGTACCTCAGTAGTGATTGATAAAAAAGGAGGTGGACTATGAGGTGGAGAAGGTACCTTTGTTACAACTTCTTACTCAAAAAGAGAGGGATATTTCCTTGGGGAATTTGGAGGAGGAAGAGGAGAAGAGGGATTAGAGACTATACCTTCACCTACTGATGTAGGGTGTTGTAGAGCTGCCTCTGTGATCTATTTTTGTTCTTGTTGCATCAATTCTTCCATAGCTAAAACCATTGTTTTCTCAACTATATCCTCTTTATCCAACCTCTACTTCTTCAAAATCTCTTTCTTAGTTCTTGATGAGGCTTAGACTTTATGGTTTAATTTTTATTTTTATTCCTAAAGTTGCTACTGTCGACATGCTTTGCCAACATGTTTTACTGACATGTTGATTTTGTTTATCTGGTCTAGGTATTTAGTCAGCAAGACCTAATCCCATATCAATCGAATTATGGTTTGTATTATAGCTTATTTAAGCCCTATAAATTAAATAATACACATCTTCATTTTCCATATCAAAATTGGTATTAGAGCATAGGATATTAGTGGGGTTTTGGATCTGACCTCATTAGGTTGTCCTATTTAAAGCTCTTGTGTTGCTGCGTAATTGTTGTATTGTTCAGCAATTTTTGCAGTCAATTGTTGCATATTATAAATCTTCATCATAATTCCCTGCAACAATTCTTGGTGATAAATTTTTAGAAATTTTTGCTAACAAGAATTTATCTTTGTAAATTCTTATTGATGATTTGTTCAGAATTTCTTACTGACAAGATAAATTTGCAATTCTGTTGATATTTTTGACTTTGGCCGACAATATTTCTATGTGTGAGTTCTACTTTGGCACCTGCGATGATGTTCCATAATCAACCAAACATGACTGATGACTACATGATTTCCAAAAAGGAGGATACAACCATTATTTGTCGACTATGATCTCGTTGAGCACCATGATAAAAAATGGTATGCTCATCAATGTGGTATAATTCCTTTGTTAGATCCTCACGAGCGTCATCACCATTGATCGAAGCCTTTTTGGTGGGATTTTAGGTACCAAACAGGTTTTTCTTGAGGTGTTTGTTATTGGATCATTTCACCACATAGATCGTTGCCCGGCTAGTGAATTAGCTATGCATCTTGACGTCGAACCCTACAAAACTAACAGGAGGTCTCTTGCCCTATCAATTCATAATTTTTTTGGCACGTCCTTCTATGGTTTTCATCGTAATAGCTGACCACTTTTTGTTTGAAATACATGCCACTCGAAGATGATCTGCATACCTATTTTTATGATAGCTCCTACAAATTTTGATCGGTATTTGTCTCATTTTAGCACGCAAAACTATATCACCAGATCTCCATCCTCATATGGATCCATTACCACCAGAACTGTATTTGTGGATAGGGGACTTTCATTAAGTGCAATTGAGTTTGCAATTATATAAGAATCTTTGCACTTTATAATTTGTTTTAAAAAAAAAAATTGCTCTTTGGCAATACACTAGGTGACTTCATTTTGTTAAAAAGGCTAAGTGCACTATTTATTTTACCTCATATTGTAAAATTGCAAAATTTTCTTTTTGCAATTCCTTTGGGCAAATTGCACTTCTTTTATATTTGTAACCCCTTCTTGTAATTTCTTGTTGGCACGAACTCAGGGTCAAATGGCTGCCGAATTGGCCAAAAAAATGGCCCAACTCACACAACTTGTGAGTACTTTGGCTGAAAAAGTCACATCCCAAGATATTCAACCACAATGTGATGTTCCCCTTTACGATGGCTCCAGGGATCCTGAGGTGCTTAACAACTGGATTCTTGACATGAGTAGTTGGTTTGATTACACAAAATTGGTGAAGGATCAACAAGTTGCTTTTGCAAAGCTCAAATTGTTTGGCATTGCTAAGATTCTCGTCACTGATCGCCAACGGACACAAAATCCTATTGACTCATGGGATGAATTGCAACGTGTTTTGAAGAGTAGTTTTTACCCTTCAAACTACGTCAAAGACCTTGAGATAAGATGGCTTCATCTTCGTCAAACTTCTAATATGAGTGTTCATGATTATGTGTTGCAATTTAACAAATTGAGAATTTTGAATTCAGTGCAGGATTCCGCCACCCAACTTGTGACCAAATTCAAAAGTGGGTTGCAAGAACCCCTTTTCAGGAAATTGAAATACAAAATCATTGTGAGCATTGACATGGCTTTCAATCAAGCCATTCTTGTAGAGGAGGAATTGCGAGAGTCATCACGAGGGTCTCGCTCTTCATCATCGGGAGGAAATCCGAAGGCTTCTCATTATCAATCCAAGGCACCTAAGTCTTCTTCCTCTTCTTCTACCCCCTCTCCATATTCTTCCTCTTCTTCTTCTTCTTCTCAAAAAGCTTCTTCTAAAACTCCTGTGGAATGTAGCTTTTGTAAAAAGAAGGGTCATCAAAAGCATCAATGTTTTAAATTGAAAAATTTGAAGAAAAAGTCCCTCGTTGTAAAGCCTTCCAATGAGGAATCCCAAGAGGGTCCTATTGAGGCTATAGGAGAATGAAAGGTATACAAGGAATTAGCAGGGTTGAACAAAGTGACCCTTATGAATACTTCTCAAGGTAATCGTGAGAACTTGTTTGTGACCACGGTTCACCTAAGTGACACCTTCATGGTTGATTGTATAATCGATAGCGGCTCGCAGAAAAATCTAATTGCGAGGTCCGTTGTTGACAAACTGAAGCTGTCGATGAATCCCCATCCTCATCCATATCCTTTAGGGTGGAAGGATAATGGGATTTCATCCGACATCACACACACTTGCATAGTGAATTTTGCTTTCAGTCCTACTTTTGTGGACACAGTTGTGTGCGATGTAACTCCAATGGATTGTTGTGGCTTGTTGCTTGGCAGACCCTATCAATATGATAGGAGGTCTATACATGATGGGTATAACAACACATTCACTTTGCACAAAGATAATAAGGCTTACATAATCATAAGTACACAACAAACACCACAAAATATGATGTTAAGTTGCAGACAAGCACGAAAAGTCATTAATCAAGCAAAGGAACTAGCACTCATCTTCCTCAGACCACTTAATGAAGGGAATCAAGCACCTAAGCATTCACATAACAGGCATTCTTCAGTTGATTCATTGCTTCAATCATATTCTAGTGTTTTCAAAGAACCTTCAAGCCTTCCACCTGAAAGACAGATTAATCATAACATTGAGATTGTTCCTGCTGCCCCTCTTCCAAATACTTCAATGTATAGACAATCAATAGTGCAAATGGAAGAAATTAAAAGATAAATTCATGATTTGTTGGCAAAAGGTTTCATAAAACCAAGCACTTCTCCTTGTGCTTCACCTATTTTTCTTGTGTTGAAGAAATATGGTACATGGAGGCTATGCATTGATTTTAGGGCACTTAACAAAATAACAATAAAAAATAGATATCCACTTCCACGAATTGACGATCTCTTGGATCAGCTTCAAGGAGCTAAATTTTTCTCCAAGATCGATCTCAAAAGTGGCTATCATCAGGTCAGGATTCAGGCTGAGGACACTTGGAAAACAACATTCAAGACCAAAATGGGGCTCTTTGAGTGGCTTGTCATGCCCTTTGGTCTCACGAATGCTCCTGCCACATTCATGCGGCTAATGAATGAAGTATTCAGAGATTGTTTGGATAAATTTGTAATCATCTATCTTGATGACATCCTTGTATTCTCTCCTACATGGAGAAGTCATTTAGAGCACTTAGAATCTGTTCTTCAAACTCTTCAGAAGAACCAATTGTATGCCAATATTCCTAAGTGTTCTTTTGGGTAAACTTCCATTGCCTATCTTGGTTTTGTAATTAGTGAGAAAGGCGTTCAAGTGGATCCTGCTAAGATTGAAGTCATTCTCCATTGGCCTACTCCTACTTCTATCATAGAGTTAAGAAGTTTTCTTGGACTTGCCAACTTCTATCGCAAGTTCATAGCAGGATATTCCACTATTGCCGCTCCTTTGCATCATTTGACAAAGATCAAAATTTAGTTTCAGTGGACAAAGGATCAACAAAAGGCCTTTGACACATTGAAACACAAATTGTGTACTGCACCTATTCTTGTTTTTCCAGATCTTGCTCAACCATTTGAGATTGAGATGGATGCTTCACAGTTTGCACTTGGAGCCGTGCTCAAGCAGAATGGCCATCCAGTGGCCTATCATTCCGAAACATTTTTTGAGGCCAAGAAAAACTATTCTACCTATGATAAAGAGTTATATGCTTTGGTTCAGGCCATCAAGTATTGGAGGCACTATCTTCTGGGAAAAGAAACAATAGTTCACACAGATCATATGCCACTTAAGTTTCTTCAATCTCAAACAAAAATTGAAGAGGCTAGACACATGAAATGGGCATCGTACTTGCAACAATTTCATTTGGTAATCAAGTACAAGAAAGGATAGAATAATGTAGTGGTAGATTTTTTGAGTCATCCTCCATCAGCCCTTGCTTTGACTATTGTGACCACATCCCATATTGGCTTCCAAACTTGGCCCACACAGTATCCTTTGGATCCTGATTTTGGCAAAGTTTTTCAGCAACTGTCACATCCTTCATCTTCCAATTTGAGAGCTCTTCAAGACTTTCACATCAAGGATGGCATGTTGTACAAAATGGATAAACTTTGTGTCCCTCATGAGCACAGGGAGTCTCTCTTGAAAGAGGCTCATTCTACACTTTACGGAGGACATTTTGGCAAGCAAAAAACTCTTCATCACCTTCAACGGTTCTTCTTCTGGCCTCACATGCAACGAGATGTTCTTCAATTCTTGTGACAATGTGTTGTATGTAACCATTCCAAATCCACTAACAGGAAATTGGGTTTGAGCATGCCTTTACCCATTCCTTCTCATCCTTGGGAGAGCATTTCCATGGACCTATTGAGCGGTTTTCCAATGACAGTCAGACAACATGATTGTGTCTTTGTGATTGTGGATAGATTCAGTAAGATGGCCAAATTCATTCCATGTCGCAAGACGAGTTCTGCACAGGATTTGGCCCAACTCTTCTTTGAGATTGTATGGCGCTCATTTGGTCTTCCAACTAGCATTTTTTTTATCGTGACTCACATTTTGTGGGTCACTTTTGGAGATCTCTTTGGAAGATCTTGGGAGTATCCCTTAACTTCTCTACTGCTTATCACCCTTAGTTCGATGGGAAGATAGAGGTAGTTAATCATACTCTTGTACAAATTTTGAGGATCTACCATCATTCCACTCCTGCCAAGTGGGATTTGAGCCTCACTCACATCGAGCACGCCTACAATAGAGCTATCCACAGTTCCACTGGGCACTCTCCATTTGAGGTATGTTTTGGATTCCAGCCATTGGCTCCATACGAGTTGCCTTTGTCTTTGCCCTCACCAGCTACCTTGCACATTCAGAAGGAGCAAGACAAGGCCAACTCTTTTGTTCAGCATTTGTAGAGCCTTCAGTCCAAAGTGGTTCATATTCTTCAGAAGACTCAACAAAAGTAGAAACAATAGATGGATAGACATCGCACTCCTCATCACTTTTAGGTTGGTGACAAAGTATGGTTTCATCTAGATAAACGATGATTTGTGGACAAGGCACATAGCAAAATCAAACCTCTTCATTATGGGCCTTACACCATTGTTCAACAAATTTTTGAGAATACCTTTCACCTGGATCTTTCGACTCATCTTGGCATTCATGACGTCGTTAATGTGGATCTCCTGAAACCATACTATGATTCTACCTTGGAATCTTCTCCAGCAATCAGTCATCCTATTGATGTGGTTCCTGATGCACAAATTTCACTCGACGTTGATACACTCTTTGATACGAAGACTCGGTAGACTCACCAAGGTGCTTCTACTTCATATCTTGTGGCCCGCCATGGCCAATTTCCACATCAGGCTCACTGGATCTCTGCTCACCATATGTCCTAGGATTTTCCCTCTTTGTTAAAAGCATTGGAGTCCAATGCTTCTTTTTTTGGGATGAATGATGAGGCTTAGAATTTAGGGTTTAATTTTTATTTTTATTCCTAAATTTGTTGTCGACATTCTTTACCGACATCTTTTATTAACATCTTGATTCTGTTTATTTGCTCCAGGTATTTAGTCGACAAGACCTAATCCCATATCAATCCGATTATGGTTTGTATTACGAATTATTTAAGACTATAAATTAAAGAATATACTTCATTTTCCATATCAATTCTTTTTGGTGCCCTTTTAGATTTTATCTAAAAAAATTGAAAGGTAAATTTCTTAATTTCTATCTCTTCTTCAAATAAATCTTCCTGTACTATTTCCTCCAGTAATATATGTTCAAAAATGGGATTTAATTCCACTATCACTACAGTGGTAAAACTCAGAGGCATGAACCTAAAGTTCTCATCCTTTTATTCCAATCTATGTTCGTATCTCGAGGTTGTGCACCCAGGGCTAGGTGCTTAGGCCTTTTGATTATTTCTATGACTGGTGCACTGACAACCCTCTCATTAGCATAGTGAATTTTACTCTTCAATTGTGCTCCCTTCAAAAAATTATCTATCTACTCAATTGAATGTTGAAAAGGCTTTAGGACTTCAACAACAATCAATGGAGTATCAAGCTCCTCTTCTTGAACTTCTTCTTATGAAGATTGGGATGGGGAATCAGACCTAGTTTGTGTTATTTTATATATTAGCACTATATTTCTTGGGTCTTTTGGCCTCCAAGTTTTGACATTATTGTCATACCTTTTATAAAATTCACCATAAATTTTTATCCCAAACCTAGATTTTTATTTACCATTCTCAATTCTCATCCTCCACCAATATAATATTTTGGCTTTGTTCTATTTTACCTTATTCTTTGCTTCCTCACCAGTAGGTTCTTGAGACTGAGGGTCCTATTTATTTTCTATTTTTTCCTCAATATCTTTGATGGTAGACTCCTTCAACCGATGTTTTACATTTTTTTTGGGTCAAAATCCACAAATTGTTCATAAAAGTCTAACCATGGAGGAAGTTGATCCATTTTAGAAACATTCCATTCTAAAAGAGCATTTTCTTTGTTATTTATACCTTGTTCAAAATGAGGCCTAGATGTCTTCTCAAATTTATAGGCCTTTTCTCCATTTAAGGTTATATTCCTTTTATAAAATATATCATCTAGATCATAACTCTATCTTTGTGGAATATAGAACAGACCCAACCTATCTAGGTATTGGTAAATTTATTCACCCTACCACTTATTAGTAATAGTTGTATCACTAACATTTTGGTAGGTCAACATAGATCTCTTTCTCCTAGAGCCATATTTCAAATCTATAAATTTTGCTTATCTCAAGTATTCTAAGGAAAATAACCTCTCAGTAACAAAGTGAGGTAGAATAAAAGGCTTAACCATAAAGCCATACAGTCTAATGATTGTGCCCTCGATTATGAGATACCAATCTCCTTCCTATGCACCTTATGCTCTCAATATTTTCTCAGCCAAAGGTGGTAGCCTAGGGAAATCTCTATACATTATTTTCAATGCCATCCCTAAGAATTCCAAATTGAATCTATACACAGACTTAGTGCTTTTCAGATGAAAGGTCCAATAATAAGCGGGAATAGGATCTCCTTGGTCATTCTTATCCTTAACCAAAATCCAGGGCATCATGTCTCTTATAGCAGCAAAGAACATCCAGACCAGGCTTGAGCAATGCCTAAAACTAGGTGCATTAGAGCTTCTTTTCATTTTCACTAATTGCTCATGCATTCTATGAGCAAGGAATTATGGCCAATAAAAATCGATAACCCTAACACCTTTCTTTTCCACATATTTCTCATACATGTTCATGTTGGAAATGCAGTATTTGATGGCTATTTTACAATCGTTCACCATTATATCAGAGTCCAAACCCTCCATACAGGCTAACATTTAATAGAGCTCTAGTTTAGCAAATTTATTGATGGGAATTAGAACTTCAGGTATTTCATCTTCCTCTCTTATTATTTTGAACTAGAAATGAAGCCATCTTTCTAAAATACTATGTTCTTCTGAAGCCATTAATGAATCATAAACCCTAGCTTGTTTTGCTATGTCAAATTATTTAGGTTATGAGGGTGGGGTCACCCCTACGGTAAACAAGTTAAGGCAGAGCTCTTTGGTAATAGTGAATAGTGTTGTGCCATTAGGATTTTTCACTGTCCTCTTCTCAAGATCATAATATTTAATCATTGCAAAAACTAATTTAGGACAATGGTGAACTAAATCACAAATATAGGAGAATAAGAAATATTTTATGGTAATGGTACCTTGAGGCCGATTGGGTTACCCTTCGAAGTGTCTGAATTCAAAATTACTTCTCAAGAAGGTCCTTCTTACTTTGGTCATTACTGTATCTGCCAATCATCTAGTCTGGTCTACATGGCCCTCTAGTTCTACTCTTATTCTTTGTACCTCTATAAGTTCTTTCTTTGGGGCTATTTTTGTCAGCAATGATTTAGATTTTTTGTAGAATTTACAGTTAATGCTTCTACTATTGTTCTGCTCTTCTTTGCTTAGTGAACATTGTTTTTGTCAAATGATAATAATTGTGTGCTTTAACTCCCTTTTAATTTTTTGTGCATGTACGTCCTCTGCAATTAATGTGGCTAGTACATAACTTGTTTGTTGGCACACTTCTCAAATAAACACTCATTCCTTTTTATGGCTTGGAGGTGGCATTCTGACCTTTGATTGATAAAAATTCAAATGGGCTTCAACCTTTTTGTGGCGTTGCTTTATCCTTTATCTCTTTCAAGTGTGTGAAATCTTAGCATTTAATGCAAATCAATTTTTTTCTTTTGCCAAGTGGTATGATGTAAAATTGCTACCCCACTCAAATGTAGGCTTGAAAACAGTGGATTGGCAACACTTCTTTTATTCAGGCCAACATAACTCTGGATTTTGGTATATTAGAATCTTCCTCATTTTGCACATCATAAGTCTCGAAACTAGGCATATTGGAGGTCACTCGTCATTCCGCTAGTATTGTAGTCTATTTGAGTGCGAAAAATAGTGCATGTTACATTCTAATAAAAATGTAGTTCACTTAGGTGCGGATTGGAACCCGCTCATCATTTCGTTGGTCTAATGGTTCATTTGAATTTTAATTGGAGATCAATGATATTCCACTTCACACTTAGTGTATTTGAGTGTGGAATAGGAATTGTTGCATTCTATGGAAACACTTAGCCAATTTTTACAAAATTTTCTCTCTTTTTTTCTCTTTTTATTTTTTATTTTTATACAACATGTTGGTAAAAATAAAACTTGATACAAAGTGTAAAAAAGAAAGGAAATATGATACAATATATGTACATATGTTACAATAAGCTTATATTTCAATAAAATTAGAGTTTAAAATGAAAACCATTAAGCAGAATTGGTTGTATATTACCCTCTAAATCTTCAAGTTGGAAAACATTTGTCTCTTTGACATCTACTATCTTGAAAGGGCCATCCCAGAAGGAGTAAATTTTTTGATGGTGACTTGGTTTTGCTCTTTCAACATTCTACCTGAGAACTGAGTCTTCAAATTGGAATTTTTTAAATCTTACATTTTTATCGAACCATGTCTTAATGTACACAAAATGCTTCTAAAATTTCTCATAAGTCTGAGCTCTCTTCTCTTCCAAATATAGTAGGTGTGTCAGCATTATCTCCACTAGATTTTCCTTTGATTCTTCTTCTGTATTTATTAGTTTGAGTGCTAGAATTTTTAAATGGATAGGTAACACTGTCTCGTTTACATATACCAAAGCATAAGGGGAATTCTTGATGGAATTATTGATAGTAATAATATCTACCCACAAATATTGCTCCAACATTAGGTGCCAATTTCTTTTATTCCCTTCTAGTGATCTCCTCAAAATCCTTAATAGGTTTTTGTTGGTAGACTCTATGAGTCCATTCCCTTGAGGGTAATAATTTGAAGTATTCTTAATGGTGATGCCATACTTGCTAGAAAATTCAATATATTTGGCTCCTATAAAGGCTGTCCCATTATCACTCACCAAGGATTTCAAAACTCCAAACCTTGAAATCAAACTTTCCATAAAATTGATCACAACTTTATGATCTAATTTTTTAGTAGGAATAGCCTCCACCCATCTGGTAATGTAGTCTGTGACATTTAGGATATATTTGTGATCTACTAAATAATGAGGGTTGATGACCCCTATAAAGTCCAACTCCCATTGTTGAAAAGGCTCTTCAACTTGTATTGGCATGAGGGTAAATGAAGCATTTCTTGTCCTCCCTACATGCCTTTGACATTTATCATAGGCTATAGTGACTTTGAAAGTGTCAACAAATACAATAGGCCAATAATAGCCTACTCTTATGATCTTTAAAGTTGTAAATCTGCCTGATAAATGTCCTCCAAATGGTCCTCCATGGAACTCCTCAATAACCTTTTTTTGTTGATCATCTTTTGTTATCCGACAAGTTGTTATTTATGTCGATGTTGTTACCTCTGTTATACCTTGGCATAGGGCCTTGACTCTTATCAAATTGGTGGTGTGTATCTCCACATCGTATTCTTGGATCTTTGTGATCCAACCAGCTCTCTTATCTTCTAGTTCACCTTGCAGGATAAAGCTTCTTACATCTAGGTGAACAACATATACCAGGATCTTACTTTGAACCAAATACTATCTAAACTTCTTGAGTGACTTCATCACAACAAATACTTTTTTCTCAATAAAATTATACTTAAACTCGTAATCATGGGGAGTCTATATCCAAAAGAATATGGTATGCTCTTCGCCTTAATTATCCTTTTGAGTAAGCCCTGAGGCATAACTCTCTTCATCTCCACAAGAATAAAGGATTAAATCCTTACTGAAATCTAGATTTACTAGCACTAGATCAGTGGCAATGGACTGCTTGATTATCTCAAAAGCTTGATTCCTCACTTCAATCCATTTGAACTCTACATATTTCTTTAGTAGTTCAACTATAGGCCTTACCTTTTGAGCAAAATCAGAAATGCATTTCTTGACAAAGTTTATTTGGCTGAAGAAGGACTACAAGGATTTCTTGTTTACAGGTAGTGGAAGAGCAGTAATGGAATGGATTCTGTTAGTATATATGGCCATATATTATTTTGAGACCACATGACCTAGCAAATTTCCCTCATGTACTACAAAAAATGATTTTGTAGGCTTGAGGGAAATGCCAAATTCTTTGCACTTTTAAAAAACTTGCTCAAGGTGTGTTAAGTGATCATGCTTGTTATGGGAAAACATAGTCATGTCATCTAAATAGATAAAAATAAATTTATTGATAATTTCCCCAAAGGCATAATCCATAGCTCTCTGAAATGTGGCTCCTGCATTGTACAACCCAAAAGGTATTCTTTGGTAGGCAAATGTGCCCCATTTTGTGGTGAATGCTATTTTATACTAATCTTCATTCTTCATCCAACTCTAGTTATATCTAGAGAATCCATCCAATAGTGAGAACCTTTCTATCCCTACGACTATTTGTAATATTTTATTGATCTATGGAAGGGGGTAGTGATATTTTAATGGTGCCTGATTAAGATTTTTAAAATTAACACAGGAAAATATAACCATTCTTTTTTCTCACATGTACCAAGTTAGCTACCCAAGTTGAATGTTTAATTGGATAGATGATATTAGCCTTTAATAACTTTAAGATTTCTTCCCTCATTATGGATTTGATCCTTGGATTTACAGGTCTTTGCTTCTACCTAAAAGGCTTTGCATCAAGCTCAAGCTCAATGGTGTGTTGGATAATCCTTTGGTCATATACCTTGAGGTCTTCATATGACCAAGCCACAATATCTTGGTACTTTATACATAAAGCTTTAATGTCCTCTTCTTCCTCTAGATAATATCGAATTCCAACATTGAGCTTTTTTATTTTTTTGTTTCAACTTATTTATATATTTTCTCATTGACTTCCATGGATCTAATATTTCTCCTGTCTTCATTGTCAAATATGCTCTCTAGAGTGACCAACCCTCTAGGTATGTGATTATTCTTAAGTTGAATAACATCCCATTGATAAATATCCTTTGGATTTTCTTCTTAGATAGTGGAGAGACATGCTTCTCTTACCATCAAATCAATGATTTGTTCATCACTCTTAAAAACCTGCTAGAAAATATGCTTATTTAGCACTGCAGTTCTAAAAATAATTTTGATTCCCTTGTCTTTATTGACTCCAATATCCACTTCCACAAATTTACGATCTCTTGGATTAGCTTCAAGGAGCTAAATTTATCTCCAATATCGATCTCAAAAGTGGCTATCATCAAGTCAGGATTCAGGCTGAGGACACTTGGAAGACAACATTTAAGACCAAAATGGGGCTCTTTGAGTGGCTTGTCATGCCCTTTGGTCTCATGAATGCTCCTACCACATTCATGTGGCTAATAAATTAAGTATTCAAATATTATTTGGATAAATTTTTAATCATCTATCTTGATGACATCCTTGTATTCTCTCCTACATGTAGAGCACTTATAATATGTTCTTCACACTCTTTAGAAGAACCAATTGTATGCCAATATTCCTAAGTGTTATTTTGGGTAAACTTCCATTGCCTATCTTGGTTTTGTAATCAGTGAGAAAGGCATTCAAGTTGATCTTGCTAAGATTGAAGTCGTTATCCATTGTCCTACTCCTACTTCTATCACAAAATTAATAAGTTTTCTTGGAATTGCCAACTTCTATCGCAAGTTCATAGTAGGATATTTTACTATTGCCGCTCCTTTGCATCATTTGACAAAGATCAAAATTTAGTTTCGTTGGAAAAAGGATCAACAAAAGTCCTTTGACACATTGAAACATAAATTATGTACTACACCTATTCTTATTTTACCAGATCTTGCTCAACCATTTGAGATTGAGATGGATGCTTCATAGTTTGCACTTGGAGTCGTGCTCAAGAAGAATGGCCATCTAGTGGCCTATCATTCTAAAATATTTTTTGAGTCCAATAAAAACTATTCTACCTATGATAAAGAGTTATATGCTTTGGTTCAGGCCATAAAGTATTGAAGGCACTATCTTCTGGGAAAAGAAATAATAGTTCACATAGATCATATGTCCCTTAAGTTTCTTCAATCTCAAACAAAAAGTGCAGAAGCTAGACACATGAAATGGGCATCGCACTTGCAAAAATTTCATTTGGTAATAAAGTATAAGAAAGGATAGAATAATGTAGTGGTAGATTTTTTGAGTCATCCTCCTTCAGCCCTTGTTTTGGCTATTATGACAACATCACATATTGGATTCCAAACTTGGCCCACACAGTAACCTTTAGATCATAATTTTGGCAATTTTTTTTAGCAATTATCACATCCTTCATCTTCCAATTTGAAAGCTCTTCAAGACTTTCACATCAAGGAAGGTATGTTGTATAAAATAGATAAACGTTGTGTCCCTCATGAGCACAGAGAGTCTCTCTTGAGAGAGGCTCATTATACACTTTACGAAGGATATTTTGGCAAGCAAAAAACTCTTCATCACCTTCAGCAGTTATTCTTCTGGCCTCACATATAGTGATATGTTCTTCAATTCTTGTGCCAATGTGATGTGTGTAACCATTCCAAATCAACTAATAGAAAAATGGATTTGAGCATACCTTTACCCATTCCTTCTCATCCTTGGGAGAGCATTTCCATGGACCTATTGAGCGAATTTCCAATGACAGTCAAATAGAATGACTATGTCTTCATAATTATGGATAGATTCAGTAATATGGCCAAGTTCGTTCCATGTTGCAAGACGAGTTTTGCATAGGATTTAGCCCAGATCTTCTTTGATATTATATGGCACTCATTTGGTCTTACAACTAGCATTGTTTTTTATTGTGACTCACATTTTGTGGGTCACTTTTGGAGATCTCTTTGGAAGATCTTGGGAGTATCCCTTAAATTCTCTATTGCTTATCACCCTTAGTCCGATGGGTAGACAAAAGTAATTAATCATAATCTTGTACAAATTTTGAGAATTTATCATCATTCCACTCTTTCCAAATGGGATTTCAGCCTCACTCACATTGAGCACGCCAATAATAGAGTAATCCATAGTTCCACTGGACACTCTCCATTTGAGGTATATTTTGGATTCCAACCATTGGCTCCATATGAGTTACCTTTTTCTTTGCCCTCACCATCTAATTTGCATATTTAGAAGAAGCAAGACAATGCCAACTCTTTTGTTCAATATTTGCAGATCCTTCAGTCCAAAGTGATTCATATTCTTCAAAGGACTCAATAAAAACAATAGATGGATAGACACCACACTCCTCATAACTTTCATGCGGGTGACAAAGTATGGTTTCATCTAGATAAACGATGATTTGTGGACAAAGCACATAGCAAAATTAAACCTCTCCATTATGGGCCTTACACCATTGTTCAACAAATTTTTGAGAATACCTTTCACCTAGATCTTTCGATTCATCTTGGCATTCATGATGTTGTTAATTTGAATCTCCTAAAACTATACTATGATTATACCTTGGAGTCTTCTCCAACAATTAGTCATCCTATTGATGTGGTTTATGATGCACAACTTTCACTTGACAAAGATACACTCTTTGACATAAAGACTCGATAGAATCACCAGGGTGTTTCTACTTCATATCTTGTGGCCCGCCATGTCCAATTTCTAGATCATGCTCACTAGATCTCAGCTCACTATATGTCCCAGTATTTTCTCTCTTTTTTAAAAGCATTAGATTCTAATGCTTATTTTGTTGGGACGAATGATGAGGCTTAGATTCTAGGGTTTAATTTTTATTTGTATTCCTAAAGTTGTTGTCAACATGCTTTGTCGACATGTTTTACTGACATGTTGATTTTGTTTATCTGCTCCAGGTATTTAGTCGACAATACCTAATCCCATATCAATCATATTATGGTTTGTATTACAACTTATATAAGACCTGTAAATTAAAGAATACACAACTTCATTTTCCATATCAGTTCTTTTTGGTGCCCTTTTAGATTTTATATAAAAAAATTGAAAGGCAAATTTCTTAATTTCTATCTCTTCTTCTGATAACCCTTCTTGTACTATTTCCTCCAGTAATATATGTTCAAAAATGAGATTTAATTCCACTATAACTACAATGGTAAAACTCATAGGCATGAACCTAAAGTTCTCATCCTTTTTATTCCAATATATGTTTGTATCTAGAGGTTGTGCACCCAAGGCTAGGTGCTTAGGCCTTTTGACTATTTCTATGACTGGTGCACTGACAAACCTCTCATCAGAATAGTGAATTCTACTCTTCAACTATGCTCCCTTTGGAAAATTATCTATCTACTCAGTTGAATGTTGAAAAGGCTTTAGGACTTCAACAACAGTCAATGGAGTATCATGCTCCTCTTCTTGAACTTCTTCTTCTGAATATGGGGATGGGGAATTAGACCCATTTTGTGTTATTTTATATATTAGCACTATATTTCTTAGGTCTTTGGACCTCCAAGTTTTGACATTATTGTCATACCTTTTAGAAAACTCACCATCAATTTTTATCCCAAACCTAGATTTTACTTTACCATTCTCAATTCTCATCCTCCACCAGTCTGATATTTTGGCTTCATTCTATTTTCCCTTATTCTCTGCTTCCTCACCAGTAGGTTCTTGAGACTGAGGGTCCTATTTCTTTTCTATTTTTTCCTCAATATCTTTGATGGTAGACTCCTTCAACCGATGTTTTACATTTTTTTTTGTGTCAAAATCCATAAATTGTTCATAAAAGTCTAACCATGGAGGAAGATGATCCATTTTAGAAACATTCCACTCTAAAAGAGCATTTTATTTGTTATTTATACCTTTTTCAAAATGAGGCCTAGATCTCTTCTCAAATTTATAGGCCTTTTCTCCATTTAAGGTTATATTCGTTTTATAAAATTTATCATCTAGATCATAACTCTATATTTGTGGAATATAGAACAGACCCAACCTATCTAGGTATTGGTAAATTTATTCACCCTGCCACTTCTTAGTAATAGTTATATTACTAACATTTTGGTAGGTCAACATAGATCTCCTCTTTCTCCTAGAGCCATATTTCAAATTTATAAATTTTTCTTATCTCAAGTATTCTAAGGTAAATAGCCTCTCAGTAACAAAGTGAGGTAGAATAAAAGGCTTACCCATAAAGCCATACAGTCTAATGACTGTGCCCTCTATTAGGAGATACCAATATCCTTAATATGCACCTTCTGCTCTCAATATTTTCATAGCCAAAGGTGGTAGCCTAGGGCAATCTCCATACATTATTTCTAATTCCATCCCTAATAATTTCAAATTGAATATATACACAGACTCAGTGCCTTTTAGATGAAAGGTCCAACAATAAATGGTAATGGGGTCTCCTTGATCATTCTTATCCTTAACCAAAATTTAGGGCATCTTGTCTCTTATAGAAGCAAAGAACATCCAGACCAGGCTCCAAAAATGCCTAAAACTAGGTGCATAAGAGCTTCTTTTCATTCTCACTAATTGCTCATGCATTCTATGAGCAAGGAACGATGGCCAATCAAAATAGATAACCCTAACACCTTTCTTTTCCACATATTTCTCATACATATTCATGTTGGAAATGCAGTATGTGACAGCTATTTGCCAATCATTCACCATTCTATCAAAGTCCAAACCATCCATAAAAGATAACATTTAATAGAGATCTAGATTAGCAAATTTATTGATGGTAATTAGAACTTCAAGTATTTCGTCTTCCTCTCTTATTCTTTTGAACTAGAAATGAAGCCATATTTCTAAAACACTCTGTTCTTCTAAAGCCATTAATGAAGCATAAACCCTAGCTTGTTCTGCTATGCCAAATTATTTAGGTTATGAGGGTGGGGTCACCCATACGATAAAAAATTTAAGGCAAAGCTCTTTGGTAATAGTGAATAGTGTTGTGCCATTAGGATTTTTCACTGTCCTCTTCTCAAGATCATAATATTTAATCATTTCAAAAACTAATTTAGGACAATGGTGAACTGAATCACAAATATAGGAGAATAAGAAATATTTTATGGTAATGGTACCTTGAGGCCGATTGGGTTGCCCTTCGAAGTGTCTGAATTCAAAACTACTTCTCAAGAAGGTCTTTCTTACTTTGGTCATTACTATATCTACAAATCATCTAGTATGGTCTACATGACCCTCTAGTTCTACTCCTATTCTTTGTACCTCTGTAAGTGCTTTATTTGGAGCTATTTTTGTGAGCAATGATTTAGATTTTCTATAGAATTTACAGTTAATGCTTATTATATTTTTATGCTCTTCTCTGCTTAGTGAACATTATTTTTATCAAATGATAAGAATTTTGTGCTTCAACCCCATTTTAATTTCTGGTGCATGTACATCCTCTGCAATTAATGTGGCTAGTACATGACTTGTCTATTGGCATACTTCTCAAATAAACACTTATTTCTTTGGTGGTTTGGAGGTGGCATTCTGAACTCTGATTAATAAAAATTCAAATGTGCTTCAAACTTTTTGTGCCATTGCTTTATCATTTATCTCTTTCGAGCATGGGAAATATTAGCATTTAATGTGGACCCCTTTTTTTCTTTTGCCAAGTGGTACGATGTAAAATTACTACCTCGCTCAAATGTAGGCTTGAAAACGATGGATTGGCAACACTTCTTTTATTCAAGCCAACATAACTCTGGATTTTGGTAGATTAGGATATTCCTCATTCTGCACATCATAAGTTTCAAAACCATACATATTGGAGGTCACTTGTCATTCCCCTGACATTGTAGTCTATTTGAGTGCAAAAAATAGTGCATGTTACATTCTTCTAAAAATGTAGTTCACTTAGGTGCGGATTGGAACCCACTCGTCATTTTTTTGGTATGATGGTTCATTTGAGTGCATATTGGAGATATTCCACTTTGCACTTAGAGTATTTGAGTGTGGAATAGGAACCGTTGCATTCTATGGAAACACTTAGCCAATTTTTACAAAATTTTCTCTCTTTTTTTCTCTTTTTATTTTTTATTTTTATACAACATGTTGGTAAAAATAAAACTTGATACAAAGTGTAAAAAAGAAATGAAATATGATACAATGTATGTACATATGTTACAATGAGCTTATATTTCAATAAAAGTAGAGTTTAAGATGAAAACCATTAAGCAGAATTGGTTGTATATTTCCCTCTAAATCTTCAAGTTGGAAAACATTTATCTCTTTGACCTCTACCATCTTGAAAGGGCCATCCCAAAAGGAGTCAAACTTTTTATGGTGACTTGGTTTTGTTCTTTCAACATTCTACCTGAGAACTGAGTCTTCAACCTAGATTTTTTAGAACCTTACCTTTTTATCGAACCATGCCTTAATGTCCACAAAATGCTTCTAAAAGTTCTCATAGGATTGATCTCTCTTCTCTTCCAAATACAGTAGGTGTGTCAAACTTATCTCCACTATATTTTCCTTTGATTCTTCTTTTGTATTTATTAGTTTGAGTGCTAGAATTTTCAAATGGATAGGTAAAACTATCTCTTTTCCATATAACAAAGCATAGGAGGAAGTCTTGATGGACTTCTTGATAGTAATCATGTCTGCTCACAAAGATTATTCTAACATTAGGTGCCAATTTCTTTTATTTCCTTCTAGTGATCTCCTCAAAATTCTTAACATGTTTTTGTTGGTATACTCTATGAGTCCATTTTCTTAAGGGTAATAATTTGAAGTATTATTAATGTTGATGCCATACTTGCTATAAAATTCAATATATTTGGCTCCTATAAAGGTTGGCCCATTGTCACTCACCAAGGCTTTCAAAACTCCAAACCTTGAAATCAAAATTTCCATAAAATTGATCACAACTTTTTTATCTAATTTCTTAGTAGGAATAGCCTCCACCTATCTAGGAAGGTAGTTTGTGGCAGTTAGAATATACTTGTGCTCTGCTAAAGAATGAGGGTTTATGACCCCTATAAAGTCCAACCCCCATTGTTGAAAAGGCTCTTCAACTTGTATTGGCATAAGGGGAAATGAAGAATTTATTGTCCTCCCTACATGCCTCTGACATTTATCATAGGCTCTAGTGAATTTGAAAGTGTTAGCAAAAAAAATAGGCTAGTAATAGACCACTCTTATGATCTTTATAGTTGTAACTCTACCTGAGAAATGTCCTCCAGATGGTCCTCCATGGAACTCCTCAATAACCTTTTGTTGTTGATCATCTTCTGTTATCTGACAAGCTGTTATTTCTACTGATGTTGTTACCTCTATTAGAACTTGGCATAGGACCTTGCCTCTTATTAACTTTGTGGGGTGTATCTCCACATCGTATTCCTGGATCTTGGTGATCCAACCAGCTCTCTTATCTCCTAGTTCACCTTGTAGAATAAAGCTTCATAAATCTAGGTGAACAACATATACCAGGATCTTACTTTGAACCAAATACTATCTAAACTTCTTCAGTGAATTCATCACAAAAAATGCTTGTTTATCAATAAAATTATACTTAACTCAGTAATAATGGAGATTCTATCTCCAAAAGAATATGGGATGCTCTTCGCCTTGATTATCCTTTTGAGTAAGCACTGATGCATAACTCTCTTTAGCTCCACAAGCATAAAGGATAAAATATTTACTAAAATTTGAATTTACTAGCACTAGATCAGTGGCATTGGACTGCTTGATCATCTCAAAAGCTTATTTCCTCACTTCAATCCATTTGAACTCTACATATTTAGTAGTTCAACTATAGGCCTTACCTTTTGAGAAAAGTCAGAAATGAATTTCTTGACAAATTTTATTTGGTCGAAGAAGGACTACAAGGCTTTCTTGTTTACAGGTAGTGGAAGAGCAATAATGGAATTTATTTTGTTAGGATCTATGGCCATACCTTCTTTTGAGACCACATGACCTAGTAACTTTCCCTCATGTACTACAAAAAATGATTTCTTAGGATTGAGGGAAATGCCAAATTCTTTGCACTTTTAAAAAACTTACTCAAGGTGTGCTAAGTGGTCATGCTTGTTATGGGAAAACATAGTCATGTCATCTAAATAGATTAGAATGAATTTTATTGATAAGTTCCCCAAAGGCATAATCCATGGCTCTCTAAAATGTGGCTCCTGCATTGGACAACCCAAAAGGTATTCTCTGGTAGGCAAATGTGCCCCATTTTGTGGTGAATGTTGTTTTATACTGATCTTCATTCTTCACCCAAATCTAGTTATATCTAGAGAAGCCATCCAATAGTGAGAACCTTTCTGTCCCTACCACTATTTGTAATATTTTATTAATCTATGGAAGGGGGTAGTGATCCTTTAATGATGCCTGGTTAAGATTTCTAAAATCCACACATAGGAAAATATCACCATTCTTTTTCCTCACAGGTACCAAGTTAGCTACCCAGGTTGAATGTTTAATTGGATAGATGATCTTAGCCTTTAATAAATTTAAGAGTTCTTCCCTCATTATGTCTTTGATCCTTGGATTTATAGGCCTTTGCTTCTGCCTAAAAGGCTTTGCATCAGGCTCAAGCTCAATGGTGTGTTGGATAATCCTTTTGTCATATACCTTGAGGTCTTCATATGACCAAGCCACAATATCTTGGTACTTTATACATAAAGCTTTGATATCCTCTTCTTCCTCTAGTGAATATCGAATTCCAACCTTGAGATTCTTTTATTTTTCTATTTCAACTTCTTTATATATTTTCTCATTGACTTCCATGGATCTGATCCTTCTCCTATCTTCATTGTCAAATAGGCTCTCTAGAGTGACCAACCCTCTAGGTATGTGATTATTCCTAAGTTGAATAACATCCTGTTGATCAATTTCCTCTAGATTTTCTTCTTGGATAGTGGAGAGACAGGCTTCTCTTACCAGAAAATCAATGATTTGTTCATCACTCTCAAAAACCTGCCAGAAAATCTGCTTATTTGGCACTGCAGGTCTGAAAATCATTTTTATTCCCTTGTCTTTATTGACTCCAATATCTATAGAAGGGTTGAAGTTAGCTCCCCTTGCTTCTAAGGAGTCTACCAAAGTATTATTTTCTCTAGGAATAAATTTTATATTTAGGGCATCAAAGGATTCCATTAGATCCCATACCCTATTTTTGTATGCTTTTAGGTAATGGTGCTTACTACTACACCTTTCTCTTACCTAATGGACGATTAACTCAGAGTCGCCATATATTTTTAGGATCTTAATACCCATATTTTTTTCTTGCATCAATCCAAGGCATAGAGCCTCATACTCTATAGTATTATTGGTGCATGACCATGTTAATATATAGGAAAAAATATTTATCCCTTTTGATTGGGACTGTAGTACCACACCAACACCAGCTCCATTTTTGCATCTAGCACCATCAAAGTGCATGGTCCATACCTCTATCTCTCTCAGAGATTGATTAGATATAGTAGGAATTTTCTTCTCTAATTTTGCAGAAATACTATATGTGCCCATGCCTATCCCAAACTGATTGTAATCCTCTCTAAAAGGTAATTCATCTTCTAATTCCAATTCCTCAAATTTATCCACAATTTCAAATTCTTCAAGAGGAGTGAGGTTGCACATGTCTTCTTCAATTTTTTCTATGTGATAAGACACAAGATTTTTGGGTGTTATCCTTATCCTCTTCCCTTTGAAAGGAATGACCATGTTGGAATAATCCATATACATGCATCCACCTAATTTTGTAGTGAACTCCCTTGAGAGGCATAAGCCAAAGTAGGGCTCAAGATCAACCACTACTATTTCTTGTACTATTTTCACCTCAGGGGCTCTATGTAACCTCATTAAAATATCCTTTATTACTCCCACTATTTTTACAGGTGTTCCATCCAATTGTAGTACTCTAGGGCAAGATCGGGTATACTCCATATCCATCTCTTCATAGACTACTTTAGGCATAACTGTAGTTGATGCTCCTGAATCTATCATACAATTTTGGACTACCCAACCTTCCATCCTTAAAGAGATATAGAAAGGAGGGGGTTTATTCTTTAAAATAGTAGGGGATATTTCTTTCTTTTTTGAGGGTATACTAAGGATTGTGGTGGCCTGCCTATCATGTGGATACTTGTTGAGAGAAGCTTTAAGCAATTCTATCTAGCTAGGAATGAAAATAGTATCATATAAACTAGATTTTGATGGTATCCTCTTCATCTCTTCCACAATGTTGTATTCAGACTTAGCCAAAGTGGTCCTCTTAGGCCTTCTTTCTGGCTCACCATATTTTCTTTTATATTGCTGAGTGGCTTCTATTCTTTATATTTTGGTAATAGAAGGGAATCTAAGCCTCTCTTGAGCCTCATATTTAGACCTCATTCTATCTCCTTCAGTTTATTTCTCAAATCTCTTGGGGAGACTGTTTGTCTTCTCTTTCCCTTTAGCTTGGGGAATAGGAAAAGTATCACTGCTTTGGGGAGGTGAGTCATTCTTTTTCTGAGAAGGAACCTGGAATTGTCCCATCTTTTGTGGATCTACTTGTAAGGTTTTCTTCCCTGACCTTGTCATAACAAAAATTGGGCCATCCTCATCCAGCTCTTTCCCAACCATGATCTGGTCAGGTTGCCATAACATATTTACTCTTCCCTTTTTATTTCTTTCTGCTTGATCCATAGCTTGCTGAACATGGTGTTGGTACATGACACAAGATTATGAATCATGAGGGTCATTACACACCAAACACTAGATATTAACTAGACTTATCTCTAAAGAACACTCAGGCTCTTCATATGTTGCATTTACTCTGACCCCAGTACTATTACTAGGACCAGGTATTTGATCTTTGTTCACATATGGAAATATCCTTTGTTGAGACCTCTCCATATCTCTCTTTTCCATTGAATTCATTCTATTACTCAGAGTTTTTAAAGTATTTTGTATATCAAGAATGATAGAAAACTCTTGAGGAGTCTGAGAAGGAAGGGGAGGGAAAGGGACTATAGTAGAAGGTGTTTTTGGCTGAGGAATGGGATTCATTTGTAGATATGGGGATGATAAGGAAAGGGGGTCCATATAAGATGAATTAGTAGCTTGGATTTGGACATTAGTGGTTTCTAAACTATAAGGTAGCATAGATTTGGGAGGTAATCTCCCCACATTAATTAGGATATTCTTGGCATGAACTGCTACATTATAAACTTGTGGAAATGTTTCCCACTCTATATTGTTGGGTTTGCAAGCCTAGATCTGATCCAAGAGCTTTGATATAATACATATAATCAAGGCATGCAGCTAGTCTAGCTGTAGGGGGAATTCTCTTCCATGTTTTGCTAAACCTCAAATTGAAATATGAGATAGTCTCTTGCTAAGATTTTTGCATGGACATAAACTGATTAAGCAAGGATAAAGGGTCAGTAGATTCATTAAATTCTTCCACAAAAGGCTTAGCCAATGCTACCCATGAAGTGATGGTGTTATCCTCAAGAGTCCTAAACCAATGTAAAATATTTCCTCTAAAGGATAGGGCTAGGATCCTCACAATAACATCCTCCTCCTTTATGTTGTGGATTGTTTCCAGATTCAAAATATCCTGACAGTGCTCATATGTCATCTTCCCAGATCCATCATAAGTAGGAATAGCCTTGGACACAACCTAGGGAATGGTATTCATATGGGCTAATCTAAGGGGACCAATTGTGTTCCAGCTGGGGTATTTCTGTAAAGGCTGAATTAGGGGTACATTTCCCTGATTTGTTGTTGCATTTCTAGCCATATTTCTAGGTGTAGGTCCTGCTAGAGGAGTTGTTGGATTAACTACAAGGTTTTCCTTAGGAAGCTCTTCTTCTGAGTGAAAATCTTGGTTTAAATTCCTTATAATAGTGGATCCTCTATAAGGCAGCTCATAGTAAAAATATGAATCAGGGTTATTCCTTTTGAAATACCTGGTATACATGAAAGGACACTGATCTATAGGGGTAATTATTTTTTGGGTTTAAATACCAGGGAGTCGCCAGGTGAATTTGCTATTCTTCACTTAGCAAGGTCAAGATAATTCACCAAATCTTGATTCCTCTGGGTAGAGATAAAACAATAACTCATATGATGGGTTTTCGTGTTCCTTGTGAACTGGTCCCACCGGGTGTGCCAAAAACTATTGGGTACCAAATTGACATCAAGTTTTACTTAACACTACAACTATCTATCTTCTAATTTTCTATCCAGGCATGCACCCAATAGTCGCAACTCGACACTCAAGCATTGGATGGACCAAAGACAACTTCAATCCAACCTCTAGAGTAGGTTGGTTCCTTGTCAACTTAAAATGGTGTTGACTCAATTAAAGCTCAAATAGGGTTTTGAGATAAGGGTTAGAAAAGGTTTAGGGTTAGAGGTATTATAAAAAATAGTGGCCAGATAGGCTAATAACATAGGCAACTACAACAAAAGGCTCCCACAAGCTATTTCCAGTGTCCCATCACTCAAGATTAACATCACCCAAATCAATGAAACCTTCACACATTAAAGCATAAATAGAGATATATTACAGAAAGCAATTCCAACATCCAATATTGATAATCCAAATAGCAGAATAGACCAATAGTTAGATTTAACAAAAATAAACTTCCTAACAATACAGATCTAACCAAGAACAAATTTCAACTACTCTCACAACTAGTAATCCAATAAGTTGGAATGAACTAACCATTCAAGTATTAACATAAATGCAACTCAAGGCTTCAAACCTCTTGCACAAGATAATGAAGATGACAAATTTGAGTCAAAATATCAGAGTAATGCTCCTTCCATTAGCTCACAATAATATTTATAGTAGGGCAAGCAAACGCACTAGAGCCGACCCTTGAAAATGAGGGTTCGACCTCTATTTATAGTTTGTAAATGAAATAATATTAAGGAGACATTACAAAGATTGTATATTTATAGCTCAATAGAGAGTTTGTTGGCATTATCTTACTGGCTGGAGAGCTCTAGGAAATCCACTATGAGAAATCCGCCATGGTAGCATACCTCTGCAACTTGCTGGTTTGTTGGTGGTAGTTGGAGTTCGAACAGTTGGACACTGCATCTCATCCATAGATCATTCTTGGAAGCTCGGCTCCACCATAGATCTATAACCGCATCTGGTTCTTATTCTTGAAAACCCTCGATGCTTCATCTTCCTATCCTCCAACTGACTGCACTCTGATCCAATGAGTTTTGGCCTTTTAAATCCTTCAAAAATGTTAGCAAAACTTGGACCATCGATCTTCATCATGAACGGCTATGATTAAACCTCCCAAAATACTTTGTAAATTGGTGGGGAAAACCAAAGTACCATTCCACACTTTTAAGTTGCTGATATCATCATTATAGCCTTGACCATGCAGAATCAAATTCTAACATAAAATGCACTAAGAGGTGAGCGGGATGCAATCCACTCATTAACCTTCCTTTTCTCTTCTTTGACTTCAAAACAACCAAAATCTACACCATAAAGCATGTTGATGTCATCTTTGCTTTGTTAATATGCGAAATCACCAATCCACACTCGAGCAAGTGCAAATAATCCTTTGTTGTTATTCCACACCGACTGTAGTGTAAAATAACTTTTATCTTCATTCTGCACTTTAGTGTAAAATGGCTTTTGTCACCAATCCGCAACTGATGTAGTGCTTTCTACCTCTTTGTCATCAATCCACACCAAAATACTCTTGAGACTTGGCGGAATTGGCCTTACCGACACTTAGCCGCTTGGAGCATGCAAAAAACTACTCTCGATCACCATTCCACACTTTCTTTTGCGCTGACGTCATCATCGCCAAAAAATTTGCGGAATCGGGACCCATCACCAATCCACATCAAAATACATTATAAATCGAGCGAAATTGCTCAAGGTAAAAAATTGCACTAAGTGTTGGGTGGATTAGGAAACTCATGTTGCGGATCCGCTCCAAAATACACTAGAAAATGTGTGGAATGGAAACTTCATACCTTAGAATAAAATTTTCAATGCTTTCTAAGGATGTGGCCATTTTGGGCCTACATTAATGTATGTTGTAAAAAGGAAATTTATGCTCAAAATTCTTACTTTATGTGACTACATAAATTAAATCTATTTTTATTTAGAAGAATTACTCTTGACTTCTCTTCCTTATATGGAGTCCTCATGGAAGTGTTCCTTGGATATGTGTGGGAGTATCTAATAATGACAATGATGATTAAAGTTCAGCCTAAGGAGGTTCTTGTGCAGAGGTATTTTTTTATTATTGGATTTCTAGATGATGAGGGGGTCCATATGAGTCTTCCTCAAATGGAGAGGCCCAATAGAGCATCTTTTATGGGGAAAGATATTTTTGTTACTAATGTATTCTCTTCTTCATCCCTCAATTTAGATTATGAGGGAGTGTTGAAAGTGTAATATGACTTATGGCCAAGGGTAACATTGTATGATGAAATCTTGTACAGACCTATGATCAGTTATTATACAAATGTATTTAAGTTATTATATCTTTTATTATGTAATCCCTATGGATTGCAATTAATATTTTTATGGTTAAATCCACCTTATAACTTGTAATCAACCATAATACCTCTTATTATGTCTTAGATTAAACTTATTATTTAATTGAGATTTTGGTATTGGTATAAATACTCCTACCACTCCATCCATTGTATTTAAGTGTTGCAATTCTTATCTATACATAATATAGTGATTATTTATGGTGTGTATGGGTTATCATTATATATTTCTCTTTTGTCATTTTTATATTTTCTACATAAAATTTAAGTGGATGGATTGCTTTTGTTCATTTCTAGAAATAGGTATAAATTCTAGTATAAATCATGATTCATAGATACAAAATATGGATAATATTATTTATGCGCATCTAGTTTATGTAGATTGGGAGAAAAAATTTCTTTGCATCATCCTTCATTTAAAAATCACTAATCGATATATTTTCAACTAGTCATGCCCACTTAAAGGAATTAGAATCTAAAAAATTGATTAGTAGAGGCTTTTATGTTGAATTTAACTCCAATTTGACATATCCTCCTTTGAAGGATGTTTATTTTGTTAACTACACCATTTAGTTGGATGATCTTAGTATCAAAAAATCAATTCTATATGATATAAGTATGAATCGTAATATGTACATCCACATATATTATGAAAATATTCAAGGTTTACCTAAATATTAATTATTCTCCATTCTATATCCAATGGAATTAAATGATTTTCTTTTTGACCTTACTTCTAGTCAAACATTTTTCTTTGTTTAGATATTTGAATCCAAATATGATATTAGAGGTAGATGCCATTAGATTCTTGAAGTGTGAATTTACACCCACTTGATATTTTCTATGCAAGGAAAGAATTATTGATACCTATATATATCCTTTGTTTTATAAATTTTGTACAAAATAAATTTTCACCCCTTAAATTTCTCTTTATTCTAATAGTTAGTTTTAATTATGCTATTTGAATATAGTTGTTGATATTTTATCATAAAAGTGTTTGTTAGAAGGTGATGCTCTACAACTAGAATAGGAAAAAAATCCAGTTGTTTTCTTATCACCAATAAAAATCACCACACCTCTTTCTAGTTTTGTTTTGCTATAAAAAGTGAGTGAAGTAACGAGAACAAGATCATCATCCTTGATAGAATTTGAAATTTGACGTATTGTCGTTCAACATTTGCATCCTTTGTTCACATAGAGCTCGTCATTATCAATATCAATTCCATGTCCAAATGACACCTTCATAATTATATTTGAACTTTCTTATAATGTATTTTGTGGGTATTAGCATTGTTTGAAAACATAATTCATTCTAATTATGATTGAAGGATATACAAATTTAAAAAATATTTTTTTCTATACATGGACATCTTTGCTTGATAAATTTTAAGCAATTTCATATTATAGTTCTCAAAGTCATCCTCTTGGTAAATGGAGAGTTGAACCTATATTTTAATTTTAATATTTGCACAATAGTGTACAACCTCATGCAATTGTTTAATGTTCATGTGACATTCACCAATGAGATCCTATCTTTCATTTCCATGAAGTAGACATGAGAATTTGTGTGATCCTTTCAAATTATCATTTTTTAAATTCTTCTTAATGGAAGCATCCTTTATTTGATTATAATGTGTCTCTATTTTGTTATTTCAAATGTAAACTATTAGCTAGATTATTTAGTGTATTTTTACATCTTTTTGCATAATACAGCATAAGGACATGCACTCATAAAGTTATGATTTTTTACTTGAAAGTACGATTTAGTGTAATTATTTTCCATATCATCATACTAAAAAATAGTTATAGTAGACAATAAACCAACCTTGTTAAAATAACATGTAGTTTTCACAAGTATAGAGTTAGGCACATTATACTATAAATTTATAGAATTCATGGTTCTTATGCTAAATAAAATGACATTCAAAAATAAATATCAAAACTAAGTGTTTTTATTTCTACACAAGCTAGCTCATTTATAGTCTACAAAAAATATTAACCATGGTTGTAGTACATATATTTTGAACCAATTGTAAATCAATTATGTAAATTACAATAATCCTCCAAGGGAGGTCCCTTGTTCGAATCTCCACCCTACCATACACATAGCGGGTGCCCAAAATCTAGTTGATCACACTGGTGCGGTCAAGATCGGGTGCGACTCTCGAGTGAATTTTGATGGTGTAAAACCCCTGGTCGTGGTTTCTCAGACCAAGGTGGTCCTACAAGGGGTCTTTCGCTAAATTAAAAAACCATAAAATATGTTTATATTTATATAAATAGTTTTATTAAAATATGAAATATTTTACAATATGTTTACATTTTTTTTTTGTGGCAAACATCCCAGAAGGGATGCCACTTTCAAGTAAGACCCAAGGAGGTAGGGGTATCCATTCCGCAAAAAATGCCCAGGACTCGAACCTGGCCTACCACCTTTGAAATACTCAAGGAGCAAACAAACACACAAAACCAATTTAAAAATAAGTAAATAACAACAAAAATAATAAAATAAAATAAAAAACATGCTCCTTGAGTGTGTAAAAAATAAAAGCACAACCAAAAATGCACAATAAGATAAAAGAAACCACAACATGAACCACATAGAAAAAAACAAGAACCACATAACAAACTACAAACAAGACAAAAACAACATAACACTACAAAGACATAACCCAAAAAAAAAACATGAAAAATAAACACAACCAAACCCAAAAAAAAAAAAAAAAAAAATTAAAATAATAAAAATAAAAAGGATATTACTCATATTATCTCTCATTTTCCTAAATCTTGGATCTTGATCAGAGGATATTTCAATACTGTCCTCTCTCTGGATGAGAAAAGGGGGGGAAATAGAAATTTGGAAAAAAGCACTGACCTCATGAGTGAATATATTGCAAACCTCCATCTTGTGGATATCCAACCATATAATGGCCTTATGACTTGGTCTAACAGAAGGCAAGCCTTAGCTTGTATAATGGAGAGATTGGATAGGTTTTTGCTCTCTGAAAATTTCTTAATCCATGGTCACATTCCTAAAGTGAAGACTCTTAATAATGTTGGTTCGGATCATTGGCCAGTCATGGTGGAAATGTGGAAAACCAATGTGATTTTCTCTCCTTTTTGTTTTAAATTAATGTGGCTTAGAGACATTTCCTTCATACCTCATGTGCAAGAATGGTGGAAGGAAGGTAAACCTAGGCATGGGACTAAGATGTTATGTTTTGTCAAAATACTGCAATACATTAAATCCAAAATCAAGACTTGGAACTGGAAAGAGTTTGGGGATGTTCATAAAATAAAATATGAATTTATTGCTCATCTTGAAAATTTGAATAAGAAAATCCATTTAGATGGCCTCACAGAGAAGAGAAGTGCAGATGAAATTAAACTCACAACTCAGTTAGAGGAATGGGAAAAAGAAGAATAAATCTTTTGGAAGCAAAAATCTAGAATTCAATGGCTCAAAGAAGGAGATCGAAACACAAATTTTTTCCACAAATCTCTTCTAGCTCAAAGATCTCACAACTTTATTTCTTCCTTAAAATAAGATTCTGGAGATGTTGTTTATACTTGGAATGGCATGAACTCTATTGTTGTTGATTACTTTTCCAATATTTTTGTTGCTACTCCCCTTGACTCAGATTCACAATATAATGTTCTTCAAGCAATCCCTTCTCTTATCACTTCTTAGGAGAACTCTATTTTGACTACTCCTGTTACTATTAATGAGCTTCAACAAGTAGTTTATAAAATGCAAAAAGGGAAAACCCCAGGTCCTGATGGTTTTCCTATTGAGTTCTACCAAGAGTTCCGGGATATCCTTCATGTTGATTTATTAGAGGTGGTGGAAGAAGCCAGGAAAGCCAAAGAAATTTTGAAGGTTATCAATAAAACTTATATTACTCTTGTTCCAAAAGCTCAAGAGGTTGATCATATATCAACTTTTAGACCTATTGTTTTATGTAATGTTCTTCTCAAAATCATTACTAAAATCATGGCAGAAAGGTTGAAGCCTCTTTTGCATAATATTATTTCCCCAGAGCAAGGGGGTTATGTGGAAGGACATCAAATAGTAGATGAGATATTTCTTGCTCAGGAATCCATCCATTCCATGGATATGCAAAATTCTCCTTCCATTTTCATTCGGTTAGACTTATCCAAAGCTTATGACAGAGTGGATTGGCACTTCCTTATCAAAGTTTTGAGGCAATTTGGTTTCTCTAAGGATTGGATGGATTGGATTATGGGATGTATCTCTTCAATTTCCTACTTAGTTCTTATCAATGGGAGACCTTCTTAGTCTTTTCCAGCTTCTAGAGGTATTAGGCAAGGTGACCCGCTATCCCCTTATTTAGTCATCATTCTTGCTAAATGCTTGGGTAGGACTATTACCAAAAAGAGGGAAAAAAAACCTTTGAGGGAGTTGCCATTTCTCATGGAGCTAGACCTATCTCTCATATTCAATTTGTGGATGACTCTACTATTTTATGTAAAGCTACAGTTAAGGAAGCTTCTAATATTAAGCAAATAATTAGTTGTTTTTCTAAGGCTACTGGGCAGTTGATCAATGAAGACAAATCTAAAGTTATTTTCTTTCACTGCTCTACTGGAAAGGAATCCATGGTCTTCGATAAGCTTATATATAAGAAGACCTCTCTTCCAATCACTTATTTAGGTATTCCCATAAATATTCAAAGGCAAAAAAATAAATATTGGAATTGGTTGTTGGACAAAGTCAAGAAGAAAATTGGAAAGTGGACCAACAAGTGGCTTTCTTATGGGGGTAGAATCACCTTGGTAAAATCAGTCCTTCAATCTATTCCTATTTATGTTTCTTTCATTTTGAATATTCCAAAGTCTATTCTTCGAGAATTGGATCAAATCAGTCATCGTTTCCTTTGGAGTGGTACTAAGGAGAAAAGAAAATGGGCCTTGGTGAAATGGGATACTTTGTCTTCCTAAGAGTGAAGGGGGGTTAGGTTTATGGTCTTCAATTAATAACAACAAAGCTTTAGCTGCTAAATTATATTGGAGGATGTTGCATAACCCCAATGCTCTTTGGGCCAATAATCTCCATTCTAAATATGCTGAGAACAAAATTCCTGAAGACCTTGTTCGCTATCAACTTCCTACCAAAGGTTCTCCCATTTTAGCGAGTTCTTAAGACTGGTGAGGATTTGATAAAGAAAAAATTATTTTGGATCATTCATAATGGTCAACATGCAAATTTTTGGACAGATTCTTGGGATGGTCACAAGCCTTTGATAACTCAGTTTCCTAATTGGAGGCCTTGGATGGAGGAGCTTCACCGAGCTAATTGGATAAAGGTGGCTAATTATTATCGATACCATACTGGTAATTCAAAGGTTGGTAGATATTGGATCCCTATTGAGGACTGGCCTATTCAAATCCTAGAAAGGCAAAGACAAGATATCCAAGGCATCCTTCATATGAGATCCCTCTCTTGGTCCCATCAAAAATATTGTTTTGGATGGAACAACACTACTAAGGGTGAGTATTCAGTTGCTCAAGGTTATTTGACCTTATGCCATAATAATCCCAACCATTCTTCTACATATTTTCTCAATTGTGGGCTCAAAATCTCCGGCCTAAGGTGAGGTTCTTTAATTGGCTTTTATTGCATCGTAGGGTGCTTACTTGGTGAGAAACTTATGAAGCATGGTTTTCATGGCCCTTTTAGATGTGAAATGTGTGAAGAGAATGTAGAAAATATCAACCATATTTTTATTGAGTGTACTCTAGCCTCTGAGCTGTGGAGGAGAATGACCATTTTACTTGGCTTACAGTGGTCCAATTTTTTTACTTTTGAACAACTTTGGAGGGATTGGCCTAATCAAGAGGGTGTTGATCATTTTATTAGGCAGTTAGTTTGGATGGGTTCTACCATTCTTCTTTGGAATATTTGTAAAGAAAGGAATAGCCAAATTTTTAATCAAGATAGTAAGGATACTCACTATATTTGGCAAAATACCATAGCCAACTTAGTTGAATCAGTCCATCATATCCTTAATCACCCCCAAAACTCCCACCAAATATGGGATCAAGTGATGCAAATATTGAATATTAAACCTTCTAAGGGCAACCATCTTAAAGGGAATGTGAGTATTAGTAAATTGGATAGGAATAGAAATTGGCAACCTCCTCCTAAGGATTTTGGAAAAGTCAATACTGATGGAGCCTCTAGAGGGAACCCTGGAAAAGCCAATGTGGGAGGAATTGGTAGACTTTTAGATGGCTCCCTGGTTTTTAATTTTGTTGAGAATTTGGGTATTCTTTCCAATAACCTTGCTGAGGGGTATGGTATCCTCAAAGGTCTTCAGGAGGCTACTAAGGTTGGGTGGGAAAAGGTGTTAGTTGAGTCTGACTCTCAACTTATGATTAATCTCTTGAAGAATCCTTCTAAGAATCATAAGGTGGATTGGAGAATAAAAAGAATTATTGAGAAGATTCGAGTTAATCCGGATGGGATTTTTGAAAGTTGATTACAATCATGTGGTCAGAGATCAAAACAAGAGTGTTGATGCTTTAGCTAATTGGGCTTTGGACAAAGGTGATATTACTTGTTATGGCCACCCTCCTATATGGTGGGCTTCTCAAATTAGGGAAGCTCTTCTTTCTATCATTTCTTTGGATGGCTCCAGTTCTGAAGGTACTTAGTTTCTTCTTGTTTTTTTTTTTTTTGCTTTTCTTTGGTTCATTCAGTTTTTTTTAGTTCCCTAGCTCATTCTATTCTTTATTTTGTTTCCTTTGTTGATTCATGCCTTAATAGTCTTCTGGTCTAGATAGGTCTTTGTTTTGTTCATTTTTTATTTCTTTTTTCCTTTTTGTTTTTTTTTTGTTTAGTTTTTTAAGGTGGGTGGGTTTTTTTATTTTGTTTTGTTTTTGTGTTTTTTGTGTTGTTTTTTGTTGTTCTTGTGTTTTTTTGTTTTGTTTTTTTTTTTATGTTTTTTGTTATTGTTCTTGTGTTTTTTTTTCATTCTTGTTCTTGGGTTTCTCTTTGTTTGTGTTATTTCATGTTTTTATGGGTGAGTGTTTTCTATATATATATATATATATATTATTGTCTGTTGTTGGTTGTTTTTTATTTTTATTTTTGTTTAATTTTTTAATTTTTTAGGTTTTGGTTGTGTTTATTTTTCTTGTTTTTTTTTGGGTTATGTCTTTGTAGTGTTCTGTGGTTTTTGTCTTGTTTGTGTTTTGTTATGTGTTTCTTGTGTTTTTCTATGTGGTTTGTGTTGTGGTTTCTTTTATATTATTATGCGTGTTTGGTTGTGCTTTTGTTTTTGACATACTCAAGGAGCATGTTTTTTATTTTATTTTATTATTATTTTTGTTATCTGCTTATTTTTAATTGGGTTTGTGTGTTTGTTTGCTCCTTGAGTGTGTCAAAGGTGTTAGGCTAGGTCCGAGTCTTGGGCATTTTTGGCATCCCTTTTGGGATGTTTTCCACAAATAATAATAAAAAAAAAAATTATAGATGAATTAATAATAAATATTTCACATTTCAATTGATTGTGAATTTGATTACACCATACTATATGTTTCTTGTGTATTTAGATGACATGATATATCCAAATCAAATTAATTTATTTTAAATACCATTGGTATTTATTATAGCATACAAATTATTGTATACCAAACTCAAAAAAGTGCACCTAACATGACTTGTAGAATAGGTTAGTACTACCTTGACTAGTAATAAATGTAAGCAGGTATAATCAAATGCCACTAAATCATAATACGGTTTGACAGAAAGATTATACAAGTTAGTATTCTATAAAGGTATAGGCATGCAAATTAAATTTTCAAGGACATTAATGTCATTAAATTTGTATAATTTATAAACTTCTTTGGAGTAAGTTTACTTCATGTTAGCACCTTGGTTGATGCTTAGTTATCTGCAATTTCAATGGAAATTAGGAGGAAGTTTGTATGGTACTGTTGAATTGGAATAAGTATAACTTATATTGTACCCATAATTTCATTTTAACATTTGGAATAATGGAGACTATACCCCTTTTGATCTTTATATTTAGGTTGGCTCCCTGATATCCTTGTTATAAAAATTGAATGTATAAAATAAAATGCTTTGAACATAAGGGTGCATGATATTAAAGTAGATTGCATGAAAAATTACAATTGTAGTTGTAGAAATAAGAGTGTATGATCAATAAATAAATGAGAAAATTGAATGAAAACAATGTATCCATTCACATATGATATAGAAATAACAAGGAATGATAAGAGGATAAAAGGGCAGTAACATAATTATCACATTCAAATAGTAGTGTCACAATTGAAAAGTAAAAGGTATTGCACAATATATTATTATATTAAAATTGATAAATTACAATGTGGAACTCACAAATTGTATCTCTAGTTTCTTCAAAGGTGAAAATATGTTTACAATGGAACCCATGGTTCCTACTTATAGAAACAATTCACCCCTGAGTTACCTTGGGTGAGAAATTCTTACTCCTAGTAAAAGTAATAATTTGAGGATATCTTAAACAGAATTATGCATCTCCAAATATTGCATACCTATAATTACACCTCCAAACCATTTAGAATCCTTATAATTTGATTTTGGTGTCATAAAAAATAGTGTTGCTTTCCTAAAGATCTTCCTTGGAATTTGTGTATCCTTTTCCTACTTGTCCCAATGATGAACAATTTTTTCAAGGGAAGAGAGTGAGTCGCTCTAATATTTTGAATGAATCACTTCTCCTTTTGGAGTGAATTACTTCTCTTGGAGTAAATCATAAAATTTGTGAGCAAATCACACTTTTGGAAGAAAAACTCTTTTTGAGGACAACTAATTTTATGCAAATTTTGCAAACTTTGTTGTTGAACATTGTAGCTCTTAAGATTGCAAAATTCATTTTCATTGTCTTTCATGGATAATACCTTGGAGGAATTAGAATGTAGTAGCTAAGCTACTATATTTTTTGTGACTTCTTAGGTTTTTAAGATTGATTTGTGAGAGATTTTAGATCCTATCTTTATTATTGGATGTGGAGTCAAAATTAAGGTCATTGCATAGCAAAAGTTGTAAAATTGTGACTCATATTTGCTTAGCTTTAGGATAACAAGTTCAAAAATACCTACAAATTAGTATCTAAGGGCACATCGAGAGCATCCAATATTTTGGTATTAATTCCAACTTCTCATATTGATTCCCTTAAATATTCTTCCTTTTATCCTCTTTAGTTTCTTGACTTCACCAATTGTTTTTCTAGTTTGACAATCTATCAGTGGTTTTCTTTGAGGCATCAAGCATAGTCATATTTGTAGACACTTATTTGTCTTTCTCTTCATTAATATGCTTGGAAATATCTTTTGACATATGGATTTAACCTTGATCTAGCATATACTACATATTATTTCTTTTTGCTTCCTCCATGGTTATTTTGAGAGCATCACATATAGCTTTGCATCATTGGAGCCTCCCTTGCTTGTAGGGTATATCATTTAATTGTATGATTACTATCTTCTCATCTGACCTACATATTTACTTTACCCATTGAAATTTGATCAAGCAAGGTCTTACATTCATTAATATATGCAAGGTATTCTATAGCACATACAATATGAGAATGTACTTGGTTCTAAAAGTACTTGATCTACTTCATTGCTAAGTTCTTGAGTTCCATATTATGCATTCATTTTTTTCACTGCTACCTACCTTGTCATACCACCATTTTCCCTTTTAAAGCCTCAACTCCTATTGCAACTATGTCATTTTTTCTATTTATAATCTTACCATCTATTTCAATGCTTTTGGTCAATCTTGGGCCTAATTTTTATATTTCTTAATCTCAATAATTGCTTGTATTCACTTGATAGTCAGAGCTTACCACAAAATTATATTAATCATATCCTTAAAAATGGTTGTCCTCTGATACATCTAGATTCAAAATACCAATGATTTGGTTAATTGGAGAAGTTGTTGGTTTGCTTGAATCCATTGAAAGTGACTTAACAAACAATAACTTTATTCCTCCTTTTGGCCAACTTGGGTTGGTGGATCATAGGTGTAGTATGTGTTGATCTCTTATTGTTAAATTGTATTGATAAATTTTCTTTTTTCCTCTTGCATGATGTGTGATATTTCCTCTACATTCTCTAACCCAAGGGATTTCTATTATTTGGTGAGAGAATTATTGGTTGAAATCAAGGTTATGGTGCTCCTCCATGGTGTAGATTTTTTTTGGTAGATAAGATACTATAGCATTAATACCGGGTTTTACATGTTGACCCAAAACCTTTTACAAAAATCAACCCAGGGTTGTTGATGAACATATCCTTACTAAGGATCCTATATATGTAAAATCTACATGCCGCCAAAGCCATTACATCCGGTAAGGCACATAGCCTGTTATATAGTTTATGGTGATCCTCCATGGTGTAGATTGGATTAGATAGTTTTGATGCTATTATAGGAAAGATTGCCATTGTACCTATAGTGATCAATGTACCAATGGGGTTGAGATTACTAGCTTGACGTGATAACATAAATTATGGAAAGAACCAAATGGTGATGAATGATGGGAGGAGTTGGGATGAGGATATGTGGGTGACACAAAGATACTTACGATGTGAAGGACCAAAGAATGGGTGCATGGTGATGGAATTATTGATGATGGTGTGATCAATGATGAATGGAAAAAATAGTGTGGAAATGGTGTGTGGGATGACCCTGCATATTGAACAAGCATATTTATTAGTGACCTTGAGACTAGGGCTATGATTTTGTGATATAATATGGGTATAGTAGAAGAAGGGGATTTGAGAAGTTAGAATAGAAGAAATAAGAGGGGAAGAAACAATAGTGATGATAATAGGAAAAATAGGAGTGGAATTTAAGTGAATATTAATATGGAAAAGATGGCAGTAGTAAATTTTTCTTCTAGATCAAAAAATTCTATTTTTTCTACTATTTTTTTGATATGTGAATCTTCTTCTCTTTAGGGTTATTCATCATTTATTTATTTCCTTTTTATTCTTATTTTCATTGATTCATAAAGGTCTAGAAAACTCATTCTACTTTTTATTTGTTAGGGTGGCTCCTAAGAATGATCCACATTCACTATAGATAGCAAATCCACCTCCCAGAAGAAGAAGAAATGATAAAACTTGGATTTGCACAATTTTGTCAAATGTTCAATTTTGTCTAATTGTACAGTGTAGGGTTGTAAATGTACAATTGTGTAATTGTACAATTGGTCATAAACGTACAATTAGAAGTTAAATGAAATAAAGTGAAATGCACATGAAAGGTAATTTGATAAAAATCAAATTAAGACTTAGTAAAACCTTAGTGCATTAATTGTTTTAAGATATTGCGGGAAGGCAGTTGTGAATGATGTGTTGTCTCAGGAACCACTTTGGAATGGCCTGGGAAAGCATTATAAATCCCCCCATTCAATTTTTTATGGTTGTTCATATTATGGTAGGGGTTGATGATAATACAAGTTATGGTTCTTCATTATGGTAGTGTTGTTCATGGTTGATCATGTTGTCTCTATTATAGATCATTGTTAATATGGCAGCATGTATTGTGGACTATGTGCAAATGTGAATATTGTTTATGCATATTGTTAGTGAATCTGGATTGTACATTCTGTGCAAGTATGGCCAGAATGATATTGTAAATGGATGACCCTACAATGGAAATAAAGTGTTGATGATTTCCCAACCCTATGTGATGATGGTGAATGTGCATTATTCAATGGTTCTATTGTAATTGGTAAATGAGATATTTGCATGGCTTTGTACGATTCTGGAAATGAACAATGAGTAAGATTGATGGTATTAACCAAGGATAGTGATTTTGGAATTGCATGTTAGAAAACTAGGTTGGTAATTCCACCATAGTGTTAGACAATTCTTACCTTGTTAGGATTTGGTGTGTAAGTTGGAAAATTTGCAACTAAGTGATTGTAGCAAGGGTTTGTGCAACCATACAAGCAGCCAACCAAATCGTACAATTGATCATTTACCTTGTTTTGGGGATACAATTGCATAATTGAGTGGGTTAAAGGTGGAAAATAATGGTTTAGAAGTGAACGATTGCAAAACTGTTAAGTTGATGTTGCTATAAATTAAGTTTTGGCATATTGTACGATTGGTAAATCATATAGTTTAGGGTGTTGTATGGTTATAACCATACAATTGAATGATTTGGAACCATACAGTCCCTTTTTGTGAGTTTTGTAAATCGTATAGTTGCAAACCATACAATTGTATGATTTGGGCTAAAATAGTTACAAAACTCTAGAATTCATCCCAAAACCTTCCAATTCACCTCCCCTTTTGGGAATACTCCCCTTGTGCTACATTTGGTATCATTTCCTAATAAAACTATAATAATTTAAAATGGTATTATCAAAATTGGGTCAAATTATCATAGTTGAGAAGGACCTATGATTGATAATTTTGAGTAGGAACTAATTGGAGGTGAATGACAGATACAAGTTTGTGAAGATGTGGGAGATGAGATCAAGGAGAGGAGCAAATTCTAGTAAGGAGGAGTACTAGAATTTCTCAAAGAGGGAATGTGAACAATTCCACACAAGATACGAATGAACCAATGATAGAACAAGTATGGACTTTGGATGAAGGAGATATTGAAAGGTGGGAGACATTATTGATAGAAACAAAGAAGGGGTACAAGAGTCACCAAGAGTCAAGGAGAACATTGGTGTAAGAGAAGACATTGATGAAGAAACTATGTGAGGATATGATGAGTGGATGGTAACACCTGAACAAGTGATAGGAAGGTTGCAAAGGAGTGTGGAGGATGGGAGTTAAGCACCAGAGCAACAATGCAAGGTCTCAAGAAGTAGGACCAGGGCCACAATCGACATACCAATGAAGAAGGTCATAGAGTGAGGATGCATAGGAGGTTGAGAGATTATTTTGGTGAAAATAAGGTACCAAGGATAGAAACATATGATGAGGAGTAGCATAGTGGATCACCCACACAAAGGAGGAATCAATCAAGGATTCCAAAGGATACTTCATCAAGTGATGAAGGAGGAACCTCACCAATGGCTAATGTAGCCACAAGAGTAGGAAAATAGAGATGTCCACCCTTCATGGGAGAAGGGAAGGAGGACCCAACAAGACATATCAGTACATTCATAACCATATAGAAAGCAAATGACATAAAAAAACTAGATTAATGGTTGCAACTATTTCCTACCACATTATAAGAACTCGTAATAGATTGGTATCTAAAGCAAGAAAATACACCAATATTTTAGGTATGGAATACGATGAAAGATGCCTTCATCAAGGAATTTCATCCTTTGAGAGATGATGGTGATATTGTAATAGAAATATACACCACAAAGCAAGGTGTTGATGAGGACATTAAAACATACAACCATCGATTAAAACAATTGGTAGACAAGATGCAAATACCACCAATAGATGCACTGGTTAAATGATGGTTTCTCGATGGGTTACTACCAAGATATAGGAAGAAGATGAAGGTAGTACCATCCTCAACATATGAAGAAGCACTAGAGAAAGCAAATATTTTTGAAAGTGAGGTAAAGCAGATGGTAGTAGGAATCATGACACATTCTAAGCATGAGGACTTAGATAGTGATGAAGATGATATGATACATCAGACTATCCAATCATTCCAAAAGGAATTTGATAAGATAATAAAGGAGGTCAAAGGAGATACAAGGTGAGATCAAAAATATATTTGGTGTACAAAATGTAAGATCGAAGGACATACAAATGTGAATTATCCTTAGAATGAATACTACCACATATGTAATGTGTTGGGACACAAAGTGGTAAAATATCCATTCAATTCAAAATTTCGACAGAAGACTCTTACAATTCAAGAATGAGAAAAATAAACCCAAAGGAAGGAAAAAGGGGATAAAAATAATCATAGAGGGGGAAGGCCATATCAAGGCAAAAAGCAAGGAGGTCAGAGCCACTTGCAGTATGATTCAGAAGGAAGGCCAATCATACAATATCGTAATTGCCAAGAATGAGGGTATTTTATGAAGAATTATCCTTCTCCCTAGACATAAGAGATAACATAAAATAATGCTACACACATGTGTAGATGGTGTGGTCCAGGTAACCACAAGGAGGTCAATTATCCCAAGAAAGTAGGTACGAGTGGCTCACAAAATATGAATTTCTTGGATATTGATGTACCCTCAATAAAGGAGGAGGAAACCAAGAAAGAAGTATTAGTCATGACACGAAGTCAGGCTAAGAAGGATAATTACCTAGAACCTACCAAGGAAAGGAAGAGATGGTAGGTGGTGAAAAAGGTAATTGAAGAAGAGGCACAGAAAGCTAAGAAGTTAAGGCTAGAAGAATAGAAATAATTAAAGAAGCCTTGTGTATCAGAAGATAAAGTAGTTGTACAAGACCTAGCAACACAAGTTCTAAATACAATAATAGAAATCAAGATGGCTAGTTTGCTTGAAGCCATACCATCACTACATAAGGTGATGGAGGAGGAGATACAACCACAAAAGGTGATGGAGGTCTAGAGCCAACTAATATAGGAAGAGGAATGAAAGGATTATTTTATGGATCTAACCATATTAATGATTGATGTTGGGAAGAAACCAACATTGGTCCATATGGAGATATTGGGGCATAAGTTAACACAAGTTATTATGGATGGAGGGTCCAATGTTAACGTGCTACCAGAGAAAACTTGGAGGGAGATTGATACTCCATCATTATGGGCACCAAGTTTTAGGTTGTATGGTGTTGACCAGTATGGTATTGAGACAAAGGGAGTATTGATGGCACAATAGGTGATAATAGTTGACCAAGAGTTCATCTTGGATTTTATTGTGATTACTATGCAAAAGCCTGCATATGATGCACTATTGGGAAGAGGTTGGCTGCGAGTAGCCAAAGTTAATCACAACTAGGGAAAATATTAGATCACATTCAAGAAAGGATAACATAAGTATATGATTAACTTAAAAAATCAAATAATTAGTGAGGATGTTGCCATGATGGATGAGTCAAGTAGTTCTTCAGGTGAAGAAGAATATGAACCCAATGAAGAGGGGATGTTGTATCTAGAAGAATGTAGTGAGGATGAAACTTGATCTGATAGAAGACTTCTCCATTGGAAGATGGAGGAGTACGAGGTATTTCAGCCCAACTACCTCTATATTAATACAGAGGAGATCATGAAAAGACAAGATGAGAAGAAGGTCAACAAGAAACCAAAAGAAGAGGAACAAGAGAAATGGATATTTCCTAAGAGTTTTGTAGAATATACAATTGGAGATGTAGAGATAGATGCAAGACCAATGCATCCAAAAAATATGGAAAAGGCTAAGGTAGAGCCAAAAAGTATCAAATATGAAGGACCTCAGATCGTAGAAGTAAATCTAGGAATGGAGAATGAACCTAGAATGATCCATTATGGTGATGATTGGGATCCAATATTGAAAGCAACAACTTTCAAGATATTTTTGGAATACAAGGATGTTTTTGCATGGATATATAAGGATTTGAAAGGTATACCACCATAATTATGTGTCCACAAGATTACATTAATTCCTAGGGCACAACCAGTGAGAAGGAGGCCATATAGGATGAACCCCAAGTATGTAACTCTAGTAAATATAGAGATAGACAAGATGTTGGATGTTGGCATTATTTTTAGGGTTACCATGAGTGAATGGGTTTCTCCTATTGTGGTCACCTTGAAAAAGGAAGTGGATAAGATTTAGATCTATATATATTTTTAAAGTTTGAATGCAGTAATGATTAAATATCCCTTCCCTATTCCATTCATAGATTCCATTCTAGAGGAAGTAGTAGGACATGAAATTTATTCATTCTTGGATGGGTTTTTTAGCTATAATCAAATTAGTATAGCCAAAGAAGATAAGTTGAAGACCACATTTATTATAGAAAATAGAATTTATGCATACAATAGGATGCCATTTGGGTTGTGTAATACCTCGACCACATTTCAATGGATTATTCTATATATATTTGATCAATTGGTGATAGGGAAGTTCAAGGTATTCTTGGATGATTGGTCCATCTATGGTAAGATCAAGGACCATCTACCAACCTTGAGTGAATGTATGAGCCGATGTAGGAATGCACAGATCTCCCTAAATCCTAGGAAATATTATTTGATGGTACCATATGGGAAGTTACTAGGACATATAGTGTGCAGTGAAGGGTTGAAGATTGATCTTGATAAAATTTTGTCATTTTGAATATGGAGGAGCCATATGATATGAGTTCATTAAAAACCTTCTTAGGATCCATAGGATATTATCGAAGGTTTATCAAGAATTATGCACATGTGTCCTACCCATTGGACTCATTGACAAAGAAGAATATTCCTTTTAGTTGGATAGAGGAGCATCAAGGAGATTTTGAGGAATTGAAAGCAAAACTTGTGAGTAGCCCCATCCTGGTGTTTCTAGATTGGGATAAAGAGTTCCATGTCCATATTGATACTTCCAATTTTGTAATAGGATGTGCATTGGCTCAAGAAGGACAATTTAGGTTGGATCAACCTATTTATTTTGCAAGTCATCTATTATCAAGGGTAGAAAGAAATTATAGTACAATAGAACGAGAGGCTTTGGGGATGGTATATGTGGTACAAAAGTTTAGGTATTACCTATTAGTAAACCCATTTGCCTTCTATGTTGATCATCAAGCTCTATTGTACCTGATAAACAAACTAGTGATACAAGGGTGAGTCAGTAGGTGGCTCATCACTTTGCAAGAATTTGTATTCTAAGTAGTAGTAAGACCTGGTAAGAAGCATGTGATTGTAGACCAGTTATCTTGGATATGATCAAGAGAACCTATAGGGATGAGAATTCTAGATGAATTCCTTGATGCATAATTATTTGTAATTAATATTGTACCAGCATGGTACAAGTTAATTGGGCAATATCTATCCATAGGAAAGTTGCCACAAGACTTGACAATGATAGAGAAGAGGAAGGTAATCATGAAGTCAACACCTTTTCAGTTGATAGCTAGATTGTTGTATAATATGGGTACAGATGGTATTTTATGAAGATGCATAATGGAGGAGGAAGTTAACACAACATTAAAAGAAGCCCATGAAGGCTTGGTAGGAGGACACATGGGGCCAGATGCCACTACTAGGAAGATACTCTTGGTAGGATTATGGTGGCCTACATTGTACAATGATGCAAAAGAATATGTACAGGCATGTGACACTTGTCAAAGAGTGGGGAAACCACTACATAGAGACTTTATGCCTTTGCATCCATCACAACCTCAAGAATTATTTGAGATATGGGGTTTGGATTTCATTGGACCATTGAAAACCACCCATAGGTAAAAATGTTGATATATCATGGTAGCAATAGAATACCTAACAAAATAGGTAGAAGCGAGGGTGCTACCAGATAACACGATAAAAAGTACAACTCGATTCTTGTATGAATAGGTGATTACAAGATTTAGAATTTTACTATAAATAACAAGTGATAGGGGAGGTCACTTTGTTAATGAGGTTATTAAAAATTTGACAATAAAATTCAAGATTTTGTATTCATTATCAAGTTCATATTACCCTTGAGCAAATGGGTAGGTAGAAGCAACCAACAAAGTCCTGGTTTCTACGTTATATAATACCTATGGTATAGAAGGAGCAGATTGGAAGGAGAGGTTACCATATATTCTATGGGCTTATAGGACAACCTTCAAACCAACAATGGACCATACACCATTCCAGCTAATGTATGGTCAGGAGGCAGTAGTGCTAGTAGAGTTCTTGGTACCTAGTTTATGGATAGTTATGGAGCATCACTTGGGTGACCAAGAAAGTCTAGAAGAGCGACTGGCCACACTCATCAGATTGGATGAAAGGAGAGTCATGGTATAATGGGCAATTGAAGTGGCCCAGAGGTGAAGGAAATTATGGCATGATAAGCATATCCACAAATTAGAACTTAAGCAAGGTGATTTAGTCCTAAAGTTCAATGGGAAATGAGAAATCAAGCCTAGGAAGTTGAAGATATTATGGCTTGGTCCCTTTAGAGTTATGGAAGTGATGGACAATGGGGTAGTAAAATTACAAAAGTTGGATGGGATAGTTATACCCAAAATAGTGAATGGTTCAAAGTTGAAACCATATAAAGCACAATGTATGTTCATCGCTTTACAAGAGATTGAATGAAGACAACAACAAGAAGCTGAATCTAGTGAACCACAACAAGCAGCCCAACATAATCAAGATCCACCACAAGGGGACAATGATATGGGGATTACATGTCTATTTGTAGAAAGGGAGGAGGCACGACCAATTATAGAACAACAAGAATTGGTACCACACCCTAGTGAAAGGAGAAGGATGCAAGTACACATGAGGTTCATAGATGGAATAGAATGAATTGAATAAGAGGAGGAGGAATGGATTCCTCCAAATGAAATAAGAAATCAAGAACGAGTACCATTAGCAATAAATTAGGAAAGGTAGGAAGAAGCTAACCAATCAGAGGAGGTAGTAGTGTATCCACAATTGGAGCAAAGGGAGTTACCTCAACAAGTAGAAGGACAACATAGGATACGACTAATGGTACAATATGAAGATAGGATAGACACCTTCGATATGGAAATTCTAGATGCAAATGAAGGTGGAGTTGTAGATGAGGAGTTGATAGGACTTACTCCATTAGCTCAGATAGGCATGTTGCAACAAAGGATGTGATATCAAGCTCAATAGTTGTAGGAAGAGTATGAAGCATTACAAGCACATAATGCAAGACTTCAAGAGCAAATCATCCAAGAGTTGGATGAAACAATGCAATGACTTGATGAGCAACAAGTTGCAAGGCAAAGAGAAATAGGAGTAAGAGATGATAGAAATGAGGAAGTACCTCAAGTAAATGAAAGACAATAAGAAGGTGCAAGTCCTAGTGGGGAAGAAAGGTCACAAGTCGAACCAAGGGGTCTGACACATGATCCACCAATTATAGATGAAGTAGTAGAGATAGTTTAGTGAGAAATCGAGGAAGACCTTACATCACCTAAACTCCAAGGGAATCTACATGAGGATTCGAGTGAGTCTAGTGATGAGGGAATGCCCTTACTAACAAGGGATAGTAGCCAGGAGAGTAGTAGTGATGACTTCTTGGCAAGGATACAAGAACCTCATGTTCATCCAGATCCAGATGCCTATGTGATAGCCTATCGATAGTTGAGAAGGCAAAGAAGGGAAGTGAGGAGACTTCAATGAATAATGAATTTTCCAATAGAGTGGTCGACACAAAGAGAAGATAATCATAATGACTCAAGTACTGAGTCTAAATTTTAGAAGAATATAGGGAAACTTTGGCAAATTTTTCCCCACAATATCACTTCGAAGAAAGATGATGGATAAGATGACTAACACATGTGGATCATCGAATAAGAGCATTACGATAGTTATCACCAAGAGCCCAAAGGAATGAAGGACACCTAGCCAATATAGAGTTTATGGATGTGACTCCTAGTACTTGGGAAAGAGGAGGACCGAGTTGATAACAAGATCAACAATAGGGAATCCCAAGTACCACAAGGTGACAAAGAGGTCATAGAGGGGGATTACGACCAATGAATGAAGGAAGGAATAATTTAGATCCTCTACCTAGAGGGAGAAGGGGAAGGATTCAACCTCCTACTCTGATATGGCCTAGACAACTAGAGGAGGCACCACATGTACCCTTCAATTAGATCAAGAATATGCAAGGATGCAATTGGTGAGGAGGATTCTTGCCAAACCTTACGAGATGATACCCACTTGGGTGACCACCAATGCATCGATAAGGACCAAGAAGAATAGAAGTAGGAAGAGGATTACCTCATGGAGAAGTTGGTCCATTTAATATGCGAAGAGGTTCTATAGCAAGAGGACAAGGTCATGAAAGATAAGTGCAAGGAAGAGGACTTGCTAGCATAGGAAGAGTATGATTTCAAGAGGAGAGAAGTCGAGGTCGACAAAGGACTCGTTCACCAAGTTTGGAGGTAGATTTAGTTTGAGGAGATAGGAGTAGAAGTCACCCAAATGAGAATAGAGTAGTAAGGGTATCTTCACCTAATGATCAACCAATTGGGCAAAGGAGAAGCCATGAATGAGAAAATATAGCTTTGGAAGGAGGGAATTATGTAATTGCAAATTGTACAACTTGCAATTGTACAGTTCCAAATCGTATAGATTGTAATTGTATGATTCCAAATTATACAATTGATAATTGTATAGTTACAAATCATACAATTGAATAGTTGGAACCCAATTGTACGATTGCTCAACACCCGATTGCATAAAATGAGGTGGTAGAACCTCCAAATGACACATCAGTAGAAGGAATCATACAAGTGAATGTCATTGTACGATTTCCTAGAAGGTAAGTTAGAAAATTAGGTAATTATGAAATATATATATATCCCCAGGATGCAATTAAGATGGAAGATGGTTGAAAACAAGAAATGGTGACCTCTTCTGAGAAAATAAAAGAAAAGAAAAAAGTTATAATAAAATATTCAAAAAGCAAGAAAAAGGATAAAAATTGCATGCAAAAAGGGATGAGTTGGTAGTCATTCATACAAAAAGCCAAAAACACATGCAAAGGGGGCTGAGGTGGTAGATTTTCATGCAACAGGATGTTTTGATTATAAAAATAAGGTGCCATGCATATTTTTCACTAGATTGTATGAATTATAGGTAAAAATAGGTGATTTTGAGAGCAAGGAATGTGCAACAAATGAATTTTCACCATATGGGCATGAAAATAACACAAGTACACTAATTTTTTTGACCCATTTAAGAATTTGCACCATGGAATTCCTTGATTTCAAAAAAGCTAGTAGTGGGGCGCCAGTGAAAAAAAGCTAGGGTTTTTTTTGAAAAAGCAAGGTTGTTTTTTCAAAAATAATTAAATATTGTAGGAATTACTTGGAAACAAACCCTCAATGGTGGAGATTTTTATAAAAATCTAGGGTTTGAAGTAATTTGCTACATATTGGTGAGGCATTTCTTGGGTTTGAGTTATTTTGCTTTTTCAAGAAGCTAGAGATAGAGTAAAAATTGGAAACCCTAATTTGCATGAAGGAATTTGTTGATGAAAGAGAAGATGTTTTAGCCATTACATGAGAAAAACTATAAGGGGAAGGTCATATAAGAAGCTACACAAATTTCCATTGTAAATTGTACCTCTAAAGAATTACATATTTGAAAGGAAAAATTACATAGGTGAATAAAAAATCGTATCAAAAAATGAAATTACATAGTGGTGACAAAAGGGTGCAAATAAAATCATACAAATTCGATAAAAATATGGATTTTAGGTACAATTCAAACTTGAATAGCTAATTGTATGATATCAAGAGAAAATTGTACGATTTGAGGATAATTGTATGATTTTAGGGTAGAATTGTACAAATTGGGGCTTAAATTGTGTAAATTGAGTGCATTTGTACGATTTTAGTGTAAGTGTACAATTCTAGGCATAATTGTATGAAAGTAGAGTGCAACTATATGGTTTGGGGCCTATTGTACAATTTTTGGAGGAAGTTGTATGATTTGGGTGTAGTTGTACAAAATTATATTGTAGTTGTATGATTTTGAGAATAGCTATACGATCTTGGAGGAAGTGGTATGATTGTGGAGAGAAACTATACATTTTTGGGAGTAGTTGTATGAAATTCAGAGCAAGTTGTATATAATTTGTGATGCAATTATCCTGAAATTATTGAATTGAATAAGATTGGTGAAGAGTGGTTCCAAGATGAGGAATTGTGAAGAATGAGCATCGAGCAGGAATTTTGGGCTCATATACAATGGATTATAGTGATAAGGAGGGAATTCTCACTAGGACCACTACATCAGAGAGATTCATGGCCTAGGAAATAAGAAGTGACCCACCCTACACAAGGCCAAGGATGAGGGTTTCAGCCATAAGGAGGATGCAACTACCATCCTTGGAGGGGGAGAGGTTATAGGCCATGGAGAGGACACAAGAATTGGCATGGTGGTAGAGGAAGAGCACAACTACAAATTTCATCAAGAGACTCATATGGAACCACCTAGGGTACATCGAAGGGAGATTCATAGTGAGGTGCATAGAGAGGCTACCCTAGATGAACAAATGGACCTACCTAGTGAGGATGAAGGAGGGTAGGTGGAATTGAAGGATATCACCTTCACACAATCGATAGGTGAATTATGTCAAAAATGGTGGAGTGAGAATGATGACACTCACCCATTGAAAGTAGCATTGAATTAGGTCAGAGTGAGTATATTGGCATAGATACCACCATAGGATAAAGTATTCTTTCATGAATACTTGTTGTAGATGGTGTAGTCATACGACTCAAGCAAGAATTGCACCTTTGTATAGATTGAGAACCATCATCTCAAGGTGGAATTCTTGGGCAACCTTTTGAAGAACATTTGGGTTGCCAAAGGAAGGGCATCTAATCAAGAGAAAAGTTGTAGATGCCATAGAGACCCATAGATTAATCACCACATTAATAGAGCTTCAATATTCATTAGCTACTAAGGCTTTTGGTCCTAGGAGGATGAGGAATCAAGCAGAGTATGCTAAAAATAAAGGATCTTATGTGTGCCATGAATGTGGTTATGTCTTGATTGTCAAGAGAAGCATGATATTCAAAGATGCCAATTTGGATGGCACAGTATGTAGAAGGCATCACCAAAGGGGTGCAATATGATTGGGGAACATATTTGGCTCAGAGGATACAACGGTTATTATAGAGGACCAAGAAGAACTTCTTGATGACATTCCATGCAATCGTTGTAATGTTGGATGTGGTCTCTCAGGTTGACATTACATTCCATGGGCTAACAACACCTTGTGATCTACCAAGGGATCAACCTACCATATTGCAATGGGCAAAGACAATGTCAATCCATAAAGCTACCCTAGAGAATATGAAATAGAAAAAGAACCCAAGGAGACCAAGACCTCCTTTGATTGATGAAAATGAGACTTCATTAGAAGAGGAAGTCCACCCTCGAAGGAAGAGATGATGATCAACTACACTTGGATTCTAATCAAGAGAAATAGGAACTTGCACAATGATCATAAGAGCAACCATTATATCACAAGGAGGAGGTAATAGCACCAACAACCAATCTAATGTAAATTTTAACATGTAGGCAATGGGAGAGGCAGATACATGAGAAATCTCTTATGTAGAGTGAGTGATTGCAATCAATGCTCATTGACCTAGTTGATATGCACTTGGGGTTGGAGGACTTGGAATTGGTAGATATTAGTGTACCAATTGGAATAGGCTAGTTAGGAGAAGTGGTGGGATCTCCTATATTGATCAAGGCTAATGAATTTGAATTGTTTGAGATATCTAAATATTGGCTAGATAGAATAGTTACACCACTAAAGATAAAAGAGAAATAAGTGGTAGCAGTCCCACTAGAGAAGAAAAAGAAGAAGTCACAATTAAGGATTGTTATGAGAGGTGGCAGTAGTCACTCGGTGGTAAAAAATGTAGCACAAGCACAAGAGAAATCTGATTTGATACTTGTATCCACAATAGTGATAGAGGAAGAGTTGCCAAAGCCACAAGAGGAAGTTTAGGTACCTATGGAAGGACAACAATCGACTCAAAAAATCATTGATGTTGAGGAGATCAGATTAGAGAAAGAAGAAGGTAAAACTATAGCCCAAATTATGCTATAGGAGGAGATTACAATGGGTCCAATTAAGGAAATTGAGGGAAGTTCATTTCCATAGGAGGAAGAGGAGGAAAGGACTCCACCACAAGAAATGGATAGAGGACTTCAAACAATATTTTTGCTTAAAGTACCATAATTTGGAATCTAGGATGGAGAAGGAGAAGACATAGATGACCAAGTGGACCATTTCTTGAAATAGATATATGATATGTTTGCTAGTACTTGATTGCAATTTTGAATAGGTTGTATTGGATAGCTAAAGTAGTGGAGGGAGAAAACCTTCACTAAGATGGAGAAGATCATGGAGTGGGTGTGTAGTGAGGACTAAACAAGAAGAATAGCTCAGATTCATGCACAACACCCATGGTAGTTACCTAGAGGAGAGGTAACAAATATGTTAGAAATTGATGATTTATCAAAAGAAGTGAAGATAAATTATAGAGCATACCCATGGGTGTACCTAGATCTGGACAAGAGCCAAAGATGTCCATTGAACATGTTGGATACAGAATATCAAAGGGCATCTCTAGAGTTGACCTTCATCTTTCAAAAATTTAATTTTCTAACACACTGGATTGAGTGGTTGAGTGTGGGTCTTGAACAGATTTATCAAGCCAAGGAAGCACAAAAGGAAGAAGTGGAAGCAACTCAAAAAGATATGGTTGCAATTGAAGAGGAATTAGAATGCAACATAAATGAGGCCAAGGAGAAGTTGAAGAAGGTTGAAGTTGAAATAAATGACATGAAGCTAGCATATGAAGAGAAGCTAAGAATACAAGAAGAAGAGAAATAACTTATGATCCAATAAGTAGAGGAGCAAAATAAGTGATTGGAGGAACAAGAAAAGTTGTTACAATGATATGCTATGTAGATAAAATAGCAAGAGGAGCAATTGAGTTTGAATAATCAACAACTCCAGCACTAGGAAGAACAATTGGCAATCCATAGAGTAGTTGATAAAGAATGAGGTTAATGAGATTTGAAGAACAAATGTAGCTGAAGGATCACAAGATTAAGGAAATGGTGAAAGATGCTAAATGCTATAATGAAATAATTATGGATCATAAGGTAATGCTTCAGGTCAAGGAAGAGCTTTAGCTAGCCCATAAATTTGAATTGTAGTAAAGATATCGTGTCATTGCGGAGAAGGATGAGGAGCTTACCATAGCAACATGGATTGAGGTAAAGTTAAAGGAAAATCTATGCAAAGGTACATATGAGAGAGAGGAGTTACTACAACTTTTGGCTATGGTAGAGGAGACAACCAACAAGTATGGCTTGAAGGCTATAGAACTCAGTAACTATGCGGCCAAGTTATAGAATTATCATGCTATTCTTCAAGTACAACTTCAAGATCTTCAACAGGACCAGTAAACCAAGGCCAATATGAATGAGTCAGCAAGGATGCTACCTAATTTAAAGTGGAGGGTAGATGTAGGCAACAAATCCACCTCCCATAAGAAGAAGAAATGATAAAATTTGGATTTGCATAATTTTGTCAATTTTGTTACAATGTACAATGTAGGGTTTTATCTAATTGTATAATGTAGGGTTGTAAATGTACAATTGGGTGTAATTGTACAATTGGTCATAAATATACAATTAGAAGTTAAATGAAATAAAGTGAAATGTACATGAAAGGTAATTTGATAAAAATCAAATTAAGACTTAGTAAAACCTTAATGCATTAATTATTTTAAGATATTATGGGAAGGCAGTTGTGAATAATGTGTTGTCTTAAAAACTACTTTGGAATGGCCTGGGAAAGCATTATAAATCCCCTCAATTTAATTTTGTAGGTTGTTCATCATTATGGTAGGGGTTGATGACAATACAGGTTATGGTTCTTCATTATGATAGTGTTATTCATGGTTGTTCATGTTGTCTCTGTTATAGATCATTATTAATATGGTAGCATGTATTATGGACTATGTGCAAATGTGAATATTATTTATGCATATTGTTGGTGAATCTATATTGTACATTCTATGCAAGTATGACCAGAATGATATTGTAAATGGATGATCCCACAATGGAAATAAAGTGCTAATGATTTACCAACCCCATGTGATGATGGTGAATGTGCATTATTCAATGGTTTTATTGTAATTGGTAAATGAGATGTTTGCATGGCCTTGTACAATTCTAAAAATGAATAGTAAGTAAGATTTATGGTATTAACCAAGGACATTGATTTTAGAAAACTAGGTTGGTAATTCCACTATAGTGTTAAACAATTCTTACCTTATCAATTCTACAATTGAGTGATTGTAGCAAGTGTTTGTGCAACTATACAAGCAGTCAAAAAAATCATACAATTAATCATTTGCATAATTGAGTGGGTTAAAGGTGGAAATTAATGGTTTAGAAGTGAATGATTACAAAATTGTTAAGTTGATGCTGGTAAAATTAAATTTTAGCATATTGTACGATTGTAAATCATATAGTTGAGTCTATTGTATGGTTACAACCATAAAACTAAATGATTTGGAATCATACAATCTATTTTTGTGATTTTTGTAAATTGTACAATTGTAAACCGTACAATTGTACAATTTGGGCTAAAACAATTTCAAAACCCTAGAATTCATCCCAAAACCTTCCATGGGATATTGGAAGCCTATCAAAGTTGTAGATTTCATACACTGGCTCAAATATTGAAGCTGATTTGGGATGATTTGGAATATATCAAGATATGGTATATTTCTAATTAAATATACCTATATTACTTAGATATTGTGGTTGTTCCCAAGTATTTCCTCATTAAAGTCAATTGCGAAGAATATTTTAGGCACATCTTGGAAGGGGGGCCATGGTTTTTTGGAAAGTGAGGTTTATTCCTCCACAAATAGGGAATGAATTCTAATATAAACATCCAAAAGGTTAAATTTATATCTCTATAGGTTATATTGCATGGATTGATACTTTACTTCTAGTATACTGACAATATTAAAGGTATAGTAAAATATATTGGTGATCTAGTGTCGGTAGATGCAGCAACCAGGGAGAAAAATTGGATGGTCTTTGCTAGAATGTGCATCATGGCTGATTCTAAAGTGGAACTTCCTAATTCTATTGAGATTATCTTAGACTTAGGTACTTGGGTTCAACCCATAGAATACAATAATAAACTAGTAATGTGCCATGGGTGTGGTAAGTTTGGCCATTTGTTGAAATATTTGTTTTACTTAGCATCTTGTTGTAGAGAAAATGACAATGAGAAATAAACATATTTGGGTCCCTACACAACCCCAAACTAAAACTTCTAAATACTCTTGAGAAGTGAATATTTTGGCTTCTACTCTAATATTGGTGGAGAATCCATATCTTCCTTCGATCCTGGCTAAAGATGTCAAAATGGGCACTATTGAAGGAGACCAGAAGATGAGTGCTTCAGATTCTCTTCATGAAGAAAATTCTAAATCTCTAGGTTTATATTTTGTGAACAATATTGGCTCTACTTTTGTAGAGGTAATCCCAAAATACCTTATTCTCCATAATATATTTGATAGCCTCAAACTGGGTGAACCTATCATTCAACAATTATTTCAATCTAAAGCTAAATCAATGATGTCTCCTAACCCTATCCTGGAAAAAGAGTCTCTTGGCCCCAAAACTAGAAGTTAAAGGAAGGGATGCATTTACATAGGAATAGAAAATAAATCAGATAAACCCACTAAAAAATATTTGAGGAAGAAAGAAGTAGAATTTGAGATAACTAATGGTTCTTAGGCCCTTCTTAAGGTGGAAAAAACTGAGTAAGGTAGTAGACAATTGAAATTTGATTCCTTCAAGTGGTCTTCCCAAAATTTGGTTGGAGAAAAGAAATTATATTCCAAATATCATAAATGAAATTTATTTCTTGGAACATCATAATATTAAATGGATCCTCTAAACATCACTTAATCTCTTCCTATAGGAAAGAGGAGACTCCAAATATCATTTTCATTCAAGAATCTAAGATAGATGCTAGTAATATTGATATGGTTAAAAATTATATTTGGAAGGAGGTTGGGTTTGTTGCAAGCCCTATAATTGGCCCCTATAGAGGGCTATTTTATTTCTAGTATATTACTAAAGTAGATGGGCATATCATCTCTTATTTTAATAGTCATAAATATTTTATTCTATTGTAAATTTTCTAATCACATATGGTTCATGTCTAATTTTTATACCCCAAATTCAATCCCTAAAAGATGTTATTTTTGAAATAATTTGATGGAAATGAGGTAAATTTTCAAGTAGGAAGCCTGGGTGCTAGCTGGATATTTTAACTCCTGATTATACCCATCAGACAAGAAAGGTGGCAACTACCCTTGTTCCAAAAGTATGGAGGATTTTGTAAACTTTGTTAACCATTGTGAGCTTATGGATTTGGATTTAAAATGGACCAGGTTCACATGGAGCAAAAGGTATGTAGGGTATTAGCTTATCCTTGTTAGGATAGATAGGGTTTTGGTTTTGAAATAAGGTTTACCCTTTTTTGGTGATGTGTCCTTAGTTTCTCTTCCTAAATCTAGATTAGACCACAACCCTCTCTACCTTGATTCCCCTCCAAAATCAGAATTCTTACCCAAATATTTTAGATTTGAGTCCATGTGGTGTTGTCACACTGATTTGTAAGCTAGGATTAAGGAATGGTGGTTAGTTCTAGTGTTGAGATAAGGTTTTTCAAAAATAACCACTAAGCTTAAGCTTATCAAGACCAAATTGAACATTTAGAATAAGTAAATTTTTGGTGATATTTTTAGAAAGAAAAAATCATTAAGGGACAACTTAAAGATATGAAATCCATGGTTGAACTAGAGGGTCTTTCTTTAGACACTGGGTATAAGGAAAATGAGTTGTTGTTTGACCTACATAACATCTTGTCTAATGAATAAGTTCTTTGGAAGCAAAAATCAAGGGTGTTATGGTTAAAATAAGGATACCAAAATATAAAGTTCATCCACACTACTACTCTATGACACATGAGATCCAATAGAATTCAAGAAATCTTCAAAATTGATAGAACCAGAGTAGTGGATATTCAAGATATTAGAGTAGAGGTAGTTTCTTATTTTGGACCCTTGCTCGGATCAAGAAATATCAAAGACAAAGAGGTAGAGAGTATTATTTTATACTCTATTCCTAATCAGATGTTAGATGAAATAAATCAGATTCTTGAAACCCCATTTAGTGATGAAGATATTAAATATACTATGTTTAGTATGGGGGCTTTGAAAGCACCTAGTCTGGATGGTTTTCGCTCATTATTTTTTTAATTTCCATATTTTGGAAAAAGAGGTATGTGATGAGATGATATCCATTCAATCCTCTAAAATTATTCCCTTTGGGGTGAATTCCACCTTTCTAGAACTCATCTCAAAGTTGATAGGGGTCAATAAGTTGAGTGACTTGCACCCAATAAGCCTCTGCAATACTATCTATAAGATACTTTTAAAGATGATGGATAATATATTTCAAACCATCATTCCCCATATCATTGACAAGGTGCAAAGTTATTTTGTGGTTTGAAGGCAAATATTACATGGAATTATCATTGTCCTTGAAATTATCCACTTGATCCAAAAGATTCGAAGGTTGGGTCTCTTCCTCAAACTTGACATGAATAAAGCTTATTATAGAGTATCCTAGGATTTTTTATGGACATCTTGGTTAATTTTGGATTTAGTTATAACTATATCAATTTTATAAAATCACATTTCTCCATTATTACATTCTTGGTTCTGGTTAACGGATCCCCAACTAGTTATTTCCAGAGTTCTAGAGGCCTTCAACAAGGAGACCCTTTATATCCTTATCTTTTCATCCTCTTGGTTGAAGCTCTGAGAAGATCCATTCTTTTAGATTCTACTATTGTAGGTCTTACTTCTGCTCTTTTGATTGACTCAATATTCCACCATCAATTTATCGATGATACCCTTCTCTTCTTATTGAATTTTGTGGTTCAAGCTAGAGTGGTGAAGAGGATTTTTATTGTTAGAGTTAGAGTATATTACATAATTTGGATTATGTAAATGTACCACCTTAGGTACATAGTTAGGATGGGATATTACTTTAGAGGAAAATTATCTAGTTACTTCAAGCAATGTAATAAATGCACAAGTGGCAATGTGCAAGTTGTTCTCTTGTACATCTAAGTAGAGTGTTGGCCAATGAATCTATATTCTTATATAAAGGGTCTCATAGTAGTATATTACAAGCATCTCATCTCATCATCTTCATCTATCAAGTACTCATGTATGGAGTACAATGTAGCTCTTTAGCTCATATTAATGGAGTGACCATTTCCTCCATATTGCATTGTATTTTCATCATTTCTATTTATAACATATTTTAGTCATATTGTTATTTCACTTTCTTTCATATTTCTTGTATTTCATTGGGACCTGTGTTAGATCTCTCCACTGCATATATCCTCAAAATATAATATTGGTATTATAGCCATGATTAATTGAGATAGGAGGACCTACATCCATTATAAGAGAATTCTAGTAGGTCAAGAGGAATAGGGAGAGTCACCATTACTATTGTTGGCTTGCATATTTTCAAACTGGATCTACCATTGAGTGTCACTACATGCAAAAGTTACCATTATGATTAATTGATAGAAAAATCCATAGTAGTCAACAAGATTAGAAAAGTGAGAACTAAAATAAATCTTAGTTACAAAAAAATTGAGATTACATCTGGCTAGGGTCTTTCCACAGAGTTGCAGGATAATATCGTGAATACTAGGACTTAGCATTCATTCTACTAGTTTGATGGATAAACTAGTGAAGACCCTCTATGATATCTAGAATTTGTTAACTATTACCCAAAGTTTCTTTTATTATAGAAAATTAATTCTCAAATTATTGGGACACCTCCTACAATAGAAATCTAGGATATTTCAACTTTATTGCCTAGAATTCAGTGTGCTTTCCTCATGCAGAGATCAGTTCCTTATGCAAGAAAAGAACATTGCAAAAGAATACTCCTCAAGAAGATTTTTAGTGAAGTTAGGAGACTAGATATCTCCATTTCTAGATTGATAAATTCATATAAGAAAATACCACATAAGCCTTGATCCAAAATAAAAGGCTACAATAGCCTTAATCCAGTAGAAGATTCTAGATAAGGGTTCCCGAACTAGAAAGAAGACTCCAAAAATTGAGTCATAGGAGGATATAGGATATTGGTGATCTCAATTCAAGAATAATACCTGCAAAGTGCAAAAGAAGAAAAGGCCAAAGAATCCTAGAATAATAAAATTATAAATAAGCCTAGAAGAAAAAAAAGACCAAAGAAGCCTAGATGAAGAATAGGCCAAAGAAGCCTAGTGTGAGACAAGCAAAGTCTTCCCAAGATCGAAGAATGCTCCATAAGAGCAATCACACACAAAAGAGAAAAACCCACAACACCAATATTAAGTGGTAATACCCTATTTCAAATAAAGAAGGGAAAAATCTACTATGAAGCTCACTATATTACTCATTTGATTCAACAATACAAGAATGCTTCAATGTTATGCAACAATATGCATCAACATGATATTACAACACAAGTCAATATGACAAGATATGTTAATATGTAGTAGACAACACCCTTATTTAAAAATAAGCTTTTCTACTACAACCCTAAATATTATCACAATCTAATATTGAGATGTGTGACAAGTGGCATCTATCAAATATTAGAAAGTGCTTAGTTACTTTCTAATATTATCATAATATAATCTTTGAGATGTGTTATAAGTGGCATCTATCAAATATTAGAAAGTGATTAATTACTTTCTAATATTTTCTAGAAAAGGGAAAATAACTTTTTCCCACAAATTAAATATTCCTAGCACCCTTATTTTATTTATTAATTGGGTGGGAATATTTTTACATAAAATAGAATTATTTTCTAATTCAAATATTATTCTTTAGAATTTATATTTTAGTCTAAGAATAATTTACACAATGTTGCATTACATATTCCAACACTCCCCCTTAATTAAATATTGGGGAAAGGAATTATGAAATAAAGAAACATTATCCCCCTAAAGATACAAATGGGGATGAGAATCAAATGAATAATATAGTTACAATGAGCTTCTATGACCAAGAATGGTCTACAATAAGGCACCAATACAAAATGGGCAAAAATGAGACTGCAAGCCCCCAACGGAGTAGCTTCAGATACAAGCATCTTACAAATCCATCCATCAACCACAAGTGGTTGCAAATGACAAGAAGAAAACATCATAAGGGTGTCTTCATTAAGCCTGAAAAACCCCAAACGGAAGTACCTACAAGCTACAAGCAGCTCAACATAATATCAGTTAGATACATCATCATAAATATATTCACCATAGCATATATGAATATCCAAAGATGATAACAAAACTAATCTAACAAATAGTGAACTATAAGTCATCACAAAAAGATGCCAAGCCATACTTATAGTCACGTGCTATATAGTTGATCAAAAAATATCCTGATCAAAGTTGCATAAAGCAAACAAGGAGTACCATGATAATGCAAACTATAAAGTACCATGTACAAAATTTGTATAAGGTATATGAAAATAATAAAGTGTGCACACCGGTTGCATAAAGCCAACCATAAAATATTATGTACAAAAGTAGCATAAATGCTAATAAGAAAGTACCATGATAAACCAATTGCATAATGCCAACTACATAAAAATATGTAGAAAGTTGCACAAGGCAACAAGAAAGTACCATGTGAAAGAGTTGCATAAAGCAATTGCATCATATACCATAATTGCACACTGCCATCTACAAAGTAACATGTACAAAAGTTGCACAAGGCAAACAAGAAAGTACCATGTTCAAAAGAGATGTAAAAAGCAATTATACCACCAAATATCAACTCATATATATAGCACAAAACACCTCATAAATATGAAGTTGTCATCACACAAGTATAACTACACTTCATTCCCCCTTGAGTACAACTTCACCAAACCAAGTGAGTCCGTCAGCTTACAAAACTGCTCCTTGGGAAGAGGTTTGGTGAAAAAATCAACAGAATTAGAAGATGATGGGCAATACTCCAACTGAATAGTCCCATTCAATACCTTCTCTCTAATAAAGTGTGCTTGGATTTCAACATGCTTTGTCCTTTGATGCATTACAGGATTTTTAGCCAAGGCAATAACTGATTTATTATCGAAGAGCAAACGTGAAGGACCAAATTGCTTAAAGCCAATTTCCTTCATGAGGGTACGAATCCAAACTGCTTCCTATGTATCTGCTATCGTAGCCTTATAATCTACTTCCATTGTAGAAATAGCAATTGTATCTTACTTATTGGAATACCAAGAGATAGTTGCAGACCCAATACTAAAAAAATATGTTGTGGTATACTTTTTGTCTATTCTATCCCCTCCAAAATCAAATTCAACATAGTCAAAAAGAGCAAAGGAAGGAAGCCTAAAATACTTGAGTGCCAAATCTCTAGTACTTGAAAGGTACTTCATAATCTTCTTGGTAGCTTGTAAGTGCTCAATATAAGGTTTCTGCATGAACCTAGCCATCATACCAACTGTAAAAGCAATATCTAGCCTTGCTATGGTAACATAAAGAAGAGTACCAATTAACTGCCTATATAATGTAGCATCAACCAACTAAGATTTTGTACTTACTTTCAACTTAACCCTTGTAGAAATAGGAATGGAAGTAGGATTACCATCCTCCAAATCAAACCTCTTAAGATCTCCAAAATACTTGGATTGACTCAAAAAGGTACAATCCTCATGCTGATAAACTTGCATGCCAAGATAGTAGTGTAGAAGACCAAGGTCAGTCATTTCATACTCTAACTTTAATTTGGAGATGAAATAAAAAATGGCCTCATTCTCATTTCCAGTCACAACAAGGTCATCAACAAATAGATCAATTAAAATGACCAAGTTATCCTTCCTAAGCATATAGAGATCTGTATTTGAATAGCATTTATCAAAACCAAGAGACAATAAGTAACCTAAAATCTTCATGTACCATGCTCTAGGTGCTTGCTTAAGACTGTACAAGGTTTTCTTTAGTTTACACATAAGTGTTTCCTTACCTTGTACAACAAAGCCTTGTGGTTGACTCATGTAGATATCCACATCCAAATCACCATTTAGAAAGGCACTTTCCACATCAAGCTAAAAAATCTACCAACCTTGAGCGACATCAATAGCAATGAGAAGCCGAATGGTGGGTATTTTGGCAACTGGTGCAAAGGTTTCATCATAGTCAATGCCATGTTTTTTAGCATAACCCTTAGCAACCAATATAGCCTTATACTTTTCTATCTCTCCATTAGAATTGTACTTGATTCTATAGACCCACTTATTCCCAATAACATTTCTCTTATTAGGATAAGACACTAGATCCCAAGTTTTATTCTTTAGAAGAGAATCCATCTCAACCTTCATTTCATAAACCCAACAAGAGTGTTGTGAAGCTTCTTGGTAAGAAGTAGGCTCATGATCATTCTCTATATTAGCTAGAAGATATATGTTAAGGGTCATACTTCTAGTTATGCTTTCTAAATTCTACTCTTTAGGACCCCTAGAATGATCCAACCACTTGGTCCTTTTGACACAAGGCCCACCCTTTTCTAACTCAAGAAGGTCTTCATTGAATTTGACATCTCTTGAAATAAATACAATGTGTGAAGAAGGTGAGTATAACCTGTAGCCCCTATGTTCTACATCATAGCCAACAAAGATACATTTTTGAGATTTTTTGTCCAATTTCCTCCTCTTTTCTGAAGGAATATATGAAAATGCATCACATCAAAACACTCCTAAGTGTGACAAATTTGGATTCTTACCATTCCAAACCTCATAAGGAGTCTTCTGCTCAACTGATTTTGAAGGACACCTGTTAAGAATGTAGATTGATATACTGACTGCTTCACCCCAAAGAAATTAAGGTAAGTGGTCAACAAACATGCATCTTTTTTTTTTTGATTGGTGGAAAGGGTTTTGAAAGGTCCCTGAACCTTGTACAAGAGAGATTACAATAAAACCAAATCGACCGAGGTGGTCCAAGAAGAAAGGAAAAGAAAGTTGGTCAACCTCCACACTAGGGAGGGTGTCGCGAAATCGCGACCAAAATGGTGATGTCGCGAAATCACGACAGGAAGCGCCGTAGAAGCCAAAGAAAGAAAAGAAGTCACAAAATCGTGACAAGAAATGCCACCGAGCTGAAGAAGGGAAGAAGTCGCGATATCGTGACATGTTGCAAAGTGTCGCGATATCGCGACAAGTTGCAGAGTTGGAGCCGGTCGAGAAAAAGAGTCACGAAATCGCTACAAGAAGTGAGAACGCTGCCGAAGAGAAAAGGTGTCGCGAAATCGTGACAAGAATGAAGACCGCAGCCGAAGAAGAAAAAGAGCCCCGAAATCATGACTAAAGTGGAAGCCTGCTGCCAAGAAGAAAAAGCGTCGCGATATCACGACAGAAATGAAGACCGCCTTTGGAGAGAAAAAATGTCGCGATATCGCGACAAGTTTGCGCAAAGGCACCCGGAGAGAAAAAGTGTCGCGATATCGCGACAAAAATGAAGACCGCCTTTGGGGTGAAAAAAGGTCGCGATATCGCGACAAATCTGTGCAAAGGCACCCGGAGAGAAAAAGTGTCGCGATATCGCGACAGAATGGAAGACCGTCGTTGGAGAGAAAAGGCGTCGCGATATCGCGACCGAATGGAAGACCGTCATTGGAGAGAGAAAAAGCGTCGCGATATCGCGACCAAAATGAAGACCGCCGTTGGAGAGAGAAAAAGCGTCGCGATATCGCGACAAAAATGAAGACCGCCTTTGGAGAGAAAAACAGTCACGATATCGCGACAAGTTTGCGCAAAGGCACCCAGAGAGAAAAAGTGTCACGATATCGCGACATAAAGGAAGACCGCCGTTGGAGAGAAAACTTGTCACGAAATCGTGACCGATAGGAAGACCGCCGTTGGAGAGAGAAAAGGTGTCACAAAATCGCGACAAAAAGCAAGACTGCGCCTGAAGGCCAAAAGTGTCGCGATATCGCGACAAGTTTGCGAAAGAGCACCCGAAGGGAAAAAGTGTCGCGATATCGCGACAAGTATGCAGAAAAGCGCCCGGAGAGAAAAAGTGTCACGATATCATGACAAGTTGGAAGACCATACCAGAGGAAGAGAAAGGTGTCGCGATATCGCGACAAAAAGCACCCTCGCGGCCTGAGCAAAAAAGAAGTTTGTGATAGCGCTGCAAGCTGAGATTTTGCAACCAACTTAGAAAAATGACACGAAAATGCTCCAAGGTGCCAAAACGCAGTCGAAGAACCCGAAGATCAGTAACCCACTCACATTGTGCAAACATTGGAACTTGAAGAAACGTCCCTTAGGCCGATTGGGAAGGAGTCTCTCCAGACCTGAATGTCAGTTGCATCAACTCCCTTATTAGCAAGCCAGTCCGCAGCTTTGTTTCCTTCCCGGTATTGATGTTGAATGATTAATTCTGGATAAACACCAATAAGAGTCTTGCATTCATCGAAGATGGAAGCCAGGGCCCAGGGAGGCACGGAGGTTCCTTTGAGCCAGTTAATGCACTGCAATGAGTCTCCTTCTATGATGAGTTTATTGATAGTCAAGCCTTCCAAGAGAATCAAACTTTGGAACAAGGCCCGAGCCTCGGCCATATTGTTAGACTGAATTCCTAGGTTCTGAGCGAAGGCTAAAATTATTTCTCCTCTATGATTTTTGAGAATCCCACCTCCGCCAGCAGCGCCAGGGTTGCCTTTGGCTGCGCCATCGAAGTTAAGCTTGTGCCACCTAGAAGGAGGTAAGACCCACTTGATAACAGACCTGTCAACCGAAGTGTGGGGTGTGGCAAAAAAATTAAGAAGATTGAAATGATTTGCTAGATCCAATTCAAGTCCAGGAGGGGGGGTTTGGTCGATGAGACGAGAGAGGCATTCTCCGTAGCAAGGGTCAAGATTTTGGCAACGACAATCTTCTTATCCTTGACTATGTTTTGAAAAATTCTGGCATTTCTCTCCAGCCAAATCTGCCACAGGAAGATGTGGAGGCAAGCTTGCCACATGAATTTGAGTTGACTGCTTTTGAAAGGCCGGGGCCACTATTGAAAAAGGAGGGGAATGGAATGGGGGAGGGCTACGAAGATGGCAAAAGTGTTGAAAACCTAGTTGAGGACTGCAAGGGAGAAGGGACAATCCAAAAAAACATGCTCAGTAGACTCGCAGGCATTTTTGCACAGGATGCACCAATTGGGGATGAGAAGCCCTCTATTAATCAGATTTTTAGTGGTGAGGATTCTATTTTGGATGGCCAACCAGCAGAAGAATTTGACCTTGGGAATGATCTTGGGAACCCAGACCAGATTAGAGGAGTCATAGCCATCACTGGGAGCTTCTTGGCTGTAGTAGGAGGATTTAACAGTGAACTGCCCTGAATCTTCAAGGTTCCAGACCATGGAGTCTTCTTTGTGAGAGCTAGGAATTATGCAGCTCCTCAGTAAGTTTTGAAGCCGCCTAAGCGCCTCGGTGATATGTCGAGGCCCGTTCAGTTCCAGTTGCTTCCATTCGGGTCTTGTGATCCCTGGGTTGATGAAATGACACACCTTATCTCCAATGGTAGCTTCGGTCACCGGCTTGAGCATAGCAAGATGAGGATCTTGACTGAGAGGTTTGTCACGGATCCAAGGGTCATCCCAGAAATGAATGTTCAATCCATTTCCAAGACACCACCTTAAACCTTCCATGATGATCTTCCTTGTTTTAGTGACCCCATTCCAAAAATGAGATCCGCTAGGAAGGTTGTGCTCTCCCAGAAAAGGAACCTGATGAAGGTACTTAGCTTTGATGATGTCAATCCAGGTGGCTTTTTCGTTGATGGTAAGTCTCCAAGACTGCTTGGCAATGAGAGCCATGTTCATCCGCTTGATTTCCCTGAAGCCAAGACCTCCATCCTTTTTCTTAGAACAGACCTTGTCCCAGGCAACAAGGGGAATTTTGTTCTTGTTTTCGTTTCCCGCCCACAGGAATCTACGTTGAATTTGCTCAATTCTTTGGCAGATGGAAGCTGGAGCTTTGAAGATAGACAAGAAAAAAATAGGAATACTTTGCAGGCAAGCCTGGACTAGAGTGGCTTTGGCTGCCTGACTGAGCATTGAACTTTTCCAGCCTGCAAGTTTCTTGTTGAGACGATCTAGAACAGGGTTCCACAGAGCCGAGACCGATTTGCCATAGAAAAGCGGTAATCCGAGGTAGGTAGTTGGAAGGCTCCCAATGATACACCCAAGGATCTCAGCTATCCTGGTTTGCCTATGAATGGGAGTATTGAGGAAGTAAAGCTTGCTTTTGCGGTAATTGACTTTCTGGCCAGCCGCCTCTTCATAAGAGTCAAGAATGCTCTTAATGATTTTTGCTTCGGGGACAGAAGCCTGAGAGGAAAGAATAGTATCATCCACAAACTGTTGATGGGAAATGGCCATGGTAGTTGAGGCAGGTTTGATCCCAGAAATGAGACCACTATTACAGGCAGCAGTAAGGGTTCTTCCAAGAGTTTTGGCCAAAATGATGAAGAGGAAGGGTGACAAGGGGTCCCCTTGGCGAATGCCTTTAAAACTTGGAAAGAAGCCAACAGGTGAACCATTGATAAGCACAGAGAACCATGTGGTAGATATACATTCACGGACCATCTTAACCCATTCTTTGTGAAACCCAAACTTCTCAAGGACCTCGAACAGGAATTTCCATGAAACCCGATCAAAAGCCTTGTTCATGTCAAGCTTAAGGAACATACTGGGTTTTTTGTTTTTATAAGCCGAATGGGCCAACTCGTGAACTGTTATCACCCCATCAGCAATGAACCTGCCTTTGACCGAGCTGCCTTGGCACTGGTCGATGATGGAGGGAAGGATGTCTTTCAGCCTGTTTGCCATAACTTTGGTGATGAGTTTGTAGATGACATTACAGAGACTTATAGGTCTGAAGTCGAAGAGGGAAGCATGCTCATTAGACTTGGGAATTAAAACAATGAAGGTGGAATTGGCTTCTCTTGGCATCTTCTTGGCCCTCTGGAAGAATTTAACCGCAGCGACAACATCAAGGCCCACGATATCCCAAAAATGTTGAAAAAACCGGGGTGGAAAGCCATCAGGACCAGGAGCCTTGTCAGGTTCCATTGCAATAAGAGCATCTTTGATCTCCTCTTCAGTGTAGGATTGGAGGAGTTTCTCATTATCATCGTTAGACACCAAAGTTGGAATGTTCTGAAGCAGAGAACTTGCTGTGCGAGGGTGGCAGTCAACACTTGGACCTAGGATTTCCTAGAAGTGGTGCACAACTTCCTGTCTGATGGCAAGAATATCAGAGACAATGGTACCATCAGCCTTGGTCAAATTTGAGATTTTATTAGAGCCTCTGTGGCGCAAGGTGGAAGCATGAAAAAACTTTGTGTTGGTGTCTCCTTCTTTGAGCCAGAGGCATCTAGATTTTTGTCTCCAGAAGGACTCTTCCTTAGCCAAAACATTATGAAAGTTTGAAAGGAGGCATTTTTCTTCCATGAGCGTTTCTACCCTCTGATCCCCTTCCTGAATCAAATTTTCCACCCTTTTGAGCTCATCAAGTAGAAGGTTTTTTTCACTAAAAAGGTTGCCGAAAACCTCCCTGTTCCAGCATTTCATCTTGAGTTTGACTGCTTTGAGTTTGAGGAATAGATTCAAGAGAGGGTTTGGACAAAGGTTTTTCTGCCACCATTGTCGAATACACCAACCTAAATCTGGATGAGTGAGCCACATATTTTCAAACCTAAAAGGGGTTTTAAAGGTTTTCTGGGGTCGGGAACAATCCAAAATTATAGGGTTGTGATCAGATCCAATTTTTGGGTGGCCATGCAGCCTGGCATCGCCAAAAATAGGAATGAGTTCTTTGGATAAGAGAAATCTGTCAAGCCAAATTTGGATGTGATGAATGCCCGCCCGTCTGTTGCTCCATGTATAGTTGGATCCTTGGAGCGGTAAGTCCATAAGCTCATTGAGGTTGACAAAATTGCTGAAATCTTCAATGCAGCGGCTAGTGATTGGATTGCCTCCTTGCTTGTCAAACAGGTGGAGGGGAGTATTGAAGTCGCCACAGAGCATCCAAGGAAAGTCAAGAAAGTTGTTGCGCATTGCGGTAATGTTATCCCATAGCAATCTTCTGTTGATAGGGCTGTTTGGCCCATAGACATTGGTGGCAATCCATTGAAGGTTGGTGGCTTTGTTAGTGAACAAAATGTTGATGGTTCTATCAAAAATTGAAAGGACTCTCCCCTCAATAGTTGACGGATCCCACAAACAAAGGAGACCCCCGGAGGCCCTTGAGGAGGGGCAAGAGGCAAAATTGCAATTTTCCCAGATTAGCTTGCAAACTTGATTGCTGCTGATCTCATCCAGTTTGGATTCTTGAAGAAACATGATATTTGGTTTTAAGTTTTTTCTCACCGACTTGACAGTCCTCTATTTGGTAGTTCTGTTGAGGCCTCTGACATTCCAGGAGACAAACTTCATCGATTTGACTTGGGGTTTGCTTTGCGGCCTCTGCCTCTCCCTTGAGACGGAGTAAGTTTAGGTCTAACCTCATCTAAATCTTGATGAATGGGTTGTTCAAAAGTAGGGCCCAATGAGGTAGGCATAGATCCATCAGCAACTTCAAGCTCAGCAGCTTTAGCAAGCTTTTCTGCATTGGACGGTCTTCCCCTTCTCTGCTCTTTGTTGACATCAGCTTTGGGGGTGGAAATGGGAGAATTCAGAGGGCTGGAAGATTGAGGAATTATGGTGGTGTTGGTCCTAGGGATAGGCCTATGGGGGGATGGAGAGCGAGGAGACTGACACAAGGCAATAGACTCAGGGGAGAGGGTAAGAGGATGGTTTTGAGCTGGGGGAAGGTGTGGGAAGGGAAGAGGAAGGTGAGAGGGACCAGAATCTGAGGGTGAGTGCGAGGATGACATTGCAGCCTTACCCTTGGATAAGGGAGACTGAATCACAGTGGGTGTATCTTACCATATCCATGCATCTTACCATATCCATGATTGTCCTATTTTTCCTCTCTACAACACCATTTTGTTGAGGAGTGTATGGACAAGTAAACTACCTTTTGATCCCATGAGAAGAACAAAACTCATTGAAATCATTACTATTGTACTCCCCTCCATTGTCACTTCTAATCATTTTGATCTTTACTTCCTTTTGATTTTCTACCAAAGCTTTGAACTCCTTGAATATCTAAACATACTCTGATTTATTCTTAAGTAGATACCCAAAGATCATTCTTGAATAATCATCTATAAATGTGAGAATATAGGATGCACCACCAAGTGATCTAACATGTAATGGACCCATAAAATTTGTATGAATGAGTTGAATAATTTGTGTGGCCCTTTTTGACTTCCTTTGCAAACTTTTGCTTGCTCATCTTGCCTAAGATGCATGTTTCACACAAACCATGAATAAGTGAAATGTTAGGCAAGCCTTCAACCAAATTTTTGGACTTCATCATTTGAATATTTTGATAGTTTGTATGGCCTAACCTTAAGTACCAAAGCTTGCTACTAGGAGAAACATTAGTTTCTAAACACACTTTAGGAGGAGCATCACCTAACACATAAAAATTATTCTTCACATAACCTATAATGATTGGTAGTATACCTTTGCTAATGCTCCATGAAGTTGCATTGAATTCAATAGTGTGACCACTTCTAGCAACTTGTAAAACTAAAATTAAATTTCTCCTAAGGTTAGGCACATATAGGACATTATCAAGTAATTTCCCTTCAATTACAACATTGCCAACACCTTCTACTTGAAGTCTAGTATTATCACCAATGACAACTGAATCTGAAGAGTGCTTATGAAAGTCCACAAACTTATCCTTTTCAAAAAACACATGGTTAGTGCATCCAGAATCTAACACCCATTCATTAGAAGTAGATGAGTCAATGGAGTAGAGGGCACAAACAAAGGTATTTTTATTAGAATTTTGCTTTACATTTTTGTTATTTTTCTTTCCCTTGCCAAACCATTTCTTAGGTCCTTGTCCCTTAGCCTTTTCTTGCTCTTCATTTTATGCAATCTTCTTCTTCTTGAAACAATTTTGTTCCTTGTGGCATTTATTGCCACAAAAGTTGCAAGTGAAATCAACTCTAGGATTTTTGGGTTGGAAATTTTTATTTTTCCTTCTCTTGTATTTCTTCTTGAAGGAAGCCTTAGTGACACTCAAGGCAACATTATTCTCCTTGAAAACTTGACCATTAAATTTGTCTCTATTAAGATACTCTTCATGTTGAAGCAATAATTATTAAAGAGTGTTGAGATGAATTCCATCCTCTTCTTGCTCTAGCCTAGTCTCAATAGTGGTGAGAAAATTCTTGAACTTGCTTTACAAGTTCCTCAAAATAATAAAGCTTAAGAGCTTCTCACTTATCCAACCACAATTACAAGCCAATAGTTGAGTTCTCATGTCTTTCATATTTGAGAGGAAGATCAAGGCACTTTCCTCTTCACCTTGCATAGTGCTAAGAATTTTGGACAATAAAGTGAATTTCCTTGATGTGTTGGACCCTAGATGGAATTGTTTTAGCAAATCCCATACATCTTTAGCATGCTCACAATGGCTTATAGTGAGCAATATTTCATCACTCACACTATTGATAATCATGGAAAGTGCAAGGTGACTCTTGTTGTTGTATGTCTCAAGTGCCCTTGCTTGGGTTGGGATTGCTTCATCTCCATTCACAATGGGCCATAACTTTCTTGCTTGAAATTCAACCCTCATCCTTGGTTTCCATATTCCAAAATTTGATACATCAAGGATGTGCTTAGGTATGAAGGAGATTCCATGATGAGCCATTCTAGAAAGTGAACATAATCAAAACATAAGATGCATTGACAAAGGAAATAAATGATGCAATAAGAAAGTAGATAAACATACTTGCATATATAAAAAAATATAACTTTCAAGTAATCTACTTTTCAGTCATCAAAGATAATCATCATGAAAGATAAACATCATGAAAGATAATTAAAATTAAGCATCATCAAGAGAGATAAGCATCATCATGAAATATAATCAACATTATCATGAACTACTATAACCATATTGCAATAAAAAACTATAACCATATTGCAATTGAATAAAGGAAATAAACCAAGATCAACTTGCAATAGATTAACTTGCAATAAGAAGGTAACTAATCATAACAACCATCTTGCAACAAAATAAACTAACTTGAATTGAACCATAAAATATTTTTTAAATGTTAGATAGTCAATAAGTTAGTAAGTTAGTGTTCATTTTAAGGTTTTGCTATAGCCTAATGAATTGCCAATTCATATCACCCAAGGTCAACCAAGCTACCCAAAAGGGTACGGGTATGATGACCCAAAAAGGACTTGCTACCGATAGAGTGGATTCTTTTGGATTCAATAGGTGTTTAGCAAATATAAACTGTGTTGTAAGATTAAGTAAATTTTAATCAAATACTAAAGTTGTGGTTAGTAAGTTGATTCATTTTTAACCTTCTTGATTAATATGAAAATTAGTAAATTGCAAGTTAGTTGGTTAGTAGATTGTTTAGTAGCAAGTTAGTAAGTTAGTAGTTAGATTAGTTGAGATGCAAAATGCAAAAAAAAAATGTAAGAAAGATAAACAAGATATAGTGGAGACACAAAGAAAAACACAAATACACACTCTCTCTCTCTCTCTCTATCTCACTCTCACTTTCATTCTCTTTTACTTTCATTATGAGAGATACAAGTTATGTTAATTTACATTACGTTTCAAGCAAATGCTTGAGAGAGATTAGAAGAAATTAATAAAAATAGGAGAAGAGAGTAAAAAAGTTGATCCGAAATTGTCTTGTATACTCCAAAACATACTTGGATAACCTTGCAAAACAAGCAAACTCACAAACAACCATTGTTAATGTGAGACAAAAAAATATTGCATTTTAAAGAAAATAATAATAATTTTTTAATACAAAAATTGCTTAAAAAAATGCAATTAAATTAATAAAATTTATTTTATTAAATAATTAATAAAAAAATCGCATGAAAAAGTTTAAATATTTTTATAAAGCAAAACTTAAAAAAAAAAATTTAAAGTTTTTCAGACTATATAGCCGACTGTTTTTTTATATAGCCGACTATATATATATATATATAAATATATATATATATATATATATATATATATATATATATATATATATATATATATATATATATATATATATATATATATCCAACTATTTTTTTTTATATATAGCCGACTATTTTTTTATTTATATATATAGCCAACTATTTTTTTAATTTAAAAAAATTAAAAAAAATTACTATATATGGAAATAGGGGTTTTTGGGTCTTTTGGACGCAACCATGGGGTCCATTTGGCTCCAAAACCCTTCCAAAAAAAGCTCAATGCCAAAAAAAAATTATAGATTTAAATTGAAAATACTGTTTGCAAAATATCTAACAACTAGATCTAAAAACAAAATAAATCTATAAACCCTAATGGCAGATTTGTAAAATAAGTTTGCATAAAATATCCAAATATCAAATGCATGCGAAAAAATATATACCTTAATGGGTTTTTCATCTCAAAGGATTGAAGACACTTGATGGAGATCCCAACCACTCTAATACCAAATGTGAGATAAGCAAAGTCTCCCCAAGATCGAAGAATGCTCCATAAGATGAATCACACACAAAAGAAAAAAACCCACAACACCAATAATAAGTTGTAAAACTCTACTTCAAATGAAGAAGGGAAACATCCACTATGAAGCTCACTATATTACTCATTTGATTCAACAATATAAGAATTCTTCAATGTTATGCAACAATATGCATCAACATGATATTACAACACAAGTCAATATGACAAGATATGTTAAGATGTAGTAGACAACACCCCTATTTAAAGAGAAGCTTTTCTACTACAACCCTAAATCTTATCACAATCTAATATTATCACAATCTAATCTTGAGATGTGTGACAAGTGGCATCTATCAAATATTAGAAAGTGCTTAGTTACTTTCTAATCTTATCACAATCTAATCTTTGAGATGTATGATAAGTGACATCTATCAAATATTATAAAGTGATTAGTTACTTTCTAATATTTGCTAGAAAAGGGGAAATAATTTTTTCTCACAAATTAAATATTCTTAGCACCCTTATTTTATTTATTAATTGGGTGGAAATATTTTTACATAAAATAGAATTATTTTCTAATTCAAATATTATTCTTTAGACTTCATATTTTATTCTAAGAATAATTTACATAATGTTGCATTACATATTCCAACACCTAGAAGAAGAAGAGGCTAGAGAAGTCTAGAAGAAGAATAGGCTAGAGAAGAATTGAAGCAGAAAAGGCCATAGGAGACTTTATTAAGAAGAAGGTCATAGAAGCATTAATTCTAAAGAAAACTTTAGAGAAGAATTCCTATTTTAGAAGGAAAATTCCTGATTCAAAAGAAAAACTCTAGAAAGGAGTTCCTAAAGAAGACTCTAGAGAAGAGTCCAAGAAATAGGATATTGATGATCTCCTTTGCTGATTAAAAAACTTCTCTCATAAGAAGCTGAAAATATTAGGAGAATATCTCATTGAAGAACTTCCATTTCAAGAAAAAAGAGGACTAGGAGAGTCATGTTCAAATATATAAATAGCAAAATTAGAGATCCTTAAAGAATATCTCATCACCAACACTTCCAGAAGTAGAAGGTTGAATAAAATTTCTCAGTCAATATACCAAATAAGTTGCAAGATAGAAGACCTTGGAGAGGTCTCAAGGAAGGAAAATAAGAAGGCTTGGAGAGCCTTGTTGTAGAGCCTGCGAAAGCATCATCAAAATAGTTCCTAGGAGAACTCATTGGAGAAATAAACTACCAAGGAGAAGCCCCTAATAGTGAAGGACTTGGGACAATTGTCACCATTTGAAAACAAGCCTAATAGAAGAAGAATTTGGTAAGGAGTGCCAAATCTGAGAAGAAAAAATTTGTAAGGAGTGCCAAATCCTAGAAGAAGAATTTGGCAAGGAGTGCAAAATTTGAGAAGAATAATTTATCAAGGAGTGCAAAATCCCTAAATAATAATACAGTGAAGACCTCAAAAAATTTAGAATCTTGAGAAGAAGATATTTTTTGAAGTCATAATTCAACAAGAAGCTTGAAGGAAGATTCAGATAGAAGAAGCCTACCAAATCCAAGAGATTTGGAGATTGCCTCTCACAACAAGAAGGCACAATTTAGATAAATGAGTTATTTGAATCTACAACATAAAGTAGATAACTAAAAATATTAAGCCACCAAATCCAAGGCTTACGACAAAACGTTCGAGGCTAGATATGGGTGAAGGTGAAAGTTGTTCGGGATAGACAACAAAGAAGTTGTGTATCCATCTAATACAAGGCAACAACTTGGTGAATTAGAAGCACCAAGATCTACATCATCTACTTTAGAAGCCATAAAAAAGGTAATAAAATAAGGTGCAATTAGTTGAACTTCAAATTAGGGTTCATTATCAAATTCCATTAAGCACCATATTTGGATTAAAAGTGGTAGAAGAATAGATTGCATTATAGTCTTCAATGAAGTGCAAAAAGGGAGAGTTAATTTTAAGGATTATTTGCACATTATTTTGGATTTTAATATATTTTATAATTGCAACTATCTATCAACTATCTATCATCTACTTTGAAAAAAAAAGAAGACTAGATCCTACAACCTTGTTTGTAGTGAAAATTTATAGAATAGTTTTTTAGGGTTCATTACAGGTTTCTCTTAAAAATTGAAGAGATTATTAAGTGCATATAAAATTATTTTGAGAATTCATTTACTAGAGCAATAATGTGAGATTATTTTTATCATTAAAATTTATTTTGGCATTGAACTAGTTGATCTCTAACTAGTTACTCTCAAAAATGTTAGTTTGTGTTTGTTGATTTTTAAGGATCAAGAGTACAAAAACCAATAAATTAATCAAAGTGTCTAGAGATACTATTTGGTGCATAGAACCTATAGCATTTTGTGGACCAAATAAGACACCAAAATCATATCATATTCCTCCAAGAAGTGGAGAAGAAAGTCACCAGTAAAATCAGCAAGAGAAGCTTCAAATCGAGACTTGGTGAGTCTCAAGATTCAAAGTGCACTAAAGGCTATTTAAAAAGGGTGCAAAAATTACTTCTAAAAAAATAATCTTCTATCTACATGGTTACAAGCTTAGGTTCATTAGAAAAATATCCAAGAAAAAAGGGGAAATGTGTCTAATCAAAAGAAAACCTCAATATCCCCCATTGCCTTCAAAGAAAACTATCATCGAATCAAAAAATAGATCTACAAAAGGAGTACAAAAAGAAGTGCAATAAGGGTATTTTTATATACAAAATATATTACATGATATTGCACTATCCTAATATATTTTACATAGGAAAAAGGGAAAATTTTTAAGTGTCTAAAAGGCACAATATTCTCAAGGAATAATAGCCCATGACAGTTGAATACTTGCACACTCCAAGCAGGGTAAAAGAGCCCCAAAGAAGGCTTGAATCCTCTACATCTTGGATAGCCAAATTTGCAAGAAAACACAACACAATACAAGGCAAAAGGAAGCATCATATTCAAGGATAAAAAGGAGAGCATAAAATGTTGAAGCAATATCAAAGCCATATGTACATCCAAGGACCATTCTATACCATTATTTAAGGTTCACCAAAGCTCCACCAAAGCATCAATCTTCACTCCAGCTGGAACAAACTCATAATCAAGCGCCATCAAACAAAGGAAGAGCTGAGAATATTACAACATTTAAAGATGCTATAAAGGTACGTTAAATAAGCATTAGATAAAAAGCCTATGCATAAGGAGGAAGTGATAATTTTCAATTGAAAAGAAATCCTAACATTCCTTACATAAGCACCCATATTTCACATTCTCGAGCAAAGGAATGTTGCTAGTAAGAAAGGTGGTACATTAGAACAAGAGAGACACCTATATTCAAGGTAAATAAGCACTCCTCCAAGGTTGTAATACCCATATATTACAAGCATATTTATTACCTCCAAGCTCTCAAGAAGTAAATGACATGATACTTGACACATAGCACAATAACCCTCTTCTATTAAAATGTGCCAAAGACCAAGGATGTCGACAAATTCCATATTTTAGTGTTTATTCATAGCACAGGAAAAATTACAGTGTGGAAGAAAGGTGAAAGAGCATTAAAGGCTCTGGTCAAGGAGGTCAAAGAAGTCCAACATTGAATCCAAGGTAAAATAAATGTACACCATTCTCCATAAGTGCTCAAAGGAAAGGGATAGAAGTGGACTATCATATATATTTGAAATTTGTGATGGATACATAGATAATACAACATCAAAGGTAAGGTCTCTACTTTATTAAATTTGATTTCATTAATAGGGAGTTATAAGGTATAACATTAGGTTGAAATTTAAAGGAAATCAGTCATATTTGAAAGCAATATAAAATGGAGAAAAAACATATTAAATAGCCTAATATTTGCAATATTATAACATAGGAGAAATAAGGAATTCTACTTGGAAATTAGAATTTCTAATATTGCAAATTTCATTGTTTTTTAATATTCTATATTAGAGAGTTATAAGGAATACTACATAAAAGTAGGTAATTGAAATTTAGAAACACTAATATCAAATTATTAAAGGCTATAAAAAGAGTTTTATTAAGGAAAATCAAGAGTTGGAAATTAATTGGTATACTTGTCTCAAAACACATTAAAGGGACAAAAGTAATCCAACTATTAAAACCTCATCAAATTAGAAAGTTCTTAAAGTTCAGTAGGAGTAATAAGGTGTAAAATAAGTTGATTTTTGTTATTCACAAAACTTTACAAAATCAACCCAAAATTGAACTATTATTCTCAAAAGCACTTTATCTATCATATAGCATTTCCAAAATCAGTAGGGAGACATAAGGTATTATATAAAACTTGATAACAATAAAACTCATCAAATATTATCTAGTACTAAGGCTTCTACAAATTCTACAAGTACTCTATTGATTCACATCTCTTAACTAGGGAGATATAAGAAAGCCTACAAAGTCTAAGCTCATACTTCTAGGATTTCATAAGGTAGAAAAATCTATCACACAAGATACAAGCTCTATACTCTAATCCATAGAGCTATGTATACTTCAAATAATACAACAAACTAATGCATGAATACTCCCTCAAAGGAAAAAACAAGTGCCATAAAAATTGGAATCATGAATCTACTTATAAAGGGTAAAGCATACTTAGATATTGCTTCTAAATTGATTCATAGTGAAGCCTCAGATGATGAGTTTGACACCATGGAACTCTATATACAGGTTCAACTCAAAGAAGCAATTGAGAAAGAAAAGGATAACATTCCACTTCCCTTAGATTTTGTAAGCATACTGTATTTGGCATTACTTACATACAAATGCTGCAAAAATAAAAATGTTGAACTGAAAATATTGATAGAAGCTTATAAAAGGAAAATAGAACTAAGTGAATCATACTTAGAAAAGATATCCTCATGCAGTATTGATACTTCAAGAACTATTGATTCAATATCTTATCTTAATATCTTGATAGATTATTTAGAAACTCTTGGACAAAGTAAGGACAAAGAAGAGAAAACATCTTTGCAAGGAATCAAGAAACAATACTACCACATACAATAACATAAATACCATATTCAAAGGCAAAGATAAAAATAAATAATATGAACCTGATAAAGGAGGACTCCAAATAAAAAATCAAATTGGTAAAAATCAAATATTAAAATAAAGAATAAGAAGAAGAACCAATGCAAGAAGGCATATAGTACCTTAAAAAGGACCAGATCAAGCTAAAGAACATCTGAATACAAAGATCCATATTTAATATTAAAATATTCAATACCCAAATAATGTAAGATAGGGAGGTGTTAGAGTTAGAGTATATTACATAATTTGGGTCATGTAAATGTGCCACCTTAGGTACATATTTAGGATATGAGATTACTTTAGGGGGAAGTTATCTAGTTACTTCAAGAAATGTAATAAATGCACAAGTGGTAATGTGCAAGTTGTAATGTGCAAGGTATCCCATTGTACATCTAGGTAGAGTGTTGGCCAAGGAATCTATCTCTATATAAAGGGTCTCACAGTAGTAGATTACAAGCATCTTTATATAAGCATCTCGTCTCATCATCTTCATCTATCAAGTACTCATGTATGGAGTACAATGTAGCTATTTAGCTCATATTAATGGAGTGACCATTTACTCCATATTGCATTGTATTTCATCATTTCTATTTATAGCATATTTCAATCATATTATTATTTCACTTTCTTTCATATTTTCTATATTTCATTATGACCCATGTTAGATATCTCCACTGCATATATCCTCAAAAGCTAACACTTATTTTGTTTGAGAAATTTGTTGAACAAAGGATGAACTTCCTTAAAAGTAAAATGTACTTTTTGAATACTCCTTTAGCCAAGAAAATAAATATTGAAAATATCATTGGGTGTGGTATTTCTAAGTTTTTTTTTTTATCTTATTTTACCTTTGTTCACTGGAATATTTTTAGAGAGCTTTTGGGACCCGATCATGGAGAGATTGTAAAAGAAACTCTCTAGTTGGAAAGGCACTCTCCTAAGCCAAGTAGAAAAGGCTCTCCTTATCAAGACTATGTTGCAGAGTGCATCCCTATTTAATATATGTCTATTTTAGGATCCCTTTGAAGGTATTGTCTAAGTTAGAATACATTCCAAAAGCCTTCCTATGGGTGGGATCTGATGATCACAATAAATTCCACCTCATATCATGGAATTGTGGAGGTTTAGGACTCAAAGACCTGCACCCGACGAATGAGGTTTTAGTGATGAATTTGAGTTGGAAATTTATTAAAAAGTAATATATGGAGTGGACCCATATAATTTCTTCCAATTATTTATACTAGATTGAGAACTACCTTTCTGATCCTCTTCCAACTTTGGGATCTCCTTTCTAGAAAAAATTGGTAAAATCCATATCTCCCTTGCTCAAAGTCTATAGGTGGATTTTGGGAAATGAAAACTCAATTGACTTATGGAAGGATGCTTGGCTGCTGGACGAACCTCTTAATTAGGATCATAATCTAGTGTTAGTTTAACCTCTTTCTAGGAGCCTCGATTGGACCAAAGTGGGGGACTTCATTAAAGTGTTCAATGGAAAGAAATCCTGGAAGATCCCTTCAACTTCCAACTATAGTAGAGAAGCTAGGCTAGCCTAGGATTCCATCTATTTTTTTCTCAAGGTCCAAGTTTTAAAAACTCAATATTCAAAGGATATTATTATTTATAAAGGGAAGAGTGATAGATCATTTTTATTTAAGTTAGATTATGCCATTCTCAACTCAAGCCCTCCATTTTGGCTTCCTCCCTATAAGGTTTGGTTTAAAAATTTGACTCCTAAAGTCAATATCTTCTTCTGGTTGGCCATACAAAATAAGAACCTTACAATTGAGAATCTACACAAACGAGGGATTATCATTCCTAAAAGATGTTATCTTTGTGAATCTTGTGATGAAACCACTATGCATATATTATTTTTATGCCCTTTATCCTCTAATGTCCTAAGAAGAAATAATCCAATATTTAGGGTTCTATTGTGTATTTCCTTATGTTTTGGTTGATATTTGTACTCAGTGGATTTCACCATTCAAATCTCAGAGACTCTTTGTTTTTAGAGATTGATATTATTGCATCTCTTTTGGGGTCTCTAGTAGGAGAGAAATAAAATGGCTTTTAAGAATACCAAAAGGGATTTTGAGGTAGTATATTCTAAAGTTATTTGCAGTACTATTGAAAATGTGTCTTACCTATCAAATTTGAATGGAGGTTCTATATTTGAAGTTAAGTTAGAGCTAAACCTTGGTTTTCCTCAAAGACCTAGATTAGCTAGACCTCCCCCCATGAAATAGAGAGATTTAATTCAGTGGCCTCTGCCCTCCTTGGTCTAGGTCAAACTAAATTTTGATGGACCCTCAAAAGGCAATCCTAGCTTAGTAGGATCTAGTGGTGTGATTTGAAATGAAAGAGGTGATTTGGTATTCGATTTTGTTGAGACCCTTTCCTCTCAAACCTACCACTTCACTAAGGCTAGGTTATTGCTCTAATATCTGCTATTAATATAATATTTGGGCTGCAAAAAAATTATTGCAAAATCCTTAGCTAGAATATTATAAACCTGATAGTTGATGCTAGTAGAATTCTACAATATAGAGAGGAAGTTCTCATCCAGAACATATTCAGAGAAGGAAACAAGTTGGTAGACTATATGGAAAATTTAAGTCTAACCCAAAAATTATCTCGATTTAGAGATCTAATTTTTCCTAAGGCTTGTTGATACTTTTAGATGGAACCAATCCCTAACTCACCTTTTTTACATTTGTTTATTGATGATTGATGAGCTAATATTATTGATTAGTTCCATCCTTACCTAATCCTGCTTTTGGTTTATGCAATACTATGGTAGATAATGTTCACTAGCTATAAGCCTTTGGGTTTAGTGCCACCCCCTTTGATTTTAAATTGAAATTCAAATATTGGGATTTTAGCACCACTTTTCATAAATGCCTCCTCCATTGGAGATTTGATTCTTGGTTTGGTTGTTTGAGATGGAGAACCTGGTGGGCTGGTGGTACACTTGGCAGAGAGGTATTTTATCACTTCTTTGGTAGCCTCCCATGCTAAAGAATGAAGTCAACATGGGAAGTTTTAATAGGGAAAGGTGGACTAAGAACCTTCTGACTGGCATGCATTTTTATGATATGGTTGGTCATTTCAGTAGTAGCTCCCTGTGTTAGAGTTTTTTTATTGGATGAAATTTATTTATTCTTTAACAATCAATGCCACTACCAATCATCATAGTTATTCTTGGAATTGGCCATTTCTAAGTCAGGTTTTAAAGTTACTATTTTCAATTTGGTAGAGTGACAACTCTTCTTCCTATGCTTGGGAGATGAATCACCCTTTTTTCTCATGGTACAATCGATGATCTAGATATTTCAATCATCATTAGAAATGGTGTGAGGATCGTAATCTCATTATTTCAAGGGTTATTTATGGGTTTTTCCATTAGCATGATGTTCTTGGAAGCATTTTCTCCATTGGTAGTCGTCATCTTAGTTTGTGGCACCACATTTTTTGGCATGAATTTCCTCTTTAAAAATTTTCATCGAGGCCTAAAAAAATATTTTTACTTGATAAATTCATTTAGGGTGTTTTTTGTAGTAGTGTTTTTCACGGGTTTGGGGGATTCAAATCCAAGTTTTGCTATGCTTGGGTGTTGAATATGGGTCATCATTCATTGCAGAAAGGGTAACAAATTTTTCTAGAGCCAAAGTACTTGGAGGTGGATAGTGAAGTAAAGAAAATATTATGTAAAAGTGGTATGCTTGACTATACCAATACTTCCATAGGTACCATAGAGGATACTCTGGGCTTATGGCTCACTCATGGAGGAAAGGTTGGGTCTAGGTTGGTGGTTTGGAATTTAAAATATAAGTTGCCCTAGTTGGGGAGGTGACACGTCTTCTAGTGGATGAAGCTTATAATAATAGGAATAAGCATTCCCTCATTAGGTAATTGGGATTATCTTTGGGTGAATATGAATACCTCCCAAAATTATAAAATGGTTATGATGCCAATGCCCTCACATATCCTTAGAAGTATGTGATTTCAGTTATCTTGGATTATTTTATGCTAAATTCCAATAGATACATGTTGTGCAACTTCCATGTGATTTTTCTAAATAAATTAAGGTGTAAAAGGCTTATGAATGTGTCATATTTTCTATATCACTCCTTGGATAACTTTGACTAACATGAGGGGAAGTAAATTTTTGGATCTCATTCACTAGGGCCTAGAGGTAGCAGTGGATGAGACTCTGTCAAAAATTAAAACCCAAAAGATTCCTCCAATATTTGATCCACCCTTGGTCTTCTCCAACTCTTCTTCTAGAAATTCATTTGAGTCTAACTTAGAGGCCCTTATATTCCCTTGATCCCATACAAAGGAAGGGTTAAGAATTTATGTGAAGTGTCAGTTTCACCTAGAGGAATCAGATTTGGGTGAGCCAAACATTCCAAACACCTATCCACTAAGTCTACCCATGCTAAATTCTCTCTTATTACTATGGAGATGTAAAATTTTGAGGACCTATCTAATGCAAAGAAAAAAGGTAAACTATTGGTGGATTCAACTAAAGGTCATGAGGATTATCCCATGTTAGATCTCGAGTTTTCCAATTTCATGTCATTCATTAGTAATTTGGTGATAAGTACCAAGATTTGAAATATTCACTCCATATGGATATCTCATTTATCAAGGAGATACAAAGAATGACTCAAAATCAATGCGGTGATCTGAGAACCCCCATTAAGAAAGAGAAACTTTGGGAAGCCATCTCCCAAGATGTAGTTGTTTTTTCTTCTCAGGTTTTTCTGGGTCCCTCCTATGTAGGATGATGATCCTATTTGTGTTCCCCTACGAGGTTTTTTTCTCTTTTTGGTGGTGGTTTTGGGTGTCTAGATGATTTTATTTTGGTTTTTTTTATGTTGTAGTTGGGTTGGATATTTGAGTTAGAGTCTCTTGGGTTATGCCTTGAGCTCTTTTAGTTTCTTTTTATAAAAAATGTGAGGATCCTTTCAAAACCTCTTATTTTATCTAATAAAAATATATATATCTTCAATAGGAAGATGTAATTTTCCAACTATAGGTGCTTTAAATTTGAATTTCACATGGAATAAGAGGAATCTAGTTAATTTCTTCCAAAATTTCCTCTTTGAAGAAGTGAAATGCCTTCATAAAAGAAGATTCACATGTCAATTATTTAGATCTTGTAAATTTTCTCTCCTCTTCACATTTTGGCCTAAATCCTCTTTCCATTGCCTTAGTATGCTCCAATTCATCATTTGATGGAGGCTTTATTACCTCTTGTTTTGGTTGTATAGGCACCACATCTTTAAAGGAAATCAAATCTGATTTTTTTACTCAATTTTTGTTCCCATCATAGAATTTTATCCTTCTAGAAAAATGAAAAATACATTCTCCTACAAATTATAACTCCTCATCTAAGATAGAATTAAATGATTCATAATATTCTTCAACTTTTAATCCTTTATCTTTGAATTATTTGTTCTTAATATTAGTCTTTTCTTAGGCCATAGAAAACATACCCCTTGATGAGAGGATCAAGACTCTTATACAAGAACCATTTATTTTTCCCTATTTGAATATCTTTATAATCTTCAATTATTTCTTAAGCTGAGATAAATATGCTTCTTGGTGACTAGGTAGAGGCTTCTCCAAAAGAGTTGTCAACTTGACAAAATATGGCCTATACACTACTACACTTTGGGTAGGGGTAACATCTGTTCATTTCAGGTGCTCCATACATTATATAGGCTTGTGTCATATTGACTAAATATTTAATCACGTGATATACTATTAGTTGGCCAATAATGGATTAAAAAACCATTAGTTGATGATGATAATAGAATTTTTTGGTATTACAGACTAACTTGCCACTTGTGATTCATTACTTGGGCATAGTGAGTATTCCACATAGATGTATATGTAAGAATATGTCATATGTAGTTAACGATATAAGCCAATATTAATATAATATTTTCTCATATCATTTACCATTTATTATTGTCACTATATATATATATATATATATATATATATATATATTGCATGTATTTTCATTGTTGATTGCTACAGTAGATGGGTTTTGCATTGTACCTTTCAATTTTTCTATGCAAGGTGAAAGTTGCAAACCAAGTGTTGTCATCCAAGTGATGCTACTATACAAGTGATATTACCATATAAGAAGTTTTTCTGATTTCAATACAAGTGAAGTGTTCTATATTATTAAATCTATCATTTAAATTATTCCTCCAAGTATGTAATACTCCCACCATGCTACGTTTGGAATTGTTGTTATTTTCAAACTAGTAGCATGTATTATATTTGGCCTCATTGTCATTTAAATTTTGAACCACCACCATGAAACTTGGAGAGGTGGATGATAGATAATTTACCATGAGGATGTGGGAAAGTATGTTGTATTCCATTTCTACATCCTGGTGTCATTATCTATATGAATTTGGGTCAATCCTAGTGACATGGATGTGTGATGAGTAAATTATGAAGGAAAGTGTTAGCAATATGGAAAAGGGTAGGTCATCCTAGTTACAAACTAAGTTGACTAAAGTAGATTATAACATAGACGAAGATACTGAAAAAGGTCATTTAGTGGGACATGTAAAATAGGCACATGGAAGGGAGGAGCATATAAAATTTTGTACAAACATAGGAGCATGTGCGATAGGACAATGTTATGCAAGCAATATGTGTAAGAAAAAAATTGTGGTGTGTATGGAACATCATCGTACAAGTAAAGGGTGTGCATGGTAGAAAGGGAGAACACCATACAAATAAACTAGAGGGTTGTACAAATAAGGTATAGTAGGAGTTGCTAAAAGATATTAATGAGGAAATGAATGATATGAAGTATGTATAGCACTGGAGAAATTACAAGTTGAATTACATACTAGTGAGCAAGACTAGAGTTTGACATTGATGCAAATATAATATGGTGCGTCCAATAGTGCATGATATAGGAGTTCAATAATAGTACAATTATAGGTTGGTGTGCTTGATGGTGAGCAGGATGAGAGTCTAATATTAAAGTAAGTATAAGTTGGCAGGATTCATGGTGCATAGTATAGGAGCCTCACACAAAAGAAATTATAGTGTAGTGCATCTAATGATGTACATGATGATGTGCATGAAGAAGAGATATGCAAACAATTATTGCCAATGATAAGCCAACGTATAAAAATAAATACTAATTTTAGCATATCATGTAAGTGTTTAATATTTCACGAAGGAGAAAAATAATACCTAATTAGGCATTGGAAAATCTGCCTCATAATGTGGAAGGAAAATGAGGTGAATAATGACATATATTGTAGGAGATTATTCCCTTGTATATTGTGTGGAATCACAATGGACTAGTACATGAGATTTCCAAAATACAAGTACTAGACTTAGGAAGAGTTGCATGATGCATTTATGAGGGAATTTTGGTTGTTCCACAATGACAATGTTGTCATTATTGAAATCTATAAAATAGAATAAGTTAAGTAAGAGCCTATTTTTTCATACAACTAGAGGTTGAGGATATTGGTTAACCATTTGGAGGAAGATTCATTAGACACATTAAAGAAGAGGTGGTTCAAGGAGGGACTTCTTCCTATGTATTAGAAGAATATTAGAGTGGTTCCTCTTGATATAATGTTGAAGGAACCAATCTAGTCAAAAAGTAGAGGAGGTGAAGTTACTTGTAATACAAGAGGTAAAATTTATGAACCTAATTGCAATTGAGAAGGTGAACTTGATTTCAATTGAATAGGTAAAAATCTAGCAGATAGTTGAAGTTGCACAGGAATAATTTATAAAAGTAGTTGATACAAATAGGTAAGAAGTGGTGCATACAATGGAGTGAATTCTATAGACTATAAATATAGAGTGTTCATTTATTTAACCATCTAAAACAGGGCCATTCAAAATTTGCAAGGCTATACAATGGTTTTCTAAAGTTTTATGATTAGTTTTCAATGTTGTAAAATAAAGTGCCATCTAAGAAAGTATTGCACAAGTTGAGACATGATAACACATGGCCATAAAATTTATGGTATGACAAGACACTATCATATAAGGAGCATGTCAAGAGATTAATATGTATTTAGTTCTTCTATCCCTAGTATTTAGCTCATGTAATTGAGGACACCAACATGTTTAGAGGAAGGGATGGATGTAGGTAAGAAAATTAACATGTCTACATAATTAGTGAATAAGTTTAATCATTTTTTGTTAATTTGTAGTTTGTGCACAGAGTGTTTAACAAAATGTGCATACGTATAATTAATAATGTTAATAAAAGTGATAATATAATAATTTACATGATAATGTGAAATGTTTAGTGAAGTATTTGTTATGTAAGAACAAGTTTTGAATTGATTCATCAAATGAAATATGAATGTAAGTAACATGTATGTCAAATATAATATAATAAAATGATGAGATGTCAAGTAGTTGGATGATGCAACTACTTTTTAGTTTTATAAATAAGATCCCTTATCCATTCATGTGGTAGTAAGTATAATTGTTGAAGTTTGTGGATGTTTTCAAGAGGCTAGATGGTGGTTGTTGGCTAAAGTGTGTATGTGTTGGAAGGATATATTCCACATAGATGTATATTTAAGAATATGTTGTATGTAGTTGTAACAACCTTTTCATAACTCGCCTGGTTGTCCATTCTGGTATTGCTCTCTAGAATTACTAAGATTTTTTTTTACTCTACAAGAAGTTTAAGTCTTTGTTCACCCAAATTTTTAATTAGTACATAGGTATATATTACTCGCTCTAAGGTTATTGACCATTGCAGATGGCCTCTCCAGTGGTTGAGATTGGCAAGATCTCATAAAAGGTGCCACTTAGTGAACTCCTTCTTCTCCATACTAGAGATCTAAGTTCATGATAAGGGATTGTCCTTCTAGGGTCCATATCACCTAGAATGGTGGATGCATAGTTTCCCCACCCATGTAATGGAGGATATAGGTTTCTATGACCTATGCTTTGTCCTTAGCTTTCACTTTTGTTGTTTTTATAAACCATGCTAGGGATAGTGTTAATATACCTAGTGCTTAGTTGTAGACCATCGGCCTATGGACACAACCAGGGTCCACCAAATCTTTGGCTTGGATCCAGGTATCCCAAGTTACATTATAGTTGATGATGAGATATCCTATACCATCCCATCATTGGATTTTCTAGCCTCTAAGACTAGCACTTCTAGTGACAGATTACTACTAGAAATTCCATAGCTGAATTGTGATCGTGAGATCCCATCACGATACTACTCATTTGAAAGCATAGAATAAATTTCCATTTCACCTTTCATTACATGTTCATAGAAGAAGAGCCTCTTACCCCATACAATTCTACTAGAAAGTGACTATCTCTGAATCTTGGTAGTTGCCACTTGCAATCTATTGAAGCTGGGTGGATGATTGTCTATCTTGATGAATCATCAAAATTTATATTGGATTCTCATATATCGAATATGTTTAGGTACACATCCTTCTTGATGATTTGCAATAAAAAGGGGTATAGGTTTTATATATGGTGAGCTTCATTCTCATGGTGTAATAATTTTACAAAATTCTTAAAAAAGAAAGAAAATAATTTAAAGTAGTCATAACCAAACAATTTATACCTTTATAAACATAAAATGACATAATTTAAAATAACTTTGAATAATATTTCCTATAAAACTTCTCTTGTCCCAATTTTATTTACAAACAAATCAAGAATTTATTTTTAAAATCAAATTAATAAAAAATTAAATATAAATTATTCCATTAGACTAATACTAGATATTAAGTAATAAAAATCATAATTAATCCCAAGATGGTCTACTTATAAATTATAAATTGCAAATATTTTTATTAATCAATAAAATATACATTTCATGTTATGAACTATTTCCATATAAATAAGAAAATCTATCACTTTTCATGACATAAAAGTAAGCTAATTATACCACATCTTATTTAAGAACACAGACTATGTATGATTCACTAAAAAGACAAATCACTTTTTAATATTTTCCACCATTCGATATCTCTATGTTAGAAAACTATAATAATATCAAAGTTCTCTTCCAACTTTGAAAAGAAAATGTCTTACAACATTATTAAACCAACATATGCATTAGCAAAATAGAATTTTGAGAATTTATACCAGACTATTTATCCTCACTAATCTACCCTATGGTTACAATATTTTATAAAAAATATACTATACACTATATAATTTAAAAGTCATTTTCTTAGACTATCTATCACTATTCGGACTAATACTTTATTTAAATTATTTATTATAAAATATTTTAATACAACTTTATTATAGTCACCCTGAAAAGAAGACAAAAATTTAATTTTACCTCTAAAGACGAGCACAAGATAGTTCACAAAATGAAATGTCTTTTATTATCTAAATTTATGTTTAACCAACTTCATTTGGCATAAATTCCACGGTCAAAATTATTTCTACAAGCAAATATCAAAGGTTACTCATCCATCGATAAGAGTTTTGAAAGACAAACCTAGAACATAATTCCTCTAACTTCTAGCTTGATATTTTAACACTCTTTAGTTGTTTAATGCTTTAAATTAGTTGGGTTTTAAGTGAAGGGGTTTAAACTTACACTAAATATTTTCAAACTATTCTAGAAACAACACCTATTTGGAGATATTTTTTAGAAACATGAACTCACTAAACAAAAATACTTCATATAAAATGTGGTGTGACAACTAACTCGTCGTTCTCAAGATGTTGTTGATTAACCTAGAAGGATGCCAGAATCCAAATATTTTCAAGTATCTTTGGCTTATGTAAAATGATATCTCAGTACCACACTTATTAGAGTAATAGCCCACTATTACTTGTATGTATTTTCCAAGCCAATACATTACAGGTATTCACAATACAAATCAATGGTATTTTAAACCACAAACAATGATTTTGAATATTATATATATATATATATATATATATATATATATATATATATATATATATATATAATAAAGAATAAATTAAGGGTTATTTCCAACAAATATAGATATTTTACCCATCTGTCTGTTGGCAATTTTGGGTACTTTGGGTACATTGCCTTTGCTCAAGTGTATAAGTTGTCATTGATGTCAAGAAGCTTTTGAAGGAATTTGATTTGATGTCAAATAATTTGTTTTGTTGAAGGTTACGACATGAAAGTTTCAAAGGTCTTTTGCAAACCCCAAGCTGACAGGTTTGAGAGAAAGAGCTCGAGGTGCTAAGGAGAAAAAGTGTCGCAATATCGCGACATGTCGGGTTTTCGTGACCCGAAGAAAAGAAAAGTGCTAAGGAGAAAAAGTGTCGCGATATCACGACATGTCGGGTTTTCGCGACCCGAAGAACAGAAAAGAGCTGAGAAAAAGTGTTGTGATATCGTGACATGTCACATTTTCGTGACTTAAGTTGGAGAGAGAAAGCAAGTTAGAAAAGTGTCGTGATATCGTGACATGTCGCATTTTTGCAACTTAAGCAGGAGAGAGAAAACAAGTTAGAAAAATGTCGTGATATCACGACATGTCGCATTTTCACGACGGGTTATAAGGAAAGCATACAGAAGCTGAAAGCATCACGATTTCATGACGGGTTGCAAGGAAAGCGTACGAAAGCTGAAAGTGTCGCGATTTCACGACGGGTTGCAAAGAATGCGTACGGATGTAGAAAGTGTCACGATTTTGTGACAGGTAGAAAAGAAAGCAGATGAAAGCAAAAGTGTCATGATTTCACGACAAAAACTGAAAGCAAGTCTTCTATAGGAGAAGTATCATGATTTCACGACAAAAGAAGAGAGGAAGGCTATGAAGACAGAAGTGTCACGATATTGTGACAAAAGTGAAGACGAAGTCTGCAGAGGCAGAAGTATTGCGATTTTGCGACAAAAGCAAAAAGGAGGTCGACGAAGGGAGAAGTGTCATGATATCGCAACAAAAGCAAAGTTGATGCTGACAAAGACAGAAGTGTCATGATATCGCGACAAGAGCTTAGTTGAAGTCGACAAAGGCTGAAGTGTCGCGATATCGTGACAAAAGCCAAAAGAAAGTGTACGGTTGCAAAGGTGTCGCAATATCATGACATGTTGTAGTTTTCACGACAAAATCTATAGAAGAGTTACAGAGGTAGTTGAAGCCAACAAAGTTAATTATGAGCTGACAAAGTTTAGGGTTGTGCAACCGACTAAAGATCAGGGTTACAACCAACTAAGATTAAGGTTTTGATCTTGAAAGTGTTATTATAAAAGGCAGGCTATTTTGAAGAGTTGGAAGTGTTGTTGGTTGCAACGTTCGAGATAGAACACAAAGTGAGAAGTTAAATCACCGAGAGCAGAGTGCAAAATTCAATCGAAGTGTGCAGAGTGAGCGAAGATTCATGGTGAATTGTTCTAAGTTCTACTATGATTGCACAGACAGTGCAAAGGTTGAAGTTCGATCAAATGTGACTGTGATTATGTAGAGAGAGCAGAGGGCGAAGTGAGCACATAGGGCAAAGACGAACATGGAGTGTTGTTGTATGAGGACAGAAGTGCACTGGTTCTTTGAGAAGAACCTGAGGATAGATTTGGCAAGTCTTTGAGAAGGCTTGTGTGCAGAGGATTGATTTGCTTAAGTATTGGACAGATCTAATAGACAGAGGAAGACTTGTACTAGACCGACTGACTATGTTTGGTACAGGTTGCTGAGCTACTGTGGACGTGATCATAGAAGGCAAAGGTCTCTTAGGCTAAGCATTTAGGATAGGATGTCTTCGGTGGAAAGGAGTTCCACATACTAGCAAGAGGTAGAGGCAGTTGATCTTCTGAGGGATCATTTCTAGAGCAAAGGGGAAGGTATCTCCTTTGAGCAGAGGCTCATAAATTCTAATTGGGGGAAGGTATCTCCTTTGGGCTGAGGCTCATAAACATTGTAATTGGGAAGCTTTCCTAAAGAACTTTGAGATAAATTTTAGAGAAAATTTTTGTGGACGTAGCTCGACCATTGCGGGTGAACCACGTTAAAATTAGTGTCACTTTGTGGATGATATTGTGCATTGTTTTGATATTGCTTTGGGTATATTGCTTTACTATTTTTGAAGTATAAAGGAAAAAGTAAAAAGAGGTCTTATATTGTTCATCCACCCCTCTCAGTATAAGCTTGTGTTCTTTAATTGGTATCAAAGTGGGTGCCTTCGAAAAGTTTAGCAGCTTGAAGGAAAAGCTAGTAAAGAACACAATGGATCATTCAAGTAGCAGTGCAACACCTATTCTTGATGGGTCAGATTTTGGTCTTTGGAGTGCAAGGATGAAGGTTCATCTAATGGCACTTGGTAATGAGGTATGGGAAGTAATTGAAGATGATTACACTATTCTTTTACATGGTCCTAATACTAAAGAAGAAAGGCTCCTACATCACAACAATGAATGCAATCCTAAAAGGCTTACAAAAAGCAGATCTCACCAAAGTGATTCATTGCAAGACAACTAGTGAAATGTGGAATCAGTTGAAGGTGGTTCACACAGGTGATACAAATGTCAGAAAGGCCAAGTTGAGACACTTCAAAGGTATGTTTGAACAACTCAAGATGAATGATGATGAAAAGATTAGTAACTACATGCTTCGTATGGATGAGGTTGTTAACTCCATGAAAGACTTAGGTCTTGAGCTTGCTGAAAAAGGATGAGCTCCATAGTATACTTGCAGCATTTGAGTTGAGAACTCAAGTGAAGGTTGATGTCAAGAAAGAGGCAGCTTTCAAGGCTACCAAGAAATCCAAGGGTAAACAACTTCAAGATAATTATGAGTCTTCTAGTGATGAAGAGGCATATTACAGCAACAAAGGCAAGTTCTCTAGAAAGCACAAAAGCATGAAAAATATAAGATGTTTCAATTGTGGAAAGTTTGGTCATTATGCTACTGACTGTACTGTTCCCAAGAATGAAAGTGATGAAGATAAACAAGATTCTATGAGCAAGGTTTCTAAAACGCATAAGCATCACAGAAAGAACAAAGATGAGCATAGCAATCAAGGAAAGAGGTATTCTCACAAGCACAAGAATATTTTCTATCTAGACAAAGCAAGTAAGTGTTCTAGTAGTGATAGTGAAAGTTCTTCAAGTGATAATGAAAATGAGATGTTGTTCATATCAAAAAAAGAGGAAGAACCGAAACATAGATTCATTATCATGAAATGTCTTAGATGTGGAAATTTTGGTCACCTTGAGGATGACTGTACAAATAATGATATGGTTTCCAGTATGTATGAGGATGCTTCAAAAAACTATAAGGAAGATGCGTGTATGGTTTTTGAAAAAGTTAGCACCTCTAGTGATAAGAAATATGAAAAAGGCTTTGATGATTCAGAAAGAAAGCAAATAAAGGATTTTGAAAGTGAACTTATTAGTGCTCTTAGTGCTTTGAAAAAGGAAAGAAAGAAGAATGCTAGACTCAAGGATAAGTTAGATGAATGTTGTATGGAGAGAGATGATCTTATAGAAAATATTGATTTCTCTATAGCTAAGACACAAGAACTCAAGGATGAGTTAGAGTCTAAGGTTCTTGAGTATAGTGAGTTAGAACATAAAATTGCTTCTTTGAAAGAGGAAACTAAAGAGTACAAGGATAAGCTTTACAGGTTTCAAGACAGCTCCAAAAATGTTAAGTCACTCATCAAAGGTCAAAGAAAGACAACAGATAAAATAGGCCTTGGTTTCATTAAGCCACACAAGGAACAAGTTGGAGAGTCTAGTAAAAGACTCCAAAAGGAAGAGAGTTCTAATGAGGAGAGTATTTCATATCATGAGTCCTTGAATGATAGATGCGCAGAAATAGAAAATAGAATTCAGAATGAGAAGAAGTTTTCGGGACCCAAGAGGTCAAATAAAGGAAAATTTCAAGGTAGATGTTTTGCGTGTCATAGGTTTGGTCACATGGCTTCACATTGCATGGCTCAAGTGAAGAAAGTAAACAACAATTTCAAAAGTGCTAGTTTCTTTCAAGGGTATTGCTACTCTTGTCAACAGTTTGGGCACAAGGTAGTCTATTGCAAGGTAAATAATAGGAACAGGTTTGGTCAGAACAGGTTTGGCTAGAACAAGTTTGGTCAAAAAAGGTGGATTCAAAGATCAGGTTTACCTCAGAGAAAAAACATCGTCAAGTGTTTCAAGTGCAACAATGAAGGTCACATAATCAGACAATGTAGAGCTGAAATTCCAGATTACAAGAACAGGAACAGTGGCATGATTAGGTCCAAGGATCAAGGCATGAACAAGAACAGGGATGAGAACAAGAACAAGAACAGTGATAAGAATAGGAATATGGGCAAAGAATTCAAGAGAAGGCCCATCAAGGAAGTTATAGATGTTGATGATGATCAGTGCCTAATGGGAGTTTTACTTCCACCCCAAAATTAATCACCTCATCAGGAGGTGGGGGAGGGACTAAGCTAAGAGGCTCATTCTTAGTCCCGAGCCCCAAAGGTGACCCTTTGCCATTGATGACAAAGGGGGAGAGATATGAGTAAGGGGGAGAGCTTCAAAGTGAAGAGGAGAGCTTCAAGTTAGGGGGAGCAAAACTTCAAAGGAAGATTCTTAGTTGTGGGCACAGTTGGTCAGTTGTCAATTTTGGCTCTTGATAAGTGTTTTCAGTAAAGGTTTGCCATCAATGACAAAGGGGGTGATTGTTGGAAATTTTGGGTACTTTGGGTACATTGCCTTTGCTCAAGTGTATAAGTTGTCATTGATGTCAAGAAGCTTTTTAAGGAATTTGATTTGATGTCAAATAATTTGTTTTGTTGAAGGTTATGGCATGACATTTTCAAAGGTCTTTTGCAAACCCCAAGCTGACAGGTTCGAGAGAAAGAGCTCGAGGTGCTAAGGAGAAAAAGTGTCATGATATCGCGACATGTTAGGTTTTCTTGACCCAAAGAAAATAAAAGCGCTAAGGAGAAAAAGTGTCGCGATATCACGACATGTCGGGTTTTCGTTACCCGAAGAACAGAAAAGAGCTAAGGAAAAGTGTCACGATATCGCGACATGTCACATTTTTGTGACTTAAGTAGGAGAGAGAAAGCAAGTTAGAAAAGTGTCATGATATCGCGACATGTCGCATTTTTGCAACTTAAGCAAGAGAGAGAAAACAAGTTAGAAAAGTGTCGCGATATCATGACATGTTGCGTTTTCGTGATGGGTTACAAGGAAAGCATACAAAAACTAAAAGAGTCACGATTTCACAATGGGTTGCAAGGAAAGCATACGGAAGCTAAAAGCATCACGATTTCGTGACGGGTTTCAAAGAATGCGTACGGATGCAGAAAGTGTCATGTTTTTGTGATAGGCAGAAAAGAAAGCAAACAAAAGTAGAAGTGTCATGATTTCATGACAGAAACTAAAAGCAGGTCTTCTATAGTAGAAGTATCGTGATTCCACGACAAAAGAAGAGAGGAAGGCTATGAAGACAGAAGTGTTGCGATATCATGACAAAAGTGAAGATGAAGTCTATAGAGGCAAAAGTGTCATGATTTTGCGACAAAAGCAAAAAGGAGGTCCACGAAGGGAGAAGTGTCGCGATATCGCGACAAAAGCAAAGTTGATGCTAACAAATACAGAAGTGTCATGATATCACAACAAGAGCTTAGTTGAAGTTGACAAAGGCTGAAGTGTCGTGATATCATGATAAAAGCCAAAAGAAAATGTATGGTTGCAAAGGTGTCACGATATCGCGACATGTTGTAGTTTTTGCGACAAAAGCTACAAAAGAGTTATAGAGGCAGTTGAAGCTGAAAAAGTTAAATATGAGCCAAAAACGTTTAGGGTTGTGCAGCCGACTAAAGATCAGGGTTACAGTCGACTAAGATTAAGGTTTTGATCTTGAAAGTGTTATTATAAAAGGCAGGCTATTTTGAAGAGTTGGAAGTGTTGTTGGTTGTGACGTTCGAGATAGAGCATAGAGTGAGAAGTTCGATCATCGAGAGCAGAGTGCAAAATTTGATCAAAGTGTGCAGAGTGAGTGAAGAGTCATGGTGAATTGTTCTAAGTGCCATTGTGATTGCGCAGATAGTGCAAAGGTTGAAGTTTGATCAAATGTGGCTGTGATTGCGTAGAGAGAGCAGAGGGCAAAGTGAGAACATAGGGCAAAGATGAACGTGGAGTGCTACTGTATGAGGACAGAAGTGCACTTGTTCTTTGAGAAGAACCTGAGGATAGATTTGGCAAGTATTTGAGAAGGCTTGTGTGCAGAGGATTGATTTGCTCAAGTATTGGACAGATCTGATAGACAGAGGAAGACTTGTACTAGACCGATTGACTGTGTTTGGTACAGGTTGCTGAGTTGCTATGGACGTGATCATAGAATACAAAGGTCTCTTAGGCTAAGCATTGAGGATAGGATGTCTTCGATAGAAAGGAGTTCCACGTGCTGACAAGAGGTAGAGGCAGTTGATCTTCTGAGGGATCATTTCCAGAGCAGAGGGGAAGGTATCTCCTTTGAGTAGAGGCTCATAAATTTTGATTGGGGGAAGGTATCTCCTTTGGGCCGAGGCTCATAAACATTTTAATTGGGAAGCTTTCCCAAAGAACTTTGAGATAAATTTTAGAGAAAATTTTTGTGGACGTAGCTTGACCATTGTAGGTGAACCACATTAAAATTGGTGTCACTTTGTGGATGATATTGTGCATTGTTTTGATATTGCTTTGGGTATATTGCTTTACTATTTTTGAAGTATAAAGGAAAAATTAAAAAGAGGTCTTATACTTTTCACCCCCCCCTCTCAGTATAAGCTTGTGTTCTTCATCTGTCGTATACATATACTACCATAGTTTACATTTTACTATAGTTTCTCTCATTCATCTAACGTTACAACAACATGCATTTTATATTTAAAATTATAAAAAGGTATTCAATATCAACATTTGATATGCACATGTAAATAAATTTTACTTCATGAAAAAATGTGATTCACAAAGGCTAATCTACTCCTTCCTAAAGAAGTAACACCAGCAATCTTTGAAGTAGTGTGCCCAACAGGACATGCAAAAGAAGTGTAAATCCAAAGTAGATTAGTAGAGCATTCATCCGTAAGCTCCTCAAGCAATGAGTGAGAGAATGACAGAGTAGGATCAAATGACACAAAGAATGCAATGCATTTATATTAATCTCTATATGATATTTTCCTTCGACACACAATGAATCAATTTTATACTCAATCACATTCCCATTTCATGCACAATATAGTCTCATAGAAATAAAATAATCTATCATAATGTAATCGTTATTCTAATCCAATTCTGCACAGTCTGCATTCCATATTGACATACTAAAATCCTTATTTTATTATATTTTAAAAGCTTCCATACTCACATAGTTTAATTTCATATCATACCTTAACAAGTTTAAGTGTAAGCATAGAGTATATCACTATTTCTTGGTTATATTAATTTTCATCTCAACTTACAGTAAATATCTTGACAAACGAAAAGAAATGGAAGGTCTTTTTTTCATATCACTAAAATGGAGAGAAGAAAACCTAACCTGGTCACTCAGAGCTGATCTAGATAGAACTATAACTTTTTCCTTCCAATCTCCTATAAAATCGAATAACATAGACCATAATGTATTTTTCAGTTGAATAAAATCCTTATATAATATATGCTAATCATTTTCTTCTGGACGTGTAGAATTTTCCATGTAATAGTCATCCCAAAATTATTTCCAGTTGGAGGTTGTTCTCAAATATCCACTTTTACATACTAAAATACGTATATGCATTTATTAAAATTTTATGTTATTTACTTTTATTTTAATTTTATTTTATTATTTTTTATATTTTTATTTATTCATTATTTTTTTACTATTATAACCAAATAAATAAATTATAAATTAGTTTACGATTATGAAAACCCAATTCTTTTGAAATACCTCATAATGACAACATACATCATATATGCAACACTATTTATATGGATGAATTCTACATGAATACCACCTATGTGAACTTCCATGTACTTACAGGTCATGGTATCACTACACCAGATATCATATCCCCCTTACCTCTCGTGGTCACCTTGCTTGGCTACTTGAAGGGAGTACCTATTCCTTGTAATCACAAAATTCATTAGTAGTATCTCATTACAAATTTTAAGTTACCAAATAGCAAATAAGGAGGTATGTGACATTCTCCCCCACTTAGAATTAACACAATACCCTATGTTTGAATTGTTTAACCATATCATGAAATGTATAACAAAAGCATATAGTCATTATCACATTGCATATTTCAAATATATATTAAAGTATTAAGCATATGAAGTCATTATACAAAAATATGCATGTTTATGTTCAATCAAACAAAAATGTAAATTGTTCTTTCATAATGGCCACATCTTCCCATGTGGCATTTCTATCTGAGTGGTGGTCCCACTGGACCCTACACTAATCAACAGTTCTGTTGGACTTTGAAAGCATTTTTCTATGTATCTAGGTTTGCTATTAGTTATTCTAGAATATGTTTGAGAGCATATAGCAGTTAAGTTATCATTTGCTATGTTAGTAGGGTGAGTCATCTAGCTAAGAAAATAATATTTGTTCATGAGAATAATTGTGTGCCAACTATGTTGTGCCAAAATGAGTTCTTCCTAGAACTATATATTGTAAACATATACAAGAAAATATTAATCCATTGAGTTTTTCCTCTCATTTTGGTATCAGAGCCATTCAAAAGTGCTCAAAATCTGTGGATTGCCCATCACAAATGTTGCATTTGTGAGTTTAGCCTACCAAGAGAAGGAGGAGACATAGTTTATATAAGACACATTTGGATGAGCGTAAGGAATGTTGAATTGTGTTGAGATGTGGAGAGCCCATGGTCATACAAAAATGAATATTTTGTCATGAACTAGTATACCAAATCTTGGAGGTGAAGATCTCTATTGCATTCCATGCAACTCCTATGTAGGTGTACTGCGTTATCATGTAATATAGACACTCATGCATAATCTATGTTGTGAACATATTCATGGATGTCATGGTGACAACAAGCCAAAAAGACCTACTCACGCATATTCTCTGCTACGCGTTGAGCAATCTAAGCGTGGTTATTATAAATGAAGCACTTATGAATGAGAAGTTGTGAGAAGTTAAAGTTTGGTAATTACATATAAACTTTGGTAATCATGTATGAGAAGCTAAAGTTTGGTAATCGTGTATGAGAAGTTGTGACACATTGAAGCACTTCACATCAGAGAGCATAGAAAGGATGTTTGTTGTCATTTTATGACTTGCTATTGACATAGATTCATAGCATAGAGAGGATGTCATTCATGGGAAAAGTTGGCATCATTGAATTTGAGATGATAATACGTAATTTGCCTGATGATGCAAATGAAAAAATGGTGTAATGTAGATACAACAAAGTTAAATCTGAATGAGATGTAAAATTTGTGGCATTGATGTTGAGTCAATCTATGGTGTTGACATTTGTGTGCTATAAATTTTTGAATATGGAGTGTTTTAATACGTCCTGCACATTGTAATTAGCTCCTATGTGTATCACAAATAGAAGATGATTTAACAAGGTTGCACGTGACGTATTCATCGCGGATCATGTTCAAAGTTTGGATAGGATATTTTGCTGCTATTTGGTGCAAGTGAGACAAAGAGAGTCTGCATATCATGTTTGATGAGGAGAGTAGACACCAAAAGTAGACACCAAAATAGTAGTGACACCATCGTGGCAAGGAGAGCCATATTTTGATGAGTCACATTTCTACTCAAAGGAGGAGACGCTTCTTGGTGAGTTGCAAGTCCATTAAAGAATAGATTGTAGTGTACAGAGAGGTATTTTTCATTTATTTTACAAGTTTTTGTTCATTAGCATCAATGGTTGCTAATAACAACCTATCCATTCCTAAATTTAATGGGTTGGACTATGATTATTGGTCTATAAATATGAAGATATTACTCAAAGGCAAAGGTTTGTGGAACATTGTAGTATATGGCTACAATAAACCAATTTATTGGAACATTTTAGATGTAACTTATAGAAATAATAATAAGGATACCCAAAAGAAGAATTATTTTTCTCTCTACCATATCTAAGAAGCTTTGGAGAAAATTATCTTTCCTAGGATTGCTTCTTGTTCAACAGCCCTAGAAGCATGGAATGCCTTGAGAGCTAGTTATCAAGGGAGCAATCAAGTGAAGCAAGTGAGGCTTCAAAATTTGAAGAGAGATTTTTAGAATCTCAAAATGCAAGAAGATGAAAGAGTAGGAGATTACTGTGTAATAGTCAAAGCAATTGTAAAAAATGGAGACACTTGGAGAAGATATAAAAACTGAAGTGGTTGTGAAGAAAGTGTTGAGAAGACTTATTAATAAATGGAATCATATTGCAATAATTATTTAGGAATCTAAATATCTTTCTAATCTCACATTTTATTCACTAATTGGTTCTTTGATATCCCATGAAGAGAGACTCCAAGGTTTTACATCATCAAGATTTGGAGGTGATGAAAAAGTATTCTCATCTAAGGAAGGTGAGACTCATGGCAATACATAAGGAAGAGGACAAAGGAGAGGAAAATATTCAAGAGGAAGAGGAAAGGCAAGAAGTAGATCAAGAGGTGGCTACCAAGGAAGAGGAAGAGGATATGATAAATCAAAAAAATCTTGTTACAATTGTGGCAAGGTTGGTCACTTTGCTAGATATTGTAGACTTAGGGCTTCTCAAGAAGAGAGAAGTAATAATTATGTAAACTATGGAGAAGAGTAAGGAAATTATTCAATTTTTTTCCTCACATATGGAAAATCAAATCAAAATATTAATGAAACTTGAATTTTGGATACTGGTTGCTCAAATCATATGAGTGGCAAAGAAGAGTTATTTGCTACAATGGATTCCAAATACAAGTCCAAGATAAAATTGGGATGTGACAAGGCACTACAATTTGAAGGCATGGGAGCCATTGAGGTTCCAAAAAATGAAGGTACAAAGAAGGTAAACAATATCTATTACACTCCTAAACTCCAACATAATTTTCTTAGTGTTGGAAAATTTATGGAAAATAACTATAAACTTATTTTTGAAGATGGAAAATGTGTCATTTTTGACAAAAATAATTGTAAGAGAGCTGTCACAAATGTACCTATGATAAATAATAGGTTATTTACTCTTAATTTTGGGGAACAAGGAGGTGATTAACTTGATAGTGTGACCATAGAAAATCCAAGTGTGCTTTGGCACTTGAGATATGATCATCTTAATTTTTCAAGCTTGAAGTTGTTGACTTCACAAGCTATGGTGTGTGGATTACCAAAAGTTGAAGAGCACAAGGTGTGTGAAGGATGTGCTTTGGGAAATCACTCAAGATAAAATTTTCCAAGGGGTCAAGCATGGCAAGCAAGCCATCCACTAAAATTGGTACATTCGAACATTTGTGGTCCAATGCATACCAAAATCTTGGGTAACAATTCTTACTTTCTTACTTTCATTGATGATTTCTCTAGAATGTGTTGGATTTATTTTTTTGAAAACTAAGGATGAAGATTTTGAATGTTTCAAGGATTTCAAAAATAATGTAGAGAATCAAAGTGAGTATGTTGTAAAAATATTAAGGATTTATAGAGGAGGGGAGTTTTTATCAAATGCATTTCTCAAATATTGTGAAGATTGTGGGATCAAAAGGTAATTCACTACTGCCTACACCCCACAACAAAATGGTGTGGTTGAGATAAAGAACCGTACTATTGTAGAAATGGCTAGATCAATGCTTCAAAAAAAGAATCTAAGTAACATATATTGGGATGATGTTTTTAGGGCAAGTGTTTACATTTTGAATAGGATTCCTACTTCTAGTTTATATGGGATAACTCCCTATGAGGGATGGTATGGCAAAAAGTCAAATGTAGAGCACTTCAAAGTTTGTGGTTGTCTTGCATATGCACACATTCCTGATGAGACAAGAAATACATGATCCCAAAAGTCAAGCATGGATTTTCACTGGGTATAATGAGTTTTCAAAAGCATATAGACTCAACAATCCAAAAATACACAAATTTATAATCTCAAGAGATGTAATTTTTTATGAAGGGGGAGTATGGGGTCATCAAAAATGTTTTTTTGATGATGGATCTCAAGATAAAAACTCCTCCCAAGTGCAGCCCATTTATAAGAACTGAAATGGCCAAAAGATTGCATTTGATCTAATAACACATTAAAGACACATGCTATTCAGGAAAATGTATTTTATTCATGATAAGATTTGCATAGGTTACAAATGGGGGAATTCCCCTTTTTCCTTTCTTTTCACAAATGTTACAATAGGCCTGATGCCTTCTTTTCATGTTCCTCAGTGTAGATGGGCTTGCGTACCACCGTGGGGTTGTAGTTGTTTGTTGTTTCCCTCCTTGGTTCTATGATAAACCTGCAAAAAGGGGTTAGTGGGTTGGGGGGCTTGCCTCAGTCAGGCCCCATAGTAAGAAAGACAAATCGACTCATAAAACATGATAAAAACTGAAATAAATGATGCAGAACCTCATAAAAACACCAAATGAAGCTTACCTCCAATATTTGGGTTGATTTGGGACCTGTAGACCCAATTCGCCACCCGAGGGGTGAACTGGTGCCGGATTCATGGGGCGAGGGGTGAATTCGACTATGAATTATTGTTCTTCAGAAATCCTTCGGTGGAGAGGTTCCTTTGCTGTTGTACTATTGATGTGTAGGTTCAGATCTAGTGTTTTTGTGCTTCTGTACGTATTTTGGTAGAGTTTCTGTGCTTTGGACATAAGTGGAGAGAGAGATAAATGAAGGTTTGGGCCCACTATTTATAAGAAAACCCAAGGTGTAGGGGGGTAGTTAGGAGAACTAAGCCCTAGGGTGAGATCCCATGAAGGTTAAGTTAGGGTTTGTGAGGTGGCATCCTCACATTCCCTTGAGGAAATATCTCATCCTCACACATGTGTGAGGAGAGATTAGGGTTAACTAGGATTAGTCAACTCTAGGTTAGATGTGGGGTTAGGTTAGGGTTTCCTAAGAAATATCCTAACTAACCTAGTGCACACACATGTGGGAGGGAGTAATTAGGGGTAATTAGGGATTAAGGACCTAATTAACCTTTTTAGCCCTAAAAGTGAACTTAAGTGAAGTCACTTTAAAATTAGATTTAACAATTGACTCAATTAATACTTTTGCCAATTAATAGCCCCGTGGGGGCCTCAATTAAGTATAAAGGAGTCTTGTATCACCTTAGGAGGCTGGTGGATGGTTTTTTGATGCATGGAAGGTGTTCATGATGTGATTTAGGTAGTTTATTAGGGTTTTGGACCTAAAAACTAGTGAAGTGGTGTGTGGAAGTCTACGCAATGCTACGATAATCTATGGTGATCTACGCTAGTCTACGCATGTCTACGATAGTCTACGCATGTCTACGCATATCTACAATAGTCTACGCATGTCTAGGAGGATCTAAAATAGTCTACATTGGTCTACGATAGCCTAGGGGTATCTAGGATCACCTATGTAAACCTACAAGTGTCCAAAAGGATCTACAAGTACGTAGGTATAGCAATGTGCGACTTTTAGGTGTCTACATTTTACCCCTTTTTGTACTATACTATGTGAAATACAGTTTAATACAAAAATGTGAAGGGTTTGTGTAGAGGAAAAGGGATAGAAGGAGAATGGAATCCAATCAAAGGTATGTAGCCACTCGAAGCGTGACCATACAACATTGATCGATAGCCAAGGAGAAGGAAGGAGAAGAAGAGAAGAAGAAAGAAATAAAATGAAATAGAAACAATATCGGTAAATGGAGATGGATGATTGTGGATGCAATGCAGTGGTTTTGTTGAGCCTGTATGACATTTTTGATGTCATACTAGTTGCTTGGGGAGGCAAATTTTGACTGCTTTGCTTTTACGACCAGTTCAACATGGTCCAAAAGTACGAATAGAACAAATGCCTATTCAAATATTTGTTGTCGATTGATTGATGAGCACATGGCGACAAGTGTCAAACCATTTGAGCTAAAGGGACATTTGGATTATTCAAATGTGTCATTCATTATGCATCATGAATGCCAGAAATCCTTTTCCAAATGTTGCGCTAGGATTACGTCAAACGTATCATTCATTCTATATTCGACATACATGAATGCTAGATTGAATTCTCCATCGAAATGCATAGCTCTCATGATATAACAAATATCTAGTTGGGATTGAGATTATTTCATAAGATAATATTTAGCAAAAAAATTTGTAGACAGATGTGATATCCATGCTTTTGGATGTTCGGTTGGTTGGTTGCATGCAAAGCTGACTTTGGATATGAATACCCCCTCAAACGAGGAATCAACAATGAGGTGAATGGAATGTGGTGATTTGGTGATGCAATGATTGATAGAATACCAATGCATGATGAAAATGATAAAAAGCAAATTAGAGGATAGTTTGGGAGATTTCCTAGGGTTTTGGAAGAAATTTGCATGATTTTGAGGGTCATAAGCTCAATTCATGGGGAGGGGTGAATTGAATCCTGATTCATGGGGGGGGTGAATTGGACCTAAATCATAGGGGGGGTGAATTAGGGTTTTAGGTATATTTAAGCCAATTTTTGAGTTGGGAGGGCTCATTTTGATGGTGACGAAAGTTGGAGAGCAAGTGGAAGGAGCATTCGATGATGCGTGGATATTACGATTGGTGATTTTGAGTGAGAGGATGATGAGAGGATGAAGTGGAGCTAGAAGTATGGGGATCCATCGGTAAGTGCTTTTACTTGCCTCATTTTCATTTTTTATTTTCTAGAGAAATGTGAATTAGGGGGGAGGTTTTCATCTTATTTTTAAAAATTTTACAAATTTTAATTGAAATTGGAACACAAAGTGTAAAACTAGCCAAATGGGTACCCAAAAATGTAATTTATTTTTAGGTTTGACTTGTTTTCACATCAGTTTGACCGGGTGATGGGTAGAGTAGTTATATAGTTTGACCATCCATTTTTGGAGCGATGGTGTACTATTTTTGCAATGTGGTTGAATTTTATCCGTAAAAGTAGGAAATGGGTATCCATTTTTGTGACTATTATTTTTTTATGCCTTCATTTGGCATGTTTTTTGAATGTGTGGTTTTAAGGTGTAAATTGGAAAACTTTGACTATTAAATTTTCCACCGTAGAGACAGTATTTTTAGAAACCGATGATACTTTCACCGTAAAAGGGTGAAATGGGTATCCAAAAATATTACTTGTTTTGGTAGATGATTTCATTTGGCATGTGTTTGATTTACGTGCCAAGATGTGGGTAGTGTTAAATTTGAAATTGGTTGTTGGGAGCCCGATTTGCACTATTTTCAATATCTGTTTGAACTTTCACCATGAAGTGGGCAAATGGGTGTTCAAAAATGTGACTGTGTTTTTGATATTGTGTGTTTTGGTGTATGTTCCATTTGGATGTATTTGTGGTAAGATTGACCTTGAACTTCGTGTTGATTTGTATACTATTTTTGAATTTTGTCGATATTTTCATCATAAAGTGGGCAAATGGGTATTCAAAAATATACTTTGTTTTTGTATGTCTGATGGATTGACTTAGTTTTGAATTTCATGCCATAGTGGGTATGTGGGTAATTTTATATTTGACTGTTGGGAGCCAAATATGTACTATTTTTTACATATATTCAAACTTTTACCATGAAATGGCAAAATGGGTATCCAAATATGTGACTATTTTGTTTTTGATATGTGAATTGTGCACTATTTTATGTCTCAAAGTGCATGTCAAATTAAATAGTTTAATTTGTATATTGGATTCATGTGATGATTGAGTTTTATTGGATTGCATCATTGTGTTGATGGCTAATGTATATTTTATTGTGCTTGTTTGTGGATGAACAGGTGAAGATGCTCGAGCCTCATCATCATGTACGTAAGATGAAGAGTGATTTTGATGAGTTGATGAATAATGTTGATGATCTGGAGTGGTTGGATACCATATGGTTCAGAGGTATGTGGGAGTGTAAGAGTATTCATGCAAATAGGGCATACATATCTACATTATGTGAGCGATGGGATGTAGATCGTAATACTTTTCATTTTCCTACAAGGGAAATGATGATTACACTAGAGGATGTATATAAGATTTATAAGTTACCTATTGAGGGTGTTCTAGTTAGAGCAGCACCAGATGATTCTAAGGAGGTTATACTAGAGTACTTATTTGGTGAGGGGTGGAGGGATATAGATGTTGGGAAGATGGATTATGAGTGGTTATGGCTTAATAAGAAGATATCTAATCGCCAGTGTGCAATGATGATGATGATATCTACCTATGCTTTACCTGACACTTTCGAGGTACTATTTACCTAGAACATGTTGGATGTGGTGAGTGACATGGTAGAGTAGAGCATTGTGTTTGCATGGGTACCTGCACTATTAGCCCAGGTATACAGAGAGTTGCATGATGTTGTGTATGTTAGATGGAAGGGTTTGAGTTAGACTCCCCTACTATAGGTATGGGCATGGGAGCACATATCCATTGAGAGGCCATCACTATTGCCTCACCCTACCCATGTTGAGGGTAAGGAGTATTTACCCTATGCTTTGAGATGGAGGACAGATGAGGAGAAGGGCATTAAGAGGCCACATGAGGGTGATCCTTTGTTGTGGAGGGTCAAGTTTGGAGAGATGACACCCAATGATATTAAGTGGAGGCCTTGGTTGGGTGGGGTGACCTAGGAGAAGGATGATGAGTAGTTATAGGCCATTCATCAAGGTAGGTGGCTAGTGGGATGATATACTCGATAGGCTGAGTACTTTCAATTTGATCGAGTGAGATGATAGTTCGGATTACAATAGGATATTCTAGAGGCTCCTATCATATACTATAGATGATGAGGTGATAGGGGAGAGTATCCTATGGTCCTACCATGGGTTGGTGAGAGTGACCACCTATGGTTATCCTAGATGTGGATAATGTAGGGATGACACCAGAGTTTGAGGCCTAGTGGGTGATGTAGAGTTGGGAGCCTAGTAGGGGTATGGTTGATCGATGGGTACCACCTAGTGGTGGGGTGCCTCCGATAGAGGGGAGAGTAGGTAGAGGGACTCGAGCTAGGTTAGAGGAGAGATCTAGTAGTGAGAGGGAGGTTCCTCTATGATGGTCTCAATGATGATTAGATGGCGCTTCGATTTCATAGGGAGCAGGAGTAGGGGAGGTTCCTATGATCATTGAGATAGATCCTATAGAGGGTGACATGGCCATGGGAGAGGTGGTTGGGGTAGTAGAGGAGGTAGGTGGGTCTACTATAATGGGTGGTGTAGATGACACCATTGATATTGGTTTATTTAAGGATATGGAGGAGATTCCATTTGAGGTTTAAGAGAGGTAGGATGCAGATGAGGAGGCTCAACTACTGCATGATAGGGTTCATCAGTTAGAGATTGAGCTTCATGAGAAGGAGAAGAGTCACAAGAAAGAGGTGACCAATATCTAGGAGCGATTGATATCCATGGAGAGTGTGGGTGAGGTCACCAAGACTAGATATGCCAAGGTGGTAATCGAGATGGAGCAGATGAGGGTAGATATGGCTAGTCAATAGTAGGCATGAGAGGAGGCATCATAAGCCATTGAGAGGGTGACTGGGCTACTGGTTGTAGAGTCTACAAAGAGGTCATTGTGTGAGGTTGCTCTGATGGTGCATGGGATCACACTCCTGATTATAGCTAGGTGGTGTCCCAGTCTAGATCATGATCACAAGTATGGGCACCTTCACAGCATAGCCAGCGTAGTGCTACTTTGATAGAGTAGATGGGTGCTAGGGCTGAGGTACGAGGTCCACCTACTAGGTTTAGGATTTAGGGGCCAGGGTAGAGTCTAGCAGAGCTGCAGAGGTTTAAGTGAGCCATGAGGGCAGTGGGGAGACTCCTAGTGGTAGTTAGGGTTGCTCATGATTGTAGCCTATGGGTATTTTGGATGATAGATGATGGGCATGGTCCTAATTTGTAGCCTATAGGTATTTTTGATGGATTATATATATATATACCTTTTTATTTAATTGTTATATATACATGTGTTGTTATTATGGTTTGAAATGTGTTCTCTTTATGTTTGCGTAGATAGCATAACATAATTTGTAGGTATCTATAATGAATGGATACACATGTGTGGTATGGTGTAGATCTATGATCGTACTATAGTATGAATATACTATATAATAGTATGCATGATTATATTTCGAATGCAATGTGATGTGATGTAATATGAAATGCAATTTGTAGTGAATGCATGTAATAGAAATGCGATGATGCAATGTGAGAGAGTGTATGTAGGATAAATGCATTGATGTAATTATTAATTATGTAACATAGATGCATGGATGCATGTATGGGAGGGCTGAAATGCACCAAGGAAGCACTTGTATTATTGCATGTACCTATGTGGATGTGATCCATTCCATGATCTCAGAGATGTAGGATGGTATAAGGCATATGTAATGGCTTTGACCAATGTAGTTTTGGCAATCAAATCTCGGACCCAAAACTATGCAAGTTTATGTGACAACTCATAACTAATCGGACTGGTTCAAAATATATCATGGACCTATGTGTGTAAATGAGTGAGGTTCATTTATCCATTTTGAGGGAGGTAGGATTAACCCATTGTAGACATGGCCAAACTAGCTAGCTCATCCATAAGTGAACAATGATCTATACAAAAGTGGGTAGCTAATGTGATAGATATATCACCACTTGTAAGACTATTCCACTGGTAGGCAGGCTCTTGGAGCCTATTGCTAGTGATGGAAATCATCCCATGGTGTTATGTTGAACCTAAGGACCAAAGGTGATGAAGCATAACATGGGTGATATCTAGAGGCTTTTCCTTTTGTTTTCTACCCCTCATCTATTGTTTACCTATTTATTGTGGTGCTCTTTTTCTTTTCTCTTTTTTGTTTTCTTTTTTTTCTCTTTTTTTTGTATGGGCATTGGCTTTTATTTTTTCCCTTTTTTTTTAATTTTTTTTATTTTTATCCTTTTTTTTATCCCAGGTCATATTTGACCATGCAAGTGATAGGATGAGTGGGGAAACCATTCGCTAGATGGCGATATCTACTCAAGGTGTCATCTTTCCTAGACTCAAAATTTATTTAATGTGTAACCTATTGTGAATGGTCCATGAGAGAAGTTGAACCAACCTAAAGAACCATAAGGAGTATGTAAAACCTATCAGCTAGGGGTGACATTTGATTGACTGAACTAGTAAGTGGTCAAAGCTTAACATGACACCTATGTATACCCTAATCCTAAAAAGGGGGAATGGACATCCAGGTGGTGATGCTAACAAGTGCATGTATTACTCCTATTGAAGGTGCATTTTTGGAGGAAGAATATACAAACTATAAAAGAAATTAAAATGAAAAACATATGGATATATGCAATGGAGGTAATGTAAATGATGCAAGTGGGGGAATGCAATATCTACAAGAGGAAGCTCATGAAATGTAGAAGGAGAAGTGTGGAAAACTTATCTACAGATGAGTATAGTGTATCATAATGACAAAAACATGATGCTATGATAATGGTTGCCCCAATATGTGGGGTGTGTGTAGTAGGTGAATAGACTATGAGCTATACAAATATGTAATAATCACAAAAAGAAAGAGGAAGTGAGAGTAGGATGTATAGATGGAATAAGTAAGAAGAAATAGGCTTTGGTAACCAACAAGATAAGGGGATTACCAAAAGCCAATGAATATAGAAGAGAGGAAGTAGATCAACGTAGGTATGTAGCCACTCGAAGCATGACCATACAACTATGCAAGGAAGTAAGAAGTAGAAGAAGAAAGAAGGAAGAATATGAGAGCTACTGATGGGTAAAGTGGCATGGGTCAGGTCGAGAATGGGATGGTGAAGTGATGGTATAATTGGGACTTTGATGGTTGGTGTAGTTGGATATGTTGTGAATATAGTGAGTTGGCACTATCAAGGTTTCATAAGGTGGTAAAGTTCTAGGGATGATGCGATATGGAGGACTCAAAAGTTAGCTAAATGGGATGGAGCATTCAGGTGATGGAGTTTGATCACCATGCAACATGTTGTGCACCAGGTTCTTGAATGATCGATATTCTTCAATTTCATGACCTAGTTGATGATGATAAATACAATATTGGCTCTCATGGTAATTACATGGTTTAGGATGTGAGGGGTCTATGGGCTGAATCTCAGGTAAGTCAAGAAGGCCTTGATGCATGAGGTGATAAAATATTTTTGATAATGGAGTGAATGGAATAGGCATGGGGTAAATGTAAGGTTCCATTGGAGGTGAATGAGGGGTGGATGAAGGGAGGTCCAATGGTGGAGGTGTAGGTCGAGAGTCCGATGTGGGTCGAATATGAGGTCGAGGAATGGATCTGCATGGAGGTGAGGATGCATGGGTCATGGGGGACTAGCATGGATGAATGTGGCAATGATAATGGCTCATATGTAGCTCAAGAGCCTCGATATAGGAAAGGAGATGTTGTATATCATAGTGTGGAGGTGATAGTATCAGAGAAGGTGGTGATCGAGACCCCAATGTGTATGGAGTGGCTTGGTATGCATGAGAAGATGGATGAGGTCATGATGATGAGGAGGAGTGGAATGACCTTGGGGATTGTGAGGCTTGCTGAAAGGGTAAGCCTCATAGTGGTGAGGGTGGTGTCTAGAGGATAGGTGGCATAGGAGATGGCTCTAGATGATGGTGCATGTGAGATGGAGGTATGTGTGCATGGGCAGCTTGGGTAGCTTGAGCCACATGGGCTTGCAAGGCTTGGGCATAAGAAGACTCTCCACTAGGAAGTGGGGCCGGTAGGCATGAAGGATGGGCTAGATGAGGAGTGTATCCTCTATTAGGAGGGTAATAAGCTCCTAGAGGGTGGTGGGGGAATCAGTTGGTGAATAAGGGTTCTTGGTATCTTCAAGCAGATGAGAGGGAGACCCTTGTATTCGGGGATGGGATGTTTCCTCATTTTCATCAAAAGAGGATAGGGAGACCTAGCTATCTCCAGAATGGGGTGAGTAAGATGAACCTCGATGGTGAGGGAAAAGGCATCGAGGTGGAGTGTAATGGTCCGAATGTGAGGAATGTAAAGACCACCTAGTATGAAGGGTGATTGGTGGTCGGGCTAGGTCAACTGGCATGATCGGTATAGGTGGTGGTGGTGGAGGGTCCTGCATGATGATGTGTGTGGATGTTATCATATCTTATTATTAACGGTGTGGTTGTAGATGATGTAAATCCTAAAAGGAAAGATAGATACCAATAGCATAAAAATGACATAAAAGGTAAAAGTACATGTGTATTGTAATATTTAAAGTAAAAGAGATGCATGTATAGTGATGTGCCTAGTAGGTGATGTGTTTGTGCATAGCAGTGTATACTACTTGTGATAGTGAATGCCTATGTGTGTTAGGCATTGAATGCATGAAGGTGTAGGATGTTGATAGGCTCAGGTTCATCAAGGCCTTCTATATTAGCCAAGTGATAGGCACCTAAACCAAATTTGTGTGTGATAATGAATGGGCCCAACCAGTTTGGGGTAAACTTATCTCATTATTGGTGAGGCTGACTTGTGATTTGTTGGTTCTCCTTGAGAACTAAATCACCAATTTGGAATTCATATTGATGTACCTTACTATTGTAGGCATGATGAAGGTGATCTTGGTAGACTCATGTGTGCTCGATGGCATGGATGTGATGTTCATCGAGGAGTGTAAGCTGATCTAAGTGGGCTTGATGGGTAGTGTCATCATCAATGAATTCTTTCATGGATACCCTTAGGGAAGGTATCTCAAGCTCAAGGGGCATGATAGCTTCAGCCCCATAGACAAGTGAAAATGGGGTTGCCCTAGTGGGGGTATAGATGCTTGTATGGTATGCCCACAAGGCTAAGGGTATTTGGTTGTGCCAGTCATGATGTGATTCTACTACTATTTTATGTAGGATGGAGCAAATTATTTTTTTTGTGGCCTCTACCTAGCCATTACCCTATGGGTAGTATGGGGTAGAGAAACTATGTTGAATGTTGAACTTGTTGCAAAGAGCTCAGATGGTTTTATTTTTGAAGGATTTCCCATTATTAGAGATGATTTGGGAAGGGATTCCGAAGTGACATATGATATGGTCTATTATGAATACCGCTATATTTGCTCTTATGGTTTGGACAAGTGGGATGGCTTTGACCCACTTTGTAAAGTATTTTGTGGTAGTGATGATGAACTTATGATTACCTGAGGAGGTAGGTGTAATTTTTCCAATAAGATCTAGGTCCCATTGGGAGAAAGGCCACATGGATTGGATAGGTTGGAGTACTTGAGATGGAAGATGTGTGAGGTTTGCATGTTGTTGGCACTTGATACAATGCCTCACATACTCACAATAGTCATGTTCCATTTTTGGCCAATAGTATCCCATGCGAAGGATGTATTTCATGATTGCCATACCACTGAAGTGGCCACCACAAGTACCATCATGGGTTTCTTGTACAACCCACTGAGATTCATGAGGTTCTAAGCAATGCAAGAGCATGCCATCATAGCTATGATGATAGAGGATGTCCCCCAACAATGTGTAGTGGATTGCTCTTTATTTAAATTCTCGATGTTGAGCATGTGGTAAGTCGCATGGTAGAAATCCTAATTTAATATAATATTTGATCTATGCAAACCATGGGTCATGTGGTTCGATATCGACCACATGAATGCCACCATCATATTTAGGAGATGTGGGTGATATGGCAGATTGAGTGAGTGTATGAATGGTCATGGATGTGGTTGTTGATGTTGGATTTTGTGGGATTAATGATCCTAAGGAGGCCATTGTATCCACAAAATGGTTTGAGGATCATGGAGCGGCTTTGATGTCATACCATTCAAATCGGTAGAGGAGTTGTTGTGCAATGTGTTTGTATTGTTGGAGGACTGGGCAATTGCATTGCCAGATCTCTTGCACTTGGTTTACTATTAAAAGGGAATCACCTATGATATGGAGGCATTTGATATGCATGGAATTTTAATGTTTCAATCCAAGGATTAGGGCTTCATATTCTACATTGTTGTTCATACAAGGGAAGTCCAACTTGAATGAAAAGGGGAGTGGTTCACCTTCAGGTGTGAAGAATACAATGCCTGCACCCCCAACATGCATGCATCGAGAGCCATCAAAGAATAGAGTCAAGTCGGCTATCATCTCTGGTTCAACATATTCTTCATATTCTATTACATGGAAGATGGAGTCATCAAGGAGCTGAATGAGGAGAGGTTGGTCATCGGACAAGGGAGCTTCTACAAGTTGATCTGCTATGACCTACCCTTTGATGGAATTTTGTGAAATGAATTCAAGGTTAAATTCGGTTAGAAGCATGATCCACTTAGTTATGTGGGAATTGTGATAGCTTTTGTTCATCATGTAATGGAGGGGATTGTCTCAGGCGATGACAAAGGTTGTATGGTTGAGCATATAATGGCATAGTTTTTGGGTGGTGAATACTACAGCTAGGCATAGTTTCTCCATGTACCCGTATCTAGCTTCGTAGCTAACTAGCATGCGACTTATGTAGTAGATGGCTTGCTCTTTGTCGAGCACATTCTTTTGGGCTAGAAGTGTACCTAGCACAAAATCTATAGCAAAAATGTATAGGATGAGCGGTAGTTGTGGGTGTGGGGGTGACATAACTGGTGGTGAAGTAAGGTAAGTTTTGATGTCATCAAAATCTTGTTGGTAGTTATCATCCCATTTGAAATTTACTCCCTTTTGTAAAAGGTGATTGAATGGTTTGCACTTGTCTGATAGTTGTGCTATGAATCGATGGATAGAAGTGATTTTGCCCTGGAGGCTATGCAATTGTTTCAGGGTAGTAGGTGGGGGCATCTCGATGATGGATTTTACTTTACTAGGATCGACTTCAATGCCTCATTGGGAGACAATGAATCCTAAAATTTTTCCTAAAGTAACACCAAAGACACACTTCTTTGGGTTAAGGTGGACATTGTGTTCTAACAAGTGATCAAAGATCCAATGGAGATCTTCAAGGTGTTCTGAGCATTTCTTGGATTTAGAAATGAGGTCATCTACATAATATTCCATAATTTTGTGCATGTAATCATGGAAAATGTAGGTCATTGCATGTTGGTAGGTTGCCCCAACATTTTTAAGGCCAAATGGCATGACCTTGTAGTAGAAGGTCCCCCAGGGGGTTGTGAATGATATCTTGTGTTGATCGGCAGGGTTGATTCTGATTTGGTTATAACCTGAGAATCCATCCATGAGGGATATCATCTCATGGCCTATGATAGAATCGATGAGTGAGTCAATGTTAGGTAGGGGGAATTTGTCTTTGGGATAAGCTTTGTTTAAGTCATGAAAGTTTGTGCAGACGTGAACTTCATCGGATGGCTTGGGTATGGGGACCATGTTAGAGACCCATTCAGGATAGTCTATGGGTACTATGAAGTCTACATATAAGAGCTTTTGGAGCTCAATTTTTACTAGTAATACAATGGTTGGGTGCATGCATCATAACTTTTGCCTTATTGGTTTGGCATTTTGATCGAGTGTGAGGTTGTGAACTACTAGGGTGGGATCGAGTCCTAGCATATCTTTGTATGACCATGCGAAGACTCGAATATACTTGCAAAGGAAATTTATGAATAAAATGTACTCCTCGAGTGAGAGGCTGGTAGCTAATTTAACTATGTGAGGGGTTTTAAGATCATCACCTATGTCAACATCAATGGTTTCCTCAATAAGCATGTGGGAACCATCACGCAATTATTCTAGAATTGGAATAAGATGGAGGTCATCGATGGCCTTGATAAATTTATATTCATCATCTAGGTAAATGTTTATGTGGTGCACCTATGGTATGTGAGGTGGTGCAGATGATGAAGGGGCATTCACAACATGCAAGACGTGTGGTGAGAGTAGGAAATATTGGGGTGTTGGTATGGGTGAGATGTGTGCAAGATCGATGAAGTTGGGGTTTGGTGTATCATCTCATGTTGGGTGGTGTGTGTATCATAGTGGAGAGAAAATATCCACCTTGACCATATTAAATGATGTTGTGGGGGATGTGGGTGGTGAAGAGTCTAGTGATGATGACTCGACAACCTATGAGCATCCTAAAAGGCTTAAAGGAGGGCGCAGGATGACTGGTGGAGATCATGGTCGAGTGGTAGCTCATTGAAGTTGTTGATGTATAGGTAGGAATGGAGCTAAATATGTTGATGATGGTGGTGGGGATGTCATGTTCTATTTGAGGGAATGAGCATTCAAGGATAGGGCCACAAATTGGCTTATCAATTCATCAACACAACATGAAGATGTGTTGTCGAAATTGGGTGATTCTTTGAAGAAATCACATGGGATTGTAATGGTAGATTGGGGTGATGGAGTGTCTTCTAGGATGTCCATGTCAATGTATTCTTCCAAAGTGTGCATTGGAAGAGGAGAAGGATGCAGGGAAAGATCTTGAAGTTCATCCTCTAACGTATGGATGATGGTTGGGTGATAACCTAAGCTAGATTTATCGATAGGGGATTGGACATGAGGGTTAATGGGTGTATACAACCCTTGCTCATAATAGCCTAGTCCAAACCCATACCAATGGAAATATTGAAGGTAGCATAAGGTAAAATAAGGATTAGCCAGGTGATCAATTGTACCACAAAAGCTAGATTGTGGTGGTGGAGATACTATAGGTGGGAGCGAGGAATCAACTCTAATGTAGACAAAGTTGGTATGATTATCGAGAGATCCTAGTTGTATGATGGTTCCAATAGTCAAAACTGAGGCTGAGGGGTAGCCAAAGTCTCACATGGATTGGATGATAGGTGGACGTACATGGGCATCACGCACATTGTAATCCCTTAGACCTGAGTTTGTCATAAAAATAGATATGCATGGTGTTGCATGCTCTGGTGAATGAGGTGGTGAATCTGAATCAGATGATGAAGGTGAAGTCTGAGATTCTCTAATGGTAGTAGTAGAAGGGTGTAGTAGTTGGTCATCTAAGTGAGATGCTCATTGCTCCCACTCATGGCATTCGATTATGGTAGCTGGTATAGGATGATTGGCCTATGGGAATTATGAAGGAGGAGGAGTAGGTACTAGACTACATGGGGAAGTGAATGACCTAGGCCATGGATGAAAAGGAAGGGGAGGTGTGCATAGTGTAGGGAGGATAGGTGCTTCCATAGGGGAGTATGATTGAGGTGGAGTGATAGGGTGCGATATGGGTGGTGATGGTGGTTGTGGCATCAAAGGTGAGTTTGTAGAGGATGAAGGTTGGGATGGTCATGGTGGCCATAAAATGGGAGGTGAGAATGGTATGGTAGTGGGGTTAGGCACTACAGATGATGGTGCTAAAGGTGCTGACACTAAAGTATGTGTCCTTGATGAGGATTGGGGTAATGAGGTAGATGTAGGAGAGGATGTTGATGCTCCAACTAATTGATGGGAAGAAATAGGGAAGAGTTGCATGGATGAGAAGGAAGGTGCAGGTGGAAGATCTACAATGTTGTAGAACTTAAAGGGGTCCCCATTAGTCAGGATGTAATGGACAAGTCCATTATGGATGTACTTGAGACAATGGTGTAGCATGGAAGGGACACATTGCATATCCCTGATCCATGGGTGACCAAGGAGGATGTTGTACTACATCTCCCCTTGGATTATATGGAAGAGGATGGAAATAGTATGAGACACCTACTCGGATAGGGAGGACTATGGATCCTACCATAGGTCTCATAGAGCCATCAAACATGCATAAGTCAAGTGAAGGTATGGCAAAGTGGGCTGGTGGAATATGTAAATGATGTAGAGCTACCATAGATATGATACTAATGGATGAGCCCATATCAATGAGGACCCACTTGTAGGTGATGTCATTGATAGTGGCTTGTATATGGAGAGGGGGATCTACTCCTTCTCCTACAAGTTCTATTATCTCATGGTCATGGAAACTAATGGATGGTTGGAGGTATCATGGGATGTTCCCTACAAAGTTTACAAATGCATTTGTATCATGCATTTCTAAATCTATAGAACGTAAAATGTCATTCAATGCCTCATGATGGGGTTGAGATTGTTGTAAGAGGTCAAAAATGGATAATCATGTGGGGGCATTACATAATTGATGGGTGAGGCTACCATGGATCATGATCACATTTTGGGGTGGAGGTGGTACAGTGCTAGGAGTTTGGGAGACCTGTGGTGATGTGAATTGGGTAGGTGGGGAGACAATAGGTGTGGTCTAACATGATGGATATCATTGGTTTTGCATGGTAATATTTATCATGCCGACCACACCGCATGATGGAGGGTCACATTGGACACTATTCACTTGGTGAGGTGGTCCTGGAGGATTGGTTGGAGGTCTTTGGGGATTGGTTCCTCTATGGTCAGGTAGAGGATTCTAGAAGATCCCTAGGTTTTGGTTTTGTGGGGCCAAAGGGTTCGATACCTGAATGGTACCCCTATCGATTAGGTCCTGCACTTGAGCATGGAAAGAGTGACATGACTCGATGTCATGGCCATGCTATCTATGGTATAGATAATAGGATTGCTCATTGTATCCATGAGGCTTAGGTATATTTGGATCTAATGGTCGAATCTTGGGTAGAAGGAGATGTCCACCCTCATGTAACCTATGGAAAAGGGTTGGTAAGGGTTTAGATAGTGGTGTAAGGTTACATTGTGGACCTTGTGGATGCATGCCATGAGACTACTGAGGCCTAGGTGGGGAAGGCGCATTGGTTTGAAATACTTGTTGTTGTGGAATGTAAGGTGGTGGACTTGGTGCGGGTGCTAGGGTAGCAGCTACCACTTGGTTGGTTTGTGGAGGCCAAGGATAAGGTTGGTTGGGTGTGTTTCTATTAAAATGGAAGTTTGAACTATAGTTAGGCTTTGATCTTAACTTAATTTTTCCAGATTGGACTTTAATGTCTTTGATAACCTTTGCTTATGAAATGGCTTCCTCGAAGGTGTGGCTTTGGTGAAGTTATAGAGAGGTAGAGATGTGTTTGTGGCAACTCTTGGAAAAGAGTGTCACTAGCTCCATGGTAGGGAGGCTATGGGTGAGATCATGGATGATCGCTCTCCATATAGATACAAACTCGGTGATAGGTTCATCATCAACCTATCATAAGGTATAGACATCTAAGAAGGTAGTCTTATTTTTGATATTAATGGAGAAGTGTTCTAAAAAGGTGTTTGCTAATTGCTCAAAGGTATAAAGGCTATGTCATGGTAGCATGTTATACCAATCTAAGGCTTGTCCTACAAGGGAGAGGGAGAAGGTACGCAACATAAGGGGATTGCTACTATGAAGTTGGTAGCAAGCTGAGTGATAGTTACTGACATGCTCTCTAGGGTCTTCCTTACCTTTATACTTATCAAAATTTGGGATCTCAAAGTGGTAGGGGTAAGGTGGAATAGGGATGGATGGATGAACCAACTCATTGCAGAGTTCATCATAGGATGGTTTTTGTGGCCCATAGCTTGTGGTGTGTAGGTTTAACATCTTGACTTCATCTCGTAAGAGTTGAATTTTAGGTGTTAAAGGCATGGAGGATTGTGCTAGGGTTGGTTGAGCCTGGGAATGTGATGAATAGTGAGGTTGTTGTTGTTCTTCCTCATATTATGGAGGGAATTATTCTAGCTAGTCTTGGTATGATGGGTATTGAGTGGCATATGATGTAGGGGCTAGTGGGATACTAGGCTATAGAATAGATGTTTATTGGGGGTAGTAATATTGTGATTGGGATGTGTGTTGTTGTGGCATGGGTTCCTACTAGGTAGGAACCTATTGTAATGGTTGGGTCATAGGAGGTGATGACCATGAAGGAGGAGGTGTGAAAAATGTAGCTCTAGTAGGTGAGAGTGGGGGTATCGATGCTACTGGTGCTAGGGATGGTCGAGGTAAGGTGTCAAAATTTAGGACCTATCTCTATCCTAAAGGATGGGTGGTAGTGAAGCTAAACTATGTGGAATAGCCTAGGGAAGTGGGTGTATAAGCTATGGGTTTTGATCCATAGGTAGGGGGAATATTAGTGGTAGGTACTTGGAAAGGAGGAGGAGGAGGTATCCTAAAGGTCAATGAAGGTGAGGGTATAGTAAAGGATTGGGTATTGTACACTCTAGGCACCTGAGATATAGGTGAGAATGCAGTAGAAAAATATGGGTAAGCTTCCAAAGTAGGAGCTTGGGAAGAGGAGGTGGTGCCTGTGTCCACTCTCAAATGAATTTGGGTTGTTGGTTGTTATTGTTGACATTGGGTGTCTTGGGTTTGGAGAGGCTTCTATGATAAGTCCTCAAACATTGTGAAAAATGGTTGCTGAGATGATGATGGTTGGGACTCTTGAGAAGAGTATGGGTATGATGTTTGAGGGGGTGTTTGTTGTTCCTATAGAGGAGGTTGTTGTTGCATAGTTTGGAATGTTGGCCTCTAGGTACCTATGGTAGAAGAGGAAGGGTCAAAAATCATTCCTACTATAGGGGTGAATGATGTGACCTTTGGGTGAGTATGGTTCAAGAGGGAGGAGTCATTCTCAAAAAGGGATTGAGATAGACTCTAGAAAAAGGGGTGTGCAAAGGTAGGGGAAGTAGGTGTGACCTCCTCATCTATGGTAAAGAATGGATGAGGTTGTCCTGGTGTCATGTAGATCATATGGTCATAGAATATGGTTGGTGGATTAGGTGAGGATGGGGATGAAAGAAGTGGATAATATTCTACAAGTGAAGTAGCGAGGGCTTCACTCAAAGTGGATGTCTCATCCTGAGGTATCATGTGTGTATACTATAGATCAGACCCTATGAGTAAATCAGATGTGTGTATGGCCTTCCCCTTCATGATCGAAGGAGTAGGAGGGGACTGACTAGAAGAGGTGGTAGGTGCTTCCTCTATAAGGTGTGCTTGCTCGCATGCTCGACTATGGGTGACAATAGGCATGGCAGCATGTGTCATGTCATGAAGGTTTAGGACTATGTAGGAATTAGAATCTATAGTTCTAAGTGTGTTGTGTGAAGGGGTTTAGGAATAACCCTATATGGTGTGGACTCAACTATATCTAATATAAAAGTAAAGCAATGATGTGTTGTATATAGCTATAAAATAAGTGGTGTAATGTGCTGAAACCAGTTTGTGATCATGCAAACAATGGTAAACTAGAATCAGTTCTAAATGCTAAAAATAAAAGTGTTTTGTTCATTTATGTGTGTTTTGATGTTGATACCTCCTAGGTAGTATCACAGGTAGTGGAGTGAATACTCTAGTAAATCGAGAATGTCATCGATATCGAACCTCCTACAACACCCAAAGATGCACAGAATAGAACAATATCACAACGTGTGAAAGGTGACCTGTATGGAAGGTGCAGTAAAATGATATCCTAAAAGGGGGGAACCCACTATGCTGAAGTGAGTTCGCTATATCCTCTCATGAGAAGAGGTGGCACTATCTGAGACCTGCTACCAGCATACCCATGCTTTTGCTTCACCCTCGGGTGGGCTTAGTCAATAACGATAGTTATCATGTCCACTAATTATGTAAGCCTTGTGAACGAAGGCATCTAATCCTATCCCACTCTGAAGGTAACTTCTGGTGATGAAATCTAGAAGCCCAATCTCAAAAGTGGGGGGTTTTTCGATGATGAGATCCAGAAAACCACTCCTATGGGGATACTAGGTGTCTAGGGAGGTGAGTTGGTGGAGGGTAAAACACCTACCACACCAATCTCTAGTGATGGATTGGGGATGAAGTCCAATCTCACCACTTGTTTAAATACCACATGAGTGTGTGTGGGTTTTTGTTTTGCTATCGATGTTATGTAAAATAGGAAATCTAACTAATTACCTTTTCAAATTAAAATCTAGCCTTATATGCATTTTTTGAAAGCAAAATACTAGAATGAAATGCTTTTTGTAAACAAAGAATCTAATCCTAGATGCCTTTAGGAAAATAAATTGACTCTACTTTTCAAAGCATAGAAACATGCAATACGAGGGTGTGAAGAAAGGGGTTTATGTGACCCTAAATATGTGTGACAACATGTAGTAATTGCAATGAATATTTATACAAGTATAGACAAGCAATCACAAGAAATTTATACATGCAAATTAGAAGAAAAGAAAATTAAAATTTACATGAAATTTTGAAATTTAAAGTTGCTAGAAATTTGACAGGTTTTGTAATTACAACAAAATTTAAACCAAATGGAGATGTGAAGAAGGGGAAAATTTGTTACTAGCTATTGTGCCTTAACTAGTAAACATCTTACACATACAAAAATTAGCAAACAGAGCATATAAAGAAGAATACCTGGACTCTGATGTTGTAGGTGGTCTGGTTGACCCCTCTGCTGCTCACCCCTACAATTTTAGGGGTTTTTGAGGCTGCCAAGTTGAATTCACCACCCGAGGGGTGAATTGAGATCTAGTTCATGAGGTGGGGGTGAATCAGGTTTGGAGACTTCAGATCTAGTTTTTGAAGGCCTGAGGTGGTTCCCAGGGCTTTGGAGGTCTCTATAATAGTCAGATCTAGTACCTAGAAGACACAAAAATAGAGGATAATATCATATTTATAAAAATAGTTAACCCAACACTATCCATTGTGGGGGTCCCACCGGGCATGCCAGAATGAAATAGCCAAAAGAGTGCATTTGATCTAATAACACATTAAAGACACATGCTATATAGGAAAATGTATTTTATTCATGATAAGATTTGCATAGGTTACAAATGGGGGGAATTCCCCTTTTTCCTTTCTTTTCACAAATGTTACAATAGGCCTGATGCCTTCTTTTCACGTTCCTCAGTGTAGATGGGCTTGCGTACCACCACGGGGTTGTAGTTTTTGTTGTTTCCCTCCTTGGTTCTATGATAAACCTACAAAAAGGGGTTAGTGGGTTAGGGGGCTTGCCTCAGTCAGGCCCCATAGTAAGAAAGACAAATCGACTCATAAAACATGATAAAAACTGAAATAAATGATGCAAAACCTCATAAAAACACCAAATGAAGCTTACCTCCAAGATTTGGGTTGATTTGGGACCTGTAGACCCAATTCGCCACCCGAGGGGTGAACTGGTGCCGGATTCGTGGGGCGAGGGGTGAATTCGACTATAACTATTGTTCTTCAGAAATCCTTCGGTGGAGAGGTTCCTTTGCTATTGTACTACTGATGTGCAGGTTCAGATTATTGTTTTTGTGCTTTTGTACGTATTTTGGTAGAGTTTCTGTGCTTTGGACATAAGTGGAGAGAGAGATAAATGAGGGTTTGGGCCCACTATTTATAAGAAAACCCAAGGTGTAGGGGGGTAGTTAGGAGAACTAAGCCCTAGGGTGAGATCCCATGAAGGTTAAGTTAGGGTTTGTGAGGTGGCATCCTCACATTCCCTTGAGGAAATATCTCATCCTCACACATGTGTGAGGAGAGATTAGGGTTAACTAGGATTAGTCAACTCTAGGTTAGGTCTGGGGTTAGGTTAGGGTTTCCTAAGAAATATCCTAACTAACCTAGTGCACACACATGTGGGAGGGAGTAATTAGGGGTAATTAGGGATTAAGGACCTAATTAACCTTTTTAGCCCTAAAAGTGAACTTAAGTGAAGTCACTTTAAAATTAGATTTAACAATTGACTCAATTAATACTTTTGCCAATTAATAGCCCCGTGGGGGCCTCAATTAAGCATAAAGGAGTCTTGTATCACCTTAGGAGGCTGGTGGTGAAAGGAATGATAGTCATATTATTCCAATATGCAAGGATATCAAGTTTTAATAGAACGCCACATTCAAACAAAACAAGAATCTGAAATCAAATTAATAGCATAAGCTTACAAATAAATATACAAAACAATGAGTAACAATATTATATATTATACATGAATAATGAACTTCCTCAATGAGTACAATGAAGGTGCCTTGCTTATATAGGCAATGATGACCAACCATAGCGGTAGGATCAAGCTAAGGACAAATATCCACCATACAAAAGGAATAAGTGATATGGTCCATAGATATGTAACCGCTATGGGGAGAAAGAATATCAACCCTTAAAATATACCTAAAAATATCCCCATAAATCGTAGGAATAGTCAAACCTAAAATATCCCCATAATATCTAATAAATAAATATGTAATGTCTCATAATATATAATAAAGATAAATGAAATATCCATACATAAGTGGGTCGGGAAAATACATGGAATAACTAAATAAAAGGAAAATAAATTACCTAGATGAACATGAGCTAAGGTAAAAAAAATCTACTCTAACACCTCCCCTCAAGTGAAGCTAGGTGCCAAAAATAAAGTGGCATATCCACAATATGAGTCTCGACAATAAGGCATGATTAGATACTCATGTACAATGTGTATCCAAAATGTAGAAACCATGTGGAAAAAACCATCCAGCTAGAAAGAGATAAGAAGAAGTAGGAATGGATCCAAGGAGTGTTCCCAACACCCCCCTAGGATGATGAGCTCCATGAAGAATTCCTATGAATAAGTGGATGCCTCTACAATGAATAATGTGTCTCCCATGAGGAAGAAAGTAGCCATGAAGCATTCATTGAATGTCTTCCCACTCCAAGTGAGTGTGAGATGGGAACAAAATGTAGAATGATGATTTAGAATCCTTCAAATTGAGCTAAAGTGAAGAAGATGTCACCAATGAATTATGAAATGAATATCCAAGAATGTAGAAGCCCAAACCAACACCAAAATAGGGTAGAATACAATCCCAATCAACACCCAAAAGATCAATGTGCACAAAACCACGAGTGTGCAAAAGTTGGAGAGATGTGTGAAGAGCATCCATCAAGGAATAATCACCAATGTCCTACTGCATAAGTAATGATGAGCCATTATAAGTAGCAAGTGAAATACGTGGAGGTTTAGAAGCCTCAAAATAATCACCATGTCATTCAATATCTCCAAGTGAGAGTCCAACCAAAGATAAAATATTTGTATCCAACTCCTGTAGGGGTACATCATCCAATGTGAAAGAAATAGGATATAAAAATGATGGACAAGGTGGCTCACTCAAATAATGAGGGCACACCAAAAAAGGTTCCACAAAGGAAGTACATGGAGGAGATACAATGTATACATCATCATCAAATAAATGAGTGAGCTCCTCATAAATGTCAAGAAAATTACATGTGTGAATCTCAATGAAGAGAGAGGAAACACCATCCAATAAGTCATATGTATGTAAGGATGTAACATGACATGAAATATTTGTTGTATATGCTTCAAAATCAACATGCTCATCCATAGAAAAAGTGTGGAGATGTAGCCTATAAAATATCTGAAGCAAGCACTGTAGCATCAACCTCATCATCCAAAACATCATGAGATAGTGACTCTAAAAATAAATATGCAATGTTACAAATGACGTCCTCCATGCAAGCAATTGTAATAGAAGGTACCTTGGGTAAAAATAATATTTTCAACTTATGATAAGCAAGGTGAGGCGTGTTCTTATGAACTCCAATAAAATTTGTAAGCTTCCCACAAATTGAATAATAAAGCATGTATCAGATCCTTAAATTGTTCATGAACCATGTCCTATACTTCTTATCCTTCACCATTGGTTTAGGTTTTGGAGTTATAAACAAAGGATCCAAACCTTCACTTTGACATAATGAACAAAATACCCTAAACCATGCTTCAAAAGTTTCAGCATTTGCCTCTATGCTAAGTTTAAAAAAAGAAGTTTCCAATATGTCTTCAAAAGTATAAGAGCCCCCCAAAATCAAATGCCATTATAATGTGAGAGGTCTAGTATGATGTCACAAGGTGGTGAAAAATACCACAAAATCACATCAATGCACAAATGAATATTCTAAACTTTGAAAAAATCTCCAAAGGAATTCCCAAAAGAATCCCCACCTTCAAACTAAGTGTCTTAATGAGGAATATTGGCACAAGAGGATGCATCTCAAAAAAGTAAGGGAAGTCAAAGACAACGGACTCCTCAAGAACAACAATGTGTAGGCTCCACCAATAATGAAAAACAATTAATATGATCACAAATTCCCAAACTAAGTGGACAAACAATAAATGAAGTAAGATGGGACTTTATAACAATAGTCCATATATCGGTTCAAGTGCAAAACCCTTTTTCACAATGCAATTTTGAGAGTGAAGTCATAAAATCATTATAAATACCTAAATACAAATTCAAAAAATCTGAAATTTTATAAACATATCAAAAACATGATTTTACAGGCCTGGAAACAATTTCGCTGAGCAACTCCCAATATTTCTCCTAAAAGGATGAGTTTACTATAAATAGTAAAATCATTATAACTGTTAGAATACAGATCCAAATGCTCTAAAATTTTATGGGAAGGTCTATAATATGATTTTACATATTCTATAAAAACATCTGCAAAACATTACAATCTTTGATGAAGATATACACAAATTACTAAAAAAGTGCAGGTTTTTGTAAAATCAAGATATCTTGCCAAATACTGGTCCAAATGAGCTGAAATTTTGGGCACAACTCAAATGAATGCATATACAGACCTAAAAAAAATTCTTGTAAAATTTGCATTTCTATTAGGAGATACAAGCAAAATATAAAAACGGGTTGGGTTGGTGACCCTACCAATAAAAGAAATGCTCAAGAAAAAAATGCTTAGGATAGATCCAAGGGAATGAGGCTATTGCGGTATGGGTAGAAGAGCATTAAGAAGGATGGTGATAATATGAAAAATTAAAGGAGTGACACAAAATGGCCAAAAAACTCCACCAAGGACCCGATCACAAAAATTGAAGCTTCCATGCCAATATTCAAACCTGCAAGAGAAACAACTTCACAACAATTACAAATGGATGATTGCAACACCTATTGCTTTGATACCATGAAAGGAATGACAATAATATCATTCAAAGCTACAAGGATATCAAGAGTTAAAAGAACACTACATTCAACCAAAACAAGAATCTAAAAGCAAATTAATAACATAAACTTACAAATGAATATGCAAAACAATGAGTAACAATATCATATATTATACATGAATAATAAACTTCCTCAATGATTACAATGGATGTGCCTTGCTTATATAGGCAAGGATGATCAACCATAGTGGTAGGATCAAGCTAAGGATAAATATTCACTGTACAAAAGGAATAAGTGATATGGTCCATAGATATGTAACTGATATGAGGAGAAATAATCTCAACCCTAAAAATATACCTAAAAATATCCCCATAACTCCTAGGAATAGTCAAACCTAAAAATATCCCCTTAATATCTAAGAAATAAATATGTAACATATCATAATATCTAATAAATATAAATGAAATATCCACACATAAGTGGGTGGGGAAAATACATGGAATAACTAAATAAAAGGAAAATAGATTACCTAGGTGAACTTGAGCTAAGGTAAACAACCTACTCTAATAGGTGTATGGTTTTTCGATGCATGGAAGGTGTTTATGATGTGATTTAGTTAGTTTATTAGGGTTTTGGACCTAAAAACTAGTGAAGTGGTGTGTGGAAGTCTACGCAATGCTACGATAATCTATGGTGATCTATGTTAGTCTACTCATGTCTATTGCAGTCTACGCATATCTACAGTAGTCTATGCATGTCTAGGAGGATCTACAATAGTCTACATATCTACAATAGTATACGTTGTTCTATGATAGCCTAGGGGTATCTAGGATCACCTATGTAAACCTATAAGTGTTTGAAAGGATCTACAAGTACGTAGGTATAGCAACTTTTGGGTGTCTACAAGAACAACAATGAAATTCCTCCTCCAAGTCCAAGAGAGAGTTCTACTTCAAGTACAACAAGTACTACTCCAAGTCCTCTACACAGAACACTAATAGCATAAAGTTCTTCTTCAATGCCAATGGAAGAAGATCCACCAACAAGAGGTAAGAGAACACTTCGGTACCATCCATATTTTCAAATGATGGACAAGAATTTTCAAAGGTACACTAGAAGTCAAGATAGTGAGATTAATTAAGTCTTGAAAAGACTTGAAAATTTGTACATGTATGGTGATGAAGACTCCCGAGAGCCTAAGGGAGATGTTGTAAATTATGCTTTAATGACTAGTGTATATCTAGAGCCATCTAGTTATGAAAAAGCATGTAATCATGATGTACGACAACAAGCCATGAAAGAGGAAATGACCTCTATAAAAAAGAATGACACATGAGATCTAGTGGAGCTTCCTAAGGGAAAGAAATGTATTGGATGTAAATGGGTCTATAATACCAAGGTCAATGTTTATGGGAGCATTTAAAGACACAATGCAAAGCTAGTAGCAAAAGGGTTTACTCAAAAGTATGGGATTTACTATGAGGAAACCTTTTCTCCGGTTTCTAGACAAGAGACCATTAGACTAGTACATTCCTTGGCTGCCCACAAAGGGTGGAACATTCAACACATGAATTTTAAGAGTGCCTTCCTTAATGGGTACTTTAATGAAGAGGTTTTTGTGCAACAATCTCAAGGCTTTGAAGAACAAGGTAAGGAGGACCTTGTCTATAAATTGAAGAAAGCATTGTATGGACTAAAGCAAGAACCAAGGGTATGGTACTCACGCATTGATGGCTATTTTCAAGACTATGGATTCACTAGGAGAAAAAGTGAACCTAATATCTACTAAATAAAACAAGGTAAAGGTATCCTTATTGTGTGCTTATATGTGGATGATCTAATATTCATGGGTAGTAGTGCTAAATTGAATTATGAGTTTAAAAAATTCATGATGAAAGAGTTTGAAACGAAGGATCTAGGGTTGATGCATTACTTCCTAGGAATGGAGGTACATAAAAAATAAAATGAGATCTTCATATGTCAACATAAATATGCACAAGACATGATAAATAAATTTGCTATGGAGAAGTGCAATTCAATTGCAAATCCAATAGGTCATGGGATACAATTAACCAAATAATATGGAGCATCAAAAGTGATAAGACCACCTGCAGGAGCATGGTTTGGATTTTAATGTTCCTCACCAAAACATGGCCAAATATTCAATATGTTGTTTCTCTAGTATCAAGATATATGACTGATCCATCAAAACTTCATCTAAAAACAACTAAAAGAATTTTGAGGTATGTAAGGGGTACAATGGATTATGGGATACATTACCACAAATGTAAAATTAGTTGGCTTTAGTGATAGTGATTGGGGAATCAACATAGATGATAGGAAATCCACTTCAGGGAATTATTTTAGTCTTGGGTCAAGACTAATTACATGGAGTTCAAAAAAGTAATCTATTGTAGCATTATCATCTACTGAGGTTGAGTACATTGCAATTACAAATGCTAGTATCCAAGCCTTATGGTTAAGAAAAGTACTAGAAGAAATAGGTGAGAGACAAAGTGGTCCTATCATATTATATTATGATAATATAAGTGTCATACAATTGGCACAAAATCCCATCCACCACAGTAGGTTAAAGCACTTCGACATGAAGTATCACTTCATTAGAGACATGGTGGAGAAAAATGTGGTTGAGCTAAAACATTGCAACACTTTGGACAACATAGAAGATATATTCACCAAAGGAGTTTCTAAAGCTCAGTATTTAAAGTTGAGAGACTATTTGGTCAACCCTCTCAACTTTAAGGGAGATAATGTTGGACTTTGAAAGCATTTTCCTACGTATCTAGGTTTGCTATTAGTTGTTATTCTAGAATATGTTTGAGAGCATCTAGGAATTAAGTTAGCATTTTCTATGTTAGTAGGGTGAGTCATCTAGCTAAGAAAAGAATATTTATTCACAAGAATAATTGTGTGCCAACTATGTTGTGCCAAAATGAGTTCTTCCCAGAACTATATATTGTAAACCTATGTAAGCAAATATTAATCCAATGAGTTTTTCTTCTCAAGTTCTCTTCCTCAGCTACTTGGTTCTAAACCTAAGAATTTTGACTGAGTGAACTTCAATGAGTTGTGGGTCTGACATCTACAAGTTTGAAATATCCAACATATGTGAGGATTTTCCACATATTTCCTAAGGAGGGACACATGGAAAGTGTCATGGATTTTGGAAAAATTAGGTGGCAAGGCCAATTTATATGTTGCAGGACTGATTTTGAAAATGATTTAAATGGTCCTACAAACCTAGGACTGAGCTTGGTGAATTTTATTGAAATTTTGGGGGGCTTAACTCTTAGTAAAACCTTGTCACCTATGACATACTCTCTAGGTGATCTCTTAATATTGGTATAGCTCTTCTAGTGATCCATGGCTTCCTTGAGCCATTGGTGTATTTCCTTTAGTTATTCCTCCATTTGTTTCATAATATTTGTACTGACCATTGCTTGATCTTCTATATTATCCCAATTCAAAGTTATTCTACATCTTCACCCATATAGGGCTTCAAATGGAGCCATACCCAACATGGCATGGTAGCTATTATTGTAGGCAAATTCCACTAGAAAGAGATAGTCCTCCCACTTGATCTAGTGGTCCATACAATACATTCACAATATATCTTATAAACTTTATTGACCCTCTAGGTTTATCCATAAGTCTCCATATGATAAGCAGTGCTAATATTAAGCTTTGTACCCCAAGCTCGATGTAAATCTTACCAAAATTCATATGTGAATCGTGAATCCCTATCAAAGATAATTACATCGAGAAACCCATGTAATCTCACCACTTCATGAGCAAATGTTTGAGCTATTGCAGGCACATTATCGTGTACATTTCTTGGTATGAAGTGGGACACCTTTATCAACTTATCAACTATGACCAAAATTACATCATGTTTAAAATGAGTTTTAGGGAGACCAACTATGAAGTCCATGCAGATGACCTACCATTTTTGTGTTGGAATTTCATAAGGGTATAACCGTCCTCCTGGATGGTGGTGCTCGATCTTGAATTTTTGTAACTTTAAACATCTTGCCACAAAATTTTCTATCATTTTCCATTCTAGACCAGTAGTGATTTGTTTTTCAAGTTTTCATGGATCTTCACCACTCCTAGATGTGTAGAATACGAAGTACAATATGCCTCTTGAAAAATAGTTTTTCTCATCTCTTCTTTATCTGGTACAACTATTATATCTCCAAAATACAATAAGTCCCCCTTGATCTTAAGGTCCTTATTTTTTCTAGGGCCTTGCTTGACCTGAGTTTAGCATTAAACACAGTATTAATTGGTCTTTTGTAGCTCTTTAACTTATCCAGATAGTCCATACTGGTATTGTTTCATGCCAGTTATATGTCTTCTTCTACTAAGTGCATCTGCTAACTTTTTCTCTTTCTCTTTTATATATTCAATACCAAAGTCATACTCAACCAAAAATTCCATCCATCATCATTGCCTTGCATTCAATAACGGTTGAGTAAAAATATACTTTAGACTTTGGTGGTCTATTTTAAGTTCAAAAGGTTTACCCAACAAATAATATCACCAAATATTTAGAGCATGGACTACAACAACTAACTCTAAATCATGGGTGGCATAGTTAATTTCATGTTTCTTTAATTTCCTAGATTCATAAGCCACAACTACTTCTTATTGCATTAGAACACCTCCCAGACCTTCTATAGAAGAATTAGTACATACTGTAAATGATTTATTTGGATTTGGTATCTATAGGATAGGTGCTAATGTTAATTTCTCTTTGAGCACTCTAAATGATTCCTCACATTGAGTTGTCCACTTGAGAGATATTCCTTTTCTTTGCAGATTGGTAATAGGAAAAATAATTTTTGAAAACCCTTTAACAAATCATCTATATTATCCTACCATTCTCATGAAACTTCTTACTTCTAAGACATTGATGGGGGCTAGCCATTCTTTAATAGCTTCTATATTTTTGGGATCTACCGCAACTCCTTCGATTGATATTATGTCCCAAATATTGCACTTACAGAGAGTAGAATTCACACTTGGATAAGTTTTCTTTTAATTGATTATTTCTAAGGATTTCCAAAAAAATTTCATGTGTTGATCATGCTCCTCCTTATTTCAATATTAAATTAGTATATCTTCTAAAAATATGATTACAAAGTGGTCTAGTTTTTCCTAAAACACATTGTTCATCAAATTCAAGAATGCGGTAGGACCATTTGTCAAACCAAAGGGTAGTACTGTAAACTCATAATGTCCATACCTAGTTCTTAATGCAATATTATAAGTGTCCTCTTCTTTAATTCTCAATTGATGGTAACCAAACCTAAGATCAATTTTTGAAAATATGGAGGCTCCTCGTAGCTGATAAAAAATATCATCAATTATTGGTAATGGATACATGTTCTTAACTATAATTTATTGAGCATTCGATAATTAATACACAACATTAATGACCCATCTTTCTTTCTGATAAATAGGATTGGAGCTCCCCACAAAGATACACTAGGCTTAATATGACCTTTCTATAGCAAGTCTTGTAATTGAGTTTTGAGCTCTTGTAACTCAATGGGAGTCATCCGACAAGGATTTATAGCAATGGGAACTACTCCTAGTAATATTTCAATAGAGAAATCAAATTTCCTCTGAGGTGGAAGACCTAGCAAATATTTGAGAAATACATCTTTAAATTTATTCAATACTAAATATTTTTGGAAAAGACCAAAACTAGATTTAGTGTCTTCCTTTTTTTTCATCTTGACTACATAGAGTTTACACCCTTTCCTTAAGGTATTTTTAACTTAAATGGATAATAGAAGGTGAGGTTCAAGGATATCTCAACCACAGTGGACTCGAATTCATTTCTTTGAGTTATCTATATAGTCTAACAATATTTCTTCATAATTTAATAGGGCTTTATGATCTTTAAGCTAGTATAAACCTAAGAAAATATCAAAAGCATGTAAAGGAGTTACATATAGGTTCCAAATTATTTTCCCCTAAGGTAGAATAATTTGAGGGTCAAATAAATATTGGTTGATTGAATAGGTTTGAATAGACCCATACTAGACCTGCCACCCATTTGCCATAATCTTGGGTCTTTTTAGAATGTACCTCAAAATACTAGTAGATATAAAATTATCAGTAGCTCCACTATCAACTAATATACAGATATTCTTATCACCTATTTTTTATTTAAAAATAAATGGTGTAGTGTGTCCTGAGATAATAGGGTTACTTGTAGCTACATAGATTTTATGGGATGTTTCCTCAATTGTCTTTCTCTTATTGGTCCATTGTGAGCACTGGATATCATAATGATCTCCCCCACATATGAAACACTTGTTCAAAGGGACTTTGCTCTTTCAGTTATCCCCATATTTATTCTAGTTGGCAAATCCCCTTCTTGTTCCCTGATTCATGGTTTTTGGTTTATTTTTGGCTGAAAAGTCCCTCTTATCTTACCGTCCTTTGTTATTATAGAACCTAACCTTATCTCTATTTCTATTATCACCTCTGTATTGAACCCCATCCCTAGGTATTTTTTATTGGTCCTTCCCTCTTGCTGGTTTCATGTTCCTTTTCTTGGATCATCTTTTTCCATTTTTGGTAGTATGCTTTCTTGTTTTTCTAACTCAATTCCTCGAAATGCATCGAATAAAAGTCTTCTGACAATTATTTTGGCTTAATCAATCCAATTGGTGACCCAATCCTAGGATGTAATCCCATGATAAATTTTTATAGCTTGAATTCTTCTCTTCTATCATAATATTTCAACAATTGCATGAACCTTTGATAATATTCTATAACTGACATATTATCTTGATATAAATTTGTGAACTCGGTATATTTATATATATATAATTGTTGAGTTAAAAATATATCCCTGAATTCCTTTTGGAATATGTCCCAAGGTACATCAGCCACCTTCACTTGTTTGGTTTAATTATATGTTGTCCACCAGTCCATTGTAGGTCCTACCAAATGTGTCATTGCCCATGCTATTATAGATTCTAAAGAGAGAGGTTTAATAGAAAAATATCCATCGGTCTCACTTAGCCAATTTTTAGCTGCATCCCCATCACCTTTTCCATAAAATTTAGAAATATCTAACTTCTTTTTTTTTTTCTTAACTTCGTACCAAGTTTCTTTCTGGTAGACCCCTCAGGTTGATCATCCTATCTTTCCTCAGGTTCCTTATTCTCAATTAAATTTTCAATTAATTTTTGTTGTTGAGTTATAATTTCCTATTGTTGGGATAGTTGAGCCCTTTATCATTCCATGTGCTCATTCATTTGCATTTGTTGCAATTCCATATTCTTTTTTTTTGTTTAGTTGTTCTTGCATCAACTGAATCATTTTAGCCATGTTATCTTCCTTTTGTGCAGTCTTTTATGCCATAGGTTCTTTTTCTTTTTTAGGGGACAATGAAGCATTTCTACTGACTCCTTAATAATTCTTCTTAATCCCTTCCTTGGATTTTTTGCAATCCCTTATTGCAGAGTAGCAATAGTTCTTTTGGATGATCTTTTAAAGGTTATCAAGTTCATAACACAAGTTTATGATCTAGGGTTTTGCAACCTAGGGCTCTAAAACCAACTGTAATAATCTAGTCATAACTCACCTGGTTGTCCATTCTAGTCTTGCTCTCTAGAATTATTGAGAAAAAAAATTGACTCAACAAGAAGTTTAAGTCTTTGTTCACCCAACTTTTCAATTAGTACATAGGCATAGATTACTTGCTTTGAGGTCACTAACTATTGCAGACGATCTCTCAAGTGGTTGAGATTGGTCATATCCCACAAAAGGCACCATTTAGTGAACTCCTTATCCATACTAGAGATCTGAGTTCATGGTAAGGGGTTATCCTTCTAGGGCCCATATCACCTAGAAGGGTGGATGCATAGTTTCCCTGCCCCGTAGCATGGAGGGCATAGATTTCTCTAACCTAGCAATGTCCTTAGCTTCTGCTTTTGTTGTTTATATAAACCATGCTAGGGATAACATCAATATACCTAGTATCTAGCTGTAGACCATTTACTTATGGACACAACCAGGGCCCACAAACTCTCTATATTGGGTCCAGGTATCCCAAGTCACATTATAGTTGATGATGAGATGTCTCATACCATCCCATCACTGGATCTTCTAGCCCTAAAGACTAGCACTTCTAGTGATGGGTTACCGCTAGCAATTTCATAGTTGAACTGTGATCGTGATATCCCCTCATGGGTACTACTCGTTTGATAGCCTAGAATGACATCCCATTACACCTTTCATTACATGTTCATAGTATAAGGGCCTCTTTCCCTATCCAAGTATACTAGAAAGTGGCTATCTTCAAATCTTGGTAGCTGCCACTTGTAATCTATTGGAGTTGGGTGGATGATTGTCCATCTTGATAAATCATCAAAATTTATATTGGATCCTCCTGTATCGAAGATGTTTAGGTACACATCCTTCTTGATTATTTGTAATAAAAAAAGTATAGGGTTTGGATATGGAGAGTTTTGTTCTCATGTAATAATTTTACAAAATTCTTAAAAATGAAATAAAATAATTTAAAGTAGTCATAACCAAACCATTTAAATTTTGGTTACCTTTATAAACATAAAATAACATAATTTAAAATAAATTTGAAAATGATATTTGTAATGTTTCATGATAAAACTTCTCTTTTTCCTACTTTTATTTACAAAAGAATCAAGGAATTATTTTTAAAAGTAAATTAATAAGAAATTAAATATAAATTATTCCATTAGATTAATACTAGGTATTAAGTAATAAAAATCATACTTAATCTGAATGTGGTCTACTTATAAATTATAAATTACAAATAGTTTAATTAACCATTAAATAATAAATTTCATGTTATGAACTATTGCCATATAAATAAGAAAATCTATCACTTTCATGACATAAAAGTAAGCTAACTATACCATATCTTATTTAATAAGATAGACTATGTACGATTCCCTAAAAATACAAATTACTTTTTAATATTTTTCACCATTTGATATCTCTATGTTTGAAAACTATATGAATATCAAAGTTCTATTCCAACTCTAAAAAGAAAATTTCTTATAGCATTATTAAACCAGCATATGCATTAGCAAAATAGAATTTTGAGAATCTATACCAGACTATTGCTCCTCATTAATATTCCCTATGATTATAATATTTTATAAAAATTATACTATACACTATATAATTTAAAAGTCATTTTCTTAGATTACCCATCACTATTCGAACTAATACTTTATCTAAATTATTTCTTATAAAATATTTTAATACAAATTTATTATATTCACTCTGAAAAGAAGAGAAACATTTCATTTTACCTCTAAATATGAGCACAAGATAGTATGCAAAATGAAAATTTTTCCTTTATCTACGTTTATGTTTAAACCAGATTCATTTGGTGTAAATTCCAGGGTCAAGTTTATTTCTACAAGCAAATCTCGAAGGTTACTCATCCACGGATAAGAGTTTTGAAAGACAAACCTAGAACAAACTTCGTCTAAATTTCAGCTTGATATTTTAACACTCTTTAGTTGTTAATGCTTTACATTAGTTGGGTTTTAAGTGAAGGGTTTTAAACTTAAACTAAAGCTTTTCAAGCTATTCTGGAAACAACAACTATTTGAAGATCTTTTTTAGAAATATGAACTGACTAAATAGAAATACTTCATATAAAATTTGGTATGGCAACTAACTCGTTGTTCTCAAGACGGTGTTGATTAACCTAGAAGGATGTCAAACTCTAAATATTTTCAAGTATCTTTAGCTTAAGAAAAATCATATCTCACTGCATATTGGAGTCGTATCCCACTATTACTTGTACGTGTTTTCCAGGCCAATACATTACAGGTCTTCACAATACAAATTGATGGTATTTTAAACCACAAATAATGCTTTTGAATATTATATATATTATATATATATTAAGAGAATAAATTGAGGGTTATTTTCAACAAATAGAGATGTTTTACCCACTGCCATATGCATATACTGCCATAGTTTACCTTTACTATAATTTCTCTCATGCATCTAATGTTACAAGAACATGCATTTTATAATTCAACTTATAAAAAGGTAGTCAATATCAAAATTTTATATGCACATGTAAATACATTTTGCTTCATGAAAAAATGTGATTCACAATGGCTAATATAATCCTTGGTACTAAAGAAGTAACACCAACAATATTTGAAGTAGTGCACCCAATAGGATAAGTAAAACAAGTGCAACTCCAAAGTAGATTAGCAGAGCATTCATCTACAAGCTCCTCAGGCAACAACGATCAAGAGAAGGGAAGAGTAGGATCAGATGACCCAAAGAATGCAATGCATTTACTCGAATCCCTATATGATATTTTTATTCTACACACAATGCATCAATCTTATACTCAATCACATTCCCATTTCATGCACAATACAGTCTCATAAAAATAAAATAATCTATTTGTAATGCAATGGTTATTCTAATCCAATTCTGAATAGTTTGCATTCCACATTGACACACTATAATCCTTATTTTATTATATTTTAAAAGTGTCCATACTCACATAGTTTAATTTCATATCATACCTTAATAGGTTTAAGTTTAAGCACAAAGTATATCACTACTTCTTGGTTATATTAATTTTCAATTCAACTTACAACAAATATCTTGACAAGCCAAAAGAAATGGAAGGACATCTTTTCATATCACTAAAATGGAGAGAACACCTAACCTGGTTACTCGAAGGTGATGTAGACAGAATTGTAACTTATTCCTTCCAATATCCTAGAGAATCGAATTACACAGACCATAATGTCTTTTTCAGTTGAATAAAATTGTTATATAAGATATGCTAATAATTTTCTTTCGAATGTGTGGAATTTTCCATGCAATAGTCATCCCAAAACTATTGCCAGTTGGAGGTTGTTCCCAACTCTCCACTTTTACATACTAACATACGTATATGCCTTTAAAAAAATTATGTTATTTATTTTTATTTTATTTTAATTTTCTTTTATTATTTATTAGTTTTTTACTTTTATAACCAAATAAATAAATTATAAATTAGTTTAGTATTATGAAAAGCCAATTCTTCTGAAATACCTCATAATGACAACAACAAACATCATATATGCAACACTGTCTATATGGATGCATTCTACATGAATACCACATGTGTGAGCTTCCATGTACTCACAGGCCATGGTGTCACTACACCATACACCATATCCCCCTTACCTCTCATGATCACCTTGCCTAGCCGTCTAAAGGAGGTACATATTCCCTGCAACCATAGAACTCATTAGCAATATGTCATTCTAAATTTTAATTTACCAAATAGCAATTCAGGAGGGATGTGACAGTAATTAATCATATAAGCCATTGTTAATACAAGATAAGCTCCTATTATTTATCATCTGCTATTGCTATTATATACATATATTACATGTGTTATAATTATTGATTGTTATAGTAGATAGGTTCTATATTTTTCCTTTTAAGTTTTAGATGTAGGGTGAAAGTCATAGACCAAGTGTTGTTATTCAAGAGCTATTGTCGTACAAGTGATATTTCCATATAAGCAACTATTGTGAATACAATAAAAGTGGAGAGTTCAAGTTGATAATTAAGTCTATCATTTAAATTGTTCCTCCAAGTGTGGGATAATCCCACCATGCTACAAGCATGATTCATTTTACAGGTAAAGCATTAAAATTTTAAATTGATATTTCTCTGTATCGCTCCAAATTTTTCGCATCCCTACCTTCAAGCTATTGGATCCGTGCCCGGAAGGAGGATGGGAAAAGGATGATGCGGTACCTCGGACTGAGAGGACTTTGCGAAGGTCCCGCCTCTCAAGGGAGGTGTATTTTGGTGATTTTTCGACGGATGGTGGGTTCACCAGGAAACATTTAAGGGCAGTTTCCACGCCTAGGTTTGGAATGTGTTTTGATGTGTTCATTTTTAGTCTTAAGCATTCAAGTCCTAGGTTTGGCCAAAATGCGTCTAAGCTATGCTATATGAAGATGCAGATTAAATGAATACAGAAAACAAAATTAAACATAAAACACAGAAAATATGCTAGATGAGAAAAGCCATACCTGATTTCGGATGTTTGATGGAGATTCTGATTTTTGAAGCAGTCCAGATCGTCTGGAATTTGACAGGATCGTCTCTGATCTGACAGGATCGTCCCTGATCTACTGATCTGACAAGATCGTCTCTAATCTGACAAGATCGTCTCTAATCTGACGATATCGTCTCTAATTTTACAAGATCGTCTCTAATTTGACGAAATCGTCTGACGATTTCGTCAGAGACCTGCAACTACAGAAATGGATACCAAGAACAAAAAATACAATTGCAAAAGCAAGGGAAAATGATAGAAATGAAAGTATGAATGTTAGAATGACAACTTTAGATAACATATTAAGTAAAATGCATTGTTTTAATGATTAACTTTGACTTTATTATGCATCTAGGCTACATGAGGTGAACTCCAAGATGCAAAGCAGTAATAAGCTTAACTAATGCAAAGCAAAAATAGTAGATAATGGACATAGAATGCAAACTCAGGGCACGGATTGCCCCCAACGTTGGCTGCAATCGAAATCGTCTGCAAAATGAAGAATCGTCTTGAATTGTGGCGTGATCGTCCAAGATTGTACGAGATCGTCTGAGACGAACTGAGCTTGCTCCGGCTGAAAAACAATGAAGTTCCTGCAAACAAACTTGAAAAAATGCAAATGCAAACAGTGATTTAAGATGGTCTAGTGCGTGTAGAATTCGAGTTACAGGGAATTTCAGCCAGGGGTTGGGAAGGGAAGGTCCTAATGATTAAATAGGCTTAGGGGAGTAGTTAGGAGGTTGGAGATCATCCCAATTTGGGAGATCTCCAACGGGGGAGGGTCCCAACGGTGCAGACACGCTTCTGCCCAGATTGGAGACCCGTTGGAACAGATTCCAACTATGCAAATTCAGTTTTGCGACAAGATCGTCTGGACGTCCTAGTCCAGACGAAATCGTCAAATATGGGGCGATATCGTCTGATCGGCGACGATATCGTCAAACGGTCAAAACAACCTCTAAAAATGGCACGAAAAAGGGGGAAACGGATTTCTCGGCGGTTAACGGGCGGTTTGGGAGGTTAAATTTGATTTTTAAATTATTTACTAAGGTGAATGTAATTATTATAATTTTACTGCGCCAATTTTAGGGTGCTACATTTTGCCCCCTCTTTAGCGAATTTTTCGAAGAAAATGCGTTAAAGATGAGTTCTTCTCGATCTACGAGAAAGCAAAAAATTATTCCCATTTTTAGGCGACGATTCTTGCTCGAATCGTACGACGACTTACTATGGTGCCCCCTCCGTGTTTTTACCCAAATCGAACGTTTGAGGTAAAAACGCGGAAAAGCAAAATTAATTTGAATTATTTTTGAATGAAATTATGTTTGATATATGATATGTTTTTGATCATATGACTTGTGTTATGTGTATGTTTATGATGCTTTTATGTTTGATTGATTGATTTGATAATTGGATTGATGATTCATGAAATTATGTCGTTGGAAATATTATAATTTGAATGTCATGCTATAAAATTTTAAATGAAATAATCTGATGTAACAAAGTGATTGTATGTGATGCAATAATTTGATAAAAATAAAAGGGGACTTTTAACAATAATTTCAAAGGACATTGTCGCTATTATAGACCATTTCATGGAGTCGTTGCTCACTCGGTCGTCAAGCTAATCCCATGTATAGAAATATTGTTGAAAAGTAAAAGAGTGCTTAAGAGACTGTCTTAAGACTTTGGTGCAATAGTGCAAATGATGATGATGATGATGGTTTGTTTTCAGATTTCCATGAAAAATATTATGCATGAAATATTTTAAAATGATTTTTGCTAGGCATAAATTCCTAAGTGTGATAAAATTTGTGAATAATTCCTTAGGAATTATACCATCATTGCAAAGTTGAAGGTTGACATAATGACATAAAAATAGTGAAAAATGAGTTTGCTTTTGAAAAGCATAATTTGTGTAAATTGAAGTCATATGGTTTTTATGATTTTTTAATAAATGGGGAATAAAAATTGTTACAATGGTTTGCGCTAGGCATAGAATATGTAGGTATAGACTTATACCATCATCGCGAAAATCCAAAAAAGATAGTTTTATTGCATGGTTGATTTTTTGATGAACAGAAAATATGAAAATGAGGACTTGCGCTAGGCATAAAATTCCAATTTTGGTTTTGAAACTATACCATCGTCGCGAAAGTCAACCAGATATATATGATTTGATTTGTGTAATTTGGAAGAAATTTTTGATTTTTCTATTATATAGTTGTCTTTGTGGTAAATAATTGTACTTGATTTATTCCAAACAAGTTGCAAAAATAATATTTCAAAGTATTTTGAAGACAAAAGTTAGATTTATAAGGAATCCCATGTGCATATGTGAATTCATTTCCGATCTTGATTTATCATAATGATAGACAAAATCTCTCAAATACAAATGTGTGTGCAATTGCATTGTTCATTTACCAGTTTTGAGCAAGATACTATGATACAAGTGATTTGAAGAAACCAAATAAGTGTTCATTAACCATGATGTAGATGCATATAACCATACTAGGCTACTATGTAGATCGGATTATCAAGAGCTAGCTAATCCATAAGCGAGACATAGGTCTGTACAAAAGAAGGTCGCTAATGTGACGGACATATCGCCACGCTAGGAGTTACCCAAGGCCAAGCGGGTTGGGCACAAACCACCTGTTATGGGGCTTACCTCACGATTTTCGAATAATTGAGAATTCCAGGGATTCAAGCTCATCAACCCTTCTTTTCTTTTCAAAGGGTAGGGAAAGGGATTTTATTGCTTTCTTGCTTTCTTTTGAACTTTGCTTATTTTTCTTTTTGTATTTCTTTTGCTTGATAATGCTTGGAACATTGCTAAAATAACATTTTTCTTTTTCTTGAACTTTTCTTTTCTTTTTCTTTTTTTTGCTAGGGATACTTGCTTGGATTGGCTGTAGAGCAAGGGATTTTTATTCTGGGTAGGGGTGAGCTTGTCCTTTTGCCAATTCTCAAAGATTCTAGACCATGTGCATGATAGGATAGCGAGGGAAACTTTTCACTCAAGAAATCAGTTCTACTATGTAGCAAAACATGGAAATTACAAATATAATCATTTTATTGTGAAAAGATGTGCTTGGTTTAAGTAAATAACAAGATCAATTCTCTATGCTCAAACTTTATTTAATTGAAATTTGTGAACTTTGATATAAGAGAGATTAGTAATCATGCCAGATAAAAGCAAGATATTTATTGTTGTGAGTGTGCAAGTGAGGGATTCAAAATAAATGCTAATTTATCCAAAATAAGTTGAAACATATAACTGCAATAATTGTAAGAAAATATATATAAATGATTTTTGAGAAAGTTTTGAGAATGTTGACTCTCTCTTTCTTCTATATTGTTTTGGTTTCGAAAGAGTCAAGCATATAGCTGTTTTTAGATTTTTATTTTTGTTTTTGAGCAAAAAGAACTTAACAAGTGCTTTAAATAAATGCAATAGATAGTTTTTGAAGATTTTTGGAGATTTATGAATGTTTTTGATATTTTGGAATAAATTGAAAGAAATACAAGATAATGATTTTGAACAAATATATACATGGATGAAATGACCAAATTTATGCATAGTAACGTTTGAGATGCAAAATATTCATGGGTTCTTTAAGTTCTTTACCATCTAAGGTAGATAATTTATATGCTCCTGATTCAAATTTTGAAGTAATGATGTATGGTCCGAGCCAATTGGGCTCAAATTTACCTTTAAGTTCCTTAGTTGCATTTGTATTTTTTTGAAGATTTTGAGGATTTTGATTTTTTTTGTATTTTGATTTTAATTTATGAATTGAAATTGGTGGTATATACAAGATGATCTATATACACTATACAAGGTTATTTGAGTATAGCATGTCTAAGGTTGCTTCAAAATCAAAGGAGGTTTTGAAGGATAATCTGGTTGAGGTGAAGGTAAGAATAGAAGGTGATGAATAAAAGGTAGTGATAACAAAAGCTTTGTTATAATGTAGAATAATGTAGAAAAAGATTTGACTTTTATATGTGGAAAATTGATCATGTTACAAAATAAAATGTCAGAAGGATAAGAAGGTTCTTCATTCTTATTATTATATTCCAAGTCTTGATAAGATGGAGAAAGTATATGTGAAAGATATGCATGAATGTTATTTGGTAAACAAGGATGATCATATATGGATGAAGAAAAGTGATGGATAGAAGATAATTGTGATAATAGAGAATGTATAGAACTTGATGTTTCAACCGTTAAATATTCTTCAAATGGTGTTGGGTCACCATGTATGGTAACAATTTTATTTGCAATTTCAAACTTCAAACATTGGTGAAGAGTGGAAGGGACAACCCTCATCGTATGAATCCAAGGACTCGGGAGAAGTAGTTTGTAAGGTGAAGGACAATATCCTACATAGAATAAAGTATCCAGGATCTTGGATCCAATATTAAGGGGAAGAATTATAGTACCTTGAGGTTCTTGAATTTCATTGTTAAAAGATTTTATAATAACATTTGATTCATTACTATCTTCTTCCTTTAATTTGTGTTTTTGAAATAATTGATAAGTGCATAAATTAAGAGAGGAGTCATTATCTACCATGATAGTTCTAACAAGTGTTTCTTTACTAGATCCGATAATGTAAAGATAGGAGTCTTCTTGTGGAGTAGAGGAAGGAATATCCTCATCATAGAATGAAATATGGTTAACCTCAAGAGGGTTTATACCATTAATTATGTTCTTAGAGAAAATATGATGAGGAACAAATTGTTGGCTAGGTATTTTGAACAAAATTTCCTTGTGATAAATTTGTAATACTTCTAAAAGGGATATCTTTGCTTGAGGATTAATCACTTGTTGTTGGTTATCAAAGTGGATTTCAGATTGAGATTTTGATTCTAAAGATGAGCTTTCTATGCTTACATTCCATTTTGGATCATTCTCTAGAGCCAAAGATAGTTTTGAAGGTTGGTCAAATGAGGAATCCATATCTTGAATATCGGATTGAGTTGATTGAACTTGAGGTTGCTCATTTGTAGTTTTTGTTACAATATTAATAATATCATCATGATGGGACACATTAACATGCAATATTTGATTGGTTTCTTGTTGTTGATAATTGAATAGGGGTTCTTGGGAGATCCCCATGTCTTGATTGATTATTGGTATTTGTTGTGTAGGAGTTTGATTGTTTGTTGGAGATTTATAATCAGTTGTAGATTGTAATTCCTTTATATTAAAAATACCCTTATCAATCAAATCTTGAATTGCACATCTTAAATCTTTACAATTTTGTGTCATATGTCCATCTACTCTATGATATTCACAATGTAGCTCGGGTTTAAACCAATCTGATGTGGTATCAAGGTTGTCTTATGGAAGGAAGTTCAATCATATTTGTGTCAAGTAAATACTTGAGAATTATATCCATTGGTTGATTGAGCCTAGTAAATTTACGTGATGAAGGTTTTTGAGAGGTTTTTGATAAATGCCTTAGGAATTTTGTCATAAAAGGACCTAATGGTTTCTCACCTCTACTTTCTTTATTATGGGTAGAATGATGACAGGAATATTGCGATGTAGGAGGTGAGTGCATGGTAGAATTGGAAGAATAAGTATTTTCTTGTTGAAATGGATGTGTTGTATTGAAAGAAGAGTTTTGAAAAGGTGGCGGAGGATTATATGTGGATTGATAGACATAATATGGATATATGGGAGAATAGATAATATCATTATGAAGAGGATTGGCAAAGGGATTGTTTTGTTGGGTTATGGATGAAAAATAAGAAGAGTGTGATGGAGGTGGTGTTGAATAGGGATGAGGTTGGTCATAATCAACAAATGTATTTAGCTGAATTCTTCCAACATTACTGATGGACTCATATTGATTTGAGTAAAAACTCATGGTTTCTTTAGTACTTCTAAAAGTAATATTTAGCATCTACTATTTAGGATTGAATATAAAACATACAAACTTGAAATGATGATTTTGTTTTTGTTTTTCTTGTATATATATATTTTTTTGTTTTTGTTTTCAAAAGGTTATGATGCATTCACGTCGGGTTCACCAAAATGTATCGCTCCAAATTTTTCGCATCCCTACCTTCAGGCTATTGGATCCGTGCCCGGAAGGAGGATGGGAAAAGGATGTCGCGGTACCTCGGACGAGAGGACTTTGCGAAGGTCCCGCCTCTCAAGGGAGGTGTATTTTGGTGATTTTTCGACGGATGGTGGGTTCACCAGGAAACATTTAAGGGCAGTTTCCACGCCTAGGTTTGGAATGTGTTTTGATGTGTTCATTTTTAGTCTTAAGCATTCAAGTCCTAGGTTTGGCCAAAATGCGTCTAAGCTATGCTATATGAAGATGCAGATTAAATGAATACAGAAAACAAAATTAAACATAAAACACAGAAAATATGCTAGATGAGAAAAGCCATACCTGATTTCGGATGTTTGATGGAGATTCTAATTTTTGAAGCAGTCCAGATCGTCTGGAATTTGACAGGATCGTCTCTGATCTGACAGGATCGTCCCTGATCTACTGATCTGACAAGATCGTCTCTAATCTGACAAGATCGTCTCTAATCTGACGATATCGTCTCTAATTTTACAAGATCGTCTCTAATTTGACGAAATCGTCTGACGATTTCGTCGAAGAAACTGCAACTACAGAAATGGATACCAAGAACAAAAAATACAATTGCAAAAGCAAGGGAAAATGATAGAAATGAAAGTATGAATGTTAGAATGACAACTTTAGATAACATATTAAGTAAAATGCATTGTTTTAATGATTAACTTTGACTTTATTATGCATCTAGGCTACATGAGGTGAACTCCAAGATGCAAAGCAGTAATAAGCTTAACTAATGCAAAGCAAAAATAGTAGATAATGGACATAGAATGCAAACTCAGGGCACGGATTGCCCCCAACGTTGGCTGCAGTCGAAATCGTCTGCAAAATGAAGAATCGTCTTGAATTGTGGCGTGATCGTCCAAGATTGTACGAGATCGTCTGAGACGAACTGAGCTTGCTCCGGCTGAAAAACAATGAAGTTCCTGCAAACAAACTTGAAAAAATGCAAATGCAAACAGTGATTTAAGATGGTCTAGTGCGTGTAGAATTCGAGTTACAGGGAATTTCAGCCAGGGGTTGGGAAGGGAAGGTCCTAATGATTAAATAGGCTTAGGGGAGTAGTTAGGAGGTTGGAGATCATCCCAATTTGGGAGATCTCCAACGGGGGAGGGTCCCAACGGCGCAGACACGCTTCTGCCCAGATTGGAGACCCGTTGGAACAGATTCCAACTATGCAAATTCAGTTTTGCGACAAGATCGTCTGGACGTCCTAGTCCAGACGAAATCGTCAAATACGGGGCGATATCGTCTGATCGGCGACGATATCGTCAAACGGTCAAAACAACCTCTAAAAATGGCGCGAAAAAGGGGGAAACGGATTTCTCGACGGTTAACGGGCGGTTTGGGAGGTTAAATTTGATTTTTAAATTATTTACTAAGGTGAATGTAATTATTATAATTTTACTGCGCCAATTTTAGGGTGCTACATTCTCAAACCATTGTGCACCAGATTAATCACCCAAATATTTTCCTATTAAAGTGCCCTATCTCAAAGGGACCATTATAGGCTAAATTATTTCTAGGAGTTAGTAACGGTAGGTCTTATTATTGAGTTATTGGCCATTGAAATTCCTGAATAGTAAATTACATGTTTTGTTGTTGATAAAATTTTTAATTCTCCTATTCAAGGTCATGATCCTATATGAATATATAAATAAATTCTTGAAGGCATGGAATAAAATATTTTCATACATCATCTAATAGAGAATAATACATTATTTGATACATGATAATGTGTCCCCATGGTTGGAATGTAAATGTACCAATGGTACAATGGTAAAAATGTAAATATGTGATAGATTAGGGTGTGAGTCTATAGTTTAGGAGTGTGATTATATTTCCCCTTTATGTATGTGTCTATGTAGGATGTGCACAAGTGTCATGTAACAATGTGTGCAAGTGTCATATAGTAAAGTGTGAAGTGTGCAAGTGTCATTGAGTAAACTGTGCAAGTAGATAGAGAGTCAAGAGTCATGTATACAAGTGGTAAGATGAGAAGCCAAAGGACATGTGAGATTTATCTTATGTATGGAATAGGAAAGGTTGCAACTGATGGATTTATAAGGAGTGCAATAGTCAAGTATTGAAGAGTCACCTTTCTAAGGTTATATAATGGAGATAAGGCTCCATGTAATGTATCAAATGATCAACATATTGTATGTATTTCAAGCATCAAAATATAGAAGCTTGTATATAGTTTGAGCAATCATATTGTAAGTTTTCTTCATGTTATTTCATGAATGATATTGGCCATTTATTTATTATTATTATTATTTTCATGAATGTAATGTTCATTGACATTGGCCATTTATATTGATTGCTTATTTATTGAATGTTATACTTGATCCTAAATATTGGGACTTGTGATAACCTAGCTAAAAATCCATCAGTGGTATTAGAGCTACCATACTCTTTCCATTCATTAGAAGAGATAAAATTGAAGGCTTGCATTGGAGAAGAAATCTAGTGTGAGTTTCTATAAGAAATTTTGGGTTGATAGTTGTAACTCAAATAGAAGATGATATTTAGCATTATCTTTATCAAGAAGGAAGATAGGATTTAGTGGTTGACACTAGAGAAAAAGACGTTCAATAAAGGAGATATTGTGAGCCTAGAAGGAATTTCTATCTTTGATATAGAACAAAATAGATAAATAAGCAACAAGGTTAAAAAAGGAAAAAAATATTGAAGCAACAATAGTGGAAAAAAAATTGTTGCAAAATTGAGGCTGATAATACAGTGAAGAATTGTTGGAACCAACATACCAGTAAACATTTGAGCAGAGATAAGAGCAATCAAGGATAAATCGATGAATTTTGAGGAGTTCATGCTTGGAGGACATAATAGTCAAGCCTAAAGTTGAAGTAGGAATCCATCAATTTATTTCTAGAGAACTTGAATTTATAGTAATAGCTAGATGTTGTCTAAGAACAATGTTACCTGGTGTTAACATTTCCTAATGAAGGAGCTTGATGACACCTAAGGATTTACTTGATGTCATACAAGATAGATTTTGTCTAAGGAGCTACCTCAGGATGTCTGATCATTTGTGAAAGCTTGGAGCAACCTAAGGAATTGATTGAGAAAAGTAGAAGAGCCATCAAACAAATAGGAGATAGAGGAAGGTCACCTATATAACACCTCAAATATTACATGCATAAAAACATTTTGAGACATTGATTTTCCCTTCCACATGCCCTAATGAGCCCTACAAGGATCTAATACATATTATGAGATGTCAAACATTCCATTGTAGATACCAAATGCACGTGAACTGAGGTAAGGGATTTAATTTGAAAATTTTAGAAAGTTTCAATGTATTGGGTAAACATTTGAGCACTAAAATATTAGGCGTGTTAAGGTTTAAAAAATAATAATTAACACAAAAAATTATTGTACCAAAGCTTTAATGAAATTGAGTTTTTTAAGCTTTGAATATTATTTTGGTCATTTAAGATTGATTGGAGTGATAAGTAAGTTTGAAATTTTATGTGACTTCCGTATTGATATTTGAAAAATGAAAAGAAGAAAAATCTATTTATTAATCAATTAGGGAGTCAAAAGGAATTCCACTCCAAAAAGAAATTTAGAAAAATTAAAAATTGAAGATTTGATTATTGCAATTAACTTTAGAAATTGAATTTGATTTTTTAATTGTAATCTGAAAAAAAAAAAATTAATGTTGGAGAGATAAGGTTGTCTACTCCAAAAAAAAGGGAAATTTAAAAATTGGAATTAATGTCAAAAATTTGATTTAAAAAAAAATAAATCATTGATTTGAAGATTGAATGCAAAATTAAATATTTTGCATATTGATGATTAAAAATTTAAAAATTTGTGAATTAAATTTTATTATTTGGGAGCCATAAGGTTTCCTTTTTTTACAAGAAAAAAAACGCAATTTTATTTCAAGAGTGAAAGAAAATTACACTTCTTAGGTGCCTTAGAACAAACAGAAACCCAGATAAAAGTAGATTACTAGGATTCAAGTATAATTACAATTAGGTAGATCAAAGAGGAAAAAATCCCATATTCAAAATAGCATGGGGATAATAAGGATAAATATCCTTATATATCAATACTTAATCATCCAAACAACCTCCATGACCAAAACTTGGATAGAAATCAATGAAAAAGAAACCAACATAATAGAAAAGAAACAATTATAAATTATCATAAAGCTCTAATCAAATGAAATAGAACCATAATAAAAAAACCCAAAGCTAGCATAGAAACTAGGGATATGATATGTGGGTGAAAGAAGAAACTCCATCCTTGTTCTCTTTCATTTGCAAGAAACCTTCTAGAATCTGTTGATCTTCTTTTGATAACCTATCTACTTCTTGATTTAATTCCCTATAAACATGTGTAAAAGAGATATTTTCAAAAATGGAAATCACCTCCAGTAGTTCATATCCCACCGGTCTAAGCAAATTATTTTTTAATTGAGTAGATCTATTCATCCAATTGATGAATAGAGTGGAATCTCCAAGAATTTGTAATTATTTCACATTTCTCTCCACAACACACTTCATTAGCAATATCAATACCTAAAACTCAACAAAATTGTTGAAACATAGCCCAAGACCTACTTAAAATTTGATATAGTGGGTATCCAAGAAATATAGAATACCTCCTACACTACTAAAATATGATTGTCTCTAACTAGCCCCATCAAAAAACCCCATGGCTAAGACTTTTCAATGAATAAATTGTCTACTTGTCAAGGTTTCTTATGTTTATTAAACCCTTTGTTGATTGATATCAAAGTCCTCACTTGAAATATGAATTGAAATGGAGGAATTATCTTCCCTTCAAAAATAGTTGTATTTTGTGCCAACCATATACCCCAACATATAAGATATGTTAAAGAAAGAAATTGTTTCAACTCTTTTTTCAAAAACCATTGTCTTAAGCATACCTCCACTATTTATCCTTCCCAAATATTTTGTACTCTAGTTATTTGTTTAGCTTCTAACCAAAGTTGTTGAGAAAAAGGGCATTTGATTAACAAATGTGTGATATTTTCCTCTTCTAACTGAAAAACATAAAAATACTTGGACCTTATCTGCTTCTCCTCTGTAAAACTTCCCAAGTCAAAGCCTTATTTCTCAAAGTTAACCACTTGAGAATAATTGAATTTTTTGGGGCAAATAATTTCCAAATCTACTTCCACCACAAAGTAGGCCCTTGAGGATGAGGGTTAAAACTTTCTTTGTAAATAAATCTAGTCGTATATTGACCCCCATATATGTTGTGTACCCAAGAAATAGTATCTAGTTCAACTCTCAGCTTGATATAACTCTTATTAAGACTATCAGTGTAAGCCTTCCATAAAATATCCTGCTCATAAAAAAAATGCAAGACTTGAGCCTGCTTCCAACCTTGGGTCCAAAGACTAGAAGAATCTAATTCCCCCACTTGATGAAGAAATTAAAAACCCTTTTCTTGTAAAGAACTTATCATAGCTTTCAAAAACAAAATGTTTTCTCCACAACCCAAAATAGAATCAACCCCTATTCTAACTTGTTCACAATTGCCCACTTTCTAAGCCAAATATTTTCCAATCATAGGAAGGGCCTGTACTAGTGCCTTCCATTGAATGAAAATATTTTTAATGCTTTTATGTGGACTTCTGATCCAATCTATAAATATCCCTAGATAAATATACTTTTGTTCAATAGTCTTCTTCCATAATCCTTCTTTGGTCAAAATCCTCTATAAACATTTTTTTTCGAAAGAAGAACAAAAAATATAGATATTTTTAAGGCCCCAACCACCTTCCTCCTTTGGCCTAGCAATACTCTACCACTTAACTAAAGGAATGTATTCATGTTCCTTGCGTCCAATCCAAAGAAATTTGAAGTAGAGTTTTCTTATTTTCTCTAGAACTCCTTTGGGAATGAAGGCCAAGGAGTGCCAAAACATAGGAATTGCCTCAAGAACCAACTTTACAAGTGTTAATCTCCCACCAATAGACAACCATCTATTACCACCAATGGTTAATCCTAAATTCTATCTTCTCTAAAATCCATCCTCAATATCTCTTCCTGTAAGTATTTGTCTTCAATAAAAACCCAAGATACTTAAAGCCTTCCTAAAAATATAAGATATCAAAATGAAAAATTTTAATTAGATCCCGTTTAGTCTCCTACTCTAGAACATTAAAATAGTTAGAGAATTTTTGAAAATTTATCTCCATGCTGGTAGCAATAATATAAATGTCCAAGATTTCCTATTTCTAGATTCCTTAAACTTCCATTTGTGAACAACAATACTTCATCAAAAAATAATAAATGAGATAATTTAAGAACCCTCACTTTGATCCTGAACAAGGATCCTACCCTCTTTGCATCCAAAACAACTCTACTCAATCCTTCAGTAACCAGTAAAAAAAGTAAAGGAGATAAAGGACATCCTTGTCTCAGTCCTCTCAAGGGTCTAAAGAATTTGGAAGCTAATCCATTGATAAGAAAAACAAAATATATAGAATAAATACATCCCATAATCCACTTTACTATCGGATAGCTAAAACCCACATGTAAGAGCATCAATCTAAGATACAACCAACTAGTTCTATCATAAGCTTTAGATAGATCTAGTTTAAGGAACATTGTAGGAAGAATTTTGGTTTTAATAGAGTGAAGGCCCTCTTGTGCAACTCTTATGGCTTCAAAAATCTATCTACATACTAAAAACCTAAACTACTCCTGGGAAATAGCTTTAGAGAAAATCTTCTTCAATCTAACAACCAAAATATTTGCAATGATTTTATAGATATAGTTACACAATGAAATAGGTCTAAATTCATCAAACATTTTAGGCTTCTCATTTTTTAGAATCAAATATAAAAAAAGTAGAGTTAAAAGCCCCCAAAACCTGACCACTCAACCTAACTTCCTCCATTACTCTGAGAATATCCTTCTCAAACAGATCATAGAAAACTACGAAAAACTCCATAAGCCATCCGTCAGGTTCTGGAATTTTATCCTTTTTGAAAGAAGTCGAAATAACTTTCAGTTCTTCCTTTGTGACCTCCTTAAATAATTTATTTTCCTACTCTATCACAAAATTAGGGAAGAAATTAGTTAACTTTAAAATTTCCCCAATATTGAATCTATCATATTCTTTATAGATAGATTGAAAATGTTTTACTCCCAAATATTCTAACTCAAAAAAACTCCTCATGAGAACCCCTTCTTCATTATGCATCTCCTAGATAGTGTTAAACTTCTTCCTGTGATTAGAAAATTTGTGGAAAAACTTAGTATTTGCATCCCCTTTTTTTAACCATACAAATATACTTTTCATTCTCCCTTCAGCTTCCCTCCACTCCAAGAATTTATTCTTCTTAATTTCTAGTTCAACCAACCTCATTCTTTTTATGATTTTTTGAAATTTCCTTCTTCACAAACTTAAGATCTCTATCCATACTCTCCTTTTTAACTACAATCCAAGATGACACAACTCCTTTTAATTTTTTTAGAGCAGTAGCAAATTGAAAACTTGCTAATGACCTAGAACTTTGGTCATAACCAATCCATTATTTTTAACCAGTTGTTAAAAATCTTCTTCCTCCAACCAAATTATGCTGAGATTAAAAGGACTAGTAGGTTTTGCCTCTTGAATTTATAATTAAATAAAAATGGAGAATGATTTGAGCCACCTCCAGTCTCAACCCACAATCATTTTTTATCTATTTTATTGTATAATATCTTTAAGATCAAAAATTTTTCCAACCTCTTTGAGATCCTAGCTTCCCCAACTCTATTATTTCTCCACATAGGAATTAATTTTATTGGTTCCAAATCAATTAAACCAGATTCTTCAATATTATGCTTGAAGTAATCTACAATTCTATCAAGTCTTGCAGATTCTCCCCAAACCTCACTTCTATTCATAGTAAAATTTAAGTCCTTGCCATGATAACTATTACATACCTAACACACCTTTGGGAGAAAAATCATCCCAGAAGACCTGCCTATCTTCATAGGGACCATAAAATTAATAATTGATAATATCAAACCAAAGTATTTTAAAATAATTTTATCCACAAGCCTAAAACCATAAATGAATATTTAATTAAGGATAGTGAGTTCTTCCAACTAGTCAAAACACCCCCTAAATTTTTAGTAGCATTTAGAGACAAGAACTCTTAGTCCCTGAGCAACTTATTTAACCCTTCAATGACTTTTGTACTTGACCCCATGGTTTCTTGTAGAAGGATAACATCCAAATTATGAATTTCTACCAGCTTGGCTAAGGCAATTCTTTTAGAGAGACTTCCAAGACCTCATATATTAAGGGATAACAAGACCATTTAAACATCTTAAAGGGGCCTTGTCCCACTCTAAGGATCCATTTGATAGATTTTTGTTTACTCTACTAAATTTCCATCAAATTCTTCTCTTTTGCATGAAATAAAAATGATTTCCTACCTACTAAAGTAGTGGAATATTCCTTTATATGGTCTAGACCTAACGCTAACCTTCCAACAACTGCACAAGTTCTCATATCGAATTACCTTTTCCTAGAACATAAAAAATATCTACAAGAGGAACCTATCTCCAAACCATCCCTTGAAATAGATGCCTCACTAGAATATTCACCTAATAGGTCACACATACTTCCTCCAATAGTAGAAATATCTGGATCACAATCCCTATTCAATACGTTTGAAGTTGCCAGTCCATTGTCTAAAATCTTAGGAAATTTCTTGTCCTTGGGATTTCTCTTCGAACATCCATAAGGAATTGTACAAAGTTCTTTATTACCTAATTCTATATTATTCTCATATATTGGATAGTAATTATCATAAGTTTTAGATGTCTAACCAACAAACTTAATAGTATCGAGTTCCAATATTTTAATAGTTTTTTTTATGACTTTGTCTCCTTCTCTAATAACTTATGAATAGTAAAATGGAGATAAATCTAGGCCCAAAATTTCTTTCTCCTCTAGATTTTTGGATCTAGGTTCAACAACATTATTTTTGCTTATTTGTGCCAAATCAAGGAGCACTATTGAGCTTTAAAAAATAGGTATCTCTTGATTGTTTTTAGTTGACTTGAAATCCCCACTAGTCATTTTTTTCTCCTCTATACTTTCTGTGTGAAAGCTTGAGAATATTCCTTAGCAATATGTCCATAAACATAACAATGAACACATCTAAAAGGAATATTCAAATAATCCAATATTTAAGTATGAGCTATATTCCCCACAACTATCTCCATACAGTCTAGTAAGCCTTCACTGATATCCATCTTAACCAAAACTTGAGCTACAGACGAAAAACACTAGATTTAAAAGAAATATATTTATCCAATATTTTACCTAATGTATCTCCAATTGCTTTCAAAGATATTTCTAACTATAACTCCATTGGTAGACTTGGAAGTTTTACCTAGATCAAGATTCTCCTAGCAACTTCAGTCCTAGGATCAAAACAAGTTGTCCAAGCCTTCAAAGCCAAAAAATATCCCCAATACCAACAACCTCCCAAAATTTTATATGCATCTTCCTTAGATCAAAAAAGGAAACCTATCCATCCTCTGGCAAGTAAGTGAAAATTTGGCCCATATCTTAAGATTGGGACCCATACCTTCTGCAACCACTCATTTAGTATATTATCAGTTATTTGATATCAATGAAACCTTCCAATAAGGACCTTCCTCAAAAACTCCAAAACTTGTTCCATCCTCAAGTCTTACCCAAGTACCATTCTAATATTTGATCTTCTCTTTTTAACCACTTTATGTACCTTATGCACTTTAGTAACTGGATTTGTAAATTGCGTTGATTGTAAGTTTAGACCCACTCCACTTAGGGTCTCTAAATTAAGACTTTTACCAATAAAAATAGAACTAAACAAAGGAAACTTTTTTAGATAAAGCAAGTTTGGATTGTTTGGAGCCTACTCAAGTTTTTCTTTTTTGCAATGAAATGTTTGCTTATTCATTAGACCCATCACTTGAGTGGAGTGCTCTGAGACACCTGAGAGTGAGTAGTCAATAGGACAATTGACTTGATATGAACCTTTTGATATAGACTCTCCTTTGTCTACTAAAGTCTGATAACCTGTAGTATTATTCTGGTCATTGAAAAACCCAAGGACCCTCGGTTCTTAACTTTTAAATCTTATCCACAAATGGGATCCTTGGCCCTTGGAGTTGAAAATATGTGTTGTCCCTCAAAGGGGTCCTTTGAGAAGTCCAAATGTTCCTCTTCATTATCCATAAAAAACAAGAAACTAATTTTCCAAATTATACTAACATTTTAAAAATACCAAATGAAATATATTTTTATTTCACTACCCTAGCATTATCGTACTAGCCTTCGCTACCCTAGCACTATTGTGGCACTGTTAAAATATTTTTACTTCACTACCCTAGCACTACTGCACTCACCTTCGTTGCCCTAGCACTATTATGGTATTGTTAAAATATTTTTACTTCACTACCCTAGCACTACTACACTTGCCTTCACTACCCTAGCATTGTTGCAGCACTGTTAATTTTTTTTACTTCACTACCCTAGCACTAATACACTTGCCTTTGATTCCCTAGCACTATTGTGGCACTATTAAAATATTTTTACTTTGCTGCCCTAGAACTACTACATTCACCGTCACTGCCCTAGCATTCTTGTGACACTATTAAAATATTTATACTTCATTGTCCTAACATTGTTGCACTCACCTTCACTACCCTAGCACTGTTGTGGCACTATAAAAATATTTTTACTTTGTTGTCCTAGCACTACTGCACTCACCTTCACTACCCTAGCACTATTGTGGCATTGTTAAAATATTTTTACTTTACTATCCTAGAACTGTTGTGTTTGCATTCACTACCCTCGATGGGAAATATTTGCATATCAAAGAATACCATTCCATGTATTTTTCTCTTTAAGTGAAGTGATATTTTATTTCCACTAAAATATATACACATAACATGCACCAAAAGCTACTCAATCTCAGTCAAAGAACTAAAAGACATTCAGAATGAGTCTACCTATAAATTTTATCAGCTTAGGATAATTCTTTTCCAGCTTATCCAGTGCACACTCACTCTCCAGACTCCTTCCTATTCTCTTCTCTCTTCCCCCCGAATCTCCTCCACCCCTTTCCTAGTGGCTTGTCTTAGCCCACCATTGTGGTGTCCTTCCTATAAGGTTTCCTACTTCAAAGAGATTAAAATTATTTGATTATTTAATTTGCAAATTTAAAAATTGAAGAATTTGATTATTGATTGAATTAAAAATTATTTGATGGAAAATTAAAATTTGAAGTTATAAGGATTTTAACTTTACAAAAATCCATTAAAATAAATTGATAGAATGCAAAGGAAAATTGGTAATAAAATTGAAAACAACACACCATCAGAAAATTTGTAAATTATTTATAAGGAGAATAAATATAGAATATCTTTTATTATAAATCATTTTTTACGTTGTTTTCTCAAGAATACTAATGATCATGATTGTAAAGTCTTGATAAGAAAACAATGAATAAAGAATAAATTTAAGGATGAAAAAATTTCAAAATTTTGTACAATGAAATGTAGACATTGTAATAGACTTGGGTATGAAGAAGCAAGATGCTAGAATCTTTATCCATGTAAATTCTATGAGAGGAATAATCATCCTTCATAACATTGTAAGAATAAGGAAAACAATTACAATGAAAGAATAGAAATATTGTAAATGTTGAGATTGGATAAGCTTCTTCAAAAACTTATTTTTAAAATAATTCCAAAGGCCACCAGAGTTGAAGAATAGATCATTTCAAATGAAGATCAATATCATGAAGAAAAACCTCAAGCAATCCAAGAAGAACAGAATAAGGAGTTAAAAAGAAGAACCTCAAGAAGATGGATTAAGCATAGTCCAATATTTTCGAACACTAACAACAAACAAAAGCGTTGGATGATCCCAAGGTACAAGATTAAGATAGAGATTGAATACTAAAGTCTTCAATAGCTAAATAATGTAATATATGGGGGTTTTAGATAATATTACATTATTTGGTACATGATAATGTATCACCATGCTTGGAATGAAAATGTACCAATGGTACAATGGTACAAATGTAAATATGTAATAGATTAGGGTGTGAGTATATAGTTTAGAAGTGTGATTATATTATCCTCTTTATGCATGTGTCTATGTGTAGGATGTGCACAAGTGTCATATAACAATGTGTGCAAGTATGTAGAGTTGGAAAGTGTGCAAGATTCATAGTAAAGTGTGCAAGTAAGAGTGTGCAAGTGTCACAAAGTAAAGTGTGCAAGTAGATAGAGAGTTAGGAGTCATGTATAAAGCAACAAAATGTGAAGCCAAATGATATGTGAGGTTTATCTTACGTATGGAATAGGAAAGGTTGCAACTCTTGGATAAGTGAGTAGTGCAATAGTCAATTATTGAAGAGTCGTCTTTTTAAGGTTATATAATGGAGACAAGGCTCTAGATCAACATATTCTAGTATTTCAAACATCAAAATATAGAAGCTTGTATACAGTTTGAAAAATCATAGTGTAAATTTTCTTTATGTTATTTCATGAATGATATTGGCTGTTTATTTATTGTTATTATCATTTTCATGAATGTAATGTTCATTGACATGGGTCATTTATATTGATTTCTTATTTTCTAAATGTTATACTTGATCCTAAACATTGGGACTTGTAAAAACCTAGATGAAAAACCATCAGTGGTATCAGAGCTACCACACTCTTTCCAATCATTGGAAGAGATAAAATTGAAGGCTTACATCCGATAAGAAATATAATGTGAGTTTCTATAAGAAATTTTGGGTTGATAGTTGCAATTAAAATTGAAGAAGATATCCAACATTATCTTTCTCAAGAAGGAAGATAGTATTCATTGGTTGAAATCCATAAAATAAGAAGTCATTCAACAAAGGAGAGGCCACATGCCTAGAAGGAGTTTCTATCTTTGATATAGAACAAAATAGATAAAGAAGCAACACGTTTTAAAAAGAAAAATATATTGAAGCAACAATAGTGGAAAAAGAAAGTTGTAAAATTGAGACTGATAAGAAAGGAAATATGTGCTAGAACAAAAAAAAAACAAATATTCAATCAAAGATAAGAGCAATGCATTATATGAGCAATAATATAGAGGATGAATCGATGTAGTCTAAGGATTTGATGCTTGGAGGACATCAAAGCCAAACCTAAAGTTGAAGCAAGAGTCCATCAAATTATTTCTAGAGAACTTGAATTTGCAGTAGTAGCTAGAAATCACTTGAGAATGATGTTGCTTGGTGTTAACTTTTCCTGATGAAGGATATTGATGAAGCTTAAGGATTAATCTAAGGTTGTAGAAGCTAGATTTTGGCTGAATGTATGATCGTTTGCAGAAGCTTGGAGCAACCTGAGGAAAGTAGAAGAGCCATCAAATAGATAGGAGATAGAGGAATGTCATTTGCATTAAACCTCAAATATTCTATGCATAACATATGTTGTAGATGTTGATTTATCCTGCCATGAACCTTGATGAGCCCTACAAGGATCTGACACATTTAATGAGACATCAAATATTCCAACATGGAGATGAAATGCATGTGGACTAAGGTAAGGGGTTTAATTTAAAATTTTGGTCAGATTCAATATATTGGGCAAAAATTAGAGTGCTAAAATATTAGAAGTGATAAGTTTTAAAAGAACCTTAATTAGCGCATGAAGTAATTTAATCAAAGCTATATTGGAATTAAGTTTTTTAAGCTTTGAATATTAAAGTATTCATTTAATATTTATTGGAATGATATGTAAGTTTAAAAATAAATGTGACTTCCATATTGATATTTGAAAAGTGAAAAGAAGAAAATTTTATTTATTAATAACTTAGGGATTCAAAAGAAATTCCACTCCAAACTTTTTTTTAGAAAAAATAAATATTGAAGATTTGATTATTGTAATTAAATTTAGAAATTGAATTTGATCTGTTTAATTGCAATTTGAAAAATTAAACAATGGAGAGATAAGGTTGTCTACTCCAAAAAGGAAACTTGAATTTCAAAAATTGAAATTTATTTCAAAAACATCATTTTTGAAAAAAAAATTACTAATTTAAAGATTTAATGTAAAATTAGATATTTTGCATATTGATGATTGAAAATTTGTTTGATTAGAATATTTTCAAAATAAATTTGATTATTTGGGAACCGTAATATTTCCTACTTCAAAGATATTAAAATTATTTTATTATTTAATTTGCAAATTTAGAAATTGAAGAATTTTATTGAAAATTATTTGATAGAAAATTAAACTTTGGAGTTATAAGGATTTCAACTTCAAAGGGATCCATTAAAATAAATGGATAAAAATGCAAATGAAACTGGTTAATATAATTGAAAATAATGCATCATAAGAAAATTTGCAACTTATTTATAAGGAGAATAAAGATAGAATGTATTTCATTCTACATCATTGTTCACGTTTTTTCAAGAATACTAATGGTCATGATTCCAATGTCTTGATAAGAAAACAAGGAATGAAGAATAAATTGAAGGTTGAAGAAATTTTAAAAATTTATAAAAAAAAATGTAGTCATTGTAATAGACTTGGGCATGAAGAAGAAAGATGTTGGAATCTTTATCCATGTAAATTCTATGGGAGAAATAAACATCCTTCGTAACTTTGTTGGAATAAGAAAAACAATTAAAATAAAATATTAGAAAGAATGTTAATGGTGATATTAGATAAGCTTCTTTAAAATAATATTTTCAAAATAATTCCAAAGGCCACCAAAGCTAAATAATTGATAAATTCAAAGGAAGATCAAGATCATGAAGAAAACCTCAAGCAATCCAAGAAGAACAAAATAAAGAGCTTGAAAGAAGAGCCTCAAGAATATGGATTGAGCATAGTCCAATATTTTTTAACACCGAAAATAGACAAAACTAGCTTAGATATAAAAGATATATATCTAAAAATATCGAGAGTTATCAATCTCGAGGCACCTATCTCATTTCTTGGGGGTGTGATCTCCAATATAGGTGCCTCGGGATTGATAACTCTCGGTATTTTTAGATATATATCCTTTATATCTAAGCTAGTTTAAATTTTTGCAATGGTTGGTTAGTCGGTTGTTTTAGTTTAAATATTTTAAATGTTTTTGTTAATGTCGGCTTTTTTAATAAAAAAAATTGTTTATGGTGTGACATGTATGACCTCTTTGCCTTCCATCCCCCTGTCTGCCATTGTAGAAATGCCTCTCGATGTAATTAGTGGATGATCCCAAGTCACAAGATGAAGATAGATATTAAATACTAAAGTCTTCAATAACCAAATAATGTAATACAGGAGGTTGTTACAGAATATTACATTATTTGGTACATGATAATGTATCCCCATGCTGGGAATGAAAATGTATAAATGGTACAATGGTACAAATGTAAATATGTAATAGATTAGGGTTTGAGTATATAGTTTAGGAGTGTGATTATATTTCCCCTTTATGTATGTGTCTATGTGTAAGATATGCACAAGTGTCATGTAACAATGTGTGCAAGTGTGTAGAGTAGGAAAATGTGCAAGTATCATAGTAAAGTGTGCAAGTGTGCAAGTAGGAGTGTTTAAGTGTCAAAGAGTAAAGAGTGCAAGTAGATAGAGAGTTAGTAGTCATGTATACAACTGACAAGATGACAAACCAAAGTACATGTGAGGTTTATCTTATGTGTGGAATAGGAAAGGTTGCAACTCTTGGATATGTGAGGAGTGCAATAGTTAAGTATTGAAGAGTCATATTTCTAAGGTTATATAATAGAGACAAGACTCCATGTAATATATCAAACAATCATCATATTGTAAGTATTTCAAGCATTAAAAAATAGAAGCCCGTATACAACTTGAGTAATAATATTGTAAATTTTCTTCATGCTATTTCATGAATGATATTGGTCATTTATTTATTATTATATGTTCATTCACATAGACCATTTATATTGATTGTCTATTTTTTGAATGTTATACTTGATCCTAAATATTGGGACCTATCATAACCTAGCTAAAAATCCATTATCATTGAGAGGCAATGTGCTTTGTTATCCTAGACCACTGCGCTTGTTCTATCCCATCATAGAATATGTTGTTTTTTCTTACGAATATGGAATTAGTTATTGATTTTTTGTAACTTAGGAACTTGAAGCCACCAACTACATTCGTTTTTGGATCTAATACACCTATTGTGGACCAAAATTATGATGATTCTACATGGTTAGCTAATTTTGAGTAGATTGTTAATGTTGTGGAAGGTACTTGAGTAATTAAGAATTCAAAGTATATGGTATATTTTGTAGTATCTGGTGATTCTTCCTAGTGGAATTTCCATGGCGTTGCAAATATTGAGTTTTTCAAACATGGGTACAAAGCCTAAATTAGCCATCTTTTAGGTGCTTATTCTTTGAACAAATACAAATCATAGGTAAATAGCTCAAACATTTCTAATGAATAACCTAGAACTAGTGAATCATTTAAAGAGTAGTGAATCACTTTATTGAAAATAGAGGGAAGAACTACTTTGATAAAATTTTGGAAGAATTTATTTAAGCTTATTGGATCACTCCATGAATGGGAAAAAATAACTCCTTTGATGAGAACTTGAAAGAATTTCTTCCAAATTGGCAAATCACTATTTGCCAGTAGTGAATCACATTCTTTGCCAAAAGTGAGTGAATTGCTCTTTTCTACCTTGGGCAATAATTCTTGTAACTCAAATAAAGCAATCAAACTTTTAAATCCACAAGTTGAATTCATGTTTTTTCTAAAGTAGGGATGAACCTCATTTGTACCTACACAAATAGATTTTTTGCATTAGAAATTAAAAATTTTAAACAATTGAGTGAATCGGTCTATACACTTCTCATAATCATTTTAATCAACAAGATTTTGATTTTCAAACAACACTCTCTTCAAATACTTTTAAAAATTTCCAATTTCTATAAGTCAATTTACATTATTTTGCCAAAAAATCTACTTTCTAAGGTAGGGTGATTTGCTCCATGATATCAAGCAATTCACTTTTAGATATTTAGAATATTTCCTTTGCAAGCAAATCACTTAGGTTGAAACTTAACAAAATTCCTCAATTTTTTGGTAATTCACTTTATACTAGAGGAAAAATGCAAATTGGAACCAAAATCGAGGAGACTTACTAAATTTTGATGTTTTACAAAAAAAATTAGATCTGAAGTTCAAGATAAAGTTTCCATTTACAAAACACTGCATAATCACACACAAAAAAATTCAAACGACATGCAATAATTAGGTTTAAATAGGACTAGGCTTGATTTCAATGTGGAAATCAATCCCTTAGTCCAACTAGGGCTACAAATTAGTGAATTGGATAATAGTCTAACTTCTATTGCATCCACAATTATCTTTCCACAATTGGGATAAGGGCCATTGTTCCTCTTTTGACTTCTAAGTTTATTTCAGCTCCCTACTATCCTTGTTAAACTAATCTAATCTAATTTATATACTAGAATCAAATTCAAAAATTAAATGCTTGGAAGGTAAGGGTGTGAAATATTATAGCAAGTTGCATGAAAATGAAATATGATTGTCAATAAGAGATTGTTTGATCAAACAAAACATGAAAAATGAATAACAAAAATGTATCCTTGTGCATGTGAAATAGAAATAATAAGGAATTACAAGAGAACAAAAGGGCAATGCCACAATTATCTCACATTCCATAATCTAAAAGAACAGTTCCATAATAAAGCAAAATATCTTGCACAATCTCTTACTATTTCAAAATGATCAATTATAATGTAGGACTCAAAAAGTGGAGAAATTCTTACCCTTAGTAAAAGTAATAAATTGGAGGTATATTTAGCAAAATTATGCATCTCCAAATACCATATACATCTAGTTACACCTCTAACCTGCTTGGAAGCCTTATAAGTTTCTTTTGGTGCCATAAAAAGATAAAATATCACTTTCATGATCTTTCTTAGAATTTTTGCATCCTTCTCCTACTTGGCTCGATGATAATTGATTTTCTCAAGTGAAGATATAATCACTCTAATTTTTTAAGTGAATGATGAGGATGAACAAACACTAACAAAACCATCCAAGGAGCCAAATCACAATAGAAAAGAATTATTTTAATAATTCCAGCCAAAAGGGGCAGAAATTACAATGCCATATCGTACAATCTTGGAGCCACGATCTATGATACCAAACCCCTTCGGTAATCTCTATTCCCCCTATTAATAACTTCCCAAAGAATTTTCTGGTAAGTGTAACTCCTTTTCCCGCATTTCATTTTCCCACCAGGAAAATATTCATTTTCATTTTCATTTTCCCGCCCAGGAAAATATTCACTTGAACCTTGAATTTTTAACATATGGGTCTAAACATATGGGTCTAAACATATGGGTTTAAACATATGGGTCTAAACACATGGGTCTAAACATATATGGGTCTAAACATATGGGTCTAAACACATGGATCTAAACATATGGGTCTAAATATATGTCTAAACATATATATATATATTTTAAATACATGGATCTAAACATGTATATTATTTATTTATTTATTTTTTTTTTTTGGTGATACAAGATTTCCCTTACACCATTGGATGCTCATGCATAAAATACCCAGGGTAAGTTTGATAAGTGACCTCACTTCTTTGTTGTTGGAGGAAAACCAAGGCGGTCAACCTTGGACTTGGATAGCCAAGTTGAATCTTCTACAGGCCTTCCCTTCCATTTCACCAGATATTCTTCATACTACCGATTTCTTGTACTTTGACTGATAAAGGTATCCAGGATTTCCTCTATCTCTTATGTCACTAGAGCTGATGTTGGAACACTCCACAACTTTGCAATTGGTTCCTTAGAACTGTCACCTTCATGATACTCTACCAAATCAAAAATATTGAACACAGGTGATATGTTCAATCCACTCGACAACTCCACCTCATATGCATTTCTTGAATCTCTTTTATGTATGATCCTGCATGGTCCAAACTTCTTCATTTTTAGCTTGTTATATGTTTTAGCAGGAAACCTCTCCTTTATCAGGTGCACCATGACTTCATCACCAACCTGGAACTCCTTAAACCTCCTTTTTTGATCAGCCTTTATCTTGTACTAAGTGTTCATCTTATTGATGTGTTGTTTTACTTCTTCATGCAAATCCTTCAGATGCTCTACAAAGTTCTCAGCTTTAGCACTATTATTTTCTCCCCTGTCCAAATTCCTCAACTCATAAGCATTTCTTGGACTACTCCCATATACAATCTGGAATGGTGATTTACCAGTACTCTTATTGAAATGAGTCATCCTATGGGCAACCTTGTTTGGCAAAATAGCTCTTGGTATTAAATCAATATGATGTCTAATATTTCTCATGGATGGCAAAACCTTTGGAAAATTATTAGATATAATATCTAAGAAGTCTTCCAAAAAACCCGAGACTTCTACAGGGACATATTTTCTTGGTTCTTACCTAACTCTTGGAATTAATTCATAGCACACATCCTCATGCTTCAAATTATCTAGAAATTTCCTACCATCAACCAAAAAAAATTTGGCAATGTTACATACCTTTTCATCCATATCCTTCAGTGGCTTCAATTTATGGTGCACTCCTTCCTTTGTTAGGGAGTAAGTTTTGTCATGTCCATCATGGATTGCACGGTGATCAAACTGCCATGGTCTTCCTAATAGCATATGGTAAGCATCCATAGGCAGGATATCACATAGGATCTCATCCTTGTATCTCCCAATATTAAACTTGACTAAGCATTGTTCATTGGCCAATGTCCTATGGTCCTTCTACAACCATACGTATGGATACGGGTGTCTCCTCCTCTCCAGATGTAACTTAGTAACCATTTCTTCAGATACTAAGTTATTAGTACTACCATTATCTATAATAATATTACAAACCTTACCTAAACATTTGCCCCTTGTGTGAAACAAGCTCTTTCATTGGTCTGGTTCCTTATCCTCATTCAACAAGGTTCTCCTTGTGACCATAACTTCTCCTCTCTCTACCTCCTCATAGTGCTTTGATTCAACTCCTTCATCTACAATAGTAGCTCTAGTATTCTTTTTGGCCTCCTATTTGGCTTCTCTTGGTGCTATGGACACTCATTTGATTGATATCCTTCTTCTCCACAGTTGAAGCAGGTTCCACGAAACCCTCTTCCTCCATTTCCTTGGCTAGATATACCTCTTCATCTTGGGTAGTTGTTGTTATGACCATAGGATCTGTAAGCATTATCTCCCTTCTGGTCTTGACTGCTACTAGCTTATTATTTCTTCTCATCTTGTCCTCCATATGTTCTTCCACTAGTTCTTTCTCCATGACCTCTTCCTTTCTACTTACCCTCAAACCTTCTATTTAGCTTCTCTTCAACTTTTAGAGCAAACTGGTAAGCATCCTCAATGGTGCTCATCCTAACTAGACTCAACTCTTCTTGAATATTGGTTCTCAACCCATGGATGTAACGGACTACCTTCTCCTTGTTAGCCTCAAAATGGTTGGTTTGGATCAAGATTGTGTAGAACTCCTTAGTGTATTCTTTGACATACTTTCTTGACTATCTCAAACTTTGCATCTTATTTAGTAGATCCAACTAATAATCTACCGAAATAAACTACCTCTTCAACTTTTTCACCATTCGTTCCCATCTGGTGATCCTCTATTTTTCCCTTCTATTTTTGTCAAGTTGTACTCCTTTCCACTATATTCTAGCATGACCCTTCAGTTTGGTCTTAGCAAACTTGACCCGATCAGGATCTTCCACCTCTTCATATTCAAAATATTATTCTAGGTCATTGATCCAGTCAATCAACTCCTTTGGGTTAATATTTCTCGAGTATGTGGAAACCTCCATCTTCGACCTCTTCCCAATATAGGATATGGCTCTGTACAACCTCACTTGGGTAGGATCTACTACCTCTTCTTCTTCCTCAAACTGGTCTTCCTCTTCTTTAGCTTCATCTTCACTCTTTTCCTCTCTTCTTGGATCAAACCCTCTACGCAGATCTTGTAATGCCTAGACTTACCTCTAAAAAGCTTGAAAATCCTCTACTAGCACTATGGTATTACTGGTAACACCTTAGTTCCTTTGTGGGGGCATCTTGCTCCGGATTCTCCAAACCCAAACTACAAATCCTGGTGTAAAATGCCTCACATTCAACAATCTACTTACACACTCAGGAAATCTCACTCTGATACCACATGATGAGGATGAACAAACATGAACAAAACCATACAAGGAGCCAAATCACAATAGAAAAGAATTATTTTAATAATGCCAGCCAAAGGGGAAAAAATTACAATTCTAGATCGTACAATATTGGAGCCACGATCTATGATACCAGACCCCATTGGTAATCTCTATTCCCCCTATTAATAACTTTCCAAAGAATTTTTTGGTAAGTGTAACTCCTTTTCCCGCCTTTAATTTTCCCACCAGGAAAATAATCATTTGAAATTTTCATTTTTTTCCCCAGGAAAATATTCACTTGAATCTTATATTTTTAACATATGGGTCTAAACATATGGGTTTAAACATATGGGTCTAAACACATGGGTATAAACATATATGGGTTTAAACATATGGGTCTAAACACATGGATCTAAACATCTGGGTCTATATATATATATATATTGTTTTTTAAATACATGGGTCTAAACATGTATATATTATTATTATTTTTTTTTGGTGATACAAGATTGCCCTTTCACCATTGTATGCTCCTGCATCATTGAATCACTCCTCTCAAATAAAATTATAAACTTTAGGAGTATATCTCACTTTTTGGAGTGAATCACTCTTTTAGGACCTCACCAATTTTCTCAAGTTATTTTGCATTGATGCTCCTAGAATTAAAATTTTTATTTTAATTATTTTTACTAGCTAATTCCTTAAAGGAATTAGAAGGTAGTATTTGAGCTACATGTATGAGGGCCTTGAGAAAAGAAATCTAGACCTGAATAACATTGGAATGGAATAATAGGGTGATATATCTTTATTCTCATAAACATAAATCATTCACCATTATGAAAAAATATTAAAGCATTCATCCATAGTAAAAATCTATACAATGAGAAAGATATAGATTATACCCTTAGGTTAGGGCAACACCATTAATACCCCATAAGGAGGGAATATCTCCACAACATCTCCTAAGATGAGAGAACCACTTAGACAGGTCAAAGTATCATGAGCGACTTTATGGGAAAAGAGGATTACAAGTAATACCTAGTATTAGTGATCATTATTACAATGACAATATCCCTTATTTATATACCCATATTCTAATGCTACTTTGGGGAGGGCATAACCTTGACCCTGACTAAATTCTAAACTCTTATCCCACTCATTATTCTAATGTACTATTATTAATACAATCAACTATGGGTTAAATGTAGCCTATGCCAACTATCAATAATACCCATATACAACATAACATAATATTATCATATACCTATCCCTAGGTACCATATCATTCCATCCTCCTTACAAATATTTCATCCTTAAAACATGATAATAAACTACATAAATTAATCTTCTAGGCAATGTTGACAACTGGTACCTATTTTGATTATCCATCCATCCAAGTTAAATATTAATTATTGGTTCTCTTCCATGATGTCAAGCTACCACTATGTCACTTGAATACCTATAATTTCTTTGTTGGTTCTATGCTTCTAATGCTCTACTATAATATTCCAAATAATTACTCTTGTGGTTCCATGATATTATTGTAGTACTTTGATCCAAAATTACTATAATTTTTCTACCAAATACTCCATACTTAATACCCTTCTAATTCCAAGTAGTTTCATTCTAATATTGATACCCTATGTTATGCCTCCGTGATTTTTGTTGCTCATGGTGGTGTGGGTGGCAATATGCTACAACCCTAATTAATGTTTTTTTTCTCTTAAATCTTAACATTTTTTTATTTTGTTTTAACTTATTCCTCATGCTCTTTGCTCACATGCCCTTTATTTGATGTGACTTTATGCTCTTCTAACAAAGCTTCCTTGAAATTTATCACTGCTTATTCCTTATACTCTATTAATACCTCTACTATAGACCCATATTTTGACTTATCTACTGGTTATTTACTTTGTTCCCCTACCATTATTACTTCTAGCTTCTCCTTGGATCCTTACTCTTTATGCTAAGAAATATCTTGTAATATTATCTTCTTTTTTCTATACCATAATCTCATGAACTTCTTTTATACATTAATGTTAAGTACCCAAAGAGGAGAATTCTCATTTGATATATAGTGGGAGGGTTTGAGTTTGGATGGGGATGGGAATGGAGGCATATCATAATTAAAGGAGATTGAGGGTTTGGAGACTTTGGGGGAAGCCTACGTATTAGTATAAGGTTGCTTTCTAATTCAAGGGTGATCTGATAGGCAGTAGGGAAAGAATTTTTCCTAGGTTTTAATCATTATGGTATTCTCTAGGTGTAAAGCCTTGAAAATAAAGTACCACATTTAGGTATGGTTTGATCTCCTTTAGGATCCTTTACTATTTTTTATGGAATAGGGCATTGAATTATTCCATCACCTCATCGAATTCTCACCTAATATTGATCAACTAATCTAGCAATAGTGTCCCTTCCTCCTCTTTGAACCATTCCATCAGTTGGGTAGCTTCTTGTTCATAATATTTTATCGACTACATATTATCAACTACATAGCTAGGGAGACATACCACTCCCATGATTTCCCCTTAAAATATGCCACTAGTAGCCTAAGGACTATATCTTGAATTTTTATACTATGCATGGCATGGTGTATGGCCATATAGTGTAAGTGCTCCAATGCGATGACTACACCTTCTCTAATGAATTTTGGTAGGGAATCTAGAGCCTATATGGGAATCATATCTCAAGAATGAGGTAGTACCAGACCAACCAAGGGATTTTTCTTCTTCCATATTGGAATACTTCTAGCCATACCTTTGCTTAATTTCTTCATTTTTCTTGGTCAACTGGTGAATAAAGGTTTCCACCAAGGCCTTGGGATTTATCACTAATTTTGGTAGCCAAGGGACTGGCAGGTTCACTTGGTGAATATGCTTATTACTCTAAGGAAGTATATGGGTTGAAGCCTTCATCAAAACCTTGATCTTGTGCTCTTTTTGGTAGCTTCTTTAGGTTCTCCTTTGTAGCAAAGTCACCAAGTGGGAGGTTTTATTGGCTAGATAGAGGTTTCCATCGCAATATCAATCCATGGATGGTGAATTTTTTTGGGTTCTTCTTTAGCAGTGGATTTGCTAGGTAAATTCCTTGAGGTATTTAGAAAATTGATGACCATGGCCTTCACTAAAACTATAGTGTGAATTATAAATTAAGGGATGGATTTTTCTAGTTCATGTCTCATTGAAAGTACCAATTTAAATTATTAGGGGCTAGATGTGACCCTCATGCCTCCATAGGCATCACAAACCCCTATGGTTATGATTTAATCTCTTTATACTCCTTCGATAAGGTGCATCTAGTGCCCTACACCATGTAGGGGGTGCCAATCCTAGGAAGTATGGAGAAACGTGGGATGCATCTCATGACCTCCAAGGTTTATTACCTAAGGTCAGCTCCTTGCTTTTGGAAATGATATATGATACTTACTTTTACTTTTCTCCACTAACCTACTCTAACTAGATTCTTCAAGAGAAAGGAAAAATGAAAAAAAATAAGAAATAACATTAAAAGTAAATTACAAAAAGGAATTTGTAGAAATTAAATTCTACCTATCCTATCTAAGGATGGCAATGTGATCAAGATATAAATAAAAACCCCCCGTGCTTCGACGAGTTGATTGAACACATGCACAATGGCCAATAGTGCATAAGAAACATAGGTCCCCCAAGCTCATGTAATAAAACATAATACCTACACCAAAACCAAGATAAGGATTTCATGAAGTCATATATTCTCATTAGTGTGAACTTTGAGTTACATATATGCAAGGGAAAGAGGTCTAAAAACTCCCTGGATGGTTGTGCAAGGATAGAGCCAAGTCAAAACATAGGAGAGAATGAAATAAAATCATCCCTTAGGATAAGGGATGGCTTTTCGATGATTTACAATGAGAAGTAAGGAGTGGGGCAAAATCCCCTCAAAAATATTTGTATAGGATTTCAAAATTTGAATTCAAAATTTTCCCAGGCTTGTCAACATTAACAATGAGTGCTCTAGAAGCTCTAGATATCCATAGCTTGATGTTGATATGGAAAATATTCTTGATTATACCTCTAATATAACTCATCATTAATTCCTTGGGTCATATTTTGCCCCTTGGGTTATCCTCCTTATAACTATGTTAATGCTTTAGCTATAGGGGAATTACATCCAATTGGGTGATGCTAGGAACATGACCAAATCATCATCCCTTCCCTCGTGTTTGAACACTTTGGGTTGGTTTGAGGTTCCAATAGTTATTTCCTAGCTTTCCCATACTCTTGGAAGGTTTCCTTGATGAAGATATCCTTGTATGCACTTTGTGGAGATAGTGGGTGCCACCTTCTTTTTGTGGGGAGGTCATACTCGATTGGTTGGATGACCTTATTTTCTTGTGCCCTTTGTTGTTCCCTTGTCATGCCATTTGAGTTAGACCTTACAAGGGTCAATAAAATACAAATAGACCCCCCTTTGAGAGAGGAGAGCTTCTATGGACTTCTTCCCACAAGGTTGGTCTGAATGATTCTCATTTTTCCCTCATCTAGTCACCCAAGAATTTGGAGTAAATATAGGTTGTCGATCCCATTCAACTATATGGTATCATGGTCCATGGATCTTGGATGGGACATAGATCATTGAAAGGGCTCCAGGATCACTTCTTCCACCAAGGCTCTGCTTAGATATCACCAGAAAGGCCTAATGACCAGTTATAAATTGATCCAATAGTTCAATTGATATGTGTGGTGAAGGGATATTTAATCTCTACATTAGTTGGTAGTGGTTGTTCCTCCTTGGCTACATTTTGGATGGTCTTCTGGCTTCAATTGCTTCATAGGTAGTGGAGGTTTTGGCCCTCAACATTTCAGCTTTTGGTAGGTGCTCTTGATCAAAATTACCTTTGGAGGTAGGATTTTCCCACTATAGTGAATCTTCATTACAAGTACATATTCTAAAAGATAAACATTTACATGATTCTTTTCACACCACATATTTACAAACCAGTTATAAAATTTAGACTCAAATATTTACAAACTAATTACAAGGTACTTGCAATATTATTACAAGGTACCAAATAATGTAATACTCCCAACACCTACCCTCATCATACATTATTTGGTAATAAAATGTTTTGTATTTAATTGCTTTCAGTCCTTCATTCTAATCTTGGTCTTTCTACTCTTATTTTGGTTTTTCTATTCCTTTAGGTTCAATGAATATGTTCTTATGATTTTGACTTGCATTTTGTTCCTACATATTATTTTCCTTTTACATAATTTAAGTATGAATATATGCTTATCAAGCTTATTTTATTTTTGTAGAAACATTTTAGCATTTCCATAATTTTATTCCATTTTGTTCTATTTATCCATCCATAATGTACTTCAATTTTATTTTCCTTTTCTTGAAAAGGATTTTCTTTGTTATTTCTATAAATTTTATAATTCTGGACCATCCAACATTTCTACTTTTGTCCATACATTTTATACATTTTCCTTGTTTCCTTTTTAATAAGTAATTAAAATCCTTTCAACTCCCAAATTTAAAATTTTAAAATTTCTCCTTCCTCCAATAATTCTTTAAATGATTTTCTTATTTTCAATAAACTTCAATTTATTATTAATAGTTGATTTCTCAATAAACTATATCTTCTTTCAAATAATCTTTCTTCTTCTTCAAATTAATTTATTTCTTCAACTTTAATTTTTTGTCTCTTTGGACAATATTCCTTTAATATATTTCAAATTCAATTTCTTCTCAATTTATTTTCCTTTCAATTTTCCTTCAAATAATTCTCCTTTATTTGATAATTAATTTCTTTCTTCAAACAATATTTTGACTTCTTTTAAAATCTTCCTAACAATTTTTTTTGTCCTTCCAATTTTATTATGCAAATCAACTCTTCTTCCTTTTATTTTTAATTCCTCCAAATTTCTCCTAATAATATTTTTCTCCTCATAACATATTTATTTCCATTTCAATATAATACTTTCTTATTTTCTTCTTTAATATTTCTTCTAAAATAAAACTCCAGCAAAAAATGCAAAGGTTAATATTTTGTACCTTTGTTAATCATAAATTTACCAAATTTGCATATAATTCCTCCCTTGTACGATGGTGCTTTCTTTGACATGTGTTGATTTCTTTATACAATTGATATTTCACTTTTCTTCTACTCACTCTATTTGTTGGTTTGCACTCAGACACCTGCACTTAGATGCCTACACTTGGACACTTGCACTTGGACCTTTCAATGTTGCTTCTCTTGGCTCTTTTCTTTACAACTCCTCAATTTATTCTTTCTTGACACTTTGTTATAGCATCTCAACATCTTCTCTCTTCACAATAATGGCTTTGATGCCATTGTTAACAATTCAACCCTATTCTCATAGGATCTATAATATAAAATTTGCACAATTACACACATTATATAACTTACTGAATAATATTATTGATGTATATATCAACTCAATAAATGCAAATACAATGTCTTGCAAGGATTGTTCTCACACACACATTACAATACTTTATATATAATATATACAACTTGGACAAGAGACTATTCACATTCACAAAATTATTGACCTTTATACTTTCACCAACTCTTCATTTCCTTAAACTTATGGGAGATCTAACTCTTTATATTTATAATAGGAGAAATATATTTTATTGACTCCTAATAATGACAAACCTATAATTATTACACACACTAAAAGATAAACATTTACATGACTCTTTTCACACCATATATTTACAAACTAGTTACAAACTTTAGACTCAAATATTTACAAACTAATTACAAGGTACTTGTAATATTCTTGTAAGGTACCAAATAATGTAATACTTACAATATGTACCACACACATTTTGAAATCAAATCTCATTTTCAATCAAAATATTGTCTTAAGTGAGAGGCTTTTAAGAAAATTGAGCCAAGTCTTGAACCCTTGACTTGTTGGATCTTATTGAGTGACCTGACCACTACACCAACCAATTGGATATGGTTGGAAGATGAAAATAATTATATTTAGGAAAAAATATGTATATTTATCCCTTTGTGGTCCATGAGCATGTGTCTGCATGCTTACTGTTCTTCAAAAGGATCTCCAAAGGATTTGAACCGCCAACCTCTTTACCATAAGCAAGGTTACTAACCATTGTACCACATACATAGTTTGGAGTTAAGAAGAGAAGTAGATAAAAAAGATAAATATACCTTCTAAAGATATTGTAAAAAGGGTTTCCAAGTTTCGAACCAACAACCTCTAGCATCAAAATATAGTACCAACCACTATGTCATATCATTGTTTTGGTTTTTATATGTGTGGCCATTTTTAAGGGTGCTTACATTAGCTTCTACATTACCCATAGGAGACACTTTCTTAGATATTGCTCCCTTATTAAATAGTTCCTATAGAATCAAACTCGTAACATGTTATCTTCCAATGAAGATGCCTACTACCATGTTGCTTTCTTTGATGTGAGAGGGAGTTAAACTCTACTAGTAGATAAAGGTATTCCTTTGACAATAGAAAAAAAATATAAGTGAATAAAATTTTAATCCACAACATCGAGGTAAGTAAAGAACAAGCCTACCATTAGTATTTTCCTCTAAACACAATAGATGTGTATATGGACTTGATTGATGGTCCCTTTAGAGAGGAGATAGAGTGACATACATCATACGTACATTATGCAAAGGAACTATTACATTAGGAAAGGGCTTAGTGCTCAAATTTAAATTTTAAAAATTCAAAAATCAAAGTAAAATACAAACCGTGTCCTCTTGGTTACCTTAAAATATCCTTTAGTTGCTTTAAATAAAAATATCTTTTCTATTCCTAAGTGATGCAACTTCGGTATTTTATCTTATACCATGATGAGATTTACAATATTTTGAGAAACATTTCGAGACTTATATTCACCATAATTTTATCCAAAAAATATGTAAGAGCAATTATAGATAACATTGATAAATTAAATATATATAGAGAGATAGAGATACATGATAAAAAAAGAGGTGGATACCATGGGAAACCCATAATATTTCACATTTATCACACTAATAAAATTGATCATTTATTGGGGGTATTTATAGTGATACCTAATCCTCAATTAGATGCTAACCTCAAGTTGACATATCTTGACTTGAAGGTTCAATTATAATAGCATAAATATGTTACACCCTTCAATCAAGATTATCCATGGAGGTGGCTTAACCAATATCACTAAGGGTGAATACATGAAATGTGCTCTTAGGCTTACATAAATGATGTCTGTAGGCTTACATAAAGAAATATTGTAGGCTAACATACACACTTTCCCTTAGGCTAGATTAGTAATCCTCATAAGAACTTTCTAATATTTTTGACCTTATTCTAATAAAATAAAAACATATACTTCAACAAAATGGATGCTTTAGGATCTTCATTCCTGCCCTAGGGTGTAGTATCATCCTGAGCATGCATGGCCTGTGACTATAGATATGTCAATAAAATACACAAAGGATATCTTGTATTTTATGAGATAAATAAGGAAACCCTTATCCCAATAACTCTACCACATTAACCACTATCTAAGGAGGTCATAGTGACAATATTTCTTAATATTTGGGATGAATCAAGGTTGTAGAGAAAACATGGTTCCATACTATTTTTATGCTCTTTTTGGAGCTCATGTTATCAACCCATCCTAGCCCATCAATATAACAATATTAAATCCATTCTCTAAATAATTATAAATAAAATTATTCACAACCTATAACCCTTAGATCAATATCAAATTGTAATCAAGAAAGAAATATAAACACATCCTTTAAAATTTTTGGTAAGCTTTAGCCAAATAACCATCAAGTAAATCAATCATAGTATGCAACATAGCATGGATATATACACAATCCTTAAATTTTCTTTCGAAATTGCAACAATGGTATAATAAGGGTTTCTAACCTTAAAATAATAGTAATAATCCCAATTCTTCCTAAATTTTATGGAGATAAAATATTTAATAAGTTTATCCATGAATTTAAATATAATAAAATAGTAATACAACAAAAAGGTCAAGTTGGTACACTCATTTTGGCAAAAATATTCATGACCATAATTTTTAGTAAATCCTCATAAAGTAAGAGTAGATCCATTTTTATTTTCAAACTGACAAACATAAATGATTTAGAGAAATGGTTCTATTAGATTCAACTTAGTTGATAGTTCCTATGCAATCCAAGAGTCTCTTCTTCATCTCCATATTTTTTTCTCCCCTTCTCTTTTTCTTCTTAAAGTCACATAAAAATATATATAAAAACACTATATCTTTACTTTTACATGATCCTTAATCAAGGAAAAATATCCCTTTAATTTAGGATTGACATACCTCCATTGTAGGTTTCTCTTTCCTTAATGGAAAACACCCATGGTCTCTCCAAAATTTGAACGCAATGAGATATATAAATTTGATTAATTTAATTAATATATTAATCTACTCAGTATAATAAATTTCAATGAAACAAAATTTAAAAAATGAACATGAGACTTTATAGACAATCTAGGGTATATCAAAAGATACAATACTTTAAACTGTATGGCTATAAAGGAATAAAAGAATATTTAAAGAAAATAAAATTAGTTTATAGGTAATGAAAAGAAATATTTTTGTAGCCATAAATAATTCTAAACCAACCCTATCAACTCACCAATATCTAATATTGAAGCAAAGAGCCTTGATAGATGGAGTTAAGTCATCAAATGGAATTATGATGTTGAGTATAGGAGAAACAAAAAGAAGGCAAAGAATATAAAGTGGAAACCACCAAAAGTGGAATTTTTCAAATTGAATTTTAATGGAGCATCTAAAGGAAATCCAAGACCAATAGGAGGAGGAGGAATAATTAGAAATAATATAGAAGAGATTTTGTCTCATTACACTTTCAATAGTGGATTTAAGATAATGAATTTAAAGCTTGGGTGGCTTTGGAAGGGTTAAAAATATGTAGACAAATGAAATGGAATAGCATATGGATGAAAGGTGATTCACTAATAGTAATAAATGTAATTTTAAGGAAAGCAAAGGCTCTGTGGAACATACAAGATATAATTATGGAAATACAAGACCTTGCTACAAAGTTTGAAGAAATAAAGTTTACACAGACATTAAGGGAAGGAAATAAATGTGTGGATAGGTTAGCCAATAGAGGGATTTTAATTGAGGATCATGAAGTTAAACTCTTTTTTCCATATTTAGAGGAAGTAGTAAGCTTAGCTAAAGTTGATAATAAAATGTTGATTGCATAAATCAAATAATGATTAAGATTTACTTTAATTTTTTCCATCGGTAATATTTGTTTCATTTTATAACATTAATATATTTTCATATGAACTATTTATTATTATTCTTGTGGTTGCGCTTATGCTTAAGGAAATAAACTAGCAATCCAAATATGGTAAAGCGAACTATGATAAGGTGAAGTTTTGAAAATATTAGTCCACTAAGATGCAATGCATAGATAGTAGAGATGGGTTTTTGGTATTGTGAATACTGTTGTAAGAAAATGTCAAGAAAAAATATGTTAAACTTTGGAGTATTTGTATTCACACAAAAATTTGAAGAAGCTCTATAAAATGAAAATGAAGAATTCAAACTTCTTATGAAAAATTATATAGGTATCTAGTTATAGCAACTCAATGGAGATGAGAATTTAATCTACTTATAAACCCTTGAGCTCTAAAGGAGAGAGTTGTGATTTGTTAAGGGTGGGGACCCGAGTACAACTTCTTATTCTCTAGAATTAAAAAAATTAATAAAAATAATATATAATTCTATCAAACCATATTTTTATATAATTGAATTTAGCTTTAAATGAATTAAATAGAATAGTAAATGTGATTCCTATTTTATCTTAATTAATGTTATTAAACTTAGTAACCCATTTAATTATGTCACACATGTATTATTATTGATTTTTCAACGATGATCTTAATCATAACATGTTTTTTTTAGGTGGAAGAAGGAGTTTTGAAAGGATCCCAAAACTTTTTACAAAGCCAAGAAGGGTTTTAAGGGTCCCCAAACCTTATACAATATCAAAAGCCTTGAAAATATGACAACTAGAGAAACCAAGAAGAGAAGCTAAGCGAGAAGAAACAAGACCCGATAATAGGATCCAGGAACAAAAATAAGAACTGGATCCCCAAGATCCTAACCAACCTTTAAAAAATAAAATCTAACAAGATTGAAATCCCAAGGATAAACTCGGGATTCACCCAAAACACCTAGAATTGCTTCAAATAAAAGATAAATTTTTCTTTTAAAAAGAAAGGTTTCTTGAATAAGCCAGGAAATACAAGCTTGAGGAGAAACTCGAGATCCATACAAGCCTGAGGAGAAACCCAATATCTGCCCAAACATCCAAGACCCGATACATAATAAGATAAAAATTACAGAGAAAATTTTCCCACCAAAAAAATAAACCCGCTTTAAGGAAATTCAAAAAAAATATTTTGAAAAGTTTCACAAGCAAGTAAAAACACTCCTGCTTCAAGGAAATTCAAATAATTTCAATTTAAAAATTTCCCACCCAAGCCATTGGGAAAAGGAATTCTCTATAGTCCTGCAAGAAATCTGGGGACTCCTGGATCTAAGGTGCAATAGGACCATTTCCAAGAGGGAAATCTTAGGGAAAATCAGCAAAGGCAAATCTAGATCCAAGGTTTAAGGTTAATATGAAGAAGTATATCTAATTAAAAATCATGTTGGTTTGGTGAATCATAACATTATTTTTAATTAAATATACTTCATATTAACCTTAAGCCTTTCATAATTTATTTCAAACATTAAATATTATTAATAGCTATGAACCTTAATCATCAATATGATTGATGTTTAAATTACTACCCACACATCTATCCAAATACCAAAGGAAAATAATTAAATCATAATATAAGGAAATCTAATAAGGTTGTGTGTTAATATTAATATAATATTATGAGGACTTGACATGCTTATATAATGCTCAAAATTAACCCAGCAATAAGTCATAGTATACTGTCATCCATAAATTTATAATCCATCAATAATCAATAGTCAGTCATTTTCATCCATAACTAAATCATACTAAGATGATCTTACATATTTATCTATCAATTAACAATATTATTTCTCATCTTTATCCATCCAAAGTAAAAAAAAAAAATGTGCTACATAAAGGCTCAAGTAAATCCATAAACGATGCCAAACAACTTGAACAAATGGAAGGAATATTATCTTGACAATTTAACCAATTAAAATTCCATTCATAGGTCATATTGAAAAATTTGAAGATCTAGCATAGAGTTAGGTAATGGTTAAATATTAAATGTGGTGAAAAATCATCTAGATATTATCTTGACAATTTAACCCATTAAAATTCCACATGGGCATCTAGATATTCATAGGTTATATTGAAAAATTTGAAGATCTAGCATAGAGTTAGTTAATGGTTAAATAGTACATGTGGTGCAAAAGCATTCCTATGGTATCCATATTGAGGTAAGTAAATTATCCCATTAGTTCTATTATTGATGGGAGGTGAGATATGTTATCCTATATTTATTTTTTCTAATAATATATTTAGGCTCATTTAGCAATAAATTTGAAGGATCAGATTAAGGCTTGCTCTAAAGTATCTAGTGTTCTATATCCTAACTCCAATATACGCATTAGTTACAAGGTTGACCTATCCTTCCATATTCTTTATTAGAACAACACTCATAATATTGTGTCAATTCTCCCTCATTTATCCTTTGGTTGTTAGGATATATACCTCCACAAATTTATTCAAATATTCATCCTCATTATGAAGGGATGTATCTCTAAATGGAGAAAACATCTCATTATAAGGTTGGTTATTCCTTTTCTTAAAAATGAGATAATTTATGATTAAATCTTGTACTAGAAGCTCAAAGATAATCTTGTGATTTTCTTCTAGAAGTTTTAATGTTGTTTTATTACATTTATTCTATTTTTATTAAATTAAGGAAACCATAACTCCTTGGAACAATACTTGGAAGTGTCTCACATAAAATATTAATAGGTATAAAGTTTTATATATCATGTTGCATCGTATTATTATTCTCATTATTTGTGTTATCAGTATTAAGTTTTGAAAAAATAGTGATGTTTAGATGTTCAAGTTCATAATTTTTATTGGAATATATTACATCATTTGGTTCATTCCAATGTACCAACATGGGTACATCTATATATTAGAAAAAGAGTATCATAGATTAGAATGAAAGTATTTACTTTATGCAATGTAATAAATGCACAAGTGTGCAAAGTATTTTGGCAATGTAAATATGCATAATTATCCCTATGTACATGTGTCCATAGAATAGGAAGATGAAGAGTCATAGGAAGAGTGAAGATCAAGAATCCTCCATATGAAGAGTCACATTCCATTCTACATATGTGTATATGGACATGAAGGATACAAATCAAGTGAAGTAGAGAGATATAATGTGATAGACAATAACAATGAAGAATGGTAAAATATGGTGTATTTGAGGTCTTTATTGAATAAGATTTTATAGTTCTTTGAGAATTTGTCATTAGCATTCTTTGAGTTATATTCTATAGTATTTTATGAGTTTATATGCTTGATTGCTTAGAATTATCATATATTTTATATTTGAAACTTTATTATTGATCTTGAGACAATATTATTATGAGCACTCATTCATCAAAATCTAACAATGGTATTAGAGCTACAACGAGGTTTGTCTTGCACAAGTTTTAGTTGTAGAGAGTATTTGTATTGGTTAAGAATATATTGATAACATTGAAGGAATTACCTCTAGAAAGGGAAACCAAATAAGATAGTGTTTCTCACTGTGTTGAAGGAAAACTAATGATATTTAAGGATTTACCTATTCCAAGAGCAAAGTCATAATAGAAGGAGATTTACAGGTCTTGAAGATAGACCTAGATATTGAAGAGATCAAGAGACCCCTAGAGGAGGTTCTATTGATAATATTGAGAGAGAGAGAGAAGATTCTATATTAGTATTTGGCTAGAATATTTTCACAGAGTTGAAGGAAAACTCGTGAAGACTAGGATTCAACATAGATTTGATTTCACTAGTTTTTAAGATAGCTAGTGAAGATTATTGATTCTAGTTTTTTGAATATATCTTATTATTATTGTCTAAGTTTTTTTGCAAAGGATTAGTTCTTATAAGTTGAGAATATTCCGTCAATGGATAGAGACAAATTTTATCTTGATTACCTGAAAGTCTATGTGCTTTCCTAGTGCAGGAAATAACTGTTTTAAGTAAAAAAGTAGATAGTAAAGGAGGTCCAAGCAGAAGGTCCCATTGAATATTGAGAAGAACCAAGGAGAAGGTTCTCATTAAATATTGTATGTTTAAGATACCCAATAAGAGGTCATATTGAAGAACTTCTAGATTTAGAAGATTGAGGACTAAATATTGAGAAGGACTACATAAGGTCCTATTGCAGACAGAAGTAGTAGATTGTGGAGATCCAAAAAAGAGATCCCATTAAATAATTTTCCATAGTTAAAAATTTTAAGAAACCAAGGTAATATTTCATTGAAGTCCTGACTAAGAGAGTTGAAGGCTACAATATTAGAATACCTCGGAGTAGAGGTCTCAAGAATATTTCAAAGAAGGAAAATAAGGCTAGAGAAGGCCTTATTGTAGAAGCTGAAACGGTGACCATTGGAGGATATTTGAAGAAGAGTTCATGTCAAAATATTACAAGTAGAAGGAGAACCTAACCAAAAGATATTAGAAAATTTGTCGCCATTCGACAACAAGCCCAAAAGAAAAAATATTTGACAATAAGTTTACCAAATTTTTGAGAAGATTTTGAAGATCTCAAGACATCAAATTCTTGAGGAAGAAGATAGAGAATGAGCTCATATTTGAAGTCAGGATTTGACTAGGAAAATTTAATAAAGAAATAATATTGTAGAGGTCATAGTGTTGAGAGATTTGGAGATAGCCACAAAGATTTTGTAGGTTTATTTGTAAAAGCACAAGTTATTTTTTGAAGGAGAAGTCAAAAGGTCACAGGACAACAAGTTGAAGAAAGCAGAAAGCTACAATTTTGAAAATATTTGGAGAATATTTTGAAGCATATTTGGATATCCAACTAAGAGAAGGCTTGATAGTAAAGAGATAAGAAAATTTTAAGGTTTGTGCATATCAAAAAATCATATTTTGTAAGTAATAATTAGAGAGGATTAACCTATAAATTTGGGCAGCATTGAAAGAGTAAAATAAGCTACATTTTGGAAAAAAAAATTGATAGATTTGGAATAGCTTTGAACATAAAATCATAAAAATATTAGCAAAATCTAAGGAGGAGTTCTATTGTAGATATGGATATCAAGTAGGGCATCATTTACTACTACAAAATTTAGAGATCGTTAGCACACATTTAAAGGTGAGAAAGCAAATTTTGGGTAGCAACTACAACTGCAAGATAAAGAGCCTACAAGAAGCAAGATAAAATGAGTATTGCTATAAATTTGAGACAAAAGCTATCAAGGAAGGGAGCTACAAAATACTCCATAAAAGGTGTGTTAAATTGATGCCATACAAAGTATTATTTTAGAAGCTTTGAAAGTACTTATTATAATTTTTTTAAGAGCATCAAATATAGAGCTATTAAGAGCTAGAAAAAAGGATTATTTTAGAGAATATCTAAGCTAAGAAAAGAGACACCATTGTACACCATTATTATTGTAGAAATTTACAAGTTATAACAACATTAGTTAAGATTGTAAAGCATCTAAAAGGAGTCATAAGTGGATTAGTATATGTTGGTTTTATAGTAAGCAAAGAGCAGATTTATTCTACGTATTTGTGAGGATGAAGAGTCATAAAAATGAAGGTAGTTTTAAGGTGTTTAAAAACACCAATAAGAATAACAAGCCTGTAGATTACATTGGTGAAAGCAATCACCAAATAAGGTGGTAAATCTACCATTGAAACCACCACCGAATAGCACAAGCTCAACACCATAGAAAGGTGTGAACACGATAGCAAAGTATAGGGGGGAAAGTGCCCTAACATCATCTATATGGATAGCCATCGAGCATTCAACATTTAATAAGCCATCGAAAGGAGTGCCTAGGCCAAGGAGAGTTATGGTTACTAAAAATAATTCCCAATCTAAGAATTCTAGCCACCATGAAAGTACCTAAAGTTGTCGTTGATGAAGTCGAAGCACCACCTACAATTTTGGAAATGTAAACCACAAATATAAGGCTACGTTTTGTTGTTGAATATATTTTAACGTAGTCCAAGATACAATTTCATATAGCTAGCAAGAATGAAGGTATCTATAATGCATCATAAGGTTGTTGAAGATAGTACATGCATAGCCAAGTGTGCAAAAGGAGAACATAACACAGTTAGAGAATGTTATAAATTTGAGCACCTTAATTTCATCAAATAAAATGTTACCATTTCCTCCATAAGGTTTGGGGAATGTTATTGTATTGCATGAGACAATTGTCACAAGGAATATGTAGTGTTACATATCATCCAAGAGCCACAGGAGTGTTTGTAGTAAGTTCACCATTTTTCACAAGAGAGAAGTGTTAGGTTACATTACCAAAGAGCCAAGGAAGGACTCAAGTAACACGTGTCACCTATCTTGCATAGAATATAAACGTTACTAAGGAAGGTGAAAGGTTTTGAGCACCCATTTATTGCATGAGTCTAAAAACAACAAGCCAAAAGTCATTTACGTAGGAGTGAAGTGCCTTGACCAAGTTCAAATAAGAGTTGACCAGAGGAGATAGAGCACCCAACATTTTGAGCAAGTTCAAGTCAAGCATTAAGGAGGGAGCACTTGGAGTAGTAAAGGTAACATTTACTATGTTTTTGGTATTAAAGCTTATGTTAGTAGGAGTTATAAGGAATAAAGTGGAATATTATCTAAGGTTAAAGTTTAGAGATATTTTTGGAGTGATAAGCATTATTTAAAACCTTAGAAAATCTGAATATTGCATTTAGAAGCCTTTTATCAAAATTTGAAGATTATTTTGGAGATTGAAACATTAACTTTGGAGTTTTGTAAAATTGCACATTTAAGTTTACAAAACTAGTTAAATATTTGCAATTTGATAAGTTTGGAGAAATAAGGTATTCTACATCAAACTAGGAATCCAAAATTTGCAAATACTATTTTTAGGATTTCTAAATTTCTAGAGTTGGAGTTATAAGGAATCCAACATCAACTTAGATTGTTAAAATCTAGAAATATTAAACTATCGGATATTAAGGGGATAAAAATAAGATCATTATTTACTTAAAAGAGTTGGAATTAATTGCTTATACTTATCTCATACTCACATTAAAGGGAAAAAATAATCCAACCATAGAGAACTTTAAAATTTTGAAAAGTGTATTAGGAGAAAGGAAATTAGGAGTTGAACATTATATAATAAAACCATTAGGGAGTCAAAAGGAATTCAACTCAAAGTAAACCTAAAATCTAAGTATACTATCAAGCACTTTATCAAAACCTTAGATTAATTAAATCACTTGGGAGATATATGGAATCCGATAAAAAAAAATGAAGAGGTTTTATCAAGGTTGATCATATACTCAATTTACTTGAAAAAGATATAGTATTCTATAAAACTATTAATTAAAATATTAAGGAGCAAAAGGAATACAAAGTATACTTTAAAGTTAGTAGTTTGATCATAAAATTTAAACTAGGGAGTTATAAGGTAGTCTACTACAAGGGATCTATCAAAAGTGTTGTTAAAACATAAAGAGCTAAAACTAAGAAAGATGTCTACCTCAAAGAATATAGTAAACAATGATATAAACAACACTATTAGAAAGGAAATAGCAAGTTTCATAAAAGTTGGAATCAATAATTTACTTATAAATTCTGAAGGAGACTTAGATCTTACTTCAAAAATATTCATAGTGAAGCTTTAAAATACAACTTTGAAACCATGGAATATTATCTACATGCTCGACTTACTAAAGCAATTGATAATGGAAAGAGTGATATTCAAATTCCTTTAGAATTTGGTAGCATATTATATATGGCATTACTTACATTCAAATGTTACAAGTATGAGAATGTAGAACAAATAGGATTGATAGAATAACTTTAACAAAAAATGGAAATGGATGAATCGTACCTAGAGAATATATTTCAATCCTCATGCAGTATTAATACTTCAAGTTCTACTAACACAAAATATGATCTTGATGCCTTAAGTGTTTGTTTAGAAGCTTTTATACAGAACCTAGAAAATGATAAAAAGGATAAAGGTATTGATAAGATACTTTTACAAGAATAGGGTGATAGTACATCCACCTATGAAAGTACTGACTCTAAATACAAGAATAAAGAATAAGAAGAAGAAGAGGAACCAAATCAAGGAGATATACAGTACAATGTGAATTAAACATAATTTAAAGGACCATATCGAGCTGAAGAACATATAAAGATCAAAGATCCATATCAAAGACTAAAGACATAAATAACCAAATAATTTAATACAAGGGCGTGTTGGAATATATTACATCATTTGGTTCATGTCAATGTACCACCATGGGCACATCTATAGATTAGTAAAAGAGTGCCATAGATTAGAATGAAATTATTTTCTTTATGCAATGTATTAAATGCACAAGTGTGCAATTATCCTTATGTACATGTGTCCATAGAATAGGAATATGAAGATTCATAGGAAGAATGAAGACCAAGAATCCTCCATATGAATAGAATCATTCCATTTTATATGTGTATACGAATGTGAAGGATACAAATCAAGTGAAGTAGAGAGATATATTGTGATATATAGTAACAATGGAGAGTGGTGAAATATGATGTATTTGAGGTGTTTATTCAATAAGCTTTCATAGTTATTTGAGCATTTGTCATTAGCATTATTCGAGTTATTTTCTATAGTAGTTTATGAGTTTATATGCTTGATTGCTTAGCATTATCATATATTTTATATTTGAAACTTTATTATTGATCTTGACACCATATTATTATGAGCATTCATTCATCAAAATCTAACAATTTTTCAATGAATATGATCATTGTCACCATAATATTGATGTAATTGGTATGGTCTTTAGGATCCCTATTCCTTCAACCAATATCAATATCTAGTTTGAACCAACCAATTGAGTGTTAATTCATGGTGTGGTGGTTATGCCCATGGAAAGTGTGTATGAATAGCATGAAAAGAAAATATCATGATTTAATTAAATATCATCTGAAGATACAAAAGGGTGGAATTATTATTATCAAATCAAGTGCTTCACCATTTTGTAGGATCATAGGAATTACAACATGTAAATTGATGTGATCTATTGAGGTCTTGAAAATATGACACTATGTTTTACAAAATAAAAATGATTTAAACTAATTTCTAGAAATGGGTGTAATTATATCAAATGGATTGATCTCAAGTAATTAAAATATGGACTTCCAATGTAGAGATCCAGGTTTGAATCTTTCTAGGTAATGTGATGTAATAATATGGTTTGTTGTAATACCATTGTGTCATTCAATTTAATACAAGTGGGACCTATTTAAATCCTATATAACCAATTAAAAAAAACAAGCCTAATTATGTGATTCTATAGAATAGTTCTTATTATGATTAGTAAAGAACATAGTGCAAAGTTGGAATAACTATGTATTAGAATATTGGACAACAAAAGGTTATTTTTATACTATTATAAATGGATAAATCAAATATTGGTTGATGGAGAATGAGTTTTAAGAATAAAATAAACAAGGTCTGGAACAACCTAAGGTTGACAAGATATGCTCTCAAAAGTACAGCTAGGGATCTAGGACTTAGTCACAATTAATTTTTTAGTGCTCTATTGTATACAAAAATAAATTAGAAAAGCAAAAAATGTGCAAATACTAAATATAAAAATAAAATAATTGATAGCTAGGTTGAGGACTTTTTTTATTGGCATTCCTCTCTAACATTTTTTAAACCCACCCTCACACCCCACCCACCCAAAAAAAGAGGTGGATTATCAAATAAGTTATTCTACATCAAACTAGGAATCCAAAATTTGTAAAAATAATTTTTAGAATTTCTAAATTTCTAGAGTTGGAGTTATAAGGAATCCAACATCAACTTAGATTATTGGAATTTAGAAATATTAAACTATCGGATATTAAGGGGATAAAAATAAGTTCATTATTTACTTAAAAGAGTTGGAATTAATTGTTTATACTTATCTCATACTCACATTAAAGGGATAAAATAATCCAACCATAGAGAACTTCAGTAAATTGAAAAGTGCATTAGGAGAAAGGAAATTAGGAGTTGAACATTATATCATCAAACCATTAGGGATTCAAAAGGAATTCAACTCAAAGTAAACTTAAAAGCTAAGTATACTATCAAGAACTTTATCAAAACCTTAAATTAATTAAATTACTTGGGAGATATAAGGAATCCTACAAAAAGAAATGAAGAGGTTTTATCAAGTTTGATCATATACTCAATTTACTTGAGAAAGATATAGTATTCTACAAAACTATTAATTAAAATATTAAGGAGGCAAAAGGAATACAAACTATACTTGAAAGTTAGTAGTTTGATCATAAACTTTAAACTAGGGAGTCATAAGGTAGTCTACAACAAGGGATCTATAAAAAATGTTCTTACAACATAAAGAGCTAAAACTAAGACAGACATCTACCTCAAAGAATATAGTGCACAATGATATGAACAATACTATTAGAAAGGAAAGCAAGTGTCAAAAATTAGAATCAAGAATTTATTTATAAAATCTAAAGGAGACTTAGATATTACTTCAAAAAAAAATCATAGTGAAGCTTTAAAATATAACTTTGAAACCATGGAATATTATATACATGCTCGACTCACTAAAGTAATTCGTAATAAAAAGAGTGACATTCAAATTCCTTTAGAAATTGGTAGCATATTATATATGGCATTACTTACATTCAAATGTTACAATGATGAGAATGTAGAACAAAGAGGATTGATAGAATTACTTAAACTAAAATTGGAAATGGATGAATCGTACCTAGAGAATATATTTCAATCCTCATGCAGTATTGATACTTTAAGTTCTACTAACACAAAATCTTATCATGATGCCTTAAGTGTTTGTTTAGAAGCTTTTATACAGAACCTAGAAAATGATAAAAAGGATAAAGATACTGATAAGATAATTTTGCAAGAATAGGGTGATAGTACATCCACATATGAAAGTATTGAATCTAAATACAAGGATAAAGAAGAAGAAGAAGAGGAATCAAATCAAGGAGGTATAAAGTGCAATGTAAATTAAAGATAATTCAAAGGACCAAATCGAGTTGAAGAAAATCTGAAGATCGAAGATCCATATTAAATACTAAAGTATTCAATAACCAAATAATGTAATACAAGTGGTTGTTGGAATATATTACATTATTTGGTTAATGCCAATGTACCACCATGGGTACATCTATAGATTAGTAAAAGAGTGTCATAGATTAGAATGAAATTATTTACTTTATGCAATGTAATAAATGCACAAGTGTGCAAAGTATTTTGGAAATGTAAATGTGCATAGTTATCCCTATGTACATGTGTCTATAGAATAGGAAGATGAAGAGTCATAGGAAGAGTGAAGATCAAGAATCCTCCATATGAAGAGTCACATTCCATTTTATATATGTGTATATGGATGTGAAGGATGCAAACCAAGTGAAGTAGGGAGATATATTGTGATATACAGTAACAATGGAGTGTGGTGAAATATGATGTATTTGAAGTCTTTATTCAATAAAATTTCATAGTTATTTGAGCATTTTTCATTAGCATTATTTGAGTTATTTTATATAGTATTTTATGATTTTATATGCTTGATTTATTAGAATTATCATATATTTTATATTTGAAACTTTATTATTGATCTTGAGGCCATATTATTGTGAGCACTCATTCATTAAAAGCTAAAAAAAATTCAATGAATATGATATTTGTCATCATAATGTTGGTGTAATCGGTATGGTCTTTAAGATCCCTATTTCTTCAACAAATATCATTATCTAGTTTGAGCTAACCACTTGAGTTTTCACTCATGATGTGGTGGTTATGCCCATGGAAAGTGTGTATGAATAGCATGGAAATAAAATATCATGATTTAATTAAGGATCATATGAAGATACAAAAGGGAGGAATTATTATTATTAAATCAAGTGCTTCACCATTTTGTAGGATCCTAGGAATTGCAACATGTAAATTTCTCATGACCCTCCTAGATGGACCTTAGAATACAGAAAAACAATGTATTAACTAATGATGCTTTAATACTTGATTTTGTGCAATTAAGCAGCTATGCAATACTATTAGATATTGAAGAGTATGATACTACTAACAATTTTTCAATGTGTAGGATTAGGTGCACTCATAAGTGAAATAATTTGAGTCATCCATCGAAGACAAGGGTACTTAAGGTTGGGGAAATGATGACAAGGCAACTCGAAGGTAACATGGATAGATACCTTCATATAGGTATACATTTGGTTAGGTATAATTGTCAATAGATAACCACCTTGAGCCCTAGACTGATGATCTAGTAGCTATCATAAGTTCTAGAGGCTGAGACAGGTGACTAGATTGATGGAAAGACTCCCTCTTTGTTTGTTGCACATGCATGATTTTCTTTTACTTCAGTACTGTTTGCTTTAATAATTAGTGGGCTATGAATGAATGGGTTGTCTTCATAACTCCTTGTATGCTTTGGTAAATAGTTTATATAAAAAATAAAAGATATATTTTTAAATAAATAGTTGGTTTATTTAAATAGTAAAAGATATCATTCTTTAAATAAATAGTTGGTTTATTTAAATAGTAAAATATATCATTCTTTAAATAAATAGTTGGTTCATTTAAATAGTAAAAGATATCATTCTTAAATAAATAGTCAATCTAAATCAAATGATAAAGGATTATTATTTTAAATAAATAGTTAATTTAAAGTAATACAAAGATCTCATTTTAAATAGATGAGTAATTTATATTAGGGTTATAAAAGTTTTCATCTTGAATAAAATACGATTATTCCAAAAAACTTTGGTTGTTTTATATCAAAAAATAAAAGAACCCTATTAAGCAAATAACTATAGACGTTAACCAAGTTGAATTGATGCAGAATTTTCCTAATCAAAATGGCCAATCAATGTTGGTTTGAATGTGATAATACCCCTTCTGAGGATGGGATGGATCACCTTCAAAGATCTGATCAAACTAGTTGTGTGAAGGGATACCTCCTTAATGATATGACCTTGGGCGGAGGGAATATAGTATGTTCATACCTACCACCTAATGGATTTTTATGGAGAGATAAGTTGGGTATGTAGGAGACGATAGCCAAGGAGAGAGGACGTGGTTGGATAGGAAGGGAGGACGCAGTCTAATGGAAAATAGGGGGCTATTGGAAGGATAAGAAGCATGATGTTGAAGGATAAACTCATTGGAAATAATGAGAGAAGGGTGATGATATTTTTGAGAAACCTAGGTAGCTAACGATGAAAAATACCAGGCTGGACTCACGATAAACTACGAGGTGTATTATGTTTTCATTTCTCTGGTTTTATAATTCATCAGGTTGTGGAATTTTTTTGGTTATATTGACTTCATTAAAAGCTATGGTAGGTCCTTCCTTTAAATTTGTAGTGCTAAGTTTGAGAGGTGAACGTATGACTCACCACCTGTTAGCATTATAAAACCATGAAGGCCTACGACCATGTTTAACCTCCTTGACCATGCTTTAGATACTGCACCTCTGCAATTTTGTTATTGCATGTAGCCCTAGTTTTTGTTAGCACTTGTGTGTGTGTGTGGTAGCTAGTTTATAGAAGTAATGTAGCCTTGGTTTTGGAAAAACTTGTGCATGCAGTCGACTAGTTGTACCACCCCATGCTCACCACCATGACCATTGCTCTAATGAATATATTATCATGGGTTAGATAGTGCAAAGGTTAGGATACCAAAGGTAATTTTACACCCATTTGAAGGGTTAACCTTCCTCCTTGATTCTCGCAATCATGTTGTATTTGTCATAGGATCCCAACCACATTAGGTAGTCATCTTCGAGTTTGGCATCATAGCGCTATGGCTATGACGGTGTTGTTACGAATCGTCCACACCATAGTCAATGCTAGTACCAAGGGATCTCTCATAAATACTTCACCTACTCTTGAATTGGTGTGGGGGTGAGCCATCTCTGTAGTGTTTTTGCCTAGGTGCCTAATACTTCCTTCTAGGCGCTTGGTTATCCTTTCATCAAAGTCTCAGTTGTTGGTTATCTATGCATAGGAAGGCAATTAAACCATACCTATTTTGGCAGAACATTTGATGTTATTTTATTATGTTTAATGGCCATATTAAGGGTAATAATAGGGAAGAACCTTTGATATTATTTCATTATGTTTAATGGCAATATTAAGGATAATGAAAGGGAAGAACCTTTGATGTATTTCATTATGTTTAATCATAATATTATGGGTAATAAAAAAAGAAGAACTTTTTATATTATTTCATTATGTTTAATGGTAATATTAAGGGTAATCAAAGGGAAGAACCTTTTATGTATTTCATTATGTTTAATCATAATATTATGGATAATGAAAATGAAGAAACTTTGATATTATTTTGTTATGTTTAATTTCAATATTAAGGGTAATGAAAGGGAAGAACCTTTGATGTATTTCATTATGTTTAATCATAATATTATGGATAATGGAAGGAAGAACCTTTGATATTATTTCATTATTTTTAATGGCAATATTAAAGGTAATAAAATGGAATAACTTTTGATGTATTTCATTATGTTTAATCATAAAATTATGGGTAATGAAAAGGAAGAACCTTTGATATTATTTCATTATGTTTAATGACAATATTAAGGGTAATGAAAGGGAGTAACCTTTGATGTATTTAATTATGCTTAATCATAATATTATAGGTAATGAAAAGGAAGAACCTTTGAAATTATTTCATTATGTTTAATGGAAATATTAAGGGTAATAAAAGGGAAGAACCTTTGACGTATTTCATTATGTTTAATTATAATATTATGGGTAATGAAAAGGAATAACATTTGATATTATTTCATTATGTTTAATGGCAATATTAAGGGTAATGAAATGGAAGAACCTTTGATATATTTCATTATGTTTAATCATAAAATTATGGGTAATGAAAAGGAAGAACCTTTGATATTATTTCATTATGTTTAATGGCAATATTAAGGGTAATGAAATGGAAGAACCTTTGATATTATTTTAGTATGCTTAATGGTAATATTAGGGTGGTGAAAAGGGAAGATCATTTAAGTCTATTTCATTATTTAAAAGAAAATAGGAATTGGATAATGAATGTGAAATATGGTTTGTTATGTAAATTAAGGGTATGGGACTTTAATTTATGAAATTAATAAAAATATTTATTTTAAGATTAAAGTAGATGACTTTAATTGGATAATAAATGTGAAATATGATTTGTTTTGTAAATTAAGGGTATGGGACTTTAATTTATGAAATGAATAAAAAAAGGTTTATTTGAAGATTAAAGTAGATGGCTTTAATTGGATAATGAATGTGAAATATGGTTTGTTTTGTAAATTAAGGGTATGGGACTTTAATTTATGAAATGAATAAAAATATTTATTTTAAGATTAAAGTAGATGACTTTAATTGGATAATAAATGTGAAATATGATTTGTTTTGTAAATTAAGGGTATGGGACTTTAATTTATGAAATGAATAAAAAAAGGTTTATTTGAAGATTAAAGTAGATGGCTTTAATTGGATAATGAATGTGAAATATGGTTTGTTTTGTAAATTAAGGGTATGGGACTTTAATTTATGAAATGAATAAAAATATTTATTTTAATATTAAAGTAGATGACTTCAATTGGATAATTAATGTGAAATATGGTTTGTTTTATAAATTAAGGGTATGGGAATTTAATTTATGAAATGAATAAAAAAAAAAATGTTTATTTGAATATTAAAGTAGATGGCTTTAATTGGATAATAAATCTGAAATATGGTTTGTTTTGTAAATTAAGGGTATGGGCCTTTAATTTATGAAATGAAAAGAAAATATGTTTATTTGAAGATTATAGTAGATGGCTTTAATTGGATAATGAACATGGTTTATTTTGTAAATTAAGGGTATGAGACTTTAATTTATGAAATGAATAAAAAAGTTTATTTGAAGATTAAAGTAGATGGCTTTAATTGGATAATGAATGTGAAATATGGTTTATTTAGCAATTAAGGGTATGAGACTTTAATTGTTAAGGGTTAGACCATTTATTGCAAGTAGAGCATGTGACTTGATGCATGGTTGAATAACTCTCATGATTATATGAGAGGGGAAATAGAAAGAGTAGTTTCTATGATGTTAACTATGCATTGGGAAGTTGAATTGCTTGGGTTATTTGTATAGTTGCAATTTGGCAATAAAATAAACAAATGTATTTAGAAGCATGTCTATCTTGATCCATGAGTGTCCTGATCCCCTATCATCCTCACTTGATCGATGGAAGAGCAGGAGGACCCAAGTCATAAGATGGACCAATGTGCAAGTTTTCTCTCTACCTTACATCTTGTTTGATTATGCAATAGATTAGATTTGTGGGGATATTTCCCTGATGACTAGATGTAAAGTATTGTTGTGAGGTATGGAGTTTACCATATGTATTTATGCAATAAATGAATAGCATGATTGATGCACCTTGTATTTCAAGAATGAATGTGATTATATTTGTATCCTTTCTATTGCATGTTATCCTTCAATCATTGCTTTATTTTTAGTTATCTTTGCTTGTCTAATGATTCATATTTTGTTATATTTAGTATCTATACACATTATTTATATTTTTTCTTGAATAAATTTCACGTAATTCAAAAGTAAGTTCTAGGGTGAACTTAGAGGTTAACCTAAGGGATTGAGACCCCCTTAGAGATATTGGTACTAGGTTTAGAAGATCGTACCAAAGTTAAGATAGCTTGTTAGAGGACAAGATTGATATCTTAGCTCGTAGTATACGTAGCATACCCACACATAATGGCTTGTGTGGAATATGGACATGTGTATACACCCTCTAATGTTTGAAGGTGGTAAGTTTAACTCATCAAGATTGATGATAGGGATGGACTTCTATTCTTAACATAATATGTGCCTATGTAGAAGGGACTTGCATGAGGAGAATATTGTGTGGTATAGTTCTTGAGAAACTTAAGGGTTTTTAAACAATAAGTTAGTCTAAGGTTGGTTGGATATTTATGAATCCCTCTCCTTAGTTTCAAAACAATATATATTTTTTCTATATTTGTGTGTTTTTTTTGTTTCATTATTTTGGATCATTACATTTGGTATCAAAAATCTAGGTTTGAGGATATAGAGCTTCTTATGTTCTGAAAGGATATTCGAGTATCTCCAATGAAGGCCTGCTTATGTTCAAGCTAAAATGTTGGGATAACCTAGATTCTTTGCTTAATTAGAATCTAAAAGAGTTGATCCCAAGGAAAGATGAATGTTATGATATCTTAGTATAGGCTTTGGTGTCAATGATATAATATAACCTTGGAACCTTGTCCTAATTAGATTTCTAATTATTAGCAAGAAGAACTCTATAATGTGGTTTGAGTTAGTGACTCGGTAAGATGAAGTTGTGATCTAATTATTTTCTTGGTTGAAATCAGATTAAGATGTCACCTAAGGCCAAGATAGAAAGACCTCCACATAGATAGACTCAAAAAAATAATATCAAAGAAGAGATACAAAATGAGGGTCCAAAAATTCCCAATATGGGAATAGAAGATCTCACTACCACAATTGTTGAATTACAAAATTAGTTAAGGCAAGTGCTAGAAACTATTATGAACCAAAATTTACAAGCTAGAGATTCATAAGTTAACCAAGTTGAGGGGCTAAAAATGGAACAAATACAAGCTATAACCCTCTTAGAAAAGAATATGGTAAGATATCTAAAGAATGTCTACATCTCCAAATTCAATGGAGAAGGAGAGGAAGATGCAGTTGAGGCTTGGTTAAGGAAACTGGAAGTTTTCTTCACGATAAAGGGATATTCTTTAGGAACCCAAATGGTTTGGGCTACTATTTATCTTGAAGGAGCTGCCCTAGATTGGTGGGAAACTTACTATGAAGAAACTAAGATTGAACTAGTAGATATTCTATGGAAGGAATTCATAGTCATCTTCAAGAAGAGGTTCCTCATGGAGTATTTTTATACCCCAAAATTGGAGGAGGTTACTAGTGTGAAAGGAAAGAAACCTATGCATAAGGTCTATGCTACAATTGGAAGTCACAATATTGAGTGGAAAACCACCCCATTGATCCTAAAATGTAAGATTTATAATAAGCAAGTAAATATCTTAATAGATAGTGGAGCCACTAATAGGTTAATTTCTTATAAATTAGCCAAAGATTTGTCAGAAAGGCCAAGGTATTTGGCTCATGGATGGAAGTTTAAGTATATTTTTGGATAGACCTACTATGTAAACCAATGTTTCTTGATTATGGAAATCACTTTAGTCAGTGGGACCATAAAAGGTTGTTTATATGTAGCCCAACTTCAGACCTTTTATGTCATCCTAGGAATGGATTGGCTACAAGCCCATAAAGTCGTAATAAATTTACTAGATAGGTGGATCGATTATTCTAAAGAAGGCAAGGAAAGGCTAAGAATTCATATAAAATAGGGGGTATTCAAACCCCAAATATTGTCAGCTATGCAATTAAAGAAAGCCTCTAGGAAAGGAGGTATTGTCTATTTGGTAAAATTGAATGAAGTTGATAAATACCAAAAGGAATAAGTGTTGGAGACACCCAACTTTATAGGAATTCAAGGATGTATTTTCTGAGGATTTACCTAGGCTTCCTCTTGTGTGGGAATTTTATTTCATTGTCGATATTATACCAAGAGTGAAAACCATTCACAAATCTCTGTATAGGATATCACCCATCGAGATGCAGGAGTTAAAAGTACAATTGCAAGCATAATTAGAGAAGGGGTTGATAAAACCAAGTTTTTCACCTTGGGGTGCATCCGTTATATTTATGAAAAATAAATATGGATCCTTAATACTGTGTATTGACTATATAATGTTGAATAAAGCTACAATTAATAACCGTTATCCCCTACCAGGATCAAAGATTTATTCAAACAATTAAGAGATACCATGATGTTTACCAAGATATATTTAAGATCAGGGTATCATCAATTGAGAATACATGAGGAGGACACTCACAAGATGGAATTTAAGATAAGGTATGGTCATTATAAGTTCACCATCCTACCTTTTGGACTGACTAATGCCCTAGCCATCTTTTTGAATTTAATGAAAAGTGTGTTCAAAAGGCACCTAGAAAATTTTTCCTTGTATTTCTAGATGATATCCTAATATACTCTTAGAAAAATGAAGAGCTCGATAAGCATCTCATGATCATGTTATAGTTGCTAACGGAAAATAAACTCTACAAAAATCTACCCAAGAGTGATTTCTATATTTTAGAGGTACACTATTTAGGGCATATCTTATAAGCAGAAGAAATTTTTGTAGATCCAAAAAAAATCAAAGCCATATTAAATTGGTCATCCTCTACTAATGTTACTGAATTAAGAAGCTTCATGGGATTAACAAGTTATTACAAACGTCACATAAAGGACTTCAGAAATATTACCTCGGTAATAACTAACCTTTAGAAGAAATAAAATGAATTCAAATGGACAGAAAGTGTGAAACCACTTTTGCTTTGTTGAAGCAAAAACTCACTACTACACCAATACTAAATATTCTAGATCCTCAAGGATATTTTATAGTATGCATTGATGCATCGTTGGAAGGATTAGGGGGAGTACTCATGCAAGAAGATTTAGTAGTAGCTTATACTTCGAGAAAAATTAAGAAGCATGAATTCAATTATTCTACTCATTATTTATAACTAGCCATTGTAGTGCACGCCCTAAAGGTTTGGCACCATTATCTGGTAGGAAGACCTTTTGAGCTAAAATCAGACCATCAAATTCTAAGGTACATATTTATCCAACAAATACTCAATGTGAGACATAGAAGGTGGATTGAGTTTCTCACTGAAGACTTTGATATTAAGTACATAAAAGGAAAAGAGAATAATGTTGTAGATACCTTGAGTATGAGATGAAGAACACAAGTTTATACTGAGAGGGTGGGTGAACAGTATAAGACCACTTTTTACTTTCCTTTCCCAATCAATATTATGCAATATATCAATGGCAATATCAATAGCAGTAATCAAAGCAATGCATAAATTATCATACACAATAGACACCAATTTAATGTGGTCCACCCAATTTGTGCTACTCCATGGAGAAAATATTTCACTAAAATTTTCTCAACAAATCTCTTGGGAAACCTTTCCCTATTACAATGTTTATAGACCTCTGTCCAAAGGATACACCAATACCCTAATCAAGTTCATGGATATCTATCCATATGAGACACCAATATCCTTAGTTGGTTCATGTATCTCTATCCAGATAACTCCTCCTTTGCTTTGGCTAGTGATCTTCTAGAATAACTACTGCCTCCACTACACTAGCTTCTGGATATCTATCCACTAAAGACTCTTGTTCTCAATCATAAGACCTATCCTCACTACCCCAGCTAATGGACCTCTATCTACTGGAGACTGTTGTCCTCTATACTTTGTCACCTCCAAAGCTTTCTCTCAGCTTTGTCTTAAATTTGTACTAAACATAGTCCTTCGATATATCACAAATATTCTCAATCTCTATCTCTAATCTGCACTAAACATAGTCCATTCTAGCACAAATATTCTCAATATTTATCTTTGCACTAAACATAGCCCTTTTATCTAGCACAAATATACTCAATATCTATCCTTAAATATGCACTAAATATAGTCCTTCGATCTAGCACAAATCTGCTCAATATTTATCCTCAAATCTACACTAAACATAGTCCTTTGATCTAGCACAAATCTGCTCAATATTTGTCCTCAAATATGCACTAAACACAGTCCTTCGATCTAGAACAAATATGCTTAATATCTATCCTCAAATGTGTCCTCAAGCCTTAACACAAAGCTTTATCCAATCACAAATCAACTTTGCTAGATCTATTCCAAACCTTAATCTAAGGTTTGAACAAATCAATCAATCAACTGTGCTCTCATGTCTTCTCAAAGACTTATCTCAAATATACATTGTAATATTCCACAAAAGCTCACACTAATCTATCCACAAGTCCTCTCTAGAAATTTTCCAATATTCTCAACAAGACTTCACACATAATCGTGTTTAATCTCATAGAAACATATAGAGAATGGTTAGAGACTCAATATATTTCTCACTCACAAACACTCAATCACTTTCAATATCTTTCTCAAATCAATTAAAAATATAGAATAATTTGTTTCACATAACTTTAACTGTCACTTCAACACTTTCAATCAACTAGGCTCAATCAACTCCACTCAACCAATCACTCAATGAAACACTCTTTGCTTACAAACCCTAGTTCAATCATATGAACATTCACTCAAGTATTTCCAACAATATTTATCAAACAATCTCACATAACAATGATACTCATGATCTTGCACAAACCCTAGTTCAAGATAGTTCTCAACTTCACATAACAATGATAATCATGATCTTGCACAAACCCTAGTCATGCATATGAAGGCTCATTCAGTGGTTTCAATAATGCTTATCAAACAAGGATTTTATCATCAACTTACACTCAAAAAAACCTTTAGCCATTAAACTCAAACATGCTTATCAAACAATCCTTTTCACTCCAACTTAGCATCCACAACATCCAACAATCACTCTCAAGAATAATGTGCCCTTACCTCTTTGTTTGAAGAATATTTGACCTCAAACATGTCTTAATCACAATCAACTCTTTGCCAATTTCAAAGGTTAGATAGAAATTTCTTCTCAATCATTCACTCAATTTGATCCCTCAAAATATTTCACCATACATAGCAATAAATATTTATTACACCTTATAATATCTACACTTTAAAATGCAAGCCAACAATTTGTGTAAAGAAAATAATCACAATAATTTTCTTTATAAAACCCTATATTTTTAACACATCATAGCTTATCTCAATTCAAATATAATTCCCTTTTTCAACCTTATAACTCCTATTTCAATTCACTTTATCAAAAATCACAATAAAATAATTAATCTTCAAAACTTTATAACTCTTATTTAAATTCACTTTTCAAAAATTACAGTAAAACAATTAATCCTCAAAATCTTATAACTCATATTTCAATTCACTTTATCAAAAATCACAATAAAATAATTAATCCTCAAAACCTTATAACTCCTATTTCAATTCAATTTTTAGAAATCACAATAAAACAATTAACCCTCAAAGACCTTATAACTCCCCCTTAGTAAAAATCATTCATGCCACATTATAAACCTTAGAAGCAATTTAATATTTAAAAATTAAATACCTTGCTCTCGACAGGATTTGAAACCCCGCTTGCACCTTCCACAATGCCCTAGTTGTGGCCCACATGCCATGTTATCTAGGTGCTCACCTTGGTACCAAAAGGAACCTCGTGCACCTTGAATATTCCCTTGGTGCCCAAGCCAAAACTCTAACACATATACCTTAGTAAAAAACTATCACCAGGTTTTGATCGTGGAACCTTTCGCCTACTAGCACCTTAAGCCACAACCGCTTGTTGTTGGCCCAACCACCACAATTGGCTACAAATATCCAAGTCGTATTTCCTTATGTGCTTGTTGATTGCCACATTTTCAAACTTTGTCCTCTTCTCCTCTTCTTCCATGCAATTCACACAAATCGCATGCACTTCAATTTTCTATTTATTCGAAGGATAATTTTTTCTCTCCAAAGAATATGGTATTAATATGAAATTTTTCTCTCCCTTTTAACACATTGGTGGGTGGAAGGGGTAATCGATATCGGCACCTTGAATTTTCTTGCTTGCCCTTTGTAACCCTAACCTTAGGGTTATTAAATTAAATCAAAAACAAATTTATAATTTATTATAATTAATTTTTAATTAACTTAATAACTTTAAAGTTAATTAAATTAAAATATAAATTAATTTATAATTAAATTATTATAATTAATTTATATCTTTAGGTCTCAACCTTTGACCTTTAATATTATAATATTATTTTTTTGGGCCTTCATTTTGCTCTTTAGACCTCATATTTTTCCTTAGGTCTAGAAGTAATCTTTCTCTTGCACTGATTACTAAAAATGACTCCTGACATCCTTCCTTTTGAACTGCTCACTGAAACTGACTCTTGACATCAATGACAACAAATCTTGCTCATATTTCCAACAATCTCTCCCTTTGTCATTGATGGCAACCCATTTACCTTTTACCATTTCCTTTACCTTTTTTTATTTTGCTCCCCTTGAGAAACTGATCCCTCTGACTGAATGCTCTCCCCCTAACTCAAATCTCTCCCCTTTGTCATAAATGGCAAAGGGCCACCTTTGGGGCTCGAGGCTAAGAATGAGACTCTTATCTTATCCCATCTCCCCCCTCCTTTTGAGGTGTTCAATTATGGGGAGGGAATATTTCTACTCCCATCAATCATCGATCTTTACCTTTATCCACTTTCTTACTCATATGATCCTTCTTATTCCTTTGACTATTCCTATTCCTGCTTGTCTATGGAATTTTTGCTCTACACCACTTTTTTGTGTGTCCATCATTATTGCATTTATAACACTTAATGTTGTTATTCCTTAGATGTGCAAATGTCTCAGTATTTCTCTTGGTGAATCCATATCTATTCCTATCATGAACCTTTTAATTTACTACCTTATGACCAAACTGATTACAAGAGTAGGAATACCCTTGAAAAAGATGCTTGTTTCTAAAATTTTCATATTCCTATTTTCCATGTGTCCTGCACTGCGTAGCATTGTGCCCAAACCTGTGACATGAGAAGCATAGTCCATTGAAACTACCTTACCTTGACCTCATTGGGATCTTAGTATCTTCTACTCTATGTTGCTTTATGTTCGATTTGTTCCTCATTTGTACATTGTTCCTTTCATTGTTTAACTTTCTCTTGTCCAACTCATCCTCAGAAGTCTCACTCTCTTCTTCTAATGTTTCTTCTTATTCAAAACTTGATATTGACTCCTCTCCTTGTTTATTTTGTACATGTTAAAAACCAAGTCCAATTTTTTTTGACGAAGATCTTTGTACTTTGATAATATAGTCCAAGTTCTTTGAGATTCTTCCAAACCCGTGTAACTTATCCTTAGACTCTTTTAATTCCTTCCTTAGTAGAGCTACCTCATGCTCTAACCTTTCACATTATAAAACTTTTGCTTCTAACTTATCTTTGAATCTTCTCATCTTATCTATTGAGTTGGTTAGATCCTTTATAATTTTTCCTTTCTTTTCATCACATTCTTAAAATTTAAGCTTGAGTTTTAAGTTTTTCTTTCTTACCTCCCGTAATGCATCTGAATAACACAAGCTTATACTGAGAGGGGGGGTGAAAAATATAATACCACTTTTTACTTTTCTTTCTCAATCAATATTATGTGATGTAAAGATAGCAAAATCAATAGTAGTAATCAAAGCAATGCACAAATCACCACACATAATAGAGATACCAATTTTATGTGGTTCACCCAATGTGGGCTACTCCAAGGAGAAAATATTTCACTAAAATTTTCTCAATCAATATTTTGGCAATCCTTTCCCTATTAAAATTTTTATGAACCTCTGTCCAAAGGATACACCAATCCCCTAATCAAGCTCATGGATCCCTATCCATAGGAGAACTCTTTATCCTTAGCTCTAACTAGTGATCTTATAGAAGAACTACTGCTCCCACTACACTAGCTAATTGATCTATATCCACTGAATAAACCTGTCCTCACTACCCTGGCTAGTGGATCTCTATCCATTGGAGATTATCGTCCTCTCTACTCCATCACATTTAAAGCTATATCTAAAATTAGTACTAAACATAGTCCTTTGGTCTAGTACAAATCTTCTCAATCTCTATCTCTGGTCTGGCACAAACCTGTCCTCAAATCTACACCAAATTCTATCCTCAAATCTGCACTAAACACAGTCCTTGGTCTAGCACAAATTTATCCTCAATCTCTATCCTTTGATCTATACTAAACATAGTCCTTTGATCTAGCACAAATCTATCCTCAATCTCTATCCTTTGATCTGCACTAAACATAGTCCTTCGATCTAGCACAAATCTATCCTTAATATCTATCCTCAAACCTTAACACAAAGCTTGACTTAATCTCAAATTAATTTTGCTAGATCTACCCCAAACCTTAACTTAAGGTTTGAACAAATCAATCAACTCTACTCTCAAGTCTTATCAAAGACTTATCTCAAATATACCTTGTAAGCTTCCACAAAAGCTCGCACTAATCTGTCCACAAGTCCTCTCTAGAAATTGTCTAAATTTGCTCAACAAGTCTGAAGAACACAAGCTTATACTGAGAGGGGGGTGAACAGTATAGCACCCACTTTTTACTTTCTTTCCAAACCAATATCAATTAGTGTCCTCAATTGCAATAACCAAATATAGCAGTGTGCATTAATAACATAGATAGCAATAGTAAGCAAGTGCACAAATCATCACACACAATTGAGACACAAGATTTAACATGGTTCCCCCAATGTGGGGTAGTCCACAAGATATTCTCCTTATAATATTTCACAAAGAAATAGGGATCCTTATCCCAATACAAATGATTACTTTGATCTGCTCAAAGCTAGGTTGTCCTGATCTGCTCAGGTGGGCTCCACTGATCTCTCAACTAGGCTCTCCATTGATCTGCTTAGCTAGGCTATCCACTGATCTACTCAGCTAGGCTATCCACTGATCTGCTCAGCTAGGCTCTCCACTAATCTGCTCAGCTAGGCTATCCATTGATCTACTAGCTAGGCTATCCATTGATCTCTTAGGCTATCCACCTCCTAGGCTATCCACTGATCTACTAGGCAACTAGTGTTGATGTGTTTTCTATTTCTGTCTTATCTCTTTCACTGCTCACAAATCTACCTCAATGCCTTCTCACAAGGCTCAAACAATCCTGCTCAAATTTTATCCCAAATATATTCTCAAAGCCTTCACAAAAGGCTCAAACAATCCTTCTCAAATGCTATCCCAAATATATCCACAAATCTATCCCAAAAGCCTTCTCAAAGGCTCAACCAATCATGCACAAAATTTATCTCAAATATATCCAAAAATTCTATCCCAAAAGCCTTCCCAAAGGCTCAACCAATCATGCACAAAAGTTGTCTCAAATCTATCCTAGAAATTATATCCCAAAAGCCTTCCCAAAGGCTCAACCAATGACTCTCAAGTAGCACTCAAATCTCAACCACAAATCAATGAAGGCAAGGCTCAATGATGAACTCAACAATGGATAACAAATGAATGATGACAATACTCAACAATGTGCTCAATAATGAATGGCAATGTACTCTTCAATGGATGACAACAATGATCCACAATGATCTCAACAATGTATGACAAATGATCTCTCAAATGGATGACAACAATGCTCAACAATGTACTCTCAAATGGATGACAACAATGCTCAACAATGTACTTAAATTACTCTCAAATGGATGACAAATGATCTCTCTAATGGAAACCTCTCCAAGCAATAACAATGAGGACTTCAACCAACCAAGGACAATCTCCACAAGTGATAGCAATAGGTTCTCAATAATATCTTCCTCATGCAATGTCAATAAGCTCTCAAGAAACAAGCACAACTCCCTCAAGCAAAGAGCTCTCAAATAGCCAACAATGATCTCCTCAAATGAAAGACAAATGTATCCACAAGTGACTAGAAAATGATCTCCTCAATGGTCTCAAATAGTGGCAATGTACTCAACAAGTAACCAACAATAATCTCCTCAAAGCAATAGCAAAAACCTCCTCAATAATGGCAATACTCTCAATGAACTCCACTAAAGCAATCATGGAACTCAAGTATCAATTTTATCCATAAAATTGATTTTCTAATCCATCCACTTCCTCTCAATAGCCAAGGCACATAATCAAGCAATTTGTCTTCAACTTCAAACCCTAACTCATGTGCATGTCTTCTAACTCAAGGTAGCAATTAACTAGGTCTCAAGTTCCTAGTTTAATTTCATAATTAAATCATGCACTAGGACATATAACAAGTTCAACACTTTTCAACCTTATGACTCCCTAATTTCATTAACACATACAACAAGCACCTATGCTTTTATTTTTAATTCCACACCTTATAACTCCACATACAACAATCACAAATATTTATTTCCACACCTTATATCTCCCTAATCACACAACAATAACAAATATTTAATTCTACACCTTATAACTCCCTAAGCACATTAACACATACAACAAGCATTTATTTCCCTAAACTCCTTATGACTCCCTAGTTATCACAGAAATAATTTTAATGCACCAAAACTTTGGTAATAACAAATATTACCATGCGCTAGAGATAAATACCTTTATATGAAATTTGTTGCCTTCGCAACCTTTGAAATTGTCTTTGCCAAAATTAATGTGCCTTCACACCTTCATGGGAGTCAAACTACGTTCCTCTCGCTTAGCACTGTGAAGTGCTTACCACGTGGGTGCTAGCCCACATTGGGATTTTAATCCCAAACACCCAACTTTAACCTACGCTCAAATCTGAAACTCGATTTTACTTTCTTAGCAAAACACTTTGCCCTTGGCGGGATTCGAACAACGAACCTGCCTTGTGCAAAGTTCATGTGCTACCAACTGTGCTATAGGCTCCTGCGTGATGTCACTTTCCCACATTGTTTACTTGACCTTACTCTCAAATCAAAAGTTATTTATCCTTCTTTCTTCATTGCTCCCCTTTCGACGACTCTCTCTCATGCGCTATGTCAAGTCTTAAATAATCAAAGGTTTTTACCTTTTATTTATATGCACCTCCATGCCTTCGAATGACGTCGATGAATATTTATTTATCTCCCCAACCTTTGCACGTCGATGGATAATATAATTCAACTTTAGACCTTAGAATTATTAAATAAAAATTTAATAATTCACCTCTTAACTTTGAATTGGGATATCTCCTTCATTATTTTGAATTTCGTCATGAAACTTTTTGCACCTAGGTTTTATTGGAAAACCTTTTCATCCATCATAATTTGGAGAAGTCTTAGCATAGTGGTTTTAATGAAAAACCCTTTCCAATGGTTTTAATGAAAACCCTTTCCATTGGTTTTAATAAAAACCTTTCCATCAGTTTTAATAAAAACCCTTGCCATTGGTTTTAATAAAAACCTTTACCATTGGTTTTAATAAAAACCATTAATATAATATTTAAAAAATTAAATATTATATGCCTCTTGTGCCACAAAACCCTGTATATATCCATGCTCTCCAAAATATCATAAATGATTATTTATGAAGTGCTTTTGCCACCAAAACTCAATGTGATCCATGTGACATCAATGACAACACAAAATAACTCAAATTGCCAACAATCTCCCCCTTTGTCATTGATGGCAACACCTCTAATGCAAATCACCACAATCACTACAAAAGCCATTTTTGAAAATCAAAGTTGCTCCCCCTGACTCAATACTCTCTATGGAGGTTGCTCCCCCTATCTCAATGTTCTCTTTGGAGGCTACTCCCCCTATCTCAATGCTCTCTTTGGAGGCTGCTCCCCCTAACTCAATACTCTCCCCTTACTCAAATCTCTCCCCCTTTGACATCAATGGCAAAAGGGACACCTATGGGGCTAAAATATATGACTCTTAAGCTTAGCCCCCTACCACCTTCTCTCTTGAGGTGATTAATTTTGGGGTGGGAGTACATTTACTCCCATATTACATTGTTCCTTTCCTTTGTCAACTTCCTTCCACATCTTTCTGATATCCTTTTCTTGATGAGTTACTTGATCTTCTTGTCTTGAACCTGTTTGACCTTCTTGCCTTGAAATTGCTTGACCTTCTTGCCTTGAACCTATTTGGAATTGAGTCCTACACCATCTTGCAATATGTCCAAAGTTATTGCAATTAAAACACTTGATATTGTAGCCTTTGGATGGTGCCCATATCCTGAATTCTTTCTTGAAATCATTTCCATATCCATTCCTTTCCTGAACCCTGTATTGTGAAGCTCTATTTCCATAATCATTTTGACCATGACCTCTGAATTGTGCAGCTCTATAATCAAAACCATATTGCTCATTTCCTTTGCACTGAGAAGCTCTATGACCAATCCTGTTGCATAAGAAGCAATGTCCCTGAAAACCATACCTTCTTCCTTTGAAGTTCCTTCTAGAAAAATCAAACTTCTTTGATCCATAGACCCTGTAGTGTATAGCCCTGTGTCCAAATCCATTACAAGAAAAACAATGTCCTTGAAAAGCCCTTTGTTCATGCCTTGGTTCCTCATACCTTTCTTGACCATTATCCTTGTGATCATCTTTGACTTGTGCATTGTATCCTTGATCCTTCTTTGTGGTATCCAAATCTTCTTCCTTAACTTCTTCCTTGCTTTCTTCTTCAAGAATTTCTTTGCCTTTTGAACTTGATTCACCTATCTCAAAACAAGATCCAAATTGGATATTTGGAGCCATAGGAGCTTTGGAACTTTCTTCATCTTTCTCTTCATTTGTGTCCAATAGCAAACTGGCATCCGTCTCTATTGTCTCTAAAATACATGTTTCCTTCTCAGTGAAAATATCTTGACCTTTTGAGTCATGTGATGGATCAAACTTCTCAAGTATGGAACATCTCAATTCTTTTAGATTCTCCTTAACCTCTTGTAGTTGCTCATGGATATCATTGAAGTCTTCTTTTAGATCAACTGAGACATCTATCTTTCTTGAAATATCCTCTTGTTTAACTTCTTCTATTTGGAGTGGAAGTTCTTCTTCTACTTATTTTATCCCATAGAAAAACCCTTCTTCATCTTCACTGTCACTGAGATCATTATCTTCTTCTATAGCAAACAAACTCTCATGAATCCTTTGTCTTTGCCTATTTCCTTGGTATGTCATTTCATCTTCACTATCACTGAAGCCATTGCAATATCCTGATATGTGATCTCATTGACCACACACAAAGCATTGTTCTCTTTCACCTTCTATTCCTAAGAATAGATGTTCTTCCTTTTCATCATCTGAGTGATCTCTATCACTGTGATCTGAGCCATCATTTGCTTCCTCAATGTAGAAAGTTTTCTTAGTCTTACAAAAACTTTTCTTCTTCTCATGCTTGCTTTGCTTGTACCTATCATCTTTGTCATGCTTATGCTTTCCTTCTTCTTTTCTTCTATGATCCTATTTTTCATCATCACTATTTTCTTCATGTGGACACTTGTTTGCATAGTGACCATAATCACCACACTTGTAGCATTTGACTTTCTTCATATCCCTATAATTCCTTGAGTCCTTTTTCCTTTTGATGAAGTTAGCTTCCTCATCATTATCTGAATCTCTATCTATCTCTAGATCTTTCCATTTATTTTTCTCTAAATATTTGAATGCAATTTCTTTCTTTGGAGCCTGATGCTTATCTATCCTCATCTCATAAGTTGTGAGAGTTCCTTGTAGTTCTTCCATTGTTAGCTTGTCGATATTCATTATTTCTTCTATCGTTGAAACCTTTGCATCATACTTCATGGGAAGTGATCTCAAAACCTTTTGAGTAACATCTGATTCTTTCATCTCAAATCCTAGGCCTCTCATGGTGTTAGCAATCTCATCAACTCGAAGTAAGAACTTTGTAATATCTTCAGAATCTTCCATTTTCAATTCCTCGAATCTTCTTCTATGAGTTTGTAGTTTTGCCAACTTTACCTTGGAATCTCCTTCATAGGTATTCCACAACTTGGTCCACATTTCATTAGCTGAATTACATACCATGACCTTTGCAAAATCTGTCTCACGTAGCCCACTCAGAATACAATTCATTGCCTTTGCATTGATCTCAACCAATTTCTTGATAGTCTTATCTATCTCGGGATCACCTTCAACCTTATACTCTTTTGCAACCATCTGCCATACCTCATATCCTTGTGATATCAAATAGTTCTTCATTCTCATGCTCCAAAAAGCATAATTGTTACCATCAAATAGTGGAGCCTTACTTGTAGATGATCCATTCTATGAAGCCATCTGTGTTCTTGTAGAATCTACCCTCAAGCTATTAGCCTTTTCGAAGGAACCCGCTCTGATACCAATTGAAGAACACAAGCTTATACTGAGAGGGGGGTGAACAGTATAGCACCCACTTTTTACTTTCTTTCCAAACCAATATCAATTAGTGTCCTCAATTGCAATAACCAAATATAGCAGTGTGCATTAATAACATAGATAGCAATAGTAAGCAAGTGCACAAATCATCACACACAATTGAGACACAAGATTTAACGTGGTTCCCCCAATGTGGGGTAGTCCACAAGATATTCTCCTTATAATATTTCATAAAGAAATAGGGATCCTTATCCCAATACAAATGATTACTTTGATCTGCTCAAAGCTAGGTTATCCTGATCTACTCAGGTGGGCTCCATTGATCTGCTTAGCTAGGCTCTCCACTGATCTACTCAACTAGGCTATCCACTAATCTACTCAGCTAGGCTATCCACTGATCTACTTAGCTAGGCTATCCACACTATCCCTTCTCAGCTAGGCTATCCACTAATCTACTCAGCTAGGCTATCCACTGATCTACTCAGCTAGGCAACTAGTGTTGATGTGTTTTCTATTTCTATCTTATCTCTTTCACTGCTCACAAATCTACCTCAATGCCTTCTCACAAGGCTCAAACAATCCTACTCAAATGTTATCCCAAATATATTCTCAAAGCCTTCACAAAAGGCTCAAACAATCCTACTCAAATGTTGTCCCAAATCTATCCCAAAAGCCTTCTCAAAGGCTCAACCAATCATGCACAAAATCTATCTCAAATCTATCCAAAATTCTATCCCAAAAGCCTTCCCAAAGGCTCAACCAATCATGCACAAAAGCTATCTCAAATCTATCCAAAAATTCTATCCCAAAAGCCTTCCCAAAGGCTCAACCAATGACTCTCAAGTAGCACTCAAATCTCAACCACAAATCAATGAAGGCAAGGCTCAATGATGAACTCAACAATGGATAACAAATGAATGATGACAATACTCAACAATGTGCTCAAAAATGAATGGCAATGTACTCTTCAATGGATGACAACAATGATCCACAATGATCTCAATAATGTATGACAAATGATCTCTCAAATGGATGACAACAATGCTCAATAATGTACTCTCAAATGGATGACAACAATGCTCAACAATGTACTCTCAAATGGATGGCAAATGATCTCTCTAATGGAAACCTCTCCAAGAAATAACAATGAGGACTTCAACCAACCAAGGACAATCTCCACAAGTGATAGCAATAGGTTCTCAATAATATCTTCCTCATGCAATGTCAATAAGCTCTCAAGAAACAAGCACAACTCCCTCAAGCAAAGAGCTCTCAAATAGCCAACAATGATCTCCTCAAATGAAAGACAAATGTATCCACAAGTGACTAGAAAATGATCTCCTCAATGGTCTCAAATAGTGGCAATGTACTCAACAAGTAACCAACAATAATCTCCTCAAAGCAATAGCAAAAACCTCCTCAATAATGGCAATACTCTCAATGAACTCCACTAAAGCAATCATGGAACTCAAGCATCAATTTTATCCATAAAATTGATTTTCTAATCCATCCACTTCCTCTCAATAGCCAAGGCACATAATCAAGCAATTTGTCTTCAACTTCAAACCCTAACTCATGTGCATGTCTTCTAACTCAAGGTAGCAATTAACTAGGTCTCAAGTTCCTAGTTTAATTTCATAATTAAATCATGCACTAGGACATATAACAAGTTCAACACTTTTCAACCTTATGACTCCCTAATTTCATTAACACATACAACAAGCACCTATGCTTTTATTTTTAATTCCACACCTTATAACTCCACATACAACAATCACAAATATTTAATTCAACACCTTATATCTCCCTAATCACACACAACAATAAAAAATATTTAATTCCACACCTTATAACTCCCTAAGCACATACAACAATCATTTATTTTCACTAAACTCCTTATGACTCCCTAGTTATCATAGAAATAATTTTAATGCACCAAAACTTTGGTAATATCAAATATTACCATGCGCTAGAGATAAATACCTTTATATGAAATTCATTGCCTTCGCAACCTTTGAAATCATTAATGCCTTTGCCAAATAAGCCCTCCCCCTTCAAAATGCCTTGCCAAAAATTAATGCACCTTCACACCTTCACGGGAGTCAAACTCTATTCCTCTCACTTAGCACTATGAAGTGCTTACCACATGGGTGCTAGCCCACATTGGGATTTTAATCCCAAACACCCAACTTTAACCTACGCTCAAATCTAAAACTCGATTTTACTTTCTTAGCAAAATACTTTGCCCTTAGCGGGATTCGAACAACGAACCTACCTTGTGCAAAGTTCATGTGCTACCAACTACGCTATAGGCTCCTGTGTGATGTCACTTTCCTATGTTTACTTGACCTTGCTCTCAAATCAAAAGTTATTTATCCTTCTTTCTTCGTTGCTCCCCTTTCGACGACTCTCTCTCATGCGCTATGTCAAGTCTTAAATAATCAAAGGTTTTTCACCTTTTATTTATATGCACCTCCATGCCTTCGAATGATGTCGATGAATATTTATTTATCTCCCCAACCTTTGCACGTCGATGGATAATGTAATTCAACTTTAGACCTTAGAATTATTAAATAAAAATTTAATAATTCACCTTTTAACTTTGAATTGGGATATCTCCTTCATTCTTTTGAATTTCGCCATGAAACTTTTTGCACCTAGGTTTTATTGGAAAACCTTTTCATCCATCATAATTTGGAGAAGTCTTAGCATAGTGGTTTTAATGAAAAACCCTTTCCAATGGTTTTAATGAAAACCCTTTCCGTTGGTTTTAATAAAAACCCTTCCATCGGTTTTAATAAAAACCCTTGCCATGGTTTTAATAAAAACCTTTACCATTGGTTTTAATAAAAACCATTAATATAATATTTAAAAAATTAAATATTATATGCCTCTTGTGCCACAAAACCCTGTATATATCCATGCTCTCCAAAATATCATAAATGATTATTTATGAAGTGCTTTTGCCACCAAAACTCAATGTGATCCATGTGACATCAATGACAACACAAAATAACTCAAATTGCCAACAATCTCCCCCTTTGTCATTGATGGCAACACCTCTAATGCAAATCACCACAATCACTGCAAAAGCCATTTCTGAAAATCAAAGATGCTCCCCTGACTCAATACTCTCTATGGAGGTTGCTCCCCCTATCTCAATGTTCTCTTTGGAGGCTACTCCCCTATCTCAATGCTCTCTTTGGAGGCTGCTCCCCTAACTCAATGCTCTCCCCCTTACTCAAATCTCTCCCCCTTTGACATCAATGGCAAAAGGGACACCTATGGGGCTAAAAGATATGACTCTTAAGCTTAGCCCCCTACCACCTTCTCTCTTGAGGTGATTAATTTTGGGGTGGGAGTACATTTACTCCCATATTACATTGTTCCTTTCCTTTGTCAACTTCCTTCCACATATTTTTGATATCCTTTTCTTGATGAGTTACTTGATCTTCTTGTCTTGAACCTATTTGACCTTCTTGCCTTGAAACTGCTTGACCTTCTTGCCTTGAACCTATTTGGAATTGAGTCCTACACCATCTTGCAATATGTCCAAAGTTATTGCAATTAAAACACTTGATATTGTAGCCTTTGGATGGTGCCCATATCCTGAATTCTTTCTTGAAATCATTTCCATATCCATTCCTTTCCTGAACCCTGTATTGTGAAGCTCTGTTTCCATAATCATTTTGACCATGACCTCTGAATTGTGCAGCTCTATAATCAAAACCATATTGCTCATTTCCTTTGCACTGAGAAGCTCTATGACCAATCCTATTGCATAAGAAGCAATGTCCCTGAAAACCATACCTTCTTCCTTTGAAGTTCCTTCTAGCAAAATCAAACTTCTTTGATCCATAGACCCTGCAGTGTATAGCCCTGTGTCCAAATCCATTACAAGAAAAACAATGTCCTTGAAAAGCCCTTTGTTCATGCCTTGGTTCCTCATACCTTTCTTGACCATTATCCTTGTGATCATCTTTGACTTGTGCATTGTATCCTTGATCCTTCTTTGTGGTATCCAAATCTTCTTCCTTAACTTCTTCCTTGCTTTCTTCTTCAAGAATTTCTTTGCCTTTTGAACTTGATTCACCTATCTCAAAACAAGATCCAAATTGGATATTTGGAGCCATAGGAGCTTTGGAACTTTCTTCATATTTCTCTTCATTTGTGTCCAATAGAAAACTGGCATCCGTCTTTATTGTCTCTAAAATACATGTTTCCTTCTCAGTGAAAATATCTTGACCTTTTGAGTCATGTGATGGATCAAACTTCTCAAGTATGGAACATCTCAATTCTTTTAGATTCTCCTTAACCTCTTGTAGTTGCTCATGGATATCATTGAAGTCTTCTTTTAGATCAACTGAGACATCTGTATTTCTTGAAATATCCTCTTGTTTAACTTCTTCTATTTGGAGTGGAAGTTCTTCTTCTACTTATTTTATCCCATAGAAAAACCCTTCTTCATCTTCACTGTCATTGAGATCATTATCTTCTTCTATAGCAAACAAACTCTCATGAATCCTTTGTCTTTGCCTGTTTCCTTGGTATGTCATTTCATCTTCACTATCACTAAAGCCATTGCAATATCCTGATTTGTGATCTCGTTGACCACACACAAAGCATAAACTCAACAATGGAAAACAAATAAATGATGACAATACTCAACAATGTGCTCAACAATGAATGGTAAATGTACTCTTCAATGGATGACAACAATGATCCACAATGATCTCAACAATTTATGACAAATGATCTCTCAAATGGATGACAACAATTCTCAATAATGTACTCTCAAATGGATGACAACAATGCTCAACAATGTTCTCTCAAATGGGTGACAACAATGATCAACAAGGTACTCTCAAATGGATGACAAATGATCTCTCAAATGGAAACCTCTCCAAGCAATCAATGAGGCTTCACCACCAAGGACAATCTCCACAAGTTATAGCAATAGGTTCTCAATAATATGCTTTCCTCATGCAATTTCAATGCAAAACTCCCTCAAGCAAAGAGCTCTCAAATAGCCAATAATGATCTCCTCAAATGAAAGACAAATGTATCCACAAGTGACTATCAAATGATCTCCTCAAATGAAATACAAATGTATCCACAAGTGACTATCAAATGATCTCCTCAATGGTCTCAGATAGTGGCAATGGACTTAACAAGTAACCAACAATAATCTCCTCAAAGCAATAGCAAAATCATCCTCAATAATGGCAATACTCTTAATGAACTCCACTAAAGTAATCATGGAACTCAAGCATAAATTTTATCCATAAAATTGATTTTCTAATCCATCCACTTCCTCTCAATAGCCAAGGCACATAATCAAGCAATTTGTCTTTAAATTCAAACCCTAACTCATTTGCATGTCTTCTAACTCAAGGTAGTAGTTAACTAAGTCTCAAGTTCCTAGTTTAATTTCATAATTAAATCATGCACTAGGACATATAACAAGTTCAACACTTTTCAACCTTATGACTCCCTAATTTCATTAACACACACAACAAGCACCTATGCTTTTATTTTTAATTCCATACCTTATAACTCCACAGCAAAAATTCCACCCCATCCCCACAACAATAACAAATATTTAATTCTACACCTTATAACTCCCTAAGACCACATACAAAAATCATTTATTTTCACTAAATACCTTATGACTCCCTAGTTATAATAGAAATGATTTTCAATGCACCAAAACTTTGGTAATATCAAATATTACCATGCGCTGGAGATAAATACATTTTTACAAAATTCATTGCCTTCGCAACTTTCCACCTTCAAAATCATTAATGCTTTGCCAAATAATCTACGCCTTCAAACCACCTTATCCCTTGCCAAAAATCAATGCCCCTTCACACCTTTGTGGGAGTCGAACTCTATTCCTCTCACTTAGCACTGTGAGGTGCTTACCACATGGGTGCTAGCCCACATTGGGATTTTAATCCCAAACACCCAAATTTAACCTGCGCTCAAATCTAAAACTCGATTTTACTTTCTTAGCAAAACACTTTACCCTTGGCGGGATTCGAACAACGAACCTGCCTTGTGCAAAGTTCATACACTACCAACTACACTAAGGAGTCCTCTGTGACACCACTTTCCCATGCTATTTACTCAACCTTGCTCTCAAATTGAAAGTTATTTATCCTTCTTTCTTCGTTGCTCCCCTTTCGACGACTCTCTCTCATTTGCTATGTCAATTCTTAAATAAACAAAGGTTTTTACCTTTTATTTATATGCACCTCCATGCCTTTGAATTACATTAGTGAATCTTTATTTATCTCCCCAACCTTTGCACATCGACGGATAATATAATAAAACCTTAGACCTTAGAATTATTAAATAAAAATTTAGTAATTCACCTTTTAACTTTGAATTGGGATATCTCCTTCATTCTTTTGAATTTCGTCATGAAAATTTTTGCACCTAGGTTTTATTGGAAAACCTTTTCATCCATCATAATTTGGAGAAGTCTTAGCATAGTGTTTTTAATGAAAAACCCTTTCCAATGGTTTTTAGTGAAAACCCTTTCCGTTGGTTTTAATAAAAAACCCTTCCGTCGGTTTTAATAAAAACCCTTGCCATTGGTTTTAATAAAAACCTTTACCATTGGTTTTAATAAAAAACCATTAATATAATATTTAAAAAATTTAATATTATATGTCTCTTGTGCCACAAAACTCTGTAAATATCCATGCTCTCCAAAATATCATTAATGATTATTTATGAAGTGCTTTTGCCACCAAAACTCAATGTGATCCATGTGACATCAATGAAAACACAAAATAACTCAAATTGCCAACAAAGTCCTCACTAGAAATTATCCAACTCTATTCTTAATCTCTTTCCTCAAATCTGCATTGTAAGCTTCCACAAAAGCTCATAAAAATCTGTCCACAAGTATTCTCTAAGACTTACCTCAAATATGCTCAACAAGTCCACACTAGAACTTGTCCAATCTCATAGAAACATAAAGAGAATTGTTAGAGACTCAGTATTCTTCACACTCATCACAATTCTCAATCACTTTCAATCACTTTTTTACCATAGAATCATATAGAGAATTGTTAGAGACTCAATATGCTTCACATTCACAAACTCTCAATCACTTTCAATCTCTCTTTTATCACAAAAACATATAGAGAATTGTTAGAGACTCAATATGTTTCACATTCATCAACACTCAACCTCTTTATCAAATCAATTCAGAATATAGAATAATTTGTTTCATATAACTTGAACTATCACATCAACACATCCAATTGATTAGACTCAACCAACTCTACTCAACCAATCACTCAATGAATTAATCCTTGCTCACAAACTCTAGTACAACCTTATGAACTTTCACTCCAATTTTCCAATAATGCTTATCAACCAATCTCACATAACAATTATACTCATGATCTTTGCAAACCCTAGTTCAAGTTCTTCACTCAACCAATCACTTCAACAAAAATGCTTAGAAAACAAGGTTTTATCAACAACTTCTTATTCCAAAAAACCTTGAAGCATTAATTCAAAAACATACTCAATAATGCTTACCAACAATCCTTTTCACTCCAACTTTGCATTCACAACTTTGAACAATCACTCACTTAGAAATATGTGCCCATACCTTTCGTTTGATGTAGAAGTGCCCTTAGGAAAACTTGTCTCAATCACAATTTTCTCCTTTGCCAATTTCAATAGTTAGATGACAAAAATCACACTCTCTTTCAAAATATTTTCAAACACAAAAATAATCAATCCCAAATGCACCTTATTACTACTTGAAATTAGTAATCATCAAATCACACATAAAAATAATCACTCAAATTGCTCCTTATAATATCCAAATTAATAAATAAATCTTTCAAAAATAACCCTTCAGAAATAACAACTGCCTACCCTTTTATCTCCCTCAAAACACTCAATAACCAATTTTAATTTAGGCAAAAAATAAATCATATAACCCATCAAAAATAATTATTTTTCAACCTTAGACATATAAAAATATTTATATTTTTCTTCAACCTTAGCACATCCAAATTAAGCGACCAACATAACAATCAATAGTGCATACCTTTATCTCTACCACTAAAATGCCATGGTGGGTTTTGACCCTAAAACCTCTCCGTTGAGTGCCTTACCAAGGTTCTAGCCCACCACGTGGGCTAGCTGCTTGCATGAGGAGGAGAAGGCACTTGCCCCCTTTTGTTTCCTCATTGGCACCGCTTCCAAAAATGGAGACCTTCCTTCTTTACAAAATGTGAACCTCACAGGATTCAAACCTACGTCCTCCCTGCATATATACTGATCTAACAAAAAACCTTGCACCCATCTACTGTATTATATCATATTCATTCATTCAAGCATAAAAATGACAAGATTGCATAGATTCAACAAAATAAATATTTCTTGTAGTAATAATTGTAAAGAATCTTAATTACAATCATGCCCCTCTTAGGGTCACCCAAATGATGATACGATTAATACAATACCAAAGACCTCAACTAGGTAGGCGCACTAATGTTGCTTTTCAACTAGTCACAAACTGTTCTAGGGTGGAGTTTCCCTCTTCTTCGCATTAAGAAAGGAACTTGATGGTTGAATCTCCTTCGAATTTATTCTCTGCGATCAAGAAACAACATAAAAGTGTCAAAAAGATAGGTAGCCTCTCATGATGAGGCCCTTTTAGGAAAAATGCATAAAGATACCATTAAGAATGTATAATCAAGAAAGCATGAAAATCACTTCTAAACTATGTTAATTGGATCAAGATTTATGGAATTGCATAAAGAAAGATAATAGTTACACTATGCATGGACCAATTATGTGAAATAAAGCATGAAAGTGCATAAAGAATCCATTAATGTCCTATTTGATTCTTAACACAAAGAAACTATTCTAACCTAATTCTACCAGTCATAAATCTACTAAAATACAATTGAACCTTGTAAATACCTAAACTAAGCTAACTAGCCAAACAAAAATAAAAAAGGTAAGGCGGTGATACCTCTATTACAAACCGTAGCTCTAGTGAGCGGTCTACACTATAGACTGTGGTTGAAATCCATGGTTAGCAATATGATAGGTTTACCCTCAATTTCAAGGGTAGTGGACTTGAACTCCTTGTCCAAATTGATGTTCAATGGTCGCCTTTGGTGTCCTCAGACTGAATTGGTAGTTGATTCGCTGTGAGGGGCCTTTATTTGCTCGAATATGCACTTCTTGGATCTCCTAGGATCCTAGGGCATACATAATGCAATTCATCATGAATCTTGGCAAGTAGGTAGGGGATAAGTGCAATAGCTCTCTCAGTATACTCGATTGAGTGTACAATTTGACAGGGCTTCGTTGCTCAAATATTCAATGCTCTCTGATTAGTTTACCCTAATTATAAGGGGTACTTATAGGACTACCCAAGGGCTAGGGGTGGCTTCATGGAGAAGCCAAGATCAAGTAGGGGTGGTTAGGACAATTGGAATGGAAGTTTTCATCCTCTAACCACCATATTCTAGATCAAATAGTCGTTCAAACTGATTTGGCTTGAATAAAAGCCAACTAAATTTTAGTTAAGAGCGTAGGTTACAATTGCGGTCTAGATTGTAAACCGTAGGTCTCAGCCTCAGTTCAGCTTGTAAACTACAGATATGGGCTACGGTTTAGACTGATTAGGCCAAGAATCCCAAATTGAGTGGTTAGAACCACTACTCTATCTTGGAGTCTATCCAAGATCCTCCATATGGTCTTGTAGCATGTCCATATGGGTAGTCACCTCGACATGACAAGTTTTAGGTGTCTACAAATGCCCCTTTTGAGATGCTAAGAAAAAATATACCTCCTAAAATGATGCCTAAGGTTTTATGATGATCATTGGTCAGATCAACATTAGATGCCTCCTGTCCAGTAAAAGGATGTGCATCCTGGAATTATTGCATCCAACTAAGTGAAAGGCTTATGTTTGAAAATCTTGTGCCCTTCTCATATCATTCAGTGCAGTTGTGCATTCCATAGGTATCTTCTGACCCATAGATCCAAAAGGTGGAGAACAACAAGAAAAGTCATATTTGCTATTTACCCAAGCAAACGGGTAAGCTTATAATAGTTGTTGACAATGATTCGTAAGGACGAATGTAATTTTGACAAGATCAAGAGATCTACGATTTTTTATACTTCTATTGATTGTGATTATGATTTGATATTATGACCACCCCTTCAAGCGATGAGTCTATGAGGTTAATGACAATGATTAAAGCGACGATGTCTCTTGAACACCATGGATGATCTGAACAAATTTAGATTTGAGCATATTAATGCCTTAGCTAGGCCTAGTTCAGCTTCTGATTCCAACTGTTAATAGTATTTGCACATTTCTATCCCATGGATCAATCAAGATGTAATAGTCATCTTAGGGAATTGAATTGATACAAATCCAATTAGATTTGTGTTGAATCAAATTATTGATGATTTGTTGAAAGATGTCATAGAATACATGACATGAAATGCCTCGTTCTCATGGAGAAGTCCAGCCACAAAGGCCTTCTTAGGGATTGAAAAGAAGCATATCAGATCAACGATGACAATTTTACCCCAAATATCCTTATGGTAATTTACTCATCTTGTTGGATTGCATGGAGCACAAGTCGTTGCAACCGCCAAGTGTATAGGGTAAATTACTGAATACGAGGCATAGTTGGTGTTTTTAATTATTTGATTTTTTAGTTAATTTTGATATTTTTGATTGATCATGGTGCTTTGAACATCACCAAATTTGAAATATTGATTGCTATTTTTAAAAATTTGATCCAATGAGAGTCATTAATTTACCTTTTTAGACCTTCCCACTGTGGGATTTGACTAAATTTTCTACCATTTGCAAACCACGGCTAGGGTCTACGGTTCCCAATTGCAATTTTGGAAACCACGGCTAGGGCCTGTGGTCCGCGCAGAATAAGAAAATCTTATAAAAGGCTCAATTTTCAAATTTGTTTCATTATTCCTTGAAAACAACTTGGCAATTGGAAAGCTCTGACAATGACCAACTACCTGACCTAACCCTATCAAAATCTACACCCACACCCTACACACAGCATTATGGTAGAGCACGGGCAAGCTTCATCTAGCTTGGGGAGAGGTGAGGGCAAGGTAATTTGAAGCTGAGACCTCAAATCCATTACCAGTAAAATTAACCTCAATAAGAAATAGGCTAATTGTACCTAATTAAACTACTGGTAATGAGCCTCATGCTATATTAGGCTAGTTTAGGTATTATTATTTTTTTGTTTTTTAGCAGTGGAAATGACCCGAGCAGGATCTTAGTCGAAGACCGCATACCAGCTACGGTCCATATTTAAAATCCCAACGATCAATTTTTTATCGCATGCGGACCGCAGGGTTGACCCACAATTCGCAAACTTTAGGATAAATTTATCAAATTTTTAATTTTTCCAAGGTTTAATAGGCAAATAATTTCATTTAATGCATTTTTGACTTGTCTAAGTGATATTTTTTATTTTTAGGACTGCCTGATGACATGTTTTTGTATTTTTATCAGTTTTTAGATGTTTTTGATGATTTTTAGGTCATTTTTAAATGTTTTGCTTGTTTTTAGTTAGCTTTTTTCTTATACTATGCTTTTATTTCAAAGGTTGGCCACTATCTGGAGAGTGGTTCAGAGCTCAGCGGATCAGCTAATATGACTAGCCTATGGGAGCATCCTTATATGCTAGTTATATAGAGAGCTATATCATATCACTGACTGGAGCTATCAGGGCATTAGTTGTAGCCTGCTACTCCAGATTTGGGGTTGGCAACACATCAGGATAGAGCAACTTTGAGAGCTACCACTGCATATCTCGAAGTTCAATGATGACCACCAGTGCTATACCACCTATTGGCCTCGCAAGGAGGAGGGGTTTAGGAATAGGACCCATTTTGGTTACATCCAACATTACATTACATGGTTTGCATCACTCGGCCTGGATGATATTGAGTGACAGTCGTACATGGATTGTCCAGCATGGGCTGATGCGGGTGAGTGGTTTTTATAGGCTCATAGATACAAGTGGCTACTCAATCAGAAGGTCGATATTAGAGAGTATCAGTTCTACTCTCACATCCTGCATTAGTTTGGAATAGTGTAGGACATCCCGAATATCTCATTTGTGTATCAATGCTTGGATTTAGAGCGGGATCTACCATAGATTAAGCCTCTGGATTTAGGGGACAAGCTAGATGAATTTTTGTATATTGGGGTTAACAGGGCTACTACCACCCCAACATATGACGGATGGTGGTCCATGCTCCGGTGGCATGGATCGGGGTCTCTGGGCAGAGTGCCAGACCAGGTAGAGGAATAGGTGGATCCCGATGGGTGTAGGGTGCACCAGTGGATAGAGGGTGGATGGGGCACAAAGGCCACTACCGAGGAGGCTCCTAAGGTTGACCCATATGATGAGGCTCTAGAGGAGGGTGAGGTCCCTATTGACAGTGCAAAGGGGCTTCTCTTGGCTCAAGTTGCTAACTTATAGAGTCAACTCGATAGATACATTACGTAGCAAATGGAGCGAGACACCACTATTGCCACTATGTAGGCACAACTGACTTATAGAGATCGCAGATTGACTCAGGTAGAGTAGTAGATTACTATCCTGACTACACGAGCTATGATAGCAGAGGGGAAGGTCCAGGAGCTTACTACTGCACATGATTTTGCAGAGGTGCAACTGTGTACAGCTATAGCAGATATGGACTTGGCCCAGGCTCAGAGGGGGGATCCTTCATCTTCCCATGCTATCATGGCACCACCCACAACACTAGTGCTAGTGCTACCTAGTGGTCGCGATCCCATGTTAGAGATTTGATGCTTACAAGTCCTCATGGAGGAGGGAAATTCTAGACATATAGGAAGGGTAGCCCGCATAGACCAGTTAGAGGGTTACATCAGGTTGATAGGTGGGTAGGTCCCAAAGGATTCTCATGGTATCGGGAGTCAACAGACTAGGTTGAGGACTACAAGGTAGTCCATGGCTATCTCAAGCTAGAGGACTCATAGATCATAGATGACACACAGGTCCTCCAGTACACATGGCGATAGCTTGCATAGGAGCTACAGGGAGACAGGTGAGACTTTTAGCCATAAGACTAGCACCCTGGACATATCAGTCTCTCATGTGCTATGCCTCTTTGGGCTAGGTGGTACACAAGGCCATTAGTAGGGTGCACAGTAGGCAGAAGAGCCGATCATAGATCAGGCTCCAAGTCATAGGGCTGAGGGAGGTGGTGAGAGCTCCAGTTTAGGGGGAGCTGGCCAAAGCTAGGGCTCTTGTCAGATCATAGCTACATTTTATATTTATTACCATTTTTGGTGTAAGGTCAAGGACCTACATGATTGTAGCTTGTGGGCATTTTGTACTCTTATGATGTACTCTTGTGGACACATATATATATATGATATGACTTGATAATTTATGGCTCATGATGTGTACTTGATTTATATGTTTTGATTTTATGTTTATTTGATGCACATGGATGTAATGCTTATGTTAATTTGATGCTATATGATGTGATGTATGGATGACATTCACTAGATAGCTATTTGATTTATGATGATGATTATATGCAATGATCTAGATGCTTAGATGTGCGATGTATTATGGATGCATATGGATGCAATGTTTTCTCTTAATGCATATTTTATATTGCTTTATTGTATGCATTAATGTATGTAATGATTTATTTACACGATGGTAATCTAATGTAAATAAACATGTATGCTTTAATCACTTAAAACATAAGGAATGGATGCAAATATGTTTGTAAATATAATGGATGACACCACAGAATGTATAAAAATCATGAATGTAATTAAAAATCTTTAAGATAAGAATTTAATCAATTAATCACCCATATATGAAATGCAATGAATGCAGTTGTTTGATGCGAATGATATAATGTGTCATTCTATTTTCTTTTACAAAATTTGAAAGATATGCACGATATAGTCAGTGGTCATCTAAATATTATTTCTAATATTCATCCGATATCTATCCTATATTTTTATTTTTCTCTATATGATGACGTATCGTGGACTCGATACTTTACAATTTGATGATTTATATGGTTTGTGATATTTGATATTTTGTTGCTATGAGAGAAATTTTTGAGGTTTTCCATGAGACTCAAACACCCTAATAGACTTATCAAAAGTTGCATACTAACCACACTATACTTCTGAGATAAAAGGCTTTTGCTAGGATAGGCCCTAACTATTCATTATCCCTATGTGTGCACATGATTATTTTAAGATAAGACACAAGTGTTCCCTAATGTCAGGTGGGATTATTTCAGCCCATTGCTAAGATAGGGGTTCCAAAAATGTCTTATCCAATCCCAATTTTATATTTTAGTTAGACTAAGACACTAGGCAATGTAGGACACCTAAAGCTAGCTCTTATGCATTCAAACATTGATCTTCCCACAAGCAATATGCAAGTGTATCAGACATATCATCATGCGTAAGGTACAGTAGTGCTGATAATTCCAGGGATTTAGGCTCATTCCTTTCTATCCTTCAATTTTTGGGATACTTGCTCATATGTAGTGAAGCAAGGGAGTCGATTCCATTTTCATTTTGAACTGTCTTTGGATCTTCATTTGATCTCCACTTGAACTTTGATTTATGATCTTTATTTGATATTCACTTTGAACTTTGATTTAAGCTTGTTTTTTGATCTTCATTCGATCTTCACTTTTTGGCATTTACATTTGATAATTTTCTTTAGAAAATTTCCTTTGGGAGATTTACTTGGAAAAACTATTTTTGGTATATTGATTGAGAATATCGATATTATGATATCAATATGGGATATCAATCTGGGAAGTCGATCTATGATATCGATCTAGGGTATCAATCATGAGGATTGATGTGGGATATCACTCTGTGATACTGCTCATTTTATCGTAAGCAAGGGATTAGGGAACTAACATGTCCTTTTACCAACTATCAAAATTTCCCATATTATCCGCACAGAGGGAGAAGCAATAATAACTCTTTTCACTTTAGAATACCCGATCCTACTCCACAGCTTTCATCTTCCCCTAGTCCTTGGTAGGATTGTTTAATTTATTGATTAGTGATAGGTTTCTGATATGCTAAGGGCTATACTAGTTGAACCTTAGCTACAAAAGCAAAGCAATATTTCTACCAACTCTTGATAATACCACTAGGTATGGTTGAGTGACCGAAAAACCCTAGTATATCTCCATAGCAACATTGTAGGTTGTGTTGAAAAACACAATTACTCACATGAATGATGGATCATGATAAATGCAAAGACGCATGATTTAAACACAAAAGTGGTGTATTTTGTAAGACTGACAAACATAATACCTTCTACTACGAAATGCCATGGATGAAGAATGCCTATATGCAATGCAGTAGTGTATCAAATGCATGTGCGAATGCAAAAATTGACAATGCAAAATTTGAATGCAAAATGCAAATGTTTTTGGATTTTATGCTTTACCCATTTTTTTGGATTTTATTTATTTTATTATTTTTATGATTTTTGAGCCTCATATCTGACCAAATGATGGGTACATGCCTTTGTAGCCTTTAGGTTGACCAAGCGATTTTTTAGAAAAATCCTTGGAGCTTTTTAGGATGACCAAGCGGTTTTAAGCAAATGCTTAGAGCTTTTGGGGTTTGACCAAAGGTTTTATGATAACCTTTGGGACTTTTTGGGATGACCAAGTGATATATTAAGAATTATTGGAGCTTTTGGGTTGAACAAGCAATTTTTTAGAAACTCTTGGTGCCTTTTGATTAACCAAACTACTCACAAACGAGCTTAGAGCCTTTTAGGATGACCGAGCGATTATAAGCAAATCCTTGGGGCTTTTAACTAATATGACCAAGTATTAGGAACCCTTGGAGCCTTTTGGGATGATCGAGTGGTTTTAAACAAACCCTTAGAGCTTTTTACTAACATGACCAAGCAGTTTTAGGAACCCTTGGAGCCTTTTGGGATGATCGAGTGGTTTTAACAAACCCTCGAAGCTTTTGACTGACATGACCAAGCAGTTTTAGGAACCCTTGGAGCCTTTTAGGAAGGGCATCCTACCCTATATACCCCTAGTGTGTGTGCCATTTGATGACGGTGAGGGAGGTGCAATACCTCTAGATTCCTCATTTTTCCTTATCAAATTTGGCATGGCTGGTGGGAAAGGTATGCTACCTTGAAGACCCCCAACATGCATGCTATTTACTAAACATTAATCAACTTTTTTGGGAAGAGTGATAGCAATCGACTCCCCTAGGTGAATATTGGACCTCACCGATGTACCTATGCTTCGACACAGGTGAACGAGAGAACCATCCTCATGGATCTCATCTCATTCTACTAGGTCTTCTACAACCCTTTTAAATTATTGGAAACCCCTAATTTCATGTCCATGTGCTTTATGATACACACAAAAGGGACCCCTATTAGGTGGCCTAGTCTCGTATGCCCTACGCTTGATTTCAAGCAATATGAATGCATGTGCCTCGTCTAACTTTTGGAACAAAGTTAGAGTAGTCATCTAAAATGAAACTACTCATTGCACTGACCTATTGGACTTACGAGGTGACTGATGACTTTGAGGTCACTCTTAAGGAGGAGTGACCTCCACTTCAGCATGTTGGGGCACTCTAAGAGAACCATCTACATGATAAACCCCCTTATCTATTATATTTTGCACCGCGCTCTTAAACTCACGATAATCTCGAATGCCATGACCCTCTATTCGGTGGTAGATACAGTAATGATGCTCCTTCTAACCCATAGGTTTAACTCTATTTGGGTTTATAAGGATGACATTAGGTAATTTTATGACCTTATCCTCTTGCAGTTTCTAAAATATATCAGACATAGACTCTTGTAACAGAGTCCCACTATGCTGCGACTATTTTGGACTCTTAACCCGCATTGGTTTGCTTTGAGAATCCAATGGTTGGGTTGGTTGCATGGGCTTTTGCTTTCATCGAGGCTTTTCATGTACTTGCACATGGAACAATTCATCCTCAGGCAAGGGTTGCTTTTGTAATTTCATATTTTCAATCCGGTTCTTGATAAAATGCAACGCCTTATCTTGCTCATCCATTCGATACGCCATCCATTCTAGACGACTTACAATGGATCGTAAGACTAACAAAGAATTCATAAGTATTTCCAATGATAGATTTTAAATACCTTTGTCATTTGAAGGAAATAGAAAAGTGGATGCTATGGATCCATTAGGTAATTGCAAATCACCTATTTCCTTCACTTGAGTTGATGTAGAATCTTCTTGATGATACACTTCATCAGTGCTATCCACCTGCTCATGCCTGTGACTCAGCTCAAGCTGTTGTTTCACTTTGTTGTGTCCCACCATGATCACCTTCTGATCTAACCAAAAAGTGTGCACCCATCTACTGTATTATATCATATTCATTCATTCAAGCATAAAAAATGACAAGATTGCATAGATTCAACAAAATAAATGTTTCTTGTATTAATAATTGCAAATAATCCTGATTACAATCATGCCCCTCTTAGGGTCACCCAAATGATGATACGATTAATACAATTCCAAATCCCTCAACAGGGTAGGTGCACTAATGTTGCTTTTAAACTAGTCACAAAATGCTCTAGGGTGGAGTTGCCCTCTTCTTCACATTGAGGAAGGAACTTGATGGTTGAATCTCCTTCGAATATGTTCCCTGTGATCAAGAAACAATATTAAAGTATCAAAAAGATAGGTAGCCTCTCATGATGAGGCCTTTATAGGAAAAATACATAAAGATACTGTTGAGAAGCAACACACCCCCACTGAAAAATGAGATTCCATCCTTAGAAAGCCCTGAACTTCCATTTTTGCAGCAGGGACCCTCTTGATAATTTTCAGGTTTTAAATCCAAATTTGCTTGCCTCCTTTTTAAAGTTGTGCTTTTTCTTGCATTCCAGCTGTGTTATCCAAGAATTCACTTTTTACATGCTAGAATCATTCATGCACAAATAAAATCTTGCACCGGTACCGAGAAAAATCCAGAAAACAGTTGCATAAATTCATGAAAAATCAAACTTTCCATTTTTGGTAGTGTCGCGATATCGCGACACTTCCATTTTCGGAAATGTCGCGATATCGCGACGGATTTTGGCAAAAGCAGCTAAGTCGGAAAAGTGTAGCGAAATCGCGACACTTTCCATTTTTGGAAACTGTCGCAAAATCGCTACCGGCCAGAGGAGAGAGAAGAAAGTTGTATGGAAGGGCGATTTTGCGACATGTCGCGAAATCGTGACATGTCGCATTTTCACGGTAGGAGAGAGAAAGTGGGCTGCAGAATGAAAATCGGCTAAGTCGCAAATGTGTCGCAAAATCGCGGTCAACGCGGTCAACGCATGCAGCTACGGGAACTGTCGCGATATCGCGACGTGTTCTATTTTCACGGGTTGTTGATGGAAAAACGCTTAAGTACAAAAGGTGCAGCGCGTCGCTAACATGTCTCAAAATCGCGACATGCTTGAAAAAGTTGTGCGACAGCTAGCAGGAGGCGCGATTTCGCGACATGTCGCGAAATCGCGACATGTCGCGTTTTCACTGCCAACGGGGAAGAAGTTGCATGGCACTGGGGACGTCGCGATTTCGTGACATGTCGCGAAATCGTGACATGTCGCAGAATCGCGATAGGAGAGAGAAAGTTCCACAATGAGCCTGAAGTGCATTCCAACGGGAAACAGAAGGCATCCTGGGGTAGCGACACGTGTCAAAGCGTGAGGCAGACAAACAGAGGCCGACATGCAAGCTTGCTTTAGGGTTTTTAGCCTGATTTTAATCTGTTTTAACCTTTAAAGCTTCTGATTTAATTAAAGTGCTAATCTAACTCATCTTTTGTCTTTCATGCAGGATTCCATCTGGCACTTACGGGACAACCAGGAAAGGCCATAAAGTCAAAGTTAAAGTGCAGATTTGATCGAGGACCGCCATGCTAGAGGAGAAGATGCCGGTGAAAGCATTCAATGGAGATTTATGACAGAATTAATAGCATGAAGACCATTTCAACTCAGGGATGGCTTTACGGAGATCAAATTGATGGAGAAGTGGTGACTCATCCGGCTCACCAGCAGAATTAATGGAGGCATTTATTTGCAGCTGCAGATGAATGCAAGTGGCTTTAGATTTTATCTTCTCCATTTATGGCAGCTGACTCCCCTGATTTGCCGAAGGGTTAAGTTCTATCTGGACTTTGATTTTAAATGGATTTTTATTGTAAAACCCGGGTCCTAGGGTTTAGAAAGATAAGATTTGCAGTTAAAGAAGAAGATATTTCTGAAAAGATCAGGGTCTGTCCTGAGTCTATAAATACTTCTTCTCAATGTAATTGCGGGAGGCGGAGACTTAGAAATAAAAGGCTTATAAGCAATTTCTTGCAAATTTTGTGAAATCCTTTGTTTCTGGACTTGGAGTTGATGTGCTTTAGCTTTTCTGTGATAGCATGGCCAGGAGCCTAATATTTTGCAGAGTGTGATAAGTGTATCTTCTTTTGTTATCCGTTCCATTAAAGTTTGTTAGATATATGTTGTGAATCTGTATTATCAAGTTTAAATATGTTGTTAGGCTTCAGTTGTTCTATTGTCTGCTAGGGGAAATTACAGATTTGAGGTTAAGTTTGTTCTAATTGCTCTGTCTTCACTGTGTGAGCTAGGCTATCGGTGAAAGATACCAATTTTAACCAGCTGCCCTTGGATTTATAATTTTCTGCTAGATCTGTTTCACTCTGCCTTGTGCTCTTAGTTGAAAGTGATCTTAGACTGACTGGACACTTTCTTCTTTGATTTGTTCTGTTGTGAAGCTGATAGCATAGATAAGATTGATAGTTTAGGGTTTTACAGTTTGATGTCTGATAAACTTCTCTTTTTGCCCTACCCTACCCTCTCTTTGTTTTCGGTGAAATGATCCATTTTTATTTTCTTTATTTGTCTTTTATTTAAATCGCTGACCCATGAGAGCTAGATCAAGAATTCAAGTTAAATCCGATAAACAAGTGACAACTACTCGAACAAGTTCAAGAACCCCCGTAAGGTAACAGAGCAATCCATATTGAAATCTATTCCGAAGCGGAAAAGAGTGAATAGCCATTCGACCCAACTCTGTAACTCGCACCTTGGATAACCAGCTAGATCCTAAAGTGAGTGGGATTCGTCCCGTGGGTGTCTCCGGGGCTTCCTGCCCATCCTTTCACGGGGTGCGTATGAAAGCCGGACCAACACCTAATTGGCGCTAGAAGGAGGGCCGAGAACTCTCAGTTCAAGTTCAGTAGTCTGTTAAGTACTGTAAAGTTGTATGTGCTGAGTCTGGTATTTTATCTTTTCTTTTCCTCCTCCTCTTTTAAATTTTGTTGTTAGAGTTTTTCCTAACAAACTTAACACCAACATTTTAACTCGCTCAAGTATTGTAAGTTGTCAGATGCTTTTAAAATTGCCGGAGAAGACCTCAAGTTAAGAACAGTTTTATCTCCACCGGCAGCTATCCAATCACAACTCGTAATATCACCGTCACCCAAGTAATAATGGCAAATTGGTTGGGCCCCACCGCTTTGAATATCCCGGGTATAGCCCATGACCCGCCCGAAGCCCGAAAAGGTATCTCCCCGTATATAAACATGATGGGACAAGAACCGCAGAAGAACATCTCGCTAGCTTTCAAAAATGCTTTAAAATTGTTGAATATACAAAGATGAAGATGTTGCCTCGCAGATTGTTCCCGTTCACTCTCCAGGAGGGAGCTTATGACTCGGTTTTTAAACCTCACCAAAGAATTCCATTACTAGCTGGGATGACCTAGAGAAAGCTTTTATATCACAATTTGGGGAAGTGATAGACCCCAGTGTGTTATACCAACAATTTTCCAAGGATCAAGAGAGAGTCAGGAGAAACCGTCAGGTCTTTCAATATGAGGTTCCAAAGAGCTTACGGTAGAATGACTGGCCATTACATCCCAAATGCAAATCTGGCCTTAGAAATCTACAAGAATGCATTGGATTCAGTGACCTCTATTTTCCTCAAGAGAGACATCAATATCACAACCCTGGCAGGGGCTTATAAAGAAGCCTTAATTCTTGAAAGACAGCTAGGGCCTCAAATTCTGAGTAGTCCTTTGATATCCTATGTTACACGAAACATGCCTATTTTGAATCCCATTCCACATCATGAGTTAGTGCCAACATGTCATGCTCTACCCAAGGAGACTCCGTTAACCGTGACATCCACTCAAAGATGTGCAAAATATAGAGAAAAGTTCTGACAAGTTCAAAGTGGAAGTGCTTGAAGTAAACACTAGTGATCTAGCATTACCCAAATCTGAAGTTTTTCCTGGTGAGTTAAATTTTCCTAGAGATCAAAGAAATATTGATATTTCTAGTTCACCCAAAAACAAGTACAACCAGGGTTTCAGATTCTTTCACTTTTCCTGAAGAGACGGAAAGTCTTGTATAGACTCCTGTGGATGAAATGCAAGATTTTCAACAGTTCAAAATGGACAGTTATAATTTGAGATGTCAGAGTCCGTAACCTAACAATGATCCTTCCTCATCAGAGGATGATGAAAGTGAGATTCAATGTCACTATGCAGAAGTAATCGAGGAGGATAACATCATTGAGGATATGAGGGAACTTAAAGCCGACATCACCCTCTATGAACCGCCTCGCATTGTTGAACAAAAGGTTAACTTGATTGAGGCTTACTCTGGACCACCCGTTGAATTTCAAGAAAAGGAGGAAAAGATAGTAAATATGAATGTGGTCAACCAACTTGGAATTGATGAACTGTCTCAACATAAGCCTGCAACTTCTCAACATAATATCAAAGAAAAGGCTATAAACTGTGTTGATGCAGATATTGGATCTTATAAGTTGGCAACTGAAAAGGTGGGAACGGTTACAGCTCTAATACATCACAACAGTGACAGTTGGATATTACACATTGATGAGGTTAAATCTAAGCAAGGCTCAGGTGAAAAGGAAAATTGTAAACATTCTCGCTAGAGGGATAAAAATTGAAGTCCCGGATATTGAAGCAAGACAAAGAACCACAAAATGTTCAAGTTGTTAAGAACCAGGGCATACAGATAAAACATGATTTCTTTCAGCTGTCACATAATTTTGAAGATGTGGTGGTCTCGGGTCTCGTCAAGATTTTAAGGTATTTGATCCTGGGGGTTTTTTACATTCAGTCCTTTTGAAAGAATTCTCGCAAACCCTTCAAGTAGAAGCATAAACATGTTATCATATGATTTGTTATTATATGATTTGTTTAATTTGAAGGAGTTGCAGATTTGTTTTTCAAATGGGACAGGGAAGACAAGAAACACAAGTCTTTCCCGGATAGCAAATTTTTGAAGCATAGTCCTGGAGTGCATTTCGTCAATCAGACCTCGAAAGGTAATTTTTCTAAATTACTTGCACATGGTCAAAAATTTTTAAGGCACCATTTCTCTCGTTTCCCAACTCGCCGCATTTTTTGAGTATGAAGGGAAGTTGTAACATATGTATACATTGTAAGTAAGCTTTGAAGTTTTTTAGTTTTAGCTTGTGCGCATTTATTTCTTTTGTCAGTGCTTTTTATTTCCTTTCTTTGTCTTTTTATGTCAGCTTGTCGTTTAAGTCTCTACTCTTTTGTTTCAGTTTTATTTGCTTTAGTTCTTTATTGCTTCTTTTTCTTTGTTGTTCTTTTAGTTTATTTCTTTTTTTTGTTTTGTTTTTAGTTATTTGTGTCGTATATTCTTTTGTTTTAGCTTCTTTTATTTTAGTTTCGGTTTTATTTTGTTTTGCTTTAGAAGCCTGTGTCTGTCCTTGGATGTCTGTCCAAAGTCCTTCAGCTTTTGAAATCTGTCTTTTAACCTCTGCCTGAGCAATCAATGGGATAGTCAGCCTTCAAATTGTTTTATTCTGAGCTGATCAATCCACAATCCAATGCCCATGTTGTTCACCATTCTAATAGAGATAGTCTGCTTAAACTGAACTGTAGAACTATTTTGTTATTCAGGACAAAGGTAGAGAGATGATGGGATCTTGTGTCTTACTTGCCACAGTTGTTTTAATAATAGAAAACTCGCTATGCCGTTTTGTTGGAGGAACTCCCGGGGAATCCAAGAAAAGTCAGGTTATAAGAGGGGACTATGGTTCATGCAATTATTTGGGTATCCACAGAGGCTATCAGTGCCTAGACTGAAACAGTTCCAGATTGATCAAATGATAAAAGAAAATTGTGATTTCCCTAAAAGCATTTCAGATATTGATATATTTCAGAGGGAGAGATATAAAAAAAAAAAAAAAAGAAAAAAAAAGAGTTGAACAATTAAAAGAGGCAGCCAATACTTCCAAAATATTTTCTTCTAAGTTGAAGATTCTGCCCTACAGTTGTAAATTTGGGTCGTGTAAATCTAAAGGGTAACTCTGTCTAGGTCGTAAAAGGCTAAACTAGTAAACAGAGCTCTACTCGGTTTCCCCTTTTACAATCTAGAAAAGTTGATCAACCAAAGTTCATCATTCAATCCACTCATCCTTGAAGAAAGTTTTATACCCTTTGTAATTGCACATCAGAAATCTTCCTTGAAGTAATCCAGCCTAGTATGTCCTTGGGAAATTTTAACAGCTAGCAGTTAGCAGTCAATTTATTGTGAAGAATGTCTGTGGCAAGGCATGATGCATGGTCTTTTTGTTTTGAAACCAGAGTCTTGGGTTCTAAAATAGTGCTACTATTTTACCCGCAGATATCGCCATTTGTTGAGAAGCAACACACCCCCACCGAAAAATGAGATTCCATCCTTAGAAAGCCCCGAACTTCCATTTTTGGCAAAGTAGGACCCTCTTGATAATTTTCATGTTTTAAATCCAAATTTGCTTGCCTCCTTTTTAAAGTTGTGCTTTTTCTTGCATTCTAGCATTGTTATTCCAAGAATTCACTTTTTACATGCTAGAATCATTCATGCACAAATAAAATCTTGCACCGGTACCGAGAAAAATCCAGAAAACAGTTGCATAAATTCATGAAAAATCAAACTTTCCATTTTTGGTAGTGTCGCGATATCGCGACACTTCCATTTTCGGAAATGTCGCGATATCGCGACGAATTTTGGCAAAAGCAGCTAAGTCGGAAAAGTGTAGCGAAATCGCGACACTTTCCATTTTTTTTTTGAAGTGTCGCGATATCGCGACATTTCCATTTTTGGAAACCGTCGCAAAATCGCTACCGGCCAGAGGAGAGAGAAGAAAGTTGTACAGAAGGGCGCAATTTTGCGACATGTCACGAAATCGTGACATGTCGCATTTTCACGTAAGGAGAGAGAAAGTGGGCTGCATAATGAAAATCGGCTAAGTCGCAAATGTGTCGCAAAATCTCACGGTCAACGATGATAGAACTGTCGCGATATCGCGACGTGTTCTATTTTCACGGGTTGTTGATGAAAAACGCTTAAGTGCAAAAGGTGCACTCGCTAACATGTCTCAAAATCGTGACATGCTTGAAAAAGTTGTGCGAATAGCAGAGGCGCGATTGACATGTCACAATCTGACATGTCACTTTCGCGACCGATGGGGGAAGAAGTTGCATGGCGCTGGGGACGTCACGATTTCGCGACATGTCGCGAAATCGTGACATGTCTCAGAATCGCGATAGGAGAGAGAAAGTTGCACAATGAGCCTGAAGTGCATTCCAGCGGGAAACAGAAGGCATCCTGGGGTAGCGACACGTGTCAAAGCGTGAGGCAGACAAACAAGGCCGACATGCAAGCTTGCTTTAGGGTTTTTAGCCTGATTTAATCTGTTTTAACCTTTAAAGCTTCTGATTTAATTAAAGTGCTAATCTAACTCATCTTTTGTCTTTCATGCAGGATTCCATCTGGCACTTACGGGACAACCGAGAAAGGCCATAAAGTCAAAGTTAAAGTGCAGATTTGATCGAGGACCGCCATGCTAGAGGAGAAGATGCCGGTGAAAGCATTCAATGGAGATTTATGGCAGAATTAATAGCATGAAGACAATTTCAACTCAGGGATGGCTTTACGGAGATCAGATCTGAGAGAGGTGGTGACTCATCCGGCTCACCAAAGGAATTAATGGAGGCATTTATTTGCAACTACGGATGAATGCAAGTGGCTTTAGATTTTATCTTCTCCATTTATGGCAGCTGACTCCCCTGATTTGCCGAAGGGTTAAGTTCTATCTGGACTTTGATTTTAAATGGATTTTTATTGTAAAACCCGGGTCCTAGGGTTTAGAAAGATAAGATTTGCAGTTAAAGAAGAAGATATTTCTGAAAAGATCGTGGTCTCGTCCCGAGTCTATAAATACTTCTTCTCAATGTAATTGCGGGAGGCGGAGACTTAGAAATAAAAGGCTTATAAGCAATTTCTTGCAAATCTTGTGAAATCCTTTGTTTCTGGACTTGGAGTTGATGTGCTTTAGCTTTTCTGTGATAGCATGGCCAGGAGCCTAATATTTTGCAGAGTGTGATAAGTGTATCTTCTTTTGTTATCCGTTCCATTAAAGTTTGTTAGATATATGCTGTGAATCTGTATTATCAAGTTTAAATATGCCGTTAGGCTTCAGCTTGTTCTATTGTCTCGCTAGGGGAAATTACAGATTTGAGGTTAAGTTTGTTCTAATTGCTCTGTCTTCACCGTGTGAGCTAGGCTGCCGATGAAAGATACCAGCTTTAACCAGCCGCCCTTGGATTTATAATTTTCTTGCTAGATCTGTTTCACTCGCCTTGTGCTCTTAGTTGAAAGTGATCTTAGACCGACTGGACACTTTCTTCTTTGATTTGTTCTCGTTGTGAAGCTCGATAGCATAGATAAGATTGATAGTTTAGGGTTTTACAGCTTAATGTCCGATAAACTTCTCTTTCTGCCCTACCCTACCCTCTCTTTGTTTTCGATGAATGATCCATTTTTATTTTCTTTGTTTGTCTTTTATTTAAATCTGCTGACCCATGAGAGCTAGATCAAGAATTCAAGTTAAATCTGATAAACAAGTGACAACTACTGAACAAGTTCAAGAACCCCCTGTAAGGTAACAGAGCAGTCCATATTGAAATCTATTCCAGAAGCGAAAAAGAGTGAATAGCCATTCGACCCAACTCTGTAACTCGCACCTTGGATAACCAGCTAGATCCTAAAGTGAGTGGGATTCGTCCCGTGGGTGTCTCCGGGGCTTCCTGCCCATCCTTTCGCGGGGTGCGTATGAAATCCAGACCAATAGATACCATTAAGAATGTATAATCAAGAAAGCATAAAAGGCACTTCTAAATTATGTTAATTGGATCAAGATTTATGGAATTGTATAAAGAAAGATAACAGTTACACTATGCATGGACCAATTATGTGAAATAAAGCATGAAAGTGCATAAAGAACCCATTAATGTCCTATTTTATGCTTAACACAAAGAAACTATTCTAACCTAATTCTACCAATAAGAAATCTGCTAACCTACAATTGAACCATGTAAATAGCTAAACTAAGCTAACTAGCTAGACAAAAATGAAAAATGTAAGGTAGCGATACCTCTGCTGTAAACCATAGCTCTAGTGAGCAGTATGCACTGTAAACCATGGCTGAAAGCTATGATTAGCAATTTAATAGATTTACTCTCAATTTCAAGGGCAGTGGGCTTGACCTCCTTGTCTAAATTGATTTTCAATGGTCACCTTCAATGTCCTTAGACTAATTTAGTGGTTGATTCACTATTATGGGCCTTCGTTTATCTGAATATGAGCTTCTTAGCTCTCCTAGGCTCCTAGGGCATCCATAATGCAATTCATCATGAATATTGACAAGTAGGTAGGGGATAAGTGCAATAGCTCTCTCTTAGTATAATCGGTTGAGTGTACAATTTGATAGGGCTTTGCTACTCAAATCTCCAATGCTCTCTCTGATTAGTTTACCCTAATTCTAAGGGGTACTTATAGGACTACCCAAGTGCTAGGGTGGCTTAAAAGAGAAGCCAAGATCAAGAAGGGATGGTTAGGACAATTGGAATTGAAGATTTCATCCTCGAACCACCATCTTCTAGATCAAATGGTTATTCAAACCGATTTGGCTTGGATGAAGACCAATTGAACTTCAATTAAGATCGTAGGTTACAGCTGCAGTCTAGACTATAAACCATAGGTCTTAGCCATGGTTTAGCCTATAAACCATAGGTCTAGGCTATAGTTTATATTTATTAGGCCAAGGAGCCCAAATTGAGTGGTTAGAACCATTGCTCTATCTTGGAGTTTGTCCAAGATCCTCCATATGGTCTTGTAGCATGTCCATATGAGTAGTCACCCTCGACATGACACGTTTTAGGTGTCTACACAAACATATTAACACCTTCCACCGTTGCCAATTGCACTATGCGGTGCTTGTGCAAAGTGAGAGGAGCCTTGCTCCTATTTATTCCTTCACTTCTACCGAAGACTTTTAAAACATGAAAATCGTTGCTTTCTTTCTGCGCATTAATCTAGAACATAGGCATTTGAATAACTCATGAGGAGAGACTTAAGGCAAAGGTTTTATCTTTATATATATGATTCATTATTTTCATAACACGTCAACGCTCAAATTGAATTTAAAATTTTGATTTATAAACTTAGCATTATAACCCTTTTTAGGGTTTATTTAAATTAATAAAAATTAATTTATAATTAAATTAAAATTAACTTATAATTAACTTAAGTAACATGAAAGTTAATTAAATTAATTAATAATAAAATTATATTAATTAATTTATAATTAATTTAAATTTCCTTTTTAATATTATAATATTATTTGTCTGGGCCTCTTCTTTGCCCTTTGGACCTCATTTGATTGCTTGGAATCTGGTCTTGATAAACTGATGTTGCCCATCGAAATGATCCACCGACTGGTGCTAAAAGCTTAACATCAATGACCACTCACTCTTGACATCAATGACAACTCATCTACTTAAAATGTCCAACAACATCAAGGGCATGAATAAGCTCACCATCAAGATCAACTTATCCTTTTTTTGATTCTTCCTCTATTTGTTTACCTTTAAAAACATCTTCATTCTTTTCTGAATATTTTCCACTAGAAGTATTTCCTTCTTCTATTGCCATAAGAAGATTATATTTTGGTCCTTCAAGTGTATCTTCATATTCATCATCACTAAAACTGAATCCATTCCTTGTAAATATATCTTCAAGATGACCAAAGTTACCATATCTAAAACACTTGAGAATCATTGGACCTTTTCGTAACCACTTCATTTTCTTTTGCTAAAATAGAACTTCATCTTGTTCATTATCTGAGGAACTATCATCATTATCACTTGAGCTATTACCTGCCTTATCTACATAGAAAATCATGCCTTTGGAAAAACTTCTTTTCTTGTGTACCTTGTCCATCCTTGTTTTTCTTTTGGTATTGTGTTTTCCTGCATCCCTGTTCTTATGATCTTGTTTCTCATCACCACTGCTATTTCTAGATTTTGTACAATAATATGCATAGTGACCATATTTTCCACACTTAAAACATCTAACTGATTTTGTACCTTTTAACTTTCTTGAGTCCTTGTTCCTTCTGCCATAATTTGATTCTTCATTATTGGATAACTCATTGCTTGAATCTGACTTCTTACCCTTAGTCTTCTTAGTGGCTTTAAATGTTGCTTCTTTTTTGGGAATATGTTCCTCTTTTATTCTTATCTCAAATGTTGTGAGAATGCCATGTAATTCATCCCTTGTTAAAATATCAATATCTTTAGACTCTTCTATTACTGAAATATTTTCACTAAACCTTTTTGGGAGTGACCTTATAATCTTATCACACACATCAGGTTCTTGAACTTCAAGCCCAAGTCCTTGCATGGAATTAACAACTTCATCCACACGAAGTAGATATTCCACAATGTTTTCCTCATCCTTCATTTTTAGGTCTTCAAATGCTCTCTTGAAATTTTACAACTTTGCTCTCTCAACCTTTTTCTCCTTCATATATGCCTTGCAACTTATCCCAAATTTCCTTTGTTTATTTGTAATGCATAATCTTTATAAACTTTATTTCTTGTAAGCTCTTTTGAATTGCATTCATTTCTTTTGAATTATAATTATGTAGAAGCTTACCATATTTATCTGTAGGTGGAGTTGTTGGTGGTGTGTATCCATTTTCAACTACTTCCCATATTTCATTTCCAAGTGCCATTAGATGAAAATTCATCCTTGTGGTCCATAGTGTATAATTGTTCCCATCGAACAATGGTGCTGAATTTATTGAAGATCCACTCTAAGAATCCATGTGTGTTCTTGTAAGCTTTTCCTTCAAGCTACTAAACTCTTCTGAAGGAACCTGCTCTAATATCAATTGAATAACACAAGCTTATACTGAGAAGGGGGGTGAACAGTATAAAACCACTTTTTACTTTTCTTTCCCAATCAATGTTATGCAATATATCAATGGAAATATCAGTAGTAGTAATAAAATAAATGCACAAATCACCACACATAATAGAGACACCAATTTAACGTGGTTCACCCAATGTGGGCTACTCCACGGAGAAAATATTTCACTAAAATTTTCTCAACAAATCTCTTTAGAAACCTTTCCCTATTACAATGTTTATGGACCTCTATCCAAAGGAGACACCAATTACCTAATCAAGTTTGTGGATCTCTATCCACAGGAGACATCAATCTCCTCAACTGGTTTGTGGATCTTAATTCATAGGAGAACTCCTCTGCTCTGGTTGGTGATATTCTAGAAGAACTACTATCTCCATTGCACTTGCTTATGGATATCTATCCACTAAAGACTCTTGTCCTCACTTAGAACACATGTCCTCACTACCCTAGCTAATGTACCTCTATCCACTGGAGACTGTTATCCTTTATACTCTGTCACCTCTAAAACTTGCTCTTAGCTCTATCTCAAATCTGCACTAACCATAGTCCTTTGGTCTAGCACAATTATTCTCAATCTTTGTCTCTAATTTGCACTAAACACAATCCTTCAATCTAGCACAAATATGCTCAATACTTGTCTCTACACTAAACACAGTCCTTCGATCTAGCACAAATCTACTCAATATTTGTCCTCAAATCTGCACTAAACATAGTCCTTTAGTCTAGTACAAATTTGCTCAATATTTATCCTAAAATCTGCACTAAACACAATCCTTCAATATAGCACAAATATACTCAATATCTATCCTCAAATATACACTAAAAATAGTCCTTCGATCTAGCACAAATCTTCTCAATCTCTGTCCTCAAATCTATCCTCAAGCCTTAACACAAAGCTTGATCCAATCACAAATCAACTCTGCTAGATCTATCCCAAACCTTAACCTAAGTTTTGAAAAAATCAATCAATCAACTCTACTCTCAAGTCTTCTCAAATACTTATCTCAAATTTGCATTGTAAACTTCCACAAAAGCTCACATTAATTTTTCCACAAATCCTCTCTAGAACTTGTCCAATATTCTCAACAAGACTTCACATAGAATCTTGTTTAATCTCACAGAAACATATAGAAAATGGTTAGAGACTCAATATGTTTCTCACTCATAAACACTCAACCACTTTCAATATATTTCTCAAATAAATTCAAAATATAGAACAATTTATTTCACGGAACTTGAACTATAACTTCAACACTTTCAATCAACTAGGCTCAATCAAGTCCACTCAACCAATCACACAGTGAAACACTCCTTGCTTACAAACCCTAGTTCAAGCATATGAACATTCACTCAAGTATTTCCAATAATGTTTATTAAACAATCTCCCATAACAATGATACTCATGATATTGCACAAACCCTATTTCAAGATAGTTCTCAACTTCACATAACAATGATACTCATGATCTTGCGCAAACCCTAGCCATGCATATGAAGGCTCATTTAGTGGTTTCAACAATGCTTATCAAACAAGGTTTTTATCATCAACTTCCACTTAGAAAAATATTTAATAACTAAACTCAACAATGCTTATCAAACAATCCTTTTCACTCCAACTTAGCATCCACAACATCCAACAATCACTCTCAAGGATAATGTGCCCTTACCTCTTTGTTTAAAGAATATTTAACCTCAAACACCTATCTTAATCACAATCAACTCTTTGCCAATTTCAAATGTTAGATAGCAATGTCTTCTCAATCATTCACTCAATTTGATCCCTCAAAATATTTCACCATACATAGCAATAAATCTTTATTACACCTTATAATCTCCACACTTAAAAATGCAAGCCAACAATTTGTGTAAAGAAAATAATCACAATAATTTTATTTATAAACCCTTATATTTTTAACACATCATAGCATATCTCAATTAAAAATATAATTCCTTTTTTCAACCTTATAACTCCTATTTCAATTCACTTTATCAAAAATCACAATAAAACAATTAATCCTCAAAACCTTATAACTTATTTCAATTCACTTTTCATAAATTATAGTAAAATAATTAATCCTCAAAACCTTATAACTCCTATTTCAATTCACTTTATCAAAAATCACAATAAAACAATTAATCCTCAAAACCTTATAACTCCTATTTCAATTCACTTTTTAGAAATCACAATAAACCAATTAACCCTCAAAGACCTTATAACTCCCCCTTAGTAAAAATCATTCATGCCACCTTATAAACCTTAGAAGTAATTTAATATTTATAATCTAAATACCTTGCTCTCGACAGGATTCAAAACCCCTCTTGCACCTTCCACAGTGTCGTAGTCGTGGCCCACATGCCATGTGAGCTAGGTGCTCACCTTGGCATCAAGGCACCTTGTGCACCTTGAATATTCCCTTGGCACCCAAACCAAAACTCTAACACATGTACCTTAGAAAAAAGCTACCATCAGGTTTCGATCACGGAACCTTCCGCCTACTACCACCTTAAGCCATAGCCACCTACTATTGGTCCAACTGCCACGGTTGGCAACAAACCTCCAAGTCATATTCCCTTTATGCATTCGTTGACTGCCATGTTTTCAAACTTTGTCCTCTTCTCTTCTTCCATGCAGTTCACACAAATTGCATGCACTTCGATTTTTTATTTATTTGAATCATATTTTTTTCTCTCCAAAGCATATGATATTAATATGAAATTTTGTTCTCCCTTTTAACACATCGATGGGTGGAAGGGGTAATCGACGTTGACACCTTGAATTTTCTTAATTGCCCTTTGTAACACTAACCTTAGGGTTATTAAATTAAATCATAAACTAATTTATAATATATTATAATTAATTTTTAATTAACTTAATAACTTTAAAGTTAATTAGATTAAATTATAAATTAATTTATAATGAAATTATTATAATTAATTTAAATCTTTAGGTATCAACCTTATACCTTTAATATTATAATACAAAATTATAATATTATTTTTTCGAGCCTTCATTTTGCTCTTTAGACCTCATATTTTTCCTTAGGTCTAGAAGCAATCTTTCTCTTGCATTGATTACTAAAACTGACTCCTGACATCCTTCCTTTTGAACTGCTCACTGAAACTGAATCTTGATATCAACAACAACAAATCTTGCTCATATTTTTAACAATCTCCCCATTTTTCATTGATGGCAATCCATTTATCTTTTACCATTTCCTTTACCTTTTTCTATTCTGCTCCCCTTGAGAAACTGCTCCCTCTGACTGAATGTTCTCCCCCTAACTCAAATCTCTCCCCCTTTGTCATCAATGACAAAGGGCCACCTTTGGGGCTCAAGGCTAAGAATGAGACTCTTAGCTTAGCCCCTCCCCCACCTCCTTTTGAGGTGGTTAATTCTAGGGTGGGAGTATTTCGACTCCCAAAAATCATTGATCTTTACCTTTTCCACTTTCTTCCTCATCTGATCCTTCTGATTCCTCTGACTATTCTTGTTCCTACTTGTCTCCAAAATTTTTGCTCTACACCACTTTATTGTATGTCCATCGTTATTGCACTTATAACACTTATTGTTGTTATTTCTTGGATGTACACATTTATTGGGATTTCTCTTGGTGAAGCCATATCTATTCTTGTCATGAACCCTCCAATTTACTGCCTTGTGACCAAACTGATTACAAGAGTAGCAATACCCTTGAAAAAGATTATTGTTTCCATTATTTTCATATTCCTATTTTTCATGTGTCCTACACTATGTAGCCTTGTACCCAAACCTGTGACATGAGAAGCATCATCCATTGAAACAGCCTTGCCTTGAACTCATTGGTATCTTAGTCTCTTCTACCCTGTGTTGCTTCCTATTTGATCTATTCCTCATTTGTGCATTGTTCCTTTCCTTATTGAATTTTCCCTTGTCCAACTCATAATAGAAAGTCTCACTCTCTATTACACTCTCTTATTCTAAATTTTTTCTTCTTCAGAACTTGAGATTGAATCCTCTCCTTTTTTCTTTTGTACTTGTTCAAAACCAAGTCTAATTTTGTTTGACAAAGATCTTTGAACTTTGTTAATCTTATCCAAGTTATTTGAGCTTCTTCCAAACCTGTGTAACTTGTCCTTAGACTCTTTTACTTCCTTCCTTAGTAGAGCTACATCATGCTCTAACCTTTCACATTCTAAAACTTTTTATTCTAACTTATCTTTGAATCTTCTTGTCTTAGTTATTGAGTTGGTTAGATCTTCTATAAGTTTTCCTTTCTCTTCAACACATTCTTAAAATTTAAGCTTGAGTTTTGATTTTTGCTTTCTTACCTCCCTTAATGCATAAAGTGCATGAATAAGCTCACCCTCAAGATCAACTTCTCCTTCTTCTTATTCTTCCTATATTTGTTTACCTTTGAAAACATCTTCATTCTTTTCTGACTCTTTTTTACTAGAAGTATTTTCTTCTTATTCTATTGCCATAATAATATTATCTTCTGGTACTTCAAGTGTATCTTCATATTCATCATCAATGAAACCGAATCCATTCATTGTACAACTATCTTCAAGATGACCAAAGTTACCACATCTAAAACACTTGAGAATCATTACTGACCTTTTCCTAACCACTTCCTTTTCTTTTTCCATAATAGAACTTCATCTTGTTCATTATTTGAGAAACTATCATCACTATCACTTGAGCTCTTACCTGTCTTATCTGCATAGAAACTCTTCTTATACCTTTGAAAAAAGTTCTTTCCTTGTGTACCTTGTCCATCCCTATTTTTCTTTTGGTACGTGTGCTTTCCTGCATCCCTTTCCTTACACTATTGTTTCTCATCACCACTGCTATTTCTTGCTTCTATATAATCAGATGCATAGTGACCATATTTTCCACACTTAAAACATCTAACTAATTTCATACCTTTATACTTTCTTGATTTTTTGTTCCTTCTACCATAATTTACTTCTTCATAACTAGATAACTCATTGCTTGAATTTGAATTCTTACCCCTAGTCTTCTTAGTGGTTTTAAATGTTTCCTCTTTTTGGGTAATAGGTTCCTATTTTATTCTTAACTCAAATGTTGTGAGAATGCCATGTAATTCATCCCTTGTCAAAATATCAATATCTTTCGACTCTTCTATTGCTAAAATATTTTCACTAAATATTTTTGGGAGTGACCTTAGAATATTATCACACACATGTGGTTCTTGAACTTCAAGCCCAAGTCCTTGCATGGAGTTAACAACTTCATCCACATGAAGTAGATATTCTGCAATGTTTTCCTCATCCTTCATTTTTAGGTCTTCAAATGTTCTCTTGAAATTTTGCAACTTTGCCCTTCTAAAATTTTAATCTCCTTTATATATGCCTTGCAACTTATCCCAAATTTTATTTGCTGATTTGCAATGTATAATCTTTATAAACTATATTTCATGCAAGACCTTTTGAATTGCATTCATTGCTTTTGAATTGTAATGATGTAGAAGCTTACCATATTTATCTGTAGGTGGTGTTTCTGGTGGTGTGTATCCATTTTCAACTGCTTCCCATATTTAATTTCCAAGTGCCATTAGATGAAACTAATCCTTGTGGTCCATAGTGTATAATTGTTCCCATCGAACAATGGTGCTAAATTTCCTGAAGATCCAATTTCATAATTCATTTGTGTTCTTGTAAGTTTTTCCTTCAAGTTGTTAAAATTTTTCTAAGGAACCCACTCTGATACCAATTGAAGAACACAAGTTTATACTAAGAGGGGGTGAATAGTATAAGACCACTTTTTACTTTTCTTTCTCAATAAATATTATGTAATATATCAATGGAAATATCAACAACATGTAATAAAAGTAATGCACAAATCACCACACATAGTAAAGACACCAATTTAACAGGGTTCACCCAATGTGGGCTACTCCACGGAGAAAATATTTCACTAAAATTTTCTCAACAAATATCTTGGGAGATCTTTCCCTATTACAATGTTTATGGACCTCTATCCAAAGAAGACACCAATTCCCTAATCAAATTTATGGATCTCTATCGACAAGAGACACCAATATCCTCAAGTGGTTCATAGATCTCCATCCACAAGAGAACATCTTCTTCTTTGCTCTGTATGGTGATATTCTAGAAGACCTATTGCCTCCACTACACTGGCTTATGGATCTCTATCCACTGAAGGCTCTTGTTCTCACTCATAATACTTGTCCTCACTACCCTGGCTAATGGACCTTTATCCACTAAAGATTGTTGTCCTCTATACTCCATCACCTCCAAAGCTTACTCTCAACTCTGTATCAAATCTACACTAAACACAATCCTTCAATATAGCATAAATCTTCTCAATCTCTATCTCTAATCTGCACTAAACATGGTCTTTTGATCTAGCACAAATCTACTCAATATCCATATCTACACTAAACATAGTCCTTTAATCTAGAATAAATCTACTCAATATTTGTCCTCAAATATGTACTAAACATAGTCCTTCGATCTAGCACAAATTTTCTCAATATCTATCTTCAAATTTGCACTAAACACAGTCCTTCGATTTAGCACAAATATTCTCAATCTCTATCTTCAAATCTACACTAAACACAGTCCTTCAGTCTAGTACAAATATGCTTAATCTCTATCCTCAAATTTGTCCTCAAGCCTTAACACAAAGCTTGATCCAATCACAAATCAAATCTGCTAGATATATTCCAAACCTTAATCTAAGGTTTGAACAAATAAATCAATCAACTTTGCTCTCATGTCTTCTCAAATACTTATCTCAAATATGCATTGTAAGCTTCCATAAAAGCTCACATATCCACAAGTCCTCTCTAGAACTTTTCCAATCTTCTCAACAAGACTTCACACAAAATCTTGTTTAATCTCACAGAAACATATAGAGAATGGTTAGAGACTCAATATGTTTCTCACTCACAAACACTCAATCACTTTCAATCTCTTTCTCAAATCAATTCAAAATATAGAATAATTTGTTTCATAGAACTTGAACTATCACTTCAACACTTTCAATCAACTAGGCTCAATCAACTCCACTCAACCAATCACTCAATGAAACACTCCTTGCTTACAAACCCTAGTTCAAGCATATGAACATTCACTCAAGTATTTCCAACAATGCTTATCAAACAATCTCACATAACAATGATACTCATGATCTTGCACAAACCCTAGTTCAAGATAGTTCTCAACTTCACATAACAATGATAATCATGATCTTGCACAAGCTTTAGTCATGCATATGAAGGCTCATTCAGTGGTTTCAATAATGCTTATCAAACAAGGTTTTTATCATCAACTTCCACTCAGAAAAACCTTTAATAATTAAACTCAACAATACTTATAAAACAATATTTTTCACTCTAACTTAGCATCCACAATATCCAACAATCACTCCCTTACCTCTTTGTTTGAAGAATATTTTACCTCAAACACCTGTCTTAATCACAATCAACTCTTTACCAATTTCAAAGGTTAGATAGCATTGTTGATGAGGATCAACAAACATGAACAAAAAATCCAAGGAGTTAAATCAGAATTATTTTAATCATGTCAGCCCAAAGGGGCAGAAATTACAATGCCAGACTTGTTCAATATTGGAGCCCAATCCTAGACTGAAGATCATATTTCCAGATCCAAAATCCCCTTTTAAAATCTACCTTCCCCGCCCAACTGGCGGTTGACAAAATTTTAAATACTACTTTCCCACCCAACTGGTGGTTGAAAAAAATTTAAATTCTACTTTCCCGCCCAACTGCTGGCTGACAAAATTTTAAATTCTACTTTCCCGCCCAACTGGCGGCTGACAAACACCAAGGCAAAACACTTAGAATTTTTTTTTGTTTTTTTTCTATTGATGCAAGATTGCTCTGTTGCCACTGGATGCTCCTGCATCAATTTTCTTCTCAATATTCACTCAATTTGATCCCTCAACATATTTCACCATACATAGCAATAAATATTTATTACACCTTATAATCTTTACACTTCAAAATGCAAGCCAACAATTTGTGTAAAGAAAATAATCACAATAATTTTCTTTATAAACCCTTATTTTTTTAACACATCATAGCTTATCTCAATTAAAAATATAATTCCCTTTTTCAACCTTATAACTCCTATTTCAATTTACTTTATCAAAAATCGTAATAAAACAATTAATCCTCAAAATATTATAACTCCTATTTCAATTCACTTTTCAAAACTCACGGTTAAACAATTAATCCTCAAAACCTTATAACTCCTATTTCAATTCACTTTATCAAAAATCACAATAAAACAATTAATCCTCAAAATCTTATAACTCATATTTCAATTCAGTTTTCAAAAATCACATTAAAACAATTAACCCTTAAAGACCTTATAACTTCCCCTTAGTAAAAATCATTCATGCCACCTTATAAACCTTAGAAACAATTTAATATTTAAAAATTAAATACCTTACTCTCGATGGGATTCGAAACCCCGCTTTCATCTTCCACAGTGCCCAAGTTGTGGTGCATGTGCCACATTATCTAGACGCTCATTGACTGCCATATTTTCAAACTTTGTCCTCTTCTCCTCTTCTTCCACACAGTTCACACAAATCGCATGCACTTCGATTTTTATTTATTCTAAGGATAATTTTTTCTCTCCAAAGCATATGGTATTAATATGAAATTTTGCTCTCCCTTTTAACATGTCGATGGGTGGAAGGGCTATCGACGTCAGTGCCTTGACTTTGCTTGATTTCCCTTTGTAACCCTAACCTTAGGGTTATTAGATTAAATCATAAATTAATTTATAATTTATTATAATTAATTTATAATTAACTTAATAACTTTAAAGTTAATTAAATTAAATTATAAATTTATTTATAATTAAATTATTATAATTAATTTATAATTAATTTAAATTTGTAGGTCTCAACCTTAGACCTTTAATATTATAATACAAAATTATAATATTATTTTCTCGGGCCTTCATTTTGCTCTTTAGGCCTCATATTTTTCCTTAGGCCTAGAAGCAATCTTTCTTTTGCACTAATTATCGAAACTAACTCCTAACATCCTTCCTTTTGAATTGCTCATTGAAACTGACTCTTGACATCAATGACAACAAATCTTGCTCATATTTCCAATAGGAGACACATAGCAGCCATAACTAAGAGTCACGTAAAGCTCATTGACCAAGTAAGGTAGGAACAAAATCAGGATGAATTTTGCCAAGAAATTCGACCCATAATAGACAAGGATCTTGAGGCCAATAAGGAGTTTGGGGTGATAGATAACCTTTTGTGTTACAAAGGAAGAATCATCATACCAAAATCAAGGGATTCAAGGAAGCTATTAATGCAAGAAGCCCATAGATCTCCTTATATATCTCACCCCAGAGGGGTAAATATGAGGGAAAATATGAAGAGGACCTTCTTCTAGGTAGGAATGAAGAAGGATATTATAGATTTTATAGCTCGATACCTTGAATTTTAGAAGATCAAAGCAGAACATAAACATCCCATAGGATATTTTTACCCTCATAATATACCTACACAGAAATGGTAGGTCATATCAATGGACTTTATAGTAGGTTTACCGAAATCCAGGTACCAGCATGATGCAATCTTTGTAGCAGTTGAAAATTTGACCAAGGTTGCACATTTCATACCTAGGAGCACAAAGAATGATGCTCAAGTGGTGGCTAATAGATTTGTCAAGGAAGTGTTTCGATTGCATGGATTTCCAAAAGTAATTATATTGGAGAGGTATTCCAAGTTCACTTCAAAATTTTGGAGAGCCCTTCACCAAGCAATAGGCACAAAGTTGCATATGAGTTCAGCATACAACCTTAAAACAATAGTCAGATGGAACAGGTAAATCAAGTACTAGAATATATGATCTACATGTATTGTATGGATCACAAGTATCACTAGGAAGACTATCTACCATTGGTAGAATGTACCTACAATAATGAGTATCACTCTTCTCTGGTAATGACACCTTTTGATGCCTTGTATGGGCAAAAGTGTAGAACACCACTATCATGGGATAACCCATAGGATAGAACTGTGATTGGACCAAAAAAGACCAGAGAAATGGAAGAGCAAAGAAAGTTAATCAGGCAAATATTCAAAGAATTTTTTGATAGGTAGAAGATTTATGTCAATCTAAAGAGGACTCCAAGAGATTATTCGGTGGGAGATAGAGTGTTCCTAAGGATAAAACCAATGAAAAGTGCAATCAAGTCCACAAAATTGAATCCATAATTTATAGGACCCTTTGAGATCACTGAGAAGATTAGTTCAATTGCATACCGACTCACCTTACCTCCTAATTTATCAAAAATCCAAGACACTTACCACATATCTTTGCTTTAAAAGTCTGTTGCTAACCTTGACCATGTGTGGAATTTTTCTAATTTATAGATGGTAAACCCAAAGGCCATTGAAGTGATGTCGGTAAGAATTCTTGAATTTCACTCTAAGGCTATGTGGAATCAGACCCTTGAGCAATGTAAGGTCAAGTGGGACAATTTCTCTGAAATAAATGCCACTTGGGAGAAAGTGGTAGATATACATAAGCACTTTCCTTTTTTGTTTTATGAAATCTAAAGAAAATATTTTGTAATAATTTGTTTTTAATTATGTTTACCTGTATAAAACTAAGAAATATCGAGGACGGTGTTAGTCCTAGTGGGGAAGGATGTCATAACCCTCCCATATGGACCTTGGAATACGAAAAAACAATGTATTAACTGATGATGTTTTAATACTTGATTTTGTGCAATTAAGTAGTTATGCAATATTATTAGATATTGAAGAGTATGATACTACTAACAAATTTCCAATGTGTAGGATCAGGTGCACTCGTAAGTGGAATAAGTTGAGTCATCCACCGAATATGGGGGCACTTGGGGTTGGGTAAATGATGACAAGGAAACTTAAAGGTAACATGGATAGATACCTTCATATAGGTATGCATGAGGTTAGGGATAATCATCAATAGCTAGCCACCTTGAGCCCCAAAATAATGGTCTAGTAGCTGTCGTAAGTTCTAGAGGTTGAGATAGGTGACTATATTGATGGAAAGACACCCTCTTTGTTTGTTTCACATGCATGGTTGTCATTTACTTCAGCACTGTTTGCCTTAATAATCGGTGGGCTATGAATGAATGAGTTGCCTTAATAACTCCTTATATGCTTTGGTAAGTAGTTTATATAAAAAATAAAAAATATATTTTTAAATAAATAGTTGGTTTATTTAAATAGTAAAAGATATTATTCTTTTAAAAAATAGTTGGTTTATATAAATAGTAAAATATATCATTCTTTAAATAAATAGTTGGTTCATTAAAATAGTAAAATATATCATTCTTAAATAATAGTCAATCTAAATGAAATGATAAATGATTGTTATTTTAAATAAATAGTTAATTTAAAGTAATACAAAGATATCCTTTTAAATAGATGAGTAATTTATAATAGGGTTATAAAAGTTTTCATCTTGAATAAATTATGATTTATTCTAGAAAATTTCAATTGTTTTAAAAGAAACCTATTAAGAAAATAACTATAGACGTTAACCAAGTTGAATTGACACGAAATTTGCCTAATCAAAATGGCCAGTCAATGTTGGTTTGAATGTGATAAGACCCCTTCTGAGGATGGGATGGATCACCTTTAAAGATCCGATCGGACAATCTGTGATAAGGGATACCTCCTTAATGATAACACCTTGGGTATAGGGAAGAGATGATTTTCACCCCTACCGCTTGATGGATGTTGATGGAGAGTTAAGGTGGGTAGGTAGGGGACGGTAGCTGAGGAGAGAGGATGCAGTTGGATAGGAAGGGAGGATGTAGTTGAATGGGGAAGAGGGGGGATATTGGAAGGAGAAGTAGTGCAGAGTTTAAGAAGAAACTTAGTGGGAATAAGAAGAGGAGGGCGATGACATTTTTGAGCAACTTAGGCAGCCAATGATAAAAAAACACCAAGTTGGACTCACAATAAACTATGAGGTGTATTATGTTTTTATTTCTCTAGTTTTATAAGTTGTCTAACTATGGGACGTCACTAATTACATCAAATTCCTTAAAATCTATGGTAGGTACTTCCTTTAAATTTGTAGTGCTAAGTTTAAGATGTGAACCTCTAACTCACCACCTATTAGTATTATAAAACCATAAAGGCCTGCAACCATGTTTAACCTCTTCAACCATACTTTAGATGTTGTACCTCTACGATTTTATTATCACACGTAGCCCTAGTTTTTGGTAGCACCTGTGTGTATGTGGTGGTTGGTTTATATAAGCACTTTAGCCTTGATTTTCATAACACCTATGTGTGCATTCAATTAGTTGTGCCACCCCATGCTCACCATTGTGACCATTTCCCTAATGAATGGATTATCGCAGGTTAGATAGTGCTAAGGTTAGGATAGCAAAGGTAGTTATCTACCCATTTGAAGGGTTAATCCTCCTCCTTGATGCTTGTAGTCATGTTGTATTTGCTATAGGATCCCAACCATATTAGGTAGTCGTCTTTGAGTTCGGTGTCATAGCTATATGGCTACGGTAGTGCTGGAATTTACTATCCATGTCGTGGTCAATGCTGGTACCAAGGGATATCTCATAAATACTTCAACTGCTCCTGGATTGATGTTGGGGTAATCCATATTTGTAGTGTTATTGCCTAGGTATCGAATAATCTCTTCTAGGTGCTTGGTTCTCCTTTCGTGAGAGTCTCAACCGCTAGTTATTTGTGTGTAGGAAGGCAATTAAGCCATACTTGGTTTGGTAGAACCTTTGATATTATTTCATTATGTTTAATGGCAATATTAAGGGTAATAAAAGGGAAGAAACTTTGATATTATTTCATTATGTTTAATGGTAATATTAAGGGTAATGAAAGGGAATAACGTTTGATGTATTTTATTATGTTTATTCATAATATTATGGGTAATGAAAAGGAAGAATGTTTGGTATTATTTCATTATGTTTAATGGCAATATTAAGGGTAATAAAAGGGAATAATGTTTGATGTATTTCATTATTTTTAATAATAATATTATGGGTAATGAAAAGGAATAACCTTTGATATTATTTTATTATGTTTAATGGTAATATTAAGGGTAATGAAAGGGAATAACCTTTTATGTACTTCATTATGTTTAATCATAATATTATGGGTAACGAAAAGGAATAACATTTGATATTATTTCATTATGTTTAATGGTAATATTAAGGGTAATTAAAAGGGATGTATTTCATTATTTTTAGTCATAAAATTATGGGTAATGAAAAGGAAGAACCTTTAATATTATTTCATTATGTTTAATGGCAATATTAAGGGTAATGAAAGGGAAGAACCTTTGATGCATTTCATTATGTTTAATCATAATATTATGGGTAATGAAAAGGAAGAACCTTTGATATTATTTCATTATGTTTAATGGTAATATTAAGGGTAATAAAAGGGAAGAACCTTTGATGTATTTCATTATGTTTAATCATAATATTATGGGTAATGAAAAGGAAGAACCTTTGATATTATTTCATTATGTTTAATGGTAATATTAGGGGTAATGAAAGGGAAGAACCTTTGATGTATTTCATTATGTTTAATCATAAAATTGTGTGTAATATCAAAGGAAGAACCTTTGATATTATTTCGTTATGTTTAATGGCAATATTAAGGGTAATGAAAGGGAAGAACCTTTGATATTATTTTAGTATGCTTAATGGTAATATTAGGGTAATGAAAAGGGAATATCCTTTAAGGCTATTTCATTATTTGAAAGAAAATAGGAATTGGATAATGAATGTGAAATATGGTTTGTTTTGTAAATTAAGGGTATGGGAATTTAATTTATGAAATGAATAAAAAGGTTTATTTGAAGATTAAAGTAGATGGATTTAATTGGATAATGAATGTGAAATATGGTTTGTTTTGTAAATTAAAGGTATGGGACTTTAATTTATGAAATGAATAATAAAAAGGTTTATTTGAAGATTAAAGTAGATGGCTTTAACTGGATAATGAACGTGAAATATGGTTTATTTTGTAAATTAAGGGTATGAGACTTTAATTTATGAAATGAATAAAAAGAAAAAGGTTTATTTGAATATTAAAGTAGATGGCTTTAATTGGATAATGAACATGAAATATGGTTTGTTTTGTAAATTAAGGATATGGGACTTTAATTTATGAAATGAATAAAAATGTTTATTTGACTATTAAAGTAAATGGCTTTAATTGGATAATGAATGTGAAATATGGTTTATTTATAAATTAAGGGTATAGGACTTTAATTGCAAAGTAAGGGTTAGATCATTTATTATAAGTAGAGCATACGACTTGATGCATGATTGAATAACTCTCATGAGTAGATGAGAGGGAAAATAGAAAGAGTAGTTTCTATGATGTTAACTATGCATTGGAAAGTTGAATTTCTTGGGTTATTTGTATAGTTACAATTTGGCAATAAAATAAACAAATACATTTAGAAGTATGTCTATCATGATTCATGAGTGTTCTGATCCCCTATCATCCTCACTTGATTTATGGAAGAGTGGTATGACTCAAGTCATAAGATGGACCAATGCACAAGTTTTCTCTCTACCTTACATCTTGTTTGATTATGCAATAGATTAGATTTGTGGGGAGATTTCCCTGATGACTAGATGTAAAGTATTGTTGTAAGGTATGGGGTTTACCATACATATTTATGTAATGAATGAACAACATGATTGATGCACCTTGTATTTTAGTATTGAATGTGATTATATTTGTATCCTTTCTATTGCATGTTATCCTTTAATAATTGTTTTATGTTTCAGTTATCTTTGCTTGTTTAATGATTCATGTTTTGTTAGATTTAGTATCTATACCCATTCTTTATATTTTTTATTGAATAACTTTCACATAATTCAGAAGTAAGTTCTAGGGTGAACTTAGAGGTTAACCTAAGGGCTTGAGACCCCCTTAGGGATATTGGTACTAGGTTTAGAAGATCGTACCAGAGTTAAGATAGCTTGTCAAAGGATAATATTGATAGCTTAACTCATAGTATACATAGCATACCCACACATAATGGCTTGTGTGGAATATGGATATGCGTATACACCTTCTAATATTTGAAGGTGGTAAGTTTATCTCATCAAGATTGATGATATGGATGGACTTATGTGCTTAACATAAGATGTGCCTGCATAGAAGAGACTTGCGTGAGGAGAATATTGTGTGGTATAGTTCTTGAGAAACTTTGGGGTTGTTAAACAATAAGTTAGTCTAAGGTTATTTGGGGATTTATGAATCCCTCTTCTTAGTTTAAAAAATAAAAAAGAAAAATTTCTATCTTTGTGTGTTTTTTGTGTTTCTTGATTTTGGATCATTACAAAATTGATGTGATTTATTGAAGTCTTGAAAATATGACACTATGTTTCACAAACTAAAAAGTATTTAAACTACTATTGTCTAGAAATGGGTGTAATTATATCAAATGGCTTGATCTCAAGTAATTAAAATATGGACTTCCAATGTAGAGACCCAAGTTTGAATCTTGCTAGGCAAAGTGATGTTGTAATAATATGGTTTGGCGTACTACCATTGTGTCATTCAATTTAATACAAGTGAGGCCTATTTCAATACTATATAACTAATTAAAAAATACAAGCCTAATTATATGATTCTCTATAATAGTTATTATTGTGATTAGTAAAGAACATAGTGCAAAGTTAGAAGAAGGACAACAAAAGGTCATTTGTATACTATTCTAAATGGATAAATCAAAGATTGGTTGATGGAGAATGGGTTCTAAGAATAAAATAAACAAGGTGTGAAATAACCTAAGGTTGATAAGAGACGCTCTCAAAAGTGTGGATAGGGATCTAGGACTTAGTCACAATAAAATTTTGAGTGTTCTATTGTATACAAAAATAAATTAGAAAAGCAAAAAATGCGCAAATACTAAATATAAAAAAATAATAATTGATAGCTAGATTGAGGGCTATTTTGATTGGCATTCCTCTAACCTTTTTTAAACCCACCCTCACACCCCCACCCACCCAAAAAAAATAGGTGGATTATCAAATAATTTATTCTACATCTAACTAGGAATCCAAAATTTGCAAATATTATTTTTAGTATTTCTAAATTTCTAGAGTTGGATTTATAAGGAATCCAAAATCAACTTAGATTATTGGAATTCTAAATATTAAACTATCGGATATTAAGGGGATAAAAAGAATCTCATTATTTACTTAAAAGAGTTGGAATTAATTGCTTATACTTATCTCATACTCATATTAAAGGGACAAAAGAATCCAACCATAGAGAACTTCAACAAATAGAAAAGTGCATTAGGAGAAAGAAAATTAGGAGTTGAACATTATATCATCAAACCACTAGGGAGTCAAAAGGAATTCAACTCAAAGTAATTCTAAAATTTAAGTTTACTATCAAGCACTTTATCAAAACCTTAGATTAATTAAATCACTTGGGAGATATAAGGAATCCTACAAAACCTAAGAATTGAAGAGGTTTTATCAAGTTTGATCATATACTCAATTTACTTGAGAAAGATATAGTATTCTACAAAACTATTAATTAAAATATTAATGAGGGAAAATGAATACAAAGTATACTTGAAAGTTAGTATTTTGATCATAAAATTTAAACTAGGGAGTCATAAGGTAGTCTACTACAAGGGATCTATCAAAAGTGTTCTTAAAATATAAAGAGCTAAAACTAAGAAATATGTCTACCTCAAAGAATATAGTGAACAATGATATGAACAACACTATAAGAAAGGAAAGAGCAAGTGTCATAAAAATTGGAATCAAGAATTTAATTATAAAGCCTGAAGAAGACTTAAATCTTACTTAAAAAAAAATTATAGTGAAGCTTTAAAAGACAACTTTGAAACCATGGAATATTACCTAATGCTCAACTCACTAAAGCAATTCATAATGGAAATAGTGACATTCAAATTCCTTTATAATTTGGTAGCATATTATATATGGCATTACTTACATTCAAATATTACAAGGATGAGAATGTAGAATAAAGAAGATTGATAGAATTACTTAAGCTGAAAACAGGAATGGATGAATCATACCTAGAGAAGATATTTTAATCCTCATGCAGTATTGATACTTCAAGTTCTACTAACACAAAATCTTATCATGATACCTTACGTGTTTGTTTAGAATCTTTTATATAGAACTTGAAAATTATAAAAAGGACAAAGGTACAGAGAAGATGCTTTTGCAATAATTGGGTGATAGTACATCCACCTATGAAAGTATTGACTCTAAATACAAGAATAAAGAAGAATAAGAAGAAGAACCAAATCAAGGAGGTATAGAGTATCAAGCATGGCGAGAGTAGGAGCTACAGTAGGAGCGGGATTAGGAACTGAACTAGGAGCAGGTCCAGAGGCCTCCAATGGAGGTTTTAGGGCCCAAGGTTTGGGATCCCGATAGGAAACAGGGGACTCAAGACCAGGTAAAGGTGAAGAGGATGTGATAGTGGGCCCCTCTAGAAATGAACACTCAGATCCATCGGACAAAGAGACTCCTGACAAGGTGGTCGAGGAGTCCTCCCTCAGGGGGCCCAGCAAATCCTCCTATGTTCAAGTCCTCGCGGGCGAGATGAACCATCCCCGTCTCCACCTACGGGCTTATCCTTGGATGGGACACACATTTCCATATAAAATGACATATTCTCTACCTTCGTGTTAGGAGCCTCCTTTTCCCTGGTATGGAAATTCATCGGGGGTCACCCGAACATAGAAACCATCCTTCGTTGGGCGTACTCCAAATGGAAGACCTCTGGGAACATGGAAATCATTGTCCTATCGAAGGGGTTTTTTCTCATCAAGCTCAACAATAGGGATGATACCATTAGGATCCTCATAGGTGACCCTTGGTTTCTGGGCCACAGAAGCCTCTTCCTTAAACGTTGGGCTATTGATTTCAACCCCAAAACCCAGAGCATAAATTTTACCCTAATTTGGGTTGGATTACCAGATCTTTTGTTCCATATCTGGCAAGAGAATGTGCTCAAACTCATCATGTGGGCCATCAGGGAACTCATGGTATTCGACTCTACAACCAAGGTGGGATCCTGCATGGTCCATGCTATACTATGAGTCAATGCAAACCTCAAATCTGAGCTTTCATCTTCAGTCACCTTGTCATATGGATCCTACCAATGGTTCCAACCCTTGGTTTACAAGAATAAGCTAGCCTTCTATACTCAGTGCAGCATGTAGGGGCACCTCCTCAACCAGTGCCCCCTCACCAAGCATCTTGAGGCATCATCATCTAGGGACTCCTTCTCGAAGACTCCATCTAGTAATAGGTTTCTCCCTCATGATCCCCAAAGTGGGTGACCCCCCAAAGACCACCACCACCCCCATCATGGCATGAAAGGAGGCTAGATCCAGCTGACAAATAGAAATAGAAAGTTGATCTCATCCCAGATATTGATCATATCCAAGTATGCACCCACTCCAACCCTAACCCTAAAGTTCCAAAAGAAGTTTAGGTCTCCTCTGAGGAACCTCCCCACCCAACTAATGGTCTAGTTGATCCTCCCTCCTCTCCAACAGGACCCCTCACCGATCCACCCCCATACCACCCCCTAGCCATGGGCATTCCTAACCTGAATTTGGGCCTATAAGCCTTATCAAAGCATCTCCCTTCTCCCCCTCCCCCTGAGCCACCCCCCTCCTCCTCTAACACCCCCAACCCTCCCCCCTGGACCCCCATACCACTCCTAGGATTTCTCATAGGCTAGCTCATAGATGTTCGAGGATGATGATGAGGGCAGTCTGTCCTTCTCCCATTTAGCCCCAGAATGATTTAGTCCTAAAAGGACCCAAAATAAAAGATTCATAATGGACTATGATAGCGATAGGAAAAGAGGACATCCCACCTAAGGCGAACAGAGAAGGAATAAAGTTGATGATGATATCGCCAATGGCCTCTAGACAACTCTCCTATCCGATGCCCTAAATCTCGTGAAAGAAGAGCCAATGATATCAAAACCCCCCTCCAGTATGGAAATGGAGGCAAAATACCCCCCAAAGGTGCCAAATGAAGATAATCACTTGGAATGTTAGAGGGCTCAATGGAGACCCCAAGAGACACACCCTTGCCCACCTCCAAAAGAACCATATTTTATCCATCATCATTCTCCAAGAAACCAAACTAGATGATATTTATTCCCCTAAAGTAGCAAAATCAGTGTGGAGCAATAGCAATTTCCTCTTTGCCCTAGCCCATGGCACCACTGGAGGTCTGCTATGTTTATGGGACCCAACCACTATTGAAGGGAGGTTGATCTTGTCCTCTCCAAGTATCATCAACATCATGTTCCATAGCTTAGTGTTCTGCCAAACCTAGATCCTCTCCAACATCTATGCCCCTAATAGCCCAATTGATAGGGCCTCCCTCTAGGATGAAATCACTCTCATGTGGGAAGCGTTCAAACCCCTCCCCTAGATCTTGGTTGGTGACTTCAACAACCCCTTGGTCCCCTCTAAAAAGCATGGAGGAGCCACCTTGAACTCCAGAAGAATGGAGGAGTTTAGGACTTTCATCAACTCTAATGAGCTCATGGACGTCCACCTGAAAGGAGCAAATTACACTTGGAGCAATAAAAAAGTCGGGGCCAACCTTATCCAAGTTAGGCTAGATAGGGTCTTCCTATCTAGGGAAGCCATCCCCCTATTTTTTGATGCAACCCTCCTTGCTCTCCCCAAGATCGGATCGGACCATAGCCCCCTCCTTTTTGAATTTGGGTGGCATCCTCCATCCAAACACCCCTTTTGATTCGAGTCTATGTGGTTCCATCACCCAAATTTCAAGGCGTAGGTGGGCAGGTGGTGGAACCAACCCTTCGGGGGGTCCCTGGTAGGGCAAATCCATCAAAAACTTAGGTACCTCAAATAAAACCTTAAGACCTGGAACAGAGAGGTTTTAGGCAATATCTTTGAGTCCAATAAAATTCCAAAGGAGAAGCTGGAAGACAAAGAGCACAAATTTCAAGAAGGTACTCAGGAACCTGGGTCTAGATCAGAGGAAAGCATAATCCTAGCTGAGTATCACAACATTATAGAAAGTGAGGAGACTTTTTGGAGGTATAAGTTGAGGGCCCTATGGCTCAAGGATGGTGATGTGAACACTAAATTCTTCCACATGTCAACACTCATAAACAGAAGCACCAACAAGATTACTAAATTCACTTACAGTGAAGATAGGTCCACCAAGGACGAGGAGGAAATTAGATCATAGGCATATAGTTTCTTCTAGGATCTCCTTAGCACTGCATCCCAATCCTCCCCCCAAGCGGCTAAGACTCTCCTTGAGCACATCCCTCCTCCATCTCCCAGGCCACCAATGAGACACTTCTTATCCCTCTTGCTGATATAGAAATCAAGTTTGTCCTATTCTCCATGAAGACGGATTGCACCCCCAGCCCTAATGGCTTCCCCCCTGCTTCTTCCAAGCTTTATAGGAGCTAGTGGTTCAAGAAGTGTGTGCCATCGTTAGTGACCTTTAGTTTGTCAGCTCCATCCCTAAAGGCATAAATACCACATTCATTGTCTTGATCCCCAAATCCCAAGTGGCCAAATCCTTATCTGACTTCTACCCCATCAACCTGTGTAATGTCCTATATAAAATCCTAACCAAGGCTCTTATGACTCACCTCAAGGACATCCTCCCCCAAATCATAGACTCCTACTAGGGGAGCTCTATCAAAGGGAGGGTCATCACATATGGGATCGTCATTATCCATGAATTTTTGCACTCTGCATCCTTAGCCAAGAAACCAGCATTCCTTCTCAAGTTGAATATGAACAAAGCTTTCGATAGAGTCAGTTGGGATTTTCTTGTCGAAGTCCTCCTCAAATTTGGCTTCCACTCATCCTATGTTGATCTCATTAAATGATGTGTGTCATCCCCTTGGTTCTTAGTTTTTGTCAATGGATCCCCTGGAGGGTTCCTCCCCAATTCTAGAGGAATAAGGCAGGGAGACCCTCTATCCTCGATCTTGTTCATCATCCTGGATGAAGCCCTTGGGTGAACCTTTGTGAGTGCAACCAGAAGTGGGCTCATATCTGAGATTATATTGGCCTTAGTACTGGCCCCAGTGTCACACTAGCAATTCATAGACGATACCATCTTGGCCACCTTTGCCTTAGTGGCCCAAGCCAATATCATAAATCATATTCTCAATTTGTACAAGAGTGCGGCCAGGCAAAAGATAAATCTCCTAAAAAGCAAAATCTACTTCATCCACACTCCCCAAGAAATGCATTTCAAAATAGCTTGGATCTTGGGATGCACCTCAGACTCCCTCCCCACTACCTATCTCAGGCTACCCCTATTCTTAGGCTTCCCCTCCAAGGCCCTATGGACTAATGTGGTTGAGAGAATCTAGATGAAGTTGAATTCTTGGAAAGGGCACCTTCTCTCCTAGGCCAAAAAATCCATCCTCACATTTGCCTGCCTTCAGAGAAACCTAGTGTATTTCATGTCACTTTTTAGAATCCCGACCTCCATCAGCTCCCACATTGAACAGATCCAAAAGCAATTTTTATGGTCTAGGAGCGAAGAAAAGAAAAGGATCATGCTGGTCTCCTAGCCCCTGGTGTGCAGGCCCAAGAGTGAAGGCGAGATCGGCCTCAAGTAGGTATCCTAAATGAACACTACCCTCCTGGTCAAGCATGCATGGAAATTGTTCACTAATTTCTAGGCCGAGTGGGTTAGCATAGTGAGAAGAAAATACCTCCAACACCACCCTTTCCTTAGTGACCACCAGCCCAAATATGGGTCTGCCTTTTGGAGATCCTTGGCCCATACTAAAGATCTCATCCGAAAGGGATCCAGGTGTATCCTTGGGGATGGGAGCAAGATTAATTTTTGGAATGACAAGTAGATCCGGGATGAGACCCTGAGGGAAGATAGAGATCTTGCAGCCCTCAGGCCCCTGTTGGATGCCTCCAAAGGTCCCAAGGTGGCCAATTACATAATTAGGACTCAAGGAAATCTAGACTGGTGTACCATCGAAGATGTGTGGTTTTCCCTTCAAGTGACCAACCTCTTTGCCCTTATTAGTTCAACGATCATTCCTTCAAGCAAGGTTGAGGATAGGTGCATTTGGCACAGTACCAGCAGTGGATCCTTTTCAGTCTAGTCTGCCTACTCACTTTAAAAGGATCCCCAAGAGACTCATTTCCCTGTCAAGCAAGTTTGGGCCAAAAAGCTAATCCCCAAAGTCAATTTCTTTGCTTGGATGGCCATCCAAAACAAAATCCTCACCATTGAAAATTTTGCCAAGAGGGGATTCTCAATCCCAAACTGGTGCTACCTCTGCTGCTCCGACTAGGATTCAACAAACCATCTTTTATGAGTTACTTCTTCTCCTTAGCTACCTTGGGACACCTCCTCCACACCTTCTCCATCTAGTGGGTCCCTCCCAAGTCCATCCTTGATCTCTTCATCTAGTGGCCCAATCCATTCCTCCATCCCACCCTCTACTCCCTCTGGGTCTTCAGCCTTCCCCACCTACTTTGGAAGCTTTGGCTAGAGTGCAATAGCAGAGCTTTCTTCTCCCCACCCAGGGATCCCCCCGTGGTAGCAAGCAAAGCTCTTGCCTACACCTCATAGAACATATACCTCCTCATACTACCCCATTCCCATCTCAATATGAGTTAGCTCACCCTCCTCGACTCCCTTGGCTTGGCTCTTCCCCTAGCCCCCTGATCCCCAACCCCAAAGCCAAAATCATATGGTCGGCCCCCCCTCTCGAATGGATCAAGCTTAACTTTGATGGGACTTCTAAAGGCAATCATGGGCCCTTAGGAGGTGGAGGGGTCATCCACGACCACGAAGGGAACTTGATCCTTGCCTACATAGAATTCCTTGGCTCCCAAAACAATAATTTTGTGAAAGCTTTGGTGCTCCTTCATGGGTTGGTTATATTACAGGAAGACCCCAGAAAGGTGGTTATCGAGGGAGATTCCCTGAACACATTAAAATTCATGACAAAGCAAGGGGACCCATCATGGATAATATTCAACATCATCCAAGAAGCCTAAAATATTCTCCAAAGTCTCCCCCAGTCATCCCTCCACCACACCTATAGGGAAGGCAATAAACTGGTGGACTATATGGCCAACTTGGCGACCTTGTCAGCAGGAGTCTGAATTTGGAGAGGTGACTTTCTCAAAGACCTATCAGCTATAGCTTCCCAAGAGAAACCATATTGGCTCGATGCATACACTTACTAAGAAGATTCTTAGAGGCGCCTATCCACGAGCACCATCGAATTTAGTTTCCAAGCTCTCTCATGGCACCACATGGCCCTTTGACCCTAGTGTGATCATTTCCAGCAAGCCATTTCTTGATGGGCCTTTCAGTAGCTACCACCTCATTCTTGCCCTAGACACTGTGTTGACTCTAAATAAGACCCTTAATTATTGTGCCATTCGCATCTCCCTTGCAAATATTTTCCACGTGACTATGTATATCACACATTCTAGCAATCCAATTCTTTCTTTCTAGCTTTGTGAAGATATGGTTTCCTCGTGGCTATTATTGAGCTGTACTACGATCTGGCCACCACCTCACCCTTTTCTTCCCAAGAGCCTTGTCATCCACTGCTTTTTGCCTACCAATTACCATGCCAATATCCAAATTCCCTTTTCCAACCCTCACCACCTTTCTAGTGCTCCTCTCATTTTTAGTGTCATTGAGTCCCAGTGCATGTGTTAAGTTCATGGAACTTCATCTTCCCTAAGGCCTTTTTTCCCTATCAAAGTAAGCCCACCTCTGTTCACCAACAATTTTCTTACCCCATCGTTAGTTGTTTCCCCAGTGATTGGTCTCGGCCCTAGATTTTCCTCCCTAGTTTTCTACGAGTGTTGCTCCCTGCCCTTGCCTCGATGACTACCATTTACATCAAGCAAACCACCTTGTCCCTCAGTGACACTGCCCTGGTCTTCATGGAAGCCAAATCCCTCACCCCCTTCCTCCGCAAGTTTGTTGGCCCTAATGATGAAGTCACCCAGAACTTCATCGATACCTAGAATAATGGCAAGGTGGTAGTCAAGGGCGTCCACTTCAGAGTCACCAAGGATTTGTTTGAATTCATTGGGCTCTATCAGGAGGAAAAAAGGAAATTTATCAGACGCAATAAGCCCAACTGGGAGGAAGAACTCAGCCAGTTCCTAGACCAAGCTAAAGGTTACAGGTGGGATAAATCAGCCCTTTTCAGGTCTGCCTTACAAAAATCTTACAATGGGGTAATTTTCCCCATCATGCAGTTTATCACCTACAATGACCCTTAGAAAACATGTCGTAGCTTTCACCTAAGCTTCATGAATCACCTTCATGAGTCCACCCAGCTTTGCACTCCCAGATATCTTCTGTACTCACTCACTATTGTTGTTGAAAAGGCCCAAAAAACCAAGCTCAAGCCCATTCACCAGGGGCTCATGGCCATCCTCTATCACCATGTGCTAGCCAATCATCCCTCTGCCAAGGATATTCCTCCCCTCTCTACAAACCCCCCTGACTCCCCTACCTCCTCCCATGATCTTGACTCCAAGGATAGAGAGGGTAGCCCTGACATGCTTGACAAGATGCCTCCTCCCAAGAGTGTGAAGTGTAATCCTACTAGGAAAAGTAGGGTGCCTAATAGTTCCCCCAATGGTCCTTGTGGTCCTAGTAGTCCCGATGGTCCTAGTGCTCCTAGCAGTCCCAGTGCTTCAAGTGGTCCCAGCATTCCCAGATGGTTCCACTGTTCCCAATGGTGGTAGAGATTCAACGCACCTCAAAATAATGAATCAGGAAAGGAGGGACTCCTCGAAGGTCATCTCGTATGTGGTGTCTTGCCCTGGTTCATGGGTTTCTAGTTGTTAGGTTTTATTCAGGATCTCAATTCCCTGGGCATCCTGAAAGGGTTTCTTAATTTTTTTCCATGCTTAGCTTATTTACGTCCTGGTTTAGTTTCAAAGTTTCATCTGGCAAGGTAGTGATTCAGCATATATTGTAATAAGGTTTTGGGATCCTTTGGAAAAACTCCTTTTGTATATAAAATCTTACTTATAAAAAAATAAAGGTAATTAGTATCAAAGATCAAGGAGGTATACAGTGTAATGTAAATTAAAGATAATTCAAAGGACCAGATCGAGCTAAAGAACATCTGAATATTGAATATCCATATTGAAGACTAAAGTCTTCAATAACCAAATAATGTAATACGAGGAGTGTTGGAATATATTACATCATTTGGTTCATGCCAATGTACCACCATGGGTACATCTATAGATTAGGAAAAGAGTGTCATAGATTAGAATGAAAGTATTTAATTTATTCAATGTAATAAATGCACAAGTGTGCAAAGTATTTTGGCAATGTAAATGTGCATAGTTATCCCTATGTACATGTTTCCATAGAATAGGAAGATGAAGAGTCATAGGAAGAGTGAATACCAAGAATCATCCATAGGAAGAGTCACATTCCATTTGAAATATGTGTATACGGATGTGAAGGATACAAATCAAGTGAAGTAGAGAGATATACTATGATATACAGTAACAATGGAGAGTGGTGAAATATGATGTATTTGAGGTCTTTATTCAATAATATTTTATAGTTATTTGAGCATTTGTCATTAGCATTCTTTGAGTTATTTTCTATATAGTTTATGAGTTTATATGCTTGATTACTTAGCATTATCATATCTTTTATATTTGAAACTTTATTATTGATCTTGAGGCCATATTATTTTGAGCACTCATTCATCAAAAGCTAACAATTTTCAATTAATATGATCTTTGTCACCATAATATTGGTGTAATTGGTATGTTCTTTAGGATCCCTATTCCTTCAACCAATATCAATATCTAGTTTGAACCGACCACTTGAGTGTTAACTCATGGTGTGGTGGTTATGCCCATGGAAAGTGTGTATGAATAGCATGAAAAGAAAATATCATGATTTAATTAAATATCATATGAAGATACAAAAGGGTGGAATTATTATTATCAAATCAGGTGTTTCACCATTTTTTAGGATCATAGGAATTACAACATGTAAATTGAAGTGATCTATTGAGGTCTTGAAAATATGACACTATTTTTTACAAACTAAAAAGGATTTAAACTACTATTGTCTAGAAATGGGTGTAACCATATCAAATGGCTTGATCTCAAGTAATTAAAATATGGACTTTCAATGTAGAGATCCAAGTTTGAATCTTGCTAGGTAATGTGATGTTGTAATAATATGGTTTGTTGTGATACCATTGTGTCATTCAATTTAATACAAGTGGGGCCTATTTAAATCCTATATAACCAATTAAAAAAACAAGCCTAATTATGTGATTCTCTAGAATAGTTCTTATTGTGATTAGTAAAGAACATAGTGCAAAGTTGGAAGAACTATGTATTAGAATATTGGACAGCAAAAGGTCATTTTTATACTATTCTAAATGGATAAATCAAATATTGGTTGATGGAGAATGGGTTCTAAGAATAAAATAAACAAGGTGTGAAAAAACCTAAGGTTGACAATATATGATCTCAAAAGTATGGCTAGGGATCTAGAAATTAGTCACAATTAATATTTTAGTGTTCTATTGTATACAAAAATAAATTAGAAAAGTAAAACAATTGCAAATACTAAATATAAAAATAAAATAATTGATAGCTAGATTGAGGGCTATTTTGATTGGCATTCCTCTCTAACATTTTTTAAATCCACCCTCACCCCCCCTACCCACCCAAAAAAAAAAAGGTGGATTATCAAATGTACCCCTATTAACACTTATCTGTAAATGTTATTCATTGATAGGTGATGTTTCAAAAACATTTGAACCCATGGTACAATTCTATAATCATGATTTATGAACTATTACCTATACCTAATGAATAGAAAGTAAAAGAGTATAAGAGTACTATATTAGAGTGTATACTTCTCTTAGATATTTCTAAGGATCTAGATTGTATAATTAAGATATTAAGGTCATATTTATGATTAGTGGAGTTGAATAGAGGCTGCTGCTTTGTTTGTACATTATATATTGCATCATCAATATGTCCAAACTCCAAATTTATTTTTGTGACATGATCATTAGTGATAAATAGGGATGTGATAAGAATAAAAATAAAGAGAGATGAGAGTATTTTTTCTATGCTAATAGGCTTGGAAATAATTCAGTAAAAGCCTTAATGGATACTAAAAAAGGAATGAGCAACAAATACTTATAAAAATTATGGCATTAAGTACTTGTCTTAAAAGAACAAAGTGTGCATGGGTTTATGATAAATTTATATTTGGCATGTGAAGAGAAATTATGAGTAACTAACATTGAAATTTCATCATCCTTTGCATTAGAAACATCTAAAATATTTTAAAAACATGACTTGTAGGCAATTGCATTTTTTTTGTGTTAAAGTAGATAAAACACATTTTCATGATTCGATGCAATCCCAAAAGATATCATTTTATACTTCATATTCTCTATCATATCCATAATCTATAGGTTGCTAATTAGTAGTTTTTGTTATGTTACCTATAGATCCAATTATAAAATAAACAACATTCTTAAATGCATGTAGGAAACCACCTGTATACATTTGGTTATACATAAAACATGTATCCTTTATTTAATGTTCCTGAATACATAAAATAATTATTGGCATATTAGATTTATCCTTTGCCTAGTGCATCCAATATGAAAAGTTATTGTATGAATAAAGGTTACAATGAAGAAAACTAAATTTAAATGCAGATAGTTCTTAGATGTATTATGTGCTATTACATTTTTATCTCGAAGCATCATGCTTTGCATCAAGCTAGTGACATAAGTTTTATTTTAATTTTTTGCACATACAAAAAATATTTGCAACAACATAGTGTTAGGAATTCTATTTGATCTAGGTAGGTGCTATGATTATTCATTTTTAATGGATGACTTAACATAATGTAGCACCAACATAGCATCAAAATAGTACTATTGAGGCATTATCCATCTCTTTCAAACGATAGAAAGAGGTATCTATATTGGAAAGGATAAGAGGGTGTATATTAGAAAAAGTAGGGTATTTTAGAAAAAAATGTTTTAATAAAATATGTTATAAGGGAGCTATATTATAATTTTGAAATGGATAGGATAAATGTTTAACGTAAAATTATTTGGAATATTAATATTAAACCATGTTATAATTCACTTATATCTTGACCTCCTTCTCATTTTGTTGGTCAAAGTTCTCTTTATTTAAATTTAATTAATATTTAGTATTTCTACTTGTCAATGGTCATTAGGCAGTGAATAACTTTTAATGAATTCATTTATCAATTAAAATGATGACTTATCTATTTAATTGTCAAGGATGTGTGTATTCTTGATGTGATTGACTAGTAATATTTGGACATTTACTAAATGATGTAGGATGTGCAAGCATGGAATGACATTAAAGATTTCAACTTTAATTTTTAGCTCCATCCACAAAGTTAATAATTAAACAAGTCTAGGAGATCAAAGTACTAGACAAGAATTAGTCATTTGGTAGCAAAAATGACTAGTCTTTTCCCTATAGGTAGTTATTAGTTTTTAATTCACTTATTCATGATTAGTTTTAAATTTACTAAATATATATGTAGAGCGTTATACTTGTAGATAAGTGTGAGCCACGTCAATTAAGGTGTAAAATATTATTTAAAAAACTTTGGTGTTCGTGGAGTGGTATGGCAGATTAATCATGTATACAAACTTTGGTTGAACTTTGAGATTTTTAAACAATTTTTTTTTTGCTGAGATTTCAGCCTCCGAACAATTACCGAGTAGAATTATTTTAATTAAAATTCATTGTTTATAATTGGGTAAAGAATAAGCATTATATATGTATAAATATAAAAGTTGTTTGTTTAGTAGTATCTTTAAATTTGTCAATTTTTATGGATTATTATTTGATTATAAAAATATATATTATATTTGCTTTAGATAGTAAAAGTTTTAAAATATATATATTCTATTTTGTCTCTTATGGTTAGGTTCACTCTTATTTAAACAAAAAAACATTAGTTGTTTTTTTCCTTAAACATTTAAGGATAAGAATATAGGTGGTAAGTTGGGTCCACATTGTTCAATTGAAGATGGGCTAAAATATAGTTTCTTAGAGTAATTTTGAAAAATATGAATTAAGGATTAATTAATTTCTTATTTCATAGGAATATCTTTGGAAGTATAAGAATTATAAACTTTTTTATTTTAAATATCGTTATTTATACAGTGGTAGAGGAGTTTAGGGGTCTAAGTAAAAATTATTTATGCAAAGATATTTATTTATGTTGATTTTTTAGAGTTCTTGTTTAGTTTAAACTTTGTGAAAGTTTATAAGTTTATTTTCTATTATGTATTAGATATTTAAATATATAAATATGCATTTATACCAAAGGTCATGCAATACACTAAGAATAGAACATCATCATGCAATTCAAACCCAATGAAACACTGGTCATGCAAAACACTAAAAATAGAATATCATCATGCAATTCAAACCTGATGAAACACATGAGTGAATACTTTATAGAAAAGCCAAGAAGGTCTATGAGATTATACTATCGATAAATGTTAATCTTAACTAAAAATTGCTAGGGAGGGCTAAATTAATCACCCAACCTCGATAGTTCGTAGTGGTGACTATTTAGATTTGGGGATAGCTATTCTCTAGCAAATAAATATGGGACAGGGGTCCTATGCTATAGAGAGTAACGAACAAGGATATGGGACGTTGTTTTAGGTTGTCGAATGAAGTAGTACATGAGTGATGAGGCCTGGATAAGACTCATTTATAGCATGTTTTAAATAGTTAAAACTGCCTAAAACTGCCTAAAACTCTTGTGAATTATCTTATATGCTAGTTAAGTTGATTTAATATGCTCTGTATTAACTGTTTGCATGATTGCAGTGTTAAGGACATTATATTCTGATTTTTAACAGTTCTTGTATAGTTTTATGTTATATTTTCATGCTTAGGTTGACAGCAGCATTTCAGTAGTCTTATTTTGATGATCATTAAGCATTAGTTTCTCTAAATTCAGCAAATAGTACAAAGACTTATTATTGTGCAATAGAAAACTGGTTTTTCCATATAAATTCCAGCAAGCTACCAATGAATGGCAAGGCATGGAATTCACATCCAAGGAAGAATGAAGACTATTGCAATCTGATCCCGAGGTCTAATACACCTGAGAAATGCAGCCAAAACCATTTGGAGTCAACACAGTTGGTCATTCTAAAGATCTTCGGAATGAACACAGTGTCTTCGAAATGAACAGATATCTTCGGAATGAGAAAAACACAGTGTCTTCAGAATGAGAATTGTAGTATCTTTAAAATGAGCGGATCTTCAGAATGAGAATTGCAGTATCTTCGAAATGAGCGGATCTTCGAAATGAGAATTGCAGTATCTTCGAAATGAGCCACTTATCTTCGGAATGAAAATAGAATGTACTTTTTGACTTGTTGACTGAATTTTGGTGATGAAAAATGGGATAATAAGGTTGAGAAAGTTAAGGGAAAATATCTCCCATATAACTTTGTCATCCTTGCCATCCAAAGCCACCATTTATGGAAAAGATCAAATTTGATCTTCTTCTAGGATAAAGCCAAGAAATTCTGTAGGATATCAGGACAACATATTTTATGTTTGTAATTAGATTTTAGGCATCTATAAAAGATAGCTCCCATACAGGTTGAGCTATTAAGAATATTAGATATTAGAAATATTAGATTAGAGATTAGACATATTAGAGATAATAGACCTGTAACAGATTGCAGATCTATAACAGATTTCAACAGAATTGTAATTATGTTTCTGAAGCAATAAAAGTGCAGTTTCATTCCATTTAATTTGTTATGTCTGAGTGTGAGTAAGACTTAGAGAAGAAATTATACCTTCTTCTGGAAAAGGAGGCCGACCACTTTCAAATCTAGGAGAAGGACTAACAGACAGGTTTTCAGTCCTGATTTTGCTGCAGCAGAATAAGTAGTGGAACTTGTCAATTTCAGCATTTTGTGGTATTTGATTTCTATTTTAGTTTTTATCCATCTATTTTACATTTGTGATGTAATCAGCAATAGATATAATCAGTTTCTTTATTTTTCAGTAATTTTCCAATTCCCTGCAATTTACATTTCCAGCAATTTACAAGTTTTCTATAATTTCCTGCATTCTTGTTTTTGCTGTCAAACACTGCATAGAAGATTGATGACCTTCTGTTTTAGAGTATTGATAGAAGTTGATTACTTGTTTTATCTCATCATTGCAAAAGTAAATAGGTTTCTCATTTAGCAACTGTAATTAGGATTTTCCTTCTGCAAATCAATTAAGTCTCAATTTAGCAATTGTAATTAGGACTTTATTTCTGTAGACAACAATTAGTTTTTCATTCTTGCAAATAGATTAAAGTTAAATTTATGCAATTTAGGGGTAGAAGTGACACAAAACCCCCACACAATCAATTCCACCAATAAGACCTGCTGCTTCCAAATGAACTGAACTACAACCTTGCTTGAACTTTCTATCGTAGACAGCCTTGGACACCACCCCGGATTGATAAGATCTTTGAGATTTAATGATGGTATAACGACTACTCATCATTTTGGCATCGTTGTCGGGGAACACGGTGTTGTTAGAAGGTGAAAAGCAGTCCAATAATTATTAAATATGCTAAGTTGTGAATTTTAGAGTAAAATCTGAATGTAATGACTGGTATAAGTAATTGTTATTGGTAAATTGTATTTCAGTCCATTTAGGAAATAAGCAAGAAACCACAAGAAGAAAAATTTCACAAGAGGTTGAAATTATGTCAAAAATGTCTAAATTTTTTATTTCCAAAAATGTTGGAATTTTCAAAGAATCCCAATCATCCACTTCCAACACTGCAAGATCCTTTGAGAAATCATTACAAGGAGGAAAATTAAGTAGTTCAACACCATTTTCTCTTGACAAATCCATACAATCAGGAAAATTTGACAAGATTTATAATTGTTTTTGGGAACCTACAATGGAAGGCTCACAAGAGAATCAAGGTAGAGCCAACAATGTGCTCCACCCTAGTGCAACTAGTGCACTTGCTAGAACTTTTCAAAATCCCATCCAACTAGATCTTAATCAAAATGCTCCCATGAAGGTCATTTCACCTGCAGTATTACCAACTTTCAAGGGAATTACATCCGAAGATCCTGATATGTTTTTGTTTGAGTTTAAAATTGTATGTCAAGCTCATGATTACACTAATGACAATCAAAAGCTCAAACTATTTCCTTCCACTCTTAAAGAGTTAGCTCTACGATGGTTTATCACCTTAGCACCTGACTCAATTAGAACTTGGGATGAGATGGAAAACATATTCTTGGAGAGATACCAAGAATATTGTCAAGTCAAGAATCAAAATGATGAAATTCTTACAATGAAACAAGAGGAAAATGAAATCTTAGAAGATTATATAGACAGATTTTCTTTTGTTCATAAGAGATGTGGAAGTGTTGAACCTGAAATTTGCAAAGTCATATTCTTAAGGGGACTACAAGATGAATCTAGGGATGCATTGGATATCTTGGGAAGAGGAGATACAAATGCACTTAAATTTGAGGAAATTATTAAACTCTGTAAAAATTACTCTCATTCAAGGCATAGAAAACACAGAATTGGTAATGAAAAACATGATTTGAAAGAATGCATAAAAGAGGCTGATGTTTTAGTACATGATAGAACATTAGATGAAAAAAATGAATCTACTGAATCTTCAGCCATCTATTGTTCAGAATGTAAAAAGCAACACTCTCTTCATGATTGTCCTTTGAACAAAATATTTATACCTGCTACATGTAGCATTTGTCAATTAGGACACCCCACAGATCAGTGTAGTTTATTGCCAGAACTTAAAAGTGTCTTTGAAAAACAGTCTCAACCTATGAAAAAAACCAATTTTGTAGGACAAGGACAAGGGAATAATTTTCATAAATTTCCATATCAGAATGCTTCTCAATTTCCTGCACATTGGGGAAATAATCCTTGGTATATGCCATGGTCTGCTTCAGGTCCACTTCAACAATGTTGGAGTCAACCACCATGGGCATACTCCCAAGCATGGTCTCAACATGGATGGATGCAACAACAATGGAATCAACAACATCCACCATGGTTGCAGCCAAAATTACAGGGATATCAATGGGTACAACATCAAAATCAGTACAAAGGGCAGCAACATTGTCAAAAACAAAAATCAAATTTGTTGCCTAATTATATCCATAATTTCTATCATGGACAACAACAACAAAAATTAAAACAACCTCTATTTTCAACTCAACCTGTGGTCAGTCCAAATCATGTTAAACAGGTAACCCCTGTCTCTATGGTTGAATCAAAAAATACAACCCTAATAAATGTTAGTGACTGTGTTAAAACTCAGTTGTGTTCAAGTGAACCAATGCTTGAACCTATTCCACTTATCGATGTAGAAAGTGAAGTTAAAAAGAATGAACATGAAAACAAATCCACACTAAAACAACATCAAGAAGAACAAGATACCTCATCAAATAAAGTATCATATTTTGAACAGACTGAGATATCAAAAATAACATCTTCACAATCAGATTTGATAAAGGAATTAGAACATTTAACTATTACAATCCCTTTACCTCAAGTTGTACCAATCATTAATAGGATTGTTCAAGAAATGTGTTTTAGAAAACCAAGAAAAAAGAAGAAAGTATATCCTAAAACCATACAAAAAGGTGGAAAATTAGTTAACTTGCTTTCAGGTAAACTTATTACACCTAAGTATGATTGTACGGAAAGCCCACAGTTTCTTAGAACACATAAGGAAAATGAAAAGAATACTTTAGTTTTGGCCTCCATTGGTGTAAATAAAAATGTTTCTCCAAGAACCAATTCAAATAAGCCTCGGTACAAAACAAACTGAAACACAACCAAAACAACCTTTGAACAACAATAGTTGGTTGACTAAAAACCAGGGAGCAAATTTGTTTGATATATTGGTGCAACATCCTAATGCTTTACTAACATTTTATGCATCTTTAGCAGTTGGCATTGAGTTGTTGCAGGTACAGAAAAAACAAATTTTGCAGTTGAATGCATTTGATGAACTTTGGTTGGAAGCACTTCACCAAATAGAGTTCACTCAACAAAAATGGAAAATGTGGCATGATGATCACATTAAGAGCAGCAAGGATGAACCAGGGGAGTTTGAGAATGAAGTTGTTCAACTTTCTTTAGTTGATGATTTAAGGAGGATATTAGTGGTGAATGGACATCTTTTACAGCTGTACCATAAACCACTAACAAAGGTGGAATTTGCTCGGTATTTCACACAGTTACATTTGACAGAAGAGGCTTCTTCTTCTGATGAAGATTCCAAATGATCATATCTTTGAATCTTAAAAATAAAAAGAAAAAAAAATTAGAAAAAAATAGAAAACAAAAAGATGAATAAATTCTGGCTGTGAATTCCTTCATGGGCATGATTTCAGGGAAGTCATGAATTCCTTCACGGGCACAATCAGAATCAAAAAGACAAAGAAAAAAAAGAGAGAAAAGGAGAGGTTAAAGAAAAAAAAAAGAAAAAAAGAGAGAAAAATGAATAGCTCAGCAGTGAAAACCTTTTTCTAAGGCGCTACTGAGTTGGTATGCATGAAAACCAGTTTTCTGGCATGCATAACCTTGAAAGTTTTGAGTCACCATTGTACAAATTCACCAACTGCACTTGTTTTTGAAGTGTTGCAGGAAGCCTCAGCAGAATATCAACAGAAGCAGTCATCTTTCAAAACTTGCATTAACTTGTTTTAACCAGGTATATATGTTTCTTGCACTTTTCTCATTGTAAATATTTGATATATAGTATATGACAATTAACCATTAGTATAAAAGTGTTCATAAGAGTTGGCATACACAAAACATGCTTGGAGAAAGAGAAAAATGTTGGTTTCTGCTATGTCTTCAGAATGACTGTTGTATCTTCAAATAACCGTGGTATCTTCAGAATGAAGCTTTGTCTTCAGAATGAAGGTGTGTCTTCAGAATGAAGGTTTGTCTTCGAAATGAAGGTGTGTCTTCGGAATGAAGGTTTGTCTTCAGAATGAAGGTTTGTCTTCAGAATGAAGGTGTGTCTTTAGAATGAAGGTTTATCTTTGGAATGAGGTTATCTTCAAATTAAATGCCCAGCTTAGTCTTCAGAATGAAACATAATCTTTGGAATGAAGATTTAACAAACATGCCACCACCATTCATTGATAATAACCACTCATGTGGGAAAATTTGCATGCAGAATGGATAAGCTAAAAATAGTAAAGAAAATTTGATGGCAAGGATGTCCAATGATTGATGGCCAGGTGTTCAGAGCATAGAATAAGGAAGTGTGCCATATTTTCTTTCCGAAGACATATTTGCTAATGATTACAAGAAAAAAAAAATTATTCTTTCTGAAGAAGAACAAGAGCAAACCCTGTAGCAACCAAAAATCAGTGACCTAACAGATGCTGTAGATGTTGTTGCAGAAGAAGAAACAACTACTACAGAGGTTGTTGCAGAAGAAGAAATAGCTGCTACAGAGGCTGTTGTAGAAGAAGAAATAGGAACTACTATAGAGGCTATTGCAAAAAAAGAAACACACCCAGCAGCAGCAACAGAACCATCAAACTCACAGACTAAGAAGAGAAGAGCTGAAACTGATAGCAAAAAAATAAAATAGAAGAGGGTTCATTTTTCTAAAGATGTTATTTATCTGTCAGAATATAAGAGTGAAGTTCCTAGTGAAGAGCTTGAAGCTATCCCTACAGCCCCTGTTACCACAAGAAAATAGGGCAAGAAGAGAAAATATACATTAAGGACTAGGAGGTCTGCAAGACTCCAACAAAAAGAGCAAATGATTGAAGAGAAGACCAGACAGGATAGCCCTGATGTCATAGAAGTGCAACAAGCCACTGAGAATTTGGATGTAATCATAGATAATTTCATGGAACCTCCTGTACATGAGTAGGGGTCTGAAGCAGAGGATGAGATCATTGTTGAGCAGCAAACTGTAGTTGATTTGTCAGTATTAGGTTCTGAGTCAAATGAAGAAGAGGAGGTGGACATCACAAAACAACTGAGAGCAGCCAAGAGTGTTATAAAAATACAAATGAGATGGATTGAGGAAAGAAAAGATGTTATTGAAAAACATGAAAAGAAAATTAGAGAATTATAGCAAAAAGTGGAGAAACTAAAAAGCAGGCTGTCACAAGTTGACGAACAATCAACTCCAACCATCATTACTCTGGTTCCCTCCTATTTTGAAGAGGATTCCCAACCAGATGATCAGTTTGAATAATGAATCAGAAATCTTCATGAGAAATTACACAGGCACTAAATTGTTCTATGAAACATGGAATATGAGTATGGACATTTGTGACTCCATAGCCCACTGCAATGCATGAGGGCATGCATTAATATAAGTTGGGGGGAATGATGAGGCCTGGATAAGCCTCATTTATAGCATGTTTTAAATAGTTAAAATTGCCTAAAACTCTTGTGAATTATCTTATATGCTAGTTAAGTTGATTTAATATGCTCTGTATTAACTGTTTGCATGATTGCAGTGTTAAGGACATTATATTCTGATTTTTAACAGTTCTTGTATAGTTTTATGTTATATTTTCATGCTTAGGTTGACAGTAGCATTTCAGTAGTCTTATTTTGATGATCATTAAGCATTAGTTTCTCTAAATTCAGCAAATAGTACAAAGACTTATTATTGTGCAGCAAAACTGGTTTTTCCATATAAATTCCAACAAGCTACCAATGAATGGCAAGGCATGGAATTCACATCCAAGGAAGAATGAAGACTATTGCAATCTGATCCTGAGGTCTAATACACTTGAGAAATGCAGCCAAAACCATTTGGAGTCAACACAGTTGGTCATTCTAAAGATCTTCGAAATGAACACAGTGTCTTCGGAATGAACACAATGTCTTTGGAATGAACAGATATCTTCGAAATGAGAAAAACACAGTGTCTTCAGAATGAGAATTGTAGTATCTTCAAAATGAGCGGATCTTCGGAATGAGAATTGCAGTATCTTCGAAATGAGCGGATCTTCGGAATGAGAATTGCAGTATCTTCGGAATGAGCCACTTATCTTCGAAATGAAAACATAATGTACTTTTTGACTTGTTGACTGACTTTTGGCGGTGGAAAAGGGGATAATAAGGTTGAGAAAGTTAAGGGAAAATATCTCCCATATAACTTTGCCGTCCTTGCCATCCAAAGCCACCATTTATGGAAAAGATCAAATTTGATCTTCTTCTAGGATAAAGCCAAGAAATTCTGCAGGATATCAGGACAACATATTTTATGTTTGTAATTAGATTTTAGGCATCTATAAAAGATAGCTCCCATACAGGTTGAGCTATTAGGAAGAATATTAGATATTAGAAATATTAGATTAGAGATTAGACATATTAGAGATAATAGACCTGTAACAGATTGCAGATCTGTAACAGATTTCAGCAGAATTGTAATTATGTTTCTGAAGCAATAAAAGTGCAGTTTCATTCCATTTATTTTGTTATGTCTGAGTGTGAGTAAGACTTAGAGAAGAAATTATACCTTCTTCTGGAAAAGGAGGCCGGCCACTTTCAAATCTAGGAGAAGGACTAACAGACAGGTTTTCAGTCCTGATTTTGTTGCAGTAGAATAAGTAGTGGAACTTGTCAATTTCAGCATTTTGTGGTATTTGATTTTTGTTTTAGTTTTTATCCATCTATTTTACATTTGTGATGTAATCAGCAATAGATATAATCAGTTTCTTTATTTTTCAGTAATTTTCCAATTCCTTGCAATTTACATTTCCAACAATTTACAAGTTTTCTATAATTTCCTGCATTCTTGTTTTTGCTGTCAAACACTGCACAGAAGATTGACGACCTTCTGTTTCAGAGTATTGACAGAAGTTGATTACTTGTTTTATCTCATCATTGCAAAAGTAAATAGGTTTCTCATTTAGCAACTGTAATTAGGATTTTCCTTTCGCAAATCAATTAAGTCTCAATTTAGCAATTGTAATTAGGACTTTATTTCTGTAGACAACAATTAGTTTTTCATTCTTGCAAATAGATTAAAGTTAAATTTATGCAATTTAGGGGTAGAAGTGACACAAAACCCCCACACAATCAATTCCACCAATAAGACCTGTTGCTTCCAAATGAACTGAACTACAACCCTGCTTGAACTTTCTATCGTAGACAGCCTTGGACACCACCCCGGATTGATAAGATCTTTGAGATTTAATGATGGTATAACGACTACTCATCAATGAGGGTGCTCATGAAACATATCTTGGTTATGGAATTACCAATATAATGCAAAACTAGAGTTGGTCCTCGGGGTTGGAAGGTCCAGCTAGAGATGGTATGGGCAACATTACCGTCAACTGGGCTTGGTCTGAGATACCTAGTTTAGAAGCCAGAGTATTGGTATACCCTGAGAACACCTTAGATGAAGGTCAATTATCAGGTACCGGTATATTTATGCTAACTCTAGCATGGATCTAAGGGTTTAAACAAAAAATAGAAATTGAATCAGTGGACCATTAGGGCAAAAATAAGATGGTAGATCTAAGTTTTCCATACTATGATATGAGAAAAATAATGCATCCACCCTACTAGGTGATATGGGCTCTGAAAGGACAAACCCTTACTGAGAACCCAAAACTCAAGTAAGGGAAGAATGAGTCTCATAAATGGTAGCTTATAGCGGGAAGTTGGCCGATCTCGAGCACTTGAGGCTCCACCTACAACGGTAAAAGATCTCGAAGTGTGAACTTCTATGCCTAAGTACTAATAAAAATTTGGGTGTACTCATGAAAACTATGTTTGTTTGTCAAAATTTTGAATTTGTATTTTTAACAACCAAGTGAGTAGACCTGGGTTGTTACAGTTATCTTATTAATATGGTCATATAGCTAAAGATGAACTTCAACAATGATTATTAGTAATATATTGAGTCTTGTACAGTCATCCATCCTTGAAAGCCAAGCGAATGTCATCATTGCTCAAGATATTTTTGGTAATTACTGAACAATCGCATAAGCAAGAGCAGTGGTATTGGATCCAAAAGGTATAGGCTTTGTGACAAAAAAGTCCAATGAGGGGGGTATTTATTTTTCATATTCTTCTTCATTGTCATTATACGATAGGAAGGGGAGAATGGCATTGAACAACAAAAGTTCCCTATGCTCAAAGTGAATATATGGGCTTGTAGTATAGGATATAAACACCATGGTGAAGAAACGTAGGTGAAGACTCTTACATAAAATCTTTTTCCTATGCTCCACAATGCACTCTTGCTTTACATGGAGGAGCTACATAATTTCAATCTATATTAAGGCTAAAATCTACAAGAAAAATATCAACATATCAAATAAGATGGTAAACTTAATGTCGGTTGGCAATGGCAAAGAGAGAATTGTGGTCACCAAAAGTAACCAAGTTAACAAAGATTTCAACATCAATTTTTTTGAATATTATTTCATGAGAATGCCACTAGTGAATCCTAGCATCACATAGATTTTTAAGGTATACTTGGAATCAAAGACAGAGAGAGATAAGCATATTTCCAAGGAGCAACATGTGGGGCTTCAAGTGGTGGTTTTATAGCTAATGACAAGGAGATAAACACAAACACATTTCTACACAATGAATGATATTTTGTGATGTTTTTTCATCCTTTCATCGAAGAATGGAATTTGTATATGATAATGGATTTTGAGATCAATGGGCTCTACCTAACTAAAATGGTGAGGAAGATAACTAATTTGGCACTCTGATGCCGAGAAGAGGATGTGGTGAGCGTCCCACCATGAAAAATATTAAGAATACATTACGACTTGTACATAATAGCAGTCGACTTGCAAATGCAAAGGGAGGAGATGAGAAGAAGATTTTGGATAAGCTTTTGTTAGTTGTCAACCACGAAAACATAAATATAAGTGGACAAAGTTTTCTTTTTGGATGAAAAAAACATTATATTAAAATGGCTTAATCATACAAAAAAAGAGTGGGTGGAATTAGCACACCCCGAGCACACAACCAATAGACTAATTGTGTGCTAAAAAGTGAGCAGAGCTACCAAAATAACTTACAGAAGTTCACAAGAAAACCAAACAGAGAATTGCCTAAAAAAATAACTAATAGACTATGCATTATTGCTATGTAGGGGCTGGAGGAATAGGATTCACTGCACAAGGAGCATTACCCCAATGATCAATAAGGTCCCATAAGTGATGAAGCTCTATATTCATGTTTTCTGCTTACACTGAAATCTGCAGCTAACAATCATAGAAAACCTTATACTTATCAGCAAGAGAAAAAGTAGAAGGCTCTTGCTGGCTAAAAATCACTCTGTTGTGAGTTTTCCACAAATGAAAAATAATCCCCACTCTAAATATATGCCACACAGGAATAAGCTTCTTAGAAAACTGAAGTGGATCCCCTAACAAAATATTCACCCAAGAACAGGGACTTATCATATATGGTTTGAAAAAAGAGAAATTCCACTGCCAAGCCTCTTGAGCTCTCACACAAGACCAAAATAGATGATGCACATCCTCCTCTTCTCTACAATATCTAGAGGAAATAGCATTCACACCCAAATATCTAAGTCGTTGACCAATAGGAAGCCCTTGAAACAACAAACTCCAAGAAAAAAGGTTTTCTTAGGTTCAATATACTTTGCCTAGAGTGTATTAAATCTGAGACTCCATCTGGACTAAAGAGATAATACATCCCACCTAGAATTAATCTTCTCAGCCATAGGCACAATAGAGGAAAGCCAAGAGTATCTGAAATGAGGTTTATACTTGGTGAGAGAAACATCTTTGGACCAAGACCAATCAGTCCACCAAGGTTTCTAATAATATCGAAAAACTTTACCCCAAATAGATAAAGGAGTGGAATCAATAACAACCTCATAAGTAGTCTTATCAGCAAAAGATAAACCAAAAAAAATCCTAAAAATTTCCCAAGGTATCCAAGACCTTGAATGAAAATCCATGAAATCAAATACCCAAGCAATACCTCGTTTATAAAATTTCTGAGCATATATCCACTAGACTTGAGCAAAGGGAGTCCCCTGCAAAGTGATGGCCGAAGACCACCAAACATTAAGCAAAGGTATTGAAGCCTCCAGCTTCCCCTTGTGACCTTTCCAAGAAATCCAGGTTTTAATGACCTTCCAGGCCTTCCAAATGCTTTGCATAACAAAAGACTCAAAAATATTTATTGGAACATGGACTATAAGAATGGTTTACAAATCAAGCACTTTCCACACCTTCTTACCAAAAGGAAGTCCCGTGGAGAGGCAATGAAGAATTAAAATTTTCTAGGCTTCCTCCCCCTGTAAAGCTCTCATGATCCATTTAGCACAGAGGGAAAAGCCTTGTTGCTGACAGCAAAACAATCCCATTCCTCCAAAAACTTTAGGAAGACAATAAATATCCCAAGCCACCCTATGAAATCCCTTCTTACCAATAGCATTGGACCACATAAAATCTCAAAGTAACTTATCCAATTTGGCATAACAAGTATTGGAAGGGACCTAGAAAGAAGAGTAATACACATGAGTAGAGGCCAATACCTTAGAACAAATCTGAAACTTGCCAGCTAAGGATAATTTTTTGGTACACCATTACAAAAGATTCTTCTCAACCTTTTGAATAACATAATCCCACAAACAGACAGGAGAACTCAAAAATCAAAAGGAATACCCAAAAATTTAAAGGTTTCCCCAGGTTGAATCCACTTCCAAGGCTTATTAGCTAACCAGGGAGGCATATCTTTTCCATATTGTCTATAGCAAGAATTTTTTCTCCATTGAATATTAGAGCCAAAAGCTAAGCATAATGTATGAAGACAATATAAAGCATGAGTAACAGAGATCTCATATTTTTCAATAGTAAAGAAAGAATCATCTGCAAAATGACCATTAATCAACTACTTGGGGAGGAAGGGAGATAAATTCCCTTGATCAATCCTTGAACAGATCTATGAGCTAGAAGATAACCAAAGGCCTCAACAGCAAGAATAAACAAAGAAGGCACCAATGGACAACCTTGTCTAACAGAATGGGCTAATTGAATATTCTGAGATTGTCTCTTTTTCAAAGTTAACATAGCAGAGGCATCTTTGAATAACATAAGTACAATCCTGATAAAATAAGGGCCAAAACCCAGAGCCCTTAGCATAGAAGTAAAAAAGAACCATTCTATTCTATCATAAGCCTTCTCAAAATCAATATTAAGTAAAATAACATCCTGACCAGAGGATCTAGCCCATTCCATCCCTTCCCAAATAGCAATAACATTATCCATAATATATTTATTCTGAACAAAACCAGTTTTCTTAGGCCTGATTATCTCAGGAAGAATAGGTTTGAGTTTAAGAGCTAAAGCCTTGGAAATTATCTTATAACTGACATTAATCAAGGTGATTTACCACCAATTAGAAATAATTTTAGGGTCTCCTCCTTTTGGAATGAACTTAACATTACCTTTGTTGATGAGATTCCCCAATGACCCAGTAAGCATAGCCTCTTTATACACTTGAAGCAAATCATAACCCATCAAGTCATAGCATTCTTTATAAAATTCACAAGGAAAACCATCTAATCCAGGTGCTTTGTCATTTTCCATCTGAGACAGAGCCTATTTGAGATCCTCCAGGGTTAAATGTGCATCACAAAAATCCCGTTGAGTTTGAGTAAGCTTAGTAGGTATGACTTGACAATAGGATTCTAGAGCTTGCACTCTATCATGGGTAAGGCCCTGAGAAGCAAACACTCTTTGATAATGATTAACAAAAGCTCCAGAAATATCATCAAGAGATGTGAACCTTTGACCATCAATTTGTAGAGCAGTGAATTGGGAAGTATGAACAGGTGGGCGAAGGCCCTTGAAAAATTCTTTAGATACTTTGTCACCCACCTTTAACCAATGCATCCTGGCTCTTAATTGTACTCCTTTGGCTTCATACATATCAAATTTTTTAAGTTCATGTCGAAGGGCACCCATGAAAGCTTGAAGATCAGAATAAAAAGGATTAGCCTCAAGCTGCACATAAACTTTTACTAATTTCAACTTCAAAACCAAATTAGCTTTCTTCCTCCTTTTGGCTACTTCCACTCCCAGAGTGCGAAGCAAATAGGTGGTTCTAAAAATAGCAGCTTTCCACCAAGAAACCCAACCAAATTCATCAGAGGGTCTCAGAAGCAAATTCCAAATTCTACAAATATAAGCCTTCATAGCTAGATGATGAAGGAAGGAAACATTAAGATAAAACTGGGTCTAAAATTATTGGGGCTGATGAAGAATGGCTTCCACAAAAAAATAATAGGAGCATGATCAGACAAAATAGTACTTGGGATAACCAAAATAAGAGGTTGAGAAGGTGAAACCCTAGCAATTTTAAAAGTCTCACTAGAAGATATCATGGCTCGATCAAGGTTTTTTAACACCCTGGCTTCGCTTGCTTGAAAATTTGACCATGTAAACCATTGAGCTTCAGAAAAGTTAGCAGGAGAAAAACATATATTAGGATCACTAAGACTCGGCTTATTTTTCATAAAATAAAAAGCTTCCCTCTCCCCAGCACACCAGTAGTTAGGAGATAAACTAACTTTATCAGAAGGCTTTTCCACCATATTAAAATCCCCACACATCACCCATGTGGCAAGAGGTAGATACAAAGCCAACCACCGACACAAGGCACACCTTTCTGGAGCATTATTCGAAGCATAAACATTAATAACTCCAAATGATTTACCATGTAATTCCAAAAAAGTCTAGACTTCTTGATTGGACGGATCCACTCCCCACGTCACAATATTCGAGTGCCACCTTGGGAAAATAAAAGTGACAACTCCACCCGTCCCACTGGAATTATTCATTACATAGAAAATACCACGAGGCCATAAAAAATTACAGATACACTGTAGATTAAAATCAAAAACTTTCACTACAAATTTTATCTATAGAAAAATTAAAATATTTATTCGAGAGTGGTGTCCTAGAATCCAACATTCCATCAAGTTGTCAAGGCTCCCAATCAACAAGTTGCTAGTTGACCATATTTTATGTTTGTCAAGCTCATGTCTTCGATGATGTTCATCTTAGCAAGGAAAATGCAATCATGGCTTTAATTGGATCAAATGGGCTTTCATGGTCAACAACATATTTTCAATGATCAAGATTTACTTTACTATCTTCAACAAGTTAAGAGTTCGCATTTGAGGGGAGGGAGGAAATATTTATCATTCCCAATGTTTAACATACCCAAGGTTTTGAATATAATATTCAATAAGCATTCGATGGCAGAAGATTGACATTTTTTTAGTAGTAAGGATCATCCGACTATCCTATTGATCGTATGGAGTAGTGAAGGCCCATGTTGCACTCAAGGTAAATGGTTGAGTTTGCACCCATTCGCAATAATATGTAAATTAGTAAGGCCCAATATGACTATTTTTTTATGATTGATTGTGTATTCCTAGTCACAATTATTGTGCTAGTATGTCCTTGTTTGTAACTTTGATATGGGATAGTGTGTGTGTGTGTGTGTGTGTGTGTGTGTCCAATTGTTTTGAAGAATCATAGATAGTTGAGTTTGACTCTATCCATGGTTAACTATTCAATGAGGCCATTCCCATTGAAGAAGTATAGTGAGGTCATTTCCACTATTTTTTGTTGTGAATAGTTGTGTTTCAATTCATACTCTTAAGTGTACTTGATGAACTATTCCTAGTTTATCATATGGTTATTTGTACTATTGTTAGTATTCCTACCCATGATTAAATCATGGTGTAATAAGGGAAAGAATGTTAGGATTTATTACATCATTGATGTGATAAATCATAGTGATTAGAACCACTCATATGGGATTTGTGTGAATTGTCAGGTAGTTGTGATTTCCACCATTTAATGAATCACATGGTAAGTGATGTTACTCTATATTGTGCAATAAAATTTATATTTAAATAGGCTCTTTATTAATGGAAAATGCACGTTGCATGTTTTATCACCACATAGGTCAACCTCTACCCATATTTAGTTGTGATAAACTTTTATCTAATGCCACAACATCTAGATGTATAGTCCCCCTAGATAATTAATAAGATATTCCACAACATGAAAATGAAGAATATGAAAAATATTATTTGTGTTCTTATATAAACTTGACTTGTTATAAGATAAAATATATCCCCCCTTTATTTCTTTAAATTATGAAGAAGTGCCTACTAATTTGTCTATAGCACAGTTTAAAAATTTATTTCATATATCTTTAGGGTGTAGGATTAGAATAAACGATGACAAGGATATTTTAATAGGAAAAGGTAAGTGCTCTGACAATATGATATGAAAAATTTTAAGGTAAAATTTTTATTTTTTTATTATTTTTAACTTTTAAATAATATTTATCAATAACCATTGAGATGTTAGAGGGACTTGAAGAGCTCTCCCTAAGACCTCATTCTCTCTCTTTTTATCATCCATGTAGGTCAACCTCTATCCCTATTTAGTTGTGTAGATATATATTTGATAACACAATATCTACATCGATAATACTCAAGAAAACTCATCAAATCTTCCATGACAAAAAGAAATGCATAAATAAGAGAACAAAGAATATGCAAAATATAATCCTTATTATGATGCAAATTTGATTAACAATTAGATATAAATCATTCCCCCTTTTTCTATATCTTTATATGATGAATAGGTGCTTAGTGATTTGTTCATAACAGAGTTTTAAAATCTCTCTTATGGATTCTTAGGCTACATGATTAGAGCGAATGATGACGATGATGTTTTAATAAAAATGGTAGGTATTGTGACAATATGATATGAAAACATTTATGATTTTTAAATTATTTTAAACTTGTAAATAATATCTATGAATAAAAATTGTTATACTTTAGTAATATGAATACTACCATTGCACTACAAAGATGAAATTAGTTGCGCAAGGAGGAGCTAGGTTGAGATCACTGCAGTTCAACATATAAAATGATAACATGTAGTTGGTGTTAGAATTAAAGTGCACTATGTCTCTTTAATTTTTCACTTTGCAGTTTCATTGACACTTGTCATGTCTTGCATATAGGCTTATGCCTATATATTGTAATTTGTTCTTGTACAATATATCTTATCATTTTTATTCCTAAAATTTGGTATTAGAGCACAGTCCTCTCCTGACCTTGTGAGTTTGAGGGGGGATTTCCCTCTCATTTTTCTCCCATTTTTCCTCCATTATTTTTCTGAATACTGAGAGAGTATGCTCTCCATATTTTGATGGATCAGAGACTAAACGTTAACGGAAAAAAAAAGAGCTCCCCTTCCATTCCTTTGTTTCTATCTGCAGAAGTAATTTCTCGTGAGAGAAATGAAAAATGGGAAACTAAAATAAAGTTTAGTTTGCAGGCTGTGTGCTTGAGAAGAAGTCTTGTGGTTTATTTTTTAACCCTCTTGTGTACAGTGATTGGAGCAGCACGATGCCACATAGTTTATTGTGATGGCGTGATTTATTATTAGAAGGTGCCCTGTAGAAGACTAAGAACTGAAGCGTGTACATTGGCAGAAATCCCACTAATAGACCTTCGCCAATCAACTTCAAAGTATTCCAATTGCCTGTGTGATAGGTGCAGTTTCGAACCCCTCCAATTTCGATACAATAGATTTGTTGAAATCTGTTAAAAATATTGTGCGCAGTAACTGCATTTTTGGGGATTGCATCATTTTTTCTAAAGACCGCAATGGGCTTGCGCATGTTAACCCTTCCCCCTTTTCAATGATTGCTATGTTTGTTGGCTGATATTCTAGGGCGTGCAGCAGTCCGATTCTACAGATATCGTGATATTTTGTCAAAAAGCCACAGCCTGTACATGACGCAGGAAGTGGTGTTGATTGCCACTTGCAGTTTTTTTTGATTGAGAAGTACCGCATTTCATTGCTGATGATCATTTTTTCATCGGCTTCCATGGCAGAATTAATTTATCATGTGATAGCGATGCCCTTTACAATGGTCATTTGTTGAACCAGGTTGTGATCTATTGTTTTATTCTATAAAGAAGCTTTCATTCAGATATGTGGGAGTTTTGTACATGTGAAGGAGGCCACCGAAGAGGAAATGATAAGCTCTGGTAACAGTATTCTAGTCGTTTATTGGTAATCAGTGCGTGAAAGTAGATGATAAAACTGCAGTGTATGGTAGACTTTGAAAGGTGGCATTTGTGGAACATTACTTATTCTGGGTTGATTTTGCTATGATCTGGAGTTCACCTTGTGCACGCCGTGCCCATTTGATAAAACTTGCTTGTGATGTGCACCTCTATTTCCTATTCCTTTGACCAAGTTGGAAGCTATGTGGGACATCATGTGCATTTTTTTTTTTAAATTTAAGGATACCTTTGCTTTGACAGTTATTTTAGCCAGCCCGCTAGTCTGCAGATCTCCGCGCCAATGGTGATCCACATGCTGCAATTTAGTGGCATATTTTATGTGGTGTGAAATTTTTTTCGTAGAAGTGCATTGGTATACGACGTCGATGAGCCAAGGGTACAGCCCAGATCTGCCACTCTGCTAGATGGAAGATTTTCTCTGTGACCCACTGTATTTTTTACTGTGTAATTTGATGAAGGATGAGGAGAAATTCCATAATGAAGTTGAAGAACGACTGATAAACATGGAGTATGTGCATGTGGTATTTTTTATTGACCTTGGTCGGAGTAAACGGATGGAGCAATAGAAACTACGGGCGAGGAGTTTAATCTGATTATGGAGCTTCTATAAGTGTGGAGTGCAGTAACATATCATGCCGAACTTGATGAGCAGGTCGAGGTCGTGCAAAATGGGCGACTATTTTTTGCATTTTTTCTATATTCAAAATGTTATCAAGAGTTTGTGTTATCAGTCTACGTGGGAAATATTTTGTTTGGCCAGTGAAAACGTTTTTTTTTTTATGTTATGGAAGAAGCAGATTTGCTATGCGTCGAGAACAACAGATTTTTTTCTATATTCAAAATGTTATCAAGAGTTTGTGTTATCAGTCTGCGTGGGAAATATTTTGTTTGGCCAGTGAAAACGTTTGTTTTTTATGTTATGGAAGAAGCAGATTTGCTATGCATTTTTTTTTTTTTTGAGATCTCGGCCATGCTGAAGATGCGGAGTGATGATTCTGCTCTAGTTTTCTGGTGTGGATTGCAGCCAGATTGATTGTTGGGTGTGGTTACAATTTTTTTTGCAATGATGCAATCAGTTTTATGATAAAAGGCGGGTGTTTTGGGCTTTCAAACATATGTGCAATGAAACTGAAGATGAAGTTTGAGTAGATACATGGTGACACATTGAGCGATTGAGTTTGTGGTTGAGCACAAGATGGAAGTGAACGTTAGAAAATAATGTGTCAAATAATACCAGTGCTTGATGACAGACGTATTCAATAAATGATACCTCAAAGAAATTTGGTCAAGATATGTTTCTCTATTGACAGGCATCCATTTACGAAACTGATCAAGAATCCATGATACTGCAAACCAGATCTCACATATCACTGAGACTAACCACAGTGGATATGCATCATTAACAGGAGTCCTTATTCGGTAGTTAAAGAAAAATCCCAGTATGATAAGTCGAAGAATAATCACAATCCTATATGGAGTGAGCTTGGTGATGGGTCTATGTGTTTTTCTAATGGTTTACTGCTATCATTGTACCAGTGTTGATGACAGACGTATCAACTTTCAATAATTTGGTTGGAAAAAGTGCAAACTGGTGGGATTTCATTGTTGTATTTGCCATGAAGGTCAATGTCATGAGCTCTAGTGGAGATTACGCCAGCTAAAAAGACTCTGTTCCAGTAAATCATCATTTTGTGGGAAGAAAAACGTGTTGTGGCACAAAGAGAAGTGTCGATGATAACTTGTTGTTCATACCGCGAGGCTCGTGATCTGTTATTTTTTATATGGAATGGCTTATATGGAATGGCAGACAAAAATAATTTCATCATGGGGAGTGTCGTGAGTGCCAAAGCTAGCTTGTGCCCTCATTTCATGCCAACGATCTACATGGGGTATTTTATTTTTAAAGAAAATAATCTAAGCATTAAAGGAAGCATTGTTTTGATTTTGAATATGGGGGCTATTTCTTTTAACAAAGTGGGAGGACTATTTTTTTCCTATTAAAGTGGAGGGTAACTTTAGTTGTGTTTGAAAGGGGTATTATTAAAAGTTAGTCTAATGTTAATTTTTAAAAATGGACGTTATCTTTTTTTCTATTGTGAAAAATAATAAAATAGTGTTGGCCCTTTGATTGTGAAAAGGTATACTATTTTTTCACTTGATGAAGGTCCCATTGAAACTTAAATATAGGGGTATTTATAGTTGTCGGAAAGGTTTTTCTGACACGGACACATTGGTGGTGTCATATTATAATATTGAGGCTATTTCATTTCTATTTTTTAACTTTAAAGTTGTTGTACCTTGGAGTGCACTCTTGGTTGAACCCGACACTCTTAAGGTAATTTATAAGTGATCTTTGTACCTAGTCACCTTCTCTAGAGGACCCGACGGATGCAGCGGTTGGTTACCCATGTATTCTGGTGGGATAAGATGGTCACCATAAGGACACCTACTCTAGGGACTAAAAACATAGACACCCTAGATTCTATCTGAGGTATTTTTTGGATCAACTTTTGAAGACTACATATGAAGACACTTCAAAAGATTCTATTCTCTTCTTTCTTCTTCTCCTCCACATTTGGATTCTATGGCTCATTTTTTATTGTATTTCATGGCTCGTATTTCCTTTTGTATTAAGGTACATTTTTTGCAGAGACCGACACCTTCTAGATTGAGTTCACCATGAGGAGAATATGATATTCATGGTGAATCTAGTCAGTGACCTACGAGAGGCAACATACCTAGAGGATGATCTACAAAGGAAACAAACCCAGAAGTGTCTGATCCTGAGGCACACAGGATGACCCTAAGGCACTTAGATGGCTGACCCAATGGCAACAGACCCGTGGAAGTGGTTGACCCTGTGGCAATAGACCGATATGTATACACTGTTGATTTAGCATTATTCATAGCTGGAGAGCCAAGCACAAAGAACACGAGCCTAGACAAAATCATGTAATAAAGGAGGATGATAGGGTTATTTTAGAGAAGTCAAAATTAAGGGGGAATGTTACCTAATGTTGACTTGTTTGTTTCTTTAGTTAGGATAGTGCACTTTAAGGGGGAATGTTAGAATTAAAGTGCACTATGCCTCTTTAATTTGACACTTGTCAGTTTTATTGACACTTGTTATATCTTGCATATAGACTTATGTCTATATATTGTAATCTATTTGTGTACAATATATCGTATAAGTTTTATTCCTAACAGTTGGAAAGCCTAATAGAGTATCTAATTTGCATATAGGTGGTCCAATTTTGAATGATCAAAATTGGAACCAAAGAATTTGGAGGAAATTTTGGCTAAATTATGATACTAGAATTTTATTGAATAGATGGTCAATGATTCACAAAGTTAGACAAGGGCAATGATTGCCAACTAATCACTAATTCACAAACTTCCCAAATCAACAAATCATTGATTTAGGAAAGTAAACAAACCAATCAGATCAAAGGATGATTTGAAAACTAGAACATCATGGGTGCAAATATCAAGGTATAGAAAAGGAGGAGATGACCTAGATAATGATACCTGTAGAAAGTGAAAAACTAGCATAAAAATAAAATCTTAAGGGGAACGAGTGAATTGCGCTTTCTCTCCAAGTGAATCACACTTTTCCTACTTAGAGAAAAAATTACCATTTGTTGCCAAAAAGAGCAAATTGTATTTTTCAAGGTGAATTACCTTTTGCAAATGAAATTGAATCACAATCCTTGTCTTAGGGTAAAATTATCTTTCTGAAAAGAGAGGAGCGAATTGTCTTTTTAAAAGGGTGAAGACACTTTTTTAAGTGATTTTTTTTTTTTTAGAGCCTATAAAAATGTATGAAAATGAGCGAATCACAATTTTCCTTCAAATATGTGCTTCTAATTATTCCAAGTATAAATCATAATTCAAGAGAATAAATTTCCTATTTGCATTGCTTGGAGATAAATCATGGAGAAAATTACAACCTTAGAAAAGCAAATCACAATCTTAGAAAAGCAAATTGCAATTTTTGTGCTTAATAGAAATTTTGAAAATTGTATTTGATAAACTAACTCTATTGCAACATCAAAAGCAGCCATCTACATTGCATAACGGTGGACCCATATGTTTTTTGGATCTCTTGTTTCCCAAATAACAAAAAAACTTAGATTTATAAGAGTCAATTTAAAAGAGTGAAATACAACTATTTTTGGAAACCTCTTCCTCAAAAAGAAGTTGAAAAAATAACTAAAGGAGATTGAATCCTCCTTGGAAGCTAAAACCTAGACAACAAATCTTAGAGAGAAGGATAAAGTGATCTCGGCATATCTTCATAATACCCTGGCTAATGAGATCTTTTGGAGGTAAAAATCAAGAGCTCTTTGGTTGAAATATGGAGGTCGTAACATAAAAAACAATTTGTGACTACCCTGAGACATGGAAGCTACAAAAAAATCAAATAAGTAGTAAAGGCAGATGGTTAAAAAATGGAGGACATCATGGATATCAGGGCAGAAGCAATAATTTTTTTTGAAAACCTCCTAGAATCCAAATATCAAGGGAAATAGTAAGCGAAAAGGAAGCTTCTCTCCAACATCCCTCCTAAATATTTGATGAGATGAAATCCCTCCTTATAAGCCCTTTTAGAGAGGATGAGATTAAGAATGCAATATTTTCTATGGCTAGAGAAAAATCTCCTAGTCCAAATGGCTTTCCAACCTTGTTTTCTAGAATTCTGACATATTATAGGGAAAGAGGTGGTGGAAGCCATCTGCAAGATTCAAAGAACCTATCATATCTCAAAATATGTGAACTCAAAACTCGTATTCCTCATTCCTAATATTATAGTAGTCAAAGAGTTTAAAGACTTTAGATATATTAGCCTATGCAACACCATCTACAAGATTCTTACTAAAGTTATGGTTTATAGAATCAAAAGGATTCTACCTATTATTATTGACTCCAATAAAGGAGGATTTGTGTTGGGAAGATAATATTTTTATGGAATCATAACAATTCATGAGCTTATACATTCAATGGATAAGAGTGGAAGAGCAAGTATGTTTTTAAAGCTGGATATGAACAAAGCTTATGATAGAGTCTCTTGGGAGTTTCTAGCAAAAGTTATGTTTAGCTTTGGATTCCATCAGAGCTAAGATCAATCTCTATAAGGAATGTTTCTTTTCGCCTATGTTATCAGTCATCATAAATGGGGCTATCTTGGGGTATTTTAGGAGCTCTAGAGGTCTTTGGTAGGGAGACCTTATTTCTCCCTATCTTTTCATTATCTTAGCAGAATTCCAAGGGAGGTCCTTCAAAGTTACCTTTACCCTGAAGATTTTTAAAGTAATCAGGCCAACTTCTTCCATTGATCCGACCACCCATCAATAATTTTTTTATGACACCCTCTTAAACAATTTCTCTTCTATATTGCAAGTGAAAGAAACAAGAATGTCCTTTCTTCCTATGAGAAAGTAGCAGGGCAAAAAATAAATTTCTTGAAGAGCAAAATTTTCTTTCTTAACACCCCCTTAAAAGGTAGAGGATTATTGCCTAGATCCTTGGTTGTAAAATTTTTTATTTTCCCTCAACCTACTTGGGAGTGCCCCTGTTCAAAGGTAGAATTAAGGATGATCTTTGAATCCCTTTTCTAGAAAGAGTGCAAACAAAACTTACAGGTTAGAAATGAGCTCTTCTCAACAAAACCAATAAAGCCAATTGGTTAAGTCTACTCTTCAAAGAATTCCATTTTTCTTCATGTCCCTGTTCAAAATATCAAATAAAATTTCTCAAAAATTTGAACACCTTCAAAAAAATATTTGGTCTAGATCTAAAGAGAAAAAGAGGTTCCCTCTTGTCTCTTGGGAGCAAGCCTATTCCAAAAAATAAGTAGGTGGTTTAGCGCTCAAGAAGCTAAAATAGATAATGCTTTAATGGCCAAACAAAGTTAGAAAATTCATAAGTAGAAAAACATAGGATAGATTCATATTCTTATTGCTAAATACTTAAAGAGGGGATTAACATTTCTAGAAGATATGAATCTCCCCTTAGTATTAGCCTTTTAGAACATGATTGTCAAAACTAAATTGCTTATCTAAGAAGGTCTCGAATAGAATTTTGGAAATTGAACTAAAATAGCCTTTTGGAATGATCCATGGTTCATGGAATCCCCTCTAATTGATAGCCCCTCTCTTTCAATCCTTAAGCCCAAAATCACCTAGTTCTACGGATATAAATTGATTGATTATATTGAAATGGTTGAGGGTAAGAAAATATGGAAAGTAGTTTTTGTTCCTGAATTGAGCCACAGAGAGGAGGAAGCCTTATGATATTTATCAAATTAGCTGAGAAATCAGATTATCAAGACCATTGAAAGTGGAGACTCTCTAGTTTAAAAAGATAAGGAAAATGATCCCTTCTTAGTAAAATCAGCAAATTTCCTTATAGATTGTGAGGTTGAAATTTGATTCCCATGTAAGAAGATTTGGATCAAATCCCTTATCTCTAAAATTAACTTTTTCTTTTGGTTAACTCTTCAAAATAAAATTCTTACTATTGAGAATCTTAATAAAAAGGGACTGATCATCCTCAATAGATGTTATCTTTGTGGAATGAATAGATGATATATTTTTCTTGGAGTTCCTTTCTCCCTTGAACTAGTTCACTCCCTGCTGAGAAACCTTGGGGTTTTTTGGTGGCTTTGAAATCCTTCATAGGTATTTGAATGTTGGATCCCCCCTTATCTAGTAAAATATATTACACCCTCTGGTCCTTGAGCCTCCCCCATTTCCTTTGCAAGTGTGGAAGGAAAGAAACAACAAAGCCTTTAATAATATTAAAAGAGATTCAGCCTCAGTAGGAATCAAAATTCTAAATGCTCTAGTAAAAAATATTTCAAGTATATCATTCACAAAGTATAGGTAAAATCTCTTTGAAACCAAGTTGGCAAAAAATTTTGGCCTTCCCATAGGTATTTCTCAAATGGAGATCCTAGGAAGAATGAACAGATCTCAAATTAAATGGACCCCCCTCCCCCAAGTTGGATAAAATGAAATTTTTATGGGGCTTCTAAAGGGAACCCAAGGATAGCTGGAGCTGGAGGAGTATTTAGAAATGACAAATGTGAAGTTATTCTATCATTTGCTAAAAATCTAGGGATCCAAACTAGCCACTCTATGAAGGCCAAAGCTCTCTTTCATGGAATTTCCCTTCTTGAATCCCTAGATTGTAGAAAGGTGATCATAGAAGGAGATTATTTGAATATCATCAATATTTTAATTGACTCTCACGCTTCCAGTTGAAATATTAAATAATTGATGGAGCAAGCAAAAAGGAATACCAGGTCCCTTTAAGATTCTCAATTTAAACATGTCTACAGAGAAGGAAACAAGGTTGTGAACTCCTTGGCCAATCTAGGTATTCAATAAGGTCTAACTATTTAAAATAAAAGGTTCCCACAATCTCTTAACCTGATATCCCTAAAAGACACTAATATCGCTATTGATGAATTATAATTTCTTTAGTCTAATTTAGAAATGTTGTGGAAGAGATTTCATATTGGAAGATACTTTGTTATCTATTAATCTCTTGATCAATAAATAAAATCACCTTTGTCTTGGTAATCAAAGGGATAATTGGCTTTGGTGCATTGAGAGGATGGCTTAGTGCAATCCAACCCCCTTTAAAATTGAATTAAAAAAAATTGGTGGTAAAAGGATGGTTGCTTTGAATTCTAACATGTGGCAAGAGCAATAGATAAGTTTGACGAGACCCTCTACCATCCAAGTCAGTGATAAGGTTTAATTATGAAGACTTTCTTAGTCCTCATCGACCACATGGAAATGCTTCAATGGACTATTCGATCTAGACTAATGTGTCCATCTACTTCCCATTGCAATATAAACCTTTTGATGAGTTGGATTTCTATGCATCTCTATATTCTCTTGGAAGCTCATTTAGGAAGATATTCTTGGAAATGTGCACCCCTTTGCCTCTCATTTTGAGCATATCTAGGTAATGAGTAGATTTTCTCTTTTTATCATAGTTTTTTATCTCGTGAATTTCAATTTCTAGATGCACAAGATGAGGTGGCAGCTCTAAATATATCCTTGTGTCTTCCTTTCAAAGTGTTACTTCTTGTGTGTCATATTGCAGCCATCCTCAAACTGATTGTAGGGATATTCTTGGGACAAAATATAAGATTGGGATGCATACCTCTTCTCTCCTAGGGAATCTTCTTGTTGGTGGATTCTTATTAAAATTTGGAGTGGTTGGGTGAGTTAAGGCCCATTCCAGTTTTTCCCCTATCTTGTATTTTTGAAAGATCTTTTTTGTGCAGTGAAATTTGGTTGGTATTCAGATTTTTTCCCATTAACAGGAGAATAAAAATGTAAAATATGGGGGAAGATTTAAAAAGAGTCTTTGTACATGGAATATATCACTTGGAATATGAGAACTATTAGAACAAGGAGGTGGATCTTTCTCAATAAGAAGAAGGGTATCAAGGTTGATGATGGCCTTTTTGTTCCTTTTATTTTCATAGTTCCTTTTTTAGTTTTTTAGCTTTGATAAGCTATGTCCTTTAGTCCTCGGTGGGTTTGTTCCATGTCTATTTTTTGTTAGTTGTCTCTCTTGATGTCTTTGATGTAAGTTTATAAAATATTCGGGGACCCTTTCAAACCCCCTTCTTCCATCTAATAAAAAAATGTAGTCATTTGCAATGTAAAAAGATGAGAAAATAATATATTCATCTTTTCTAGGATTCTTTTGTAAGGGCTTAGATCAGATTCTCCATTTGTGATGAAGTCAGGAAATCAATACAAATAGACTCCAACAAATTACACATAGATATAGGTTTAGGTGATCATTTTTTTAATTAAGGGATAGCTTGAGATGACATCAATCCCAACCTCAATGACTCTCTTATAAGCCCCATTATTGTTTTATGATTATTACATCACCGTAAAGGGTGTTTGATAAAGTGTTAACGAGCTACACCCATACACATAAGTTGGTTATTGATCACTATGACAACTAACCATAACTGACACAATCTTGTTTGTATAAATATAATTGTTCTCAATAATATAATTTGTCCAACACCCTTAGAGGTCCAATAGTGGTATCAAAGTGGGATTTTAGAGCAAGTTACAAGAGCAAGATATCAAATTTAAAGGATGCCAAAGCAAAGGATATTTTATTTTTCATTGCATTCTTTATTTTTTAGGTGTTGAGTCAACATGGAATATTTTTTGTTGCTCTTTTATCCTTTCGAGGATTTAATTGGTTCTTTTTTCAAGAGACATAAGGCAATCAATCTTCCTTGCCAATCTAACATTTATTAAAAAAGGTAGTCATGATGTTATAAAGAGGTTGTATGTCAGTTGCTAATAAGTATGACATGTAGAAGCAAATTCTAACCCAACGCAATAGGCAAAGATATTTGAGGACATGAAATGTCTTGTCTGTTTGTTCATGAGCATGAAGTGATGATTGGAAGTTGTGTGGAAGAAGACTACATGTTATGGATTACATCTTTTCGACTCAATTATGAATAAAATAAGGTTTTTAATCTATCTTCTTGTTTTTTCTATAAGTCTGAACATGGATACCATGCAATTATAGAGTTGTTCAAATTTAAGAAGTCATATTTAATGTTTCCTTCATAAATAAGCCAAGTCCATTGGTTGAATATTGTTAAAATATATGTGTCAATATTAAAAAAATTAGTCATCTATTCAAATGAATGTTTTCATTGAATATTTATTTGTCAAATCAATTTGCATGTGCGTTATGTTTGAAGATGTAATATTGATCATTAAGAAATTTATATGGGCCATCAATGAAGGAAAATTTGTGAGATTTAACATGCAAGTTGTCTAGTCATTCTCAAGTTGTCCACATGATTTAAATTGTTATTTTGAGTGATTGCAACTACTAGCTAAAAGATGCATGATATAGGGAGTCTAACTAATGACCATCAAACTCTAGTGTTATATATAAACTTTGATGGGTCGTCTAGTGTCAACATATTCAAGGATCATCATGAAAATGTGATAGATGAGTGAAAAATGTCGTCTAGAGGTCACTTGGAAGGATAATTTGAATTAGTGAGAGGGTTTTCTAAAGTTTTTTATGTCATAATACTTTCCAAAAATCACATGAAGCATAATTTTTAGCAAGTCATATATAAGAGAACAAAGAAGAAAAATAGAAAGATCAAGAAGATGGAAGAACAAAAAAAAATGGGGTGGATGCCCATAGGTACCCCACAATATAAAGGATTACTCACTCATAAATTGATAAATTGATAAAATGGATCAATGATTGAGCGATATTTATAGTAAATACATAATCTCTAAATTACAACTACAAATATATTAACCAAGACCAACATAAGGTTCAAGGTTAAGCCAGGATTGACCATCAAGCAATTTTACCAATCCCACTAGAGGTGAATACATCAAGATTGTTTGTAGTCTTACATGAACAATATCCATTGGCTTACATCAAAGGCTATCCTTAGGCTTTCATCATCATTTGTCAAACTTGGCCAATAAGATAAAATTACCATATCTTTCAATACCCTCCCATAATTTGAGCTTGGGGCCAAGAAAATAAGACAATAGAGATGATATCATCCCCCCTCCATAATGTATGCTCTATTAGGCTAAATCATATCTAAACAACTAAGTCTCTCATGCCATATAGAATACTATCAAGTTGCCAAGAAATGAGCCTCCATCACCATCTATAAGACTCAAGATGTCAAAAAAATGAGCCTCCATCTCCATCTAGAAGATTTTCAATTTCCTCGTATGGAATATACTATAAATCCAAGAGACTCCTGTAATCACTCTCATTGAACTTTAATGATGACATGGATCAACTTTTACCGATAATTAGGTCAAATGTATCATGTTATATTCTCTTGCCAAAGGTACATGAACTTGATCAACCCTTTCTTAGACATGAAGTGACTCCACCTTTTAGATCCAAGTGTTGAACTTTATGTGATAAAATATTCAACATGCATTATGGGGAACACAATTTATCTTTCAAAATGAAAATAAATAAATATTTGATTTATCAAGAAATGGGTAGGTCTCCAAAACATCATCCCTAATGGTTAGAAAGAGACTCATAGAAACAAGGTGTACCTTACACTGATCATCCAAAACATACTCCTCTTACAACAAAAAACTCTACAAAACTATAATAGATCCTTAAATAAATGCAACATATGTGATCCTTAAAGCTTCTACAAAGCTATCAAATTCTACTAGCAAATTAAAACAAAACCATTGCAACCATTGTGAAGAGCTCGAAAAATCATGCGATCTAAACAAATGGGCTCAGAACATTTTTGTATGCAAAAAATTTAGTCGTTGGAAGTTTTCCCTTCATGTGTTAACAAAGATATCAAAATTTGAATTAAAAAAATCAAATCAAATTTATGACCAATTTGAGAATTGCCACATCATGGAAATTTCATAAGCAAATTATCAATTTGAGAATTTCCACATCATGGAAATGTCATAAGCAAATTGTTATCTATTCTCCACATCTTTTGTTGAATACAATAGTATTTGGGAAAAATATTATCTTCTTTATCTAATAATTGCATATGCATAGCAGTAAATACAAAAAAGTTCCAAAGAATGGTTGGATTGAATCCTTTATTTATAGTAAAAAAATGTTTACTCATGGCTATGTGGGTGCCAAGTTGATAACCACATTAGTACATCATCAAGTAAGGGAGTTTCAAATGAAGATTAAGTGAACAAACTTCTAAAAGGTGAGCATATGTTTTGAACCCATGACAATGTGCCCAAATGTGGCTCAAATAAACCATGGTAGAAAATAAATCCATAAGACATTTGGGAGGAAAACTATCACATGCTCCACATAAGGCATAACTTTGATGTTAAAGGAAGATAGCATCACAAGGAAATAAACCTGGAACTCCTCACAACCAAAACTTTCCAAGTAAAAATTCAATACTAGAGATAAAATTGTAGACCCTATAGACATAAACTACCTTACCCTTATCATGCTATCCAATGCATAAATGATGTGGGATGAGTCTTCTAGTGATGAATAAAATTTTATCATGCCACAAACTAGTCCAATCATCATAAAGTAAATGCAAGGTGAAGGTTTAAACTCAACACAAACACTTGTTAATCGTTATACCTTAGCCAACATGTTCCTTGACCAAGAAACTCTTCTCATCCCAAAACTTCTTTAAAACATGTGCACAATTCAAGCCACGTAGGTCAAACACTTAACTTGTTAAGTTTCCACATAAAGCAGGCTAGTTGTCCATCCATTTCTACAATTGGCTATTAGGGATACAACTTCAATATTTCTTTGCATCACACACCTAACAACCTAGCCGCTAAAATGTGTCTACTCCTCTATTGGAATTATTACATTATTTGGTATCTTGCAAGAATATTGCAAGCACCATGTAAATATTTTAGTTTAGAGTCATCTAAAATTTTGAGTCTAAAGTTTGTAACTAGTTTGGTAATATGTAGTGTGAAAAGAGTCTTGTAAATGTTTATCTTTTAGTATGTGTAATCATTAGAGGTTTGTTATTATGTGGATTCAATAAAATATATTTCTCTTATGAGAAATATGAAGACTCATATCTCCCTGGTGTTTGAGGAGATAAATAGTTTGTTGAAAGTAGAAAGGTCAAGAGTTTGTGAATGTGAAGAGTCTCACATCCTATGTATATGTATTGAAGATAAAACATTGTAATGGATGATTTGAACAAGATTTGCAATACAATGTATTTACATTATTTGAATTGATATATATAAATATATTCATCAATAATATATTTTGTAAGTTTGTTATTGAATTTATTTCATTGTATGAATATTTAATGTTTGATATATTATGAGATCTTATGAGGAAAGTGTTGAGTTTATAACAATGCTATCAAAGCCACAATTAGAGTGATTGGAAGAAAGAGAGTTATGAGAAGAGAAAAACTTGTGAGAGGAGCAATATTTGTTATAAGAGCAACATTTATTGAATAAATCAGGTTTATCCACATGAAGAACGTTGATGAGGAAAGAAGTCACAAAAGTGAGCAATTGCTAAGGACATCTCAGTTGGAGAAGAAATTCATGTTGTAACCATAGCATTGGTCAAAAATAGAATAATTCTAGAGAGCCAAAGTTGAAAGGTAAAATTATGAATACCATGCATGACAAAACGATGGATTAGGAAGATGTTGAAGCAAAATGTCAAGTTAAAGGATAACGCGATATAAATCGTAGGAAAAGAGAAAGTCGGATGAATCAGAAAGATCAATATAGAAAATCATGATAGGAGAAGATGGAACATGCAAATAGATAACGCTCAAGTTGTGGACAGAAGGTGTAACATTTAGAGGGAACATTGATTGTAGGAGAGGTTTCATGACCCACCCTTTGGTAGACTTTTATTTTGATGGACTTATTTTGCTATATGGCTTATGGATGAAATGATGGACTATTTTAGTATTTAAGATACTCAATAGAATGTGAGTTGTAAATCTTATTGTGTAGGAATATGTTGAAGCAAAACATCAAGTTAAAAGAGAACACGATAGAATCATAAGAGAAGATAAATTCGAATGAAGCAAAAAGAGCAATCTAGAAAATCATGATTGAATAGGATGGAACATGCAAATAGATAATGCTCAAGTTGTGGATAGAAGGTGTAACATTTGGAGGGAACACTGATTTCAGGAGAGGTGTCATGACCCACCCTTTGGAAAACTTTAATTTTGATGGACTTATTTTGCTATATGGCTTATGGATGAAATGATGGACTATTTTAATATTTAAGATACTCAATAGAATGTGAGTTGTAAATCTTACAAATCACATTCTATTGAGTATCTTAAATACTGAAATAGTCCATCATTTCATCCATAATCCATATAGCAAAATAATTCCATAAAAATAAAAGTCAACCAAAGTGTGGGTCATGAAATCATCCCCCCTTAGGCTTAACACAATCCTCTGTGTTTAAAACATTATAACATAAAATAGTTTTATATAGCATTTTCAAACAAAAATGAGTGTTTTTGCATATCTGCTACTTTTTCCCAAGTAGCATTTATTTTAGAATAATGGTCCCACTAAACTTTGCACTACTCCAAAGTTCCTTTCCTCATCGATTTAGATTGAAACTCAAGGATTCTTACTAGTTGAACCTCTATAGCCTCTGGGTTCACCATCTACAAATTATAAAAGTCCTACACATGCTCTGGATTAGCAACATACTTTTAAAGCAAAGAAATATGAATTGTGTTGTGAATCCTGGATAGATGGGGTGGTAGGGCTAGTCGATATACCATAAGACTAATATTCTGTATAATTTTAAAGGTTCCAACAAAGTGAGAATCAAGTTTTATGGACTTGATAGAACTCTTCCTTGGTCTCACCCTAAAAAACACTTTGTCACCAACAACAGACTCTCTTGGTGATCATTTGAGATCAGCATAACTTTTTTGATGATTTGTGGCTTCCTTCAGCCTTTTCCTGATCACCCTTAATTGTTGATCCATTTCTTTGACCATGTCTGGTCCAAGTACAATTTGACCCTCTATATTATCCCATGACAAGGGTGTCCTACACCTTCTACCATACAAAGCTTTAAACGATGCCATGCCTATGGTCGAATGGTGACCATTATTGTAAGAACATTCTACCATATGCAAGTAATCCTCCCAACAGATTTTTTGATTCATACATTATTTGCAAAGCTTGTCTTCTAGAACCTAATTCACTCTTTCAGTCTGCCCATCGGTCTCTAGATGGTAAGCAGAATTGATGTTCAATCTAGTACCAATGAAATGATGCAAGGATTTACAAAACTTAGATGTGAATTTTGGGTCCCTATATGATATGATTACCTTCGAAAAACCATGAAGTCAAAATATTTCCTTGGTAAATCTATTAGCCACAGTCACAACATCATCCTTGGTGTTCTCAGGTATAAAGTGTGCAACCTTGGTTAGTCTATCAACCACTACTAGAATTACATCATGTTAAAACCTATTTTTAGGTAGTACTACAATTAAATCAATCAAAAGAACTTGCCACTTTTGCATAGGCACATCATGTGGATACAATAATCCTACAGGATGTTTGTGTTCTACCTTTACCTTTTGGTACTCAAGGTATTGAGAATAAACTTAGTTATGTATCTCTTAATTTCTAGCCAAAAGTATGACTTTTTCATATTCTCCCTCATATTTGTTCGTCTTGTATGAGCAAAATAAGGAGATCTATGTGCTACATTCATAATCATCATTCTCAAGTTTCTAGTCTCAAGGATTACTACCTTATTTTTAAAGCATAATAAACCATCCTTGATGTCAAAGTCCTTATTTTCATTAGGTTTCCTTTCCATCCTTTCTCAAATTTGGTTGCAGTAAGCATTCTAATTCTGCATTTTCTTGACTTGTTCCATCAAGTCAACATGGATACGAGATAAAATTGCTATATGCCTCCTTCTTAGCACATCAACAACCTTATTCTCTTTTCCCTTTATATACTCAATGTCAAAATCATATTTTTCCAGGAATTCCATTGACCTTCTTTGCCTAGGATTTAGTAAAAGTTGAATTAATATATACTGCAGACTCTGATAGTTTGTCCTTAGCTCAAAGGGTCTCCAAAATAGATAATATCACCAACTCTTAAGAGCAAACACTACAGCTGCTAGCTCTAAGTCATGGGTTGCATAGTTTTTTTATTAGTTGGATGAAAGGAGTTTTGAAAGGAACTCCAAACCTTATAACAAAAAGAAGCTAATATCCAACCACTAGGAATGTGAGGATACTTTAAACATTAAATCCATCCAACCCTTGGACACAACTATCTACATCCAGATCAACATATTCTATCCGAACAGACCCAGATACATAAGCCAAACAAAGACAAAAGTTGGGCACGTAGGCCCACATGGATAAACAGAGACAAAATTTGGGCACGTAGGCCCAACCAAAACATTCAAAAATCAACATCCAATGGGGAGGATTCCAACCACCTGCCCTAAGTATTCTAACTTGATTTTGACCTTTGTTTGAATTTATTGTCCAATGATCTAAGGCCATCTAGGAAATTACCTCTCCAAATGTGAAGATCTTGTTACGTAAGACCTTGATTAGCCAAGAAGTCCGCATCTTTGTTACCTTCCCTGAACCGATGCTTGAATTGGACTTCTAAATTTTGAATCATTCTCTTGGATTCAATTATAAAATTTGCAATAGTCCAGGAGAGATTTTGGTTGTCATTAATAATGATAATAACATTGAGTGAATCTCCTTCTATGATTAGTTTCATGCAATTCACTAAGTTTAGTTAGAAAACACACTAAAATAATGCTCGAGCTTCAATGAAATGGTCGGTTTGGTCACCCAATTTTTCATCAAAGGCAAGAAGGATTTTGCCCTCCAAGTTTCTAAACAAACCCCCTATAGTCGATGGACCCGAGTTCCCTTTAGAAGCTCCGTCAAAGTTGAATTTCAGCTAACCCAATGGAGGGGATTCCCAAATCGTGCTAGCCCTGTCTTGACTTGGTCTTCTCACTGTATTCTGAGGTTGTGTTAGAAAAACCAACGATCTCTCCAAACCAATCTCCCCTTCACAAGTCATCGAATCTAGTTTTAAAGCTTTCACATTTTCTACTTGTTGTTACCATTGCACAAATTACTCCAAAATTGGGGACCCACTAAAAATTCTGAAATTTTGAAGTTTTGGTTTGCATAAATAGATGTTGGTTAAAGTTTAGATTTAATGTTTATTTTGTTTTAAATTATTTATGTTTTCTTAATGCTAATGTTATAAATAAATTTCAATGTTTTGTTGTTTAAATGTTTAAAAATATTAAATGTTGATTATTTTAAATGTTTGGAATTATTTTTATTTAAAAATCTAAAATGTAATGTTTTAAACATTTAAAATTAAATTAATTTAATATATTTATTTTTGAAAATGAATTAAAAAGTATTGTTTTATTGTTTTTACAGGTTTGTCAAGGTAGACGACGCGGTTATCGAGGTGGTCAAGTGGTCCAGCATGGTTCTCGAGGTGATCAAGATGTGTATATCAAAGAGCCACCCAGTGGCTTGGTTGAATCGAAATACAACATGAGGGTTGGCAGTTATAAGGATTTTGTTATATAGCTATATTTTGAGTGTGGGATAAAGGTAATGTTTTAGCAAACGTTTGTTCTCATACCCAATTCGGCAGTGTTGTGAGGATATTCTAATGTTTATTTTGTTTGGTTATTTGAGACGTACGGTGAGAGCATTCAAAAGTGATGGCCAGTGTTATCGTTTACAGCAATGAAGATATTACTTCAATGGCAGTAGCATCATGTGATATTTTGGGAGATCGCAAATGTTATAGGGTTGCATAACGTTACCCGAATGAGTATATTGATGCTCGTTATGACCGCATCAAGTAGTTAAGAGTTTGTTAATGAGCAATTTCTATTGGATCGAGGTAGTGATGATTTTGGTAGACACTATCACAGTGTTAATTCTATAACGATACGCAACAATGAGATAAACATCTATTGGTGATTGATTTCATGTTACAGGATATTCAGGTTTCGAAAAAAATAAAAATAATTATATGGTAACATGGGTCCTGTACGCAAAACAGAAGATATGAATATCACTGTTAAATTGGTTTTAAAAGACAGGAACAACGAATTTTGTAGATGAGTGATTTGATATACAAATTTGAAGAGGGAGTTTTAGGAAGAACTCAAAATATTTCATGTTCATATTGCTTCTTGTCAAAATTAGCAGGAGGATATAGACAGGCGACGGTTGTCATGATAACCCAAGTCATATCCATTTATAATATATGGAAGGTCATATTGTTCAACATTTTATATTTCGAAATATTGGACAGACAACAAAATAGAAAAGAATAGAAGGATGCGCTAAAGAGCAGTGTACATCATGGGTGAACGTGTTTTACAATTGACTGGTGTTTTACAATGGACTGGCAGATATGTGGATTGAAAGCAGATTTGCTCATTTTAGTTAAAGGATATGCAGTAAAATTTTGGGAGGATTGCACCGATTTCTCGAGAAATGTGTTGACGCAGGAAACATAAAGGTCTATATACCTTTGGCATGATTTGTTTTTATTACCAACGAAACAAAGGTGGGAAATTTCCTTGGTGGCAAAGGTCATCATTGCATCATCTGCGGTTGCGTTATACATGTTGGTAGTTATACTATTCAATGGTTGCAAGCGGAAGGTATTTTGGCTTTGGATGTATGTGTTAAGACATTGTCAATGTTGTGCATTGAAGGTTGGTTCCAAATAGTTATGGTTTTTAAAGCACAGTTGGCAGAAATATGGGCGGTAGTATCTATTGTGACTTGTTTTTCCTCACCGGTGTGTTCAACATTGCAGCGCAAGTATTGCTATGGATATTCTTCTATGATCCCAATCAGAATCATCATTTTAAACAAGGTTGTTTCCCTAGAGTAGCGAAGGTCTTGGCTGTAAAAAAAAAGTTTCTCTTCGCATAATCATGATGAACATAAGATGATAGAAAGACATTTATAGGGAGCCCTTATGTGATAATTAAGATGATATATTCAATATATGAAGGTGTTCGAATTATGATTGATATGGTAATGTTTGGACAACCGTAAAAATACAATTGTATAGGCTGTTACATTTTTCAAATCTGAAACTAATCGTCATATACAAAATAACAAATGGGTGGCCAAGTTTATACAAATGTAATACAAGAGTGAATAAAAATGTAATTTATCATTATGGCAGTAATGATAAAATTATATAAATTCATTGCGGAACGAAAGACAATAAATTTTAGTTTCAAAAACTGTTTTAAAACGGAACAATTAAATTGTAAAGCCGAACAACTGCATAGATTGAAAGTTATAAAATAACATTAAAACTCAGAGAATGAGGTCAAACAATTTGGAAGAGAAGGATTGGAAAAAGCGAAAGAATAGCAAAAGATCCTCCCAGGTTACACAGAGGTTGAATTGTTGAATGAGCAAAGAGTTTTCTAGAGAAACGCATTGTAAGATCTTAATAAATATTTTCATTTTTATTATATTGAGACATGCATGTTGATGGTGTTTCATATATTTGATAAATTTGATATATTTTAAATTATTTCTCCCTCAAAAGTTAGCACTTAATCTAGATCGAATTGTGTCAATACTAATTAATCTAGGTTAGGTTTCATTCCAAAAAAAAATTATGTTTCTGTTCTAGAACCTGTAGAAAGTTTTATATTTATTTTATTTTTGCTTACCTTAAACTTTTATTTTTATTTAAATTTCAATCCACACAATCACAACCCTAATTTGATATTCTAAAGTTTAAAACTTTATAATTAGGGAATATTTAAATTTATGGAATTTTATATTTAAAAATAAACATTAATATTTTAATTAAATATTCAAATGATTTTCATGCAAATTTTAATCTAAAATATTTGAACATAGTTTAATTAAAATAAATTTTCAAGGTTTTAATTAAATTTTCGCACTTTACAAAATCAGATTTTGAGTAGAATTTAATTACTAATCTTATGGTTGGAGAATGAACTTTATGGATATTATATTTCATGTTTATCAATCAAATATCTAAAAACCAGGCCCCTTGTTAATGGCAACGTGCACCTTTGAAGTTGTTTCAGCATCATTTCACACTTCAATATTTTTACATTTTTAAGCACATTGTAACACAGACCTTGGAGAAATTAATTGTTTCTTTGCAAGAGAGGGTTTTATATTAAGAAATCCTAACTGTGAGTGTAGTTTTGCAACTGGGAAAAATCATCACTCAACACCACTATATCTACAATGGCCCTCAAGAAGACCGACGACTCAGGATGGCATATATTTTTAAAGGCATGGGTATTCCTTTCCTTCCACACCCACCACCAAATATAGGGTAACCCAAATTTCCAAAACTGGCATAGGTGGGAAGAGAAGGGGGAGAACCATTGAACAACCAAGTCCTCCAGTGAATTGGGAAGAACCTAGGCAACACCTAGCTCCAAAATAACTGACGAAAGACTTCAAGGGTATAAGCACAATGGAAAAATAAGTGGGAAGGTGATTCAAAAGCCTTACCGCATAGGAAGTACCTATTAGAGAAAATCATTCCTCGTTTTTGAATATTATCAAGAGTAAGGCACTTTCCTTGAATTGCCAAATAGAACACGTTGAATTTAAGAATCAATTCTTTAATCCATACTTGATTCATCAAGAACCAAGGTTCTAAATCATAGTCCAAGCATCCATAAGCAGACTTAACTAAAAACTGACCATCTTTCTCAAGACCCCAAACCAGCCTATCATGAAGACCAATACCCGGGGTTAAGAACCATTTTATGGAGTTTTTTAAATTTATAAAAGCAATTTTCTCCTCCTGAGAAATATTTGGGAAGTCAAAGGACTTCCACCGAAGATGACCATTGAATAATTCTAAAAATTTAGAAACTTTGGGACCAAAGAACCTATCTGTGATTGGCTTCATATAGGCAAAGGTCAAACAATCTTCAAGAGGGGATGATGAGGCCCAATAATATCCCCAAAAATCAATGGAATAACCATCCCCCACAACCCAACGAAGGCCTTTATGCACATCTGTCCAAATACCAACAATGCTAGACCAAAAATCAAATCCCACCGAGAGAGCTTAGAATTTCAAGAAATTGTTGCCACCACAAAGATACTTAGCCTTCACAATATTAACCCAATTGACATTGTCATCCTAAACTAATTTCCAAGATTGTTTTGCAATCAAGGCTTTGTTCAACATTCTCAGCCTTCTCAAACCTAAGCCTCCTTCTCTCCTACTATAGACTTGATCCCATGCCACCAAGTGGAATCTCTTCTTCTCTTCAACCCCTAACCACAAGGACCGTTGGATTTGCTCTAACTTATCGATAAATTTTCTCAAAATCTTGAACAAGGAGAGGAATTACACTAGGATGCTTTGTAAAGTGGCTTTGACCAATAAAATATTCCTATCTTGACTTAAAATGGCACCTTTCCACCCCGCTAACTTCTTTTGAACTCTTTCAACTACTGAATCCCACAACGATGGTTTCGATGCACCTTTGAACAGTGGCATCCCAAGGTAAACTAAGGGAAGGGAACTAATGTTGCACCCCAAAATATATGCTATCTTCCTCTACCTATCAACTGGGTTGTGAAAGAAAAAATAAATTTTTTTAGAAATTCACCTTTTGACCTACCATATTCTTAAAATCCACCAAAACTGATTTAACCATGTAGCACCCTAAAATAACTCATTATAGTTTGCATTAAAAATAAAAAACCTGTAAAAATGAGCTTATAACTGATTACCTCAATTTTTGTGCCCCCTAACGAAATCGAGCAATTTGGACAAGATCGTACAATACAAACTTGAATCGTACGATACAATCTTGCATCATACGATACGTTCCCTGATCATATGCATACGATTTTGCTTAAAATTGAAAGGCTTAACTCAGAAAGGTGACAAATTTTATTTTAATGATTTTTGTCTTTATCTGCATAACTGTACAATGATTGTGGGATCAGATTCATCCGATCAAGCCCAGATTGGAAGGAGTTATAACCAAATTATTCTTAGCCCATTTTGGATGATTGGATCAACTTATTTAATCTGCCACTCCTCCTCTATGATTTCCCCTGGCGCAATTGACATTCCAACTTCATTTTGCATTTGAAATCATAGATTTTTTGGCATTAGTCCTAGGCATTTTTTACATTTCATGCAATATCGAAAGGTTACGATCAACAATAGGATGATACAATTTTGCATTGGAGGCATACGATTTCGCATAAACAGTATGATTTTTCTCTGAAGTCACTTGAGGGCAATTTTTGATACTGGTTTACATTTTCTAAGACCGATTCTTCATACTTAGCATAATTCAATCATTTCCATTTGCATAGGGTATCAAATTTAATTATTTATATCCTTGGAGTTCACCGATTTATACATAATTGCATATTTCATATAGTTTGATGCATGCATATGTTAATTTCTTTCATTGTGATGTTCAATAGCTAAACTTTAATCTAATTTATGATTAGAAACATCAATAACATTATTTGTTTTCTATTTTTCTATTTTTTGCATTTTACCCATGAAGTCGCAGGATTTTGTCAAGATCGGATCATTCGATATCTGATCGTATAGTATGATTTTGAATTGTATCCATACGATCTTGCTCAATCCATACAATTTTGCTCTACTGCGTACGATATGAACTGCAATCAAAAATCAGAACCTCCATTGAACTTCCGGATACAGGTAAGGTTCTTTTTATCATTTTTAAGCATTGCATCATCCATTAGAATTTTATTTTCTATTGTTTGTTGTTTACATATGAAATAAAATTGCATATAGATTAAAGTGGTTGCATATTGGTCAAAACTAGGTGTATTTGAGATTTGGTAAAAGAACACATCCAAAAAAATCCTAAAACCTAGGTGTGGAAACTGCCATAAAATGTTTCCTGGTGAACCCTAAACAATTTGTCTAAAAATCACCATAAGAAGGTACAATTAAGTACCTCTCTGAGGTGTAGACCATCCATTCTCCCATTCCCCTCTAAGGCATGGATCCATCAGCCTTGAGGAAAGGAGTGCGAGATTTTTTGGACTACATTCTTTTGTGAACCCGACATGACTATTAAATATTTATACAACTTGAAACAAGGAAAATATGAAAGTTTTGCTAAATTCTTGGCTAAGTGGAGACAACTTTTGGGTAAACTGCATTTTGCATTACCTCATCATGAAATGTTGGACATATTCATAGGTAATTTGTAGGAACAACTATCTTATGAATTTTCTACTACTACAGTAACATCCTTTGATCAAGCTATTTATTTATCAAGGAGGGTAGAATATGCCCTCATTAGAAGAGGTCAATTTAAGAAGAAAGATGAAGATAAAACTTCTAAGAATCAATATAAGAACAAACAAGTAGTGGGTGATGGAGTTACTGACAGTATAAACAATGCAAATGTTAATATTTCTAAAGTTGTAAAAAAGTTTATATTAAAAGTTCCTAATAAACCACCAAGAGAATTTACAAGATTAAATCAGCCATTAACTATGATTTTACCTCAACTATTGGAACAAGGCTTGATACGGTTGCCTAAAGTAAGACAACCTGATACAACCGTAGCTGGATTTAGAGTTGATCTACATTGTAACTTCCATAGAGTTGATGGTCATTCAACAAACTCATGTAAAAGATTGAAACATTTGATACAAGATCTAATTGATAAAGGTGAAATGGAAGTAGAAAAATTCCCGCCAAGAGATGCTCAAAATAATACACAAAAACCTCAAAATCAAAATGCAAATCAAAATTTGGATATATTTCAACACCCTTTACCAAAGCATGGTAAAGAAGTTGTAAATCAAGTAGAACATCATAATGTTCCTCATCCAACTCGATATGTGGGAACTATTAGCAGTTTTCTACCACATCAAGATTTGTAAAAAACATGTCTAACTATTGAATCCCTAGTCACTATTAGACCTCTAAAAATTTGCCAAAGTGCATCCTTAGAAAGTGACATAGAAAGTGAAATAGGAAGTGAATTACATATTGTTTTAAATAGTTCATAGTATGAATCAGATCAAGTCAAACATGTTACGGATTCATTAGTTCCAAAAGAACCATTCCCAAGAAGGGTAACTACTAGACCATCATCTCAACAATGGCTTTCAAATGAGCAAGCAGAAAATGCTAGATCCCGTTTTGGTAATCCATGACATAGTAACATTGTAGGTACCATCAAAGTTGTTACAAGACAACAAGCACAAAACTAAAATTCTCAAGATCAAAGTCACATTGAGAAGACAAATCCATTTGTATTAAAAACTCCTACTAAAGCAAATAATATGACAAGTTCACAACAAAGATCTCCATATGATATTAATGAACAATTAGCTACCATCACAATGAGAATATCTCTTTTGGATATCTTAAGAGCTTCTTCTATACATAGGGAAGAATTAATGAGAAATTTAAGCAAGATGATGGTACCTGAAGATATTCAACCTAATGTTGTAGTAAATATTGTAACTTTGGATGAAATAAATTTCATAGATTTTTGTGATAAATATATTCCTCCTCAAAGCTTGTATGGAGATAATCCTTTATACATTACAGCATTGATTGGATATGTAGGAGTTAAAAGAGTCTTAATTGATAATGGATCATCATTAAATATATGCACCTATGATTTCTTTTAAAGATTTGGATTTAATAAAGAAGACATAAAAAAGACTGAAATGATCATCAAAGCATTTAATGATGAAACTCAAGCAACATGTGGAGTCATGAAGATCCCATTGCAAGTTGGGCCAAGGATTTTGGATACGACTGTGTTTGTTGTACCTTTTTTTGCATCATACAATATTATTTTAGGTCAACCTTGGATCAATGCAATGAGATCGGTGCCTTCCATATTACATCAATGTTTTAAATTTAAATTTAAAAACCAATTAGTCACTATTCATGATGATCCTAGGCCATTTGATATGTGTGCTATGATGGAGCCTATAGGAGTTCCATTCTATCCTGCTATATCTTCTGTTCATCCTAGTACACCCTCATCATAAAAACCTTCCAAGTATAAATCATCATCACCTTCTAAATCCTCATCATTAAAAACACAATCTAAAACATCAACATCAACAAATTCTACATCATTATCATCATCACCTTTTGAGCCTATATCTAATCCTTTTTCTAAATTTGTATTAGCAAACTCACCTCCTGAGTCCAAAGTATTTAAATTCATAGCATCTAAAGAACTAGTTAAGGAAGATAGTCCACCTACTTCATATGCCACTTCGGATGAAGTATTACCGGATTTATCTTCAATACTTGCAACTATAGAAGAAGTTAATTTTTCTACCCAAGATTCCTTGGTATTATCTAAGTTACCACCGTCTCCCCGAACATTAGGCTTACCAAATAAAGGAATCATTTTCCATATCGAGGGTTGTGACTTTGTATATGTAGGGTATAATTGGGGTAAAATTACAATTGTAGAACTTATAGTTGATCAATATGGATTTGCTAAGTGTTACTTCTCTAATGGATATATAAAATCAAAACCAATGATGTGTAATATGGGTTATAGAGTTAAAGGTTTAGGACCTCATGAAAATGATATAAAAGAACCTTTAGAGGTCGAATAATGGCCTACCTGATGTGGTCTTGGTTATATTCCTATGAAAATAGAACCATTTCCATATGAAGATGATGACCACCTTATAACATATCAAGAGTATATAGAACAAAAAGAACTTCTTCAAAGAACACATACTTGTAATATGTTGACTATGGTTTATCCAGAAATGATTACTTCTATGGATGAATGTTTAGAAGGAGATAGTTTTCATGATATATCTCTTGATGAAGTTCTAAGAAATAAATTCTTCTTTGATGGATCAATGCCATGTATAGCTCATATAGAAGCTACTACTCCTCAAGAAGAGTTAGCTAAATGCACATTAGAATAATTACAAGAAATGGGGGTGTCACCCGCACCACCCAAATTTGAAAGAGAATTAAATATTGTTGTAGAAAATTTTATAAAAATTAACATTGGAACAGAAGAAAACCCTCGCATGGTCAAAATTGGATCTGAATTAAGTGAAGAAAAACAAAATCTATATGTTGAATTCCTTACAGAATATTTTGATGTTTTTGCTTGGACATACACAGATATTCTAGGCCTAGATCCTTCTGTAGTTATGCACCATTTAGTAGTGCGCCCTGATGCTAAACATGTAAAGCAAAAACCCATAAAAATGCATCCTAAAGTAGCACTACTAGTTAAAAGTGAGCTAGAAAAGCTTTTGAATGTAACTTTTATACAAGCTATTGACTATACTGAGTGGATATCAAATGTTGTTCCAATAACTAAGAAAGAAGCTACTAATATTAGGGTTTGCACGAATTTTAGAGATATTAATGTTGCATGCCCTAAAGATGACTTTCCTCTCCCTAATATGGATCAAATCATAGATTTTACAACTGGGAGTGGGATGTTGTCCCTTATGGATGGTTTTTTAGGATACAACCAAATTAGAATAGCTCCTGAAGACCAAGCTAAAACAACCTTTATTACTCCTTGGGGAACTGTTGGAAAGTAATCTTTTTTGGATTAGAATATTGGTGCAACTTATCAGAGAGCTATGACATATATTTTTCATGATATGATGTATGATATCTTGCATGATTATGTAGATGATATTATAGCTCATTTAGCTAAAGAAGATGATCACATTAATGATTTAAGAAAAGTGTTTGATAGATTAAGAGAATATATGATACGTTTAAATCCAGACAAATGTGTATTTGGAGTAAAATCCGAGAAATTATTAGGAGTTATTGTTTCTATGTGAGGCATAGAAATAGATCCTCTAAATATTAAGGCTATCCGTGATATGCCACCTCCTAAAAACATATCAAAATTAAGAAGCTTACAAGGAAAATTACAAGCTATTCATCGCTTCATTGATAAATTGGCAGATAGAATAGAACCTTTTCTTAAATTGCTTAAGAAAAATATTTCTTTTCAATGGGATAAAGAATTTCAAGAATCTTTTGATAGCATTAAATAATATCTTCTCAATCCTCCAGTGCTTGTTCCACCTAGACCATATTGTCCTTTCATTTTATATATCTCTGCTTTGGAACTTGCACTTGGAGCTATGTTGGCTCAAATGGATGATGAAAAGAAAGAATGAGCCACATATTATATAAGTAGAACTTTAATAAGTTATGAAACAAGATATACTCCATTAGAAAATCTTTGTCTAGTAGTTGTGTTTTCCACATAAAAGTTGTGTCATTATATGCTTAGTCAAAAAACATATGTCATTGCTAAATCTGATCCATTAAGGTACTTGATGAGTAGACCTTACTTATCAGGACGCACAACTAAGTGGGTTCTTGCTCTTAGTGAGTTTGAACTCACATTTATCAACCAAAAATCTATAAAAGGCCAAGTTATAGCAGATCAGTTAGTTGTTGCACCTTTAGAGTCTACTCATCCCATGAACATTGAATTTCCTGATGAATGCCTTAATTTAGAAGAAGACCATTCAAAAACTTGGACATTGTTTTTTGATGGAGCTAGATGTATGAGTGGTGTAGGTGCAGGTATTATATTAATATCTCCTCAAAAGCACCTTATTCCTTTATCTTTTAAATTACAGTTTGCTTGTACTAATAATACTACAGAGTATGAGGCTCTAATCCTCGGATTACGAGCCGCTTTAGCTTTAAAAATTAAAATCTTATTAGTTTTTGGAGATTCTCAGCTCGTAATAAATCAAATCAATGAAGTTTATCAGACACGAGATGAGAAACTTCATCCTTATAAATAATATGTCCTTAATCTTATATCATTGTTTGAAAAAGTAACTTTAGAAGTTATTCCTAGAACTAGCAACCGTGCTGTCGATGCTATGGTTGTGGTTGCTTCTCTGTTGCCTTTGGAGCTGGATGATGAGTATGCTACTATCATTATTCATAAACTCCAAAAACCTACTTCTTCTAAGTCTTTTTTAGAACCATTAGATGTATTTTTGGTCAATGAGATTACCCTAGAGCCTTGGTATATAGATATCTTTAACTTTTTACAGAATGGGACCTTCCCTGAAGGGTTAGATAGAAACCAGCGTAGGCTATTACGTAAGTGAGTTGTTCGCTTCGTAATTTTTGGTAATACTTTATATAGAAGATATTTTGAGGGTATATTGTTAAGATGTCTTAACCTAGAAGAGTCTAAGAAAGCCTTAAGTGAAGCCCATGATGGATCCTATGGAGGACACTTTAGTGGAAGTGCCATTGCTAAAAAGCTCCTTATAATGGGATATTTTTGGCCTTCCATGGAAAAATACGCCAATGATTATGTGCATCATTGTGACAAGTGTCAAAGACATGCTGACCTTGTCCATGCTCCTACTTAGGAACTCCAAGCTATAGCCTCTCCTTGGCCCTTTTCTAAATGGGGTTTAGATATTATTGGTAAAATCAATCCTGTTTCTTCTGATGGTCATAAATTCATAATAACAACAACAAAATATTTCACAAAGTGGGTAGAAGCTATACCTTTAGCTTCTTGCACAAGAGTTCAAGTTTCTAAATTTATTTTTAATCAAATTATTTGCAGATTTGGAATTCCATCTAATCTCATCTCTGACAATGGTACATGCTTTAAGAATAAATATGTTAAGAAATTATGTCAAAAATATAAGATCCAACATAGATGGTCTACTCCTTATTATCCACAAGGCAATGGCCAATATGAAGCATCTAATAAAACATTGATCAAAATCCTAAAAATATTAGTTAATAAAATAGGTCGTGATTGGCATATACAATTATATCCTACCCTGTGGGCTTATCGAACTAGTGTTCGTACTCCCACAGGTGCTTCACCTTTTGTCTTGGTTTATGGTTTCGAAGCAGTTTTTCCATTTGAATTAGAAGTTCCTTCTTTAGATCTTCTACTTCAAGATGCCAAAGTAGGAGATGAATATCGTGCTGGCAGGTTGAGTCAGTTGGAACTTCTAGATGAAAAGTGCATTCATGCTTTAGAGCATCTTCGTGCCTACCAAGACAAACTTAAAAGATCATATGCAAAGAAAGTTCACAATAGATCCTTTGAAGTTGGAGATTTAGTCTTAAAAGAAAATAAAAAAAATACTAATGCAAGAAAATATCTTAAAGGAAAATTCCAACCAAATTGGCTTGGACCATTTATCATCACTACTAAATTTGGATCAGGTGCATACATATTGGCTACCTTGGATGGAAAATATCTCAAGGAACCCATGAATATTATGCATCTGAAAAGATATTATGCATAACATCAAAAATCTCATCACTGTACATAGTTGTAAATAATGTTTCTCATGCATTTCAATATATCATCAAAAACAACTAAAAAAAAATCACAAAATCTAAAAATCCATAAAATATTTCCAAGGCATTATTATTTTTGCATTTATTATTTACTAAAGATTGCAAGCTATATTTTAATTTACTTCAGATAAATTCAAAAGTTATCTTGAACCATGCACCAAAATTTCACATATTTAATAAGTTTTGATTTTGTTATTTTGATTATAAATCTCTCTTGTATCAAAGAACACTATTACTTCATTAAATAATTTTGAGTTTTGAGAATGATCTTGCTACTTCTTGAACCAAGAACACACTTTACATCTTAAAATGATTTGTTGCAAAATTCGACAAAGTGATTCTACATAGTAAATCTTAATACCTTAAGTGAAAAGTTTCCCTTGCTATCCTATCATGTGTGTGGTCTAGAATACTGAGAAATTGGCAAAAGGACAAGCTCCTCCCTACCCGAATAAAATCCCTTGCTCTACGTCTAATCTGAGCAAGTATCCCGAAAAGAAAAGAAAAAGAAAAAAAAGAAAAGAAAAGAAAGAAAAAGAAAAAGAAAAAGAGAAAAATCAAGAAAAATGTTCCAAAGCAATAAAATCCCCTTGTTCAAAAATGGACAAGAAATCCCTATTCCAAAAATTTGAAGAAAATAAGGGAGTATTGAACTTGAATCCCTGGAATTTCTCAATTATTCGAAAACCATGAGGTAAACCCCATAACAGGTGATTTGTGCCCAACTTGCTTGACATTGGGTAATTCCTTTCACATGGCGATATGTCTGTCACATTAGTGACCTTATTTTGTATAGACCAATGTCCGCTTTTGGATTAGCTAGCTTTTGGTAATTTGATTTACATAGTAGTTCAGTACCAATGCATGCACAAAATCATGGTTAATGAACATTTCACTCGCACACACATTGGTTCATAAAAGTTCGCTTGTATCATTACCTTACTCAAAATTGGTAAAACAACCTCACAAAGCACACACATTTGATCCTTGAGAGATTTTGTATCATCATGACAATCAAAATAAATAATGAATTCACCTTTCACACATATGGTTCTGGATAAATTTGAATTTGTCTTTGAAATAAGTTAAAATATTCCTTTGGGATTTTGTTAGATAATTAATATCAATCCTTAGCATTAATTTATACAAATTATTTTATCATCATAAACACAATAATTTACAAATCATAATATTACAAAAATTAAAAATTATTTTATCCTGCATTTCATTGTGATTTTCGCGATGATGGTATAGTTCCTAAGTAACTATTTCCCTTCAAATTTCACACTTAGGAATTTTATGCCTAGCGCAAGTCATCTTTCTAATTTTTCATGCCCACAAATGAGTCCATATTATTATCAAAATATTTTGAACATGTGACATAATGACCTATCCAACATTAATTTTGCATTTTAAAAGAATACACAAAATTTATATCATCTTGCATTTTCATCTTGATTTTCGCGATGATGGTATAAATCCTAAGTAATTATTTATACACCTTCACACTTAGGAATTTTTATGCCTAGTGCAAATCATCTTTTGAATTCTTCATGCTTAAATCAATACATTTTCACAAACACTTGTTAAACACATTGTTCCAAAACAACATCAAATATTTTATTTTCATCATAAAAGCCTTAAGATTATTCTTAAGCATACGATTATTTTATTTAGCAATATCAAAATATTCCTCACAAACAGGATTAGCTTCATGACTTAGCGAGCTTTGAACTCCACCAATAGTCATATAACAACACAACATCCTTCGAGGTCTATTGCTAAATCTATCAAAATTTATCATCACACAAAAACATATTTTTCAAAAACACATCTTCAAAAATCAAATCAAATCATTTTTATTTTATATAATTTATTTATTTAAGCATGATTATTAACATTCATAAATACCAAAAACATGATCATTTAAAAAAATGCAAAAATCAAAATATATATATATATATATATATATATATATATATATCATCAGAAAGTACATATACAATATAAGGTCGACTGATATGCCACAAAATATGTCATCGGCATACTCAGTCATCAAAAATACAAAAATGGAATCATCCCTAAACTCCTCTAGAACCCCTAGAGCTAGAAGCATCCTCCACCCTGCCAGGTGGTGGTGGAGGTCAGAACTGCCCACCCTCTATCGTTGTAGTTGTCCTAGTAGAAGTCACCCGAGATGTAGAGTGAGATGATGATCCTATCCGAATAGGATCCACAATCCCTAGAGGTAAAGCATGTCTTTGCTCAGTTGGTATGATCACAAAGTACAAACCCTAATAAAATGTGGTCTATTGTATGGACCGCAATAGCTCATTCCCCAACCCACTCCACCTCGAGTAAGTCATATGTGTAGATGTGGGAGCTGGAGCCACAACTCCCTAAGCTCCAATGCCCTACCTCAACTATGCCCTAGCCTCTGCTAGCTCTACCTCCAAAGTCTGAATCCTAGATCTCAACCCCTCCTCTTGTGCCTCTAGGGTCTCGATCCTAGTCTTCTGGGTGGTAGTCTCTGCCCTCAAACTAGTGACCTCTACCTCAAGGTCCCCTATCCCACTGCTCTCTCCTACCTCTAGGACTCTCTTGCCCTCCCCGGGTCTAGGTCTCTCCCCCTACTAAGGAGATACTCCTCCCTCTTAATGGGGTGATGCTCTCCTCTCCTCTCGATATCTCCTCTGAGGCCTATGGCCACCCCTAGTGTGTGGCCCTCCTCCTCTAGGGGGTACATGTGTCCTCTGTCATCGCTGACTAACTAGATGGGCCACTTGCTCTAGAGCATTCCATGGCTAGGTCAATATCGATGGGAAAACCCCAACATACCATTATAGGTACCTATCTATCACACCAGCATCATTCCCATCCACCGTCTGCATGGGCTCATCATCTAGTGTGGGATCCAAAAATATAGACATACTCGGTATGAAATTGAGGGTAATGTGGTCCTGAGTCACCCGAGGATAGGTAATATCTCCCCACGTAGGGATATCCTACTGTAGCCCAAACTATCATTGCACCCAATCAAAATGGTGCAACTCTACCTCTCCTTGGCCCATCCATAGCTAAATGGTCCACCTGATGCGAGCCAACTCAAAAGCATCCTCCTCCCACCCTGGTAGACCCCTCCAAGGTCTCCATGTGATATCCTATGGTCGTAGCTCATCCATGAGTCACCTCGCTACATCAAGGTTAACTCATCCCCTACGCCCTCTCAAAAATGGCCAATAGAAAACCCTAGGTCTGTCCTCCTCTACCCCGGGCTGGCCATCTATAGCTTAAATCAGAGGAAGTCCTGTAGGCTGTCAGATAGCAATATGCTCCCAAATCCACACCTGTAGGAATGAGGTCATAATGAGTCCCTTTCCACCCTTGTAGACCACCCGATGTAGGAATCGGTATAATCTACAAAGAAAGAAATATCCCCAAGCAAAGTGCACCTCCTAGTCACGCATATCACACACCACCTCTACCAAAGTCTAGGGCAAGTCCTATCCACTAAGATGGCTCACTAGTAAGCCACCCACAATGCCACTCAATAGAACTATCAGTCTAGAGATACCCTCTACCTCCCCCAGTCTATTGATAACAACCCCACCCTGCTTCAATAAGAATCTAGGGTCTCCTGTCAATCTCCTCAATGTCTGGCCTTGATTTCCAGATGCAGTGATGTGGGCACCCCTCAGTGGTATCCGTAGGATCCACCAAACGTCCTCTAGCATAGGTGCCATCTCCCCTGTAGGAAGTCTAAAGTAGGACGACTCTGGATACCATCTCTCTACCAGAGTCGTCAATACCCTCATATCTACTGGGATATGTGGCATCTCCGCCACGTGTCGTAATCCCACAACCTCCAAGAAGTTTCTCTCACCCTCGATGAGAGCACCCGAATCTGCCCCGAGTGTAGAATGTCTCCACTCCCGGTTCTTTAATTCTACCATCTGTTAATAAAAATAAAGCAATAATTGTTTTTGTCAAAAAATCGTATCAAAATTGTCAAAATTGGATAAAATAATTTCAAAATCATAACTTTTTTACGATATCGTATTGATACGATATTGGCCGATCGTATCAATTTTGGTCAATATCGTACCATACGATATCGCTAAAATGACATGATTTCATGAAATTGCTACGATTTCATGAAATCGCTACGATTTCATGAAATCGATATGAATTTGTGAAATCGCTATGATTTTGCATTTAGGGCCACGCATGGCAGTCGTGCCCTAAAAATTCAAATTTAATTTAAAATACAAACTAAAAATAGGAAAAATCTAAGCTAAGAAAGTTAGAAATCCATACCCGAAGGGCTCCATCGCCAGCTTGGACCAAATCAGCACGATGTGGAGTCTCCGCCATGTTTTCCTCCAGAGCTCTAAACAAGTACAAGGTAAAAATGCAAATGAATTAGTTTTACTTTTTCTTCTTTTTATTTGTTCATTTTATCCTTTATTTTTGAATTTTTACCCAAACATCAAAATTTGGTGTAAAAATTCGAAGGGGGTATCATATATATTACACCTTAAAACCATTTGCATTAAAACTTGAAATCATCAACAAAATTTGCATTAAATTTTTTTCTTTCTCGAAAAATGTGTCGTACTTTTCTTTAATGCATTTTCTTTTGAAATTGCGCTAAAGAGGGGGCAAAATGTAGCACCCTAAAAATGACTCATTATAGTTTGCATTAAAAACAAACAACCTATAAAAATGAGCTTATAGTTGATTGCCTCGATTTTTGTACCCCTTGGCAAAATCGAGCAATTTGGACAAGATCATACGATACGATATTGCATCGTACGATACGATCCCTGATCGTATGCATACGATTTGGTTAAAACCAAAAGGCTTAACTCAGCAAGGCGACAAATTTTATTTTAACAATTTTTGTCTTTATCTACGTAACCATACGATGGTTGCGGGATCGGATTCGTCCGATCAAGCCCAGATTGGAAGGAGTTATAACCAAATTATTCTTAGCCCATTTTGGATGATTGGATCAGCTTATTTAATCAGACACTCCTCCTCTCTGATTTCCCCTAGCGCAATTGGCATTCTGACTTCATTTTGCATTCGAAATCATAGAGTTTTTGGCATTAGTCCTAGGCATTTTTATGTTTCATGCAGGATCGAAAGGTTACGATCAGCAATTAGACGATACGATTTTGCATCGGAGGCATACGATTTCACATAGACAATATGATTTTGCTCTGAAGTCACTTGGGGGAAATTTTTGATACTGGTTTGCATTTTCTAAGATCGATTCTTCATACTTAGCATAATTTGATCATTTCCATTTGCATAGGGTATCAAATTTAATAGTTTATATCCTTGGAGTTCACCGATTTACACATAATTGCATATTTCATATAGTTTGATGCATGCATATGTTAATTCCTTTCATTGTGATATTCAATAGCCGACATATAATCTAATTCATGCTTAGAAACATCAATTGCATCCTCTGTTTTTTATTTTCTGCATTTTACCCATGAAGTTGCAAGATTTTGTCAAGATCGAATCATTCGATCAATGATCGTATAGTATGATTTTGAATCGTATCCATACGATCTTGCTCGATTTGTATGATTTTGTTCTATTGTGTATGATCTAGATTGCAATCAAAAATCAAAACCTCCATCGAACTTTCGGATATAGTTAAGGGTCTTTTTATCATTTTTAAGCACTGCATCATCCATTAGGATTCTATTTTCTGTTGTTTGTTGTTTACATATGAAATAAAATTGCATATAGATTAAAGTAGTTGCATATTGGCCAAAACTAGGTGTATTTGAGATTTGGTAAAAGGAACACATCAAAACAAATCCCAAAACCTAGGCGTGGAAACTACCATAAAATATTTCCTGGTGAACCCTAAACAATTCGTCAAAAAATCACCATAAGAAGGTACAACTAAGTGCCTCTCTCTGAGGTGTAGACCATCCATTCTCCCATTCCCCTCTAAGGCGTGGATCCATCAGCCTTGAGGAAAGGAGTGCGAGAATTTTTTGCCTACAAACCACTTTATCCTGAGGGATTGATGCCATGAAGGAAAGAAGAGTGTCATCAGCTAATTGGTGATGGGATATGGTATCTATCAATTGGACTAGCTTCAAACCTTGAATAACCTACCCAATGCCTTAGCCATAATAATAAAAAAGGTAGGATGATTAAGGGTCTCCCTGACACAAACCTCTATTGCTACGAAAGTATCCCGTTGGAGATTCATTAATAATTACTAAAAATATGACTAAACATATATAGGATTTTTTAGTCTCAACCAGCACTAGGAAAAGCAAAATCTTTCAAAGACCCTAATAAGAAAATTCCAAGCCACTCTATCATACGCCTTGTTCATATCCAAATGGAGAGTCATCTCGGGCCTTCCACTTTTATCAGTAGAGTGGATGATATCATGAATGGCAATAACACCATCCAAAATATGTCATTGGGGTATGAAACCACTCTGTGGAGCATCAATGATTGAAGGGAACAAAATTTTAAGTCTATTGGCCATGGATTTAGTCAAAATTTTAAAAATTGTATTACACAGGCTAATCAACCTGAAATCTGTAAATCCTTTGGCACCTAGTGATTTAGGCAGTAAAACCAAAAAGGTGGAATTTACATAGATTGGGATAAAATTAGACCTTTGGACCTCTTTGATTGCATTACAAATATCAAGACCTAGAATATGCCAAAACCTCTAAAAAAATATAGGCGAGAAACCATCTAGACCTAGAGCCTTAAGACATCCCATTGAGAATATCACCTTTCTTATCTCGTCTTCATTAAAGGTATCACACAGGATCTTGTTCATATCTTCGGAGACCAGCATCGGGATGTTACGGATAAAATGATTTTCCTCTTGAAAGTTTATGGGAACCAAGGAGCATAACAAGTCTTTGAAGAACTCCACAGCACTTTTCCTAATTTCGTTAGTTTTCTTAGTAGCCTCACCATTCACCTTTCTTATTTCCTTGATCCTGTTGTGAGTCATATGCCTCAACGTGGACATATGAAAAAAAATTGTGTTTTGGTCTCCTTATTTGAGCCATATATTCCTTAAATTCTAACATCGCATAATCTCTTCTTCAGCTAAGACATTGTGCAAATTTGCAAGCAAACTTCTTTCTTTAGATCTCATCGCCTCCACTACCTCAAACCTGGCTGAAATGGCTTCCACTTTGAGCCACTCAATGAGTTCATTTTTCCTTAATGAAATATACCAAAAATAAATTTATTACATTCCTTAAGCTTTGCCTTAATATACCTCAGCTTCGATGCAACTTGAGCAATAGGGTGGCTTTAAAATCCCTTAGTCCACCATTCCTTGATCTTACCTTCTAGGTCCGGGTGAGGGAGCCACGTGACCTCAAATCTAAAGGTCATGGGTTGCATAGTTACCCTCATGTATTTTCATTTTTTGGATCCATAGGCTACCACTGCTTCTTCCTGTGAAATCACTCCTAATCCTTCTAAATATGCATCAATACAAATTCAAAAATATTCCTGAGGATTAGGTATCTTTAGTAGAGGAGGTGTAGTAAGCTTTTGCTTAAACAAATCAAATGTTTCCTCACATTTAGCTATCCACATGAATTATTTTCCCTTTCTCTAAAGGTTAATTATTAGTGAGGGGATCTTCGCATAGTCCTTCACATATCGCCTATAGTATCCAGTTAAGCCCATGAAACTACAAACCTGTCACATTAGTAGGTGGTGACCAATTCAAAGTGGCTTCTATTTTATTAAGATCCATAGCTATCTCTTCAGTTGACACAATGTATTCTAAATATTGCACTTTTGACACAAAATTCAGACTTATAAAATTTCCCATACAACTAATTTTCCCTTAACAAATTTACCACAATCCTGAGGTGCTCTTCATGCTCTATATTATTTTTAAAATATATCAAAATATCATCTAGAAATACCAAAACAAATTTATCCAAGTACTTCTTAAAGATGTTATTCATCAAATTCATAAATATCATGGGAACATTTATTAAACCAAAAGGCAAGACAATAAACTCATAATGTCCATAATGAGTTTTAAATATTGTCTTGTGAGTATTCTCCTCATGGATTCTCAATTGGTGATATCCTGATTTCAAATCAATCTTTGAAAAGACTGAGGTATCCTTAAGTTTATCGAAGAGATCTTCGATTATCAGTAGAGGATATCTATTATTGATGGTTGCCTTGTTCAACATTCTATAATCTATGCATAATCTCAAGGAATCATCTTTTTTATTTACAAATAGTACTGGTGCACCCCAAGGTGATACACTTGGTTTTATCAATCATTTCTCAAGTGACCTTTGTAATTATACCTTCAACTCACATTTATGTGAGATTCATCCTGTAAGGAGATCTATGGATGGGTTTTGTTCCAAATTGAACCTCAATAGTAAATTCAAATTTCTATTTAGGCGATAATCTAGGTAAATCCTCTACAAAAACATCCCTAAATTCCCAAATAATTGGGTATTTCTCAAACATTTATTCCTTCTTATCTTTATCAATTTCATTTATCTTGATAATATAGACCATCCCTCTTTTCTTTATGGTCTTATTAAGTTGCATTGTTGATAGGATTTGGGGTTGAAAATCCCCCTATAAACTATACATCCTTCGCATGACACCCATATCATCTATGTACTCAATCCATCTATCATGAAAGTTGAGTATCGCCTTATGCATTTGCAATAAATCCATCCCTAAGATTATATCAAAAGCATGCAGAGACGCTACATACAAACATCCTACAGTTGTTCCACTAGGTAAGATGATTTTTGCCATAGGATAACATTGACTAACAAAGTAGGTTTATCCTGAACCATACTCGACCTTCCACCCATAAGCCAAGATTCTTGGTCTACGAGAAATATATTTGACTAAACTAGTGGAAATAAATCTATCCGTAGCACCACTATCTATCAATATTTTAATGTTCTTATCAAAAATCTTACCTTTAATCATTAGTGGTGTGGCTTGACCATCAAGATTCTGGTTTCCTATAGTTGCATAAATCTTGTGTATGGGCTTCTTAGGTGCAGTTTCTTTGTACATATATTCCTTTCCTTTAGAACCCATTTTTGTTCTCCATGGATAATTAGAAGCATAATGTGGTCCTCTACAAATATAACATGCTTATTTCGACCCTGGGTTTTCTTTTCGCTTCTGTCACTCTTTTGCTTTTTTGTAGATGAAGAATTATCCCGTACCTCCAATTGTCTATTGTTACCCTTGTTGTTTCGGTTCTTCCCCTAGAACCTTTTCCTAAACTCTCCTTTTTTCTTGTCATTTCCTGGGTCCTATAGAGAGAATTTCTTGCTTGCCTATTTTTCTTCCCACTTTACAAAACCTACATTGTTTCTCTTCCTTAGTACTTATTTACCCTCTTCATATAATATTTCATAGTCGAAGTAGGGTTTAAGATATGTTTCAGCTTTCCTATCTAAATCATAAGCCTTCTACAGTATCCCAGGTTCCCGCATATCCACTTCTTGTCCTATTCTAGGATCTGCTCCTAGTATAAACTTATGGATTTTTATTTTCTCGTTTTAAGCAGGCACGTACTTCATTAGTTTAATAAATATTTGATAATACTTTTCCACTGTCCTAGTTCCTTTGTGAAGTCTAGTGAATTCTTAAAATTTTTGGGAATAAAAGTGTTTCATGAGGAATCTATCTTTAAACAGACACGTATTTCATTATTTTGATACATCTTTGATAATACTTTTCCACTGTCGTAGTTCCTTGGTGAAGTCTAGTGAATTCCTCATTTTTTTAGAATAAAAATGTTTTGTGAGGAATCTATATTTAAAGGATTTTACAAAATCTACCTATTTTAGGTCAACTATTACATCAAGATCAATTTCATCACTATACGCTTCCCACCAAACTAAACCATCACCTTGTAGATGTAGTGTGGCATAAGATGTTCGAGTACCTAAGGAAAAGATCTTTATATTGAAATAAATTTCTCTTTCAGCCAAGCCTCAACCTTGTCCCCATCTTCCTCTCCATTAAATTTGAAATATTTAAAATGTTTCATTTCCTTACCCAACTCGACCTCTAATCTGACCTTAGCTTGTTGTGCCTCAGTAAGAGGTTTGTTTGTCTAACCCCTTCTAGAATTACCCACCTGAGTTTCTTGACTCAATACGACATCTAATAATTATTTTTGTGTTTGTACCTGTTCTCAAAGTAAAGCCATTGTCTCAATGAAATTCTCACTCCTAGGATTATCCCTATCATCACTAGGACCCCCTGAACCCACATCTGAATTTCTATCTTCTGTGTTAGTCTGTCTGGTCTTCCTTGTTGAGGGGACAACACCTCTTCTTATCTTTGATGGTATTATCCCTAGCCACACACAAAATAGATAGTAAGAATTCATTAGCAATTATTCCTTTAATTGCTCATCTTACTAATAAATCCCTATCCAATTATCTCAAGCAATTCAGAAAATATACTCCTAATAGGTGTTCTATTAGCAAGATTTAATTTCTTCATAAGTATGTTTTCTATCACATAATAGGGCTAATTTCTACATAGTGAACCTATCCCACTACTAACCATGGCTTTAATACCAAATTGTCATAAACTCGATTTCTAACTCCAACTCCTTATATATATATATATATATATATATATATATATATATTTATTTATTTATTTATTTATTTATTTATTTATTTATTTATTTATTTATTTATTTATTTATATTACAATAAGATTGTTTCATTTAAAGTGAACTCGACTATGCTAAATAGATATTCATTTCACCCATAACTACTCTTACATGATTCCATCTGTGCAAGAGCACTAGGTGCCACACCCCATTTAACTATTATTCTCATTGGCCATATGAGCTAGTTAATTTTCCCTTTTTTTTCAATCGAAAAGTATCATAGCTAATCCCTACCCTCACATAATTCCTTTGAGTGAGGGCACTTAGCATGAAGGGTGTTAACTTCCTCTCTCATCCATTGGAGAGAAAGTCATAACAATCTTGATCTCCTTTTTAACTCTTAATAATATCCATCACATGTAACTTATTTACTCTAACTTTAAGATCTACTTATCTACTTACAAGAGTTTTGGTTAAAAGATATCACTAATTCCTTAAAGTGTTCCATCTCTTTATAACACAATATCCATATTCAAACTCATTATAATAAGCACAAAGAATAAATAAGTTATAATGTGTGATAATCTAATCTAATCCAATGTCCATGCGCTGACTTCCATAAGCTCATAATTAACTAGAATATTTCACTAATATTCACTTTAAGTTAAACTCCCTTCGAATCGGCAAAGATATTTCTAAGCTTAAATAAGAAATACTAGCTTCACTTTACTCCAGAAGACTCATTCACATTATCCTCTATGGCATAAGGAAAATATTCAACTTCTACTTGAATTTTATTAAAATGGATTACACCATATCAACATGGTAGCTAACGTCAAAGCATCTTCATCGGGATAACTTAGACCCCAAGATACAGTCAATATTTAAAAACCAGAACTAATATTTTCAAGTAGCTCCACAATAACCATTCCATATTTCAGTTACATTAAGATTCCAGTCTGGCGGTGATCTCATTCCTGATCCATTTTCTTTGGTCGGTATTCCACAATAGGAACTTGTAACTCATTATATAGGATTACGGTTAAGGAGCTTCGACTATGCTCTATCTTCCTTTGGGCTGCACCAGCAAGTGTTCCCTTATTTGGCAACTCCATCATTGTTCTAGCCAGTAGATGGTGTCTTTCCTTTTGTCATATCTTCACTAACCATCGAGATAGGTTACCTTCCAGCGAGGATCAGAGATGGCTCCCAAATTTTTATGATAAACAAATTGTTTTTACCAGTAGTATAATTTCAACTACCACATCTCTAGTATCCATCCTCAAATAAGGATTTCATGAATGCATTATCATCATAGTATCAAACCATTCCCAATATGCAAACAAAAATATTGCAGATATTTCCCTTAAAATTAAAAAAATATTTTCTATCCATTCTACAATAACCACAGTCACTCATTTCCATATCATTGTAGAAGAAGTATCATTGCTTAAACTAAAAATCAATCATTTGATTCTATTCATCAGGTGGTGAGTAGAAATTATGTTATAAAAATAATCATTTCCATTCCATTAATTATCAATCCGGTTAGTTCATAAACTTATGAGTGTCATGCATAGTATATGCTTGTAGTGTGGGGAATGAATTCCTTTGTACCTATTGGTTTGGTGGGGGGTGTTTATATATGTTCATTTCAGCCAAACCTGATAAAACTAAGTGTAGAAAAATAAATAAATGAATTACAAACTAAAATTAAAATGCTGAAAATAAAACACACGACTGGAAATTAAAGTGCAGGAAATTAAACACACAACTAAATTAAAATAAAGCAAGAAATAAAGTAGGAAAAAACTAACTACTGAAAATAAATAATAGAAAATAAAATAGGGGAGGACTACTACAAGGAGTGGGCCTAGGCTCCCACAAATATTTCACCCGGTTATAAGCAAATAAGAGTATTTAAAACTCTATAAATTATGCAAAATAGAATAATTCTATTGACTGTGTAACTGATTATTCGTTTTTGTATTCGTTTGGCCTTCATTCTTATATAAAACGCAGCCAAATCCTGTTACAATAATAGATTGGTCTATTTTAATCATGTAACATGATTTTCTATAATTAGTTATACACAACTATTATTCTCTCCTATTAAAAGCATGTCCATTCACCAAAAGAATAAATATAATAATCCTTAGGTGTACATAATAATCTAATCCTAAAAATAATGCTTTAAAAGATTACATGGTCAACCAATCAACTTTTAATAACTAGAATAGAAGTGTTGTATTCTATAATAAGAATACGAATATTTTTCCTTTATCTTTTGTGCAAAAACCCCCTTAGAAAGTACATAGACAACTGGTCAATTGGTCAACGTTGGTCAATGATCGTCGGTCAACCGATCAATGTTGAATTGGTCAACCACAACTTATAGTCGGGACTCAGGTGCAAACCTGCTGCAAGGATTCAAGCACCATCCTGTTGTTGGGAGTCAGGCGCCAACCTATTGTTGGGATTCAGGCATCAGCCTGTTACTGGGAGTCAGGTGCCAACCTGTTGTTGGGAGGCAAGCACCAACTTGCTATTGTTCACCGTAGTTCTCTTCAAGATATTTTTGTGCATTTTCAGGACCAAATGGAATGTAGACTCAAAAACACCATATCAGTATAAAAAACCTACACTTACACACTTTCCACTAAAAACACTAGTCAAACATAATACTTCATTTTCTATAAATTATATGCAAAAGCTATATAAAAATACATTTCAAATGCTAATTAAACCAATAATTATACCCTTAAAAGTGTATATAAAATGAGCATTTATGGTGCTCATCATCAATATTTTCCTTAAAGCACAAGGTTCTTTGTTCATTCTAAAAATAATCACAATTATACGTTTTTATATCATTGCAAAAGAAGTGACACTGCTTAATCTATAAATCAGTCCTTTGATCCTACTCAAATCATATATTTTTTTTCCTATCCATAGGCAACATATATTAGACATCAATTTCACAAATCTGAAGTTGAATTCATTCACACAAAGAGATAACTAGTTTCTATTCTTTCTTTACCTCAACAATATATCCAAGATACATCAGTTTCAAACAATCACAATCCAGAATACATTATTCAAACACAGGTCTAGTTCTCTTCCCAACACAGGTCTGGTTCTCTTCCCTATAGAAATTACATTTCCTCTAGAGTTTGTTATTTCATATTAACAATATGGGTACACCCAGATGCTTGTGCGAACTAATGGAAATACACAATACCTCATCCCAAACCAAACAAAGTTACTCTAATTTTTTCCTTTCTACAAGTTTATCAGCAACCATACATGGTTCTTCAAAACAATGGAAATAAAACATAGAGCAACTGAAATTATTTTCAACCAATGTATTCACTAACAATAGAAGATCTTCTAGTCTCTCCGAATTTTACTTCATGATTTATATTTATCACTTAATACAACAACAATCCAAAATTGATCATTCCACATTGTACATTCCTTCCCTAACCAACGGCTAAGGTTTTAACATGACTTATCCAGTCTATTAGATTTTGATGTAAGCACTGGGAGATAGCAATCACAATATGCATAATAATATGAAAGAAATTAAATCTACTAGATGACTGAAATATGCAATATTTAGAAATGATATAAAATATTACAATGTAGCTATGGAGGAAATGAACACTCCAACATAAAGCTATTGAACTACATTGCATCCATCACCAATGGATGATGTCACACATATAACTAAGCTACATTATGTCCTCTGAATATCTATGTTTATGACTCTATATATCTATCTATCTATGAGGCCATCCTTATATAGGTAAAATAGGATACTTGGTCAACACTCTATCTAGTTGTGCAAGGGACAACTTGCACATTAACACTTGTGCACTTATTACATTGCATGAAGTAACTAGATAACTTGCCCCTAAAGTAATCTAAGTATGTACCTTAGAAGATACATTTACATATCCCAAATGATGGAATATACTTTATTTCTAACACCCCCTGTATTACATTATTTGGGTCTTGAAGACTTTAGCCTTCAATATTGATCTTCTTCTTCTTCTTGAACTTTGTCTTCTTCCTCTGCATTCTTTATGTTCAGGTTCAGTAGGTAATATGTGTCTTCATATGATGCATAGTATGCTGTAGTTGAGGCTTCTTATTTCAATTGAATTTGCATTGTATTCCTCCTTTATCTGCTTGTTCATAGCAGTCTTGATATGGTTCCTCTTTTATTGCTTCAATCTTCATGTCAAGGCCTCTTGCCCCTTTCCATTCTAAATTCCTTGACATCAAAAGTCTTTGATGGACCATTGTTCTCATGATGTTGCATGTCTTGAGTCGATGTGAATTTGTTCTTCTTATTTCCTTTGTATCTATGTAAGACATGTTTCTCTTGTTAGAGTTATTACCTTATTTGGTAATACCCCTAGGTAGTTGGTTAGTTTACTATCCTAGGTTAGTTGTTATACCGACATTTCTATTGTCGGTAGATATTAGTATAGGATATTATTTTGATTAATTATTAGTTAGCGTTATTCCTTCCTTAGCGTTAATTAGGAAGATATTATTCTATCTTGGCTATCTTTAGCCAAGTCCATTGTATATATATTTGATTAATAATTATGTAAACATCGCTTTCTTACCTCCACTAATATGGTATCAGATCGAAACTCTCGCCAACTCCGCTTGTGAGATGGTGACCATTTGGTGATCATTGGTTTGAGCACTGTCTGAACCAAGTTACAGATCTTGAATCCCAGATCTGACCCTTTGACCACGTTGATGTCCTGCAACCAGTAGACTTAGTTTGGTAGATCTTACTCAATAACTAGTAGATCTAGAGCGATCTGACTTAGTCGGACACATAGGGTACTTGTGACCTCTCAGGTGGGCATAGAGGGCTCTCGTGATATTTTGCAAATAGCTCCAACATGACGTGGAGCCTGTATGCAATAGGCTAGAGACTCCACTGTGACAGAGAGCTATGATGATCACTATGATGTGGGCACCCTACTTCAAATAGAAGCTAGGGTCTTCTATCAATATCCTTAATGTCTGGCCTCGATTGTGAGACTCAGTGATGTGGGCACCCCTTAGTGGCATTTGTAGGATCCGCCAGATGTCCTCTAGCGTAGGTGTCATCTCCCTTGTAGGAAGTATGAAGTAGGATGACTCTGGATACCATCTCTCTACCAGAGTCGTCAATACCCTCATGTCTACTGGGATATGTGGCATCTTCGCCATGTGTCGTAATCCCACAACCTCCAAGCAGTTTCTCTCACCCTCCGTTAGAGCACCCAAATTTACCCCGAGTGTAGAATGTCTCCACTCCCAGTTCTTTAATTTTGCCATACGTTAATAAAAATAAAGCAACAAATTTTTTTGTTAGAAAATCGTATTAAAATTATCAAAATCGGATAAAAAAATTTCAAAATCGTAACTTTTTTACGATATTGTATTGATATGATATCGGTCGTTCATATCAATTTTGGTCAATATCGTACCATACGATATCGCTAAAATGATACGATTTCATGAAATTGCTACGATTTCATGAAATCGCTACGATTTTACGAAATCACTACGATTTCGCATTTAGGGTTGCGCACGGTAGTCGTGCCCTAAAATTCAAATTTAATTTAAAATACAAACTCAAAACAGGAAAAATCTAAACTAAGAAAGTTAGAAATCCATACCCGAAGGGCTCCATTGCCAACTCGGACCAAATCAGCACGATGTGGAGTCTCTGCCATGTTTTCCTCCAAAGCTCTAAACAGGTACAAGGTAAAAATGCAAATGAATTAGTTTTACTTTTTCTTCTTTTTATTTGTTCATTTTATCCTTTATTTTTGAATTTTTACCCAAACATCAAAAATTTGGTCTAAAAATCCGAAGGGGGTATCATATATATTACACTTTAAAACCATTTGCATTAAAACTTGAAATCATCAACAATATTTGCATTAAATTTTTGCTTTTTCGAAAAATGTGTCATACATTTCTTTAACGCATTTTCTTTTGAAATTGCGCTAAATAGGGGACAAAATGTAGCACCCTAAAAATGACTCATTATAGTTTACATTAAAAACAAACAACCTGTAAAAATGAACTTATAGCTAATTGCCTCAATTTTTGTGCCCCTTAGCGAAATCGAGCAATTTGGACAAAATCGTACGATACATTATTGCATCGTACGATACGATCCCTGATCGTATGCATAGGATTTTTCTTAAAACTAAAAGGCTTAACTCAGCAAGGCGATAAATTTTTTTTAACGATTTTTGTATTTATCTGCGTAACCGTACAACGGTTGCGAGATCGAATTTGTCCGATCAAGCCTAGATTGGAAGGAGTTATAACCGTAGTATTCTTAGCCCATTTTGGATGATTGGATCAGCTTATTTAATCTGCCACTCCTCTTTGATTTCCCCTGGCGCAATTGACATTCTGACTTCATTTTGCATTTGAAATCATAGAGTCTTTGGAATAAGTCCTAGGCATTTTTATGTTTCATGCAGGATCGAAAGGTTACGATCAGCAATCGGACGATACGATTTTGCATCGGAGGCATACGATTTTGCATAAACAGTACAATTTTGCTCTGAAGTCACTTGGGGGCAATTTCTGATACCGGTTTACGTTTTCTAATACCGATTCTTTATACTTAGCATAATTCAATTATTTCCATTTGCATAGGATATCAAATTTAATTATTTATATCCTTGGAGTTCATCGATTTATACATAATTGCATATTTCATATAGTTTGATGCATGCATATGTTAATTCCTTTCATTGTGATGTTCAATAGCCGACATTTAATCTAATTTATGATTAGAAACATCAATAGCATTCTCTATTTTCTATTTTTTGCATTTTACCCATGAAGTTGCAGGATTTTGTCAAGATCGGATCATTCGATCTCTAATAGTATAGTATAATTTTGAATCATATCCGTACGATCTTGATCGATCTGTATGATTTTGCTCTAATGTGTACGATATGGATTGCAATATAAAATCAGAACCTCCATCGAACTTTCTGTTATAATTAATGTAATGTGCACTATGCTAGTTGACACTTGTCAATTTCACTTGACAAGTGTCATGCATTTCATATAGACTTATGCCTATATATTGTAACTCATTTCATGAATAATATTATCCCATAAGTTTTCCCTCCTAACATTTGGTATCAGAGCAGGCTTTCTCTACCCTGTGAAACCCCTTGAGGGGGAATTTCTCTCATGGAAATCCTCCCTCCCCCTTGTTTTTTTTTCCTATTTTTTTTAATTTTTTTACCGAGGGAGTATGCTCTCCATCATTTGATGGATCAGAAACCAGATGGTAAAAATATTAAAAATTGGGAGGTCATTTTAATTTTGCAGATCTGTTTCATTTGGAGGTCTAAGGGCAGATCTGTATTGCTGCGCAGATTGCACCGGTTATGCTATTTCATGGAAGTCGCTTCATTTTATTTTGGAAGGTTTAAAAATTCTAGCTTTGAGATAGAAGCGTCAACATGCTCACTCATCTCAGAGATGTGAGAGCCTTCAGGAAGCAGTTGCTGCTTCCACTTTTGTCTCTATAAGTTGCCATCTGCGGTGATGCTCTTTTCACTGAGTTATCGCCCATTGTCGCTTGAGAGCCAACAATTCCACGAACAGCAAAAACATTCTCTAATGTGGTGATTTTCTACAGCTTTCTCAAGTTTGGAGTTTTTGGTGATTTTCGTGCTTTCTCAATATTTTTGGCTACATTATCGTCTATTAATTATGATTGTTTAAAGCATTGTTCGATGTATTCAATACTGGCAGCCAAAATCATTATTACTGCAGTAATGGCTCATGTTTTACTTTGCATATATGCTTACTTGTATTGCCCGTCAATGTTATGGTGAACGGTGTGCTGTGCTCAGGAAGCTCAACAAAAATGCAGGCCCTACCATGGACGTCTGTTGAAGATCTTGTTCAAAAATGGCGATCAGACTCCTGACATGGTAAACATCACTGCTATGTCATGGCACTCGATGCAGCTCGAGGAGTGTTGCAGTGTTTGTCCGAGGGATGAGGATGTGGAGAGAAGCCCATGTCTAGGCTATTTTTTTTACTGTTGTTGAACCAGTCGGAGATGGTCATGAAGGAATGGAATTTACCTCCTTTGTCTTTTGTTACGGTGCACACAGCACGCAAAATATTTTGGCTTACCATGAACTGATGGTTATGTTGGTGGAGGAGAAATGATGGTAACCAAAACACGATAAGTAAGTCGTAGAAGCCGCTCTGCTATGTTGTCACCGAATTCAAGGCTCGAAGATCTAGTCCAAGCAACACTCAGAAGATGATCCTCGATAATGCAGTTGAAGCACCACTGTAACTTGTTGTTACTTCTGTAGTTATTGTGATTGTTGTTATTTCCTCCCTTGCTGTAAAGCCATTGATGACAGTGAAGTGAAGAGAAGTTATAATTGCTGTGAAGGAGTAAAAAAGTTGTTTCATGGAGTTGTTCTTCTGTGATATTTTGTTTTTAACTGTCGAAATATTCATCTTGCAAAAAACTGGAGAGGACGAATTCAATGGCGTGACTCGCCCTCGTGTTGTTGGGCACCGACGGTGATGATGCACATGTCGGACCCCACCATGACGGAAAATACTACGAGGCAGCTTGGGGAAGTGGTGCAGGGCCGCAGTTCAAACCCTGAACCTATCGAAAGCTCAGCAGTCGGACACGCAGACGTCGTTGAAGGTGGTGCTCGTGCAGTTTGTGGGTTGGAGAGATTGCCCTGCAAACTTGAAGGCGATTTTAAATTGCCAAGGGACACATACAAAAAAGAAGTGTATTCTTTGTTCGATTGGGTCATCGCCATTGGAGACGATTATCTGTCGAAAGTGCTGCACATGACTTGAGGTGACGGCGAAAATAGCTATGCCCAAACTTCGAGCAGGTGCAGGTGCAGGTTCCTGCCGCGGTCGTGGTCGTGGAAGAGGGGTCAGCTGTGTTGCGTACAACAGGGGTAAGGTGGGGATTAATGGCAGCAGACCAGAAGTTGCAAGAGCATACGCAGAACAATCTCAAGAGGATCTGCGTCACTTCTTTCGCTGTCGAGCAATGGAAATGGCTAGCGGGGCGTCATGTTTTTTGTGCAATGGCCCGCCCAAATTCAGAACCTCAATTGATCCTCTCTGGAGTTTTGATGCTTTCTATATTGAGAAATCGTGAAAGGCGTGTAAATCAGGCACATCCACGTAGGATGGTTCCACTGGAAAATAACATCCCAGCCTTCTTGCGGCTTTCAAGCAAAATCTGGACCAGGCAATGACCTAAAAACCAAATCAATAATTCTAAAAGCTTGCTGGTCTCACGTTCAAATGGAAATGGCAACAATGGCACCGCCAGGTAGCCTGATTCCTCCGCCGGTGTAGTCGAAGATTATCGTCATCAGATTGAACGTCGTCGCCACCGTCATCGGAGGCCCATTGCTATTTTAGGTTGCGAACAACTCGAGGATATGGACCCTGTGCTGGCCTCATAAAGTTTGACGTCAATGCTGCAAGTAGACGCCGAAACGTGGACGTCCGACATGACAAGTGTTGAAATTGGTGAATCGAATAAGGCGGGTTGTTTCACAATGGACTGTAGCCACACTCCGGCTTAAAGGTGGAAAACGGATCTCGGTGAGCTCCAGGTTCCCCAGGTGATCACGACCTGTCGTCCTCCGAGCTCCTTAATCGAAGTATGGAGGTGCACCGATAGTTTATCGAACGTTTGTTGATCCCCTTGCCACTTGTAGCTGTCATCAATGTTTACTGGAGATCCATGATTTTCTAGCAGTGCGTAGTGGGAGTCTACGCTGGAGAAGGCATTCTCTGTATTCGAGTTAAGGAGTGCAAGTTGAAGACGTGGCCCCCACATGGAAAGAATTCTTATTAAAGGCATTTATTTTAAAAGCAAGGGACAAGGGGCTAGTTTGTTTTTTTTTTTTTTAAACACGAATATTTTTTAATATATATATTTTTTCCATATGAAAGTGGAAGTGGGCCCACATGACAAATTTATTATATTTTTCAGAAGTGAAAGGCCTATATGGTCCTTGTAATTCCCCTGCGAGGGAATATTAAGTCTTTTTTTTTTCCGCCAGAGTGCGATGCCAGGAATATGATATTCCTGAGGTTTATTTGTTGCCTTAGATAGGCATGATGATTTTTCCACATGATGAAGGCCCCTTTGATAGTGCAATATAGGGGTATTTATAGTCGTTGGAAATGTTTTTCCGCGACGGACACAATGGTGGTGTCATATTGTAATTTTGAGGCTGTTTCAATTGAGTTTTTTAGCCTCAAAGTTTTTCTACCTTGGAGTGCACTTTCGGTTGTACCCGACACTCCCAAGGTACTTGTAAGTGAACCTAGTATCTAGTATTCTCCTCTTTCTACTTGGCGGATGCAGCGGCTGGTTACCCATGCATTCCGGTAAGATGAGGTGAATACCATAAGGACACTTATTCTAGGGACTACAGACATAGACACCCTAGACTCTATCCGACATTTTTCCGGATCTACTTTTGAAGACTACAGACGAAGACACTTCAGAAGATTCTCTTCTTTTCTTCGTCTCTCCTATTTTGATCTATGGCTCATTTTATTGTATTGAGTGCATTTTCGACAGAGACCGACACTCTTATATGGCTCGTTTTTCCTTTGTATTAGGTGCATTTTCGACAGAGACCGACACCTTCTAGATTGAGTTCACCTCATGGTGAATCTAGTTAGTGACCTACGAGAGGCAACATCCTCTGAGGATGACCTGCAGAGGCAACAGACCCAGAAGTGGCTGACCCTGAGGCACCCATGATGACCCTAAGGCACTTAGATGGTTGACCCAGTGGCAACAGACCCGTTGAAGTGGCTGACCCTAAGGCAACATACCGAGATGTATACATAGTGGATCTAGCGTTATTCACAGTTGGAGAGCCAAGTGCAAAGAGCACGAGCCTAGACCAAATCAACAATGAAAGAGGACGATAGGTTGTTTTAGAGAAGTCAACCTTAAGGGGGAATGTTACCTAATGTTGACTTGTTTTTTCTTTAGTTAGGATAGTGCACATTAAGGGGGAATGTTAGAATTAATGTAATGTGCACTATGCCAGTTGACACTTGTCAGTTTCACTTGACAAGTGTCATGCATTTCATATAGGCTTATGCCTATATATTGTAACTCATTTCATGAATAATATTATCCCATAAGTTTTCCCTCACACTTTCAGATACAGGTAAGCAATTTTTATCATTTTTAAGCACTGCATCATCCATTAGGATTATGTTTTCTATTGTTTGTTGTTTACATATGAAATAAAATCGCATATAGATTAAAGTAGTTGCATATTGGCAAAAACTAGGTGTATTTAAGATTTGGTAAAAAGAACACATCAAAACAAATCTCAAAACCTAGGCATGGAAACTGCCATAAAATATTTCCTGGTGAACCCTAAACAATTCGTCAAAAAATCACCATAATAAGGTACAACTAAGCGCCTCTCTCTTAGGTGTAGGCCATCCATTCTCACATTCCCCTCTAAGGCACAGATCCATCAGCCTTGAGGAAAGGAGTGAGATAATGTTTTACCTACAACCCACTTTAGCCAAAGGGATTGATGCCACGAAGGAAAGAAGAGTGTCATCAACTAATTGGTGATGGGATATGGTATCTATCAATTGGATTGGCTTCAAACATTGAATAACCTAATTAGATTTGATGTACCTGCCCAATGCCTTAGCCATAAGAATAAAAAAGGTAGGATGATTAAGGGTCTTCCTGATGCAAACCTCTATTGCTACGAAAGTATCCTACTGGAGATTCATTAATAATTATTGAAAATATTGCTAAATATATACAGGATTTTTTCAGTCTTAGCCAGCACTAGGCAAAGCCAAATCTGTCAAGGACTCTAATAAGAAAATTCCAAGCCACTCTATCATACGCATTATTCAATCCAACTTGGGAAGAGTCTCGAGCCTTCCACTTTTATCAGTAGAGTGGATGATATCATGAATGGCAATAACACCATCCAAAATTTGTCATTGGGGCATGAAACCACTCTGTGGAGCATCAATGATCGAAGGGAATAAAATTTTAAGTCTATTGGCCATGTATTTAGTCAAAATTTTAAAAATTGTATTACACAGGCTAATCGACCTGAAATCTGTAAATCCTTTGGCACCTAGTAATTTAGGCAGTAAAACCAAAAATGTGGAATTTACATCGATTGGGATAAAATTAGATCTTTGGACCTCTTTGATTGCATTACAAATATGAGGACCTAAAATATGCCAAAACCTCTAAAAAAATATAGACGGGAAACCATCTACACCTGGAGCCTTAAGACCTCCCATTGAGAATATCATCTTTTTTATCTCATCGTCATTGAAGGTATCACACAGGATCTTGTTCATATATTCGGAGACCAACATCGGGATGTTACGGAGAAGATAATTTTATGCTTGCAAGTTTGTGGAAACCAAGGAGCATAACAAGTCTTTGAAGAACTCCACAGCACTTTCCCTAATTTCGTTAATTTTCTTAGTAACCTCACCATCCACCTTTCTTATTTCCTTTATCCCATTGTGAGTCCTATGCCTCAACGTGGACGTATGAAAAAATTTTGTGTTTGGTCTCCTTATTTGAGCCATATATTCCTTAAATTCTAACATCGCATAATCTCTTCTTCAGCAAAGACATTGTGCAAATATGCAAGCAAAATTCTTTCTTTCGATCTCATCGCCTCCACTATCTCCGACCTAATTGAAATGGCTTCCACTTTGAGCCACTCAATGAGTTCATTTTTCCTTAATGAAATATACCAAAAACAAATTTATTACATTCCTTAAGCTTTACCTTAATATACCTCAGCTTCGATGCAACTTGAGCAATAGGGTGGCTCGAAAATCCCTTAGTCCACCATTCCTTGATCTTACCTTCTAGTTCTGGGTGAGGGAGCCATATGACCTCAAATCTGAAGATCATGGGTTGCATAGTTTCCCTCATGTATTTTCATTTTTTGGATCCATAAGCTACCACTGCTTCTTCCTGTGAAATCACTCCTAATCCTTCTAAATATGCATCAATACAAATTCAAAAATATTCTTGAGGATCAGGTATCTTTAGTAGAGGAGGTGTAGTAAGCTTTTGCTTAAGAAAATCAAAGGTTTCCTCACATTTAGCTATCCACTTGAATTATTTTCCCTTTCTCTAAAGGTTAGTTATTAGTGAGGGGATCTTGGAATAGTCCTTCACATATCCCCTATAGTATCCGGTTAAGCCCATGAAACTACAAACCTATCACATTAGTAGGTGGTGACCAATTCAAAATGGCTTCTATTTTCTTAGGATCCATAGCTATCTCTTCAGTTGACATAATGTATTCTAAATATTGCACTTTTGACACAAAATCCAGACTTGGATAATTTTCCATACAGCTAATTTTCCCTTAACAAATCTAGCACAATCCTAAGGTGCTCTTCATGCTCTATCTTGTTTTTAGAATATATCAAAATATCATCTAGAAATACCAAAACAAATTTATCCAAGTACTTCTTAAAGATGTTATTCATAAAATTCATAAATATCGTGGAGTCATTTATTAAACCAAAAGGCAAGACAACAAACTCATAATGTCCATAATGAGTTATAATTTTTGTCGTGTGAGTATTCTCCTCATGGATTCTAAATTGGTGATATCCTGATTTCAAATCAATCTTTTAAAATATTGAGGTATCCTTAAGTTGATCAAATAGATCTTTGATTCTCGGTAGAGGATATCTATTATTGATGGTTGCCTTGTTCAACATTATATAATCTATGCATAATCTCAAGGAATCATCTTTTTTCTTTAAAAATAGTATTGGTGTACCCCAAGATGATACACTTGGTTTGATCAATCATTTCTCAAGTAACCTTTGTAATTATTCCTTCAACTCATATTTTGTGAGATTCATTTTTTAAGGAGCTCTATGGATGGGTTTTGTTCCAAATTGAAGCTCAATAGTAAAGTCAAATTTCTATTTAGGCGATAATCTAGGTAAATCCTCTACAAACACATCCCTAAATTCCCAAAGAATTGGGTATTTCTCAAACATTTCTTCCTTCTCTTTATCAATTTCATTTATCTTGATAATATAGACCATCCCTCATTTCTTTATGGTCTTCTTAAGTTGCATTGTTGATAGGATTTGGGGTTGATTATCCCCCTATAAACTATACATCCTTCGCATGACACCCATATCATCTATGTACTCAATCCATATATCCTAAAATTTAAGTATCGCCTTATGCATTTGCAATAAATCCATCCCTAATATTATATCAAAAGTATGCAGAGACGCTACATACAAACATCCTACAGTTGTTCCACTAGGTAAGATGATTTTTTCCACTAGCCAAGATTCTTGGTCTAAGAGAAATATCTTTGACTAAACTAGTGGAAATAAATCTATCCGTAGCACCACTATCTATCAATATTTTAATGTTCTTATCAAAAATATTACCTTTAATCATTAGTGGAGTGGCTTGACCATCAAGATTCTGGTTTCCTATAGTTGCATAAATCTTGTGTGCGGGCTCCTTAGGTGCAGTTTCTTTGTACATATGTTCCTTTCCTTTAGAACCCATTTTTGTTCTCCATGGATAATTAGAAGCATAATGTGGCCCTCTACAAAGATAACATCCTTATTTCGACCTTGGGTTTTCTTTCCGCTTTTGTCCCTCTTTTGCTTTTTTGTAGATGAAGAATTAGCCCGTCCCTCCAATTGTCTATTGTTACCCTTGTTGTTGTTTCAGTTCTTCCCCTAGAACCTTTTCCTAAACTTCCCTTTTTTCCTATCATTTCCTGGGTCCTATAGAGAGAATTTCTTGCTTGCCTTTTTTTATTTCCACTTTACAAAACCTGCATTGTTTCTCTTCCTTAGTACTTATTTACCCTATTTATATAATATTTCATAGTCGAAGTAGGTTTTAAGATATGTTTTAGCTTTCCTATCTAAATCATAAGCCTTCTATAGTATCCCAGGTTCCTTCATATCCACTTCTTGTCCTATTCTGGGATCTACTCCTAGTATAAACTTATGGATCTTCATTTTCTTGTTATAAGCAGGCACGTATTTCATTATTTTAATAAATATTTGATAATACTTTTCCACTATCCTAGTTCCTTGGTGAAGTTTAGTGAATTCTTCAAATTTTTAGGAATAAAAGTGTTTCATGAGGAATTTATCTTTAAACAGCCACATATTTCATTATTTTGTTACATCTTTGATAATACTTTTCCACTGTCGTAGTTCCTTGGTGAAGTCTAGTGAATTCCTCAAATTTTTTGGAATAAAAGTGTTTTGTGAGGAATCTATATTTAAAGGCTTTTACAAAATCTACCCATTTTAGGTCAACTATTACCTCAAGATCTAGTTCATCACTATATGCTTCCTACCAAGCTAAACCATCACCTTGTAGATGTAGTGTGGCATAAGATGTTCGAGTACCTAAGGAAAAGTTCTTTATATTGTAATAAATTTCTCTTTCATCCAAGCCTTAGCCTTGTCCCCATCTTCCTCTCCATTAAATTTGAAAGATTTAAAATGTTTCATTTCCTTACCCAACTCGGCCTCTAATCTGACCTTAGCTTGTTGTGCCTCAGTAAGAGGTTCATTTTTCTGACCCCTTCTAGAATTACCCACCTAAGTTTCTCGACTCAATACGACATCTAATAACTATTTTTGTGTTTCTACTTGTTCTCAAAGTAAAGCCACTATCTCAATGAGATTCTCACTCCTAGGATTTTCCCTATCATCACTAGGACCCCCTGAACCCACATCTGAATTTATATCCTCCATGTTAGTCTGTCTAGTCTACCTTGTTGAGGGGACAACACCTCTTCTTCTCTTTGGTGGTATTATCCCTAGCCACACACAAAATAGATAGTAAGAATTCATTAGCAATTAGTCCTTCAATTGCTCATCTTACTAATAACTCTCTACCCAATTATCTCAAGCAATTCAGAAAAAATACTCCTAATAGGTGTTCTATTAGCAAGATTCAATTTCTTCATAAGTATGTTTTCTATCACATAACAGGGTTAATTTCTACATAATGAACCTATCCTACTAAGAATCATGGCTCTAATACCAAATTTTCATAAACCTGATTTCTAACTCCAACTTCTAATAGGTGTTCTATTAGCAAGATTCAATGTCTTCATAAGTATGTTTTCTATCACATAACAGGGCTAATTTCTACATAGTGAACCTATCCCACTACAAACCATGGCTCTAATACCAAATTGTCATAAACCCAATCTCTAACTCCAACTCCTATATTTTTTTCGACTATGTTAAACATATATTCATTTAAATTGTCATAAACTCGATTTCGACTCCAAATCCTAATATATATATATATATATATATATATATATATATATATATATATATATATATATATATATATATATATATATATATATATATATATATATATATATATATATATATATATATATATTACAATAAGATTATTTCCTTTAAAGCGAACTCAACTATGCTAAACAGATATTCATTTCACCCATCACTACTCTTACATGATTCCATTTGTGCAAGAGCACTAGGTGACACACCCCATTTAACTATTATTCTCATTGGCCAGATGAGCTAGTTAATTTTCCATTTTCTGTCAATCGAAGAGTATCATAGCCAATCCCTACCCTCACATAATTCCTTTGAGTGAGGGAACTTAGCATGAAGGGTGTTAAATTCCTCTCTCGTCCATTGGAGAGAAATTCATAACAATCCTGAGCTCCTTTTTAACTCTTAATAATATCCATCACATGTAACTTATTTACTCTAACTTTAAGATCTACTTATCTACTTACAAGAGTTTTGGTTAAAATATATCGCTAATTCCTTAAATTTTTCCATATCTTTATAACACAATATCCATATTCAAACTCATTATAATAAGCACAAAGAATAAATAAGTTATAATGTGTGATAATATAATCTAATCCAATGTCCATGTGTTGACTTCCATAAGCTCATAATTAACTAGAAGATTTCACTAATATTCACTCTAAGTTAAACTCCCTTCGAATCAGCAAAGATATTTCTAAGCTTAAATAAGAAATACTAGCTTCACTTTACTCTAGAAGACTCATTCACACAGTCCTCTATGGCACAAGGTTGATATTTAACTTCTACTTGAATTCTATTAAAATAGATTACACCATATCAACATGGCAGCCGACGTCAAAGCGTCTTCATCGGGATAACTTAGACCCCAAGATACAGTCAATATTTAACAACCAGAACTAATATTTTCAAGTAGCTCCACAATAACCATTCCATATTTCAGTTACATTAAGATTCCAGTCTGGCGGTGATCTCATTACTGATCCATTTTCTTTGGTCGGTATTCCACAATAGGAACTTGTAACTCATTATATAGGATTACGGTTAAGGAGCTTCGACGGTGCTTTGTATTCCTTTGGGCTACACCAGCAAGTGTTACCTTCTTCGGCAACTCCATCATCGTTCTAGCCAGCAGATGGCATCTTCCCTTTCGTCATATCTTCACTAACCACCGAGACAGGTTACCTTCCAGCGAGGATCAGAGATGGCTCCCAAATTTTTAGGATAAGCAAATTGTTTTTACCAGTAGTATAATTTCAACTACCACATATCCAGTATCCATTCCTCAAATAAGGATTTCATGAATGCATTATCATCATAGTATCAAACCATTCCTAATATGAAAACAAAAATATTGCAGTTGTTTCCCTTAAAATTAACAAAATATTTTCTATCCATTCTATAATAAACACAGTCACTCTTTTCCATATCATTGCAGAAGAAGTATCATTGCTTAAACTAAAAATCAATCATTTGATTCTATTCATCAGGTGGTGAGAAGAAATTATGTTATAAAAATAATCATTTCCATTCCATTAATTATCAATCTGGTTAGTTCATAAACTTATGAGTGTCATGCATAGTATATGCTTGTAGTGTGGGGAATGAATTCCTCTGTACCTATTGGTTTGGTGGGGGGTGTTTATATATGTTCATTTCAGCCAAACCTGATAAAACTAAGTGTAGAAAAATAAATAAATGAATTACAAACTAAAATTAAAATGCTGAAAATAAAACACACGACTGGAAATTAAAGTGCAGGAAATTAAACACACAACTAAATTAAAATAAAGCAGGAAATAAAGTAGGAAAAAAAATAACTACTGAAAATAAATAACAGAAAATAAAATAGGGGAGGACTACTACAAGGAGTGGGCCTAGGCTCCCACAAATATTTCACCCGGTTATAAGCAAATAAGAGTATTTGAAACTCTATAAATTATGCAAAATAGAATAATTCTATTGACTGTGTAATTGATTATTCGCTTTTGTATTCGTTTGGCCTACGTTCTTATATAAAACGCAGCCAGATCTTGTTACAATAATAGATTGGTCTATTTTAATCATGTAACGTGATTTTCTATAATTAGTTATACACATTTATTATTCTCTCCTATTAAAAGCATGAGCATTCACAAAAAGAATAAATATAATAATCCTTATGTGTACAGAACAATCTAATCCTAAAAATAATTCTTTAAAATATTACATGGTCAACCAATCAACTTTTAATAATTAGAATAAAAGTGTTGTATTCTATAATAAGAATACAAATATTTCTCTTTTATCTTTTGTGCAACAACCCCCTTAGAAAGTGCATAGACAATTGGTCAATTGGTCAACGTTGGTAAACGATCAACATCGGTCAACCAATTAATGTTGAATTGGTCAACCACAACTTATAGTCGGGAATCAGGTGCCAGCCTGCTACTAGGATTCAAGCACCATCCTATTGTTGGGAGTCATGCGCCAACCTATTATTGGGAGTCAGGCATCAGCCTGTTACTGGGAGTCAGGTGCCAACTTGTTGTTGGGAGGCAAGCACCAACTTCTTGTTGTTCACCGCAGTTCTCTTCGCATTGTCAGGACCAAATGGAATGTAGACTCAAAAACACCATATCAGTAGAAAAAACCTACATTTACATACTTTCCACTAAAAATACTAGTCAAACATAATACTTCATTTTCTATCAATTATATGCAAAATATATATAAAAATACATGTCAAATGCTAATTAAAACAATATTTATACCCTTAAAAGTGTGTATAAAATGAGCATTTATGATGCTCATCATCAAGATTTTCCTTAAAGCACAAGGTTCTTTGTTCATTCTAAAAATAATCACAATTATATGTTTTTATATCATTGCAAAAGAAGTGACACTGCTTAATCTATAAATCAGTCCTTTGATCCTACTCAAATCATATATACTTTCTCCTATCCATAGGTAGCATATATTAGACATCAATTTCACAAATCTGAAGCTGAATTCATTCACACAAAAAGATAACCAGTTTCTATTCTTTCTTTACCTTGACAATATATCCATCATACATCAGTTTCAAACAATCACAATCCAGAATACATTAGTCAAACACAGGTTTGGTTCTCTTCCCTACGGAAATTCATTTCCTCTAGAGTTTGTTATTTCCTATTAACAATATGGGTACGCTTAGAAGCTTACGCGAACTAAGGGAAATACACAATACCTCATCCCACACCAAACAAAGTTACTCTAATTTTTTCCTTTCTACAAGTTTATCAGCAACCATACATGGTTCTTCAAAAAAATTGGAAATAAAACGTAGAGCAACTAAAATTATTTTCAACCAATGTATTCACTAACAACAAAAGGTCTTATATTCTCTCTGAATTTTACTTCATGATTTATATTTATCACTTAATACAGCAACAATACAAAATTGATCATTCCACAATGTATATTCCTTCCCTAACCAACGGCTAAGGTTTTAACATGATTCATCCAGTCTATTATATTTTGATGTAGCAAGCACTGGGAGATAGCAATCACAAGATGCATAATAATATGAAAGAAATTAAATCTTCTAGATGACTGAAATATGCAATAAATAGAAATGATATAAAATATTACAGTGTAGCTATGGAGAAAATGAACACTCCAATATAAAGCTATAGAACTACATTGCATCCATCGCCAATGGATGATGTCGTACATACAACTAAGCTACATTATGTCCTCTGAATCTCTATGTCTATGACTCTATATATCTATCTATCTATGAGGCCATCCTTATATAGGTAAAATAGGATACTTGGTTAACACTCTATCTAGTTGAGCAAGGGACAACTTGCACATGTACAACTTGCACATTAACACTTGTGCACTTATTACATTGCATGAAGTAACTAGATAACTTGCCCCTAAAGTAATATAAGTATGTACCTTAGAAGATACATTTACATATCCCAAATGATGGAATATACTTTATTTCTAACACCCCCTTGTATTACATTATTTGGGTCTTGAAGACTTTAGCCTTCAATATGGATCTTCTTCTTCCTGAACTTTGTTTTCTTCCTCTACATTCTTTGTGTTCAGGTTCACTAGGTAATATGTGTCTTCATATGATGTAGAGTAAGCTGGAGTTGAGGCTTATTATTTCAATTGACTTTGCATTGTATTCCTCCTTTATCTGCTTGTTCAAAGCAGTCTTGATCTGGTTCCTCTTTTGTTGCTTCAATCTTCATGTCAAGGCCTCTTGTCCCTTTCCATTCTAAATTCCTTGAAGTCAAAAGTCTTTGATGGACCATTGTTCTCATGATGTTGCATGTCTTGAGTGGATGTGAATTTTTTCTTCTTATTTTCTTTGTATCTATGTAAGACATGTTTCTCTTGTTAGAGTTATTACCTTATTTGGTAATACCCCTAGGTAGTTGGTTAGTTTACTATCCTAGGTTATTTGTTATACCGATATTTCTATTGTCGGTAGATATTAGTATAGGATATTATTTTGATTATTTGTTAGTTAGCGCTATTCCTTCCTTAGCATTAATTAGGGAGATATTATTCTATCTTGGCTATCTTTAGCCAAGTCCATTGTATATATGTTTGATTAATAATTATGTAAACATCACTTACTTACCTTTGCTAATATGGTATCAGACCAAAACTATTGCCAACTCCGCTTGTGATATGGTGACCATTTGGTGATCATCGGTTTAAGCACTGTCTGAACCAAGTGACAGATATTTACTCCCAGATCTGACCCTTTGACCACGCTGATGTCCTGCAACCAGTCGACTTAGTCTGGCAGATATGGCTCAATAGCTAGTAGATATGAAGTGATCTGACTCAATCGGACAAATAGGATACTTGTGACCTCTCAGGTGGGCACAGAGGGCACTCGTGATATTTTGTGAATAGCTCCAACATGTGACGTGGAGCCTGTATGCAACAGGCTAGAGACTCCACTATGATGGAGAGCTATGACGATCACTATGAAATGAACTCTATCGATAACTGACTCACATGGCACACACTCTGAAAGGGATCTAAAACCTAAGTAGTCATAGATGGTGGAAAAAATATGATTTGGAATGCTACACATAGCCAACGTGAACCTAGATGAACAACGATGATCGCTAGCAAACAAGCTAGGATGGACTAGATGACAAAATTTGAATTCAACACGTGGCGAAGGAGTTAACCAATCAAACTTCACACACGAATGTCATACGAAGGATTGGGGATAGCCTACCCAAGGCAAATGATTAACAAAGTGAGTAAAATCATTTTTAAACCCCTTAATATTCACCAGCATGATGTATATGGGATATAGGTGCATAGTTTTTTTCAGACTTGTGACTGCACTATAGTAGACGGCATCATTGACCACCAAGGAGGTCAAAATAAAATCATGTCTTCAGGTGGATAATTTACTATAACAAGTGTGTTGAAACATTGTAGACATCAGCGTAGACAGCGCAAATGAGCCATCCACAACAACGAGCATGATTTCCCATGAATCCTCCTAAGGCAGTATTTTGTCTTGATGTCGTTGTGTTTGATATGGTAGAAAATGGACTGTAATCACCCATCGCAAGAGGATAATTTGTAACAGATTGTTGACATAGCTATTAGCACAGGTGGACGATCCTGATTGCTCAGGTGATTCACCACCAGAACCCAGATTCCAGTCCACACTAGGACGATTTCTTGATCATGACATATACAAGCAAGTGTGTCACATTACAAATAACGCTTGCTGCATTTTTGACATGGCATGATATGCAGTGGATTTTTTTGTAGCTTTGATAGCATTCCAAATGATTTACAATGGGATAGATGGCGTTCGTCTGTAGGTAGATAGCAGCACCACCACCGGTAGAAAGCACCACTGGAGATATTGTGTGGAGGTGATATAAAATAGCCAAATGGGAGTAATTGATGATACTTGCTTTTACTCCTAACGACCTAGATATGGTGTATGTTGTAGTGTAGGCCTGTGCAATGGGAAATATAGACCATATTTTAATAGTACAAAGGAAACGTAGCGAAAACGTCGGGCGTGCTCTCCTATTCAAGAAGGAGATCTTCTCCTTTCTTACCCGTCAAAGCGGGTAGCTCGATCGGTTGGAGGCCGAGCGGTAAGGTTTTTCTGACTAGTAGATCAAGGTTTCAAACCCCATCGACTCCAAAATGGAGATAAAGCTTGTCAAAGTCATCAGAAACGTGAAAGTCATCATACTCAACCCTCTCTTTAAAGCTTCATAAATCACAATTTTTTGTTTAAAGTATTTATCAAGGGGGGATTTTTTTTGTGCTTTCTTTGAAATTTACCTTAAGGCACTCTTTGTACAAGCCTACAAGGCTTCATAGTTACAATTTTTTTGCACTAAAGGAGGGGATAGCATTTTTTTTCTCTCTCTCCATCATCTCCTATTTTGCACACAAGGGGGATACATTATAATTTTGCAAACAAAAGGGGGAAGACTTATAAGGGTGCATTTTCAACAGTGACCGACACCTTAGTCAAATTATTTTGTAAAATTTCATTGTAAAAGGTGCATTTTCGGTAGCAATCGACACCTTAAAAATAGGCAGATCAAAGAAAAATCATGCCCCAAAATCAACTGATGTTGCTAAATCAGTTAAAAGTCCATACTTTTCACCATACATGGATGGGAAATATTTTTATGAGGATGGCACATTTCTCACACTACGCAGTGGTGTAGATGCCATACTCGATGATTCTGTGTCTTGTGAAGACATTCATAAAAATGGTGTTCTAATCCCTATTGGTGTTGTAAGGGAAATATACATGTCATTGGTTGCACTTGACATTGCTCAACATAAAGTGAAAAGGGACATAAGTGAGGAAAAAGAGGTCCTAATGGTCAATGCTTGTTGTGACACAAGTGATCTTCAACCCATTGTGGTGAATGCTTATTGTGATACAAGCGATTTCCTACCTTCAATGGTAGATATCATTTTTAGCATAGGTGATATCATCTAAGTAGCAATTTTTTCTTGTGACACCAGTGACTTAAAAATTGAACCTCCTAAAAATGAGCACCATAATCTCATCAATAGTGACAAATGCTATATTGTGAAAAGCATTGATGAAGATGATGAAATTGGATGTTTTGAAAAACACACCAAATGATTTGGATCCAAAATGATGAAGAAAATAGGATTCAATGGTGAGAGATTAGGTAAACAAGAACAAGGCATTAAAACTCCTATAATACTAAATGTTAGGGCAAATAATGAAGGCCTTGGCTATTCTAGACAAGCAAGTACCAGTAAAACCATGTTTGTAAACCCTAAATCTCCTCCAACTCCTAAAAAGCATTGTTGCAATAATTGTGGGAAAATAGGACATGTTGCAGCTAGATGTTGGAAACTACATTCTTATGATTCATGTGGATGTACAAATCACTCTTCTTCTAGTTGTTGGTACAAAGTGAAAATGGCCAACAAGGTTCATATAGATTATGGATGGATAGATATCACACAATGTACCATGATGAAAGCAATGTTGAATGGCTTCTATCGAAAATGTAAAACCTATGGTAGACCCCGAGGCAAATCCAGTGACAGACCAAGTGGCAGTCCCAAAGACAATGACCCATAGACATACCTAAAGACAGACCCAGAGACAAAGTTCTAGAGGTAGATCTACAGGCAGATATAGAGGTAATGATCCAGAGGCAAATTCATAGGCAGATCCCAATATAGACCCAAAGATACAAATTCAAAGGTAGGCTTAGAGCCAGAGCCAAAGCCAAAGATAAAGCAAGAGTTAGCATTCTTTCATTTCTCTTCTTCTTCACTATATTGGGACAGTTATATGTATTACCCAAATAATGTAATAAGGGGGGATGTTAGAGTTATTATCTTATTTGGTAATACCCCTAGGTAGTTGGTTAGTTTACTATCCTAGGTTAGTTATACCGATATTTCTATTATCAATAGATATTAGTATAGGATATTATTTTGATTATTTATTAGTTAGTGTTATTCCTTCCTTAGCATTAATTAGGGAGATATTATTCTATATTGGCTATCTTTAGCCAAGTCCATTGTATATATGTTTGATTAATAATTATGTAAACATCGCTTACCTCCACTAATATCTGTCTTTCATAAATATCAACTTTGAGCTCAATGTTAGTAGATCCATATGAAATAATTTTCTGAAGATAACAATTTATTCCTTGAAGTAGCCTTCTTTCATAATTTCGATAGTACCTATATTTGAAGTGACAAGAGAAAGATGAGTGATTTGTTCCATCACAATACCTACATGGCTGGAAACTCCAACAATTGGTGTTTTCATGACCATATTGATTGCAATAAGTGCACAGTAGTGATGATCTAATAATTTTGCAATCTATTTTAGGAATATCATATTTATCTATTTCTTTGATAAGACTTTCTAACCATATGTGCACAATTGAAGCTATTCCTTTTTTAATAAAAGCTTTTTGATCAACCTTTCCCTATTTTTGATCATTAGATTCACTGGATGAATCTTTCTTAACATAGTTGTTGATTTTAGAACTTATTTTGCATTGTATTGATTCTTCTTTGTCCTTTCCATCATTGTAATTCATCAGGTTTTTTATCCATATTGGTATATTTCTCATTCCACTTCTAAGAGTGTTTTTAAGCATGTTAGTACTCATTTGTATAACATGAATTATTTGAGGTAGAGTAGTTTAGTTTATAACAACCTTTGAAGTATATAAGCTTGATATGATGAAACATTTATGTCCTATAGGTTTCCTTATGTCTCCCTAGTAATGAGAGTATGAACACCTAATGTTAGGTTTTTGAAGAAAGCTTATATCTTCACAACTTGACAATTTTTTATGGATATTATTATCAAGTTTTGTAGAATTCCTTATGACTCCCAAATGTTTATTGGAGTATGATATAGTGCTTTTGTAAGATATAGTTCAATTTTTGGTTGATTTTGTACAATTTTTGTAAGGATAAAAAATCAACTTCTTAACTCATTAATACTCCTATTGAACTAAGCACTTATAAATTTTTAAAGAGGTTTTAATGTTGGATTTTTTTTGTCCCTAAAGAGATATTTTTTGAGACAATAATATAAATTTTCAACTTTGATAAAAGATTTTAATAACCCCTTTTTGAAATCCTTAGGAATTTTATTCAAGTGTTTCTAATTTCCAAAAGACTAGTTTGAAGTTGTAACCCTTATCACTCCAAAATTTGGAAAACTATAACACGTTATTATTTGCAAACATTAAATGGATTAATTCCAAGTAGAATCCCTTATTTCTCCTAATTTATGTTTTTGCAAATATTATATTAATTTCCCTAAGTTTTGCTTTCAAACAAAGATTGATTTCAATTAATATATCAACCTTATCTTATAACCTTATAACTCCCTTTAAAACTGAAAGCAAATTGGATGAGAAATTAAGGCTTTGTACCTTTATGACTTCGGGTGAATATGACAGTAAAATCTCCTTGAGCGCAAATTTCCAAAGGCTTTAATTCTCTTTGTAAGTGTTGGTTGACCGAGAGTATTTTCAACTATATCCAAATTGCTTCGGATCCTTGATGAATCACGCTCGAACTGCTACCGAGCGTCTGTCGTCAACCTGTCAAATCATGCCCGAACTACTACCGAGCATCTATTGTCGATCTGTCGAGGTGCCATCAATCTATCAAGTAGCTTCCAAACTGTTGCTCATATCACTTTTAACTGTTGCACTTCCTTTCCATGGTCCAAGGCATCTTTAATATGTGATAGAATGAGTGACAAGTGTCATTGTATAAGTTTATAAATGCTCATGGAAGCTTTGACTTGGTTGGTGGAGGTACCGAACTCACTTCACTACTTGTGACAAGTGTCACCTTTGGATTGAAATATTTTGATTCCCTCTTGAGCATTGTCTAAGAAACTCTCCTTCCTCAACGTCTTCAAGCTTTATTTGTTGTAACATATGTCAAGTTGTACGTAACTCCACTATTTGGAGTATGGGCACCAAGAAATGTAACATCTTATTTGTGAGCATTATAGAGGATCTCTCATAGGATGACAAGTGGTAGTTACATGTCCTTCTCTTTATCAACGCTTACTTGAAAACTCTCCAATGCGGTTTCCTCCTTGATCTTTGTTGTTTTACATAGATGCTAAAATGCCTCCAGCCAAGCAAAGCTAAAGGGTGAATTGTGGTGGAGATATGGCAGAGCTTTGATGGGTGATTTCAATTAATATATCAACCTTATCTAATAACCTTATAACTCCCTTTAAAATTGAAAGCAAATTGGATGATAAATTAAGGCTTTGTACCTTTATGACGTCGGGTGAATATGACAGTAAACTCTCCTTGAGCGTGAATTACCAAAGGCTTTAATGCTCTTTGTAAGTGTTGGTCGATCAAGAGTCTTTTCAACTATACCCGACTTGCTTTGGATCCCTGTCGAATCATGCTCAAACTACTATCAAGCATCTATTGTCAATCCATCAAATCGCACCCGAACTATTGTCTAGAGTTTTTCGGTCACTCAACCATACCTAGTGGTCTTGAGATGCTTGAATTATGAGGTGGTAATGATATTAATCGATGATCCTATATCCACCAACACTCGTTTATATGCAATCTACTGTATCCTCGCTATGATATGCAATGGAGGATCAAATTCCTATACAGGGACAAGTTTGACTTCCTATTTATGGAAAGTAATCACAGGTTCCTTATATGGTGGAATAGACTGTATATACCCCAATGATTGTGATCACTTTCAAGCGTTGACACTGCTCACCTATCAGACTTGACTATTCTCGACCTCACGTTTACATAGGGGATCCCTAGACATCTATGTCTATTTTTCTTCGATAACCCTAGGCATGTCTATTTGTCTAGAAGAATGGCTATCTACTAGCTTAAGTGGCAACTCTTGACGATGCACTGGGTGTGTCACTCTAGGCATGAGCCTCTTTTCGGGAATTACCTCACATGATTGCTCTTCACGTACTTTTTGTTGATAAATCCTCTCTTCACATCGTTGGAGTTCATCAAACCTTTTTTTATGCGCTCTCTTTCTCTCTGCGGACTCACGCTCTAGGTGCTTACATTGATGACGTGCTTCCTCCAATTGGTCTTGGAGTAGTCGCCTCTCATGGGCTGCATGAGACTCAGATTCCCTATAGGACTGACTTGTGGAGTACGATCCACGACTCTCTATCTCCCTAGTGAATACCTAGTGACGTGGGTTCTCACTGTGTGTGAGGAAACCCCATGTCTATATGGGTTAACCCCCTACGTGATGAAGGGAGCTCGTGATGACTCTCAGAATGTTGTGCTAGGAGGATTGGATCCTCAGATTCATGACGAGTGCGACGCCTAGCAAGGAGGTGTATGAGGTTTGAAATATCCTTAGGAGAACATCAGGAGCGTTCAAAGCCTCTCCATGAATTCTCTGACTTATTAGCTCGTGATTGAGCTCTATCATGTCTAGTCGTCATGATGAACCGACTAAACAAGACTCAAGAGGTTTCCTCTCTTACTAAAAATTGTGGCCTCAAAGAGGGCCTTATCTTGATGAATTAAGCAATAAAGAAGCATACAAAGTAAACAATGTGATTATTTCCTTTACATTTTAAAAGTTGAGCCCTAAACTATTTGATGTATTTTCAATATTTGTTGTATTAGTGTAGAAACTCTTATTGTGTTTTGTAAAACTTGTTGGATTTTATTCTCATTTTAATGGTTTTCACCTATACACTCGCAACTTGGCAACTCGGCTATGAACTCCAAGTCATGTAATCCAACCTATAATTTGTGGTAATGAATCCCACACACGGTCAGGGAGCACAGGCCCTCCCAGATCCTCACCCATTTTCCCCAAGTCAGTGTTATATCCTTCGAAGAGAATATATGCAAATTTTCTAGGGTACGAAAGGTTCTCGAATCTGGTATTGGTCTAGTATCCAAAAGGTTCACGATATTTTGGGCCAATGGATGGAAGTTATGCCCACCGTCGTTGAACCCTACTAGTGGTTGGATGTCAAGCCTAACTCACTAGCGTTTAAGTTCCAAATGGTGTGTGTGGTTCTTTTTAATTTGCATGAAAGAAAAATACATAAGACAACATTCAAATGATTCTTCTCTATATTTAATGCAAAAAAATAGCATTTCACATTAAGAGAGTATGCATGATTAATTTCATATGATATTCAGACAATGCATACTAACTATGAAATGGCCACTGATTGAGCCTCAAACAAGCAAATAGAATACAAAAGACATCTTAGCACACCGAAGACTAGGGCGGACTGCACTCAAAGGTCTGTTGTTCCTAGCAGCACCTAGTAGAAACCTAAAAATGAAATACCTAAGGACTTATGCACATATTACCAATTATATTGTCTTTCCTAATTAGTCACATTCATTTTGCATTCTAGAATTTAACAGATAGTGAAAACAAATACAGAGAGTGATAGTGGTACCTACCTCAAGTCCTCATCCAAATGAGCTTTATCTCTCTATTGTTTATTGTGTCTATTAGGAACCGCAGGTTTAATATGTGTTTTTGACTATGGCCCGTGGGTTGAACCTGCGTTTCAATTATCATCCCATAGCTGATAGCTACGGTCTATACCTGCAAATCACAAAAACGAAGAACACACAGTCATATGCTTGAATTTAGGATTCCCCCCATGATCACCTTCTTATCTAACCAAAAAGTGTGCATCCATCTCCTGTATTATATCGTATTCAATCATTTAAAGCATAAACATGATAATATTTCATAGATTCAACAAAATAAGTGTTTCTTGTATTAATAATTGCAAAGAATTCCGATTACAATCATGCTCCTCTTAGGGTCACCCAAATTATGATACAATTAATACAATGCCATAGCCCTCAACAGTGTAGGCACACTAATGTTGCTTTTCAACTAGTCACAAACTACTCTAGTGTGGAGTTGCCCTCTTCTTCGCGTTGAGGAAGGAACTTGATGGTTGAATCTCCTTCGAATTTGCTCTCTGCGATCAAGAAACAACATAAAAGTGTCAAAAATATAGGCAACATCTCATGATGAGGCCCTTTTAGTAAAAATGCATGAAGATACCATTAATCTTGTATAATAAAGAAAGCGTGAAAAGTACTTCTAAACTTTGTTAATTAGATCAAGATTTATGGAATTGCATAAATAAATATAACAGTTACACTATGCATGGACCAATTATGTAAAATAAAGCATGAAAGTGCATAAAGAATCCATTAATGTCATATTTGATGCTTAACACAAAGAAACTATTCTAACCTAATTCTATCGGTCAAAAATTTGCTAAACTACAATTGAACCATGAAAATAGCTAAACTAAGCTAACTAGCCAGACAGAAATGAAAAAGGTAAGGCGGTGATACCTCTATTGCAAACCGCAGCTCTGATGAGCGGTCTACATTGTAAACCATGGCTAAAAGTTGTGGTTAGAAATCTGATAGGTTTACCCTCAATTTCAAGGGTAGTGGGCTTGACCTCCTTGTCCAAATTGATGTTCAATGGTCGCCTTTGGTGTCCTCAGACTAATTTGGCAGTTGATTCACTATGAAGGGCCTTCGTTTGCCTGAATATGCACTTTTTGGTTCTCCTAGGCTCCTAGAGCATCCATAATGTAATTCATCATGAATCTTGGCAAGTAAGTAGGGGATAAGCGCAATAGCTCTCTTAGTATACTTGATTGAGTGTACAATTCGACAGGGCTTCGCTGCTTAAATATCCAATGCTCTCTGATTATATTTTGATAGCGCTTCGCTATCAAAATCATCTATATCATTGCCCTAATTCGAAGGGGTACTTATAGGATGTCCCAGGGCTAGGGGTGGCTTCATTGAGAAGACAAGATCAAGAAGGGATGGTTAGGACAGATGGATTAGAAGCTTTCGTCCTCTAACCATCATCTTCTAGATCAAATGGTCGTTCAAACCGATTTGGCTCAAATGAAGGCCAACTGAACTTCAGTTAATACCGCAGGTTACAGCTACGATCTAGACTGTAAACCGTAGGTCTCAACCGCGTTTCAGCCTATAAATCGTAGGTCTTGGCTGCGGTTCAGACTGATTAGGCTAAGGAGCCCAAATTGAGTGGTTAGAACCACTGCTCTATGTATCCAACCAAGAAAAGCTAAAGGGTGAACTATGGTGGACTAATTTCTTTTGAGAGTATTATAATAGTACAAGTCTTACACTTTTAATGCACTAATATTACACCTTATCACTCCAATCAACTCTCAAATTAATGCACTAATAATTTACTACAACTAATCAATAATAACCTAAAATGAATCTTTTAAGAGTTATTCTGCAATTTCACTACAACTAATATTGTAGGACTTAGTCTTTTTTTATTTTTTCAAAATAGATAATAGATAGTTGATAGAAGCAATTTTGAAATCTAGTCAACTCCTAATAAAAGTGCAAATGAACCTTAAAAATAACTTTTTTATTTTTGCACTTCCAAAGATTGTAATCCAATTTTCTATTTGCAAATTTAATCTAAACTCAGGTGCTTCTAACAAATCCGATAGGTAAGTGAATTAATGAACCTACTTGCACCAGAAATTTGCATACCTTTTTTGTAGTAGCACTTTTATCGCTTATGTAGAGGATGTAGATCTTGGTATCTAGAATCACCAGGTTGTTGCTACGAGAATGTCCTTGCAGCTATTTGTAGACTATCTTGAATAGCTATTTCACCAAATGATGGTCTTGACCTTTCTTTTACAAGCCTAGTATTTGATGGCTTATTCTCCTCTTCTGTTATTCTCCTTCTATTGTAGATTTGTAGAAGTCTTTATCTCTAAAGCGGTGTCTTCTTGCTGTGAGAGGCAATCTTTAAATATTCAATATTTTGTGATATTCTTTTGTTTTCAAGTTGTCTTCTCAATTTCTGACTTCAAGCAGGATCTTTCAAGATTTGGCACTCCTTGCAAAATTCTTCTTCATATATTTGGCACTCCTTGCCAAATTCTTCTTCTCTTGGGCTTGTTTTCGGATGATGACAATTGTCCCAAGTCCTTCACTGTCATAGGCTTCTCCTTGGTATTGGATTTCTCCTTTGAGAATATCTTCAGTAAGGCTCTTTTAGCCTTTTTCTAGATGCTCAATAAGACCTTCCCAAGGTCTCTGATCTGACAGCTTCTGATGGTCTTCCTTGAGATGTTTTCTTCAACCTTATGCTCCTGTAAGTGTTGGTGATGAGATCTACTTCTAGATCTCTAATTCTGTTGCTTCTAGATTCGAACATGACTCACCTAGTCCTTATCCTCCTTCTCCTTCCTTGACTGGAAGTTTTGCAATGAGACCTTCTCCTAATCTCTTTTATTTTGCTTCAAGTGTTGAATTGATTTTAAATAAGATACCCTTCCTTTCTTATAGGAATTTTCCCAACTCACTAAATCTTATTTCCTTGCAACAAAGTATTGGTACTGAAATATTTAGTCTGCTTCTGAATCAGATATTCTTTTTGAATTCTTCTTTAGGATAAGGCTTTTATGGCCTTTTCAATACCAAGGCTTCTATGGCAATATCAAGGCTTATGTGGCCTTTTCAGTACCAAGGCTCCTATGGCCTTTTGGTATCAATACTTCTATAGCTTCTCCTTCAAAGCTTCAGTGGCCTTTTATCCAAGGCTTTTATGGCCTTTTATGTCAAGGCTATCTTTAGTCTCTTGACTTCACCACAACTCTTCACACGAAGTCTTATTTCGCTATATTCTTATCTTGCACAAGGAACCAATATTTGTACTATGAGGGTACGTCAACCTTCGGGCAACAAATTTGGAGTCTCTTAGCTTTCTATCGTAGGAGTCCCAATCCTCTGAGAATTAGCTTTTAGCAAACAAAATAAACTTTAGGTACTAGTTAGCAAATTCCAAATATCCTGTATAATCCTCACTGAATGATTTGTCAATCTAGTGGCTTGAATGTTGAGTCCTAGTCTTCACAAGTTTTTCCTGAAACTCTGTGGAAAGACTCTAGTCAATTGCAATCTCAGTATTTCTTGGAATTGAGATTTTTTTTAGTCCACACTCATGACTCTTCCTAATTCTACCACCTAGATTCTTCTAAGAGCTTTTGACAGTGATTTGTCTAGCAACGCATCAGTTTGTCAAAATGCTTAGGCTCAATGATAATGGTGGCTTTCCTATAGACCTACATAGACTAGATCTATCATAGCTCTGATACCACTATTAGTTTTTGATGTAGCAAGCACTGGGAGATAGTAATCACAAGATGCAGAATAATATGAAAGAAAGTAAATTTGTTAGATGATTGAAATATGCAATAAATAGAAATAATAAAAAATATTACAATGTAGCTATGGAGGAAATGAACACTCCAATATAAAGCTATTGAACTACATTGCATCCATCGCCAATGTATGGTGTCAAACACATAACTAAGCTACACTATGTCCCCCAACTCTCTATTTCTATGACTCTATATATATATATCTATGAGGCCATCCTTATATAGACAAAATAGGATACTTGGCCAACACTCTATCTAGTTGTGCAAGGGACAACTTGCACATGTACAACTTGCACATTAACACTTGTGCACTTATTACATTGCATGAAGTAACTAGATAACTTGCCCCTAAAGTAATCTAAGTATGTACCTTGGAAGATACATTTACATAACCCAAATGATGGATTAGACTCTATTTCTAACATGTTCTATTCTAAAATAATTTAGACACACTATCATTCTAACCGAAAATCAGCATACAAGCCAACATATACAACATCAATCAAACACAAGCCCAAAAAGCAATTCAAAACCAACCTCGTAACTCCTTCGTAGTCCTCCGAATTTGCTACATTCAGGTGTTCTTCGTCTCTCTGTCCTCAGCTCTCATCTTCTGAACGCCATCCTCTTTTTTAAAAACATCTTTTTTTTCATACTTACTCCATCCAACTCTCTCACGAGTACGTCGAAGTCCGTTGCCTCTAACCAACTCCATTAATTTCCCACTTGTTTTACCCATTAATGAGAATATCTTGGTCGACCATTATAACACGATCGACCACAACCGCACTTAAGCTTCATTCAAAATTTATGAATAGAAGTTCTTATTTTGTTAAGAAGTTCACAACTATCACTCTATAGTATAACTTAACACTACGGTTCATCGAGTTCCTTATAATATAGTTTTGAATTAAGCAAGGTTCTAAGTTTTTCTTTTTTTTTAAGAATCCATTTCCTCTATCTTTAATAATCAAAACCCCCTTTCCTTACCATTCATTAAAATTTATCAACAAAGATGGATTCCTTAAGTGCTATTTTAAAATACATAAAGAAAAAGCTTAAATCAAACTTCCATATTAGAGAAAAAACATGATGCAAAAATATTATGATATGCATCTTCATGAATAGGGGCATTCATCCATGTTGCCTCCTCAAATAATTCGACAATAACCAATCACATCATTTCCCCAAGGCTTCCCTTTTCTCGGTGGTTAGTTCTTTCTGCCACCATGAAGGAACTTGTTCCTACAAAATTGCACTTCCATTAGCAGCATCATATTCATACATAAAATGTAGGTTCTTCCAAAACCAAACATGAAATTATCCTATTTTCACAATAATATTTACAAGTCACATTCTATTGTATATCTTAAATACTGAAATAGTCCATCATTTCATCTATAAGCCATATAGCAAAATAATGTTGAGCAAGGTGCAGGAACAGTATTGTCATTGTTGTCAACACAGTCAGACAGATCGGTTGATGCAGTGGACAGGAGTTAAGAGGTTCTTCAGAGCAGGAGTTAAGAGGTTCTTCAGGGTATGTACAATGATTCTCCAAACGATCGAAGTGACCCATATGCTAAAAATCGAAAAAAAATCACAAGGAAGAAAATTGTCATGATATCGCGACATGTTGAGCCAGAAAGAAAAACTGTTGCGATATCGCGACATGTTGAGAAGAAAGAAAAACTGTCGCGATTTCGCGACATGTTCGGAGAGAAAGCGCAAGCAAGCAAAACTGTCGTGATTTCGCGACATGTTCGGAGAGAAAGCGCAAGCAAGCAAAATTGTCGTGATTTCGCGACATGTTCGGAGAGAAAGCGCAAGCAAGCAAAACTGTCGCGATTTCGCGACATGTTCGGAGAGAAAGCGCAAGCAAGCAAAACTGTCACGATTTCGCGACATGTTCGGAGAGAAAGCGCAAGCAAGCAAAATTGTCGCGATTTCGCGACATGTTCGGAGAGAAAGCGCAAGCAACAAAAAGTGTCACGATTTTGTGACATGTTGGAAGAGAGAAAGGCAAGTAGAAAAAGTGTCACGATTTCGCGACATATTGCAAGAGAGATTGTACAAACAAAAAGGTGTCACAATTTCGCAACATATTGCAAGATAGATTGTACGGACAAAAAAGTGTCACGATTTCGTGACATATTGCAAGAGAGATTGTACGGACAAAAAAGTGTCACGATTTCGCGACATATTGGAAGAGAGATTGTACAGATGAAAAAGTGTCGCGATTTCGCGACATATTGCAAGGAAGTGTCATGATTTCGCGACATATTGCAGGAGAGAGTCTGAAAGAAAAAGTGTCGCGATATCGTGACATGTCGGGTTTTCGCGACCCGAAGGCAAGAGAAAGAGCTAAGGATAAAAAGTGTCGCGATATCGCGACATGTCGGATTTTCGCGACCCGAAGGCAAGAGAGAGAGTTCAGGAGAAAAAGTGTCGCGATATCGCGACATGTTGGGTTTTCGCGACCCAAAGGCAAGAGAAAGAGCAAAGGAGAGAAAGTGTCATGATTTCGCGACATGTCGCAGTTTCGCGACTATAGGAGGAGAGAGAAAGTAAGAAGGCAGAAGTGTCGCGATATCGCGACAAAAGTAAAGAGGAAGAGTACGGATGCGAAAGTGTCATGATATCGCGACATGTGTTTTCGTTGGTACAAGCCAAGAAGAGTAGCAAGGAGGCGAAAGTGTCATGATATCGCAACATGTGTTTTTGTTGGTACAAGCCAAGAAGAGTAGCAAGGAGGCGAAAGTGTCGCGATATCATCGCATGTGTTTTCGCTAGTACAAACCATGTAAAGTAGCAAGGAGGCGAAAGTGTCGTGATATTGCGACATGTTGTGTTTTTGTGGGTTCAAACCAAGTAAAGTAGCAAGGAGGCAAAAATGTCGCGATATCGTGACATGTGTTTTCATGGGCAAAATCCGAGAAGATGACAAAGAGGCAGAAGTGTCACGATTTCGCGACAGGTCACTGTGGCACGAGCTAAGAAGAGAACCAAGCCGAAATAAGATATGTGATAGTTAACTGAAGTTATACGACATTTATAGGTGCAGTTGTAGAATAAAATCATGCAGATAAAATAAGAAGAGTTAACTGAAGTCAGTACGTCAGTTACAGGTGCAGTTACAGAGAAAACACGTACATGCCCAAGTGGAGAAAACGAACAGTCGAAGAAGGAGAAAAATTAACAGTCGTAAAAACAAAAATGAAAATGCATGCATGCACAAAAAAGAAAACGAACAGTCACTAAGGAGAATACGAACAATCATGACCAAGAAGACGAACAGTCATGGTAGAGGTATATGTGTCAATTCGTTGCATGTAACGTGTTTAACGAAATGCCTACTCTATATATACAAAAGGAGTTACATATAGAAGGCGTTACAATTGACAAGTGGCATATGAGAAATGAAAGGAGTTACAACTGGAGTTACAAAGAGACAATATGGTTATAAAAAGAGCATTTCTTGGAGAATTTTAGTTGGGGAATTAATTATGTGAAGTGCGCGAGAGGAGCACGAGAAGAGAGTGAGAGGAGAGCGAGAGGTGCGCGACAGGCGATCGAGAAGGGTATGTGTTATGTGATTTGTGGGCGATGTGGAGTGAGCAATAGACCAGTCAGGGTCTTGTAAATGTGAAGGCATTTTTATGTCAATCTTCTAGCTTCAAAAAGTCCAAGTTGGTGCTTGGAATCATGGGTTGGTGCTCCTTCCAGTTGGTGCTAGTAAATCAAAGGTTGGTGCTCCTTTCTATTGGTGCAGATAAATCAAGGGTTGGTGCTCCTTCCAGTTGGTTCTGGTAAATCATGGGTTGGTGCTCCTTTCTATTGGTGTAGATAAATCAAGGGTTGGTGCTCCTTCCAGTTGGTGTTGGTAAATTGATTGTAAAATTGGTATTTTGCAATGGCTGGATTTGGATGGGAGTCCAAATAGTTAATTTTTGAGGAGTAGCCAAAACTGGTGAACCTCGATACATCCTATGTTGTGTGATGCTCTGTTGTTATATTTACTTTATGTGGTTTTAAGTTTTCATTGTTTTGGCTTTAAGAGTTGAAGTTTTTAAGTTTTAAAGAGCCACATTGATTCACCCCCCTCTCAGTGTCATTGTGAGACTAACAATTGGTATCAGAGCCAGTTTCCCTTGTCAGGCTAAATCAGCTAGGGTTGATCTTGGATTAGTATGCAATGGCAAGTGGTGAAGGTTTCTCATCAAACAAAGCACCATTGTTGGACGAAACTAATTACACATTTTGGAAACTCAGGATGCAGACATATCTTTGTGCTTTGGGATATGACATTTGGGATTCAATAGACAGTGGATACATAATACCCACCACTCCTCCAACCGATGCTGTCGATAAGAAACTATTTGAGAATAACTCTAAAGCAAAGAATGCTATCATGTGCGGTTTAATGGACAGCGAACTGATAAATATTATGAGTTGTAAAACGGCAAAAGACATATGGGACAAACTAAAGAGCATTCATGAAGGAGACGACAAGATCAAGGAGGCCAAGTTACAAACGCATCGAGCTCAGTTCGAAGCATTAAATATGAATGACGATGAGAACATAGAGGCATAAATACTGAGAGTTAATGGAATCATTAATGCGATTAGAGGACTTGACGAGGAAATGGAAGATGTTGTCATCGTGAAAAATGTACTAAGATCTCTTCCCCAAAGATTTGACTCTAAAGTTTCAGCAATAGAAGAAGTTAAAGATCTAAATACTTTTAGTATGGATGAGATGCATGGTTCATTGACTGCATATGAGATGAGAATAGGAAAAACTAAACCCATAGATAGAGAAGCTATTTTTAAAGCACATAAAAATATAAAAGCAAAACAAGAATCCGAGGAAGAAGAGACATCAGATGAAATGGAAGCAGACTTTGTTCGAAAACTAAAAATGGGAAAAGAAAAATACAGAGGTAAGTTACCATTTAAATGTTTCAATTGTGGAGGCATTGGGCATCTTGCAGCTAAATGTCCACTTAATGAGAAGAACATAAGTGATGAAGGATCGCACCAAGAAAGAAGTGACTGGAAGAACAAAACAAATTTCAAAAAAGGCAACTTCAAGAAGAAAATTTTCATCTCCAATAATGTCAGTTCATCAGAAGACAGCTGCAGTGAGGATTTTGAAGAGGAAACAGGTGAAGTTCTTTATATGGCACTCAAAGAAGAAAAAACAGAAAAAAGAACAAGTATGTGATGAAAACCTAGAGGTTGAAGTAGATCTAGAAAGTGAGTTGATCGTTGCACTTGAAGAGTTGGGTTTAGAAAGAAAAAAGAACAAAATATTGTCCAAGAAGTTGGAAGAATATGAGGGTAATATTGAAGATCTCTTCTTACAAATTCATAAATCCAAGAAACTAGAAGAAGCCTTGAAGTCACAGATCAATGAGAAAGAGATTATTTGCTGCAAACAAGAAGAGGAGATTGTGTTATTGAGGAAACAACTAGAAGAGGCCAATACAAATCTCAAATTTGAGAAGAGCACAGAGTTGCTAGATAAAATGATAAGGCAACAAAGAAGCCCCATGTGTAAGCTTGGTCTTGGATGTGAAGCTGAACAACCTTCATCTTCTAAATCTGCAGAGAAGAAGAAATCCACTGTTGAAGGATCAAAGCAAGAAAAGCTTGAAGTTGAATCCTCAAAAGGAAAAAAATCTCAAAGGAGATCTACAACAAAGCAACCACAACAAAAGAGGTTCTATCACTCTCACTTTATTCATAATAATGCTTTTAATGGCTATTGTTTTAGATGCAACCATTATGGTCACAAGGCAATTTATTGTGGATTGAATAATAAATCAAAGAGTTATGTTGGTAGAAATACATATGTTATTCCGGTTGAACACCATGTGCAATGTTTTAAATGTAATGGTCATGGGCACATAGCAAGGTCTTGTCCAAGAACTTTTGTATCTAATCTAAGGCAAGACAGTAGATTTCATCAGACGCAAAGAATGCAACATAGACAGGGAAGAAATCATGTGCATCAAAGAAAGGAAAATAATCATCCATCAAGGATGTACAAGAGACAACCACACAAGATAAATGTTCAAGTTCACGAAAAGGTTCAAAATAGGGATGCAGTTGAAAACCTTCAGCCTAAGTTCAAGAAATATTGGAGAAAGAAATAAGAGAGGAAATCGTGTCTCCTTGGACTGAAGGAGATTACTCCTCTATTGCACTAAGCAACTACAGGTAGCACATCCTCAGGGGGAGCAATGGTAAAATTTTATTTTAATTCTCCTATGTATTGTGTGGATATCTGAGGATGAAAGGAAAGTAGTCGGGGAGTTGTATAGTTGTCAAAATGTGTTTCAGTTCATGTAGATGTTTGTGGAGATAGTATCAAACTGATGTGCTTTAGCAGAACAACGTGGTGAACAACTAGGTTTTCGATGCAGCAGTTGATAGGCGCTATCTGAGATAGAACACACAACACAGGTCAACGTGTCATGAAAGCATAAGCTGGCAAGTGCTGGTTTTGAAGCCTGTAACATTCCCAATCTGTAGATAAAATAGAATCTATGTTGTGAGTTGGAAGGCGTGCGTGTCTTAACCAAAAATACAACACATTGTGTGGTATAAGAGAGCATTAATTTTCTCTAAAAGAAGTAGCAATTTTCAAAGAGATGCCAGAGTCAAAGCAAAGAGTGGCACTAGCACCCAGTTGGTCAAGAGTGCAAATTGGCACATGCAAGACAAAGACATTGAGTAGCCCTGACATATGCCCTAGCAAGAAGCAGAATACCGAGTGTTTATGACTGTGCACAGATTGAGGTTCCAACGCTAGGTGTAACGGTCCATTGTCAATACCTGTGCAGGCGATGAAAACATTCATGGCGGCCGTTAGAAACCAGAGACATTGAGCTGCACAACGGATGCGAGGCAAAGTCATTAGTCACGGAGGAGGTGGCAGTCAAGAGGCTAAAGAAAATTATGGAGATTGCAGATGTTAAAGTTTATAAAGGTAGGGAACGAGTTATAAGCATAGTGGTTGAAGGCCATTGGTTGTGAAATAATTTGAGTACTACTTGAGCATGATTTATTGAGCCTTTGAGAAGGCCTTTGGGAAATATTTGAGGACAGTATTGGGATAGATTTCTACAGCAGATTTGGACAGGTTTTGTATAAGCTTGTTATTCAACATTGGACAAGTTCTGTGTGAGCTTGTTATTCAGCATTGGACAAGTTCTATGTGAGCTTGTTAAGCAGGTTCTGTGTGAGCCTATTGATAGAGTACAGAGGACAGAGTCTCAATGGATAGAGATATAGTAGCCAACACAGTTGAAGATAGATCTGAGTGAGGGACCACATTCTCAGGGGGAGCATTTATATATTTGATTATCTTTTTGCTCATATTTGTAATTTTTGCTAACTGTCATAACGTGTGCCTAAGAATGTTGTGCATGGACTCAGGGGGAGTCTACAGCAGCCCTTTGGTATTATTGTCAAAGGGGGAGAAGAATTACAGGAAATTGCATGTGTGTTGCCAACAATTCCAAAGGGAGAGATTGTTGAGCAAGGTGCAAGAACCCATTTCCTCTACCTTTAATAATCCATTAATATAGTTTTGAATTAAGCAAGGTTCTAAGTTTTGAATTAAGCAAGGTTCTAAGTTTTTCTTTTTTTTAAAAGAATCCATTTCCTCTACCTTTAATAATCAAAACCCCCTTTCCTTACCATTCATTAAAATTTATCAACAAATATGGATTCCTTAAGTGCTATTTTAAAATACATAAAGAAAAAGCTTAAATCAAACTTCCATATTAGAGAAAAAACATGATGCAAAAATATTATGATATGCATCTTCATGAATAGGGGCATTCATCCATGTTGCCTCCTCAAATAATTCAAAAATAACCCATCACATCATTTCCCCAAGGCTTCCCTTTTCTCGGTGGTTAGTTCTTTCTGCCACCATGAAGGAACCTATTCCTACAAAAGTGCACTTCCATTAGCAACATCATATTCATACATAAAATGTAGGTTCTCCCAAAACCAAACATGAAATTATCCTATTTCCACAATAATATTTACAACTCACATTCTATTGAGTATCTTAAATACTGAAATAGTCCATCATTTCATCCATAAGCCATATAGTAAAATAATTTTGAGCAAGGTGCAGGAACAGTATTGTCATTGTTGTCAACACAGTCAGACAGATCAGTTGATGCAGTGGACAGGAGTTAAGAGGTTCTTCAATGCAGGAGTTAAGAGGTTCTTCAGGGTATGTACAGTGATTCTCCAAAAGATCGAAGTGACCCATATGCTAAAAATCAAAAGAAATTCACAAGGAAGAAAATTGTCGCGATATCACGACATGTTGAGCCAGAAAGAAAAACTGTCGCGATATCGCAACATGTTGAGAAGAAAGAAAAATTATCGTGATTTCACGACATGTTCGGAGAGAAAGCGCAAGCAAGCAAAACTGTCACGATTTCGTGACATGTTCGGAGAGAAAGCGCAAGTAAGCAAAACTATCGCGATTTCGCGACATGTTCGGAGAGAAAGCGCAAGCAAGCAAAACTGTCGTGATTTCGTGACATGTTCGGAGAGATAGCGCAAGCAAGCAAAACTATCGTGATTTCGCGACATGTTCGGAGAGACAGCGCAAGCAAGGAAAACTGTCGCGATTTCGCGACATGTTCGGAGAGAAAGCGCAAGCAAGAAAAAGTGTCACGATTTCACGACATGTTGGAAGAGAGAAAGGCAAGTAGAAAAAGTTTCGCGATTTCGTGACATATTGCAAGAGAGATTGTATGGACAAAAAGGTGTCACGATTTCGCAACATATTGCAAGAGAGATTGTACAGACAAAAAAGTGTCGCGATTTCACGACATATTGCAAGAGAGATTGTACGGACGAAAAAGTGTCACGATTTCATGACATATTGCAAGGAAGTTTGTACGGACGAAAAAGTGTCGCGATTTCGTGACATATTGCAAGAGAGAGAGTCCGAAAGAAAAAGTGTCGCGATATCGCGACATGTCGGGTTTTTGCGACCCGAAGGCAAGAGAAAGAGCTAAGGAGAAAAAGTGTTGCGATATCGCGACATGTCGGGTTTTTGCAACCCGAAGGCAAGAGAGAGAGTCCAGGAGAAAAAGTGTTGCGATATCGCGACATGTCGAGGTTTTCGCGACCCGAAGGCAAGAGAAAGAGCAAAGGAGAGAATGTGTCGCGATTTCGCGACATGTCGCAGTTTCGCGACTACAGGAGGAGAGAGAAAGTAAGAAGGCAGAAGTGTCACAATATCGCGACAAAAGTAAAGAGGAAGATTACGGATGTGAAAGTGTCGTGATATCGCGACATGTGTTTTCGCTGGTACAAGCCAGGAAGAGTAGCAAGGAGGCGAAAGTTTCGTGATATCGTGGCATGTTATGTTTTCGCTGGTACAAACCAAGTAAAGTAGCAAGGAGGCGAAAGTGTCGCGATATCGCGACATGTTGTGTTTTCATTGGTACAAACCAAGTAAAGTAGCAAGGAGGCGAAAGTGTCGCGATATCGTGACATGTGTTTTCGTGGGTTCAAACCAAGTAAAGTAGCAAGGAGGCAAAAGTGTCGCGATATCGCGACATGTGTTTTCGCGGACGAAAGCCGAGAAGAGGACAAAGAGGCGAAGTGTCACGATTTCGCGATAGGTCGCTGTGGCAAGAGCTAAGAAGAGAACTAAGCTAAAATAAGATATGTGACAGTTAACTGAAGTTATACGGCAGTTACAGGTGCAGTTGTAGAAGAAAATCATGCAGATAAAATAAGAAGAGTTAACTGAAGTCAGTACATCAGTTACAGGTGCAGTTACAGAGAAAACGCATGCATGCCCAAGTGGAGAAAACGAACAGTCGAAGAAGGAGAAAAATAAACAGTCGTAAAAATAGAAATGAAAACGCATGCATGCACAGAAAAGAAAATGAACAGTCACTAAGGAGAATACAAACAGTCATGACCAAGAAGACGAACAGTCATGGTAGAGGTATATGTGTCAATTCGTTGCATGTAACGTGTTTAACGAAATACCTACTCTATATATACAAAAGGAGTTACATATAGAAGGCGTTACAATTGACAAGTGGCATATGAGAAATGAAAGGAGTTACAATTGGAGTTACAAAGAGACAATATGGTTATAAAAGGAGCGTTGCTTGGAGAATTTCAGTTGGGGAATTAATTCTGTGAAGTGCGCGAGAGGAGCGCGAGAAGAGAGTGAGAGGAGAGCGAGAGGTGCGCGACAGGCGACCGAGAAGGGTATGTGTTATGTGATTTGTGGGCGATGTGGAGTGAGCAATAGACCAGTCAGGGTCTTGTAAATGTGAAGGCATTTTTATGTCAATCTTCTAGCTTCAAAAAGTCCAAGTTGGTGCTTGGAATCAGGGGTTGGTGCTCCTTCCAGTTGGTGCTGGTAAATCAGGGGTTGATGCTCCTTTTTGTTGGTGCAGATAAATCAGGGGTTGGTGCTCCTTCCAGTTGGCATTGGTAAATCAGGGGTTGCTGCTCCTTTATATGGGTGCAGATAAATCAGGGGTTGGTGCTCCTTCCAGTTGGTGCTGGTAAATTGATTGTAAAATTGGTATTTTGCAATGGCTGGATTTGGATGGGAGTCCAAACAGTCAATTTTTGAGGAGTAGCCAAAACCGGTGAACCTCGGTACATCCTGTGTTGTGTGATGCTCTATTGTTATATTTACTTTATGTGGTTTTAAGTTTTCATTGTTTTGGCTTTAAGAGTTGAAGTTTTTAAGTTTTAAAGAGCCACACTGATTCACCCCCCCTCTTAGTGTCATTGTGAGACTAACAAATAAGTCCATCAAAATAAAATTTTGCCAAAGGGTGGGTTATGACAAGAGGGAACGCAGGGGTTGAGTGTAACACACGATATAGTCCCAAATTGATTTGAGCATCGAAAGGTCTTAGCAAAGGCACAATAACATGTGCATAAATTACTAAGCTAATCCCTAAATTATTTTTTTTGGTAAAATATAAAATTAAAGTGAAGTTTAAAGGAGAGTAGTTAAAATATTTGATAATATTAAGGTTAAAAGAAAAGGAAAGAAAAGATTGAAAAAAGTTTGATTTTGATAAAGAAATTTATATTGAAAGGAGCAAAATTATTTAAGAAAAAGGAAGAACAATTATTAAAGTGAAGGAATCAAGTGGCATTAGCTCAACCAGTTAAATTCCTTAACATTTCAAGGAGGAGACCCAGGTTCAAATCTTGCCAAACTATACATGGATAATATTCAAAGCTTTGTTGTAATACCACTATGTGGTGATGATGTAATATGCGTGGTGTTTATTTTAATCCCATATAATCCATTGAAAAAAATTACTAAAATGAAGAATAATTAATATATTTGAGGAAATTATATTATTTAAAAGAAGACTAATTGGAATTATTGGAGCAAGTTATATTGTTTGAAGGAGATTAATGAATGTGAGCATAATTATTTAAATTGAGAAAGGAATTATCTAATAAGAGAAAATAATTATTTTAAGAGAATATATTGAGGAGAAAATTAATTGTTTGAAGATAAAATGATTTAAGATATTAAATTTGGGAGTAAAAATGATTTCAACTGCAAAGGAAATTAAAAAGAATTTATGAAAGTGTCAAATTATTAAAAGAAGAAATTATTATTATTTGAATGGAATTTCTAGTGCAAGCAAGTTTATATCATTGCAAATACAAATATTTTTCTTTCAGAGTCTCAACTACTAAAAGGACCTAACTTCACCCTATGAAAAATAAGATGAAATAAATACTTATTGTTGAGAAACTTTGGGAAGTAGTAAGTGGAGAGAAAACCATTCCATAAGATGAAGTTGGAAAACAATGATATAAAGATGAAGATGCAAAGGCTCTTATGCTAATAAATTTTAGTATATCAAATGAGATTCAACTACACACAACTAAAGTTGAAACTTCAAAAAGTGCTTGGGATAAATTATACACAATATTTGAAACAAAAATGAAGCTATTATTTTACACTTGCAATCACAATTATATTCACTAAAAGTTCATGATGGTGAAAACATAGAACATTTTCTTAGAAGGATAGCAGAATTGAAATCTAAGCTACAAACTATGGGAGAGAAAGTGGAAGAAAAATAGTTACACTTAAAGCACTTCAAGAAAAATTTAAGACATTGGTCACATCTCTTCAAGTGTTAAACAAAAATGTATCATTTGATGAATTAGCCAACATACTTCAGGAATATGAAATAGAAAATTAAGCAAAAGATGAAATGAAATATTTTTGTTTCAACAAAAATGATACCAAATAATAATGCCTCATCACAGCATCAACGTGAATGGAAAATAAGATATCATTACATATGTAACAAAGGTGGTCATACCACCAGATATTGTAAATATAATTATCTAAATCAATAGAATCAAATGCATAGACCTTTTCAAAGATATCAATAGAGACAATATTAGTCTAATCAGTAATGATATACACCAACACAACAACATCCAAAATAGGAAAATCAAAGAGAAAACATGGTCTAATAAGTACAAGAAACAGAGAAAAATGATGAGGAAGAACATGAAACAACTCATAGAGCTCTCATGGGAAAAATAACTATAGATCTATCCATCTTTGATAATGCTAACCTTGATAGTACATAATGTATGGACCGTATTGATAGATAATGTGTTGATGATTTGAAGTCTTCCAAAGATATAAGTCACTCATAAATTATCAATAATGATCTAAGAGGTATTAACTATGACTTATTGTATTCAAGATAGGACAATGATGATCTTAAAGAACACACAAGAGAAGTTGGACAAGCTAATGATTTTATGACAAAAAACAATGACACCAAATTTATAATAGGAATTGATAATATCAGTGGCATAGGTAATATTGACAAGAAGACAAAATATAGACATAAACATTACAAGAAACATTGGATACTTTAGAAAACTTGTGGCAAGAATAATCAATCTCAAAATACTTGTCAAGAAAAGAAAACTAAAATAGATATACACTATGGATGGATAAGTAGAACATAATGGAATAAAATTATGGATATGCTAAAGTGCTTCTACAAAAATAAAAAGAGTTTGATTGATATAAATCTAGGAATAAAATACAAGTCGGAATCAGAAGGACAATGTGTGTAACAAATCCAAATATGGAAAGAATGCAAAAGTCAGAGTCAATATCAGATTCAGAGAAAGAAGACCAAAACAAGAATCAAAGATTGAAAGCAAATGAAGATAATGAATCTTATACCAAATAATGTAATACAAGGGGGTGTTGGAAGTATTACATTATTTTGTACCTTGTAAGAATATTGCAATCTCCATGTAAATATTTTAGTTTAGAGTCATGTAAATATTTAAGTCTAAAGTTAGAAACTAGTTTGTAAATATGTAGTGTGAAAAGTGTATTGTAAATGTGTGTCTATTAGAATGTGTAATCATTAGAGGTTTGTTAATATATGGATTCAATAAAATATATTTCTCTTATGAGAGATATGGAAGCATATCTCCTGGGTGTTTGAGGAGATGAATAGTTTGTTGAAAGTAGAAAGGTCAAGAGTTTTGTGAATATGAAGTCTCATATACAATGTGTATATAATGAAGATAAAACGAAGATAAAGCAGTAATGGGTGAATTGAACAAGCTTTGCAATACTTTATATTTGCATTGCTTGAATTGTATATATATATATATATATATATATATATATATATATATATATATAATGTGAGTGTGTTATTGAATGTATTTCATTGTGTGAATATTTAATATTTGATATATTGTGAGATCATGTGAGGAAAGTGTTGAGTTGCTAACATCCTTTGACTAACAACATGACGACTTTCACTAAAATATGCAGCCTATCCAAAGTAAAAGTACAACACAATATTTTCTTCATTGGCAAAAGGAAAAAAACACTGAGCTTTCATTGTCACTGAGTTTCGAATTGGAGATAACTCAATTGCTAGCTTTTTTTCTTACCACTTAATTATAGTCGATCAACAAACACATCAATTGCCCTACCAATTAAAATATTTCTACACCCAAGGCACTAAATGGCCATGTGCACCCCTAAAGAAAAAGGGAGATGTCAGTGTCATTTGAACTCCTCACCTATCAATTGTTGCCCATTAACCTTACCATTATGCCATTGTTACACTAATAAAAGCAAAAATTCCCTTGATAATTAAATCATTTGATTAATATGTCCAAGGTGAAAAAAGCACCTACAAACTTACATTGTGAATTTGCTACCATGTACTTTACCGTGACAATCAAAATATTTAATAGAATATTCTATTTTTGTTTAATTTCAAATTTTAAATTTTTGAAGGGAAACTGTCATTTTTTTCGAACATAAAAAAAAGCATCAAAACAACAAAATCATCAAAAGTACTGAATTGGGATCCCCTTAAATTTTTACAAAGAATCCAAAAATTTTGATGGTTCATCCATGTATGCCACAGTTTGCCAAATACAACCCTTTTTGGAATGTTACTTGTAAAATAATCCTCTCCTACCAAAGCAACATAAAAGGTTGCTAGACCAATCAAACAACCTATCAAGTGGCTCGAAGATATTTTCCATTCACTAGAGCCTACCCAAGACTCGTCTAACCATTACAGGTGATCTATTAAATATTCAGACTTTTCTTCTCAAATTCAAGAACCATGTAGAATATCCTCACATATGTACTACATCAATGCCAAAACAAAATCCAAAGTAGAGAAGGAAATAGATATTTTATAAAGATCCATAAATGACGGGTAGGGTTTGAGAGGAAGTTAGACAAATGTGGAACAACTTCCTAGATAATATTTAGAGGAAATTAGTGCAAAATAGGTCTATATTTTCAATTCAAAAAGCAACATCACAAATATCTCACACAAGAAGCAACATATAACCTAGGAAACCATTTTGGGAAAAACCCAGTAGTCAAGAAGCACTCAAAAATTATAATATTAAGTAATCAACAATCTTCTTTTTACAATACAACTCCCACACAAGTATCCACTTCTTCAGTCCTAAATATCAACAAAGGAAAAAGACCTACAATAACACAGTTGAAAATAAACCTGCATTATTGTAGTTGTCTAGCAGTGCACAGTGCTAGAAATAGACCCGCAATCCTACAGTGCACAATACTGGAAATAGGCTTGCAGTATTGCAGTTGTCCTGCAGTGCAGAGTGTTGGAAATAGACTTGCAGTCCTACAATACCGAGTGCTAGAAATAGACCTGCAATCCTACAGTGTAGAGTGCTGGAAATAAACTTGTAGTCTTGTAGTGCATAGTGTTGGAAATACACCTACAGTATTGCAGTGCACAGTGTTGTAAATAGACCTGCACTATTGTAGTGCATAGTGTTGTAAATAGACCTACAATCCTACAATACGCAGTGCTAGAAATAGACCTACAGTATTGCAATGCACATTGCTAGAAATAGACCTGCAGTCCTGCAGTGCATAGTGTTGGAAATAGACCTACAGTCCTACATTGCATAGTGCTAAAAATAGACCTACAGTATTACAATTGTCCTGCAATAAAACCATGGTCTAGTTCACCAGTTTTTCTTCCTTATATATACTCTTAACATAATATATGAGACAATTAATGTTTGAAAGGTGTATGACACTTATTCCCAAAATTCTCCCACTTGTCATATGCCTTACAAGAGCAAAAGAGAATCACCAACAAAAGAGTGAACTAATTGGTAAGGGCAGAAATGCTCATTCCCTTGCAACGCCATTTGAACTTCTCAATGCTCATAGGTTTTTTCATAGCATCTGCAAAATTAAATGAAGTATACACCTTCTCAAGCATAACCTTCCTATCCTCCACCATGTCACAAAAAAAAATGATATTGCACATCAATATGCTTTGTCTGTGCTTGAAATGTAGGGTTCTTTACCAAGGTGATAGCACTCTGACTGTCAATTAATTTTTACTGCTTGACTCAGCCCAACAACTGAACACAATTTTTGAAGCCAAATTGCCTCCTTACTGGCATGAGTAGTTGCCATATACTCTACCTCTATAGTGGATAAAGCAACTCCATCCTACAGCTTGTTCATCCAACTAATTGCACCACCAAACAAGCTAAACACAGGCACTAGTTGACCTCAGTTGTCAACATCTCTTGCCCAATCTGAGTTCGCAAATCTTTGTATGCCTAGCTGCTTATGAAATTTCTTCATTGTCAAGGATATCTAATAAAACATAGAGTAATCAAAAGTACCTTGAAGATATCTGAAAACGCTTTGCATTGTTGCCTAGTGATCCTTTCTAGGATTTTCCATAAACTGGCTTAAGACTCCTATTACTTGGGCAATGTCTGGTATAGTGCAGACCATAGCATACATGAGTGTAGGTCCCGTAAGATAGAGCAAATAATAATATTGAATTAATTAACCTACACAATAGTTTAGTCTATGCTTAAATAATAGACTAACTAACAATTAGTAGAGAATAGCGCTAACTACCCTCTAACAATAGAATAGGGAGGGAGTTGCGTGATGCTAACCACTAACCTAGGTAGAGAGTTCTAACCATAACACTAACCTAAATATCTGACATAGGATATTTAGGTACTTACCTAGTTTAACCATGAGGAAAATATCTCATGGTAATTACATAGAAAAGTAAATGTAATAACCCCACGTAGTGTAATGCAATACACTACCTTATTTTACCCTAACATCCCCCCTTTATTACATTACTTTGATATACAAAGTTTGCTCCTAAACAGTTGAAATTTGACACGTCCAAGTGCCTTTGTAAAAATGTCTGCAACTTGTTCGTCGGTGGGAATGTGTTGGAGCTTGATTCTGTGCTTAGGAACTTCATCACGAATGAAATGACAATCTGTATCAATATGCTTAGTTCGTTCATGATGCACTGGATTCTTGACCAAGTTCAAAACACCTGAGTTGTCACAAAACATGTGAATGGGAAGTTTCTTTGGTAGGCCCATGGTAGCCAAGATGCGACTTAGCCATATCGCTTCACACACAGCTCCACGTGCAGCGCGATATTCTGCCTCAGTTGAAGATAAAGCAACCACCTGTTGCTTTTTACTATGCCATGAGACAGGACCAGATCCAAGATGAAAAACATAGCCTGATGTTGATTTTCTGTCATCTATGGATCCAGCATAATCAGAGTCAGTGTAACTCTGTAAGAAGAATGAGTTATTCTTCTTATACTCTAGACCATAATCAGCACTACCCTGAATGTAGTGTAGGACTCTCTTAGCTGCTTTCCAATGGGAGACCTTTGGTTCTTGCATGAACCGTGAGAGATAGTTTACAGCATAAGTAATATCTGGTCTAGTATTAGTCAGATAGATGAGGCTTCCAATCATCTATCTATAAAGTGTTCCATCTACCTGTGGTGAGTCTTCATATCGTGATAACTGTAGCCCTGATTCCATCGGTGTTGCTTTGGGTTTACAATCAGTCATACGATATTTTTCTACTAAAGTCTTGGCATACTTTGTCTGAGTCACCCTTAGATGATTCTTTTTCTGTTCTATCTCAAGGCCAAGACAGTAGTGGAGAAGTCCTAGATCTGTCATATCAAACGACTCTTTCAAGTCATCTTTCACGACGTTAATCAAGTTCTCTGAATTTCCAGTGATGATCAGATCATCTACATATAACACAAGAATCACTATCTCGGAACCTGTGTTCTTGATATAGAGATTTGCGTCAGATGGACTTCTCTTAAATCCATGCTGTAGTAGGTGACTATCCATTTTTATGTACCATGCTCTTGGGGCTTGTTTTAGCCCGTATAATGATTTGACCAATTTGCAAACATGTTGCTCATGGCCTACCTCTGCAAATCCAGGAGGTTGAGTCATGTACACTTCTTCTATTTTAAGTCACCATTAAGAAAGGCGCTCTTTACATCCATCTGATGTAATTTCCATCCGAACTGTGCTGCCATAGCACAAAGCACTCGAATGGTGGTCATCCTTGTTGTAGGAGCAAAGGTTTCCTCATAGTCAAGTCCTTCCTTTTGAGCATAGCCCTTCACCACAAGTCGGGCCTTATGCTTATCTATAGTGCCATCTGCCTTATATTTTACTTTGTAAACCCATTTGCAGCCTATGGGTTTCTTTCCTTTAGGCAAATCCACTAGCTTCCATGTTTTATTCTTTATGAGGGAGTTATATTCTGCATCCATAGCTGCCTTCCACTGAGGCAGTCTAAGTGCTTCATCAACTGTAGAAGGTTCATTCTCATCACATGCTGACAAGTAAACCCTCTCCTCATCTATTTCCATCTCATCTTCCCTTGGTAACTCTCTATCAATAGAAAGATCTTGAAAATCTGCACAAAGATCATCAACTGAAGTGGATGCTTCATTCTTTTCTTTATGTGTCATGCTTCTTGTCTTTGGACGATTGAGAGTAAGATCAGGTGGGGAAGTGAGTTTAGAGTCTTTCACTATGCTTGTATACCATTTGGGTGGCTTTTTCTGTTGTGAAGAAGGAAGTTGATGTTCCTCCTCATCATCTAGGTATACTGATGTAGTGTTGGGTGTGAAAGCTTCATCAAACACTACATCTCTACTGACATGTATCTTCTTGGTAAATGGGTCTATCAACCGATAGCCTTTTGAAAATTCATCATATCCAAGAAATACACAAGGTAGGGACTTCTCATCTAATTTCTTTCTTTTCTCCTTGGGTATATGCATAAATGCCTTACACCCAAATACCCGTAGATGAGTTATGGAGGGTTTCCTACCACTCCATGATTCCTGAGGAGTCATACCTTCAAGAGCCCTTGTGGGAGCCCTATTCAGAAGATATACTACAGTTTGAACAGCTTCAGCCCAGTAAGTTTGCTCAAGGTTGGCCCCCTTAAGCATACATCGAACCATTTCCATTATGGACCGATTTCTTCTCTCAACAACCCCATTGGATTGAGGAGTATAGGTTGTTGTTAACTGTCTCTTTATCCCATGTGTCTGTAAAAATGAGGAAAATTCTTTTGATGTGTATTCCCCCCTCGATCTGAACGGAGGGTCTTAATAAAGCATCCTGATTCCTTCTCAACAAGATTTTTGAACTGTTGAAAATAGGAAAATGCTTCAGACTTCAACCGCAAGAAGAAGACCCACATTTTTCGTGAGTGATCATCGACAAACAATTGAAAATACCTTTTTCCTCCACAACTTGTAGACATGGGACCACACAAATCTGTGTGAACCAACTCCAAAGGTACCTTAGCTCGAAAAGAGCTAGGTTCAAAAGGTACTCTATGTTGCTTTCCTGATAAGCAATCAGAGCACACTGGCAAAGTAGATGAAAGAGTAGGTAGTCCTTTCACCATTTGATATTTACTCAACTCTAGTAAATATCCTGAACTCAAATGCCCAAATCTCTTATGCCAAAGAGAAGTGGCCTCCTTTGTGGTTACTGCCATTGCAGTATGGGTAGAGGTAATTGCATCTAAGACAAACAAACCATGTTTGTATGAACTTGTTGCTATCTGTTTTCCCTTCTTAGTGATAAAGCAACGTTTCTTTTCTTTGTCCACTGTGAAATTGACATTCATGTTATTGTCCAGGATTTGTGGAACCGACAAGAGATTATTTTTCAATCCTGGTACATAAAGAACTTTTTGAATATTACATTCTCCATCTGGAAGGGAGACAGAAACACTTCCTTCTCCCTGAACTCGATAGGTCTGATCATCGACAATGGTGACTAGTCTACCTTCTCGAGCCTCAAATGTTGCAAACCAAGATTTATCGCCAGTCATATGTTTACTAGCGCTTGAGTCTATGTACCACATAGAGTCCTTGTGGGAGGAATCTGTATGTGTCATGAGCACTTTGTGTGCTCTCTCAGAATCTGAACTAGAATCTTCAACTGCAATGTGTCCCTTTTGTTGTTTGTTCTTGTTCTTAGGTTTGCCTTGGCCCTTTTTGTTTCCTTGTTCATTGGGCGATTTGTTCTTAAACCAACATCTTTTGGTTTCATGAGTGTCTTTGTCGCAAATCTTACAATACTGCTTCTTCTTCGGAATCTCTTTGGCTTTACCCTTTTCTTGATTAGAAGAAGAACCTTTCTGTTGATTCCACTTTTTCTTACCACCTTGTCTTTTTGAGAAAAGAGCATTGTTGGATGCCTCATCTCTTTGGAGTTGATTAGCTTCTTCTGTTTGAAGCATGTTTACCAACTCGACAAAAGTTACTTGTCCTGCCGAAAACTTGTAGTGAAGTGATCAACGTTCGGTAGGAGTCAGGAAGAGCTCTCAAAATGATAGAGTTCAAGACTTGGTCTTCCACTTTCTCTCCTAAGGATTGCAGTTTTGTTTTCAATTCTGCGACTCTGCAGAGGAATAGCTCTACTGTTTCTCCTGATTTCATATGTAGAGTATGAAGCTGTGTTTGGAGGTTAAGAATCGTTGATTGATTCTTTCCCTCATAGATGGTATTTAAGGCATCCCATGCTGCCTTACCAGTCGTAGCTTCACTGATATGAGGTTGGATATCATCAATAATAGCGAGCAAGATCATTAAGGATAGTTTTTTATCCTTTTTATCAAAATCTCTTTGATCTGCTCCAGGTGATTGAGGTCTAGTGACACTTCCATCCACTATTGACCACAAATCCTCTACAGTTAAGATAGCTTTCATCTTAGTCTTCCAAGCTGAATAATTTGAACCTTTGAGCAGTTGGCTCTCAGTGAGATACTTGTGTATCATGGCCATGGTTTAGGTTTCAAATTTGATAGGACTAAGATGGTTGTATCTTGCACTATACCCTCAAAAGAGTATATGGAAGTTGTTTTCAATTCGCCTCTATAAGATATTTAATGGCACCTGCCTTAACACCCTAAACAAGGGATGAGAAGTTTGAGGAATTTAAGCCAAACAAATAGAGCAAATGAAAGGGGGTAGATTTGTGAAAAACTTTTGATTGTGCTCTCTAGGATATTTAATGGCACCTGCCTTAACACTTTTCAAGAAGGATGAAAAGTTTGAGGATATTAAGCCAAACAAAGAGAGTGAATCAAGGTGATTATGAATTTTTGACCTTTGATGGGGAGTAAAAAAAAGACTTGTTTTTAACCTATGCAAGATGTAGCATGGGTTTTGAGTGAAGTTTGGGTGTTGTGAAATGCTTCTTCAAATGTGTGTATTTGACTGTTTAATTGCACACAAAAACATGAGTGTTAGTGCAATAATCAAAACATGAGAGCAACCCAAATTTTTATCACTCTAGGTGTCGGATGCAACCGAAAATGCACCTAGTACAAGCAATTTTTAAGAGAAGGTGTCGAGTACAATCGAGAATGCACCTTTCTTACTCTGAAATATCCCCCCTTTTTCGTTACAATTTTGCAAACTATAGAATCAAAAAACTGAATTCTATCACCCCCTTAATGTTTACAAAATGTAGAATTTAGAGCACTCCTTTCAAGACAAGTCGACACACGACCCGCGTTTGAAAGGCTTCCAGAACTAGTCGACACACGACTTAGTTTTTATGGTGGACCCAAGGTTACAATTTCTTCTCAATTTTGCAAAAAAAAATAAGATGTGCAATTTCTTGTCTTTTATCCCTCCTTGGAGAAAACAATTGCACAAATGTTTGTCTTTGAATTTTGCAAGTTTTGGTGTCTCCTTGTTTTCTAATTTTGCAATAAAGAATCAATATGTGTTTGATTTTTTTGTCTCCCTTTTATGGTGCAAAATTGACAAGGTTTGAGAAGAGTTATAAGGGCTCTCTAATTTGCAACAAAAGTGTGCTCTTTCTATGTCTTATATCTCCAGTTTGTGAGAAAACATAAGCACCTTAGAATTGGTAGTTTGCAAAAAAAATAGCCCTATTTCATTTAATTCTAATTTGCAAAATTTTAAAGAAAGTTTAATTCAAAACATTTTAATTAATAATAAAAACTAAAATAAATGCTTTAAATAAATCAATTCAAAGGTTTAAAATAAATTGATTTAAAAAATAAAACATTTATTTAAAATTTAAATTATTAAAAATATATATATATATATAAAACTTTAATTAAAGTATTACAAATTAAAAAAAAATTATTACCTTTGAGCCTTTTGTTGCGGCCTGTGTAAAAGAATAGAGCGCTCGGCCCCGACGGGAGTCGAACTCCCGACCTCCCGTCGGGCAGCGTCTTCGCAATAGCCACTCCGTCGGTCGGGCTAGCAAGCCCGACGGGTTGTAAAGGGGAAGACCTTCAATTTGAAGGCTTCCCCACGTCCAAGCGGGAAGAAAGTGGGATTAATCCCACATGCGTCCCGCGGACGCGATTTTTAGTGTTTAAAAGGGCAAACACGCCCTTTGCATTTCGATTGCCTGCGGGCAATCAAGACCATCGATCTTTTGCCCGATCAACCAATAACCTTCCGCCACGTCAGTCGTCAGCTCTCCCACGCGAGTCAGGTCTAGTCCCTGTGGTTGTTCGCCACGTGTCAGGTCCAGTCCGGTCGTCTGTCCAGTCAGCGTCCAGGTGGCGCGTGGCCTTCATCTGGTCGTCGTCTAGTGGTTGTCCGCCATGTGTCCGGTCTTGGTCTAGTCAACACCTCGAGGTGCATGCCAGTGTCAGTTCGCATGTCCGGTCAGCGTCGCGGTGCAAGCAGGTTAGGCACAGACATGTGCCACACGTCGATCAGGGATTGGAGGGCCGCCTGCCCTCTCAGATCCCGATGTAGGGTCTGGTTTCCATGGGGAGGGGAGGGGAGGGGAGGGCGCTCCTACCCTCACTGCTCTCCCATGAGTGGGCCACGTGGCCTGCTTGGCCTACGTGGCTCTACGGGCCCTGGGCCGATGCGAGAGCCGAGGCTTAGATGCCTCGGGACGTCGACCGCGGCCGGTCTAGGAGATCGCGGGCCCTGGTCGGCGTCGAATGAGTCGGCCAGGTCTGCGGGCCAATGTCCGGCGTCGACTGTGGGCCTGAGGAGGAGCACTGCGGCTGCTCCGTGAGGGACTCCCCGCATCGAGCACCTCAGCTGCTCCGTGGGAGTCCGTCCAGACCATGTGGAACGAGCGAAGCTCGTATTCTCCAAGCGAGTGATACCAATGTAGGTCCCGTAAGATAGAGCAAATAATAATATTGAATTAATTAACCTACACAATAGTTTAGTCTATGCTTAAATAATAGACTAACTAACAATTAGTAGAGAATAGCGCTAACTACCCTCTAACAATAGAATAGGGAGGGAGTTGCGTGATGCTAACCACTAACCTAGGTAGAGAGTTCTAACCATAACACTAACCTAAATATCTGACATAGGATATTTAGGTACTTACCTAGTTTAACCATGAGGAAAATATCTCATGGTAATTACATAGAAAAGTAAATGTAATAACCCCACGTAGTGTAATGCAATACACTACCTTATTTTACCCTAACAATGAGGCTCCCAACCGCACTAGCATAGGTTACATGACTCATGTCCTCCATTTCTCTAGGTATAGGACACTATTCAACAAAAAATTTGTTCCCATAGGAATAAGGGCACTAATTGGTTTGCAATTCTTCATGTTAAAACGTTGCAAGACAAAGTCAAAACAATTTCTTTGACTTAACCAAAGTTTTTTGTTGGCTCTATCTCTTCTAATCTCCATCCCTAGGATAAACTTAGCAGCTCCTAAATCCTTCATTTCAAACTATAGTGAAATTTGAGATTTCAAGACCTTAATTATATCCTTATTGTTACCATTTAGCAGTATGTCGCCCATCTAAAAAATGACAACAATAAAATGACCACCATCCTATTTATAATAAACACAATGATCTAATTTGGATCTAACAAATCCCAACCTCAAAAAATAAGAATTAAATTTCTTCTACCACATTCTAGGAGACTTTAAGACCATAAAGAGATTTTTTTAACTTGCAAACTAAGTTTTCCTTACCCTTTTCCACATAATGTTTTGGTTGTTTCATATAGATCTCTTTCTCCAAGTCTCCATGCAATAAAGTTGTCTTTGAATCCATTTGCTCAACCTCAAGACTAAATGCAACAACAAAAAATAAAAGAAATCTAATGGATGTAAGCTTTGCAACTAGAGAAAAAGATCTCACAAAAATCTATTCCCTCCACTTGGGAATAACCCTTAGCAACCAGCCTTGCTTTATACTTATCTACCTTGCCTTCAGAACTAAATTTCTTCTTGAAACCCATTTGCAGCCAACAGGTTTCCTTCCCTTAGGCAACTAAACTAGGTCCCATGTGTCATTCTTCTTTAAAGCTACCATCTCCTCATCCAAGGCCATATTCCAAGACTCGCTATCATTCATCTTCATTACCTTCTTCATAGTTCTAGGCTCATCAATTTTAGTATATAAAGCAAAAATACAATTTAAACCAGGTGGGCTATACCTATTTGGTTGCTTTCTTGGTCGTGTGGACCTCCTAATAGAATTGGGTTGAGGTTGAGGCTCCTGATCCTCATTGAACTCGTCATGACTATTTGAAATATACTCCTCATTAGGTCCATCATAAGAATCATGTCCATCGTCATCATCATGGACACCATCATATCCATGTACAATTTCTTTGCTTGTTTCTGGTTAAAATTGCACTTGTTTGATGTTTTACTTGGTTGCTCCTCCTTTGAGGAATCCTTGATCTCCCTAAATATCACATCTTGGCTCCAAACAACCTTCTCTGTGACTAGGTTCCAAAGCTTGTATCTTTTTATCCCATCGTTGTAGCCAATAAGGATGTATTTCTTCACTTTCTAATCAAGTTTTGATCTCTTTACCTTAGGCACATGCACATATGCCTTGCAGCCAACACTCTAAGGTGTCTCAACAAGGGTTTTTTTCCTGTCCAAACCCTTATAGGGGTTTCATCAACAAGATCTTATGTAAGAGACCTGTTAATCAAGTAACATGTTGTACTAACTGCTTTAGCCCAAAACTTATATTTTAGACTAGCACTGCTTAGCATACTCTTAGCCCTCTCTATCAATTTCGTGTTCATCCTTTTGGCAACTCCATTTTATTGAGGTGTATAAGGAGTTGTCTTACACTACTTAATTCCATGCTCCCTGCAAAACCTATAAAATCCTTTGCTACAAAACTCTCCTCCATTGTTTGTTCTAAGAGACTTAATCTTTCTTTCGATTTGGTTCTCAACAAGATCTTTGAACACTTTGAACTTAGCAAACACTTCAGATTTTTTTCTTAAAAAATAAATCCATGTCATTCGTGAATGATCATCAATGAAAGATACATAATACAATTATTTTTATAATGAAGGTACATAAATTGGGCCACATACATCACTATGCACTAAATCAAGTAAATCCATGCATCTATGAGAGCTCAAATAGAATTTAATTGATTTATGTTTTCTATTAAGACAATGTTCACAAAATGCAAAATCAAAGGAAACATCATTTATCCCCTCAATGAGGTTTTTGCTCACCAAGGTTTTAAGACCTTTGTCACCAAAATGACCAAGCCTATAATGCCACAACATAGTTTTATCTGTCGATAAGCTGCTATTTGGAACTTATGTACAGTTGCATACAATCGTCTTAGCATCAAGATGAAACAATGTCATATCAAGTAATCCTTTAGAAAGCACTATTGATCAACAAACCATAGTGACTCCTTTGTTAAAGATCACTTGCACACCAAAGCCATTCAGGCTACTCACGAAAATGAGGTTTTGTACCAAACCAAGAATATGCAAAACATTGGTCAAGGTCTTGGTCATGCCATTTGAGAGTTGTAAAGAAACTCTCCCTCTATAGCAACTTTAAGGGACAAGTTATCCCCCAAGTACACACTCCTACCATCATTGTCCTAGTATTCCATGAAGTACTCTTGATGTGGAGTCATATGGTATGACACTCCTGAATCAATCACCCAAACACCATCCCTAATGTGAGTGGAAAAGGCAACCAAAAATGCATCTCCTGCATCCTCTCGAGAAGACAGAATCAGAATCCTCATAAGATTCATGTTTGTTCTTATTCTCCTTCTCCTTGCAATCTTTCTTCATATGCCCCTTCTCACAATTCCAACATTTGATCTTTGTTAGAGTGGGAGTCTTGGATCTTCCCTTGGACTTGGACCAGTCAACTATCTTCTTCCCCTTGTTCCTTTATTTATATCTGCCATGAACAACCAACACATCCTTGACACCTTCCATGGTTTTTCTCTTCATCTCTTATGAAATCAAGGTAGATACTATCTCCTCCATCTTCAACTTGGTACTAGTGGAGTTGATAGCCATTACTATGTTGTTCAAATAATCGAGTAATGAACATAGTAAAGTGATACACCGGTCCTCCTCATCCATTTTACTTCAACGAATCTTAGCTGTGAAATGATAATGTTGAATCTGTTTGTGTGTTGCTACAAAATATCCATCCCCCATCCTTAGGGAATACAATTTATTTCTCAGGAATAATTTGTTCACAAGGGAATTGGCTTGGTAAATTGAAACCAACCTATCCCATAAGATTTTTATAGTAGGGCAATCAATTACATTCAAGAGCATAGATTCAACCAAGCATATCCGAATGAGGTTTCGTGCCTTTCAATCCATCACCATCCAATCTTCATACATCATAGACATAGGTTGATTTCCAAAAACAGCATCCCATAGGTCTTTATCTATAAGCATATCCTCCATTTTAAGCTTCTCTAGATCAAAATTTGTACCGTTGATTTTTTCTATCTCCAACCATGATGTACTTGCCATCCTAAAATAAAATCACTTCCCTATGCACAACTCTAACTCAAACTAAGATTAATAGCAAAAAAAAAAATTCCTAAGGATCTCAAAAGTTGGCCAAACTCTGATACCAATTGAAAGGAATTTAGATAAATGTGAAGCAACTTCCTAGTTAATTATTAGAGGAAAGTGGTGCAAAACAGGCCTAGACTTTCAATTCAACAAGCAACATCACAAATATCTCACACAGGAAGCAACATATGCCTTGGGAAACCCTTTTATGAAAAACCCAACAATTAAGGAGCACTAAAAATTTGTATTATTCAGTAATCAACAATCTGCTTTTTACAATACAATTCCCACACAAGTATCCATTTCTTCAATCCTATTTATCAACAAAGCTGGAAAAAGACCTGCAATAACACAACTAGAAATAGGCTTGCAATATTGCAGTTGTCATGCAATGAACAATGCTGGAAATAAACCTACAATCCTACAGTATAGGCTTGTAGTATTGCAATGCAGAGTGTTCGAAATAGACCTACAGTCATGTAGTGCACAATGTTTGAAATATACCTATAGTCCTGCATTGCATATTACTGGAAATAAACTTGCAGTATTGCAGCTATCCTACAGTAAAACCATGGTTTAGTTGACCAATTTTTCTTCTTTATATATACTCTTAACATAAGACATGAGACAATTAATGTTTGAAAGGTGTATGACATCTATTCCCAACAAGGTTTTCAAAAACCACTAAAAATTTCAATCAACCAAATTTAGAAGAAATTGTTTCTTCATAGCATCACGAGAATCATCCATCAAAAAATAATTAATCAAACATATAGATTGAATGTCAAGGAGAGAAAACATGGTGAACCTATTTTTGAATATTTCTCTTAAGCCAATCATCCACCAACGTAAGAGATCTTTGTGATCCAAGTTCCTACTAGGGTTTTTAAGCAAAAAACCCTAAAAAATGTCAAACAAGATATTTCCTTAAAACTACTTCAAAAACAATCTTAACCGAGTGAAATCACTCCATCCCCTCTCGAATATCATGTTGGAATTTACAATACTTTCCAAAAATTACATGAAGCATAACAATCACCAGAAGTCATATCCTAGAGAATAGAGAAGCAAAATAGAAATATCAAGTTTACAAAAGAGAACGAAATAGGAGAGGGTACTCGTAGGCACCCCACAATATTATATCACCCATAAACTGGTAGATTGATACAGTGGATTAGTGGTTGGAGGGGTATTTAGATTATATACCCAATCCCCAAATTACAATTACAATTACATTAACCAAGGCCGATATAAGGTTAAAGGTTAACTCAAGTTATTCAACCTTTAAATAAAAGGTTTGATTAAGGTTAACCATCAAGTGGTTTTACCAGTCCCACTAGGGGTGAATAAACCAATATTGCTTGTAGGTGGTTTTACCAGTCCCACTAGGGGTGAATAAACCAATATTGCTTGTAGGCTTACATCAAGGTTGTATATAGGATTGCACCATCTTTTGTCAAACTTGGCCAAAAAGGTCATATTAAAATATCTTCCAATTAATGTAAATATAGGCACATGAAGGCCATCATGAACAAGTCTCTGCATGATGTAGCACAGGGGAGAGTATTCTCGGAGGGCAGGGTGATTGGGAGGTTTGGAGATGAATCCCAATGTTTATAACAGCTTTTGCCCAAATCGTACAAGTGTACGATTTGTCCTTGAACGATTTACGACTTGCACAAAACAACTAGTACGGTCACCAAATCGTACAGTTGTACGATACAAATCATACAACCATTTGGCATGTACGATTTACCACTTGGTCAATTTTTTGAAAGTTGTTTTGCAATCCAAATCGATCAGTTTTGTAATCGTTCTCCAGAATCCTGATTTTCCTTAGTTGGCAAGTTTAAACCACACAATTGAACTTCCAAATTGGGTAATTATCAGTTGTATGGTTTGGTGGTTTGGATGTACGGTTTCACCAAACCCTTGTTGAATCCTTTATTCACAGTTTTACCAATTTGCACATCGTTCTTCTCGAGGAAATATTTGGGTTGTCTTTCTAGTGCAATTACCAACCTAGTTTATAACATACAAACCCTAATTCACTCCCATTGAATTATATTGTTACCAACGTTTCCAGAATTCGTACAACAACATAATAACGTTTATGTACAGCAATAATAATGTGCAAAGTCAAATCCACTACATTCTCCAAGGTTAAGAGTCCATAATTAGTATAATTCCATTGCCACAATGCCAATATTCCACACCATTCTAGCCATACTTGCATAGAACACACAATCTGGAATCACCATCCACATTTTATTCATAGTTTTACCAATTTGCACATCGTTCTTCTCCAGGAAATATTTGGGTTATCTTTCTAGTGCAATTACCAACCTAGTTTATAACATACAAACCCTAATTCACTCCCATTGAATTATATCGTTACCAACGTTTCCACAATTCGTACAACAACATAATAACGTTTATGTACAGCAATAATAATGTGCAAAGTCAAATCCACTGCATTCTCCAAGGTTAATATTCCATAATTAGTATAATTCCATTGCCACAATGCCAATATTCCACACCATTCTAGCCATACTTGCATAGAACACACAATATGGAATCACCATCCACATGCACAATAGAATTCACAATAACTCACAACTATAATGCTGCTTTCATTATTATGGTTGAATATGTTTGTACAATTATCAATGAACAATCACAATGAACAACAACTATATCCTCCATGAACAACTATGATCAACAACATGAATGAACAATCCAGAACTTTGAACAACCAAGAACAACAACAACCACATCAAAATTGAATGGGGGTCCTTATAATGCTTGTCTAGGCCATTCCAAAGCGTTTCCTGAGACAACCACTATTTACAACTACCATCCCCATAAACAATCAACTTGCATTAAGGTCTTCCTAAGTCTAATTTGATTATTATCAAATTAACCTTAAATGCACATTTCACTTAATTTCATTCTAATTTTGAATTGCACATTTATGACATTTGTACAATTACCCCTAATTGTACATTTTACAACTCCACATGTGTATAATTTGGCTAAACCCTATATATGTACGTTTTGACAAACCGTACAGTTAGCAAAATTGACAAACTAACAAAATTGTGCAAATCTTGTTTTCAATTTTTCTTCTAAGAGGTGGATTTGTTGCCTACAAGTGATGATTGAAAATTCATCAACACGATTTAATGAGTCGTCTCATAAGTGACATGCAGGGGTCATCTAATGCACATTCAATCCATTCATTTTATCTTCTAATCAGTAGTATGATTGCCTTCCATAATATTGTGATCGTTCAGGTCATTTAAGAGAAATGCTAAAGTCACATTATCATCAAGTTTATGCATTAACAAGTCGTTTAAAGGCATCATCTTGCAAAGAAGAAAAACATTACGAAATTTTCTACCCTACAGCTTGTAGTCAGTGGGTCAGGTGAAAGGATCAAAGCTCCTCCTTGAAGGTCTTGTAAATCAAAGATTGATTTTGTGTTGATGTCAACATCAATCTAAAGAAGATGGAGATGAAGCGAGGTTATGAAGACATGTCTTTGTCTTCCTCAAGGCCTTTGCACTTAGAGGCAAGAAAAACAACTCATGCCATAAACATCTACATAGGGGAGGATCAAAGTGGCAAAGATGGTAATAATAATAATACAAAGCAACTCAGATGGATCAAAATTTGGGCACCAACAATGAACATAAGAAAACAAACCAGCCAATACCCAAGTCCCATATTGTAAAACATGCCTAGCAACCTCTGATTTTTCAAAAAGGACAGATACATACCTTCCTCCCAAACCCTAGTATGATTGCACATGCAACCCTTTAGCCATCCAAGTGTTTCTGATCCATTTCTAGAACTCTCCCTCTTAGGGCATTCTTCTCAAAAAATAGAGGATAACTCCTTTGTCTAGTAGATCATTCATTGAGTTTCGATACTCCTCTTGCTCGTCTACCACCATAGAGAAATCCAGAAGCCCCAAACCTTGATCATCTTTTCTCTTGCTAGTGAACTGTGACTATGAATATCCAGAAGCCCCAAACCTACATCTTCTTTGGAAATGGTGTAGTATTTCCATGCTATAAGCGATAGTTTATTTGAACCATCAAAGTTGGACCACATAAACAATCAAATGATCTTTTCAAGCCTCATGTATTGTGAAGTATTAGGCAGACAATAGGAAGAATAGTAAATATGATAGGCCTGCATAATTTTTGCCACCACCACCAGCTTACTAGCAAACGAAAGTAACCTATTTTTCCACACCTGAATCTTTTTTTCAAGTTAAGCCAAGCACCAATTCCACATATCAACCAACGAGACTCTCTTACCAAACGATATCCCAAGATATCTAACAATCTCATCATTTCCAATATGTTTCCATGCAAGGAAAAATACCTCTGGGAAGGAGTCATCACTAACTAATCAAAACTCGGATTTAGGTTCACTGATTTTGGCATCTAAGGCCAAGTAAAACTAATTAAGGGAGCATATGGTATTTTCAATGGATTGTTTGTCTAGTTGGACCAAAATAAAAGAATCATCTACAAAGTGGTTGTTAATAACTATACCCCCATCGAGATGCCTTTTAAATCCCCTGCCTTCATTCTAGCTTCTAATAGATATCCCAAAGCATCAACAGACAGCACAAAAAAATAGGGGGATAGAGGGCAACCTTGTCGAATCGACTTAAACAAAGTAATAGATTCTAAAAGCTTACCATTAACCATTACCTTTGTCGAGGCACATGAGAAAAACACCTTGATCCTCCCAACAACTACTTTGTTGAATCCCAACCACTCCAACATATTAAAAATAAATTCCCAATCAACCCTATCGTAGGCCTTCTCAAAATCCATCTTCAAAAACAATGCTTGTTGATTGCTTCCTTGTTCCCACTCCATTGTCTCCACACGGCCAACATTGTGTCTAATATAAATCTTCCTTTAAAAAACCATGTTTTCTCTTGTCGTACAATTCTTACTGCTATAGGTTTTAGTCTAAGAGCTAGTGCCTTGGCCAAAATTTTGTATGAGACATTGAGCAAAGTAATGGGCCTCTAGCCTCCAATCATGTCCTTGTTATTCTAAGGGATCAATTTAATCAACCCTTATTCAAGCTTCATGATAACATGCCTTTGTCAAAAATTTCCCACACCATCATCATGTAGTCATTACCAATCACTTCCCACATTTTCTTGTAAAATTATGCAGGGAGTCCATTTGGACTAGGGGACTTACCATTTCCCATATGAGAGAGAGCAGTATAAAGTTCATCCTTAGTGAAATCCTCCACCATCTTGTCATTCTCTAAACTGGAAACTTTCCTAAGTAAACATTGTTGAACTCTTTCTCGAGCTAGCAACACACCCTCATCTGCAAGATACTCCGCAAATATCTTTCCTAAAATGAGATTCAAATAGAGATTTGATCTCATCTTCCTCTTCAACAAGAGAGCCATCTTCTATCTATAAAGCCATTATCCTTTCCTAAGCATCGCCTTGTTTAATCCAATTGAGCCTACTCCTGATGTTCTCTGCTTTCCCCATGTAGTCTTCATACCCTCTAATTTCATTTTCTTTACTTGCCGCTAGTTCTTGTAACTGGATATTTGAAGAATCTTGTTCCAATTCCCTTCTTGCCTTTACTAGTGGTCTTCTTAAAAAATTAACTTTACCCCTCCTTTTTCTAGCCACCAATCTCCCCCAACCCCGCAGAAATCTAACAGTCCTCATTGTTGCTTCCCACCATCTTAACCACCCATCTTTTCCCCTAGGCCTAGGTTCCAATTTCCATACATATTTGATCATAGTTCTACAGGCTTCAGATTCCAAATGAGAAATATTCAGATTAAAATTCAAAGCACTATCTATTATAGATACCTTAACAATGTAAATTGTTGTGCTGATAGGGAAATGGTCAGAACCTGTTGTCAAAAGGTCCACATCACCAGCTCGTTTACCTAGACCTGTACAATTGAAGACACTACTATCAACATAAAATTTGTCCAACCTAGCCTATACACGATCATCACCCCTTATCCTATTAGACCATGTAAACCAACCCCCCTTATTCAGGTGCTTCTATTTAAAATTTATGTCAAATACTTGTAAAGAGGCCTTCATTTTGGCCCATTTTTCTTTTTCCTCACCTGCAACACATCCTCTTATTCCTCCTTCCATGTCCCCTATCCTATCCATTCTACCATATTAAAGTCCCCCCCAATAACCCAATTAGTATTTGGCAAATTAGAGGACATCCAATCCGATAGCTTGCTTTTGTCATTTGAATTGTTGGGAACATATAGTGAACAAACACCAACAACCTACTTGAAAATTAGAAAGGTTGCCCACACTAGTTGTCCTTGAGGATCCTCTCCCTTATCCATTAACAAGGAACCCCACCATAGACTAACTGCTAAAATGGCTCCTCTAGAGCCACTATCATGAGAGGAAGCCCACCAACATCCCTTCCAACTACTATCCATACAAGTCTTTAATGCAAAACCCCCAACTTTAACTTCCTGAAGATAGACTACATCAAATTTCACATTTTGTAAAAAATGACTAAAAAAACTATTTCTCGATGGGATTGGCATCTCTTTTACATTCCAAGAAAGGATATTGAATTTCATTGATTCACATCAACATTCAGCACCTCAAATCTATTACCTGAGCGACTCCCACCTGCATGCACATCATTCCCGAGACTACCAGTCACTTCCTTTCCATGCAAATGCACCTCCCTTAGCATATTTTCTTCACCATCTTTTTGCTTGCCTAGAGAGGAAGGCCTTTTGACTTTAAAAGGCTTCCCTAGAGAATATGTAATCTCCCTTGTTTTATGGTACCTGGACCCATTTTGTGGGAGTCCCAACTTTCCCATCCCTTTAGCCCTTACTCTATGTTGCCTTCCTATTCATGTTTTTCCCTCCTATATTACCTTCGTGGTGTTTGTTCCCTGGCCGTTAGGGAGCTCTTTAGTTTGTTCACCATCTGATTCACCCTCAACCCCCCTACTTTGATTCCTTAGAATCGCTAGCAGTTTTGGGAACTCATGGAATGGGAAATCCCTAATTAAGTGCTCTTGTGACTGACATGCAAAGCACGCATTTGGAAGATTTAGGTATTTTAACTTCTTGGAATGTTGTCTCTTTAGAGGTAATCATCTTGAACTGTTTAGGAAGCTTCTTTGGCAAATCAACTTCCACACACACCTTTGGGCTATGCCTATATGTCATTGTATCTGATGGGTCAATTAAGACTTTCCCAAAACATTGAGCCATGGGTTTAAGGAAACATTTGAACTCATATTTCATTAAGACAAATTCAATCCACAATGGAAATCTTAATTGTCTTTTTTTTTTTTAATACTTCTTATAAATTCATAAATGGAAAAACAAAGTACAATAAAATTATGCAAGTCTATACAACATCAACAAACATTTTGACTTGCACAAAGCAGGAATTCCCTTCTAAAATACAACTCACAGCTTTACTTATAGTGCTAGTAATAGGAATGGAACCTTCATTAAAAACAAGAGAGCACGTCCTTCAAGATAACAAATATAATAGAGACCCTCACCACTTGTCAGATTCCCACCAGATTAGGTGGACAGTTGTTGACATCTCCAAGAAGTGCAATACTCCACTAGAGGTGTCCCCCAAAAAAAGGGGTAATAACCCAATCGATTTTTTTCTGTACTACTTTGGAAGCCCCAAACCTCCCTCTATGATCTTAAAGGAAGAAGCAATTTCTCTAAAGGGGTTTTTAAATCACCATGCATCTTCACCGCAGGGACTGCATGTCAATTATTTGTGTTTTCAGTATTCCCCTCTGAGACTACATAACACTCACCTGGATTTATACGCTCTGCATCTAAGGATAACACATATCCATTAACACCCCCTTCATTTGTATTAGGCGTACAAAAGAGAGTCGATCCATCACACGTTTCAGCCTCTCGACGGTTTTGTGCACTCTCTAACAGTTCATCGGAAAGAGAAAAGATGATCCAGTATTTGTGACTGCAACATCTATCATATTTAACTCTATTGATGATCAAGATTCCCATTGTGGATTGAATTTGTCTCAATAAAATATGAGTTCAGATGTCTACTTAAACCCATGGCTTAACATTTTGGAAAAGTCTTAATTGAACCATCAGATACAATGACATATAGGTATAGCCCAAGGGTGTGTGTGGAAGTTGATTTGCAAAAGAAGCTTCCTAAACACTTCAAGATGATTACCTCTAAAGGGACTGTATTCCAAGAAGTTAAATACCTAAATCTTCCAAATGCTTGCTTTGCATGTCAATCATAGGAGCACTTAATTAGGGATTGCCCATTTCATAAGCCCCCAAAACTGCTAGTGATTCTAAGGAATCAAGGAAGGGGGGGGTGAGGGTGAATCAATTGGTGAACAAACTAAAGAGCTCTCTAACAGTCAGGGAACAAACACCATGGAGGTAATACGGAAGGGAAATACACAAAATGGGAAAGCAACATAGAGTAAAGGCTCAAGGGATAGAAAATATGGGACTCCCATAGAATGGGTCCAGGTACATAAAAGAAGGGAGATAACAGATTCTCCAGGGAAGCCTTCTAAAGTCAAAAGAAGGTCTTCCTCTCCAAGCAAGCAAAAATATGGTGAAGAAAATATGTGAGGGGAGGTACATTCACATGGAAAGGAAGTGACCAGTAGTCTCAGGAATGATGTGCATGTAGGTGGGAGCCACTCAGGTAATAGATTTGAGGTGTTGAATGTTGATGTGAATCAATGAAGTTCAGTATCCTTTCTTGGAATGTAAGAGGGATGTCAATCCCATCAAGAAGGAGTTTAGTTTGTCATTTTTTACGAAATGTAAAATCTGATGTAGTTTATCTTCAAGAAGTTAAAGTTAGTGGTTTTGCATTAAAGAGTTGTATGGATAGTAGTTGGAAGGGATGTTGGTGGGCTTCCTCTCATGATAGTGGCTCTAGAGGAGCCATTTTAGCAGTTAGTCCATCATGGGGTTCCTTGTTAATGGATAAGGGAGAGGATCCTCAAGGACGGGTAGTGTGGGTAACCTTTCTGATAGTCGGGCAGGTTGTTGGTGTTTGTTCAGTGTATGCTCCCAATAATTCAAATGACAGAAGCAAGCTATGGGACTGGATGGCCTCTAATATGCCAAATGCCAATTGGGTTATTGGAGGGGACTTTAATATGGTTGAATGGATAGGGGATAGGGAAGGAGGAACAGGAGGATGTGTTGCAGGTGAGGAAAAAGAAAAATGGGCCAAAATGAAGGCCTCTTTGCAGGTCTTTGACATAAATTTTAAACAAAAGCACCTGGAAAAGGGGGGTTGGTTTACATGGTCTAATAGGAGAAGGGGTGTTGATCGTGTACAGGTTAGATTGGACAAATTTTATGTTGATAGCAATGTCTTCACTTGTATAGGGCTAGGTAAACGAGCTGGTGATGTGGACCTCTCAACAACAGGTTCTGACCATTTCCCTATCAACACAACCATTTACATTGGTAAGGTCTCTACAATAGATAGTGCTTTGACTTTTAAGTTGAATATTTCTCATTTGGAATATGAAGCCTGCAAAACTATGATCAAATATGTATGGAACTTGGAACCTAGGCCTAGAGAAAAATATGGGTGGTTAGGATGGTGGGAAGCAACAGTGAGAAGGACTGTTAGATTTTTGCGGGGTTGGGGGAGATTGGTGGCCAAAAAAAGGAGGGGTAAAATCAATTGTTTAAGAAAATCACTAGAAAAGGCAAGAAGGGAATTGGAATTGGATCCTTCAAATATCCAGTTACAAGAACTGGCGGCAAGTAAAGAAAAGGAAATTAGAGGGTATGAAGACTATGTTGGTAGAGGAGCGAGAATCAGGAGTAGGCTCAATTGGATTAAACAGGGTGATACACCCTCTCAGTTCTTTTTTGGTCACATCAAAAGAAAGATTGCTTCGGAAAGGATAGTAGCTTTGTAGACAGATGATGGTTCTCTTGTTGAAGAGGAAGATGAGATCAAATCTATATTTGAATCTCATTTTAGGAAGATATTTGCGGAGTATCCTGCAGATGAAGGTGTGTTGCTAGCTAGAGAAGAAGTTAAAAAATGTGTACCTAGGAAAGTTTTTAGTTTTGAGAATGACAAGATGGTGGAGGATTTCACTAAGGATGAACTTTATACTGCTCTTTCTCTTATGGGCAATGGTAAGTCCCCTGGTCCAGATGGACTCCCTACAAAATTTTACAAGAAAATGTGGGAAGTGATTGGTAATGATTACACAATGATGGTGCGGGAAATTTTTGACAAAGGCATGTTATCTCCAGGATTGAATCAAGGGTTGATTAAATTGATCCCTAAGAATAATAGGAAGGACACGATTGGAGGTTGGAGGCCCATTACTTTGCTCAATGTCTCATACAAAATTTTGGCCAAGGCACTAGCTCTTAGACTAAAACCTATAGCAACAAGAATTGTACGACAAGAGCAAACAGGGTTTGTTAAAGGAAGATTTATATTAGACATCGTGTTGTCCGTATGGGAGACAATGGAGTGGGCACAAGGAAGCAATCAACAAGCATTGTTTTTGAAGATAGATTTTGATAAGGCCTATGATAGGGTTGATTGGGAATTTATTTTTAATATGTTGGAGTGGTTGGGATTCAACAAAGTAGTGGTTGGGAGGATCAAGGTGTTGTTCTCATGTGCCTCGACAAAGGTAATGGTTAATGGTAAGCTTTCAGAATCTATTACTTTGTTTAAGTCAATTAGACAAGGCTGCCCTCTAGCCCCCTATCTTTTTGTGTTGATTGTTGATGCTTTGGGATATCTATTAGAAACGAGAATGAAGGCAGGGGATTTAAGAGGCATCTCGATTCCAGGGGGTACAATTATTAACAACCACTTTGCAGATGATTCTTTTATTTCAGTCCAACTAGATAGATAGTCCATTGAAAATACCATATGCTCCCTTGATCAGTTTTGCTTGGCCTCAGGTGCCAAAATCAGTGAATCTAAATCTGAATTTTGGTTAGTTGGTGTTGATTCCTTACCAGAGGGCTTTTCCCCTACGTGGAAACATATTGCAGATGGTGAGATTGTTAGATATCTTGGAATACCGTTTGGTAAGAGAGTCTCGTTGGTTGATATGTGGAATTGGTGCTTGGCTAAATTTGAAAAAAAAATCAGGTATGGAAAAATAGGTTACTTTCGTTTGCGGGTAAGCTGGTGGTGGTGGCAAAAATTATGCAAGTCTATCATCTTTACTATTCTTCCTGTTGGCTGCCTAATACTTCGCAATACATGAGGCTTGAGAAGATCATTCGATCATTTCTATGGTCCAACTTTGATGGTTCAAATAAATTGCCGCTTATAGCATGGAAATATTGCACCATTCCTAAAGAAGAGGGAGGTTTGGGGCTCTTGGATATTCATACTCAGGGTAAGGTTCTAGCTGCTAAGTGGATTGTGAGGGCTTTGGAAGGGAATGAAGGGTGGAAACTTTTGTTATGACATAGAATTCAGACTTGTACTCATATTGATGGCATTAAGAGCTCCTTCCATTTGGAGGACATAATTGGCAACCCGTGGAAGTTTAAAATAGGTGGTAATATTCTTATTAAAAGAATTTGGGAGGCATGGAAGTCGGTTGCCCATGTGCTGCATTGGGAATTTCTTGATGACAGGAGAGGGTGGGTGCTTCCTTATAGGTCAATTTGGTTATGGAAAGAGAATGGGGAGTATGCTTCTGATAGGCCAAGACTCCATTGTAAGCGGTTGGTAAAAAAAGGGGTTCGATGTTGGGCAGATTTATGGAATGTTGACACTGGTGATTGGTCCTCTTGGTCTGACTTGGTTTTTAAGTACAAGTTGTGGTACTCTGATAAAGATGCTATCACCCAAATTCACTCTCTTTTGCCATCTGATCAGCTTTACAAACTGAATAGAGGACTGCCAGGACCTGTCTGGAGAGATTGGAGGTGGAAGTTTGGTTGCCCTATGCTGTAGTTTAACTCTACTAAGATTTATGAGGCTTTGTTGATTAAGGCCCCTATAGATATTGTATTGAATCACAGATGGAATGTCAACTGCACCTACAAAAAATGGAAAAGATGATTATCTAAAATTTGGCATTTTAGAATGTTTGCTCAACTTAAGGTTTTTGCTTGGTCATTAGCCTTCCAAGGCCTACCCTGCAAAGCCAGGTTGGCAAAAATGAATTTCACTTCTGGCTGTTGTGTGGTTTGTGGCAAAGAGGAAACAATAAAGCATATTTTTTGGGATTGCTCTCATGCCAAAGCAGTATGGAAAGGAATGGATGGAGTTATTACCCCTTTTTTGGGGGGACACCTTTGGTGGAGTATTGCACTTATTGGAGATGTCAACGATTGTCCACCTCATCTGGTGGGGATCTGGCAAGTGGTGAGGGTCTCTATTTTGTTTGCTATCTGGAAGGACATGTGCTCTCTTGTTTTTAGTGTAGGTTCCATTCCTGTTACTAGCACTGTAAGTAAAGTTGTGAGTTGTATTTCAGATCAGGTAAGAATGTTTAGAGTAGAACTGTTAAAAGATCTGAAAGGAATTTCTGATTTATGCAAGTCAGAATGTTTACTGATGTTGTATAGACTTGCATAATTTTATTGTACTTTGGTTTTTCATTTATGAATTTATAAGAAGTATTTTTCAAAAAAAAAAATACAAAGCAACTTGCACAAAAGGTGGTTGAACACTATTATGCTTGTACTAACCAAACCCTAGAGGAGAGAGAATCCAGTATTGTCATCCACTTGAAGAAGCTTAATAATTAGATCAAGATTGTATTGATTCAACTTTACACATGTCAAGGTGACATTTTGGACCATGCTTATGGAAATGGAGCCACAAAGATAAGAAGAGCAAACGTACCATCCTAGTTATTGTTGGATGCATTCATCTTGAGACCTGGAGGCACTAAATAGAGGAAAAACACAAAGCGCTAGATATAGAAGAGGTGTCGCTATGAGCTCATGGCATTGAAGGCATTGTTTGTCTCAAAGCTATGGTGTAACATCGGTGATAGTCAATATGGTGGTTGAGGTAGCCAAAAGCATGGCAAAGAAGCAAGAAGACAGTGGCGTTGTTCGACATAAGAGCACATAAACCCTAAAGCAATGCAATGCAAGCCCTTGGATTTTATTAATTAACGACAAAGAGAAATAGCATAGTTTGAAGGGCAAAATACATGTCCCACATTTATCATGTTTATTTTCACATGTGAACTCGTATTCACTCACAAATCCAAGTGTGGTCTCTATGAGTGCATGGTGAATGTCCTTTGTGGGGCATATGTTGTCCTTTATGGCAAAAGCACCCACTCATATGGAGCACATCAATATAATGCTTTGATCATTGTCGAGATTTGCGCATATGTGAAATACATTTTCAATGTTGATGTTGCCTTTTTGAGGCCATCTCGCTTGAATGGACCACATTTTTGTCGTTTTAAACTATAAAGATTTTATTCGTTTGAGATAATTCTGGATGTCTGATATCTAATATTGAAACAATATTGGAGGCATAAATGGATGTTTATAATAGATCAAGACACTTACAAATGCATAAATAACTTTACCAAGATTCGTTTGAGGAAGATAGGCTTATATATAGTTGTCGAAAAGCTCTTTTTGAGCTTGATGTAATCAATTGTATAAATGAAGACGCCAAATGTGAAGTGATTTGATGAACACATGATTAAGGGGGTTACACCAAGTATATGCAATGATAATAATTGCATCGTCTTCTAGAGATGATGCTTTATTAAGTGGACGTCCAATGTGACACTTCAAGATATTTTCAACGATCGTGCTATGCAAGGAGAGACAAAGATGTTGTTGCCTTGCTAGTTCCATGATCGTGAAGTTCATGGTCACTAGAGTTTGTGATCACAAAGTGAAGGCCCAATGCCTTACTTCATAGTGTGAATAGATGCATGTCACTAGTCACTTGGCTAATCCAACAATATATTGTGAGCTAATCCAACTTGATTGATGTACTTGATGTTTCTTGTTATAAGGTAGTGAGGTGATTCCCATTGAGAAGTTTGATGTCATGTATTGTATTATCCCAGTCCAAATTTCAAATTCCTGCCCCTGTATTGAGCAATGATGTAATAAGGGAGGGGGAAGGATATTTGGATTATTACATCACCGTAAAGGGTGTTTGATAAAGTGTTAACTAGTTATGCCCATACACATAAGTTCTTTACTAGTCGTTTGACAACTGACCATAACTAACACAATCTTGTTTGTATAAATGCAACATTTCTTGTAAAATAATTTGTTCGAGAACCTTGTTGGTCCAACAGATTGTACTCCTCAAAAAGATATCACACAATCTATGCTTCCAAAATTCCCAACGAGCAATAATTCATCAGCAGTAAATGATCTAGGAGAAATATGATAGCACTTCATTGCCATTGAAAAGAGTTAACTATGCAATAATCTTCAAAAGAATACATGAGTTAGTAACATGATACAAAAGTAAACAAGTAACCAATGATAACATAGAAGAAAGTTGAACTAAAAATTAATTTATTCAAAAACAAAGAGGATAACACATTCCCAACATTCCTTGTCACTTGGATTGACTACGATAAATGGGATTATCCATTTACACAAGTTTGGGCTCTTGTCCTTCCAAATATGATAAAAATGTCAACATATTGCAATGTAGATTTAACAATTTGGAGTATTCTGGTTGCAAATTTAATCCTCCAACAAATCATCTATAAGACATGGTTGAGATAAAACAACCTTGACCATAAAAGCACTAACTCCTCCTTGTACACACCAGGAAACTCATTTTCATTCCAATATTTTCTCAAAATGCATAACCATTCTTTTCAATGCAATTTGCTCTACCTTATCATTGAGCCATCACTGAAGTGAAGTTTTATCCATGTCTGCATATTTGCTATAAATCAATTCCAACCCAATATGTTAGACAAAGAACTACAGGAAATCAATGCAAAGAGAGTTGCAGCAAATTACATATAAATTTAGGTTGGGTGATCCCTCATTTTTGTCAGTCAGGGAATAACCTGCTACAACATCAATCCCACCCCCATTGGCTCTCTTGTAGGCCACATAGCAGTACTGAACAAAGAGATGCTACACAATCTGAACCTCCAACATTTCCAACAAGCAAAACAAATCCATCGGTAGTGAATGGACTAAAAGAATTATTAATAATAGAGGATTAATTTCCCTCTCCACCTTCTATTAAAAAAAATGTGAAATTTAATGTGAGCTAACACTTAGGCTTGGCCAACAAGTCCTTGGGTTTTCATCCAGGAGACCCAAGTTCAAACCCCAGTACGAGGGGGCCGGAACCCCTCATAAAAACCCGTGTAATCTCAAACTTTTAAGCTGCAAGCATACTGCAGTGGTAAAGGCTTTGGCCTCTCTTTGAGAGGTCCAAGGTTCAAACCCCACTCAATATGAGGGGACCAGGACCCCTCATAAAAACTTGTGTAAACTCATTGAAAAATAACACTTAAGACTTGGCCAGTAGCTAATGCTGTGAGGCCAAGGTAAAATTTTACTACTATTATTATTTTCAAATAATTTATAGGGTCTTCTGAAATAAGTTACTATGATGAAGTGGATGTCATGAAATGTTTTCCAGATTTTTATGAAATTTTCCTGAGCAAGAATATTTGATGTTTAATGGCTGAAGTTTGGCACAGCCAATTTTAATATTTAGGACTAAATTATTTCCCCTAAGTTTTAACAGGAAGAAAAAAAGTGAGCCTAAGGGCAAATTTGGTACCATAAGAGTTACCTATAAGTCAGGAATTATAAAGTAGTGATCAGATGATTTTTGCAGAATAATTGTCCTTCCAGGTTTGACATCTAAACTTAATGGAAGAACAGTTCTTCATGCAAACCTCAAAGAGACTTGTTGGCCTGAAAAGAGAAGAAATGACAGCTATCACCATATATAATCTTTCAAGGAATAAACTCTTATAATCAAGCCACGAAGTAAAATAGAACTGAGATCAAGGAAAAATAACATAATCAGAGAGAGACAAACAGACTTTATTCTTGTGAGGTCAAAAAGAAAGAAAAAAATGGGTATCTTTCCCCATAATAGATTTGTAAGACTTACAATTTAAAAACAAATGAGAACCCATCTTCTTATAAGTAATAATAATCAACGATAACAATGCCATTTAAGTTAGACAGCAATATGATTGAACCAGTAAACAAGTAACCCATGATGACAGAGAAAAGAGGTTATATAAAACAAGGGAACATAATCTAGGGTGACTATTGAGCACATTGTATAGACTCTGCAGAAGACAATGAAGCCTATATTAAACTAATTGCTTCACTTTGAATTTTTAAATAAAATCAATCTGCTTTGATCGGAATTTTCTTTTACCTTTGTTTGAAGGTGCATGTTTGAAAGAAGACTGGTCTGCAGAAACAAAAGAGATACTTCACCTGCAAAAACCAACAAGATGACCAACAACAGGAACATCAATTGCTTAACAGAAGAAACTAAATATCCATGAAAATGAGTAAAGAGTGCACAAGAAAACCTGCTACGAGGAATGTCGACACCCTTAATTTGTTTCATGCAAATTGCCCTGTATTTTGATTTAGATATATGATAATTCCAGTAGATGTCCAATGGGAATTTTCTGCCCTATCAATAGGTCCATGCTTAATGATTTGGTCACTCAATGCATTATTTAGACACAGCTTCTTGGGTCACAACATTTGTCCGCTAACAGAGTCTTCTCTGTAATATTAATAGAATATTTGCTTCCATACTTTACAATTAGGACCAGCATCATACCTATAAATGAAAGATTTACTGTCATGTTACCAGTCCGGTTGATATCTGTCCTCTTTTACTTTGACAATAGCCGGTTCCAATTCTGTCCTTCCATGTCAACAAGTTTTCACATGTTTATGTCCACAAATTATACCAACAGTACATATCCAGATATTGTAACTCTGAAAAGAAATGAAATCCCTGCCTCACCCAAGCAAAGCACTGTATATAAACCATTTTCAAGCTTATCTTTGTTGTTCATTCAGTTAGGATCTCCTATAATCTTTAAGAGAAGCAAACCTTCATTTGAAGCAATAAAGTGAAGTGTATGCTCTCCATTTCTCTTAGAGATAACTCATAACACTACTGTGCCACCTTCACCATCCAATTCAAAAGCATCAGGTACTTGTAAGTATATTCCTGTTACTTGGCTTGCTACCAATGATCCCCACAAGAACACAATCCATCCTTGAAATGATGAAACCTGTTGCGATCCCTGATGAAAATTTCTCTTCTAGCAATCTTGGAGATGAACTTGGCAGCAGCGTGACAGTCACCACAGATACGAAGGTTTCTGACTATGCGGAGAGGTGTCCCAGGATATGTGTTGATAAGCCCAAAAGCAAGTGCCAACTTTGCACTGTGGCTGTTAAGAATGCGTTCTTTCTCCTCTTCCTCCACATTCTGTAGCACACAGTTTGTATCAGGTACATAACCAGCCTTCCTCATCTGAACAGACAAGTCCTGCAAGCTTGCATGGACTGCAGCAATTTGAGGGTGCCAGCTATCTTCAGCAGAGAATGTATGCACCTCATTCTTGACCTGAACCCAACTCCATCCCACCCTTTTTTTCACATCCACGTCTTTCATCACTTCTCTCAGAGTTCTTACATCATCCCACTTACCAGCCAAAGCATATATATTTGACAGAAGTATATAATTTGCAGCATTCTCAGGCTCTAACTGAAAAAGATGTTTTGCTGCCTGTTCACCTAGCTCTACATTCAAATGGGTTTTGCAGGCGCTAAGCAAGGCCCCCCACACAGAAACATTAGGTTCTAATGGCATATTTTCAATGAAGTCCCATGCCTCGTCCAAGTAACCGCAACGGCCAAGAAGATCAACCATGCAGGCATAGTGCATTAGATTTGGTGTGATGCCATAATCTTGACTCATGCTGTCAAAATATTGCCAGCCCTCGTCCAGTAGGCCTGAGTGGCTGCATGCAGATAGAAGGCCAGTGAAGGTAATTTCATCTGGCTTTATGTCCCTTTCAACCATTTGATGAAATAGCATGATGGCTTCTTTGCCATTCCCATGGAGGGCATACCCCGTAATCATTGAATTCCATGTGACCAGGTTTCTTTCAGATAATTTGTCAAAAACTTGGCGTGCATTTCTTATGCTGCCACATTTTGCATACATGTCCACCAGGGCTGACCCAACAATGACATCCGAATCAAACTCATTCCTAATTACATAACCATGGATCTGCTTACCTTGTGCCAAAGCTGCTAAGTTGGCACATGCCGGGAGAACAGTAGCAACGCTTGCCAAGTTTGGCTTCACTCCTGCTATTTGCATCTGATTAAAGAGTTTCAAAGCCTCGTCACCTTGACCATTCTGAGCATAACCTCCAATAAGCGCTGTCCATGAGATCACACTTGGCTTCACGCCCTCCTCTTGCATTTGAAAAAAGAATTTTGATGCTTCCATCACCTTCCCATTTCGTGCATATCCTGTAATCATAACATTCCATGTAAACACATCAGCTTTCGTTCCTTGTTCCTGCATTTGGGCAAAGAATTTTAGGGCATCTTCAACTTCTCCCCTCAGAGTAAAACCCCCAATAAGTGAATTCCATGTCACCACATTTTTTTCAGACATGTTATGAAACGCAAGAAGTGCATCTCTCATGCTTCCACGTTTGGCATACATGTCCACAAGGGCACTCCCCACAAAGACATCTGATTCAAGTCCTCTTCTCATTATGTAACCATGGATGCTTTTACCCTGTTGTAAAGCTGCCAACTCAGTACACGCCCTTAATACCCCAGCAATGGTGTTTGACTTGGGTCTAACACCCAATTGCAACATTTCATGGAAGAATTTTAAGGCCTCTTTGCCTCGCCCATTCTGAGCACACCCACTAATGATTGCAGTCCACGAGATCACGCTTGGCTTTATACCATTCAATTGCATCTCAGAGAAAAACTTCAAGGCCTTGTCACACTCTGCATTTTGGGCACACCCTGCAATCAGAGTATTCCATGTCACAAGGTTTGGCTTCACACCTGCCAACTGCATTTGATCAAAGAGCTCCAATGCCTCATTCAAAAGACCATTTTGAGCATACCCCGCTAACATCACATTCCACGAAACCCCATTTCTCTGAGACATTCTTTCAAAAACTTGGCATGCATTATCTATACCCCTACATTTACTATACATACCCACAAGAGCATTCCCTACATACCCATCTGATTCCAGTCCTCTTTTGATTATGACACCATGGATTTGTCTCCCCTTTTCTAGGGCTCCAAGCCTCCCACATGCCTGCACAACACTTGCAAGCGTTCGTGCATTGGGCTCCACATTCTGCACTAGCATTTGACAAAAGAATTCGAGGGCTTCATTCCAGCACCCATTCTGGGCATACCCCGAAATTATTGCGGTCCACGAATTCACGTTGGGCTTCTCGCCCACCGCCTGCATTTGACGGAACACCTTCAGGGCAAATTCGCCCTGCCCATGCTTGGCAAACCCCGATATCATAGCATTCCACGAAACCCTGCTTCTTTGAGGCATTTTGTCAAACACTTGCCATGCATCCTCCAAAACCCCACATTTGGCATACATGTCCACAAGGGAACTTCCCACAAAAAGATCTGTTTCAAACCCCATTTTAATCACAGAGACGTGAATCTCCCTGCCATGTTGGAGAGCTTCCAACCCAGCACATGCCTTGATACCACTGGTGAAAATCAAATCATCCAACCTCACAGATACCCTGTGCACTTGATGTAACAATTCAAGGCTTTCCTCGAAAAACCCTTGGCTGGCATACCCTGCTATCATGGGTGTGAAGCAGAAAACATCTGGGTTTTCCACTCTGTGAAACACCAAGTGGGCATCCACCATGCTCCCACATTTGGCATACATCAAAATCAGCTTAGACTGCAAAAACATCTTGTCTCCATGGCCACTTTTCAGAATCAGGGCATGGGTTTGTTTGCCCAAGGCCAAGGATTTCAGTCTTAGACATCTCTCCAGGAGAGAAGCAGCATAGGGGATTGAATTTGAGTTCTCCTCTTCATGTGTACAATGTGGGCTTTGCTCCACACTTGCATTCAACGAAGGTGGTTGGGGTATGGTGCTGCAAATTCCCTGAATGTGCACAGAGCTCACTGCGATCCTTGAGATGTTGGTCTTCGGTTTGATGAAATCTGTGTGAGGCCTGAAAGGGTGGGAATGAGCATGGTGATTGTGAGTGTGTTGATTGATTGGTGCAATGGATTGTATCATTGTTCTAGGTAGATTCACTCAACGTGATCTCCTCTTCTCTTGCCTTCCTTCTGCCCCCACAATCAATCAGGATGGATATGATTCAAAAGGGTATAATCTCTGAAACACAAAGATGGTTGGATAAGGTCATTTGGGTTTTGGCTTCGTTCAATATGACTGTGATCATTTTTTATGGGTTGCTTCGTTCCATATGATTGTATCATTTTTATGGGTTGCTTCGTTCTAATTATGATTTAAAAAAAAAAACCAACAGTTCGAAATTTAGTTTGCAGGAGAACCGTTTGAGAGGCATAGATTTTCGTGATAAACTTAATGTAGGATGAAAAGAACTCAAAGTGGTTGGAGAACACTATATGCATTTTTGTAGGAATGCCGAGCTGTGGGACTCGAAGACCACCAAGGTTTTTTTAAGCTTACTTATTACTCCGATTTTATTGTATGGTTGCGAGGTGTGAGCTAGTGGCACAACAAATGCAAAATGGAGGCAAATAAAAAGGATTAAAAAATATCTCATCACAAATTTTCTCAAAATTAAGGCCACAAGCCCTTACGAAATTATTCTAGCTGAAATGGAATGTTCTCTTTAAAAGCAATTGCTATGACCAAGCTGTTCTGTTACATGAAAAAATCAGAAAACATGAAAAATGGCAGATGGCCTGGGGTAGCTAGGGATGAAGAGTTGCATAGGCGAAAGAATACATGGATGAAACAAAATCAAAAATGGATCAAACGTTGGGAAATCAATATAAATAAATGCCCAAATGTCAAAGACAAAAAATTATGTGAATGAAAAGTTTAGAAGTGGAATGCGGATAAATGCAAGCAAGACAATATTATATTGCAAACTTTAACCCAATGTATGACCACAAGGAAAAAGTGTATATAAGGAAAGAATCCTCGGATAAGGACTAGCTCTATAGGCTTAGATGCGAAACAGGGATATGGACAACGCCAAAATAACAATAGGAAGAAAGGATATGTACTCTATGCACCACAGGGACAATAGAGACAAAGGAATACTTCATTTATAAAAGCTTGAGTTTTTCAGATATTCGTGGCAAATACAAAGAAACACTTGGTAACGGGTTTATGCAAGAGTTATTTGAAGACATTAAAATAAAAAAAGTTAGGAAATTGTTAACCCAAATGAGTTTGAGAAGGAACAACCTTCTCAAAAATATTAAAGATCATATAATATGGTTTGAGTAGTTGTACTTCCATATTTAAGATCCCATAAACCATATTTAAGTCTCCCGAACATAATTAAAATCTTTTATTTCATTTCAAATCTTAATTGTAAGTCACCTCAACCGCATTCCAGTCTTTAGAAGTCTTTAGAGCCATAGAATAGCAGGTAGTCCCTGCTTTTTAAACCTTCACCACGTATTTATACTATAAAAATTATTGTGTTTTAAATATTTTTAATTTATATATATATATATATATTTTTTTTTTTGGTTACATAGATGAATTGGTTACAATCTCACCATTATTAGTTAGGTGCAACACACAGAGGAGTCGGATTGGGTTAACTATAAAACTAGTTTTTTTTATTTGGTTAGTGGAAGAAATCCTTATAGGGTTGAGTAGTCTTCTCCTAACTATAACCCTTTGTAAAGTTGAGAGTTTTTTTTTAGTAATACTTCTTAAACACATCCACTATGGGGATTGAACCCGAGTCACACCACTAATAATGCAAGTGGCGTCCTTGTCGGTAAAGCTGAGAGTTATGCTTATCAATAGTGAAATTAACATTTGATACCACACAGCTACCGCCTCACACACTCACCCACGCCGCAGTTTGAACTTTAGACCTCCCGAAGAAGAGCCAAAGTCTGTGTTGTTCCCATGGGATAAATTAATTTGTTTATATTTAAATAAAATAATTGTTTGTAAAAGTTAAAAAAAAAAATATTGTCTTTTATAAGGGTTAGTATTACTAAAATATTGCATTTATTCTTAGGTTAATAAATATCAAAATATTGCATTTAAACTACTTTTTAGAGCTTGAGAGTTTACAAATGGAAACACTTCTCATTTCAATTAAGATGTTATAGCTAGAAACTTACATCATTTTACATAAAATGTATACTTACAAATAATCTAGAATTTAGCATCCTTCTTATATTTTCTATAACAATCTTCACAATACCAAAACTTAATCTCTATTATCTATGCATTGCATTTTAGTAGAGTAATATTTCTAAAACATTGCACTATCATAGTTTGCTTTACAAAATCTAGATTGTTAATTTTCTTCCTAAAACACAAGTGTAATCATAAAAATTATAATAAGTAGTTTATATGGAAACACATTATTGTTACAAAATAAAACATATATTACCAATGGAAAACATTGAAGTAAATCTTAATCATTATTTGATTCAGACAATGAACATTTTATTATCAACTTCAGCTAAACATACTACTTCTTCTAACCATGAAAAGCAAAATTTAACTTCACGATCCTCGGTCAAAACTCCTCTATTGGCAAGCCTATCTACTCATTTGTTTCCTTTCCTTAAAGTATGTGTAAACCTGATTTCTTCAAACTCTTTAGCAAGATCTTGAATTTCCATAACTAACTCTTGTATGTTCTATAGAGTCTTTGCTCTCCTCAAAATTACATTTATTACTATGAGAGAATCGTCTTCCATCCATCCTCTATTCCATTTTATTTTTTTGCATATTTTTTTTTGAATTTAGTGAAAAATCCCTTGCGGGGCCGCCTTGGTCTGAAAAACCACAACCAAGGGGTTCTACACCATCAAAATCACCCGGGAGTCACGCTCGGCCTTGATCGCACCAACATAATCAATTGGATTTTGGGTACCCAATGTGCATTTGGTAGGGTGGAGATTCGAATGAGGGACCTCCCTTGGAGGATTGTCCTACCCTCTCCAACTCACCTACAACACGTGGGTATTTGTTTGCATATTTTTAACCCTTCTAAAGCCACTACTTCATTATGTCTTAAATCCACTATTGATAATGAGACAAAAATTTCCTCTATTATTTCTAATTATTCCTCCTCCTCCTCTTGGTCCTCGATTTCCTTTAGATGCTCCATCAAAATTCAATTTAACCCACTCCACATCTGGTGGTTTCCACTTTATATTCTTTGCCTTCTTTTTGCTTCTCTTGTACCCAATATCATAGTTCTATTTAATGACTTGATTCCATCTATCAAGGCTCTTTGCTTTCGTATTAGGGATTGGATGTGTTGATAAGGTTGGTTTAGACTTCTCTATGGCTAAACATATCTTCATTTTTATTATCTCTAAACTTCTTTCCTTTATTTTAAATATTATTTTATTCCTTTCTAGCCATACAATCCAAAGTATTGTATCTTTTGATATATCACATATTGTCTATAAAGCCTCACTTTTATAAGTGTTGTACCATTGCTTTAACCAATCTTCAATTCTACTCTTCATGACCATGCATTTACCAAACATATTAAGAATGCTTAGTCATAGATTCCAAACTATTGATAAATATCCCAAGAGATGGTCTATACTCTCCTTTTTACAAAGAACACATTGAGAGGGACCATGAAAACCCCTTTTCATAAGGTTATCCCAGGATAAAATTCTTCTATGACCTACTAGCCAAACAAACATTTTGACTTTAGGAATGCTTGGGCTATCCCAAATATCTCTTCATATTCTTGTGATATTATTATTTTGTTGGTGTTGTACATTATATCCACTTCTTGTTGTGTATTCTTCAAAGTTATTCAACTCCCAAATCAATTTATCCTTGGCTTCCCTCAGAATAATTACAGTTGTTATCTTTCTACTCAATTACCTCCTAACATCAATGTCTTTAATACTTGTAAAATAATCTTCTTTCCATTTGTAACTTCCTTCCTGATCCTTGTACAAAATGTTTGAAACCCTATCACCATATTTGTATTGAAGCAATATCATCCAAGGTTTTAAAATTGGATCTAATTTGAGTGGTTTTTTATCACACCAAGTATCCATCCAAATAGAAATTTTTTCTCCAGTTCCCACTACCCATCTTAAACCTTTAATCATAAGATCAATAGATTTTTTAAACTATTTTAAATATCAGAATCATTTGGTAGAGACAATGTAGTAAATATTAAACTTGGGTCATTGAGATCAACATACTTACTTAGAAGAATTCTTTCCCATTGTCTGAGTCTCTTTGTACAATCTCCAAATTATTTTTCCCCTAATAGCTAAGTTTACATCTGTAAGAACTCTTAACCAAGACCTCCCCTAGTTTTATCATCACACATCTTGCTCCATTTCACTAAAGAAGTTTTCTTTTTATCATGTAAACCTAACCATAAAAAGGATCACATATTATAGATTAAAATTTTATCAACTAATGTTGGCATAGAATATAACGACATATAATATGTTGGAATGGCCTGTAAGACTAACTTAATTAATTGCACTCTTCTTGCTAACGATAACCATATACCTTTCCAAGCTAGAAGTTTATTTTGAACTTTACTAATAACTAGATTCCATAATTCTATCCTCATTCTCCCCTCAAATAAAGGCATCCCTAGATAAGTTGATAAATTTACCTCCTCCATTTAAAGTAACCTATAAATTCTTGCTTTGATATTAGTTGAAGTGTTAAGGAAGTAAATTTTGGACTTTGTCCTATTAACTTTTTGCCTCGATGCTCGTTCATATTCCTTTAAAAAGGTATATAAAACTCTAGCCTCATTTATCCTTGCCCTTCCAAAAAGGGTTGTATCATCTAAAAATTATTGATGGGTGATGTTGTCGATGTTCTTTCTACCCTTAAGTCCACTTATAAGCCCATATTTGTAAGCCTTCTTTAAGTTCCTACTCAAAACCTCTACCATAATAATGGACAAATAAGGAGATAGAGGATCCCCTCATCTAATGCCTCTTTTGGCTTTAAAATATTCTATTACTAACCCATTGACCAACACTGAATAATAAATTGTAGCGACACAAGCTTTAATCCATCTAGCTCATTTCTTCTTGAAGCCAAACTTTTATAAAACTCCAAAAAGAAAATCCCATTTAACCCTATCATAGGATTTATTCATATCAAGTTTTAAGATCATTGCTTTCTCTTTTCTTGAAGCTGCTAAATGTATAACTTCATAAGCTACTATGATCCCATCCAAAATGTGTCTCCCTTTCACAAATCCTCCTTGCTCTTCTAAAATAATTTTGTCTAACAATGGTATTAATCGATTCATCATCACTTTGGAGATAACATTATATGCCATATTACATAGGCTTATGGATCTAAAATAATCAGACAATTCAACGTCCTTATTTTTTGAAGTTAAGTAACATATATTGCATTTATGTTATAAGGTATGTATTGTTTTATCCTAGACTATTCCACTACCACCAATAAATAATCCTTCACTATATCCCAATTATGTTGGTAAAAATTTGTAGAGAGCCCATCTAGACCTAGCGATTTACCTTATTAAAAGAGAAAACAACTAAATGAACTTCTTCTAGAGTAATAGACTCCATCAGTTTTTAATTGTCTTTATTCATTATAACTGAAGGAATATCGTGAAGAAGTTTATCATTAAGAACTTTAGTATCCTATGATTCTAGAATATTCTGATAAAAAGACTTTTTCTCTTTTCTAATTTCACTTTGATATTCAATCCAAATCCCTTCTATCAATCTAATTCTACTAATTCTGCATATTGATATCTGTACTATAACCATCCTATGAAAAAACTTTGTATTTTTATCTCCTTTTAACCAAGTCTGTATTGAATTTAATCTCCAAAATTTATCTTCCTTAGTCAAAATACAAAGTTGAAGCATAGTCCAACAGGTGCAGTAGCGATGGAGTTACTGTGATCAGTCTCCAAGTGGAAGATTTTTGGTTGTGAAGCCTGATTAATTATGAGACCTTGTTTTCAGTCGCACTTAGACCCACTCCATGAAAGTGGGGTGTAGGGGGCAACACCCCCTACTACTATCCGCTAGGGAGGTCCAAGGGGGACGGTGCCCCCAAAGCCAAAAATAGATGTTTTTTCTATTTGTAAATTTGGACCATTTGTTATTAGGTCACAAATCGAACGATGGATCTTAGGCAGTGCCTTCGAAGCTAAAATTGTGATATGTTTTTTATAAGAGGACGATATATGGTGATTGTATGTATTGTAATGCACGGTGTGCATAATTATAAGAGATGATGATAGAGCGAAAAGGAAGTTATAGAGAATTTGTTGTAGGTTGTATCCCTTCGATTTTTCTAGATGGAATAAAAAGTCCTAGTTATTTTCTTTGTGGACGTAGCCCATACTAGGTGAACCACGTTAAATCTGTCTCTCTTATTGTGCTTTATAATCTGTATTTTATTTTTGCATTTAATTATTGCTCATGTTTTATTATTTAATCCTAACATTAAATTCCCTATTGATAAGCATAGCTCTCGACTTTATGATGGGTCATGGTTGGAAGGAGACTGCTCAGCCCTATGTGTTGGTTGTAGGGGTTTCTCACACTAAAAAAAAATTGTTGAAGTATAAATAAGAATAATATAGAATAAACATTTTAACCTCTAGGAGGTGAAACCAAAACCAATCAATAGGACACAAACTTTGTAAAAAATTATGGTTGATGGCCTAAAATTTAATCCAATTATTTTTCTTCTTATAATCTTCATTTTTCTAATGATTTTGATAATAAATTTTCATACTTTATTTTAGTTTAATATGCTTTAACTTTTATTTTTATTTAATTTCATTTATTATCCTTTTCTTTATAGACATGGATCTTCTTATTGTTGACATTCTATTTTTTATAGTTACCTATTCTGTCAAAATCTAGTGTTAAATGTGGAAGGGTAAATTCTTGAAGTAGTTTAATAGTTTAAAAGATAATATGATAGTTTAAAAATTAATTTAACAATAATAATAGTAGTTGCAAGATCCTTTATTTTTTTTATAACAATTAATTATTATATTTGTAAAGTTTGTCTTATTTAAAGATATTATTATATTCATATATAATTTATTTATAGAAAGTAATTTTTTTAAATTAAGTAATTTCATTCATTTCAAAGAAGAAAGATATAGTATGTTTTCAATTGATTTCCACATCCACCATAGGATCAACAATATCCATATGGCTTTAAATACCTTATGTTCATAATAAGTCCATTAATGAAGTTTGACTAATGTTTCTCATAAAAATAAGAAAGTTATAAAATATTGGGCTAGATATGTAACATGGAATATTATTTTGTAATCCTAAAAACATAAACTTTCTAATAAATACTTTTAACATAAATTCAAAAAAAAGTACGTGCTCATTTAGTTGTTGTTTTTGGTTGTCTAATTCATTTAGAGTTGGAAAAAGTGTTATCAACTATTACTGTTTGTGCCAAAAGATAAGATTGTACCCTCAGAAGATGAGTCTTATTTTTTGATTTTATGCTAGAGGAAGAAGCTAGTTTGCAATCCAAATATTCACAATCCTTCTTGTGTTGCCTTGTCTCAATTACTATTTATTTCTCAAGAAAAGATAGATTATGAATAGTGTTTGTCATTAGATTTATTTCCATTATAATTAAATCTTCTTAAAAAGCCAAAAACATATTATAAGCTAAAATCATTCCATCATCTCTTAACTAGGGGTTCTTTCCATTATTCTTTATGTGAAGCCTCTTTTGCTAGCTCATCAACTATCTTGTTTCCTTCCCTCTTGATGTAGTAAAATTAATTTTTAGAAATTTTGTTTTTAGGGATAATATTTTCTCAACTATCATGTTTAACTACCACTCATTTCTTGTAATTAATATTATTAAATGTATCTTATCAATCGAGATCTTTGAATTAGATTTCATAATAACATAATCTATATCCTTATTTTGGATTCTTGTAGGATGGATCTAATGACTATATCTTTTGCATAATTGTTATTTTGATATCCAAGAGGTCCTTTGAAGAAGAAGAAATAATTCCCTTAACTATCCTTGCAAAGGCTACCATAGATGTTTTTTCTCTTTGTAAATATGGACCATTTGTTATTAGGTCACAGATCGAATGACAAATTTTGGGCGGGCTTTTTTGCCCTAAAATTGTCATGCATTTTTTATAAGAGGATGATGTATGACATATATATGTATTGTAATACACGGTATGCGTAATTATAAGAGATGGTGATAGAGCGAAGAGGAAGTTACAACGTATTTACGGTAGGTTGTATTCCTTCGTTTTTTTGGACAAAATAAAAAGACCTGGTTATTTTCTTCATGGATGTAGCCCATATTAGGTGAACCATGTTAAATTTGTGTCTCTTATCGTGCTTTAGTTTCTGCATTTTATTTTCGCATTTAATTACTGCTCACGTTTTATTATTTAATCCTAACATTAAATTCCCTATTGATAAGCATAGCTCTCGACTTTACAAGGGGTCATGGTTGGGAGGAGACTGCTCAACCCTATGCATTTGTCGTAGGGTTTTCTCACACTAACCAAAAAAAAATTGTTTAAGTATAAATAAAAATAAAATAGAATACCTTGGATTTTGCGAAGGAGGCGACGCAGTTGTAAAATAAAAATAAAATAGTAAAAATGGCTTTGGATTTTGCAAAGGAGGTGACGCAGTTGGTTGGTGGTATCATTGTAGAGTCTGAAGGTATGCTTTAGAACTACCTCGGTTCTTCCTTTGCCTTCCTTTTCTATCGGATTATGTTGTTCGTCTGTTTTGGTTTGGTTGGTGCGTGGCTGTTTGGTTTGTTTTTGTGAAGTTGCGCTTCGTGCCTTCTTTGTCTATACTGTCTGTACGGTTTCCTGTGTTTGGTTTAGTTTCACATTGTAAAAGGATTTAGGAGCCCTTTCAAAACCCTCCTTTCTTAATAGTACCAAAAAAAAATAAAGTAGAATACAGATTTTTAACCTCTACGAGGTGAAACCAAAACCAACCAATACGACAAAAACTTTATAAAAATTGTGGATGGTGGCCTAAAATCTAACCCAATTATTTTTCTTTTTATAATATTGATTTTTCTAACGATTTTGATAATAAATTTTCATACTTTCTTTTATTTTAATATACTTTAACTCTTATTTTTATTTAATTTCATTTATTATCCTTTTCTTTATAGACATGAATCTTCTTATTATTGACATTCTAGTTTTTATGGTTACTTATTCTATCAAAATCTAGTGTTAAATATGGAAGGGTAAATTCTTGAAGTAGTTTAATAGTTTAAAAGATAATATGATAGTTTAAAAATTAATTTAACAATAATAATAGTAGTTGCAAGATCCTTTATTTCTTTTTATAACAATTAAAGATTACATTTGTAAAGTTTGTCTTAGTTAAACATATTATTATATTCATATATAATTTATTTAATAGAAAGTAATTTTTTTAATTAAGTTTTATCATTCATTTCAAAGAAGAAAGATATACTATGTATCCAATTAATTTCCATATCCACCATAGGATCAACAATATCCATATGGCTTTAAATACCTTATGTTCGTAATAAGTCCATTAATGAAGTTTGACTAGTGTTTCTCATAAAAATAAGAAAGTTCTAAAATATTGGGCTAGATATGTAACATGGAATATTATTTTGTAATCCTAAAAATATAGACTTTCTAATAACTACTTTAACATAAATTAAAAAAAAAAAAGTATGTGCTCATTCAATTGTTGTTTTCGGGTTGTCTAATTCATTTAGAGTTAGAATGGAGTGTTATCAACTATTACTATTTGTCCCAAAAGATAAGATTGTACCCTCAGAAGATGAGTCTTATTTTTTGATTTATGCTAGAGGAAGAAGCTAGGTTGCAATCCAAATATTCACAATTCTTCTTATGTTGTCTTGTCTCAATTACTATTTCTTTCCTGAGAAAAGATAGATTATGAATAACATTTGTCATTAGATCTATTTCTATTATAATTAAGATCTTCTTAATATGAAAATGTTGATTGTTCATCCTGAAGAGTTTTGAATGTTTGATGGAGAGATGTTTTTCATAGGACTCCCAAACTATCGAACTTGTTTCGGCCATATTTCACTCATCCGGACTCGAATTGAGCTGAAATTTTGAGGGTAGATACCTGCAAAACCCTAGAACATCTCCACCAATTTTTAGATCATTTGGAGCAACACAGATCCTAGCACATCCCTATGTGTGAACAAGATTTTTGGCAAGCGACTATGCGAGGGTTTCATTTGGGTTGAGTGCAAGCAGCTCCAAAGGTTGGTTTTCGGGGCCTTCGAGCCCTAGTGGCCAATATTTTTGTGGTTTCTACTCAATATTTTAGCAGGATATGTTGCAGGGGATCCAATATGGGTTAGAAATCTGTCTTTCAACAGATCATGTTGTGAACTTGAGTGACAATGGCTTCCAATTTGCTGCACAAAAGAAAAGTGAAAACCATACCTTTCCATGATGTCTAGGGCATGGATTAAAGAGATCACAAAACAAGTTTCAAGCAATTGATCAAAAAATGGCTCAGATCTCAAGTGAATCTGGTGCTAAGGTGCACCCACAAAATAAATCTACTATGAAAACCCCTATCAAGGGTAAGAATTTTGAAGACTCAACCCCAAAAATAAATTTTAGGGATGCCCTCCATGGTGGATAGCCTCAGCCCAATGCTAATATTAATCTTAGGGCTTCCCGTAAACCTCTAAGAATACCTAAGATTGATCCCAGGAAAACGGAGTCAGGATGTCTTAAAGCAGCTGATGGAACTCCTATTGTTAAGCTTGATATGGGCAACATTCAGACTGGCATTGAAGATCTGGAAAAAAGAGGACTAATTTTTTGGTTCGTGGGTTTTCGTCCGAGCCTATCTACTTTCAAAGTCTGGGCTGCAAAAAGCTGGAAAACTAAAGGTGAGTTACAAATCTCTATTTATCCAAATGGTTATTTTCTTGTTTTATTTTCTAATAATGAAGATAGAGAGAAAACTTTTCAAGGGGGTCCCTGGTTCTTTGGAAGGGTAGGGCTTTTCATGAAGCCCTAGCATACTAAATTTAAAGTCGAAGAAGAGATACCTTCAATAGCTCCCATGTGGGTTAGACTCTTTGGCCTCCCTATTGAATTCTGGAATCCGACTGTTTTTTCTTCAATTGGAAACTCTTTAGGAACTTTTATGATGACTATTGATTGTACTCAAAATTTTGAACATATTATTTATGCTCGAATTTGTGTTTTAATGGATTTTGACAAACCCCTACCTAAAAATATCACATTACAATTTGGGGAGGACACTTGGGAGCAAGTAGTGGACTATGAGAACATTCCTTTTCATTGTAGAATTTGCCACGAATATGGTCATTTGGCTAGTGTTTGCCCAAATAAAATTCTAGATCAAAAGAAAGAAGATATAAACTCAACAAGTTTCCAAATGCCTAAGAAGAAGAACACTCAGAAAAAACCAGTTATGAAGGATCAATCAAAGTCATCTGCTAATATGTTTGAAATTCTTTCCACAAACGATGTCCCAAGTGAGGAAGAGGAAATAATGGAAACAAAAATCTTAGAAACACAATTTAAAAATGAAGGGAAGAACTCAGAGAAAAACCAACAAATCAAAAGTTTTCAACAAAAAAAAAGGAGAAAATATACACAAGAAAAACAATCTTTTAAATGTTAAAACTTCAAATAATATAGGTCCCAATATAGACTCTGTTGAACCTTCTAGTAACAGTTTGGCTGTGTACAAGCATTCTTCAAGGTTAGAAGCCATCTCAGATTCAATTGGAATAAGTCAAGAAATAGGGAAAAAACTGAAGATGGATTCTAATCAAAAGGCAGGTCGCAAGACCAATCAATATCATATGGTAAAAGAAGGTGAAAAGCTTGTAGAGGAAGGTAAGATTAATGCCCTTCCCAAATTTTTTAGCCCTGGTATTAATGAAGATCATCACTTGGAATATTAGAGGACTCAAAGGGAGTCTTTCAAAACAAAATAAAATTAGAAGAATGATTCAGATAAATCATCCACATCTTGTTTTCCTTCAAGAAACGAAGATGTCAATAGAGGATATGGACTCAATTGCTAGTAAAATTTGGCCAACTGGAAAAGTGGTTTCCCTCGGTTCCTAGGGGACTTCTGGTGGCATTGCTTGCCTTTGGGACCCAAAAGAGGTAGTTATTCACCATATGGTTGGCAGTTGGGGTCTTTTGGCTATAGCTATTCAAAGTAGACATTCCAACCAAATTATGCTCTCCATTAATGTTTATGCTTCGACTGCTCTGGAGGAAAAAAGAAGACAATGGAAGGATATAACTTATATTATCTCTCATTTTCCTGAAGCTTGGATCTTGATCGAAGGGGATTTCAATTCCATCCTCTCTCTGGATGAGAAAATGGGGGAAATAGAAATTTGGATAGAAGCACTGACCTCATGAGCGAATATATTGCAAACCTCCATCTTGTGGACATCCATCCTGATAATGGCCTTATGACTTGGTCTAACAGAAGGCAAGGCTTAGCTTGTATAATGGAGAGATTGGATAGGTTCTTGCTCTCTAACAATTTCTTAATCCATGGTCACATTCCTAAAGTGAAGACTCTTAACAATGTTGGTTCGGATCACTGGCCAGTCATGGTGGAAATGTGGAAAACCAATGTGAGTTTCTCTCCTTTTCAATTTCAATTAATGTGGCTGAGAGATAGTTCCTTTAGACCTCGTGTGCAACAATGGTGGAAGGAAGGTAAGCCTAGGTATGGGACTAAGATGTTATGTTTTGCCAAAATATTGCAATACATTAAATCCAAAATCAAGACTTGGAACTGGAAGGAGTTTGGGGATGTTCATAAAAAAACATGAAGTTATTACTCAGCTTGAAAATTTGAATAAGAAAATCCGTTTAGATGGCCTCACAGAGAGTAGAAGTGCAGATGAAATTAAACTCACTACTCAGTTAGAGGAATGGGAAAAAAGAGAACTCCTATGGAAGCAAAAATCTAGAATTCAATGGCTCAAAGAAGGAGATCAAAACACAAATTTCTTCCACAAATCTCTTCTAGCTCGAAGATCTCACAACTTTATTTCTTCCTTGAAATCAGATTCTGGAGATGTTGTCTACACTTGGGATGGCATGAACTCTATTGTTGTTGATTACTTTTCCAATATTTTTGCTGCTACTCCTCTTGACTCAACTTCTCAACAAGATGTTCTTCAAGCAATCCCTTCTCTTATCACTTTTGAGGAGAACTCTATTTTGACTGCTCCTGTTACTATCAATGAGCTTCATCAGGTAGTTTTTAAAATGCAAAAAGGGAAAACCCCAAGTCCTGATGGTTTTCCCATTGAGTTCTACCAAGAGTTTTGGGATATCCTTCATGCTGATTTATTAGAGGTGGTGGAAGAAGCCAGGAAAGCCAAAGAAATTTTGAAGGTTATCAATAAAACTTATATTACTCTTGTTCCAAAATCTCAAGAGGTTGATCATATCTCAACTTTTAGACCTATTGCTTTATGTAATGTTCTTCTCAAAATCATTACTAAGATCATGGCAGAAAGGTTGAAGCCTCTTTTGCATAAGATTATTTTCCTTGAGAAAGGGGGTTATGTGGAAGGACGCCAAATAGTGGATGAGATAGTTCTTGCTCAGGAAGCCATCCATTCCATGGATATGCAAAAATCTCCTTCCATGTTCATTCGGTTAGACTTATCCAAAGCTTATGACAGAGTGGATTGGCACTTCCTTATCAAAGTTTTGAGGCAATTTGGTTTCTCTCAGGATTGGTTGGATTGGATTATGGGTTGTATCTCTTTAGTTTCCTACTTAGTTCTTATCAATGGTAGGCCTTCTCAGTTGTTTCCAGTCTCCAGAGGTATTAGGCAAGGTGACCCCCTATCCCCTTATTTATTCATCATTCTTGTTGAATGCTTGGGTAGGACTATAACCAAAAATAGAGAAAACAAAAACCTTGAAGGAGTTACCATTGCTCATGGAGCTAGACCTATCTCTCATATTCAATTTATTGATGACTCTACTCTTCTTGGTAAAGCTACAGTTAAGGAAGCTTCTAAAATTAAGCAAATCATTAGCTATTTTTCTAGGGCTATCGAGCAATTGATCAATGAAGATAAATCTAAAGTTATTTTCTTTCATTGCTCTACTAGACAAGAATCCATGGTCTTGGATAAATTAAGGTATAAGAAGACCTCCCTTCCGATCACTTATTTGGGTATTCCCATCAATATTCAAAGATAGGAAAAAAATATTGGAATTGGTTGTTGGACAAAGTCAAGAAGAAAATTGGAAAGTGGACCAATAGGTGGCTTTCTTCTGGGGTAGAATCACCTTGGTAAAATTAGTCCTTCAAGCTATTCCTATTTATGTTTCTACCATGTTGAATATCCCAAAGGTTGTTCTTCATGAATTGGATCAAATCAGTCATCGGTTCCTCTGGAGTGGTACTAAGGAGAAAAGAAAATGGGCCTTGGTGAAATGGGACACTTTATGTCTTCCTAAGAATGAAGGGGGGTTAGGATTCCGGTCTGCTATTAATAACAACAAAGCTTTAGCTGCTAAATTATATTGGAGGATTTTGCATAACCCCAATGCTCTTTGGGCCAAAAATCTCCATGCTAAATATGTTGAGAACAAAAGTCCTGAAGACCTTGTTCGCTATCAATTGCCTACCAAAGGTTCTCCCATTTTAGCAGTTCTTAAGACTGGTGAGGATTTGATAAAGAAAATTTTATTTTGGATCATTCATAATGGTCAACAGGTAAATTTTTGGACTGATTCTTGGGATGGTCACAAGCCTTTGATAACTCAGTTTCCCGAATGGAGGCCTTGGATGGAGGAGCTTCATCGAGCTAACTGGATAAAGGTGGCTAATTACTGTCGATACCATACTGGTAATTCAAAGGTTGGTAGATATTGGATCCCTATTGAGGATTGGCCTATTCAAATCCCAGAAAGGTAAAGACAAGATATCCAATGCATCCTTCATATGAGATCTCTCTCTTGGTCCCATGAAAAATATTATTTTGGATGGAACAACACTACTAAGGGTGAGTATTCAATTGCTCAAGGTTATTTGGCCTTATGCCATAATAATCCCAACCAATCATCTGACATATTTTCTCAGTTGTGGGCTCAAAAGCTCTGGCCTAAGGTGAGGTTCTTTACTTGGCTTTTATTGCATCGTAGGGTGCTTACTGGTGAGCATCTTATGAAGCGTGGTTTTCATGGCCCTTTTAGATGTGAAATGTGTGAAGAGAATGTGGAAAATCTCAGCCATATTTTTATTGAGTGTACTCTAGCCTCTGAGCTATGGAGGAGAATGGCCACTTTACTTGGCTTACAGTGGTCCAATTTTTCTACTTTTGAATAACTTTGGAGGGATTGGCCTAAACAAGAGGGTGTTGATCATTTTATTAGGCAGTTAGTTTGGATGGGTTCTACCATTCTTCTTTGGAATATCTGGAATGAAAGGAACAATCAAATTTTTAATCAAGATAGGAAGGATATTCACTATATCTGGAAAAAGACCATTGCCAACTTAGTTGAATCAGTCCAACAACTCCTTAATCACCCCCAAAACTCCCACCAAATATGGGATCAAGTGATGCAAATATTGAAGATTAACTCCTCTAAGGGAAACCATATTAAAGGGAATGTGAGCAATTGCAAGATGGATAGAACAAGGAATTGGCAACCTCCTCCTAAGGATTTTGGAAAAGTCAATACTGATGGAGCCTCTAGAGGGAACCCTAGAAAAGCTAGTGCGGGAGGAATTGGTAGACTTTCAGATGGCTCCCTGGTTTTTACTTTTGCTGAGAATTTGGGTATTCTTTCCAATAACCTTGCTGAGGGGTATGGTATCCTTAGAGGCCTTCAAGAGGCTACTAAGGTTGGATGGGAAAAGGTGCTAGTTGAGTCTGACTCTCAACTCATGATTAATATTTTGAAGACTCCTAAGAATCATAAGGTTGATTGGAGAATAAAAAGAATTATTGAGAAGATTCAGTTAATCCAGATGGGATTTTTGAAAGTTGATTACAATCATGTGGTCAGAGATCAAAACAAGAGTGCTGATGCTTTAGCTAATTGGGCTTTGGACAAAGGTGATCTTACTTGCTATGGCCACCCTCCTAGATGGTGGGCTTCACAAATAAGGGAAGCTCTTATGTCTATCATTTCTTTGGATGGCTCTAGTTTTGGAGGTACCTAGTTTCTTCTTGCTTTATTTTTGCTTCTCTTTGGTTCGATCAGGGTAGTTTAGTTTTTTGAGGTGTGTGTGTGTTTTTTGTTTTGTTTTATTTTTGTATTTTTTGTATTGTTTTTTGTTGTTATTGTGTTTTTATTGTTTTGTGTTTTTTTTTGTTATTGTTCTTGTGTTTTTATTTTTCTTGTTCTTGTGTTTTCGTATGTTTGTGTTAATTGGTATTTTTTGTTTTGTGTGAGTGTTTTCTATGTTTTTTTATTGTTGTTGTTATTATTTTATTTTATTATTTTTTAAGGTTTTGGTTGTTTTTGTTTTTCATGTTTTTGTTGGTTGTCTTTGTAGCTTTCTATTGTTTTTGTCATGTTTGTATTTTTTATGTTGTTCTTGTGTTTTTTTCTGTGTGGTTCATATTGTGTTTTTTAATCTTATTGTGTGTGTGTTTGGTTGTGCTTTATCTTTTCGACACACTCAAGGAGCATGTTTTTATTTTTATTTTAGTCTTCTTGTGTGTTTGTGTTTGTGTGTTCTTATTTTTTATTGTTTCAGGTTTGCTCCTTGAGTATGTCAAAGGTGGTAGGCCAAGCATGAGCCCTGGGTGATTTTGGTGGAAGAGATACCCCTGCCTCCTTGGGTCTTACCCGAAAGTGGCATCCCTTCTGGGATGTTTTCCACAAAAAAAAGATCTTCTTAAAAATACAAGAACATAGCATAAGCTAAAATTATTCCATCATCTCTTAACTAAGGGTTATTTCCATTATTCTTGATGTGAAGCCTCTTTTGCTAGCTCATCAAATATCTTGTTTCCTTCCCTCTTGATGCAGCAAAATGAATTTTTAGAAATTTTATTTTTAGGGATAATATTTTCTTAACTATCATGTTTAATAACCACTCATTGCTTGTAATTAGTATTATGGAATGTATCTTATCGATCAAGATCTTTGAACTTTACTAGCATCTACCTTTCCAAGATGGTAGTTTATTATGAACTTTACTAATAACTGGATTCCATAATTCTATCCTCATTCTTCCTTCAAATAAAGGCATCCCTAGATAAGTTGCTAGCAAATTTGTTGTAACAACACAAGTCTAACCCACTTGGTTGTACAACCTAGTATAGCCCACTGGTTCCAAAAGGTGAAAATTTTATCTTATTTTACTATTGGACTTAGCCTAAAGGAATTTTTTTTTAGATAAAGAGTTTGATGTTCACCCAACGTTTTATTAGTATGACGTATATAATGCTACTTTTAGGATTTAGGACCGCTATGGATAGTCTTCCAAGTGGAGGAGACTAGCCAAATCTCGTAGAAGATGTCTTTTATGGATCTATCTTCTTATCCTCATATGAGGGTGCAGATACACAACTGGGTTTATCCTCTAGGGCCCATAACACCTAGAGGGTGTACACATACTCTTTCCATCCCTTAGCATGAGGAATATAGACTTCTTTTAGCTTTTTTATTCCATAGTTTTCATGCAAGGGGTTTTTTTCAATGAGTTTAAACAAGTTTTTATGAGGGGTCCCAGTACCCTCATACTAAGTGGGGTTTGAACCTTGTATGCCTCAAAGAGAGGCCAAAGCCATTACCACTATAATAAGCTTACAACTTATGCAAGGAGTTAGTATATAAACCTAATGCCTAACTGAGCATCCTCTTCACTAGAGTCAATTAGGGCCTTACCATTTCCCTGAATTAGGACCTGGTATCTCTTGTCAAGACAAGATTAACAACAAATTGTCTCATACCAACCATCGCATAGTAGTATAACTCTCGGTTCATGCTAGATTTATCTTAATCATATATTGAGTAAGGATCCATCACCATACTACTCATACAATGAGTTAGAGGAGATGTCCCATACCATCCCTTGTTACCTTTCCTATCCTGACACTTCCTATTAGGAGTGCAACCGCTCCCAAATCACAATGATTACCCTTCCTGCAACCATTGGTATTGGGTGTATTATGAATCATAGTGAATGTCCTTCCAATAATCATTTGTATTAGATGTTTTAAAGAAGATCTTGACTATTCATATTTCACAATGAACTTAATTGAAGACTAAGGTTTCTTGGTAGGAGTTCACAAATTATTTATCTAATCACCCTTCGAGTTCTAGACTTCTAAAAATGGATCTAATTGTTTTATCCATGATTATCTAACCTTAACTATTTCCTAACGTAATTTAATTTAATAAATTTCTTTAACAACTTCAAAATAAAGGAACTATATAAGTCTTCATACATTGACAAAGAACATTTACTAAATTTGCCAAGTCCAAAATAAAACTATGTTTGACAATCAATTTTAAAGAAGTAAGCATTTCTTCATTCCATTCATTGGAAGAACATAATCATTAAATAGAAGCAAATCAATTTGCACATATGATAAATCAACTACATAAAGCATATACTATATTTCGATCTCCAAACAAAGTCAAGTAGACTGATAGTATTCAGTTGATATTAGTATGATTTCCATTATTTGATATAAACTAAAATACAATCCTTTTAAAGAAGGCTCATAACTTCCAAATTTAACCTAGCTTAAACCTAATGTCAAATAGTAATTCTTTTTTGTAAATATAAAAAGACATCATACTTGACGAGTATGCAAATGACAATGATTAAAGAAGGTACATAATCTCCTAATATTGTTATTAAAAAAAATTAACTTTAACAGTCAATAAAACAATAATCAATTCAAAATTCAATAACTATTATGTCCATGTAAATAATATACAATTCAAATTAAGATAAAAACTTAACTAACAACGAAAATGTTTATATGTGACCTCTTTAAACAAATAATTTCATATTAATTAAAGTAAACTATTAAATAAACTTATTAATTCTCTTCGTTTTCAAGGGTTTCTTCCCACATAGGTCCTATTATATTCTAAGTAATTCTTAAAGAAAATTACGTCCTTATAAGAGACATCATATAACTTTATATAATTCTTAAAGAAAATTACATCCTTATAAGAGACATCATATAACTTTATATAATTCTTAAAGAAAATTACGTCCTTATAAGAGACATCATAGAACTTTATAACTATATTTTTATTTGATAAATATACCATTCTAAGTTAAATGAAATGATTGATATGATTAGTAAACTTTATAACTATATTCTTTTCCAAATAAAGTAACCAAAATGATAAAGCATTTAACCTCATAATATTACTCTACTTTTTTCTTGAAAAGAAAAGCGAAACAATAATTTTAATTGATTTAATCATTGCTTTTATCAATATAACTCAAATATTCCTATTCACAATATATGGTACTTTGTAAAACCTAAAAGCAATAAATTTAGATGTCTTTTAAGCAAGCTTATAGCATTGTATAACACATACATTCCTTCATTCTAGAAAGTATAACTTTTTAATCAAATTTGTAGGGAATAAATTCTTAGTTTATAAGGAAAGAAAACACCTTATTTTCCTAAAAGAATCTTAAAGAAAACTTCCACCGAAAAAGCTATACTCATTATTATAATCTTTAATAAAATAATAGTTTTAATACCGTGTAAGGCCATTCGATGCTCAACGTAGACGTGAGCGAAAAAATTCGAAGCAGCACTAACCTAATCCATTTTTGGCTACACCCTAACCCATTTTGAGGGTCAATTAATTACACACCTCACACACTTCTATCCTTATGTGATATAAATTTAAGTAATTAAATTGAGGGCATCTCTATTATGTACATCTATTAGCTAATTATTTCATGTTATAGGTAACGTCACAGGGATTTAATAGGGCATAAACATTAATATAAGTCACATAAGAATGGAAATCTAAATCAAACTTTAGATTATTTAAACAAACACCTTAATCTTCTCCCTAGAAGCTCTAATGAGAGACTAACATAAACTTTCTCGAACACGATTTGCAACTGCTAGGTTTAAGAGGCCAAGCACAAATTATTGTACCATTGATTTAAATAAATAAGGTATTATCAAGGCTTTATATAACAAAGAAATATTTTAAGCTATATTTTGATGATACGTATTGAAGAATTGAGTAATATTTATTCCAAAATATTAATTCACCTTACATAGGGAAAATGACGCCTTGCAAAGCAAAATAGGAAACACATAATTTCTTTAATTTTAAAATAAGTTGAGCTCTACTGCATAATATCTAACTCTTAAATAAGAGTAACATACCGATGTACCCAATGAACATATATATATATATATACTCGAAGGATGCCCACTAAAGTTTTAATTTTCTTTTGTACTAAGTTTTGAACAACAAAGAGTTTGATTTAAAATTATTATGAAATCAACTTAGTACACTTTGAAAGATGTCTCAAATAAATATTTTCTCAAATATAACAGTGATGCTAGCTCCTCTACGCAACCCAGACCATCCTTTGTGTGATGCTAGAGCAACTCTAATCTTTCAACCGACTCTTTCCACCTTGCTCGGTAATGGGGTTCAATTCGAAGTCATTGTGAGCTCAAAATGACCCAGATGCAATGCACCTATATGACTTTTCTACTAAGAAATCAGTATAAAAACATATCTATGCAATATTTCATTAATTCACAATTTTTAGATTAATAATATCAATTCAAATGTAAAACGGTGCCATGAATTCTACCATTACATTCTCACAGACTGATTCAATATGGGCACATGAAATTCAACATATCCTAATATAAAACTGGTAAGAAGTTACGAACAATAACATTATTCAGCCAACACTACAACATAGGTTCAACCAATTAAAAGCACCAACTCATCTCAACAGTGCAAGGAATTTTCAATAATAATTTAGTAAAACCATGTTTTAAAATAATAGTAAGGAATACAAGGGCGAAGTTCTCAAAAAACAACCCAACACAATTGGCAATAAAAATATATAAATCATCCTATTTAAATGCAAACTAGATGTAATTCAGACAATGAATAAGTAAGTAAATGACACTTCCACATCTATATAACAACACCAAATCATTTCTTGAAAAACATAGACAAGCAGAAGATTGGAACTCTAACCTATGGATTACTTGTTAGCTAAACCAAATTTCTCCTACTTTCTTCCAAGATAGCACTCTCAGGCATATACCAACAAGATGCCAAATGCAAAACGTAAGACCCATTCAAGCTCTTCTACCTACCATTTTATAGAAATCAACACAAACACCAATCGAACATATGACACATCATTCACACAACTACCTTCAAGTATCTATTGGGTGGCACATTACTGTAAGATCTTAAGAAGAAAAACATTTAGGTTTACTCATACCATAGGTAACATGCTCGTTTGCAATGAATAGAGGGTTTTTTACTATTTATTTTATTATTATATTTTAATAAATATTATTTTAAATAAAACATTTAATTTATTAATTCAAGCATGAGAAAACAAGCACAAAGCATGCACTTCGAAAGCAAGAAATTCAAAATATAAATCATACATAGCACCTATATTAATGAAGTTTTTTATGGGCTTCAATGTACCCATGGGTCATGGTGTTTTTTCACACCTCCATCATATCCCTCCTTACCTCTCGTGGTCATAGCCCGCTTGAAGGAGGTTACTTGTTTCTGTAATAACAAATGCCACCAGTAGTACCATATTCTAGGAGAAAAAGCAAGTATGACTTATTAATATATTAAAAATAATAGTTGTATTTGGAGGGTTGCTACATTATCCCCCATTAGAAATAAATACAATCCTTGTGTTCTTAATATATTCTCAATCAATAATCAAATTATACATTCTTTCACAATTTCACATCAAATAAATTCATATAGTAATCAATTATGTTCATATTCAAAAAATATAAGGGAATTATCTTTTCATATCAGCCACATTGTCCCATGTTGCATTATTATCAGTATATTGGTCCCATTGGACCTTAGACTTTTCAATGTTTCTTTTTATCAAATTTTTAGTTTTGAATCCAAGAATTCTGATTGATCAAACCTTAATGTGTAGAGGATTTGACATCTGCACGCTAGAAATATTTTAAACATAAGAAGGATTAGTAATATATCTTCTAAGGAGGGACACATGGAAGATGTCATGAATTTTTGACAAACTAGGTGGTAAGACTAACTTATAGGCAACAGGACTAACTTTAACCAAAATTTCAAAAGGCCCTACAAATATGGGGTCAAGTTTGGAATATTTTATAAAGATTTTAATAGGTTTCACCCTCAGGAAGACTTTGTATCCCACAGAGAATTCCATCAATGTTCTTTTTAGATCTGCATAGCTCTTTTGGCGATCTAAGGCCTCCTTAAGTCTTTGACACATTTTTCTTAGTTGTTCTCCTATTTACTTAACAATGTTTGGTCTGATCACTACCCGATATTTTAGATTATCCCACAATAAAGGAGTCCTCCACTTTCTCTCTTATAGGGCTTCAAATGGAGCTATACTCAATGATGTATGATGACTATTATTGTAAGTAAATTCTACCAAGTATAGGTAGTCTTTCCACTTAGTCTGGTGATCAATGCAATACAAGCGTAACATATCTTCTATGATCTAATTGACCCTCTTTGTCTGACCGTCTATCTCAGGATGATACGTAGAGCTAATATTAAGCTTACTACCTAAAGCGTGGTGTAACACTTGCCAAAATTTTGAGATAAAATGATAATCCCTATTCAATATAATAACCTCTAGAAACTTATGCAATCAAACCACTTCTCTAGAAAATTTATTTGCTATGGCAGGTGCATCATCTTGTACATTTCTAGGTATGGAGCGTGCAACTTTAGTTAGTTTGTCAACTACAATAAGTATTGCATCATGAAAAAACCTAGTCATGGGTAACCCATCTACAAATTCCATGGAGACAACCTACCATTTCTAAGTGGGAATTTCATGTGGGTACAATTATCATGCTAGATGTAAATGCTTTACTTTGACCTTCTAACATTCTAGACACTTGGCCATAAAGTTATTAATATCCTTCCTCAAACCTGACCAATAAAAGGCCTTTCTTAGTCTCTCGCACATTTTTCCCCTCTCAAGTTCGTGAAGTAAGGAGTGCAATGTGTCTCCTTAGAAATAGTATCTCTTAACTCACCCTTATCTGAAATGACCAATCTATTCCTAAATTATAGAAAATCATCTTTGATCACAAAATATTTATCCTCGTTAGGTTCCTGCCTAACCTGAGCTTGACATTCTTTGTCCTCATTAGGTCCTTACCCAACCTAAGCTCGACATTTATTGCAAAAGTCATCTCTTTGTTATAATTCTTTAACTTGATCAACTAGGTTATACTGACACTAGGATATAGCAGCTATATGCGCCCTTCTACTCAAGGCACCTGCTATATTATCTTCCTTTCCATTAATATATTTTATGCTAAAGTCATACTTCTACTAGAAATTCCATCCAACGATATTCTCTGGCATTTAGTCAGGGTTGTGTAAAGATGTACCTAAGACTTTGATGTCTATTCTTAAGTTCAAAGGGTTTTCCAAGCAAGTAATACCTCTAGATCTTGAGAGCATGTACATCTTCCACCAATTATAGATCATGGGTAGCATAGTTTACTTCCTACTTCTTAAGATTTCGTGATTCATAGGCTATAACCACTTTTTCTTGAATAAGGAATCCTCATACCCTTCATTAGAAGGACATATACAAACTATAAATTTATTATAAGGGTCAGGTATTTTAAGAATTGGAGCAATCATTAATTTCTCTTTGAAGGTTCTGAAGGCCTCCTCACATTGACCTGTCCACTTGAAGGCTTTCCCTTTCCTTTGGAGTTTTGTTATTGGATGAGCAATCTTTAAAAACCCTTTTACAAAATGCTTATAATAGCTTTCCATGCCCAAAAAAACTTTATCCCTTAGTGACATTCGTGGATGCAAGACAATTTTTATTGGCTTCAATTTTATTGGGATCTACAACAACCTCGTTAGCAAAGATTATATGTCCCAAGTATTTTTATTGAAGATTATAGAACTCACACTTAGATAGCTTTCCATACAACTGATTTTTCCTAAGCATTTCAAGTACAATCCTCATATGTTGATCTTGTTCTTCTCTATTTTGGGAATAGATTAATATGTCACCAAGAAACACGAGTACAAAGCGATCTAGCTATTTTCAAAATACACTATTCATGAGATTCATAAATACAGTTGGGGTATTGGTTAAGCCAAAGGGTAGAACCGTGAACTCATATTATCCATATCTGGTTTTGAATGCAGTTTTGTGAGTGTCCTATTTTTGAATCCTCAGCTAATGATATTTATATTTGAGGTCAATTTTGGAGAAGATAGTAGCCCATTTCAACTGATCAATTTTGGGAAATGAATACCTATTCTTAACAATGACTTTTCTAAGCATTCGATAATCAATGCACAACCTTAGAGATCCATCATTTTTCTTAATAAAGAGGACATGAACACCCCATAGAGATACACTAGGCTTGATAAGTCACTTTTCTAACAAATCTTAAAGTTGTGTTTTGAGTTCCTATAATTCAATGGGGGTTATTCTATATGGTGTCCTTCCAATTGGTGTTGCTTCTGATAGAATTTCTATAGATAAATCAAATTCCATTTCGGGTTGAAGACCCAAAAAATCTTTAGGGAATACATCCCTAAACTTATTCAGTATAGTGTACTTCTTGAAAAGGCCTGAGTTGGACTTAGTTTCCTCCTTTTTATTGAACTTGACCACATAAATTATACCACCCTTTCTTATGGCTTTCTTGACCTGCATGGATGATAATAATTGTGTCCTAAAGGATCCACAATCATAATGGACCTGAATTCACTTATTATATTCATCAATGAAATCTAACCATCTTTCCTCAAAATTAAGAAGGGCTTTATGGGCTTTAAGCCAGTCCACACCAAAGATGATATCAAAGGCATGTGGGGATATATGTATAGGTACCAACTAGTTTTCCTTATGGTAGGATAATATGTGGGTCAAATAGACACTGGTTAACTGTGTAAGTTTATCTTGATCCATATTCGACCTTCCATTAATTTGCCAAAAATCCTAGTTTTACACATGTTTCAAAATATTGCTCCTTAGATGATTCATTTCTATCAAATATTTGAGGGAATTTATTAGAAAAATATGGTCCTTCACAAACATATAAACCTTGCCTTGGTGCTCAAATTTTCTTCTTATCTTCTTGAGTACTTATAGATTCCAATTCACTCTTATATTTCAAATTCTTTGGTTTTATTCCTCGATTGGTCTTCTTAATTCCCTTCATGAATTTTGGTCTTCTCCCTAGATTTTCCTTCTTGCTTCTACATATTTTCTTAATAAGAAGCTCTATCTTTTTTCTATTGTGGTTCCAACTTTTCTATTATTAGTTTAATCATAGATGTAGATTGTTCCAACTACCCTTGAAACAATTTGATTGCTACTAAAAGATCCTCTATTTCCTTTGACCATAAAAGAGTTATGTTAATTGTTTGTTTTAGGTTTACAAGCTCATAAAATATGGAAATTAGAATCCTCCAACCTAAATAAATTACAACCTAGATATTTGATACCAACTATAACAACCCAAGTCTAACCCACTTGGTTGTACAACCCAATCTAACCCACTGGTTCCAAAAGATAAAATTTTGTCTGGTTTTACTACTGGACTCAATCTAAAGGAAATTTTTTTGAGATAAAAAGTTTTATGTTCATCCAATATTTTATTAGTATGAGGCATAGAATACCACTTTTGAGAATTACGACCATTGCAAATGGTCTCCCAAGTGGATGATACTGGCCAAATCTTGTAGAAGGTGCCTTTTGTGGATCTATTTCCTCATCCTTATATGAGGGTGTAGATCCATGGCTAGGGTTATCATCTAGGGCCCATAACACCTAGAGGGAGGAAACATACTCTCCCCATCCATTAACAAAAGGAATATAGATTTATTTTAGTCTTTTGGTTCCATAGTTTTCATGCAAGGGGTTAGCGTATATGCCTAGTGCTTAACTAAGCATCCTCTTCACTGAAGTCAATTAGGGCCTTGTCATTGCCCTGGTTTAGTACCTGGTATCTCTTGTCAAGACATGATTAACAACAAGTTGTCCCATACCAACCATCATAGAATAGTCTAGCTCCTGGTTCATGCTAGATATCCCTTAATCATATATTGAGCAAGGATCCATCATCGTACTACTTGTACAATGACCTAGAGGATACATCCCATACTATCCCTCATTACCTTTACCATCCCGACCCTTCCCATTAGGAGTGCAATTGCTCCTGAATCATAGTGATTTCCCTTCCTACAACCACTAGTATTGGGTGTATTATGAAACACAGTGAATACCCTTCCTGCAATCATCAATATTGGATGTTTTAAATAAGATCTTGACTATTCATCTTTCATGATGAACTTAATTTAAGACTAGGGTTTCTTGGTAGGAGTTCATAGATTATTTAGCTAATCACCCTTTAGGTTTGAGACTTCTAAAAAGGTATATAATTGTTTTACCCATGATTATCTAACCCTAACTATTTCCTAACATAATTAAATTTAATAAATTTCTTTAATTGCTTCAAAATAAAGGAACTATATAAGTCTTCATACATTGATAAAGAACTTTTACTAAATTTTCCAAGTCCAAAATAAAACTATGCCTAACAATAAATTTTAAAGAAGTAAGCATTTCCTCATTCCATTCATTGGAAGAACATAATCATTAAATAGAAGCAAATCAATCCATACATATGATAAATCAAATACATAAAGCATATACTATATTTTGATCTCCAAACAAAGTCAAGCAAATTGATAGTCTTCGGACGATATTTGTATGATTTCCATTGTTTGATAGAAACTAAAATACAATCCTTTTAAATAAGGCTTGTAACTTCCAAAGTCAACCTAGCTTAAACTTAATGTCTAATAATATTTTTTTGTAAATATTAAAAGACATCACACTCGATGGGTATTCAAATTACAATTATTAAAGAAGGTACTTAATCTCCTAATATTGTTATTAAAAATAACTAACTCTAATAGTCAATAAAACAATAATCAATTCAAAATTCAATAACTATTATCTCCATGTAAATAATATACAACTCAAATTAATATAAAAGCTTTATTGACAACGAAAAAGGTTATATGTGACCACTTTAAACAAATAATTTCATATTAATTAAAGTAAACTATTAAATACGATTATTAATTCTATTCATTTTCAAGGGTATATTCCCACATAGGTTGAAGATCTCCTATTACATTTGTGTTACATTCTAAGTAATTCTTAAAGAAAATTACGTCCTTATAAGAGACATCATAGAACTTTATAACTATATTTTTATCTGATAACTATACCTTTCTAAATTAAATTAAATGATTGATATGATTAGTAAACTTTATAACTATATTCTTTTCCAAATAAAGTAATAAAAATGATAAAGCATTTAACCTCATAAGATTACTCTACTTTCTTCTTGAAAAGAAAAGTGAAGTAATAATTTTAATTGATTTAATCATTGCTTTTATAAATATAACTCAAATATTCCTATTCACAATATATGGTACTTTGTAGAACCAAAAAACAATGAATTAAGATGTCTTTTAAGAAAGCTTATAACATTGCATAACACATACATTCCTTCATTCTAGAAAGTAGAGCTTTTTAATAAAATTTGTAGGGAATAAAACACCTTATTTTCCTAAAAGAATCTTAAACAAAACTTCCACCAAAAGAGCTATACTCATTATTATAATCTTTAATAAAACAATAGTTTTAATACCGAGTAAGACCATTCGACACTCAACGTAGATGTGAGCAAAAAAAATTGAAGCAAAACTAACCTAATCCATTTTTGGCTATGCCCTAGCCCATTTTGAGGGCCAATTAATTACACACCTCACACACTTCTATATTTATGTGATATATATTTAAGTAATTAAATTGAGGGCAACTCTATTATGTACATTTCTCAACTAATTATTTCTTGTTACAGACGACGTCACAAGGATTTAATAGGGTAGAAACATTAATATTAGTCACATAAGGATGGAAATCCAAATAAAACTTTAGTTTATTTAGATAGACACCTTAATCTTCTCCTTGGAGGTGCTAATGAAAGACGAACATAAACTTTATTGAACACGATTCGGAACCGTCAGGTTTAAGAGGGCAAGCACACATTATTGTACCATAAATTTAAATAAATAAGGTATTATCAAGGCTTTATATAAAAAATAAATATTTTAAGCTATATTCTGATGATATATAATGAAGAATGAGTTATAAATATTCCAAAAAATTAATTCACCTTACATAGGGAAAATGATGCTTTGCAAAGCAGAATAGGAAACACAATTTTTTTTAATTTTAAAATATGTTGAGCTCTACTGCATAATATATAACTCTCAAATAAGAGTAACATACCGATGTACCCATCGAGCATATATATACTCAAAGAACGCCTGCTAAAGTTTTAATTTTCTTTTGTACTAAGTTTTGAACAACAAAGAGTTTGATTTAAAATTATTATGAAATCAACTTAGTACACTTTGAGAGATGCCTCAAATAAATATTTTCCCAAATATAATAGCGATGCTAGCTCCTCTACGTAGCCTGAACCATTCTTCATGCGATGCCAAAGCAACTTTCATCTTGCAACCGGCTCTTTCCACCTCGCTCGATAATGGGATTCAATTCAAAGTCATTGTCGGATCAGAACAACCTAGATGCAATGCAACTATATGAATTTTCTACTAAGAAAGTAGTATAAAAACATATCTATTCAATATGTCATTAATTCACGATTTTTAGATTAACAAAATCAATTCAAATACAAAACAATACCATCAATTCTACCATTACAATCTCAGATACTGACTCAATTCGATAATAAGAAATTCAACATATCTTAATATTCAACTGGTAAGAAGTTAAGAACAATGACATTATTCGGTAAACACTACGAAATAGGTTCAACCAATAAAAAGCACCTACTTAACTCAATAGTGTAGGAAAATTTCAATAATAATTTAGTAAGACTGTGTTTTAAAATAACGATAAGGAATACAAGGGCGAAGCTCTCGAAAAACAACCCAACATAATTGGCAATAAAAATATATAAATCATCCTATTCAAAATTTAAACAAGATGCAAGTCGAACAATGAATAAGTAAGTAAATGGTACTTCTAGATATATATAACTATACCAAATCATTTCTTGAAAAACATAGACAAGCAAAAGATTAGAATTCCGACCTATGAATTACTTGTTAGCTAAACCGAACCTCTCCTACTTTCTTCCAAGACAACACTCTCAGGCATATAATAGCAAGATACCAAATGCAAAATGCAAGACCCATTCAAGCTCTTCTACCTACCATTTTGTAGAATTCAACACAAACACCAATCGAACATATGACACATCATGCACACAACAACCTTCAAGTATCTGTTGGGTGGCACCTTACTCTAAGATTTTAAGAAGAAAAATATTTAAGTTTACTCATACCATAGGTAAAATGCTCGTTTGCAATGAATAGAGGGTATTATTATATTTTAATAAATATTATTTTAAATAAAACATTTAATTTAGTAATTCAAGCATGAGAAAACAAGCACAAAGCATGCACTTCGAAAGAAAGACATACAAAATACAAATCATACATAGTGCACCTATATGAATGCAACTACATGAATGCAATTTTTTATGGGCTTCCATGTACCCATGGACCATGGTGCTTTTTCACACCTCCATCATATCCCTCCTTACCTCTCACGGTCAACCCTTATTTTCCCGCTTGAAGGAGGGTACTTGTTCCTGCAATCACAAATATCATCAACGGTACCACATTCTAGGAACAAAAGCAAGTATGACTTTTTATCTATTCAAAAATAATAGTTGTATTTGGAGGGTTATTACATTTTCCTCCTCCATTTGAAGTAACCTACAAATTCTTGCTTTGATATTAGCTAGAGTGTTAAGGAAGTAAATTTTAAATTTAGTCCTATTAAATTTTTGCCTTGATGCTCTTTTGTATTCCTTTAAAAAGCTATTCAAAGCTCTAACCTCATTTATCTTTGCCCTTCCAAAAAGGGTTGTATCATATACAAACTATTGATGGGTGATGTTATCGATGTTATTACTAACCTTAAGTCCACATATAATCCCATATTTGTTAGCCTTATTTAAGTTCCTACTCAAAACCTCCATCATAATAATGAAAAAATAAGGAGATAGAGGATCTCCTTGTCTAAGGCCTCTCTTGGTTTTAAAATATTTCGTTACTAACCCATTGACCAACACTGAATAAGAAACTATAGAGATAAAATATTTAATCCATTTAACCCATTTCTTTCCAAATACAAACTTTTCTAAAACTACAAAAAGAAAATCCCATTTAACCCTATCATAGGCTTTACTCATATCAAGTTTTAAGATCATTGCTTTCTCTTTTCTTGAAGTTGCTAAATGTATAACTTCATGAGCTACTATGATCCCATCCAAAATATATCTCCCTTTCACAAATCCTCCTTGCTCTTCTAAAATAATTTTGTCTAACAATGACCTTAATCTATTTGCCATCACTTTGGAGATAATCTTATATGCCATATTACATAGGCTTATGGATCTAAAAGAATCAAACAATTCAACATCCTTTTTTGGAATTAGGGTAAGATATGTTACATTTATTTTACAAGGTATGTATTATTTTACCCTTGACTGTTCCAGTGCCACCAATAAAGAATCCTTCACTATATCACAATTATAATGGTAAAAAACCATAGAAAACCCATATGGACCTAGGGATTTATCCTTATTAAAAGAGAAAAGAACTAAATAAACTTCTTCTAGAGTAATAGGCTCCATCGGTTTCCTATTGTCTTCATTTGATATAACTTAAGGCACATCTTGAAGAAGTTTATCATTAAGAACTTTAGTCTCCTATGATCCTATGATATTTTGATAAAAATACTTTACCTATTTTCTAATTTCAATCTGATATTCAATCCAAATCCCTTCTATTGATTTAATTCTACTAATTCTAGATGTTGATCTCTATACTATATCCATCCTATGAAAAAACTTTGTATTTTTATCTCCTTCTTTTAACCAAGTCTGTCTTGATTTTAATCTTCAAAATTTCTCTTCCTTACTCAAAATATTATAATATTCACTAAGAAAATCCCTTTCCCCCGAGATTGGATTAGTAAGATTACCTTTTTGGAATTTTGAAAGTTTATCTTTTAGTTCTTCTTTCTTTTCAAAAATATTTCCAAAAGTATTTTTGTTCCATTCTTTTAATCTAGTTGTCATTGATTTAATTTGTCTTGGAAGAGCATACAATCCACCATTTCCTAAATAATTCCATGTTTGTGCTATCATATCAAAATATTGAGGATGGTCTTTCCACATCTACTCATATTTAAAATATGATATTTTTTGAATTCACTTACCACCATTTTAACTCTTATTGGCTAGTGATCTGAATAAATCCTTGTTAAGGTATTAATTTTAGCACAATTTCCTTCATCTAGCCAATGATATGAGAGTATGCATCTGTCTAATTTTTTTCTATTAGGTTCTAGCCTCTCCTATTGTTGGTCCATGTATAGTTGTCTTCTTCAAACTCAACCTCCCTTGATCTATTGGTGCTTGGATAATGGGTTAGTTACTACTATTATTAAGTATTTGCATTGAAGATTATAAACTCTTCATTCTTACTTTAATAATGCAACATTTAGGAATCTCACCAAGGATCTTAATGACTTCCTAATTATGATGGGTTATGGATTTTTTTTCCTTTGTCCAAATTGTTGCATTTATCCCTTGTTCAACTAGTGATGAAACCACCATTACTATTAGAAATTGCAATTACTCTTTTTATTTTTTTGTGCTTAGGGATTATTTTTTACTTATTCCTACTTAAGATGACATCCTAGTTTCATGGTCATTATTATTTTATTTTTGTTGCTTGCCCTTGTTTCTTCCACCATTCACCATGTTGATCATGTTTACCTCTATATACATGGGGAAATATTTAAGGAGATGACCATAATGATGATATTTTCATACTGGAATGAAACTCCTTCATAATTGAGTATTTGGATACAAATATAGTCTCTCATTTAGGTCTCAAATAATTATAATGGTGGTTTCAACAAGACAATTTTCTATGCAATTTTTGGAATAATTTTCCTTCTCAAGTGATATATGAAGTACCTAGATAAGTTCCTAATGTATTACCTATTATATTTAAGATTTATTCCTTGAAAAGGACTAATAAGAGTGCAAAATATACGATATCTTTTGATGGATCGAAGTCCAAATGCCATGACTTCATGAAAATACTAGATTATCAATTGAAGTACAAGTCGCCATCAAAGAATTATTTGCAGTCCATTAGGTTTATAAAATTAGCCATAAAATATGCATTTACTATGAGGGTAATTTCCATGCCCCCTTTGGATTTCAAACTTCTCTTGTTGATTCTTCTATATTGTAGAGGGTGATTAAAACCCCGAAAAATTTTCATATCAAAACACACCTTACAAAAATATAAAACATAATATACTACTATTTGATGGTTAATGGCTATTCTCAACATGTCCAAGCTACATGACAAACACCCATTGATTTTACTAAAGGAAGCAAGTTGGGGTGTTGCTTGGTATTTTTAGGTTGAACATGTGAGACTTTGTTTGTTACTTTAAAATTTGAAGCTAAATTTTCGTTCACACATAGAATTGGTTGTCTATAAAAAGGATATGAGGGCTCCCTTACCCTTTATAGAGGTTCATCACATATGGTCTTGGTAAGCTAACAAATCAAGATAGAAAAACGCCTCAAAATTTTAACATGAGATGAAACACTAGTAGAGCTTTATTCTCTCATTAGATTTTAATTGTATTTACTTCATATTTAATATTAAATAATTATTAAACATTATTTTTAATATATATGTAAAAGATAAGGATATGTCATATTCTTCATGACCTTTTGATCATTTACTAAATTTTTATTATAATAATTATTTAATCAAAATAATTAAATATAAATAATTTATTAACTAATTTAATTATTTTAATGGGTTGTAATGGATTGAAATGAGTTCCACTTGTAAGGACAAATGTCCTAGGGGGACAATGTAATGGTTTGGGTTTAGCTATTCTTCAAGAAGTCCAAGGTTCAAATCGCGATGTGTGTGTTTGTGGTTGTGTTAAATTCCGTATTGATAAGCTCAGATCTCCCCCTTATGAGAGGTCATAGTGGGATGGGGATGCCCAAACCTGAGTGTCAATTGTAGGGGTTTCTCACACTAACCAAAAAAAACATCATGGACAAATAGTGGTATTAATAAAAATTGATAATTATACATGCATCACTTGGCAATATTTGAACCTAGACCTCCTTGACGGTCAAGAAATTTTATCAATCAATAATACCATTTGATTAATTTAATTACTTAATTTTAATATGCTATGTGCAACTTCTATTGGGGCCACTGCCATTAAAATAACAAAGCATTACCTTTCTCTCATTACATTGCTATTGGGTTAATTAAACCATATCTAACTTACCTTTTTTATGAAATATATTCTTCATTTTCCTTTCTATAAAAATATTTATCATCTTCCTTGAATTGTTTAGTTTTGCTTAATGACCTTATTATTTTTATTAAAAATAAAATCTCACTCATCCAATTTCTTCCTAAAATTTGAATTTTTCCAAGATGAAAATCAACACTATAAAATGTTTAAAATATTTGCCATCCAATTTCCATATCTATAAATATGTTGGCTAAAAAAACCTATTAATTCCCTCGTATCTTTTTTTAGGGGTCTTATTCATGACCTTAATTTTCCAAGATATCATTTTTATCATCACTTTTTGTTTTTTGTTTTGGTAGGTAAAAGTAAATTTTATTTACTTTATGGGTTGAAGGGGCCTGACCCTATTTACATATGGAATAGCTGCACAAAAAGTTGCAGACAGGACAGGCCATGAGGTTGGTAACAATCCAAAAAGATACAAGCCCTCTAACCTGAACATCTCAAAACCAGAAACATATGTAACCGAGAAACATAGAAAAAGAAAGGAAAGCCCCTCTAAAACCACTGGAACTGCCATCGTCATTTCCCAGTATTCTGGGACTTGCCACCATTGCTTCTAAAATTGAGGTTGGACAAGGACTCTAAATGGTCCCTTTGCGGGCCTGGCCTAAGACTAGACCTTGATAGGACAGAGCTAATTGGTGGGTATTTTGCCCATATCATGGTTAACCTTTTCGATAACTTCAATGGGAAAATTGCTTTCCCAAATGATGAGTGAGATTTCTCTAATAGTTCTGTTTGCGAGGATGTCAGCCACTTAGTTGGCTTCTCTATAGATGTGCTTGATCTGGTTTCTCTCCCTATCACGGATCCATCATTGGCAATCCAAGATGATATTTTGGATATTTTTCACTCCCCTGCTATTGATATGAATGAGGTTCACTATGATTTCAGAGTCCCCTTTAAAGATAACTGGGCTCACCAAGTTTTTGCATAAATCCATGCACCTCCAAACCACTCTAGCCTCGATAAAGTTGTTGGTTTGGGTGCTAAAGTTTTCAGCAAATGCCTTGATGATGCTGCATTTATGATCTCTGATGACTCCACCTGCCCCGGATATTCCTGGGTTCCCTTTGGATGCTCCATCGAAGTTGGCCTTTAGCCAGCCTTGAGGGGGGATTCCACTTGACTAAGGCTCTGTCCTTCAGGGGGTTCTTGGTTTTACAGTAGTCTTGAGGGATCTTAAGGGAAGAACATAGTTGCTCTTCAATCCCAAGCAGAGGCAAGAACTGGTAGGGGATGAGACTATTGTTTTCTGTGGTGAAGGCCAAGGATTTAATAGCCACTGCATCCTGGGTTTTGGGTTCTTTTTTGAAAACTCGCTTGTTACGTTCTAGCCAGATCTACCAAAAAATATGGTGGATAATGGAACTCCATAGGAAATTGAGTCTGGGATGCTTGAAGGGTCTTGGCCATTGACTAATCAACCCTTTTACTGAGTTGGGCCATGCCTAGCAGACCTGGAATCTATTAGTGGCTATAGAAAACACTTTCACAAAAAAGTAACAGTCCATTAAGATGTGTTGGGATAATTTCCAATCATGCATGCAAAGGTAGCACCTGTTAGGGACCATGACCCCTCTGCAAATTAGATTGTCCATGGTAAGGATTTTATTATGAACAACGGTCCAACAGAAGTGGGCTATTTTTGGGATGAGGGACCTAAGCCATATCCTTTGGGCAACCAGTTTCCCACTGCTGGAGCCTTCCCAAATGACCTTCCTTTCATAGAGGCGATACGTACTTGTTGATGGTGCCATTTCAGCATTGTTCGTCCTCCTTCCTAGACTGGGGGAGAAAAATTGACCTTAGGACCTCTTGGATCCCTTCTACTACCATGGCAATGGTATCATTAGTAATCCTGAACTTGATCGGCTTCCAATATTGGATCCCTTGGTTAGAGAAAATGAAGTTGACAACTCTGGGCCTGAACTTACTGTCAGTTAGATGCCTAACTACAACTAGCTTGGGATTTTTACTGAGGGCTTCTTTCCCAGCCCATACCTCCTCCCAAAAGTTGATGTTAGAGCCATCACCAAAAATCCACCCAGATCCTTCACGGATGATGCTTTGGGAGAGTGAAATGGATTTCCAAAAATGAGAGCAATTGTGGGGTATGGTGGCTTGGAGAAAAGGTTGATGTTGGAGGTACTTTATTTTCACAATGTTCACCTACTCAATGCTAGCATTGGTAACCACTCTCCAAGCTTGCTTGGCCAAGAGTGCTAGATTGGTGATATTGATGCGATGCAGACCTAGGCCTACCTGATATTTGGGGGTGTAGACTTTATCCCAGGCCATAAGGTGGAACTTCTTCTGGGTTTTGGACCCCGACCACAAGAACTATTTCTAAATTTTTTCAATGGCTTCACCCACGGTCGTCGAGATTTTAAAAACTAACAAAAAATACGTGGGAATAATTTGCAAGACCAATTTTACCAGGGTTGCCCTTCTTGCACTGGAGAGGATAATGCCCTTCCACCCTGCTAACCTATTGCAGATCTTGTCCACCACGTTCTCCCACATGCCAGGGCGGGCCCTTCCCTGGAACATGGGAAGGCCAAGGTAGATGGTCGGGAAGTCTGCTATGGAGCATCCCAAAATTTTGGTAATCTTACACTACCTTCTGATCGGGGTGTGGATGAAAATAGCTTGCTTTTGGTGTAGTTGATCTTCTGCCCAATAGCCTCTTCAAAGAGGTTAAGGATATCCTTGATCATGATGGTGTATGCAATGGAGGCTTTGGGTGTGAGCAGGGTATCATCCATGAATTATTGGTAGGTTGAGGGGGGAAGCCCTGAAGCTGCTTTGATGCCAGAGAGTTTATTTCCAGAATAGGCTTATTTGATAGTTCTTCCCAAAATTTTAGCAAGAATGATGAACAGGATAGGAGACAGGGGGTCTCCTTGTCTCCGGCCCCTGGAACTCGGGAAGTAGCCTACAGTGAAACCATTCACTATAACTGAGAACCAAGAAGAGGAGATGCAATTATAGACCAGATTCACCCAGGCCTCATGGAACCCAAACTTGAGGAGGACTTGGCTGAGAAATTCCTTGTTGACCCTATCAAAGGCTCTATTCATGTCTAATTTGAGAAAAAAAGCAGTGGTCTTGGACATTTGGGCAGAGTGAATCAGCTCATGGATGGTTATGACCCCGTCCAGAATGTTGCGGCATTTGAATATACTCCCCTGGAATGAATCAATGATGGTAGTGAGGATGCTGGACAATCGGGTGGCTATGGATTTTGTAAGGATTTTGTAGATGACGTTGCAAAAGCTGATGGGGCGATAGTATGAGAGGGACAAAGGATTAGCTCCTTTGCGGATAATAGCTAAGAACATGGAGTTAACATCTTTGGGAATGGTTTTGGAAGATTGAATTTCCTTGACTATAGCACAGAGGTATGGGCCCACAACATCCCAGAAGGTCTGGAAAAACTTGGGCGGGAATCCATCTGGGCCAGGAGCTTTGTTAGGCTTCATGGAAAGGACCTGGTTGATTTATTTGTAGGACAAAGGGATGAGGAGGAACTCATTGGAATCCCAGGAAATGAGGGTGGGGATATTGGCAAGGAGGGATTCCATGGACAAAGGGGACTGGGAAGAAGAGGGACCTAGGAGGGATTTGAAGTGGCTAACAACTTCGTCCCTAATTAGATGGATGTTTAAAGTGGTTGTCCCATCTTGAGTGACTAGTCTCTTGATCTTGTTGGCTCCTCTATGCCTAAGGGTTGAAATGTGGAAGAAATTGGTGTTGGAATACCCTTCCCTAAGCCATAACTTCCTTGACTTTGGTACTCAGCCAACAAGTTACGCTCCTCATCCCTAAGGCTGTCACTGCCTTCCCCTATCTAAAAGGTGTCATCGATCTGGTTGATTTGAGATTTGACCTGTTACTTAGATTTAAATATATTCTTGAAGGTTTCCCTGTTCCACTTCTTTAGGTTTCCTTTTATGAATCTGAGTTTTTGGGTGACCTGGTTAGTGGCAGACCCTAAGAATTTTTTCTTCCACCATGACTCAATCAGCCCCTTGAGGTCAGGGTGGTGGGTCCACATTTATTCGAATCTGAAGGGAGTCTTGAACTATGACTTGGTATCTGATTCTAACAACAATGGGCTATGGTCAGAATCGATATTTGGGAGGGCTCGTAGAGTAGCATCTCCAAACCAAGGGAGGGCTTCTTGGGAAAGGAGAAATCTATCTAGGTGCTCTTGGATGAGACTACCACCTTTCCTTCTATTGCTCCAAGTGAAGAGGGATCCCTAGAGGTGGATATCCATGAGGGCATTGGAATCAATGAAGTACATGAAAGCTTTAGTATCCTTGTGAGTGATTCTAGCTCCGCCCTTCTTATCACTGAAGTGCAGGGGGATATTGAAATCCTCATCCAGGATCCATGAGGTTCCTTCAAAGGATTGCCTCATGGATGTGAGTGTGTTCCATAGAGCTTCCCTTCCTAGTGGGGAGTTAGGGGCATACACATTTGACATTACCCAAAAAATATAGGATTTAGGATCGTGGAACAAAATATTGCTTATCTTGTCCTATCCTAAAATGAGGTTTCCTTGGACTTTGACAGGGTTCCACAGGCAAAGGAGCCCTCCTGACGTCCCAAACATCGGGGAGTGCACAAAGTCACAGTTTTTCCAGATATTTTTGGTAATGCTGGGGGACCATTGATCGCCTAGTTTTGTTTCCTGAATTAGAAAGATAGTTGGGTTATGCTCTCTTCTCATGGCTGCAACCAGTCTTTGTTTGGCTGCCCCATTTAGTCCTCTCATGTTCCAGGAGAGGACTTTCATTTAGAACTCTTGGAGGTTTTCCTACCCCCTTTTCCTTACTTAGCAGGGGGTTTGGTTCTTTGGCCTTGATCCTTTGAGCTGCTTACTCCTTCCTAAAAGAACATTCTTTAGGTCCCACTGGCTATGTCTTCTGCTGTGTCTCTGTTCCTTCTGTTTGAATTTATTGGTCTGCATTTATTTTTTTATTTCCCCACATCCATCTAGGATTTTCTATAGCTTCAGGTTTGTTTGGGGATACTTTTCTTAGGGGATGATAGATCCTCATCCTCATAGTCAGATGTGACGGGGTCAGAGGGGGATGGTGAGGCTGGGGTTTCACAGATCGGGCGGGGAGAAATATGGGGTGGGTTGGAGGGAGGCTTCAAAGGGTTCCCAGGGGAGTTAGGGCTTGAGGAGGGAGGGAGGATGGGAGTTTTCTTAACCAGGGGAATGGTCTAGGAAGAGCGGGGAGGGATGACAAAAAGGTTTTGGAGGATCAAGGGGATGGGCATCAACTCAAAGCTCCCCAGGATCTCCCCTTCCTTAATGTCCTCGATAGAAACAAAATTTTGCAAAGCACTAAATTTATTGGTCATGGGAATAGAGGTACTTTCCTTATGAGAGAGTTGTCCCGATGGGGGTCTGGCAGTGGTTCTAATCTGCACTGGAGGAATGGAACATTGGCAATAGTGTGTTGTTGTTGGTTGATCCTTAGAGCGGGCTGTTTGGGGTGTGAATCGGATCTTGGGACACTACGACTGGAGATGACCCTGGGATTGACATTCGGGGCAAAAAATCAATTTGTTTTCATAGATGAGTGTCTGTTTCCACTTGAAGTCCTCATAAATTAGGTTCAGGTGATCTAGCAGCTGGCTCTCTAGATTCATATTTACACACACATGCGCCTGGGTTAGACGGGTCCTTGCATGAGTGGTTGGGTCAATGGCCATGAGTTCACCAATGGCCTTGGAAAGACCTTGGAGGGCATCTTCGTAGAAGAAGTGGGCTGGGAGATTTGGGAGCCTAACCTAGATGGGGGTGAAGTTGATATTCTAGGAATTGGGATCAAAGTTTGCTTGTCACTTTTTCAAAAATAAACTTTGCCTTCCGAAGAACCATGGGCCTCCGGATAAGATGGGCTCGACGTCTTCCTGGGTGTTGAGCTACATCATGAAAAACCCTCGGGTCATTGCTGAGATCTCCATATTCCCTAGGGTTTTCCACTTGGATGCAACCCATCTATAGATGACGTCCATATCGGGGTGGTCTTCGATAAAATTTTCCACTAGGGAGTGGGTGTCCCGAGACTCATAGCCCTCCATAAGGCTTTTAGGGCACAAAATGTCACTTTCATGGGTGATGAATTCATTTTCTACGGATGAGGGAGGGAATCACTTGTTCTACAAAATATCGATGAAGGATTATTTCCTACTAAGGATTCTACCCTCGAAGAGTTGGAGGGCCGCATGGAGATTCCCGTCTCCTCCTAAGAGCGAACTGATTCAGTCACAGGCCATGGACTTAGTCCTGCTAGGGTTTGGGGCATCACAATCCCTGAACTTAGGAATGCTTGGCGATGTCATGGGGAACCTTTGCGTTCCACATTTGCATGTTGCGCTAGTCCCTAATGGCCATAAGACCAGCGGTGCAGGGGAGTCTGGCGACGGTGCAAGGAAATGATCGAGGGGGATCGCTATCACAAAAGTTGCACGTGCCCTAAACTTTCACCGTAGGGAGGGATTTTGTCGATCGTCGAAAAAATCTAACATGTAATTATCGATTTAATATTTATTTTAAGTTAGATATAAAGAAACTCTATTTTTCATCACTTTTTATTTTTACTTGTGGGATTTGCCCAAATTCTTGTTAACACTTTCGATATTTGCTTTTATTTTCTCATAACAATGTTCCTCTGAGTTTCCTTTTTTTTTCTTCTTGGATCTTCCTCTCTTTTTTCATTTTCACCAACACTTTCATCTTCATAAATCTCTTATCTAAAGGTTTATCTTACTTTGAAGGATTTGAAGTGCAGAGAATAACCTCAAAAGCCCTTTCTTCTTTATGTTGCCCTAAAAAACCTAAAGTACATGGATAATCCTTCATAGCAATTACCTCCTTATGCTATCCTAAAAAAATTAAATAGCTATGGAATTCATCCATCCTCATTTCTTTCTTATGTTGCTCTTAAAACCTTAAAGTGAAAGGGATAACCTCAACATTACTTTCATTTCTATTGCAAGAAGAGAATCACAAACTACTTGAGGAAAATGAAGATGATTTACCAATAATAAACTTGACCTCTTTCACCTCCTTCATTTTAAAATTTTCTTCCACATCTTCCTTTGCACCATTAATTCCTTTTGAATTTGAACTTGCACATTATACTTTCTCATCCATTGTATCCTTCTTTATTTCTTCTAATGGTTGATCCAAGTGAACTATGGTGGTCTTTGTCATCTGATACTACAAACAAGTTTTCTTTACCTATTCTTTTGGAGTGGTATATCCTTGATATAATCCAACTTCTACTATAGTATGATTTTCTTTCTTTATTTTGATGTTTATCTCATGATTAATTTTATTTGTTTTTTCTTCATTGTTTTCACTTTGCAATCTCTTACCATGTGTTTTTTTTATTTGTGGAAAACATCCCAAAAGGGATGCCACTTTCGGGTAAGACCCAAGGAGGCAGGGGTATCCAATCCACCAAAATCACCCAGGGTACGATCCTGGCCTACCACCTTTGACATACTCAAGGAGCAAACAAACACACAATAAGATTTAAAATAAAAATAATAATAATAAAATAAAATAAAAAACATGCTCCTTGAGTGTGTCAAAAAGAAAAAGCACAACCAAGCACACACACAATAAGATAAAAAAAACCACAACACGAACCACATAGAAAAACATAAACAAGACAAAAACAATAGAACACTACAAAGACATAACCAACAAAAACATGAAAAACACAAACAACCAAAACCTAAAAAATTAACAAATAAAAATAAAAAAACAACCAACAATAGACAGTAAAAAAACAAAAAACATAGAAAACACTCACACACAAAAACACGAATTAACACAAACATACATAAACACAAGAACAAGAACAACAAAAACACAAGAACAATAACAAAAAACACAAAACAACAAAAACATAAGAACAACAAAAAACAACACAAAGAACACAAAAACAAAACAAAACAAAACAAAAAAACATACACAAAAAAATAAAACAAAAATAAAAAAAAAAAAAAAGAAAAGAAAAAATTGAACATAACAATGACCTTTCTAGACCAAAAGACTTTTAAGGCAAGAATCAATAGAGGAAACAAAAGAAAGAATAGTTTGAGCTAGGGAACTAAAATACCCTGACCGAACCAAAGAGAAGCAAAAATAAAGCAAGAAGAAACTAGGAACCTTCAAAACTGGAGCCATCCAAAGAAATGATAGAAAGAAGAGCTTCCCTTATTTGTGAAGCCCACCATCTAGGAGGGTGGCCATAACAAGTAAGATCACCTTTGTCCAAAGCCCAATTAGCTAAAGCATCAACACTCTTGTTTTGATTTCTGACCACATGATTGTAATCAACTTTCAAAAATCCCATCTGGATTAATTGAATCTTCTCAATAATTCTTTTTATTCTCCAATCAACCTTATGATTCTTAGAAGGATTCTTCAAAATATTAATCATGAGTTGAGAGTCAGACTCAACTAACACCTTTTCCCATCCAACCTTAGTAGCCTCTTGAAGGCCTCCGAGGATACCATACCCCTCAACAAGGTTATTGGAAAGAATACCCAAATTCTCAGCAAAAGTAAAAACCAGGGAGCCATCTGAAAGTCTACCAATTCCTCCCGCACTAGCTTTTCCAGGGTTCCCTCTAGAGGCTCCATCAGTATTGACTTTACCAAAATCCTTAGGAGGAGGTTGCCAATTTCTAGTCCTATCCATCTTACAAATACTTACATTCCCTTTAAGTTGGTTGCCCTTAGAATATTTAATCTTCAATATTTGCATCACTTGATCCCATATTTGGTGGAAGTTTTGGGGGTGATTAAGGAGATGATGGACTGATTCAACTAAGTTGGCTATGGTCTTTTGCCAAATATAGTGAATATCCTTCCTATATTGATTAAAAATTTGATTGTTCCTTTCATTCCAGATATTCCAAAGAAGAATGGTAGAACCCATCCAAACTAACTGCCTAATAAAATGATCAACACCCTCTTGTTTAGGCCAATCCCTCCAAAGTTGTTCAAACGTTAAAAAATTGGACCACTGTAAGCCAAGTAAAGTGGCCATTCTCCTCCATAGCTCAGAGGCTAAAGTACACTCAATAAAAATATGGTTGAGAGTTTCTACATTCTCTCCACACATTTCACATCTAAAAGGGCCATGAAAACCATGCTTCATAAGTTGCTCACCAAGTAAGCACCCTACGATGCAATAAAAGCCAAATAAAGAACCTCACCTTAGGCCAGAGCTTTTGAGCCCACAAGTGAGAAAATATGTCAGAATATTGGTTGGGATTATTATGGCATAAGGTCAAATAACCTTGAGCAACTGAATACTCACCCTTAGTAGTGTTGTTCCATCCAAAACAATATTTTTCATGGGACCAAGAGAGAGACCTCATATGAAGGATGCCTTGGATATCTTGTCTTTGCCTTTCTAGGATTTGAATAGGCCAGTCCTCAATAGGGATCCAATATCTACCAACATTTGAATTACCAGTATGGTACCGATAGTAATTAGCCACCTTTATCCAGTTAGCTCGGTGAAGCTCCTCCATCCAAGGCCTCCAATCGGAAACTGAGTTATCAAAGGCTTGTGACCATCCCAAGAATCTATCCAAAAATTTGCCTGTTGACCATTATGAATGATCCAAAATAAATTTTTCTTTATCAAATCCTCACCAGTCTTAAGAACTGCTAAAATGGAAGAACCTTTGGTAGGAAGATGATAGCGAACAAGGTCTTCAGGACTTTTGTTCTCAACATATTTAGCATGGAGATTATTGGCCCAAAGAGCATTGGGGTTATGCAACATCCTCCAATATAATTTAGCAGCTAAATCTTTGTTGTTATTAATAGAAGACCAGAATCCTAACCCCCCTTCATTCTTAGGAAGACATAAAGTGTCCCATTTCACCAAGGCCCATTTTCTTTTCTCCTTAGTACCACTCCAGAGGAATTGATGACTGATTTGATCTAGTTCTCGAAGAACAACCTTTGGGATATTCAACATGAAAGAAACATAAATAGGAATATCTTGAAGGACTGATTTTACCAAGGTGATTCTACCCCCAGAAGAAAGCCACCTATTGGTCCACTTTCCAATTTTCTTCTTGAATTTGTCCAACAACCAATTCCAATATTTTTTTCTGCCTTTGAATATTGATGGGAATACCTAAATAAGTGATCGGAAGGGAGGACTTCTTATATATTAATTTATCCAAGATCATGGATTCCTGTCTAGTAGAGTAGTGAAAGAAAATAACTTTAGATTTGTCTTCATTGATCAACTGCCCAATAGCCTTAGAAAAATAGCTAATGATTTGCTTAATATTAGAAGCTTCCTTAACTGTAGCTTTACCTAAAAGAGTAGAGTCATCAACAAATTGAAGATGAGAGATAGGTCTAGCTCCATGAGCAATGGTAACTCCCTCAAGGGTTTTGTTTTCCCTCTTTTTGGTTATAGTCCTACCCAAGCATTCAACAAGAATGATGAATAAATAAGGGGAAAGTGGGTCACCTTGCCTAATACCTCTGGAAGCTGGGAACGACTGAGAAGGTCTGCCATTGATAAGAACTAAGTAGGAAACTGAAGAGATACATCCCATAATCCAATCCATCCAATCCTTAGAGAAACCAAATTGCCTCAAAACTTTGATAAGGAAGTGCCAATCCACTCTATCATAAGCTTTGGATAAGTCTAACCGAATGAACATGGAAGGAGATTTTTGCATATCCATGGAATGGATGGCTTCCTGAGCAAGAACTATCTCATCTACTATTTGACGCCCTTCCACATAACCCCCTTGCTCAGGGGAAATAATCTTATGCAAAAGAGGCTTCAACCTTTATGCCATGATCTTAGTAATGATTTTGAGGAGAACATTACATAAAGCAATAGGTCTAAAAGCTGAGATGTGATCAACCTCTTGAGCTTTTGGAACAAGAGTAATATAAGTTTTATTGATAACCTTCAAAATTTCTTTGGCTTTCCTGGCTTCTTCCACCACCTCTAATAAATCAGCATGAAGGATATCCCAGAACTCTTGGTAGAACTCAATGGGAAAACCATCAGGACCTGGGGTTTTCCCTTTTTGCATTTTAAAAACTACATGTTGAAGCTCATTGATAGTAATAGGAGAAATCAAAATAGAGTTCTCCTTAGAAGTGATAAGAGAAGGGATTGCTTGAAGAACATTTTGTTGAGAAGTTGAGTCAAGAGGAGTAGCAACAAAAATATTGGAAAAGTAATCGACAACAATAGAGCTCATGCCATCCCAAGTATAGACAACATCTCCAGAATCTGATTTCAGGGAAGAAATAAAGTTGTGAGATCTGCGAGCAAGAAGAGATTTGTGGAAGAAATTTGTGTTTCGATCTCCTTCTTTGAGCCATTGAATTCTAGATTTTTGCTTCCATAAGAGTTCTTCTCTTTTTTCCCATTCCTCTAACTGAGTTGTGAGTTTAATTTCATCTGCACTTCTATTCTCTGTGAGGCCATCTAAACGGATTTTATTATTCAAATTTTCAAGTTGAGCAATAACTTCATGTTTTTTTATGAACATCCCCAAACTCCTTCCAGTTCCAAGTCTTGATTTTGGATTTAATGTATTGCAGTATTTTGGAAAAAATGAACATCTTAGTCCCATACCTAGGCTTACCTTCCTTCCACCATTGTTGCACATGAGGTCTAAAGGAACTATCTCTAAGCCACATTAATTGAAAATGAAAAGGAGAGAAACTCACATTAGTTTTCCACATTTCCACCATGACTGGCCAGTGATCCGAACCAGCATTGTTAAGAGTCTTCACTTTAGGAATGTGACCATGGATTAAGAAATTTTTAGAGAGCAAAAACCTATCCAATCTCTCCATTATACATGCTAAGCCTTACCTTCTATTAGACCAAGTCATAAGGCCATTATCTGGTTGGATGTCCACAAGATGGAGGTTTGAAATATATTCACTCATGAGGTCAGTGCTTTTGTCCAAATTTCTATTTCCTCCCATTTTCTCATCTAGAGAGAGGATGGTATTGAAATCTCCTCCAATCAAGATCCAAGCTTCAGGAAAATGAGAGATAATATGAGTTATATTCTTCCACTGTCTTCTTTTTTCCTCCAAAGCAGTTGGAGCATAAATAGTAATGCAGAGCATAATTTGGTTGGAATGTCTACTTTGAATAGCTATAGCCAAAATACCCCAACTGCCAATCATATGGTGAATAACTACCTCTTTTGGGTCCCAAAGACAAGCAATGCCACCAGAAGTCCCCTGGGAACTGAGGGAAACCACTTTTCCAATAGGCCAAATTTTACTAGCAATTGAGTCCATATCCTCCATTGACATCTTCGTTTCTTGAAGGAAAACAAGATGTGGATGATTTATCTGAATCATTCTTCTAATTTCATTTTGTTTTGAAAGACTCCCTTTGAGTCCTCTAATATTCCAAGTGATGATCTTCATTAATACCGAGTGCTAAAAAATTTGGGAAGGGCATTAATCTTACCTTCCTCTACAAGCTTTTCACCTTCTTTTACCATATGATATTGATTGGTCTTGCGACTTGCCTTTTGATTAGAATCCATCTTCAGTTTTTTTTCCCTATTTCTTGACTTACTCCAATTGAATCTGAGATGGCTTCTAACCTTGAAGAATGCTCGTACACAGCCAAAATTTTACTAGAGGGTTCAATAGTGTCTATATTGGGACCTGTATTATTTGAAGTTTTGACATTTAAAAGATTGTTTTTCTTGTGTAAATTTTCTCCCTTTTTTTTGTTGAAAACCTTTGATTTGTTGGTTTATCTTCGAGTTCTTCCCTTCATATTTATATTGTGTTTCTAAGATTTTTGTTTCCACTATTTCCCCTTCCTCACTTGGGACATCATTTGTGGAAAGGATTTCAAACATATTAGCACATGACTTTGATTGATCCTTCATAACTGGTTTTTTCTGAGTGTTCTTCTTCTTAGGCAGTTGGAAACCTGCTGAGTTTATATCTTCTTTCTTTTGATCAAGAATTTTATTTGGGCAAGCACTAGCCAAATGACCATATTCATGGCAAATTCTACAACGAAAAGGAATGTTCTCATAGTCCACTACTTGCTCCCAAGTGTCTTCCCCAAATTGTAATGTGATATTTTTAGGTAGGGGTTTGTCAAAATCCATTAAAACACAAATCCGAGCATAAATAATATGTTCAAAATTTTGAGTACAATCAACAGTCATCATAAAAGTTCCTAAAGAGTTTCCAATTGAAGAAAAAATAGTAGGATTCCAAAATTCAATAGGGAGGCCAAAGAGTCTAACCCACACGGGAGCTATAGAAGGCATCTCTTCTTCGACTTTAAATTTAGTATGCCAGGGCTTCATGAAAAGCCCTGCCCTTCCAAAAAACCAGGGACCCCCTTGAAAAGTTTTCTCTCTATCTTCATTATTTGCAAATAAAACAAGAAAATAACCATTTGGATAAATAGAGATTTGTAACTCACCTTTAGTTTTCCAGATTTTTGCAGCCCAGACTTTGAAAGCAGGTAGGCTCGGACGAAAACCCACGAACCGACAAATTAGTCCTCTTTTTTCCAGATCTTCAATGCCAGTCTGAATGTTACCCATATCAAGCTTAACAATAGGAGTTCCATCAGTTGCTTTAAGACATCCTGACTCCATTTTCCTGGGATCAATATTGGGCATTCTTAGAGGTTTATGGGAAGCCCTAAGATTAATATTAGCATTGGGCTGAGGTTGTCCACCATGGAGGGCATCCCTAAAATTCATTTTTGGGGCTGAGTCTTCAAAATTCTTACCCTTGACAGGGGTTTGCATAGTAGATTTATTTTGTGGGTGCACCTTAGCACCAGATTCACTTGAGATCTGAGCCATTTTTTGATCAGCTGCTTGAAACTTGTTTTGTGATCTCTTTAATCCTTGCCCTAGACGTCGTGGAAAGGTATGGTTTTCACTTTTATTTTGTGCAGCAAATTGGAAGTCGTTGTCACTCAAGTTCACAACATGATCTGTTGAAAGATAGATTTCTAACCCATATTGGATCCCTTGCAACATATCCTGCTAAAATATTGAGTATAAACCACAAAAATATTGGTCGCTAGGGCCCGAAGGCCCTAAAAACCAACCTCTGGATCTGCTTGCACTCAACCCAGATGAAACCCTCGCACAACTCGCTTGCCAAAAATCTCGTTCACACATAGGGATGCGCTAGGATATGTGTTGCTCCAAATGATCTAAAAATTGGTGGAGACGTTCTAGGTTTTTCAGGCATCTACCCTCAAAATTTTAGCTCAATCCGAGTCCGGATGAGTGAAATATGGCCGAAACAAGTTTGACAGTTTGGGCAGTCCTACGAAAAACGTCCCTCCAAAAAAGCTTTGTTCTTGCTATTCTCTGCTCTTACCATGTGTTTAGTCTCATAACAATTATGGCATTAAAATATAATAGTTTTGCAATTCACATATTAATCTCATTATCTTGATTCAGATTTAATCATAAAGGATTGTGGGAAAGGTTTTAAAATATCCATAGCAAAATATATTTAGGCACATATAGCATGCTTTCACTCCTTAGTAGCTGGTCCCTCTTAGATGAAGTCCCCTAATATATTTCTAATATTCTTCAAAAAATCTTTATTGATATGCTGATATGGAAGTCCACGAAGCCTAATCCACACTGTAAGTTTTTTGATAGTTTCTATCTTTAAAAAAGAATTTTTACTCCATGGTCTTAAATAAAGGGTATATCTCCCCCTAAACCATGGACCACCATATGTTGCTTTATCCTTGTAAACCATGGACTAGCATCCATTATTTTATGCCTAGTTTTTGAATTAAAAAATATGATGAGGAAAAAAATTTAGGAAGAAAGTCATGGAATAATTTAAATATATCCCCACTTGATCCAATTTTGAATCTTTGAAAACCCTAATTATTATCCATGAAACTTGCATATTAACCCTCTTCTTTTAAGAACTCTTCTATCATACTCAATCATTTCATCCTTGATAATAACTTTTGGTGTAACATTTGCTTTCTAGATCGCACTTGTCATATATTTGCTCTTCCTCTTATCTCCAACTTGGGCATCTATACTTCTATCTAGGGTATGCTAACTTCAATTAGGAATTTAAAACATGGTTTTCCTTGCATGAAACCTAGTTAGTATTGCTCCTATATCACCTAAATCACATCTACGTGGCTTCTATTGACACCTATGTGGCTTCTATTGGGGCCACTCCCCTCAAAATACAAAAATATTACATTTGATGTTAGGTCAATTAAACCATATCTAGCATGCCCTTTTATTATAATATTTTTGATTTCCTTCTCTATCAAATATATTCTTCAACATCCTCAAAGCGTTGTATTTCCACAATCACCTCCTTGCCATCATTTTTATTAAGAGAAAATCTCACTTGGATGGGTGCCTTATAAAATTTGAATTTCACCAAGACGAAGATCAACACCGTGATTGGATAAATTATTTGCCATCAAATTTTCTTCTCTATAAATATTCTCACATTTCCAAGAGATTACCTCTAATAATAGGTGATAAACATCAACAATAATATTATTTTTTATCCACTCTACACCTCCATTTTTGTTGATAGCATTAATGATAATTTGTAAATCCTTCTCAATCGATACATATTTCCATTTTTTTCTATTACAATTTTAATCCTTTTAAGAAGTGCACTAACATCCATAGTTATTAGTTGAAGTTCTATATGATTCTAATTAAGGAAAATTTTATCTTCATTCTTTCTAAAACCAACTTTTGCTAATATAACTTATTTTTATCAAGCATTATTTTTTTTATTTTAATAAAAAAATTATATGCATATATATTTTTATTTTCAAGTTTATTATAAAATTCAATAGAAAATAAATATTTAAATTATAAACTATCATTAATTAAAATTAAAACAAATATGTCCTAGGGGGGGCAACACAACGGTTTGGGCTTTGGCTCTTCTTTGGGAGGTCCAAGGTTCAAACCATGACGTGGGTGAGTGTGTGAGGGGTGGGTGTGTGGTGGTTGTGTATTGAATTTCCTATTGATAAGAATAACTCTTGGCTTTATGAGGGGTCATGGTTGGGAGGAGACTGCTCAAACCTGTGCATTGGTCATAGGTATTTCTCACACTAACCAAATAAAAAAAATTAAAATAAATATTTTTAAAAAAATTAAAAAGTTTTTTTTAGCTCTACTAGGGTTTCTTGTGGAGGCTCTACTAGGGTTTTTCGATCGTATGTTGTCACCTATTTACTCTTTCTTCAACCACCATACTATTAGGGATCTAAGCACTCTTATTGCATAGCATACGATGGGATGCTTCTCCCCTTGTTATGGCTACCTCTTAGGCTATCACTTCGATGTATAGTGAAGTTGCAATTGTGGATAGCTATGACACCAGTCAACAGACCCAAGAAGTTTATCCAGAGGGTTCTCCACAAGGTAAATCCTTTGTGCCAGACATAGTCCTGCTCATGCAAGATTTTGATAAAGCTTACAACTGGATTGAGAGTCACACCCTCATCGACTATTTTTTGGGGAGGATTCCCAGTGACTCACTAATTTGTCAATGGATTTAGTAAGTCTGGTAGTCATATGGCATAAAATTTGACCACATTTGAAACCTTACTAAAGGCTTATTTCATTTCTAGTTTGTCAAACTACAACATGTCATTGCGATTATGAGCAAAGGTCCTTGGTATATTAGAAATACACTTTTAATTCTTCAACCTTGGCACAAAAATTTGACATCTTTGTTGATGTTTCCCTGCATGTCCCTATTTGGATGGAATTCCTAGGTCTCTCCTTGCCTCTTTAGCCATTCGTGCTATAGATTTTTGCACCCATTGGCAAGTATGTGTGCATGGAGCCATATAAGTTCTTTGTTATGTGGCCTTACAAACACATCTACATTAATATTTATCTCTCAAAGGACCTCAAGGACTCTATTGATATTCAGATTGGTGAGAACAGTTTTCAACAATAGATGGTATATATAAAACTCTCCAACACCTGTTATCATTGTTAGTCTGCAACTTACCAGATAAAATATTTCCCTCTTATGGAGGGTTGGTTCAAAAATCAATCTCTAGTAGAAGCGTTAGTGCTTTTGGACACAATTCAATCTACCCATCCTACTAATGGAGGGGAGTAATGGATGTTTGTTACAAAAAATTATAAAGACAACCAATCGTAGCCTTCTAGGGGAGCTGGTAAAAAAGAGTCTCAACCAGACTCTTAAATAGGAAGCTCTAATATAGTTACTACAAAAAAAACTTCCATTTCTCCTCTTATAGGTACTTGTAATGGTAGTACCCAACAAGTCCCCCCGACTCCTCAAGGCTCCTAGATGACTCAATTGTTGGCTATAGTAGAGTTCATTCCCTCATGCAAATGCCCTATCTCTCCTCTTAGTCCATCTAGTAAAGTTCCTTCATGAAACCTTCATCACTCTTGCGGTCCAACTAGGGATTCCTTGGGCATCCCTCTGGAAAAGTGAAGTATTTTTTCAAGAAAACCTTAATAGGTTTCTCACAAATGTATTTGAATATTTGGTATATTTCAAGGACTTTGAGGTCATCGAAGGAAATATGCTCCTTGATCATGTATCATGAAGTGCATGTCCTAGAATATCAAGGGTTTGATAGATCTTGTGCACAAGTACATTGTGTGTCAGGGTCTAGATGACTTCAAGATCCGATTCAAAAATATTGATATTTTATGCCTTCAAGAAGTCAAAGTCACTAACTTCATTCTATCAAGTACTTGCTCCTTTATTTGGTCCTGAGGCCACAAATTTTATACTATGCATGACATAGATAAAGGAGGGACCATCCTATACCTTTCAAAGTCACTAACTTCATTCTATCAAGTACTTGCTCCTTTATTTGGTCCTGAGGCCACAAATTTTATACTATGCATGACATAGATAAAGGAGGGACCATCCTATACCTTTCAGAAACCTACCATTCCAAGTTAATATCTTAGAGATGTGACCCTTCCAATCATGTTGTTTGGGTTGTGATGGAGATTGATGGCCATCTCCTTAGTGTGCTCAACATATATGCACCTAACAATGCTATTGATTGTTGTGTGCTTTGGTAATGGGTGATACTATCTCTCCCTCCTATTTTTTGGTTGCTCTATGGGAACTTCAATATGATTGAACTCTTGCATGATAAGGTGGGTTTTCTTCCCATGTAGCGGGCCACTAAGGAAAGAGAAGTATGGATTTTTATGAAAGAAAACTTGGGGCTCTCTAATTATAATAGCTCCTTCTTACCCTATTTGTTCTCTACTAATGCCTGGTTCACATGGTCTAACAAATAACAGGGTGAGAGTCATGTGTTGAAAAGATTAGATAGATCCATGCTCTCATATTCTGATATTTTCTCTTTTGAGCAACCCTCATCCTCTTCCCCCTTTATCTATGTCCACTTTGAGCTCTATTTGTTTGACCATTCTCCCATTTTCTTTTCCATATTGGTTTCTTCCACCCCCCTCCTCTTTCTCAGTCATAATTCTACCTTAATACTTTTATTTTGCACCACCCCATGTTGAGAGCCTATGTCATCAAAATTTAGAACCTAGTCCCTAGACTCAGAGGGGCCTTCAATTGGATTGATTGGTGGAACAATACTATCCAGCATACTATTAGATTCCTATGCTTGTTAGGGTGTAAGATTTATAAGCTTCATTGTTGCTTCATCACTACTCTCAAGCGAGAGTTGGAGGTGGCCTCAACTTAGCTATAGTCCAATCCTTTCAATGAGGAGATTCAGAGGCACCTTGCATCTATCAAATACTAGCTTCTGATGGTAGATCACTATGATACAAGAGGGGCACAAATCAAGGCAAGGTTGCACTAGCTTAAAATTGGTGATAAGTTAACCAAGGAGTTCTTCCAATGCCTACATCCTCATAATCAATTTTTAGGTATAAAGCCCTTAACATTAATGAATATCATATTTCTAAGATTCCTCATATTCTCTTTGCTTTTGAAGAACATTACCAAACTATGTTTGTGACTCAGTCCTGCTCCCCTCAACGTGACCAAGATCTTAATTCCTAGATGTAGGCACCTAAAACGCGTCATGTCGAGGGTGACTACTCATATGGACATGCTACAAGACCATATGGAGGATCTTGGACAGACTCCAAGATAGAGCAGTGGTTCTAACCACTCAATTTAGGCATTTTGGCCTAAGCAGTCTGAACCGCAGCCCAGACCTGTGGTCTCCAGTCTAAACCATGGTTGACACCTGTGGTCTGTAGTCTGGACCACAACTGTGACCTGCGGTCTTAACTGAAGTTCAGTTAGGCCTTCCATCCGAGCCAAATCGGTTGGAACGGCCAAAAGATCTAGAAGGAGGCAGTTGAAGGATGAAAGATTCCAGAGGCTTCCATCCCAACTGTCCTAACCAACCTTCTTGGTCTTGGCTTCTCCATGAAGCCACCCCTAGCCCTAGGGGCATGCTATAAATACCCCCTCCAAATGGGGAGAAAAAGAGAGCAAGCATTGGAGATTTGAGCAGTGAAGCCCTGGTGAATTGTACACTCAAACTGAGTATACTAAGAGATAGAGCTATTGCACTTAATCCCCGACCCTTTTGCCACCATTCATGATGAATTGCATTATGGATGCCCTAGGTGCTTAGGAGGATCAAGAAATGCAAATCCGGGCAAACGAAGGCCCTTCACATCGAATTGATCACCAAATCAGTCTGAGGACAACGAAGGCGACCCTTGAACATCAATTTGGACAAGGAGATTGAGCCCACTGCCCCTGATTTTGAGGGTAAACTCATCAGAGGTCAAACCATGGCTGTCAGCCATGGTTCACAGTGCAGACCGCTCACCAGAGCTGTGGTTTGCAACAGGTGATAGATCACCTTACTCTTTTCTTTTATGTTCGGCTAGTTAGGTTAGATTAGCCATTTTGTTGATTTAATAGCATTTTAGAAGACTTCTGACCGTAGAACTAGGCTAGATTCACATTTTATGCTTATGTTTCAATTAGGACTAAAATGCTTTCTTTATGCATGTTTATGCTTCATTTTCTATATTTGATCCATGCATAGTGTAGATGCTATTTTACTTTATGCTATTACATGAATCTTGATTCGCTTTGCATAGTTTAGCAGCTTTCTTTATGCTTTCTTGATTATGCATGTTAATGGTGTCATTATACATTTTACCTAAAAGGGCCTCATCACGAGAGGCTGCCTATATTTTTGACATTCTTGTTGTTTCTTGACCGTAGGGAACAGTTCCAAAGGAGAGATAAAGCATCCAATCCCTTCCCCATTGCGAAGAAGAGGGTCATCGACACCCTAGAGCAGTTCGTGTCACCCTGAGGGGCATTTTGATCACACCTACCCTTGATAGGGATTAAACACTATTGTAATTAATGTATCAAATGGGTATCCCTAAGAGGGACGAATCTGTAATTTGACTTCATTGAAATTAATAAAGGATTCCTTGTATTCACGTTATTTCTTGTTATCAAATTATGCATGCCTATTTGTGTATTTTTCTTCGATTGCGATAGTTAGATCGGGTGTGAGCCTCTTTGGTGGTTACAGATGGTGATCACGGTGGAACTCCGCATTTCTAGCCCCTGAGTGCTGACATTTTTGTTTGTTTTATCTCAGGTGCTAACCGTAGCTAACAAATATGGTTATTTTTTGGCCTGCGGATGTCACCTATGATTTACACTACAGCCCATAGACCAGAGCTAGGATTTACAATAGAAGCAACAGACAATAGAGAAACCACTTGGCAGCAGATCAAGAGTTGAGGTAGGTTCTATTTTCATTCTCTGTTCTACATTTTCTCCTCTATATTTTTATAGTAAGTGGTAAATCGATGGTAAATTAGGTACATTAAAGGAAAAGGATCAATGAATAAGTCCTAATTTGCTTTCACATTCTTTCCATTAGAAAGGTGTTGCTAGGAACAATGGACCTCTGATTGTAGTCCGCCCTAGAATACAGTGACCTTGATAAAATTGTGTGGTCGTTTGCATGCGTGAGGCCCAATTAGAGGCCATGTCATCGTAATTGCATTGTCATAACATCATGTAGGGCATAGCATGCATACCTTTGTGAATTTGAAATGTTCCTTCTTATGCATATCATGTAGGAATGATCATATGAATGCTCTTTTATGCATTTGTCTTTATGCAAAGTAAAACGAACCACACACACCACGTTTCATTTTAAACATCAGTGGCGTTGGGCTCTCACATCCAACCCATTTGATTGAGACCAATAGTGGATGTCATTACCACTTGGTTGGCTCATTTGAAATTGTATTATCGGGACCCGCTCATTGCCAAGGCCGACCCAAGAACTGTCCTATCCATGCAAAATAGCATGCACTCATCTTCGGAAGGGTGTATCACTATGCACACGGTGTGTTGGGTGAGGGTTGGTAGTACCTATGCTACTTCATTGAGTATGGAATTCATTACCATATTCAGCTTGTGCGAGTATATAGGTGAAAGCCAATTAAACTGAGAATAAAATCCAATGATTTTGCAAAACACGTGAGAGTTTCTCATACTGATACAACACATTTTGTAACAACATCAAACAGTTTAGGGCACATTTTAAAATTTAAAAATAAGATAAGCATCATTGTATACCTTGTTTGATAATAAAAGATACATCTAGATGTTAGGTACACTATGGTGGATACATGGGGTGGTCGACAAAGGCGCAAGCCTAAGGCCGATGACCAAGCCCCAACCGATTCACAATTACACGTGTCTAGTCCTCAACCACATGAGCAAACCGAATGATGTTCGATGAGCATTAGAGGAGACAACTCGACATGAGGGGATCCCATTGAGCGTACCCCTGATAGACTAGCATCAGTGCATACTGTTAGACGTAGATTAGAGCATGGGGCTTCTCAGCCTGAGGGTGCTCCACTCGAAAGCCATTATCGAGACCGTAGTGCATGCGCATCCACGAGATCGATCGAAGAGTATGTCATGTAGGGGACCAGATTGGTACCCATCCGCACTAAGTCTATAGGGTGTACTATACCCCCACCTTCTGAGTATAGAAGGAATAGAGGTCCACCCATTCAAGGGCAAGTAGATGGGCTCCCTGCTGAGCGCAAGTCTACCCATACTCCCATGCGTACTATAGCATGCAAGATCACCATCGATATGTCGAAGGTGGGAGCTAATGGAACACCACCCCATGAGAGGTGGAGGTCTAGATAGCTAGATGGTCTAGGTAGTGTGCTAGAGCAGCTAGGCTGCAAGCCTTCGGCTCCGCCCACTCGTGCTTCGAGTGAGCATAGCGGGAGCACCATTAGAACTACTAGAGAGCATGGAGAGGCTTCTAAGCACCCTCATGTCTCGCATCCACCATCCATGCATGGTGGCATGCAGCATAGGACACAACACGATGTCGATGTCATCTTCACAGATAGAGGCAAAAGCATAACACATCAGTCCGATGGGTACAGAACCCACAAGGTCGCTCATACAAAGCAAGCATATCAAAGGCCTTCGATGGTTGACCAGGTTGAAAGATCATATCGACTGGCCTCTGAGAAAAAATGCCAACTCCTCCAAGATCAATTGGAGGATGCTCGCCTAGAGAGGTAGTGCATCGAAGATGAAGATCTTCAAGTGCAGAGGCTTACTAGACAAAGGTTGTATGAGCAGTGCTTGCATGAGGAGTGCATCCTCATCCAGAAGGAGCGTGTAGAGTAGGAAGATAGGTTGGCTAGGGCCGGCCTATACTCTCAAGATGAGCATAGAGAGCAGGTGCACAGGAAGGCTTTTTTGCAAGTCGACATGCACCATGAGCGTGCAAGCGTTCACACTCATATCACTGCCCATCACAGAGAGTGACCACCCTCGATCGACAATCAGAGGCAACAACATTATGAGGAACAAGAGGGGAACAGATGCAACCAGGAATATCTTGAGAGTTCTCGAGCTGAGGAGGAGGAAGAGCAATGCCCTCCACCTCGATAGAAGAGGAATATACCTCCCAGACCACCTCCATGCCGACTTAAGGAGGAGGACTTTCTATCTTTTGAGGCTTACAAAGCTTTGGCTGAGAAGGTCAAGGCAATTGAGAGACAAGGCATGGCTGTCCAAAAGTCGACACTGAGGAAAATTCACAATGAACCTTTAGATCCCTCAGTACCTACGCCCCCATACCCGAAGCATTTTGAGATGCCTAGGTTGGAAAAATTCAAGGGTGATGAAGAGGTGCAAGAACATGTCATGAGCTTTCTAGATGCTTGCTTCCAGATAGAGAACAACGATGCACTATTGTTGCGTACATTTGTCATGACACTCTCTAGGCCGGCCCGAGAGTGGTTTAATCAGCTAAAGAAGCACAACATAACAAATTTTGAGCAATTAGTTGATGCCTTTCTTGAATGCTATTCCTTCGACATCAAGAAATAGGCCAACCTTTTCGATTTGGCTACGCTAGCTCAGCGCGACGATGAGCCAATAGAACAGTATGAGAAGAGGTGGAGGAGATTAATGGTAAAGTTGCCATTCTCGATTCCTACCACAGAATTAACTCGAGTGTTTACAAAGAGTTGTGCCAAGCACATCTCGCTACTATTGCAGCTACAATAGTATGCCACATTCGAAGAAGCTTGGGCGCAAGCCAAGGTAATTGAGGATATCAAGTTGTAGGAAGGCAACTTGAAGCTAAAAACTAGGAAAGAGGGATATAAGAAGAGTACCTCAAAGCAATAGGGCAAGCAGGCCCATGTGAATCAGGTGGTACTGAATCTCCAAAATGAGGATAAGGGGCAAAAGAAATAGAATTATCAAGCCCATCCTCCTCCTACGTAATACGACCAACGCAAAAATAACTACAAGGGCAAGAACAAAGAGCAACGCCCACCTCGCATATTTATGCCATTGACGGAATCAATGACATCGATCTTTCGTCAGCTCTATGAGGCCAAGGCAATAAGATTACCCGAAGTCAAGATGGTTGATCCAAATCAGCCCAAGCCCAAAGACTATCAGGAAGAGTTGTTTTGCATATTTCATAGAGCGAAAGGCCATGACATCGAGGTGTGTTGGTCCTTCAAACACATTGTGCAAAATATGATAGACAAGGGAGAGCTTGTAGTACCAAGAAATCCCCAGGTGCCAGACAACCAAAACATGGGGATTTTTAAAAATCCATTACCAAACCATGAGGTGCCCCGTAACCATGCTGGCCATGTCAATCAAGTGCGAGTCGAACCACCTACCCAGGGGTTCATCGGCATGGTCAATGTTGTTACCAGACATGGGAGGTATGAACGGCCGAATCAACCTCATGCTCCCATTCAAATACAAGCCACGCCCTAGCAGTGACAGGCACAAAATATTCTAGGCCCACCAACGAGACCGGTGGTGACCATTAGGAGCAGGTTGGTTCAAAACCTATAGATGACTCCTACGAAGTTGTCGATATATGAGCTTATACAATAGTCCCCTAGGCATAAGGAGACTCTTATGGACATTCTGAGGTCCATTGAGGTACAGTCCTAGGATGCATAGGCATTCACAAACTTTGTGGGGCACGTACAATAGTGCTAAGAACCAATGATCCAATTCTATGATCATTAAGTGAAAATGGCTTCTGCAAGCATGGCTGACCCGCCACTACATATCATTGCATGTGTTAACCATGTGCCATTCAAAAGGGTCTTGATTGACACTGGTTCATCGATCAATATAATCATGACTAAGGCATTGCACCATTTGAAATTGCCTAAATCACTCATCATACCAACCACCTTTACATTGAGAGCATTTAACGATGCACTATGCTCTATGGTTGGCACGATTGTCCTACCTATTCAGGTGGGACTAAAGACCATTCCCGTAATGTGTCACGTGATAGAGGGTGCCTTGCAGTATAACATCCTACTGGGGAGGCCTTGGATTCACGAAATGCATTGTGTTCCCTCGATATTGCATCAGTGTGTCAAGTATATACATGAGGGACAAGTTCACATGGTTTCATCAGATGAAGAACCATTCAAGTTCATGAACTTAGCAGATTTGCTAGGGGGTTTCATGATCCCATCAATGCACTTGGACATACGGCCCACATCGCTAGTGAGGGTTCCAAGAGGTAAACAGGTGGTGCATGTTCAACCATCGGTATCTATATCAAACAGATCTGAACATACCACTACAACTTCTCTGAGACCGAGTGCATCGGCAATGCATCGGAACGATGAGAAATTAAAGGTGAAATTGGGCAGGAAAGAAGCAAAGAATGCGCCCAAACTAGTCACCACTGAGGCTACCACTCCCATGGAGGTGGAGGAAGCCCAAGATCAAGTCGAGGAGGCACCTCAACCTGCTTTGCCTGCATCATCAGTAGGGTCATCCGCACCCTAGGTGACTGTTCACCTAGCCAACATAGGTCTGGGTGAATATCTTGTGCAAAATGTGACCTTCGGTCCTATTTTAGAGACTACACGAGACATGGGCCGACCGATAGCCCATCGATACCTAGTTGGATCCATAGTACCATTGGGTGAGCCACCCAACCAAACAAACTTCATTTATGCCAGGTTGGATCAAGTTCCAACGCGGGCACCCATGGAGGTGGATGATGACGAACAGTTCACGATGAACGTTCGGTACTTGTCCAACCCCGAGTATGCCATGCACATTTTTGAGCTCTATCATTGGCATGGATATGACCTTGGTCTTTTTGAACAAGGATGAAGAACCCCTCTTGAACCACGTTATCAGTTGGCAACTGATAGGTTCAGATTGGGATTGCAGATTCAGGGACATGATGATTTACTCACTGCATCATTGGATCATTTGTACCTGGGTCTAGGGGATGATGTGGATTTTAATCCGTATCATCCTAACATGTCTAGCCTTCGGGGAAACAACCCAATGGTGTCAGTCATCACCATTGAGAGACCAAAGATTGAACATGAAGAGTTCTCGGAGAAGAACCCCAGAGGCAACCTAGGTCATCAAAACTGTATCACAACCGACGATATCGGTATGCAGGGGCACAACCCCATCATTCTAGGTGATCTCGATTCAGGAGATATTTGTAGTGAAGATGTAGAGGAGTCCACCTCCGAAATGAGCAGACCGAGTTATGATGCAGATGGTGAGTCCTCAAATGATGATCAATCCGAAGAGGAAATTGATCGAGCCTTCGTGGTTCCGGTATTTCTATGCCATTTGCTGCCTAGAGAGCAATTAGATGAGATACAAGAGCATTTCATGGTCGATAGTGATTATGAAGATGAGATAGAGTAGGCCTACTTAAGGCCTCATCCAGCTAATCTCCCAATATTCATGGACACGATAGAGTGGCCTGCTCATAGTAGCAATCATAGCGATGAGGTTGAGATGACCGATCCGAGGCTAGTATATCCGCTACATCTATTGCCTGCGGAGTCGGAGTATGTTATAGAAGAGGTGCCTCTTAACGTAGATCGCTCTAAAGAGGAAGTAGAGCCATTTTTTGCATCGATGTCGTATATACGATCATTTTATTCGGTCTATCTGGATAGTGATGATAGTGATCGTAGAATCAGATACATGGGGCCACATCTGGCAGATCGCCCCTTGCATATGGGGGGAAGTGAAAGATTATATCTTTATAGTGATGATGAGGATTCATTGGAGATGGCCTATTTGGGGCCTCATCACCTACGTAATCGGAATCCACCTCGGGGTCTACCACCTATTACAGCTATGGGTTTGCATCGAGAGATAAATCTCCAGTGCCGCCTCAGGGAAAGAATAAATCTGGAAGAGGAATATCAAAGGCTCTTTCCCCATCCACCTACTTATGCTGAGCTGCTTGAGTTGAGAGATCCCATTTTGTAGTCAGTGCACAGAGAGGATCCAGTTGTCCAGGCATCCCACAGGGAGGACCCTTTCATCCCCGTGCCATCCGAGCTAGATCTTGGGCACGAAAGCTACACAGATGATGTAGAGTTCAGTCCGTGTGGTCCTGGAGATCAATTCCATTCCATCAGCATGGTCTCCATTGATTTGACCACTCCACTTTATAATCCAGTAGATCCATCCAAGCCATTGCATCTAAACATGGATGCTATCGATTGGGATCATGTTGATTCGCTAATAGAGCCTAAATATTTCTTCCCGAATGAAGAGATGCTGCAACCATTTCATTTTGGACCAGGCTGTGCTTATGATGTCTATCATGCTAAAAATGCTTCCAATGAAGAACATATAAATCCAGCTGATGACATCCATTTGATCCCTATGCCTCATCAGCTTGAGGAGGGATCCCATATGTCAGTAGAGGAAACCTTCGAAGTGGATATCGGTAACGACCCCACCAATCCAAAGAAGGTTAAATTTGGAATGAGTCTCACTCTAGATGAGCGTGCTAGCATCATCCCTCTGCTGAAAGAGAGACCTGACCTTTTTGCTTGGACATACAAAGATATGCCTGGTCTAGACCCAAAGTTGGTTACTCATAACCTTTCGCTAGACCCGTCCAAGAAGCCCGTCAAGCAGAAGCTTAGAAAGATGCATCCAACAGTAGCCTTAATGGTGAAAGACGAATTGCAAAAATTGTTGGATGTAGAATTTGTCATTTCCATCGACTATCCAGAATGGGTATCCAATATGGTGCCTGTAGGAAAACCAGATGGAAGGATCCGTATTTGTATGGATTTTAGAGATCTCAACAAGGCAACACCCAAAGATTCATTTTCATTGCCCAATATCGATGCTCTAGTAGACTCTACTACTGGTCATGAAATGCTCTCCTTAATGGATGGTTTTTTTGGTTACAATCAAATTCGGATTAAGCTCGAAGACCAGCACAAAACTGTGTTTATAACGCCATGGGGAACATTTTGCTACAAAGTTATGCCATTTGGTCTCAAAAATGTTGGTGCTACATACCAGCGGGCCATGACATACATTTTTCATGACTATATGCACAAAATTCTAGAAGATTATATCGATGATTTGCTAGCCAAGTCATTGCTACGAGAAGAGCACGTGGAGGTCTTGAGAAAAGTCTTCGATCACCTGATAGAGCACAACGTCAGGCTGAATCCTAAGAAGTGCGTATTTGGTGTAACTTCTAGAAAATTGTTAGGGTTCATTATCTCCAAGAGAGGCATCGAAGTAGACCCAGCGAAGGTCAAGGCCATTTTGGAAATGCATCCTCCCACCAATATTAAGGAATTAAGGAGCCTCCAAGGCAAGGTAGCTTCGATAAAGCGATTTATCACCCAACTATCGGATAAATGTTGACCCATGAATCGATTGCTACATAAGGGTGTCCCATTCAACTGGGACGAGGACTGCAAGGCAGCCTTCACTGAGATAAAGCAATACCTGGCAACGCCGCCAGTGTTAGCTCCACCAAGGCTAGAAGAGCCTTTTCTGCTATATATATCGACAACAGACTTTGCGTTAGGGACCATGTTGGCCCAAAAGAATGTACAAGGCAAAGAGCAAGCCATATATTACATTAGCCAAACCTTGGTGAGTTACGAGCTAGGATATGCATATGTGGAAAAGCTATGTTTAGCAATAGTGTTCACTACCAAGAAATTGTGGCACTACATGTTAAGTCACACGACATATGTGATATCAAAACAAAATCCTTTGCAGTATATGATGAGCAAGACATATCATAATACACGTATTGCAAAGTGGATCATGCTATTGATAGAATTCGATCTAGAATTCATAAGCCAGAAGTCCATTAAGGGATAGGTCATAGCAGATCAGTTAGCTGAGGTGCCACTATCCAATAGTAGGCCTCTAAAAATCGAGCTTTCGGATGATGCAATTTTTGTAGTATCCAAAGCTCCCAAACCCGAAGAACCAGAGAACAATGCTGATATGACTCTGTTCTTTGATGGTTCGAAGTGCGAGCAAGGAGCTGGTGCAGGGATAGTGTTTTTCATGCCACAAGGAGCTCCAATGCCCTTGTCATTCAAACTAGACTTCCCGTGCACCAACAATAATGTTGAATATGAAGCCCTACTTTTGGGCCTTCATACAGCCATCGCCATGAATATCAAGAGATTAAACATCTTTGGCGATTCCCTGCTCATAATTAACCAAGTGAAGGGACTATTTTAGTGTCGATGTCTAGTACTGAAAGCCTATAAAGATCTTGTTGCCACATATCTGGCTAAACTAGAATGGTACGACATCGAGGCAATCCCTCATTCATCAAATAGATTTGTAGACACCATGGCTTCTTTGGGATCCTTAATCCCTCAAAATCCATCTGTCAACTTCACTACCATCCATGTCAAGATGCTCTCACATCCTGTAGTAGAGCGTGTAGCCTTTGATAACAAAGAATTAGTCAACATGATTAGTGTGGAACCAAAAGCTGATTGGTTCTGCAAAGCTAAAGACTTTCTCAAGAAAGCACCCTGGGGGTCTTTAACCTCCTAGAGTCCTATGGGGAGTGGCACCACCATTCACCACAAGGTTGTCTCCCAGTATGCATTTGTAAAAGTAAATACGTAGGGGGTACAGGTTGTCTTAGCGATCAAAGCTGAGGCTCATCAGAATTGGATGTCACAGATTCAAGACTTCCTAAGACTTGGTTTTGTCCCGGAGGGACTGTCGCGTGCCGCAAGACGCACATTTAAATAGAAAGAGACTAAATTTGTCTTGATAGGAGACATTTTGTACCATCGGAGTTACGATGGAGTTCTCCTTCATTGTCTTGAGCCCCAAGAGTCATCTTGGGCAATTTTAGAAGCTCATGATGGTACGTGCGGTGGCCATTTTAGTGGCATGGCCATCATCAAGCGCATCCTTCGAATGGGTTATTATTGGCCCACTATGGAGAAGGATTGCAATGTGTATGTCAAGAAATGCATCAAATGTTAGCATCATGCTAATCTTACGCACCTGCCATCACAGGCCTTACAACCCATCCAAGCGGCTTGGCCATTTTCTCAGTGGGGGTTTGATCTAATTGGCAAGATATCTCCTCCATCATCAGGTTGACATACATTCATCATTATGGCTACTAAGTATTTTACAAAGTGGGTGGAAGCCATTCCCTTAACAACGACCATGGGAGCTCGCATAGCAGAGTTCATAATGGAGCATATCATAAGTCATTTTGGGGTACCATCCAAAATAGTTTTGGATAATGGAACTTCTTTTAAGAACAAAACTATGCGAGCTTTAACCTCTAAGTACCGCATCAAACATAGTTTTGCATCTCCATATTATCCACAGGAAAATGGGTAAGCTGAGGCCTCAAACAAGACTGTGGTAGCCATATTGAAAAATACAGTGCAAGAACACCACAAGGATTGGCATACACAACTGCCCCTTGCATTATGGGCTTATAGAACTAGCATTCGGACTCCCACTGGGGCAACTCCATTTTCACTAGTATATGGCACTGAGGCCATTATGCCCTTAGAGTTGGAAATTCCAACGCTGTGCGTCACATTGAAAGAGTTCATCGATGACGACACCGCGCGACAAGCTCACCTAGATCAACTGATGTTGCTCGATGAACATCACGTGAATGCCCTTGAGCATCTTTGCATTTATCAGGAGCGACTCAAATGAGCTTACAATATCAAATTCCACCAGAGAGACTTTGAAGTTGGGGATATGTTGGTTCGGCTTTCATGCACACCCCGGGAAAAAGGATGAAGGCAAGGAAAGCTCCGGAGACACCCACGGGACTGATCCCACTCATCTTTAGGATCTAGCTGGTTATCCAAGGTGCGAGTTACAGAGTTGGGTCGAATGGCAATTCACTCTTTTCCACTTCGGAATAGATTTCGATATGGATCGCTCTGTTACCTTACGGGGGTTCCTGAACTTGTTCGATAGTTGCAAAAGTTGTTGACAATCAGATTTGACTTGAATTCTTTGATCTAGCTCTCATGGGTCAGCAGATTTAAATAAAAGGCAAATAAAGAAAATAAAAATGGATCATTCACGGTAAGCAAAGAGAGGGTAGGGTAAGGCAAAAAAGAGAAGTTTATCAAACATCAATTGTAAACTTAAAACTATCAATCTTATCTATGCTATTAGCTTCACAACAGAACAAATCAAAGAAGAAAGTGTCCAGTCAGTCTAAGATCACTTTCAACTAAGAGCACAAGGCAGAGTGAAACGAGATCTAGCAGAAAATTATAAATCCAAGGGCAGCTGGTTAAAATTGGTATCTTTCACCGGCAGCCTAGCTCGCACAGTGAAGACAGAGCAATTAGAACAAACTTAACCTCAAATCTGTAATTTCCCCTAGCGAACAATAGAACAACTGAAGCCTAACAGCATATTTAATCTTGACAATGGCAGATTTACAACATATATCTAACAAACTTTAAATGGAACGGATAACAAAAGAAAATACACTTATCACACTCGGCAAAAGATTAGGCTCCTGGCCATGCTATCACAGAAAAGCTAAAGCACATCAACTCCAAGTCCGGAAACAAAGGATTTCACAAAATTTGCAAGAAATTGCTTATAAGCCTTTTATTTCTAAGTCTCACGCCTCCTGCGATTACATTTAGAATTTGTATTTATAGACTCAGGACAGACCATGATCTTTTCCAAAATATCTTGCTCAAACCCTAAATCTTATCGCACTTAAACCCTAGGACCCGGGTTTTACAATAAAAATCCATTTAAAAATCAAAGTCCGGATAGAACTTAACCCTTCGGCAAATCAGTGCAGTCAGCTGCCATAAATGGAGAAGATAAAATAAAATGCAACTTGCATTCATCCGCATCTGCAAATAAATGCTTTCATTAATTCTGCTGGTGAGCCGGATGAGTCACCACTTCTCCATCAATTCGATCTCCGCAAATCCATCCCGAAGTTGAAATGGTCTTCATGCTATCAAGTCTCGCAATAAATTTGTCGTTGAATGCTCTCACCGGCAGATTCTCTCCTAGCATGGCGGTCCTTGACTAAATCCGCACTTTATCTTTGCCTTTATGGTCTTTCCCGGTTGTCCCGTAAGTGCCAGGTGGAATCCTGCATGAAAGACAAAAAGATGCATTAGATTAGCATTTTAATTAAATCATAAGCTTAAAACATTAAAAACAGATTAAAAACCACAAAGTAAGCTTGCATGTCGGCTTCTGTTTGTCCCATTCACGCTTTGACACGTGTCGCTACCCTAGGAAGCCTTCTGTTTCCCGCCGGAATGCACTTTCAGGTCAACTATGACTTTCTCTCTCCTATCGCGATTCTGCGACATGTCGCGATTTCGCGACATGTCGTGAAATCGTGACCTCGCCAGAGCATCGGCAACTTCCTCCCTCGTCGGCCGCAAAAACGCGACATGTCGCTATTTCACGCTTCCGAAATCGCGACCCTTCCCGGCCTCCCTACGCCATCCCGATTTTCAGCCGCGATTCTAGAACACGTCGCGATATCGCGACAGTTCCCCTACCTGCATGCGTTGACCGCGTTGACCGCGATTTTGGAACATGTTTCTGACTTAGCCAATTTTTCATCCTGCAGCCCACTTTCTCTCTCCTGCCGCGAAAATACGACATGTCGCGATTTCGCGACATGTCGCAAAATCGCGCCCTCCGTCATAGCTTGCTTCTCTCTCCCAAAAGCGTCGCGATTTCGCGACATGTCGCGAAATCGCGACCTTTCTGGCACTTAGCCGCATTTTGAATTACCTGTCGCGATATCGTGACATTTCCGAAAATGGAAGTGTCGCGATATCGCGACACTACCAAAAATGGAAAGTTTGATTTTTCAGTGAATTATGCAACTGTTTTCTGGATTTTTCTCGGTAACGGTGCAAGATTTTCTTATGCATGAATGATTCTAGCATGTAAAAAGTGAATTCTTGGATAACACGACTAAAATGCAAGAAAAAGCACAACTTTAAAAAGGAGGCAAGCAAAATATGGATTTAAAACTGAAAATGACCAAGAGGGTCCCTGCTGCAAAAATGGAAGTTCATAATTTTCTAAGGATGGAATCTCATTTTTCAGTGGGGGTGTGTTGCTTATCAACAAATGGCGATATCTGCGTGGGTAAAATAGTAGCACTATTTTAGAACCCAAGACTACGGTTTCAAAACAAAAAGACCATGCATCATGCCTTGCCACGGACATTCTTCACAATAAATTGACTACTAACCGCTAGTCGTTAAAATTTCCCAAGGACATCTCGAGGTGGATTACTTCAAGGAAGATTTCGGATGTGCAATTACAAAGGTATAGAACTTTCTTCAAGGATGACTGAATTGAATGATAAACTTGGATTAATCAACTTTTCTAGATTGTAAATGGGGAAACCGAGTAGAGCTCTATTTACTAGTTTAGCTTTTACAGCCTAGACAGAGTTACCCTTTAGATTTACACGACCCAATTTACAACTGTAGGGCAGAATCTAATATTGGCTGCCTCTTTTGATCATATAACTCTTTTTTTTCTTTTTTCTTTTTTCTTTTCTTATCTCTCTTTTTTTTATCTCTCTTTTTTTTGAAATATATCACTATCTGGAAGACCTTAGAGAAATTACAATTTTCTTTTAATATTTGATCAATCTGGAACTGTTTCAGTCTAGGCATTGATAGCCTCTGGTGACACCCAAATAATTGCATGAACCATAGTCCCCTCTTATAACCAGCTTTTCTTGGATTCCCCGGGAGTTCCTCCAACTAAACAGCATAATAGTTTTTCTATCATTAAAACAACTGTGGCAAGTAAGACACAAGATCCAATCATCTCTCTACCTTCATCCTGGATAACAAAATAGTTCCACAGTTTAGTGCAAGCAGACTATCTCAATTAGAATAATGAGCAGAATGGGGAGGCACTTGGATTGAGGATTTATCGACTAGGAATAAAACAATTTTCAGCAGGCTGACTTTTCATTGATTGCTCAGGCAGAGGCAAAGGACAGAGAATTTTAGAAGCCAAAGGACTTTGTACAGGCTTCCAAGGACGAGCACGAGCTTCTAAAGCAAAACAAAATCAAAACTGCATAGACTGCAAATAAAATAAACTAAACACTGAAAACTGCACAGCTGTACAGACAAAGGAATAAAACAAACTGCAAGGCTATTTACAAAGGATGCAAAGCACAGCTGTACAGGCAGCAAAATTAAGCTAAAACAAATAAACTAAGAACTGAAGCAAATAAATTAAAACTGCACAGACAACAAACAAAACTGCACAAGCAACAAAATTAAGAACTAAAACAAAAGACTGTACAGACAACAAAGAAAAAGAAATGCAATAAAGAAAAGACTGTACAGACTAAAATAAAAGCAAGCTAAAATAAAAAGACAAAGAAAGGAAATAAAAAGCAACGACAAAAGAAATAAACCAAAAAACAAAGAAATAAAGCGAAAAACAAATAAATTAAAATTGCAGAGCATTAAAATTAAACTGAAACAGATTAAAACGCACGAGACATTGAAATAAAAACTGCACTGACAAAGAAATAAAACTGAAAAACTTCAAAGCTTATTTACAATGCATACATATGTTACAACTTCCCTTCATACTCAAAAAATGCAGCGAGTTGGGAAAGCGAGAGAAATGGTGCTTTAAAAAATTTTGACCATGCAAGTAATTTAAAAAAAATTACCTTTCGAGTCCTGTTGATGAAATGCACTCCAGATCGTGCTTCAAAAATTTGCTATCCGGGAAAGACTTGGGTTTATCTGTCTTCCTCGTCCCATTTGAAAAACAAATCGCAACTCCTTCAAATTAAACAAATCATATAATAACAAATCATATGATAACATGTTTATGCTTCTAATTGAAGGGTTTGCAGAGTTCTTTCAAAAGGACTGAATGTAAAAAACCCCCAGGATCAAATACTTTAAAACCTTGACAGACCCAGACCACCACATCTTCAAAATGATGTGACAGCTGAAAGAAATCATGTTTTATCTGTATGCCCTGGTTCTTAACAACTTGAACATTTTGTGGTTGCTGCAACTGCTTCAATATCCAGGACTTCAATTTTTATCCCTCTAGCAGAATGCTTACAATTTTCCTTTTCACCTGAGCCTTGCTTAGATTTAACCTCATCAATGTGCAATGTCCAAACATCATTGTTGTTATTGATTAGGGCTATAATTGTTCTCACCTTTTCAGTTGCCAAATCATAAACTCCAATATCTGCATCAACACAGTTTATAGCCTTATCTTTGATATTATGTTCAGAAGTTGCAGGCTTATGTTGAGACAGTTCATCAATTCCAAGTTGGCTGACCACATTCATATTTACTACCTTTTCCTCCTTTTCTTGAAATTCAACAGGTGGTCCAGAGTAAGCCTCAATCAAGTTAATGTTTTGTCCAACAATCTGAGGCAGTTCATAGAGGGTGATGTCAGCTTTAAGTTCCCTCATATCCTCAATGATGCTATCCTCCTCAATTACTTCTGCATAGTGATATTGAATCTCACTTTCATCATCCTCTGATGAGGAAGGATCATTATTAAGTTCTGGACTCTCACATTTCAAGTCATAACTGTCCATTTTGAACTATTGAAAATCTTGCATTTCATCCACAGGAGTCTGTACAAGACTTTCTGTCTCTTCGGGAAAAGTGACAGAATCTGAAACCCTGGTTGTACTATTTTTGGGTGAACTAGAAATATCAATATTTCTTTGATCTCTAGGAAAATTTAACTCACCGGGAAAAACTTCAGATTTGGGTGGTGCCGGATCACAAGCTGTTCACTTCAAGCACTTCCACTTTGAACTTGTCAGAACTTTTCTCTGTATTTTGCACATGCTGAGTGGATGTCACAGTTAACGTAGTCTCCTTGGGTAGAGCATGACATGTTGGCACTAACTCATGATGTGGAATGGGGTCTGGAATAGGCATGTTCTGTGTAACATAGGATATCAAAGGGCTGCTCAAAATTTGAGGTCCTAGCTGTCTTTCAAGAATTAAGGCTTCTTTATAAGCCCCTGCCAGGGTTGTGATATTAATATCTCTCTTGAGGAAAATAGAGGTCACCGAATCCAATGCATTCTTGTAGATTTCTAAGGCCAGATTTGCATTTGGAGTGTAATGGCCGATAATTCTACCGTAAGCTCTTTGGAACCTCATATTGAAAGACCCGACAGTTTCTCCCGACTCTCTCTTGATGCTGGAAAATTGCTGATATAAAATCTTTGGGATCTATCACTTCACCGAACTGTGATATAAAAGCTTTCTCTAGATCATCCCGGCTAGTAATGGAATTGCTGGTGAGGTTTAAAAACCAGTCATAAGCTCCCTCCTGGAGAGTGAACGGGAACAATCTGCAGGCAACATCTTCATGCTGTATATTCAACAATCTTAGAGCATTTTTTAAAGCTAGCAGATGTTCTTCTGCAGTTCTTGTCCCATCATGTTTATACCTAGGGAGGTATCTTTCTGGACTTCTGGGCAAGTCATGGGCTATACCCGGAATGTTCAAAGCGGTGGAGCCCAACCAATTTGCCATTATTACTTGGCTGACAGTGATGTTCTAGCTCGTAGTTGGAGTGACTATCAAGTGGTGATAAAGCTGCTCGTGATAGACGATGTGGCTCTTCCATGGCTACTTCTTCTCGGAGTTTCTAATTCGGGGACAAGGAGCTCTCCGGCTCCGGGGTGGGACCTTGTTACCCGTATGTAGAAGCCACTTTTCACAGTGTTGACAAACTGCAGTTACGAACGAGTTCCGTATTTTAGCAAGTTGAAATACGAGTACCGACAACTCGCTTCGACAACTTCTGCACTGACAATTTAAAAACTGTATTGACAATTTATAAAATTGTACTGACAATTTCAAAACCGTCCGGAGTTCACCGTGGGTCCTTCAAATGTTGCTTCGTTATGCCCTTACAATACTTGAACCGAGTTCAGCCCTCCTTCTACGCCAATTAATGTTGGTTAAGAGAAAACGATTTGAAAAAATCACCAATAAATTTTCTAACCTCTTCCATTATAATTAATATCAAAGATTTTCACCCCACCCTTTTAAAAAATACTTAAAACTACCCATAAGTCATTTCTCAACTCAAGTGCACTAAGAACGATGTTCATGGCCCTCCTTCTAGCGCCAATTAGGTGTTGGTCCGGCTTTCATGCACACCCGGGAAAAAGGATGAAGGCAAGGAAAGCTCCGGAGACACCCACGGGACTGATCCCACTCATCTTTAGGATCTAGCTGGTTATCCAAGGTGCGAGTTACAGAGTTGGGTCGAATGGCAATTCACTCTTTTCCACTTCTGGAATAGATTTCAATATGGACTGCTCTGTTACCTTACAGGGGGTTCCTGAACTTGTTCGGTAGTTGCAAAAGTTGTTGACAATCAGATTTGACTTGAATTCTTTGATCTAGCTCTCATGGGTCAGCAGATTTAAATAAAAGGCAAATAAAGAAAATAAAAATGGATCATTCACGGTAAAGAAAAGAGAGGGTAGGGTAAGGCGAGAAAGAGAAGTTTATCAAACATCAATTGTAAACCTCAAACTACCAATCTTATCTATGCTATCGACTTCACAACAGAACAAATCAAAGAAGAAAGTGTCCAGTCAGTCTAAGATCACTTTCAACTAAGAGCACAAGGCAGAGTGAAACGGATCTAGCAAAAAATTATAAATCCAAGGGCAGCTGATTAAAACTGGTATCTTTCATCGGTAGCCTAGCTCGCACAGTGAAGACAGAGCAATTAGAACAAACTTAACCTCAAATCTGTAATTTCCCCTAGCAGACAATAGAACAAGCTGAAGCCTAACGACATATTTAATCTTGACAATGGCAGATTTCAGACATATATCTAACAAACTTTAAATGGAATGGATAACAAAAGAAAATACACTTATCACACTCGCAAAATATTAGGCTCCTGGCCATGCTATCACGGAAAAGCTAAAGCACATCAACTCCAAGTCCGGAAACAAAGGATTTCACAAAATTTGCAAGAAATTGCTTATAAGCCTTTTATTTCTAAGTCTCCGCCTCCTGCGATTACATTTAGAATTTGTATTTATAGACTCGGGACGGACCACGATCTTTTCCAAAATATCTTGCTCAAACCCTAAATCTTATCGCACTTAAACCCTAGGACCCGGGTTTTACAATAAAAATCCATTTAAAAATCAAAGTCCGGATAGAACTTAACCCTTCGGCAAATCGTAGCGATCAGCTGCCATAAATGGAGAAGATAAAATCAAATGCAACTTGCATTCATCCGCAGCTGCAAATAAATGCTTTCATTAATTCTGCTGGTGAGCCGGATGAGTCACCACTTCTCCATCAATTTGATCTCCGCAAATCCATCCCGAAGTTGAAATGGTCTTCATGCTATCAAGTCTGCAATAAATTTGTCGTTGAATGCTCTCACCGGCAGCTTCTCTCCTAGCATGGCGGTCCTTGACTAAATCCGCACTTTATCTTTGCCTTTATGGTCTTTCCCGGTTGTCCCGTAAGTGCCAGGTGGAATCCTACATGAAAGACAAAAAGATGCATTAGATTAGCATTTTAATTAAATCAGAAGCTTAAAACATTAAAAATAGATTAAAAACCGCAAAGTAAGCTTGCATGTCGGCTTCTGTTTGTCCCATTCACGCTTTGACACGTGTCGCTACCCTAGGAAGCCTTTTGTTTCCCACCGGAATGCACTTTCAGGTCAACTATGACTTTCTCTCTCCTACCGCGATTCTGCGACATGTCGCGATTTCGCGACATGTCGCGAAATCGCGACCCTGCCAGAGCATCGGCAACTTCCTCCCTCGTCGGCCGCGAAACGCGACATGTCGCGATTTCGCGACATTCGCAAATCGTGACCCTTCCCGGCCTCCCTACGCATCCCGATTTTCAGCCGCGATTCTAGAACACGTCGCGATATCGCGACAGTTCCCTAATCGCATGCGTTGACCGCGTTGACCACGATTTTGGAACATGTTTTTGACTTAGCCGATTTTTCATCCTGCAGCCCATTTTCTCTCTCCTGTCGCGAAAATACGACATGTCGCGATTTCGCGACATGTCGCAAAATCGCGCCCTCCGTGCAGCTTGCTTCTCTCTCCCAAAAACTGTCGCGATTTCGCGACATGTCGCGAAATCGCGACCTTTCTGCCACTTAGCCGCATTTTGACTTACCCGTCGCGATATCGCGACATTTCCGAAAATGGAAGTGTCGCGATATCGCGACACTACCAAAAATGGAAAGTTTGATTTTTCAGTGAATTTATGCAACTGTTTTCTGGATTTTTCTCGGTAACGGTGCAAGATTTTCTTGTGCATGAATGATTCTAGCATGTAAAAAGTGAATTCTTGGATAACACAGCTAAAATGCAAGAAAAAGCACAACTTTAAAAAGGAGGCAAGCAAAATATGGATTTAAAACTGAAAATGACCAAGAGGGTCCCTGCTGCAAAAATGGAAGTTCATAATTTTCTAAGGATGGAATCTCATTTTTCAGTGGGGGTGTGTTGCTTATCAATAGGCCCTATATCATATCGAAAAATATTGGTACATGTACCTAGCACTTGACGTTGCTAGGGGGTGTTGAAGAGCCTAAGACTCTCAAAATCATCCATCTTAAGGTGTTCTATGCTTAGAGAGCATAGAAAAAAAAGCTCCAAAGGCATTTGTAAGACCATTAGTCAGTCAAAAGGCACCAAGAATTTCTAAAAATCGCTTGGTCAACCCAAAAGATCTAGGAGTTCCTATAGCTCTCGGTCATCCCAAAAGGCTCTAAGATCTCATTCGAGTGATTTGGTAATGTTAGAAAAAGCTCCAAAGGCATCTGTAAGACCTTTGGTCAGTAAAAAATCTCCAAGGATTTCTAAAAATTGGCTGGTCAACCATAAGGCTCCGAGGGTTGCTTAAAGCCACTCGGTCATCCCAAAAAGGCACCAAGGATTTCTAAAAATCACTTGGTCAACCCAAAGGCTCTGAGGGTTGCTTAGTTTAATATAAGAGAGTGGTAAAAGTATATAAGCCCTTTGGTCAATCCAAAAAGGCACCAAGGATTTCTAAAAATTGCTTGGTCAACCCAAAGGCTCCGAGGGTTGCTTAAAGCCACTCGGTCATCCAAAAAGGCACCAAGGATTTCTAAAAATTGCTTGGTCAACCCAAAGGCTCCAAGAGTTCCTATAGCTTCTCGGTCATCCTAAAATGATCCATGCCCTCTTGTTGAGAGCTTGGTCAACTAAAAGGTTCCAAAGGCATCTGTAATACCTTTGGTCAATCCAAAAAGCTCCAAGGATTTCTAAAAATCACTTGGTCAACCCTAAAAATCTCCAAAGGCATATATACTCGTCATTTGGTCAAATATGAAAGTTCAAAATATATAAAAATTTGAAAATATATAAAATTCCAAAAAAATTGGTAAAGCATAAAATCCAAAAATATTTGCTTTTGTAGTTTGCATTTTCATATATGCATTCACATCATCATATTGCATTTAGGCATTTGTCATCCATTGCATTCCACAGTAGAGTGTAATGTGTCTATCAAAATCTTACAAACGATCGCACGTTTGTGTTTCAATCATGCACCCTTGCATTTATCATAATTCATTGCATTCATACACGATACTTGTTGCAGAGAAATATGTATGTATATTAAGTTTTCCAATCACTCAGCCATACCTAGTGGGTTCTTCAGATATTGTAGAAAGCTTGCTTTGCTATTATAGACAAGGTCATTAGTTGGGATAGTGCTTCAACATATCATAATCCCATCACTAAGCAAAAAAATATAAAATCCTACTAAGACAAGAGATGATGAAAGCTACAAAAGCAGTCTTAGGTATTTAGAGAGATGGGTTTCATGACCTGCTTATCTTGCAAATAGTCGATTTAGAAAGGTGTACTTTGGCAAAAGGACAAGAATTTCCCCTATAAATCCCAAAGTCACAAAGTTTAAATCCCAAGTTACAAAGTGCAAATTTTAAAATACCAAGTTCAAATCAAATGTAAAGTGACATAGTGAATCAAAAGCACTATAAAAATCCCTTGCTAAAAAAAAATGGTAACACGTGGACTAACGGTGATTTTCATCACTACATATGAGCAAGTAAGAAGGGTGAGAACTTGAATCCCTAGATTGTCCACCTTTTGGAAACCATAGAGTGATCCCCGATCGCAATAATGGGTTGGAAGAGTCCCACCTGTAATCGGAGGGGTAGTTCTATTGGGTGATCCCCAAATGTAGCAATGGGTTGAAAGAGTCCCGCCTACATTTGGAGGGGTAGCCCTGATCAATTTGCAAGATGAGCTAGCTCTAGGTACCTAGGATTGTCTAGTTGTATAAGTCTAATCAAAGCTAAAAAAAGGATGGTATGATCGTATGAGGAACCCTATCTCACATATGGGTTGAAAGAGTCCCGACTGACATATGGGGTATGCTTATGATCTATTTGAAAATACTCACATGCACACAAGGGATAATGAATAGTTGGGTCTATCACGACAAAAGCCTTGTCCAATAAAATCCTTGTATAGTTAGTATGTGATTTTTGGAGAAGTCTACTAGGGTGTTTGAGTCTCATGGAAAACCCCAAAAAGTTCTCTAATAGAAACAAGATACCAAATATCATTAAACATCAAAAATAAGAGTCATTCATTCATCAGAATGCATTTTACAAAGCACAATCAAACATATAGGATAGATACGGCATGAATATCATAAATGATGTTTAGACGACCACTCGACTATATAGTGCAAGAAATAAAAATATACAAGAATGGCATATTCATTCATTAGCATTATACCAATCCATTTCACTGCATTTCATATATGGGTGATTAATTGATTAAGTTCTTTTAATGAGAATTATCAATTATCTTACATGATTGTCATACATTATGTGGTGTCATAGTTTAAAATTGATATACACAGTTTACATTCATTCTTTATGTTTTAAGTATAATACGGGTTCCCTTAGATTACTTTGTCTGCTTCTCTTGCTATTGCCATAACTCAAAAAATGCATTCCCATAAACCAAAAATAAATATGCGTTCAAAATAAATACTGCATCCATTTGCATCCATTATATATGGCACATCTAATCATATAGATCATTGCATAACATCATCATCATAAAAAATATAGCTATCTAGTGCATGTCATCCATACATTGCATCATATAAACATTCCATCATATAAACATTGCATCATATCAACATAGCATCACATAAGCATTGCATCCATGTGCATCAAATAAACATAAAATCAAAAATTAAACATCAGATACACATAATGAGCCAAAATGATCAAGTCATATATATATGTGTCCAAAAGAGTACATATGAGGAGTGCATCAAAATGCCCACAGGCTACAAAGTGTGTAGGTCCTTGACCTTACACTCAAAATGAATACAACATAGCAAAAGTATAGTCTACATCTAGCAGAGCCCAGGTCTAGTCTACTCCCCCTGTACCGGAGCTCTCATCACCTCCCTCAGCACTGTGCTCTGGAGCCTACTCTCCTATCTACGCTGGCACTTGTGGTGGGTCCTCTTGTGGGTCCTACTTGCCTCCAAATACTAAGGTACCCAACAAATGAGAAACTGGTAAGTGCAGTAGACTAGTCCCTTGAATGGAGGCCCCTGAAGTCTACCCTACATCTCTAGGCCTGGCATGTGATGTCACCCCATGTGTGCTAGAGGACCTATGTATCCTCTCAGTCCTATGAGTCTTGTGACCTGAGCTCACCATAGACTGCCCTGAGGTCCTAGACCTGGTACGCTAAGACTCTAAGGAGAAAGGATCCTCAAGAACCTGTAGCCCATGCATCTCAATATAACCAACTAGTTGATCAACGCGAGCAAGCCAGGTTGCATGCATCTCATTGGTCCTCATGACCATACTATGTAGTCGCTCTACCTTAGTCATCGTATCTTGTGCAACTACTGGTGCTATTGCTAGTGCTACCGGAGGCCCCATAGTAGCCTGAGGAGGTGGCATAGCCCCCCTCGATACCCGAAGGAGATCCCTCTCTACCTTTGCTGTAGTTCATTGTACTTGTGCTAACTCTAGAGTAGTCTAAAATCTTTGAGCCTGGGCCTCTACATCTGTGGCCCATGTAGTCAGATCCTGTATCTGATCTTACGCCTTAGTAAGGCGCCTATCCCTGTCAGCTACTCTCACCTCTAGAGTGGCGATAGTAGTGTCTCGCTCTAGTTGCTACATGTGGAATCATCCTAGCTGACTCTGCAAGTCAGCCACCTAAGCTAAGAGCTGACCCTCTGCGCTATCAAGAGGGACCTCACCCTCCTCTAGAGCCTCCTCATCGGGGTCAACCTTGGGAGCCTCCTTAATGGTGGCCATTGTGCCCCATCCACCCTCTATCCGTTGGCACACCCTGCACCCATCAGGATCCGCCTCTACCTCTGCCTAGTATGGATCTCGACCCAAAGGCCCTATGTCATACCATCTGAACATGGACCACCACCCATCATACTCTGGAGTGGTCCCTATAGTCTCGACTCCAGTATCCTAGTAGTCATCAACAACATCTCCTAGAGGCTCCGAAATGATCCACTATAGATCGTGCTCTGCAACCAAGCATCAATACCTAAGGGGGATATCTAGAATATCCTACACGAGCCCAAACTACCATAGGACCCAAGAGTAGAACTGGTACTCTCGAATCTTGGCCTTACGACCGATCAACCATCTATCGTGGCATGCCTATCTCAGCCATTGGCCCTCCTCTGGCCACGTTGGGCAATCCATATAGGGCCACCACTGAACATCGTTCGGGCCAAGTGCCACGAACTGAGTGATGTAGTGTTGGACATCACTAGCATGGATCCTGCTATGGGTACCCTCCTCCTCATGAGGCCAACATGTGGTATAGCACTGATGATCATCAACAATAGTAGTAATCCGCAGTGGCATATCTGAAGGATGCTCGATTCGAATGTGCTGCCACCCCTAGATCTACAACATAAGACTATAGTTGAGGCCCTTACGACTACGCTCTATAATATGGTACAACTCCCTATAGAGCTAACATAGTAGGGTGCTCCCCCAAGATAGAAGTAGAGGCACCTCTATAGAGCTCTACAGCACCCTCTAGGTGGTGGATAGGAGGTTCTAGGGAATCCTCATGCCCGAGGAGTCTGGAAGAACAATCTATACTATGAGGTGCATAAAGAGGGATTCCCATGTAGAGAAGACATCCTCGTGGTACCACTCACCAATGTGTACCCCTCCATGGTCAATCGCATCCTGAGCATCCTCACTCTGGTCACCAAAGATAGTATCAAAAACAACCTCCTTTACCCTGGAGGTAGAGGAGACGATGGCCTCGCCATCAATGGGGATCCTGAAGATCCTATAGACGTCCTCTAGAGTAATAGTCATTTCACTTGTAGGTAGGTGAAATGTGTTGGTCCATGCATTCCAGCGCTAGGCCAACACAGTCAGGTAGGATTGATCTACCCTAATAGTGGGTAGATCCATGACGTATCCAAACCCGATAGCTCAAAACCAATCTCGATCGTCATCGGATAAAGCCTCGTGGAGAGTCTTCATAATATTTGGCTCCCAGGCTCTAGAAGTCAATCTATGGAATAAAAAGTATAATTTAAGACAAAATCTAGCTAACTAGAGCTAAAAAAAACAAAAAAAAAGCAACAACAAACCGTAGTTGAAACCTGCAGTTCCCAATTTGCAAATTGGGAACCGTAGCTAAAACCTGCGGTCCCCAATTTGCAAATTGGGAACTATAGCTAAAACCTGTAGTCCCCTTATGTTGCCAATTAGGAATTGTAGCTACCAATTGTAGTTTAGGAGTGGCACCCATTTTGGGTACCCTCCTAGACCACTAAAGCATAAAATTAAATTCCTAAAGCTAGCCTAGACTAGTGGGGTTCATTACTAGCAGTTTAGTGAGGTTCATTATCTGCATTACTTAATGTAGTTCATTTTATTGGTATTGAGTGCATGGTCTCGATTTCGAGTTACCTTGCCCGCACCCTGGCCTCGACTAGTAGATGGCTGACTAGGATCCACCATCGAGGTCGAGGAGTGTAATCATGGTAGAGTGTGGTAGCATTTTAGATCAGGAAGGGTCTTCTCACTCTCAGAGCTCTCATATTGCTAGTGTTTGCCAGGAAATAATGAAAAATTTCAAATGGGAATTCAATTTATAGGTTTTCCTAGTCTTGACGAACCGCAACTGACACATGCGGTTACAGAACTAGGGTTTTCCGCCCGTAGGTCTGACCCGTAGTTCCCAAAATTTGGAAATGTAAACCATAGACCGTACCTATGATCTGCAACTAGCATTAAATGCACTCAAAACCCACCGTGGGAAGGTCTAAAAGAGCAAATTAATGACTTCCACTGGATAAAAATTCAAAATCAATGATTAAAATTGCAAATTTGGTGATGTTAAAAGCACCAGGATCAATCAAATACATGCAAAATTAAAACAACAAAACAAAAAAAACAAATAATTAAAAACCAAATGCGCCTCGTATTTAGTGATTTATCCTATACACTTGGTGGTTGCAGCAAGTTGCGATCCATGCAATCCGACAAGATGAGTAAATCACCATAAGGACATTTGGGGTAAAATTGTCATTTATTTTATGACATATTTCAGCAAATCATCGACAAATATGATTCAACACAAGTCTAATTGCATTTGTATCATTTTGATTCCTTAAGATGGCTATTGTAGCCTGACTGCTCCAGGGGATAGAAATGTGCCAATACTACTAAGAGTTGCAATCATAAGCTGAACTAGGCCTAGCCAAGGCATTAAAAGGCTCGAATCTTAATTTATTTAGGATCATTCATTATGGTCAAGTGATTTTGTCACTTCATACATTGTCATTACCCTCATCAACTCATCACTTGAGGGGGTAGTCATAATTTCATAATCATAATCAAAGTCAGCATAAGATCCCTGAGATCGTAGATCCCTTGATCTTGTCAAAATTGTGTTTGTTCTTGTGAATCATTGTCAACAACTATCATAAGCTTCCCCATTTGCTTGGGGCAAACAAAAAATATGATAATTGGTTTGTAACTCTCATCCTTCGGATTTATGGGTCAAAAGATACCCATACTTGGCATTGATGCTATTCGAACATCTGATGATGAGGGTAGACTTGTCAAAATGTAAGCCTTTCACAAGTTGGAAGCAATGATTCCAAGATGCACATCCTTTTGCTAGACCTGGGGCATCTAATGTTGATCTGACTAATGATCATCATAGAACCTTAGACATCATTTTAGGATGTATATTTTTGCTCAGCATTGTTCAATCTCACAATGCATCTCAAAAGGGGCATCTGTAGACACCTAAAATATGTCATGTCAAGGGCGACTACTCATATGGACATGCTACAAGACCATATGGAGGATCTTGGATAGACTCCAAGATAGAGCAGTGGTTCTAACCACTCAATTTAGGCATTTTGGCCTAAGCAGTCTGAACCACAGCCCAGACTTGCGATCTCTAGTCTAAACCATGGTTGACACCTACGGTCTATAGTCTGGACCGCAACTGTGACCTGTGGTCTTAACTGAAGTTTAGTTAGGCCTTCCATCCGAGCCAAATCGGTTGGAATGGCCAAAAGATATAGAAGGAGGCAGTTGAAGGATGAAAGATTCTAGAGGCTTCCATCCCAACTGTCCTAACCAACCTTCTTGGTCTTGGCTTCTCCATGAAGCCACCCCTAGCCCTAGGGGCATGCTATAAATACCCCCTCCAAATGGGGAGAAAAAGAGAGCAAGCATTGGAGATTTGAGCAACGAAGCCCTGGTGAATTGTACACTCAAATTGAGTATACTAAGAGATAGAGCTATTGCACTTAATCCCCGACCCTTTTGCCACCATTCATGATGAATTGCATTATGGATGCCCTAGGTGCTTAGGAGGATCAAGGATATGCAAATTCGGGCAAATGAAAGGCCCTTCACATCAAATTGACCACCAAATCAGTCTGAGGACAACGAAGGCGACCCTTGAACATCAATTTGGACAAGGATATTGAGCCCATTGCCCCTAATTTTGAGGGTAAACTCATCAGAGGTCAAACCATGGCTATCAACCATGGTTCATAGTGTAGACCACTCACCAAAGCTATGGTTTGCAATAGGTGACATATCACCTTACTCTTTTATTTTCTGTCCAACTAGTTAGGTTAGATTAGCTATTTTGTTGATTTAATAGCATTTTAGAAGACTTCTGATCGTAGAACTAGGCTAGATTCACATTTTATGCTTATGTTTTAATTAGGACTAGAATGCTTTCTTTATGCATGTTTATGCTTCATTTTCTATATTTGATCCATGCATAGTGTAGATGCTATTTTACTTTATGCTATTACATGAATCTTGATTCACTTTGCATAGTTTAGAAACTTTCTTTATGCTTTCTTGATTATGCATGTTAATGGTGTCATTATGCATTTTACCTAAAAGGGCCTCATCACGAGAGGTTGCCTATATTTTTGACATTCTTGTTGTTTCTTGACCACAAGGAACAATTCCAAAGGAGAGATAAAGCATCCAATCCCTTCCCCATTGCGAAGAAGAGGGTCATCGACACCCTAGATCAGTTCATGTCACCTTGAGGGACATTTTGATCACACCTACCCTTGATAGGGATTAAACACTATTGTAATTAATGTATCAAATGGGTATCCCTAAGAGGGATGAATCTGTAATTTGACTTTATTGAAATTAATAAAGGATTCCTTGTATTCATGTTATTTCTTGTTATCAAATTATGCATGCCTATTTGTGTATTTTTCTTTGATTGCAATAGTTAGATCGGGTGTGAGCCTCTTTGGTGGTTACACTACCTCTATGTTGTCTCAGTGTAGCTTTCTAAGTATCAAAGAGCTCCATGTGAAAATAACCTCTCTTTGAAGGATCTGGAGGAATATATTTATTAAATGGCCAATAATAAATCCCCTAGTCTTGATGGCTTCCCTTATGAATTCTACAAGACCCTTTGGGACACTGTCGAGCCTAATCTTCTCAAAATTTATTAGTAGGCCTTCTCTAGGGGTTCTCTAAGACTTATAATTAATTAGGGGATTATTAAATTTATCCCCAGGGTTGGTGATACAAAATTTATCAATAATTGGAGGCCTATTAACCTCCTTAATGTTTCCTATAAGATCATCGTCAAAAAACTAACTTTGCACATCTACCATCTCCTTTTCATTAGTGTGTGTCTAGAGAAAACTAAATTTATTCAGTGTAGGTCCATCCTTGAAAATATTATTGTTTTTTGGAAAATAATGGAGTGGGATTGCAATTCCAACCAATGATCCATGTTCATCAAAATTGACTTTGAGAAAGCCTACAACAGGATTGATTGATCGTTCATTCTGGCCATGCTTAAATTTGTTAGTTTTTGTCCCTCCTTCATTAGCTTTGTGGAGATGTTGTTTGTTGAGGCTTTGACTATTTTATACATTAACATGCATACATCCTCAAACATTGGGATATTCCATTCTATTCGATAGGGCTTTCCATTGGTCCCATCCTTGTATGTCCTCATCACTGAGGGATTTGGCTATTTATTAGCTCACCACATTGCTTAGGGTTCTATTCGAGGAATTTTTCTCCCTTATGGTAAGTCTCAATTAATCAAATATCATTTTGCTGATGATTCTTTCCACACACTTATTGAGGATGAAGGTGTTATTCAGTAGGTGCTTGATTGCTTAGACACTTTTTGTCTAGCTTTTGGTTCCTCCATTCAATGGAGAAATACTCAATGCTACAAGCAATCTCCTAAATCGATGCCCTACTGGCTTAGTCAATATCAATGGAGGATCATCCAAGAGGAAAAAATATTTCACTTTCTAGGTATTCCTTTTGCCTTTAACAGTTCAACATCAGAGTTGTGGAAGTATGCAATTAACAAGGTGGAACAAAAAATTACCCACTGGTCCACCAAGAAGCTCTTCCTTATTAGTAAATTCCAAATTTTCACAAAAGTCCTTGAAACCACCCATGTTTATTATTCTTCCTACTAGGTCTCATCCAAAAACTACTATAAGAAGTTTTATAGGCTTCTACAATATTTTTTATGGTCCTATTCAATTAATGATTCAAGATTCTATCGTGTTTCCTAGGAGTATTGTTGTCTCCCGAAAAGCCACGGTGGGCTTGCCTTTATCAATACCCAATATCAAGGTTGGGCTCTCCATTTTATGTGGGTCATCATAGACTTTGTAGAAAATGATGTCTAGAAGATTCTCATCCATCATTGTATCTATGAAGGTTCCCCTTTTGTCTGTAAGAGTTGGAGGGGCATAGGTTTCCCTTCCATCCTTGTTGCTTCTATGTCTATCAAAGTGACATGACCCTTCATCATCAGAAGCATTTGAAATATTGAGAGAGTGTTAAGCCTTGGTTGAGATGGAATGGTTAGAGCTTCTAGCATGGCCTCTCCATAAACTAGATGAATGTCTAGTGGTCACCTATCATCACCTACTAGAATTCTCTACTTGTGCAGGTTCCCTAGGTTCATGCACTTAGATTTTTTGCAAAGGTGTGCAATGCATCACCAATTTATTTTCTTGTCTTACCAAGGATTGGATCCATTGGTATGAATTTAGAGTCAAATTTGGGCTCAATAAATCTGATAAGGACATGTTTGAGGCCATCAAGGTTGCTCTTCCTAACTTCATATTTCAATTGTTTTTTGTGTTTTTGCAACAACCTTGGTGGAAGGACTAAAAGTGGTATCCAAAGACTCCTCGACAAAACTACAAGGTCTATTTAGGGTATGGATGGCTCTCTCCTTACCTCTCCATGATTTATAAGCTCAATCAATGATGGATTGTCTCTTCACCTCAACCTATCTAGATGCGCAGATTCCAGACCACCTAGGCTCCTTTCTTGGAGCCCAAGATTTCTTGTTTTGTATAGAGTATTCTTCACCAAGGGCTTCTTGTTGGGGAGCATCTATGATATTTAGGTATTCCTAGACCTTCTTTCCCTTTTTGTCTTCAGTCAAGGGAATTTTTTCATCTTTTTTGATTTTGTGCTCGTGCTCATTTCCTTTGGGAGTGGTTTTTTTCTATTTTAGACCCTATTCCTATGCCATGCTTGAGTGGAAGCATATCATTTTGGAAGACCCCTTACTCTTACCAACTATTTTATTTGAAGTGTGGAACTTATTTCGTATGATGACCCTGTACAATATGGAAATCTAAAAATAAATATATATTTGATGTCTTCACATATTTTCTTTTGAGAAATCTAATATTATTTTATCTATATATTCTTAGATTGTGGTTCAGGCTAGTAAGGTGACTATGGAGCTCTCTCATATTCAAGATCTTATTGATCATTGGGAGAATGCTATGTGCATAATAAGTCAAGTTCCTCTTTAGTAAGATTATCCTTGAAGTTAGTTCAGGTCTAGGCAACGTCATCACTTGGCCTTAAATTAAAATCCTACCCTAGCTCAAGGTCACCCTCCTTACAGAGCTGGCCTTGGTACTTGATTACTCCTCTCTCTCCTTGGCTATTCAACTCGATGCTTAGGTTAAGTCATGTGCTCCAGTGTTTGATGTCAATGGGGATCCATTTTTTCATAGTTGGAAAAATATTCCTAACACTTATTTTGGGTAGGGATGTGGTTTAGAGCCAAAATATCTTGATGATAATGCTAGGTAGAATTCAGTCCTAACGGTGGCTAAACCTATGTAATGATTCTTCACCAATGCAGGAATTCCCCCTTTTTTGCTTTTGTTCTTAAGGTGTTCATTCAACCATTATTTTTAGTAAGTAATCATTCTATTAGCTAGTTAACAATGTTTGCCCACCAGTTTTGTAAGGTGGTTTTGATTAGCTATTAGTTGATTTTTTGGTTTCCTGTGTTGTTTTTATGGTGGTGTTTTTTTGGTTGATGGCATTAGCCATGTGATGTGTTTATCCTTTTTTAAAAATGTATTCTACTACTTCTTTAATATAACACCTTTTTCATTTTATTTTACATGGTGGAATTAGTAGCCTCCATGATGATTCAGGTATGTTGTCCGTCTTTTGTGGTCACCACAGTATTTTGTCATTTGCCCCTATAACCACCATGCCACAATCATTTTAAACCTTTTACACTGTTGATAGCACTAGAAAAGGGATACGAATTCAACCTAACAAGTCCTAAGATTTAAACCTTGGATGTTCACCCCCCTTACGGGGTTTGGCCGAACCAATTGGTCTACACCTCAAACCTCATATAATACCTTTTTACATTAAAAATAATTAAAATAAATAAAAGAGATATGAGGAATATAAGTGGCAAAAGGAAAAATTAAATAAAAATAAACTTAGTAAAAATTAATATATATAGATGATTGTATTATTGTTCCTATGTTTCATAGTCGAAACATAGAATAATTCAGTGTTTTTATATCATCTTCCTTAAGCCACAATATTTTGGATTTTTATTTCCAATGAATTTTCTCTTAGGAAATGGTATTATGATACTCCGTGAGGAGTTATTTTTCCTTTCGTGCCACTCTGGTTTTCTACCTCCAATCTCTATTTTTTTCTCTATATCTTGGATATCCTTTTTAAGCTATTGTTTTCTTAAATTGATGTTACCAAAAACCTCTTTATTCCAAATTTGATTCAATACTTGATGTTTTTTAATTTTTGGGTAACTTTGTACATAGCTGACCCTTGAACCTCCTCCTACCACCAAGCTTTAATTCTATTTATAATGTCTTGGGGAAATATGAAAGAAAGTATGAGGATTTAAATGATATTAAAAATTTGGCCATTACTTTCTTTTAAAACCTTCTTAGCAAAAAAAAAAAAGAGTACAACATGGAAATATAAAGTATCTTTAACAATGTTTCCAAAGAAGTTAATGATAGCATGAATGAACATCTATGCAATGTAATCTCTAAGGAGGAAATTAAAAGAGTTGTGTTCTCTATGGGAGTATCCAAGGCTCCAGGGCCAGATGGTTTTCCATCGGGTTTTTTTTTAACATTATTGGAATATTGTTGGAGAATATGTAGTCAATGTAATCCAAGAAGCCCAAGAATATTGTAAGTCATTGAAAGAAATGGAATAATAAATTTCTTGCTCTGATTACCAAGAAATATGGAACATATAAATTGTAGGACTTTAGACCAATCAACCTATGCAATACGATTTACAATTTTTTTACTAAAGTGTTGACCAATTGGTTGAAAAAAATCATCCTCTCAATCATTAATGAAGATCAAGGAGGGTATGTGGTAGGCAAGTAGATTACTAAAAGCATAATTACCATTTATAAAAAAACACACTCTCTTCAAAGAAGAAAAGTGTCAAGCATGTTCCTTAAGCTAGACATAAACTAAACAAAGACTATGATAGGGTTTCTTGGTATTTCTTAGATAAAATCATGGAGTGAATGGGTTTCAGTGAAAAATAAAGGGCATGGGTTGGTATGTGTATTTATAACCCTCGCTTTTCAATCCTGATCAATGGATAATCTATTGGGTTCTTTCCTTCTACCAGAGAAATAAGGCAAAGAGATATGTTGTCTCCATATCTCTTTATCATTATGGTAGATGCCCTAGGAATAACTTTGGAAATAAAGTGAAAGGATGGTAATATCAAAGGTTTAAAATATTTATCTACCGGTGAAGCTTTATCCCATCAATAGTTTGTGGATTATACTTTCTTACTTGGGTAAGCTACATAGGAAGAAGCTTTAGAGTTAAAAAATTCTTGATTCTTATGAAAAAGCTACTGGCCAAAAAATAAATTATGAAAAAAATAGGATTATATTTTTAAACACGGAGGAAAGTATAAGAGATCAAATAATTAAAGTGTTGGGCTATAAGGAGGAAAAGTTCCCTATCACCTATCTTGGTTTTCCTTTGTTTATAGGTAAAATGAAATATGAACTTTAGAATCTGATTATTAATAGATTTAATAGGAAAATTTAAGGATGGAAGGGATCTCTGTTATCCTCTATGGAGAAAGTACAACTTATTAAACACACGCTTCAAAGCCTCCCTAATTACTTCATGTATTTCCTAAGAATGTCAAAGAAAGTGGAAGAGACTTTAGAAAGGCTACAAAAAAATTTCTTATGGGATGGCACTAAATGCAAAAAATGTATGCATCTGGTAGCCTGGGATACATGCTGCCAACCTTTAAAAAACGGGGGTCTTGGATTGAGGAAGTTAAAATATATAAATAGAGCTCTTCCATATAAACATGGTTGAAGGCTTTGCATAGGAGCATCAGGAAAATGGGCTAGCATTATCTAAAAAAAATACTTGGAGGATAGAAACCACTTTATTAGTTGTTCTAATTCTCCATGTGGGTCTATTTTTTGGCAAAATATTATTAAAAATAGGAAATTTCTATAGCAAGGTCTAAAATGGAGAGTATGTAGGGGGATAAAATAGACTTTTGGAAAGACCCTTGGATTAAAGAGGAGACTTTAGCGAACTACAAAAAGTTCAAAGATATTAAATAATATTAAACGAAAATGTATGGTAAGAAAATTAATGGTTACATTCATAGGATGGATGATTTTTAGGAGTGGAAAATATTGCAAGAAGATATGCAAGGCCCAAGGGGTAAAGATCTATAAAACCGTTTAAGGAGTTATTATTTAGGTAGAGGTTTAGAGGAGGATCAAATAATTTTGGGAAGAAACCAACAAGGCCAGTACTTGGTGAAGGATGGATATAAAGTCTTGGGTAAAGTAACCTTAGATAAAACCAAGATTAAAAGAATTTGGAAGCTAAACATCATCCCTAAGGTTGCTATGTTTTTATGAACTACCATTCTTAATAAGATCCTCATGAAATACAATATTTTCAAAAGAGAGATTGTGGTTCGAACTGTTTGTGTTGTGTAACAAAGAGGATGAGTGCGTGGATCACCTATTTGGAACTTGTGATGTTTTTCATAATATCCTAAATATATTATTGAGAGAAGTTAATGTTGCTTGAATATTTCTAGATTCTCTAATCAAGATTTGGGAATAGTGGCACTTAAGAAGCAACATTTTTTGGTAAAAATGCATTCCACATATTTGTTGGGGGATTTGGTTCGAAAAAAAATAGATGAGTGTTCAAAAATAAAACTAGAGGAATAATTAGGGTTTATACCAGGATAAAAATAGCCCTCTTGGAGGATTGTATTAAAAAAAAAAAATTGCCAAGAAAATCTTCCAATGATCCTCTCTAGAGAAAAATACATCTTAAATATTAAAAAATCAATAAGGTGATACTAGATACTAGATAGGAACATCCTCACAAATACTGGGTAAAAATTAACTTCGATGGGGCTATGAAAGGCAACCTAGGTCATGCTAGTGGTGGGGACCTCATCAGTAATGACATAGATCAGGTAGTGGCTACATATGCTGAGGATCTAAGAATTACCATAAATCACCAAGCTGAAGCAAGGGTGATGCTTACGTGCCTTTGAATTGTAGTGAATTTGGGTTTTAGGAGAATTATTCTCGAAGGAGATTTTAAGAATATTATAACTTCCCTTAAAAAAAGGGAGCTAAAAAATTCTAGCATTTTCCAAATAATTATAGATGCGAGGACTATTTTGAGAAACCTAGAAGAAAGTGAAAGTAAACATATTTACAGAGAGAAAAAAAAGTTGTCGATAAAATGGTGAATATGGCAGATAGATATGAGAATTTCAAGGTCTAGTCATATGCCCCCATGGAATTGAAAGAGATTATAATAATTGATAATGAAGCTAGCATATAAAGAGGGAAAAACAAAACAAAATACTTATTGGGATCATGCAATGAAGGATTTGAGCACACTAAATTACATTGTTATCAGTGGTTTCTTTATTAGTTATGTAAAACATTGAGCACTGCATAAGTCTTGTCAAATAGAAGGATAACGAGATGGATATTATTTTAGCTTCTTCATCAATATGTTTAGTCTAAGTTTGTTTGTTTTACTAAGATAGGGCTATCTTGCATTTGTTTGATCTTATCTTATTTTTTTCTTGTACATATTTTGAGCTCTTTTTAAAGGGTCGAGATCCGTCAACCTCCTTTTTTATCAATATAAAAAATATATATATATATAGATGAAGGAAAACTATCATTTACATATAATTAGTTTCCAATTGCTAGTGTTTATTTATATTTCTTTATTGTTTATTGTTTTTATAATTTTTATTTTTATTTTATATAGTTGTTATTTTGTCCTATAATAATAATAATGTTATTTTATTTTATTGTTTATTTGGTTAATGTGAGAAACTCCTATGACTAATCAACGCTCGGACTACTACTACTACTACTACTACTACTACTACTAATAATAATAATAATAATAATAATAATAAGTTCTTAAAAAATGCAATATATTGAATTTATTTTAGAAAATACACAAGGAATCAAGCTAGACTAGGCCAATGTGGTGCTAAGACTCATTAAGAGAAAACCATGTTTAGTGTAATGTCAAAGAAATAAAATTTAACAATAAAATACATATAATTTGAATGTATTTTTATCTAAAATCTATAATTTTATTTTTAATTAGTTATATGGGTTGAAATGAGTTTTAATTGTATTATATTGTGATTATGATATAGTATTATTTTTATTTTATTTTATTAATTATATTTATTTTTTATTTTGAGGTTACACAGGGAATAGACAATAGTTCCTATCATATTATCCTTGTGGACATGATTAGAATCCAAAAATCTACCACTATGATCTCTGTTCCACCTCAATACACTTTTACTCCAAGTGAGGGGGACCCTGTTCCACCTCAATAAACTTTTATTCCAAGTGAGAGGGACCCAGAGGGGCTTGATATTGGAACCACTGACCTTAAGCTAGAAAATACTTAGCAAGAACCAATCGGTCTACTACCTTTGACCAATGATGTAGTATTATAACAACTTGATAATTATAAATAAATTTTTAGCAAAATTTAAGTTGAGACCTCCTAAAAATTTAAAAATCTGAGCTCATGTCATTTGATCTAACATTTTAAAAAAATATGAACACATAAGATATTATAACTATAGTTAAATAATATTATAAAAAAGTTTTAAACTTGTCTAACAATACATGGATAATATCCAAGCTTTGTTATAAAACCATTATGTAGTGATGACGTGATATAGATATGGCCCATTTCAATTTTGTATAACTAGTTGAAAAAAAATATTATAGTCTCAGCAGGAACCAATAGGTCAACTACCTCTGACCAATAATGTAGTCTCCACCCAATGATGTAGTATTATAATAACTTGGTAATTTTAAATAAATTTATTAACAATATTTAAGGTGAGACCTCCTCCTAAAATTGAAGAATTTAAAAAGCTGAGTTCATGTCATTTGATCTAACATATTAAAATAAATATGAACACATAGATAAGATATTATAACTATAATCAAATGATATTATAATAAAGTTCTAATATTGCCTAACTATATATAGATAATATCCAAGATTTGTTATAAAACCACTATGTAATGATGATGTGATATAGATAAGGCCAGTTTCAATTTTATATAACCAATTGAAAACAAATATTATAACTATACGTTTAGAAATATCGATGACCTACACAATAACTTTGGTGTGGGATTAGTTGAACATACATCATGTTCCATTTTGGAGGACCTTTACATTATGATATCTAATGTTAATACTTTGCAATTATATTATATGATACAGTTAATGGGTGATTTAAAATGGATAATTATAAAATGTTCATAACATTTTCTAAGAGGTAATATTTTTATGCTCAAGGATTTCCTGGTTACTTTTATCTAAACCATTTTATTTTACTTATTTTCTCTAGCAACCTTTCTCTTATGAAAGTATAATTACAATAAGCTTTGATATGGTTCTCACATTCTTTGCATTCAATTTATACTTCTTTGTTCTCTCTTAGACCATAGCATCCAATGAATATATGGGTTGCAAAAGCTCAATATATCTTATTGTTTATAGATGAATATAGATGGATAGAAGATTTTTTATTGGCATTATAAAGAGGATTAAGTATATTCAAGTTTATTTGGTTTAAGGCTAATGAGGATATGGTATGAGGTAGGTGAAATCTCTTATTTTTCTTTTCTTTATCTATTGGTATTTGGATGATGGGTTATTTTCCTTTATTACTAAGTTTTTGCATGGAAGATTGTAAATTATCCATTTCTATTTTATAAATGAAGCATTTGGGAATCTAAGGATCTCAAAATGTTTTTTGATCATGAAGGGTTATGGCCTCCTTGTCCTCTACCTACATTGCTTCCTTTATTGCTCCTCCTACCAGTGGTAACTGTCATTATCATTAGGATTTATGATTACATGTATTTGTTGCTTACGTGCTTTAAGGATGCCATCCTATCTTCAGGGTAATTTTTAATTGCTTGTTATTGTATATTGTTACTTGCCCTTGTTTCTCTCACCATTCATCATGCTAGTCATGTTTACCTTTGAATGCAAAGGAAAATATCTTAAGAGATGATTATAATGATGATAATTTTAACAATAGAAGAGGACTTATACATAATCAAGTGTCTAAAGCTAAATATAGTATGCTAAATATAGTCTACCATTTGGATCTCAAAAGGATTCTAATAATGGTTTAAACAACATTTTTATGTAGAATTTGGGATATGTACTAAATTTATCTTTTGGAGTGATTTGTAAAAGCCCTAGATAAGTTCCCAATGTATTCCTTACTGTATTTAATATTTCTTCCTTCTAGAGGACTAAGAGTGTAAAGCATCTAACATCCTCTGATGGAATGAAGTCTAGATGCCATGACTTCATGAAAATATCAAATAATTGATATAATTATGAATCACCTTTACAGAATCATTTGTAGTCCATTATGCTTATAACATTAGTTATAAAATACCCATTTGCTATGAGGGTAATTTTCATACCTCCTCTTGATGCCAAACTCTCCTTGTCGATTAATCTATACTATGGAGAGTGATTAAAACCCCCATAAAATTTGAATATATTTTAATAAGTTATATGTGGATTATTTTGGGGGACACTCCCATAAAAATACCAAAATTACATTTATTTTTAGGTCAATTAAACAATATCCACATGGATATTTTAATAAGCTATGTGTGGTTTCTATTGGGGGTCACTTCCATTACAAAAATAAAATATTATATTACTCTCATTACATTTATATCAAGTTAATTAAACCATATCCAACTTGCTTTTCAGTCAAAGATATTTTGCATCTTCTTCAAACTGCTAAGCTTTCACAATCAACTCCTTTATATAATTTTATTAAGAGATAAAATCTCATTCATACAAATGCATTTCAAAATTTATACTTTTTCATGATGAAATTCAACACTGCAAATGGCTAAAATATTTGCTACCAATTTTCATATCTATAAATATATTGTCTATAAAAACTTGACAATTTCTTAATATTATTTTTCAAGCTTCTATGCTCCTAATATTCCAAGATATTATTTTCATTGTTATTTTTATTTTATTTGTGGGTTTAGCCCCACTTCTTGTTACACTTGTGATATTTGCTTTTGTTTTCCCATATCAATATCCATATGGGTTTCTTTTTCTCTTTGTTTTTTGCTTGTTGGGTCTTCATTTTTTTTTTTTTTCATTCCCACCAATACTTTTATCTTAAATAATATCTTCTATGTAATACTTATTATCTATATGTTTGTATTGTTGTAAATGATCAGAAGTGCAAGGTATAACCTCAAAAGCATATTCTTCTTTATGTTTCTCAAAAAAATTTAAAGTGCAAGGACACTCTTACATAGCAATTGCCTTCTTAATAAATTCTAAAAACACTAATTTTTTACTAATTACCTCCTTTCTCATTTCTTTATTATGCTAATTTTGAAACCCTAAAGTGCAGGGGATAACCTCTATACCACTTTCATTTTTATTACTAGGAGAGGATTCTATACTACCTGAGGAAAAAGAAGATGATTCACGTAGGATAAATTTAACCTCTTTTGTTATATTTGTTTAAGGATTTTTCTCCACATCTTCCTTTGCATTATTAATTCCTTGTGAACTTGAACTTGTACATTGTACTTTCTCAACTCTTATATACTTCTTTGTTTCTTTTAATGGTTGATCCAAGTGAGCTATGATGGCCTTTGCCATATGATTTTGTAGATAGGCTTTCTTTACCTCTTCTTTTGGAGTGGAATATCCTTGATCTAATCTAGCTTCTATTATCATATGATTTCATTAATTTATCTTGAAGTTTATCTTATGGCCAAAGTTTTCTCTCTTTCTTCATAGGCTTTACTTTGCAAACTCTTGCCATGTGTCCAATCTCATAATAATTGTAGCATCAAAATTTAGTATTTTCATAATTCACTTGTTGATCTCATTTTATTAATTCAAATTTAATCTAAATGGATTGTAGGAAATATTTTTAAAAATCCATAGTGACACATACTCAGGTACATATAGTATGCTTTCACTCCTTAACAATTAGTCCTTAAAAAATTTCCCTAGGGTATTTCCAATGTTCTTCAAAACATCCTTATTGATAACCTAATATGTAAGTCCAAAAAGTCTAATCCACAATAGAAGCTTCTTAATTGTTTTGTCTCAACAAAATAATTTCATTCCATGGTCTTAAATAATGGGCATTTTCCCCCTAAACCATGGCCAACCACTCATTTTTTTATCTTTGTTTTCTAAACTAGAAAAGATTATGAGAAAAAACCTTTAGGAATAAAGGTCATGGAGTAATTTGAATTCAATTCTAACTACCACTTGGTCCAATTTTTAATCTCCTAAAACCTTGGCTAGGATCTATGAACTTACACATTAACCCTCTACTATTAAAAACCATTATATCATTCTCAATCATCTCATCCTTGATAGTCACTTTTGGTGTAGCATCTATTACAAGATCAAACGTACCATATGTTTGTTCTTTCACTTATCTCCAACTTGGGTATCCATAATTACAACAAGGGTATCTAGATGTCTAGCTAGGGCATCCTAACTTATCACTAGGGATTTCAAATATGGATTTCCTTCCATACTAGCTAGTGGGGTTGCTCATGGATTACACTCTTATATTTCGCTCATTCTTGGCTTGCACTTGTTCCCATATCACACCCATTCCTATATATTATTTATTTTAGCATTCCTTTGCTTCAATTATGTTTTGAAATAATATTCAGTGTATTTGTGGTAAGTATTTGAAACATTGATGCACTTTAGATGAACCTGCTACTCCTTCACCATGATTGAATATTTGTGACTTCAATACTGGTTCATTCTTATCTGCTTTGTGCCTCCACCATCCTTCAACCTATGGCAAGTCTTGTGCTCCTTTATGTTGCTCTTCCTCCTAGATATTTTCTTTGGATACACACTCATTGCATCCATGCAATTGCATCCATGCAAATATAGTTTATTGTGACTATTTTTACTTTATTCAACATCGATTTTATTAGAAATACTTTTCATTTTTTATATCAAATATATTCTCCACTTTCCTCAAAGTGTAATGTTTTCACAATCAACTTCTTGACATCATTTTGATTAAAATATAAAATCTCACTTGGATACTTGCCTTCTAAAATTTGAATTTCACCGAGATGAAGATCAACACCACAATTAGCTAAATTATTTGCTACCTAATTTCCTTCTCTATAAATATGCTCATATTTACAAGAGATTACCTCCAATAATAGATGATGAACATAAATAATAATATATATTTTTAAGTAGGGTTTTAAAAGGGTTGTCCTTTCTCTTTTACATCAACTTAGTCACATCAAGCTATATATAGCCTATTTGGTGCTATTGAAATTTGAGCCTTGGTGTCAGATATGTCACCCATATGTCTCAACCATTGAACTAATGACCACATTGGAATCAACAATAATATTTTTTATCCAAACCCCACATCCATTTTTTATAGCATTAATGATAATTTGTGAACCCCCTCAGTTGAAATATATTTCCATCCCTTTTTTATTGCAATTTTAATCCTTGTAAGAAGTGCCCTAGCCTTTGCATAGTTTTTAGTTGAAGTTCCATATGATTCTAAGTGAGGATAATTTTGTCTTCCTTATTTCAAAAAATACCACCTCTATTGGATTCTCATATATTTCCTTTATAAAAACCATTAGGATTTATTTTGATAAATCTAAATTTTTAGCATTTCCATTTTACCCTATATTGAAGTACATCCTTTATTTTAATGTGATAATTGCAAATGAATCTTCCATGCATGTTCAAATACGGTTTCAAAACTGGACATAATTTTGAGATCTATTTTTTAAAATTCTATTATTCCTTTCAAGACACAAGTTTCAAAAAATAATGGCAAGGCCAATCCTCCATAAAATACATAATGCATTAGCTTTAAAATAATTAATCCAACAATCTATCAAATATTTCATTATTGATGGAGCTAAACAATATATTTTCATATTTTTAAAAATAAACCCCAAATAGTGTGAACAAAGGGCAATGAAGAAGTAAATGAATTTGATGTTTCTAAATCCTTATCACATAAGGAACACATGAAAGGTCCATGATATCCTCTTATTTATATGCTCTCTCCTCTAAGAATCTTATTTTGAATTTCTAATCAAAGGAATGTTGAGGACTTAGGAAGAATCTCTAGTGACCAAACATTCTTCCAAGGAAAATATTTAGAAGTAGGAAATCTTGATTGCTTTAAATATTTATATCTCATATTGATCGAGTGTCCAACATATTTTGTTAGATTCTAAACCAAATATTTTTTTGCGTAAATATTAAATAATTAAACTCTTGTATCCTCTTTTGAAACTCATCAACATTGAATTGAATTCTTTTCCTTCAACCCGGTTACTAATAGAAATCTATGCTAGAGTTGTTGGTCTCATATTAATATAGTATTTGAAATTTGCACTTTTACAATCTAGGCATGCTCAATTAAGTGGTTGCCAATTTGAGTCAAAGATAAGGGGATAAGGCTTCAACTAAGCATCATACTAGAAAAAATCATACTTCCCCTCATTGATTTATCATCTATTTTTTTTCTTGATCAATTGCAAACTATCTGATATGAAGTTCCATGTTGATGATCTGTTGGGTTGGGTTCATTTCCTAAATAATTTTATTGCATCAAGAGAACCTATATATTTTTGAAGTAATATTTTTTCCTATTTTTTCCTTGATCTTTGAATAATCTCCACCCCAACATTGCCCCTAAGGCTAGACTCATAAGTTTACAATTTTACAGGCCTACTCAAATATTCTTTCTTTTGCAAACCCTATATCACTTACAAAGAGCAAACCTAAATTTCTCCTTGCATTCTTTAATAATAAAATCTCTTTAAATTTTATCAAATTTTTATGCAATACATAATGATAATATTGAAAGTAACTTCATATAAATAGGTATGAATTGCAATGTAGTTTTTACGAGTTATAGTCTTCCTCCATGGTTAAGAAAATACCTTTCCAACCCACTAAAAAAGCTTTCATTTTATCCAAACAAGAGATCTAAAGCTCATTTTTACTTCCTCTATGAGGCAAAGGAATATCCAAGTAGGTTGATAAATTTTTTTAATTTTAAATCGTAATTAGTGACATTCATTGTAAATCTAGGGTAGTGTTAATGAAAAAATCTTGGATTTTGTAGTATTAACCAACTTTCCAATAGTATTCACATAGCATGATAGTAGTGATTTTAACTACATGGCCTCACTTAATGAGTTATATCTCAAAATAAAAGTATCATCAACACATTGAAGATGATATTTGAAGGGACCATTTTTTGCAACCTAAATACCTTTGAAATTTCCTTTCATGTTTGACTTTGAGAAAACTCTCCCTAATGACTCCATAAGAATAATGAATATATAAGAATATAGTGTATCACCTTTGAAGAGGACACAAGATGAATTAAAGTTACCAATAGGAGAACCATTGATCAAAAAAATTATTTTGTAATGTTATAACAACATTTAATCCACACACTAATTGTAATCAAAATCAAACTTTTTGAGAATATCATATTGAAAATTTTAGGAAACCCTATCATATGCTTTGTTCATATCTTATTTCATAAGAATATATAGTATTTTAATGGGATTAAGAGAATGTATGGACTTCTATGCAATGATTATACCATCAAGAATCTATTTACCATAAACAAAACCACCGTGTTCCTTTGAGATAATACAATTTATAATTTCTTTCAACTGGTTTCCCACAGTTTATGTAATGATATTATAAATCATATTACAAAGTATTATTAGATGGAAAATTATCAAAATATATTATCACAACTTTTGTGGGACTTGTAGACACCCGCATTTTAGCATAGGGCTAATCCTCAAGCTTGCCTATTCCTTCATCAATTATCATTTCAATCAACCAAATTGAATCAACCTTCCATATGCATAACTTTAGAGAATTTATTGCTCCAAGATAAATAGCACCAATGACACTATCATGATCCTAGTGGTGCTTTTGCCAAACTATTTAATTTTGACCTTTTTCACCTAAATTTGATCTCCAATGGTTATGATAGTGAAAACACCATTGTGGAAATGCCACCCATGCTTTTCCTAGTTGGCACTTTTGATAGTCATGCACCAAAATAAAGAAATTTGACTATCTTGTCATCACAAGCTATCTACCATTAATGGATCAGATCCCTAAGATTTAATTCACAACTCCCATTAGAGACCCTGAATCCAAGAATTGCTATTTTCAATATTGTTCCATTAATGGCTAAAAAAAAATAAGAGGGAGACCTTCATAAAAATATCTAAGAAAAGAGATATGGAATCCAATATTGCTAATGGGGTGCGATCTAATATCCCTTTCCCATACAAAAAAAATGGCTCAATAGAGCCTAACTATGAAGCTAGTCTCAAAAGTAATCAGCCCTCTGGCTTGGGCAGAGGGTAGAAAGGCTCGATAAAAACCACTAAATAAATATCCTCTCATGGAGTGTGAGAGGCTTCAATGGATCTACCAAGTAATGCTTTGAAATATGTAGGGATAAATGGATAAATATGTTACTAGAAAAGATTATCCATGATGCTTTGAAAGGGTAGGGATCTACAGTTAAGTCAAAATGATGTTAGGATTAAAACAAACTAAAAAAATGCAAGGGCATAGATCAAAATACACATATGTATTATATATCTACATCTATCTATCTATCTATATATATATATATATATATATATATATATATATATATATATATATATATAATATATATATATATATATATATATATATATATATATAATAACAAGAGGAATCACCTTCTCTGGTTTTCAATTTGCTTCTATCTTGGTTGCATCCACAAGGAATTTCCACAACCGGGTTTTATTTTCAAGACTACTATGCCAAAAATCAATTTTCATACTAATATTGACCCAATGGTGCCCCTAAAATGGTTTTCACCATTGGATCACTCTCTTTTTTAGGATAATAATAGGACACAATCAATTGTCCTTTATAGTAGAGGAGGAAGTCTCCCCTATTATATACATGTCAAACTATGAGAGTAAATAGGTAGATAAATCCTCTTTTATCATTAGTTTATGATATAACTTCAACTAGTGTCCATTTAAAACCATCTTTCTTCTTGAGCCATCCATAGGTATTAGTCATATAGCACCATTATCAAGGATTTGTTCGGTCTCATATGGTCTAAACCACCTAGTTTGAAGCTTTTCTTTGAAATCAAGGTATCACAAATCAAGTAAGAATTTCCAATCTCTTGGTTTATACTTATTGGTTTTGATGTGTTTTTTATACCATATTTTCAATTGTTGTTGAATATCCTTTGTCTAATGAAGGGCATCCCTTCATAGCTCAACTACATTCAACTACAAGATCCTTTAATGTTGTACCTATGATAGCTCAATACCCACATCAAGTGCAATGTGTAAAGTTTGTAATTCAAAATCAATTGGTAAAATAGGTTTTTTTCCATAAACTAGCTCGTAAGGGGAAATTCTAATGGTGGATTTCCAAGTAATGTCATAAAGCCAATAAAAATTTAAAAAATCTATAAGCCCAATATTTTCTATGTGAATTTGGACAACTTTAGATAACCTTTTTTTATTGAACATCCTTTGTATCATTGCAAATTTGGAGGAAGTGATCGATACTTGGTCTTACCGTCATCCTTAGTTTAAACGTTATTCTTCAACCCTATTCTAAAACCATCTAGGTCTTGAGTAATGGAAGGTTTTGAACTATTTTCTTGGGTCAAATTTAAGGTCCTTGGTGAACTTAAGGGGAAGGAAGTATAAGACTTGTTTTAACTATAAGATACTATTGATAGTTGAAGTTGCATGCTTTAATGCCTCACAAATATTGGTTTTTTTATGTGAGATTTATGGAGTTGCTTGAATTGTGTGACTCACTTGTTTAAATGTTTTGCTAGTACGTTACATGGAACTATGATGGTGAAGTTGCTCATCTTCTATACCTTATACATATTTTTTTTTCAATTGAAGTTACTATCATGATTGTTCATAAACATATATTTCGTATTAAATAGTCTATTTGTGGATGATTTAGATATATGGGAACAATTCATGTTGTTGATGGTTGTCATATAAATACTATAGCATAGTCTACAACTATAGTTGATACATGTTTTCTATAAATAATGATTGGAATTCATATTAGAGTTGCTAGTTTTAAATTATGAAATTGGAAAAATAAAATTTGAAGGATGTGCTTGACTATCATACATAAGACTGTTTGTAATAGTATGAATCATATATGCATAGATCATTTGGATAGGCCATTTAAGAAGGATAGAGATAAGGTTTCAAAATCTAACATGTACATCATGAACCAGGTATAATAGGTTGGCTTATACATTCATAGAAACTACATATATAATAGTTCTATTGTCTAAGTGTAAGTTGAATGCTGTACTAGAATCTATATCTAATTGTGAGTGAATACTCAGTTTTATGGAAATTATTTATAAAATATCAATGCATTTTCATTGATAAGTACTCTCTAACTAGATAGGTTCTATGTATCTACCCCTTTTGTGAAGGGTCAAAAATTCACTTGTGAAGTTGAGATAAGCACATTCTTATGAGTGTCATTTGGTTGGGTATAAAAGCGCCTCGAAAATATCTTTATTTCATCACAAATACTAAGTAATAGATAATTTTTTAATTGTTAGTCATTTAACATGTTGAAGGAGATTATACAAGTATTGTTTATATTATTTTACAAACTAAAATTTTGTAAAATATTAAGTAAATGAGTTGTTATTTTATTGTGACAAGCAAGATTGGTAAATGAAGGGAAGGAAAGCTATATGGCTAATTATTTTTAGCATCCCATATCAAAAGTTATGAGGATTTATAAGCATGATGAATTATAATATAGTTAACATACTTGTTATCTTACCCTTGTAACTTTAAATTTGTGACTAACCTCACCTTCATACAATCGTCTATTTCAATAAAGATGTATATCATAAGTTGAAACCCTTCATGATTATGTTCTTCTCAGAGTGATATTGTTGACTAGTTAATGATATTTACTATCACAAATAGTGATGTTGAATGAACATACTTTATCTCAATAAAAACTATTATTGAATATTACATTGAGTTTATTAAAAAATGATGATGTTGACTGATCATATTTTGTTCCAAACTCAATGATAACATTGAATATCACACTTTTTCGTATTAAAAAAATAATGATATTGGATGATCGTAATATTTTCCAACACATTGATTGGATGGATTTTCAACCTTTGTATTATTTCAAAATGATGATGCTAGTTTATTAAAATGTATTCTAATTCAATTATAACATTGATTGTCATACTTCGTGTATTTAAAAATAATAATAATGTTGATCATATTTTGTTTGAATTTAAGCGATAGTATTGAATGTCATAGTTTGTTTTCTATTCAAGATGACGATACTTACTACCATACTTTGCCCAATTCAAATTGAAACTATGCACTTTATGATGATACTAACTAGTAATATTTTGTACCATTAAACTTGTTCGTGATGACTATATACTCTATCATATTCAAATAATGTTATTAAATGAAGATACCTCATTCCATACCAATGATTTTTCTATTCTAGAATGAAATTGTGAATCTCTTTAAAAATAATGGCCATACTATAATAGTGGATCTTCAATATTATTGTCCACTCATGAAATAAACAATGATCACTTTCAATTAAAATTGGATAATATGAAAAAATAGGTTGTGCTCAATATCTAAACTCGAGAACAAGGCAAATCTATGTGAATTGAATCTTACATTTGCATCATTAGCTAACACACTTGAAAATATAATATCAACCTAGCTTATTTGACCAACATGTAATCTAGGTTTGTAATAATGGGTTTATTTAGAATTAAATGAAAACATAAAGAACTAGAAAAAATAATGTTGACCCATATCCCTATCTCTATTGTAATCAATAGGTAATATTTTTATAACCATAGATATTGAAGGGGATTAAGAGTCTAATTCTAAACTTGACATAGATAGAAAAAGAGGAAGGTACATTTTTTTTATTATATGGATGAAGGAGTTTTGAAAGGATATCCAATATTTGTACAAAAGAGACTAAGCCCCGCCCAAAAATAGGGAGCTGAAATTACTTACATTTGATAATAATCAAGGAATGACCAATTAGAGAAATAACCCCTTCCAAAGCCAAACCAGTACATAGGTAAGACCATACATAATTTAAAACTTAAAACAAATTGAAACCAAATCAATATGTCAGAGATAACCAGTCAAACATAGATTAGTAGCAGGACCTGAACCACTAACTGAGCCATGCACCAGTCACATTCTCCCCCATGAGATCATTTATTTTTCAGGCCTACCATCCCATTAGGGCAAGAATTTCTTTCGATATGAAATATGGTACGAACATCTAAAATCAACAAACACCCCAAAGTTTTGCAGCCAAGTCATCAACAACAACTCTACTAGAGTGGAGCAAAGGCTAATTGTGTATGAGGTCATTATCCCACCACACCACTAAACCATTTTGAATAACTCCTTTTTTAGCCAATAAATTGCTCGTTCGATTACCTTCCCTGTATGTTGAAGAACACAAGCTTATACTGAGAGGGGGGTAAACATTATAAGACCACTTTTTACTTTTTCTTTCCCAATCAATATTATGCAATGTAAAGATAGCAATATCAATAGCAGTAATCAAAGAAATGCATAAATAACCACACACAATAGAGACACCACAATTTATGTGGTTCACCCAATGTGGGCTACTCCACAAAGAAAATATTTCATTAAAATTTTCTCAATCAATCTCTTGGGAATCCTTTCCCTATTACAATATTTATGGACCTCTGTCCAAAGGAGACACCAATCCCCTAAATTAAGTTAGTGGATCTCTATCCATAGGAGAACGCCTTCTCCTCTACTTTGGATGGTGATCCTCTAGAAGACTACTACCTCCACTGTACTGGCTTGTGGATCTCTCTCTATTGAAGGCTCTTATCCCCATTCAGAAGACCTATCTTCACTACCCTGGCTAATGGATCTCTATCCACTAGAGACTATTGTCCTCTCTACTCTATCACCTCCAAATATTTGTCTCAAATCTGTACTAAAATCAGTCATTTGATCTAGCATAAATTTGCTCAATCTCTATCTTTGGTCTGGCACAAACCTATCCTCAAATCTAAACCAAACTCTGCTCCACAAGTCCACACAAAACTTGCTCAAATATACTCAACAAGTCCACATAGAACTTGCTCAAATATGCTCAACAAGTCCACATAGAACTTGCTCAAATCTACTCAATAAGTCCACATAAAACTTGCTCAATTCTTCTCAACAATTCCACATAGAACTTTCTCAAATCTGCTCAACAAGTCCATACATAACTTTCTCAAATCTACTCAACAAGTCCACATAGAACTTGCTCAAATCTGCTCAACAAGTCCACACATAACTTGCTAAAATATTCTCAACAAGTCCACACAGAACTTACTCAAATATGCTCAACAAGTCCACATAGAACTTGCTTAAATCTACTCAACAAGTCCACATAGAACTTGCTTAAATCTACTCAACAAGTCCACATAGAACTTGCTTAAATCTGCTCAACAAGTCCACATAAAACTTGCTCAAATCTTCTCAACAAGTCCACATAGAACTTGTCTAATTTGCTCAACAATTCCACACATAACTTGTCCAATCTGCTCAATATCTGTATTGTAGTCTTCCACAAAATCTCACACTAAATATGTCCACAAGTCTTCTCAAAGAATTACCTCAAACCAGCTCAACAAGTCTCACAAAACTTGTCAAATCTCATAAAAACAAAAAGAGAATTGTTAGAGACTCAATATGCTCTATATTAATCACAATGCTCTATTTATTTCAATCACACTATTAGAAACATAAGGAGAATTTTTAGAGACTCAATATGCTTCAAATTCAACTCAATGCTCAATCACTTTCTCAACTCAATTCAGAATATAGAATAGTTTGTTTTATGGAACTTGAACAATCACTTCACACATCCACTTGACTAGGCTCAACCAATCACTCAATGAAATAATCCTTGCTCACAAACCCTAGTCCAAGCATATGATCACTCACTCAAAATATTTCCAATAATGCTCAAACACAAATCTCACATAACAATGATACTCATGTTCTTTTCAAACCCTAGTTCAAGTTCTTTGCTCAATAACTCACTTCAACAACAATGCTTATAAAAAAAACTCTCACATAACAATGATACTCATGTTATTTTCAAACCCTACTAATTATTTTCTCAACAACTAATGGTTTCAACAACAATGCTTATCAAACAAGGTTTTAACAACACTTATTTATTCCAAAAAACCTTGAAGCATTAACTCAACACACTCAATAGGAAACCCTAATCAAGTCCTTTTCACTCCAAACTTATTTTCCATAAAACCAATCAATCAACTAAGCTATGGAAGAATGTGCTCATACCTTTTTATTTATGACGAAGGGATCTCATAAATCTATCACAACCACAAACACTTCTAAGCTAAGGGAGTATTTTTGAATATTCCTCTATTTTTTTGCCTTTGTCCATATATTTATTTTTTGTTGTCTTGTCTTCTATAATATCACCTACTTCTTCTAATGCCATTAGAAGGTTTTCATTTGGTCCTTCAAATGCATCCTCATATTCATCATCACTAAAAGTATAGTCATCCCTTGTACAATAATCTTCAAGATGTCCAAAGTCACCACATCTAAAATGCTTGAGAATTACTGGATTCCTTTTCTTAACTTGTTATTTTTCTTCAATAATAAATAGGACTTCATCTCTATGATTATCTAAAAAACTAGCATCACTGTCACTTGAGTAATTACTTGCATTATCTGCATAGTAGCTCCTCTTTCGTCTTTAGAAGAACTTCTTTCCTTGTCTATTTTTTCCATCCTTGCTTTTCTTTTGGTGCCTATGTCTTTCTGATTCCCTGTTCTTGTGATCCTGTTTCTCTTCATCATTGTTATTCTTAGCTTCTTGAAATTTAGTTGCATAATGACCATACTTTCCACAATTAAAACATTTAATAGATATTATATATCTAGATCTTCTTGAATCCTTATTCCTTCTACCATAGTTTACTTCTTCATCACTAGATGACTCATTGCTTTATTCTGACTTCCTACCCTTAATCTTCTTGATTTATTTGAATGTTGCTTCCTTTTGGAGAATAGGATATTTTGTTCTTATATCATGTGTTGTAATAATACCAAGCAACATATCTCTTTTCAAAGTTTCACCATCCATTGACACTTCTATAACAAAAACATTTTCACTGAATTTGTTTGGAAGAGTTATCAAAACTTTATCACAAACATCTAATTCATCAATCTTTATTCCAAGTCCTTGCATAGCATTAACAACCTCATCAATTCAAAGTAGATAAGTACTAATGTTTTCCTCATCCTTCATTCTTAACCCTTCAAATTATACTTTGAAATTTTGCATCTTTGCTTTCTTCACACATTTATCTCCATATATATTTTGCAATTTATCCCACATGTTTTTAATAGTTTGACAATTCAAAACTTTCATAGACTCTGTTCTATGCAAACCTCTCAAAAGTGCATTCATTGTTTTTGAATTGTAATGTTGTAGGAGCTTACCTTACTTATCTGTAGGAGGGTTAATTAAGGTATCATATCCAAATTCAACTATTTTCCAAATTTTATTGCCAAGTGCCATCAGGTAGATCTTCATTCTCATACTCCAATACATATAGTCACTTCCATAAAATATTGGTGTTGAATAATCTGAGGACACATTATTAGAATCCATTGTGTTCTTATTAGTTTTCCTTCAAGTTGTTAAACTCTTCTGAAGGGACCCACTCTGATACCAATTAAAGAACACAAGCTTATACAGAGAGGTGGTGAGTAGTATAAGACCACTTTTTACTTTTTCTTTCCCAATAAATATTATGCAATGTAAAGATAGCAATATCAATAGCAGTAATCCAAGGAATGCACAAATCACAACACACAATAGAGACACCATAATTTACGTGGTTCATCCAATGTGGGCTACTCCACAAAGAAAATATTTCACTAAAATTTTTTCAATCAATCTCTTGGAAATCCTTTCCCTATTACAATTTTTATGGACCTCTATCCAAAGGAGACACCAATCCCCTAAATCAAGTTAGTGGATATCTATCCATAGGAGAACTCCTTCTCCTTTGCTCTGGCTTGTGATCCTCTAGAAGACTACTACCTCCACTACATTGTCTTGTGGATCTCTCTCCACTGAAGACTCTTGTCCCCACTCAGAAGACCTATCCTCACTGCCCTGGCTAATGGATCTCTATCCACTAAAGACTATTGTCCTCTCTACTCTATCACCTCCAAATATCTGTCTCAAATTTATACTAAACTAAATCCTTCATTCTAGTATAAATTTGCTCAATCTCTATCTCTGGTCTAGCACAAATATGTCCTTAAATCTGCACCAAACTCTGCTCCACAAGTCCCCACATAACTTTCTCAAATATACTTAACAAATCCACACATAACTTGCTCAAATTTTCTCAACAAGTCCACACAAATCTTGCTCAAATATGCTCAAGTCCACACATAACTTGCTCAAATATTCTCAAAAAGTCCACACAAAACTTGATCAAATATGCTCAACAAGTCCACATAGAACTTGCTCAAATATGCTCAACAAGTCCACACAGAACTTGCTCAAATTTGCTCAACAAGTCAACAAGTCCACACAGAACTTACTCAAATCTTCTCAACAAGTCCACACAGAACTTGCTCAAATTTGCTCAACAAGTCCACACAGAAATTTCTCAAATATGCTCAACAAATCCACACAGAACTTGCTCAAATCTAATCAACAAGTCCACACAAAACTTGCTTAAATCTTCTCAAAAATTCCACATAGAACTTGCTTAAATCTTCTCAACAAGTCCACACAGAACTTGTTCAATCTGCTCAACAAGTCCACATAGAACTTGTCCAATCTTCGCAATATCTATATTGTAAGTTTCCACAAAATCTCACACTAAATTTGTCCACAAGTCTTCTCAAAGACTTGCCTCAAAACAACTCAAAAAGTCCACACAGAACTTGTCCAATCTCATAGAAACATAAAGAGAATTTTTAGAGACTTAATATGCTCTATACTAATCACAATGCTCAATTTATTTCATTCACTCTCTTAGAAACATAAGGATAATTATTAGAGACTCAATATGCTTCAAATTCAACTCAATGCTTAATCACTTTCTCAACTCAATTTGGAATATAGAATAGTTTGTTTTATGGAAATTGAACAATCACTTCACACATCCACTTGACTAGGCTCAACCAATCACTCAATGAAATAATCCTTGCTCACAAACCCTAGTCCAAGCATATGATCACTCACTCAAAATATTTCCAACAATGCTCAACAACAAATCTCACATAACAATGATACTCATGTTCTTTTCAAACCCTAGTGATGAGTGTCGTTGAATATCATCATTTAATCTCAATGATTTATCAATCCGGGGTGGTGTCCAAGGCTGTCTACGATAGAAGGCAAGGGCAGAATACAATTCAGGCATTCAGATTTCAAGCATTTATTGGTGAAGCAGATTTTAGTTTAGCCTGTGGGTGTCACTCTAAACCTAGTCTGAAGAATGGAAACTGAAATAAATTATAGGAATTGAAAACTAATTCTAAGTTGCAAGAATTGAAATCTAACTACAATTGCATGAATTGAAATTGCTAAATTGAAATCTAATCTACTTTTGTAGAATTGAAATTGCTGAAATGAAATCCTAAGTTACTTTTGCAGAATTGAAATTGCTGAAATGAAATCCTAAGTTACATTTGCAGAATTGAAATCTAGTTACTTTTGCATAATTGAAATGATGCTTGTAAATGAAACTTATTCTAAAAACACCTGTCAATGCCCTGCCACAAAAGGTCGTCAAGCTATGCTACAAGAATTGACAGCAAAATGAAATATGCTGAAAATGGAAAGTTGCTAAAATAGAAAGTAGGGAAAACATGGAAAGTAAAGGAAAAATTCTTAATATAATTTGTCAGCTGACATACACATAAATGTTGTACACAAACATAATAGAAAACATAAATCACATAATACAAAATAAAAACAAGAAAATGAAATCTGGCAAGCAATCTATTAATTCTGCTGTAGTAAAATTACAGATTAAAACCTGTCATAAAATCCCTCCTTCTAGATCTAAAAGTGGGCCCATACTTCCTGATCTAGAAGGAGGTGAAAAGCACTCCTTAAATAATTAACACTCAGAACAGAAAATGATAAAATAGCTGCACTTTTATTGATGACAAAACATGCTGAAAACTATTACAAAAAATTACTGTACAGTCCTAATTGCTACAATTGAAAAATCTCCTCTATCCTAATTCCTAACTGGCTCAACCAAGGAGGGAGTAGTGTTATTTATATAAATATTTACAACATATCCCATGCTCAAATCAGCCTATGTGCTGCTTTACAATGATTTGCCAATAATTATGAATCTGAAATAAATGCAAATCTGGACATTTTATGTTGCAGTAGTAGTCATTGGCCCTTAGAAAGCATATTCAGTGGTGGGAGTACATGAGAGGAGTCTAGAAATATCTCACACATATTTCTCCACTTCAGAATATGCCATTCCTATCTTGCAAACAACTTTCTATTATGCTGCAGTTTTTTTGGGTTTATCCTAGAAGAAGATCAAAATTGATCTTTTCCATGAATGGTGGCTTTGGACGGCAAGGACGACAAAGTCAGATGGGAGATATTTTCCCTTAAATTTATCAATCTTCTTATCCCATTTTCCATCGCCAAAATTCATTCAATAAGTCAAAAAGTACATTTCGTTTTCATTCGAAGATAAGTGGCTCATTTCGAAGATACTGCAATTCTCATTCCGAAGACACTGTGTTCATTTCAAAGATCTTTAGAATGACCAACTGTGTTGACTCCAAATGGTTTTGGCTGCATTTATAAGGTGTATTAGCCCTCAGGATCATATTGCAATAGTCTTCATTCTTCCTTGGATGTGAATTTCATGCCTTGCCATTCATTGGTAGCTTGCTGGAATTTACATGGTAAATTACTGCATTTTTCAGTTCTGCTGCACAGTTGTAAAATATTGGCATTTCTTGAAAATTCAAAAAAACTATAACATGGAAAAATTATTCAAATATCAACATGAAGGAGTACATCAAGTTGCTACTAAATTTATACACTTCATTCACCAAGTAACCATGCTGAAATAGTGCAACAATGCTGCATAATTGTCCCTGCTCTATTATACCCTGTTGTTGCCTATTTAGACCATATGGGAATGATTCTAAATAGGTCATATGTCTTCTATAGTCCTTATGAACTCATTCCATCCATATCCTCATGCTTTTCTTGACAAATTCAAGGTGTTCCTATAAAGTGATAGCTTGCTGATTTTTATATGGCTGTTTTTTCAGATTTTCAGATTTATGACAGTTCTAAAATTGTCTTCAATGTGGATTTGAAACAAGTTTAAGGGCAGAAAAACATTCAAAAACCATTGAGAAGTTAATGGATATCAGCATACCACATTTTTTTAATTGAAATGCATGTTCTTACTTGCTACTTAATCAAGCAAAATCAGTCACAAAATGCTAAAAATAGTCAAAAACAGAGATATAGTATTCCTAACATAAAATCATGTAAACATTTAACAAATAGTATATTTTAGTCAACTATTTGGCAATTAACTTATCATATGGTAGTCAAACATTGTGCAATAATGAGGCATTTTTGGGCCTCATCATCTAGTTCAAGTTCTTTGCTCAACAACTCACTTGAACAACAATGCTTACATAACAATGATATTCATGTTCTTTTCAAACCCTATTTCAAGTTCTTTGCTCAACAACTAATGGTTTCAACAACAATGTTTATCAAACAAGGTTTTAACAACAATTCTTTATTCCAGAAAACCTTGAAGCATTAACTCAACACACTCAATAGGAAACCCTAATCAAGTCCTTTTCATTCCAAACTTATTTTCCAAAAAACCAATCAATCAACTCAACTATGGAAGAATGTGCTCATACCTTTTTATTAATGATGAAGGGATCTCATAAATCTATCACAACAACAAACACTTCTATGCCAAACTCAAAGAGGTTAGAAGATAAATCTTTCTCACAATATAATGTAAATACTCAATTACACCTTATCACTCCACCTTTCAAAAACAACCATCAACATACATAAAATATTTATCCAATAACACCTTTTAAACTCCCAACTAAAAATAAATTCTACATCCAAAAAAATAACTCAAAACCTCTTTAATCAAATTAAATGGCAAAAAGAACTTTGGAAAAAATCAAATCCACTTTCCTTATAACTCCAATAACATAAATCACTTCTCAATAAAATAATCTTTCATAAACCCTTTTATTTCCAAATAACACAAATAAATTATGAATAAAATAACCTTTCATAAACCCTTATTACTCCAAATAAGACAAATAAATTACCAATAAAATAATCCTTCACAAACCCTTATAACTCCAAATAACCCCTTAGAAAACTTTAGGCAATATAAAATTTTAATAAAAAATTATCTTTGCCACTAGTGGGATTCGAACCCACAATCTCTGCCTCCACGAGCGCTCTAGCCGCATACTTGACCACCGCATGCACTAGACGCACATTTGAAACTCCACGAGCACCTCGTGCTTTTTCTTCCACACCTGGTGCTCAAATCAAACATGAACCAAAATCTTTTTTCCTTGGCACTCAATATGAACACGATAATTAACATCCATGCAAATCGATCTTGGACTCTTCCACTCCCAATGCTCTCATGAAACGTGTTGTACCAATGGACCACCATGTCCAATGTGGATCAAACCTTATGCTCACCCTTTTTGTCTTCTTCCTGACGCTAATAAGACAAACAAACTCTTTTTCTTCTTCCTCAATGTTCAATGATTGCACAAATTTATTTTAGCTTGGTCACATGAAAATTAATTCAAAGATGATTACTTTTGAATGGCTCTTGGCAAATTCTTTATACACAAATTCACCATATGGCTTAGACATCGACACTCCATTTAATTTGATGACGTCGATGCATTTTAAAACCTTTTATAATTTATAAATTATTTAAATTCTAATAGAATTTAAATTTTATAAATTATATTTATAAACCTTTTACTTTAATAAAATTAAAGTCTTCCTTGGGATAAAATTTAAACCTTCAAATTGTACTCCACTGATTTGATTATTCTGCCATCATGGTTTTAATAAGAACCTTAATTCTACCATTAGGATGTTTAAAAAAAACCCTTGTAGAATAATATTTTAATAATATTTTTCTTCAACTCTTTGCATTGCTCCTCGTGTTAATGATGGTGTACTCCATGGTATTAATGATAACTTCATGTGTTCACTTTAGAATCAATGACAACTTCTCACTTTGACATCAATGACAACTGAATGAGCTCAAAATGTCCAACATATGTATGCTTAAACTGAACCTCTTCTAGATTGTGGATGTATCTTTGAACTTCCAGAAGAAGTTTTGAAATAGTCCAAGTAGGATATTGAGTCCCTCTTGCCATATTTATAATATTAAGGGAGTCCTCTTCAATTATTAGTTTCATGCAACTTATATAATCCAATAGAGAAACTCCTTGGAATAAGGCCCTAGATTCGACAAAGTGATTGGTTTGATGGCCTAGATTATCATAAAAGGCTAAAATTATCAAGCCTTCATGGTTCCTTACAATCCCTCCAATACCTACAAGACCTAGATTACCTTTAGATACACTATCAAAATTCAACTTTAGCCAACCAATTGGAGGTGGCTCCCACTTAACTTTGGCTCTATCCGGAGGTATAGTAGGTCTAACTAGTTGAATATTGGCATTGAATATAAGAGATATATCTATTGATCATTCATTGCTTTATAGTCACAACATTCAAATTTAGGGTTCTCATATTCTCCACAAAAAAGAAATCAACTACAAAGCCACATATTTAGTCGAATGAGCAACATCTTTAAATGCGTAATATAATTTGTCAGCTGACATACACACAAATTCTGTACACAAACATAATAGAAAACATAAATCACATAATACAAAATAAAAACAAGAAAATGAAATCTGGCAAGCAATCTATTAATTCTGCTGTAGCAAAATTATAGATTAAAACCTGCCATAAAATCCCTCCTTCTAGATCTGAAAGTGGGCCCATACTTCCTGATCTAGAAGGAGGTGAAAAGCACTCCTTAACTAATTAACACTTAGAACAGAAAATGATAAAATAGCTGCACTTTTATTGATGACAAAACATGCTGAAAACTGTTACAAAAAATTACTGTACAGTCCTAATTGTTGCAATTGAAAACTCTCCTCTATTCTAATTCCTAACTGGCTCAACCAAGGAGGGAGTTGTGTTATTTATATAAATATTTACAACATATCCCATGCTCAAATCAGCCTATGTGCTACTTTACGATGATTTGCCAATAATTTTGGATCTGAAATAAATGCAAATCTGGACAGTTTGTGTTGCAGTAGTAGTCATTGGCCCTTAGAAAGCATCTTCGGTGGTGGGAGTACGTGGGAGGAGTCTAGAAATATCTCACACATCTTTCTCCACTTCAGAATATGCCATTCCTATCTTGCAAACAACTTTCTATTATGCTGCAATTTTTCTAGGGTTTATCCTAGAAGAGGATCAAAATTGATCTTTTCCATGAATGGTGGCTTTGGATGGCAAGGACGGCAAAGTCAGATGGGAGATATTTTCCTTTAACTTTTTCAACCTTCTTTCCCTTTTTCCACCATCAAAAGTCAGTCAACAAGTCAAAAAGCACTTTTCTGTTCTCATTCCGAAGATAAGTGGCTCATTTCGAAGAGACTGCAATTCTCATTCTCGAAGATGTCGTGTTCATTCCAAAGATCTACTGTGCTCTTCAAATTTCTGAAGTGATTAGCCTCGTTAGCATCACCACCCAGGTGGACTCCCCCTGGGGTTGGCGCCCCGATTGCAATAGTCTTCATTCCTCTCCATGGATGTGAATTCCATGCCTTGCCATTCATTGGTAGCTTGCTTGGAATTTACATGGTAAATTACTGCATTTTCCGGTTCTCATTGCACTAGTTGTAAAATATTGGCATTTCTTGCAAATTCAAACAAATTAGAACATGGAAAAATTATTCAAATATCAACATGAAGGAGTACATCAAGTTGCTACTGAATTTATACACTTCATTCACCAAGTAACCATATTGAAATAGTGCAACAATGTTGCATAATTGTCCCTGCTCTGTTATACCCTGTTGTTGCCTATTTAGACCATGTGGGAATGCTTCTAAATAGGTCAGATGTCTTCTGTAGTCCTTCTGAACTCATTCCATCCATATCCTCATGCTTTGCTTGACAACTTCAAGGTGTTCCTATAAAGTGACAGCTTGCTGATTTTTATATGGCTATTTTTTCCAGATTTTTAGATTTATGACAGTCCTAAACTTTTGGCTTCAATGTGGATTTGAAACAAGTTGAAGGGTAGGAAAACATTCAAAAACCATTGAGAAGTTAATGGATATCAGCATACCACATTTGGTTAATTGAAATGCATGTTCTTACTTGCTACTTAATCAAGCAAAATCAGTCACAAAATGCTGAAAATAGTCAAAAACAGAGATATAGTATTCCTAACATAAAATCATGTAAACACTTAACAAATAGTATATTTTAGTCAACTATTTGGCAATTAACTTATCATATGGTAGTCAAACATTGTGCAATAATGAGGCATTTTTGGGCCTCATCATCCCCCCCAACTTGAACTGATGCATGCCCTCATGCATCTTAGTAGGCCATAGTAATATGCAGGTTTTATTCTTGTGAACAACATCCTTTGCTACCTGCTAACTGAGAAATTCCTCCTTGTTGCACTATATCAAGTATTTTGCAATTAAGCACATGTATGACTCTTTTTCTATTTTTCTACAAGTTTTAGTGTTGCAAGGTACCTCTTAAAGGCTTGATATCATATGATTCATCTTGCAATAGTCTTATTGTGGAACCGTATTTGGCAGATGCACTACTACTGATGGAATTTTCTATTCTTAACAACATTTCAGCCTGAATGCTTATTTTTGTTGTTTGCACCTTTTGAACAAAATTAATAAATTTTTTTTGAAATGCTTGAGGGATGTACTTACTTGTGGTAGAGCCTTATAAACCTCAATATTTGATGTACCCTACTCTTTTTGCTATTCTATAGCATTTTCAGCAATTTTGGTATAGTTTCTGCTCATTTCGAAGATATCCTGCTCATTCCGAAGAGACTGTATTTCTCATTTCGAAGATGTCTGCTCATTTCGAAGAGACTGTATTTCTCATTTCAAAGATGTTTGTTCATTCCGAAGAGACTATATTTCTCATTCTGAAGATGTCTGTTCATTTCGAAGAGACTGTATTTCTCATTTCGAAGATGTCTGTTCATTCCAAAGAGACTGCATTTCTCATTTTGAAGATCTTCAAAAAAATGCAGAAATGACCTCCTATGCAAAATTTAGCTACAGATTCTATTGTGGGTCCATCTCTAGAGTGTATAAGCCTTCCATAACATCAAAAATCCCTTCTTCATCCTTTTGTTTAGATGTTATTCTTTGTTTTGTATGTTGCTATTTTATTCCAGTAGTACTAAAATAGAACCTTCAGGTGCATTTTGTTGATTATCCTCCTTCAATTTATCAGACAATTGTGAGATATAAACTTGCAGTTCTCCTTCTAAAATTTGCCCTACAAATTGAAATAGAATTGCTGCCATGTCTGTCCCAAAATCAGGTTTTTGCATAGTTTTGGAATTTCCATGCAATTAAGGGCATAAGGGGGTGTTTCTTGACATCTTGAACATGTTCCTTTTTTCAACTTGTCACTATTGTATGAATAGTTTATGCCAAATACCGACTATCATACACTAAATGCTAAATGTTTACTATGAATTAAATGCAAGAAACACATACCTTACTGTCCTGAAAATTGGTCATGCACCTTACAAGCTGCTTTTGATGATTGTTAGCAGGCTATCTGAAAACATAAACAAACATAACACATGTGCAGTGTGAGATTTGTACAATGGTGGAACAATGATGGGTAGATCAACAAGGCAATGCATGCCGAAAAATCGGTTTTCATGCAAGCCAACTCAGTAGCGCCTCCAAGAAGGTTTTCACTACTTGAATTATTCATTTTTATATTTTTATATATATATTTATATATTTTTTTTCATCTCTTTTTTTTTCATTTTTTTCATCAGAAGAGGCTGCCATTTCTGGTTTTCAACCAACTTCTGTCCTCTTTTTTTTTTTCAAGTGCTTCAATGAGAGAGAACATCTCTCACTCTTATTTGGATAAGACCAATCCTTATTCTGCAAAAACATGTCAATTGTTGTATGAAAACACCATCTCTTTCTGTTGAAACCTGCAACATTGATGCAACCTTCCTTTCTAGATGAGCAGTAAGAATCTTCTTACATCATAATTGCCTCCTTATTGCTGGAAATGAAGTATTGGCTCCATTGTTCCTCTTTCTTGCTGAAATTGATGCTTGTCCTCATGTATCCCCATTTTGTGGGACATGCCTTTGCTGCAAATTTTTTCTCTTTTCTTTTTTTTTTTAAATTTTCTTGTCTTGCTTGTACCCAAGAAGGAAGTTCACAAACAAGACTATTCTTCTTTTTGCTTTTCTTGTATTTTTTCTTTTTTTTTCTTTTTGTCAAACTTTTTATCATCACTCTGAATCTGATATTGAAGAGAAATTCTCTTCCATTATGTGTACATCCAATGGAATCTCCTTCAAGAACTCCTCCTTAGTTAATGGTGCATGGTATACCCGAAGGCAATGTCCATTCACCACTAACATCCTCCATGAATTACCAATGGGAGAAAGAAGCACTTGCTCCATATCTGAAAACTTCTTCAATCAAGTGTTGTCCATGCCTCCTAGTCTGCAAAATCTTGTCAATCTGTTCTTGAAACAATTAAATACCAATTCCCAAAAGATGTTAAGTGCTTACATCAAGATAAAATCTTGATATACCCTTGTAATTCCATGTAAAGGGATTGAAATATTGTTTCAAAATAGCAACAATTTTGCTTTTTGTTTATAAGTCAGCCTAACTAATAATGTTCAAGAATTTTCTTGGCTGCACTTCAATTTGTTTCATTCCTAGGAGGACAAAATTTACCCCTTTGTAAAATGGAAGTAAATTTTCTATGTGCAGTTTTTCTAGTTTTTCTCCTTTATCCAAGGCTAATTTTTGTGTGTTTGGACTAAAGGTTTTCTGTGTATCTCCATTGATTTTTGTCTCTTCAAGCTCAGGTAAGTTCTTGTTTGAGCACAGTTGGATGTTGTTGCGGTCAATAACATTTCCTACAAGTTTTTTTTTTTATACCGGATTCAGCTACATAGACAGGGGTTGCCTATCCTGTATTATTCAGACTGATCACAGGTTGGGCTAAAAAAGAAATATTTTTGGTTTGCACAATAAGACAAGAAGTGTACAACTTTAGCAGATCAACTACTTGTCAGGTAGGATCACCTCTAATGAGATCAACTATTGTCTATGTAGGCTAAGAATTGCTAGGTTGCGGTTTAGCGCGGTAAAATCCTAACAATATTTAAGTAATAATGGAAAACTCTAGGATCATCATTAAGTTGTAAACTCCTATTTTGATTGTGCAAAAGTTTTTGTGATTTTTTTTAGCTTACATAGACAGGGGTTGCCTGTCCTATTCATATTGGCCACTAGGTTGGGCTGAAGGTGGTGGTTGATTTACTTGCCCTGTTTGTTGTTGTTGGGATCTCTCTTTGAGAAGAATTCAGACTAGGCAACAAATTTTGCATCTCTGAGTTATGGAAGTAAATGGCATTCATCAATGATATGTCCCTGTGAACAAATGCTACAGGTAGCTGATATGGCTATTTTGTTCAAGGGATAGTCTTGTATATCTACCATGATATCTTTCCAACACCTAGTACAAATTTGTTTATACTACCTTGATGATATGGATATAAAAAGGGCAGTATTAGCAGATGGATCTTCTAATTTTTTTTAAGAGATCTTATGTTTCTTGATAATGAGGATGATGAATTCTTTCTATTTTTATCAAGAATTTCAAACATAGGCAATTTAACCCCCAAGTGTGAAGATCACCTCCCTATGGTTGCTTGTTTTCTAAATGGACTGAAATGCAACTATCAATAATTATTATTTATACCAGCTATTCATTCAGATTTTACTCTAAACTTCATAAGTTAGCACAATAATAATTATTTGACTACTTTTACCCTCTAACAACACCATGATCCTCGACAACGATGCCAAAATGATGAGTGTCATTGAGTCTCATCATTTAATCTCAATGATTTATCAATCCAGGGTGGTGTCCAAGGCTGTCTACGATAGAAGGCTAGGGCAGAGTACAATTCAGGCATTCAGATTTCAAGCATTTATTGGTGAAGCAGATTTTGGTTTAGCCTTTTGGTGTCACACTAAACCTAGTCTGAAGAATGGAAACTAAAATAAATTACAGGAATTGAAAACTAATTCTAAGTTGCAAGAATTGAAATCTAACTACAATTGCATGAATTGAAATTGCTAAATTGAAATCTAATCTACTTTTGCAATTGAAATTACAAAATTGAAATTGCTGAAATGAAATCCTAAGTTACATTTGTAGAATTGAAATCTAGTTACTCTTGCATAATTGAAATGATGCTTGTAAATGAAACTTATTCTAAAAACACCTGTCAATGCCCTGCCACAAAAGGTCGTCAAGCTTCTGCTACAAGAATTGACAGCAAAATGAAATATGCTGAAAATGGAAAGTTGCTAAAATAGAAAGCAGGGAAAACATGGAAAGCAAAGGAAAAATGCGTAATATAATTTGTCAGCTGACATACACACAAATGTTGTACACAAACATAATAGAAAACATAAATCACATAATACAAAATAAAAACAAGAAAATGAAATCTGGCAAGCAATCTATTAATTCTGCTGTAGCAAAATTATAGATTAAAACCTGCCATAAAATCCCTCCTTCTAGATCTGAAAGTGGGCCCATACTTCCTGATCTAGAAGGAGGTGAAAAGCACTCCTTAACTAATTAACACTCAGAACAAAAAATGATAAAATAGCTGCACTTTTATTGATGACAGAACATGCTGAAAACTATTACAAAAAATTATTGTACAGTCCTAATTGCTTGTTATTGAAAACTCTCCTCTATTCTAATTCCTAACTGGCTCAACCAAGGAGGGAGCTAGTGTTATTTATATAAATATTTACAACATATCCCATGCTCAAATCAGCCTATGTGCTGCTTTACAATGATTTGCCAATAATTCTGGATCTGAAATAAATGCAAATCTGGACAGTTTGTGTTGCAGTAGTAGTCATTGGCCCTTAGAAAGCATCTTCAGTGGTGGGAGTACGTGGGAGGAGTCTAGAAATATCTCACACATCTTTCTCCACTTCAGAATATGCCATTTCTATCTTGCAAACAACTTTCTATTATGCTGCAGTTTTTCTGGGTTTATCCTAGAAGAGGATCAAAATTGATCTTTTCCATGAATGGTGGCTTTGGATGGCAAGGATGGCAAAGTCAGATGGGAGATATTTTCCTTTAACATTTTCAACCTTCTTTCCCTTTTTCCACCATCAAAAATCAGTCAAAAAGTCAAAAAGCACTTTTTGTTCTCATTTCGAAGATAAGTGGCTCATTTCGAAGAGACTTGTATTTCTCATTTCGAAGATGTCTTGTTCATTCCGAAGATATCAACTGTGTTCATTTTCAAGTGATCTTTAGAGATTGCAATAGCCTTCATTCCTCTCCATGTGTGAATTCCATGCCTTGCCATTCATTGGTAGCTTGCTGGAATTTACATGGTAAATTACTGCATTTTCTAGTTCTACTGCACAGTTGTAAAATATTGGCATTTCTTGCAAATTCAAACAAATTAGAACATGGAAAAATTATTCAAATATCAACATGAAGGAGTACATCAAGTTGCTACTGAATTTATACACTTCATTCACCAAGTAACCATGCTGAAATAGTGCAACAATGCTGCATAATTGTCCCTCCTCTGTTATACCCTATTGTTGCCTATTTAGACCATGTGGGAATGCTTCTAAATAGGTCAGATGTCTTCTGTAGTCCTTCTGAACTCATTCCATCCATATCCTCATGCTTTGCTTGACAACTTCAAGGTGTTCCTATAAAGTGACAACTTGCTGATTTTTATATGGCTATTTTTTCCAGATTTTCAGATTTATGACGGTCCTAAACTTTTGGCTTCAATGTGGATTTGAAACAAGTTGAAGGGCAGGAAAACATTCAAAAACCATTGAGAAGTTAATGGATATCAGCATACCACATTTGGTTAATTGAAATGCATGTTCTTACTTGCTACTTAATCAAGCAAAATCAGTCACAAAATGCTGAAAATAGTCAAAAACAGAGATATAGTATTCCTAACATAAAATCATGTAAACACTTAACAAATAGTATATTTTAGTCAACTATTTGGCAATTAACTTATCATATGGTAGTCAAACATTGTGCAATAATGAGGCATTTTTGGGCCTCATCATCCCCCCCAACTTGAACCGATGCATGCCCTCATGCATCTTAGTAGGCCATAGTAATATGCAGGTTTTATTCTTGTGAACAACATCCTTTGCTACCTGCTAACTGAGAAATTCCTCCTTGCTGCACTATATCAAGTATTTTGCAATTAAGCACATGTATGACTCTTTTTCTATTTTTCTACAAGTTTTAGTGCTTCAAGGTACCTCTTAAAGGCTTGATATCATATGATTCATCTTGCAATAGTCTAATTGTGGAACCGTAATTGGCAGATGCACTACTATTGATGGAATTTTCTGTTCTTAACAACATTTCAGCTCTGAATGCTTATTTTTGTTGTTTGCACCTTTTGAACAAAATTGATAATTTTTTTTTTTGAAATGCTTGAGGGATGTACTTACTTGTGGTAGAGCCTTATAAACCTCAATATTTGATGTACCCTACTCTTTTTGCTATTCTGTAGCATTTTCAACAATTTTGGTACAGTTTCTGCTCATTTCGAAGATATCCTGCTCATTTCGAAGAGACTGTATTTCTCATTTCGAAGATGTCTGTTCATTTCGAAGAGACTGTATTTCTCATTTCAAAGATGTCTGCTCATTTCGAAGAGACTGTATTTCTCATTTCGAAGATGTCTGTTCATTTCGAAGAGACTGTATTTCTCATTTCGAAGATGTCTGTTCATTTCGAAGAGACTGCATTTCTCATTTCGAAGATCTTCAAAAAATGTAGAAATGACCTCCTATGCAAAATTTAGCTATAGATTCTATTGTGGGTCCATCTCTAGAGTGTATAAGCCTTCCATAACATCAAAAATCCCTTCTTCATCCTTTTGTTTAGATGTTATTCTTTGTTTTGTATGTTGTTATTTTATTCCAGTAGTACTAAAATAGAACCTTCAGGTGCATTTTGTTGATTATCCTCCTTCAATTTATCAGACAATTGTGAGATATAAACTTGCAGTTCTCCTTCTAAAATTTTCCCTACAAATTGAAATAGAATTGTTGCCATGTCTGTCCCAAAATCAGGTTTTTGCATAGTTTTGGAATTTCCATGCAATTAAGGGCATAAGGGGGTGTTTCTTGACATCTTGAACATGTTCCTTTTTTCAACTTGTCAATATTGTATGAATAGTTTATGCCAAATACCGACTATCATACACTAAATGCTAAATGTTTACTATGAATTAAATGCAAGAAACACATACCTTACTTGTCCTGAAAATTGGTCATGCACCTTACAAGTTGCTTTTGATGATTGTTAGCAGGCTATCTGAAAACATAAACAAACATAACACATGTGCAGTGTGAGATTTGTACAATGGTGGAACAATGATGGGTAGATCAACAAGGCAATGCATGCCGAAAAATCGGTTTTCATGCAAGCCAACTCAGTAGCGCCTCCAAGAAGGTTTTCACTACTGAATTATTCATTTATATATTTTTTTTTTTTTATTTTTTTCATCTCTTTTTTTTTCATTTTTTTCATCAGAAGAGGTTGCCATTTCTGGTTTTCAACCAACTTCTGTCCTCTTTTTTTTTTCAAGTGCTTCAATGAGAGAGAACATCTCTCACTCTTATTTGGATAAGACCAATCCTTATTCTGCAAAAACATGTCAATTGTTGTATGAAAACACCATCTCTTTCTGTTGAAACCTGCAACATTGATGCAACCTTCCTTTCTAGATGAGCAGTAAGAATCTTCTTACATCATCATTGCCTCCTTATTGCTGGAAATGAAGTATTGGCTCCATTGTTCCTCTTTCTTGCTGAAATTGATGCTTGTCCTCATGTATCCCCATTTTGTGGGACATGCCTTTGCTGCAAATTTTTTCTCTTTTTTTTTTTTTTCCAATTTTTCTTGTCTTGCTTGTACCCAAGAAGGAAGTTCACAAACAAGACTATTCTTCTTTTTGCTTTTCTTGTATTTTTCTTTTTTTTTCTTTTTGTCAAACTTTTTATCATCACTCTGAATCTGATATTGAAGAGAAATTCTCTTCCATTATGTGTACATCCAATGGAATCTCCTTCAAGAACTCCTCCTTAGTTAATGGTGCATGGTATACCCGAAGGCAATGTCCATTCACCACTAACATCCTCCATGAATTACCAATGGGAGAAAGAAGCACTGCTCCATATCTGAAAACTTCTTCAATCAAGTGTTGTCCATGCCTCCTAGTCTGCAAAATCTTGTCAATCTATTCTTGAAACAATTAAATACCAATTCCCAAAAGATGTTAAGTGCTTACATCAAGATAAAATCTTGATATACCCTTGTAATTCCATGTAAAGGGATTGAAATATTGTTTCAAAATAGCAACAATTTTGCTTTTTGTTTATAAGTCAACTAGCTAATAATGTTCAAGAATTTTCTTGGCTGCACTTCAATTTGTTTCATTCCTAGGAGGACAGAATTTACCCCTTTGTAAAATGGAAGTAAATTTTCTATGTGCAGTTTTTCTAGTTTTTCTCCTTTATCCAAGGCTAATTTTTGTGTGTTTGGACTAAAGGTTTTCTATGTATCTCCATTGATTTTTGTCTCTTCAAGCTCAGGTAAGTTCTTGTTTGAGCACAGTTGGATGTTGCTGCAGTCAATAACATTTCCTGCAGTTTTTTTTTTTTATACCAGATTCAACTACATAGACAGGGGTTGCCTATCCTGTATTATTTAGACTGATCACAGGTTGGGCTAAAAAAGAAATATTTTTGGTTTGCACAATAAGACAAGAAGTGTACAACTTTAGCAGATCAACTACTTGTCAGGTAGGATCACCTCTAATGAGATCAACTATTGTCTATGTAGGCTAAGAATTGCTAGGTTGCGGTTTAGCACGGTAAAATCCTAACAATATTTAAGTAATAATGGAAAACTCTAGGATCATCATTAAGTTGTAAACTCCTATTTTGATTGTGCAAAAGTTTTTGTGATTTTTTTTTAGCTTACATAGACAGGGATTGCCTGTCCTGTATTATTCATATTGGCCACAGGTTGGGCTGAAGGTGGTGGTTGATTTACTTGCCCTGTTTGTTGTTGTTGGGATCTCTCTTTGAGAAGAATTCAGACTAGGCAACAGATTTTGCATCTCTGAGTTATGGAAGTAAATGGCATTCATCAATGATATGTCCCTGTGAACAAATGCTACAGGTAGCTGATATGGCTATTTTGTTCAAGGGATAGTCTTGTATATCTACCATGATATCTTTCCCAACACCTAGTACAAATTTTGTATACTACCCTGATGATATGGATATAAAAAGGGCAGTACTAGCAGATGGCTCTTCTTTTTTAAGAGATCTTATGTTTCTTGATAATGAGGATGATGAATTCTTTCTATTTTTATCAAGAATTTCAAACATAGGCAATTTAACCCCCAAGTGTGAAGATCACCTCCCTATGGTTGCTTGTTTTCTAAATGGACTGAAATGCAACTATCAATAATTATTATTTATACCAACTATTTCATTCAGATTTTACTCTAAACTTCATAAGTTAGCACAATAATAATTATTTGACTGCTTTTACCCTCTAACAACACCATGATCCTCGACAACGATGCCAAAATGATGAGTGTCATTGAGTCTCATCATTTAATCTCAATGATTTATCAATCCGGGGTGGTGTCCAAGGTTGTCTACGATAGAAGGCTAGGGCAGAGTACAATTCAGGCATTCAGATTTCAAGCATTTATTGGTGAAGCAGATTTTGGTTTAGCCTTTTGGTGTCACACTAAACCTAGTCCGAAGAATGGAAACTAAAATAAATTACAGGAATTGAAAACTAATTCTAAGTTGCAAGAATTGACAATCTAACTACAATTGCAGGAATTGAAATTGCTAAATTGAAAGTCTAATCTACTTTTGCATTAAATTGAAATAACTTAAATTGAAATTGCTAAAATGAAATCCTAAGTTACATTTGCAGAATTGAAATCTAGTTACTCTTGCATAATTGAAATGATGCTTGTAAATGAAACTTATTCTAAAAACACCTGTCAATGCCCTGCCACAAAAGGTCGTCAAGCTTATGCTACAGGAATTGATAGCAAAATGAAATATGTTGAAAATGGAAAGTTGCTAAAATAGAAAGCAGGGAAAACATGGAAAGCAAAGGAAAAATGCGTAATATAATTTGTCAGCTGACATACACACAAATGTTGTACACAAACATAATAGAAAACATAAATCACATAATACAAAATAAAAACAAGAAAATGAAATCGGGCAAGCAATCTATTAATTCTGCTGTAGCAAAATTACAGATTAAAACCTGCCATAAAATCCCTCCTTCTAGATCTGAAAGTGGGCCCATACTTCCTGATCTAGAAGGAGGTGAAAAGCACTCCTTAACTAATTAACACTCAGAACAGAAAATGATAAAATAGCTGCACTTTTATTGATGACAGAACATGCTGAAAACTATTACAGAAAATTATTGTACAGTCCTAATTGCTGCTATTGAAAACTCTCCTCTATTCTAATTCCTAACTGGCTCAACCAAGGAGGGAGCTATGTTATTTATATAAATATTTACAACATATCCCATGCTCAAATCAGCCTATGTGCTGCTTTACGGTGATTTTGCCAATAATTTTGGATCTGAAATAAATGCAAATATGGACAGTTTGTGTTGCAGTAGTAGTCATTGGCCCTTAGAAAGCATCTTCAGTGGTGGGAGTACGTGAGAGGAGTCTAGAAATATCTCACACATCTTTCTCCACTTCAGAATATGCCATTCCTATCTTGCAAACAACTTTCTATTATGCTGCAGTTTTTCTGGGTTTATCCTAGAAGAGGATCAAAATTGATCTTTTCCATGAATGGTGGCTTTGGATGGCAAGGACGGCAAAGTCAGATGGGAGATATTTTCCCTTAACCTTCTCAACCTTCTTTCCCTTTTTCCATCATCAAAAATCAGTCAACAAGTCAAAAAGCACATTCTGTTTTCATTCCGAAGATAAGTGGCTCATTTCGAAGAGACTGCAATTCTCATTTCGAAGATGTCTTGTTCATTCCAAAGACACTGTGTTCATTTTGAAGATCTTTAGATTGCAATAGCCTTCATTCCTCTCCATGTGTGAATTCCATGCCTTGCCATTCATTGATAGCTTGCTGGAATTTACATGGTAAATTACTGCATTTTCCGGTTCTATTGCACGAGTTGTAAAATATTGGCATTTCTTGCAAATTCAAACAAATTAGAACATGGAAAAATTATTCAAATATCAACATGAAGGAGTACATCAAGTTGCTACTGAATTTATACACTTCATTCACCAAGTAACCATGCTGAAATAGTGCAACAATGCTGCATAATTGTCCCTCCTCTGTTATACCCTGTTGTTGCCTATTTAGACCATGTGGGAATGCTTCTAAATAGGTCAGATGTCTTCTGTAGTCCTTCTGAACTCATTCCATCCATATCCTCATGCTTTGCTTGACAACTTCAAGGTGTTCCTATAAAGTGACAACTTGCTGATTTTTATATGGCTATTTTTTCAGATTTTCAGATTTATGACAGTCCTAAACTTTTGGCTTCAATGTGGATTTGAAACAAGTTGAAGGGTAGGAAAACATTCAAAAACCATTGAGAAGTTAATGGATATCAGCATACCACATTTGGTTAATTGAAATGCATGTTCTTACTTGCTACTTAATCAAGCAAAATCAGTCACAAAATGCTGAAAATAGTCAAAAACAGAGATATAGTATTCCTAACATAAAATCATGTAAACACTTAACAAATAGTATATTTTAGTCAACTATTTGGCAATTAACTTATCATATGGTAGTCAAACATTGTGCAATAATGAGGCATTTTTGGGCCTCATCATCCCCCCAACTTGAACTGATGCATGCCCTCATGCATCTTAGTAGGCCATAGTAATATGCAGGTTTTATTCTTGTGAACAACATCCTTTGCTACCTGCTAACCGAGAAATTCCTCCTTGCTGCACTATATCAAGTATTTTGCAATTAAGCACATGTATGACTCTTTTTCTATTTTTCTACAAGTTTTAGTGTTGCAAGGTACCTCTTAAAGGCTTGATATCATATGATTCATCTTGCAATAGTCTTATTGTGGAACCGTATTTGGCAGATGCACTACTACTGATGGAATTTTCTGTTCTTAACAACATTTCAGCCTGAATGCTTATTTTTGTTGTTTGCACCTTTTGAACAAAATTAATTTTTTTTTTTTGAAATGCTTGAGGGATGTACTTACTTGTGGTAGAGCCTTATAAACCTCAATATTTGATGTACCCTACTCTTTTTGCTATTCTGTAGCATTTTCAGCAATTTTGGTATAGTTTCTGCTCATTTCGAAGATATCCTGCTCATTTCGAAGAGACTGTATTTCTCATTTCGAAGATGTCTGCTCATTTCGAAGAGACTGTATTTCTCATTTCGAAGATGTTTGCTCATTCTAAAGAGACTACATTTCTCATTCCGAAGATGTCTGCTCATTTCGAAGAGACTGCATTTCTCATTTCGAAGATGTCTGTTCATTCAAGAGATTGCATTTCTCATTTCGAAGATCTTCAAAAAATGCAGAAATGACCTCCTATGCAAAAGTTAGCTATAGATTCTATTGTGGGTCCATCTCTAGAGTGTATAAGCCTTCCATAACATCAAAAATCCCTTCTTCATCCTTTTGTTTAGATGTTATTCTTTGTTTTGTATGTTGCTATTTTATTCCAGTAGTACTAAAATAGAACCTTCAAGTGCATTTTGTTGATTATCCTCCTTCAATTTATCAGACAATTGTGAGATATAAACTTGCAGTTCTCCTTCTAAAATTTGCCCTACAAATTGAAATAGAATTGCTGCCATGTCTATCCCAAAATCAGGTTTTTGCATAGTTTTGGAATTTCCATGCAATTAAGGGCATAAGGGGGTGTTTCTTGACATCTTGAACATGTTCCTATTTTTCAACTTGTCACTATTGTATGAATAGTTTATGCCAAATACCGACTATCATACACTAAATGCTAAATGTTTACTATGAATTAAATATAAGAAACACATGCCTTACTGTCTGTCTTGAAAATTGGTCATGCACCTTACAAGCTACTTTTGATGATTGTTAGCAGGCTATCTGAAAACATAAACAAACATAACACATGTGCGGTGTGAGATTTGTACAATGGTGGAACAATGATGGGTAGATCAACAAGGCAATGCATGCCGAAAAATTGGTTTTCATGCAAGCCAACTCAGTAGCGCCTCCAAGAAGGTTTTCACTACTGAATTATTCATTTTTTTTTATTTTTTTATATATTTTCATCTCTTTTTTTTTCATTTTTTTCATCAGAAGAGGTTGCCATTTCTGGTTTTCAACCAACTTCTGTCCTCTTTTTTTTTTTCAAGTGCTTCAATGAGAGAGAACATCTCTCACTCTTATTTGGATAAGACCAATCCTTATTCTGCAAAAACATGTCAATTGTTGTATGAAAACACCATCTCTTTCTGTTGAAACCTGCAACATTGATGCAACCTTCCTTACTAGATGAGCAGTAAGAATCTTCTTACATCATAATTGCCTCCTTATTGCTGAAATGAAGTATTGGCTCCATTGTTCCTCTTCCTTGCTGAAATTGATGCTTGTCCTCATGTATCCCCATTTTGTGGGACATGCCTTTGCTGCAAATTTTTTTTTTTTTTTTTTTCAAATTTTCTTGTCTTGCTTGTACCCAAGAAGGAAGTTCACAAACAAGACTATTCTTCTTTTTGCTTTTCTTGTATTTTTTCTTTTTTTTCTTTTTGTCAAAATTTTTATCATTACTCTGAATCTGATATTGAAGAGAAATTCTCTTCCATTATGTGTACATCCAATGGAATCTCCTTCAAGAACTCCTCCTTAGTTAATGGTGCATGGTATACCCGAAGGCAATGTCCATTCACCACTAACATCCTCCATGAATTACCAATGGGAGAAAGAAGCACTTGCTCCATATCTGAAAACTTCTTCAATCAAGTGTTGTCCATGCCTCCTAGTCTGCAAAATCTTGTCAATCTATTCTTGAAACAATTAAATACCAATTCCCAAAAGATGTTAAGTGCTTACATCAAGATAAAATCTTGATATACCCTTGTAATTCCATGTAAAGGGATTGAAATATTGTTTCAAAATAGCAACAATTTTGCTTTTTGTTTATAAGTCGACCAGACTAATAATGTTCAAGAATTTTCTTGGCTGCACTTCAATTTGTTTCATTCCTAGGAGGACAGAATTTACCCCTTTGTAAAATGGAAGTAAATTTTCTATGTGCAGTTTTTCTAGTTTTTCTCCTTTATCCAAGGCTAATTTTTGTGTGTTTGGACTAAAGGTTTTCTATGTATCTCCATTGATTTTTGTCTCTTCAAGCTTAGGTAAGTTCTTGTTTGAGCATAGTTGGATGTTGTTGCAGTCAATAACATTTCCTGCAGGTTTTTTTTTTTATACCAGATTCAGCTACATAGACAGGGGTTGCCTATCCTGTATTATTCAGACTGATCACAGGTTGGGCTAAAAAAGAAATATTTTTGGTTTGCACAATAAGACAAGAAGTGTACAACTTTAGCAGATCAACTACTTGTCAGGTAGGATCACCTCTAATGAGATCAACTATTGTCTATGTAGGCTAAGAATTGCTAGGTTGCGGTTTAGCGTGGTAAAATCCTAACAATATTTAAGTAATAATGGAAAACTCTAGGATCATCATTAAGTTGTAAACTCCTATTTTGATTGTGCAAAAGTTTTTGTGATTTTTTTTTAGCTTACATAGACAGGGGTTGCTCGATCTATTCATATTGGCCACAGGTTGGGCTGAAGGTGGTGGTTGATTTACTTGCCCTGTTTGTTGTTGTTGGGATCTCTCTTTGAGAAGAATTCAGACTAGGCAACAGATTTTGCATCTCTAAGTTATGGAAGTAAATGGCATTCATCAATGATATGTCCCTGTGAACAAATGCTATAGGTAGCTGATATGGCTATTTTGTTCAAGGGATAGTCTTGTATATCTACCATGATATCTTTCCCAACACCTAGTACAAATTTGTTTATACTACCCTGATGATATGGATATAAAAATGGTAGTACTAGCAGATGGCTCTTCTTTTTTAAGAGATCTTATGTTTCTTGATAATGAGGATGATGAATTCTTTCTATTTTTATCAAGAATTTCAAACATAGGCAATTTAACCCCCAAGTGTGAAGATCACCTCCCTGTGGTTGCTTGTTTTCTAAATGGACTGAAATGCAACTATCAATAATTATTATTTATACCAGCTATTCATTCAGATTTTACTCTAAACTTCATAAGTTAGCACAATAATAATTATTTGACTGCTTTTACCCTCTAACAACACCATGATCCCCGACAACGATGCCAAAATGATGAGTGTCATTGAGTCTCATCATTTAATCTCAATGATTTATCAATCCAGGGTGGTGTCCAAGGTTGTCTACGATAGAAGGCTAGGGCAGAGTACAATTTAGGCATTCAGATTTCAAGCATTTATTGGTGAAGCAGATTTTGGTTTAGCCTTTTGGTGTCACACTAAACCTAGTCCGAAGAATGGAAACTAAAATAAATTACAAGAATTGAAAACTAATTCTAAGTTGCAAGAATTGAAATCTAACTACAATTGCATGAATTGAAATTGCTAAATTGAAAGTCTAATCTACTTTTGAATTGAAATCTAGTTACTCTTGCATAATTGAAATTGCTAAAATGAAATCCTAAGTTACATTTGCAGAATTGAAATCTAGTTACTTTTGCATAATTGAAATGATGCTTGTAAATGAAACTTATTCTAAAACACACTGTCAATGCCCCGCCACAAAAGGTCGTCAAGCTTCAGCTACAGGAATTGACAACAAAATGAAATATGCTAAAAATGGAAAGTTGCTAAAATAGAAAGTAGGGAAAACATGGAAAGCAAAGGAAAAATGCGTAATATAATTTGTCAGCTGACATACACACAAATTTTGTACACAAACATAATAGAAAACATAAATCACATAATACAAAATAAAAACAAGAAAATGAAATCTAGCAAGCAATCTATTAATTCTATTGTAGCAAAATTACAGATTAAAACCTGCCATAAAATCCCTCCTTCTAGATCTGAAAGTGGGCCCATACTTCCTGATCTAGAAGGAGGTGAAAAGCACTCCTTAACTAATTAACACTCAGAACAGAAAATGATAAAATAGCTGCACTTTTATTGATGACAAAACATGCTTGAAAACTATTACAGAAAATTACTGTACAGTCCTAATTGCTACTATTGAAAACTCTCCTCTATTCTAATTCCTAACTGGCTCAACCAAGGATGGAGCAGTGTTATTTATATAAATATTTACAACATATCCCATGCTCAAATCAGCCTATGTGCTGCTTTACAGTGATTTGCCAATAATTTTGGATCTGAAATAAATGCAAATCCGGACAGTTTGTGTTGCAGTAGTAGTCATTGGCCCTTAGAAAGCATCTTCAGTGGTGGGAGTACGTGGGAGGAGTCTAGAAATATCTCACACATCATTCTCCACTTCAGAATATGCCATTCCTATCTTGCAAACAACTTTCTATTATGCTACAATTTTTTTGGGTTTATCCTAGAAGAGGATCAAAATTGATCTTTTCCATGAATGGTGGCTTTGGACGGCAAGGACGGAAAAATCAGATGGGAGATATTTTCCCTTAACCTTCTCAACCTTCTTTCCCTTTTTCCATCGCCAAAAATTAGTCAACAAGTCAAAAAGCACTTTTTGTTCTCATTTCGAAGATAAGTGGCTCATTTCGAAGAGACTTGCATTTCTCATTTCGAAGATGTCTGTTCATTTCGAAGATCTTTAGAATGACCAACTGTGTTGACTCCAAATGGTTTTAGCTGCATTTCTCAGGTGTATTAGCCCTCAGGATCAGATTGCAATAGCCTTCATTCCTCTCCATGTGTGAATTCCATGCCTTGCCATTCATTGGTAGCTTGCTGGAATTTACATGGTAAATTACTGCATTTTCCAGTTCTACTGCACCGTTGTAAAATATTGGCATTTCTTGCAAATTCAAACAAATTAGAACATGGAAAAATTATTCAAATATCAACATGAAGGAGTACATCAAGTTGCTACTGAATTTATACACTTCATTCACCAAGTAACCATGCTGAAATAGTGCAACAATGCTGCACAATTGTCCCTGCTCTGTTATACCCTATTGCTGCCTATTTAGACCATGTGGGAATGCTTCTAAATAGGTCAGATGTCTTCTGTAGTCCTTCTGAACTCATTCCATCCATATCCTCATGCTTTGCTTGACAACTTCAAGGTGTTCCTATAAAGTGACAGCTTGCTGATTTTTATATGGTTGTTTTTTCAGATTTTCAGATTTATGACAGTCCTAAACTTTTGGCTTCAATGTGGATTTGAAACAAGTTGAAGGGCAGGAAAACATTCAAAAACCATTGAGAAGTTAATGGATATCAGCATACCACATTTGGTTAATTGAAATGCATGTTCTTACTTGCTACTTAATCAAGCAAAATCAGTCACAAAATGCTGAAAATAGTCAAAAACAGAGATATAGTATTCCTAACATAAAATCATGTAAACACTTAACAAATAGTATATTTTAGTCAACTATTTGGCAATTAACTTATCATATGGTAGTCAAACATTGTGCAATAATGAGGCATTTTTGGGCCTCATCATCTAGTTCAAGTTCTTTGCTCAACAACTCACTTGAACAACAAAGCTTACATAACAATGATATTCATGTTCTTTTCAAACCCTATTTCAAGTTCTTTGCTCAACAACTAATGGTTTCAACAACAATGTTTATCAAACAAGGTTTTAACAACACTTCTTTATTCCAAAAAACCTTGAAGCATTAACTCAACACACTCAATAGGAAACCCTAATCAAGTCCTTTTCACTCCAAACTTATTTTCCAAAAAACCAATCAATCAACTCAACTATGGAAGAATGTGCTCATACCTTTTTATTGATGATGAAGGGATCTCACAAATCTATCACAACAACAAACACTTCTATGCCAAACTCAAAGAGGTTATAAGATAAATCTTTCTCACAATATAATGTAAATACTCAATTACACCTTATCACTCCACCTTTCAAAAACAACCATCAACATACATAAAATATTTATCCAATAACACCTTTTAAACTCCTAACTAAAAATAAATTCTACATCCAAAAAAATAACTCAAAACCTCTTTAATCAAATTAAATGGAAAAAAGAACTTTGGAAAAAATCAAATCCACTTTCCTTATAACTCCAATAACATAAATCACTTCTCAATAAAATAATCTTTCATAAACCCTTTTATTTCCTAATAACACAAATCAATTATGAATAAAATAACCTTTCATAAACCCTTATTACTCCAAATAAGACAAATAAATTACCAATAAAATAATCCTTCACAAACCCTTATAACTCCAAATAACCCCTTAGAAAACTTTAGGCAATATAAAATTTTAATAAAAAATTATCTTTGCCACTAGTGGGATTCGAACCCATAATCTCTGCCTCCACGAGCGCTCTAGCCGCATACTTGACCACCGCATGCACTAGACGCACATTTGAAACTCCACGAGCACCTCGTGATTTTTCTTCCACACCTGGTGCTCAAATCAAACATGAACCAAAAGCTTTTTTCCTTGGCACTCAATATGAACACGATAATTAACATCCATGCAAATCGATCTTGGACTCTTCCACTCCCAATGCTCTCATGAAACATGTTGTACCAATGGACCACCATGTCCAATGTGGTTCAGACCTTATGCTCACCCTTTTTGTCTTCTTCCTGGCGCTAATAAGACAAACAAACTCTTTTTCTTCTTCCTCAACGTTCAATGATTGCACAAATTTATTTTAGCTTGGTCACATGAAAATTAATTCGAAGAGGATTACTTTTGAATGCCTCTTGGAATATTCTTTATACATGAATTCACCATATGAATTAGACGTCGACGCTCCATTTAATTTGATGACGTCGGTGTATTTTAAAACCTTTTATAATTTATAAATTATTTAAATTCTAATAGAATTTAAATTTTATAAATTATATTTATAAACCTTTTACTTTAATAAAATTAAAGTCTTCCTTGTGATAAAATTTAAACCTTCAAATTGTACTCCACTAATTTGATTATTCTGCCATCATGGTTTTAATAAGAACCTTAATTCTACCATCAGGATGTTTAAAAAAAACCATTGTAGAATAATATTTTAATAATCTTTTTCTTCAACTCTTTGCATTGCTCCTCGTGTTAATGATGGTGTACTCGGTGGTATTAATGATAGCTTCATGTGTTCACTTTAGCATCAATGAAAACTTCTCACTTTGACATCAATGACAACTGAATGAGCTCAAAATGTCTGCTACAGCCCAAACCTAGCAGTCGGCTAGGTTATCCATTTGTGTACAATTTCATATATATTAGATTAGCTTTCATTGATTAGAAGATCATCATCTCTTTTATTTTTATATCTCTGCATCTCTGCTTTTGCCTCTACGACGGGATCTGCCCTCCTAGTGGCAACGATTTATTTTAAATATTCGATTCATTCGCTTCCGCAATTCGATCTGTTATTTGTCTGTTATTGAAATTCCATATAACTTGGTTGATTCCGTTCACAGTAGAAGGTAAACCCTTCCAAGTGGTATCAGATTCGACGATCTCCGGGAGTTTTCGATCTCATAACACGGCCATTCGTTTGCGCAATATCCAGCTGCAATTCGCCTCGCGTCATCGTATTCCCAGCGTTTGCAAAGAGGGCCTTACGGCGGTGATCCGGCGTTTCGATTCCAGTTTCCGCCACTGCTCGTTCAAGTTTTTCCCAGCGTTTGCAAAGAGGGTCTTACTACGGTGATCCGGCGTTTCGAGTCCAGTTTCCGCCACTGCTCGTTCCAGTTTTTCCCTAACCACCGCCATATCGAATCCTCTCTTCGCGATAACAAAACACCCACAGACGTCTGCTGGATTTGCACAGTTCGTCCCAGAAGCCATCGTCCAATCCTAATCGCGGAAATTTTTAATTTACGGGCAATCCTAAGGTCGTTACAAATTTTTATTTGGCTGACGTCAGGGGCAAAATTAATTTCGGGCGTGGTCTCCATCATTTATCCCACATTCAGCATAGTTCGTGGGTTTAATAGTTTAATAGGCACCAGTCACACCTTTTACGGTGTGACTTCGGTCACACGGTGGTCTTCCTCCGTGCCTAGCCTTGTCCGCCCTTTCATCCGCGTGTCGTGTCGTTAGTCCCCTCCGCGTGTCGAGCCTTATCCTCCCTGTCCTCCGCGTGTCGTTTTCCGCGTGTCGTGTCGTTGGTTCCCTCAGCGTGTCGTGTCGTTTGGGTCCTTGTCTTCCGTTCGCGTAGTCTCGCTCGGTGTCGTGTCGTATCTTCGTCTTCCGTGTCAGTCGGCCAGTGTCGTGTCGTATCGTATCTTCGTCTTCTGTGTCAGTCGGCCAGTGTCGTGTCGTATCTTCGTCTTCCGTGTCAGTCGGCCAGTGTTCTGGTCTTAGCTGTCTGACTCGTCGTGGGTCTTAGCTCGCGGTTCGTGTCGTCCGTTCGCATGCTGTCAAGTGGTTGATATTGTCAAAAAAAAAAAAAAAGAGTTGTTGTTCAAAGTTGCGGGCAAGGAAGCCATCCACACTTACATCCGCGCCACAGTTGGAGTGGCAATAAGGCGGAGAAAACAAATTTTTGTAATTCAATTCAGCAAGAAATTTTGAAGTTCAAGAACTACTCAGCAAACAATTTTTGAGCAGTGCATGAGTAAAAGTTGGAGCAAGGGTCCTGACGGTCGATTATCCAGCTCAGAGACGACCAATAACAACGCACGGAGACCAAATCGAAGCCCAGGTACAAAAAATTCTCCTTCTCCTTTTAAAATTGGTAGTTATAATCCACATCATCCCCTAGTAGATCCTATGGCTACTAATCCTTCCCCAACTCACGAAAACATCACGCAAGGAGACTCAAGTAATTCAGCCATGTCTGATAGGGAGTCTCTTCAAAACATACTAGAGAGTCTACACGACATGGGTATCACCCTAAAAGAACTTGTGCAAGCACAAAAACAACCTAATCCCAATACTAATCCCCAAAATCACTCCCATGCCCAACGGAATGTAGAAACTGTCGATCCTAATGATGATTGGCAACAACAACGAGGTGATTCGGATAATTACGGGGATCCCTATCAAAGACAACGGTATAACCAAAATCAAGAAAGGGACACGGGTTATCACCAACCAAGAGGCCCTAATATTAACTTTCCACGAATTGATATGCCCACTTTTGAAGGTCATGATCCTCGTGGTTGGTTAGCCAAAATGGAAGGCATCCTTGACTTATATCAAATTAAGGAAATTGATAAAGTTCCTTTCGTCTGCAACAAAATTAGGCACTGAGGCCTACCAATGGTTTGTATGGCTTAAAAAAGAGAATGTAGCTATTATTACCTGGAGAAAATTCACTACCTCTTTTTTAGAAAGATTTGACGACGGAGCTACATCATCCTACACAATAAGATTGTTATCTCTTAAACAAAAAGGGTCAATTAGTGAATTCGTTTCGGAGTTTACCAGTTTACTACCATACACTTCAGACCTTAGTCCCGACACAGTGGTAGGTGCCTTTCGCAATGGTTTGAAAGAAAGTATTCGAGTGGAGGTAGACATGCACGATCCAACCTTGTTGAACAGTTGTATAAGAATAGCCAAGTTGGCCGAGAAGAGACATCAGTTGTCTGCACAGCGGGAAACATATAATCGTCCTTCATACCGCAACAATTCCTTTCGTAGAAATGATCAACCATCAAGATATTTTTGCTATAAATGTCGCACTCATCACCCCAGGGAAGAAGCTTGTGCCCAAAAACAAAACTTTCATATTGAAGGTGATCAAGGTGAAGGGGAAGAGGATGAACCTTACCAATCAGAAGAACCTATGCCAGAAGACCTACCATGGACTATAGACGAAAAAGAAGAGGATACAATGGCAATTTCAGTGCATGCTCTCATGGGTTTAACCGCCCACCATACCATCAAGGTACCAGGTTTTCTCCGCCAGAAAAAGGTGAATGTGCTAATTGATTCTGGTAGCACCCACAATTTTATCGACATCAAAACAGCAAAAGCCTTGAATTTATTCATTAACTCTTCCAACAAAGACAAATTCCAGGTTTTAGTGGCCAACGGGGTGAACGCACAATGCGTGGGTCGCACATCTCAAGTTTCCATAAAGATGGGAACTTATACCTGGTTTGGCTCCCTTTTTGTCATGAATTTGGGAAATTCTGATGTCATTTTGGGGGTTGAATGGTTGGAAACATTAGACACAGTTAGCTTCAACTTCAAAAAATTATTTGTGGAATGGAAGGAAAATGGACGAGTCATTCACTTACAAGGCATTACTACTCCTCCAACACAAATGGTGAGCTCTCATAGTATGGAAAAGATGTTAAAAAAGGGTGGATATGGGTTTATAGCTCAAATTAATTGTTTGGAAAAACAATCGTCAGCAACTTCGGATATTATTGCACCTGAGTTACAAGATATCATCACACATTATGACGAGGTTTTCCAAGAACCTCAAGGATTACCACCTAAACGATCTCATGATCATGCCATCCATTTGATGCCAGGAAGTGCCCCACCTAACAGTCATCCTTATCGCTATCCTCAACCACAAAAGACCGAAATCGAACAGATCGTTCAGGATTTGTTGGATCATGGAGTCATTCGTCACAGCACTAGTCCCTATTCCTCACCTGTAGTCCTGGCTAGACGAAAAGATAACTCTTGGCGTATGTGTCCTGACTTTCGTTCTCTCAATAAACTCACTATCAAGGACAAATTTCCTATACCCGTCATAGATGACCTATTAGATGAGTTGCATGGGGCAAAATTTTTTACAAAATTAGACCTTCGCTCTGGCTTTCACCAAATCCGTGTTAGAGAAGAAGATATTCCCAAAACGGCCTTTCGTACTCATGAAGGTCATTACGAATTTTTGGTCATGCCTTTTGGTCTCACGAATGCACCATCCACATTCCAAAGTCTCATGAACCAAGTGTTTCGTCCACTCCTCCGTAAGTTTGTATTAGTTTTTTTTGATGATATCCTCATATATAGCAAAACATGGACGGACCATTTACATCATGTGGATAAAGCCCTTCACATTCTACACAAAGAAAAATTATTTGTTAAACGCTCCAAATGTTCTTTTGGTGTTCAAGAAGTCGAGTATCTTGGTCATATAGTTTCACATGAGGGTGTCAAAGTCGATCCCAATAAGATTAAGGCAATTCAAGAGTGGCCTTTACCTAAAACCATCAAGAAACTTCATGGTTTTTTGGGTCTCACGGGCTACTATCGCAAGTTTGTACAGAATTATGGTAAGATTGCAGCACCTCTCACGGCACTCACAAAAAAGGATGCTTTTCGTTGGTCGGAAGAGGCTACTCTAGCTTTTGAAGCTCTTAAGCAAGCCATGTGTACAACTCCGGTATTAGCAACTCCCAATTTTCACAAACCATTTATTATAGAATGTGATGCATCGAGGAACAGGAATTGGGGCTATATTAATGCAAGAAGGTCATCCATTGGCATTTGAAAGTAAACGACTTTTCGGAAAAAATTTGGGAAGATCAACATATGAAAAAGAAATGTTGGCTATTCTTCATGCAGTAGAAAAATGGAGACACTACCTAATCGGTAGCCGCTTCATTATAAAAACAGATCATAGTAGCCTCAAGCATTTTTTGGAGCAAAGGTTTTCTTATCCAGAACAAAATAAGTGGTTAACCAAACTTCTGGGTTATGATTTCGTTATCGAATATAAGAAAGGGAAGGAAAATATAGCCGCCGATGCGTTGTCCAGAAAATATGAAGATGAAGTAGTCATCAATGCTATTTCAGGTCCTTGCTTCCAATGGGTAACTCAATTACAAAGTGAATGGTTGTCCAATAGTGAAACTGCCCAGATAATTCATGAATTATCTATAGGGTCTTCTAAACACCCTTTGTTCTCTTATGAAGATAACATCCTCCGGAAGAAGAACCGCATTTACATTCCACATAATTTAGAACTCAAATCAAAGATCCTCGACGAATCACACGCTTCTCCATCAGCAGGACATTCAGGATTTTTGAAAACATATTTAAGGGTCAAACAATCATTTTGTTGGAAAGGATTAAAAGCAGAAGTCAAACAATGGGTAGCAGAATGTGAAGTTTGCCAGCGCAATAAAGGAGAAACAGTCAAATCACCAGGATTGTTACAACCTTTACCCATCCCTGAACGACAGTGGGAACATATATCTATGGATTTTATTGAAGGTCTTCCAAAATCAGAAGGCAGAAAAATTATCTTCGTCGTCGTAGACCGGTTATCCAAATACGCTCATTTTCAGGCTCTACAACATCCATTTTCCGCAATCAAGGTGGCAAAGGTATTTATGGATTCAATTTTCAAATTACATGGTATGCCAAAAAATATTGTAAGTGATAGAGACCCCATCTTCACTAGTAACTTTTGGCGAGAATTATTTCGACTTAGTGGTACCAAATTGAACATGTCCTCAACTTACCATCCCCAGACAGATGGTCAAACAGAAGTAGTTAACAAATGTTTGGGTACATACTTACGATGTTTTGCTCAAGATAAACAATATCAATGGAGCCAATGGCTAGCAATGGCGGAATGGTGGTACAACACTTCTTACCATTATTCCATTAAGATGTCTCCCTTTGAAGCATTGTATGGAACTAAGCCTCCTATCGTAGCAGATTACGTTCCTGGTTCATCCAAAGTAGACAAAGTGGATGATTGGTTTCAACAAAGGCAGGCGACACTCACCATCCTTAAGGAGAATTTATTCCAAGCACAAAATCGCATGAAACAACAACATGACTTGCACCGATCAGAACGAACTTTTAATGTCGGCGACAAGGTTTTCCTAAGGTTGCAACCTTACAAACAAGCATCTTTAAGGATAAAGACCAGTCAAAAGTTGGCACCACGATTTTATGGTCCTTACAAAATTGTGCGCCGCATTGGAGAAGTAGCCTACCAGTTAGAACTTCCTTCATCATCACGAATACACCCGGTATTCCATGTTTCCTGTCTCAAAAAGGTAATTGGTCAGAAAGTGCAAGGCCAATCAGAATTACCAGTGCTCGATGAGGAAGGCCGCATACATCTCCAACCCGAAGATATATTACAACACAGAATACGAAGACTAAGATCACGCCAGATTCAAGAATTTCTCATCAAATGGCAAGACCTACCAGAGGAAGATGCCACATGGGAACACGAAAGTATTTTCCAGACATTTCCAGCTTTGAGGACAAAGCTTTCTGAGGAGGGGAGTCATGCTACAGCCCAAACCTAGCAGTCGGCTAGGTTATCCATTTGTGTACAATTTCATATATATTAGATTAGCTTTCATTGATTAGAAGATCATCATCTCTTTTATTTTTATATCTCTGCATCTCTGCTTTTGCCTCTACGGCGGGATCTGCCCTCCTAGTGGCAACGATTTATTTTAAATATTCGATTCATTCGCTTCCGCAATTCGATCTGTTATTTGTCTGTTATTGAAATTCCATATAACTTGGTTGATTCCGTTCACAGTAGAAGGTAAACCCTTTCAATGTCCAACATATGTATGCTTAAACTGAACCCCTTCTAGATTGTGGATGTATCTTTGAACTTCCAGAAGAAGTTTTGAAATAGTCCAAGTTGGATATTGAGTCCCTCTTGCCATATTTATAATATTAAGGGAGTCCTCTTCAATTATTAGTTTCATGCAACTTATAGAATCCAATAGAGAAACTCCTTGGAATAGGGCCCTAGATTCGACAAAGTGATTGGTTTGATGGCCTAGATTATCAGAAAAGGCTAAAATTATCAAGCCTTCATGGTTCCTTACAATCCCTCCAATACCTACAAGACCTAGATTACCTTTAGATGCACTGTCAAAATTCAACTTTAGCCAACAAATTGGAGGTGGCTCCCACTTAACCTTGGCTCTATCCGGAGGTATAGTAGGTCTAACTAGTTGAATATTGGCATTGAATATAAGAGATATCTCTATTGATCATTCTTGCTTTACAGTCACAACATTCAAATTTAGGGTTCTCATATTCTCCACAAAAAAGAAATCACCTACAAAGCCACATATTTAGTCGAATGAGCAACATCTTTAAATGCCCCTAAGTTTCTTTCCTTCCAAATCCACCACCAGATATGAGGAAGGTTGAATTTTCAAAACCAACGAAGACTGAGAGACAGGAAGGAAGAAACCCATTGGGTCAGCACATCCTCTAGGTTGTTCAGAAGCACCCATTGGATGTTCAAATATTTGAAAAAGTAGATTAAAACCTCCTACAAGAAAGGAAAGCTAAAAAGAAGATGGAAGAGGGATTCCTCTATATTTTTGCATAAGAAAAAAGTATTTGTTAAAATCATACCTCTTTTTTTGAGATTGTCTAAAGTTAGAAATTTTCCTTGTATGGCCAGCTAGAAGAAAATGTTGATTTTTGGAGTCAGTCCTTTCAACCAAGTTTTATCTACCGAAAACCAAGGATCAAAAGGACCATCTAATACTAAATAAATTGATTTGCAGAGAATTTCCCATCCTTATCTAATCCCTAAATGAATCTATCCAGAATTTCTCTTCTAGCAATTATAATCCATTTAATGATATTGGAAATCTCATCAAATGCCCTCCTTTCCTCCACCAAAAGTCTTAGGAAGTCAAATGATTTCCATCGAGGGCGGTCTTTAATCATTTCAATGAAATCACAAATTTTATTCCCCTAGAAATGATCTGTAATTGTTTTGACTAAATCCAGCTCTGATATTGACTCCAGCAGAACCTCAGTCGCCCACACGTCACTCCAAAAGTTGATAAATCTGCCATCTTCCAAACGCCATCTACCCCCTTTACTGATATTCAATTTGCACCATATCAGGCTAGACCAAAAAGTTGAACCCTGAAGGGATAATGATTCTCTAATAAACTACTTCCCATCATTTAAGTATTTAGCTTTGACAATATCAACCCATCCCACTTTCTCCTCTTGAACCAGTCTCCAACCTTGCTTGGCAACAAGAGCTTTTTTCATGGATTTCAATATTCTAAGGCCTAAACCACCCTCCTCCTTCTTGTTGCATACTTGGTCCCATGCCACTAGATGAAATTTCTTTTTCTCACTTGCTCTTGACCAAAGAAATGAGCATTGGATATGTTCTATTATTTCAATAATCTTACCCAAGATTCAAAATAGAGAAAGGAAATATATCGGGATGTTTTGAAGGGTGGCCTTAACTAACATCACTTTTCCTTCTTGGATCGAGAGAGCCCCTTTCCATCTTGCTAGCTTTCTCTGGATATGCTCCACAACTGGTTCCCACAAGTATTATATTGAAGCCCCATAAAATATTGGCATCCCCAAGTATGCTGAAGGGAGAGACCCAATATTATATCCCAAAATATCTGCAATCCTAAACTGCTTTGTTTGAGGAGTATTGAAGAAAATTATAACACTTTTCTTGAAATTAACCTTCTGACCTGCCACTTGTTCATAATCTTTCATAACACTTTTGACTGATTTTTTTGGACATTTTGAGTCCATCGAGTTGTCATTGATGTCAAGGCATGAGTTGTCATTGATGTCAAAAGGAATGCAATTGATTGGTTCCAAAAAGTTTCATAATGTCTTATGAAGCATGACCAAAAAGATTTTTCATTAAAACCTTGACGGAGCAAAATAAAAGGTTTTCCATTAAAATCATTAGAGGAGAAAATAAAAGGTTTTCCATTAGAACCACTGAAGGAGAAAATAAAAGGTTTTTCATAAAAATCATTGGAAAATAAAGTATAACAATTTTATTATACTAAGGAAGCTTAAATTTAATTATAAATTAATTTATTAATTAATTTACTTAACTTGAAAAGTTATTTAAATTAATTAAATTAAGGTTAAAACCCTAAAATGAGTTTTAGATTTGAAATTTGAAATTCAATTTCAAAAAGCACCGATGTGAGGAGGAATGTTATATTATGCATATAAAAGGGAGCACCTACCACTTTAATGAAATTACCATGCCTAAGAGATGAACATGTGAAGCAAATAATTTAGCGCTGCGACCAAGGGAGACGAAAATGTGTTTTTCACATGTGAAAAAGGAGAAGTGTTGAAGGTATAATATGAAGGTATCTATCCTTCCTCCACGTGGGCCTTCGTAGCCCACAAGGCGAGTGCCCAAGTGCCTAAGCGCTTAGGCAAGAGGAGACGGTAGATCGAGTCACATCGAATCCCCTTTTGGTGGGGAATACAACGTACGCAAGGTGTTTAATCTCTAAAATTTTTGGAGGTTGGTTGGGCAAGTTAAAAATTAATTTTGCATGTTTATTATTGGTTCTAAGGTTGCAAGGGAGTTATAAGGTTTGGCAAAATTGAATTTTTAATATTGTTTGCTCAAAGATTTTATGCATGGAGTGAAAAGAGTTTGGTCAATATTCTATAGTGGTGAATATTATTATGTCTGGTCAATATTCTATAGTGGTGAATATTATTAAGAGTGGTTGATATTCTATAGTGGTGGATATTATTAAAGTGGTTAATATCCTATGGTGGTGGATATTATTTTAAGAGTGGTTGATTTATTAGGGTTTTGGTCACTATTCTAAGATTGGAGTTGATAAGGTGTTTCCAAGTATTTTTTATATATGATTTGTTGAGTATAATTGAAAAAGGGAAAAAATAAGGCATTGATTATATTTTGGTCCAAGGAATATCTTTAAGAAAATAATGGAATATTATTTTGTATTCTAACCTTCTTCAGTTTGGCAAAGAAGTGTTTATGGTTGTGGAAAATTTGTGAGGTCTATTTCTTATCATCAAGAAAAAGGTATGAACACATTCTTCCATAGTTAATTTGATTGGTTAGTTTTCTAAAAAATAAGTTTGGAGAGAAAATAACTTGATTAGGGTTTCCTTATTAAGTATTTTTGAGTTAATGCTTCCAGGTTTTATAGAATAAAGAGTTGTTATTGAAACCTTGTTTGATTAGCATTGTTGTTGAAGCCATTGATGGTGTAAAGAACTTGAACTAGGGTTTGAGTATCATTGTTATGTGAGAGTTGTTTCATAAGCATTGTTGTTGAAGTGAGTTGTTGAGTGAAGAACTTGAACTAGGGTTTGAAGAGAACATGAGTATCATTGTTATGTGAGATTTGTTTCATAAGAATTATTGTTGAAGTGAGTTGTTGAGTGAAGAACTTGAACTAGGGTTTGAAGAGAACATGAGTATCATTGTTATGTGAGATTTTTTGTTGAGCATTATTGGAAATATTTTGAGTTGATGTTTATATTCTTGGACTAGGGTTTGTGAACAAGGGTTGTTTCATTGAGTGATTGGTTGAGTAGAGTTGGTTGAGCCTAGTCAAGTGGATGTGTGAAGTGATTGTTCAAGTTCCATAAAACAAACTATTCTATATTATGATTGAGTTGAGAAAGTGATTGAGCATTGAGTTATATTTGAAGCATATTGAGTCTCTAACAATTATCCTTATTTTTTTAAGAGAGTGATTGAAATTAATTGAGCATTGTGATTAGTATAGAATATATTGAGTCTCTAACAATTCTCTTTATGTTTCTATGATATTGGAAAAGTTTTGTGTGGACTTATTGAGCAGATTTGAGGTAAGTCTTTGAGGAGACTTGTGGACTGATTTTGTGTGAGCTTTTGTGAAAGCTTATAATAAATATTTGGATAAGTTCTAGAGAGGACTTGTAGATCACATTTGAGAAAGTTCTATGTGGAATTGTTTAGAAGATTGTACAAGTTCTGTGTGGAATTGTTGAGCAAATTTGAGCAAGTTCTGTGTGGACTTATAGAGCCGATTTGGATAAGTTCTAGAGAGGACTTGTAGAGCAGATTTGAGCGAGTTCTAAAGAGGACTTGTAGAACATATTTGAGCAAGTTTTGTGTGGACTTGTTGAGCATATTGGACAAGTTCTATGTGGACTTGTTGAGCAGATTTGAGCAAGTTCTATGTGGACTTGTTGAGCATATTGGACAAGTTCTGTGTGGACTTGTTGAGCAGATTTGAGCAAGTTCTGTGTGGACTTGTAGAGCATATTTGAGCAAGTTATGTGTGGACTTGTTGAGCATATTGGATAGGTTCTTGAGAGGACTTTTTGAGCAAATTTGAGCAAGTTCTAGATAGGACTTGTGGATAGATTAATGTGAGCTTTTGTGGAAGCTTACAAGACATATGTGAGACAAGTCTTTGAGAAGACTTGTGAGTAGATTTGATTGATTTGTTCAAACCTTGAGTTAAGGTTTGGGGCAAATCCAGTAGAGTTGTGTCAAGCTTTGAGTTAAGGCTTGAAGATAGATATCGAGGATAGATTTGTGCTAGACCAAAGGACTATGTTTAGTGTAGATTTGAGAGCAAATTTTGGTATAGATTTAAGGATAAGTTTATGCCAGACCAAAGATAGAGATTGATAAGATTTTTACTAGATCGAAGGATTATATTTAGTGCAGTTTTGAGACAGAGCTTTGGAGGAAATAGTGCAAAGAGGACAGTAGTCTCCAGTGGATAGAGATCCATAAGCCAGGGTAGTGAGGACAAGTATTTTGAGTGGGGATAAGAGTCTTCAGTGGAGAGAGATCCACAAGCCAGTGTAGTGGAGGAAGTAGTCTTCTAGAGGATCACCAACCAAAGCAGAAGGAGTTCACCTATAGATAGAGATCCATGAACTTGATTTAGGGGATTGGTGTCTCCTTTGGATAGAGGTCCATAAAAATTGTAATAGGGAAAGGATTCCTAAGATATTGATTGAGAAAATTTTAGTGAAATATTTTCTCCTTGGAGTAGCCCACATTGGGTGAACCATGTAAATTGTGGTGTCTTTATTGTGTGTGATGATTTGTGCATTTCTTTGGTTACTGTTGTTGATATTGCTATCTTTACATTGCATAATATTGATTGGAAAGAAAGTAAAAAGTGGTCTTATACTGTTCACCCCCCTCTCAGTATAAGCTTTATGTTATTTAGATTTTTCTTACGGAATTGAAGCTTGAAAGTACATAAGAGTATCATCGACAAATTGATGATGGGATATGGAACTGATGGGTGTAGCTAGCTTAAGGCCTACAGTAGAATAGTCAGCTTTGATGGCCTACCCCAGAGATTCTGCTAGCAAAATAAAATGGCATGGTAACAATGGATATCCTTGAAAAACTCCCTTGCAACTCTTGAAATATCCCATCGAAGAGCCATTCACCAAAATCGAGAACTTGGTTGAAGAGACACATGATTTGATCAAACTTTTCCAATCATGACTAAAGCTAAATTTATGCAATATTTTCAAGATTGAAGAGAAACTCCCAATCAACCCTTTCGTAAGCTTTGTTCATATCCAGCTTGAGCAAGGTCCTAGAATTATCACTTTTGGTCATCGAATAGATGATTTCATGGACTACAATGATTACATCCATAATTTGCCTCCCAACCACAAAACCACTCTATGGGATATCAATAATACCTGGTAATAAAAGTTTTAATCTGTTCGCCAGGGTCTTCGTAAAAATTTTAAATATAGTATTGCACATACTGATAGGCCTATAAGCTGCAAAATCCTTAGCATCAACCATTTTAGGGATAAGCACCAAAAACATAGAGTTGACATCTAAAGGGATCCATTTAGAAGACTAAACATCTCTGATGGCATCACAAATCTCCAACCCCAAAATATGCCAAATTTTCTAAAAAAATATTGGGGGAAACCCATCAGGTCCCGGTGCTTTGAGCCCACCCATTGCAAAAACTGCTTTACTGATTTCATCATCTAAAAATGGAGTATCCAAAACATTATTCATATCTGTAGAGACCAGAGGTGGTATGTTATTTAGTAAGCAAGCTTTAGCCTATTGATTTTTTGTTGATGTGGAACACAGGAGGTCCTTAAAAAAATTCACTGCCTCGAATCTAATTTCTTTGATTTCTTCAAAGAGTTCTCCATTTGCTTTCATAATCACCCTAATCCTATTGTTACTCCTATGCCTCAATGCAGTGGAATGAAAATTTTTTGTGTTTCGATCACCCTCCTTAAGCCACAAGGCCCTAGATTTTTGCCTCCACATAATTTCTTCCCCTGCTAGTACATTATGGAGCTCTATGAGAGTAGATAGTTCTTGCCTCTTTAATTACATAGAGTAACCATGAGTTTTGTCTATCTACTCAACCTCTTGCAACTGGTTGTGAATATCCATATTTCTGGCAACAATATTTCCAAAAACATGCTTACTCCAATCCTTCAACTTAGCCTTTATAAATCTCAACTTGAAGGCTATTTCTGCCATTCAAGAACCTAAAAACCTGTTACTCCATCATTCTTCAATGTTGAATTATAGACTATGGTGTTGAAGCCACATTGTTTCAAATCTAAATTATCGAGGAAATATGGTCAAATTCTATGTCTTCTCAAGAAAAATTGGATTGTGATCCGAGGCCAGCTTAGGAAGAGAGCATAAGGATGCATCACCAAAAAATGGGATACCTTCTTTAGACACCAAAATTTTTTCCAGCATAATCTAAATGTTTTGACTCACAATTCGCCTATTACTCCATGTAAATCTTGACCCTTTCAGGTCCAAATCCATCAACTCCTAAGAGTAAATAAAAGAGGTAAATTCATCCATGCTACTGACCATTGGGGTTCCTCCTTTTTTATCATACAGATATAAGGGTGTATTGAAATAATCTACCAAAATTCAGACCTCTCCTTTAAAATGTTCTCTCATAGAACCAAGGAAATCCCAAAGAATGGTTTTAGAGGGTCTCGAATTTGGGGCATAAATATTCAAGGTTATCCATTTAAATCTTGACTCCTTGGAACAAAACATGATGCTAATCACTCGATCAGATATGAACATAGTCGACCCATCAATGGTTTTAGGGTCCCACATGCACAAGAGACCCCTTGAGGCATCGTTAGCTGAGTTAGCTATGAACTCAGCCTCCTTCCAAACCTTCCTCTTAACTATTTCAACACTACTACTATCCATTTTTGTTTCTTGCAGCAAAATTATATTTGGTTTAAAATATTTTTTTATGGATTCTAATGCATGATGTTTAGGTAGCCCATTAAGGCCCCTAATGTTCCACGATAAAATTTTCATTTACAATTATTGGAAATAAAACCCCCATCCTTAGATTGGGGGGACTGATAAAATGAATCTACCTTCAGTTTCTTACCTTTTGTATACTTTTTCTTTTGGAATTTGAGCTTGGATTGAACTCCATATGCAATATAAGATTTCACCTCTTAACTTCTTTAAGCTTTATTGGATGGTTTGCCTACCTTCCTTGGAACTCCCATGTCAATTGGGCCCTTGCGCAAGCTTCTGGTTTTAGGACGCAACATCCTTACCCGTGAGGAACCTTCACCAGAGGGGGATTTGACATCACCCAAAATTGGGAGGTCCATTTTCAAATCCATATTTTGAGGAGATCCCTCTCCCACCTAAGGGTCTTTAGAGCCATCCTGCTCAACCTCCTCCAAGTTTAGGTATTGAAAAGAGTTTTGGAGAAACTCCTTAGGGATTGGAGTCTCAAAAGTTAAATATTTATTTTTGAGCATTAGCAGACTAGAATAAGTACTTCTTGAGATCATACACCCCTTTTCTCCATCGTTTGAATCCATTTATTGAATATCTTCCTCAATAAATTCCTTCAAACCAAAAGCCTCACCTGAGGGACTTGCAAAATCAAATCCCACTTTATTTTCCAGGAGTTGGTCTCGGTTTTGCTCTGGATTCCTTTTCTCCCAATTTTTCTTGAAATAGGCCTTTCTATTTTGGATCGGGCATGAGCTAGGTACATGGCCAAACTTATTATAAATTGAACATTTCACTAGTCAATTCTCATATACAATAGGTTGAATCCATGGCCTGAATTTGAAAGCATATTAATGTGATTTGAAATATTAGCTTCAAGGTCCACCATAACACATACGTATAAAGACTAATATATATTTGGCCCTAATTTCTGAGTCGATTAGGACTAGTTCACCTATGGCTTTAGCTATGCCTTTGAGAATATCATTATGCCAAAGGTGAAAGGGTATATCTGGTAATATCACCCAAAATGGAACCAAATTATTTTTTTGGGTTCTGGGATTAAAATTGGTAGACTCCCCGCTTTCCAAATAACCAAGGTCCTCCATCCAAAATCATCTTTGAATCCTCCTCGCAATTAAGCTTAATAAGAAAAAAATCATTGAAATTCACCACAATGTCCAGATCTCCTTTAAGCTTCCACTTAACCAGGGCCCAACATTTTATGGCATCAATGTCAGGCCTCCCTTGAAATTTACCAACCAGATTCCAAGAACACTCTTCCATGGTGATGGACAAAGGCTCATTCGAAATCAGTAAAATATCCTTCAAAGAAAATAGATCAAAGAGAACCAATGAATTTCCAGCAACATAACCAAAAGCGATAACTGCAGCATATGAACACTTACTTGGAGATGAAAATATTCCTAGGGATTGGGATCCATATGAAGATCTTATAGGTGGAGTCCCAAGGGCCCCTAATTTAGGAGAAATCATGACCACTCTAGCCACCTCATCAAACTATACGTCCTAAACCAAGACTCCAGAACCTTCTACCACTTGGGCTTGAATCCCGCTCCTAAGGGTCTCCACCTAATTTTCAACCTTTAGACTACCAAGTACATTCTCCTACAAAATGCTCACCTCCCCATCCATGACCACTCTCTCCAAACTCTGCACCTTTCCACCATCGCTCATTTCAAATTCCTCGACTCATCCTCTCTCCAAAATGTATAGTATAATTTCTAAATTATATTGCCAAATAAAAATATTTTACTTTTCTGCCCTAGCACTGCTACAATTTCCCTAGTACTACAGTGGCACTGTTAAAATATTTTTCTTCACTACCCTAGCACTACTGCACTCACCTTCGCTACCCTAGCACTGTTGCGACACTGTTAAAAAATTTTCTTCACTACCCTAGCACTATTGCGGTACTATTAAAGTATTTTTCTCTGCTACCCTAGATTGTTGCACTCACCTTCACTACCCTAGCACTACTACACTCACCTTCAATGCCCTAGCACTGATTTGGCACTAATAAAATATTTCTCTTGGCTGCCCTAGCACTATTGCGACACTATTAAAATATTTTTCTTCGTTGTCCTAGCATTGTTGCACTCATCTTCATTGCAACACTAACAAAATATTTTTCTTTGTTGCCCTAGCACTATTGCGGCACTATTAAAAAAATTTCTTTGCTACCCTAACACTGCTACGACACTGTTAAAATATTTTTTCGCTTCCCTAGCACTATTGCACTCACCTTCGCTACCCTAGCACTGTCGTGACACTGATAAAATATTTCAAGTTTTTTCTCATGGTATTGAGCATTCTTTTGGCCAAAATTAAAATTAAACTGAATGTTTAGGAAAACCATTCCTTGTATCCCTTAGGGATTAGAACTTTTTGTTCCATGAGGCCTGTCCCATTCGGGTATACCCCTCAAGCTAGTCAGGGGAGTTTTAGTATCCGATGCAGGCCGCTAGGCTTGAACCTCAGACCTCCTTTAGAGGATTGAGGGAGATTTCCATTAAGGTACCTGGTGCAGATTAAAAGAGCTTATGGTAGCCAGTGTGATTTGAATCGGAGTTGAATGGACCCACAGTATGGATCGCAAACCTCAACTGGTAACCTCACACCAACACAGCTACTCACTCACCCTTAAAACCTTATGCCAAGGAAAATTGTTCCCCGTATCCCTTGGGGGCCAAGGCTTTTCATTCCACGAGGCCTGTCCCATTTGGGTATACCCCTTAGGCTAGCCGAGGGGTTTTTTGTGTATTCGATGCAGGTCACCAATATTGAACCAATTGAGTGTTAATTTTACCCAATTATGAAATTATACTCTCCTTTAGGGTTTGGATACCAAAACCCTCTCTTGCAAAGAAGTTAAACAAACAACTTCTTCAAGGTCTTCGCTATATTAGCATTTGCATATGTGTATTAGTAATTTCAAAAGATATATCGATTAAATGCTAGGAATACCTTAGTGATTGCAAGTAATTGTAAACAAGGGGCACGTGTTGGTTTATTTTACCATGCTACTTTAATGAATGTTCATTGAACCAAAATAAAGCAAATGTGAGTTGGCCCTCATATGACCACGATGTAGTGCCTTAATTCCTTTTATCTTGAGAATTTTAAGGTAGATTTTATCTTCCCTTATTAAGTAGATTTTAATCAAATTTTACCTTGCATTAAATCCTACTTTTAAACATGAAAATGAAGATTAAATCTATCTATGAGTGTAAATCTGAAATGATGAACAGGCTCCTTGAATGTAGCTTCTTATCACGAAGATAACAATAGCCTTTGATGTGAATAATAAATTATTCCTCTTTGGTGAAATTAATTTTCACAAAGAGATAATAATTTATTGTTTGAAAATTGTGACCTCAAAATATCATCATAAATTATCCCTCTTTCATGAAATCAAAATTTTCATAAAGAGACATAATTTAATGCTTTAAAACACTATCTTTTGATGTGATGACAAATTACCCCTCTTCAATGAAATTAGAATTTTCATGAAGATAAGTGCATTTATTGCTCCAAAATTGGTAATTTATGAAATGTCGTAAAACATAACTCCTTCGATGAAATTGAAATTTTCATGAAGGCAATGTCATCATAGGCTTATGCATGAACATGCAAAATTTAAAAATTTAATTTACCTCCAAAAAATGAAAAAATGAATTTTCGAAATTATAAAACCCTTGAAAAACAACAGTTTTCAAAAATTAATATAAAATCGAAATGACATTGGAATGAGCTCGAATTTGTTGCGTATTGAATATTGATGATCATTCTAGGCAGCCATGCAATTATTTTTAAATTTTGAATTTTTTTTAATGTTTATTTTAATGCCTGAAGTTTTAAAAAAAATGTAAAATGCAGGGTTGGAAAACAGAAAAATAAAATCCGAAATCAAATTGAATGCTGAAAACAAAAACCATGCAAAGCATTATCAGTTTGATGGCATCCTGTCCTGCAAAACCGAAGCTATGAGAAACTCTTACATGCAACCCATTATATTTTAACCTACATTCACACAATCGAAATAAAACAAGTGCTAGCTCCTAAGGTCAAACAACATTCCAAATATTCGCCTAATGTAACCCAAAAACAATGACATTAACATTATCTATAAATTCAAAATCTGAAAACAAAAAAATAAGACATGAAAATCCAGCATGCAGAAAATTTTCTTCTCCTGATGAAATCCAAATTTCTGAAAAGAAACTCTTTGAATTAAAATGTGTTTCCAATTTTTATTTTACAAGTCAAATCCGGCAGCATATGGCCTTCCAAAAGGTCCAGCCCCTCTTCTGTGCATCCAAAGCGTATTTAATATTTTTGGTTTGACTGTTTGTTTGGTTTCAAATGGCCTTCCATTTTCCTCCACTAGTTCTCGAAATGTTTTCTTCCTTTGGCCTCTCATTTCAAAACCCTTCCTTTCCCTTTCATGTGAGCGTTTTGTAACGGCCTCCCTGAATGCTGTTGGTTTACCCTTTTGTGTTTTAGCAATATAATTCCTCGATTAGAGCAACTTTGGAAGTGCCTTTCAACACTTTAGCCTTGAGCCTTTGTATTTCATCCTTCCGCTCAAGGCACTAGAGGATAAACTTTAGATCAACAACGCAAATCTTGGTTTAATTAAACCTTAATGCCTTGTATACTCATAATCACTCCTTATAAGGTGTCATGGGCCCCTTCATCTCGTGGCAATGTGTGGCGACACATTTCGTTTAAACAAATGTACTGACCTAACATCTTTGGGTTAAACATAGGTTTTCATCATTACTCTCGACTGCCAAGCATTTTAATCCTTTAAAATATTAAACCCATACTCCTTGCTGAAGATGTCGTTAGTCTGCAACGAAACATCTTTGGACAAACCCTGTCATCAATGTTACACCTGCAATCTTCACTGAAATCCTTCATGTTGGTGTCAAAGTTTACGTTACACACTGCAAACATCCACGCTGGCCATTCGTCAGATTTCGTCTACTTCGCTGCACAAACTACTGTCCTTCTGTTGATGTCGTGAATGGGGAACCACGTCGGCTAGTCCCCATTCATATCGACCAATTTCTCTTGGAAACCTACACTTGGCGCCATAATAATATGTCTACTCTCTAAAGTTCACATCATATAAACCATGTCAGCATCGTCCTCGGCATGCCTGCGTCGTTGCACCTTGTAAACATCCCGAACACCTTCATTATTCTCCGGTAGCTTCCCGGTCCATCCGGCCAGCATCATTCGTCATGTTGTGGATTACTGGTGCTGTACCCAAAACATTCTTACCATGCTAGTATACATTTCACATTCGAAAAACACGTGGCCTTTACACTATCATTCGTCGTTCGCCCTTAATGCAACACTGGACCACAATTTCACAAAACCAGTTTTTTTATGGACTCAATATCATAATGTATACTACATTCAACTTGTGCTTGTTCTCCATGTTATGTGTCTTGGTGGAATTTCATTGTGGACGTCTAAAAATATTGTTCGTCTTCTGCTATCCCGTTTGTAGTCACTATCAGGCCAACGATGCATCCATGTGAACAGGCTTGCATCGTTCTGTCCTTATTATTCACCATACCCGGCGATTACATCTTGTACAGTTGCATGTACTCGGTAGTAATCCCTCTGCAAATCTGTCACGACTAGCACAACGGTCTTGGAACACTTTGCTCGGCTTCACCATATCGAGTTGTTTAGGGCACATGAAAGCGTCTTACCCCAAGCATATATGACCTGTAATTAAATTTAAATGAATACGGGGTAAATCTAGGATGGGTTACATGCTGCCAGAATGTATGGCCGAGCTATACATCCCACAATCCAAGCATAAATTTGTATAATGATTTGAACAACTAGACACCCTTCGTTTCCATTTGTTGCTGCCTTATCGAACATGTCGATTAGATTTTTTTCTTGCCGTCACTACTGCTTCCTTGGTGATATTCTGCGTCTCAATGTTGCATTACATGCCATATGGGAATGGGTTTAAATCCCCCATCCACTGCGTCTGTTGTTGAAGATTACCAATGTTGTTTGTCGTGATTTGCTGCTCCTCAATGCTGCACCTGCACATAGAATTGAAAACAAACATAAGAAAGTCGAACATCACCACAAGACAATATTAAAGCAATATTAAAGCCAAATTAAAAGCTTCTATATAACCCCACATTGAACCCTAGTTTCCCAAGGAAGAGAAGCATATTGGAACTTTATTTTAATTTAGCTTATTTTATCATTATTAAATTTCATTATATTTTATTTTATTAAATTTCCATCTTTTATATATATATATATATATATATATATATATATATATATCTTATTGTGTGTGATTCTTTTATTATTAATTGAAACATACACATGAACGACAACACAAAAAGCAACAAAAAAATGCTAACAGGAAATTGACAACAAAAGTCGTCAACCCGAAATTAAAAATACAAAATATCGTCAACAAGAAAAGTTGTCGACAAAAAATTGACGACACAAAGTCATCGACAACAAATGACAACAAAAAGTTGTCGACAAGAAAAAAGCACAGTCATTGACAACAAACGAACGATAACTGCAAACCCAAAACAAAGCACAACCATATACAAATAAAATATAATGCACGCATCCCAATACCAAAAATTAAGGTGGGTCCCCAATTTTGGGGTACATTGTGGAGCAACCACAACAAATGGCGACTCTGTTGGGAAATGCTCTTGAGCATTTCGGTAAGAACCCAACCTAAAACAAAAACATAAACCCAATTATTAGAATTACAAGCATCAACAAATATCTAGAGAATGAAAATAGACCAAGAAGACATGAACCATCAAAATTATTCAACATCAGCTCAGTGTGTGCAAAGTGATTCATTCCTTATCGTTTGAAACCATTCAACATTCCATCATCAATTTCACATGGATGTTTATGTCTTCATGATTTATGCATGTGATATAGATTATCTATGCAGGATTGGATGTATTGAAAAGATGCTATAATATGAACATCCTTTTTATAGAGACTCAAACATTCTAGTACCATAAACAAACACACTAAAACTGTCTAACCCTCTTAGGACCAAATGTGTGTGCAATGAATTCATTTACCAGATCAAGAGCTTAGTTATGAACCGCTACAATCCCGAACCAGTGTGTGCAAGTGGACTCAAAGCTTTGGGGAATCGGATTCTCAACCTAAGTATGATGAGAATTTGACCCTATCCTTACTACTCTAATATGAGTTTATTACCTCATCTTGACCAAAATGGTTAAACCTATTATGGATGAAACCACAAGGCTAGCCTGTCCATGTGAGCGGTCAGAGGTCTCACTTTTAAATGAGACATGTCGCCACGCATGAGCATACTCCACTTCCAGTCAAGCATCTATAGCCCTAGTGGAGGTTAGCCCCATAGTCCATGATTTGGCTTTTGATTTCTTGAATCTTGGGGATGACTACCCATCCTTCTGAGGGGACATGTAGTACGATCCTTACAACCCAATAGTCAGTGGTGTGATGGAAGTGAATGGTTGAATATTTTGCTTTAGATTTTTTGAATCTTGGGGATGACTATCCATCCTTCTGAAGGGACATGTAGTACGATCCTTACAACCCAATAATCAATGGTGTGATGGAGGCAAAATCGAAGCTTTGGGGAATCGGATTCTCAACCTAAGTATGATGAGAATTTGACCCTATCCTTACTACTCTGATTTTGGGTTTTCAAGTATTGTGGAAGTGGTGAAAACCACTATTTTATGGACTATGTTGCATGATAGGACCAACAAGGATGACTCTTTTCACCTCACATTTTCTCCCAAGGATGGTTTTGACCATTTTACCCAAGATGCTTTTAACATGTGCAAATTGTGTTTGGTTCAAGATAGTTTCGGCATCAGTTCCCAATCTCAAGATCTTCTTAGTGTATATTGTGCAATGATCCTAAGAGAATTTGACATGTTTTTCGGTGATTGCCTTTGAAATGTAGATGCAAGTGAGATGCAATTTTTATGCAAGGTGGAATGTACCATGAAATGAAGCTGAATGAGATGGAGCACGTAAAATATTTCACCCTAATTTGCAAAACTGACAACTTCACGTATCCCAAGTTTCAAATGATATTCTTTAATGTGTTTGTGGTACTCGTGGAGCCTTCTGCAATACAATTCCAATGTTTCATATTCTCCTTATCTTAGTAAACATTCATGAGGACATGAGCTGACATCTCACTCTAAAATACTAGAAAACAACCAAAACTTGGAAGCGAATGAATACAAACACACAAATCAAACTTGCAAACATCAAAACAAAATCCAAACCCAAACCGAAACACACAAAACCAAAATCTATATACAAATGTACAATATGGTACAAAATGATGCAACGTTTGAACTATCACTTCCGTGGATCCCAAACATGATTAGAACATTTCAAAAGACATATAACATGATATGCATGCCCAATGTTGTAGGAATCCAACAAAAACAAGATTAGACCAAACAATGCAACAAACTTCAACTTGCCTCTCTCACCATCACCAATTTGATTTAGTTCCATTAATAATCCTATGGTGGAGTTTCAAATTATCAAACTGATTAGACAATAATTGATCTTCAATTTCTTCATGTCTATTCTTTATTATGTCCATTTCACACTTTGATTCATGGTGTAGAAATAAGCTTTCATTTTTAGATATGAGATCTTGCAAATAGGAACCTATTTCTACAAATTTTAAAGCCAAATCATTTTTCAAATCTCTAGGCCAATCAAATTCATGTAACCATTCGCAAGCACCTAGGATATTTATTAGATGAGGATCATCATAAGTTTTTATCCTAGATTCTATTACTAATTGATTATGAACTTGATTTAACATTTCAAGCATACCAACTTCCTTTTCATTCAATAAAGCAATATCATTAGTGGTGTGAGAATAAATTAAGTCAAATTCTTTATCAACCACAAATGGCATTTCATCATTGATAGCATTTGAATCCAACAAGCAATTAGGCAAACCATCACCTGAAGTTTGAATGGTAGAACACAAAGGGTGAGATTTTACCTTTTGCATATTCTCATTTGATAAAATTTTGTGAGCATTTGTAATCTTTACCTTTTCTCCATGACTTTCATCATCATCAAACACTTGTTTCTCAAAGACACCAAAATTAGGCACCCAATTAAAAACACATCCATCCTTTTCAAACCATAAGTCTTGTCTATCTAGGGATGGGTCAACTAACATATCTCCATGATCGATCATTTGGGTTGTTTCAGATAACGTGAAATTTTCAATTGGATCATCAGTGATATCAAACCCAAACCATTCAGGTTCTAAAACTTTCTCACTTTGAGATGGCATAGACATTGTAGAACCATTTTGTGGATTAAGATTTTCAATTTCTTTTCCCTCAAAGGAATCCAAAGCAAATGGTTCTCCCACTTCATCCATGGTATTATCATTTTCCAAAACTTGATTAGATTCTGATTCTTCTTCCAAAACTTCCTCAGATTGTATAGGATTTGTAATATCCTCATGCGAGAGAACTATCATATTATCCTGCATATCAATTGACACAACAAGTTCATTAGAAGGTTTGGAGTGAGTATGCTCTTCCCATTTCTTGTTAACCATCCATACTATTTCTTCCTCAAAATATTCAAGAAATTCTTCTTCACATTTTCCTTGGTCATCATCTCTAGCATGTTGAAGGCTTTGCTCATCAAATTTAACCTCCTATTCCAAATTTGTGGAAGCTACTGATTCATCATCATTTCCAAAACCATTCCACTTTGGAATCACTTCATTGTCCAAAAGAATATCACTTTTAGTATCTTCAATCTTCGTCTCACAAGGATGATTTGGAGTATCATCTAGATATGCATCTTGAGGCTTTTGTTCTTGTAGTTGAGAGATGTTTTCTTTGAGTTGTAAAACTAGCCTTTGCAACTTGTCCTGCATATCAAGTGAAGTGAGTGCTTCATTAGAAAGAGTGGTAAATTTCTCCCATTTATTCCACCAACAATGATCATCTTCCAAGATTGGGGTGTGATGTTCAACTATACCTTCACATTCTTTAAATGCATCAATGGGTTGGTCCTCAAACTCACCTTCACCTTCCTTAGATGGTTCAATCATTTCCAAAAGCGGGTTACTCTTTGTATTCAAATTTGCAAGATCACAATTCACATTTGTAACCCAAAATTCTATTTTATCACAATTTGGAAGGTGTGGGTTTTCTTGATTATTAGTATCAACAATATCATCCAACGTATCTTCCAAAAATAAGTGATGAGATTCTATTGGATCTTCTGATTCATCTCTTGGCTTTTCAAATTCAGTCTCAACCACCTTTGTTGAGTCAAGGGTTTGTTCAATAGGATCAACTCCTGTATCTTTCTCCCAACAGTCATCCCAATCCTTTGTGACTAAACATGACCAAATCATATCCTGATGGGTTTGTTCATCCCAATCCTCATTAATGGATCTTGGCTTTGAGACTTGCACATCCTCTTGGATGGAATCTAGGGTGGTTGTTGTATTTGGACATTCAACTTCATCCCATTGATTGTTCACCCTAGGGTTAGGCAATGATGGTTGATTCACCTTTTCTCTTATCGAAATGGCCCGTTGTTCTAATTCTCTCATGGCCTCATAGACTCTATGCAAAGATGGGTCATCAAGACTTTCCCTTAACAATGTAGCCAATTCAGGTGGTATAGCTCCCATGTATATTTCAATAGCTCTCTCTTCTGAAATGAAGAAATGGGACACCACTTCGGTATACAACTTATGAAACCTATCATTGAATTCACTCATGGACTCATTAGGTTCGCTAGAGATAGAGACAAATTGATTTAACATCCAAATAGGGTCAACTTGTCTTTGAAAATGGCTAGTAAATGATGCTTCTAATTGAGCCCAAGAAGTAATGGAATCTATAGGTAGGTGTATGTACCACTCATATGCAACTTCATCCAAAGTGTATGAAAATAATCTACAAGGAACATCTCCTTTCCATATTTGCAATTGCCTTAAGGTATCCTTGTATCTTTGAATATGTTCCTTAGCCAAGGTCACATCATGCTTAAACATAGGTAAATGATTTTCTACCCCTTGAGGAATTTGATGAGTAGGCCTATCCAATTGACGATAATAGCCCTCTATCCATAGTGAAATTTGGTCCCTAGTTAGAACAACCGATGCCATTAGTGAAATTCAAAGGATAACTTCAAAACCAATTTGTTAGTCAAATAAAAATATCTTACAAATAAGCATAAAATGACTAACCAATCTCAAATATGTAACATATGAATCATCATGTTAGCATCAACCAAGAGATATATATCCATTAAACCATGAAATTGAAGAACATTCTCAAATTTGAAAATAGATTAGCATTAGCACATCATCAAATAGAGAATGTTAGAATCAATGAAAGTAATCATATGGAAACAAAACCTCGTTAGTCAAGACCAATGTTTTTAAATAAATATTTCAAGTAACATGAACAATTTAGCATCTAAATGGCAATAAAATAAATCAATTCAAATCCTCCTAGCTCCCAAAGTATGAGTGTTAGAGGAAACCAAAGATGCTAATCAAATGAACTTGAAATATTTAGCAATTAAAACTCTTGAGTAACCATGAACAATCCAAAAGCGTTAGATCAATGAAGACTAATTCATGAATTGCTTAGCATAAACAAAATAAAGTAAACCAATTCAAGCCCTCCTTCTAGCACCAAAATATTGAGTGTTAATTTCACCCAATTGTGAAATTATACTCTCCCTTAGGGTTTGGATCCCAAAACCCTCTCTTGCAAAGAAGTTAAACAAACAACTTCTCCAAGGTCTCCACTATATTAGCATTTGCATATGTGTATTAGTAATCTCAAAAGATATATCAATTAAATGCTAGGAACACCTTAGTGATTGCAAGTAACTGTAAACAAGGGGCACGTGTTGGTTTATTTTACCATGCTACTTTAATGATTGTTCATTGAACCAAAATAAAGCAAATAAAGCAAATGTGAGTTGGCCCTCATATGACCACGATGTAGTGCCTTAATTCCTTTTATCTTGAGGATTTTAAGATAGATTTTATCTTCCCTTATTAAGTAGATTTTAATCAAATTTTACCTTGCATTAAATCCTACTTTTAAACATGAAAATGAAGATTAAATCTATCTATGAGTGTAAATCTGAAATGATGAATAGGCTTCTTGAATGTAGCTTCTTATCATGAAGATAAAAATAGCCTTTGATGTGAATAATAAATTATTCCTCTTTGGTGAAATTAATTTTCACAAAGAGATAATAATTTATTGCTTGAAAATCGTGACCTCAAAATGTCATCATAAATTATCCCTCTTTCATGAAATCAAAATTTTCATAAAGAGACATAATTTAATGCTTTAAAACACTATCTTTTGATGTGATGACAAATTACCCCTCTTCAATGAAATTAGAATTTTCATGAAGAGAAGTGCATTTATTGCTCCGGAAATGGTAATTTATGAAATGCCATAAAACATAACTCCTTCAATGAAATTGAAATTTTCATGAAGGAAATGTCATCATAGGCTTACGCATGAACATGCAGAATTTAAAAATCTGATTTGCCTCCAAAAAATGAAAAAAAATGAATTTCCAAAATTATAAAACCCTTGAAAAATAGTAGTTTTCAAAAATTAATATAAAATCGAAATGACATTAGAATGAGCCCGAATTTGTTGCGTATTGAAGATTGATGATCATTCTAGGCAACCATGAAATTATTTTTAAATTTTGAATTTTTTTTAATGTTTATTTTAATGCCTGAAGTTCAAAAAAATGTAAAATGTAGGGTTGAAAAACAGAAAAATAAAATCCGAAATCAAATTGAATGTTGAAAACAAAAACCATGCAAAGCATTATCAGTTTGATGGCATCCCGTCCTGCAAAACCGAAGCTGTGAGAAACTCTTACATGCAACCCATTATATTTCAACCTGCATTCACACAATCGAAATAAAACAGGTGCTAGCTCCTAAGGTCAAACAATAAATTTCAGATTCCAAATATTCGCCTAATGTAACCCAAAAACAATGGCATTAACATTATCTATAAATTCAAAATCTGAAAACAAAAAAAATAAGACATGAAAATCCAGCATGCAAAAAATTTTCTTCTGAAATCCAAATTTTTGAAAAGAAACTCCTTGCATTAAAAGGTGTTTCCGATTTTTTTTTACATGTCAAATCCGGCAGCATATGACCTTCCGAAAGGTCCAGCCCCTCTTTTGTGCATCCAAAGCGTATTTAATATTTTTGGTTTGACTGTTCGTTTGGTTTCAAATGGCCTTCCATTTTCCTCCATTGGTTCTCGAAATATTTTCCTCCTTTGACCTTTCGTTTCAAAACCCTTCCTTTCCCTTTCATGTGAGCGTTTTGTAACGACCTCCTTGAATGCTGTTGGTTTACCCTTTTGTGTTTTAGCAATATAATGCCATTTATACTAATAAATAATTTCTTTATTTAATATAAATCATAAGTTAAAAATTTATATTTTCATAAATTTACATTTTTCAAACATTGATAGCCTAATTTATACTTTTTCTTAAGTAATAAATATTTTATGTTTTTAAAACGCAATAGTAAAAATAATCTACATGAATATTAAAAATAAATGAAATTACAAACAATGAAATAAACAATTACTCTTTTAACTTTCATTGATTCATTGCCCAGATCTACACACCACATAAGCTTAAGCTTTTCAACTCTTCCAATCCCTCTCGAATTTTTTACACAGTTGACTAATCTCAACAAACGCCGGTGATAGCTCTCTACAACTCCTATTCCCCCACAACCCCAACTTCTCTAAGTTGGGCATTGTCTCTAATGCTGGATAATCACTACAATTGCATGCCTCCAACAGAAGCTCCCTGAGATTGGCAGATCTAAATATGCAATCTGTGACAGCAAAGTTGTCTAAATACAGGGTTTTAATTACAAGAACTAAAGTTGTTAATTCTCAAAAAATAAAAAATAAAAAAAAACATGTTCTTCATCTGTGCCAGGATCAAGAATGGTGTACATAAAGGTGCAGCAGACATTTCAGTTCGCCTATCCATACAGGTAGCCGCCTTACAGGAATACAAAGGGACCGAAGACTTTTAAGATTCTGACACAGTTTGACATGTCATAGACAAGTTATATCAAATAAATTCAAAACTCTGAGAAGTCTCAGATTTCCAGTACACCCAGGCAATGTAGAGTATAGCTGAAATCAATGATCCTCAGTAATCTTGTACTGCTCAATAAGGCTCTGGGAATGGAATGGTTTGAAATTTGTTGCCGACAATGAGAGAGTGCGAAGTTGCCGACAATGAGAGAGTGCGAAGAAATCGCTGATATTCTGCAAAAGCAAGTCATAGATTCTACAATATGTGTTTATTGAAAAAAATGATTCCTCCTCCCATACTTCAGCTAAGCATAGGTTCCTAAATAAATAATTCAACCCACTGGTCCATTCTTCTTCTCATTGGGGAATAAACCCTTCTGCTATCCAGCACTCTATGAGATCGTCCATATCTATTTTCTTATCCCCTTCAAAGAATGAAAAGTAAAGAAAACATTGCTTAAGACATGCAGACAATGAGTTATAACTCAATTGAAGAATAGGCATTATAGGATTCTGTCAATTCTTGTCGCCTACCTCTTTTAATTCAAGCAACTTTAACCCTCATTCTCCATAGTCTGTTTTTTTAGCCCTATAGTTTTAATTGCCAAAGGCAATTTACCACATTCCATTTTAACGGCAAGCGCTACAGTCTCCAGAATTTTAAGCGGCCTACTTCTTGGGAAGGCATAAGTGCAAAACAGATCCCAGCTATCTAGGTCAGATAAGAGTTCCATCTTATAAATAACGGCATTCATCCGCTGACATACATCTGTGCTCCTTGGGGAAACAATAACTTTGATTTGGGTATCCCCAAGCGGGATGCCAAGCTTTTCTGTCAGCATAATCTCCGGGGCTATCATCAACATGTCATCTAAGATGATGGGGGCCCTTTTCCCTCCTAACCTGTCATGAATCAACTCTCCCGCCCTCTGCTTGCTTACATCCTTTATCTCATCTCTTAAATCTATGTATGAGGCAATATCAAATTGCAACTTGGAAATAGTGTAGAATTGAGAAATGGAAAGCCAAATTGCAGTGTCAAACCTTTGTTTTGCCAATTCCGAGGACGGCAATAACTTGATGTGCAGGATCATCCAACAAGCAGAGGATTTCTTGAACCTTGGGCTCGACAGCAACAGGCTTTGCATTGCTTTCAACATAACTCGGCCTTTTCCACTCTTCTCCTCTACTGTACGATGCACTAGAGGATTATTGTCTTCAACCTCTCCTTGATGTCTCTGATCCTTCATCCCATACAAACAAGACTGATTGCAGCTACGATACAAAGGTTCTTCCACTATGTCTTCGGCATCAAACGACATATCTTGCAGCCACCTTATGAAAAATGGGCTTGCATCAACAATGTATAGCTAAAGAGATGGAAAAAAACCCTAAACCCAAAACCTAGACTAGGGTTTAGGGTTTAAACTTTGAAGTTCAAACTTAACAGTTAAAAAATAGACTTGCATATATACTTAGTAAATATAGTTAGTAAGCAATTAAGCAATGTTTAGTTAGTTCTTTAGAGGAGGAAAACAAAAAAAAACAAAACCCTAGACGAGGGTTCAGGGTTTAAGTTTAACTTAATAAATGGGCTGGCATATATCAGACAACTTATAAAGAAAAAAGAAACCTTGACAACCAAATAACCTCTTACATTTGTGAGCTTGCTTCTCACCCATTGAAAGTGGTTTCTGAAATTCTAGACCAGCGAAGGCTCTGCACAACTTTCTGCACTGCCATGTAAGTAACCTTTCCAATAACAGCATCTGCGATTTCAACTGCCATATTGCAATTGTTGCCACCCAAGATTAATGGGAGAGAGAATGCTATAAGATGCAGAGTAGCTTGGTCGAGGATGGAGCATACACTGCAAAAAAAATTCAGACTTTTAGGACATGGGAGATAGTACTGAGAAAGTCTCTATAACAACGGAGGACATGGGAGATAGTACTGAGAAAGTCTCTATAACAACGGAGGAAGTGCTCTGAAAATTAGAGGGGTGAATTAGAGCGGAACCAAACAGGAATATGGCTTACCATTAGAGAGGAAGTCCATGTGAACGCCGCTGTGCAACAAGTATGGAGAAAGAGAAAGAGTGAGAAGATTAAAAGAGATAATCGTGGGCCATCCCCCATGCCATGTTGGAATCCAGCTTAAAAAAGCAAAAGGCGTAATTATTTTATGGACGGTCCTTTCGTTTGAAAGGAATCAGGACACTTTCTTCTAGTCGAAGTAAAACATGCATGTCTTTTGGTTGAAAAGAAATACAACATAGTTATAATAATATATAATATTTTAAAAGTAAGATTGAGGGAGATATAATTTTATAATTATTTGAAAGAAGGGTGGCAACATAATTTAGATCGCGAAAATATGAAATTGTAAATATTTGTCAACTAAGGTTCGGAGTATAGGAAGAGCAATGAAGGGTTAGGACTTTAGTGAGATAAGATATTCTATTTGGATATAGAATTTTTCAACTAAGTTTTTTTTCCCTTCTTTATCTTATATTCTGATAAATTTTAATAAATTTTAAGTTTTAGTTTTCTTTCTATGGACCCATTTATAGTTAAATTTTTAGAATCATATCTAACGATAGAAGTTAGTGAGTGCACCTTAGAGAGATCCTCGTTGCTCCAAGATAGAGTGGTTTTTGGTAAATTTAATGGGTACTAGTTAGGGGCTTCAGCCTTGAGAAAATGAATTGATAGGAGTTGGTAGTCTCTAGGAGTGATTCTGTCATTTCTTTCCAAAGGTTTTTTCCTAGCCATTTTTTGTCCTAGGGAAGAAAGAGAAAAAATCCTAAAAGGGGGTCCTTGGTTTATGGGAAAAGTAGGACTCTTCCTTACCCATTGATATGAAGGTTTTTCATCTAAAAATGTAAATGTATCCATAGTACCAGTTTGGTTAGGATGTTTGGATTGCCTATTGAATTTTGAGAAATAGAAACCTTCAAGACAATAGGCAACACTCTAGGAGAATTCCTTGAGATTTTAGATATTATGAAAGATGGATTCTTGGCTATTTATGCTCAAATATTGGTCATGATTGATAGAAGTAAAGCTTTACCATAATCAATCATTCTTGAGTATGGGGATAAGATGTGGACCCAAACCATAGATTATGAAAACATATCTTTTAGATATAGAAGATGTTATGAGGTGGGGCATATTGAGAGATCATGCCCTAAGAAGAGTCGAACAAAATCTTATGTTGAAAACTGCAAGAGAAACTTAGAAATGGTTATAGATGAAGATGGTTTTCAACTTCCAAAAAATAGATCTAGAAAAATAAAAGAAAATAAGTTGTGGAGACCAGTAAGGAGGGATATTAGAAGAAATGCCAACTCTTTTGAGGCTTTAGCCTATGAAGAAAAAGTAGATCAAAACATAGACGACATGGTACAATATTTTCAACATCTTAACAAGGAATTGTCTATTTAGTATGATCCAAATTTAAGGAAGAACATTCTCGATGAACCTAAGGAATGTGTCTCATTAGATTTTGAAGTCTCTCTTGAAGTACCAGGCACCATTCAGGAGAAAAAAATTGATAAAGAAAATGCAGTTTTAGAAGTTAATACCTCTGCCTTTAATAAGGAAATACCAAAAAATGAGCAGGACAAGTCAAAAGCTTCTAGCCAGGAGAGGATAAATATGATGGAAAACAAAATTGTGAAAGAATATTGAGGAATAGAATCATAAGACCTAATCCTGATATAAGCAAGGAAAAATAGAAAAAACCCTCAAATTATCAAGCAAGATTCGGGGAAGCAAGAGCAAACATAGAGAAAGGAACACAAATTAAGTTAGTTGAACTTCTCTGTACCAAACAACATGATATTGGTAATACACAAGTGGGGCCAAAAACCCCTAATGAGACATGATTATCATCTCATGGAATATAAATGGTGCTAATACCCCCTCAAAGCAGAGGTGTATGATGGACTTATGTTTAAGTAATAAGCTCGATATTCTTTGTATCCAGGAAACTAAAATGACAGAAGAAGTTTCAAAAACTATGAAAGTAGTATGGGCAAGATGTGAATGGGATGCTATGGATTCTAAAGGAGCGGCAGAGGGAATTCTAACTTGTTGGAATCCTTCTAGGACCTCTTGTGTAACCATTCATAAAACTAGGCATTGGATAGCCTCTTTAGTCACTTGCTACTTTACGGATATTCATTTCATCCTTATCAATGTCTATGGAACTACAACTAAGTCAAGTAGATTAAAAGTTTGGAGTAGGATTGAAGCCTTTATGAGAAGTAAAGACCAAGAAACATGATTCATGATCATAGGAGATTTTAATTGCATATTCAAGCTAGATGAAAATTTTTGAGGAATTAAGAAATTAACTCAAAGTATGAGAGATTTCTCAACTTTTATTAAAAACAATAATCTATGGGAGGTTGAGTTTGAAGAAGATAACTATACTTGTACCAATAACAGGAGAGGCCAAAACCTAATAGTATAAAAATTAGACAGATGCATTCTCTTAAATCATTGGCTAGATGAAGGAACTTGTATTAAAATTAATACCTTAACAAGGATTGGTTCATATCACTGGCCAATAAGAATTAAAATTGTGGTAAGTGAATTCAAAAATATCATATTTTAAATATGAGAAAATGTAGGAAGACCATCCTCAATTTGTTGATATGATAGCTCAAACGTGGAATTCTTCAAGTAATGGTGGGTTGTATGCTCTTCCAAATTAAATTAAATCTTGACATCTAGATTAAAAGAATGGAACATAAACACTTTTGAAAATATTTTTGATAAAGAAGAACTAAAAGATAAAAATTTTACATTCTAAAAAGGTGATCATAATAATCCAATCTCTGGAGGAAAGGGAGTTGCTTAGTGAATATCATAATATTTTGAGTAAGGAAGAAATTTTTTGAAGATTAAAATCAAGATTGACTTGGTTAAAAGGAGATAAAAATATAAAGTTTTCATTGGCTATAGTATAAATATCAACATCCATAAAAAGTAGAATTAAATCAATAAAAGGGGTTTGGATTGCAGATAAGAGTAAAATTAGAAAATACGTAAAGTTATTTTATCAAAATATTCTAGGATTAGAGGAGACTAAAGTTCTTAATGATAAACTTCTTCAAGATGTTCCTTCAATTATAACAAATGAATACAATAGGAAACTGATGTAGCCTATTACTCTAGAAGAAGTTCATTTAGCTCTTTTCTATTTTAATAAGGATAAATCCCCAAGTCCATATGGGATCTCTACATCGTTTTACCTATATAATTGGGATATAGTGAAGGATTCTTTATTGGTGGCATTGAAATAGTCTAGGGTGAAACAATATATACCTTATAAAATAAATGCAACATATCTTACCCTAATTCCAAAAAAGAAGGATGTTGAATTGTTTGATTCTTTTAGACCCATAAACCTATATAATATGGCATATAAGATTATCTCAAAAGTGATGACAAATAGATTAAGGCCATTGTTAGAAAAAAATATTTTTGAAGAGCAAGGAGGATTTGTGAAAGGGAGACAAATTTTGGATGGGATCATAGTAGCTCATGAAGTTATACATTTAGCAACTTCAAGAAAAGAGAAAGCAATGATATTAAAATTTGATATGAGTAAAGCCTATGAAAGGGTTAAATGGGATTTTATTTTTGTAGTTTTATAACAGTTTGGTTTTGAAAAAAAATAGGTTAGATGGATTAAAAATTGTGTCTCTTCAGTTTCTTATTCAATGTTGGTCAATGGGTTAGTAACAAAATATTTTAAAGCCAAGAGAGGCCTTAGACAAGGATATCCTCTATCTCCTTATTTGTTCATTATTACATCAGAGGTTTTAAATAGGAACTTAAATAAGGCTTACAAAGATGGGCTTATAAGTGGACTTAAGGTTAGTAATAACATCAACAACATCACCCATCAACAATTTGTAGATGATACAACCCTTTTTGGAAGGGAAAGGATAAATGAGGCCAAAGCTTTTAATAACTTTTCAAACAAATATGAAAGAGCATTAGGAGAAAAAATTAATAAAACAAAATCCAATATTTACTTCCTTAACACTCCAACTAATATCAAAGGAAGAATTGCAGGTTACTTCAAATAGAGGAGGTAAATTTACCAACAACTTATCTAGGGATGCCTTTATTTGAGGGGAGAATGAGGATTGAATTATGAAATCCATTTATAGTAGAGTTCAAAATAAACTTCCAACTTGGAAAGGTAGATGGTTATTGGTAGCAGGAAGAGTATAGTTAATGAAGTCAGTCTTGCAGACCATTCCAACATATTATATGTCATTGTATTCTATGCCAAAATCAGTTGAAAAAAGTTTAATCTATATTATGCGATCTTTTTTATAGCCATGTTTACATGATAAAAGGAAATTTCCTTTGGTGAAATGGAGTAAGTTGTGTGATGATAAAACTAAGGGAGGTATTGGTTTAAGAGTTCTTACAAATGAAAACTTAGCTTTGAGGGGAAAAGTAATATGGATATTGTACAAAGAGAGTAAAAGATAATGGGTAAGAATTCTTCTAAGTATGTTGAGCCTAATGACCCAAGTTTAATATTTATTGTATTCTCTCTACCAAATGGTTATGCTCTTTGCAATGGTTTTAAAAAATCTATTGATCTAATGATTGAAGGTTTAAGATGGGTGGTGGGAACTGGAGAAAATTTTTCTATTTGGATGAATACTTGGTGTGATAAAAAACCACTCAATTTAGATCTAATTTTGAAACCTTGGATGAGATTGCTTCAAGACAAATATGGTGATAGGGTTTCAAATATTTTGTACAAGGATTAGGAAGGAAGATACAAATGGAAAGAAGATTTTTTTACAAGTATACAATACATTGATGCTAGGAGGCAATTGAGTAGAAAGATAACAATTGTGATTATTCCGAGTGGAGCCAAGGATAAATTGACTTGGGAGTTGAATAGCCCAGGAGAATACACAACAAGAAGTGGATATAATGTACAAAAAAAATAGTAATATCACTAGAATATGGAAAGATATTTGGGATAGCCCAAGCATTCCTAAAGTCAAAAATTATGTTTTGCTAGTAGGTCATAGAATAATCTTATCCTGGGATAACCTTATGAAAAGGGTTTTCATGGTCCCTCTCAATGTGTTATTTGTAAAAATGAGGAGAGTATAGACCATCTCTTAGGACATTGCTCAATAGTCTGAAATATATGGCAATGGATTCTTAATATGTTTGGTAAATGCATGGTGATGAATAACATAATTGAAGATAGGTTAAAGCAATGGAAAAGCACTTATGAAAGTGAGGTTTTATAGACAATATGGGATATATCAAAAGAGGAAATAGTTCAGATTATATTTCTATAAAGGAATAGAAGAATATTTAAAGAAAAGGAAAGCGGTTTAGAGGTAATTAAAAGGAAGATATGTTTAGCCATAGATGAGGCTAAACCAACCCTATCAACTCACCTAGTCCCTAATCTCGAAGCAGAGAGCCTTGATAGATGGATTCAAGTCATTAAAAGGAATTATGATGTTTGGTACGAGAGAAGTAAAAAGAAGGCAAATAATATAAAGTGGAAACCACCAGATGTGGAGTGGGTTAAATTAAATGTTTATGGAGCATCTAAAGGAAATCTAGGACCATTAGGAGTAGGAACAATTAGAAATAATAGAGAGACTTTGTATCATAACACTTTCAATAGTGGATTTAAGACAAATAATGAAGTTGAAGCTTAGGCGGCTTTAGAAGAGTTAAAAACATGGAAACAACTGAAATGGAACAAAGTATGGATGGAAGGTGATTCTCTCATAGTAATAAATGCAATTTTGGGGAAAGTGTAGACACCTAAAAAGTGTCACATTTGTAATGGTTAGTATTAATGATTAATAATGTGTGCAATTATTTTAATTAATGTATTGCAAGCCTTAGAATTTATTAATATTGGCTATTTTAGCCCCTTTGACCTATTTTAGTCTCGTTGACCCACTTTGGCACCTTCATACACCTAACTACGATCATCATGGGACCAATCTCTATTTTTAACTCTAGTTCACATTACAATGGTTGGCATTATTTCTCCTATTTCCTCCATATTCCAAGTGCATTATGCACATGGGTGAGGATTCCCTCCACCCAAGCACATTGATCAAGCATGTCATTTTTTGTGGGTGAGGAATATCTCCACAAAAAGAGCATTAGTGAGGCATGTTATGATGCATCATAATGTGTCATAGGGTGTCATAGCCCAAATAGGGAAATGTGCACACTTATCCTTGATTTGAGGAAACATAATATTGTTGGAAATTTTGAGTGATAAGTTGTCATTGATGTTAAGAGTGAGTGGTCATTGATTTCGAACTTTCAGCACCAGTTAGTGGCAGTTTTAGTTGGCAACATCCATTTCAGTTTCAGTTTCAATACTCGGTTCCAAGAAGTCAGTTGAGGTTCAAAGTGCAAGAAAAAGCCCAAATAAATAATAGTATAATATTCCTTTATAGCAAAGGAAGTTTAAAATTAATTTATTAGTTAATTTACTTAACTTATAAAGTTATTTAAATTAATTATTAATTATAAATTAATTTAAGCTAAGGTTAAATAACCCTAAGGTGGGTTATCAAAATTAAAATTCGAAATTTTATTTTGAATAACAAAGCACCGATGTAGGTTCGAGGTGTAGACCAATTGGTTCATCCAAACCCCATAAGGGGGGCGGAGGTCCAAGGTTCAAATCTTGGGCCTCGCCGGACTGAACGCTTGTCCCTTTCCTAGTGCTTTCAGCGGCGTAAAATGTTTAAAATGATTGTGGCATGGTGGTTATAGGGGCGGAATGCATGAAGATCTATGTGGTGGCTTCTGGGGCGAACATCGCAGAATACTATGGCGGCCATAAAAGTTGGAAAGCCTATCCGGATTCGTGGCGGCTACCGATTCCACCATGTAAATTCAAAAAAAAACAAAGCACCGATGTGAGGAGAAATTAAAACATGTATATAAGGGGGAAATCACCACCCTACCAAACCTTACCATGCCTTTGAATATTATTGTAAGCTTTAATAATTGTAAGCCTTACGAATTGTGTTGCGTCCAAAGCAAAGAAAGAGTGTGCAAGGTTCGTGAGAAATAGACGGTGAGTGGAGGCATAAGAGGAAGGAACTCCTCCTTCCTTCATGTGGGCACTAGTATCCCACACGGTGGGCTCCCAAGCACTAAGGCACTTAGGCTTGAGGAGACGACAGATCAAATTTTGTCGAAACCCCTTTTTGGGGAAGAAAAAGGTATGCGTTAATCTTGGGCACCGAAAATTTTGGGAATATAGCTTGGGCATTTAAAAATTAATTTTTGCATATTTTAAATTGGTTCTAAGGTTGCTAAAGGAGTTATAAGGATTTTTGCAAAATTAATTTTTTAATGTTGTTTGCTCAAATATTTTGAAAAGATTGTAAGGTGTTTGGTTGATATTTTCATGGTGTTGGATATTATTTTAAGTTGGAGTTTATAAGGTGTATCAAGGAAATTATCTTTATGTATGGTATGATGAGTGTTATTTTAAAAGGGAGAAATAAGGCATAAATTGAGTTGTGATTGTTTTATGTCCAAGGAATATTTTTGGAAAGTGTTGAAGTAATATTGTTGTGTCTAACCATTGAAATTGGAAAGAAGAAAATTATGATTGAGACAGGTTTTCTAAAGGCACTTCTACATCCAACAAAATACATGGGCATATTCTTCCTAATGAGTGATTGTTGAAAATTGAGAATGGAAAGTTGGAGTGAAAAGGATTGTTTGGTTAGCATTGTTGAGAGTGTTTTGAATTAATGCTTCAAGGTTTTTTGGAATTAAGAGTTGTTGATAAAACCTTGTTTTATAAGCATTTTTGTTAAAGTGTTTGAGTTGAGTGAAGAACTTGAACTAGGGTTTGCAAGGAACATGAGTATCATTGTTATGTGATATTGGTTGATAAAGCATTGTTGGAAATATTTGACTAGGTTTTGTGAGCAAGGATCATTTCATTGAGTGATTGGTTGAGTAGATTTGGTTGAGCCTAGTCAAGTGAATGTGTGAAGTGATTTTTCAAGTTCTGTGAAAAAAATTATTCTATATTTTAAAAGAGGTTGAGTGTTGATGAGTGTGAAACATATTGATTCTCTAACAATTCTTTATATGTTTCTATGATAGAAGAGTGATTGAAAGTGATTGAGTATTGAGGTGAATGTGAAGCATATTAAGTCTCTAACAATTCTCTTTATGTTTCCATGAATGTGAAGCATATTGAGCAAATTTGAGGCAAGTCTTAGAGAAGAATTGTGGACAGTTTTATGTGAGTTTTTGTGAAATCTTACAAGACAAAGATTGAGGACATATTTGAGGATAGAGTTTGGTACAGATTTGAGGACAGGTTTGTACCAAATCAGAGATAGAGATTGAGGATAGATTTGAGGATAGAGTTTGGTAAATATTTGAGAATAGTTTTGTGCCAGATCAGAGATAGAGATTGAGCACAGAGTTTGGTACAGATTTGAGGATAGGTTTGTGCCAGATCAAAAACAAAGATTGAGGATAGATTTGTGCTAGATCGAAGGACTATGTTTAGTGTAGGTTTGATACAAAGCTTTGGAGGTGACAGAGTATAGAAGATAGTCTCCATTGGATAGAGATCCATTAGCTAGGGCAGTGAGGACAAGAGTCTTCAGTGGATAGAGATCCATTAGCCAGAGCAGTGGGGACAATAGTTCTTCTAGAAGATCACCAATTAGAGCTTAGGAGAAAGGAGTTCTCCTATGGATAGAAATCCATGAACTTGATTAGGGTATTGGTGTCTCCTTTGGATAGAGGTCCATAAACATTGTAGGGAAAGGATTCCCAAGAGAATTTATTTGAGAAAAAAATATAAGAAATATTTTATCTGTGGAGTAGCCCACATTGGGTGAACCACGTAAACTTATGTCTCTCGTGTGTGTGATGATTTGTGTGATGTTTACTTCTTTAATATTGCTTATGTTATCATTTGGATTAAAAGGCAAAAAAGTTTACGTTATACTGTTCACCCCCCCTCTCAATATAAGCACATGTTCTTCAAATATCCCTCTCTTCCCTCCACCCAAGCACATTGATGAGAAATGTAAGTTTGGTGGGTGAGGAATCTCTCCACAAAAATAGCATTAGTGAGGCATGCTCTGATGCATCATAATGTGTCATAGGGTGTCATAGCCCAAATAGAGAAACTTGCACATTTTTCCACTCAAGTGGGAAATCCCTAAGATGCTCCTCTTATGCACCCATGCCACTTGTCACCCACTCTCTTCCATCCTCATCACCCTCATCCATCCATGGGAGACTTTATAAATAGGTCTTCATTTCATTTTTCATGTGTGCACAAAAATTATAATGAAACTCTGCTCAAATTCTATTTGATTTTGTTGTATATGTGTTTTAATATTGTGATTGCAGGTATACCATTCGGAGAGATTGAAGGATTCAACTATGGAGGCTCTTGCGAATTTTTTCTAATCAATTTTTTTAGGCAAACCCATAGGTTACATTCAACGGTGCATCGAATCTACATCAAAGGCTCCAAAACATGTCCAAGAAATGCAAAATCCAACTAGACCCACCCTCATTATTTTGAGCATAACTTCCTCATACAGAACAAAATTGCTCTAAAATTTTGAGGGAATATTCTTGACATCTAGAGGAAGGTATTCATAAATTTTTGGCTTATTTGGGGTAATATAAACCACTCTGTAATTAGTATTGTAATCATTTTTATTTCTTTTTCATGATTTAAGGCCTTATCTTGAAATTCCTCACAAAGGCTACTAATATTTTCATTGTGGGATTGTGTGTAGGTATTGGATATGCATGGAAGATCAGGAGGTCAAGAAAAATGCCTTATAAACCCTCCCATAACCTTATGTGCACTCGAGGAGATAACTTGGCACACCATAGATTTCACTTGTAAAAGAAAACCCTCCAGGTCGATTGTAATTGAAAGGGCCCATTTGTAAAAGATAAAGTTTATAAATTTTAAATCTATTACAAATATCTAATTTTTATTGCACTTTGTATACTTTCAATTGTTATGGTGTATTTCCTCTTTCACACAAATGGCGATCACGGTGGGACCCTTTACCCATAACACATTTGACACTTGATGTTTTGCATGAGCTTTGGCACATGCATTGGGCGTAGAATGCCTTATGTGTTTGTGCTTAGGGTTATATTTTTTGCATGCTTATTTAGATTTATTTTCTAAAACTCCTACCTTTTTTCTCTATCACAGGCACCTAAGAGTATGATATGCATAATCATACCTTTCAAATCAGGGCAAGATATTACAATATCTACCCTCACAAGCTCAGTCTCAATTGCCCATGGTGGTTCTCAACCATAATCTCAACCATGCGTGGTAGTTCTCAAGCTCAAACACAACTACCTAGGGTAATCTTCAAGCTTAGAAAATAATTGCATAGGCTCAATCATAGGCTCAAGGACACGATATGCTAAATTTCCATTTTTTTAGCATAGACTCACAAGCTAGTTGCTTGTACCTTTTCAATTTGGCATGAAACTTCGTAGCATAGTTTATTTAATTTGGTTGCTTGAATCTCTTTCCTCCCTTTTAAACTTAAAAAAAACATTATTTTTTTTTTTGATTGGTTGAAAGGTCCCTGAACCTTGAACAAGAGGTTTTTACATGTTTTCCAAGCCGACCGAGGAGGCCCAAGAGCTAAATATCAAAGAGAAAGCAAAACACCACACGAGGGAAGGTGTTGCGATATCGCGACCAGTTACGTTTTCGCGGCCCATAGCATAGGGAAAAAGCAAGGAGGAAAAGATGTCGCAATATCACGACATGTTGCTGCCAGAAGAGAAGAAGTGTCGCGATATCGCGACATGTTGCAAGGTTGGTGCTAGAAGAGAAGAAGTGTCGTGAAATCACGACATGTTGCAAAATCACGGTCGAAGAAAAGAAATGTCGCGATATCACGACATGTTGCAAAATCGCGGTCGAGGAGAAAAAGAGTCGTAAAATCGTGACATGATGCAACAAAGTGGTCGAAGAGAAAAGGTGTCGTGATATCGTGACATACTGCATCATCGAGGCCGAAGAGGAAAAGTGTCACGATATCGCGACATGTTGCAAAATCTTGACCAAAGGGAAAAGGTGTCGCGATATCGCGACAAGTTGCAAAATCGCGGTCGGAGAGAAAAGGTGTCGCGATATCGCGACAAGTTGCAAAATCGCAACCGGAGAGAAAAGGTGTCGCGATATCGCGACAAGTTGCAAAATCGCGGCCGGAGAGAAAAGGTGTCGCGATATCGTGACATGTTGCAAAATCGTGGCCGAAGAGAAAAGGTGTCGTGATATCGCGACATGTTGCAAAATCGTGGCCGAAGAGAAAACGTGATGCAAAATCGCGGCCAAAGGGAAAAAGTGTCATGATATCATGACATGTTGCAACATTGCAGTCGAGGAGAAAAAGTGTCGTGATATCGTGACATGTTGCAACATTACGGCCGAAGAGAAAAAGTGTCACGATATCGCAACAAGCTGCATCATCGAGGCCGAAGGGGAAAAGTGTCGCGATATCGCGACATGTTGCAAAATATCGGTCGAAGGGAAAAAGTGTTGCGATATCGCGACATGCTACAAAATCGCGGTCAAAGAGAAAAAGTGTCATGATATCGCGACATGTTGCAAAATCACGGTCAAAGAGAAAAAGTGTCGCAATATTGCAACATGTTGCAGAATCACGGTCGAAGAGAAAAAGTGTCGTGATATCACGACATGCTGCAACATCGCAGTCAAAGAGAAAAAGTGTCGCGATATCGCGACATGTTGCAAAATCATGGCCGAAGAGAAAAAGTGTCGCGATATTGCGACATGCTGCATCATCGCGGCTGAAGAGGAAAAGTGTCGCGATATCGCGACATGTTGCAAAATCACGGCCGAAGAGAAAAAGTGTCGCGATATCGTGACATGTTGCAAAATCACGATCGGAGAGAAGAAGTGTCGCGATATCGCGACATGTTGCAAAATCGCGGTCGAAGAGAAAAAGTGTCACGATATCGCGACATGTTGCAAAATCACGGCCAGAGAGAAAAAGTGTCACGATATCACGACAAGTTGTAACGTCGCGATCAAAGGAGAAAGAAATGTCGTGATATCGCGACAAGTTGCAACCTCGCAGCCAGAGGGGAAAGAAATGTCGCGATATCGCGACATGTTGCATTTTCACGGCCAAAGGTGAAAAGTGTCGCGATATCGTGACATGTTGTAATTCTACTGCCGAAGGAGAAGGAGGAAGAAATGTCGTAAAAACGTGACCAGTTTCATGAGCATACCAGACCAATCCCCTGCCAACATCTCACATTGTGCAGACATTGCCACTTATAGAATCGTTCCTTAGGCCAATGGGGAAGGAGTCTCTCCATACTTGAATGTCAAATTCGTCGACTCCCTTGTTAGCAAGCCAGTTCACAGCTTTTTTTCCTTCCCAGTATTGATGCTTAATGACTAATTTTAGGTAATTGCCAATTAGAGCCTTGCAATCTTGGAAAATCGAAGCAAGGGCCCAGGGAGGCAAAGTAGTCCCATTGATCCAGTTGATGCAGTGCAGCGAGTCTCCTTTGATGATAAGTTTGTTGATGGTCAAACATTCCAATAGAATCAAACTTTGGAGCAGAGCCCGTGCCTTTGCCATATTGTTGGATTGAATTCCCAGGTTCTGGGCAAAGGCCAAAATTATTCTCCTTTGTGGTTTTTGAGAATTCCTCCTTCGCCAGCCACTCCTGGGTTGCCTTTGGCCGCACCATCAAAATTGAGCTTGTGCCACCTAGTAGGTGGTGAGACCCACTTGATGACAAACCTGTCAACAAAAGTACAGGGTGTGGCAGAGAAGTTAGAAATATTGAAGAGTTTGGTTAGTTCTGATTCAAGGCCAGGAGGAGGGGTTTGGAAGACGAAACCAGGGAGGCATTCTCTGCAGTAAGGGCCAAGATTTTTGCAATGATAATCTTCTTATCAGTGGCTTTATTTTTGAAAATTTTGGCATTTCTCTCTAGCCATATCTGCCACAGGGAAAGGTGGAGGCATGCTTGCCACATGAATTTAAGTTGGTTGCTCTTGAAAGGCCGGGGCCATTGCTGAAAAAGGAGGGGAATAGAATGAGGGAGGGCTGTGGAGATGTCAAAGGTGTTAAGAACCTAGTTGAGAACTGCTAGAGAAAAGGGACATTCCAAAAAAACATGCGAAGTTGACTCACAGGCATTTTTGCATAGGATGCACCAATTGGGAATGAGTAACCCTTTGATTATCAAGTTGTCAGTGGTGAGGATTCTGTTTTGGATGGCCAACCAGCAAAAGAATTTCACCTTGGGAATGATCTTGGGGACCCAGACCTGATTTGATAAGTCCCGACCATCAGTGGGACGTTCTTGACTGTAGTAAGCTGATTTAACAGTGAAATTTCTAGAATCTTCAAGGTTCCAGACCATGGAATCATCTTTGTGTGAGTTGGGGATGATGCAAGTCCTCAAAAAGTTTTGTAACCGCCTAAGCGCCTTGGTGATATGCCTTGGCCTGTTAAAAGCCAGATGTTTCCATTTAGGTCTTGTGGTACCTGGGTTAATGAAGTGACACACCTTATCTCCAAAGGTGGCTTCGATAGCCGTCTTGAGCACTGCAAGATGCGGATCTTGGCTGAGAGGTTTATCACGGATCCACGGGTCATCCCAGAAATGAATGGTTGTTCCAGTTCCTAGACACCACCTTAAGCCTTCCATGGTGATCTTCCTTGTTTTGGTAACTCCATTCCAAAAATGGGATCCAATAGGAAGGTTGTGCTCTCCAAGAAAGGAAACCTGATGGAGGTACTTAGCTTTGATGATGTCAATCCAAGTGACTTTTTCATTGATGGTAAGCCTCCAGGACTGCTTGGCAATGACGGCCATGTTCATCTGCTTGATGTCTCTGAATTCGATTCCTCCATCATTTTTCTTGGAGCAGACCCTATCCCAGGCAAAAAGTGAGAATTTATTCTTGTTTTCGTTTCCCGCCCAAAGGAATTTGCGTTGAATTTGTTCAATTATTTGGAATATGGTAGCTGGAGCTTTGAAGATAGATAAGAAAAAAATGGGAATACTTTGCAGGCAATCTTGGACCAGAGTGGCTTTGGCTGCCTGACTGAGCATTGAGCTTTTCCAACCTACAAGTTTCTTGTTGAGGCGATCTAAAATAGGGTTCCACATAACTGAGATAGATATGTCGTGGAAAAGCGATAATCCAAGATAAGTAGTTGGAAGGCTCCCAATGTTGCACCCAAGGATCTCAGCAATCCTATTTTTCTTGTGAGTGGGAGTATTGAGAAAGTATAGCTTGCTTTTGCGGTAGTTGACTTTTTGGCCAGCCGCCTCTTCATAAGAATCAAGAATGTTCTTGATGATTTTTGCTTCGGTAATGGAAGCATGAGAGGATAGAATAGTATCATCCACAAACTGTTGATGGGATATGGCATTGGTTGTTGAGGTTGGTTTGATCCCGAAGACAAGACCACTGTTGCAAGCAGTAGTAAGGGTTCTTCCAAGGGTTTCGGCCAAAATGATGAAGAGAAAGGGGGACAGAGGGTCCCCTTGACGGATGCCTTTGAAACTTTGGAAGAAACCTGCGGGTGAGCCATTGATAAGAATAGAGAACCAAGCAGTCGAGATACATTCACGAACCATATTGATCCATTATTTATGAAACCCAAACTTCTCTAGGACCTCGAACAGGAATTTCTAGGAAACCCGATCAAAAGCCTTGTTCATGTCAAGCTTAAGGAACATGCTGGGTTTTTTATTTTTAGATTTCGAGTGGGCCAATTCGTGGACGGTTATCACTCCATCAGAAATGAATCTGCCTTTGACCGAGCTCCCTTGGAACTGATCGATGATGGAGGGAAGGATGTATTTCAACCTATTTGCCATAACTTTGGTGATAAGTTTGTTGATGACACTGCATAGACTAATCGGTCTAAAATCAGAGAGAGAAGCATGATCGTTGGACTTGGGTATTAAAAAAAGCATTATCATAGTTGTTTCACGATTTATTTTTCAAAAATAAAAAAACACATTAGTTTAGTTGTTTCTTTCCACTACTTTCCAAACATTCAAACACACAGTACCTTATTTATCTCTTTCTATTCTCTCAAAAAATCAATGCGCATTTGATTAGCTATCATTTGTTAAAAAAAAAATAACTCAAATACTCTTTCAATTAATTATCATTTGATTTTTCAATTGCATTAGCTTAGGTTGTCATTTATTTTCCAAACTCAGTAGATTAGTTTATGGATGCTTTCAAAAGCTCATTTAGATCAAGATTTATTTTAAAAAAAGAGGAACTTTAGATCATAGTTTTCCTTAAATCTTTAGAATTAGTTTTCATTTTGCATGGTAAGTAGGCATAAAAACAACAACAACAACAAATAAAATAAAAAACCCAAAATAAAAATTAGAAACACATCACACACTATTGAATTATCAATATTCTACAAAGATTTTATGAGAAAAACTATTGGTGATGTTGGATTTCACCACCAACCATTTATTGAGCCCTTTTAGACACCATAGCTAGAGTGCATAGTTTCCTATATTTTATCATTGGCAAGCTAGTTACCCTTGGGGCTAACTTAAGGTAATTTTGAGATTAGATGCCCTTTGCCCACAAGGTTTAATAATTAGTGGAACTGCAACCGTTGTTTTTGTCCAAGCCTAAACTGAGGGTGAAGCGAAAGCTTAAGTAGGTCAATAGCATGACGTAGACAACACGACCTCTCTTGAGAGGTTTATTTTACTCCCTTAGGATACCTGGAGCCAATCCACCATCCTAGGAAGCTTTTTTTTCGTTTGTATTTCATTCCTTGTTAGGGGAGTGGGCATAAACACACCCTCTTAGATTTAATTCATCCCTCATAGTTCCTAGGTCTAGGGAACATCAAAAACACAAAAAAACAAAATAATATACATTTTATTTATAATAATAAAAATAATAATATTACTATAAAATATATTAAGAAATATATTTTTTAATTTTAAATCAATCTATGCCATCATATATATAACCAATGCAACCTTGACTTTTGATACTTGCAACTAGAAGAATATGTCTAAATACTTTCATCAAACATGTTTATTACCCACAATAAAACCAACTCATAAAAAGAATTTTTTCTTTTTTCTTTTACATCCCAACAACAAATTCATATTTAGATGCTTTATTTTGGATTTAGAAATAATGTTATTCGCAAACATTAACATAATTTAATTTAATATTGTACTATATTCTATAATGTTTATCATAATAATATAAATAAATAATACACCTAAAATTATCAGTTATCTCTAATCCCGTATCTTCGAATCCTATCTACTATTGAAGGTCTTTTTCATCATTTATTAACTTAATATATTTCATATGAGTGACGGTCTTTAGAAAACTTTGTTACTATATTCTCACCCTCCCCTCCCAAAAAAAATAGATCCATGCCTTCTTCATTATCCTTACTTCCTTAATTGGTTGTTTACATAAGTTTCCATGGGTTTACAAAGAAAAGGATCATGCAATTTGTAATTGTTTGATGAAAACAATAGGAATTTTCACTATGAAGGTATCAGTGTGATAATGAGTAATGTCTATGTTACATTAATTATATATTTAAATTATGAAATTTGACATATATATTTTGTTTATTTATTTTTTAAAGATATAAATTATAATTAGGATATAACAAAGTCAATATTTCTATGATTTAAATATGTTTTTTTCATGAATACTTAAAAATATTACAATTCAAATATTTAATAAAAAATTTACTATCAAATTTGCTTTTATCTAGGCAGTAAGACAAGGTTATAGAAGGTTAAGGTTATAGGAGGAATATCATTGCAGGGGTGAGGATAACCAGGAACATAATGCTTACTCACTTCCAATTTGTAGATGACACTAGAATGTAGGGGGAAGCATAATTAAGAGAAGCAACCAATATTAGAGAAGTGTTGTAATGCTACATAGCGGCTACTGGACAACTCCTAAATGAAGAAATATCAAAAGTAGTTTTTTCAATGTGACAAAAATATTAAGAGAACTGATAACCCACATCTTCAAATTCTTAGAGGCATCACCACCTTTTAAATATGTGGGTATCCCCTTAACATAGAAGGACCTTACAAATAAATATTGAAAATCAATAAGATATAGAATCCACTCGAAACTTTTGCATTGGACCTACAAGTGGCTAAGTTTTGGAGGAAGAATAACATTGCTTAAGTTTGTTTTACAAGCAATTCTGATGTACAAATTATCCAATTTGGCAACCCTAAAGAGCATCCTAAAATATTTGGACAAGATGATGATACACTTTCTTTGATCTGGAGTGTAGGGTAATCACACGAGGGCACTAGTCAGTTGGGATAAGGTTTGTGAACCAAAGGAATTTGGATGTCTGAGAATTAGAGCAAAAAAAAACAACCAAAATCTAATAGCCAAGTTGTATTGGAGATGGCTAACTCATCATGACCAGCTTTAGAGAAAAGTATTGAAATCTAAATATTATCCCTTAAAAAATATAAAAGACCTTCATCATATTTCTAGTAATAGGAGAGGGATCAAAGACTTGGAAAGCTATAAAGAAAAACGTATCACATATCAAAGATGGGCTATATTGGAAAGTGGGATAAGGAAGGACTGCTAGACAATGGGAATATTCTTGAGAACATTTCCTCCCATAATTGATTAGTACTCCCATTTAATAGGACTCAAAGAAAAATTTCAAAGGAAAAGGTGGTATCTCATAGGCCATTATTTTAAACCGCCAGATCAACTGTAGGTTAATCTTAGTCAGTGGTAAGTCCTAGAGAAGAAGATAAATACTTTCATCAAACATGTTTACTACCCACAATAAAACCAACTCATAAAAAGAATTTTGATTTTTTTCTTTTTTCATCCCAAAAACAAATTCATATTTAGATGCTTTATTTTGGATTTAGAAAGAATGTTATTCGCAATCATTAACATAATTTAATTTAAGATTGTATTATATTCTATAATGTTTATAAATATAATATAAATATATAATACACCTAAAATTTTGAGTTATCTCTAATCCCATATCTTTGAATATTCTATTTACTATTGAAGGTCTTTTTCATCATTTATTAACTTAATATATTTCATATGAGTGATGGTCTTTAGAAAAATTTGTTATGTATACTCTCACCCTCCCTCCCAAAAAAAATAGATACATACCTTCTTCATTATCTTTACTTCCATAATTGGTTGTTTATATAAATTTCCATTGGTTTACAAAGAAAAGGATCAGGAAATTTGTAATTGTTTGATGAAAACGATAGGAATTTTCACTATGAAGGTATCAGTGTGATAATGAGTAATGTATGTGTTATGTAAATTATATATTTAAAATATGTAATTTGACACATATATTTTGTTTATTTATTTTTTAAAGATATAAATTATAATTAGGATATAACAAAGTTGAAGAACACAAACTTATACTGAGAGGGGGGGTGAACAGTATAAGACCACCTTTTACTTTTATTTCCCAATAAATATTATGCAATATCAATAGTAGTAATAAAAGCAATGCATAAATCACCACACACAATAAAGACACAAAATTTACGTGGTTCACCCAATGTGGGCTACTCCACGGAGAAAATATTTTACTAAAACTTTCTCAATCAATATCTTGGGAATCCTTTCCCTATTACAATGTTTATGGACCTCTGTCCAAAGGAGACACCAACCCACTTAATCAAGTTTATGGATATCTATCCACAAGAGAACTCCTTTCTCCTCTTGCTCTTCTATAAGAACTATCACCCTCACTGCTTTGGCTAATGGATCTCTATCCACTGAAGACACATGTCCTCACTACCTTGGCTAATGGATCTCTATCCACTAGAGACTTTCATCCTCTGTACTATGTCACCTTCAAAGCTCTATATCAAATTTTTACTAAACACAGTCTTTCGGTCTAGCACAAATCTGCTCAATGTTTATCTCTAGTTTGGCACAAACCTATCCTCAAATATGCACCAAACTCTATCCTCAAATCTATACTAAAAGCAGTCCTTCGGTCTAGCACAAATCTTCTCAATCTCTTTCCTCAAGCCTTAACTCAAATCTCAAATCAATATCAAATCAACTCTGCTAGATCTGTCCCAAACCTTAACTCAAGTTTTGAACAAATCAATCAATTGTGCTCTCAAGACTTCTCAAAGACTTGTCTCACAAAAGCTCAATAAGTTCTCACAAGAACTTATCCAAATCTGCTCTCAATATGTATTGTAAGCTTTCACAAAAGCTTACCCAAATTTGTCCACAAGTCTTCTCGAATACGTGCCTCAAATCTACTCAACAAGTCCACATTAGAACTTGTCCAATCTCATAGAAACATAAAGAGAATTATTAGAGACTCAATATGCTCTATACTCATCACAATGCTCAATCACTCTTTCAGAAACATATAGAGAATTGTTAGATACTCAATATGCTTCACATTCACCTCAATGCTCAATCACTTTTCCAAATCAATTCAGAATATAGAATAGTCTATTTTATAGAACTTGAACAATCACTTCACACATCCACTTGACTAGGCTCAACCAAATCTACTCAACCAATTACTTAATGAAACAATCCTTGCTTACAAACCCTAGTCCAAGCATATAAACACTCACTCAAAATATTTCCAACAATGCTTATCAATCAATCTCACATAACAATGATACTCATGTTCTTTTCAAACCCTAGTTCAATTTCTTCACTTAACCAATGGCTTCAACAACAATGCTTATCAAACAAGGTTTTAACAACAACTCTTTATTCCAAAAAACCTTGAAGCATTAACTCAACACACTCAATAAGGAAATCTAATTAATTCCTTTTCACTCCAAACTTGTTTTCCAAAAAACCAACCAATCAACTCAACTATGGAAGAATGTGCTCATACATTTTTCTTGATGATGAAGGAACCTCAAAAATATGCCACAACCACAAACACTTATTTGCCAAGCTCAAGGAAGTTAGAAGATGATAAACTCTCTCAAAGATACAATGCAAATATCAAAACACACATACACCTTATCACTCCATCTTGAAGAAAGCATCCATCAACATACACAAAAATATTTGACCAAATACACCTTATAATATCCCAATTAAAATAATATTCAATACCATAAATAATGTCAATAAAATCATCTTCTAAAAAAAAACTCAATGCCAAGAAGTCCCCTCAAAATTTAATCAACACTTTAATCTCCAATAAACCAATATGTCATAAATACTTTATTTAAAAATAAAGCTAACTCCTTATTCCTCCAATTAACCAGAATAATTATTAATTAAAAATACTTTTTATCTACCCCTTTTAACTCCCTAAGACCTCATGTCAAAACCTTAGGCATCATAGAATATATTAAAAAATTTATTACCTTTGCCTTGGTGAGTTTTGAACTCATGACGCCGCCTCTACCAGTGCCCTAGCCGCGGCTCCAACCACCACATGAGCTAGGTGCTCACCTTGGGAGGGAAGAGCACCATGTGCTCTATCTTCTCCCTCTTGGTGCCTCACACAAAAATATTTGCACCACTTCCTTTGGCGCTTAACCAAATCCATGCAAAACACTATCTGTCACAATTCGAACACGGGTCCTCCCCCTCACAAGCACCCTAGCACACTCCAACTTGCCACCAGACCACCACGCTAGATGGTTATAAGGGTTAGGGCATATTTCGTCTTATTCCTTCACTGTCGCACTTTAAGACAAAAAATTTTGTCTTCTACCTTGCACGAAATCACACGAAACACACAACTCGCAGTCCTTTTTCAATCGAGCAAGGGATGAAATATTTGCCACTTTGTCATATGGTTTTTATACCAATATGCCACCATACTTTCAAACGTTGACAAATTCCTTTTTCTCTTAGACGTCGGTGCCTTTGATATTTAAATAATTAATTTATAAATTATTTAAATTCTTTAGAATTTAAATATTATAAATTAAGATTTAAATCCTTTTGGCTTTATTAAGGATTAAAGCCTTCTTAGGTTTTACCACCTTGTATAAATAATATTTATTTATAAAACTTAAATTCAATTTGAATTTAAATATTTTATAAAATAAATATTAAAACTTCCTTGGGCTTTTTTAACATGAATTTAAAAGCCTCCTTGGGTTTTTAAGAAAAACCTTTTATTTTTGCTCATCCATGGTTTTAATAAAAGACCTTCAACTTATGCTTCCACATAATATTAAAAATATTATGAAGCTCTTTTGCCATTAACCTTTGCATTATTCCTTTTGACCTTTTGACATCAACTGTAGCTTATTCCTTGACATCAATGACAACTTCGTTCTTTGGCATCAATGACAACTTTTACTCAAAATGTCCAACAACCTAATTTTGGATTTAGAAAGAATGTTATTCACAATAATTAACATAATTTAATTTAAGATTGTAGTTTATCAATATAATATAAATAAATAATACACCTAAAATTCTCAGTTATCTCTAATCCCATATCTTTGAATATTCTATCTACTATTGAAGGTATTTTTCATCATTTATTTACTTGATATATTTCATATGAGTGATGTTCTTTAGAAAACTTTGTTACGTATATTCTCACCCTCCCTCCCCAAAAAAAATAGATCCATGTCTTCTTCATTATCCTTACTTCAATAATTGGTTGTTTACATAAGTTTCCATTGGTTTACAAAGAAAAGGATTATGCAATTTATAATTGTTTGATGAAAACAATAGGAATTTTTACTATGAAGGTATCAGTGTGATAATGAGTAATGTCTGTGTTACGCAAATTATATATTTAAAATATGTAATTTGACATATGTATTTTTTTTATTTATTTTTTGAAGATATAAATTATAATTAGGATATAACAAAGTCAATATTTTTATGATTTAAATTTGTTTTTTTTCATTAAGACTTAAAAACATTACAATTCAAATATTAAATAAAAAATTTGCTATCAAATTTTCTTTTATCTAGGCAGTAAGACAAGGTTATAGAAGGTTAAGGTTATAGGAGGAATATCATTGCAAGGGTGAGGATAACTAGGAACATAAAGCTTACTCACCTCCAATTTGTAGATGACACAGGAATGTAGGGGAAAGCATCAATAAGAGAAGCAACCAATATTAGAGAAGTGTTGGAATGCTACATAGCGGCTACTGGACAACTACTAAATGAAGATAAATCAAAAGTAGTTTTTCAATGTCACAAAAATATTAAGAGAACGGATAACCCACATATTAAAATTCTTAGAGGCATCACCACCTTTAGAATATTTGGGTATCCACTTAACATAAAAGGGCCTTACAAACAAATATTGAAAATTAATAAGAGATAGAATCCACTCGAAACTTTTGTCATTGGACCTATAGGTGGCTATGTTTTGGAGGAATAATAACACTGCTTAAATTTATTTTACAAGCGATTCTGATGTACAAATTATCCAATTTGGCAGCCTTAAAGAGCGTCCTAAAATATTTGGACAAGATGATGATACACTTTCTTTGGTCTAGAGTGCAAGGTAATCACACGAGGGCACTAATCAGTTGGGAAAAGGATTGTAAGCCAAAGGAAGTTGGAGGTCTAGTAATTAGAGCAACAATAAACAACCAAGCTCTAATAGCCAAGTTGTATTGGAGATGGCTAACTTATCATGACCAGCTTTAGATAAAAGTATTGAAAGCTAAATATTATCCATCAGAAAATACAAAAGACCTTTGTCATCTTTCCAATAATAGGAGAGGGATCAGAGACTTGGAAAGCTATAAAGAAAGAGGCATCACTTATCAAAGAAGGGATATATTGGGAAGTGGGGGATGGCAGAGCTACTAGACTATGGGAATATTCTTAAGAACATTTCCCCCCATAATTGATTAGTACTCCCACTTAATAGGACTCAAATTAAAATTTCAAAGGAAAAGGTGGTATCTCATAGGCCATTATTTTAAACCACTAGATCAATTGCAAGTTAATCTTAGTCAGTCAAGTCCTAGAGGAGGAGCTAAATACTTTCATCAAACATGTTTATTACCCACAATAAAACCAACTCATAAAAAAAATATTTGATTTTTTTCTTTTACATCCCAACAACAAATTCATATTTAGATGCTTTATTTTGGATTTAGAAAGAATGTTATTCGCAATCATTAACATAATTTAATTTAAGATTGTATTATATTCCATAATGTTTATCAATATAATATAAATAAATAATACACCTAAAATTCTCAGTTATCTCTAATCCTATATCTTTGAATATCCTATCTACTATTGAAGGCCTTTTTCATCATTTATTAACTTAATATATTTCATATGAGTGGTGGTCTTTAGAAAAATTTGTTACGTATATTCTCACCCCCCCCCCCCAAAAAAAAAAAAAAAAAAAACAGATCAATGCCTTCTTCATTATCCTTACTTCCATAATTGGTTGTTTACCTAAGTTTCCATTGGTTTACAAAGAAAAGGATCACACAATTTGTAATTGTTTGATGAAAACAATAGGAATTTTCACTATGAAGGTATCATTGTGATAATGAGTAATGTGGGTGTTATGTTAATTATATAGTTAAAATATGTAATTTGACATATATATTTTGTTTATTTATTTTCTAAAGATATAAATTATAATTAGGATATAAAAAAGTCAATATTTTTATGATTTAAAATTTATTTTTTTCATGAAGACTTAAAAACATTACAATTCAAATATTTAATAAAAAATTTGTTATGAAATTTGTTTTTATCTAGGCATTAAGACAAGGTTATATAAGGTTAAGGTTATAGGAGGATATCATTGCAGGGGTGAGGATAACCAGGAACATAAAGCTTACTCACCTTCAATTTGTAGATGACACTGGAATGTAGGGGGAAGCATCAATAAGAGAAGCAACCAATATTAGAGAAGTGTTGGAATGCTACATAGCGGCTACTGGACGACTAATAAATGAAGAAAAATCAAAAGTAGTTTTTTTAATGTGACTAAAAGAATAAAAGAACAGATAACCCACATCTTCAAATTCTTAGATGCATCACCGTCTTTAGAATATTTAGGTATCCCATTAACATAGAAGGGCCTTACAAATAAATATTGAAAATAAATAAGAGACAGAATCCACTCGAAAATTTTGCATTGGACCTATAGGTGGCTATGTTTTGGAGGAAGAATAACACTGCTTAAATTCATTTACAAGCAATTCTGATGTACAAATTCTCCAATTTAGCAGCCCCAAAGAGTGTCATAAAATATTTGGACAAGATGATGATACACTTTCATTGGTCTGGAGTGCAGGGTAATCACACAAGGGCACTAGTCAGTTGGGACAAGGTTTGTAAGCCAAAGAAAGCTAGAGGTCTAGGAATTAGAGAAACAAAAAACAACCAAGCTCTAATAGCCAAGTTGTATTGGATATGGCTAACTCATCATGACCAACTTTAGAGAAAAGTATTGAAAGCTAACTATTATTAAAAAATGCAAAATACCTTCGTCATATTTCCAGTAACAAGAGAGGGATCATAGACCTAAAAGCTATAAAGAAAGAGGTATCACTTATCAAATAAGGTCTATATTGGAAAGTGAGGGATGACAAAACTGCTAGACTATGGGAATATTCTTGAGAACATTTCCCCCATCATTGATTAGTACTCCCACTTAATAGGACTATTAGGATCTCATCCTAACTCTTAATGTAATAACTTCCTTGATGTAATAATTCCTAGTGAACATGGGTATTACCCATGAATAATATTTTGTAATGTTCTAAGTTTTAGCTTAGGTAGTGCCTATGACAAATGGCACCCTTTTCTATGTAACACATGGTAGATAGGTTAGGTAAGGTGGCCTTGTGTATGTAATTTGAGTGGCATTGTGCATATAATTCGTGTGGCATTATGCATGTAATTCGAGTGGCATTGTGCATGTAATTCAAAGTGGCACTATGCATGTAATTCGGGTGGCATTATGCATTTAATCCAGGTGGCATTTTGCATGTAAGCTAACCTTGGAAGGAAACTCTTTAAATACCCAAAAAAGCACCAATGTAATCATCTTTTTGCAAATTAATGAAGTGTTGAAGGAGGTTTCCCCCTCGAAGAGGCATGCGATTCTATCTATTGTGAGATTGTTCCTTTTAAGTAATTGATGTTATCATATGCATTTAATTCTGAATATTGTTATAATGTTTCTGTGAGTTTATTTCCAAGCAAATGTGTGAGAGTGTGTTTATTTGAGTTGAGAGTGTGTTGTTTAGTATATTTTATAGTAGGATCTTAACAAGTGGTATCAGAGCGCTTTCCAGGGCCAAGTTCTATTGCAACTACAATGATTCTTGCCATCCAATCCACCTGTTAGGTATAAATTCTATGTGTTTTTCCATTCCTGTTTTTCTTTATTAAAAAAAAATCCAAAAAATACAGTGCATTTTTTTTCCAGACAAAAAAAAAAAAATCTTTTTAGTTGAGTAGGTAGAAACCCTGTGCTAGGGGTTTTAAAATATCGTGAAGGATCTGTCGTTATTGGCTAAGCTAGATAACCCATAAAGATTCTAGTGAAGTGAGGGGCGATCAGGCTCCAATACCCATGCCTCAGTCATAACTCATGTATGGACTTGAGCTCCCATGTATCTTCGGGTATATCGAGAGACCATCTAGGTTTAAACAAAGTTTTAGCCATTAGGAAGCTTTTTAGCCTTGTATTACTCATAGTCTATGGGACACAACATCCTGGACGATTACGCTCCCGTATTTTTAGAGAGGCGAGTAGTGTGCTCAAGGGTATGTGTGGAATCCTCCTTGAGTAGTGGCCTAAAATATTGGTCTGAGCACTATTGTTTGTCATTGTCGGTATAATATAGGGCCTATGGGTGGTACATACTCTACCTAGCATTTCCTGGTTCTGTTAAAACTTCAACCTGTAAAAAATGAAAAAAAAAAAAAACCAAACCTCCCTATTCGTAAACTTGCTTTTCAAATCCTCAAAAGTGAGCTTATGAGAAAGGATTCCTCTACTAAAAAAATAATATAAAGTACATGCATTCGGGATAGACTATGAAGGTGAAACTTAAGCTGATAGTCTGGAGAATAAAAATTAAATTTACAGTGGCAGTCACAGTCAGGTCAGTCAGGTCAAAATTTACAGCTTTTAGGGTCAGAATAGAACTGTCATAACAGTCACCTGCAAAATACAAAGAATCTTGGGGCTAGTGAGGTCAGTAGTGTTAGAGATACTATCAGGACTGGGCCAACCAGTGAGAGCATGACACGAGGCCAGTTATAAATAGTGCTCCAGTACCCAACTTTTGCTTTGTAGCTTAGAATCAAAAACTGTAAACACCGTTAGACTCAACAAAACAGGAGAAAAAAAAATTTTGGGGTGCCAAAAAGTAGTGTTGAGAGATATAGCTCATTGTGACCACCTCTTCGAGCTGATCATTTTGATATATAGCACCCAAGCAGTTTTTTGGGCACTTACTAAAAATAGTAAGTCCTAAAAACTTAATTCTATTTTTAGTAACTGGTCACAAAAGATTTCAAAATGGCCCAGGGTACTCGTGGACATCAAAAATAACTAGACCACTTGGAATCCTTAACAAAAGCCATTGAGAACTTGCACTCGGATTTTCACTCCATAAGGGAATAAGTCCAAGGTCTTCGCCTAGAGCATGAGGCCACTAGTAACCTCTTAGAAGAAGCACTGACAAAAGTAGACAACAAAATAAAAAGAGGACCACCCAAAATAGAACACCAAGCTGAGGGTTCTGCAAGGAATCATGACCATGATCCATCCTTTAAAATGCCCAAATTGGACTTTCCCAAATTTAGTGGGAAGGATGTTTATGGGTGGCTATGTAGGGTTGATCAATTCTTTAGACTTCATAATGTCCCCATATTTCATCGAGTCCATATGGCTTCCTTTAACTTGGAATCTGAGGCTCTACACTGGTTTCAATGGTTACATATTGCCAACCCAAATCTCTCTTGGGAGAATTTTGAATCCCAACTACTCACTCGATTTGGTCCTAGTGAGTATGAGGACTTTACAGGGGCCTTGACCAAACTACAACAAACAGGGTCAGTCCGTGAATACCAAGCTCAATTTGAAAAATTGGCCAATAAGACAAGAGGATTGAATGAAGGGTTCTTCTAGAGTTGTTATATCAGTGGGTTGAAGGGGGAACTCCAAGCGGAAGTAAGAATGTTGAAACCATAAACTATGATGGAAGCTATCAGTTTGGCCCATTTGGCCGAATCTAAACTCTTTGCCCAAATGTGCACATCAAAGTTTCCTCAAAATAGACCTTCATTTCCTTCTCAATCCCAACACCCAGTTGATAATAAACCTGTTGCACCCAAGCGCTTAACCACAAAAGAGATGGATGCACATTGTGCCCAAGGATTATGCTACAATTGTGATGAAAAGTTTTTTAAAGGGCATAAGTGTGCACAAAAAAAATTGTTCTTGATAGATGTTGAAGAACCTGATAACTCTGACCAGAGTGACGAGGATGAGGACCCTCTGGAAACACCTTCTCTACAAGAAGTAAAATAGGAACCTGAGATAGCAATTACAGTCCATGCTCTTGTCAGTATTACTACAACACAAACCATGAAGGTTGCGAGATTTTTAAAGGGCCAACGTCTTTCCATCATTATGGATTCGGGAAGCATGCACAAATTCATTGACCCTAGAGTTGCTCAATGGGAAAATTGCTATATCCACACTTGTAATTCCTTTGAGGTCATGGTAGCCAATGGGGGAACCTTACCTTGTAAAGAAAAATGTCACAATGTTAAAATCAAGATAGGGGACTATGAACTCAAGCAGGACATGTTTGCCCTCCATTTGGGTGGATGTGATATTGTTTTGGGATCTCAATGGTTGAGTACGTTGGGAACTATCAATTGGAACTTTTTTGAACTCTGGATGCAGTTCTCTCAAAATGGACAAACACACATCATCAAGGGCTCCCCAGTAGGAACACCTCAAATTATTAGTTCAAATGGCATGGAGAAATTGCTAAAGAAATCATCACGTGGGGTAATTGCACAAATATTCTCCATCCAACCATCCACATCTCAAATGGGTGAAACCCCATCAGACCTGCAACAGATTCTCCACAAACATGAGGCCATATTTGTGGAACCAACTACACTACCACCGCATCGCTCTCATGACCATGCCATTCCATTATTGCTGAATAGTGCACCTCCCAATATCAAACCATACAGGTACCCTCATGCCATGAAGTCAGATATTGAGACAATGATATAGGAATTACTCAAGGCAGGTATCATTCGGCCTAGTACTAGTCCCTACTTTGCACCAATCTTACTGGTCCTTAAGAAGGATGGCTCATGGCGACTATGTATTGACTACGGGGAACTCAACAAGATAATTGTCAAGGATAAATTTCCTATCCCTATGGTTGATGAATTACTAGATGAATTACATGGGACCATGTACTTCACCAAGCTAGACCTTTGCTCTGGGTACCATCAGATCCGGCTCAAGGATGAAGATATTCCTAAAACTGCTTTTCACACTCATGAAGGTCATTATGAATTCTTGGTAATGCCATTTGGTCTCACAAATGCTCCTTCCACATTTCAAAGCCTGATGAACAACATATTTCGCCCTTTTTTGCGGAAGTTCATCCTTGTGTTCTTCGATGACATCTTGATTTATAGTCACACATGGGAAGAGCATCTCAAGCATGTATATCAAACCCTACAACTATTGGCTGACTATCAACTGTTTGCAAAAAAGTCCAAGTGTTCCTTTGGTTTGACTGAAGTGGAGTATCTGGGACACATTGTCTCAAAGGATGGTGTCAAGGTTGAAACTAAGAATATCCAAGCAGTCCAAGAATGGTCGAAACCTCACACTCTCAAGGGACTTCGAGGATTTTTAGGGCTTACAGGCTATTACCGTAAATTTTTCTGTAATTATGAAAATATAGCTATCCCCCTCACCTCCATGTTGAAGAAAGATTCTTTTACTTGGACAGGGTCGACTGAGCAAGCATTCCTAGAACTCAAGCATGCCATGACCACCACTCTAGTTTTAGCCATGCCAGACTTTTCTAAAAAAATTGTCATTGAAAGTGATGCTTCTGGTTGTGGTATTGGGGCGGTATTGATGCAATAAGGATGCCCTTTGGATTTCACCAGCAAAGCCCTATCTGATCGCAATTTAGGGAAATCCACATATGCCAAGGAAATGTTGGCAATATTGCATGTAGTCCTGCATTGGTGACCTTACCTCATTGGGCATCATTTCTCCATCAAAACTGACCACCATAGTTTGAAATACTTTCTAGAACAACGGGTTGCCAATCCCGAGCAACAAAAGTGGGTATCAAAACTCATGGGCTATGATTATGACATCACGTACAAAAAAGGAAAGGAGAATCTTGTGGCGGATGCTCTCTCTCGCCAATTCGAGACCCTTAGTATGTTGTGTGCCATTTCTGCACCATTGCCCCAATGGATTGAGCCCTTACATCAAGAAATACTTCAAGATGCAGATTTGAAAGACTTGATTGCTTCACTTATGGATGATCCAGAGTCTACACCAGGATATAGTTGGGATGGCCAGGATCTGCGTTACCATCAACGCCTGGTTCTTCCTCCTAAGTCCCCACTTTGAGATCTCCTCATGAGGGAATCACATGCTACTCCATCTACTGGCCATTCAGGGTTCCTAAAAACTTATGAGCGACTCAAGCACACCTTCTTTTGGAAAGGTATGAAACAAGATATTCGCTCTTTTGTAGCTGACTACGACACATGTCAAAGGATGAAAGGGGAAACAGTGCACTCTCCAGGAACTCATCAACCATTGCCGATCCCAGAGCAGGTGTGGACTGACATCTCCATGGACTTCATAAAGGGCTACCTAAATCTGGAAGCAAGTAAGTTATTTTTGTGATAGTGGATCGCCTTTCAAAGTATGCTCACTTTTGTTCCCTAACCCATCCTTACACAACATCCACTATTGCCCAAATTTTTCTTGACTCCATATTTTGCCTTCATGGCATGCTAGCCTCCATTGTATTTGATCGTGATCCCACATTTACTAGTAATTTTTGGCAAGAGTTGTTTAAGTTGCAGGGGACTCAACTCAAAATGAGTTCAGCCTACCATCTGCAAATGAATGGTCAAATAGAGGTTGTTAATAAATGCTTGGAAACCTACCTTCGTTGCTTTGCCTTCGATCATCCTAATAATTGGGCAAAATGGCTTCCCTTGGCCGAATGGTGGTACAACACTTCCTATCATACTGCCACCAAACTCACACCGTTTGAGGCAGTTTACGGGTGCCCTCCACTCACGCCTTCCTCCTACATTTCGGGTAGCTCCAAGGTCCAGGTCGTTGATAATGCTCTGATTCAACACACCGAGGTCCTCTGCCAACTCAAGCAAAATTTGAACATGGCCCAGAATCGGATGCGCCAACAAGCTGATCAACATCGTTCTGAGCACAATTTGATGTGGGTGATATGGTCTTCCTTTGCTTGCAACCATACAAACAATCTTACCTAAAACTTCACAGGTGTCAGAAGCTCGCTCCAAAATTCTATGGTCCTTATCAGGTTCTACAATGGATTGGCCCTACAGCTTACAAATTGGATCTTCCCCCCACTTCCAAGCTCCAGATTATTTTTCATGTTTCTCTTCTCAAGATAGTTGTGGGCACAAAGGTACAGTTTCAATCAACACTCCCGACTTGGATGAAGAAGGCTCCATCTTACTTGCACCTAAGCAGCTGCTGGATCGTCGAACTCGCACTCTGCGCAACCGTACCATTATAGAGGTCCTTGTTCAGTTGTAGGGGCTTCAACCCGAGGATGCTACATGGGAGTCTCTCCATCAACTCCAACAACAGTTTCCTCATTTTCAGATTTGAGGACAAAGCTTCTTCAAGGAGAAGGGCATGTTAGGATCTCATCCTAACCCTTAATGTAATAACTTCCTTGATGTAATAATTCCTAGTGAACGTGGGTAGTACCCATGATTAATATTTTGTAATGTTCTAAGTTTTAGCCTAGGTAGTGCCTATGACAAATGGCACCCTTTTCTATGTAACACATGGTAGATAGGTTAGGTAAGGTGGCCTTGTGCATGTAATTCGAGTGGCATTGTGCATGTAATTCGTGTGGCATTATGCATGTAATTCGAGTGGCATTGTGCATGTAATTCAAAGTGGCACTATGCATGTAATTCGGGTGGCATTATGCATGTAATCTAGGTGGCATTTTGCATGTAAGCCAACCTTGGAATGAAACTCTTTAAATAACCGAAAAGGCACCAATGTAATCATATTTTTGCAAATTAATGAAGTGTTGAAGGAGGTTGCCCCCTCGAAGAGGCCTGCAATTCTATCTATTGTGAGATTGTTCCTTTTAAGTAATTTATGTTATCATATGCATTTAATTTTGAATATTGTTATAATGTTTTTGTGAGTTTATTTCCAAGAAAATGTGTGAGAGTGTGTTTATTTGAGTTGAGAGTGTGTTGTTTAGTATATTTTATAGTAGGATATTAACAAGGACTCAAAGAAAAATTTCAAAGGAAAAGGTGGTATCTCATAGGCCATTATTTTAAACTGCTAGATCAGCTGCAAGTTAATATTAATCAGTGGCAAGTCCTAGAGGAGGAGCTAAGTGAAGAATGGAATAAGGAGAAAAGATAACTAAAAGAAATCTTGGATGAAAATAAGTAGCCAAGGAGTAATGGACCTGATCAGCTAGGTTGGGGGCATAGTCAATTAGGAATTTACATTGTCAAAGGAGGTTACAATAAGATTATCCATAATACTCAAATTGGTTCAAAGCCCCCTTGGTTGAAATTATGGCAACGTAAAGGAAGACCAAAGATAAACTACTTTAAGTGGTTGGTTGCACATAAGAGTATTATGACTCAGGATAACTTGAGGAGATGTGGATTTATTAGACCCAACTAGTGTGTAATGTGTCACCAAGAGGAGGAAACAATGGGCCACCTCCTTTTTGTGTGTCCCTATGCCCAAATAATATGGAGTTTGTGGTACAATATTTTATATAAATCAAAAAGATCCATTCCCATAGAGAACAACTTTTGGGATTATTGGAATACCAATAGATTTAAATCAAAGAACTTGAAGATAGTTTGGGATTTAGGTTTGGGTTTCATTTGCTGGCAACTCTGGTTGGAAAATAACAATAGGATCTTCAAAGAAGAATTTAGACCAGAGGAAAGAATTTGGGTTACTCTTATTAGGAAAATTTTAGAGATAATGCAAGAAAGAACTTAGGAGGACTTGTAGATGGCAGAGGATGAAGCAAATATATGGACACAACTCTAAAAGCAACTGCAATATGAAAACTAAGAAAGGGAGGATAAGAATAGAAAGAGAGATTTGTAGATTCAAGATGAAGTCTAAGGATTCAGAAGGAGAAGGTAAATTAAATAACTTAAGGGGTCATCCAGCAGGGGCTAGAACATCTAGAAGTTGAATATTCATAGAAACAAAGCTAAGTCACATTCTGAGCCTTACTAAGAAAGGTAGGTTATCAAAAGCAAATGTATAGCCTAAGTTTTTTTGAATAAATATTTTATCTTTTCTAAAAAAAAACATAAAATCAGATTCTCAAATATTGGTAGGAGCTCTAGATTGCATGAAGAAATTTCCTTTAAATACATGGAGGTTGAGGATTCTTGTCACTCAAATTAAGGAATTGTAGAGGGAATTAGATGATGTGATTCTAGTTTATGTGGGTAGAGATCTAAATAAAGTGGTAGACTTCCTTGCTAAGATGGGTATCGAGAAGGAGGTAAGAATTCAGTGGTACAATGACATGGCTATTAAGGATGAGAGGATTAGGCAGGTTGGTGAGAAAATCTAATGTTTAGCTAATTTTAACAATCATTGTAGATATATGGTTTAGGATATTTGGCTCAAAAGCATATCTTCTTTTACTATTGTAAATAGGTGTCATCGTCTAAGGCTAGGAGGAGTTCTAATATACATTTTTCAAATTCTTAAAAAAACAAAAACTAAAATGATTTAAAGTATACATCCTTTTATTTTTTTTCAATGAGTTTACACAAGTCTCCTCATATTAAGTGGGGTTTGAACCTTGGACTTCTAAAAAAAAAGAGGCCAAATCCCTTACCGTATATGCTTTTATTTTTGTTTTTTATGTATAACTTTAATAATCACCATATTGTTACTCATAATAACTTGTCGCCTATAAGTATAGGTTAAATATTTGATTACCTATTAGTATATAAAGTTTTAAAAGGTATTCCAAATCAAGTTCATTCATATCTATTTCCTTGCATTTCATTAACAAAGAAGAATTTTAATAGGAGTGGATGGAAACCTTCAGGACTAATTTCATTCCAACAAATGAATGGTTCTACAAATTACAAAACTAGATATATATTGTAACATTATAGAAGAGATTCTGTTATTTACTCGAGTTACATTTTACTTACTAGGAACAAAAAGAGACTCAAAAGTATTGAAGACTTGGTCTAAAAACATATGTTTTTTTGTTTTTTTTATATAATCTATGATTAAATATAATAATGTTAGTACTATAATCGCTACGAGTAAATTTTTTACCATGGAGTTACAATTTATAAGAAAATTACCTATGAGTAATTTAGTAGTCATCCTGTAATTTAAACTATTCAACTACTTTGATTACCTCCACTAAATTATAATAGAAATTCAAGCAATGAGATACTATTAAGAATTGAAAAGAGATTTTATTGTTCCTCCTTTGAGAAACTCTAGATTTTCTAGTGTTGATATTGAGGAAACTTTCTCCTACTCTATGCTAGTGATTATCTGTGTTGGAAACTTTATCTTTGTGAAAAAGAAGGTTTTTGCCTCCATAAAGATGTAAGTGGTTAGAGTCATGTTTGGGAAGTTAGTCTCCATGAGAGAAGGGTATTGCCTCCATCAAGATGTTAGTGGTTAGAGTCGTGTTTGGTTTTGAGTGCCCTTAAATAATGCAATCACCACCTCTAATACTAAGGCAATAAAGGCTTGGGAGAAAAACCATGAGACTTTTCTCAAACTCATTATCTCACTTGATGAAATCCCATATAAAAAAGAACTTCCACATAATAGTGATAGCTCCAAATACTGATCAAGAAGGAGATTGATGATGCAATTATGTTACTCAATCATGTGGGGGAATATCTTGAGTCTAAACATTTAAAATCTTGAATGTTCCTACTTTTAAAACACATCATCTAAAACAAGTTTATTGATTAGGAGAACTTCACTTGTCATGATTTAATTAATAAATATTGCATTGTCCTTACTTCTAGGTCATTCTATATGATATCCTCTTTATTTTATAGTCTTTAAATATTTAGATCAGATAAGGAGGAGCTAGAGGTCAAGAAAATAATCGAGCAATGGTTATCAGTTCCTTTGTTTCATCTTGTATTTTATACTAAGAATTGAAAATGTAAAGGGAGTTTTGTGCATGATAATTTTTTGTGATGCATTTTTGAAATCCTAAGGACAACAATACTAAGCTTTTAGAGGATGCAATAGAGGTAATACACATTTATGTACATTAATTTATACAAAATGTGACCTATTCATTGATGTGGTTGTTCAGGGATATAAGTAAGTTAATGGTACTTCCCATTAGACCAATTGATGACTTCATTCTTAAGGAATTTTGTTGAAAATACCTTCTATTCAATCCAAGTATTACTAGTAAGCACCTTAAAAACCTAGTAAATTTTCCTTTTTTCTATTTGTTAGTAAACCTATGAGTCTACCTATTATCTGTTATAACCAATACTATTTTTCAAGCACTGAAGAAGAACATAAATCGACATTAAAATGAGCTACAAAACCTGCATATAGGTGTAAAGATAAGAGCTATACCTAAGGCATCCATTGAAGTAAATTCCCACCAAAAGGAAAGCACAAAAGTGTGCCATAGAACCATGAAGCAATCTAGCTGTAGCCATCTATCATCCTCACCAAGCCAGCGTGCAAAAGAAAACTTGCATATCAAGAAACAAAGCAAGATCACATAGGGTGCAAAGATAAAGGAATAATTAGGGTTGCAAGCTTATCTTTGAAGTGTTAGAAAGGATGTTTGCATGCACAAGACTTGAAGGCCACTTGGCACAAATTCTCTAAGCTTCCCAAAATTCATGAAGACACAAGATCTCACCTAAAGGAAGTTACATTTATTTTGTGGGAGTTAAGAATATTTGGAGGTTACCACCAATCTCATCATTATCGAAGGTACATTGAATACACCTACTAGAAGCATTGAGGAACACAGTAGATCAAAGCAAGAGATAATTCAAATGAAGTTAAGCATTGAGGCTTACTAGAAGAAACAACTATTTAAAGCCATACACCATTCAATGATGTAAGGAAAACATTTAAGATGTCATAAAACCATCAAAAAATGCTTACATTTGAAGAATCCTTACAAAGCATATTTTAAGGTATCTTTTGATGTCAGTTGCAGAAGAGAAGGATCGCTAATCAAGGAGAGAATAAGAATCGGTCAAAGAGGGATTTGACTACCCATGAGCACTACACAACACATAGCTACAAATCTATTGACACACAACATTGAAGGACTATTAAGGTAAAGGTTGATTTTATTAGCTTACTTTTAATATAAGGTTTTTGGAGTTATAAGGGAACATTTTATCTTCTATTGCAATATTCAACATTAGAGATTTATTAAGCAAGCATATTTCATATTTGTTAATATTTGCAAAAGGTTACCAAGGATAAATAAGGGTTATTATTGAAATTTACAATACTTGCAAATATTATTTTCTAATATTTTTAAATTTGGGAGTTATAAGGAATACAACATCAAATTTAGGAAATGGATATTAGAAAATATTAAAATAAACCAAAAGGGGTATTTAGAGAGGTTTATTAAAATTTTCAAATGTTGGGATTTTCATAATAGTGTTGTCTCAAAACACTTGAAGGAGGAAAAATATATCCAACTTCAAAACCTCTTCAAAAAATTGAAATAGTGCTTAGTTCAATAGGAGTTATAAGGAGATAGAAAAGTTGTTTTTGGTGTTTACAAAATTTTACAAAGTCAACTTAAAATTGAACTACAATTTACAAAAAGCACTATATTGATCATATATCCTATCCAAAACATCCTAGGGAGTCATAAGGAATTCTACAAAAATTTGGTAATATTAGCATCCATGAAAAATTATCAAGTTTTAAAATCATTGGATAGACGTAAGCTTGCTACAAAACATAAAAAATTATTAGATTTGTGAACTTTCATCAATAGGGAGATAAAAGGAAGTCTACAAAACCTAATAGTTAATAGATATTTTATCAAATCAAGCTTATATATTCTAAGGGTTACATATACCTTAATATTGGGAGCTATAAAGTATACTACTAATATTCTATTAAATACATTTCTTAAAATACTTCTCATGGATAAAATTTTGAGAAAATATTTCAATAACTAAGAGCTATTCCAAGAAGTAGAATTCTACTCTCAAAATTTAATAGATACTATGGAAGGGTACAGGTATCTATCAACTAGCAATAAATAAAAATTCTCCTTATTTCTTAAGGAAGCCAAATAAGGTAACTTTGTATCCTTTATTAATTATCTTCATGAAATCCTCTTCATAGCATGGTGGAACTCACAAAAATTGATTATATTCTCACAAGAAGAGTGTCTAATGATTTATCTATCATTTATTGTGTTTGTACTTACTCAACACAAGAATCAAGTCATCAATAAGGAGCAATATTATTGTGATGATCAAAAAATTTGCCATGAAGCAAAAATTCCACTAGTTCTAATGCAGAATCGCAAGAAGAGAAGAAGGAAGAAGAAGAAAAGATATGCCAAAAAGGAACACAACACAACAAATACTGAACCTATTGAGCACGCTCAATTGGAAGAAGAACCTACATCATCTTTCTTTGAATCAACTAAATAAATAAACTATTGGTTGTATTTGATCACAGTAAGCAATGAAGGAGAATACAAGTTCCATTATCCAATAGAAGAAGATCCATATTGAAGACTAAAGTCTTCAGTACCCAAATAATGTAATACAGGGGGGTGTTAGAGTTAGAGTCTATTACATAATTTGGATCATATAAATGTACCTTCCTAGGTACATACTTAGGACATTATATTATTTTAGGGGGAAGTTATCTAGTTACTTTATGCAATGTAATAAATGCATAATTATCAATGTGCAAGTTGTAAAAGGGCCTCATTGTTAGATATTGACAAGACAGTAGGTAGTAGTAGTATTACTATGTAACTCCATTAGTGATGAAGTACAATTTAGTCATATAGAACTTGCATGGAGTGTCCATTTCCTCCATAGCAATATTGTATTCATTTTTGTCATTTCTATTTATAAGATATTTTTGCAATCTTGTAAAATTACTTTCTCTTATATTTTTACATCCTATGATTGCCATCTCCCATTACAATATACATCAAAAGCTAACATTGAATGCCTACAAAATCTTATAAATTAATAAAGTTAAGCAATTTAGATTTCAACCTATTTCATTGGTATCAAAGTAATAGATTCTACTCTTATTTGGTTTAGGGCACCATGTTGTATTTCTAGGATCTCTCTCAAAGAGATCTCTTAATGATCCAAAGTGCTCTCTATTAAAATCTAGAAGATTCAAACTGCCATGCTGGAAAAAATGGCAGTAGAGGAAATGGTATTTGTTGAGGATAAAATTTTTCCTTTTGAATTGGAAGAAATTGTTGAAATAATTTATAAATAGCACTTGCAATCAAACTAGGATCTATGGGCGAGAAGCCCATCACTTTTCCACTAGATGATGCTACTATTATTGAAGAAATTAATTATATTTTTGATGAAGATTTGAAAGAAATGAAATACTGTGAAGAAGAAGATGTGGTGTATGAATAATGTTTTTGATTAAGTGCTTATTTGATGCAATTTTATCTACATAATAAATGGTCTTGTGCTTCATTTTTGTTCCTTATTATCACAAAATAAATACTATAATTTGATGTGTTGTTGCTTGAGTTTCTCATATAAGAGGTATTTTTTTATGTCATTGTCTTGTTGAACAATATCTGGTTACAAGGAATATAACATTAAGAAATGCAATCTTCTAGATTATATTATTTTTTATTTGAAATGATCCCAAGTAATAAATAACAACATTCTCCCTTTTTAAAAATGATCAATAATGCACTTGAAAAGTAGAAACTATGGTTATGGATAAATTTGCATGGATATTTTCTTGGAATTCACTATATTTTCTAAAAATATACAAGAGTGATTTGAAGAATGCATTAATAAATGCATGTGTGTGTGTGTGTGTGTGTGTGTGTGTGTGTGTGTGTGTGAGTGAGAGAGAGAGAGAGAGAGAGAGAGAGAGAGGGAGAGAGAGAGAGAGAGAGAGAGAGATACCTCATAATATTTCATATATATCATATTAATTCAATAGATCAATCATTGGGAGTATTTATAGTGATACCACAACCCTAGGTTAAATTATAATATAATTAAATATATTACACCTTTTAAACAAGGTTATCCATAAAGGTTGATTAACCAATATTTCTAAGGGTGAATACATGAAAGGTGTCCTTAAGCTTACATAAACATGCCCATAGGCTTACATAAATGATACCCAAAGGATTATATAAGTGATGCTCATAGACTTACAAGAATAATGACCATAATATTATATACACACTTGCGTGCAAGCTACATTAGTAGTGATCATAAGAACTTTTCACACTTTTGAACTTTGGCCTAATAAGATCATATTAGATGTACTTCAACAACCCCCATAATATAAGCTAAGGGGCCACAAAAATCAACTATTAGAGGTAACATCCTCACCATAATAGATGTTCTAGTGGACCTCCACTTTGCAATCTTCATCATCAAAAATTATGTGCCTAGATCTCAAGAATCCTATCTCAACCTTCTTTAATCTTGTTATGCAATATTTAATGAAGTGTCCTTCCTTTTTACAATACTCACAAGTGTTTGACTTATTTGAAACCATAGACTTACCCCTAGGCAATTGAGCCTTAGATTTGATTAATTTGAATTCATTTGGATAAGCTAGTGTATGAAAAATAACTCCATAATTATTAATTGCAACTTTATAATAGATAAGATGCTTGAAAAGACCTTAAAGATAAATAGGTTGTGGCTCCTTGATAGTCATAGCATTCACATAAAGAACCAAGACAACTATATGAAAATGAGGAGTAGGATTGCAAGTAATAGATTTGACATACTCTTTCACCCCTTATATTACCTCTTGTTGTAGCTAAGACAATTTTTAGGACTTTGAAGTAAGAATTGTAAACTTTGACCCTACCAAAATATGATTTTTTGAGATTAGAAAACTTTATTTCTATTCTGTTAACTTCAATAACACTTACTTTTCATAGGAATACTTCAATATTGTCCATGCCTGAGTAGGATCAATTTTCTCTCTAATGTCAATAAGTACATCCAATTTAACCAATATGAAAAAGAGACCATGGGCTTCCTTATTCTTACCAAGTTTATGATCACTGATACCTTTTGTTTCATTATTAAAATAAACCATAGATTCTTTTATTTAAGTAATCCTACCATTTGATCTAACCAAGTCCTATAATTTCACCCATTGAGGGTAACATACCTTACAAAATCTATTTCATATAGAAAATCCATATAGAATTGTAATAAGTCCATAAAATAATGTTTCCAATATGTAGAGTTCAAAAAATCATGTCATCTAAAAAAAATGGCTCAAAACACTTTTGTGTCCAAAAGTTATGGTCTCGAGAAAATTTAATATATTAGCAGTCAAATAAAAAAATCAAATTGTCAAACCTTAGAAATAACCACCAAATCATATTTTTCCACTTAGCACAATCTCTTGTTGATACTTCTCTAATATTTTTTTTTGGTAAATAAAAGTCTTCAGTAATTACCGGGTTTTGCAGGTTAACCCAAAACCTATTACAGTATCCAGCCTTCATTAATTACTGGATACTTCTCTAATATTGGCTAGATAGTACCTACTTTTGATTAGCAAATTATAGATTGACAAGATATAATATGATTGGAGTATAGTTTCATATATATATATATATATATATATATATATATATATATATATATATATATATATATATATATATATATATATATATTATGAAGGTCCACTTGGTTTGAAGTTGGAGTGTGGAAAGGTCTTCTTCAATAGTCAAAGATATCATGAGCATACATCCATGATCTCATGACCCATGGGCATGCATTGAACCCTATTTTTTGAAAGACCTTCTAGAGATTCAAAATTATGTCTTTCTCACCACAAGTAAGGCTACAAATCATTGCACCACATGTATGGTTTGGAGCTAATAGAAGAAAAACCAAACAAATTATCTACTAAAGTAGTAGCAAAAAGGGTGTTCCTAGGTTTTGAACTAACAACCTCTAATACTCAAAGCTTCATACCAACAATTATGCGATACCCTACTTTGTCTTCTTAACATGAGTAATTCATATTGAAGGTCAAGGAGGGCACACATGTTGTCTCCCATGTCACCCATGAGAGATGCCCTCTCAAACTTTTGAGATAAAAGGAATGACTTGGAACACTTAAAAATACAATCATGCACCTTCCAATTGAACATCTTATGATTGTAGTGCTTTATCAAAGGTAGAGGAGGGAAGATTCATTGACAAAAGAGGTAGACAAAGCAAAATAGAGGAAAATTTTTGCTAGTGGGCATTGAATACATGACCTTGACTATGCAAGTGTATATGCTTACCATTGTTCTCTACCTCTAAGCACAAAAGAGCTCCACACTCCTACAAGAAAGGGCACAAAGCACGAAGAGGAGGAGATAACATGTGCACATGAGAAAGAATATGAAAATCATGATAAAGGGATAAAATTGATAGAAAAAAGGATTGGAACCTAAACTCAAAAAATTCAAAATGTTGAACAAGATAAGACCCTGAGGAATGAAATTGCTTGGATTACCTTGAAGGCTTCTTCTATCACATTTCAAGAAAAATATTTTATATTTCATAATGATGTAGCTTCATTGTTTGCTTTGATAACATGTTAGAATTCACAACATTATCAAGAAATGTTCCAAAACATACATTCACTATGATCATAATCAAGAAAGGTGCAAGAGCAATTTAAAAATAGCATTAATAAACAAGAGAGATAGGGGGGAACAATATAAGAGGAACAACATGTGGGTGCTTTTAGGTACTCTTCAATATTCCACATCTATCACATTAATTTAATAGGTCAATCATTGGGAGTTATTGATAGTGATACCAAAACCCAATTAGATGTTAACCTCAATCCAATATAACTTGACTTGGAGGTTAAATTATAATATAATAAATACATTACACCCTTTAATAAAGGTTATCTATAAAGGTGTATTAACCAATAGCAATAATCATAAATATATGATGGGTGTCCTCAAGCTTATATGAACATGTCCATAGGCTTACATAGGTGATGCTTGTAGGATTACATGAAGAATTTCCATGGGCTTACATACACACTTGCCAATAGGCTACATCAATAGTTATCATAAGCACTCTTTCATACTTGTGGTCTTAGCCTAATAATATTAGATTACACATACTTCAACACTCTTCACTAAGTTATGACAATAAAAACCACATGCACAAGGTTGATCCTTTGGAAGTTTAAACTTCTTTCAAGGTACCTATAAATTTTAAGACATGTTTTCCAAAGAAAAATTTACAAGGATGGACTATAAAAATGGCTTTATTAGTTAAAATAATAATTTTATATCACCTTCTCCTTTGGTAATAAAAAAATCACATTTATACTTTTGAATGTTATCCCTATAGTCAAAAGTAGTGGGAAGAAAATTATCTTAAAGCTAGTGAAAATTTAGAGTAAAATTTTATTGAGGCCAATGTAGCATACTTGAAATTTTTTCATACAATCCCTAATAGAGGATACTACCTTATTGGAAACTATGATTACTTATGGATGTCATTATTACCACACTTTACCAAGGTCACTTTTAATTTATCAACCAGGGGTGGTGTCCTATGGGCAATATGCACTAAGAATTATATGATTTAGGGTAGGTTTTGGATTTCTAGAGTACTATAATTATAATATCAAAATTAAAATCTTAATTATATCTAAAAAATATGAGGTTTGAGATAACTAATACACTTGTAGGAAATGGAAATATTGCAACATAAAATAAATGATATCGCAGGAAATAATTCCAACATAAACAAATGAAAATTTAATCTAAATCATAGTTAAATGAAGTTGAAATTAATTCAAACAATTTATCTATTTCCCAAGAAATAAATGATGTACTAATTAGCTATTATGAATGTAGGAAATAACAACATAATTTAATCTAGTAATGTCACAAAATAAAACCTAACTGAAAGTACCTTCCACCTTTATAGAGTGGGTCCTTTCTTGTAGAAACATGGAAGGGAGGATATCTCACTTCAAATCATAGGGATGTAACAAAAGAAAAATTGTAACAAACTTTTATTACAGTCTGATTTCAAAAAATAGCTTTTATAAATTACAACAAAAAATCAATAGCATAATAGTACTATTCATCTTTATCTATGCTACTAGGTCCTAGGTTGTTGGTCTATATATAAGGGAAAGGACAAGGCCCTCTCATACATGTGTGGTTGAATAGCTATAACAACAAAAGATTCAACTAACTATTTTGTTTTCTAATCAACAGGTAAAGACAAAGTGGAAGTTACACTAGGCAATCATATTTACCAAACAATCTTAGTGCACTTCAACTACCAATTTGAAATGACTTAGAAATAAAGGAAATACATTAGAAAAAGTTTCTAATTTCTATCTTCTTCTTAGCTTGCTTCCAGCTGGTAACAAAATTCTATTATGACTATTATAGTTTATCCAAATTTATTGTCAAAATCAACAAAAGTTGATCTCTACCCAAATAGATGTCTCCTTGAATACCAACCAGGTAGATTCTTGTCTTGCAGTTCCATGTCATATTTAGGGTGTCACAACAATACTTCTAGCTATTTTTTGTATCCACGTAGCAATTTTGACCAACTTAGGTTCTAGTAATAAGGCCCAATCTTGTCTGGTGCTAGTATATGATTGCTATATCTTGTAGGTTCTTGTTTTATATGATACACAATAAACAATGTTATAATTAAGCATCTCATCTAGATATAATCCTAGGCTAGGGGTGATCCTAAATAGGATCCCAATTCTATCAAAATATCTCGTTGTGATAAAGACTACAAAACCCTTCTTATTATTGCATCAACTTAACAAAATCCAATATATTAGTCCTTTTGTTGCCTATCTTAGCAAATGACTACACTTTATCTAGTTAAGTGAATATTATCTCCTATTTATTCTATCTAATCACATAAATTATGCAAAAATCAAGGCAAGATATATCTTATTGGTGCAAAAATATGGTGAAATGTCTCAAAAATGAGATATTTTTATGCCTTACCAATCCTCCTAACCTAATCGGATGCTTGTCCTCGTGCCCCACTGAGTCCTCTAGTAATTTCTACTCCTATGGCCCATCCCTTGTGTGAATTATTTTCCAACATATTTTGTTACCCTCACCAAGGTCTACAAGGGGATCTCCTTAGGTGATTATTCTCTTATCATGGATACAGACTCATGGATAAGAGTTTGGACTGTCTTCCACCTAATTTTTGCTTTAACCAAATAATCTTGAAGTTGTTCAATCTCTCTACTCCTATTCTATAACAAACTTTTTGTCACTTTTAACCTGGTTTGTAATGCCCATATTACCATTTTTGCTCCCTCTAGATTTTCATTATATTCATTTGACTTGTGAAGTTGTCCTACTCTTGGGCTAAATAGGGGAGGTTGAGAAACATGTACCTCTTTGGAGCTTATCCTAGGTCTAAAGGTATTTTTGTCATAAATGGTGGAGACTATGGTGTTTATGCCAAAACTATTGTCTCATGTGGCACTTATTTCTAGTCCTCCATTGTTGCTACATCAGATGGTGCATTCCCCTACTCTTCTATGGTTTTTGTGTCTAGGGGTACACCTCCCTACTCTTTCAAAACTATTGTGTCCAATGACACATCTTCTTTCTCTTCCAAAACTATCGTATCTTATGGGACATCCTCTTCACACCTCTATTCGTCATGCTCTTGTGTAGTTGCAGGTTTTTCTTTGTTGTTGTCAATTACTTATATATTATCTTGTGGGGTGCAAATAAAAGGTTGTTGTTCCTTAAACTTAGAAATAAATGCTTAGGTCCTCATTTTTAACCATAGGTCAATGAACTCTAGCTCTCTGAGGGCCTCTAGTTCCTTAGGTTTAACCCTCTTAGGCCTTTTAAAACTTTTTCTTAATTAAGTTATTGGAGTTTCCTATTCTCTTAAATTTCCATTATTTGTTGTTGTAGGTGCTTTAGGATTGTCCCTTATTTTTGGTATTCCAAATTCATGAAACTTAGGTGCCCTTACCCCACGTCTCTATTTCATGGGACTCAAGAACCCCAACCCCTGTCTCTATTTCATGGGGCTCAAGAAGGTCATCGAGTGCCAAAGAAGCAAATACCATTTTAGGTTCTTCAAGCAAGGATTCCTCCACTATACCTTTCCTCAATCTCAACTTTATCAATATTTATTTTGATACCTCTGTCCTCTTTTATTTTTAGACTTCAATTTTTTTGCTCTTTTTTGTTTTTGTCTTTTGGGCCCTAGTCTTGATGTCTTGGCCTCTTTCCATATATTGGGCTCTAGTTTTAGAACCTCAAGCCCTTCCTATTTCTTAGGCACTGATGTTATTGCATTTTCCTATCTCATATTTTTGTCACTTGAGCGTTGATTCAAATGCCTCTACCTCTTTTCCTTATTTTTGTGGATGCTCAACTATCTAACACATTTTATTTCTTACGGGACTTCTATGTTGGATTTGGAGGATTTGACGCTTCTAAATATTTATCTTCTATAGATGCCTAAGGTCCATCAGGTTTTCTTAAGGTTTTTGAAGTTGTGACATCCTTTGGCACCCTTTCCTTGGTCTCTTTTAATTTGTCCCCTATTTCCTACAAAAACTTATGCCAATGCCTCTCACTATTTTTTTCAATCTCAAAATGGTGATGACATACTAGCTATATCAAGGCATGGTTCTTAATTTGGCATTTTCCTTCCCAAAATAAGGAGGTTGTATCATGCAAGGAAGTACTCAAAAATAAGAAATATTGATACATAGGTAAGGATTATTCTCACCATGGAATAGATGGATGAACATTTCTATGTAGGAGATAGATAATGCCATGAATTTCCCATTGTATTTTATATACTTTAAGATCCATAGGACAAAATAATCCCATGACTTAGTCAAGCTAGTCCACTTAAATCCTTTGCAGTGGTTATTCTAGACATTTTAAATAGGGTTGAGATCCCCTTCTTGTATAAATTTATAATAGAGCATAGTCAGCCCTTCCCTAGTCTAGAAAAACTCCATATTAGCCAATGCAAATCATGTCACATTACTTAGTATCATGAGATTTACAAGTATTTTAACCTACCTAATAGTTGCAAACCTATTGTGTGTTAGAATTTCACAATAATATATATGCAAAGTATTACACAAAAGATGAAGAGAAGAGTGGAACTGATTGATTTATCTTTAGGATCAAATCTGTATAAATAACAAAGTTGATCATTGAGAGTCATTGGATTACAACAACTCATAAAACCTGATGAAGACACCACTTAGAGTTCTCCTGACACATGGAGGAGTGGAAACTCAAGTGTGTATCCTAGTGAACTTAAGAGAATATTCACTTATTCTAACACCCCCTTAAGTGATACTAGGGGAGTTTCTACAAATGAGTCCCAACAATGAGGCCTGATTAGGTACTCATGTACAACATATATAGTTGGTGGAAAAAACCCCTATGGTAAAAAGCCAACTATCACTTCTTTGTTTTGAAATGATGGTAAAAACCCAGTGGGAAAAGCCACCAATCAAAAGCAAAGAAGTATGAAAGAGGCTTGTCTTCGGATGGCGAATATTGTCCTCTTTCACAAATAAAATATGAGTCCCGACAAGAAGGCCTGATTAGGTACTCATGTAAAATATAGTGAGAGGTGGAAGACCTCTTTGTCAATGCAATTGTAATACTCCAAGTTTTTCTCACAACTGAAGGTAACACAAAGAAGAAATTGACTTGGTGAAGATGTCTGCAATTTATGCCTCTATTGGAATATATTCCAAGGATATATCCTCGCTCTGAATATGCTGCTGAATGAAGTGCTTCTAAGAATAATAAGAATAATGAGAGAGAGGTGAAAAAAATCTATGCACCAAGATACTTTAACACCCCCCCTTAAGTGATAGTAGGGGTAAGTTAAAAAGGAATAAACAATGTGGCATACCTACATAAGATGAGTCCCAGCACCAAGGCCTGATAAGGTACTCATGTACAATAGAGATGGCATAGCCATAAAGATATGTACAGGTAATGGGAGTCTTTTCTTTCTTTTTGAATTTTTCTTTAGAGGAGGTGGAGGCTACTAAGGATTTTGAAGAAGAAGAAGAGATTTCATATCTAGCAAGTTTGGTTTCTTCCCTAGTTAATCTATCACAAAATTCTTCTAAAGAGGGAATCTTAAAGGTTACACCAAGAGAATATTTAGTAGATATGAAGGTGGTTGCAAAAATTTTAAAAACACCATTTAGCTTAGAAAGGATTAGATAAATGCATTCTTCTTCTGTCTTAGTCTTCCCATTGCATTTGTATTGAGTGAGGACTTCTTTGAACTTAGTGAGGAAATCAATAATACTACTAAAATATTTAGGAGATAAAGAACTTAGTTCGGCTTCTAGTTGCATTGATCTCATCTGATCTACTTCCCCAAACAGAGTCTTCAATTTCTCCCAACTTTCATAAGGAGTTTTGTAATCTGTAAAATGAAACCACAAACTTTCATGAACATTAGAGCTAATAATACCCATAGTTTCATGCATTTTTCCTTTATGAACAAAGATTTCATATTCTTTATCAAATTCTGGTTGCTTTTATTCTAAAAAATGAGTAAGACCTTTTTAAGAGATAAAATTTAAAATTTTAGGTTTCCAAGTGTGAAAGTTATAAGGGGTGAGAGGTTCAATTGAATTCATCTTTTAAAAATGATTGAAGTTTTAAAATTAACCAATATATCCCCCCTTAGAACTTCAATTAATGGATTAATGCAAATGGAAGAAAGAAAAGATATGAAGCTTTTCAATATATATTACTCAAAATACCCGCCCTAACGAGAGGGAAACTATAAGTATAATGAGTTTTTAATATTGTTTTCTTTGAGAGAGCCAAGTCCTTTTTATTCTTCACAATACCCACCCTAACTTGAGGGAGACTGTAAGTAGAGAGAAGAATTTGGAAGGGTGTTGGCTTGATATGCAGGGAAACAATCAGTTTATTTGGTGTTATCTCAAAAACTTGCCCTTACGAGAGGGAAACTATAAGTTAGAGAGATACCCAAAGAAACGGATTATAGAAAAATATCTGCCTGGCCTTTATACCAATTGCCTCAAAAACTTGCCCTTACGAGAGGGAAACTATAAGTTTTTATAGGTACTGATACATGGAACGTAGGAAAAATATATTTAGAGATAATTTGGAAAGAAATATTGATATTTTAATAAACTTTATTTAAAAATTATTAAATTTAAAATAGAATTTAAAATAATCCAATAAAACAAATATTAGATATCTAATTTTGAAATGAAATATCCTTTATAAACCAATATATGAAATTTATGTTTATAAATATAAATCATTATATATCTAGATTAAATATCAAATTGTAAATTTCCTTATGTAATACATAAAACAAAAATTAGATATCTAATTTTGAATCGAAATTTCCTTTATAAACCAATATTTGAGTTTTATGTATAAAATTTAAACTATAAGATATCTAGTATAATAAAATTTTGAAAGATATTAAGCAAAGAAAAGAACACCCCCCTCTTTACACATAGGAGTGCAAAAATATGCACTTAAGAACCCCCCCCAAAAGCAATATTTTATTATATTTAAATACAATTTTCATCTACGTCGTTTTGAGGAGGCCCAAAAAATAATGACGCCTGCCAAAAAACGTAGACTAAGGAGATTCGAATGAATCAAAATTACACTACGATTTGGATGAATCTATTGGAACAAAATAAATGTTGTAAAATAAAAAAATATACAGACTCTTTCGTGAAACAGACAAACTAGGGAACATGATCAAAAGTAGGGAACACGAATAGGTGAAACTTTTGAACACAATGGTGTGATTCCGACGAGGTTATTTCACCCCCAAGAACCTAAGCCACATAAAAGGAATAGGGAAATTTTTTGCATAAACTCAGAGACCTGTAGAAAATGGGTCAATGCAAAGAATACCCTATGAAAGGGTCGTATGGGCGAAGCTGACCACCTGCAAGCAAACCTTAGTGTAATAAAATTTAATGTTGAAGTATTGTCTATTATAAAATATGATGCTTTAAAACATTTTAATAATGGTAAAAGAAAACATTTTGAAAGCACTCTAAATAAAAACGAAACCCTGTAGTGAAAACGTTAGTAGAGTTGTTGTTGCTTAAATATGAGATATTGCGAGATAGTTTTAGATAGCGTTCAAAGAGCGCTTAGGATGAAGGAACCTACAGATCTCAAGGAAAAGTGAGTAGCGTAATATTCCATAAATACCTTAGATAAAAAACGTTAGCAAAAATACATGCTTTAAAACATTTAAATAATTATTTTCAAAAGAAAAATATTTTGAAAGCACTAAAATCCTGCAGAGAAAATGTTAGTAGAATGTTGTTGCTTAAATTTGAGAGACTACGAAATCGTTTGATAGCATCAAAGAGTGCTACGAATGAAGGAACCTACAGATCTTGAAGAAAATGGAGTAACGTAATATTCCACAAATGCCTTAAAAAACATAAAGCAAAAATACTTCAAAATGACTCTGAAAGGAAGAAATATATACCAAATGATTTAGTGAGCGCCAGTGAATATACTTTGAGAAGAATATGCAGCCCAACAGGTGAACAGAAGAGTGCACCGGATAAGAGGCCCAACAAAATAGAACCAACTGGAGTGCAAATGACAACTTTAAGGATATTGCACCAATGAGAGTGGCAGTATTTCCAACGACTAGAATCTCATATATGTTGAGAACGAACTTTGAGAATAAGAGTGTTAGAAAATGTGAGATCAAACAATGAGTTAATAATAATTAGTGAGGTATATTTAAATCCTCACAATAAAATAGAAACTCATAAAATAATCTCTAAAATAACACTTTAGTTATTCCATGATTTTTCCTTTTAATAGCGAAAAAGAAGGAAATAACTAGAAGTGTTAGAATACTTTTCCAATATGAAAATGTCGAGAAAAAAAAGAGAGTCTATTTTCCTTTTAAAATGGAAGGGCAAAAAAGCACCTTCACACAGGTTAACCATGTTAAAAAAAAAGGAAATGGTTATATTTTCTCAAAAAATTTCCTCAAACAATTCAGAAACATGCAACAAATAAAAAATAAATATGTTGAAATATGGAAAAATAAATGATTCAGATCTTAGAACCTTCAAGAGAGAATACTAGCAAAACCTATCCTGCTCTGGTACCATGTTAGAATTTCACAATAATATATATGCAAAGTATTACACAAAAGATGAAGAGAAGAGTGGAACTGATTGATTTATCTTTAGTATCAACTCTGTATAAATAGTAGAGTTGATCATTGAGAGTCGTTGGATTACAACAACTCATCAAACCTAATGAAGACACCACTTAGAGTTCTCCTGACACATGGAGGAGTGGAAACTCAAGTGTGTATCCTAATGAACTTAAGAGAATATTCACTTATTCTAACATCCTGTAGGTTTTGAGCAATTTTTTTATGAGCTAGAGATCATAATTGGAATTCGAAGCATTACAACTGTATTCAAAATATTGTAAATAAATAGTACATGCTATGGTGGTTCAATGAACAAGTAGTTCGTGGAACTACCTCAACTCCCATATAACCAACTTATGCCCTAATGATTTAGTAAAGCGCTCTTAAAGTATGCACTTACTTATGAAAGGAACAAATAATGTAATAACCTATGCACCAAAATAATATCATGTGTGACCTATGCTAACATCCCCCCTTATTACATTATTTGGAAATACAAAGTGTGTTGCGAAACAATTCAAATTTGACACGTGCAAGTGCCTTAGTGAAAATATCTGCAACCTGTTCATCAGTGGGAATGTATTGGAGCTGTATGTTGTGCTTTGGAACTTCATCTCGAATGAAATGACATTGAGTGTCAATGTGTTTGGTGCATTCATGAAATACTGGATTCTTGACAAGCTTCAAAACACCTTGGTTGTCGCAAAACAAGTGAATTGGAAGATTCTTTGGAAGACCCATACTTGAAAGAATGTGACTCAACCATATCACCTCGCAGACTGCTCCACGTGCTGCACGATATTCTACCTCTGTAGAAGATAAAGCAACCACTTGTTGCTTCTTACTGTGCCAAGAGATAGGTCCAGATCCAAGATGGAAAATGTATCCAAAAGTTGATTTTTGATCATCAATGGATCCGGCATAGTCTGAGTCCGTGTATCCCTGTAAGAAGAAATTGTCATTCTTCTTGTACTCTAGGCCATAGTTTGTACTACCATGGACATAATGAAGAACCCATTTTGCTGCTTTCCAATGACTCACCTTAGGTTCCTGCATGAACCTTGAAATATAACCCACAGCAAAACTGATATCTGGCCTGGTGTTGGTCAGATATATGAGACTCCCAATCAGATGGTGATAGAGAGTACCATCTACCTATGGAGAAGTATCATATCATGATAACTTAAGCCCTGGTTCCATTGGAGTTGCTTTAGGCTTACAATCAGTCATGCGATATTTTTCAATCAATGTCTTGGCATACTTCTTTTGTGTCACTTTGATATGATTATTTTTTTGTTCCACTTCTAAACCAAGACAATAGTGAAGAAGTCCTAGATCTATCATCTCAAATGATTATTTCAAGTCATCTTTCACTGCATCTATCATTTTCTTTGAACTTCCAGTGATGATCAGATCATCCACATAGAGTACTAAAATCACTATGTCAGAACCATTGTTCTTGATATAGAGATTAGCATCTGAAGGACTTATTTTGAATCCATGTTGCAATAGGTGACTATCCATTTTGATGTACCAAGCTCGTGGAGCTTGTTTTAACCCATACAAGGATTTAACCAACTTGTAAACTTTTTGCTCTTGGCCTTCAACCACAAATCCTTCTGGTTGGGTCATATACACTTCTTCTTGCAAGTCACCATTCAAGAAGGCACTTTTGACATCCATATGATGTAACTTCCACCCGAACTGAGCTGCCATAGCACAAAGTACACGAATGGTAGTCATTCTTGTAGTGGGTGCAAAAGTCTCTTCATAATCAATTCCTTCTTTCTGAGCATAGCCCTTTGCAACAAGATGGGCCTTATGCTTATCAATAGTTCCATCTACCTTATACTTCACTTTGAACACCCATTTGTAGCCAATGGGCTTCTTTCTAGAAGGTAGATCAACTAGCTTCCATGTGTTATTTTTCATGAGAGATGTATGTTCAGCATCCATAGTAGCCTTCCACTAAGGCTCACTAAGTGCATCTTGAACTATTGTGGGTTCATTCTCATCCAATGCAGACATATAAACCCTTTCATCATCCATATCTACTTCTCTATCTTCCTCTACATCTATAGATAGTTCATCAAACTATTGGTAAAGCTCATCAACCTCTGAAGTTGATGCCTCTGCTCTCATATGTTGAGTCATGCTATGTGTGCAAGGTCGATCTAGAGTTAGATCTGGAAGTGAAGTCAACTTTGAATCTCTCAATGTGCTAGTATACCATTTTGGAACCTTTTTCTATGGGGGTGGAGTCTCTTTCTTAGGCTCCTCTTCATCCAGGTATACAACTGTAGATGTGTCATCTGATGTGAAAGCTTCATCAAATACCACATCTCTACTTAAGTGAGTTTTCTTGGTTTTAGGATCTATCAACCGATATCCCTTTGAATGCTCATCATAACCAAGAAAAATACACGATAGGGATTTCTCATCTAACTTCTTTCTCTTTGCTTTTGGAATATGCATGAATGCCTTACACCCAAAAATCCTTAGATGAGAAATGGAGGGTTTCCTACCACTCCATGCTTCTTGTGGAGTCATTCCCTGTAGAGCTTTTGTGGGTGCTCTATTCAGGAGGTACGTTGTTGTATTGACTACTTCTGCCCAATACTGCTGCTCAAGATGTGCCCCCTTAAGCATACAATGAACCATTTCCATGATGGAATGGTTCCTCCTCTCAACAACTCCATTTTTCTATGGAGTATAGGTTATTGTCAGTTGTCTCTTAATCCCATGTGAATTCAAAAATGATGAAAATTATTTGGAGGTATATTCCCCCCTCGATCTGAGTGGAGGGTCTTTATGGAACATCCTGACTCCTCAACACTCTTCTTGAACTGCTAAAAATATAGAAAGGCCTCTGAATTCAATTGTAGAAAGAAAACCCACATCTTCCATGAGTAATCATCAAAAAACAACTAAAAATACCTCTTTCCACCATAATTGTTTGGCATAGGACCGCACAGATCGATGTGTACCAACTCCAAAGGTTTCTTAGCTCATGAAGAGCTCACCTCAAATGGTACTCGGTGTTGCTTCCCTGCTAAGAAATCCAAGAAAACTAGCAAAGTGGATGAAAGGTTGGGAAGACCTTTCACCATCTCATATTTACTCAACTCAAGAAAATATCCTGAACTTATATGCCCATATCTCTTGTGCCAAAGAGAAGTGGCCTCCTTTGTGTTTGCCACCATGGCAACATGAGGCATAGAAATGGCATCTAAGATAAACAAGCCATGCTTGTATGAACCTATTGCTACATGCTTTCCCTTTCTGGTGATGAAGCATCACTTCCTTCCATCCTCAACTCTAAAATCAACATCCATGTTTTTATCCAAGATCTGAGGGACTGACAACAAATTGTTTGCCAATCCAAGAACATAGAGAACTTTCTCAATATGACATTGTCCATCTAGAAGAGTGATGGAAATATCTCCTTCACCCTAGACTCGGTAGGTCTTATCATCAATGATTATCACTGGTTTGCCTTCCTTTGCCTCAAATATCTCAAACCATGATCTATCACCAATCATGTGTTTATTGGCTCCAAAATCAATATACCACACAGGATCCTTCTACTGAGAAGATGTGTGAGTCATGAGCACCTTGTGTGCCCTCTCAAAATATGAGTCTGATTCCTCATAAGCAACATGTCCCTTGGGTTGCTTATTCTTCTTCTATGGTTTGTATTTTCCCTTGCCATTTTTCTTTTGATCTTGGTCATTGGGTTGTTTATTCTTGAACCAACACCTGTTGGTGTCATGGTTATCCATATCATATATTTTGCAATACTTCTTTTCTTTCTATTGAGGTTGTTTCCCTTTTCCTTTGGAAGAAGATCCTCCCTTCTGAAAGTTACCTTGTCTTCTTGACCCCTGTTTTGAGTAAAGTGCATTATCTATCACTTCATCTCTTTGAAGATGATTTGCCTCCTCAGTTTGAAGTAAATTTACCAACTCCACAAAAGTAACTTGTCTCATAGACACTTGAAGGGATGTGATCAACATCTTGTAGGAATCCATCAAAGCTCTCAAAATGACTGAAGTCAAGAGTGTATCCTCTAATTTTTCTCCCAAAGAATTCAGTTTGGCTTTCAATTCTACCACTCTGCATAGGAATAGTTCTACTAATTCACCAGACTTCATATTGAGAGTATGAAGTTGAGATTGAAGGTTAAGAATAGTGGACTGATTCTTCCCTTCATAAATGGTAACTAGTGCATCCCAAGCTTCTTTACCAGTTTTAGCATCACAAATGTGAGGTTGTATCTCATCAGTAGTAGCAAGTATGATAAACATGAGGGATCTTTTATCCTTTTTATCATATTCATCCTGATCTGTACCTGGTGTAGTAGGATGTTTTGTAGTGCCAGTCACTACATCCCATAAATCTTCAACTTGAAGAATAGCTCTCATATTTGTTTTCCATGGTGCAAAATTAGAACCTTTGAGCAACTGTGAATCTGAAAGATATTTGTGAATAATGGCCATTGTGAAGGTTCCTTATATCACCAAATGGTCCCCCTTTCTATATACTTACAAAGAGTACATGAAAGGGAATTCAATCAAATTGATGGCACCTACCTCAAAACCCTTTCGAAAAAGGATGATGAGTTGGAGGAGTTTAAGCCAAACAATAAGAATGAATTAGGGTATATAATGGAGTGAATATCAAAATAAAATTAGCTTTCCTTATTTCTCCTCGATGATTTATAGAGAATAATAGCTCAGACATCATTGTTGCAGCTATGTTAGGTGGTAGATACAATAGCCCAAAGCACGACAACATTACCTATAAGTGTGGGCCAGAGGTATCACATATACCGAACACTATAGATGCAATAAATTGCACAAATAGGTGTAAAATTTGGGGTCTTTCTTGTTTTTTGAATTTTAACTTATGATTGAAATGCAAAAAATAGGAAATTAAATGCAATAAACAATCACAAGTGCCCACAAATTTTAACTATAGGTGTCATTTTCCATCGAAAATGCACCTATTTACAATGCCAATTTTTTAAGATGTCGGTTTCCACCGAAAATGCATCTTTTGTTACAATTATTTTTGCAAAATATTTGAGGTTTTTGTTTGCAAAAAATGATATTCAAATCCACAATTTTCCCCCTTTGTCTTAGAATTTTGCAAGAAAAAATAATGCTTTTATCCCCCTTTTAGTTGCAAAATAAACAAGGTTTGAAAAATTTTGATGTACCCTTTCAAATTGCAAAAGAAACTAAGTGCAAATTGATTTTCTTATCCCTCCATGGAAAAATGCACTAAGGTTCATTTTATTTGATTTTGAGGAGTTTTGAAAAACAATGCCCCCTTTCTTGCTTTGGTTAAGTTTTAATTGCAAAAAAAATGGAATTTGCAAAAAAAAATAATCTAAGGTATTAAAAAATACCTCTTTACCACCCTCTTATGCAAAATGTTTACTTCACATGGTTTGAACCTGTGACAATGTGTGCCTTATCACTCCCACCTGGAAAAAGTGGTGTGGATGGACTCTATGGGGTTTAAAACCCTGTTCTATACACCAGATATTTAACTCAATCCTCCTGACCAACTCCACTATGGGCATGAATGAGAACAAAGGCAGCCTTTGTATTTGTAAGAATCCACAAGATCCATTAAATAGATAAAAAAAGTTGCTTGCTTGTTACCGCATGGGTTTTGACCCCACAACCTCTTGGGGAATGCCTTAATGTGGGCCTACTAGCCAGTCAGGCTACAATGCCCAATGAGAAGGAGGAAGAGGTAATTTATATTTTAAGACATAGGTAGTGAGAAAATATTAAAAAATAACCTTTTGTTATCCCACATCATAATGCATGTGCGACAATAATCTTCTCTTTAAAAAAAATGTGCAACAAATATCTTCAATGGTGGCAAAAGTTTTATCAATCACCTGGCTTAAAATATTCTGGCTATCTTCATGCGCAATGGTCTTCTTTTCTACGTGACTAGAATTCAGTGAGACTTGCGTCTTGTTATATCCTCCAGATTGCTCGTGCATCAAAAGGAAGTGAAATGTGTGTCATTCAAATATCCCAAGATATGGGAATTTGTGCCCTAGTTTCACATGATCTACAATCACCATAGTGCATGTAATTTTCCTACGATGTGGTCTACAAGCGTCAAGAACCTAACTCACATTGTCCAGTAAAATGCATAACCGATCTTCACATGCCCTCCCTAAACCGTTAGCTTTGATACCAAATTGGAAATCAGAGCATTACAATTGTATTCAAAATATTGTAAATAAATAGTATGTGTTATGGTGGTTCAATGAATGAGTAGTTCATGGAACTACCTCAACTCCCATGTAACCAACTTATGCCCTAATAATTTAGTAAAGCGCTCTTAAAGCATGTGCTTACTTATGAAAGGAATAAATAATGTAATAACCTATGCCTCAAAATAGTATTATGTGTGACCTATGCTAACAATCGTAACCCTTGATGCAATGAAAAAATTACAACCATCCCATGCGTTTAAATGTTTATGCAACTTCCTAGTTCTATAGTAACTCAGAAGTGCTTTGTAGTTCATATCTTTGCTTCTACCCCATATCTTTCTCTTTGCTTCTATGGAGGTAAGTTATGCAATAATGGAGGAAACACAAGATGGCAAAGGATGATGATGACGATGCTTGTGCATGGAAAATGTGGCCCATCTACCCCTATTGTCTCCCAATCATTCCTTGAAATGGGATACATTCAAAATTAGATCCCCGTTCAACCCATGAGCACCACTTGTATGATGGGAAACTACTAGGGTAGCTAGAAAACCACATCTAGAAGACATTCATGGAAAACAATTTTAAAATATCTTGCGAGACATATTTCCCACACAATATGTACTTTCCTTTTTAAGGATAGGAATCAATTGGTTTCAACTCACAATTTCCTATGTAATCTGTTGATGTCATACTTGACTCACCAATGAACTATTTCCACCTAGACATCTTAAATACTTAGCATGTTACACATGTTTCTACCATGTGAGCATTTTGACTATTACACGTTAGAATACCCTTGTCTAGTGTTGATCCACGTTATGACTACCTACAAAATCTATAAATATTTGGACAAATTTGATGCCCAACCAAGGGATATCAGAAAAATCTTCATGCCAATCAAATTGGTTCACATATTTAAAGGTCCCCCTCATGAAACCTCCCTCTAATGCACCATAAGTTATGATATTGCCATGACTATGTAAAAATCATGAGATCATTCAAAGTAAAATAAAAAATATATATGTTACTAGAAGAGATTAATCATGATGCTTTGAAAGGGTAGGGACCTGAAATTAAGTCAAAATTATGTTAGGGTTAAAACAAACAAGAAAAATATAAGGGCATTTATCAAAACACACATATGCATTATATATTTCTACATCTAGCTAGCTATATATATATATATATATATATATATATATACATAAGCAAATTGAAAACTAGAGATGGTAATTCCTCATGTTATTATATATATAATAACAAGAGGAATTACCATCTCTAGTTTTCAATTTACTTTTGTCATGGTTGTGTCCACAAGGGATTTTCACAACCAAGTTTTATTTTCAAGACTAGTATGCCAAAAATCAAGTTTCATACTAATCTTGACCCAATGGTGCCCCTAAAAGGGTTTTCACCATTGGATCTCTATTTTTTAGGACAATAATAGGACACAACCAATTGTCCTTTGTGGTAGGGGAGGAAATATTTCCTTTTATATACATGTCAAACAATGAGAGTAAATAGGTAGAGAAATCCTCTTTTATTATTAGTTTATGATATAGCTTGAGCTACTGTCCATTTACAACCATATTCCTTCTTGATCCGTCCATAGGTATTAATCATATAACATCATTATCAAGGACTTTTTTGATATCATATGGTCTAAGCCACCTAGTCTGAAGCTTTTCTTTGAAATCAAGGTAGCACGAATCAAATAAGAATGCCCAATATCTTGGTTTATAATTATTGGTTTTGATGTGCTTGTCGTACCATACTTTCCATTGTTGTTGAATAACCTTCGTCTAATAAAGGAAATCCCTTCATAGCTCAAGTGCATTCAACTACAATATCCTTTCTTGTTGTACCTATGATAACTCAATATCCACATCAAGTGCAATGTGTAAAGTTTGTAATTCAAACTCAATTGGTAAAATGGATTTTTTCCATAAACTAGCTCATAAGGGGTGAGTCTAATGGTGGATTTCCAATTAATGTCATAAAGCTAATACAACTTTAGATAACCTATCAGCCCAATATTTTCTATATGAATTTGGACAATTTTAGATAACCTTGTTTTTATTGAACAACATCCTTTGTATCATTGCAAATTTGGAGGAAGTGATTGATACTTGGTTTTACCTTCATCCTTAGTTTAAACATTATTCTTAAATCCTATTCTAAAACCACGTAGATCTTGAGGAATGGAATATTTTAAACTTTTTTCTTGGATAAAATTTAATATCCTTGGTGAACTTAGTGGGAAGTAAAAGACTTGTTTTAACTATAAGAGACTATTGATAGTTGAATTTGTATGCTTTAAAGCCTCATAAATAGTGGTCTTTTATGTGATATTAATTAAGTTTCTTGAACTTTGTAACTCACTTATTTAGATATTTTGCTAGTACCTTACATGGAACTATGATGGCAAAGTTGCTCATGTTCTATACCTTATACATAATTTGTTGTCATTTGAAGTTACGGTCATGATTGTTCATAAACATATCTTTCATATTAAATAATATATTTATATATGATTTAGAGATATGGAAATACTTTATGTTGTTGATGGTTGTCATATAAAGACTATAGAATAGTCTACAACTATGGTTGATACATGTTTTCTATAAACAATGATTGGAATTCATATTGGAGTTACTAGTTTTAAGTTATAAAATTGGAAAAACAAAATTTGAAGGATGTGCTTGACTATCATACATAAGACTGCTTGTAATAGTATGAATAAAATATGCATAGATCATTTGGATGGGTCATTTAAGAAGAATAGAGATAAGGTTTCAAACTCTAACATGTACATCATAAACCAGGCATAATAGGTTGGCTTATACATTCATAGAAACTACACATATAATAGTTCTATTATCTAATTACAAGTTGATTTTTGTCCTAGAAGCTATAGCTAGTTGTGAGTGTATACTAAAGTTCTATGGAAATGATTTATATATGATCAATGCATTTGCATTGAGAAATGTTCTCTAACTGGATTGGTTATGTGTATCTACCCCTTTTGTGAAGGGCCAAAACTTCACTTGTGAAGTTGAGATTAGCACATTCTTATGAGTGTCATTTGGTTGGGTAGAAAAGTGCCTAGAAAATATATTCCCTTCATCATAATTTTTTAAGTGTTAGTTATTTAACATGTTGAAGGAGATTATATAAGTGTTGTTTATATGATTGTATAAACTATAATTTTGTAAAACATTAAGTAAAATAAGTTGCTATTTTATTGTGACAATCAAGATTAGTAAATGAAGGAATGGAAAGTTATGTGTCTAGTTATGTTTAGCATCCCATATCAAAAGTTATGAGGATTTTTATGCATGATGAATTATAATATAGCAAACATCCTTGTCATATTACCCTTCTAACTTTAAAATGACTAATCATACCTTCATGCAATCATCTATTTTGGTAAGGATGTATATCATAAATTGAAACCCTTCATGATTGTGTTCTTCTCAAAATGATATTTTTGATTAGTTGATGATATTTACTATCACCAATGGTGATGTTGGATGAGCATAATTTCTCTCAATCAAAATGATAATATTGAATAGTACACTATGAGTTTATTAAAAAATGATGATGCTCATTGATCATACTTTATTTCAAACTCAAGGATAACATTGAATGCCACACTTTTCCATCTTTAAAAATTAATGATGTTGGGTGATCATACTCTTTTCCAACATAGTGATTAGATGGATTTTCAACCTTTGTATTATTTCAAAATGATGATGCTAGTTGATTAAAATATATTCTAATTCAATGATAACATTGATTTTCATACTTCGTGTGTTTAAAAACAATAATGGTGTTGATCATATTCTAATCCAATTTAAGTGATAGTTTGGAATGTCACAATTTTTTTCCACTCAAGATGATAATACTAATCACCATACTTTACCCAATTCAAATTGATACAATGCACTTTGTGATGAAACTAATCAGTCATACTTTATACCAATCAACTTGTTCACGATGACTATATACTCTATCCTATTCAAGTAATATTATTAAATGAAGATACCTCATTCCATACCAATGATTTTTCTATTCTAGAATGAAATTGTGAATTTTTCATTAAAAATATTGGCCATATTATAATAGTGGAGCTTCAATATTATTGTTCACTCATGGAATAAATGGTGATCATTATCATATAGGATTGGATAACATGAAAAATGGGTTGTGCTTAGCATGTGGACTCTAAAAGAAGATGACTCTACGTGAATTGAACCTTGCATTTGCATCATTAGCTCATACACTTGAAAAGAAAATATCAACTTTACTTCTATGACCAACATCTAATATATATTTGTAATGTTGATTTTATTTGATCGTAATTGAAAATACGAAGAACTAGAAAATATAATGTTGACCCAAATCCATATTTATTGTAAGTAATAGGTAAGCTTGCTATAACCATAGATAGTGAAGGGGATTAAGAGTCTAATTCTGAATTTGACATAGATAGAAAAAAAGTACATCATGATGACATTGAATTGTTGAAATTTGTGGGTTGGATATGGCAATAGAGAATAGAGGAAAAATCTTGAACCTACAAGGAGATAAAATCTCATGGTTCAATGATTCTTGGGCCCTATCATCATCAATTCAAAAATAACATAGAGATGATAAGAGAGAGAAATAGTCATCCCATTAAGAGTATAATTATATGCATGAAAAATATTAATTTTGAAAAAATATTTCACTCTATTTATCGAATTTAAATAGAGTGAAATGGATTCTTAAATGGTTTGAAAAAAAAATTCTTTCATACCATTTTTTTAGTTTTAAAACAAGTGTGATGCTACATGCTAAAAATAAATACTATTTTCCTTCAATAATATTCTATAGTATTTTATTTATTTTTTAAAGATATAACTTAAATATTATCATTTGTTCTATAATTTAATACTATTTCATGCCTTAAAATTTTCTCAAGTTGTTTGTATAATTGTATTTTTTAAAATAATGAACTTGTTGGCTTTTCTAATCAATGCCTAATTAGCTCTAGATGTTGTTTATGATAGAAGATAACCATCCCTCCATTGAATCCAAGATACATTGACATGATGATCTTATCATATTTTTATACTTTGTTTGCCTACTTGAATGCTTTCAACAATGATTGCTTATGTGTTGATAATCTAAATAAATTAGCACTATTTTCTGATACTAGATTTTTAAATATTTATCCCTAGGATGATATAATAGTATAATGAGTGTAGGCAAATTATGGTTAAATGTTTGATGACTTTAAACATGTTGAATTATCATTAATTGCTTAAATGTTCTATTTTTTTGGAAGATTTTGAGAGTGCCTATAAGATCAATTGAGTTCTCTAATTTCCATTATATCTTAATAGATTCATTAATTTGTTGCAATTTTATTTTAAAGAATTCCTTTTATGAGTATTAACCAATTATATAGTAATAGTAATTTTATATCCTTCTAGATCATATAATTTCACAAATATTGTTTGATTTTATCAAAGAATTACCTTCACCAAAGATGAAAAACTATTTGATTAGTCACAAGTTTTTGAGTAATTTTTTGGAAAAATAGTTTTTACTTTCAAAGAATTGTTGATTTTTCCTATTTTTGGTTGCTTGCAATTTTTTCTCAATTATTTTTTTGGCACCCTTCTCAATCAATTGCTAAAATCACAAGTTTTTAACATTGGTCTATACCTTTGGCATGAATGCCTTGACTAGGATATTTATTCTATCAAAGTAATTTAAGACATACACTTGACCTTGTCCATGTACAAAAATATTATGAACACTTTTCAACTCTTCTAAAATTTAATGAACTTTCTTTTTCTTATATGGGATGTTTTTGATATTTTGTTGAAATATTACCTTCTTGTGACATGGATGACTTTTACTTCTCTCTAACTACCTTGTTCTACATCTAGTGCCTCCAACATAAATCTATATTTGTTTTCCTATTTTAATTTTATTTTAACAAATTTTGTTTAATTTTCAAATCTTTTATTTATTTTCTAATAAGTTATGTGTGGCTTCTATTGGGTGCCCCTTCCATCTCACTAACAAAAAATTATATTTGTTGTTAGATAATTTTTTTCCAATGAGTTTACATAGGTTTTTATGAGGGATCTTGGTCCCCTCATACCGAGTGGGTTTTAAACCTTGGACGTCTCAAGGAGAGGCCAAAGCCCTTACCACTACCGTAAGCTTGCAGCTATGTTATTATATATATTTTATACAAGTTTTATGAGGGGTCATGTTCCCCTCATACTTAGTGGGTTTTGAAACTTGGACCTCTCAAAGAGAGGCCAACACCCTTACCAATACAGTAAGCTTACAACTTTACTTGTTGTTAGATAATTAAACCATTCCCATGTTGCCTTTTTACCAAGAATATTTTTCATCTTCCTTTGTATCAAATATATTCTTCATATAAATATTTCTCAACTTTTATTCAAAATAATAGTCTATGGGAGGTTGAGCTTGAAGAAGAAAACTATACTTGGACCAACAACAAGAGAGGCTAGAACCTTATAGAAAAACAATTAGACAGATGCATTCTCTCAATTCATTGGCTAGCATGTGCTAAAATTAACACCTTAACAAGGATTGGTTCATATCACTGGCCAGTAAGAGTTTAAATAGTGGTAAGTGAATTTAGAAAAATATCTTATTTTAAATATGAGCAGATGTGGGAAGACCATCCTCAATTTGTTGATATGATAACTCAAATGTGGAATTATTTAGGTAATCTTCCAAATCAAATTAAATCTATGACATCTAGATTAAAAGAATGGAACGAGACACTTTTGGAAACATTTTTAAGAAGAAAGAACTAAAAGATAAACTTTCAAAATTCCAAAAAGGTGATCCTAATAGCCCAATCTCGAAGGAAAGGGAGTTGCTTAATGAATATCATAATATTTTGAGTAAGGAAGAGAAATTATGAAGATTAAAATCAAGGCAAACTTGGTTAAAAGGAGATAACAATACACAGTTTTTTCATAGGATGGCTATATTACATAAATCAACTTCGAGAATTAATAGATTTAAATCAATAGAAGGGGTTTGGATTGAATATCAGAGTAAAATTAGAAAGAGGAGAAGTCTTTTTATCAAAATATTCTAGGTTCAGAAGAGACCAAAGTTCTTAATAATAAATTTCTTCAAGATTTTTCTTCAGTTATAATGAGTGTAGACAATAGGAAACTGATGGAGCCTATTACTCTAGAAAAAGTTAATTTATCTCCTTTCTCTTTTAATAAGGATAAATCCCCTGGTCTAGATGGGCTCTTTACAGCTTTTTACCAACATAATTGGGATATAATTAAGGATTCTTTATTGGTGGTAGTGGAACAATCTAGGGTAAAACAATACATACCTTATAAAATAAATGCAACATATCTTACCCTAATTCTAAAAAATAAGGATGTTGAATTGTTTGATTCTTTTAGACCCATAAGCCTATGTAATATGGCATATAATATTATCTCCAAATTTATGGCGAATATATTAAGGCATTTGTCAGACAAAATCATTTAATAAGCGCAAGGAGGATTTGTGAAAGGGAGACAAATTCTAGACGGGATCATAGTAGCTCATGAAATTAATAATTCAACAACTTCAATAAAAAATAAAGCAATGATCTTAAAACTTGATATGAGTAAAGCCTGTGATAGGGTTAAATGGGATTTTCTTTTTAAAGTTTTAGAAATATTTGGTTTCAAGAAGAAATGGGTTAGATGGATTAAATATCGTGTCTCTACAATTTCTTATTCAATGTTGGTCAATGGGTTAGTAATGGAATATTTTAAAGCAAAGAGAGGCCTTAGATAAGGAGAGCCTCTATCTTCTTATTTTTTCATTATTATGGCAGAGGTTTTGAGTAGGAACTTAAATAAGGCTTACAAATATGGGTTTATAAGTGGACTTAAGGTTAGTAATAACATCGATAACATCACCCATCAACAATTTATAGATGATACAACCCTTTTTGGAAGGGCAAGGATAAATGAGGTTAGAGCTTTGAATAACTTTTTAAAAGAGTACGAAAGAGCTTCAGGGCAAAAAGTTAATAGGAATAAATCCAAATTTTACTTTCTTAACACTCCTACTAATATCACTGCAAGAATTTACAGGTTGGTTCACATGGAGGGGGTAAATTTACCAATAAATTATATAGGGATGCCTTTATTTGAGGAGAGAATTATGATAGATTTATGGAATCCAGTTATTAGTAAATTTTAGAATAAACTTCCAGCTTGGAAAGGTAGATGGTTATCGTTAGCAAGAAGAGTGCAGTTAATTAAGTTAGTCTTACAAGCCATTCCAACATATTATATGCCATTGTATTCTATACCAAAATCAGTTGGAAAAAGTTTAATATATATTATGTGATCCTTTTTATGGTCAGGTGTACATGATAAAAAAAATTCTTTGATGAAATAGAGCAAGTTGTGTGTGAAAAACACAAGCTTATTCTGAGAGGGAGGATGAACAGTGTAAGATCAACTTTTACTTTTCTGTCCAAATGATAACAACAATAATATCAATGCAGTAAAAAAAACAATGCACAAATCATCACACACATGAGAGACACAAATTTAACATGGTTCACCCAATGTGGGTTACATCCACGAAGAAAATATTTCTTCTAAATTTTTTCAACAAATCTCTTGGGAACCAAATCCCTATTACAATATTTATGGATATTTATTTGAAGGGGATCTCAATCCCCAATGCTTTTATTTGTGGATATCTCTCTACAGGAGAAATCTATCCCCTTTGCTATGGTTTGTGGATCTCTCTCCACATGAGAACTCTATCCCCTTTGCTCTGGTTTGTGGATCTCTCTCCACATGAGAACTCTATCCCCTTTGCTCTGGTTTGTGGATCTCTCTCCACAGGAGAATTACACTGGTTTGTGTATCTCTCTCCACAAGATAACTCTATCCCCTATGCTCTAGTCTGCTCCAAATACTTCTCTCAACTCTATCTCAAACCTGCACAAAACCTCACCACAAGGCTAACACAAATCTATTCTGACTCTGCTCATAAATCTCTATCTCAAATCTGCACCAAACCTCATTACAAGGCTAGCACAAATCTGCTCTAATTTTTCTCAGAAATCTATCCAAATATGCACACATTACATGCACAAATCTACTTCAATTCTTCCCTCAAATCTGTTCAACTCTATCCTAAGTCTTCTCACAAGACTTTCTCAAATCTGCCTCAATGTTGCTTCAAGTCTTATCACAAGACTTGCTCCAATCTTCCTCAATGTTGCTTCAAGTCTTCTCACAAGACTTGCTCAAATCTACCTTCATGTATCTCAAAATACTTTCTCAATTCTACCTCAATGTTGCTTCAAGTCTTCTCACAAGAATTACTCAAATTTGCCTTCAATTCTTCTTAAAATACTTTCTCAAATCTACCTTCAATGTTGCTTACTAAACCTACTCAAATATTTCCAAATATTGCATACAAACAAAGCTTATATCTCTTTCAAAAATACTTTCTTCAAACATACATATTCTACTCATAATTTATTTAAACTCTAAAACATATAGAGAATAATATGTACTATCAAATACCCAATATTTTCTTTACATTCACAAATCTTGCTTTCATATTATCCAATCTCTATATCTTACAAAATCCCTTTCAATCAAATCAAAATGATGTATAACTTTGCTTTACTAATCTAATTTCTAACACTTGCACATTCACTTTCAATATCACTCAAACCAATGCCCAAGAGCTTCAAAAATCCACTCAAACAATGAAGCACAATTTGTTCACAAACCCTAATACAAGTGTTTCCATTTTCTTTCAACTAGGATGCACAATTTGTTTCACAAACTCTAGCTCAAGTGTATCCAATCTCATTCAACTAGGATGCACAATTTATTTCATAAACCCTAGCTCAAGTGTATCCAATCTCATTCAACAATGGATTTCAATCAATGAATCACAAAACCTATCTCAAATATTTCCAACAATAAACATGAACTTAATCCTTATATCTCCTCCTTATAACATCAAAAAATATACCCAACTAAACACCTCAAATAGTGAGTAATATCCTCATACTTTTTAATTTACTTTGATGAAGAAATATCCTTAAGAACCTGTCTCACAAACAACCAATCTTTCTTGTGCCACTTCAAGGGTTAGATAGCAAAGTACTTTCTCAAAACATCCACATGAACTTTTTCTCTCAAAAGGATGTGCACAATGAAATCTGAAAATGATGCTCTAAGTCCCTTCTTTTGTTCTAAAAAATAAAGCATTAATACTCGACAAAAACTCTTATATTTTCTTTTCACCATGCAATAATTACAATAAAATGTCAAGCAACTTATTACACCTTACTACTCCTAATCTTGCAATCAAAGCCACAAATTACACACATGAATTTTTCATATACACCTTATACCTCCTACTTGAAATAAAATATTTTAATGCACTTCAAATTTCCAATATGACCATTATAACATCACTTTATTTTATACACCACTCATAGCACTAGCAATCTGAATTATAAACTCCACACTATCCTCATTTAAATTCAAAAATTAAAGTCCACGTTGTCCTTTTTAATCCAAGAATTAAAAACAAAATAATGACCTTATGACTCCCTAAGCAAGCACATACCTTAGACTTTGGCAAATATTTATTTCACAAAAAATATTGTCCCCACTTGTTGTCGCCGCCATGATTCGAACCTGCGACGCTTGTTGGCCCGTGCCCTAGCTTTGGCTAGGCCACCATGTGGGATAGCCACCCACACAAAACCTAAAGTGCATGCACTTCATCTTATGCACGATTTCCAATACGAAATGCTTTTACAAATTAAAACTTTATTACTTTGCCTTCGTCATGTATCGAACTCGAGACCTCCCCTCTACCATGCCTTAGCATCAGGGGTTCTGTTGTCTAGGCTAGCTACCTAGATAAAACCAATTTTTTTTGCCCCTTCTATTTGTCCACACGCTCTACCTTGAAATGAAATTTTGTGCTTTGTCTTCTTCTCCTCCTCTGCCACGAAGGAACGAATCACAAAGCGCACAATTTTTTGAATTTATTTTTCTTACTCACCTTAGCATTGTAATTTACCTTCCTTAAATATGCAAATGTTTACTTTGGACCTTGACGTCGACACATGGGAAATATTTGATTTTCAAACTTAACCTTTGGTGCTCACAATTTAATTTTTTAATTATTATAATATTTTAAATCTAGATAGATTTAAATATTATAATTTATTTTTCTTCTTTGGGCCTTTTTCTTAGGATAAATTCTTTGCCACAATGAAACATTTTCTTTTTTTTCTTTGCAAGTACCACCATGGTAGATCAATTAAACCTTTTATTTTTCCTTTGCAAATACCACCACGAAGGATGCCTTGTCTTTTTCTTGCTCACACAACCATGAAGAACCTTGTCTTTTTCTTGCTCACACAACCATGAAGAACCTTATATTTTTCTTGCTTCCACATTACCTCATGTACCCTTTGAGGATTATTCTCACCTATTTTCTTTTGACATCAATGACAACCAATGTCATCAACCTATACATCAATCATTTGACATCAATGACAACACAATATACTCAAATTTTTTAATAATATCCCCCTTTTTCATTGATGGCAACCCTTTCTAAAAATTATTTTTTCAACCATTGGATTCCAAATCTGCTCCCCTTGAGAAACTTCTTCCCCTGATTGAATTCTCTCCCCCTTACTCAAATCTCTCCCCATTTGACATCAATGGCAAAGGGACTCCTTTGGGGCTAAATATAAGACTCTTATCTCAGCCCCCTCCCACCTCCTCTCCTTGAGGTGATTAATGTGGTTCACCCAATGTGGGTTACATCCATGGAGAAATATTTCTTCTATATTTTCTCAACAAATATCTTGGGACATAAATCCCTATTACAATATTTATGGACCTATATCCAAAGGAGATCTCAATTTCTAATGATCTAATTTTTGGATCTCTCTCCATAAGAGAACTCTATCCCCTTTGCTCTGGTTTGTGGATATTTCTCCACAAAAATCTATCCCCTTTGCTCTGCTTTATGGATATCTCTCCACAAGAGAACTCTATCCCCTTTGCTCTAATTTGTGGATCCCTCTCCACAAGAGAACTCTATCCTCTTTACACTGATTTGTGGATCTCTCTCCACAAGATAACTCTATCCCCTCTGCTCTAGTATACTCCAAAGCCTTCTCTAAACTCTATCTCAAACCTACACCAAACCTTGTCACAAGGCTAGGACAAATATTCTCTAACTCTACTCATAAATCTCTGTCTCAATTCTGCTCTAATTCTTCTCACAAATCTGCACACATTACATGCACAAATCTTCTTCAATTCTTCCCTCAAATCTATTCAATTCTATCTCAAGTCTTCTCACAAGACTTGCTCAAATCTACCTCAATGTTGCTTCAAGTCTTCTCACAAGAATTCCTCAAATCTACCTCAATGCTGCTTCAAGCCTTCTCACAAGACTTTCTCAAATTTGCCTTCAAGTCTTCTCAAAATACTTGCTCAAATCTACCTCAATGTTGCTTCAAGTCTTCTCACAAGACTTGCTCAAAACTGCCTTCAAGTTTTCTCAAAAGACTTGCTCAAATCTGCCTTCAATGCTACTTACTAAACCTGCTCAAATATTTCCAAATCTTGCATACAAACAAAGCTTATATCTCTTTCAGAAATTCTTTCTTCAAACACATATATTTTACTCAAAAAAATTTAACCTCTGGAACATATAGAGAATGATATGTACTATCAAATACCCAATATGTTCTTTACATTCACAAATCTTGCTTTCATATAATCCAATCTCTATCTCTTAAAAAATCCCTTTCAATCAAATAAAAATGGTGTATAACTTTGCAAAACTAATCTGATTTCTAACACTTGCACATTCAATTTTAATATCACTCAAACCAATGCCCAAGAGCTTCACAAATACACTCAAACAATGAAGCACAATTTGTTCACAAACCCTAACACAAGTGTTTCCAATTTATTTCAACTAGGATGCACAATTTGTTTCACAAACCCTAGCTCAAGTGTATCCAATCTCATTCAACTAGGATGCACAATTTGTTTCACAAACCCTAGCTCAAGTGTATCCAATCTCATTCAACAATGGAGTTCAATCAATGAATCACAAAACCTATCTTAAATATTTCCAACAATGAACATGAACTTAATACTTATATCTCCTCCTTAAAACATCAAAAGATATACCCAACTAAACACCTCAAACAGTGAGTAATGTCCTCATACCTTTTAATTTTCTTTGATGAAGAAATATCCTTAAGAACATATCTCACAAACAACCAATTTTTCTTGTGTCACTTCAAGGGTTAGATAGAAAAGTACTTACCCAAAACATCCACATGAACTTTTCTCTCAAAAGGAAGTGCACACTAAAATCTGAAAATGATGCTCTAAGTCCCTTTTTTTGTTCTAAAATATAAAGTATTAATACTCAACAAAAACTCTCATATTTTCTTTTCACCATGCAAGAATTACAATAAAATGTCAAGCAACTTATCACACCTTATTACTCCTAATCTTGCAATCAAAGCCACAAATTACACACATGAATTTTTCATATACACCTTATACCTCCTACTTGAAATAAAATAGTTTAATGCACTTCAAATTTCCAATATGACCATTATAACATCACTTTATTTTATACACCACTCATAGCACTAACAATCTGAATTATAAACTCCACACTATCCTCCTTTTAATTCAAAAATTAAAAATCCACGCTGTCCTTTCTAATACAAGAATTTAAAATAAAATAATGACCTTATGACTCCCTAAGAAAGCACATACCTTAGACTTTGGCAAATATTTATTTCATAGAAAATATTGTCCCCACTTGCTATCGTCACCGCGATTCAAACCTGCGCTACTTTTTGGTCCATGCCCTAGATTCAGGTAGGCCACAGCATGGGATAGCCACCAACACAGAACCTAAAGTGCATGCACTCCATATTATGCAAAACTTTTGATGTGAAAAGCTTTTACAAATTAAAACTTTATCACTCTGCCTTCGCCATGTCTCGAACTTGAGACCTCTCCTTTGCCATGCCTTAGCATCGGGAGTTCTACCATCTGGGCTAGCTGCCTAGATGGAATCAAATTTTATTGTCCCTTCTATTTGTCCATGTGCTTTGCCTCGAAATGTGAATATGTACCTTGTATTCTTCTCCTCCTCTACTACGAACGAACGAATCACAAAGCACATGATTTTTTGAATTTATTTTTCTTACTCACCTTAGCATTGCAATTTACCTTCCTTAAATATGCAAATGTTTACTTTGGACCTTGACGTCGACGCATGGGAAATATTTGATTTTCAAACTTAACCTTTGGTGCTCACAATTTAATTTTTTAATTATTATAATATTTTAAATGTAGATAGATTTAAATATAATAATTTATTTCTCTTCTTTGGGCCTTTTGCTTAGGATAAAGTCTTTGCCACAATGAAACATTTTTTTTTTCTTTGCAAGTACCCCCATGGTAAATCAATTAAAATTTTTATTTTTCCTTTGCAAATACCACCACGGAGGATGCCTTGTCTTTTTCTTTCTCACACAACCATGAAGAACCTTGTATTTTTCTTGCTTCCACATTACCTCATGTACCCTTTGAAGATTATTCTCACCTTTTTTTTTTTTTTGATAACTAGAATTTTATATACAAATTGGGTTTTTTAAGAGGATCCCAAAACCTTATAACAAAAAGGGTTATAGCACCGAGATTTAAATAAATTTCTTAGTACATGAAAATAAACACAAACTAAAAGGGAAAGGGCCAAAAACAACCCTTGATCCAACAAAAATACCAGATTCTAGTACCAACTAGTGAGGCCCACTTCACGAAAATATCATCCTCCCATTGCTGGCAGTCTGGGATCCTCCCAAGGGTGGATACAACAGTCTGGGATCCACCCGAGGGTGGATACAACAGTCTGGGATCCTCTCGGGGGTGGATACAATGCACCTACCCAGACCTGCATAGGGAGAGCAAAAATGCCAAGAATAGCTTGCAACTAGAAATCTTGCCCAAAAACCAAATGCAAAGAATTATTAGAAAACTAGAGAGGATCCTCGCCTAGGGATGGCTTGAGATACAACCCAGGGTGTAGCGTAGCAGCAAGCAGCCGCACGAGCAAAGTAGCAAGCAACACCGAGATACAGGCCAGGGATCAACAATGGGATAGCCTGGGGTCCTCAAAGAAAAAAATGGGAAGCCTCCACATGAGCTTGAAAAGTGGAACAACACTACTGGGGATATCTATAGGCCAAGATATCCCTATGCACAACAAGGAGAAAACTGAGGAAGTTGAAAGGATCCATGGAAAATAGCAACAAGTACAAAGACAGGATCCCAAAAGCCAAAACTGAAGGAGGAAGGAGGGACCACAACTACAAACACACTGATCTCCCCCCTAGACCAGAGAATACAAAAAAAAGAACCCATAACTCCAGCAGAAATGCCTAGGAACCACCATCATTTCTCACGAACAGATCAAGGGAACTGGGACTAGAAGCCCCTGAATAGGAACTAAAACGAACAATCTGAGGATCCTAGGCAGGAAGCGATAACAGGCACAAATATGGGATCCTCAAAATCCTAACTTGGGGGAACTAGATTCTGCATGCACTGATCATGGGTCCCCCCAAGATCCAGACATGCAATAGAAACCCTAGGAACCCCAGAAGAAGGGACCAATATCCCCCCATCCTTGCTCATGGAAAGATTCAAGGAACTGGGACTAGGACTGGGAACAACCCAGGTAGAGGAAGAGGCCCACCCCGAAGGCCAACCAATGCCCTAGGTGTCCACCAAATCGTAGATCCAACAAGAAGAAGCCTCCGAACAGGAAACCGAAAAGGGCCCTACCCAACGAGACGGGACCAACAGCAACCATAGGCATCCTAGAGAGGAGTCACTGGTAGACCAACCTCGAAGCAGAGAGGACATCATAAGATGCACCAAGAAGCAGTTGAAATCCCAACCTACCACCATCGCCGATCGAGGAAGCCTTGGGAACCGGATCCATGCAAAAAACCTACAAAACACCCCAGGGGAAATCCTAAGGGAGATTGGGGAAGGGATCTCGAAAACATGTAGGAAACCCTAGGAGACCCCTGGGATGCACCAGACCATGGGCTTAGGTAGGGAAACCCTGAAACTACTGGGAAAGGAGCAGAAAGTGGAGAAGGATCTCCCCCCAAGGAGATCATCTGCTACAAAGCATTCCCAGAGCGGGATGACCCGGGATGAGCCAGGGACTGGGCAAGAACTAGGGGAGGGGGAGTAGGGAGAGGGAGCAGGACCCTCCCCCCTCCCCATCGATGCCTAGTTAAAACCACCTATTTTTATTTTGACATCAATGACAACCAATGTCATCAATCTATGACATCAATCTTTTGACATCAATGACAACACAATATACTCAAAATTTCCAACAGTGTGATGATAAAACTAGGGGAGGTTTTTGTTTAAGAGTTCTTACAGATGTAAACTTAGCTCTTAGGATAAAAGTAATCTAGATATTATACAAAGAGAGTCAAATACAATGGGAAAATATTCTTCTAAGTATGTTGATCCCAATGACCCAAGTTTAATATTTACTGCATTTTCTCTACCAAATGGTTCTGCTCTTTGTAATGGTTTAAAAAAATTATTGATCTTATGATTAAAGGTTTAATATGGGTGATGGAAACTGAAGAAAAAAATTCTATTTGGATGGATACTTGGTGTGATAAAAAACCACTCAATTTAGATCCAATTTTGAAACCTTAGATAAGATTGCTTCAAGAAAAATATGGTGATAGGATTTCAAACATTTTGTAAAAGGATTAGGAAGGAAGATACAAATGGAAAGAAGATTTTTACAAGTATACAAGACATTGATTCTAGGAGGAAATTGAGTAGATAGATAATAATTATGATTATTCCAAGGGGATCCAAGGATAAATTGATTTGGGAGTTGAATAGCTCAAGAGAATACACAATAAGAAGTGGATATAATGTACAACACCAACAAAATAATAATTTCACTAGAATATGGAGAGATATTTTGGATAGCCCAAGCATTCCTAAAGTTAAAATGTTTGTTTTACTAGTAGGTCATAGAAGAATTTTATCCCGGGATAACCTTATTAAAAGGGGTTTTCATGGCCCCTCTAAATGTGTTTTTTGTAAAAAAGAGGAGAGTATAGACTATCTCTTGGGACATTGCTCAATAGTCTAGAATTTATGGCAATGGATTTTTAATATGTTTGGTAAATGCATGGTGATGAATAGTAGAATTGAATATTGGTTAAAGCAATGGTAGAGCACTTATAAAAGTGAGGCTTTATAGACAATATGGGATATATCAAAAGATACAATACTTTAGACTATATGGCTAGAAAGGAATAGAAGAATATTTAAAAGAAAGGAAAACAATTTAGAGGTAATGAAAAATAAGATATGTTTAGCCATAGAGGAGTCTAAACCAACCCTATCAACTCACCCAGTCCCTAATCTAGAAGTAGAGAGATTTTATATATGGATTCAAGTCATTAAATGGAGTTATGATGTTGGGTACAAGAGAATAAAAATTAAGGTAAAGAATGTAAATTGGAAACCACCAGATGTGGAGTGGGTTAAATTGAATTTTTATGGAGAATCCAAAGGATATCTAAGACTAGCAGGAGGAATAATTAGAAATAATAGAGAAGAGATTTTGTTTCATTATGCTTTCAATAGTGGATTTAAGACAAATAATAAAATTGAAGCTTGGGAAAATTTAGAAGGGTTAAAAATATGTAAACAAATGAAATGGAATAGAGTATGGATGGAAGGTGATTCTCTCATAGTAATAAATGCAATTTTGAGGAAGGTAAAGGCTCCATGGAACATACAAGAGATAATTGTAGAAATTCAAGATCTTGCTAAAGAGTTTAGAGAAATTAAGTTTACACATATATTAAGATAAGGAAACAAATGTGCAGATAAGCTAGCCAATAGAGGGATTTTGATTGAGGAAGTTAAATTCTCCTTTCCATGGTTAGAGGAAGTAGTAAGTTTAGTTGAAGTTGACAAGAAAATGTTGATTGCCTGATTCAATTAATTATTAAGATTTACTTTAATGTTTTCCATTGGTAATATTTGCTTTATTTTGTAATAATAATGTGTTTTCATACTATTTATTATAATTTTTGTGGTTGCACTTGTGTTTTAGGAAGGAAACTAGCAATCCATATTTGATAAAGCAAACTATGATAGTGCAATATTTTGGAAATATTACTCTACTAAGATGCAAGGCATAGATAGTGGAGGTGAAGTTTTGGAAAAGTGAAGGCTACTATAGGATAATGTCAAGAAAGATGCTAAATTCTAGAATAATTGTATTCATACAAAAATTTGAAAAGATCTAGAAAATGAAAACCAAGAATTCAGACATTTTATGTAAAATTATGTAGGTTTCTAGTTATAACATCTCAATTGAGATGAGAAGTGTATTTATTTATAAAATCTCAAGCTCTAAATAAGAGAGTTGTAATTTGTCAAGGATGAAGGACCCAAGTACAACCCCTTATTATCTAGCCAAAATATATATATATTCTTCATCTTATTTTTTCGATAAGTTTACACAAGTTTTTATGAGGGGTCCTGGTCCCCTCATACTGAGTGGGATTTCAACCTTGGACCTCTCAAAGAGAGGTCAAAGCTCTTACCACTACAGTAAGCTTACAATTATATATTCTTCATCTTCTTAAAATTGCTATGTTTATGCATTTAACTCCTTGATAATATTTTTGTCTTCTTCTATTATCTCAGAGTCTTATTATCCTTCTTGTGGGTGTGACAATGTGCATTGGTTCACTATTTTAAATTGGATTATTTTTCGCAAAGTTAAAATTTGAGTGCCCTACTAGGACTTAGTGGTTAGATGCCCTTGTCAAGTGTATAAACATATGGCCTAGTGCTATTTTATGTAGCTTGGATTTAGATGCCTTTGTCAAGTGTATACGCATATTTGTCAAGGGCTAGGTGGATTGATATTTTCTTGTCTGGCCAGACATTTATCAAGAAGACACCCAAGTTCAAACCTTGGGGGTAGCCTGTTTGCAAAGGTAGTAGTTTGATATAAATCCCCTGAGTGCATGCAATACCAACAACGATGGTATGAATCTCAATATTGGTGGTCTCTGTCATGTAGGGTCAACAACAAGGAGGTGGAATAGGTTTGGTGGAAGCAACCCCTATGGTTTGAACCCTGCGCTTGTCAGTTACTAAAAATAGTGTGATTGTAACCAACTCTCATTATATATATATATATATATATATGTTAGGAAAAACTTCAGATTTTAGACTTGCAAGTAGAAACACAATGATAGAGAACAAAAAACAACACAAGTAACACAAAATTTACATGGAAACCTGCAATATGGAGGAAAACCATATGTTCATGACAACTTCTCTTTCTTAGTATTTTCAGTAAAAAATTATATTCACGTTTCAACGTTACATGAAAGGGATCAATTCCCTTTTATAGAGCAGAAAAGAAAGACCCTGAACTATTCATTTACACTCTCAAGGAAGGCATTTGAAATTTTTCATCTTTCGCATTTAGATGTTTGTCCTAGATGTCTGCTACCTAGACATCTAGCAACACTGCCTAGACATCTAGCAGCCTAGACGTTTGCTACCTAGACGTCTAGTACTACTTCCTAGATGTCTGGAACTACTACCTAGACGTCTAGCAACCTAGATGTTTGCTGCCTAGATATCTAGTACTACTACCTAGATGTCTAATAGCCTAGACATCTACTTCCTAGAAATTTAACAATGCTTCCTAGACGTCTAAAGATGTCTATTGCCTAGACATCTAGTATTGTTGCCTAGATGTCTAGCAGCAGTATTTGTTGGCTAAAAAATTGCATAGTGACTTCACCTCCTAACATTCTCCCACTTGAATTCAGTATTCAAGAATTCTTCTACCAAATATTTTTAGCCAATGCCAGTTGCCCAATGCTACCCTTGTTACTTTTTCAGCAAGCCTAGAGAAGTTCTGCACCATTCAAACTTCTCTACCTTGATCGGCTTTGTAAGCATATCTACAGGATTCACTTCAGTTTTAATTTTCTACAAAAGGATCCTACCTTCTTCCACCATATTTCTTATAAAGTGGTACTTGACATCAATGTGTTTCGTGTAATCATGACATGTTGGGTTCTTCACTAGCTAAACAACACTTTGGCTATCACAATGTAGCATAATTTTCTCCTACATTACCTTGAAGTCACCCAACAGTTGATCTAGCCAAATTACCTCTTTGCTGGCATGATTTACTGCAATATATTTTGCTTCAATGGTTTATAAAGCCACAATAGACCGCAACTTAGAATCCTAACTCATTGTTCCACCAGCAAGAGTGAAGGTATATCCTATAGTGGAATTTCTCCCATATCTATCTCCACCATAATCAGAAGCCAAAAACCTTTAACTTGCAAATCTATCGATCCAAATTAAATGGCAACATCTGAAGTGGCTCTTAAATATCTAAATATCCACTTCACCGCATTCCAATGCTCCTTACCAAGATTTACCATATACCGGATGACTACTCCCATTGCTTGGGTAATATCTGATCTGGTGCTCACTATGGCATACATAAGGCTTCCTACTGCTAATGAATACGATACATGAGACATGCTTGTATTCTCTGCTTCTATTCTAGGACATTGGTTGGAAGACAACTTTAAGTGTGGAAGAATATGGGTACTAACTAGTTTTGCATTCTACATATTGAAGTGTTGTAGAATATTTTCCACATATGACTTTTGACTTAACCAGATCTTTTTTGTTTTCTATTATTGTGTTTCCACTTGTAGGTATAAAATTTGAACATTTTTCTAACATTGGCTCTTAAATATCTAATTATCCACTTCACCGTATTCCAATGATCCTTACCAGGATTTACCATGTATCAGTTGACTACTCCCACTGCTTGGGCAATATTCGATTTGGTGCTCACCATGGCATACATGAGGCTTCCTACTATTGATGAATACGGTACACAAGACATGCTTGTCTTCTCTGCTTCTATTCTAGGACACTGGTTGGAAGAAAAATTTAAGTGTGGAAGAAGTGGGGTACTAACTGGTTTTGCATTTTGCATATTGAAGCGTTGCAAAATATTTTCCACATATGACTTTTGACTTAACCAGATATTTCTTCATTTTCTATCCCTATGTATCTTCATCCCTAAAATCTGGTTTGTTGCTGCTAAATACTTCATTTCAAATATCCTAGCCAAATTATCCTTAATTTCAATGATTTTCTTCATGTTGGGGCCTACAACCAACATATCATCAACATAATAAAATTGTCATCATCAAACCTCTTATAGTATCCATAATGGTCAGCTTCACTCCTGTTGAAACCTTGGCTCTTCATGAAGGTGTCAAATTTCCTGTACCACATACTTGGAGCCTATTTCAACTAGTATAGTGATTTCTTCAGTCTGTAAACCAAATGCTCTTTGCATATTTATTCATAGTCCTTAAGTTGATCCATATAAATTTCTTCCTCGAGATAACCATGCAAGAAAGTAATCTTTACATCAAGTTGCCCCAGTTCTAAATTCTATGCAGCTACAAGTGTAAGTAGAACTCTAATAGTTTTCATATTCATAACTGGAGAGAAAATTTCATTAAAGTCAATACCTGACTTTTGCACATAGTCTTTTGCCACCAAGTGAGCTTTATAGCGTTCTAACAACCCATCGTTGTTCTTCTTCACTTTGTATACCCACTTGTTTCCAAAATTCTTTCTTCTAGGTGGGATATCCATAAGTTCCCATGTTTTATTCTTGCGAAGTGCCTCAGTTTCCTACTCCATGGATTTCCTCCACTTTTTTGCATTTTCATACTCTTTAGCTTCCTAAAATGAACTAGTTTCACCATCATTAGTTAACAAAGCAAAAGAGGACTGATAAACATGAGAATACCTTTGTAGACACTTTTGTGGACGTGTAGATCTTCTAACCTAATGATCTATTTATTGTGGCTATTGGTCTTGTGATCGTTGTGGCTGCTCTACTTGATGTTCTACTTGTTGTTCTACATGCTGATCAAAAACTTTAGTATGTTGATTTTCACATTCATCTTCATTCATTTCTACTTCAATTGGTACAACATTAGGAGTTTGTTGTACCTCCTTCCTTTGCATGGATTTTTCATCAAAAATAACATCTCGGATAATAATTACCTTGTGGGAAGTAGGATCCCATAGTCTATACCCCTTCACTATATCTCCATAGCTGAGAAAAACATATTTGCTTGACTTTGGGTCAAGCTTGGACCTTTTTTCTTTGGGTACATGGGCAAACACATCACAATCAAAGGTACGCAAATGAGAGTAATCAACTGGCTTACAACACCAAACCTCCTCCAAAATCTATCCATCCAACATAGTTGTAGGTGACCTATTGATAATATAAACAACTGTATTAACAACCTCTACCCAAAACTTTTTCTCCAACATGGTTGCGCTAAGCATGCTTCTTGCACATTCCATGATTATGTGATTCATCTGCTCAACCACACAATTTTGCTATGGAGTGTATGGTACAGTATTCTAGTGCTTAATACCTTCCTGCATATAAAATTTATCAAATTCCTTGGAGCAATATTCACCCCCATTATCTGACCTGAGACACAAAATTGACTTACCCAAACTCTTCTCTACCTATGCTTTGAACACTTTAAATTTTTGCAAAGATTTTGACTTCTTCTTCATAAAATAAACCCACACTTTCCTAGAATAATCATCTATAAAAGTTAGAAAATAGACAGTGCCATTTAAGAACTGACTAGGGACTGGTCCAAATATATTCGAATATATAAGTTGCAAAAAATTAGAACTCTTACCAAGACTTGCGGTAAACTAAACCCTCTTTTGTTTACCAAAAATACAGTGCACACACAAGTCTAAATTGCAAGACTTAATCCCAAAAATCATACCTCATTCATGCATAATTTTGAGATATTTTTCACTCATATGGCCTAGTCATTGGTGCCATAGCATTACTACATCCTGAACATAAGTTGTTGTTGTTGCATGGTTTATCTCACAATTTCTAAAGGGTTATGATCACCCAAATAGACCTTTCCACCATAGTATGGCTGATATTTGTCAAACTAGTCTCTATGGGGAGACATGTGGAAAGATGCACCTAAGTCCAAAACCTAGGTATATAAAATAGATCTATTTTTAATGATACATAAGGCTTCACATGTTGTCGTCTCTCCTGAATCTACTGCATTGGCCTCAGGTGATGACTGATTTTGCTTTTCATCATTCTTTAATTGCCAACAGTCCTTCTTTGAGTGTCTTGGCTTCCCACAATGCCAACACTTCCTTTCTACTTGTCCTTTAGACTTAGCTCTAGATTGTTTTCTACCTTGTTTATTCCCCTCGAAATATCGACCTCTCACAGATAGGGCTTCTTTGCTTGAGGGTTCCAGAGATGTTTTTTACCTCAACTCTTCTGCCAACAAAACGGTTACCACATCATCAAATGTGGAAGTTCTTGATGATGAATTACTGATGGTCATCACCATATGATCCCAAGTGTTCGGGAGGGAATAAAGTAGGGTGATAGCTCTATCTTCATCCTCCATATTCACATTAACTGAAACCAATTTACTGATAAGAGTATTAAACTTATTCAAATGATCTACAACAGATGAAATTTCCTTCATCCTCAAGCTATAAAGCTTCTTTTTCAAAAAAAACTTATTTTTTGTTGATTTTATTTCATACAACTTTTCAAGATTTTTCCAAAGGGCTTCCGTGGTCTTCTCTTTTGCTACATTGAACAAGATTGAGTATGCTAGGCATAGACGAATTGTAGAAACCGTCTTCCTATCCAGCATTATCCACTCCTCATATTTCATGTTGCTCGATTTACTCGTGATCCCTTTCAAGGCTTAAGCTTGGTCATTCTGAACCAACAAATCCTCCACCTTCATCTTCCATAGAGCGAAGTTCCCACCATCAAATTTTTAATCTCAAAATTATTACACCTCGAGTCATTGTTGCAGCTCCCACTCACACAAAACCTTAAGCTCTGGTACCATATGTTAGGAAAAACTTCAGATTTTAGACCTGCAAGTAGAAACACAATGACAAAGAACAAAAACAGAAACACAAGTAACACAAAGAATTTACGTGGAAACCTGCAATGTGCAGGAAAAATACGAGGCAATGACAACTTATTTTTCTTATTATTTTTAGAAAAACTTTACATTTACATTTCAACATTACATGGAAGGGATCAATTCCCTTTTATATAGCAGAAAAGGAAGACCCTAAACAGTTCATTTCCACTCCCAAGGAAGGCATCTGAAACTATTCGTCTTTCGCATTTAGACATCTATCCTAGACGTCTACTGCCTAGATCTCTAGTAGCACTACCTAGATGTCTAGTAGCACTGCCTAGACGTCTAGCAACCTAGACTTTTGTTGCCTAAATGTTTGGAACTGCTACCTAGAAATTTGGCATTGTTGCCTAGACGTATGCTACCTAGACGTATAGTATTGTTGCCTAGACGTCTAGCAATGCTACCTAAACGTCTAGCAGCCTAGACATCTGCTGCATAGATGTCTAGTACTGTTAGATGGATGTCTAGTACTGTTGCCTAGATGTCTAGCAGTGTTGCCTAGACTTCTAGCAGCAGTCTCTGCTAGGTAAAAAATTGCATAGTGACTTCACCTCTTAACAATATATACTATATTTTTTAAATTAGTTATATGAAATTGAAACAATTCTACTTATATTCCATCATGACCGTGTTATTGTAATAAACCATAATATCATGGTATTACAACAAATCATATTATCATGCTACCCACCAAAATTGAACCTTTGGGGACCTATGGGAATTGAACCTTGATGGGTTTAAAAGTTAAGGTTCATCCATGGGATTGGAGTTGACTTACAATGTGAATATCATTATACTATATTGCTTGTCTAAAACCTATTAGTATAGCTTGATCAATAACTTTTATTGAAAGTGGTTAATATACTTTAAGTTTCATGTTATTATATGTCTTCCATAATGTATCAAAGCAATCTAATTCTTGCTAGTAAAAAAAAGTATAGATGGATGAGGTGAAGACTATTTAGAGGTTTTGTTTTTTGGTGATTAACCATCCATATAGAAAGTTATTCTATTAATTGTCTAACATGAACTAGTTTACATTATCCTTTTTAGTCAAAAGAGAGTTGTTATTTTTTCACTTCTATGTCTTTAGAAATTTTGAGGATAATTCAAAGTTACCTGCTTAATAACATATGAACCTAGGGAGTTCTATTGAAGTAATATGTATAGATTTGAAGATAGATAAAATGTTTTTTTAGGTTTTATGTGCAATTTCATGTTTTATTTTTTTTCTTACTTCTATGATATTCTAATCTTTGTTTTAGGGTACCACCACATCTCATTAGTACTCTTAAATTTAACACTTGCAAGGCATTATATATGCTTGAAGCCTTGTCAATTTGAAACAAGATATTTGGACGAGAGTTCTTCAATATATGTGTGAGCATATTCCTTCTCTCATATGGATATGATGTATAAGGTGGATCTAAGGAATAAAGCATGATCTAAAGTGTGGAATGTTTATGCGGTCTTGTTATAATTAATTTAAAGAATAAAATCTAAATGTGAGTCAAAACCCTATTATAAACAATAAGAAACATCACATTGCAAATTATTTTCTTTGAAGAAAACATTTATATATAGTCATCATATGAAAATTATTTTTTAACAATTAAATTAAATTAAAACCTTTATCTATAAACAAAATTACATACCTAGAAATATTATAATCTTTAAAAAACCTTAAAAAATTATTATTAAAGTTATAGATTAATATTTTTATATTATAACATAATATTTATAATATTTACGTTTCTTTAAAAAGTAAATTTTAATTTATTCTTTAATATAATAATTTTTAATAATAAATAGTGGCTTCGGTGAGCTGGGAGTCAGTGCAGTTGCGAGTGCGAGTGCAAGTCGGGAGTCAGTGCAGCTGTGAGTGTGAGCACAAGTCGGGAGTCAGTGTAGCAACAAGTGTGAGTGTAATCTGGGAGTAAGTGCAACATCGAGTTGGAGTGTGATTTGGGAGTAAGTGCAGTGGCAAGTGTGAGTAAGTGCAATCAAAAGCGAGTGCGAGTGAGTGTAGCCAAAAATGAGTGCAAGCGTAAGCTAGGAGTAAGTGCAACAACAAGTGCAAGCACAAGCTGGGAGTGAGTGTGCAAGCCAAGAGCAAATGAGATCAGAGAGGGAGTGAGAGCCAAGATTCAATCATGGTAGAAGAGCAGTAGGTTCATCTGGAGTGCATCAATGCTTCAAACCCTTACCATGAATGTGTGGAACATTGTTTCTAAAAAATTGTTGAAGCCAAGGAACGTCGATAAAAAGAAGAGACAAGGGCAATTGTGAGCCAAAATGGAGTGTGAACCAAGAGGGAGTGCAAGCCAAGAGAAAGCCCCATTAGCTATTATGGAAGGAAATTCATTTTTGAAAGCCCTGATGGGAAGTCAGGATGCCCTAGCTAGAAATCAAAATGCCCTAGTTGGAAGTATGAAGGACCAAGCTAGAGATGAGTGAAAGAGCGAATACATGGCAAGTTTGATCCAGGTTGTAGATGGTATGATGTGGACATCATTAGACCTAGGCTATTGTTTATTAGGATTAGTTTATTTTATCATTTACTAAAGTCTAAGTCCTAAGTCTAAGTTAGAAAGTGTGTTCTAGACTAGGTGTTAGCTTTTACTTATTTAATTAAGTCCTAAGTCTAGGTTTGATTTAATAATATCCAATTCCAATTTGTAAATGTCAACATATTTAGACGACATAGTTTTTGGATTGGATTTGTTAGTTAAGTGAGTTAACAATTTGTTTTTGAGTTCTTAGTCATATTTTATGGTTAAAAATCTTCCTAATTTAGAAGATTATGATTGTAAATAGTGTTATTCAAGCACAACTTGGCAATAATATTTAGTTAGTGTATTTTTAATTTAGTTTCCTCATCACTGGTATCAGAGCCTATGATTAGGCTTGTGATAATTGGCTCTTAGTTTTTCTAGGAAGCCATTAGTTTGTATAGGAATTAGTTGTTAAATTCCTTGTAAAATTACCTCCAGAATTCCAAATTTCAGTCTCATTTATCTTTTATTAGTTTAGAGGAGTTGAGTTGCCTCCATGAATTATTTTTGAGAGGTTTTGAGGGTTAGATTTGCTCAATTTTAGATAACTTCAAGGTTCTAAAGGTAAAATATTATTAATATTATTTTATTTTGTTTTTATAATATTTTCAACATTACCCAATTTGAGTAATTCGAGCGTAATTGGCCCAATCGGTGCCATAGTTGGCGGTTGACCTAGGATTTGTTTACCGCTACCGACTTCTTATTGACAACGATCGATATTGCCAACTCCAGGCGACGGCGAACACCCGACGGTCAACTCACTAGCGGTCAGCATGACCGACCACTGGTTGGTCAATAGCTCCATCGATGACTCGACTGACATTCGATGGCCGACCACCTTCTGCTTTCGATTTTCTTCTCGATGGCTCACCTTGATGACTTCCCAATACTCCAGTTTTTCTGACACAAGACCAGTAGCCGAACTTTCATTGACCCTTGATTGCCACCCCATCCGATCGAACACCTATCGACGTTCCCTCCGACTGTCACTTCCATACAGGTCCTCCGACGATGTGGCCCAACCAGTGCTCCATCGCTCCTCGGTGCTCCTCCTCAACGATGTCACGTTGCAAAACTTTGACGTCGCGTTGTTCACTTTTTGCCAGTTTTTCAACTACTTTTTTGCGTTTTCTGGCGGCATCACAAGTTGACAACAATTTTTATTTTCGATAATCTGTGCATTTTTTTAGTGACGCAATTCATAGAAGGTGAGTTTGTAGCGCATCCCGATGCCAACTACTAGAATACCAGTGCACACATCATTTTTTGCAAGTTTTTTGTGGTTTTTCAATGGTGATAACATGTTTTTGGCTTCGCAGCATTGTCCCACATGCTCTCTATTGTGGGTTTGAAGTAGTTTAAATAGTGCATCGTGCCTATTAGTAAATCGCTAGCCCTTAGGCTGGCTTAAGCATGCTATCGACACACAAGAGTCGATTACCATTGGTCGAGGTGGTTGACCCGTTGTGTTTGATTGGTTCGTTGGACTGCTACTTTACGAATTGCGGATTATGACACATGTGATTGCGTAATCACAAAATATAAAGTTTTTGTTTTCGTTTGATTTTCCTTCTATGTAGGTTTTTAATCTCAGATCGATAGGGTGTGGGATTTTGTAGAGTTTAAAAGGTGCAGGGAGCCTATTAAAAGATAACGAGTCCATGGGGGCTGGCTAGCGCACTGTTGTGCGCTCCGTTGAACTATGCATGCGCTCGCTGTTGACGTGCCTCCACCTATGTTTGTTGTTGACTTGGTAATTATCCTATGTTGACTGTGGTGATTTTTGCCCATATAGAAAGTTGCTAACCTGTAAGGGGTTAAATTTTTTTATTTTGCTGCAAATTAGATTAATTATTTTTTATTAATTAATCTCTTTGTTTATTTCCAAAATTTGTAAAAGCAACGTAAATTTATTTTTGCTACTTTGATTGGGAATAAGGCACCAAATTGTAAAAGAGGGAAGTTATTGTTTTGCATTTGTTCGCAAATTTTGTAATCCCTCTTGTAAAAGGTAAAATTTTGAGAATTCTTATAATAGCCTAGGAGAGGTTAATATTGTGTACTAAATCTAGCTAACACTGGATCATAGATGGCATTTGATTTAGCTAACAAAATTCTTGCCTTGGCGGAAACTATTGGGCATTTGGTCAACAAAGTGGACGATATTTCAGTTCATTATGCTCCTAATGAAAAAGCCACTAAAGATGCTAAGGCCTATACAAAATGTGAAGTCAAGTTGTATGATGGGTCTCGAAACCCCAATGTATTGAATAACTGAATCATGGACATGGAAACTTGGTTTGCATATACATAAGTTTTTGTCAATGATCAAGTTCCTTTTGCTAAACTCAAATTGAGTGAGTTAGCAAAACTAGTCATCATTGATAAACAAAAAGATCAAAATCGCATTACCATTTGGGAAGAATTGGTCCAAGCATTGAAGAATTCATTTATCCTTCCAATTATGCCAGATAATTGAGAGTAAAATGGTGTAGACTACTCCAAACTTCTAATATGTCTATGCAATATTATGTCTCTTCTTTCAATAGGTTACGCATTTTGCTTTGCGTAAAATATCCTGCAGACGAATTGATTGTAAAATTTACAAGTGGCCTTCAAGAGCACTTGTATAGGGAGCTCAAATATACTCCCTTGGAAACAATTGATGTGGCCTTCAACCATGCATAACTAGTTGAAGAGAAGTTCATCACTCGGGCACAAGGAGCTTCTCGCTCTTCAAATTAGCAACAGTATTTGAAGGCCAAGATGTCTTCCAATTCTTCTCCTTCTCCTAGTTCTTCTTCCTCCTCTTCTCCTACTTCTTATAATGCAAGGAAATATTGTAATCATTATAAGAGACAGGGATACTTTAAATCTGAGTGTTTTAGGAAGCAAAAGAACTTACTTGTACAAACTATAATGGAGGAACCCCAAAAGGATCCCATTGAGGTTATGGGAGAAGGGAGAGAATATGTTGAATTGAGAGGTAAACTGAACAATGTTACACTACTGCATCAAAAAGGTGGTCGTGATAGTTTGTTTGTCACCAAAACCTACCTCACTCATGAATTTTTGTGGATTGTATTATCGACAATGGATCACAGACAAATTTGATTGCACAATTTGTTGTTGATAGGCTCAAATTGCCTATGGAACCACATCCTCATCCATATCCATTGGGATGGAAGGATACAAATTCTAACTCATACATCACAAAGACTTGCACTGTGTCATTTGCTTTTGGGCCTCATTATGTGGATAGAGTCACATGTGATGTGACTCCTATGGACTATTGTGGTCTTATTCTTGGCCAGCCCTATCAGTTTGATAAAAGGGCTATTTATGATGCATACAATCAAACCTACATTTTGCATCATCAGAATAGGTAATTTCTTCTTCATAACCAGCCACAGACCACATTTATGCCTTGTTGTTATCTACCACAGAAGATAACCTTAGTCTTCAATAGGCCTCAAGACACACTTGCTTCCGTTGTAATACCTCCTTCCAAGGTGACATTTTCATCATCTTCCACTATATTGCCTCCTCCCACAGAGGTAAATTCTTCATCGACATCTCCTCCTGCTCCTCCTACTCTTCCTCCTATTTAAGAGCGACCTTCTTCATTGTCATCTTCATTGGTTCTTGTTCTATAACAAAATTCACCGACTCTGCAGCAGCCTATTGGTGTTTCATCCTTGCCTCATCGAGATCCTACACATATTGGTGATCACAAAATTATTATCCAGCATCGACTGCAACTCATGGCCTCAATGACCTTGTTCAGCATCTCAATCATCTTTGTTTTTAGCGTGCAACATCTCACCCTCTCACCCCTATTGTAAAAGCATTGGAGTCCAATGCTTCTATGGTGGAGAGGGATGATGTGGACATCATTAGACCTAGGCTATTGTTTATTAGGCTTAGTTTATTTTATAATTTACTAAAGCCTAAGTCCTAAGTCTAAGTTAGTGTGTTCTAGACTAAGTGTTAGCTTTTACTTATTTAATTAAGTATTAAGTCCTAAGTCTAGGTTTGATTTAATAATATCCAATTCCAATTTGTAAATGTCGGCACAATGAGAGTTAATGAGAGTTAACAATTTTCTTTTGAGTGCTTAGTCATAGTTTATGGTTAATCATTTTCCTAATTTGGAAGATTATGGTTGTAAATAGTGCTATTTAAGCACAACTTGACAATAATATTTAGTTAGTGTAATTTTAATTTAGTTTCCTCGTCATGGTACACCAAAAGTAAGTATCAAGGATGAGATGATTGAGAATGATATAATGGTTCTTAAAAGTAGAGGGCTAATATGTAAATTCCATAGATCATGGCCAGGGTTTTTGGAGATTCAAAATTGGATCAAGTGGAAGTGGGGATTGAACTCAAATTATTTTGTGACTTTTCTTTCTAAAGATTTTTTCCTCATCATTTTTTCCCGTTCATAAATTAGGGATAAAGTAATGGTTGGTGGCCCATGGATTAGGGGAAGAGATGCACATTATTTGAGACCATGGAATGAAATTTTTTCCGTTGAGACAGAAAATTTTTAGACTTTTTGGACTTCCATAAATATTGGAAATCTCTTGGGGGAATTCATCAAGGATCAACAACTAAGGAGCAAAAACATGCTATATATACTCGAATATGTGTTGTCATGGATATTTCAAAACCTTTGTCACAATCCATTAAGATTAAATATGAATCAAGAGAATGGGATCAACAAATAGATTATGAAAATATTGCATTTCATTGCCACAATTGTTTTGAGATTGGACACATGGCAAGAATTTGCAAAGTAAAAACTATGAAGAGACAAAAAATTCTAGCCATGAGATACACTTCAAGACAAAGCAAGGAATAATACAATAATAGAATCTAGATCAGATCAAGGATATTCCACTCCAAAAGAAGAGGCAAATAAATCCTATCAACAATATCAATTGGCAAGTTTAGAAGAAATTAAAGGTGCAAAAGAATATTTGGAGATAAAACCCAAAACAAAGATAACAAAAAAGGTCAAGTTTATTCCAGGTAAATCATCTTCATTTTCCTCTAGTAGTATAGAATCCTCTTCAGGTAATAAAAGTGAAAGTGGTGAAAATGTTATCCCTTGCACTTTAAGGTTTCAAGAGCAAAATAATATAGAAATGAGGTTGGAGGAAACCCATAACAATTTAGGATTTTTAGGGCAAAATAAAAAGGTAATTGCTATAGAAGAGCATCCTTGCACTTTAAGGTCTCCAAGGAAATATAAAAAGGATTGTGCTTTTGAGGTTATTGCTTACACTTCAGATCCTTCAAAACAAGGCAAACCTAAAAATGATAAATCTTACTATGAACAGTCTGAAAAGATTGAAGAGATTGATGAAAATGAAAGTATTGTTGGGAATGAAAAAAGAGAAAAAAAACCAAAAAAACATAAACAAAGAGAAAAAGAAACACAAAGGAATATTGATATGGGAAAACAAAAGCAAATATCACAAGTGTTAACAAGAAGTGGAGCTAAACCTTCAAATAAAATAAAAAAATAACAATGAAAATAATATCTTGAAATATTAGGGAAATGAATAACCCTAAAAAAAGTATTAAGAAATTGTGAGGTGGTTATAGACAATATATTTTTGGATATAGAAGTTGGGTAGCAAATATTTTAGCCATTCTTAGTGTTGAATTTCATTTTGACAAAATTTAAATTTTTGAAAACATTTGATATAAAAGGAGTTTATTGTGGATACTTAACAGTTTGAAGAAGATAAAAGAATATATTTGATAAAAAGATAAACGAAAATATCTCCGATAAAAAAAATTAGATATACTTTAATTAACTTGTTAAAAAATTAATATATATAATAATTTATTAATTTAATATAAATCATAAAATAAAAATTATACATTAAAATTTTATATTTTCATAAATTTACATTTTTCAAACATCCGTAACCTAATTTATATTTTTTTAGTAATAAATATTTTATATTTTTAAAACACAATAATAAAAATAATCTACATGAATATTAAAAAAAATGAAATTACATACAATGAAATAAACAATTACAAACACCACAAACAATATTGGCCCAGTTGCAGGTGACTAATCTCAACAAACGCCGGACTTTCCAAACGCCGGTGGTAGTGCAACTCCTATTCCCCCACAACCTCAACTTCTCTAAGTTGGGCATTGTCTCTAATGCTGGATAATCACTACAATTGCATGCCTCCAACAGAATTCCCTGAGATTGGCAAATCTAAATATGCAACCTGTGACAGCAAAGTTGTCTAGAGAACTAAAGTCATTAATTCTCAAACAAAATAAAAAGCATGGCCTTCAGCTGTGCTAGGATCAAGAATGGTGTACATAAAGGTGCAGCAGACATTTCAGTTTGTCTATCCATACAGGTAGCCGCCTTAGAGGAGCTTTTAAGATTCTGACACAGTTTGGCATGTCATAGACAAGCTGTATCAAATAAATTCAAAACTCTGAGAAGTCTCAAATTTCCAATACACCCCGGCAATGTAGAGTATAGCTGATGTCAATGACCCTCAGTAATCTTGTACTGCTCAATAAGGCTGGGAATGTTTTGAAATTTATTGCCGGAAAACGAGAGAGTGCGAAGAAATCACGGATATTCTGTAGAAGCAAGTCATGGATTCTACAATATGTGCTTATTGAAAAAAAGGATTCCTCTTCCCATACTTCAGCTAAGCAGAGGTTCCTAAATAAATAATTCAACCCACTGATCCATTCTTCTTATCCTTGGGAATAAACCCTTCTGCTATTTCTATGAATCGTCTATATCTACTTTTTTATCCTCCTCAAAGAATGAAAAATAAAAAAAACATTGCTTAAGGCATGCAAGCAATGAGTTAGGCATTATAGGATCCGGCCAATCCTTGTAGCCTACCTCTTTTAATTTAAGCAACTTTAACCCCCATTCTCCATAATCTGTTATTTGGGCCCTATAGTTTCAATTGTCAAAGGCAATTTACCAAATTCCATTTCAACTGTCTCCAGATTTTGAGGCAATTTACCAAATTCCATTTCAACTTTCTCCAGATTTTGAGGCGGCCTACTTCTTGGAAAGGCATTAGTACAAAACAGATCCCAGCTATCTTGGTCAGATAAGAGTTTCATCTTATAAATAAAGTCATTCATTGGCTTACATACATCTGTGCTCCTTGGGGTAACAATAACTTTGATTTGGCTATCCCCAAGCTGAGGCTATCATCCACATGTCATCTAAGACAATGAGGGCCCTTTTCCCTCCTAACCTGTCATGAATCAACTCTCCCAGCATAATCTCAGGGGCTATCATCCTCATGTCATCTAAGACGATGAGGGCCCTTTTCCCTCCTAACCTCTCATGAATCAACTCTCCTGCCCTCTGCTCGCTTACATACTTTACCTCATCTTTTAAATCTATGTATGAGGCGATACCAAATTGCAACTTGGAAATAGTGTGGAAACCTTTGTTTTGCCCATTCCGAGGACGACAATAACTTGATGTGCAACTAGCAGAGGATTTCTTGAACCTTGGGCTTGAAAGCAACAGGCTTTGCATTGCTTTCAACATAAATTGGCCTTTTCCACTTTCTCCTCTACTTACTATGCACTAGTTGAAGCTTCACGCCAGCTCTCTTGCATCTTCCATTGCTGTCTTCAACCTCTCCTTGAGGTCTCTGATCCTTCATCCCATACAAACAAGACTGATTGCAGCTACGATACAAAGGTTCTTCTTCCACTATGTCTTCGGCAACAAACGACATATCTTGCAGCCACCTTCTGAAAAATCGGCTTGCATCAACAATATTTAATTAAAAAGAGGAGGAAAAAAACCTAAACCCTTGATGGCAAGCCGAGATTCACACAAACAGTTTTACAGTAAATTCACAGTAATTTTCATTAAAATGTCCAGTGCAACTATACAACAGTAATTCCCAGGCATACAACTTCTTCCCCAATCCCGAACTTCACCATCCCCCTACAAAGATTTTCCCCGAGTTTTTAACGAGGCCTCGATCCTCCAGGCATTCAATGCCTCCACCTAACAAAAATTTCAAATTCAAATTTCCCCCTTCCTGGATTTTTGAAATTTCAGTCTTAAATGTCGATCTGCCCGCTCTATCATGGTACCGGCATTGATGGCCTCCCCGCACCGGCCGCATTATTCTCGACCGTCCTTTGCACCGTGGTCTCTTCCATTAAACCATCGCCTGTAAATGCTTCAATGCCAAAAATGTCGAGAAGGAAAAGGAACGCGGTCGACACCTTCCTTAACAGTTTACGTGACCCTCAGATTAGTTTGCGTACACGTGGTCGGCTGCGTGTACAACCATCCAAGCTTCCCCCTTGTTGCAACACACTTGACCCACGTGTCCTTCACAACTGCCACGTGTTCGGCTTGGCCTTGCCCGACCGATCGCTATTCACCCTTGGTCTGGTTCTCTATCTCCCTTCAACTTTCGTAGCCATCGGAAGACCGGCCACGTGTCGGTCCTTAACTGGCCGCGATATCGCGACAGAACTCTAACTTCTCTGCCTTTCTTCATAGGCCGCCGCGATAACGCGACATCGCGATAACGCGACGTCGCGATATCGCGACGTCCGAAGCTCCTTCCCTTTGCTTTGTAAAACGGTCACGATATCGCGACGTCGCGATATCGCGACGACTTACGCTCCCTTCCTCTGCTTCTCAAAACGGTCGCGATATCGCGACGTCGCGATATCGCGACGAAACCCGCCAAAGGTACAAAGCAGCTTCTGGGGTCGCGATTTCGCGACCCCTCTCCCTTTTGCCTTAAAACTTCCTCAAACCGAAAACTTCTCCACAAAAACCTTCCTCAATACTGAAATAAATCGAACAAAGTGCAAATGACTTAGAAAAGAAATTTGTAAGATGCAAGATTGCTTTATCGTCTCTCGGATGCTCCTGCATCGTACACCCGGGTAGATTAGAAGTGATCCTCACTTCCGTTTTGTTGGGGAAAGACCCAGGCGGTCAACCTCCACTTTCGATAGCCAAGTTGCATCTTCAACAGGCCTACCCTTCCACTTGACCAAGTATTCAGAATACTGTCTATTTCTGGTGCTCCTGCCTTCACGGGTATCTAATACTTCCTCGGCCTCATCTCGGCTTGGAGTAGATGCTGGAATTTGCCATAATTCTGGACTTTGCATTTCTGTACCTTCTCCCTCATGATATTCCACTAAATCTGAAATATTAAAAATAGGTGAAATATCAAGCCAACTCGGCAATTCCACTTCATACGCATTTCCTGACTCCCGCTTTCCCAGTATTTTGCATGGCCCAAACTTTTTCATCTTCAATTTATTATAAGTCTTGGCAGGAAATCTCTCCTTCCTGAGATGCACCATAACCTCATCTCCTACTTTGAACTCCTTGAACCGCCGCTTTTGGTCCGCCCTTGTCTTATACTGAGTGTTCATTTTTATAATTTGTTTTCTCACTTCCTCATGCAGACTTTTCATATGTTCTGCGAATTCTTCTGCCTCGGCACTACACTTTTCTCTTCTGTCCAACTTCCTCAGTTCAGACACATTCCTCGGGCTGTTCCCGTAGATTATCTGGAATGGGGATTTGTTGGTGCTCTTATTAATCGAATCGTTATAAGCAAATTCAGCCTCGTGGTAAGACTAAATCCCATCCCTTGGGCTGATCTCGCTATCAAACATCTCAATAAATTACCTAGGCTTCGTTCACCACCTCCGTCCGTCCGTCGACCCGTGGGTGGTATGCTGAACCGAATTTCAGGTCCTGTCTTCAACTTCTTCCACAGAGTCCTCCGGAAATACCCAACAAACTTGGTATCTCTGTCATAAATTATGCTTCTTGGTAGACCGTGAAGTCGTACCACTTCCTTGAAGAACAACCCAACAATGTGAACCGCATCACTTGTCTTCTGGCAGGGAATAAAATGTGCCATTTTGGAGAATCGGTCAACCACCACAAATACTGAGTCATTTCCCCTCTGTGTTCTCGGCAAGCCAAGAATAAAATCCATGCTTATGTCCTCCCATGGCCTCTCAGGTATAGGTAATGGCTGGTATAATCCTGTGTTTTGCCTTATCCCCTTTGCCATCTGACATATTCTCGCATCCTTGCACAAACTTCCTCACATCCCGCCGAAGTTGTGGCCGTAATAATTTTCATCCACTAGGGCAATAGTCTTATCCCTACCAAAGTGTCCAGCCAATCCTCCGCCGTGCTTTTCCTTGATCAAGTTCTCCCGCATAGAGCTCCTTGGAATGCATAATTTGCTTCCCTTGAACAGCATTCCATCTTGGATCAGGAAATCCAACCACTTCGTTCGGTCCACCGTAACAGGTGTTAAGCAAGCCTTCCAAGCTTCTGCAAAATCCGGATCTGCAGGGTACAAACCCTTTAGTTCTTCAAAACCCACTACTTCCACTGTCAGTTTAATCGCAAAGTCCGCCTTCTCGCTCAAGGCATCCGCAACTCGTTTGACTTCCCACTTCGTGCTTCAAACACAAAGGTATAACTTTGGAGGAACTCCACCCATTTCATGTGCCTTTGATTCAGTTTTGTCTGACTGTTAATGTATTGCAAAGCCTGATGGTCAGTAAATAGAACAAACTCCTTTGGCAATAAATAGTGTCTCCACTTTTTCAGAGCCTGAACTATAGCATAAAATTCTTGGTCATAAACTGAATACTTTTTTCGAGCGTCATTTAGCTTCTCACTGAAATAAGCAACTGGTTTGCCCCCTTGACTCAGTATAGACCCCTATTGCACCGCCACCGGCATCACAACCACCTGAAATACCTTGTTAAAGTCTGGAAGTGCCAAAACAGGTTGTTCTGTAACTTTTCTCTTTAATGCATCAAAGCTCCTTTCAGCCCCTGATGTCCACTTGAACTCCTTTTTATCCCCCCTCATTGTTTCCGTGAGAGGTGCACAGATGCTGCTGAAGTTCTTTATGAACTTCCTGTAAAAGCTGGCCAAACCATGAAAGGATCTTACTTCTGTTGTGCTTCTTGGGGTAGGCCATTCAATGATGGCTCTTACCTTCTCTGGGTCCATTTTTAGGCCTTCTGCTGAGATTACAAACCCCAAGTATACTAACTCCCTTTTGACAAAATTACACTTTTTCAGATTTATTAACAACTGCTCTTCCCGCAGCTTCTCAAAAACTTTCCTGATGTGCATCAGGTGTTCCTCCAGGGTCCTGCTGAATATCAAGATATCATCTAAATAAACAATTACAAACTTTCCCAGGAATTCCTTCAGTACTTCATTCATCAGCCGCATGAAAGTACTTGGTGCATTGGACAGCCCAAATGGCATGACCAACCACTCATACAAGCCTTCTCTTGTTTTGAAGGCTGTCTTCCATTCATCTCCCTCTCGGATACGGATCTGATGATAGCCACTTTTCAGGTCAATCTTTGTGAAGTATTCAGCCCCACTTAAACAGTCCATGATATCATCCATTCTTGGCAACGGGAACCTGTACTTAATAGTGATTTTGTTGATGGCCCGTGAATCTGTACACATCCTCCATTCCCCATCCTTCTTTGGCGCCAAGCATCGCAGGTACTCGCGCATGGACTCAAACTTTCCCGAATCAATCCCTTTTCTAACAATTCCCGGACCTCGTCTATTTAACTCCTCGCCTCTACAAAGCGCCATCCCGTGTGCAGCTTTATTTGGCAAGCTTGATCCCGGTACTAAGTCTATATGATGGCTAATTTTTCTTACCGGGGGTAAACCCTCAGGCACATTGTCTGACACAATATCTGGAAATTCCTCCTGTAGATTTTGGACTTTTGCTGGGGTATCCTGGCATTCCTTCCCCCTAACTCTAGGGATTATTGCATAACATAAATGTTCATGCTTCAACCCGTTCAAGAACTTTCTCCCCTCAACTAAACAGACTCTGGAATGGTTACATACCTTTTCATCCGCATCCTTCAAGGGCTTTAGTTTATGGCGTACACCATTCTTTGTCAATGAGTAGGTGTTGGCACGGCCATCATGCACTGCACTCCGGTCAAACCGCCAGGGCCTCCCCAAGAACATGTGGCAAGCATCCATGGGCAGGATGTCACACAGACCTCATCACAATAATTTCCAATGTTGAATTTAACGGAACACTGCTCATTGACCAAAGCTCTGTGGTCTTTCTGTAACCATGCGACCCGGTATGGGTGTGGGTGCTTCTTCCTTTCTAACTGTAGCTTTGTAACCATTTCCTCAGAAACCAGGTTATCCGTGCTACCATTGTCAATAATGATATTGCAAACCTTGCCTGCACATTTGCATCTGGTGCGGAATAAACTTTTTCTCTGGTCTGTGTCCTTCTCCTCATTCAACAAGACTCTTCTTACAATCATTGTTTCTCCTCTCTCCGCTTCTTCGGAATGCTCAGACTCAACATCTTCCTCTGCCACAGCAGCTCTGGCCGGACCCTCAGGCCTCTTGTTCGTTCTTTCCCGGTGTTGTGGACACTCGAATGCACGATGCCCTTCTTCACCATAGTGGAAACATGTTCCACGGAATACTCCCCTTCCAAATCCCCGTCCAGATCCACCCCGTCCCCTTGGGTAGCTGTTCTGGTCTCGGGGCTGATGAGCATCCTCCTCCCTTCGATCTGGGCTACCACTGGCTTCACCAGTCTTCTTTGGGTCCTTATACTTTTCTCCACTGGTCCTCCCACCAGTTCTTCCACCACGGCCCCTTCCTCTTTGCTTGCCTTCAAACCGCCTATTCAATTTTTCTTCTACCTTTAAGGCAAACTGGTAAGCATCCTCAATGGTGCTTACCCGAACTAGGCTCAGCTCTTCCTGGATGCCGAGTCTCAACCCATTGATATAACGGGCTACCTTCTCTTTGTTCGCCTCTAAATGCCCAGTTCTAATGGAAATTTTGTAAAATTCTTCGGTGTACTCTTGGATAGTTCTGTTCGCCTGTCTCAAACTCTGCATCTTTCTTAATAGATCCAACTCGTAGTCTGTCGGGATGAACTGTCTTTTCAGCTTCTCCACCATTCTGTCCCACCTGGTTATTCTCTCTTTCCCTCGTCTCGTTTCTCTCCAACTGTATCCCCCTCCACCAAATGCCGGCATGACCCTTCAACTTGGTCTTAGCAAATCTGACCCGATTAGGGTCCTCAACCTCCTCGTACTCGAAATACTCCTCTAAATCATTTATCCAGTCAATTACTTCTTCTGGATTCAAGTTACCCGAGTACGTGGAAACCTCCATTTTTGGTTGCTTTCCAATCTGAGAGATGGCCTTGTATAACCGAGCTTGCGCAGGGTCCATAGCCTCTTCCTCCTCCTCAGATTGGTCTTCCTCTTCAACTTCGTCCTCACTGTCCTCATCCCTTCCGGGTTCGTGCCTTCTGCGTAATTCTGCTTGTAGGGCTTGAACTTGTCTCTGCAAGGCCCGAAAGTCTTCGGCCGGCACCACATTTCCTACCCCGCCACGGTTCCTTCGTGGAGGCATTATAATTTTTTTTTTTTTTTTTTAAATTCCTCCCACAGATCCTGGTGTAACTGCCTCTTTCCGGCGATCTGTTACACGCTCAGGAGCTCCCGCTCTGATACCACTTGATGGCAAGCCGGGATTCACACAAACAGTTTTACAGTAAATTCACAGTAATTTTCATTAAAATGTCCAAAGTGCAACTATACAACAGTAATTCCCAAGCATACAACTTCTTCCCCAATCCCGAACTCACCATCCCCCTACAAAGATTTTCCCCGAGTTTTTAACGAGGCCTCGATCCTCCAGGCATTCAATGCCTCCACCTAACAAAAATTTCAAATTCAAATTTCCCCTTCCCGGATTTTTGAAATTTCAGTCTTAAATGTCGATCCGCCCGCTCTATCATGGTACTGGCATTGATGGCCTCCCTGCACCGGCCGCATTATTCTGACCGTCCTTTGCACTGTGGTCTCTTCCATTAAACCATCGCCTATAAATGCTTCAATGCCAGAAATGTCGAGAAGGAAAAGGAACGCGGTCGACACCTTCCTTAACAGTTTACGTGACCCTCAGATTAGTTTGCGTACACGTGGTCGGCTGCGTGTACAACCATCCAAGCTTCCCCCTTGTTGCAACACACTTGACCCACGTGTCCTTCACAACTGCCACGTGTTCGGCTTGGCCTTGCCCGACCGATCGCTATTCACCCTTGGTCTGGTTCTCTATCTCCCTTCAACTTTCGCAGCCGTCGGAAGACCGGCCACGTGTCGGTCCTTAACTGGCCGCGATATCGCGACAGAACTCTAACTTCTCTGCCTTTCTTCATAGGCCGCCGCGATAACGCGACATCGCGATATCGCGACGTCCGAAGCTCCTTCCCTTTGCTTTGTAAAACGGTCGCGATATCGCGACGACTTACGCTCCCTTCCTCTGCTTCTCAAAACGGTCGCGATATCGCGACGTCGCGATATCGCGACGAAACCCGCCAAAGGTACAAAGCAGCTTCTGGGGTCGCGATTTCGCGACCCCTCTCCCTTTTGCCTTAAAACTTCCTCAAACCGAAAACTTCTCCACAAAAACCTTCCTCAATACTGAAATAAATCGAACAAAGTGCAAATGACTTAGAAAAAAAATTTGTAAGATGCAAGATTCCTTTACTGTCTCCGGATGCTCCTGCATCAACCCTAGACTAGGGTTTAGGGTTTAAACGTTAAAGTTCAAACTTAACAATTAAAAAATATACTTGCATATATATTTATTAAGCAATTAAGTAATGTTTAGTTATTTATTTAGAGAAGGAAAAACCAAAAAAAAAAACAGAACCCTAGACTACGGTCCAGGTTTGAAGTTTAACTTGAAATATTGAATATATATTTTAAAAAAAAAACTTGCAAATATTGAATATATATTTAAAAAAAAAAAACTTGCAATATTGAATATATATTTAAAAAAAAAAAACTTTGACAACCAAATAACCTCTTGCATTTGTGAGCGTCTCACCCATTGAAAGTGTAACCTTTCCAATAACAGCATCTGCAATTTCACCTGCAATATTGCAATTGTTGCCACCCAACATTAATGGGAGAGAGAATGCTATGCGATGCAGAGTTGCTTGGTCGAGGATGGAGCATACACTGAAAAAAAAAAAAAATCAGACTAGGGCATGGGAGATAGTACTGAGAAAGTCTCTATAACAACGGAGGAAGTGCTCAGAAAGTTAGAGGGGTGAATTAGCGCGGAACCAAAACAGGAATATGGCATACAGGAAGTCCATGTGAACGACGTTTTGCGACAAGTTTTAAAAGAGCAAATCGTAGGCCATCCCTCGGCCAAAGTAAAGGTTTTAATTATGCCATGCTCCCACCTCCGAAAAGTAAGAATAAAGTTCGAGTCCAGCCAAAAAAGCAAAAGGCGTAATTATTTTATGGACGGTCCTTCTAGTCGAAGCAAAACATGCATACCTTCTGGTTGAAAATAAATACAACATGTGGTTTAGGAAGTATTTATTTAATAAAAAGAAAAGAAAAACAACATAATTATAATAATATATAATATTTTAGTCAGGTTTAATAAAGTAAAATAATAATTTAATTTAAATACATTAAGATAATGATAATACAACTTCAAACTATTGAAAATAAGGTGAATTGAATCATGCATTTGCATCATTATCTAAGACATGAAAATAAAATATCAACTCGGCTGGTTTGACCAACATGGAATCTAGGTTTGTAATAATTAAATGAAAACATAAAGAACTAGAAAAGGTAACGTTGACCCAGACCCCTCTCTATTTTTTATAACCATAGATATTGAAGGGGATTAAGAATCTAATTCTAATCTTGACATAAATGGAAAAAGAATAACCATAGATATTGAAGGGGATTAAGAATTTAATTTTAAATTTGATATAAATAGAAAAAAGGAAGGTTCATTTTTATGATATTGAATTGTTGAAAGTATTTGGGGTGCAGCACAACGGTTCAATCTTTGGTTTTTTTTGGAAAGTCCAAGGTTCAAACCGTGACGTAAACGAGTGTGTGAGGGGGTGGGTGTGTGATGGCTTTTTCTTTTTTGGAAAGTCCAAGGTTCAAACCGTGACGTAAATGAGTGTGTGAGGGGGTGGGTGTGTGATGGCTTTGTGTTAAATTCTCTATTGATAAATATAGCTCACCCTCTACGTCGGTCATAGGAGTTTCTCACAATAATCAAACCAAAAGGTCATAGGAGTTTCTCACAATAATCAAACCAAAAGGTCATAGGAGTTTCTCACAATAACCAAACCAAAAAAAAAAATTGTTGAAATGTGTGGATTGAGTAATAGACGAAAAATCATGAGCCTAGAAAGAGATAAAATCTTATGGTTAGATAATTTTTGGGGTTCATTATCAATCAAAAAATAGCATAGAGATGATAAAATAGAGAAATATTCATCCCTTTAAGAGTATAATTATATGCATGAAAAAATATAATTTTGAAAGGTTAGTTTATTGAAGTTAAATAAAGTGAAATGGATACCTAAATGGTTTTGAAAAAATATTTTCTACTATTTTTTTGTATTAAAACAAGTGTGATGTTACATGCTAACAATAAATACTATTTTCCTTCAATAATATTTTATATTACTTTTTTTTAGATATTAAAACTTAAAGATTATCATTTGTTATATAATTGAAGACTATTTCATGCCTTAAAATTTTCTGTTGATTGTATGTTTATGTTTTTTAGATGATGAACTTGTTGGCTATTCTAATCAATGCTTAATTAGTTCTTGATGTTGTTTATGAGAGAAGATAACCATTCCTCCATTGAATCTAAGATACATTGTCATGATGATCTTATGTTTTTTAAAATGATGAACTTGTTTGTTATTTTAATCAATGCTTAATTAGCTCTTGATGTTGTTTATGATAGAAGATAATCATTCCTCCATTGAATCCAAGATACATTGTCATAATGATCTTATCACATTTTTATACTTTGTTTGTCTACTTGAATGTTTTGAATAATGATTGCTCATTTCTTCATAAATTAAAGAAATTAGCACAATTCTCTGATACTAGATTCTTACATATTTATCCATAGGATGATATAACTATATATTGAGTGTAGGCAATATGATGACTTTAAACATGATGAATTATCATTAATTGTTCAAATTTTCTATTTTCTGGAAGATATTGAGAGTGCCTATAAGATCTATTGAGTTTTCTAATTCCCATTATATATTTAATAAATTCAAAATTTTGTTACATTTTTTAAGAATTTCTTTTATGAGTATTAACCAATTATATAATAATAGTAATTTTATATCCTTTTAGATCATATAAATTCACAAATATTGTTTGATTTTATCAAAAAAAAATTGTCTTCACCAAGGATAAAAAACTATTTGATTAGTCACAATTTTTTGAGTAATTATTTTGGAGACATTAATTTTACTTTCAAATATCTTGGTTGTTTCTTGTAATTTTTTCTCAATTATTTTGTTGACAGCCTTCTCAATCGATTGCCAAATTCACAAGTTTTTAACATTGGTCTCTACTCTTGGCATGGATGCCTTAACTAGGGTATTTATTCCATCAAAGTAACTTAGGACATACACCTAACCTTGTCCATGTACAAAATATTATAGAACACTTCTAGTATTTGATGAGTTCCCTTTTCTCCAAAGAGGATGCTTTTGACACCTTGTTGAAATATTTATTTCGTGTGACACAGATGATTTTTACTTCTCTAATTTAATGTCTCCAACATAAATCTATATTTGTTTTCCTATTTTGATTGAATCTTAACAAAGTATGTTTAATTTTCAAATCTTTTATCTATTTTTAATAAGTTATGTGTGGCTTCTATTGGATGCCTCTTCCATCCCACTAACAAAACATTATATTTATTAGATTTTTTTTCTAGCGAGTTTACATTGGTTTTTATGAGGGGTCATGATCCCCTCATACTGAATGGGGTTTAAACCTTGGACCTCTCAAAGAGAGGCCAAAGCCCTTACCACTACAGTAAGCTAATAGTTATGTTATAATATTTTTTCAATGAGTTTACACGGGCTTTTATGAGGAGTCTTGACCCCTCATACTGAGTAGCGTTTGAACCTTGGACCTCTCAAAGAGAGGCAAAAGCCCTTACCACTGCAGCAAGCTTGCAATTTTTTTTTGTTGTTAGATAATTAAACCATACCCATGTTGCCCTTTTATCAAAAATATTTTTCATCTTCCTTTTCATCAAATATATTATTCATCTTCTTTTTTTCTTCAATGAGTTTACACAGGTTTTTATGAGGGGTCCTAGTCCCCTCATACTAAGTGGGATTTGAACCTTGGACCTCTCAAAGAGAGGCCAAAGCTCTTACCACTACAATAAGCTTGCAACTATATATTCTTCATCTTCTTAAAATTGTTATGTTTATGCATTTTCAATGTCTTCTTCTATTACCTTAAATGTCTTATTTTATTATCCTTCTTGTGGGTGTGACAATGTGTATTGGTTCACTATTTTAATGTGGATTATTTTTTCATAAACTTAAACTTTGAGTGCCCTACTAGGACTTAGTGGTTAGATGCCCTTATCAAGTGTATAATCATATGGCCTAGAGCCATTTGATGTAGCTTGGATTTAGATGCCTTTTTCAAGTGCATAAACATATTTGTTAAGGGCTAGATGGATTGGTAAGTGCTTGTTTGACTAGGCATTTACCAAGAAGACATCCAAGTTCAAACCTTGGGGGCAACCTGTTTGCAAAGGTAGTAGTTTGATCTAAATCTTTTGAGTGTGCGCCGATTGATGATGATGGTACGAATCTTGAGCAATTGATGGTCCCCCTCACACTAGGTCAACAACAATAAGGTGGAATAGGTTTGGTGGAAGCAACCCTTGTGGTTTGAACCTTGTGCTTGTTAGTTACTAAAAATAGTGTGATTGTAACTTATCGTCCTTTTTTTTTTTTATATATATATATATATATATATATATATATATATATATATATATATATATATATATAGTTTTATGATAACAACAAATCATGTTATCATGGTACCCACCGAAATTGAACCTTTGAAGACCTATGGAAATTGAACCTTGATGGATTTAAAAGTTAAGATCGTATAACTCCATTGCTTGTCTAAAACCTATTAGTATAGCTAATCAATATATTTTATTGAAAGTAGTTAACATACTTTAAATTTCATGTTATTATATCTTCCATAATGGTATTAAAGCATTCCAATTCTTGCTAGTCTAAAAAAAAGTATGGATGGATGAGGTGAATACTATCTAGAGTTTTTTTTGTGATTAACCATCCATAGAGAAAGTTTTTCTATTAATTTGTTTAACATGAACTAGTTTACATAATATTTTTTTAATCATAAAAGAGTTGTTATTTTTTCACTTCTATGTCTTTGGAATTTTTTTTTTTTGGGTAAATAAGGTACAAATTCATTACAACCGGGTTTTACAGGTTGACCCAAAACCTATTACAACAACAACACAAAGCTGAATCGGAACAAGGCCTCAATAGGGACAATCTGGCCATAGCCCCCTACTGAGGTTACACCGCCAACAAAGAGCAACACCCTTACAAAAGATGACCCACACCTCAGAACACAGGCGGACGACACTTTCGCCTTCTAACACTTTCTCTTCTCTTTTGGTCGCAAAACTGCGACATGTCACGATATCACAACACTTTTCCTTCCTCCTCTTTCTTTTCTCTTTTGGTCACGAAAAAGCGACATGTCGCGATATCGCGACACTTTTCCATCCCGCTCTTTCTCTTCTCTTTTGGTCGCGAAAATCCAACATGTCACGATATCGCGACATATTTTCCTCTTGCTTATTCTCTTCACTTTTGGTCGCGAAACAATGACATATCGCGATATCGCTACACCCTTCCACATGTCACGAAATCGTGACACTTTTTCTTTCCTCCTCTTTCTCTTCTCTTTTGGTCACGACAATGCGACATGTAGCAATATCGCATCACTTTTCCTTCTTGCTCTTTCTCTTCTCTTTTGGTCGCGATAGGATGACATGTCGCGAAATCGTGACCCTTTTTCCATCTTGCTCTTTCTCTTCTCTTTTGGTCACGATAAACCGACATGTCGCGATATCGTGACACTTTTTCCTTCTTGCTCTTCTCTTCTCTTTTGGCCGCGAAAATCCGACATGTCGCGAAATCGCGACACTTTTCCATTCAAGCTCAACACATCGCCAAAAAACAACACTATTTCCTTCTTGCTCACCATGTCGCGAAATCACGACACTATTTCTTTCTTGCTAAGCATGTCGCGATATCACGACACTTTTTCTTTCTTGCTCTTTCTCTTTTCTTTTGGTCGTAAAAATGTGACATGTCGCGATATCGCGACACTTTTTCCATGTCGCGATATCGCGACACTTTTTCTTTCATCAACATGTCGCGAAATCGTGACACTTTTTCCTTCCTCCTCTTTCACTTCTTTTTTGGTCGCAAGAATGCGACGTGTCGCGATATCGCGCCACATTTCCTTCTTGCTCTTAGTCTTCTCTTTTGGTCGCGAAAATATGACATGTCTTTGGAAATTTCAAGGATAATTCAAACTTAATATTCTTCCTACTTAATAACATATGAGCCTAGGGAATTTTATTGAAGTAGTCTGTATAGATTTGAAGACAGATAAAATGTTTTTTTTAGGGTTTATGCGCAATTTCATATTTTATTTATTTTCTTGTTTCTATAATATGCTAATCTTTGTTTTAGGGTATCACATCTCATTAGTTCTCTTAAATATAACACTTACAAAGCATTATGAGAGTCCTTCAATTTTTTTTTTAATGAAAAAGACCTTGTATTAGCTGAAAATCTCTTTCATACAAAAAAAAAATTGGGTGGGATTGAGCACACCTCGTTTCAAAACACCCTTAATGGCCTTAAGTCTTCACACTAACTTATAAAAAATTAGGATTCAAATACATCAAAACAATAACTCCCCATATAACCAAAGTTTAACAAAATGACACATGTCAAGAAACCGTCATAACAAGCATACACCAAGGACCACCCGAAGTGCATATAGCAGGAATAATCAAAGATTTGGTGGGGGGCAAAAATTGTCAGTGTGGCCTAAATATTCCCATCTGCCACCTTCGTGAGGTGCACCCCATCCATCAGTCATACCAGTTGCCTCATTATTGACACACAGATCAACATCACGATCATCGTTATATGAGTTTGAGACATCCCCCCATCCAACCACCGGATCAGAAGGTTCTGGACAAGCATCCCAGCCTGAAGGATTCAAAATATCGCCCCTCCCTACAACTAGGAGGCAAGGTTGTTGCTCCGGACAAATATCCCATCCACTATGATGACGAAGGGAGGAAGACTCACCAATTCGCAGATGCTTGGGATTCAACGGAGGGGGGAACCAATGCCTTCCAAAAGAACCAGTAGAAACACAACCACGAGAAGGTCTCCGGCTCTGAGAACTCCGACCCCGCGACCTGGAACGCACATGTTTCGGAGGAAGGCGACTAACCGAACAAGGGGCATTCACCCAGTAGTCCAACAAGGAATGTAAGTGTTGAACTTCAACATTCACTTTCTCCACTTGATTAATAATATGTAACCAACAGTCATAGAAAATAGCAAGTTTGTCAGCCAGAGAGAAGGAAGTAGAGGCCTGAAGCCAAGCAAAAACTATATTATTTCATGTTTTCCATAAATTATAGAGAATGCTGATACGAAAAATATGCCACACTTCTCTTAGTGGTTCTTTAAAAACAAGCGGGTCCCCCAAAATGGCATGAACCCACAAACATCCTTCCACCAAAAAGGGGTTAAAAAAAGAAAGGATCCAAGTCCATGCTTGTGTGAGCTTTTTGACAACTCCAAAAAACATGTATGAAGTCTTCTGATTCATTACAAAATGCACATTTAGGATTATCCACCCCAAGATGTCGTAACCTGTTGCCAATAGGCAGTCCCTGATGCAAGAGACTCCAAGCAAAAAAACCTTGCTTGGGTTCAATATATGAGGCCCACACAGCTAAAAATCTCAAACTCCAGCGGGATTGCGAGGAGACAAGATCCCATCTATAATTCAAAACATCCACCATAGGAACATTAGGGGAAAGCCAAGCATACCCTACAAAAGGTTTATATTTAGAAAGTCGAGTATGTGTTGGCCAAAACCAATCAGACCACCAAGGTTTTTGGAAATGCTTACCAATCTTGGCCTAGACAGAAAAGGAAAATTTATCAACAACGACATCAAAGGTAGTTTTATCATCCTACTTAAGTCCATATTTATGCCGAAACTGATCCCAGGATAACCAATTCCTGGTATGCAAATCAAAAAAATCAGAAAAGGAATAGATTCCTTTCTTGTGAACTTTCTGAATAACAATATCCCATAACTGAGCAGGGGAAGCTTGAAAAGCAAAGGGGATACCTAAAAAATTGAACACCTCCCCAGGTTGGATCCACTTCCAGGAATAAGAAGCTAGCCAATCCGGGAGAGGTTGCAGAGACTGTCTATAACATGAAGTCTTACGCCATTGGATACTAGATCCAGAGGCAAGACAAAAGGTTTCCAAACACTTTAATGCAACAGAAACAGATTGCTCGTCCTCATGCAAAGTTAAAAAAGAATCATCAGCAAAGTGACCATTCAAAATTTGCTTCTGAGACTTAGGCAAAGAAATACCTTTAATGAGGCCTTGAGAGGCCTGATGAGCAAGAAGGTAACCAAAAGCTTCAGCTGCAAGAATAAACAGGGAAGGGGCTAAAGGGTAACCTTGCCTGATAGACCTAGCCAGGGAAATGGACTGTGACTGAGTGCAATTCATAGTGAGGACAATAGAGGCATCCCGAAAAAGCATCTTAACAGATTGAACAAAATAAGGGCCAAAACCCAAAGCTTGAAGCATAGAGGTAATAAAATGCCATTCAATTCTATCATAAGCTTTCTCAAAATCAATCTTGATAAAAAGTGCATCTTGATCTGAAGAATTAGCCCATTCCATACCTTCCCAAACAACAATCACATTATCCAGGATATATCTGCCTTTGACAAAACCTGTTTGCTCTAGCCTGACAATCAGAGGGAGTAAAGGTCTAAGCTTTAGAGCTAATGCTTTGGCAATAATCTTGTAACTTACATTCAAAAGAGTGATAGGCCACCAATTAGTAAGAATATCTGGGTCACCAGGCTTAGGGATAAACTTAATATTTCCTTTATTGATAATCTGGCCAAGGGATCCAGTTAACATTGCCTCTCTATAAACATGTAGCAGATCAGGGCCAACCATATCCCAGAACTCTTTATAAAACTCTACAGGAAAACCATCAATTCCTGGAGCTTTATCATTTGCCATTTGTGCCAAAGCTAGTTTAAGATCTTCCAAAGAAAGAGGACAATCACAAAGATCCCTCTGAGCTGGGGAGAGCTTGTGAGGTATGACAGAGCAACATTCCTCAAGAGCTTGTTGGCTAGCCATAGTTACAGGTTGAGAAGCAAACACTTGTTGATAATGAAGAACAAAGGTGTTAATAATATCAGGCAAGGCAGTAAACCTGACACCATCAGACTGGATAGCTTGGAACTGAGTAGCATGAATAGGTGGATGGAGTCTCTGAAAGAACTCTTTTTTCACCCGATCCCCTACTCTTAACCAATTCAACCTGGCTCGAAGTTGAGCTCCTTTAGCCTCATACAAGTCTGCTAATCTAATTTCATGATGGAGAGCAGCAACATGAGTCTGAAGAGGATGACTAAAGGGATTATTTTCCAGTCGCAGAGTGGCTTTGGAAAGCTCTTCTCTCAAGACAAGCTTGGATTTCTTTCTCCTTTTGGCCACATATTTTCCAAGGATATGGAGAACCTTGGTTGTTCTTTTGATTGCATCATTCCACCATTGAATCCAGCCAGAAGAGCCAGATGGCCTAGGGATTACATTCCAGATTCTACTGATATGAGCTTTCATAGCAGAGTGTTGCAGGAAAGAAGTATTCAGGTAAAACTGAGAGCTAAACACAGGGGCTGGAGCGTGATCCTAGGAGATAGAAAAAATAATAGGAGCATGATCTGATAGAGTTGTGTCAGGAAGAGTGAGGACGAAAGGAAGACTAGGGAAAAGTCGATTGAAAGCAATCACTCTCAGACAACATGGCTCTGTCCAGTCACTTCAAAACTCTAGCATCATCCGCTTGGAATTTGACCAGGTAAACCACTGAGCTTCAGGAAAATCAACAGGGGAAAACCGATGATTAGGATCATACAAGCTGAGTTTATTTTTCATGAAGTACCAAGCTTCCCTCTCACCTAGACTCCATCTCATAGGGGTATGACTTTTCTTATCAGAAGGCTTCTCCACCATATTGAAATCACCACACAAAACCCAAGTTGCAAGAGGTAAGGACAAAGCAAGCCACCGCCATAGATTACTCCGATCATGTGCATCGTTTGAAGCATACACATTGATAATACCAAAAGGCTTCCCAAACAATTCTAGCAAAACCCAAACAACTTGGTTTGAAGGGTCCACCCCAGAAGTCACAACATGAGAATGCCATCGTGGGGAAATAAACGTGACAACCCCACCTCTCCCAAGAGAATGTTTGGTGTGAAATAAAGGGCCCCACGGCCAAAGAAAATTACAGGTACATTCCAAAATAAAATCTGTTATTTTAACTTCTTGCAAGCAGACAAAGTCAAAATTACCATGCAAGTGAGCAACATCTGCCAACTCACTACGGACCGTATATTTTCGGACTGGGTCCGTCAGTCCTCTTACATTCCATGAGAAAAAAATCATTGGACAACATCATGACCCTGAAGATCCAGACCATCCCCCGAGTCATGCAAGTCACCAAGAGCACTGAAAGCATTACTATCACCTTGATAAGTAACTACCTGATGATTATCAAACATCTGATGTCGTCTTTCACTAGAGCCTGAATCCCACCCCTGAGCGGCCTGCAAGAACGACGAAGTCTATAAGACTTGTTCTCATCCATTCTGCGCTGCGGGGGTGACATGGCAACAACTAAAGCAAACGACTGACCACCCGACGAAGAAGTCGATTTAGGAGTAACAACAGGGACCGGAAGGACAGGAGTCGTAATGACCAACTCAGCTTGAGGAGGAGAACCTCCCGACGAAGATCCAGGGCCAGAGGGCTGGGAAACGGATTCTTGCCGAGGAGACTGACGGTTACGACGGTTGGTAACAGGCGTCCATTCCTCTTCCCCTTTCTTTCCAGACCCAGCCGGAGCTGAGGAATCAGGTGGCGGTGAAGAATTTTTATCTTTGAACCTAGCAGCCATAAGGGGACAGTCCCTAATCTTGTGTTGCGAAGACTGGCAGCGATAACAAGTATTCGGGAGATTGATATAAAGAATTCTTTGGCAAATAGCCAGGCCATTAATATTGAGGTCCATTTCATCAGGAAGGTCACGGGTAAGATCAACTTTAACACAAACCCTCCTGGAGGGATGGGGAGCATAAAAACGCTGAGGTTCATAGCACACAAACTTCCCTATACTTTCCGCAATGGTACCAAGGTGTTTCCAGAAAGGGATAGGGAGACCCGAAAATTCAATCCAGACTGGAACAACAGAGGCACCCTCTTCCTCAACAGAAAAGCTCCTATTATAAGGTTGCAAAATCAACAGAGTTGCGGATAGTACAAGGACCCCTACCAAGGACCTTCTGCGCATGCGCAGGCTTAGAAAAGCAGAACAAAAAGTACCCTTTAGTCAGGTTGGAAACACTTTCCACATGAACACCATGAGGTTGCCAAACTTGTTGCACCCAGGTCCGTAACAGGGAATCATTAGGGATCCTACCCAGAAAGTATCCTACTAAAGTATGATTTTCAAACCATTCACAGGACGCATTATACTCTTCAACAGGAATGTAAGCAATAGGGTGAGGAGCTTTACCTCATGTTCCACCTTCGGGAGGAATTTTCGGGGATGCTTGCCTGGCGCCATTGTGCTCTTCAGCCACTTCAAGTGCATGTGAAGTGGTAGAGAAGGTGGCGGCCATGAGAAATAGGCGGACCACCACCCAAGGCGATGACAAGAAAAATCAAATCAACTCTATCCCACAAAATCCCTATGGATTTGTGGTGTGAAACAGTAAATGCTACCTCGAAAACAATGCATGCATCAGGCTCGGCTCTCAAGCAAACCCTAACAAACCCTTTTTGAACTATAAGTACTTATTTGACTCTAAATTAACCTTTATGATAAGTCATCCTTGAATTATTCAATTCAACATGTGTTAGCATCTTCTTTCTCTCATATGAACATGAAAATCTAAAGAATAAAACATAATCTAAAAAATGTTCTATGTAACCTTGTTATAATTAATTTAAAGAATAAAATCTAAATGTAAGTCCAAAACCTATTATAAACAATAAGAAAAATCACCTTGTGAATACTTTTCTTTGGAGAAAACCTTTATATATAGTCAACATATGAGAATTATATTCTTATAATTAAATTAAACTAGCTTGGCTTAGATATATAAAATATATATATTTATAAACATCGAGAGTTATCAATCTCGAGGTGTCTATCTATCACACCCCCAAGAAATGAGATAAGCAAATAATATTAGAAAGTTTGGGCACCATTTTAGTTTAAATAGTTTAAATATTTTTTAAATATTTTAAATCCACCGTAACTCTTAATATTGGCGGATAATTTTCTTGATGTCGGCTTTTTTAATAAAATATTAATATTGTTTACGACGTCGCTGACCTTCTTGGCTGCCATTGTAAGACGCTATCGGTTAATTAAAACCTTTTATCTATAAACAAATTTACCCACAATTATTATAATCTTTAATAAACCTTAAAACATTGTTATTAAAGTTATAGATTAATATTTTATATTATAGCATAGTATTTATAATATTTGCGTTTATTTGAAAATTGAAAATTTATGCATATCTATAAACAAATTTACCTACAATTATTATAAGCTTTAAGAAACCTTAAAACATTGTTATTAAAGTTATAGATTAGTATTTTATATTATAACATAATATTTATAATATTTATGTTTATTTGAAAATTGAAAATTTATGCACTTGGGTGCAGCCCAACGGTTTGGGCTTTGACTCTTCTTTGAAAGGTTCAAAGTTTTGGGCTTTGACTCTTCTTCCGAAGGTCTAAGGTTCAATCCTTAGTGTAGGTGAATGTGTGAGGGGATGGGTGTGCCCTAATGAAGTTGTTGTAAAGGTTGAGGGATTCCTATCAAAATCCCATTTACCAAAAAAAAAATTAAAATTTAATTTATTTTTTTTAATATAATAATTTATAATAATAAATAATTTATTAATTTAAAATAAATCATAAAATAAAAATTGTACATTAAAATTTTATGTTTTCGTAAATTCAAACATTGATAACCTCATTTATACTTTTCCTTAATTAATAAATATTTTATATTTTTAAAACGCAATAGTAAAAATAATCTACATGAATATTAAAAATAAATAAAATTACAAATATGTTTTCGTAAATTCAAACATTGATAACCTCATTTATACTTTTCCTTAATTAATAAATATTTTATATTTTTAAAACGCAATAGTAAAAATAATCTACATGAATATTAAAAATAAATAAAATTACAAACAATGAAATAAACAATTACAAAGACCACAAACAATAATCGCCAAGTTTTCGCCGTACTCTTTTAACTTCCATTAATTCATTGCCCAAATCTACACACCACATACGCTTTAAGCTTTTCAACTCTCCAATCCCTCTGAAATGTTTTGCAGTCTTTTACAGGTGACTAATCTCAACAAACGCCGAGCTTTCCAAACACCGGTGGTAGCTCTCTGCAACTCCTATTCCCCCACAACCTCAACTTTCTAAGTTGTGCATTGTCTCTAATGTTGGATAATTACTACAATTGCATGCCTCCAACAGAAGCTCCCTGAGATTGGCAGATCTAAATATGCAATCTGTGACAGCAAAGTTGTCTAAATACAGGGCTTTACAAGAACTAAAGTTATTAATTCTCAAAAAAATAAAAAGCATGTCCTTCAGCTGTGCCAGGATCAAGAATGGTGTACATAAAGGTGCAGCAGACATTTCAGTTCGCCTATCCATACAGGTAGCCGCCTTACAGGAATACAAAGGGACTGAAGACTTTTAAGATAAATTCAAAATTCTGAGAAGTCTCAGATTTCCAATACACCCTGGCAATGTAGAGTATAGCTTAAGTCAATGACCCTTAGTAATCTTGTACTGCTCAATAAGGCTGTGGGAATGTTTTGAAATTTGTTGCTGGACAATGAGAGAGTACAAAGAAATCGCGGATATTCTGCAGAAGCAAGTTATGGATTCTACAATATGTGCTTATTGAAAAAAATGATTCATCTTCCCATACTTCAGCTAAGCATAGGTCCCTAAATAAATAATTCAACCCACTGGTCCATTCTTCTTCTCCTTGGGGAATAAACCCTTATGATATCCAGCACTCTATGAGATCGTCCATATCTATTTTCTTATCCTCCTCAAAAAATGAAAAATAAAGAAAACATTGCCTAAGACATGCAGGCAATCAGTTGTAACTCATCTGAAGAATAGGCATTATAAGATCCTGCCAGTATTTAAGCAACTTTAACCCCCATTCTCCATAATCTGTTTTTTGAGCCCTATAGTTTTAATTGCCAAAGGCAATTTACCAAATTCCATTTCAACGGCACCCGCTACAGTCTCGAGATCTTTAGGCGGCCTACTTCTTGGAAAGGCATAAGTGCAAAACAGATCCCAGCTATCTTGGTCAGATAAGAGTTCCATCTTATAAATAAAGGCATTCATTCGGTGGCATACATCTGTGCTCCTTGTGGTAACAATAACTTTGATTTGGCTATCCCCAAGCGGGATGCCAAGCTTTTCCGTCAGCATAATCTCAGGGGCTATTATCCGCATGTCATCTAAGACGATGAGGACCCTTTTCCCTCCTCACCTGTCATGAATCAACTTTCCTGCCCTCTGCTTGCTTACATCCTTTACCTCATCTTTTAAATCTATGTATGAGGCGATATCAAATTGCAACTTGGAAATAGTGTAGAATTGAGAAATAGAAAGCCAAATTGCAGTGTCAAACCTTTGTTTTGCCCATTCTGAGGATGACAATAACTTGATGTGCAGGATCATCCAACAAGAGGATTTCTTGAACCTTGGGCTTAACAGCAATAGGCTTTGCATTGCTTTCAACATAAATCAGCTTTTTCCACTCTTCTCCTCTACTGTACGATGCACTAGTTGAAGCTTCACACCAGCTCTCTTGCATCTTCCATTACTGTCCTCAACCTCTCCTTTAGGCCTCTAATATTTCGTCTCATACAAAGAAGACTGATTGCAGCTACGATACAAAGGTTCAACAGCGAATTCTTCCACTATGTATTCGGTATCAAACACAATGTCCTGCGCATCTTCAGCCGCTCGCATCAACAATATTTACTTAAAAAAAAAAAAAAAACGGGGGAAAAATACCCAAAACCCTGGACTAGGGTTTGGACTTTAAAGTTCACACATTACCGATGAAAAATGGACTTCATATATAGTGCATTAAGCGATGTTTATTTAGAGGAAACAAAAAAAACCAAAACCCTGTACTACGATTGAAAAAAAAAAAAAAACACCTTGACAACCAAATAACCTCTTACATTTGTGAGCTTGCTTCTCACCCATTGAAAGTCGGTGCAGAAATTCTAGACCAGCGAAGTCTCTGCACAACTTTCTGCACAGCCATGTAAGTAACCTTTCCAATAACAGCATCTGCAATTTCACCTGCCATATTGCACTTGTTGCCACCCAAGATTAACGGGAGAGACAATGCTATGCGATGCAGAGTAGCTTGGTCGAGGATGGAGCTACACTGCAAAAAAAAATTCAGACTTTTGGACATGGGAGATAGTACTGAGAAAGTCTTTATAACAAGGAAGAAAGTGCTCAGAAAATTAGAGGGGTGAATTAGAGCGGAACCTAAACAGGAATATGGCATACCATTAGAGAGGAAGTCCATGTGAACGCCGCTGTGCAACAAGTATGGAGAAAGAGTGAGAAGATTAAAAGAGAGAATCGTGGGCCATCCCCCGGTCAAAGTAAAGGTTTTAATCATGCTGCCATGTTGGAATCCAGCTTAAAAAAGCAAAAGGCGTAACTATTTTATGGACGGTCCTTTCGTTTGAAAGGAATCAGGATCCTTTCTTCTAGTCGAAGTAAAACATGCATGTCTTTTGGTTGAATCGAAATACAACATAGTTATAATAATATATAATATTTTAAAAGTAATATTGAGGAAGATGCAATTTTATAAAGTTAATTTTTCGTAGCAATGATTTTTTTAGATTGCAAAAAAATGAAATTGCAAATATTTGTCAATTAAGGTTTGGATAACAGGAAGAGCAATGAAGGGTTTGGATTTTAGTGAGGCAAGACATTGTATTTGGACAGAATTTTTCAGCTAAATTTTTTCTCCTTTCTTTATCTTACATTATCATAAATTTCAATAGATTTTAAGTTTTAGTTTCCTTTCCATGGACCCATTTATAGTTAAATCTTTAGAATCATATCTATTGATAGAAGTTAGTGAGTGCACCTTAGAGATCTTCGTTGCTCCAAGATAGAGTGGTTTTTGGTAAATTTAATGGGTACTGGTTAGGGGCTTTAGCCTTAAGAAAATGAATTGATAGAAGGTGGAAGTCTCTAAGAGTGATTCTATCATTTCTTCCCAAAGGTTTTTTCCTAGCCATTTTTTGTTCTAGGGAGGAAAGAAAAAAATCCTAAAAGGGGATCATTGGTTTATAGGAAGAGTAGGACTCTTCCTTACCCGTTGATATGAAGGCTTTTCACCTAAAAATGTAAACTTATCTCTAGTACCAGTTTGGTTAGGATGTTTGGACTGCCTATTGAATTTTGAGAAATAGAAACCTTCAAAACAATAGGCAACACTCTAGGAGAATTCCTTGAGATTTCATATATTACGAAAGATGGATTCTTGGCTATTTATGCTCAAATATTGGTGATGATTGATATAAGTAAAGCTTTACCAGAATCAATCATTTTTGAGTATGGGGATAAGGTGTGGACCCAAACCATAGATTATGAAAACATATCTTTTAGATATAGAAGATGCTATGAGGTGGGGCATATTGAGAGATCATGCCCTAAGAAGAGTTGAACAAAATCTTATGTTGAAAACTGCAAGAGAAACTTAGAAATGGTTATAGATGAAGATGGTTTTCAACTTCCAAAAAATAGATCTAGAAAAATGAAAGAAAATAAATAGTGGAGACCAGTAAGGAGGGCTATTGGAAGAAATACCAACTCTTTTGAGGCTTTAGCCTATGAAGAAAAAGTAGATCAAAACATAGAGGACACAGTACAATAGTTTTAACATATTAACAAGGAACCGTCTATTTAGTATGATCCGGATTTAAGGAAAAATATTCTTGATGAACTTAAGGAATGTGTCTCATTAGATTTTGAAGACTCTCTTGAAGTACCATGCATCATTCAGGAGAAAAAATTGATAAATAAAATGTAGTTTTAGAAGTTAATACCTCTGCCATTAATAAGGAAATACCAGAAAATGAGTAGGACAAGTCAAAAGCTTCTATAGTAGAGCCAGGAGAGGATAAATATTATGGAAAACAAAATTGTGAAAGAATATTGAGGAATAGAATTATAAGACCTACTCCTGATATAAGCAAGGAAAAAAGAGAAAAACCCTCAAATTATCAAGCAAGATTCAGGGAAGCAAGAGCAAACATAGAGAAAGGAACACAAACTAAGTTGGTTGAACTTCTCTTTACCAAACAACAAAATGATATTGGTAATACATAGGTGGGGCCAAAAACCCCTAATGAGACATGATTATCATCTCATGGAATATAAGTGGTGTTAATGCCCCCTCAAAGTAGAGGTGTATGAGGGACCTATGTTTAAGTAATAAGCCTGATATTCTTTGTATCCAGGAAACTAAAATGAAAAAAGAAGTTTCAAAAACTATGAAATCAGTATGGACAAGATGTGAATGGGATGCTATGGATTCTAAAGGAGCGGCAGGGGGAATTCTAACTTGTTGGAATCCTTCTAGAACCTCTTGTGTAACAATTCATAAAACTAGGCATTGGATAGCCTCTTTAGTCACTTGCTACTTTATAGATATTCATTTCATCCTTATCAATGTCTATGGACCTACAACTAAGTCAAGTAGATTAGAATTTTGGAGTAAGATTGAAGCCTTTATGAGAAGTAAAGACCAAGAAACCCGATTCATGATCATAGGAGATTTTAATGCCATATTCAAGCTAGATGAAATTTTTTGAGGAATTAAGAAATTAACCCAAAGTATGAGAGATTTCTCAACTTTTATTAAACACAATAATCTATGGGAGGTTGAGTTTGAAGAAGATAACTATACTTGGACCAACAATAGGAGAGGCCAAAACCTAATAGTAGAAAAATCATACAGATGCATTCTCTTAGATAATTGGATAGATGAAGGAACTTATTTTAAAATTAATACCTTAACAAGGATTGGTTCATATCACCTGCCAATAAGAATTAAAATTATGGTACATGAAATCAAAAATATCATATTTTAAATATGGGCAGATGTGGGAAGACCATTCTCAATTTGTTGATATGATAGCTCAAACGTGGAATTCTTCAAGTAATGGTGGGTTGTATGCTCTTCCAAATTAAATTAAATCTATGACATCTAGATTAAAAGAATGGAACATAAACACTTTTGAAAATATTTTTGGAAAAGAAGAACTAAAAGATAAACTTTCTAAATTTTAAAAAGGTGATCATAATAATCCAAGCTTAGAGGAAAGGGAGTTGCTTGGTGAATATCATAATATTTTGAGTAAGGAAGAGAAATATTGAAGATTAAAATCAAGATTGACTTGGTTAAAAGGAGATAAAAATACAAAGTTTTTCATTGGCTATAGTACAAATATCAACATCCATAATTAGTAGAACTAAATCAATAAAAGGGGTTTGGATTGTAGATCAGAGTGAAATTAGAAAAGACAGTTTTTTTATCATAATATTCTAGGATTAAAGGAGACTAAAGTTCTTAATGATAAACTTCTTCAAGATGTTCCTTCAATTATAACAAAAGAAGACAATAGGAAATGGATGTAGTCTATTACTCTAGAAGAAGTTTATTTAGCTCTTTTCTATTTTAATAAGGATAAATCTCCAAGTCCAGATGGGCTCTCTACAACGTTTTACCAACATAATTGGGATATAATGAAGGATTCTTTATTGGTGGCAATGAAACAATCTAGGGTAAAATAATACATACCTTATAAAATAAATGCAACATATCTTACCCTAATTCCAAAAAAGAAGGATGTTGAATTGTTTGATTCTTTTAGACCATAAACCTATATAATACGACATATAAGATTATCTCCAAAGTGATGGAAAACCGATTAAGGCCATTATTAGACAAAATTATTTTAGAAGAGCAAGGAGGATTTGTGAAAGGGAGATAAATTTTGGATGGGATCATAGTAGCTCATGAAGTTATACATTTAGCAACTTCAAGAAAAGAGAAAGCAATTATCTTAAAATTTGATATAAGTAAAGCCTATGATCGGGTTAAATAGGATTTTATTTTTGCAGTTTTAGAAAAGTTTGGTTTTGAAAAGAAATAGGTTAGATGGATTAAAACTTGCGTCTTTATAGTTTCTTATTCAATGTTGGTCAATGTGTTAGTAACCAAATATTTTAAAGCCAAGAGAGGCCTTACACAAGGATATCCTCTATCTCCTTATTTGTTCATTATTATGGTAGAGGTTTTGAGTAGGAACTTAAAGAAGACTTACAAATATGGGCTTATAAGTGGATTTAAGGTTAGTAATAACATCAACAACATCACCCATCAACAATTTGTAGATGATACAACCCTTTTAAAAGGGAAAGAATAAACGAGGCCAAATATTTTAATAACTTTTTAAAGGAATACGAAAGAGCATCAGGGAAAAAAATTAGTAGAACAAAATCCAAGATTTACTTCCTTAACACTCCAGCTAATATCAAAGGAATAATTTGCAAGTTACTTCAAATAGAGGAGGTAAATTTACCAACAAATTATCTAGGGATGCCTTTATTTGATGTGAGAATGAGGATAGAATTATGGAATCCATTTATTAGTAAAGTTAAGAATAAACTTCCAACTTGGAAAGGTAGATGGTCATTGGGAGTAGGAAGAGTGTAGTTAATTAAGTTAGTATTACAGGTCATTTCAACATATTATATGTTATTGTATTCTATGCCAAAATCAATTGAAAAAAGTCTAATCTATATTATGTGATATTTTTTATAGCCAGGTTTACATGATAAAATGAAATTTCCTTTGGTGAAATGGAGTGAGGTGTGTGATGATAAAACTAAAGGAGATCTTGGTTTAAGAGTTCTTACAGATGCAAACTTAGATCTGAGGGGAAAATTAATATGGAGATTGTACAAAGAGAGTCGAAGATAATGGGCAAGAATTCTTTTAATTATGTTGAGCCCAACGACCCAAGTTTAATATTTACTGCATTCTCCTTACCAAATGGTTTTTCTCTTTGCAATGGTTTAAAAAAATATATTGATCTAATGTTAAAGGTTTAAGATGGGTGGTGGGAATTCGAGAAAAAAAATCTATTTGGATGAATACTTGGTGTGATAAAAAACCACTCAATTTAGATCTAATTTTGAAACCTTGGATGAGATTGCTTCAATAAAAATATGGTGATAGGGTTTCAAACATTTTGTACAAGGATCGGGAAGGAAGATACAAATGGAAAGAAGATTTTTTACAAGTATACAAGACATTGATGCTAGGAGGCAATTGAGTAGAAAGATAACAATTATGATTATTTCGAGTGGAGCCAAGGATAAATTGATTTGGGAGTTGAATAGCTCAAGAGAATACAAAATAAGAAGTGGATATAATGTACAACAAAAAAATAGTAATATCACTAGAATATGGAGAGAGATTTGGGATAGCCCAAGCATTCCTAAAGTCAAAATGTTTGTTTGGCTAGTAGGTCATAGAAGAATTTTATCCTGGGATAACCTTATGAAAAAGGGTTTTCATGGTCCCTCTTAATGTGTTATTTGTAAAAAGGAGGAGGAGAGTATAGACCATCTCTTAGTACATTGCTCAATAGTTTGAAATATATGGCAATTGATTCTTAATATGTTTGGTAAATGCATGGTGATGAATAACATAATTTAAGATTAGTTAAAGCAATGGAAAAACACTTATAAAAGTGGGGCTTTATAGACAATATGAGATATATCAAAAGAGGAAATGCTTCGGATTGTATGGCTAGAAAGGAATAGAAGAATATTTAAAGGAAAGGAAAGTAGTTTAGAGGTAATGAAAAGGGAGATATGTTTAGACATAGAGGAGTCTAAACCAACCCTATCAACTCACCCAATATCTAATCTGGAAGCAAAGAGCCTTGATAGATGGATTCAAGTCATTAAATGGAATTATGATGTTGGGTACAAGAGAAGCAAAAAGAAGGAAAAGAATATAAAGTGGAAACCACCAGATGTGGAGTGGGTTAAATTAAATTTTGATGGAGCATCTAAAGGAAATCTAGGACTAGTAGGAGGAGGAATAATTAGAAATAATAGAGGAGAGATTTTGTATCATAACACTTTAAATAGTGGATTTAAGACAAATAATGAAGTTGAAGCTTAGGCGACTTTATAAGGGTTAAAAACATGCAAACAAATGAATGGAACAGAGTATGGATGGAAGGTGATTCTCTCATAGTAATAAATGTAATTTTGAGGAAAGTGTAGACACCTAAAAAGTGTCACATTTGCAATGGTTAATATTAATATTTAATAATATGTGCAATTATTTTAATTAATGTATTGCAAACCTTAGAAATTATTAATATTGGCTATTTTAGCCCCTTTGACCTATTCTAGCCCCTTTGACCCACTTTGACCCCTTCCTACACCTAACTTTTGTCATCATGGGACTAATCATTATTTTTAACTCTAGTTTGCATTACACTGGTTGATATTTATTTCTCCTCTTTCCTCCATATTCCAAGTGGCATTGTGCACATGGGTGAGGATTCCCTCCACCCAAGCACATTTATCAAGCATGCCACTTTTGGTGGGTGAGGAATCTCTCCACAAAAAGAGCATTAGTGAGACATGTTATGATGCATCATAATGTGTCATAGGGTATCATAGCCCAAATAGGTAAATGTGCACACTTGTCCTTGATTTGGGGAAACCTAAGATTCCTCCCTTCCCTCCACCCAAGCACATTGATGAGAAATGCCATTTTTGTGGGTGAGGAATCTCTCCACAAAAATAGCATTAGTGAGGCATGTTATGATGCATCATAATGTGTCATAGGGTGTCATAGCCCAAATAGAGAAACTTGCACATTTGTCCACTAAAGTGGGAAATATCTAAGATGCCCCTCTTACACACCCATGCCACTTGTCACCCACTCTCTTCCATCATCATCACCCTCATCCATCTATGGGAGAATTTATAAATAGGTATTTATTTCATTTTTCATGTGTGCACAAAAATTATAATGAAACTCTGCTCAAATTCTATTTGATTTTGTTGTATATGTGTTTTAATATTGTGATTGTAGGTATACCATTCAGAGAGCTTGAAGGATTCAACTATGGAGGCTCTTGGGAATTTTTTCTAATCCATTTTTTTTAGGCACACCCATAGGTTACATCCAGCAGTGCATCGGATCTACATCAAAGGCTCCAAAACATGTCTAGGAAAAGCAGAGACTAGCTAGACCCACCCTTATTGTTTCGAGCATACCTTTCTCATCCGGAAAAAAATTAATCTAAAATTTTGAGGGAATATTCCTGATATCTAGAGGAAAGTCTCCACAAATTTTTGGATCATTTGGAGTAATATCATCCACTCTTTAATTGGTCCTATAATCAGTTGTATTTATTTTTCATGATTTAATGCCTTATCTTGAAAGACCTCGCAGAGGCTACTAATATTTTCATTATGGGATTGTGTGTAGGTATTAGATATGCATGGAATATCGAGAGGTCAAGAAAAAATCCTTCTAAACCCTCCCAAAACCTTATGTGCACTCGAGGAGATAACTTGCCACACCATAGATTTCACTTGTAAAAGAAAACCCTCCATTTTGGGAGGTCGATTGTAACCGAAAGGGCCTATTTGTAAATATAAAGTTTATCAATTTCAAATATCTATTTTTCATTTCACTTTGTCTACTTTCAATTGTTATGGTGTATTTCCTCTTTCACACAAATGGCGATCATGGTGGGACCCTTTACCCATAACACATTTGATGTTTGATGTTTGATGTTTCACATGAGCTTTGGCACATGCTTTGGGCATAGAATGCCTTATGTGTTTTTGCATAGGGTTATTTTTGTTTGCATTCTTATCTAGCTTTATTTTCTAAAACTCCAGCTTGTTGTATCTATCACAAGCACCTAAGGGTATGATATACATAATCATACCTTTCAAATCAAAGCAAGATCTTGCAAGATCTACCCTCACAGGCTCAGTATCAATTGCTCGTGGTGGTTCTCAACCATATTATCAACCATGCGTGGCAGTTATCAAGCTCAGATACAACCACCTAGGGCAGTATTCAAGCTTAGAAAACAATTGCATAGGCTCAAGGACACGATATTCTCAATTCCCATTTCTTTTAGCATAGACTCACAAGCTAGTTGCTCGTACCTTTTCAATTTGGCATGAAAATTCATAGCATAGTTTATTTTATTTGGTTGCTTGAATATATTTCCTCTCTTTTAAACTTAAAAAAAAAAGCATTATCATAGTTGCTTCACAGTTTTTTTTTCAAAACTCAAAAAACACATTAGTCTAGTTGTTTCTTTCCACTACTTTCCAAACGTTCAAACATACAATACCTCATTTATCTCTTTCCATTCTCTCTATCAATCAATGCGCATTAGGTTAGCTATCATTTCTTAAAAAAAAAATAACTCAAATACTCCTTCGATTAATTGTCATTTGCTTTTTCAATTGCATTAGCTTAGGTTGTCATTTCTTTTCCAAACTCAGTAGATTAGTTTGTGCATGCTTTCAAAAACTCATTTAGATCAAGATTTATTTAAAAAAAAAAAGGAGGAACTTTAGATCATTATTTTCCTTGCATCTTTAGGATTAGTTTTCAATTTGCATGGTAAGTAGGCATAAAAAACAACTAAAGAAAAACAAAATAAAAAATCCAAAATCAAAATTAGAAACACATCACACACTCTTGCATGATCAATATTCTACAAAGATTTTGTGAGGAAAACCTATCAGTGATGTTGGATTTCACCACCAATCATTGATTGAGCCCTTTTAGACACCATAGCTAGAGTGTATAGTTTCCTGGATTTCATCATCGGGAAGCTAGTTACCCTTGGGGATAGCTCAAGGTAATTTTGAGGTTAGATGTCCTTTGACCACAAGGCTTAATAATTAGTGGAACCGCAATTGTCATTTTTGTCCAAGCCCGACCGAGGGTGAAGCAAAAGCTTGAGTAGACCAGTAGCATGACGTAGACAACATGACCTCTCTTGAGAGGTTTGTTTTACTCCCTTAGGATACCTGGAACCAATCCACCATCCTAGGAAGCTTTTTTCCATTTGTATTTTATTCCTTATTAGGGGAGTGGGCATAAACACACCCTCTTAAATTTCATTCCATTATCCCTCATAGTTCCTAGGTCGAGGGAACATCAAACACACAAAAAAATAAAATAATATAAATTTTATTTCTAATAATAAAAATTTAATTTTACTATAAAATATATTAAGAAATATATATATTTTTAATTTTAAATCAATCCATACCATCATATATATAACCAATGGAACCTTAACTTTTAAGTACTTGCAACTAGAAGAATATATCTAAATACTTTCATCAAACATGTTTATTACCCACAATAAAGCCAACTCATATAAAGAATATTTGATTTTTTTTCTTTTTCATCCCAATAACAAATTCATATTTGGATGCCTTATTTTGGATTTAGAAAGAATGTTATTCGCAATCATTAACATAATTTAATTTAAGATTGTATTATATTCCATAATGTTTATCAATATAATATAAATAAATAATACACCTAAAATTCTCAGTTATCTCTAATCACATATCTTCGAATATCCTATCTACTATCGAAGGCCTTTTTCATCATTTATTAACTTAATATATTTCATATGTGTGATGGTCTTTAGAAAACTTTGTTACGTATATTCTCAGCCCCCCCCCCAAAAAAAAAAAAAACAGATCCATGCCTTCTTCATTATCCTTACTTCCATAATTGGTTGTTCACATAAGTTTCCATGGGTTTACAAAGAAAAGTATCATGCAATTTGTAATTGTTTGATGAAAACAATAGGAAATTTCACTATGAAGGTATCACTGTGATAATGAGTAATGTCTATGTTACATTAATTATATATTTAAAATATGTAATTTGATGTTTATTTATTTTTTAAAGATATAAATCATAATTAGGATATAATAAAGTCAATATTTTTATAATTTAAATTTGTTTTTTTCATGAATACTTAAAAGCATTGCAATTCAAATATTTAATAAAAAAATTACTATCAAATTTGCTTTTATCTAGGTAGTAAGACAAGGTTATAGAAGGTTAAGGTTATAGGAGGAATATCATTGCAGGGGTGAGGATAACCATGAACATAAATCTACTCACCTCCAATTTGTAGATGACACTGGAATGTAGGGGGAAGCATCAATAAGAGAAGCAACCAATATTAGAGAAGTGTTGGAATGCTACATAGCGGCTACTGGACAACTACTAAATGAAGAAAAATCAAAAGTAGTTTTTTCAATGTGATAAAAAGATTAAGAGAACGGATAACCCACATCTTCAAATTCTTAGAGGCATCACCGCATTTAGAATATTTGGGTATCCCCTTAACATAAAAGGGCATTACAAATAAAGATTGAAAATCAATAAGAGATATAATCCACTCAAAAATTTTGCATTGGACCTACAAGTGGCTAAGTTTTGGAGGAAGAATATCATTGCTTAAATTTGTTTTACAAGCAATTTTGATGTATAAATTCTCCAATTTGGCAGCCCTAAAGAGTGTCCTAAAATATCTGGACAATATGATGATACAATTTCTTTGGTCTGGAGTGCAGGGTAATCACACGAGGGCACTAGTCAGTTGGGACAAGGTTTGTAAGCCACAGGAAGTTGGATGTCTAGGAATTAGAGTAACAACAAACAACCAAGCTCTAATAGCCAAGTTGTATTGGAGATGGCTAACTCATCATGACCAGCTTTAGAGAAAAGTATTGAAAGCTTAATATTATCCCTCACAAAATACAAAAGACCTTTGTCATTTTCCAATAACAAGAGAGGGATCAAAGACCTAGAAAGCTATAAAGAAAGAGGCATCACTTATCAAATATGGGCTATATTGGAAAGTGGGAGATGGTAGGACTACTAGACTATGGGAATATTCTTGAGAACATTTACCCCCATAATTGATTAGTACTCCCACTTAATAGGACTCAAAGAAAAATTTCAAAGGAAAAGGTGGTATCTCGTAGGCCATTATTTTAAATCGCCAGATCAACTGCGAGTTAATATTAGTCAGTGGCAAGTCCTAGAGGAGGATCTAAATACTTTTATCAAACATGTTTATTACCCATAATAAAACCAACTCATAAAAATAATATTTGATTTTTTTCTTTTTCATATCAACAACAAATTCATATTTAGATGCTTTATTTTGGATTTAGAAAGAATGTTATTCAAAATTATTAACATAATTTAATTTTAAATTGTATTATATTCAATAATTTTTATCAATATAATATAAATAAATAATAAACCTAAAATTCTCATTTATCTCTAATCCTATATCTTGGAATATCCTATCTACTATTGAAGGTATTTTTCATCATTTATTAACTTAATATATTTTATATTAGTGATGGTCTTTAGAAAACTTTGTTACGTATATTCTCACCCTCCCCCCAAAAAAAGTAGATCCATGACTTCTTCATTATCCTTACTTCCATAATTGGTTGTTTACATAAGTTTCCATGTGTTTAAAAAGAAAATGATCAGGCAATTTGTAATTGCTTGATGAAAATAATAGGAATTTTCACTATGAAGGTATCAGTGTGATAATGAGTAATGTTTGTGTTACGTTAATTATATATTTAAAATATGTAATTTGACATATATATTTGTTTATTTATTTTTTAAAGATATAAATTATAATTAGGATACAACAAAGTCAATCTTTTTGTGATTTAAATTTGTTTTTTTTCATGAAGACTTAAAAACATTACAATTCAAATATTTAATAAATATTTTGCTATCGAATTTTATTTTATCTAGGTAGTAAGACAAGATTATAGGAGGAATATCATTGCAAGGGTGAGGATAACCAGGAACATAAAGCATACTCACCTCCAATTTGTAGATGACACTAGAATGTAGGGGGAAGCATCAATAAGAGAAGCAACCAATATTAGCTAAGTGTTGGAATGCTATATAATGGCTACTGGACAACTACTAAATGAAGTAAAATTAAAAGTAGTTTTTCAATGTGACAAAAATATTAAGAGAACGGATAACCCACATCTTCAAAATCTTATAAATTAATAAAGTTAAGCAATTTATATTTCAAACTATTTTATTGGTATCAAAGTAATAGATTCTACTCTTGTCTGGTTTAGGGCACCATGTTGTCTTTCAAGGATCTCTCTCAAAGAGATCTCTTAATAAGCCAAAGTGCTTTATGTTAAAATATAGCAGATTTGAACTGCCATGCTAGCAAAAATGGCAGCAAAGGAAATGGCATTTGTTGAAGATAAATTTTTTTCTTTTGAAATGGAAGAAATTGTTGAAATAATCCATACATAGCACTTGCAATCAATCCAGGGCCTATGAACGAGAAGCCCATCATTTTTACACTAGATGATGCTACTATTATTGAAGAAATTAATTAAATTTTTGATGAATATTTGAAAGAAATGAAATATTGTGAAGAAAAAGAGGCAGAACCTGCATTAGAGCACTCCATTCAATTTGGTCCACCATAAATGGTTGTAGGCAAAAATCATGCCATTAATAATATTTATTTGGTGACTTTGTAGCCTATATTTGCAGTCATATGATTCATAGAATCTTCTTTGTGCCCTTAGATATTCTCAAACTAGATCACTCTCTTCCATGATTGTCACAACATTGCCATGGTTTCTAGAACCTCTTTATGTGATGTGTTTTCTAGCAGCCACTGCCATATGTAGTTGTCTCCTACAAACCCAACTATGTTTATTTCTCTTTTTGTTGCTTGGCAACCACCTTGCCCCCCACTATAAATCTTCTCTAGGTTTTGTAGCTTCTGCATACCTCTACAACATGGATTTATTTTTTATATTTGGTGCACTATCTGTCTTACAACCCTCTTCTAAATCTACCTCATTTATTTTGGTATTTACTTCCTCATAGACTGAAGCTTCCATTCACCACATGTAGGAGCAAAAAGGATTTTGACTGCCCTTTTGGCCTATGCATGCCCCATTGTGTGCCCCATTATGAGTGCATGTGCATGCCAATGTGTGCTCCCTACACGCTTTTATGCAGCCAAGCATAGAAGACTATGTGTGCTTGTGTGCATCCGACCTACACATGGCCAATGCATGCTCTATGCATGATTGTGTGGTAGGCCACAAGCACTCTAAGTGTGATGTGGCATGGTTGTGTGTGCTCCATACACATAGGCATGGTTGCATGCACTCCAAGCATGACGTGACATGGTCATGTGTGCTTCATGTTGGAGCACAACACAACATGGTTGTGTGCACTCCATGTGCATAATCATGGATCGCACGTGCCTCCATGCACACAAGGTATTCCAAAATGTACCTCCATGTGCATGCAATCAGCACATGCATCAATTCAAATAAAATAAAATAATATAAAAATTATAATAATTGATAATGGAATATTCCCTATTCTTGGGATATTATCTATTTTAAGGGCATAAAAATGCTTTCCTTTGTATATTTTCCAAGGAGCTCTTCTTTTCATGCCACCTCGAGGCACCATATAGCTGCCCATATAAGCATATTTATAGTCATCGAAAAGCTCTTTTTACATTTTGTGAAGACCTACTCTAGCTCTTGCAATGAAAAAGTTTGGCTCACCAGTCTTCCAACTTTTGTGTTTTCCATCTCTTTCTCCTCCACATTTATACGCATTAGAGTCTAATGCTTTTATAGTGGGGAGGAATTATAAGGTTAGCTTAGGATTTATTTATTATAATAATTATCCTAAGCATAACCTCAGGTCATGTTAGTTTTAGGTTGTTAGCTCAAGTTAGTGTGTTGTTAGCTCAAGTTAGTGTGTTGTTAGCTCAAGTTATGTAACTCATAGATAATTTTGGGAAATTTTTAATCGGTCCTCCCACACTAGTTTTATATTTCGAACTACCATATTTTGAGATATGACCTGAAGATATGACTTGTAAGAGTTAATTTTATTAAATTACCAATTACCAAAAATTTTACGGAATGCATCAACTGAACACTAGTGATTGAATTATGGATCCAATTTCTACTAACTATTTATAGATAAACCAATTTATTTTACAATAGTGTCTTTTTGTTTGTATTTATCCATAGATGCAAAAATACATGTTCAATGACAAACAAAACTTGTCATAGATTGACATGTTTTCTCATAGGTGGTGTATGAATAATTTTTTTGATTAAGTGCTTATTTGATGCAATTTTATCTACATAATAAATGGTCTTGTGCTTCATTTTTGTTCCTTATTATCAAAAAATAAATACTATAATTTGATGTGTTGTTGCTTGAGTTGCTCATATAAGAGGCATTTGTCTATGTCGTTAAACTGTTGAACAAGATCTGGTTACAAGGAATATAACATTAAGAAATGCAATATTCTAGATTATATTCTTTATAATTTAAAATTATCCTAAGTAATAAATAACAAAATCCTCCATTTTTGTCGAATAATCAATAATGCACTTGAAAATTAGAAACTATGGTTATAGATAAATTTGCATGGATCCTTTCTTGGAATTCAATATATTTTCTAAAAATATACAAGAGTGATTTGAATAATACATTAATAAAAGCATATGTGTGTAAGATAGAGAGAGAGATAAACAACATAAGAGGAAAATGGACACCTCATAATATTTCATATATATCACATTAATTCAATAGATCAATCATTGGGGGTATTTATAGTGATACCACAACCCTAATTAGTTGTTAACCTCAAGATAACATAAATTGACTTGGAGGTTAAATGATAATATAATAATATATTACACCTTTTAATCAAGGTTATCCATAAAGGTTGATTAACCAATATTGCTAAGGGTGAATACATGAAAGTTGTCATTAAGCTTACATGAACATGCCCATAGGCTTACATAAATGATGCCCAATGGATTATATAAGTTATGCTCATATACTTACAAGAATAATGGCCATAATATTACATACACATTTGCGTGCAAGCTACATTAGTAGTGATCATAAGCACTTTTCACACTTTTTACCTATGGCCTAATAAGATCATATTACATGTACTTCAACAACACCCATAATATGAGCCAAGGGGCCACCAAAATTAAACATTAAAGGTAACATCCTCCCCATAACAGATGTTCTAGTGGGTCTCCACTTTGTAATCTTCATCATCAGAAAGCTTGTGTCTAGATCTCAAGAATCCTGTCTCAACCTTCTTTAATCTTGTTATCAATATTTAACAAAGTGTCGTTCCTTTTTATAATACTCACAGGTTTTTGACTTCTTTGAAACCATAGACTTACACCTAGGTAATTGAGCCTTATATTCAATTAATTTGAAGTCATTTGGATAAGTTGGTGTATGAAAAATAGCTCCATAATTATTAATTGCAACTTTATAATAGATAATATGCTTGAAAAGGTCATAAAGAGAAATAGGTTGTGGCTCCTTGATAGTCATAACATTCACATAAAGAACCAAGACAACTATATGAAAAGGAGGAGTAGTATTGCAAGTAATATATTTGACATACTCTTTCACCCCTTATATTACCTCTTGTTGTAGCTAAGTCAATTTTTAGGGCTTTGAAGTAATAATTGTAAGCTTTGACCCTACCAAAATATGATTTTTTGAGATTAGAAAACTTTATCTATATTATGTTAACTTCACTAACACTTAATTTTCATAGGAATCCTTCAATATGGTCCATGCCTGAGTAGGATCAGTTGTCTATCTAATGTCAATAAGTACATCCAATTCAAACAATATGAAAAAGATACCATGGGCTTCCTTCTTCTTACTAAGTTTATGATCACTAAGACCTTTTGTTTCATTATTAAAATATACCATAGATTCTTATTTTTAAGTAATCCTACCATTTGATCTAACCAAGTCCTATAATTTTACCCATTGAGGGTAACATACCTTACAAAATCTATTTCATATAGAAAATCCACATAGAATTCTAATAAGTCCATAAACTGATGTTACCAATATGTAGAGCTCAAAAAATCATGTGATCTACAAAAATGGCTCAAAACTCTTTTGTGTCAAAAAGTTATGGAATCAAGAAAATTTAATATATTAGCAGTCAAATAAAAAAATCAAATTGCAAAACCTTAGAAATAACCACCAAATCATATTTTTCCACTTAGCACAATCTCTTGTTGATACTTCTCTAACACTGGCAAGATAATACCTACTTTTGATTAGCAAATTATAGATTGACAAGATATAATATGAGTTGAGGAGTATACTTTCAGATGTGGAAAGGTCTTCTTCAATAGTCAAAGATATCATGAGCATACATCCATGATCTCATGACCCATGGGCACGCATTGAACCCTCATTTTTTTTTAAAAGACCTTCTAGAGATTCAAAATTGTGTCTTTCTCACCACAAGCAAGGCTATCAATCATTGCACCACATGTATGGTTTGGAGCTAAGAGAAGATAAACCAAACAAATTACCTACTAAAGTAGTAGCAAAAAGGGTGTTCCTAGATTTTGAACCAACAACCTCTAATCCTCAAAGCTTCATACCAACAATTATGCTATACCCTACTTTGTCTTCTTAAAATGAGTAAATTCATGTTGAAGGTCAAGGAGGGCACACATTTTGTCTCCCATGTCACCCATGAGAGATGCCCTTTCAAACTTTTGAGACAAAAAGAATGACTTGGAACACTTAAAACTACAACCATGCACCTTCCAATTGACCACTTTATGATTATAGTACTTTGTCAAAGGTAGAAGAGGGAAGATTCGTTGACAAAAGAGGTAGATGAAGCAAAATAAAGGAAAAAATTGCTAGTGGGCATTGAATACATAACCTTGACTAGGCAAGTGGATATGCTTACCATTGTGCTCTACCTCTAAGCACAAAAGAGCTCCACACTCCTACAAGAAAGGGCACAAAGCACGAAGAGGATGATATACATGTGTAGATGAGAAATAATATGAAGATCATGATAAAGGGATACAAATGATAGAAAGAGGGCTTGGCACCTAAACTCAAAAATTTTAAATTAAAAAAATTCAAAATTTTGAACAAGATAATACCTTGAGGAAAGAAATTTTTTGGATTACCTTGAAGACTTATTCTGTCACATTTCAAGATAGATATTTTATATTTACTAATGATGTAGCTTCATTTTTTGCTCTGATAACATGTTAGAATTCACAACATTATCAAGTAATGTTCCAAAACATACATTCACTATGATCATAATCAAGAAAGGTGCAAGAGCAATTTAAAAATAGCATTAATAAACAAGAGATATAGGGGGAAAATAATATAAGAGGAACAATAAGTGGGTGCTTTTAGGTACTCTTCAATATTCCACATCTATCACATTGATTTAATAGATAATCATTGGGATTTATTGATAGTGATACCAAAATCCAATTAGATGTTAACCTCAATCCAATATAACTTGACTTGGAGGTTAAATTATAATATAATAAACACATTACACCCTTTAATCAAGGTTATTTATAAATGTGTATTAACCAATAACACTAATTGTGAATATATGATGGGTGTACTCAAGCTTATATGAACATGTCCATAGGCTTACATAAATGATGCTTGAAGGCTTACATAGGTGATGCTTGTAGGATTACATGAAGAATTTCCATGGGCTTACATACACACTTGCCAATAGGCTACATCAATAGTTCTCATAAGCATTCTTTCATTCTTGTGGCCTTAGCCTAATAATATTAGATTACACATACTTCAACACTCTTCACTAAGTTATGAAAATAAAAACCACATGCACAAGGTTGATCCTTTGGAGGTTTAAACTTCTTTCAACGTACATATAAATTTGAAGACATATTTTCTAAAGAAAAATTTACAAGGATGGACTAGACAAATGGCTTGATTAATTAAAATAATAATTTTATATCACCTTCTCATTTGGTAATAAAAAAATTATATTTATACTTTTGAATGTTATCCCTATAGTCAAAAGTATTGGGAAGCATATTATCTGAGAGCTAGTAAAAATTTAGAGTGCAATTTTATTAAGGCCAATGTAGCATACTTGAAATTTTTCATACAATCCCTAAGAGAGGAATACTACCTTATAGGAAACTATGATTACTTATGGATGTCGTTATTACCACACTTTACCAAGGTCACTTTTAATTTATCAACCGGGGGTGGTGTCCTTTGGGCAATATGCACTAGGAAGTATCTGATTTAGGTTAGGTTTTAGATTTCTAGACTACTATAATTATAATATCAGCATTAAACTCTTAATTATATCTAGAAACTAAGAGTTTTGAGATAACTAATACACTTGTAGGAAATGGAAATATTGCAACAAAAAAATAAATGATATCGTAGGAAATAATTCCAATATAAAAAAATGAAAATTTAATCTAAATCATAGTGAAATTAAGTTGAAATAAATGCAACAAATTATTTATTTCCCAAGAAATAAATGATGTACTAATTAGCTATTATGAATACAAGAAATAACAACATAATTTAATCTAGTAATGTAGCAAAATAAAACCTAACTGAAAGTACCTTCCACCTTTCTAGAGTGGGCCCTTGCTTGTAGCAACATGGAAGGGAGGATGTCTCACTTCAAATCATAGGGATGTAACACAACAAAAAAATTGTAACAAAGTTTTATTACAGTCTGATTTCAGAATATAGCTATTATAAATTACAACAAAAAATCAATAGCATAATAGTACTATTCATCTTTCTCTATGCTACTATGTCCTAGTTTTCTGGTCTATATATAAGGGAGAGGACAAGGCCGTCTCATACCTATGTGGTTGAATAGCTATAACAACAAAATATTCAACTAACTATTTTGTTCTCTAATCAACAGGTGAAGATAAAGTGGAAGTTACACTAGGCAATCATATTTACCAAACAACCTTAGTCCACTTCAACTACCAATTTGGAATGATTTAGAAATAAAGAAAATACATTAGAAAAAGTTCCTAACTTTTATGCTCATAATCTAGTGATCTGTATCTTCTTCTTAGCTTGCTACCAGTTGGTAACAACATTATATTATGACTATTATAGTTTATCCAAATTTATTGTTAGAATAAATAAAAAGTTGATCTCTACCCAAATCGATGTCTCATTGAATATCAACATATTCTTGTCTTGGAGTTCCATGTCATATTTAGGGTGTCACAACAATACTTCTAATTATTTTTTGTAGCCACGTAGCAATTTCAGCCAACTCAAGTTCTAGTAATAAGGCCCAATCTTGTTTGGTGCTACTATATGACTGCTATATCCTATAGGTTCTTGTTTTATCTTATACCTAATAAACAAGGTTATAATTAAGCACCTCATCTAGCTAAAATCATAGGATAGGGGTGATCCTAAAATAGGATCCCAATTCTGTCAAAATCTCTTTTTGTGGTAAAGGATACACAATCCTTCTTATTATTGCATAAACTTAACAAAATCTAATATATTAGTTCTTTTGTTGCCTATCTTAGCAAATGACTACACCTTATCTAGCTAAGTGAATATTATCTCCTACTTATCCTATCTAGTCACATCATTAATACAAAAATCAAGGCAAGACACATCATATCGGTGCAAAAATATGGTCAAAGGTCTTAAAAAAATAGGTATTTGTATGCCTCATCAATCCTCCTAACCTAATTGGATGCATGTCCTCATGCCCCACTGTGTCCTCTAGTAATTTCTACTCCTATGGCCCATCCTTTGTGTGAATTTTTTATCTACATCTTCTATTACCTTCACCAAGGTCTACAAGGGGATATCCTTAAGTGATTCTTCTCTTATCATGGATACAAATTCATGGCTAAGAGTTTGGACTATCTTCCACCTAATTTTTGCTTCAACCAACTCATATTGAAGTTGTTCAATCTCTCTATTCCTATTCTATAAAAACTTTTTGTCACTTTTAACCTAGTTTGTAATGCCCACATTACCATTTTTGCTCCCTCTAGATTTTCATTATATTCGTTTAACCTGTGAAGTTTTCCTACTCTTGGGCTAAATAGGGGAGGTTGAGAAACATGTACCTCTTTGGAGCGTATCCTATGTCTAAAGGTGTTTTTATCACAAATGGTGGAGACTATGGTGGTTATGCCAAAACTATTGTTTCATGTGGTACTTCTTGCTATCCCTACATTGTTGCTACATCATATGGTGCATTCCCCTACTCTTCTATGGTTGTTGTGTCTAAGGGTACACCTCCCTACTCTTTCAAAACTATTGTGTCCAATGACATATCTTCTCTCTCTTCCAAAACTATCGTATCTTGTGGGACATCCTCTTCATACCTCTATTCATCATGCTCTTGTGTAGTTGGATATTTCTCTTTGTTGTTTTCAATGACTTATATATTAGCATGTGGGGTGCAAATGAAAAATTATTGTTCCTAAAACTTAGTAATCAATGCTTAGGTCCTCCTTTTGAACCATCGATCAATGAAATATAGCTCACTAAGGGCCTCTAGTTCCTTAGGTTTAACCCTCTTAGACCTTTTACAACATTTTATTGCTTAAGTTATTGGAGTTTACTATTCCATTAACTTTACCCCATCTGTTGTTGTAGGTGATTTAGGATTATCCATTATTTTTTGTATTCCAAATTCATGAAACTTAGGTGCCTTTACCCCATGTCTCTATTCCATGGGACTCAAGCACCCCAACCCTTGTCTCTATTTCATGGGGCTCAAGAAGGTCATCGAGTGCCAAATGGGAAAATACCATTTTAGGTTCTTCTGGTAGGGATTCCTCCACTATACCTTTCCTCAATATCAACTTTCTTGGTATCCATTTTGATACCTCTGTCCTCTTTTGTTTTTAGACATCAATTTTTTTCTCTTTTTTGTTTTTATATTTTGGGCCCTAGTCTTGATGTCTTGGCCTCTTTTCATACCTTGGGTTCTAGTTTTAGAACCTCATCCCCTTCCTATTTCTTAGGCATTGATGTTGTTGCATTTTCCTCTCTCCTATTGTTTTCACTTGAGCATTGATTCAGATACATCTACCCCCTTTCCTTGTTTTTGTGGATGTTCAACTATCTAACATATTTTATTTCTTAGGGGACTTCTATGTTGGATTTGGTGGCTTTGACACTTCTAAATATTTAGCTTCTACAGGTGCCTAAGGGCCATAAGGTTTTCTTAAGGTTTTTGAAGATGTGATATCCTTTGGCATCCTTTCCTTGGTCTCTTTTAATTTATCCCCTATTTACTACAAAAAATTATGTCAATGCCTCTCACTATTTTTTTTAGTCTCAAAATGGTGATGACATACTAGCTATATCAAGGCATGGTTCTTAATTTGGCATTTTTCTTCCCAAAATAAGGAGGTTGCATCATGCAAGGAAGTATTCAAAAAATAAGAAATATTGATACACAGGTAAGGATTATTCTCACCATGGAATAGATGGATGAGCATTTCTAGGTGGGAGATAGATAATGCCATGAATTTCCCATTGTATTTTATATACTTTAAGATCCATAGGACAACATCATCCCTTAGCTTGGGCAAGCTAGTTCACCTAAATCCTTTGTAGTGGTTATTCTAGATATTTTAAAAAGGCTTGAGATCCCCTTATTGTATAAATTTAGAATAGAGCATAGTGAGCCCTTATCTAGTCTAGAAAAACTCCATATTAGCCAATGAAAATCATGTTACCTTACTTAGTATCATGATATTTACAAGGATTTTAACCTACCTAATAGTTGCAAACCTATCGTGTAGGTTTGAGCATTTTTTTTACGAGCTAGAGATCGTAACCCTTGATGCGATGAAAAAATTACAACCATCCCATTTGTTTAAAAATTTATGCAACTTCCTAGTTCTATAGTAACTCAATAGTGCTTTCTAGTTCATATCTTTGCTTCTACTCCATATCTTTCTCTTTGCTTCTATGGAGGCAAGTTCTACGATAATGGAGGAAACACGGGATGGCAAAGGATGATGATGATGATGCTTGTGCATGGAAATGGTGACCCATCTACCCCTATTGTCTCCCCATATAAAAATTTAGTTATAAAAAATTGTAGCACTTTCATGGCCAAAAGAAGCCACCATTACAAGCAAAAAGGTGGAGTATAAAACCACCATTGAAGTACTTGAAGAAAGCCCTAAATTGAGACCTTGGAAGTCTCAAGATTCAAGGAGAATATAAGGGTTTATTTTTCAACATAGATTGTAGGAATTCTCATTCAAAATAATATTTCATTAGCTTGGATTGACTATCATACAAAGAAGAAGAAGCAAGAAGGATTTAAAAAAAAATCTTCATTTTGGTGCAAGATTTACTTATTACAAAAGACACTCTTTTGTTCCTTGGAAGAACAAAAGTATTACCAATTATAAGGGGTAGTAAGGATGTTTTATCTAGTAGATTTGTGGCCAAAGGAATTTTAGTCTTACAATGGCACTGAGAGGGGGGGTGAATCAGTGTAGCTATTTATATTCAAATCTACAACTCTTAAAGCTGAAGCAAGGAGAACTTAAAACAGATAAAGCAAATATAATAAGAGAGCATTCCACAACACACGATTTAACGAGGTTCACCAATTTTGGCTACTCCTCAAAAATAGACTGCTTGGACTCCTATCCAAATCCAGCCTTTGCAAAGCACCAACTTTACAATCAATTTACCAACACCCACTGGAAAGAGCACCAACCCCTAATTTATCTGCACTAACAAAAAGGAGCACCAACCCCTAATTTACCAGCACCGAATGGAAGGAGCACCAACCCCTAATTTATCTGCACCAACAGAAAGGAGCACCAACCCCTAATTTATCTACACCAACAGAAAGGAGCACCAACCCCTGATTCCAAGCACCAACTCGAAATTCTATTTTGAATCTTTTTGACATAAAAATGCCTTCGCTTTTACAAGACCCTTACTAGTCTATTGCTCACATCAACATCATAGAAGCATAAAGAGAATTGTTAGAGACTCAATATGTTCTATACTCAAATCACAATCTGAACCTGCTATCCATGAAACATACACACTCTTACGGCTCTACTTATCGCACTCTTATAGCCCTGTCTCATGGCTCACTCTTACGGCTCACTCTTACTGCTCTGCTTACTGCACTCTTACAACCCTCTCTTCTCACTAACTGCACTGTTTACCATAATATTACGACACTCTTATAGCCCTCTTTTCATAGCACTTTCCCTCTATACGATGACACTTTTTCACTATGAGCGGCACCTTAAATCTCCACGTAGACCTCATTTTATAACAGGCTTTTCTCTCTATTTTTAACTTTCGTATTTACTCATGCAGACTATCAATAGCCACTTTTGTGAGTAACTCCTTTTTGGCACAGTATTTCTGCATGCAACCTATTAATAGTTCTATCTCTTGTTTTGGACTGACAGTGTAACGACTGCTCGATGGTTTCACTGCGTCACGTGCCCTGTAACTGTCGTTCTTCCTTTAATGCTTTGTTCTTATTTTAGCTTGCATGATTTCTATCTGTAACTACACCTGTAACTGTTGCACTGACTCCAGTTAACTCTTATTATTTTGGCTGCATGATTTTCCTCTACAACTACCCCTTTAACTATCATTCTACTTCAGTTAACTATCCGTAATCATGTTGTTGTGACCTATCACAAAATCATGACACTTTTGTCTCTTTGTACTCTTCTCGCATTTTACCCGTGAAAACATGACATGTCACGATATCGTGACACTTTTCACCTTCGTACACTCTTCTTGGCTTGCACCAGCGAAAATAGAACATGTCGCAAAATCATGACACTTTCGTTGCCTTGAGCTCTTCTCTGTCTCTTGCCCGCGAAAATAGAACATGTCGCGAAATCGTGACACTTTCACTTCCTTGCACTCTTCTCTGCTTGCACTAGCGAAAACATGACATGTCATGAAATCGCGACACCTTTCGCTTTCGTACACTCTTCTCTGCAAGCACTAGCGAAAACATGACATGTCACAAAATTGTGACACTTTTCGCTTCCTTCCACTTTTCTCGGCATGCACCCACGAAATCATGACATGTCACGAAATCACGACACTTTCACTGCCTTGTGCCTTTCTCTGCCTTTCACCCGCAAAAATGAAACATGTCGCGAAATCGTGACACATTTTTGCCTTAGCGCTTTTCTTCCCTTCGGGTCATGAAAACCCGACATGTCGTGATATCGCGACACTTTTTCTCCTTAGCGCTTCCTCTTGCAAATTGTCATGAAATCGTGACACTTTTCCTTGCAAGCTCTTTCTCTCAAACATGTCATGAAATTGCAACACATTTTCGTCCGTACTGCCTCTCTTGCATATTGTCGCAAAATTGCAACACTTTTCTTTGTGAGCTTCTTCTCTCAAACATGTCACGAAATCGTGACACATTTTCATCCGTACTGCCTCTCTTGCAGATTGTCACGAAATCGCGACACTTTTCTTTACGAGCTTCTTCTCTCAAACATGTCATGAAATCGCGACACATTTTCGTCGTACTGCCTCTCTTGTAGATTGTCACAAAATCGTGACACTTTTCTTTGCAAGCTCCTTCTCCCCGAACATGTCACAAAATCATGATAGTTTTCTTTGCTTGTGCCTTCTCTCCAAACATGTCACAAAATCATGATAGTTTTCCTTGCGCTTTCTCTCTCTTCGAACATGTCATGAAACCATGACAGTTTTCTTTGCTCTTTCTCTCTTCCAACATGTCGTGAAATCACGATAGTTTTCTTTGCTTGCGCCTTCTCTCCAAACATGTCGCAAAATCGTGACAGTTTTCTTTTCCTGCGCCTTCTCTCCAAACATGTCACGAAATCGTGAGTTTTTCTTGCATGCGAAGCTTCTTCAAACATGTGAAATTGCGACAATTTTTCTTGTGCTTTCTCTCTCCTCAAACATGTCATGATATCACGACAATTTTTACAGCTTTTCAACATGTCGTGATATCGTGATAGTTTTTCTTTTTGCCTTCTTTCTTCTCAACATGTCGCGATATCGCAACAGAAAACATGTCACGATATCACTACACTTTTATTACTTGTCTTTTTCTTTGATCCTTTGAATCCAGACCACTTTTGTCTTTTTGGAAATTCACTGTACCTGCTCTGACTGCTCTGAACTCTTGTTCACTTCATCAACCGATCTATCTAATGAACTCTGCACTCTTGTTCATTGCATCAACCGATCCTTTGTCTGTGTTGACAACAATGCCAATACTTTGGCTACACCTTGCTCATCAATGAACTCCTATCCATTATACTTTGGCTGCACCTTGCTCATCAATGAACTCCTGTCCATTGCATCAACTGATCAACCTGACTGTGTTGACAACAATGACAATACTTTGGCTGCACCTTGCTCATCAACCGATCTATCTAATGACCTCTGCACTCTTGTCCATTACATCAACCTATCCTCTGTCTGTGTTGACAACAATGACAATACTTTGGCTACACCTTGCTCATCAATGAACTCCTGTCCATTATACTTTGGCTGCACCTTGCTCATCAATGAACTCCTGTCCATTGCATCAACTGATCAACCTGACTGTGTTGACAACAATGACAATACTTTGGTTGCACCTTGCTCATCAATCTCCCCCTTTGGAATTTTTGGCAACACACGTAATTGCATGCAATTACCTATAATTCTTCTCCCCCTTTGACAATAATACCAAAGGGCAGCTGCAAAACTCCCCCTGAGTCCATGCACAACATTCTCAGGAAAAAAATATTACAGTTAGCAAAAAGCATAAACATGAGCAATATGATAAACAGATGCATAAATGCTCCCCCTGAGTCCAAGACCACTTCATTTCACTGATTGAGAACATCATGATAAGCATAATAGGCATCAACAATATCAATAATGTGAATAGCAGCAATAACCAGTGAATGACACCATCACCATCAACTTCACCAATATAACATGTGTAAGAACATGACTAGACCACTGTCTTCTGTGCAACTACCCTCTGTTGCTTTGCAAAATTAAACTTGTCCACTGTTAGTGAAGGCATACAATAATATTATATAGCCAAATTTTTGTTCTGCAATGCCGGCAAGATTCTGCATACATCTCCACCATGCATATTGGATATTCTCAACAAGCTTGAACCTAATGACAGTTGTTTGTCTCTCTCTGCAGTGAGAATCCAGCAGGCTACCTCAATCCATTTTATATTTACAACCTAATCTATGTTTTCTACAGTTACTGTAGGTCACACCTTACTTTCAACTATGCAAATCAGAAGAAGACATTTTTTCAAACACTTTATGGCCAACCATAGTGCACCTTACTCAGCCTCATACTTCTTAACCTCGAATTGACATTTTATCAACAGTTGAAATGAAACTGTCTGTGAATTAAATATATTCACCAAGGCATCATGAAAGATCTAACAATCTTCACATCAAAGTGTAGAACAAATACATGCTACTTTTATCGAAACACATATATGCAGCTAGGGCAAACATTCTTTCCACTCAACCAACTTATCTGAACTGTTATAATCCATAGCTATGAACAGTGGCAGTAAGAACCATCAACAGAACAACAATGACATAAGCAATACTACCAATGGTGACGACTCTCAATTCAATCACTACCCTTCATGGCACCTCCACAAACAACTACATGAACTGACAAAACACTTGATAACTATACAACAATATCTCGACTACTTGCCTTTCATCCTTAGATAACCAAACAAATACATAGGAGCATTTAAAATAAGACTTTAATATCACTCCCCCTGAGGATGTGCCACTTGGAGTTGCTTAGAGCAATGGCGGAGTAGCCTCCTTCAGTCCAAGGAGACACGATTTCCTTTCTTCTGCCTTTCTCCAAACTTTCTTGAACTTGGGCTTGAGTTTTTCAATTACTTCCCTATTTTGCCCTTGTTCATGAACTTGAACATTTCTCTTGCGAGGTTGTCTCTTGTGCATTCTTGATGGATGATTATTTTCTTTTCTTTTATGCACATGATATGTTCCTTGTCTGTGTTGCCCTCTTTGTTTTTGATGAAATCTAGGGTTTTGCATTAGATTAGATATAGAAGTGCTTGGACAGAACCTTGCTATGTGCCCTTGACCATTACATTTAAAACATTGCACATGTTTTATTCCCTGTCTGCATTCCATTCTGTGTGTATGATGAAATCTATGGTCTTGCCTTAGATTGGATACAAAATTTCTTGGACAAAACCTTGCTATGTGCCCATGGACATTACATTTAAAACATTGCACAGGGTGTTCACTCAGGAAAGCAGATGTGTTTTTATCAACATAACTTTTTGATCTATTGTTCAGTCCACAATAAATTGCCTTGTGACCATAGCAGTTGCATTTAGAACAATAGCCTTTAAAAGCATTATTATTAAAAGAGTGAGAGTGAGAGAACTTCTTTTGCTATGGTTTCTTTGCTGTAGATATTCTTTGATATTTTCTTCCTTTTGAAGATTCAGCTTTAGACTTTTCTTGCTTCGATCCTTCAGCAGTGGACTTCTTCTTTTCTATACTTTTGGAAGATGACGGTTGTTCAGCTTCATATCCAAGACTAGAATTATCCGTGGAGCTTCTTTGTTGCTTTCTCATTTTATCTAGTAATTCAGTGCTCTTCTCATATTTGATATTTATGTTGGCCTCTTCTAGTTGTTTCTTCAATGAAACAATCTCTTCTTCTTATTGGCAGCAAACAGACTTTTTCTCATTAATTTGAGACTTGAGAATATCTTCAATCCTTTTGTACTGTTCTACTTGCAGCTTTAGATCAACAATAACTTTGTTAGATTCCTCTTCACTTGTGCTGCATACATCATCCAGGTGTGTCTTCAAGGCTTCTTTTGATTTCTTGGCCTTTTGAACTTGTAGGAAGAGATCTTCAATATCATCCCCATATTCTTCTAACTTCTTGGACATTCTTTTGTTCCTTTTCTTTTCTATACTCAACTCTCCAAGTGCAGCGATCAACTCACCTTTTAGATCTACTTCAATCTCCAGGTTTTCATTGCATACTTCAGAGTTCACTTTTTCTACCTTCTCTAGTGCAATTTTCTTTTCTACAGAAACTGAAACTGACTGAGATGCCTTATTGGAGGAGGATCTATTCTTCTTACCCATTGCATACTAATCCAAGATCAAACTTAGCTGATTTAGCCTATTCAGGAACTTGGCTCTGATACCAATTGTTAGTCTTACAATGACACTGAGATGGGGGGGTGAATCAGTGTAGCTATTTATATTCAAATCTACAACTCTTAAAGCTAAAGCAAGGAGAACTTAAAACAGATAAAGCAAATATAACAAGAGAGCATTCTACAACACATGATTTAATGAGGTTCACCAGTTTTGGCTACTCCTCAAAAATAGACTTCTTGGAATCCCATCCAAATCTAGCCTTTGCAAAGCACCAAATTTACAATCAATTTACCAGCACCCACTAGAAGGAGCACCAACCCCTAATTTATCTGCACCAACAGAAAGGAGCACAAACCCCTGATTTACTAGCATCGACTAGAAGGAGCACCAACCCCTAATTTATTTGCACCAATAGAAAGGAGCACCAACCCCTAATTTATCTACACCAACAGAAAGGAGCACCAACCCCTGATTCCAAGCACCAACTTGGAATTCTATTTTGAATCTTTTTGACATAAAAATGCCTTCGCTTTTACAATACCCTCACTGGTCTATTGCTCACATCAAAATCATAGAAGCATAAAGAGAATTGTTAGAGACTCAATATGTTCTATACTCAAATCACAATCTGAACTTGCTATCCACCAAACATACACACTCTTATGGCTCTGCTTACCGCACTCTTACAACCCTGTCTCATAGCTCACTCTTACTGCTCTGCTTACTGCGCTCTTACAGCCCTCTCTGCTCACTAACTACATTGTTTATCGTAATCTTACGACACTCTTATAGACCTCTTTTTGTAGCACTTTCCCTCTATACGATGACACTTTTTCACTATGAGTGGCACCTTAAATCTCCATGTAGACCTCCTTTTATAATAGGATTTTCTCTCTATTTTTAACTTTCGTATTTACTCATGCAGACTATCAATAGCCACTTCTGTGAGTAACTCATTTTTGGCACAGTATTTATGCATGCAACCTATTAATAGTTTTGTCTCTTGTTTTGGACTGACAATGTAACGACTGCTCTATGGTTTCACTGTGTCACGTGCCCTGTAACTGCTGTTCTTCCTTTAATGCTTTGTTTTTATTTTAGTGTGCATGATTTCTATCTGTAACTGCACCTGTAACTGTCACACTAACTCCAGTTAACTCTTCTTATTTTGGCTGCATGATTTTCCTCTACAATCGCCCTTTAATCGTCATTCTACTTCAGTTAACTGTCCGTAATCGTGCTGTTGCGACCTATCACGAAATCGTGACACTTCTGTCTCTTTGTACTCTTCTCGCCTTTTACCCATGAAAGCATGACATGTTATGATATCGTGACACTTTTCGCCTTCGTACACTCTTCTTGGCTTACATGCAAAAATAGAACATGTCGCAAAATCGTGATACTTTTGCTGCCTTAAGATCTTCTCTGTCTCTTGCCCGCGAAACCAAAACATGTCGTGAAATCACGACACTTTCATTTCCTTGCACTCTTCTCTGCTTGCACTATCAAAAACATGACATGTCACAAAATTACGACACCTTTCGCTTTCGTACACTCTTCTCTGCAAGCACTAGCAAAAAAATGACATGTTGCGAAATCGTGACACTTTTCACTTCCTTCCACTTTTCTCGGCATGCACTCGTGAAATCATGACATGTCACGAAATCGTGACACTTTCACTACCTTGTGCCTTTCTCTGCCTTTCGCCCATGAAAACGGAACATGTCGTGAAATCGTGACACATTTTTGCCTTAGTGCTTTTCTTCCCTTCGGGTCATAAAAACCCGACATGTCGTGATATCGCGACACTTTTTCTCCTTAGCGCTTCCTCTTGCAAATTATCATGAAATCGTGACACTTTTCCTTGCTAGCTCTTTCTCTCAAACATGTCACAAAATCGTGACACATTTTTGTCCGTACTGCCTCTCTTGCAGATTGTCTCAAAATCGTGACACTTTTCTTTGCGAGCTTCTTCTCTCAAACATGTTGCAAAATTGTGACACATTTTCATCTGTATTGCCTCTCTTGCAGATTGTCATAAAATCGTGACACTTTTCTTTGTGAGCTTCTTCTCTCAAACATGTCACGAAATCGTGACACATTTTCGTTCGTACTGCCTCTCTTGCAGATTGTCGTGAAATCGTGACACTTTTCTTTGCAAGCTCCTTCTCCCCGGACATGTCGCGAAATCATGATAGTTTTATTTGCTTATGCCTTCTCTCCAAACATGTCACAAAATCACGACAGTTTTCCTTGTGCTTTCTCTCTCTTCAAACATGTCGCAAAATCATGATAGTTTTCTTTGCTCTTTCTCTCACTTCCAACATGTCACGAAATCATGACAATTTTCTTTTCTTGCGCCTTCTCTCCAACCATGTTGTAAAATCGCAACAGTTTTCTTTGCTTGCACCTTCTCTCCAAACATGTTGCGAAATCGCGATAATTTTTCTTGCATGCGAAGCTTCTTCAAACATGTCATGAAATCATGATAGTTTTTCTTACGCTTTCTCTCTCCTCAAACATGTCGCGATATCGCGATAGTTTTTCCAGCTTTTCAACATGTCATGATATTGCGACAGTTTTTCTTTCTACCTTCTTTCTTCTCAACATGTCGCGATATTGCGACAGAAAACATGTCGCGATATCGCGACAGTTTTCTTACTTGTCTTTTTCTTTGATCCTTTGAATCTAGGCCAATTTTGTCTTCTTGAAAATTCACTATACCTACTCTGACTGCTCTGAACTCTTGTTCACTTCATCAACCGATCTATCTAATGACCTCTGCACTCCTATCCATTGCATCAACCGATCCTTTGTCTGTGTTGACAACAATGACAATACTTTGGTTGCACCTTGCTCATCAATGAACTCCTGTCCATTATACTTTGGCTGCACCTTGCTCATCAATGAAATCCTGTCCATTGCATCAACTGATCAACCTGACTGTGTTGACAACAATGACAATATTTTGGCTGCACCTTGCTCATCAACCGATCTATCTAATGACCTCTGCACTCCTGTCCATTGCATCAACCAATCCTTTGTTTGTGTTGACAAAAATGACAATACTTTGGCTGCACCTTACTCATCAATGAACTCCTATCCATTATACTTTGGCTGCACCTTGCTCATCAATGAACTCCTATCCATTGCATCAACTGATCAACCTGACTGTGTTGACAACAATGACAATACTTTGGCTGCACCTTGCTCATCAATCTCCCCCTTTGGAATTGTTGGCAACACACATAATTGCGTGCAATTACCTATAATTCTTCTCCCCCTTTGACAATAATACCAAAGGGCGGCTGCAAAACTCCTCTTGAGTCCATGCACAACATTCTCAGGCAAAAATTATTACAGTTAGCAAAAAGCATAAACATAAGCAATATGATAAACAGATGCATAAATGCTCCCCCCTGAGTCCAAGACCACTTCATTTCACTGATTGACAACATCATGATAAGCATAATAGGCATCAATAATATCAATAATGTGAATAGCAGCAATAACCAGTGAATGACACCATCATCGTCAACTTCACCAATATAATATGTGTAAGAACATGACTAGACCACTGTCTTCTGTGCAATTACTCTATGTTGCTTTGCAAACTCAAACTTGTCCACTGTTAGTGAAGGCATACAATAATATTATATAGCCAAATTTTTGTTCTGCAATGCCAGCAGCATCTACATACATCTCCACCATGCATCTTGGATATTCTCAACAAGCTTGAACCTAATGACAATTGTTTGTCTCTCTCCTTAGTGAGAATCCAACGAGCTACCTCAATCCACTTTCCTTTTCCTTCTCACTTTTATATTTACAACCTAATCTATGTTTTCTACGATTCATCGTAGGTCACACCTTACTTTCAACCGTGCAAATCAGGAGAAGACATTTTGTCAAACACTTTATGGCCAACCATAGTGCACCTTACTCGACCTCATACTTCTTAACCTCGGATTGGAATTTTATCAACAGTTGAAATGAAACTGTCTGTGAATTAAATATATTCACCAAGGCATCATGAAAGATCTAACAATCTTCACATCAAAGTGTAGAACAAGTACACACTGCTTTTATCAAAACACATATATGCAACTAGGGCAAACATTCTTTCCACTCAACCAACTTATCTGAACTGTTATAATCCATAGCTATGAACAGTGGCAGTAAGAACCATCAACAGAACAACAATGACATAAGCAATACTACCAATGGTGATGACTCTCAATTCAATCACTACCCTTCATGGCACCTCCACAAACAACTACATGAACTGACAACACACTTGACAACTATACAACAATATCCCGACTACTTGCCTTTCATCCTCAGATAACCAAACAAATACATAGGAGCATTTAAAATAAGACTTTAATATCGCTCCCCCTGAGGATGTGCCACCTGGAGTTGCTTAGAGCAATGGCGGAGTAGCCTCCTTCAGTCCAAGGAGACATGATTTCCTTTCTTCCGCCTTTCTCCAGAATTTCTTGAACTTGGGCTTGAGTTTTTCAATTACTTCCCTATTTTGCCCCTGTTCGTGAACTTGAACATTTCTCTTGCGGGGTTGTCTCTTGTGCATTCTTGATGGATGATTATTTTCTTTTCTTTTATGCACATGATATGTTCCTTGTCTGTGTTGCCCTCTTTGTGTCTGATGAAATCTAGGGTTTTGCCTTAGATTAGATACATAAGTGCTTGGACAGAACCTTGCTATGTGCCCTTGACCATTACATTTAAAACATTGCACACATTTTATTCCCTGTCTACATTGCATTCTGTGTGTATGATGAAATCTATGGTCTTGCCTTAGATTGGATACATAAGTGCTTGGAAAAAACCTTGCTATGTGCCCATGGCCATTACATTTAAAACATTGCACAAGGTGTTCACTCAGGAAAGCAGATGTATTTTTATCAGCATAACTTTATGATCTATTGTTCAGTCCACAATAAATTGCCTTATGACCATAGTAGTTGCATTTAGAAAAATAGCCATTAAAAGCATTATTATTAAAAGAGTGAGAGTGAGAGAACCTCTTTTTCTATGGTTGCTTTGCTGTAGATCTTATTTGATATTTTCTTCCTTTTGAAGATTCAGCTTCAGACTTTTCTTGCTTCGATCCTTCAGCAGTGGACTTTTTCTTTTCTATACTTTTGGAAGATGACGGTTGTTTAGCTTCATATCCAAGACCAAACTTACACGTGGAGCTTCTTTGTTGCTTTCTCATTTTATCTAGTAATTCAGTACTCTTATCATATTTGAGATTTATGTTGGCCTCTTCTAGTTGTTTCTTCAATGAAACAATCTCTTCTTCTTGTTGGCAGCAAACAGTCTCTTTCTCATTGATTTGAGACCCAAGAATATCTTCAATCCTTTTGTACTGTTCTACTTGCAGATTTAGATCAACAATAACTTTGTTAGATTCCTCTTCACTTGTGCTGCATACATCATCCAGGTGTGTCTTCAAGGCTTCTTTTGATTTCTTGGTCTTTTGAACTTGTAGGAAGAGATCTTCAATCTCATCCCCATATTCTTCTAACTTCTTGGACATTATTTTGTTCCTTTTCTTTTTTATACTCAATTCTTCAAGTGCAGCGATCAACTCACCTTCTAGATCTACTTCAATCTCCAGGTTTTCATTGCATACTTCAGAGTTCACTTCTTCTACCTTCTCTAGTGCAATTTTCTCTTCTACAGGAACTGAAATTGACTAAGATGCCTTATTAGAGGAGGATCTATTCTTCTTACCCATTGCGTACTAATCTAAGATCAACCTTAGCTGATTTAGCCTATTTAGGAACTTGGCTTTGATAACAATTCTTAGTCTTACAATGGCACTGAGAGGGAGGGGTTGAATCAATGTAGCTATTTATATTCAAATCTACAACTCTTAAAGCTGAAGCAAGGAGAACTTAAAATAGATAAAACAAATATAACAAGAGAGCATTCCACAACACATGATTTAACGAGGTTCACCAATTTTGGCTACTCCTCAAAAATAGACTGCTTGGACTCCCATCCAAATCTAGCCTTTGAAAAGCACCAACTTTACAATCAATTTACCAGCACCCACTGGAAGGAGCACCAACCCCTAATTTATCTGCACCAAAAAAAAGGAGCACCAACCCTTGATTTACCAGCACCAACTGGAAGGAGCACCAAACCCTAATTTATCTGCACCAATAGAAAGGAGCACCAACCCCTAATTTATCTACACCAACAGAAAGGAGCACCAACCCCTGATTCCAAGCACCAAATCGAAATTCTATTTTGAATCTTTTTGACATAAAAATGCCTTTGTTTTTATAACACCCTTACTGGTCTATTGCTCACATCAACATCATAGAAGCATAAAGAGAATTGTTAGAGACTCAATATGTTCTATACTCAAATCACAATCTGAACTTGCTGTCCATGAAACATACACACTCTTACGGCTCTGCTTACCGCACTCTTACAGCCCTATCTCACGGCTCACTCTTATGGCTCACTCTTACTGTTCTGCTTATTGCGCTCTTACAACCCTCTCTGCTCACTAACTGCATTGTTTATCGTAATCTTACGACACTCTTATAGCCCTCTTTTTGCAGCACTTTCCCTCTATACGACGACATTTTTTCACTATGAGCTGCTCCTTAAATCTCCACACAGACCTCCTTTTATAACATGATTTTCTCTCTATTTTTAACTTCTGTATTTGCTCATGTAGACTATCAATAGCCACTTCTGTGAGTAACTCCTTTTTGGCACAATATTTATGCATGCAACCTATTAATAGTTCTGTCTCTTGTTTTGGACTGACAATGTAATGGCTGCTCGATGGTTTCACTGCGTCACGTGCCCTGTAACTACCGTTCTTCCTTTAATGCTTTGTTCTTATTTTAGCTTGCATGATTTCTATCTCAGTAACTGCACCTGTAACTATCACACTGACTCCAGTTAACTCTTCTTATTTTGGTTGCATGATTTTCCTCTACAACTTCCCCTTTAACTGTCATTCTACTTCAGTTAACTTTTCGTAATCATGCTGTTGCGACCTGTCATGAAATCATGACACTTTTGTCTCTTTGTACTCTTCTCACCTTTTACCTATGAAAACATGACATATTGCGATATCACGACACTTTTTGCCTTCGTACACTCTTCTTGGCTTACACCAGTGAAAACATAACATGTCGTGAAATCGTGACACTTTCGCTGCCTTGAGCTCTTCTCTGTCTCTTGCCCGTGAAAACGGAACATGTCACGAAATCGTGACACTTTCACTTCCTTGCACTCTTCTCTGCTTGCACTATCGAAAATATGACGTCACAAAATCGTGACACCTTTTGCTTTCGTACACTCTTCTTTGCAAGCACTAGCGAAAACATGACATGTTGCGAAATCATGACACTTTTTGCTTCCTTCCACTTTTCTCGGCATGCACCCGTGAAATCATGACATGTCACGAAATCACGACACTTTCACTGCATTGTGCCTTTCTCTGCATTTCGCCCGTGAAAATGGAACATGTCACGAAATTGCGACACATTTTTGCCTTAGCACTTTTCTTCCCTTCGGGTCATAAAAACCTGACATGTCACGATATCATGACACTTTTTCTCCTTAGAGCTTCCTCTTGCAAATTTTTGGGAAATCGTGACACTTTTCCTTGCTAGCTCTTTCTCTCAAACATGTCATGAAATTGCAACACATTTTCGTCCGTATTGCCTCTCTTGCAAATTGTCGCGAAATCGCAACACTTTTCTTTACAAGCTTCTTCTCTCAAACATGTCACAAAATCACGATGCATTTTTGTCCGTACTGCCTCTCTTGTAGATTGTCATGAAATCATGACACTTTTCTTTGCGAGCTTCTTCTCTCAAACATGTCATGAAATCGTGACACATTTTCGTCCGTACTGCCTCTCTTACAGATTGTTGCAAAATCGTGACACTTTTCTTTGCAAGCTCCTTCTCCTCGAACATGTCATGAAATCGTGATAGTTTTCTTTGCTTGTGCCTTCTCTCCAAACATGTCACGAAATCATGACAGTTTTCCTTGTGCTTTCTCTCTTCGAACATGTCACAAAATCGCGACAATTTTCTTTGCTCTTTCTCTCTCTTCCAACATGTCACGAAATCATGACAGTTTTCTTTGCTTGTGCCTTCTCTCCAAACATGTCGCGAAATCATGACAGTTTTCTTTGCCTACACCTTCTCTCCAAACATGTCATGAAATTGCAACAGTTTTTCTTACATGCGAAGCTTCTTCAAACATGTCACAAAATTGTGACAGTTTTTCTTGCGCTTTCTCTCTCCTTAAACATGTCGCGATATCATGACAGTTTTTCTAGCTTTTCAACATGTCGCAATATCGTGACAGTTTTTATTTTTGCCTTCTTTCTTCTCAACATGTCGTGGTATCGCGACAGAAAACATGTTGCGATATCACGACAATTTTCTTACTTATCTTTTTCTTTGATCCTTTGAATCTGGGCCACTTCTGTCTTTTTGGAAATTCACTGTACATGCTCTGAACTCTTGTTCACTTCATCAACCGATCTATCTAATGACCTTTGCACTCCTATCCATTGCATCAACCGATCCTCTGTCTGTGTTGACAACAATGACAATACTTTGGCTGCACCTTGCTCATCAATGAACTCTTGTCCATTATACTTTGGCTGCACCTTGCTCATCAATGAACTCCTATCCATTGCATCAACTGATCAACCTGACTGTGTTGACAACAATGACAATACTTTGGCTGCACCTTGCTCATCAAATGATCTATCTAATGACCTCTGCACTCCTGTCCATTGCATCAACCGATCCTCTGTCTGTGTTGACAATAATGACAATACTTTGGCTGCACCTTGCTCATCAATGAACTCCTGTCCATTATACTTTGGCTGCACCTTGCTCATCAATGAACTCTTGTCCATTGCATCAACTGATCAACCTGACTGTGTTGACAACAATGAAAACACTTTGTCTGCACCTTGCTCATCAAGGAAGGAGCCACCAAAGAGCTCACATGATCAAAATATTTGTAGTCAGAGGAAGGAGCCACCAAAGATCTCACACATCCAAGAGTTGAGGTGTTTAAAAACATCGTTTTCCTCCATAAAATACAGACCTATAAGCAGTGCATCACCTGCAAAAGTGGATCCATTAAAATAAGGCATTATTACTCATGCTTACACAAAAAAAAGAGTAACATTCAGTGATAGGTTATCTATGTAAAATACAAAGCAAAAGGGCTACCTATTGGTTGTTATAACCAACACTATTTTTCAAGCACTGAAGAAGGGCACAAATCAACATTAAAATGAGCTATGAAACCTACAAATAGGTGCAAAGATAAGAGCTATACCTAAGGCATCCATTGAAGTGAACATCCACCAAAAGGAAAGCTCAAAAGTATGCCATAGAACCATGAAGTAATCTAGTTGTAGCCATATGTCATCCTCACCAAGCCAGCATGCAAAAGGAAGCTTGCATATCAAGAAACAAAGCAAGCTCACATAGGGTGCAAAGATAAAGGAATAATTAGGGTTGCAAGCTCATATTTAAAGCATTATAAAGTAGGCTTGCATGCACAAGCCTTGAATGCAACTTGGCACAAATTCTCTAATCTTCCCAATGTTCATGAAGATCCAAGCGCTCACCTAAAGGGAGTTACATTCATTTGGTGGGAGTTAAGAATATTTGGAGGTTACCACCAACCTCATCATTGTAGAAGGTACGTTGAAGACACCTAATTTGTAATGCTTCGTGTAACACTTATCATGAATCCCATATTACTTAGGACGTTGATATTGGAGAACGAAGAAGAATATAGTTGTGTGAAGCAGAACGTAGCAGAGCGAAGCAAGAGAGAAGTAAAATCGAATTAAGCATTGAGGCTTACTCGGAGAAAATAACTATTTCAATCCATACACCATTCAATGATGTAAGGAAAACATTTAAGACTATCATAAAACAAACGAACAATGCTTGCATTTGGAGAATCCCTATAAAACATATTTTAAGGTATTTTTTGATGTCAGTTGCAGAAGATAAGGATTGCCAATCAAGGAGTGAATCAACATCGGTCAAAGATGGTTTTGACTACCCATGAGCGTTACACAGCACATAACTGCAAATTTACCGACACACAATATTGAAGGATTATTAAAGTAAAGGTTGATTTTATTAGCTTGCTTTAAATATAAGGTTTTTGGAGTTATAAGGGAACATTTAATCTTCTGTTGCAATATTTAGCATTCGAGATTTATTAAGCAAGCATATTTCAGATTTGTTAATATTTGCAAAGGGTTACCAAGGAGAAATAAGGGTTATTATTAAAATTTAAATTACTTGCAAATATATTTTTTTAATATTTTTAAATTTTGGAGTTATAAGGAATACAAAATCAAATTTTAGGAATTGGAAATTAGAAAATATTAAAATCAACTAAAAGGGGTATTTAGAGAGGTTTATTAAATTTTTCAAAGGTTGGGATTTTCATAATAGTGTTGTCTCAAAACACTTAAAGGAGGAAAAATAAATCCAACTTCAAAACCTCTTCAAAAAATTGAAATAGTGCTTAGTTCAATAGGAGTTATAAGGAGATAGAAAAGTTGTTTTTGGTGTTTACAAAATTTTACAAAATCAACTTAAAATTGAACTACAATTTACAAAAAACACTATATTGATCATATATCCTATCCAAAACATCCTAGGGAGTCATAAGGAATTCTACAAAAATTTGGTAATATTAGCATCCATAAAAAATGATCAAGTTTTAAATTCATTGGATAGATGTAAGCTTGCTACAAAACCTTAAAACTTATTAGGTTTGTGAACTCTCATAAATATGAAGATAAATCAATCTTATATATTCTAAGGGTTACATATACCTTAATATTGGGAGATATAAGGTATACTACTAAGATTATATTAAATCCATTTCTTAAAATACTACTTCTCATGGATGAAATTCTGATAAAAGCTTTCAATAATGAAGATCTATTCCAAGAAGTAGAATTCTACTCTCAAAATTTAATAGATACTCTGGAAGGGTATAGGTATCTATCAACTAGCAATAAAGAAAAATTCTCCTTATTTCTTAAGGATACCAGAGAAGGTAATTTCGTAGCCTTGATTAATTATCTTCATGAAATCTTCTTCATAGCATGGTGGAACTCACAAAAATTGATTATATTCTCACAATAAGTGTCTAATGATTTATCTATCATTGATTGTGTTTGTACTTACTCAACACTAGAAGAAATTCATCAATAAGGAACAATATTATTGTGATGATCAACTAATTTGCTATGAAGTATAAATTCCACTAGCTCCAATGTAGAATCACAAGAAGAGAAGAAGGAAGAAGAATAAATAGTATGCCAAAAAGGAACACAACACTACAAAGACTGAATCTATTGAGCACACTCAATTTAAACAATAACCTACAACATCAGCTTACTTTGCATCAACTGAAGAAACAAACTACTGGCTAAATATGATCACAGTAAGCAATGAAGAAGAATACAAGTTCCATTATCCAATGGAAGAAGATCCATATTGAAGACTAAAGTCTTCGATACCCAAATAATGTAATACAGGGGGGTGTTAGAGTTAGAGTCTATTACATCATTTGGATCATGTAAATATACCTTCCTAGGTACATACTTAGGACATTAGATTACTTTAGGGGGAAGTTATCTAGTTACTTTATGCAATGTAATAAATGCACAAGTGTCAATGTGCAAGGTGTCCCTTGTATAGCTAGGTAGAGTGTTGGCCAAGGAATCTATCTTCCATTATAAAAGGGCCTCATTGTAAGATATTGACAAGATAGTAGGTAGTAGTAGTATTAATGTGTAACTCCATTAGTGATGGAGTACAATGTAGTCATATAGCATCTTGCATGGAGTGTCCATTTCCTCCATAGCAATATTGTATTCATTTTTATCATTTCTATTTATAGCATATTTTTGCAATCTCATAAATTTACTCTCTTATATTTTTGCATCTTGTGATTGCCATCTCCCATTGTAATCTACCTCAAAAGCTAACATTGAATGCCTACAAAAGGTTATAAATTAATAAATTTAAGCAATTTAGATTTCAAACTATTTCATTGGTATCAAAGTAATAGATTCTACTCTTGTCTGGTTTAGGGCACCATGTTGTCTTTCGAGGATCTCTCTTAAAGAGATCTCTTAATGAGACAAAGTGCTCTTTGTTAAAATCTAGCAGATTCAAACTGCCATGCTGGCAAAAATGGTAGTAGAGAAAATGGTATTTGTTGAAGATAAAATTTTTCCTTTTGAAATGGAAGGAATTGTTGAAATAATTCATAAATAGCACTTGCAATCAAACCAGGGTCTATGGGTGAGAAGCCCATCATTTTTCCACTAGATGATGCTAGTGTTAATGAAGAAATTAATTAAATTTTTAATGAATATTTGAAAGAAATGAAATATTGTGAAGAAAAAGAGGTAGAGCTTGCATTAGAGCACTTCATTCAATTCGGTCCGCCACAAATGGTTGTAGGAAAAAATCATGCCATTAATAATATTTATTTGGTGTCTTTGTACCCTAACTTTATGGTCATATGATTCATAGAATCTTCTTTACGCCCTCAGATATTCTCAGGTTGGATCACTCTCTTCCATGATTGTCACAACATTGCCATGGTTTCTAGCACCTCTTTCTACAATGTTTTTTCTAGAACCTCTTTATGCGATGTGTATTATAGCACCCACTTCCTTGTGTAGTTATCTCCTACAAACCCAACCACATTCATTTCTCTTTTCATTGCTTGGCCACCTCCTTGGTCCCCACTAGAACTCTTCCCTAGGTTTTTTAGCTTCTGCATGCCTCTACAACATGAATTTATTTTTGACATTTGGTGCACTATCCATCTTACAACCCTCTCCTAAATATACTTCATCTATTTTGGCATTGAAATCCTCATAGACTCAAGCTTCCATTCACCACACATAGGAGCAAAAATGGGTTTGACTATCCCTTTAGCCTATGCATGCTCCATTGTGTACTCCATGAGGAGTGCATGTGTGTGCCAATGTGCGCTCCCTACACACTTGTATGCAACCAAGCATAGAATACTATGTGTGCTTGTGTGCATCCAGCATACACATGGCTAGTGCATGCTCTATGCATGATTGTGTGGTAGGCCACAAGCATGGACATATGCACTCCAAGTGTGATATGGCATGGTTGTGTGTGCTCCATACACATAGGTATGGTTGCATGTGCTCCAAGCATGACATGACATGGTCATGTGTGCTTTATATTGGAGCACAACACAACATGGTTGTGTGCACTCCATGTGCATAGGCATGGATCACACGTGCCTTCATGCACATAGGGTATTCTAAAATGTGCCTCCACATGCATGCAATCAGCACATGCATCAATTCAACTAAAATAATATAATATAAAAATTATAATAATTGATAATGGAATATTCCCTATTCTTGGGATATTATCTATTCTAAGGGCACAACAATGCTTTATTTTGTTTATTTTCTAGGGAGATCTTCTTTTCATGCCACCTCGGTGCACCATCTAGCTACCCATATAAGCATATTTATAGTCATCGAAAATCTATTTTTACATTTTGTGAAGACCTACTATAGCTCTTGCAATGAAAAATTTTGGCTCACTAGTATTCCAACTTTTGTGCTTTCCATCTCTTTCTAGTGGGCCATAAAAATTAAACATTAAAGGTAACATCCTCCCCATAACAGATGTTCTAGTGGGCCTCCACTTTGCAATCTTATGAAGGTCCACTTGGTTTGAAGTTGGAATGTGGAAAGGCCTTCTTCAATAGTCAAAGATATCATGAGCATACATCCATGATCTCATGACCCATGGGCATGCATTGAACCCTCAATTTTTTTTAAATACCTTCTAGAGATTCAAAATTGTGTTTTTCTCACCACAAACAAGGCTACGAATCATTGCACCACATGTATGGTTTGGATCTAAGAGAAGATAAACCAAACAAATCACCTACTAAAATAGTAGCAAAAAGGGTGTTCTCGGGTTTTGAACCAACAACCTCTAATCCCCAAAGCTTCATACCAACAATTATGCTATACCCTACTTTGTCTTCTTAACATGAGTAATTCATATTGAAGGTCAAGGAGGGCACACATGCTGTCTCCCATGTCACCCATGAGAAATGCCCTCTCAAATTTTTGAGATAAAAAGAATGACTTGGAACACTTAAAACTACAACCATGCACCTTCCAATTGACCACCTTATGATTGTAGTGCTTTGTCAAAGGTAGAGGAGGGAATATTTTTTTACAAAAGAGGTAGACGAAGCAAAATAGAGGAAAAAATTGCTAGTGGGCATTAAACACATGACCTTGACTAGGCAAGTGGATATGATTACCATTGTGCTCTACCTCTAAGCGCAAAAGAGCTCCACACTTTTACAAGAAAGGGAATAACGCATGAAGAGGAGGAGATAACATGTGCACATGAGCAAGAATATGAAAATCATGATAAAGGGTTAAAATTGATAGAAAGAGGGCTTGGCCCTAAACTCAAAAAATTAAAATTTAAAAAAATTCGAGATTTTAAACAAGATAAGACCCTGAGGAAAGAAATTTCTTGGATTACCTTGAAGGCTTATTCTGTCACATTTCAAGACAGATATTTTATATTTCCTAATGATGTAGCTTCATTGTTTTCTCTAATAACATGTTAGAATTCACAACATTATCAATAAATGTTCCAAAACATACATTCACTATGATCATAATCAAGAAAGGTGCAAGAGCAATTTAAAAATAGCATTAATAAACAAGAGAGATAGGGGGGAAAACAATATAAGAGGAACAATAGGTGGGTGCTTTTAGGTACTCTTCAATATTCCACATCTATCACATTGATTTAATAGATCAACGATTGGGATTTATTGATAGTTATACCAAAATCCAATTAGATGTTAACCTCAATCCAATATAACTTGAATTGGCTAGAGTTTTAGAGATCTTGGGATTCACTAGGACCTCTCTCCCAGTAGTTTATTTTGGGGTTCCTCTGCATTTCAAAAAACTAAAAATTGATATCTGGAAGGATATTTTGGATGGCATCAAAGATAGAATGAATCATTGGTCTCATAAATGGTTAAGCTATGGGGGCCGACTAACTTTCTTACAGTAATTTATTCAGGCCATGCCAATATATAAATTCTCCATCCTGGCTGCCCCACATTCTATATGGAAAGAGCTGGACAAAATGGCTAGAAGAATTTTATGGGAAGATGCAAAAGGGGAGAAGAAATGGGCCTTGGTTGGCTGGGATAAGGTTCCCCAGCCCAAGGAAAAAGTAGGGCTGGGACTGAGAAGCTCCAAGATTAACAATAAATCTTTGGTTGGCAAACTGTACTGGAGGTGGATTTCCCAGCCAACATCCCTCTTTAGCAGAATCCTTTCTAGTAAATACTTGGGTCATGTTCACCCCAATGATGTAGGCCGTTTCCCTCTGGAGGGTAATGGATCCTTAGTGTGGCAGGCTCTCAAGCTTGGATCTCAAGTTATCAAAGATCAATTGTTTTGGAAAGTGGGGAGAGGGGAGAAGGCTCATTTTTGGACCGATTCCTGGGACCAGCACCCACCCATCATTGTTGTGTTTCCCGAATTGCAGTCGATTAAATCTGCCATAGAAGACAAGGACTGGGTTCAAATCGAGAGTTACTTTAACACCAGCCAATTGGGGGAGTACAAGTTAAAAAAGTTTAAGCGATTGGAAGAGTGGCCAATTCCAATCCCTCTAGAGCTGGCACCCATCTTGTCTAAAATTTTGACAGAAAGGTTTCTCAGTGGGAGAGATGAGGAGGATGAACTAGCTTGGGGCTATGGGAACCTTGGGGTTTATACTATGAAGGAGGGATACGATAAGATCCTCCCAGAGCCCCCCCCACATTTATTTCTGGTTCAATATTGGAGGAAGATATGGCATTCCAAGGGCTGGCCGAAAGTGAACTTTGCCTGGAAGTTTATGCATAATGGAATTCTCACCTTTGAAAATCTCAAAAATAGAGGCATCATCGGTCCTTCTCAGTGTGTGTTATGCCAAAAGAATGAGGAAACTGCTGATCATCTGATGTTTGAATGCCCATTCACACGACAGATTTGGAAAAGTTGGTTCTCTCACTATAAAATCCAGGCTAACGATGATTTGACTCAGACCAATATTTGGGAAATATGGAAGAGATGTAGATTTAAATCTAAAGCTCTTCGAATTGGTTGGGAGCTTGGTTTACTTTTCATCTGGTGGCAGGTGTGGTTGGAGAGAAATGCCCGTATTTTTCGAGAAACCTTCTCTTCGCTAGATGGAATTTGGTAGGTCATCTGGAGCAAAGTCGTGGAAATGGTTGCCATATTTGCTGAGGAGGAAAATCAGTTTGTTTCTGTGCCACTGGAAGAGGGAGCTGTTGAGCAAGAGAGACAGGTTAGAGGTAGTTGGAAACCTCCCCCAGAAGGCTGGATCAAAATCAATACTGATGGAGCTGCAAAAGGCAATCCGGGTAGTGCTAGAATTGGAGTAGTGTGCCGTGATCATGCTGGGTCTATGCTCTATTGGGAAATGCAAGGTCTGGGAGGAGCCACAAACAATGAAGCTGAGGCCTTTGCTATTAAATATGCTTCCATCTGGGCTATTAAGCAAGGACACAGGAAGATAATTCTTGAGTCTGATTCCCAAATTCTGGTTGGCGCTCTAGACTGCATGAGGAACTTTGCCTCGAAATCTTGGAGGTTGCGGATTCTAGTCTCTCAAATCAAGGAACTATGGAGGGAATTAGATGATGTGATTCCCGTCTATGTGAGTAGAGATTTAAACAAGGTGGCCGATTTCCTTGCAAAGATGGGTGCTGAGAGAGAGGTTGGGATGCAGCTGCACAATGATATGCCTATGGAGGATGCAGTGATTAGGCAAGGTCTTGAATGATCCCTGCGATAATGAGCAAAGTTTTTGCTAAGGGAGGTTTTTGTCATGATATCATGACCTGTAGCGCCGTCGCGGCCTCTAGTGGGAAGCTGTCGTGATTTCATGACAGGTTGCACCATCATGGCTTTTGGAGGGAACCTGTCATGAAATCGTGACATGTCTCGATTTCGTGACATGTCGCACGATCGCGGCCCATGGGGAGATGCTGTCACGATTTTGTGACCTGTTTCGCTGTTGAGGCCTTCAGTGGGAAGTTGTCGTGATTTCATGACCTGTCGCACCATCGCGGCATTCGGCTGGAAGCTACAGCGATTTCATGACATTTTTGGCGCAGGGTCGACAAGGAGGATAACCGTCATGATATCGCAACAATTTTTGTGAATTGGAGCAAAGTGCAAATTCCGTCGAGATTTCATGACATTTCTGCTGTTCGAAAGCCGCAAGGAAAAATCGTCGCAATATCGCGACAGTTTTGGCGAACTGGCGCCATCTGTAAAACTTGTCACGATATCGTGACACTTTTGAAGACTGGGTGCAATGTGGAAAAAACGTCACGATATCATGACAATTTTGAGGATTGGGAGCTGAAAGGAAAACTCGTCGCGATTTCGTGACACTTTTGGCGAACTGGCGTCATGAGGAAAACTCATCGCGATATCGCGACACTATTGATGGTTGGGTGCAAAGTGGAAAACTTGTCGCGATATCGCGACACTTTTGATGGTTGGGTGCCAAAAGGAAAACTCGTCATGATTTCGTGACACTTTTGGCACATAGTAGTCTTGGGGAAAAACCATCGCGATATCGCGACACTTTTGCGGACTGGGCGCCAAGTGGAAAAATCGTCGCGATATCGTGACACTTTTGCAGGATGGGTGCTTAGGAGAAATCTCGTCACGATTTCGTGACCTTTTTGGAGTTCTGGAGCCATTTGGAATTCTCATCGCGATTTCGCGACACCTTTGGTGATGGGGCGCCGAAGGGAGCTGCTGTCGCGATTTCATGACTTTTTTTACGATCGGGTGCCGAGGGCTTTGGCTGTCGCGATTTCGTGATATGTCACGTTTTCATGACTGGTGGCTCTGACGCGGTCGAGACGGGGTTGATTATCGCAATTTCGTGACATGTCGTGTTTTTGCGCCCTGTTGACTTCTGTGCTCTATGGTGGAAAGTGTTGACTTATTTGCTCTACGCTTGTTGTCTTGTTCTCTGCTCTTGGGTGGGATGTGTTTACTCCCGTTTGTAACTGTTCTTTGTATTAATACAAGTTTTTCATTTTTTTCAAAAAAAATATAACTTGAATTGGGAGTTAAATTACAATATAATAAATACATTACACCCTTTAATCAAGGTTATTTATAAAGGTGTATTAACCAATAGCACTAATTGTGAATATATGATGGGTGTCCTCAAGCTTAGATGAACATGTCCATAGGATTACATAAATGATGCTTGAAGGCTTACATAGGTGATGCTTGTAGGATTACATGAAGAATTTCCATGGGATTACATACAAACTTGCCAATAGGCTACATCAATAGTTCTCATCAGCAATCTTTCATTCTTGTGGCCTTAGCATAATAATATTAGATTACACATACTTCAACACTCTTCACTAAGTTATCACAATAAAAACCACATGCACAAGGTTGATCCTTTGGAGGTTTAAGCTTCTTTCAAGGTATGTATAAATTTTAAGACATATTTTCCAAAGAAAAAATTACAAGGATGGACTAGACAAATGGCTTGATTAATTAAAATAGTAATTTTATATCACCTTCTCATTTGGTAATAAAAAAATCATATTTATACTTTTGAATGTTATCCCTATAGTCAAAAGTAGTGGGAAGCATATTATCTGAGAGCTAGTAAAAATTTAGAGTGCAATTTTATTGAGGCCAATGTAGCATACTTGAAATTTTTGCATACAATCACTAAGAGAGGAATACTACCTTATAGGAAACTATGATTACTTATGGATGTCGTTATTACCACACTTTACCAAGGTCAATTTTAATTTATCAACCAAGGGTGGTGTCCTATGCGCAATATGCACTAGGAAGTATCTAGTTTAGGGTCGGTTTTGGATTTCTAGACTACTATAATTATAATATCAACATTAAACTCTTAATTATATCTAAAAACTCAGAGGTTTGAGATAACTAATACACTTGTAGGAAATGGAAATATTGCAACAGAAAAATAAATGATATTGCAGGAAATAATTCCAACATAAACAAATGAAAATTTAATCTAAATCATAGTTATATGAAGTTGAAATAAATACAAAAAATTATCTATTTTGTAATAAATAAATGATTTACTAATTAGCTATTATGAATGCAGGAAATAATAACATAATTTAATCTAGTAATGTAGCAAAATAAAACCTAACTGAAAGTACCTTCCACATTTCTAGAGTGGGCCCTTGCTTGTAGCAACATGGAAGGGAGGATGTCTCACTTCAAATAATAGAGATGCAACACAACAAAAAAATTGTTACAAAGTTTTATTACAGTCTGATTTCAGAATATAGCTATTATAAATTACAACAAAAAATCAATAGCATAATAGTACTATTCATCTTTCTCTATGCTACTATGTCCTAGTTTTTTGGTCTATATATAAGGGAGAGGACAAGGCCCTCTCATACCTATGTGTTTGAATAGCTATAACAACAAAAGATTCAACTAACTGTTTTGTTCCGTAATCAACAGATGAAGGCAAAGTGGAAGTTACACTAGGAAATCATATTTACCAAACAACCTTAGTGCACTTCAACTACCAATTTAGAATGATTTAGAAATAAAGGAAATACATTAGAAAAAGTTCCTAAATTCTATGCTCATAATATAGTGATTTTTATCTTCTTCTTATCTTGCTACCAGTTGGTAACAACATTCTATTATGACTATTATAGTTGATCCAAATTTATTGTCAAAATTAATAAAAAGTTGATCTCTACCCAAATTGATGTCTTGTTGAATACCAACCAGGTAGATTCTTGTCTTGTAGTTCCATGTCATATTTAGGGTGTCACAAAAATACTTCTAGCTATTTTTTGTAGCCATGTAGCAATTTCGGCCAACTCAAGTTCTAGTAATAAGGCCCAATCTTGTTTGGTGCTAGTATATGACTGCTATATCCTGTAGGTTCTTATTTTATTTGATACCCAGTAAACAAGGTTATAATTAAGCACCGCATATAGCTACAATCCTAGGCTAGGGGTGATCCTAAAATAGGATCCCAATTCTGTTAAAATATCTTGTTGTGATAAAGGCTAAAAAACCCTTCTTATTATTGCATCAACTTAACAAAATTCAATATATTAGTCCTTTTGTTGCCTATCTTAGCAAATGACTACACTTATCTAGCTAAGTTAATATTATCTCCTATTTATCCTATCTAATCACATAATTAATGCAAAAATAATGGCAAGACACATATTATTGGTGCAAAAATATGGTCAAAGGTCTTAAAAATGAGGTATTTTTATGCGTCATAAATCCCCCTAACCTAATCGGATGCATGTCCTCATGCCCCACTAAGTCCTCTAGTAATTTCTACTCCTATGGCCCATCCCTTGTGTGAATTGTTTTCTTACATCTTTTGTTACCCTCACCAAGGTCTACAAAGGGATCTCCTTAGGTGATTCTTCTCTTATCATGGATACATACTCATGGCTAAGTGTTTGGACTATCTTCCATCTAATGTTTTCTTCAACCAACTTATATTGAAGTTGTTCAGTATCTCTATTCCTATTCTATAAAAACAATTGTCACTTTTAACCTAGTTTGTAATGCCCGTATTACCATTTTTGCTCCCTCTAGATTTTTATTATTTTCATTTGACCTGTGAAGTTGCCCTAATCTTGGGCTAAATAGGGGAGGTTGAGAAACATGTACCTCTTTGGAGCTTATGCTAGGTCTAAAGGTGTTTTTGTCACAAATGGTGGAGACTATGGTGGTTATGCCAAAACTATTGTCTCATGTGGCACTTCTTCCTAGCCCTACATTGTTGCTATATCAGATGGTGCATTCTCCTACTCTTCTATGGTTTTTGTGTCTAAGGGTACACCTCCCTACTCTTTCAAAAATATTGTGTCCAATGACACATCTTCTTTCACCTCCAAAACTATCATATCTTGTGGGACATCCTATTCATACCTCTATTCATCATGCTCTTGTGTAGTTGGATATTTTTCTTTGTTGTTGTCAATGAATTATATCTTAGCTTATGAGGTGCAAATGAAAGGTTGTTTTTCCTAAAACATAGAAATCAATGCTTAGGTCCTCCTTTTGAACCATAGGTCAATGAAATCTAGCTCTATAAGGGCCTCTAGTTCCTTAGGTTTAACCCTCTTGGGCCTTTTACAAATTTTTCTTGCTTAAGTTATTGGAGTTTCCTATTCTATTAAATTTCCCTCATATATTGTTGTAGGTGTTTTAGGATTATCCCTTATTTTTGGTATTCCAAATTCATGAAACTTAGGTGCCCTTACCCCATGTCTCTATTTCATGGGACTCAACCACCCCAACCCCTATCTCTATTTCATGGGGCTCAAGAAGGTCATCGAGTGCCAAAGGAGCAAATACCATTTTAGGTTCTTCAAGCAGGGATTCCTCCACTATACCTTTCCTCAATATCAACTTTCTCGGTATCGATTTTAATACCTCTATCCTTTTTTATTTTTAGACTTCAATTTTTTTGCTCTTTTTTATTTTTATCTTTTGTTCCATAGGCTTGATGTCTTGGCCTCTTTCCATATCTTGGACTCTAGTTTTAGAACCTCAACCCCTTCCTATTTCTTAGGCATTGATATTGTTGCATTTTCCTCTCTCTCCTATTGTTGTCATTTGAGCATTGATTCAGATATATCTTTCTCTTTTCCTTGTTTTTGTGGATGCTCAACTATCTAACACATTTTATTTCTTAGGGGATTTCTATGTTGGATTTGGTGGCTTTGACGCTTCTAAATATTTAGCTTCTATATGTGCCTAAGGGCCATAAGTATTTCTTAAGGATTTTGAAGTTATGACATCCTTTGGCACCTTTTCCTTGGTCTCTTTTAATTCATCCCCTATTTCCTACAAAAACTTTTTTCAATGCCTCTCACTATTTTTTTTAGTCTCAAAATGGTGATGTTATACTAGCTATATCAAGGCATGGTTCTTAATTTGGCAGTTTCCTTCCCAAAATAAAGAGGTTGTATCATGCAAGGAAGTATTCAAAAATAATAAATATTGATACACAGGTAAGAATTATTCTCACCATGGAATAAATGGATGAGCATTTCTAGGTGAGAGATAGATAATGCCATGAATTTCCAATTGTATTTTATATACTTAAAGATCCATAGGACAACATCATACCACGGCTTGGGAAGGCTAGTCCACCTAAATCCTTTGCAGTGGTTATTCTAGACATTTTAAATAGTCTTGAGATCCCCTTGTATAAATTTAGAACAGAGCATAGTGAGCCCTTCCTTAGTCTATAAAAACTCCATATTAGCCAATGAAAATCATGTGACCTTACTTAGTATCATGAGATTTACAAGGACTTTATCCTCCCTAATAGTTGCAAACCTACCGTGTAGGTTTTGAGTGATTTTTTTATAAGCTATATATCTTAACCCTTGATGCAATGAAAAAATTATAACCATCCCATGCGTTTAAATATTTATGCAACTTCCTAGTTCTATAATAAGTCAGTAGTGTTTTCTAGTTCATATATTTACCTTTACTCCATATATTTCTCTTTGCTTCTATGGAGGTAAGTTTTGCGATAATGGAGGAAACATAGGATGGCAAAGTATGATGATGACGATGCTTGTGCATGGAAAAGATGGCCCATATACCCCTGTTGTCTCCCCATAATTCCTTGAAATGGGATAAATCCAAATTCAGATCCCCGTTCAACCCATGAGCACCACTTGGATGATGGGCAACTACTAGGGTAGCTAGAAAACCACATCCATAAGACATTCATGGAAAACAATTTTTAAATATGTTACGAGACATATTTCCCACACAATCTGCACTTTCCATTTTTAAGCATAGGAATCAGTTGGTTTCAACTTGCAATTTCCCATGCAATCATGTTGAAGTCATCCTTGACTCACCAATGAACTATTGCCACCTAGACATCTTAAGTACTTAGCATGTTATGCATGTTTCTACCATGTGAGCATTTTGACTATTACACGTTAGAAGACCCTTGTCTAGTGTTGAGCCATTTTATGACTACCTAGAACATCTATAAATATTTGGACAAATTTGGTGCCCAACCAAGGGATATCAAAAAACTCTTCATGCCAATTAAATTGGTTCACATATTTAAAGGTCCCCCTCATGAAACCTCCCTCTCATGCACCATAAGTTATGGTATTGCCATGACTATGTAAAAATCATGAGATCATACAAAGTAAAAGAAGAAAATATATGTTACTAGAAGAGATTAGCCATGATGCTTTAAAAGGGTAGGGTCCTACAATTAAGTCAAAATGGCTTTAGGTTTAAAACAAATAGGAAAAATACAAGGGCATATACCAAAACACGCATATGTATTATATATCTACATCTATCTGTCTATCTATCTATATATATATATAGGACATAAGCAAATTGAAAACTAGAGATGGTAATTCCTCCTGTGATATATATATATATATATATATATATATATATATATATATATATAATAACAGGAGGAATTACCATCTCTAGTTTTCAATTTTCTTTTGTCCTAGTTGCGTCCATAAGGGATTTCCACAACCACGATTTATTTTCAAGACTAGTGTGCCAAAAATCACTTTTCATACTAATCGTGTCCCAATGGTGCCCCTAAAAGGGTTTTCACCATCGGATCTCTTTTTTAGGACAATAATAGGACACAACCAATTGTCCTTTATGGTAGGGTAGGAAATATCCCCTTTTGTATGCATATCAAACTATGAGAGTAAATAGGTAGAGAAATTATCTTTTGTCATTAGTTTATGATATAACTTGAGCTATTGTCCATTTACAACCATCTTCCTGCTTGATCCATCCATAGGTATTAGTCATATAGCATCATTATCAAGGATTTTTTTGATCTCATATGGTCTAAGACACCTAGTCTAAATCTTTTCTTTGAAATCAAGGTAGCACGAATCAAATAAGAATGCCCAATCTCTTGGTTTATACTTATTGGTTTTTATGTGCTTGTTATACCATACTTTCCATTATTGTTGAATAACCTTTGTCTAATAAATTACATCCTTTCATAGCTCAAGTGCATTAAACTACAGTATCCTTTCTTGTTGTACCTATGATAGCTCAATACCCACATCAAGTGCAATGTGTAAAGTTTGTAATTCAAACTCAATTGGTAAAATGGGTTTTTTTCCACAAACTAGCTCATAAGGGACGAGTCTAATGGTGGATTTCTAGGTAGTATCATAAAGCTAATAAAAATTTATATAACCTATCAGTCCAACCTTTTCTATGTGAATTTGGGCAATCTGAGATAACCTTGTTTTTATCAAACAACATCCTTTACCTTCATCCTTCATTGCAAATTTGGAGGAAGTGATTGATACTTGGTTTTACCTTCATCCTTATTTTAAACATTATTCTTCAACCCTAATCTAAAACCATGTAGATCTTGAGGAATGGAAGGTTTTGAACTTTTGCTTGGGTAAAATTTAAGATCCTTGGTGAACTTAGTGGGAAGTATAAGAGTTGTTTCAACTATAAGAGACAATTGATAGTTGAAGTTGTATGCTTTAAAGCCTCATAAATAGTGGTTTTTTTATGTGAGATTAATTAAGTTGCTTGAACTTTGAGACTCACTTTTTTAGATATTTTTCTAGTACCTTACATGGAACTATGATGGCGAAGTCGCTCATGTTATATACCTTATACTTAATTTGTTGTCAATTGAAGTTACTATCATGATTGTTCATAAACATATCTTTCGTATTAAATAATCTATTTATGGATGATTTAGAGACATGGAAACAATTCATGTTGTTGATGGTTGTCATATAAAGACTATAACATAGTCTATAACTATGGTTGATACATGTTTTCTATAAACAATGATTGGAATTCATATTGGAGTTACTAGTTTTAAGTTATGAAATTGGAAATACAAAATTTGAAGGATGTGCTTGACTATCATACATAAGACTGCTTGTAATAGTATGAATCAAATATGCATAGATCATTTAGATGATTCGTTTAAGAAGGATAGAGATAAGGTTTCAAACTCTAACATGTACATCATGAACCAGGTATAATAGGTCGGCTTATACATTCATAGAAACTACATATATAATAGTTCTATTATCTAAGTGCAAGTTGATTGTTGTACTAGAAGCTATATTTAGTTGTGAGTGTAAAATCATGTTCTATGGAAATGATTTATATATGATCAATGCATTTGCACTGATAAGTTCTCTCTAATTGGATTGGTTATGTGTATGTACCCCTTTTTTAAGGGCCAAAACTTCACTTGTGAAGTTGAGATAAACACATTCTTATGAGTGTCATTTGGTTGGGTAGAAAAGTTCCTGGACAATATCTTCCCTTCATCACAAATACTAATTAATAGATAATTTTTTAAGTGTTAGTTATTTAACATGTTGAAGGATATTATACAAGTGTTGTTTATATCATTGTATAAACTACAATTTTGTAAAATATTAAGTAAAATAAGTTGATATTTTATTGTGACAAGCAATATTGGTAAATGAAGGAATGGAAAGTTATGTGGCTAGTTATGTTTAGCATCCCATATCAAAATTTATGAGTATTTATATGCATGATGAATTATAATATATCTAACATCCTTGTTATCTTACCCTTGTAACTTTAAAATGTGACTAACCTCACCTTCATACAATCGTCTATTTCAATAAGGATGTATATCATAAGTTGAAACCCTTCATGATTATGTTCTTCTCATAATGATATTGTTGATTAGTTAATGACATTTACTATCACAAATGATGATGTTGGATGAACATACTTTCTATCAATCAAAATGATAATTGAATATTACACCGAGTTTATTAAAAAATGATGATGTTGATTGATCATACTTTGTTTCAAACTCAATGATAACATTGAATGTCACACTTTTCTATATTTAAAAAATAATGATATTGGGTGATCATACTATTTTCCAACACAGTGATTGGATGGATTGTCAACCTTTGTATTGTTTCAAAATGATGATGCTAGTTGATAAAAATATATTATAATTCAATGATAACATTGGTTGTCATACTTCTTGTATTAAAAACAATAATAATGTTGATCATATTTTGTTTCAATTTAAGCGATAGTATTTAATGTCATAGTTTGTTTTCTATTCAAGATGAAAATACTTACTACCATACGCTGTCCAATTCAAATCGATACAGTGCACTTTGTGATGATACTAACTAGTCATATTTTGTACCATTCAAATTGTTCATGATGACTATATACTCTATCCTATTCAAGTAATGTTATTAAATGAATACACCTCATTCCATACCAATGATTTTTCTATTCTAGAATGAAATTGTGAATTTCTTTAAAAATATTGGCCATACTATCATAATAAATCTTCAATATTATTTTCCACTCATGAAATAAACAAGACACCTCATTCCATACCAATGATTTATCTATTCTAGAATGAAATTGTGAATCTCTTTAAAAAGGGTCGCCATGCTATCATAGTGGATATTCAAGATTATTGTCCACTCATGAAATAAACAGTGATCACTTTCACTTAAAATTAGATAATATGAAAAAATAGGTTGTGCTCAACATCTAAACTCGAGAACAAGGCAACTCTATGTGAATTGAATCCTGAATTTGCATCATTAGCTAACACACTTGAAAATAAAATATCAACTTGGTTTGACCATCATGTAATCTAGGTTTGTAATAATGGGTTTATTTTAGCATTAAATAAAAACATAAAGAACTAGAAAAAAATAATGATGACCCAAACCCCTCTCTCTCTCTATTGTAAGCAATAGGTAAGATTTCTATAACTATAGATATTGAAGGGGATTAAGAGTCTAATTCTAAATTTAACATAGATAGAAAAAGAGGAAGGTACATCATTATGACATTGAATTGTTGAAATTTGTGGGTTGGGAAATGGAATATAGAGGAAAAATCATGAACCTAGAAGAATATAAAATCTCATGGTTAGATGATTCTTGGGTTCCATCATCAATTCAAAAATAACATAGAGATGATAAGGCAGAGAAATATTCATCCCATTAAGAGTATAATTATATGCATGAAAAAATTAATTTTGAAAGGTTATTTTATTGAAGTTAAATAGAGTGAAATGGATACCTAAATGGTTTTGAAAAAATATTTTCTACTATTTTTTTTGTATTAAAACAAGTGTGATGTTACATGCGAGGAATAAATACTATTTTCCTTCAATAATATTCTATAATATACTTTTTTGAGATATTAAAACTTAAATATTATAATTTGTTATGTAATTAAAGACTATTTCATGCCTTCAAATTTTTTTAGGTTGATAGTATGTTTATGATTTTTAAAATGATGAACTTGTTGGCTATTCTAACCAATTCTTAATTAGCTCTTGATGTTGTTTATGATAGAAGATAACCATTCCTCCATTAAATCCAAGATACATTGTCACGAGGATCTTATCGCATTTTTATATTTTGTTTATCTACTTGAATGCTTTGAATAATGATTGCTCATTTGTTGATAAATTAAAGAAATTGGCACAATTCTCTCATACTAGATTCTTACATATTTATCCATAGGATGATATAACTATATATTGAGTGTAGGCAATATGATGACTTTAAACATGATGAATCATCATTAATTGTTTAAATATTCTATTTTCTGAAAGATATTGAGAGTGCCTATAAAATCTATTGAGTTTTCTAATTCACGTTATATCTTAACAGATTCATAAATTTGTTATAATTTTTTTAAAGAATTTCTTTTATGAGTATTAACCAATTATATGATAATAGTAATTTTATATCCTTTTAGATCATATAATTTCACAAATATTGTTTGATATTATAAAAAAATTACCTTCACCAAGGATAAAAAACTATTTGATTAGTTATAAGTTTTTGAGTAATTATTTTGGAGACATGAATTTTACTTTCAAATATTTTGGTTGTTTCTTGCAATTTTTTCTCAATTATTTTGTTGGCAGCCTTCTCAATCAGTTGCCAAATTTACAAGTTTTTAACATTGGTCTCTACCCTTGGCATGGATGCCTTGACTAGGGTATCTATTCCATCAAAGTAACTTAGGACATATGCCTAACCTTGTCCATGTACGAAATATTATAGAAAACTTCTAATATTTTATGAGCTTCCTTTTCTCCAAAAGGGATGTTTTTGACACCTTGTAGAAATATTTCTTTCTTGTGACACAAATGACTTTTAGTTCTCTAATTTAGTGCCTCCAACATAAATCTATATTTTTTTTCCTATTTTGATTGAATCTTAACAAAGTATGTTTAATTTTCAAATATTTTATTTATTTTTTAATAAGTTATGTGTGGCTTCTATTGGGTGTCCCTTCCATCCCATTAACAAAACATTATATTTGGTGTTAGATAATTTTTTTTCAATGAGTTTACACAAGTTTTTATGAGGGATCCCGATCCCCTCATACCGAGTGGGGTTTAAACCTTAGACTTCTCAAATATAGGCCAAAGCCCTTACCACTACCGTAAGCTTACAACTATGTTATTATATATATCTTTTCAATGAGTTTATACAAGTTTTTATGAGGGGTCATGTTCCCCTCATACTTAGTGGGGTTTGAATCTTGGACCTCTCAAAGAGAGGCTAGAGCCCTTACCAATGCAGTAAGCTTACAACTTTTTTTTGTTTTTAGATAATTAAACCATACCCATATTGCATTTTTACCAAGAATATTTTTCATCTTCCTTTTTATCAAATATATTCTTTATCTAAAGATTTCTTAACTTTTATTCAAAACAATATTTTTTGGGAGGTTGAGTTTGAATAAGACAACTATACTTGGACCAACAACAAGAGAGGTTATAACCTTATAGCAAAAAAATTAGATAGATGCATTCTTTCAATTCATTGGCTAGATGAAGGAGCATGTGCTAAAATTAATACCTTAACAAGGATTGGTTCATATCACTAGCCAGTAAGAGTTTAAAAGGTGGTAAGTGAACTTAGAAAATATCTTATTTTAAATATGAGCAGATGTGGGAAGACCAACCTCAATTTGTCGATATGATAACTCAAACGTGGAATTCTTTAGGTAATGGTGGGTTGTATGCTCTTCCAAATCAAATTATGTCTATGACATCTAGATTAAAAGTATGGAACAAGAACACTTTTGGAAATATTTTTGAGAAGAAAGAACAAAAAGATAAACGCTCAAAATTTTAAAAAGGTGATCCTAATAACCCAAGCTCGGAGGAAATGGAGTTGGTCTTGGTGGATGCTGTTTGGAAATACCACAAAGACTAATGGGGACAGTCACATGTCAGATAACATGGCTCCTATTCATATTAGTAATTTGAGGTTGGTTGATAATCATAGGGCAGGAAAGAAACGACAATATAAGACTTCAAACCAGAGCCACGTGGACCACCAGATAGCCACTGCCATAAATCTAGCCAGCAGGTTCACTTCTCCAATGCTAATTGGCCAAGACGGGATGTGGTCCCAAAGCATGTCATATACGGAAGAAAGCAATTACCAAAGAATTATTAAGAGTAACTGTCAATACAAAGCTTGTGGGAGTTTTTTTCAGTACTCTGCTATGTGTGTCTGCAAATTTTTGTTTCTCCACTGTTTCAAAGAAGGGATCTGTGTCTGTTTCTTTTTTTATAATTATGATGCATGTGTGTTTTCTCGGGGTATACCCAAAATATTGTATGGGAAGTTTCTTTTTGATAACAGGCTATGTGCCTTATCGGATGTAATGGCTTTGGTAGTATGTAGATTTTACATATATAGGATCCTTAGTAAGGACATGTTCATCAAAAACCCTGGGATGATTTTTGTAAAAGGTTTTGCGTCAACCTGTAAAACCCGGTGTTAATGCTATAGTATCTTATCTACCAAAAAAATAATATTTTAAGGAAGAGAAATTATGAAGATTAAAATCAAGATAAACTTGGTTAAAAGGAGATAACAATACAATTTTTTTTCATAGGATGGCTATAGTACATAAATCAACTTCCAAAATTAATAGATTTAAATCAATAGAAGGGGTTTGGATTGAATATCAGAGTGAAATTAGAAAAGAGAAAAAGTATTTTTATCATAATATTCTAGGTCTAGAGGAGATCGAAGTTCTTAATGATAAACTTATTCAAGATGTTTCTTCAGTTATAATGAATGAAGACAATAGGAAACTGATGGAACCTATTACTCTAGAAGTTCATTTAGCTCTTTTCTCTTTTAATAAGGGCAAATCCCCAAGTCTAGATGGGCTCTTTGCAGCTTTTTACCAATATAATTGGGATATAATGAAGGATTCTTTATTGGTGGTAGTGGAACAATCTAGGGTAAAATAATACATACCTTATAAAATAAATGCAACATATCTTACCCTAATTCCAAAAAATAAGGATGCTAAATTGTTTAATTCTTTTAGACCCATAAGCCTATGTAATATGACATATAATATTATCTCCAAAGTGATGGTGAATATATTAAGGCTATTTTTAGACAAAATAATTTCATAAGAGTAAGGAGGATTTGTGAAAGAGAGACAAATTCTAGAGGGAATGATAGTAGCTCATGAAGTTATACATTCAACAGCTTCAATAAAAGAGAAAGCAATGATCTTAAAACTTGATATGAGTAAAGCCTATGATCAAGTTAAATAGGATTTTCTTTTTGTAGTTTTAGAAAAGTTTGGTTTCAAGAAGAAATGGGTTAGATGGATTAAATCTTGTGTCTCTACAATTTCTTATTCAGTGTTGGTCAATGGGTTAGTAACAGAATATTTTAAATCCAAGAGAGACCTTAGATAAGGAGATCCTTTATCTACTTATTTGTTCATTATTATGGTAGAGGTTTTGAGTAGGAACTTAAAGAAGGCTTATAAATATGGGTTTATAAGTGGACCTAATATTAGTAATAACATCAATAACATCACCCATCAACAATTTGTAGATGATACAACCCTTTTTGGAAGGGCAAGGATAAATGAGGCGAGAGCTTTGAATAATTTTTTAAAAGAGTACGAAAGAGCTTCAGGGCAAAAAGTTAATAGGACTAAATCCAAAATTTACTTTCTTAACACTCATGCTAATATCAAAGTAAGAATTTACAGGTTGCTTCAAATGGAGGAGGTAAATTTACCAACAACTTATATAGGGATGCCTTTATTTGAGGGGAGATTAAGGATAGATTTATGGAATCCAATTAATAGTAAAGTTCAGAATAAACTTCTAGCTTGGAAAGGTAGATGGTTATCGTTAGCAGGAAGAGTGCAGTTAATTAAGTTAGTCTTACAAGCCATTCCAACATATTATATGCCATTGTATTCTATGCCAAAATCAGTTGGAAAAAGTTTAATCTATATTATGTGATCCTTTTTATGATCAGGTGTACATGATAAAAATAAATTTTCTTTGATGAAATGGAGCAAGTTGTGTGATGATAAAACTAGGGGAGGTCTTGGTTTAAGATTTCTTATAGATGCAAACTTAGCTCTTAGGAGAAAAATAATCTAGAGATTATACAAATATAGTCAAAGATAATGGGCAAGAATTATTCTAAGTATGTTTATCCAAATGACCCAAGTTTAATATTACTACATTTTCTCTACCAAATGGTTTTGCTCTTTGGAATGGTTTAAAAAATTCTATTGATCTTATGATTAAAGGTTTAATATGGGCGGTGGAAACTGAAGAAACAAATTCTATTTGGATGGATACTTGGTGTGATAAAAAACCACTCAATTTAGATCCAATTTTTAAACCTTGGATGGGATTGCTTCAAGAAAAATATGGTGATAAGGTTTCAAACATTTTGTACAAGGATTAGGAAGGAAGATACAAATGGAAAGAATATTTTTACAAGTATACAAGATATTGATGCTAGGAGGCAATTGAGTAGAAAGATAACAACTATGATTATTCCAAGGGGATCCAAGGATAAATTGATTTGAGAGTTGAATAACTCAGGAGAATACACAACAAGAAGTGGATATAATGTACAACACCAACAAAATAATAATGTCACTAGAATATGGATATATATTTGGGATAGCCCAAGAATTCCTAAATTCAAAATGTTTGTTTGGCAGTAGGTCATAGAAGAATTTTATCTTGGGATAACCTTATGAAAAGGGGTTTTCATGGCCCATCTCAATGTGTTTTTTGTGAAAAAGAGAGTATATACCATCTCTTGGGACATTGCTCAATAGTCTGGAATTTATGGCAATGGATTTTTAATATGTTTGGTAACTGCATGGTGATGAAAAGTAGAATTGAATATTGGTTAAAGCAATGGTAGAGCACTTATAAATGTGAGGCTTTACAGACAATATGGGATATATCAAAAGATACTATACTTTAGACTATACGGCTAGAAAGGAATAGAAGAATATTTAAAGGAAAGGAAAACAATTTAGAGGTAATGAAAAATAAGATATGTTTAGCCATAAAGGAGTCTAAACCAACCCTATCAACTCACCCAATACATAATCTAGAAGGAGAGAGCCTTGATAGATGAATTCAAGTCATTAAATGGAGTTATGATGTTGGGTACAAGAGAAGAAAAAAGAAGACAAAGAATATAAAGTGGAAACCACCAAATGTGGAGTGGGTTAAATTGAATTTTGATGGAGCATCTAAAGGAAATCCAGGACCAACAGGAGGAGGAATAATTAGAAATAATAGAGAAGATATTTTGTCTCATTATGCTTTCAATAGTGGATTTAAGACAAATAATGAAGTTGAAGCTTGGGAAGCTTTAGAAGGGTTAAAATATGTAAACAAATGAAATGGAATAGAGTATGGATGGAAGGTGATTCTATCATAGTAATAAATGCAATTTTGAGGAAAGCAAAGGCTCCATGGAACATACAAGAGATAATTGTAGAAATTCAAGATCTTGCTAAAGAGTTTAAAGAAATCAGGTTTACACATATGTTAAGGGAAGGAAACAAATGTGCAGATAAGCTAGCCAATAGAGGGGTTTTGATTGAGGATATTGAAGTTAAATTCTCCTTTCCATGGTTAGAATAAGTAGTAAGTTTAGTTTAAGTTGACAAGAAAATGTTGATTGCTTGATTCAATTAATTATTAAGATTTACTTTAATGTTTTCCATTGGTAATATATGATTTATTTTGTAACAATAATGTGTTTTCATTTAGACTATTTATTATAATTTTTGTGGTTGCACTTGTGTTTCAGGAAGGAAATAGCAATCCATATTTGGTAAAGCGGACTATCATAATGCGATATTTTGGAAAAATTACGCTATTAAGATGCAAGGCATAGATAGTAGAGGTGAAGTTTTGGCATTGTGAAGGATACTATAGGAAAATGTCAAGAAAGATGCTAAATTCTAGAATAATTGTATTCATACAAAAAATTGAAAATATCTAGAAAATGAAAATCAAGAATTCAGACATTTTATGTAAAATTATGTAGGTTTCTAGCTATAACATCTCAATTGATATGATAAGTGTATCTATTTATAAAATATCAAGCTCTAAAGAAGAGAGTTGTAATTTTTCAAGGGTGGGAGACCAAGTACACCCCTTATTATCTAGCCAAAAAAAAAATATTCTTCATCTTATTTTTTTCGATAAGTTTACACAAGTTTTTATGAGAGGTCCTGGTCCCCTCATACTGAGTGAGATTTCAACCTTGGACCTCTCAAAAAGAGGTCAAAGATCTTACCACTATATTAATCTTGCAACTATATATTCTTCATCTTCTTAAAATTGCTATGTTTATGCATTTAACTCCTTGAAAATATTTTTGTCTTATTGTATTATCTCAGATGTCTTATTTTATTATCCTTCTTGTGGGTGTGACAATGTGCATTGGTTCACTATTTAAAATTGGATTATTTTTCACAAACTTAAACTTTGAGTACCCTACTAATACTTAATGGTTAGATGCCCTTATCAAGTGTATAAATATATGGTCTAGTACCATTTGATGTATAGCTTGGATTTAGATGCCTTTGTGAAGTGTATAAGCATATTTGTCAAGGGCTAGGTGGATTAGTAGTTGCTTGTCTGGCCAGGCATTTACCTAGAAGACACCTAGGTTCAAACCTTGGGGGCAGCATGTTTTCAAGGGTAGTAGTTTGATCTAAATCCTCTAAGTGCACGCAAGACCAACAACGATGGTATGAATCTTGATATTGGTGGTCTCCCTCACATCGAGTCAACAACAAGGAGGTGGAATAGGTTTGGTGGAAGCAGCCCTTATGGTTTGAACCCTGCGCTTATCAGTTACTAAAAATTGTGTGGTTGTAACCAACTCTCCTTATAGATATATATTATATTTTTTAAATTAGTTATATGAAATTGAAACAATTCTACTTATATTCTATCATGACCGTGTTATTGCAATAAACCATAATATCATGGTATTATAACAAATCATGTTATCATGGTACCCACCGAAATTGAACCTTTGGGGACCTATGGGATTTGAACCTTGATGGGTTTAAAAGTTAAGGTTCACCCATGGGATTGGAGTTGACTTATAATGTGAGGATTATTATACTCTATTGTGTTGTAATCACAATGACACTGAGAGGGGGGGTGAATCAGTGTGTTCTTTAAAAACTTCTAAAACAATTAGATTATAAAACCAGCAGCAGTTTAAAGCAGATAAAAGAGATACTAAATGCATCAAGAAAGCATCACACATAACACAACATTTTAACGAGGTTCACCAATGTGGCTACTCCTCAAAAAGACCGCTTGGACTACCATCCAAATCCAGCCAATGCAAAGCTACAACTTTACATAATCCTTTACCAAGACCAACCGGAAGGAGCACCAACCCCTTAACTTTATCTCGCTTCAATAGAATGGAGCACCAACTCCTATTTTACCAAGACCCACCGGAAAGAGGCACCAACCCCTTAATTTGCCAAAGACCAATCGGACAAATTGTTTACCAAAGACCAACCGGAAAGAGGCACCAACCCCTTAATTTGCCAAAGACCAACCGGACTTCAATATTGAATAAAAAATGTTTGACATATACCTTTGTTATTGCAAGACTCTAACCGGTCTACATCACCTTTGCAATCTCTCGTGCACTCGCTCTCTCTTGCACAATCACTTCACACGCTTTGCTGCACTCGCTACACCCGTACTTTGCAATCAACTTTGCCCTTCGCGCTTCTCTCGCACACTCGCTTTCTCGTGCACACGCTTCGCACACTCGTGTCGTTTCACATTCTCGCTCTCTCGCTCAACACGAACTTCACTTTCACAAACACTATGCTCGCATTCGCACTTTATCTTTACACCCCACTTTTCAAACTCGAAGTACCCTTGCTTTTATAGAAGAAGTTTTAGGAACAAACCCTAAAAGAACGCTCGGTTGAGAAACCCTAGAATTTGTCACCGCCAAACCCTAAAATCCGTCGGCCCGGATTTAACTTTGTCGGCCTCAAACACTTCTTCCACCTTCGTCACTTTCCCGTAGCTTATTGTCGCGAAATAGTAACATGTCGGCCCTTTTAATTTAATTTAATATTTTAATTTAAATTTTAAATAAAATAAAATTTAAACTAAATATTTAAAATTAAATATCTTCATCACTGGGCATCTTTTTCAACGAAACGAAGAGCCAACTTGGGTTTTAAGAAAACCCATTTCAAATCTGTTATCCATGGTTTTAAATAAAACTTTTTATTTTGACCTCCTTGGTTTTCACAAAAAACCTTTAAAATTTAAACTAAATATTTAAAATTAAATATCTTTATCACCGGGGCATCTTTTTCAACGAAACGAAGAGCCAACTTGGGTTTTAAGAAAAACCCATTTCAAATCTGTTATCCATGGTTTTAAATAAAACTTTTTATTCTGACTGCCTTGGTTTTCACAAAAACCTTTCCGCTTCTTGACATCTCAGGTTCAGAAGACTTCTTCTTCTCATTCCGAATTATGTTTTCTGTTTCGTGCATCTATCATTTAAGGACTCATGATCCGACTAACTTCTGAACTTTATCCTCTCGCATCCGAGTGACTTCGAACCGCCCGTCCATTGCATCATTAGATCTAACCGACCGTATTGACAACAATGACAATCCTCCCGCAACACCTTGCTCAACACCGAACTCCTATCCATTGTACTTTGGCTGCACCTTGCTGTTCAATAAACTCTTGTCCATTGCATCAATAAATCTGTCTGACTGTGTTGACAACAATGACAATACTATTTGCCGCACTTTGCTCAACAATCTCCCCTTTGGAATTGTTGGCAACACATGTGCAATTTTCCTGTAAATCTTCTCCCCTTTGACAATAATACCAAAGGGTCGCTGCAGACTCCCCCGAGTCTATGCACAATATTCTTAGACACAAATTATTACAATTAGCAAATATTCCAAGCATGAACAAGAAGAAAAACAAGTACACAAATGCTCCCCCGGAGTCCAAGACCACTTCATTTCACTGATTGACAACATCATGATAAGCATAATAGGCATCAATAAAATCAACAATGTGAATAGCAAGAATAACCAATGAATGACACCATCACCGTCAACTTCACCAATATAACATGTGTAAGAACATGATCGAACCACTGTCTTCTCGTGCAACTACCCTCTCGTTGCTTTGCAAACTCAAACTTGTCCACCGTTAGTGAAGGCATACAATAATCTTATATAGCCAACTTTTTGTTCTCGCAATGCCAAGCAACATCTCGCATACAACTTCACCATGCATCTTGGATATATTCTCAACAAGCTTGAACCCAATGACACTTGTTTGTCTCTCTCTCAGTGAGAATCCAAAGAGCTACCTCAATCCACTTTCAACTCGTGCAAGTACCAAACACCGTACCACAAAGACAACCAACATCTTTTCTCAACCAATTAGGGCTTTAGCAACAATGCTTATAGACAAGGTTTAACCAACATCATTCAACTCAAGATTAACCTTGAAGCATTCAACCAATCACTACATGAAAAGGAAACTAGTAGACATCCTTTTCCTTCCAAAGGTATTTGAACAAGACAACCACCAACATAAATCACCAAGGCAAAGAATAACTTGCTCAAATCAAACTCAATGGAGTAAGCCCAAATCATGTATCAAGAAAAGCATTAACTTGATCAAAACAACCACTATGAAAGCAACTCAACTATTCATCACCAGGCTGGAAATCATCTAATTGCTCATTAAAAATTTTTTTTCTTCAATCTTCCCATTCAACATGCTGATTTCACTTTTGTCAACATAATTGACAAGTGACTCACATCTGTACCAATTTTTGTCCAAAGACTGCAATTTTGCTGCCAACTCTTACTTTCAACTATGCATGTCGGAAGAAGACATTTTGTCAAACACTTTATGGCCAACCGTAGTGCACCTTACTCAACCTCAAGCTTCTTATCCTTGGACTGGCATTAAATCAATAGTTAAAACAAAACTGTCTCGTGAATTAAATATATTCACCAAGGTGTCATGAAAGATCCGGCAATCTTCACATCAAAGAGTAAAAACAAATACATGCCGCTCGAAACACAAATACACAACTAGGGCAAGCATTCTTTCGTTGAGCAAATTATCCGGACTATTATGATTCGTAATTTTGAACAAGTGGTATTAAGAATCATCAACAATACAACAGTGACATATCTCAAAACTACCAATGGTGACAACTCTCAAATTAAACACCACACTTCACGGCATTTCCACAAACCACTATATAAACTGAAAAACACACTTTAACAACTATACAACATTAACCCGATTGCTTACCTTTCATCCTCAGATACCTAGACAAATACATAGGAGCATTAAAATAAAACTTTAATATTGCTCCTCCTGAGGATGTGCCACCTGGAGTTGCTTAGAGCAATGGCAGAGTAGCCTCCTTCACTCCAAGGAGACACAATTTCCTTTCTTCTGTCTTTCTCCGGACTTTCCCGAACTTGGGCTTGGGTTTTTCAACAACATCCCTATTTTGCTCCTGTTCGTGAACTTGAACATTTCTCTTGTGGGGTTGTCTCTTGTGCATTCTTGATGGATGATTATTTTCTTTTCTTTTATGCACATGATATGTTCCTTGTCGGTGTTGTCCTCTTTGTGTCTGATGAAATCTAGGGTTTTGCCTTAGATTAGATATAGAAGTGCTTGGACAGAACCTTGCTATGTGCCCTTGACCGTTGCATTTAAAACATTGCACATGTTTTATTCCCCGTTTGTATTGCATTCTATGTGTATGATGAAATCTATGGTATTGCCTTAGATTGGATACTGAAGTGCTTGAACAAAACCTTGCTATGTGCCCATGGCCATTACATTTAAAACATTGCACATGGTGTTCACTCAAAAAATAGAAGTATTTTTATCAAGATAACTCTTTGATCTATTGTTCACCCACAATAAATTGCCTTGTGACCAAAGTGGTTGCATTTAGAACAATAGCCATAAAAAGCATTATTATTAAAAGAGTGAGAGTGAGAGAACCTCTTTGTCTGTGGTTGCTTTGTCGTAGATCTTCTTTGATATTTTCTTCCTTTTGAGGATTCAACTTCAGACTTTTCTTGTTTCAATCCTTCAACCGAGGACTTCTTCTTCTCTCGCATATTTGGAGGATGAAGGTTGTTCACCTTCATATCCAAGACCAAACTTAGTCGTGGAGCTTCTTTGTTGATTTATCATTGTATCTAGCAACTCGTGCTCTTCTCAAATTTGAGATTTATATTGGCCTCTTTTAGTTGTTTCTTCAATGAAACAATCTCTTCTTCTTGTTGGCAGCATACAGCCTCTTTCTCATTGATCTGAGACCTAAGAATATCTTCAATCCTTTTGTTCTGTTCTACTTGCAGCTTTAGATCAACAATAACCTGTTTATATTCCTCTTCACTTGTGTCGTATACATCATTCTTATTATCCAGCTGTGTCTTCAAGGCTTCTTCTCGATTTCTTGGCCTTTTGAACTTGTAGGAAGAGATCTTCAATCTCATCCTCATATTCTTCTAATTTCTTGGACAATATTTTGTTCTTTTTCTTTTCTATTCTCCACTCTTCAAGAGCAGATATCAACTCTCCTTCAAAATCTACTTCAAGCCTCAAGATTTTCATCACAAACTTCAGGATTCACTTCTTCTACCTTTTTCGGTTCAAATTTCTCTTCTACAGGAACCGAAACTGACTGGGATGCCTTTTTGGATGAGGATCTATTCTTCTTAGCCATTGTGTACTAATCCAAGATCAACCCCGACTGATTTAGCCAAAATTGGGAACTTTGCTCTGATACCAATTGTTGTAATCACAATGACACCGAGAGGGGGGGTGAATCAGTGTGTTCTTTAAAAACTTCTAAAACAATTAGATTATAAAACCAGAAGCAGTTTAAAGCAGATAAAAGAGATACTAAATGCATCAAGAAAGCATCACACATAACACAACATTTTAACGAGGTTCACCAATGTGGCTACTCCTCAAAAAGACTGCTTGGACTACCATCCAAATCCAGTCAATGCAAAGCTACAACTTTACATAATCCTTTACCAAGACCAACCGGAAGGAGCACCAACCCCTTAACTTTATCTCGCTTCAATGAATGGAGCACCAACTCCTATTTTACCAAAGACCTACTGGAAAGAGGCACCAACCCCTTAATTTTCCAAAGACCAATCGGGACAAATTGTTTACCAAAGACCAACTGGAAAGAGGCACCAACCCCTTAATTTGCCAAAGACCAACCGGACTTCAATATTGAATAAAAAATGTTTGACATATACCTTTGTTATTGCAAGACTCTAACCGGTCTACATCACCTTTGCAATCTCTCGTGCACTCGCTCTCTCTTGCACAATCACTTCACACGTTTGTCGCACTGCTACAACCGTACTTTGCAATCAACTTTGCCCTTCGCGCTTCTCTCGCACACTCGCTTTCTCGCACACGCTTCGCACACTCGTGTCGTTTCACATTCTCGCTCTCGCTCAACACGAACTTCACTTTCACAAACACTATGCTCGCATTCGCACTTTATCTTTACACCCCACTTTTCAAACTCGAAGTACCCTTGCTTTTATAGAAGAAGTTTTAGGAACAAACCCTAAAAGAACGTCGGTTGAGAAACCCTAGAATTTGTCACCGCCAAACCCTAAAATCCATCGGCCCGTATTTAACTTTGTCGGCCTCAAACACTTCTTCCACCTTCGTCACTTTCCCGTAGCTTATTGTCGCGAAATAGTAACATGTCGGCCCTTTTAATTTAATTTAATATTTTAATTTAAATTTTAAATAAAATAAAATTTAAACTAAATATTTAAAATTAAATATCTTCATCACCGGGCATCTTTTTCAACGAAACGAAGAGCCAACTTGGGTTTTAAGAAAAACCCATTTCAAATCTGTTATCCATGGTTTTAAATAAAACTTTTTATTTTGACTGCCTTGGTTTTCACAAAAAACCTTTAAAATTTAAACTAAATATTTAAAATTAAATATCTTTATCACCGGGGCATCTTTTTCAACGAAACGAAGAGCCAACTTGGGTTTTAAGAAAAACCCATTTCAAATCTGTTATCCATGGTTTTAAATAAAACTTTTTATTCTGACCGCCTTGGTTTTCACAAAAACCTTTTCGCTTCTTGACATCTCGTGTTCCGAAGACTCTTCTTCTCATTCTCGAATTATGTTTTCTCGTTTCGTGCATCTATCATTTAAGGACTCATGATCCGACTAACTTCTGAACTTTATCCTCTCGCATCCGAGTGACTTCTGAACCGCTCGTCCATTGCATCATTAGATCTAACCGATCGTATTTACAACAATGACAATCCTCCCGCAACACCTTGCTCAACACCGAACTCCTATCCATTGTACTTTGGCTGCACCTTGCTGTTCAATAAACTCTTGTCCATTGCATCAATAAATCTGTCTGACTGTGTTGACAACAATGACAATACTATTTGCTGCACTTTGCTCAACATATTGCTTGTCTAAAACCTATTAGTATAGCTTGATCAATATCTTATATTGAAAGTGGTTAATATACTTTAAGTTTCATGTTATTATGTCTTCCATAATGTATTAAAGCAATTTAATTCTTGCTAGTAAAAAAAAATATAGATGGATGAGGTGAAGACTATTTAGAGTTTTTTTTTTGGTGATTAACCATCCATATAGAAAGTTATTCTATTAATTGTCTAACATGAACTAGTTTACATTATTTTTTTTTTTATTGGTGAAATGGGTTTTGAAAGGGTCTCGTAACCTTTTACATTTCTAACCAAATATCACGAGATGACCTTATTGAGCAAAAAGAGATGCTACAGCCGAGACACATAAAGTTAACAGCCCAAGCTATGTACAGACCAACATAATCCCTAACAGGGCCACCCCAACAAAATACTAATGCCCACACAGGGGTGGGAAAAGAAACCACACCAACAAAACGCCCTCACAGGGGTCAACAGAGACCAAAAACAACCATCCAATCCCAAAACGCCCGACCGTCGAAGGAGGCATGCTCCCGAGTTGACTCATGCAATAGGCCCACTACCATTATCCGTAGGATACTCTTCGACCAAGCTCTTGAATTCTTGGATGATCTCAAACTGGATCTTGTACTCCTCCAAGAGAGTGTCCGCCTGCATCAACAGAGACAAAATGGTTATGGTCGCTCGTCCTAGTGCTTGCAGAAGGTCCTTGGAACCACTAGAAAGGGTCACACCCGATGGCGTATCTTATTGAAATGAATGATAAATATATAGCATGCATACAAGAAAATGAAATTGACAACAAATGAAACTAGAAGGAAAACACTTTATTCCATTGTATTCAAAGTCAAAATCCAATTACAAGTACGTCCCTCTTAGGGATATTCATTTTGATACAATATTACAATAGGAGTGCACAATTGTTTTCCCTCTTAAGGGTAGGTGTGATTTGCAAATGCCTTTCAGAATGGCACGAACTGCTCTAGGGTGGAGGTGCCCTCTTCTTCGCGATGGGGAAGGAACTTGATGGTTGGTTCTCCTTTGAAATTGTTCCCTGCGGTCAAGAAACAACACAAGAATGTCAAAAAGATAGGTAGCCTCTCATGATGAGGCCCTTTTAGGTAAATTGCATAATGACACCATTAAACATGCATAATCAAGAAAACGTAAAGAATGCTTCTAAGCTATGCAAATTGAATCAAGATTCATATAATAGCGTAAAGGAAAGTAGCAGCTACACTATGCATGGATCAAATATAAAAAATGAAGCATAAACATGCATAAAGAAAGCATTTAAGTCTTAATTGAAGCATAAACACAAAGAAGCTAAACTAACCTAAATCTACGGTCAAAAGTCTGTTAAAATGCCATTAAGCTATGAAAACAACTAATCTAATCTAATTAATCAAACATAAATGAAAATAGGAAGGTGGTTATACCTCTGTCGCAAACCGCAGCTCTGGTGAGCGGTCTGCATATAAACCGCGGCTGATAGCCACGGTTAGCACTCTGATAGGCTTACCCTCAATTCCAAGGGTAGTGGGCTTGACCTCCTTGTCTAATTGATGTTCAAGGGTCGCCTTCGGTATCCTTCTGACAGGTTTGGCAGTTGAATCACTATGGTGGGCCTTTGTTTTCTCGGATTTGTGTTTCTTGATCCTCCTAGGCTCCTAGAACTTCCATGGCAAACTGATCGTTGGATGAATAACAAAGTGGCCTTCGAATGCACGAATTCAGTATGCAATTTGACAGGGCTCTGCTGGTTGCTTGATCAATTCACACTCACTCGATAATTCGTTAGCGCTTCACTATACAAATCATCTATATGTTCTCCCCATTTGGAGGGAGTATTTATAGGATGCCTTAGGACTAGGGGTGGCTTCTTGGAGAAGCCAAGATCAAGAAGAGGTGGTTAGGATAGTTGGAATGGAAGCCTCTAGAATCTTCCATCCATTAATCGCCTTCTTCTAGATCCAATGGTTGTTCCAACCAATTTGGCTCATATTGAAGGCCAACTGAACTTCAGTTAAGACCACAGGTCACAGCTACGGTCTAGACTGAAAATCGTAGGTCACAACCGCGTTTCAACTGTAAACCACAGGTATGGGCTGCGGTTCAGACTGATTAGGCCAAGGATCCCAAATTGAGTGGTTAGAACCATTGCTCTATCTTGGAGTCTATCCAAGATCTTCCATATGGTCTTGTAGCATGTCCATATGAGTAGTTGCCCTCGACATGATGTGTTTTAGGTGTCTGACAGCCCTGAATTTCTTGAATGTGCGCATGTTCGATGAGGCTCGAAAAGTGCGTTACGCACGATGCCAAGAGTGGAGACTGCGCAGACGTTCCTTCATTATGGGCCACAAACTGTGCTGACTTCTCCTTCTTCATCTGGAATGACAGAGTCATATGATGCATTTTCAATGACCATTGGAGCCTTCCTTTTGTTGCTTCCTCCCTTCGCATGGATAGGATAATGGCAGGCCTCCGTCTGTAGAGGAGTCAGAGAATCAATGAATTTGGTGGCTCCACTTAGGGTTCCAGTGGGTGGGGGGGAGAACATCAGCCTTAGTTTCACCATCATGAATACTCAGCCCTTCAGTGAGGAGGGCGGGCCCATCTGACCCTCTATCCAGGGAAGGTCTAGCTGTATCTCCAACAGGGGGAAGCCCAACCAACGGTGCCACTACCCGATTCTGCTCTGCCACCACGAACCTGAACAAAACCCAATGCAGACCCTGATGAAGGGGGGAGGTACAGGCCTCATTTTCACGTTGAGGACCGATCAATCCACTAATTTGAACATGTATTCAAGGATTTTGATGGTTTTCTTCCCCCCTAAGGTGGTTTAGAAAAGCAAGGTGGAAACTCCTCAGAATGTTCGAGGGATTATTGAGGGTGAAGTATTGAAGGATAGTTATCATCATCGTATCCCAGGGTTTCGAGAGAATCTCTCTGATAATCCCGCCCTTCTATTTCCCTAGGGATTATCCTTTATCCTTAAATAGTGCTAGCTCGCCCTGGAGAGAGTGCTTCTCCTGGTTGATGATTTCCATCTCATTTGGGAGACCAATCACCACCACAAGAAGATCAACAGTAACAATGAATCTCATTTCCTAGACAACCACATGGCCCCCATTCCATGAATGAATGAAGTCCATGGACAAGTCTGGCTCGGCCCCCTAAAACTACTGCAAGAAGTGTAGGAGGCCATGGTCTTTGAAAATATCCTCTGCCAGGGGAGTTAATTGGAGGGTAGCAGGTTCAATTTCAGTCATGATGTCAATATTCAGAAACAGCCAGGGACAGGATATCAGACAGAGAGCATGAGGGTGGCAAATATGATGATGGAGAAAGATGGTGGGAATAAATAATAGTTGATACACGATTAGGTTCCCCCACTCAAAGTGCCTTGTGCAAAAAATCTTGCGGATCAATTGAACAGACGGTGGCACGGGTGGGCGGGCACACCAATCAACCGAGAGGGCCAGGTGTATACTCCAGGAAATGACACCATGGCTAACAAACGGGCCAAGTGAGCACAAGTCCTGATCATGGGGCTTGTCGTCCAAGGTGGCATGGTGAGCGTGGCGGAAAGGAGTAACAACAATAACGTGGGCAATTGCCATGAGGCAGACAGATCAAAAACCCAACTCTATACTTGTGCTACCAGCACAACTTGCCAAAACGACACTTGAAGAAGAGCAAGAAGTCAGCGAGCAATGGCCAATAGGAGGGAAGCACACATAGCACCTCGAGAGCATAGAAACTGTTGCAATGGCATGATCAAGGGCTAGGGTATTGGGGGCTAACAATCCCAATGTCCAGTCGTCGAAAAACTATTTAAGACGAGGTTGCTCATGATACCAAGGCGACATCCTCTAACATGGTAGAGGTTCTAGTTCCAATGGAGCCTATTACCGTGGAAAGACCTCCATTTTTGATGGGACAAGTGGTCGTGGAGGCAAGCCAGCCCGCTCGTGGGCCAAATTTGAAGAATCACATGTTGAAGTTTCGACCAGACGAGAGTCGCACGTGAGGAAACATCAATGGACATTCTCGATGTGGCGCTGCGAGAGTACACCACATTGGAACTTGGCTTACGAATCAATCTTCGAAAGTGGGGACTATCATGGAGGTTGTGATTCTCCACGCTGGACCAAATCATCTCACTGGTTGGCCAGGTCAGCGAAATTTACATCGATGATCGCTTGGGGGAAGGAGTCAGTCCACACTCGAAGACCTGACTCTGAGATGTCGATGTTGGCTAGTTGGTCAGCCACTTGGTTGCCTTCTATGAGAGTGTGGGTTGCCTTAGAGACTGAGGAGTGGAGAAACTATTTGGCTTCATCGATCATGGTGGAGGTGTTCAACGATGGAGAGGGAATCCTGGGACAGGCTAGTAATGATGTTCTTGGAGTCACCTTCGATCATGATCTTGGAGACTTGAAGCTTGCAACTCAAGGCAACACCTTGGTAGAGAGCCCAGGCTTTCGCAAAGTGGTTGGAATTGAAACCCAAATTCTCCACATAAGCCAAGATGATGTAACCTTTGTGATCTTGAACAACCCCCCCAGCATTAGCAGCTCCAGGATTACCTTTCGCTACTCCATCAAAGTTGAGCTTGAGGAAGCCTAGAGGCGGAGGGATTCACTTGACCTGGGAACGGTCAGCCTTGGGGGGCTCAGGAAGAGATGCCCTGTGGGATGCCAAGAGAAGAAGTAAGAATCTCTTTAGAGAGAGGCTCCCGGTCTACCTCTAGGAAGTGACCAAAACATTTTATGTTGTTGTCGCCAAGATCCTTGCTAGGACATGACTTTCCTTTTGGGATGAGTCTCTGAAGGCTTGGGCATTACATTCTCTCCATAATTTCCCACATGAAGTGCGGAAGGCAAAAGAACCAGAAGGTTCTGAGCCAGTGGCCTCTGAACGAGTTCGGCCACTGCACATAGAGATTGTTGATCCAGAGGGGCGGGACCCAAGAGATGTCGATTGAGGAAAAAAGGGTAGAAAGGATGGAATGGACGAAGGGACACGAGGATAATATATGTTGGGTTGACTCAGAATACACAAAGCACAAATAACATCGGTTAGGGAGGGACAGGCCATGGTGGTGGAGGTTAGGAATGGTAAGGATCTTATCCTGGACAACCAATCATAGGAAAAAATTTACTTTGGGGGTAAGGTGAGGCCTCTAGATGAGATTGGATGGGAACCAGGGGGGCCAGGGTCCACAGATAAGACATAGGTTGACTTGACAGTGAAGGAGTCGGTCGAGGAACGAGCCCAAAGGAGGAAATCCTCTACAGGGGACGAAGGAACGACATAGAGATGGAGGATATCAAACAGGGCAATAGATTCAATTAACTGATCGAGTGAGAGGCCATCGGTCGGGAAGGGCTTCCAGGAGGAAGACCCTAGGATGAGAAAGTCACTTACTTTGGGTCCAAAGAGGGTGTCTGTCATTGGTCGGAGGCACACCAAATCATATCTTTCTTGGAGAGGATCATTTCCCAACCAGGGGTCGCTCTAAAAATTGATTTTTGCTTCGTTGTCGAGTTTCCACCTGATGCCCTTCCAGATAATTTGCTTGGCTTTGGATATGGAGTTCCATACCATCGATCCTTTTATTGGGTTGGGATCCTCTAACAAATTTGGGTTGGCCCAAAGGTACTTTTCTTTGATGATGGAAGTCCATAGAGAATCTTCGTTGGTGAGGATTTGCCAACATTGTTTGGCGATGAGCACCAAATTCATGTTGCGGACCTTGCGAAGTCCAATACCCCCATGATCCTTTTCTGCATAGACTTGGTTTCAAGCTACCAAATGAATCCTTATTTCTGAGCCTGACCACAGGAAGTTTCTTTGGAGTTGTTCAATGCGGTTGTAGACATCGGTAGGAATTTGGAAGAATGACATGAAGAATATGGGAATCGATTGCAAAGTGTCTTTGACAATGGTGGCCTTCCTCGCTTGGCTGAGTAGGTTGCCTTTCTATTTAACCAACTTCTTCTGCATGTGCTCGATGATGGGGTCCCAAAGGGCTTTCTTGGACTGACAGTCGAAGAGGAGGAAACCCAGATACATTGTTGGGAGGGTGTCGATGGAGCAACCAAGAGTAGCAGCAATGCGGGCTTGACGCCTCGTTGGGGTGTTGAAGTAGGTCTTACTTTTATCGAAGTTCTTTTGGTCTACTACCTCCTCAAAGGAGAGGGATGGACTTGATGCGTCGGGCTTGGGGGATCGAGGCTTGGGTAGCCAGGATAGTGTCATCAACGAACTAATGGTGGGACACGACCTAAAGAGATGACGTCGGTTTGATGCCAGAGATGGATCCTTTGAGGCAGGCGTGGGTGATGGACTTGCCAAGAGCTTCAGTAACAATGATGAAAAGGAAAGGGGAGATGGGGTCCCCTTGCCTGAGGCCTTTAAAATTCTTGAAGTAGCCTATAGGGGAACCATTGACCAGGACGAAGAAGTTCACCAAGGTAATGCATCCTTTGATCAACTCGATCCAATATGGGTGGAAACTGAACTTGTGGAGGACCGTCGAGAGGAAGTCCTGGGAGATCCTATCGAAAGCCTTATTCATGTCAAGTTTGAGGAGAAGGCCTTCTTGACTGCTCGAGGAGATAGAGTGGATGAGTTCATGGATGACAATGATATTGTCAGTGATTTGTCTTCCATTGACGGAACTTCCTTGGTTAGGGGAAATGATGGAGAGGAGGATGAGCTTGAGCCGAGAGTCTAGGGCTTTGTTCAGGATTTTGTATAAAAAATTACACAGGATGTTGGGGCGAAATTTTGAGAGGGTACGGGTTTGGTTCACTTTGGGGATCAGGGCAAGGAATGTGGAATTGATGTCCCCGAGGATGACCGTATCTTCCTGCATTTGTTGGATTGCCGAGACCACATCTGACCCAAAAATATCCCAAAAGTGCTGAAAGAATATGGGGAGAACCCATATGGACCTGGGGCTTTCCCACCCTGCATGGAAAAATGGCAGACCTAATCTCTTCGGTAGACAAAGAAGCACAAAGCATACGGTTTTGGTCCTCATATACTAACCTTGAAATATTCTGACGGAGGCTTTCGAAAGTGTGGTGGTCACATCTGGGATAGAGCCCAAGGAGCTCTTCAAAGAAGGAAACTACCATAGCTTTGATTCCCTGGATGTAGAAAACAACCTAGCCATCCTGTTAAACTAGCTCCCTGATCTGATTGCTACCTCGGTGACGCACTGCTGTGGCGTGAAAGAACTTGGTGTTCAGGTCGTCTTCTTTGAGCCATGTTACCCGGGATTTCTACTTCCAAAAAACCTCCTCATATCTTAGTGTGTTGTGGTAGTCAGCAAGGAGAACTCTCTTAGTGGCTTGGAGGGTGGGCTCAGGGTCGCTATCTTGCATAGTGAGCTCTATGTCCTTGAGCTAAGATTGGATCTTTTGTTTTTTCTGGAATATGTTCCCAAACACTTCCTTATTCCACTTCTTGAGATTGAATTTGAGATGTCGAAGTTTGCTGATGATTTGGGAAATCTTGGGCCCCTGGAAGGGTTTGGCCCACCACTGAGAAATGAGAGACCTTAAGTTTGGGTCATGGAGCCACATGGCTTCAAACCTGAAAGGAGATTTGAAGGACGAGATGCATGGATGCCTTTCGAGGAGGAGGGGATTGTGATAAGATCCAATTCTTGGGAGAGATCTCATAATAACATCATCAAACATGGGAATGACGTTGACCGAAATGAGGACACAGTCCAGACGCATTTGGATCAGTTGGTCTCCCTTTCTGCGGTTGGTCCAGGTGTACCTCGGGCCCCGGAGGTTCACATCCATCAATTCGTTACTGTCTACAAAATTGGTAAACTATGCATAGAATATTGCTCTAATGGGGGTTCCACCCTTCTTATCAGAGGAGAACAAAGGAGAATTGAAGTCCCCCGCTAACATCCAGACCTCTAAGGAAAAAATGTTTCATAGTTGGTTGAGGGAGTTCCACAAAGAGTATCTCCAGATAGGAGAATTTGGAGCATATACATTTGATAGGACCCAGCGGATCCCTTCATCTTTGTTGTAGAATAGGATATTAATGTAGCTTTCTGCCATTGAAAGTATTGTGCGTTCAATCTTAGTTGGGTCACATAGACACAAAAGGCCACCTGAGGCCCCATCTGCTGGACTGAAACAAGAGGTAGAGTCCCTCCCTATGTAATTGGAATAGACGAAACACAGTGGGAGTCGAGTTTCGTTTCTTGGAGAAGAAGAATTGTAGGTCGATATTCTTTCCTCATGGACTTGAGAAAACGTTGCTTGTTTTATCCATTTAGGCCTCTCACATTCCATGAGAGGATCTTCATTTTGAGAGTTTGGTCGAGACGCGCTTCACTCTCCCTGCTGGGGGGAAGAATGGTTCTGTTTTGGTCCTAACTCTCCAAGAGTCGAGAGTACTCCTTGAGAGTGAGTTGGGTGCCATTAGCGATGTCATCAATAGCTTCCCTGTTTTTGATGTCCTAGGAGGAGGGGCGACCCCTCTTCTTAACTGAACCTACATTCATCGATGCTTTCTTCGAGGGGTGAGAAGGCGGTGGGCTGGGGGATGGGAGCTCGGGGAGTGGGGGGGAAGTTGAGGCCCAGGAATAGGGGGAAGCCGAGGCCCGAGAGTGGGGGGAATTGGGGGAAAGGGCGCAAGGGGAATTTGAAGGCTGGCTCAGAGGAATCGAACGGGGGTTTCATCAGAGGACAGTGGGGAGAAGTGATTGGAGATAGGGATGGTTGGGCTGCTAGGGGAGGAGGGGACCAAAAAAGGGGGGGTCAAAGGGGGCTCCTCGCTACTAGGGGCCTGTAGAGGAGGGCTCGCAAGGTTCAGGATGGGGTCAGAGCCTTGGGGGGAGGTTTTTGGGGCTCGATGATTCCTTTGGGGAGGGGCAGTAGGGCCCAGGGAAGGGTACTGGGAAGGTAGATGACCCTGGATGGAACAAAGATTGCAAAAAGTAGGTTTATTCTCATATTCAACGGATTGGGTGAAGGAACAAACCTTAGAGATGAGATTGATTGACTTTGGTAGCTCAGCGTCCAGGATGGCATTCACACACATGCGAGCTTGAGTCATATGAGTCCAGGCATGAGTTGGAGGGTCGAAAGAAATGAACTCTCCAATGCTCCTTGCTATTCCACGAAGGATGTCCTCATGCCAAAATTGGATGGGAAGACCTAGGAGGCGAACCCATATTGGAGCAGTGTTAAAGCTCTGTGTTGATGGGTGGAAATCGACTCCCCATTTGCGAAGAAACAGACCTCTACAACCATAGAACCAGGGTCCTCCAGAGAGGATTCATTGCGAATCAGCAAGGTCGCTTAATCGAATTAGAAAAAACCCTCTCGTGAGCACCATCAGCTCCATGGATCCCTTCATACGCCAAGAGATATTAGCCCACCTGTGGATGGATTCCATATCGGGCTAGGACCCAAGGAACTTCCCAACCAGTGTGTTTGAGTTCTTGTTAAGCACACTAGACATGACCTCACAGGGGATCTGGAGGTTGCCATTGGCGGGAAGAAACTTTGCTCTAGGCCCAGTCATCCTACTAGGGTTAGGGATTACTATCTCCGTGTAGGATCGGGGTGGGCTCTTCCATCCATCGCTCACGTCCGAAATTTTTCCCTTTCGACCAGGCGGTTCTGCCTGGTCAGAGCTCGATTTTTTCTCTGGAGGTTGGGACTCCGGGAGTGGCTAGGATGGTGGGTTGAGGTTGCCTAGCTGCTCTACACTGGTGTTGGCCCAACTGATCCAGAAGGACTTTGTGGAGAGCTGACTACTTCCTCCCTTGTTGTGCGATCGATCCCCGCTCGCGTTGGAGGCTATCCCCTTGCTCGCACTCAGGATGTGAATCTCACTGGCTCGTTCAGGGGAGGCTTGGTGCTCACTATAGGGTTTCCCTGTGTTGGGATCATGGTTCTCATCTGCCACCAGTGTCTTCCCTTCGGGTGTTGTGGTGTCCGTCGTCCTTCTGCCGGATTTTGCTATAGTCTTCTTATGCGAACACTCCTCGATCGCCATCTCCCTATGTAAACATCTATTCAATTTTCTGTATATTATTCTTTTTTAGTCAAAAGAGAGTTGTTATTTTTCACTTCTGTCTTTAAAAATTTTGAGGATAATTCAAAGTTAATATTCTTCCTACTTAATAACATATGAGCCTATGGAATTCTATTGAAGTAATATGTATATATTTGAAGATAGATAAAATATTTTTTTAGGGTTTATGTGCAATTTCATGTTTTATTTATTTTCTTGTTTCTATGATATGCTAATATTTGTTTTAGGGTACCACCACGTCTCATTAGTACTCTTAAATGCAACGCTTGCAAGGCATTATATATGCTTGAAGCCTTGCCAATTTGAAACAAGATATTTGGACGAGAGTTCTTCAATATATGCGAGGCAAGAGAGAGTGCGAGGCAGGAGAGAGTGCAAGTTGGGAGTGAGTGCGAGGCAAGAGAGAGTGCAATTTGGGAGTGAGTGCGAGGCAAGAGAGAGTGCGAGGCAGGAGAGAGTGCAAGGTAAGAGATGGTGCGAACCAAAAGGGAGTGCAAAATAAGAGGGAGTGCAAGTTAGGATTCAATCATGGCAAAAGAGCGACAGGTTCATCCAAAGTGCATTAATGCTTCAAATCCTTACCACGAATGTGTGGAACATTGTTTCAAAAAAAAAATTGAAGCGAAGGAATGCCAAGAAAAATAAGACATGGGCAATTGTGAGCCAGGAGGGAGTACAAGCCTGGAGCAAGTGTGAGGCAAGAGAGAGTGCAAGTTGGAAGTTAGAGTGAGTACAAGCAGAAAGGGAGTGCGAACCAAGAGGGAGTGCAAGCCAAGAGCAAGCCCCATTAGCTATTATGGAAGGAAAGTCATTTTTGAAAGCCCTAATGGGAAGTCAGAATGCCCTAGCTAGAAATCAAAATGCCCTAGTTGGAAGTATGAAGGCCCAAGCTAGAGATAAGCGGAAGAGCGAATACATGGCAAGTTCGATCTAGGTAGCAGATGGTATGATGTGGACATCATTAGACCTAGGCTATTGTTTATTAGGCTTAGTTTATTTTATCATTTACTAGAGTCTAAGTCCTAAGTCTAAGTTAGAAAGTGTGTTCTAGACTAGGTGTAAGCTTTTACTTATTTAATTCCTAAGTCTAGGTATGATTTAATAATATCCAATTCCAATTTGTAAATGTCAACACATTTGGACGGCATAGTCTTTGGATTGGATTTGTTAGCTTAGTGAGAGTTAACAATTTGCTTTTGAGTGCTTAGTCATAGTTTATGGTTAAGCATCTTCCTAATTTGGAATATTATGGTTGTAAACTTAGTTATCAAATTCGTCGAATTTAAAACCTTGACGAATAAACCTTAAATTCGTCAAAAAAAAATTAGTCGAAAAACAAACTAAAAAAGCACGCACATGTATTTTCCATGCCCTTATGAAGGCGCACAAAGCAGAGGAGGCCGCCAATATTTTTTGTGAGATGATGCGTAACGAGTTTGATCCAGATAGTGATAACCTCTCAATGGCTTTGATGCAGAAAGACCTTGATTTGGCCACAATGGTTGGGAGGCACATGAGTAGGAAGGGTGTTTTCCCTGATATTTTATGTATTACTGTTTTTGTGAATAACTTATGTGAAAACAACAAGCGAGGAGATGCCAAAAAGTATGTTGAGGACATGTTGGCGAAAGGCAACAAGGTGTCTGATGAAATATTGAAGAAGGTGAATATTTCTTCTCAATCAGAGAAGAAAGATCCAGACGAGCGATCTTCATTGAAGAGGAAGGATCATCACTAATTAGGAAGGGACAGCGAAGGAGTAGCGCAAGCTTCATAGATATTACTTTTCAAGTTTTCAGTTATACTTGGATTCACATTTTAATTACCATTGGCAAGGAGAGGCCTTATATTTTCGTTTGACTTGATTACTTTCCAATGAGCATGTTTCACCTTTCTTTTCCTTATAAAAAAAAATTACTGCAGAAGCTTCGAAATATATGACATTTACAATATATAACATTTTTTTGTTTGAGTTTCTTAGTTATTAATTTATTTACATAAAATTGAAAAGATATATGTACATTTACAATATATCGAATTTTATGTCGAATTTTATTTCGAATTTTTAAATATGTCGAATTTTTTTCGAACTTCAAGAGTGTCAAACTCAAACACGAACTCGAACTTGATAACTAAGGTTGTAAATAGTGCTATTCAAGCACAACTTGGCAATAATATTTAGTTAGTGTATTTTTAATTCAATTTCCTCGTCATTGGTATCAGAGCCTGTAATCAAGTTTATGATAGTTGGCTCTTAGTTTGTCTAAGAAGCCATTTGTTTGTATAGGAATTAGCTGTTAAATTCCTTGTAAAATTACCCCCAAAATTCCAAATTCCAGTCTCATTGTTGATATTCTATCAATTTAGAGGAGTTGAGTTGCCTCCATGAATGATTTTTGAGAGGTTTTGAGGGTTATATTTGCTCAAGTTTAGATAACTTCAAGGTCCTAAAGGTAAAATAATATTAATATTAATATTATTTTGTTTTGTTTTTATAATATTTTCAACATTACCCAATTTGGGTAATTCGGGCGTAATTGGCCCAATCGACGCCATAGTTGACGGTCAACCCAGGATTTGCTGATCGTTGTCGACTTCTTGCCGACATTGCCGACTCCAACCAACAACCAGCAATTGACGGTAAACTCACCAATGGCAAGCATGACCAGCCACTGGTCAGTCAATAGCTCCACCGATGACTCGACTGACATTCGACGACTGACCACCTTCTACTTTTGGCTTTCTTCTTGATGGCTAGCCCCAATGACTTCTCGATACTCTAGTTTTTTCGATGCAAGACCAGTAGTCGGACTTCCGTTGACCCTTGATTATCACCCCATCCGACCGAACACCTACCAACGTTCCCTCCGACGATCACTCCTAGACAGGTCCTCCGATGACGTGGCCCGACCAGTGCTTTGCCACTCCCTAGTGCTCCTCCTCAACGATGTCGTGTTGCAAACCTTTGACGCCGCATTGTCAACTTTTTGCCAGTTTTTTTACTGCTCTTCTACGTTTTCTGGCAGCACTGCAAGTTGACAACAATTTTTGTTTTTGACGATCTGTGCATTTTTTCGGCGACGCAATTCATAGAAGGTGAGTTTGCAGCGCATCCCGGAGCCAATTTCTAGAATACCACTGCACACATAATTTTTTGCAGGTTTTTCGTGTTTTTTCGATGGTGACGACATGTTTTTGGCTTCGCAACATTGTCCCACATGCTCTCTGTTGTGGGTTTGAAGCAATTTAAATAGCACATCGTACCTATTAGTAATCAACCATCCCTCGGGTTGGCTTAAGCGTGCTACCGATGCGTAGGAGTCGATTACCAGTGGTCGAGGTGGTTGAACCGTTGTTGTGTTTGATTGGTTCGTTGGATTGCTACTTTGCGGATTGCGGATTATGACGTGTTGGTTGCGTGATCACAAAATATAAAATTTTTGTTTTTGTTTGATTTTCCTTCTATGTAGGTTTTTAGTCCCACATCTACAGGGCATGGGATTTTGTAGAGTTTAAAAGGCGCAGGGCGCCTATTGAAAGATAGCGAGCTCGCGGGGGTTGGCTAGCATGCTGTTGCATGCTCCGTTGAACTATGCATGCGCTCGTTGTTGACGTGCCTCTATGCCTGTGTTTGTCGTTGACTTGGTAATTATCTTGTGTTGACTATGGTGATTTCTACCCATTTACAAAGTTGCTAACCCGTAAGGGGTTAAATTTTTTTATTTTGCTGCAAATTAGATTAATTAATTTTTAATAATTAATCTCTTTGTTTATTTCCAAAATTTGTAAAAGCAATGCAAATTTATTTTTGCTACTTTGCTTGGGAATAAGGCACCAATTTGTAAAAGAGGGAAGTTATTGTTTTGCATTTGTTCACAGATTTTGTAATCCCTCTTGTAAAAGGTAAAATTTTGAGAATTCTTATAATAGCCTAGGAGAGGTTAATATTTTGTACCAAATCTGGCTTACACTAGATCATAGATGACATCTGATTTAGCTGACCAAATGCATGCCTTAGCGGAAACAATATTTCAGTTCATTATGCTCCTGATGAAAAAGCCACTAAAGATGCTAAGGCCCATACAAAATGTGAAGTCAAGTTGTATGATGGGTCTCGGAACCTCGATGTATTGAATAACTGGATCATGGACATGGAAACCTAGTTTGCATATACAAAAGTTTCTGTCAATGATCAAGTTCCTTTTGCTAAACTCAAATTGAGTGGGTTAGCAAAACTAGTCATCATGGATAGACAAAAAGACCAAAATCCCATTACCATTTGGGAAGAATTGGTCCAAGCATTGAAGGATTCATTTTATCCTTCTGATTATGCCATAGAATTGAGAGTAAAATGGTGTAGATTACACCAAACTTCTAATATGTCTATGCAAGATTATGTCTCTTCTTTCAATAGGTTACACATTTTGCTTTGCGTAAAATATCTTGTAGACAAATTGATTGTAAAATTTACAAGTGGCCTTCAAGAGCACTTGTATAGGGAGCTCAAATATACTCCCTTGGAAACAATTGATGCAGCCTTCAACCATGCATAGTTGGCCGAAGAGAACTTCGCAACTCGTGCACAAGGAGATTCTCGCTCTTCAAATCAGCAACAGTCTTTGAAGGCCAAGATGCCTTCTAGTTCCTCTCCTTCTCCTAGTTCTTCTTCCTCATCTTCTCCTACTTCTTATAATGCAAAGAAATATTGTAATCATTGTAAGAGACAAGGACACTTAGAATCTGAGTGTTTTAGGAAGCAAAAGAACTTACTTGTACAACCTGCAATGGAGGAACCCCAAAAGGGTCCCAATGAGGTTATGGGAGAAAGGAGAGAATATGTTGAATTGAGAGGTAAACTAAACAATGTTACATTGTTGCATCAAAAAGGTGGTCGTGACAGTTTGTTTGTCACAAAAGCCCACCTCACTCATGACTTCTTTGTGGATTGTATTATCGACAATGGATCACAAAAAAATTTGATTGCACAATCTATTGTCGATAGGCTCAAATTGCCTATGGAACCACATCCTCATCCATATCCATTGGGATGGAAGGATACAAATTCTAACTCATACATCACAAATACTTGCACTATGTCATTTTCTTTTGGGCCTCATTATGTGGATAGAGTCACCTGTGATGTGACTCCCATGGACTATTGTGGTCTTATTCTTGGCTAGCCCTATCAATTTGATAAAAGGGCTATTTATGATGCATATAATCAAACCTACGCGTTGCATCATTAGAATAGACAATTTCTTCTTCATAACTAGCCACAAACCACATTTATGCCTTGTTATCTACCACAAAAGATAGTCTTAGTCTTCAATAGGCCTCAAGACACACTTGCTTCCGCTACATTGCCTCCTCCCAAGGTGGCATTTTCATCATCTTCCACTGCATTGCCTCCTCCCACGAAGGTAAGTTCTTCATCGACACCTCCTCCTGTTGCTCCTGCTCTTCTTCCTCTTGTTTTAAAGTGATCTTCTTCATTGCCATCTTCACCGGTTCTTGTTCTACAACAGACTTCACTGGTGCCGCAACAGCCTATTGGTGCTTCATCCTTGCCTCATCGAAATCCTACATAGATTGGTGACCACAACATTCTAAACCAACATCGACTACAACTCATGGCCTCAATGACCTTGTTCAACATCTCAGTCAGCTTTGTTTTTAGTGTGCAGCATCTCACCCTCTCACCTCTATTGTAAAAGCATTAGAGTCCAATGCTTCTATGGTGGAGAGAAATGATGTGGACATCATTAGACCTAAGCTATTGTTTATTAGGCTTAGTATATTTTATCATTTATTAAAGTCTAAGTTAGTGTGTTCTAGACTAAGTGTTAGCTTTTACTTATTTAATTAAGTATTAAGTCTTAAGTCTAGGTTTGATTTAATAATATCCAATTCATTGGATTTACAATGAATTGTAGCTTAATGAGAGTTAAAAATTGCTTTTGAGTGCTTAGTCATAGTTTATGGTTAAACATCCTCCTATTTTGGAAGATTATGATTGTAAATAGTGCTATTTAAGCACAACTTGGCAATAATATTTAGTTAGTGTATTTTTAATTTAGTTTCCTCATCATGGTGCACCAAAAGTAAGTATCAAGGATGAGATGATTGAGAATGATATAATGGTTCTTAAAAGTAGAGAACTAATATGTAAGTTCCATAGATCATGACCAGGGTTTTTGGAGATTCAAAATTGGATCAAGTGGAAGTGGGGATTGAATTCAAATTATTCTATGACTTTTCTTCCTAAAGGTTTTTTCCTCGTCATCTTTTCCAGTTCAAAAATTAGGGATAAAATAATGGTTGGTGGCCCATGGTTTAGGGGAAGAGATGCACTTTATTTGAGACGATGGGATGAAAATTTTTCCGTTGAGACAAAAACTATCAAGAAGCTTCCAATGTGGGTTAGGCTTTTTGGACTTCCATATCAGCTTATAAATAAGGATGTTTTGAAAAATATTAGAAATACCCTAGGGTAATTCATCAAGGAAGGACCAACAACTAAGGAGTGAAAACATGTTATATATATTTGAATATGTGTTGCTATAGATATTTCAAAACCTTTGTCACAATCCATTAAGATTACATATGAATCAAGAGAATGGGATCAACAAATAGATTATGAAAATATTGCATTTCGTTGCTACAATTGTTTTGAGATTGGACACATGACAAGAGTTTGCAAAGTAAAAAGTATGAAGAAAGAGACAAAAATTCGAGCCATGAGATAAACTTCAAGACGAAACAAGGTAATCATACAATAATAGAAGCTAGATCAAATCAAGGATATTCCACTCCAAAAGAAGAGGCAAATAAATCCTATCAACAATATCAATTAGCAAGTTTAGAAGGAATTAAAGGTGCAAAAGAAGATTTGGAGATAAAGACAACACAAAAGGTCAAGTTTATTCCAGGTAAATCATCTTCATTTTCCTCTAGTAGTATAGAATCTTCTTCAGGTAATAAAAGTGAAAGTGGTGAAAATGTTATCCCTTGCACTTTAAGGTTTCAAGCATAAAATAATATAAAAATGAGGTTGGAGAAAACCCATAACAATTTAGGATTTTTAGGACAAAATAAGAAGGTAATTGCTATAGAATAGCATCCTTGCACTTTAGGGTCTCCAAGGAAATATAAAAAAGATTGTGCTTTTGAGGTTATTCCTTACCCTTCAGATCCTTCAAAACAAGGCAAACCTAAAGATGATAAATCTTACTATGAGCAATGTGAGAAGATTGAAGAGATTGATGAAGATAAAAGTATTGTTGGGAATGAAAAAAGAGAGGAAGACCAAAAAAGCAAAAACAAAGAGAAAAAAAAAAAACACAAAGGAATATTGATATGGGAAAACAAAAACAAATATCACAAGTGTTAACAAGAAGTGGGACAAAACCCTCAAATAAAATAAAAAAAAAAACAATGAAAATAATATCTTAAAATATTAGGGGAATAAATAACCCTAAAAAAAATATTAAGAAATTGTGAGGTGGTTATAGACAATATATTTTTGGATATAGAAGTTGGGCAACAAATATTTTAACCATTCTTAGTGTTGAATTTCATCCTGACAAAATTTAAATTTTTGAAAGCATTTGATATAGAAAGAGTTTTGTGGATACTTGACAGTTTGACAAAGATGAATAATATATTTGATAAAAGAATAACGAGAAATATGTCAGGAGGGAAAACTGAAGGGATTATTTTATTGATAAAAATAGGTTACATATATAGGCAGAAGGCTATGATAAACATGACACTTGTCAATGAAACCAAATGTCAGGAGGAAAAACTGAAGGAATTATTTTATTGATAAAAATAGGTTACATATATAGGCAGAAGGCCTATATGATAAACATGACACTTGTCAATGAAACTGACAAGTGTCAAACTGGCATAGTGCACATTACATTAACTCTAACAAAATATCTCCAATAAAAAAAGTTGAATATGCTTTAATTAACTTGTTAAAAATGTAATATAAATCAAAAAATAAAAATTATAAATAAAAATTTTATATTTTCCTAAATTTACATTTTTCAACCATTCATAACCTAATTTATATTTTTTTAAGTAATAAATATTTTATGTTTTTAGAACACAATAATAAAAATAATCTAAATGAATATTAAAAATAAATGAAATTACAAACAATGAAATAAACAATTACAAACACCACAAACAATAATCGCCAAGTTTTTGCCGCCCTCTTTTAACCTTTCCATTAATTCATTGCCCAAATCTTACACATCACATACGCTTTAACCTTTTCAACTCCTCCAATCCCTCTGGAATTTTTTGCAGTCTTTTACAGGGGACTAATCTCAACAAACGCCGGGCTTTCCAAACGCCGGTGGTAGCTCTCTGCAACTCTTATTCCCCCACAACATCAACTTTTCTAAGTTGGGCATTGTCTCTAATGCTGGATAATCACTACAATCCCTGAGATTGGCAGATCTAAATATGCAATCTGTGACATCAAAGTTGTCTAATTACAGGGTTCTAATTACAAGAACTAAAGTTATTAATTCTCAAAAAAAATAAAACATGCCCTTCAGCTGTACCAGGATCAAGAATAGTGTACATAAAGGTGCAGCTGACATTTCAGTTCGCCTATCCATACAGGTAGCCGCCTTAGAGGAATACAAAGGGACCGAAGACTTTTAAGATTTTGACACAGTTTGGCGTGTCATAGACAAGCTGTATCAAATGAATTCAAAACTCTGAGAAGTCTTCCAATACACCCCAGCTGAAGTTAATGACCCTCGGTAATCTTGTACTGCTCAATAAGGCTGTGGGAATGTTTTGAAATTTGTTGCCGGACAACGAAAGAGTGCGAAGAAATCGTGGATATTCTGCAGAAGCAAGTCATGGATTCTACAATATGTGCTTATTGAAAAAAAGGATTCTTCTCCCGATACTTCAGCTAAGCATACCCACTGGTCCATTATTCTTCTCCTTGGAGAATAAACCCTTCTGCTATCCAGCACTCTATGAGATCGTCCATATCTATTTTCTTATCCTCCTCAAAGAATGAAAAGTAAAGAAAATGTTGCTTAAGACATGCAAGCAATAAGTTATAACTCAACTCAAGAATAGGCATTATAGGATCCTGCCAGTCCTTGTGGCCTATCTCTTTTTATTTAAGCAACTTTTACCCCCATTTTCCATAATCAGTTTTTTGGGCCCTATAGTTTTAATTGCCAAAGGCAATTTACCACATTCCATTTCAACATCACGCGCTACAGTCTCCAGATTTTGAGGCGGCCTACTTCTTGGAAAGGCATAAGTGCAAAACAGATCCCAGCTATCTTGGTCAGATAAGAGTTCCATCTTATAAATAAACCCATTCATTCGCTGACATACATCTGTGCTCCTTGCGGTAACAATAACTTTGATTTGGCTATCCCTAAGTTGGATGCCAAGCTTTTCTGTCATGAATCAACTCTCCTGCCCTCTGCTTGCTTAAATCCTTTACCTCATCTTTTAAATTAAATCTATGTATAGGCGATATCAAATTGCAACTCGGAAATAGTATAGAATTGAGAAATGGAAAGCCAAATTGCAGTGTCAAACCTTTGTTTTGCCCATTCCAAGGACAACAATAACTTGATGTCCAGGATCAAGCAGAGGATTTCTTGAACCTTGGGCTCGAGAGCAACAGGCTTTGCATTGCTTTCAACATAACTCGGCCTTTTCCACTCTTCTCCTCTATTGTACGATGCACTAGTTGAAGCTTCACGTCAGCTCTCTTGCATCTTCCATCACTGTCTTCAATCTCTCTTTGAGATCTCTAATCTTTCGTCCCATACAAACAAGACTGATTGCGGCTACGATACAAAGTTTCAACAGCGCATTCTTCTTCGGTATCAAACACAATGTCCCAGCCACCTTCTGAAAAATGGGTTTGCATCAACAATATTTACTTTAAAAAATAAAAAATAAAAAAACAAACCCAAAACCCTGAACTAGGGTTTAGGGTTTAAACTTCAAAAACCCTAGACTAGGGTTTATGGTTTACACTTCACAGTTCACACATTAACAGTGACAAATGGACTTGCATATATAGTTATTAAGCAATGTTTTGTTATTTATTTAGTGTCAAAAAAAACAAAACCCTAGACTAAGATTAAAAAAAAAATTACAACCAAATAACCTCTTACATTTGTGAGCTTGCTTCTCACCCATTGAAAGTGCTTGTTGAAATTCCAGACCAGCGAAGCCTCCTGCACAACTTTCTGCACTGCCATCTCAGTAAGCTTTCCAATAACAAAACCTGCAATTTCACCTGCCATATTGCACTTGTTGCCACCCAAAATTAATGGGAGAGAGAATGATATGCGATGCAGAGTAGCTTGGTCGCGGATGGACCATACGCTGCAAAAAAAAATTCAGACTTTTAGGACATGGAGATAGTGCTGAGAAAGTCTTTATAACAAGGAAGGAATTCCTCAGAAAATTAGATGGGTGATTTAGAGCGGAACCACAACAGTAATATGTCATACCATTAGAGAGGAAGTCTATGTGAACGCCGTATTGAGAGTGAGTGAGAAGACTAAAAGAGAAAATCGTGGGCCATCGCCTCGGCCAAAGTAAAGGTTTTAATTATGCCACGCTGCCTCCTCCGAAAAGTAAGAATAGAGTTGGAGTCCACCTAAAAAAGCAAAAGGCGTAATTATTTTATGGACGGTCCTTTCGTTTGAAGGGAATCAAGACCCTTTCTTCTAGTCAAAGTAAAACATGCATGTCTTTTGGTTGAAAAGAAATACAACATATTTATAATCATATATAACATTTTAAAGATAATATTGAGGGAGATATAATTTTGTGAGGGAAGTTAATTATTTAAAATAAGAATAGCAATAATTTTTTAAATTGTGAAAAATAAAATTGTAAAGATTTGTCAGCTAGAGTTTGGATCACGAGAAGAGTAATGAAGGGTTAGGACTTCAGTGAGGCAAGACGTTTTATTTAGATATAGAATTTTTTAGCTAAGTTTTTTTTTTCCTTCCTTATCTTACATTCTAATAAATTTCAATAGATTTTGAGTTTTAGTTTCCTTTCTATGGACCCATTTATAGTTAAATCCTTAGAATCATCTTTTATGATAGAGGTTAGAGAGTGCACCTCAAAGAGATCTTCGTAGCTCTAAGATAGGTAAGTTTTTGATAAATTTAATGGGTATTGTCAGCGTTGAGAAAATGGATTGATAGGAGTTGGAAGTCTTCAGGAGTGATTCTATCATTTCTTCCCAAAGGTTTTTTTCTAACCATTTTTTGTTCTAGGGAGAAAGAGAAAAAATCCTAAAAGGGGGTCCTTGGTTTATGAGAAGAGCGAGACTCTTCCTTACCCGCTAGTATGAAGGTTTTTCACCTGAAAATGTAAATTTATCTCTAGTACCAGTTTGGGTTAGGATGTTTGGATTGCCCATTGAATTTTGGAAAATAGAAACCTTCAAAGGCAATAGGCAACACTCTAGTAAAATTCCTTGAGATACTATGAAAGATGGATTCTTGGTTATTTATGCTCAGATATTGGTCATGATTGATATAAGTAAAATTTTACCAGAATCAATCATTCTTAAGTATAGGGATAAGATGTGGATACAAACCATAGATTATGAAAACATATATTTTAAATGTAAAAGATGTCATGAGGTGGGACATATTGAGAGATCATGCCCTAAGAAGAGCCGAATAAAATCTTATTTTGAAAATTACAAGAGAAACTTACAAATAATTATGGATGAAGATGGTTTTCAACTTCCAAAAAATAGATCTAAAAAAATGAAATAAAATAAACAGTGGATACTAGTAAAGAGGGATAATAGAAGAAATACCAACTCTTTTGAGGCTTTAGCCTATGAAGAAAAAGTAGATCAAAACATAGAGGACACAGTAAAATAGTTTCAACATATTAACAAGGAATCGTTTATTCAGTATGATCCATATTTAAGGAAGAACATTCTCGATGAACCTAAGGAATGTGTCTCATCAAATTTTGAAGACTCTCTTGAAGTACCATGCACCATTCAGGAGAAATTTTTTGATAAAGAAAATTCAATTTTAGAAGTTAATACCTCTACCATTAATAAGGAAATACCATAAAATGAGCTAGACAAGTCAAAAGCTTCTATAGTAGAGCCAGTAGAAGATAAATATGATGGAAAACAAAATTATGAAAAAAATATTGAGGAATAGAATTATAAGACCTGCTCCTAATATAGGTAAGGCAAAAAGAGGAAAACCCTCAAATTATCAAGCAAGATCCAGGGAAGCAAGAGCAAACATAGAGAAAGGAACACAAACTAAGTTGGTTGAACTTCTCTTTACCAAACAACAAATGATATTGGTAATACGTAGGTGGGACCAAAAGCCCCTAACGCGACATGATTATCATCTCATGGAATATAAGTGGTGCTAATGCCCCCTCAAAGCAGAGGTGTATCAAGGACCTATGTTTAAGTAATAAGCTTGCTATTTTGTGTATCCAAGAAATTAAAATGACAAAAGAAGTTTCAAAAAACTATGAAAGTAGTATGGGAAAGATGTGAATGGGATGCTATGGATTCTAAAGGAGTTGTAGGGGGATTCTAACTTGTTGGAATCCTTCTAGAACCTCTTGTGTAGCCATTCATAAAACTAGGCATTGGATAGCCTCTTTTGTCACTTGATACTTTTCAGACTTTCATTTCATCCTTATTAATGTCTATGGACCTACAACTCAATTAGGTAGATTAGAAGTTTGGAGTGGGATTGAAGCCTTTATGAGAAGTAAAGACCAAGAAACATGATTCATGATCATAGGATATTTTAATGTCATAATCAAGCTAGATGAAAAATTTGGAGGAATTAAGAAATTAACCCAAAGTATGATAGATTTCTCAACTTTTATTCAAAACAATATTCTATGGGAGGTTGAGTTTGAAGAAGACAAATATACTTGGACCAACAATAGAAGAGGCCAAAACCTTGTTGGAAATTTGAGTTATTTTGTGTTGTCATTGATGTCACATGGATCACATTGAGTTTTGGTGGCAAAAGCACTTCATAAATAATCATTTATGATATTTTGGAGAGCATGGATATTTACAAGGTTTTGTGGCACAAGAGGCATATAATATTTATTTTTTTAAATATTATATTAATGGTTTTTATTAAAACCAATGGTAAAGGTTTTTATTAAAACCAATGGCAAGGGTTTTTATTAAAACCGATGGAAAGGTTTTTTTAATTAAAACCAAAGGAAAGGGTTTTCATTAAAACCATTGGAAAGGGTTTTTCATTAAAACCACTATGCTAAGACTTCTCCAAATTATGATGGATGAAAATGTTTTCCAATAAAACCTAGGTGCAAAAAGTTTCATGACAAAATTCAAAAGAATGAAGGAGATATCCCAATTCAAAGTTAAAAGGTGAATTATTAAAATTTTATTTAATAATTCTAAGGTCTAAGGTTGTATTATATTATCCGTCAAAGTGCAAAGGTTGGGGAGATAAATAAATATTCGTCGACGTAATTCGAAGGCATGGAGTTGCATATAAATAAAAGGTAAAAACCTTTGTTTATTAAAGACTAGAGATAGCGCATGACAAAGAGTCATCAAAAGGAGAGCAACGAAGAAAGAAGGATAAATAACTTTCGATTTGAGAGTAAGTTCAAGTAAAAAACACGGGAAAGTGACATCACATAGGAGCCTATAGCGCAGTTGGTAGCGCACCAACTTTGCACAAGGTAGGTTCGTTGTTCGAATCTCGCCAAGGGCAAAGTGTTTTGCTAAGAAAGTAAAATCGAGTTTCAGATTTGAGCGCAGGTTAAAGTTGGGTGTTTGGGATTAAAATTCCAACGTGGACTAAGCGCCTCACAGTGCTAGGCAAGAGGAATAGAGTTTGACTCCCATGAAGGTGTGAAGGTGCATTGATTTTTGGCAAGGCATTGACGATTTCGAAGGTGTGAAGGTGCATTGATTTTTGGCAAAGCATTAATGATTTCGAAGGTGGTGAAGGTGCATTAATTTTGGCAAAGGCATTAATGATTTTGAAGGTTGCAAAGGCTACAAATTTCATAAAAAGGTATTTATCTCTAGTGCATGGTAATATTTGATATTGTCAAAGTTTTGGTGCATTAAAAATCATTTATATTATAACTAGGGAGTCATAAGGTATTTAGTGAAAATAAATTATTATTGTATGTGCTTAGGGAGTTATAAGGTGTGAAGTTAAATATTTGTGATTGTTGTAAGTGGAGTTATAAGGTGTGGAATTAAAAATAAAAGCATAGGTGCTTGTTGTATGTGTTAATGAAATTAGGGAGTCATAAGGTTGAAAAGTGTTGAACTTGTTATATGTCCTAGTGCATGATTTAATTATAAAATTAAACTAGGAACTTGAGACCTAGTTAATTGCTACCTTGAGTTAGAAGACATGCATATGAGTTAGGGTTTGAAGTTGAAGACAAATTGCTTGATTATGTGCCTTGGCTATTGAGAGGAAGTGGATGGATTAGAAAATCAATTTTATGGATAAAATTGATGCTTGAGTTCCATGATTGCTTTAGTGGAGTTCATTGAGAGTATTGCCATTATTGAGGAGGTTTTTGCTATTGCTTTGAGAAGATTATTGTTGGTTACTTGTTAAGTCCATTGCCACTATTTGAGACCATTGAGGAGATCATTTGCTAGTCACTTGGGGATACATTTGTCTTTCTTTTGAGGAGATCATTGTTGAGTATTTGAGATCTCTTTGCTTGAGGGAGTTGTGCTTGTTTCTTGAGATCTTATTGACATTGCATGAGGAAGATATTATTGAGAACCTATTGCTATCACTTGTAGAGATTGTCCTTGGTTGGTTGAAGTCCTCATTATTATTGCTTGAAGAGGTTTCCATTTGAGAGATCATTTGTCATCCATTTGAGAGTACCTTGTTGAGCATTGTTGTCATCCATTTGAGAGTATATTGTTGAGCATTGTTGTCATCCATTTGAGAGATCATTTGTCATAAATTGTTGAGATCATTGTGGATCATTGTTGTCATCCATTGAATAGTACATTGCCATTCATTGTTGAGCACATTGTTGAGTATTGTCATCATTCATTTGTTATCCATTGTTGAGTTCATCATTGAGCCTTGCCTTCATTGATTTGTGGTTGAGATTTGAGTGCTACTTGAGAGTCATTGGTTGAGCCTTTGGGAAGGATTTTGGGACAAAATTTTTGGATAGATTTGAGACAACTTTTGTGCATGATTGGTTGAGCCTTTGGGAAGGCTTTTGGGACAAAATTTTTGGACAAATTTGGGATAGCATTTGAGAAGGATTGTTTGAGCCTTTTGTGAAGGCTTTGAGAATAGATTTGGGACAACATTTGAGTAGGATTGTTTGAGCTTTGTGAGAAGGCATTGAAGCAGATCAATGGATAGCCTAGCTGAGAAGATCAATGGATAGCCTAACTGAGTAGATCAGTGGATAACCTAACTGAGCAGATCAGTGGAGAGCCTAGCTGAGTAGATCAATGGAGCCCACCTAAGCAGATCAGGATAGCCTAGCTTTGAGCAGATCAAAGCATTCATTTGTATTGGGATAAGGATCCCTATTTCTTTATGAAATATTATAAGGAGTTATCTTGTGGACTACCCCACATTGGGGGAACCACATTAAATATTATGTCTCAATTGTGTGTGATGATTTGTGCACTTGCTTACTATTGCTATATATGTTACTAATGCACACTGCTATATTTGGTTATTGCAATTGAGGACACTAATTGATATTGGTTTGGAAAGAAATCAAAAATTGGGCGCTATATTGTTCACCCCCCCTCTCAGTATAAGCTTGTGATATTCAAACCTAATAGTAGAAAAATAGACAGATGCATTCTCTTAGATCATTGGCTAGATGAAGGAACTTGTGCTAAAATTAATACCTTAACAAGGATTAGTTCATATCACTAGCCAATAAGAGTTAAAATTATGGTAAGTGAATTAAAAAAAGATCATATTTTAATATGAGTAGATATGGGAGACCGTCCTCAATTTGTTGATATGATAACTCAAATGTGGAATTCTTTAGGTAATGGTGGGTTGTATGCTCTTCCAAATTAAATTAAATCTATGACATCTAGATTAAAAGAATGGAACATAAACACCTTTCGAAATATTTTTGAGAAACAAGAACTAAAATATGAACTTTCTAAGTTCTGGTGATCATAATAATCCAAGCTCAGAGGAAAGAGTTGCTTAGTGAATATCATTATATTTTAAGTAAGGAAGAGAAATTTTGAAGATTAAAATCAAGAATGACTTGGTTAAAAGGAAAGATATATATAAAGTTTTTTCATAGGATGGCTATAGTATAGAGATCAACATCCAAAATTAGTAGAATTAAATCAATAGAAGGGGTTTGGATTGAATATCAGAGTGAAATTATAAAAGAGGTAAAGTTTTTTTATCAAAATATTCTAGGATCAAAGGAGATTGAAGTTCTTAATGATAAACTTCTTCAAGATGTTCCTTCAATTATAACGAATGAAGACAATAGGAAACTGATGGAGCCTATTACTCTAGAAAATTTTCATTTAGCTATTTTATCTTTTAATAAGGATAAATCCCCAAGTCTAGATGGGATCTCTACAATGTTTTACCAACATAATTGGGATATAGTGAAGGATTATTTATTGGTGGCAGTGGAAAAGTCTAGGGTAAAACAATACATACCTTAAAAAATAAATGCAACATATATTACTATAATTGCCCAGGTGATGTAGGTGAGTTGGAGAGGGTAGGATAATCTTCCAAGGAAGGTCCCTGGTTCGAATCTCCACCCTACCAAATGCACACTAGGTACCTAAAATCCAGTTGATTATGTTGGTGTGATCAAGACCAAGGGCAACTCCTAGGTGATTTTAACGGTGTAGAACCCCCTAATCATGGTTTCTCAGACCAAGGTGGCCTCACAAGGGATTTTTCACTAAAATAAATAAATAAATAAAATATATATATATATATATATATATATATATATATATATATATATATATATATATATATATATATATATCTAAAAAGGGATGTTGAATTGTTTGATTATTTTAGACCCATAAACCTATGTAATATGGCATATAAGATTATCTCCAAAGTGATGGTGAATTTATTAAGGCCATTGTTAGACAAAATTATTTCAAAAGATCAAGGAGGATTTGTGAAAGGGAGAAAATTTTTGGATGGGATCATAGTAGCTCATGAAGTTATACATTTAGCAACTTCAAGAAAAGAGAAAGCAATGATCTTAAAATTTGATGAGTAAAGCCTATGATAGGGTTAAATGGGATTTTCTTTTTGCAGTTTTAGAAAAGTTTATTTTTGGAAAGAAATGGGTTAGATGGATTAAAGCTTGTGTCTTTACAATTTTTTACTTAATGTTGGTCAATGGGATAGTAACAAAATATTTTAAATCCAAGAGAGGCCTTAGACAAGGATATCCTTTATCTCCTTAGTTGTTAATTATTACGGCAGAGGTTTTGAGTGGGAACTTAAAAAGGGCTTACAAATATGGGCTTATAAGTGGACTTAAGGTTAGTAATAACATCGAAAACATCACCCATCAACAATTTGTTTATGATACAACCCTTTTTGGAAGGGCAAAGATAAATGAGGCCAAAACTTTGAATAACTTTTCAAAGGAATATGAAAGAGCATTAGGGCGAAAAGTTAATCAGACAAAATCGAAGATTGACTTCCTTAACACTCCAACTGATATCAAAGGAAGAATTTTCAAGTTAATTCAAATGGAGGAGGAAAATTTACCAATAACTTATCTAGGGTTTGATGGGAGAATGAGGATAAAATTATGGAATCCATTTATTAATAAAGTTCAGAATAAACTTCCATAAACTTCCAGAGTGCAGTTAAATAAATCAGTCTTACAAGCCATTCCAACATATTGTATGTCATTGTATTCTATGCCAAAATCAGTTGAAATTTTTTTAATCTATATTATACGATATTTTTATGGTTAGGTTTACATGATAAAAGGAATTTTCCTTTGGTGAAATGGAGCAAGGTGTGTGATAATAAAACTAAAGGAGGTCTTGGTTTAAGAGTTCTTACAAATGTAAACTTAGCTATGAGGGGAAAAATAATATGGAGATTGTACAAAGAGAGTCAAAGAAAATGGGCAAGAATCCTTCTAAGTAAGTATGTTGAGACCAATGACCTAAGTTTAATATTTACTGCATTCCCTCTACCAAATGGTTATGCTCTTTGTAATGGTTTAAAAAAATCTATTGATCTAATGATTAAAGGTTTAATATAGGTGGGAACTGGAGAAAATTTTTCTATTTGGATGAATACTTGATGTGGTAAAAAACCACTCAATTTAGATCCAATTTTAAAACCTTGGATGAGATTCCTTCAAGACAAATATGGTGATAGGGTTTCAAATATTTTGTACAAGGATCAAGAAGGAAGATACTAATAGAAAGAAGATTTTTTTACAAGTATAGAAGATATTGATGCTAGGAGGCAATTGAGGAGAAAGATAACAACTGTGATTATTTCGAGAGGAGACAAGGATAAATTGATCTTGGAGTTGAATAACTCAGGAGAATACACAACAAGAAGTGGATATAATGTACAACACCAAAAAAATAGTAATATCACTAGACTATGGAGAGATATTTGAGATAGCCCAAGCATTCCTAACGTCAAAATGTTTGTTTGGCTAGTAAGTCATAGAAGAATTTTATCCTAGGATAACCTTATGAAAATGGGTTTTCATGGCCCCTCTCAATGTGTTCTTTTTAAAAAGGAGGATGAGAGTATAGACCATCTCTTAAGACATTGCTCAATAGTCTAGAATCTATGGCAATGGATTCTTAATATGTTTGGTAAATGCATGATGATAAATAACATAATTGAAGATTGGTTAAATCAATGGCAACCCACTTATAAAAGTGAGGTTTTACAAATAATATGGGATATATCAAAAGAAACAAAACTTTAGACTATATGGCTAGAAGGGAATAGAAGAATATTTAAAGGAAAGGAAAATCGTTTAAAGGTAATGATAAGGAAGATATGTTTAGCCATAGAGGAGTCTAAACCAACCCTATCAAATCACCCAGTACCTAATCTAGAAGCAAAGAGCCTTGATAGATGGATTCAAGTAATTAAATGAAATTATGATGTTGGGTAGAAGAGAAGCAAAAAGAAGGCAAAGAATATAAAGTGGAAACCACTAGATGTAGAGTGGGTTAAATTGAATTTTGATGGAGCATCTAAAGGAAATCTAGGACCAGTAGGAGGAGGAATAATTAGTGTAAGCTAAAATAAGATACACCCTTTGCAATAAAATGACAAAAAACAAGCAAGATATACTCAGAATAAAGCTTTATATTTTGTACTAAAATACAATTGAGCCTTGTTCTCCAATTTACAATGATTCTACCCTGAGTTCCTAGGGGACTGATTACAATGAGCGTATTTCACTTGCTTTATGGGATTACAAATGGGGCCAAAGAGGGAAAGCCTCTTTGGCGTATCAATGGAATGGGGGTACCCTCGATATTCTCTGCTACAACCAAGGGGTAGATGGGATTCAACTATCCTCATAGACCATCCTCATTGCAATAGTCTTCAATGAACCCGTAACTTGCACATATATAGGACCAAACAAGCAAAAAGGTCAGTAGCACATGTTGATGTATGTAAAAGGAATTACAATAAAGACCCTAACAATGAATGCATGTATTGATTGAAACATGATGTATAGGAAACATAAATAACATTAAACATATGCCTTGCTGATTTTACCTGACCTTTCTCTTTGTCTATCATGAACTAAACTTGCTCCTAAGCAAATGCAGGCATACATTTGGGGCTAGCTAAATGTAGGCTGGTGTTTGGTAAATGTGGATGCATTTTACCTCTATATAAATACCCATTGTAATCTGGTAGGATTTGGTTCGGGATCTCGATGGCTTAATCTCTAAGAACTTTGGTTACCTCCTACATGGATTTCGACAACATAACAATATAATTTCCAACCTTCCTTTCGTGATGAGGTGATGTTGCTATTATGGACCTTTTGGGATTTTGAAGGGAAAAGGTAGGTGGCAAGCCATGGCTACCAAGTGGCAGGGACTGGGAAGCCACCTATCCTAGGTAGTTGTAATGAGTCACCTGGAGTGTCCCACTTAGGTGGAGTGGTGGCATGTGGGTAGGTGGAAGTGGAGTGATGTTTGGAGTGAGATGTGATATGTGGTAAATGGGGAGGGGAGGTAGTGGTGGATAGGACACATGTCATATGGGGAGATAGGATGTCCTAGGGAGATTTTTTAGATTTAATAAAATCTAGAAAATAGGATAAAGTGCAAGATTTGTATACCTAAGTCTAGACTTAGGCATATTTTATTATGCAGGATTGTGGGGTGGATGGGGGTTTTGTGAAGGACTAGGTTTTGGTATCTATAGATGCTCTTTTTTGTACCGCATTGCATAAAACACAATGCAATGCAAAAACAAGAGACACCTGATATTATTGGATGAAGCAACGAGCTCAGGTTATCTCGAGGTAAAGAATGAATGAATTTTGAGATTTTTTATTTTGGCTTACCCCCTCAAGTGATGAATGGGTGAAATATGGAATAAATGAGACCCATGAGTCACTTGAATTATTTTAGATGGTGGAGGGATGATGTGTGATGGATGTAAATGTGAATGATGTAGATCAAGTTGGTTGCCCCAAGTTTGAAGGGGTTGCATTTATGAAACTTTGCTTTTGGTAGAAATGATTTACACTTTTGATATGGTAGATGGACCAACCACTATGGGTGTGCGCATGATGTTGTTTTTGAGGTTAGTTTTTCTTGATTATAGTCATCACATTCAAACCCTTAGCATGATGCATACCAATTTGAGAAATTTTTTCTTTTGTGACTCTGTAAAGAGGAGTGTATGATTGCTTTGGAAAATTTTCTTGAACGTAGTCACATTCATCAATTAGGTTACCAAATTGATCTGATTTGGAGTGAGATTATTTGGAATAATGTTTTGGATGCATTGATGGATTGATTTGACGAATATTTTGAATTGGATTGTTGTTTTTTGGGGAGGGCAAATGTGGGCCTGCATTTGGGGCTGATAAAACATACATTTGTATTTTCATGCGCCTTCCAAAAGTATATCATTTTTTATATGCACTCGATAAACGTGGGTTCACGTTTTGGGGTGCAAAAATCTGTTATCAGTAACTTTGGGGGGTCATTTGCTTTCATTTTTGCATGTGATATTGAGTGTGCGTTTGAGATAATTGTGGAGTGATAGTAGCTGCAATGGCAAGCTAGATGGTGGGAGAGGTGATAAGACCTGGTGGTGCGGTCAGGGCTAGTGGTGTAGCTGGAAATGTTGTTTGGGTGGCCGAGGTAGGTCCCAATGACTCTCTTGTTGCTTTATTGCATTTTTTTTTAAATGGTAAAGGGGTGGGTGATTTTTTTTTTTAAAGTGAAAAGTGATGATGAATAAAATGAGAATGCTTTTGTTTTTTTTTGTATTCTTTTGAAGTGAACAAAATGATGATGGAAATATTGAATTTTTCTTTTAAGTGAAAAATGATGATGCAAAGATAAAAATGTTTTTTTTTTGAAGTGAAAAATGTTGATGGAAAAATGGAAATGTTTTTTTTTTTGTAATTTTTGAAGTGAAAAATGATGATGGAAAAATGGAAATATTTTTTTGTTTTTGTAATTTTTGAAGTGAAAAATGAAGATGGAAAAATGGAATTGTTTTTTTTTTTTGTAATTTTTGAAGTGAAAAATGATGATGGAAAAATGGAAATGTTTTTTTGTTTTTTTTTTTTTTGTAATTTTTTGAATTGAAAATGTCGATGGAAAAATGTTTTTTTGTCTTTTTTATAATTCATGAATTGAAAAATGTTGATGGAAAAATGGAAATGTTTTTTTTTTTGTGTTGTAGGTGAAATTTCTATAGGCTCGCCACCTTTTTTCTCTCGTCCTTTCTCATGTGAGGAAGGAATTGACTAACAACCATTGGAAGTGGTTGGAGACAATGGGTTTGGTTGGCTATGGTAGGGTTGAGCGGGTGAGGGTGGATGAGTACTTATCGACCTTAGCAGAGAGATGGGACCCTGATAGGGGGTCATTTTAGCTCTTGACTAGGGATATTACTATTACCCTAGAGGATGTTTATCGCATCTTTCGTGTTCTTGTTGAGGGGCTACCAATCCGAGTTGGGCATGATAAGGAGTATGATATCAAGCACTTATTTGGTGACATATGGATGGATGTGGATGTTAGAAGGGGTGGGATTCAATATTTGGAGATGTTCCAAAAGGGAGAGCTATAACACTACCTACATTTGTGATGTATATTTTATCCATGTTAGCTTTTTATGCCACATACAATGGGAGATACCATTCACAAGATGTAGAAAGAAATAAAGTAGATCTACGAGATGACTAAAATATGCTATAAATAGAAATGATGAAAATATTACAATAGTAGCTATGGAGGAAATGAACACTCCATAATATAAGCTATTGCTCCATGAATGAACTATAATATTATAGCTCACTAACACACACTACCCTACTACCTATCTACCACACACTGACTGTGGTGCTATGACTTCTATTTATATCTTCTACATCTATGGCCATTATATAGGAAGATAATTTCCTTGGCCAACACTCTATCTAGTTGTACAAGTGGATGCCTTGCACATTACAACTTGCACATTGACACTTGTGCATTTATTACATTGCATGAAGTAACTAGATAAATTCCCCCTAAAGTAACCTAATGTCCTAAGTATGTACCAAGGAAGGTACATTTACATGACCCAAATAATGTAAAATACTCTATTTCTAACACCTCCCTGTATTACAATATTTGGGTATTGAAGAATAGTCTTCAATGTGGATCTTCTTCCATATGAGGGCTTTTAATTGGATATTCATCTTTGAAATAATATTTGGCTTCTTCAGATTCACCATCGTTATCTTCTATCCATCCACCTTCGTTGATCTCCTTGCACGTATCTTTGTTTGGTTCTGAGTACTGATGGCTAAGTAGAGCATGGTGCACTTGTCCTCTCATATTATTGATTTTAATTCTTCTATGCTTGGCTATATGTTGTACTGGTTCTTCATTTTCATCAACCTGTTCCTCTGGAAATATGTTAGTATCATTTTGAAATATCACAGTATCTTGTGAGATTTCCATTGAATCTAGGATGTATGTGTTTCCATGGATTGACCCTATTTCTTTAATTTCACCTTGATTCATGATGAGACATGTATTGATTCTATCCATATATCTAATTCATGATGAGACATGTATTGATTCTATCCATATATAATTATCCTCTACCAACTTGTTTACTGAAATGAGATTGAATGTTAATCCAGGAACATACAATACATTTTGTAGAAGAAGATTTGGAAATGATATGCTAGGTGTTACACATCCATATCCATGTATAGGATAAGTTTGGATATCCATAATTTTTAGTATGTAGCCATTTTTATCTTCAAGATAGTCGAACCATTATAAATTCTTATCATATGATGACTTGCTCCAGAGTCAATGTACCACATATTTTCATGCTTTATAAACTGGTTTCTATTGGAGAAAATTTCACATTCATTATATGACATTCTTGAAGAAATGAGATAGGATTTTATTATGAATTTCTATTAGGATATATGATCTCTAATAGAAGTATATAAGATTGATTTGATAAAACCTATATTAATCCTTGATTCTTGTAGGCTTCCTTATCTCTCTCTAGTAATGAGAATGAGTCCTCATAAGGATTTTTCGATTTTGTAGATAACTTATATATTGCTAATGGATTTGCAACTTGATAAACAATAGATTATGATATTATCAAGTTTTGTAGAATACCTTATGAATCCCTAGTATGTTTTGGACAAGATATGAAGTGCTTTTGTAAGATATAGTTCAATCTTGGTTGATTTTGTAAAGTTTTGTAAATGTTAAAATCAACTTCTATTCTCTTTATTGCTCCTATTGAACTAAGCACTTTTTCTAGATTTCAAAAGGTTTTAATGTTGAATCTTTTGTCTCTATTTGAGAAGATTTGAGACAAGTAAATGTATCGCTCCAAATTTTTTGCATCCTTACCCTCAGGCTATAGGATCCGCGCCCGAAAGGGGGATGCGAGAAGGATGGGACAATACCTCGGACTGAGAGGCCCTTTGAAGGTCCCGCCTCTCAGGGGAAGGGTATAAAGGTGAATTTTCGATGGATGGTGGGTTCACCAGGAAACTTTTGAGTGGCAGTTTCCACACCTAGGTTGATAGTGAGTTTGATGTGTTCATTTTGTACTTTAATCATTCAACTCCTAGGTTTGGCCAAGATGAATCTAAACTATTCTATATGCCAATGCTGATTTTGATGAATACAAAAAATAGGAATGAATGCTAAACACAGAGAATATGCTAAATAGGACAGAACATACTTGATTTCGGATGTTTGATGAAGGTTCTGAGTTTTGTAGCAGTCCAAATCGTCTCAACTTGTACGTAATCATATGATATTTCACATAATCATCTCGAATCACAGTCGGTCATCTGAGATCAGATGAAATCATCTGAGATCTGACGAATTCATCAGATGAATTCGTCAGAAACCTGCAATCACAAAAATAGATACAAAATACCAAATATGCAACTGCAGAAGCAAAGGAGAATGATAGCAATAACAACAAACGTGCCTAAATAATGGATTCAAATAACAAACAAGAGAAATGCAGTAGATTTAATGATTGATTTTAACTTTATCATGCGGTTATGCTAAATGAGGTGAACTCCAAGATGCATAAACATAATAACTAAGATAATGTATAAAGAAATGCAAAAAAATGACAAAGAGATGCAAACTCTAGACTCTGATTGCCCCCAATCTGGACTACAATCGGGATCGCCTCCAATCGTACGAGATCATCTGCGCTCCTCGACAAGATCGTCCGAAATCGTTCGGAATCGCTTGCGACGATCCGAGCTAGCTTCGACTGAAAAACAGTAAAGTTCCTGCAAGAAAACATGAAATACCGAATGCAAAAGATGGTGTGAGGATGCTCTGAGGTGCGTGGGAGTTCAAGGGAGTTTAAGCAGAGTTTCAGGCAGAGAGTCAGGGGGAATCAGGGGGATAAACTGAGAAAATCTTAGTTTATATAGTATTAGGGAGAGGTTAGGAGGTTGGGGATCATCCCAATCTGGGAGATCTCCAACGGGGGAATCTCCAACTACGTAGATGCGCTTCTGCCCAAGTTGGAGAGGTTGTTGAAACAGAAGCTAATTATGAAAATTTGGTTTTGGGACAAAATCGTCTAGACGTTCTGTCCATGACGAATTCGTCAGATCTGGGACGATCTCGTCTAATCTGCGACGATATCGTCCAACGGTCAAAACAAATCCTAAAAATGGCATGAAAAATGAGGAAAGCGGGTAACGGGCGGTTAACGGGCGGTTTGAGGTTAAAATTTGAATTTTTATCTTTTTACTAAGGTTTAACTGTGCCAATTTTAGGGTGCTACATTTTGCCCCCTCTTTAGCGAATTTTTCGAAGAAAATGCGTTAAAGACGAGTTCTTCCCATTTTACGAGAAAGCAAAAATGTACTCAATTTTTTAGACGACGATTCTTGGTCGAATCGTACGATTGCTGACTATGGTGCCCCCTCCGTGTTTTTACCCAAATCGAACGTTTGAGGTAAAAACATGGAAAAGCAAAAATTAAAAATGTTGTTGATTTTGAATAAAATTAAGAAAAATAGGGAAAACCCTAATTCATTTTTTTTACTATTCATTTTTACTGTTCCAGAGCTCTGCAGAGAGAAACAATGGTGGAGACAGCGCACAGAGCGACAGAGGTCCGACGCGGGCTACGGGTAAGGATCTAATCCTAGTAGATTAGGTTTGATTTTACTTTGTGCAATTTTTTTTATTTAAATGTTGATTGTTTGGGGCATCGCGGCCATTTTTAGGCCGTCGACGACGTCGGGACGAAATCGTCTCGATTTCGTCGAAATCGTCCCTATATCGTCGATTTCGTCGGAGGGCGAAATCGGTGAACTAGGGGCGATCCCGTCCAACAAGGGGCGATCCCCAAGTTGCGAAATCGAAGACGATTTCATCCTAAAAAGGATGACTTTGCCCAATTTGGGATGATATCATCCAATGGTGGATGATATCATCTTTAAGCTTGAGGGTTAAAATGTATTTAATTTGATTTTAATGATTGGTTTATTAATAAATTTTATTGTTTTATTGTTTGTTTTGCAGAAAGGATTACTAAAGAGCCGAGAATGGAAATACGATGGGCTGAGAGATGACTTGGCCGCTCTCGACCAGGCAGAGCATGACCAACTAGCACAGGTCGGGCTACGACATGTGGCAGAGATGCCACAAGTACCGACGGACATGGGGCTACTGATAGCCCTAGCAGAGAGGTGGTATCCGAGGTCATCCTATTTTTGGCTACCGACAGGGGAGATGGCTCCCACTCTAGAGGACGTATGGAGGATCATGAGGATCCCCATACAAGGACGGTTGATGATGCCTATGGCCAATCAGGGCCAGGCTATGATGAGATTGATTGGAGACCCGAGCTTCACCCTGGAGAAGGGCGGGGTGAACATCGAGTCTCTGAGGCAGATGCCTGGGGCATCCAGGCTGACTCGAGTTTTGGCAGGGGTGGTAGGTGGCTTACTGTTGTGCCACCAGAGCGGGTGCAAGCTACCATGGCTCCTCTCAGATATAGTTTGTGACATGAGAGACCACGGGTATAGGTTTGCATGGGGCAGCTTTGTACTATGCCGCTTGTATAGGATCCTGCATGGGGTCGTATACAAGGGAGGTCGATGTCTGGTCTTGACATCGTTGCTACAGGTTTGGTGCTGGGAGCACATCACGGTGCGGAGGCCGGTAGGGCTCCCATTGATAAGGGTTGACCAGGAGAGGCCCCAGGTTTTCTACTGGTGGCTACAGAGGGGGTCACAATGGTGGATAGATCTACCGATGTCACGGAGGTTGTTGGATGACCTCATCCCTGACCAGATCACCTGGAGGCCATGGCGAGAGCACCCCGGGTGGGTAGAGGATGGGCAGGAGCTGGCTCGCATCAGGTGAGTCTGTTGGCTGAGGATGGAGTGGGGAGAGGTAGAGCTCCACCGCTACGATCGGGTGCTACGGTAGTTCGGTCTACAGTAGGGGATCCCTTCTCTCAGGGATTATGAGTACTCCCAGACTGTTCGAGATAGTACCACACTGAGCGGGGCTCCAGACATGCAGCGGTTCTGGAGTCAGGACACAGACGATGCCCCCATCCAGCCAATGGATGGTGATGATGTTGGGGTCACGGATGGATACGATGCCTGGTATGCAGGCATCCACCCTCCTCGGATGATGAGGGCATAGGGTCCAGTGCATGCCATGGTGCACCGGATGGGGAGGCGGTGCCAGGCTGCTATTGAGGCAACACGGGGTCATGATGGGAGAGAGCAATGATGGTCTCCATAGGAGAGATGCCAGAGGATGGCACGGGCTCCCTAGAGACCACAACAGCCAGGGAGGAGGGAGGAGGGACTTCCTTCTCAGTAGGGGGAGAGACCACCATCGCTCGATAAGGGCAAGGGTGTCGAGGTAGGGGAGAGCAGTGAGACAACGGCTCTCTGGGCTGAGGTTGCCCACCTCCGGGCTCAGGTGTAGACACTACAGGATGAGGCTACATGGCTCAGAGCTCGGGGCGGAGGAGCGAGCACTCAGGATCTGGCGTGGTCTATTGCTCAGACCGCATTCTACCAGGGGTTGTACTATCACGTGGTCCCAGAGGGACAGAGGATACCATTGCCAGCCCCCATTGCAGAGCCGGTCATGATGGGATCATCGAGGACATCCTCACGATCGACGATGAGGACCCGAGACACAACCTGGACCTCTATGGGACCACCTCCTCCATGTCAGGGCGGGGGAGGAGATGAGGCTGAGAGCTCGAGGGCTTCTCGAGGCTAGCTGCTATAGAGTGCAGATTGTATTATTATTACTTTTTGAGGGGATTGAGTATGCCAGGGTATTGATTGTGGCATACCAATCCAGATGATGTACATAATTCATTGATATATATATATAGATTGTCTTTTTGATGATATGACTTGTGTATATGTTGTATTATGATGCTTTAAGTTTTGAATTGTTGATTCATGTAATTATGTCGTTGGAAATAAATTATAATGTTATGTCATGCCATAAAATTGTAAATGAAATAATCTGATGTGCATAAATTGGTTGTTTTGTGGGGTGTGATTTGATAAAAAATAAAAGGGGCTTCTAACAATAATTTCAAAGGACATTGTCATTGTTATAGACCGTTTCATGGAGTCGCCGCTCGCTAGGTCGTCAAGCTAATCCCAGTATAGAAATATTGCTAAAAGTAAAAGAGTGCTTAAGAGACTGTCTTAAGACTTGGTGTTGTGATGATGAAAATGATGATGGTGATGATTTGTTTTCAGAGTTTCATGAAAAAATATTATGCATGACATATTAAAGAAATATGATTTTTTTTGCTAGGCATAAATTCCTAAGTGTGATAAATTTTTGAATAAGTCCCTAGGAACTATACCATCATTGCAAAATTGAATGTTTGACATAATGACATAAAATAGAAAAAGCGTTCGTTCTTTTTAAAGCACAATTGTGTAACATAATGATGTAAGCCATATGTTTTTATGAATTAAAATGAATGGGAAAATAAAATTAGAACAATGGTTTGCGCTAGGCATAGAATTATAGATATAGACTTATACCATCATCGCGAAATCCAAAGAAGAAATTGATATTTTAGTTTTATTGCATGATTGATTTTTGATTTTTGATAAACAGAAAATAATAATATGAACATGACTTTATTTGCTAGATTTTGTAATAGGTTGTTTTAAAAGAATTTTGGATTTTTGAAAACAATGTATGTAATTGTGTGTATACTAAACAGATGTTCTGAAAATAAGAATAAAATTTATTCCAAAAGAGTTGCAGAAATATTTTAAATTATCTCAAAGACAAATGTAGATTTGTAAGGAACCCTCATGTGCATATGTGAGTTCATTGCCGATCTTGATTTATCATAATGATAAAGAATCTCTCAAATACAAATGTGTGTGCAATTGTATTGTTCATTCACCAATTTTGAGCAAGATACTTTGATACAAGTAATTTGACTTAACCAAATGAATGTTCGTTAACCATGATTTGTATGCATGTAACCGTACCAGACTACTGTGTAAGTTAGGTTATCAAGAGCTAGCTAATCCATAAGCCGACATAGGTCTATACAAAAGAAGGTCGCTAATGTGACAGACATATCACCACGCTAGGGATTACCCAAGGCCAAGCGGGTTGGGCACAAACCACTTGTTATGGGGCTTACCTCACAGTTTTTGAATAATTGAGAATTCCAAGGATTCAAGCTCATTCACCCTTCTTTTCTTTTCAAGGGGTAGGGAAAGGATTTTATTGCATTTTGCTTTTGCTTTTTCTTTTTCTTTTCTCTTTTTTTTTTTTTTTTTTTTGTATTTTTGCTTGATATTTGAGATAATGCTGAAATATTGCTTGTGATGATACAAAATAATATTTTTCTTTTTCTCATTTTCTTGAACTTTTCTTTTTCTTCCTATGCTAGGGATACTTGCTCGGATTAGTTGTAGAGCAAGGGATTTTTATTCTGGGTAGGGGTGAGCTTGTCCTTTTGTCAATTCTCAAAGATTCTAGACCATGTGCATGATAGGATAGCAGGGGAAACTTTTCGCTCAAGAAACCATTTCTACTATGTAGCATCATATCGAATTTGCAATGAAATCATTTTAATGTGAAAAGATATACTTGGTTCAAGTAAATAACAAGATCAATTCTCTATGCTCAAAACTTTATTTAATTCAACTGTGGACTTTGATATAAGAGAGATTAATAATCAAAAATAAAATCAAGATATTTATTCATGTGAATGTGAAAGTGCGGGTTTCCAAATAAATGCTAATTTGTCCAAAATAATTGAAAATATAACTGCAACACTTCAAGAATTGACAGGTATGAAAATAAAATATGTTTTTTTGAAGATTTTGACGATTTTGATGTTTTTATATTTTTATATTTTGATTTTGATTGATGAATTGCAAGAAGAAATACTATTACTGTTCTTTGAAAAAGATTTTGATAGAAATGGCTAAAATGAAACAATATGCAAAATACAATATATACAAATGATGAAATGACCCAATGTTATGCATAATAACGCTTAAGATGCATAATGTTCATAGGTTCTTTAAGATCTTTACCGTCTAAGGTAGCTAATCGATATGCTCCCGATCCAAATTTAGCGGTGATGACATATGGTCCAAGCCAGTTGGGCTCAAATTTACCTTTAAGGTCTGTAATTGCATTAGTATTTTTCTGATTTTCTTTTAAGACAAGGTCACCGATCTCAAAGGATCGCGGATGAACTTTCTTGAGGTATGCTCTCTTAAGCTTGTTTTGGTAGGCACGAAGATGCTCCAAAGCATTGATGCGCTTTTCATCTAGGAGTTCCAGCTGACTAAGTCTGCCAGCATGATATTCATCTCCTACTTCAGTATCTTGAAGTAGAAGAGCTAAAGAAGGAACTTCTAATTCAAAGGGAAAAATGGCTTCAGCACCATAAACCAAAACAAAGGGGGAAGTGCCTGTGGGAGTACGAACGCTAGTTCGATAAGCCCACAAAGCAGGATATAATTGGATGTGCCAATCGCGGCCGATTTATTGACCGATATTTTGAGGATTTTGATTAATGTTTTATTAGATGCTTATGCTTGGCCATTACCCTGAGGATAATAGGGAGTGGACCAACGATGTTGAATTTTATACTTTTGACATAATTTTTTGACATCTTTATTTTTGAAACAAGTTCCATTATCTGAAATGAGATTTGCAGGGATTCCGAACCTACAAATAATTTGATTAAAAATAAACTTGGAAACTTGGGTTCCAATACAAGAAGCTAATGGCATAGCTTCAACCCACTTCGTGAAATACTCAGTGGCGGTTATGATAAATTTGTGTCCATCAGATGACACAGGGTTGATTTTTCCAATGATGTCTAAGCCCCATTTTGAAAAGGGCCAAGGAGATGAAATAGCCTGCAGCTCTTGTGCAGGCGCATGGACAAGGTCAGCATGTTTCTGGCACTTGTCACAATGGCGCACATAAGCATGTGCATCATTCTCCATGGTAGGCCAAAAATATCCTATCCTGAGGAGTTTTTTAGCAATGGCGCTACCACTAAAATGCCCCCCACAAGATCCATTGTGGGCTTCATTCAAAGCTGATCTAGATTCTTCTAGATTCAAACATCTCAGTAAGATGCCTTCAAAAGATCTCCTATACAAGGTATTACCAATAATCACGAAGCGACTTGCTCGTCTACGTAATAACTTGTGCTGGTTACTAGTACAACCATCAAGGAAGGTCCCATTTTGCAAAAAATTAAATATATCAGTGTACCATGGTTCGGGAGTAGTTTCGTTGATTAGAAACACATCCAAAGGTTCTAAGCATGATTTTCTTGAAGCGGGCTCCTGGAGTCGACGAATAATGATGGTAGCATATTCATCATCTAACTCCAAGGGCAAAAGAGATGCAACTGCAGCCATAGCGTCAGCCGCACGATTGCTAGTTCGAGGAATAGCTTCCAAGGTAACTTGATCAAATAAAGATAATAATTGTAAGACATATGCTTTGTATGGATGCAATTTGTCATCTCGGGTTTGATAAACATCATTGATTTGATTTATGACAAGTTGAGAATCACCGAAAACCAATAAATTTTTAATTTTCAGTGCTAAAGCAGCTCGTAATCCAAGGATAAGAGCTTCATATTCAACAGTGTTATTAGTACAAGCAAATGTTAATTTGAAGGACAGAGGTATAAGATGTTTTTGCGGAGATATTAAAATAATACCTGCACCAGCCCCACTCATACATCGGGCTCCGTCAAAGTATAGGGACCATTGCTCTGGATGGTCTGCCTCTAGTTTAAGGCATTCATCGGGAAACTCAATGATGAGGGGATGGGTAGACTCTAAGGGTGCAGCAACTAATTGATCTGCTATGATTTGACCCTTAACAGACTTTTGTCCTATAAACGTGAGTTCAAACAAGCTTAGCGCAAGAACCCACTTTGCTGTGCGACCAGATAAGTACGGTCGACTCATGAGATATCGCAAAGGGTCGAATTTGGCAATAACATACGTTTTCTTGTTGAGCATATAATGTCGTAGTTTCTGTGTAGAAAATACGATTGCTAGACATAACTTCTCTAATATGGTATAGCGAGTTTCATAACTGATTAAGGTCCTGCTAATGTAATAATTAGCACGTTCTTTCTTCTCATCGTCAAGTTGAGCTAACATAGCTCCTAAGGCAAAATCGGAAGCAAAAATGTACAAGATAAATGGACGATCAGATCTAGGTGGTGAAAGCATCGGTGGTTTAAGGAGATATTGCTTAAGGAGTTCAAATGCTTCTTGACATTCGTCGTCCCAATGAAAAGAGACATCTTTCTTAAGAAGCTTAAGAAAGGGTCCGATTTTGTCTGCCAACTTATCGATAAAGCGGCGAATAGCTTGAAGCTTACCTTGTAGACTTCGTAATTCAGATATATTTGTGGGTGCGGGCATATCAATGATAGCCACGATCTTGAGAGGGTCAATTTCAATGCCACGTAAAGAAACTATAACCCCTAATAATTTATCAGACTTAACTCCGAATATACATTTAGCTGGATTCAATCGGATAAGATACTCCCTTAACCGATCAAATACTTTTCTCAAATCATCTAAATGATCATCTTCTTTGATGGAACGAGCTATAATATCATCTACATAATCATGTAAAATATCATGCATCATATCATGGAAGATATAAGTCATGGCTCGTTGATATGTTGCACCTGCATTCTTTAAACCGAATGGCATCACTTTCCAACAAAAGGTCCCCCAAGGGGTAATAAAGGTTATTTTAGCCTGATCTTCAAGAGCTATCCTGATCTGATTATAACCAGAAAATCCATCCATTAGGGATATCATTCCACTCCCAACAGTAAAATCAATGATCTGATCCATGTTGGGAAGAGGAAAATCATCTTTAGGGCATGCAACATTAATATCTCTGAAGTCTGTGCAAACCCTAACTTTAGTGGCTTCTTTCTTAGTTATTGGAACTACATTTGAGATCCATTCAGCATAATCAATGGCTTGTATAAAAATAACATTTAAGAGTTTTTCTAATTCTCCTTTGACTAGTAAGGCCACTTTGGGATGCATTTTTCTAAGTTTTTGTTTAACAGGTTTAGCATCCGGATGGACTACTAGGTGATGCATAACTACAGAAGGGTCTAATCCTGGCATATCTTCATATGTCCAAGCAAAGACGTCCTCATATTGTTTAAGGAATGCAATGTATTTATCTTGTTTTTCTTGACTCAATTCTGATCCAATGTTGATTATGTGAGGGTTATCTTTGGTTCCAATGTTAATTTTTATGATGTTTTCTACTTCCATATGTAGATCTCTCTCAAAATTAGGTGGGGCGGGTGAAACGCCTAATTCTTGTAATTCTTCCAAGGTTAGCTTGGATAATTCATCTTGAGGAGTCGTGGCCTCAAGTTGGGCTATACTAGGTATAGAGCCATCGAAATAAAATCCGTTATGTAACAATTCCTCAATGGAGACATCATGAAAGATATCCCCCTCCAACTCATCGTCGGATTCAGCAATCATCTCAGGGTAAGCTATGGATAACATATTACATGTAAGAGGCTTAAAATGCAAGACATCCCGTTTATCCAAATAATCTTGGTAACATATGAGATGGTCATCATCCTCAAATGGGAAGGGCTGACCTTTACTAGGAAATAGGCCCACACCACATCGGGCAGGCCACGGTTCTACCTCAAAAGGTTCTTTCATACCATTCTGGAAAGGTCCCAAACCTTTCCCTTTATATCCCAATTTAAGCATTATGGGCTTAGCTTTAATATACTCATTAGCAAAATAGCATCTAGCATATCCATCACAAGGTGTCTTGATGTTTCTAGGTATTCTTCCCCAGTCATATCCCTTATAAATAAAAGCACAACTCCCGACTTGGTAAATACTTCCCATAGGCTGTGGGAGGCCCAAGGTACGAGGAGAGGGTGGGAGTTTATTTAAAATAAGGGCATCTTGCATGGCGAGTGTTGGTTTCTTCTGATATAAGAATTTTAGATAAATCGGGTAAGAGCTCATCAGTAAGAGCATAAGAGGTAGAAGGAACATTTCCTACATCGTCGGATGTGGAAAGGATGCCTGTAGTGGATGTAGATGTTATAGAGATATCGATGGGTGAGTCTATAGGTATGGAAGTTATAGGAGTAAAACAAGAAGCATTGGTTGTAGTTTTAGGATCTTTTCGAGATCCTAATGTGGTTTGTTCGGAAGATGGTTGAGCTATATGTAGAGGTGTAGTTGATGGGGAGAAAGTAGATGATGTTATGGGTGTGTGTTTCACACGTTTAGACGGTTGATGAGAATTAGGATGTGTGGATGACAGAGCAGGGCAAAATTGAACTCCAACAGGTTCTGCCAAAGCACACATATCAAAGGGTCTAGGATCACCATGAATGGTAACCAACTGATTTTTAAATTCGAATTTAACACATTGATGTAAAGTTGAGGGAACAGCTCGCATTGCGTTGATCCAAGGGCGACCCAAAAGTATATTGTACGATGCAGGGCAATGTACAATGAACACGGTCGTGTCTAAGGTTCTAGGACCAACTTGCAAGGGGATAGTAATAACTCCACACGTTTCTTGTGTTTCGTCATTGAATGCTTTTATGATCATATCAGTTCTTTTCATTTCATCACTTCTAAAGCCAAATATTTGGTAGAAGTCAAAAGTGCATATGTTTAAAGATGAACCATTATCAATCAAGACTCGTTTAACGGCTACATCCCCAATTAGGGCAGTAATATATAAGGGGTTATCTTTATGTAAACTATGTTGTGGTATATCTCTATCCCGAAAGTCAATACAATCGACTTCTCGAGTTATGATAGTATTGGACATGGCTTCAGGTTGAATATTTTGTGGTACCATCATTTGGCTTAATGTGAGCATTAATTCATCCCTATGGGTAGGAGAAGATCTTAAAAGGTCCAAAAGGGAAATTCTAGTTGTAGTATTTGATAATTGTTCATTAATATTATAAGGAGGCTTAGGTTGAACATTAGGCGCATAATTCCCTTTATTAGGATTTTTCAAAACAAATGGAGCTGATCCATCATTCTGAGTTTGATCCTGTTGAGAGTTTTGAGCCTGTTGTCTAGTAACGGCTCCGATGGTACCTACAATATTATTTTGAGGATGATGAATGGGCCTTGGTCTAGCGTTTATGGCTTGTTCATTAGAAAGTAATTGGTGAGAAGATGGTCTAGTAGTGACTCTTCTAGGAAATGGTTCTTCTGGAACCATAAAACTTGTGATAGGTTGAATAGGATCTGATTCATCTTCAGAGCTATTTGATTGATTTGAGGTGATTTCCATGTCACTTTCAGTCTCATATTCTATATCACTAAGATCAGGTGTCCGAGTATTATATAGAGGTCTGGTCGTAACCATGGATAAAGTTGTGTCAAATACTTCCACATCATGAGTAGGTGAATGTCCACTAATAGTTCCTACATATCGGGTAGGAGGGGGAACATTATGATGCTCAATTTGATTAGCCACCTCTTTACCATGCTTTGGTAAAGGATGTTGAAATATGTCCAATGACTGATTGGCATTCTGATTCTGATTTTGGGGGATGTTATTTTGAGCATTATTAGAAGGATTTTGTTTAGGTTGAAAGGCTTGCACCTCCATCTCATTGTTATCAATCAGGTCTTGTATTTTATGTTTTAATATTTTACAAGAGTTGGTAGCGTGTCCAGGTCCTCTATGGAAGTCACAATGTAAATCAGCTCTGTATCCGGGTATAGTTGGATCAGGTTCCCGGATATTTGGTAATTGAATCAAACCTCGTGCTAATAGTTGCGGGAGAATGGTTGATAAAGGTTGATTTAACCTAGTAAATTCTCGGGGTGGTTTATCAAGAGGTTTCAATATGAACTTCTCTGTTGTTTTCGTAGTATTAACATTGGCAATGTTTCTGCTATCAATGACTCCATCACCCACAACTTGTTTATTTTTATATTGATTTTTGGATGTTTTCTCATCATCTTTCTTTTTGAGTTGACCTCTTCTAATGAGAGCATCTTCCACCCTTCGAGCTAAATCTATAGCTTGATCGAAGGTGGTCAAGGTAGCGATTGATAATTCATAGGATAGTTGTTCTTGTAAATTATTGATAAAAATATCCAACATTTCCCGATAAGGTAACACAAAGTGTAATTTTCCTATCAACTGCCTCCATCGAGCTAAGAAGTCAAGCAAAACACTCATCTTTGTCTTGTTTTAGGTTGTACAAATATTTAATGGTTACATGCCTTTCAATATAGGCACTAAATTGATGCACAAAAGACTCAGCGGTCTCTTCAAAATTTCTCAAAGAATGAGTGGGCAATTGATAATACCACTCCAATGCCATCCCCCCTAAACTTTTTGGGAACATTTTTAGTAATAACAAGTCATCATGTGATATATCATGACATGCTATCCTAAACATACGAAGATGCTCTATGGGATCTTCGGTTCCTTTATATATAGGTAGGACAGGCATAGGAAAGTGTTTAGGATATGGTTGTGCTACAACTATAGGATCTAGAGGCTGACTACACATCTCTCGATAATTGTACGAGGGACGGTAGGGATCTATCTGGTCCATGCGAGAGACTAACTGTTTCACCATGGCTTCCAGATTACCATTTTGTCCACCATATTGGTTTGGTGGTACATGAGTATGGGATTTGTGAGCGTAGGATGGCGTGACGTAAGGATTAGATGCTATATTGTTGTTATGTAAATGGTTGGTAGGAAGAGTATTATGAAGAAGATTTGTTGTAGCATTATGTTGTATCCCAGATTGTTGGAAATTGGCATTTGGTTTTGTTTTAGGCTTTTGTTGATTTGAGGTATATTGATCAATAGCTTGGCGAAATAGAGCAGTGAATGAAGGTTTCTTTTGTGTGGGAATAACTCTAGGCTTAGTAACAGGCACTCTAGGTGGTTGGGTAATCTGTTGTTGTTGCGTGTTTTGAATTATAGCGGCCATATCCAAATTGGATGGTCCAGCTTGATCACTTTCTTGATCAACGAAGGACAAAGGATTAGTGCGTGTGTGATATATGTCTTCTAGGGTTGCTTGAGTGTCACTAATTTGATCTTTGTCCATATGGACTGCTCTATTAAGAGTGCCAATATTAGTACTGAGGAACTTCCAGAAATGTTCCATGTTCTCAAAAGTAACGACTCCTTTCGGAGATATTTTAGGGGATGAGGATCCTTCCTCTCTATCATTTTCTTTTTGTTCATTTCCTACAACAAATTCTTCTTCTTGTTGGTCGAAGGTTCCTTCTTCCTGAATTGGGTCTTCAGGAAGGACATCTGGGTTATTTTCTGGTTTTCTTAACCAATCTTCTTCTACTTCAGTCTGTTTTCCATTCCTGAGTCTAGTCATTATGTCTAAATTTAGATTTTAGCAAATATATATTAATATATTTGCAACAGATTTGGGAGGTATATATTTTAATTATATACCTACTATAATACTTAAAAGAAAATGTTTTGATTTTTGTTATGATTTTGTTTTGTTTTTATTTTATTTATTTATATTTTTTTTTATTATGCTTTATAAAGACAATGAACAACACACTGAATGCAAGAAATAACAATAATAAAAGAATAGCTTAGTTTTCTATAAATAGTTTATAGATGTCATTGATAGGATCAAGTTCATCAGGAGTCATGAAATGCTCCTCTTCAAATTGGAAATGGTTTTTCAAGAACTTGATAAAATGTGCTATAGTGATATTATCTGTTTCATACCCTGACTGGTAGAAATAAAGTTCATGGCAATACTCTCGATATAACACAGCTCTAGGAACTCTATTCCATATTTTTCTATCCGTAAAAACAACTTCTTGATCCTCTATATGAGATAGAAATTTATGTACTACAACTGCATTCTCAAGATATTCCTCAAAGGTGTACAACTCTGAAGACACATGGGCTCTTTTATCTGCTAACCATCTATGGCAAGCTCTCTGAAGTTCATGATATAAGGTCACTTGATCAGGATCCAGGATTCTATCTAGGACAAACCTCTTAATTTGCCTAAGTTCTGTTGCCCTAGATCCAATGATACCCAATCTCCTATCAAGTTCATCCCACAAAGGTTGAACCCTATTTGTTTGAGGTACTCTAAGCACAGAAGTAACCTCTATAGCTGCTAATTGATTCTCAACATTAATGGTGACAACTCGTCTTTTATTATAATCTACCATCTAAATATGATATGCAATCTTTGGTTCTAAATGCATTTATGTTTTTTTTTTTTTTGGATTGTTTTCAAAAGGTTTTTAGTTTTCACGTCGGGTTCACCAAAATGTATCGCTCCAAATTTTTTGCATCCTTACCCTCAGGCTATAGGATCCGCACCCGGAAGGGGGATGCGAGAAGGATGGGACAATACCTCGGACTGAGAGGCCCTTTGAAGGTCCCGCCTCTCGGGGGAAGGGTATAAAGGTGAATTTTTGACGGATGGTGGGTTCACCAGGAAACTTTTGAGTGGCAGTTTCCACACCTAGGTTGATAGTGAGTTTGATGTGTTCATTTTGTACTTTAATCATTCAACTCCTAGGTTTGGCCAAGATGAATCTAAACTATTCTATATGCCAATGCTGATTTAGATGGATACAAAAAATAGGAATAAATGCTAAACACAGAGAATGTGCCGAATGGGATAGAACATACCTGATTCCAGATGTTTGATGAAGGTTCTGAGTTTTGTAGCAGTCCAAATCATCTCAACTTGTACGTAATCATCTGATATTTCACATAATCATCTCAAATCACAGTCGGTCATCTGAGATCAGATGGAATCATCTGAGATCTGACGAATTCGTCAAAAACCTGCAATCACAAAAATAGATACAAAATACCAAATATGCAACTACAGAAGCAAAGGAGAATGATAGCAATAACAGCAAACGTGCCTAAATAATGGATTCAAATAACAAACAAGAGAAATGCAGTAGATTTAATGATTGATTTTAACTTTATCATGCGGTTATGCTAAATGAGGTGAACTCCAAGATGCATAAACATAATAACTAAGATAATGTATAAAGAAATGCAAAAAAATGACAAAGAGATGCAAACTCTAGACTCTGATTGCCCCCAATCTGGACTACAGTCGGGATCGCCTCCAATCGTACGAGATCGTCTGCGCTCCTCGACAAGATCGTCCGAAATCGTCCGGAATCGCTTGCGATGATCCGAGCTAGCTTCGACTAAAAAATAGTAAAGTTCCTGCAAGAAAACATGAAATACCGAATGCAAATGATGGTGTGAGGATGCTCTGAGGTGCGTGGGAGTTCAAGGGAGTTTAAGCAGAGTTTCAGGCAGAGAGTTAGGGGGAATCAGGGGGATAAACTGAGAAAATCTCAGTTTATATAGGATTAGGGAGAGGTTAGGAGGTTGGGGATCATCCCAATCTGGGAGATCTCCAACGGGGGAATCTCCAACTGCGTAGACGCGCTTCTGCCCAAGTTGGAGAGGTTGTTGAAACAGAAGCTAATTATGAAAATTTGGTTTTGGGACAAAATCGTCTGGACGTTCTGTCCATGACGAATTCGTCAGATCTGGGATGATTTCATCTAATCTACGATGATATCATCCAACGGTCAAAACAAATCCTAAAAATGGCATGGAAAATGAGGAAAGCGGGTAACAGGCGGTTAACGGGCGGTTTGAGGTTAAAATTTGAATTTTTATCTTTTTACTAAGGTTTAACTGTGCCAATTTTAGGGTGCTATAGTAAATATTATAATTTCTAACCTTTATAAGTTTTTGATAAACCTCTTATAATGGCCCTTTGAGATTTGATTTGATTTTTTTCTAATTTCCAATAAATCAATTTGTAGTAGTAGACCTTATGACTCCCAACTTCGGAAAATTAGAAAAGATAATAATATTTGCAAAGTATTAAATGACTCAACCTAAGTAGAAGACCTTATATCTCCTAGGTTAGTTTACAATTAGTATTCTGATTTTTGGTAAGTTATCTCCTATGTCTTTTGTTTTTTCAACCTTAAAAATAATCCTTAAAATTATAACCTTATATCTCCTATGTTTGAAAGTAACATTAATGAGATATTTTTCTTACATTAGCCCCTTGACTTCACACTTGAATGACATTGGTTTTTACTGAAATATGATAGTCCTTTACGTACCCTTTTTGCGGTGCTTGAATTGATGAGTGTGAATGACCAAGTGTGGTATGGCTATAAGGCTTCCTCTTTGATGCTTGGAGAGTATATGTTGACCTTATTTAATGGAGTCTTAAATTCTCCTATGCTCTCCTTCTTCCATGTTGCACTTAGAAATAGATTGACTAGACTGCACTTTGCTCTCCATACACTCTACGAACGCCAAATACTATCCTTGTTCTCTCTATGCTGCATATAAGGGTAGTCATTGATGGACAAGTGGAACTTGCATTTCTTGGAAGCACTACCACCTCTTATTGTAACGTTGTTGTGCCAACCATTACTACTTTGTAACGTATTCACCTTGCTTTAAGCACTCTCAACATTCATCTCTTAAGCATTAGAGATATGATAGTCGTAAGGGAATAATATACCAAATGACACTCAACCATTTTGCATAATATTTTCTATGTAACGCCTCCAATAAGAAGATTATAACTTCTTTGAATGTATTCCTCCTTAGCTTGCTTTGATTTCTTGAATAACAAGTAACGTATTTTCTTCTGTAGGTAATTTGTGAGCCACCATGAAGCTTTGGATAATGATGAGGTGAAGCTTATACCTTCACTATACTACCTATTCATGTTTATAGAGGTGAAGCTTGATGCGTTTGAACACTGGATGTGCTCTATATTTTTTTACATAGATAGATTCTTCTTCTTGCTATGTTTTACATAAATATTTTGATAGATTTCCTTTGGCTTACACAAATAGCTTTGGTAGGCTTACTATCATTTACATAAGAGATTCCTTTGTTTGCAGGTCCAATCTTGGAGAGAATTCCCTTTCGATTTTAGAGAACGTTCGATCCTTTGGCCCTTCCTTTGGCTGCATTTTTCCTTGTACCTGTTGTGCCTATTGTGGCATCTTTAAATCTTCTCCTTTCTTTATGTATGATGTATTGTAGAAGTGCAACACCATGTAACCTTTACATGTATTTAGAACCTTTTTATTGCACCTTTTCTTGCACTCTTTTGCAGGTCTAAAATTATTATTTTTGTAGTAGATTAATGAGTGCAAAATGAGGGTTTTAAGGATATCTCTTTGGCTAGACTCCTTACCCTTTGATGGTGAATCCAAGCCTTGTTAATTCTGTAGAACAGAAGCTTTATTTTAGTTGCACTAACCCTAAGTGCTTTGGATTTGAGATTCACCAAGTCTCAATCTTTGAAGCTTCTTTTTGGTTAGTTTTTATTTGTTTATACTAACCAATTTCGGTGGATTCTAATGGCCACTATGAGTTGCAGGTTTTTGTTGTTTAAGAATGTCTTTGGACACTTAACCCAAACTAGATTTTGTAGCCTTTATTTTAAAGCACAAAAACTAATTTATTTTGAGAGTAATAATAGTGCAAATAAATATAACAAATTCTATTTTTAATGCACTAACAAATTACACCTTATCACTCCAATCTACTCTCAAGAAAATGCACTTAATCAATTCATTGCAACTAATAAAGAATAATCTCAAATGAACCTTCAATATTTATTCTGTAAATCTATTATAAGTAAGATATTAGGAGATAATCTTCTTTTGCTTTCCAAAGTAGATAATAGGCTAGTTGATAGATTCTTAAAATTTTGAAATCTAATCAAATCCTAATGTGCAAATGAACCTTAAAAATAACCTTTCTTTTTGCACACTTGAAAACTGTAATACAAATCTCCTTTTTGCAACTTTAATAAGGATGAAGGTGCTTTAATAAATCTAATAAGTAATCCAACTAATGAATCTACTTACACCGATAGTTGCTTACATTTTTATGAATACTTTTGTAGATCCTTTTTTGCATCTATAGAGGATGTTAGAAATATCATATCCTAAGTTATCACTAGGATATGTTTGAGTGGCAAATATGGACTCACTTAGTTATGATCTGATGGATCAGATTGTACACCTTTGCTATTTAAGCAAAGTTCCTTCAATACAATAAACATCAAGTTATTTTATTTTTCCAACATGGTATCAGAGTGGGCCTTCCCTACCTTGTGAACCTAAGGGGGTTTTACCTCATGGAAATACCTCCATTTTCTCCCCATTTTTTTTGCAAAATTGAGGGATTATGCTCTCCACATTTTGATGGATCAAAAACCAGATGATTAAAAAAAAACTATAGTTTAAGAAGTTTTTTTTGGATTTTTAGTTTTTTGTGGGTTTGCAGTCTTATACTGCAAATCTGGGTTTGCATAATGGTGCCATCATTGTTGGAAATCATGACATACTTATCTTTTCTAGTGAAAGGATTCTTATTTGTGAACATTGCGAGAGGTGGTGTTATAAACAAAAAAACCCTAGTTTAGGTGCTTGACAATGGTAATGTTGCTTAGGCTGCACTTGATATATTTACAAAAGAACCTCAAGATCACAAAAGAGGCAATCAAATATGATGCTATTTCTTGATTGATGGTTGGCCATCCATGGTTGTGTGGATGAGAGAAATCAATAAAACATGGCTGACAAAGGGTTCCTGAGGGGCAGTGCTATTGAATCTCAAAGAATCGGTGATGGGGGCATAGTCATATTTTGGCCATAAGGTTTGCATCATGGAAGTGGAGGTAGCCTGCCATGTGCATGAAGAAGATAATATCTATGATTTTATGAGGGTTCTCTTCATTCTACTTTGGTTGATGTAATTCGGCCATACATCCCAAATTTGCACAATAGTCCATATCGAAAGCGAATCGGTGAAACTACAAAACTATCATGAGGCGGAGGCATACATAATCAAGAAAAATACCTTTTTTCATCACTTTGGAATCCTTTCTTGATGAAAAAAGTGTTGTAGGTGAATGCAGGCCAGAAGATAGTGTTGATGAACACACAGACCAACAAAAAATCACTCGAATACTTGTGTATTGGTATCGGGTCATTTATTTAATTTGTGCAGAAGAAGCAACACTTTTACAAATTTATTGGTGATTTCCACTAGTGATTGGGAGGATCCAATTATGAAGTGTGTAGAAACTTGACGTGAGAAGGAAACCGATAACCAGTAAAATATTTTTTTGAACAACATGGTTGTTTGATCTCTCATTATCCTATCGCTACCGCACAGTCAAGTGTAGTGAGTGCTTGCGACGTGAATACATCCTACATAGTTTAAGTGTGTTTTCCATCCACCTCAGTACAAAAATCATGTTTGCAAAATAAGGTTACCCATTTCATCGAAGGTGGCAGCATACGATTGAAGCTGGCTTTGCTTGTGAATGTGTGGATTAGAGATGCCTTGCCCAACTTTCTAACAAAATTTAAGGTACCTTCTATGTAGTAATTGGCACATTCAAACCACCATATTTTCCCTGAGGTGGTCTTGTAGATGCTCTTAAGCTTGATCATAATGACAGCCAGATTTTGACTCCGTTCTTGGTAGCCACCGCTGCTTTTATATGCTCCACCACCTACGACGTGGCCATTGGTTTTTTGCAATCCAAGCACTCGAGATGATGTCTTTGTTCGTGTTATTGCCATAATGGTTATTAGTATTGCATTGTTATTTTGGCACACTTGGAGACTGCTTACTTCCCATTTGAAGTTTTGTCACTTGCAGTAAAATGTTGATGTGGCTAAGGGAGAGGACACTGCTCAAGTTATATGTGGTTGTTGGATTTAGTCTCACTTCTCTGAGTTATAACTATCATAAGTAGAAGGAAATTTCATGAAAAGTTCATGGCCCAATTCATCATCTATCATCAGTGACCACGTCTGCTAAGGCTCTTTGCATGGGGTAGTGACATTTGTGGGATTTGGTTTGACGACGAGATGACCTACTAGGGGTAGAATGATTATGGATAAACTGTTTTCTTTTTTTTTGGTAAGAAGTCAAAGTTTTTTGAGATCTAGAGCGATCTGAATGAGTTCTTGGGTGTACCAATAAAATGACCCTATTGTACTAGAGGTCTTGGGTGTAGTAGTAAACTAGCTGCACTATCAGATCCATGGCACTATGCTTTGTAGAGGTCATGGAGTGGTGAGTTGCAGCTTCTCTACAGTGTAGTTAATAGTGGTAACTGATTTCACTATTCACAAAAGTGTGGAATAGGTGGATGGTGACCACGATATGCCATGCCAAGATTTCTTGGGAGTGATGCATATGTTGTCAATCCACTATGGGGAGGATGTAAATTCCATTTTTTGGGAGGCAGCTCTAGGGAAGCCCAGACAAAAGGACGATTGGATGATAGAGGTGGTGACTATGGTAGCACTACAGGATCACTCAGTCACCACTGCCACTACCAAAATGGAGCTTCAGTACCTTTAATAACAAAAATGAAAACCATATTTTTTTATTTTTAATGCAATAATTACCATGTGCAAATTTTTTAATATGTTTTATTTTTTCATATGAAAAAGGAGGCATAATTTAACCTTTAGGGGGACCAATTTTATTTTTAAAATTGTAAAAAGGTGGACGGACAAAGGTTTAAGTGGGGCCCATGAAATATTTTTAATCATTTTATAATTTCGAAAGACAATTCAACATATTCTCTTATGAAGGAAAGAAGAAGATTGTTATTTTTTCTGTAGATGAAGGCAAAATCGACACCCGATCATAGAGGTGTTTATAGTCATTGAAAAGATTTTTCTGATTTGAACACAATGGTGGTTTCCAATTTCATTTTTGAGGCAGTTTAACTTGTGTTTTTTAGCCTCAAATATGTTGTATCATGGAGTGCAATCTCGGTTGAACCCGACACTCCCAAGACATTTGTATGTGATCCTAGTATCTAGTCACCTTCTCTATAGCACCTGGCGGATGCAAAGGCTAGTTACCCATGCATTTCGGTAGGATGAGGAGGTCACCATACGGATATGTTCAAAGCTACATTGGTGCCTTTTTTTTATATTTTTTAATTTCCTTGTTTAGCTGTTTGTCCACATAGTTTGGACCTTGTTATCAACCCATTGTGTTCGTATAGGTGGACACCACATAAATGTGCTTGTGGGGTCAATTTTGGACTACCCTTGCCATTGTGGTGCTTCTTTTTCCACACTATCTTCACTATTTTTTTGTGAAACACTTTGGTTTCAAGGGGTTTTCTTTAGTGACATTTTTTCATGGTTCACAGCCTTGATCATTGTCACAGACACCAATCTGGGAGTGAGTTTTTCATTCAGTTTGACGACAAGGCTTCTCTACTTTTTTGAGACATCTCATGGATCCTTTGCAGGCCCTTATTTTTTTGAAGTTGTCCTAGGGGGGTTGAAGAGGACATATTCATCTCCATCCTCCATGCACATATTCATTATTCTTCTTCTATTTAGGTAGTGGTTTTTCATCATCTCTCTAGTGGAGTTTCTTATGGATATTTTGTACATGAGTACCTAATCAAACATTATTACTGGAAATCATATTTGTAGATATACCACTTGTTTGGTTTTGTTGTTTTTCACTACCTCCTAGTACCACTTAAGGGGGGTGTTGGAGATATCCTAGTACCATTTAAGGGGGGTGTTAGAATATATCATATCCTAAGTTGTTACTAGGATAAGTTTGAGTGGCTAAGATGAACTCAGTTAGTTATGATCTAATGGATCATATTGTACACATTTTTTATTTAAGTAAAGTTCCTTCAATAGAATAAATATCAAGTTATTTTATTTTTCCAACAGAGGATGTAGATCTTGGTGCCTAAGATCACCAAGTTGCTACCTTGAATAGGATCTTGCAACTTTTTTGTAGACTATTTTGAACAACTCCTTCTTCACTAAATTGATGGTCTCAAACCTTCTTTTAGGAGCCTAGAATTTGGTGACTTTGATCTCCTCTTGTAATCTCATCATTTTGTTGTATATTTAGATAAGTTTGTATCCCTGAAGTAGTGACCTCTTGTTGGAGGAGGTAATCTTCAAATCTCTTGGATTTGAGAAGCATCTTCTACCTTCAAGTCTTCTTGTTGAATTTTAACTTCAAGCAAGATCTTCTTCTCAAGATTCTGAATATCTTGAAGTCTTTACTAGATTCTTCTTCTGCTTGGATTTGGCATTCCTTGCCAAATTATCCTCCTCTTGGGCTTGTTTTTGGATGGTAACAATTGTCCCAAGTCCTTCACTATCAAGGGATTCTCCTTGGTAGTGGATTTCTCCAGTGAGTTCTCCTTTGAGGATTTATTTAGCAAGGCTCTCCAAGCCTTCTACAAGATGCTCATCGAGATCTTTTCAAGGTCTTTGATCTTGCATCTTCTTCTGGTATTCCTAAAGACCTTATCTTCAACCTTCTACTTTTGGAAGTGTTGGTGTTGAGATCTTATCCTAGATATCTGATTCTTCTACTTTTGGATATGAGAAGGACTCTCTTAGTCCTTCTTCTTCTTCCTATCCTAGAATTTCTTCAATGATATCTCCTTCTAATCTCTTTTGCTTTAGGTACTGGATTGATTTTGAAGAGGATTTTCTTTCTAACTTTCTTATAGGAAGCTTTCCCGACTTACTAAATATCCTTTACCTACAATAAAAAATATTATTATTACTAAAATCTTCTTCTAAATTAGATCCTCTCATCTAGAATATTATTCAGGATAAAAGGCATTTGTGGCCTATTTCAGTATCAAGGCTTCTATGGCCTGTTCTTCAATATCAAGGTTTGTATGGTATGTTCTTCAATACCAAGGCTTCTATGGCCTGTTCTTTTGGATCAAGAATTCTATGGCCTTTTCTTTTGGATTAAGGCTTCTATGGCATTTTATTCTTATAAAGTTCTTAAATATATCAATGGAGATCTCCTATCTCTAGACTTTACCATGATACTTTTCTAGAATATTCTTTTGAAGTATTATTCTCTTTGTAACAACTAATCTCTGCACTATGAAGGCACTCTGACCTTCAGGTAATAAAGTTGAGGTCTCCTGGATTTTTGTTGTAGGAGGTATCCCAATAATCTGAGTATTAATTCCCTACAATAAAAGACACTTTCAGGTAAGTATTTCTAGATATATGAGCTTCACTAGTTGATTCATCAACTTAGTGGATCAAATGTTGAGTCCTAATCTTCACGAGTTTTCCTTCAACTCTATGGAAAGACTCTAGCCCTATGCAATCTTAGTATTTATGAAACTATGATTTTAGTCCTCACTTGTAACTCTCCCTAATTCTACCACCTAGACTCTTTTGATATTTTTTGACAGTGACTGGTCTAATGGCGCATCAGGTTCTCAAAAAATTTAGGATCAATAATAATGGTGGTTTCCCTATAGAACTACTATGGCTCTATCTACCATAGATATAATACCACTGTTAGATTTTTATACCACATACAATGGGAGATACCATTCACAAGATGCAAAAAAAATTAAAGTATTTCTGCGAGATGATTAAAATATGTTATAAATAAAAATGACAAAAATATTATAACAGTAGCTATGGAGGAAACAGATACTCCATAATATAAGCTATTGCTCCATGAATGAGCTCTGAGCTTATAGCTCACACACACACTACCCTACTACCTATCTACCACACATTGACTGTGATGCTATGACTTCTATTTAAATATTATACATCTATGGCCATTACATAGGAAGATAAGTTCCTCAGACAACACTCTATCTAGTTGTACAAGTGGACACCTTGCACATTACAACTTGCATATTGACACTTGTGTATTTATTACATTGCATGAAGTAATTAGATAACTTCCCCCTAAAGTAACCTAATGTCCTAAGTATGTACCAAGGAAGGTACATTTATATGATCCAAATAATGTAATATACTTTGTTTCTAACAATCCAGTATGTTGCTGGCAAGCAATACTCGAGCCAGGTTCCCATGGAATGAGATTAGGCTAGTCTTGGATATGATCGATGAGCCTCATGTGTAGACTTGGGTACATTATCTGCTCTGCTATATGTATGTGGAGTTGTGTGAGTTAAATATATAGGAGCAAAAGGGTTTAGGTTGTAACTTGCTTCTCCAAGTTTTGGGATGAGATCACTTTAGAGTGGCTCTATCTGATGGTTTGCATTACTAGTGGTATAGCTCACACCCTTTTCCTCTTCAATGGAAGACTAGTAGGGAACTTCCATTGAGTCATCCTAGATGTAGTAGATAGGAGTATTGGGAGATGTGGGTAGTATTGAATAGTGTAGATGTTATTTGGTGACCATGGATGGGGGTTGCTTGGACCAAGGATAGTGCACAACTATGACGGATGAGACAGTCCAAATGGGTGGTTGGGAGGCATGGTAGAGAGAGGGAACTGATTCAATTCTCTTGTGTCCTGTAATAGTTTGGATGGTGCAAGGGGTTATTGATACCCCAATAATATATAGGAATCGGGGTGATGAGCTTAGCCTCCCTTGTAATTCTCATTATCAAGATACTTATGACTAGGATGATGAGGTTTTAGATGTCCCAGATGTGGATGACGTTGGGACTACAAATGAGTATGATGTATGGTTTGCTTCATAGCCTCCTTGGGCACCCAGACAAGCTATGGATAATGGAGATAGTGGGGATGATTAGGATCCAATAGAGGATACTCCTTGATGATAGAGATATCATCGAGGTAGCAGTGGTAAGAGGTGGGTGAGGGATGATGTAGATCTACCTCTAGATGCTGGAGTTGGAAAGTGATGGAGATGGGGGTGGCAATGGTGGAGACAATGGTGGAGGTGGGGGTATGAATACCATGGAGGAGTTTCTAGATATACTTTAGGTGTACAATGAGGAGGATAGGGGTGTCCTCTAGGCAAAGTGGGATAGCTCAAGTGAGGAGCAGGATTACCTCTTACAAGCTATATCAACCTAAGATATAGAGATTGTGAGGCTACAAGGTGCATTGGCAATTCGAGATGCTGAGATAGCATGACTATAGAGCAAGATGAAGGGCCTATAGGTGGCCCTAGGTGTAGGTGGTGATAGTGCTCAAATTTTTGCTCTTTGTGTTGAGATTGCACTATGGGAGTCACATTAGAGACCAGATCTATCTCATTCATAACTATAGGATAGGTACATTCATGCACTTGAGGATCTGATTTCTTAGCATCATATTCCATTACCTATGCATCCTTCTACCTCTATGTATGGATCCAATAGGTGGAGCGAGTCTAGACCTGGAAGTTATCGCTCAAGAACTCCTACTTTTCATGATCCATCAGGGTCACAAGGATATGTTGATGGTCTTATCAGATATCAGGGTGGCACTAGCTAGTAGCGCTTAATATCTCTTTTTGTTATTTTCAAAATTTTATGAGCCTTAATTCTCTGATTCAGGGTGGCACTAGTTAGTAGCACTTAATCCTAGCTATATATCAGGGTGGAACTAGCTAGTAGAGCCTTTGGGTAAACTTTTGTATATGTGATTCATATATATATACATGGATTTTATTTTGTTTATGATTTTGTGTTGTGATTTTTGTATTTTTTTTAATGTGGATGTATTGATGGATGCATATGTATGTGATGGAATGAATTTTTAATGAATGAGATGTTAGTTCATTATGATAATGTATGAAATGAGGTGATGGTATTAGGTTATAATGATCATTTTTAGAATTTTGATTGATCAACATTATCTTTATTGCTTAATCAAGGGCACCAATATTTAACATTAATATGGGCTAAAACATATTAAATGTGGTGGTAGTATGGAATGGAATGATTAGGACTTTGTTTATCTTAGTGATATAGAATCTAAAGTTGTTTTTGAAGACTCAAACATCCTAGTGATCTCAAAAAAACTCATCTATTAGTCTCCCAAATTCATAATATGCCAAGGTCTTCTTAGTGGAGTCAAATTTCCAATGATCAACTATGTGTGTAGTGAATTTTCATTTCCAATCATGAGTTCTAGCAGACTAATCATTTGTAACTTATACCAATAAGCTAGCTCATCCAAGAGTTGTATAGGTCATACAAAATAAGTTTGCTAATATGACAGATATGTTGCCACACGTAAGGATACCCCATTGCTAGGCCAACTCATGGAGCTCATTGCTGTAATGGGGATCACCCCACGATTTTAAAAATACTAAGAATTCCAAGGATTTAAGCTCTTTTCTCTTATTTTATTGCATTTGGATTTTTGGATTTGGAATTTTATTTGGGATATTTGCTCAATTTTGTAGAGGAGAAAAGGGGATTTTATTACTTTTGGGACTTGCTCATTTTGAGGAAGAGTAAGAGGATTTTTTTTGGAGGGGGGACTTACTCATTTTGAAGAAGAGCAAGGGGATTTTTTTTTGAAGAAAGGTGAGCTTGTCCTTTTGCCAATTCTCAATTTTGTAGACCATGCACATAATAGGATGAGTGGGGGAAATCGTTCGCGTTATGGAAATAGTTACTCATGACTTCGTCATTCCTAGACTTCATAATTTTTTGATGTGTGTGGTCGAAGAGGAGACTTGATTTGGCCAAGACTAACCTATAGCACTTCAAACTTGTTTGACATTTGATTGAGGTTGTTTAAAATACTAGGAGTGGCTAAGTGACCAAAAACACCTAGGTATTATTTGATAAACTTTGTGTTATGCGAGATGCAACTGTACTTTCCTTGTGAGATTTTAAAAATTAAGAGGTGTGCATAAAATAGTCAGTGGTCATATAATAATCATTATTGATGGTCATACGATATCTATCCTATCTTATACGAACCTCTTAATGATTAAAAGATCACAAGGAAAGTTGTAAATGATTGCGACTGATGGGTTGGTGACTAATATTAATTTGAAGGTACCCTTGATTAAGGAAATAAGATAAAATGAATTAGCATTTATCCAAACTGACTTATTGATGATTAATATTGCAAGCTACATGAATGGATGCAAATGATAGGAATGTATGTTGTTAGAGTTAGAGTATATTACATTATTTAGGTACATGTCTATGTACCACCTTAGGTAGATTATTAGAGTAGGAGTTACTTGGGGAAGAAGTAACCTATGCACAAGTGTTAGAATGTGCAAAGAAATAAATGGACAAGTGTCCATATGCAAGTTGTATATGTGCAATGATGTAAAAGGACATGTGTCCCTCATGCACTTAAGAAGAGTGAAACCCAAGAAACTTATCTTCTTATATAGGGATCATTGTAAGGAAGTATGCATCCTATACATATCCACTGGTAGAGTGAGAGCTTCATGTTGTATGTATTCCTCCATTTTTGTGAGTCTTCATTAATGGCTATTATGTGAGTTATTTCTAAAGTATCATGTCTTAGTTTCATGCTTATTTAGCTTCCATTGTCATAGCTATATTTTTGCACTCTTATTTCATTACTTGTGGCTCCATTTCCTTTTAGCATACAACTCATTGTCATAGCTATATTGTTGCACTCTTATTTCATTACTTGTGGCTTCATTTCCTTTTAGCATACAACTCATTGTCATAGCTATATTGTTGCACTCTTATTTCATTACTTGTGGCTTCATTTCCTTTTAGCATACAACTCAAAAAGCTTACATGGTATCAGAGCACATGGTAGATCCATAGAAATAGGAAAAGCCACAAAAGGTGCAAAAATCGGGACTCCTTGAGAAATCACCCATCCAAGCACTACTCTAACTGAAAATGCTTAACAATGGAGTTTTTTGATGGGTTGAAAAAATTAGGGCATTAGGGAACTTTGTGTTTTAGATTTTGAGCATAGGGAGGACTAAAAAAAAATTAGGGTTTTCAGTTTGGATCAAGGGTTTCCAATCCCTTATTGTAGATTTGGGGTTTCCATTTTAGATTTCAAGCTTTCGACCACCATCATTTCTCATCTCACTGTTGGCGATGCACATCAACTTGCATGGGGATTCCTCATAATTTTGGAGTGTTCCTTAGAGGATTTGAATATTGCTATCGTGACCCACTTTTGCCAGCTCATTCACTGTTGCTTCCAAAAACCTGTTATCATTATCGCACTTGTGTTGTGCTATAGATACCCCATGAACCCAATCGTTGCTCCTACTGTGACTACCATTAACACAGGTCATCCAATCACCTTTACTACCTTCCATCCTTGCTGCTATGAAGGTTTCACTTATTTTTTGAGTTTCCAAATGTCGTCACCTTCAAAGTTATCACTGTTTTTCATCCACCACTGTAGCTATTTTTCATCCTTTGTTTCGATCCAACAGTCCTACTCGTCCATCATTGTTGTCGTTTTCATACATCAAAGATACCATCGGCCATGCTTGGATGTCCATGAGGATTTTGGACAACATGCGGGCTTCCTTCCATTTCTAGAACTCTTTGTTATGGTGTTGCTATTTAAACCTGTTGTTTCACTCACTCAAGGTTTTCAACTCATGCTTTCCACCTATCGACACTTGATTCCTCCACCTATGTACAAAGCCTGCACCAGCACCACAACATGTACACCATTGTTGCTCTTCCATTCCACAGCTAGATTTCACTATGTTTTCCCAACCACCGCACTAGACACCTATTCCATCCATGATTGTAGATCGTTGCTTGCCTTGGGGTTTTTCAGATCATTGTGCAATCGAGATTCTATGAGGTTTAACCCTAGCACACTGAAGACAACTGGATAATGTCCTCCTCTTATCCATAAAAAGTAATGTATACATGTAGTGTGCCAAGTGGATGTAGGGTTTTAAAAGGAGGAGATACGTGGTATGCAACAATAATAACAAATATCTTGTCATCCTACCATTGCACGATGTGAGGTAAAATCATTTTTCTTAACCTTCCTTACTTTGGAAAAGGAGAAATAAGGTGTTTTTAAAAAAATTATAAAGCTTTATTAATGTGGGATTAAATATAGGCTTCTAAAAATTTTATAAGGTTCATTTAAAAAATTTAGAATTAAATGGAGAAATAAGGTTGTTATAAGAATAATAGATTTATTATTCAAAGCCATAGCATACTTGCAAATAATTAAATTTTGGAGAGACAAGGAATTCTACTTCAAAACTAGGAATATTAAATTTGCATGGGATTCAAACCTTATTATATTTTGCAAATAATTAAGATGGAGTTATAAGGGTTTCTACCTTAGATAATTTAATATTAATTTGCAAAATATTATTTTTCCAAACCTTAAATATTTACAATTAAATAATTTTGGTAGGAATAAGGTTTTCAACATTGGAAAATTATTATTATTGCAAATATTAATTCTTTTCTAAAATTCCAAATTAGGGAGATATAAGGTATACTACATCAAACCTTAGGAAATTAGAATTTAGAAATTATTAAGGGATATATAAGCAAGTTTATTAATTGCTTAGAGGTTGGCCTTAATTATACTTGTCCCATACTCTTATACAAAGGGACAAAAGAAACCAACCATAGAGAAATTTTCAAATTGAAGGTGCATTATATTTAGCTTTCTTCAAAAGGAGAAATAAGGTAGAAGTTGATTATTCTTAAAATATTGCAAACTCAACTTAGAAGGTGAACTAAGAATATTCTAAACTACTAGGGAGATATAAGGAATCCTACAAAACCTAATACAAGAAAGGTTTTATCAAATTAGTTTACAATACTTAAACTAGGGAGTCAAAAGGAATTCTACTAAAACCTAGAAAGCTAAAATTATCATAAAACTTATATTGCATCTAACATATTCTGGATAGAATGTATTCTTCAAAATCTACAAAATTGAATAAATTTTAGCAAGGTTGATTATATACTCTTATCTAGGGAGCCATAATGTAGCCTACATCAAAGGAACATGGCAAAGAAGAAGTAGATGAAAAAGAAAGCAAGTAATCCAAAAATAGAAACTCAGATCTAGAGCCTCATGAAGAGAACCTATGTCTTCAACAAGAACTAATTATCCTTGGAGAAGACTTAGAATTTTAAGAAGAATAAATTTACATTCAAGATGACCCTTTAGAATAGAATAAGGAATAATTGCAATTACTAAAAGGATGCACACAAAATATGACAAAGAAAATTGAAATTCAAGAAGGTACATCTACACAAAGGAAGAAGATCTTGCAATCAATCATGAGAGAATCCAAAAATGAAAGTTTCTCAACACTAGGAGATTACTTAAATTTAGAAATTGGTGAAGCACAAACAAACTGAAAAGATGTTTTCACACTACCTAATGATATAAGAAAAGTAATGTATATGCCATTACTTTCTAATGATGTTCTCAAAGACAAGAGCATAAGACAAAAGGACGTGATAGAAGGTTTTAAGAACATGTATATTAATGAAGCAAATACTTTGAATAGTATGCTTGGTGATATTACTAGTGAAGCATAAAAATGGGATTATTCTACACTTTAAAAATGTATGCAAAGTGTTCTTAGTAATGCTAATGATTACTATGAATATTTTTTTACTATACCTACCAATATATGGAGAATAATCTACAAAGGAATTATCACTCTTAATGTTTCTAAGATAAGAAGACAAGAAAAGGTTGAAGAGGAAAAGAACAATATAGAAATGAAATATGCTTCTAGTGATACAAATGACTTAAGACCTATGATGGTAGATTCATGTTGCAATATCATAGAATCAAAACCATTGATGATTGATGCATGCTATGATACTAGTGATCTTCTTCAAATGGATAAAGATGTAAATCATAATTCTTGTCAAAATGAAAAGGAATATTGCAATGCAAGCATTGACACTAGTGATTTAGAATTCTTGACTAAGGTAGAAGAACCTATTACAAATATTGATGTTATATGTGATACAAGTGATCTAGTTATAGTTCATCATTGCTCAGGAAAAGTTTAGGTTACTAGAATTGATGAAAGCATAGATATAGGTGATGAAAAATACAGTGATGCACAGGATCATACTGATCATTCTAATGATTGCATTGACCATACTAAATTTTTTTGTTCAAATATGATAAGACATGAGGATACAGGATTAGAAAAATATTAACAGGGATTGAAAGAACTAATGGCATCATAAATCAGATCAAAGTATGAAGATCTTGAATATATAGGTCAGACTAGCAACAATAATCAGTGACAAAGGTTGATAGAAATAGTTGTTGTGAAGGATAGAATGGTTAGAGATATTTGGCTATAGAAAATAGGTGCAGTCATTGTAATAGATATGGGCACAAGATAGAGAGATGTTGGAATCTCCATAGCTATAAAATTTGTGGAGGAACCAATCATTCCCAAAGACTTGTTGGTACAAAGAAAATCATTTCTTTGATTGGGTATATACAATGAAAAGAAACTTCATCAGTGAATTCTCTCAAGTATACTTCTCAAGGTGCAAAAATGGGCATAGGAAAGGTATGAAATAATTCTACAAAATAATTGGAAGGAAAATAGTAACGGTGCCAAAATCAGAATACAAAGTCAAGCAAAAAGGTGAAGCTCAAGCAGAAGATCAATTCGAAGACCACTTGAAGAATGAAGACAAATACAAAGATACATATTGAAGACTAAATTAATCAATACCTAAATAATGTAATACAGGGGGGTGTTAGAGTTAGATTATATTACATTATTTAGGTACATGTCTATGTACCACCTTAGGTAGATTATTAGAGTAGGAGTTACTTGGGGAAGAAGTAACCTATGCACAAGTGTTAGAATGCGCAAAGGAATAAATGGACAAGTGTGCATATGCAAGTTGTATATATGCAATGATGTAAAAGGACATGTGTCCCTCATGCACTTAGGAAGAGTGAAGTCCAAGTAACTTATCTTCTTATATATAGGGCTCATTGTAAGGAAGTATGCATCCTCTACATATCCACTGGTAGAGTGAGAGCTTCATGTTGTATGTATTCCTCCATTTTTGAGTCTTCATTAATGGTTGTTATGTGAGTTATTTCTGAAGTATTGTGTCTTAGTTTTATAATTATTTAACTTCCATTATCATAGTTGTATTGTTGCACTCTTATTTCATTACTTGTGTCTTCATTTCCTTTTAGCATACAACTAAAAAAGCTAACACATGTATGCAATATATGTGGAATGCATGAATAGATACATGAAATAGCGATGATGCAAATATTTTTATGTTTTTTTTGTAGCCATGTATATGTATATATATAATTCACATTAGGCATAGAACTCTCTTAGGTGAATGATATTCAATGGTTAAGACTCCATTGTTACTTCTAGATTTGCAAGCCTATACGTTTCAAGACCCAACTTTTGCTTGACAATGTATGGACCTAACCAATTAGCTACCAATTTCTCACGCAAGTGCGACAATGCATTGGTATTCTATTGAGTCTCTTTAAGAATGATATATCCTACTTGGGAATTCATGAAAATAAAATTTTACATTATAAGCATGCTTGATGAGATCCTTATACACTCGTAGATGTTCTAAAGAATTGATTCACCTTTCATCAAGAAGTGTGAGTTGGTCAAGATGTGCTTGTCTAGCAATGTTGTCATCCATGAATTCTTGTAATATGATTTGCAACAAGGGGATCTCAAGATCAAGAGGCATGATTTATTTAGCTCCATAGACCAGTGAAAAGGGTGTTGCCCTTATAGGCATTCAAAATCTTATTTGATAATCCCATAGTGCCAAGGAGATTTGCGTATGCCAATATTTATAATTTTATTTAACAAGTTTCTTGAGAATGGATATTAATGTCTTATTGGTCACCTCAACTTGTCCATTTTCTTATGGGTAATAAAGAGTTGAGAAATTATGTTGGATATATTTGTTGCATAGTGCTCAAACATCCTTATTCTTGAATGACTTACAATTATAAAAAATGATATTCGAGAGAATACCAAAACAATAGATAATATGCTGGAGTATAAACTTTGAAATTTGAGGTCCAGTCATAGTGGTCATAGGAATCACCTTGATCCATTTTGTGAAGTACTCAATGGTAGTGATGATGAACTTATGTTGTCTTGAGGAGGTAGGTGAAATTTTACCAATCAAATATAGGCCCCAGTGTGAAAAGGTCCAAAGACTTTGAATGGGCTGTAATGCTTATGATGGTACATGGGTCAAGTTGGTATGGTGTTGACACTTTTGAATTTTATTTATGTACTTGCAATAATAATTTTTCATTGTGGGCCAATAATAACCCATGCCAAAAATTTGCTTTGCAATGGCCATCCCACTGAAGTGGCCACCACAAGTACCATTATGGGTTTCATATATAGCTCTTTATGCCTCTATAGGATCTAGACATCGAAGTAGGATTCCATCATAGCCATGTCTGTATAAACATCCTCCAAGAGGGTATAACGAGCTACCTTTTGTTTGAATGTTCATTTTGTAGTTCACAACAAGTCTATTGGGAGGGTGTTCCAAACCTAAGAAATTCCTTTACCTAACTAGGCAAAGGATCATATGGCTCTGTGTGAGTGAAACAAATATTCTTTTCACCCTCAGACTCTACTTATGAGATTGTAGATTTGGATATTGTTGTGATGATTAGTGGTTGGATCTCTCCATTTGTGTTATTTGGAATAAATGATCCTAGAGAGGCCATTGCATACTCAAATATATTAGTTAAATGAGGCAAGTTGTCAATTTTATACCAATAAAACTTTACTAGTAATTTCATTGCTACTGCATTATATTGTTTCAAGACTGGTTCTCTACATTGGTAAGTTCCTTTCACTTGGAAAATTACAAGTTCAGAAGCACAAAATATGCTTAGGTGGATTGAAGTCCTAAGATTAGGGCTTCATACTCTATGTTATTGTTTGTGCATGGAAAGTCAAGTTTGAATGATAAAGGAATTGGCATTCCTTCTAGTATATAAAGCATGACTCCAACACCTCGACCTTTTTCATATTTTGATCCATCAAAGAATAGGGCGATGTCAACATCATCCCTAGGAACGACAAGTTCTTCCTGTTTAGTGATTGAGAAGACCAAATCATATGGAAGCTCAATGAATAAGGGTTTATCGTTTGGAAGCAGAGCCTCCATGAGCTAATCGACTATCATCTAACCCTTTATGGATTTTTGGCTAATGAATTTGAGATTGAATTCCATTAAGAGCATTATCCATTTTACGATACAAGTGTTGTTGTATGTGCGAGTCATCATATAATGCAAAGGATTTTCTCTAGATATGACATAAGTTGTATTACTTAGCATATAATATCTGATTTTCTTAGTGGTGAAAACCACTGCTAAGCACAACTTTTCAACATAAGTGTATCTTGTTTCATAGCTCACCAATGTTTGACTAATGTAATAGATTGCTTGCTCGCTTTGATTTTCGGTCTTTTGTGCAAGCATTATCCCTAACAAAAAATCTATAATAGAGATGTATATATAAAAAGGTATTCCTAAATAAGGTAGCATTAGAATTAGCGATGAGGCTAGACATCACTTTATATCATCAAAGACCTTTTGGTATTGTTTTTCCAAGAAATGGTGACCTCCTTTTGTAGTAGGCAATTAAATGGCCTGCATTTGTTTGAGATTTGTGAGATGAATCAATATATCAATTTAATATTTCCTTGTAAGTTGCATAACTCTTTAAGGTTTTTTAGGGGAGTTATTTCAATAATTATATTGATCTTATTAGGACCCACTTCAATGCCTCTCTTGGAGACAATGAAACCTAGAAGTTTTCCTGATGTGACTCAAATACACACTTCTTAGGATTTAAACTCACCTTGTGTTCTAATAACTAATCAAAGACTTTTTCTAGTACATTGATATACTCAAGAAATATTTTGGATTCTACTATTAAATCATCCATATAATATTCAATGATTTTATGCATATAGTCATGGAAGATATATGTCATGCAATGTTGATAAGTAGTTCCTGCATTTTTGAGAACGAAAGGCATCACCTTAGGACACACTTTGTTTAGATTTCAAAAATATGTGCGTACACAAATTTCCCCATTCAGTTTATGAATAAGTACCATATTTGAGAGCCATTCAGGATAATCAATGGGTTGTATGAAATCCACATCTATCAATTTTTGTAGCTCTTCTTTGACCATGAGGGCTGTGGTAGGATGAAGTTTTCTCAATTTTTGTTTGAAAGGTTTTGCTTTGGGAGCTAAGGTGAGGTTGTGGACCACCAAGTTAGGGTCAAGGCTAGATATATCTCTGTACGACCATGTAAAAACACCTTTCTTCCTTGTTAAGACATCTAGGAGTCTTTATTTTACTTCTACGGATAAATATTTTGCTATTTTTATAATTTGTGGATTTTTTGCATCTTCACTTAGGTTCACGTCGATAGATTCTTCAATTAGCATGTGTGAACCTTCTTCTAACTGATGTGGAGTAGGAATGAGATGGATATCATCCTCCACATTACCAAATGACTAAGGTAGAGCTTCTTCTACCTCGGTTTAAAAAACATAAGCAAATGAAGATGAATATTGTTGAGGTATATAAGCATTAGAAGCTCTTAGCAATTCTTTGGATAATATGAACTCGGTTATGGATGGCAGGGATGAAATCCTATTAATGTCAATAAGACTAGCATCAATAAAAATTGATTTTTCCAAATCATTAAGATTACAGAGTGGGGTGAGCAAGTCAAAAAAGATCATGTTAACTTGGTGGAAGTGAGGTGGTTGCAATTTTAAAGGTGAGCTCTCTCGCACACTCTCTCTAGGGAGCAAATGAACTGTGAAGGATGGATAATAGTGTTGTCGTGTAGACAACCAAGATGTTCATGGTGGATCTGGCTTATGTCGCTCTCATGGAAGATGCAAGTGAAAAATGGGTCGATGGATGGGAAATATTCTAATGTAGTACTCATATCTTTCATCTATGGGAACTATGGAGGGTGCATCTTCTTTGGAATCACTAGAGGTAATAGACTGGGCATCAAATTCCTCTCCGAAGTCTTCCTCAAAGAAATCATCAAAAATTTAATTAATCATGTTGATATGTAGTTGTATTTTCAAAAAGACCTCATATAATTGAGGTGCAAAGTTAGGGTCTATGTATTCATCCTCACTATCATCACTATCTTTGCTATCTTCCTCCTCAAAATCAAGGGTGAGTTACTGGAATGCATGGTCAAAGGAGGTGGTAGAAGATGTTGGCCTATACCCTAAGCCAAAGCAATCATGTGCCTCTCGATAGTGAGGTTCAACAATATTGCATGGACCTTGCTCATGTCATCCAAGACCATATTATTGCCAGTTAACCTAGTGAAAATATCGCATAGAAAAATCTAGATTGGATAGATATTCTAAGTTGGCATATAATTGTTGTATGGATTCATCATTAGGAGAAGGTGGATCGGATGAAGAATTTACTCCTCCATATATAAAATTAATCTTGTTTGGTTTTGAGCCTATGTTATACACTACACCTATGCTAAAGGTGGGTCACGTGGGTGATCGTAATCTCTAATAGTCTAGAAAGATGATATTATTGTAACATTCTCAATTGTGTACTCACCAATGCTTGGATTGGCCATATGGACCAGAACTTGAGTGGTGGCAGATGTGGATGATTCAAGTATGGATGTGGAAGCTTAAATGGTGATTTATGGCTCAAGTGAGGGAGGTGACGTGGGCTACGAAGGTTCCTCTCAGATAGGTGGCCCTATCTATGAGATAGTAGATGGTTGCGAGGGTGGATCTTGCTGAATGAGGTGGCTACTGGCTAGTGGTTGATATGGGGTGACTTGTTGAATTGGAGATGTGTGTGATGAGGTAGGAATGTTTGGTTGATGTGATGAGATTTGGTTTGATGGAGATGATGGTTTATTTTTAGGATAAGTTGTGATTAAGAAGTGGAATGTGGTTGAGGTGGAGGTATGATTTGGATCAATGATTGGAAGAGCTTATGGTATGGGTTCTTTGGATGAGGTGTTGTGATTTAGAATGGATTTGATAGTGAGTGGTTGGATGGATAGATAAGTGGATGGGAGGGGTGGCTCATATGGATTTGAAATAAATTTGTAGTTTGAAATGCTCAGTGTCAGCAGGAATGAAATGAATATTTCTCTCATGCACATATTTCAAGCATTGATGCAACATTGAGGGAATAAAATTCATTTTCCTAATATAGGTATGGCCAAGAAGCATGTTGTATTGCATGGCCCCCTCCAAGATATGGAAGAGTGCATGGATTGTTTTCACCCTACTATTACAGGTAGAAGGGGATGGATCTTGCTAAATGAGGTGGCTATTTGCTAGTGGTTGATATGGGGTGACTTGTTGAATTGGAGATGTGTGTGATGAGGTAGGAATGTTTGGTTGATGTGATGAGATATGGTTTTATGGAGATGATGGTTGATTTTTAGGATGAGGTGTGATTGAGAAGTGGAATGTGGTTGAGGTGGAGGTATGATTTTGATCAATTATTGGAAGAGCTTCTGGTATGGGTGCTTTGGATGAGGTGTTGTGATTTATAGTGGATTTGATGATGAGTGGTTGGATGGACAGATGAGTGGATGGGAGGGGTGGCTCATATGGATTTGAAATTAAATTATAGTATTTTAAATGCTCAGTGTCAGCTAGAATGCAATGAATATTTCTCTTATACACATGTTTCAAGCATTGATGCAACGTTGAGGGAACAAACTTCATTTCCTTAATCCAGGGATGGCCAAGAAGTATGTTGTATTGCATGCCCCCCTACAATATATGGAAGAGTGTATGGATTGTTTTCACCCCATTGTCATAGGTAGAACTACATTTTCGACCATGGAACACAAAGCATCATTGAGCGCCCGCAAGGTGAAGGTGGATGATGTAATGTGAGATGGAAACAATTTGATATGTTGGATGGCTTTGATGGTGATGATGTTGATAGAGGATATGGTTTCAATGAGAAAACATTTGAAGGGTTTTCGATCAATATGAGCTACAATATGCAATGAAGGATCTGGTAACTCCGATGATATGTATTTAACTTCAAAATCATAAAATAAAATTGAAGTTTCCATACAATTTTGAACACTCCCCAAAATTGTTTTGAAGGCATTGGGATCTTCTATCTAAATTTTTATGGATTTTAAGATCTTTATCAATACCTCATGATGTGGAGGAGATTGATGTATAAGCTCATATATGGATAACTTGGTCGAAGCCATTATTAAGCTTTGTGTCAATCGACTCCTCAATATGATGATGGGCCTTGGTGGATGACTTGGAATATGGATGGGTGGATATGGAATGGTGGTATTTGGTTGTATGGGCACATTTTTTTGTTGTGCTATAGAGGTAGGTATTGCTTGAGTTGATCCATTTTCTTGTTGCACATGATTTGTGCTTCTTTACCCATGGGTTAGTATGTGAATAGCCCCCACAAAACATTGGTACAATTGAGATACATGATTGAATTGGTTGGGGGGAACTATAGAAGTTTATGCCTTAGTCATTTGTTGAGTTGCCTCATGATGAGGTAGTGGTGTTTGATATATACCAAGGTTTTGGTTTTGTTGGGCCAAAGGGTTATCAATATTGATATGTCCCCTTTCAAGCAGATCTTACATGATGTTTTTGAATGCATAGAAAATTTTAAAGTCATGACCTCTCTATTAATGAAAAGTGTAGTACAAATTCTCCTTATAGTTCTTACCACGTGGTTTTTTTGGATCTTCAGGTTTCATTTTTGGTAAGGTGATAGCTTATGCATCATACAACTTTTGAAAAGGGATGAATATGGTTCAGGCAATGGGGTATAATTGAAGGTTTGTTAATTGAATTGGAACTGATGATTATCTATAGGTTGAGATTTATTTTACAACTATTATGGGGGTGGAAACACCTAATAAGTTTGTGGTGGTGATTTTTGTTGTTGTTGTGAGGGTTGTTGTGCATGGGCTTGAGCTTGTTGGGTTTGCTATGGCAGTTGGCTCAAGACTACTTGATTAATTTGAGTAGTCTTATACTGGCTCTGGTTGTTCCCCCTTTGACCCTTATTTTTCCATTTTTTTTTTATTTCACCCTCTTGGATTTTAATCTCTTCAATTACCAAAGCCTGGGTGAGAGCTTCCTTGAATGTTCTATATTGTTGCAATTTTAGTAACAAGGAGATTGGTTTGGAATAACTCCTTGTGAACATTCTTGTTAATTTTACCATGGGGAGGGAGAATGGCAATTTTGTGATGAATGCCCTCCAATGATTTCCAAATTCATAAAATGACCCATCTTCAAATTTGCATAGGTTGAACAAGTCGGTTAATGTTATTTTCTTTCAAATATTAAGAGAGAACACTCTAAGAACTGGTCTGCTAGTTGCTAAAAAGTATAAATACTTTGATATGGTAGATTATTGTACCAATGTATAGTATCTCATACAAATTTTTGAGGAAATATTTGGAGCATGAGAGGGTCATTATATCGTATCCTAAAATATGTATTAATTAAATCACTCACGTGCTCTCTAGGGTCATCCCCTTTGAACTTGTCAAACTTTGGTAATGTGAAATCTACTAGATAAGAAGGTGAGGGTACCAAAGAATGAATTGGATGATTGATCAACTACCTTAGGGTTGGTTATGGTATAATACCCCAAGCATTTGCATGGCCAAGCTATCAATATGGTTCTAAAAAAAATGAAATTTAGGGTCTTTTGATGATAAGTGAAAACCCTGATATATTTGTTGTTGATGAAAGGGATGTGTGTTGTTGGCTGGAATTTGATAATGATGGATGTTATGGTGAAACGAATTATGGAATGAAAGTCATTGATAAAGTGATGGGGGTATGATGGTATGTTGTCCTAAAGAGTTAACATATGTATGATGAAGTGAATGGTTGGGTATGGTTATGATGGGTTGTCATGATAGCCATGATGGATCTTGAGTAAAAAATATGTTTTGATGTGAGGTGGGTGGATGGTTAGGATATGGAACCTGTGATTGATGTTGTGCATTAGGATGAGTACTTTGGTTGGTATTATATACAAGCAATTGATGTAAGTGCAAAAATGCTTGTTGTATAGCTATCACAGATGTCGATGGCATGATAACATAAGGGGTAAAATATTGGGTAGGATGTGTAGTAATAATGTGAGTGGATTTTAGTGGAGGATAGGTGGTGAAAGGTATTGCAATTGAATGAGGTATGGCATATTGGTTGAGATCGACAAATGATGTGTATGGTATGGATGCATGTATCTACAAAGCATCATTGACTTGCGCTTCATAGAGGGGGTTAGAGTAGATGATGTTTTGATGTGATGGGATGGATATGTATTGATGATATGATGATGGATGGATGTGGATCATAGTTGCAATAGTTGATTCATAAAGTGGGTTGATGATGATATGATGAGTTTATTATGAATGAGAGTAAGTGTTTTTTTGGTGTAAGGTGGGAATGGTGCGGGGTGGAATGGTAAGAGGAGGCAATGATGGAAAAAACAAGCCTACTACCATAAAGTAAATCCTAATGGTATTAGTATCCAAATGCATGATGCACTGGTCAGATGACATGGGTGGCTCACTCCTAGGAGTCTTTAGAATAGCATCATGGGTATCCCTCTACATCACATCCATGTTCAAAGTGAGGGCCCCATTAGATGACCTAGTGGATATGTCTAGATATATAGTGTGGGCCATGCTTACTTACCCCACCATAGAAGTGGTAAGGGTTTGGGAAGGTTGAGCAGAATTTTCCATGGGTGAATATGGTTGACCTTGGATTTGGGTTAAAGCTCTGGCTTGACTTCTAGTCATTACCATAAGCTAGGGGTGGGATGAGGTGATGAATGTGAAGATATGCGTGTGAAATGTGTAAGAAATGCAAATGAACAACACACAAAGCAAACAAACAAACAAATATTTTCTAGTTTTTCAAGTTTTGTTTTTGCTTTTTGATATTTTTTTGTTTTGGATTTTTTGATTTTTTTTGAGGGTTTTGAAGTTTTTTATCTTTTTGAATTTTTTGAGGTTTTTGATCTTTTTGAAGTTTTTGATTTTTTTTGAGTTTTTGTGTATTTTGATTTTGAAACTCTTATTCCTAGATGACTAAGGGTAAAAAAAATAAAAATCTACTAAGGTAGTTTAAGCCTCACCCCCCTTGTCAAGGAGTGCAACCCAAATGACAAAAAAATGACTTCCTATGGATATTGGCTCAAGGTAACCTTATGGGAACAAATTACCCCTTGAAGGGGCCACATTGTCTAATGTCCTGGTATCGATGAAGCCTCACTTTCCCTTAACCCTCATGTTTAAGGCATGGACAGTAATGACAACTGCATCCACTAATTATTTTAAAGAGCCCCATGGTAAAAGAGCTTTGCTAACCTTTCCACTTCGAGCACACCCAAGAGTAGGGGACTTCTTGGTGATGAAGTCTAGAAAGAAACTTGCTTGTGGCTACTAGGTGTCTAAGGGGTGATTTGATGGAAGGAGGTGAATTCCACTATCATCAGTCTTAATTGGGGGTTGATGATGAAGTCCAACCTTACCAATGTTTATTGTGAGATGTGAGTGTGTGAAGTGTTTTTTATTTTCTAGGGTTTAATACAATCTAACATGCAATTCAAATTTTTATGCCTAATAATAGAAACATAACACGCAGTGGTAAACATAATGACAAAAACAAGCATAGTTTTAGATCTGATGTAGATTTTTGTTTTTATAAAAACCCCAAAGGGGTTTTGAAACATAGATCCAAATGCTACAGGGCATTTTGCAGTGATCAATCACCATTGGACATTTGAAAAAACACCAGTATGTGTTTGAAACTGGTCAAACATGGGTCTACATTTTGACTATGTCAGAAATAAGGTCGAACATATTTGAAACTCTAAAATGCCTAAAAATGCACTTAAAATGTAAATTTGATCCTAAATGCAATTAATATGCCCTTTTGGTGATCTAAAGATTGAAAAGAAAGCTTAGAATCATATCTAACTCCATTTTTTTTTAAATGCCTACTAAATGCACTAAACCTAAGATTTTTTTGTAATGCAGACAAAATGCAGAATCAACAACATAAATAGAAAGCTCTTTTTTTAATTTTATTATTTAATGAAATCCTAATATGGAGAGTTTGACTATTATAGACTTGTAATCCTTTTGCTTCTTCTCTAGTATTTTCAAACATTGACCACAGAGGTCCAAAAATTGCTCCGCAATCGTGCCAAAGTCCAAACACCACTCCACATTTTATTAGATGACCAACCGTCGCTCTGTGTTTGAGTAGATGACCAAACTATGGCATGCATTTACCAAACACCCATCCATGTTTGCATAAGTGCAAGAACAATTAAAATAGGTCCTATAACTCTCAGATTTTATCTTTGAATTCCACGAGATAGAGCTTATAAAACCTAAAACAAATAATAGACAAACATTAGTAGACTAAAAATAACAAGGAAAATTGAATATAGAACCCTTTGGGGATCCCACCATGATTGCCATTTTGTAAGATAAAAGAATATACATCCTTTGCAATAAAATGATAAAGAAAAGCAATATATACTTAGATAAAATATTTATATTTCGTATTAAAATATAGTGGAGCCCTGTTCTCCAATTTACAATAATTATGCCCTGAGTGCCTAGGGGGCTGATTACAATGAGTATATTTTGCTTTCTTTATGGGATTACAAATGGATCTAAAGAGGGAAACCCTCTTTGGTGTAGTAATGGAATGGGGGTGCCCTTGGTATTATCTGCTGCAACCAAGGGGTAGATGGGCTTCAACTATCCTTGTGGACCATCCTCACTGCAATAGCCTTCGATGAACCTATAACTTGCACATACATGGGAGTGAACAAGAAAAAGGGTCAGTAGCACCTGTTAATGTATGTAAAAGTAATTACAATAAAAACCCTAATAATGAATGCATGTATTGAATGAAATACAATGTATAGGAAACATAAATAACATTAAACATATGCCTTCATAATTTTACTTGATATTGCTCTCTATTTGTCACAGACTGAACTTGCTCCTGAGCAAACACAAGAGTGAATTTGGAGCTACTAAACACGAGCTGGTGTTTGGCAAATGTAGATGCATATTTTCCTCTATGTAAATTCCCGTTGGCATTTGGTATTGATATGGAAGAATCCCTAGGGTTTGATCTGGGATCTTGATGTCTCAATATACAAGAACTTTGGTTACCTCCTGCAAGGATTTTGATAGCGTAACAATGTAATTTCGAGCCTCCATTTTGTGATGAAGTGATGTTGCTTTTATAGACCTTTTGGTATTTTTGAGGGAAAAGGTAGGTGGCAAGCTAGGGCTACCAAGTGGTAGGTATTGGGAAGCCACCTATCCTAGGTAGTTGTAGTGAGTCACCTAGAGTGTCCCACTTAGGTGGAGTGGTGGCATGTGGGTAGGTGGAAGTGGAGTGATGTGTGGAGTAAGATGTGAGATGTGGCAAGAGGAGGGATAGTGGTGGCTAGCACATGTGTCACATGGGGAGATAGGGTATACTAGGGGGATTTTATAGATTTAATAAAATCTAGAAAATAGGATAATGTGCAGGATTTTTATACCTAAGTCTAGACTTAGGCATATTTTACTATGCAATATTGTGAGGTGGATGGGAGTTTTGTGAAGGACTAGGTTTTGGTGTCTACAATTAGAAATAATAGAGGAGAGATTTTGTATCATAACACTTTCAATAGTGGATTTAAGACACATAATGAAGTTGAAGCTTAGGTGGTTTTAGAAGGGTTAAAAACATGTAAACAAATGAAATGGAACAAAGTATGGATGGAAGGTGATTCTCTCATAGTAATAAATGCAATTTTGAGGAAAGTGTAGACACCTAAAAAGTGTCACATTTGTAATAATTAATATTAATATTTAATAATGTGTGAAATTATTTTAATTAATGTATTGTAAACCTTAGAAATTATTAACATTGGCTATTTTAGCTCCTTTGACCTATTCTAGCCTCTTTGACCCACTTTGGCACGTTCCTACACCTAACTACGGTGATCATGGGACCAATCACTATTTTTCTAGTTCACATTAACTCTGGTTGACATTTATTTCCCCTATTTACTCCATATTCCAAGTGCATTAATGCACATGGGTGAGGATTCCCTCCACCCAAGCACATTGATCAAGCACGTCATTTTTGGTGGGTGAGGAATCTCTCCACAAAAAGAGCATTAGTGAGGCATATTATGATGCATAGGATGTCATAGCCCAAATAGGGAAATATTCACTTGTCCTTGATTTGAGGAAACATAAGATTCCTCCTTTATCTCTGTTGAGAAGCAACACACCCCCACTGAAAAATGCATTCCAATCCTCTTGAAAACTCTGAAATTCCATTTTTGCAGCAGGGACCCTCTTGGTCATTTCCAGTGTTAATCCCAGATTTTGCTTGCCTCCTTGTTAAGTTGTGCCTTTTTTCAAGTCATTCTAGCATTGTTATTCCAAGCTTAACTTTCTAGATGCTAGGATCATTCATGCACAAAGAAAATCTTGCACCGGTACCAAGAAAAATCCAGAAAACAGTTGCATAATTCACTGAAAAACCAAAACTTTCCATTTTTGGTAGTGTCGCGATATCGCGACACTTCCATTTTCGGAAATGTCGCGATATCGCGACAAATTTTGGCAAAAGCAGCTAAGTCGGAAAAACGTAGCGAAATCACGACACTTTCCATTTTTGGAAGTGTCACGATATCGCGACGTTTCCATTTATGGAAACCGTCGCGAAATCGCTACCGGCTGGAGGAGAGAGAAGCAAGCTGTACGGATCAACGCGAAATCACGACATGTCGCGAAATCGTGACATGTCGCATTTTCACGATAGGAGAGAGAAAATGCATGAAAATCGGCTAAGTGCCAGAAAGGTCACGAAATTACGACAGGTCGTGAAATCGCGACAAATCTGGAGAGAGAAGGCATAATGGTACGATGCGTCGCGAAATCGCGACGCTTTCCATTTTTGGAAGTGTCGCGATATCGTGACGTTTCCATTTTTGGAAGTGTCGCGATATCGCGACGTTTCCATTTTTGGAAGGTGTCGCAAAATCGTTGTCGGCGAGGAAGAGAGAAAATCGGCCAAGTAAGAAAACAGGCACGATTTCGCGACATGTCGCGAAATCGTGACAGCTTTTGGAGAGAGAAGATGAGCTGTACGGATCAGCGCAAAATCGATGCGTAGCGAAATCGTGACACTTTCCATTTTTGGAAGTGTCGCGATATCGCGACGTTTCCATTTTTGGAAAGTGTCGCGATATCGCGACCATTTTTTGAAGGTGTCGCGATATCGCGACGATTTCGAAAGAAAGTGCCGAAGGGAGAAAGCTGCAGCGATTCGTTGACATGTTCCAAAATCGCGGTCAACGCGGTCAACGCATACAGCTTTGGCGAACTCGCAGCGACGCGCTGACATGTTCCATTTTTGCGGCTGAAAATCAAAAGCTTGTACGGTCGCCAGTGAGAGTCGCGATTTCGCGACATGTCGCGAAATCGCGACATGTCTCATTTTCACGGTAGGAGAGAGAAAGTCCTCTAAGGGCCTGAAAGTGCATTCTAGTTGAAACAGAGGGCATCCTGGGGTAGCGACACGTGTCAAAGCGTGTATGAGATAGAGCAAGGCCGACATGCAAGCTTTTTAGCTGTTTTTAATCTGATTTTAATGTTTAAATGCTTTGATTTAATGTTTATTAAAGTGCTAATATAATCTTTTTGTCTTTCATGCAGGATTCCATCTGGCACTTGCGGGACAACCGGGAAAGGCCATAAAGACAAAGTTAAAGTGCAGATTTGATCAAGGACCGCCATGCTAGAGGAGAAGATGCCGGTAAAAGCATTCAATGGCAAATTTATGACAGAATTAATAGCATGAAGACCATTTCAACTCAGGGATGGCCTTGCGGAGATCAAATTGATGGAGAAGTGGTGACTCATCCGGCTCACCAACAAGAATTAATGGAGGCATTTATTTGCAGTTGCGGATGAATGCAAGTTGCATTTGATCCTATCTTCTCCATTTATGGTAGCTGACTGCACAGATTTGCAGAGTGGTTAAGTTCTATCCAAGCTTTGTTTTAAAAGGAGCTTTTATTGTAAAACCCGGTCCTAGGGTTTAGATGTGATAATATTTGCAGTTATGAGAAGAAGATATTTCTGAAAAGATCAGGGTCTGTCCTGAGTCTATAAATACTTCTTCTCAATGTAATTGCAGGGAGGCGGAGACTTAGAAATAAAAGGCTTATAAGCAATTTCTTGCAAATCTTGTGAAATCCTTTGTTTCCGGACTTGGAGTTGATGTGCTTTAGCTTTTCTGTGATAGCATGGCCGGGAGCCTAATATTTTGCAGAGTGTGATAAGTGTATCTTCTTTTGTTATCCGTTCCATTAAATTTTGTTAGATATATGCTGTGAATCTGCCATTATCAAGTTTAAATATGCTGTTAGGCTTCAGTTGTTCTATTGTCTGCTAGGGGAAATTACAGATTTGAGGTTAAGTTTGTTCTAATTGCTCTGTCTTCACTGTGTGAGCTAGGCTGCCGGTGAAAGATACCAGTTTTAACCAGCTTCCCTTGGATTTATAATTTTCTGCTAGATCTGTTCCACTTTGCCTTGTGCTCTTAGTTGAAAGTGATCTTAGACTGACTGGACACTTTCTTCTTTGATTTGTTCTGTTGTGAAGCTGATAGCATAGATAAGATTGATAGTTTAGGGTTTTACAGTTGATGTTGGGATAAACTTCTCTTTCTGCCTTACCCTACCCTCTCTTTGTTTTCGGTGAAATGATCCATTTTTACTTTCTTTATTTGTCTTTTATTTGAATCTGCTGACCCATGAGAGCTAGATCAAGAATCAAGTTAAATCTGATTGATAAACAAGTGACAACTCACAACTACGAACAAGTTCAAGAACCCCCTGTAAGGTAACAAAACAGTCCATATTGAAATCTATTCCAGAAGCGGAAAAGAGTGAATAGCCATTCGACCCAACTCTGTAACTCGCACCTTGGATAACCAGCTAGATCCTAAAGTGAGTGGGATTCGTCCCGTGGGTGTCTCCGGAGCTTCCTGCCCATCCTTCGCAGGGTGCGTATGAAAGCCGGACCAACATCTAATTGGCGCTAGAAGGAGGGGCATGAACTCAGTTCAAGTATTGTAAGGGCATAACAACAACATTTGTAAGGACCCACACTGAACTTCAGTGCAGTGTTGTCAGTACAGTTGTTAGTACAGTATTTTAACTTGCCAAATACAGAACCTGTTGAGAACTGCAGAGTTATAAGTGCTTGTGAAAGCTGGATTCTACATACAGGGTAACAAGGTCCCACCCCAGAGCTGGAGAGCTCCTTGTCCCTGAATTAGAAACTCCGAGAAGAAGTAGCCTCAGAAGGGCCAAATCTCTGTCACAGATAGTTTTATCACCATTGATAGTTACTCCAACCAGAGCTCAGAATATCCCTGTCAATCCATTAGCTATGGCAAATTGGTTGGGCTCCACAGCTTTGAACATTCCGGGTATAGCCCATGACTTGCCCAAAAATCCAGAAAGATACCTCCCTAGGTATAAACATGATGGGACAAGAACTGCAGAGGAACACTTAGTTGCATTCAAGAATGCACTGAAGTTATTAAATGTACAACATGAGGATGTTGCCTGCAGACTCTTCCCGTTTACTCTCCAGGAGGGAGCTTATGATTGGTTTCTAAATCTTACCAATGATTCCATCACCAGTTGGAATGATTTAGAGAAAGTTTTTGTGTCACAGTTCGGGGAAGTGATAGACCCCAGTATTTTATATCAGCAGTTTTCTGGCATCAAAAGAGAACTGAATGAGTCTATCAGATCCTATAATGTCAGATTCCAGAAAGCTTATGGTAGACTTACTGGGTATTATGTGCCTAATGCAGACTTGGCACTAGAGATCTTCAGAAATTCCTTAGATCCCATGACCTCTGTCTTCTTGAAGAGAGATGCCACTGTTACCAATTTGACAGAAGCTTACAAAGAAGCTTTAATTCTGGAAAGACAGTTGGGACCCCAGCCTTTAAATCTTCAGCAAACTCCTCTGATCACACAACCTGCTCCTGTGTTCAATCCTATTCCACATCAGATGATGTTACCAGTTTGTCAGACTTTACCATCAGCAGCACCATTGGCTGCAGCACCGGTTGAGAATGTACAAAACCCTGTGAAAGAAGCTGACAATGCCAGGATTGAAGAAGTCTCAAAGATTGTTCAAAAGCTGGCCAATGATTTTTTGAGTTTTAAAAGACAAACTTCTACTCGGAGACAACCCCAACGAGATATTCATATCAACCGAACAGATTTAACGAGGCCCCCATATGAACCTAATAAAGATTACAAGGGTAAAGCTCATGATGTGAACATTTGTGATTTGGCCCTACCCAACTGGTGTAGAATTCATGCCACTTCTCAGCATGGAGAGTTAGACTGTCTGGAATTTTGCAATGCATTTGAGGCCTTGTCTGCAGATTTCACCTCTCAAGAAAATCAAAGAACTGCTGATGGCCCAAGTTCATCTGGCCACAGTGCAGCCATGGTCCTGGATTCTTTCTCTTTCCCGGATGAATCTGAGAATGTAGTTGAAATGCCTATGGATGAGGTACAGGCTTTCCAGCAGTACAGAAGAGATAATTACAACCTGAGGAACAGGAATCCGGAGCCAAATACCACATCAACTCCTCCTGACAACTCTCACAATATTCCTCCGGACCCCTCTCCAAGCAATAATCCACCTCCACCAAAGGGAGGAGCTCAGAGAGTACCAGATGTTGCTATTCCTCCACTTAACAAAGGATATAACATAGTGGAGGATATGAAAAAGATTAAGGCCAACATTACTCTGCATGAGCTGGCACAGATTTCAGAGCAGAGAGACAATCTGATAAAGACATACTCTGGCCCTGCTGCTAAACCTGTGGACAAAGGAAAGAAAATAGCAAATGCCAATCTGGCCATGTACAAAGAAAAGACTGAAGTTCCCCCATTTTTACTGACTGTCAAAATTTTTGGGAAGAACTTACATAATTGTTTGGTAGATTCAGGTGCATCTGCTAATGTCATGCCACTGGCAATTTGTCAGCAGTTGGGGCTGACCCCAATGAAGTCTGAGAGGAGAGTTGTCCAATTGGACAAGTCAGAAGTTAAGGTTGTGGGAGAGCTGCAAAACATTCACATTCAATTGGCATCTGAGCCAAGGGCTCAACATAAGATCGAAATCCAAGTTGTGGATATCCCGAGTGGGGTATGGAATGTTGTTGAGTAGGGATTGGTCTAAGTCTCTAAATGGATATCTGGCAACAGACTTTTCACACATGTGGTTGCCATGGAAGGGTGTGGCCAATCAATTGCGGGTTGACAGAGAACCTAGGTACAAGCACACCATTACAGAGTACAATGCTGCAAATGAAACTCGTCAATGTTGCAGAGGTAGATATTGGTGTCTACAATTTAACAATTGGGCACAATAATAAATTTAACAAAGCTCATCCTATACATACTAATGAAGTTTGGACACTTCATGTGGATGGAGCAAGATGTAAGTAGGGTTCTGGAACAGGGGCAGTCCTCAAAGGACCTCAAAGTCGGACATTTTTTATGTCTTACCGCCTGCAGCTTCCCATGTACTAATAATTTAGCAGAGTATGAAGCTACGATTTTAGGTTTAAAGTTTGCATTGGATAAAAATGTGAAAAACATTCAAGTTTTCACCGATTCGGAATTAGTGGCAAGTCAAGTCGGGGGTAAGTTTCAAGTGTAAAGCCTCTTATCGCGAAGGGATACAAACACAGAGCTTGGGATCTTGTAGAAGGCTTTGATGCATTTAACTTAACACATATACCCAGGGAACAAAATTCACATGCAGATGTCTTGGCATCTTCAGCTGCAAGTTTAAAGCCATTGGAAGATTTTAAGTGGGATAAGTTTTCAATTGAGTTAGTCCCCTGTCCTTCAGTTCCAAACAATATAGATAGCTTTCAAGTTTTCTCAGATGATCAGCAGATTGTGAACTTCTTACAGAGTACCAATACCTTTGAGAATGCTATAATTGATGAGGGCCAAAGGGACACCCTGATGGAACAGTTAGATGATGACAGGGGAATCATGAGATTGAAGGACAACAGAATCCCAAAGGGAATGGTAGAGCTGGAGAGGTTATTTGATGTTGACAAGATCAGGAAGAGGGTGAATTTTGAAGATTATGTGGGCACCACAGACAATGAGACTGAAAACTTGAATGTAGGCACTGAGGAGGATCCAAAGAACATCAAGTTGGCGAAGGATTGTGATCCAGAAATAAAGAGAAATATGATTGATTTTCTGCACAAGTCCAAGGATGTAATGGCCTGGTCATACAAGGATTTAAAGGTATTTGACCCAAAAGTTTACACCCACATCATACCTTTGAAAGAATCTTGCAAGCCTTTCAGACAAAAACAGAGGCATGTTAATGCTCTGTTAGAACCTCTCATTCAGAAAGAAGTGGAGAAGCTCTTGAGTGCAGCAATTATTTTTCCTATCAGGCATTCTACTTGGGTGGCAAATCTGGTGCCAGTCAGGAAGAAGAATGGAGAGATCCGCCTTTGTGTGGATTTCAGGAATTTAAATAAAGCATCCGAAAAGGACAACTATCCCCTGCCTTCTATGGATGAAGTCTTGCAAATTGTTAATGGATCAGAGATGATGTCTTTCTTGGATGGCTTCTCAGGCTACAACCAGATTTTGGTTGAGAAAGAAGATAGAATGAAGACTGCTTTTACAACTAAGTGGGGCACTTTTGCTTACAAGAGGATGCCATTTGGTTTGATAAATGCAGGAGCAACATTTCAAAGAGCAATGGACCATGCCTTCAAGGGGCTTATGGGCAAATGTATTGTTGTGTACATGGATGATTTAACAGTCTTCTCCAAATCCAGATTTGACCATGTCAAGCACTTAGAGTCTGTGTTTAACAAGTGCAGGGAGTTTGGCATTTCTCTGAATCCAAAGAAATGCATTTTTGGTGTAACAGAAGGCAAGCTCCTGGGGCACTTGGTCACAAAGGATGGCATTTCTATGGATCCAAGCAGAGTTGAGGCCATATCTGGCATACCATTTCCCAACTCCAAGAAAGAGTTGAGGTCATTCTTTGGAAAGATAAACTTTGTCAGGAAGTTTATCTCTGGCTTTGCAGAGATAGTTAAGCCAATGAATGACATGTTAAAGCAGATTGCATTTTCTGGACCCCGAAGCTAAGGCTGCTTTCCAAGAAATCAAGACAACCATTAAACAAGCACCAGTCCTGGTAAGCCCAGACTTCAGTGCAGATTTTTATCTGTACACATTCTCTTCTGAACATACACTTGCTACAGTTCTGACTCAACGAAGGGAAACCGAAGAACATCCAATTGCTTTTAAGAGCACTAATTTGAAGGGAGCTGAACTGAAATATTCTAGATTAGACAAACAAGCTTATGCTTTAGTAAGAGCGATGAAACGATTCAGACATTATATACTCAGAAGCAAAACTCATGCCATAGTGCCAGACCCAGCTGTGAAGTATCTTCTAAGTCAAAATGAGTTGGGTGAACTGAGGGGCAATTGGGTTACCAGGTTGCAAGAGTATGACTTGGAGATTAGGCCTGCTAAACTGATCAGAGGACTTGGCTTGTCCAGACACATTGCTGAAGTGCCTCCACAGCAAGAAGTTAATCAATTGAATTCTGAATCTGATGATTGGTATGGAGATATCATTCATCTGCTACAGTTTGGAATTTGCCCATCCCATTTGAACAGAACTCAAAGGAGAGCATTAAAGTTAAAAGCTGCTCACTATCTCCTCAAGGAAGGTACTCTGTACAGGGAGAATTATGCTGGCATCTTTCTAAGGTGCATTTCTCCCAGTGAAGTCAGTGAAGTCATGGCTAGTTTTCATGAAAAACTAGGGGCAGGGCATTCATCAGGATCTGCCACAGCACATAAAATATTAAGAGCAGGCTATTACTGGCCTACACTTTTTAAGGATGCACATCAGCATGTCAGAACCTGTCATCAATGCCAGACTTTTGCAGCTAAAGAAGCCAACCGGGCCCTGCCATTGCAGCCAGTGGTGATAAACAAACCTTTCATGCAGTGGGGACTTGATTTTGTGGGGGTAATCAATCCAAATTCCTCAGCAGGACATAAATATGTGCTGACAGCTACTGACTATTGCACAAGGTGGGTTGAAGCAGCAGCCACCACAAGAAGCACAGCTCAAGAAGTCATTGAATTTCTTGAATCAAATGTCATAACTAGATTTGGGGTTCCCCTGAATTTGGTCTGTGATAATGGGCCAACCTTCCAATCATTGGAGTTTGCAGATTGGGCATACCAGATGGGGATAGTTATCAGATTCTCATCCAACTATTATCCCCAAGGCAATGGATTGGCTGAGTCTACCAACAAGAACTTAATGAATGCCATCAAGAAGTCTGCAGCAGATAAACCCAGGCAGTGGCATACATTGTTGAAATATGCACTTTGGGCTGATCGGATAACACACAAAGTGGCTCTTAAGACCTCTCCCTTTGTTTTGCTGTATGGTACCCGACCAATTGTTCCCATCTCCTTGAAGTTGCCCACCTACCAATTTGCCTTAGATTATTTTGAAGATCATGATGATGCTGAAGCCCGTGTTTTAGATCTCACTAACTTGCAGGATGAAAGACTCCAAGCCCTGGAGCACTTCAGTAGGCACCAAGAAACTGTCAAGCGGTGGTTTGACAAGAGAGCCAAGGTGAAGGCTTTCGAGTCGGCTGACTTGGTGCTTCTGTGGGACAAGGCCCATGAGAAGAAGGGTAAGCACACAAAGTTGCAGCCACTGTGGATAGGCCCCTACCAAATTGCTGAAATATTGGGTAACAATGCTTTCCGTTTACAAGACCTGGATGGTAATTTTCTGGACCTCCCTGTTAATGGTCAATACTTGAAACATTATTTCTCCGTTGTTCCATCCAATGTATCATTTGAGTGAGCTATAAAGAAGTTGTAACATGTGTACATATTGTGAATAGCTCTGCAAGTTTATTTTGCTTTAGTTTAGTGCTAGATTTCTGTACATTTGCTTTAGTTGTTTATTTCAGTTCTTTCTCTTTGCTGTCTGTTCAGTTTATTTATTCCTTTTGTCAGTGCAGTTTCTTTTCCTTTCAATGTCTGTACAGTTTTAATTGCTTTGCTTCAGTTTTAGTCTTAGTTGCTTGTGCAGTTTTATTTGCAGCCTGTGCATTTTTATTTTGTTTTGCTTTGAGGCCTGTCTGTCCTTGAAATTCTGTGCAAAGTCCTTTAGCTTCTAAAGGTTTCTGTTCTTTAACCTTTGCCTGAGCAATCAATGAAAAGTCAGCCTGCTAAAAATTGTTTTATTCTAAGCTGATCAATCTAGCCTCAATCCAGTGTTCATGGTCATCATTATTCCAATTGAGATAGTCTGCTTGCACTGAACTGTAGAACTATTTTGTTATCCAGGATGAAGGTAGAGAGATGATTGGATCTTGTGTCTTCCTTGCCACAGTTGTTTTAATGATAGAAAAACTGCTATGTTGTTTAGTTGGAGGAACTCCCGGGGAATCCAAGAAAAGCTGGTTATGAGAGGGGACTATGGTTCATGCAATTATTTGGGTATCCATAGAGGCTATTAATGCCTAGACTGAAACAGTTTCAAATTGATCAAGTGTTAGAAGAAAATTGTAATTTCTCTAAGGTCTTCCAGATAGTGATATATTTCAAAAAGAAGAGAGATAAAAAAAAAGAGAGAAATAAAAAGAAAAAGAGAAAAGAGTTATATGATGAAAGAGGTAGCCAATATTAGATTCTGCCCTACAGTTGTAAATTTGGGTCGTGTAAACCTAAAGGGTAACTCTGTCTAGGCTGTAAAAGGCTAAACTAGTAAACAGAGCTCTACTCGGTTTCCCCTTTTTATGATCTAGAAAAGTTGATCAGTCCAGAGTTCAGCATTCAATTCAGTCATCCTTGAAGAAAGTTTATACCCTTTGAAATTGCGCATCAGAAATCTTCCTTGAAGTAATCCAGCCCAGTATGTCCTTGGGAAATTTTAACAGCTGGCAGTTAACAGTCAATTTATTGTGAAGAATGTCTGTGGCAAGGCATGATGCATGGTCTTTTTGTTTTGAAGCCAGAGTCTTGGGTTCTAAAATAGTGCTACTATTTTACCCGCAGATATCGCCATTTGTTGAGAAGCAACACACCCCCACTGAAAAATGCATTCCAATCCTCTTGAAAACTTTGAACTTCCATTTTTGCAGCAGGGACCCTCTTGATCATTTCCAGTGTTAATCCCAGATTTTGCTTGCCTCCTTGTTAAGTTGTGCCTTTTTTCAAGTCATTCTAGCATTGTTATTCCAAGCTTAACTTTCTAGATGCTAGGATCATTCATGCACAAAGAAAATCTTGCACCGGTACCAAGAAAAATCCAGAAAATAGTTGCATAATTCACTGAAAAACCGAAACTTTCCATTTTTGGTAGTGTCGCGATATCGCGACACTTCCATTTTCGAAAATGTCGCGATATCGCGACAAATTTTGGCAAAAGCAGCTAAGTCGGAAAAACGTAGCGAAATCGCGACACTTTCCATTTTTGGAATTATCGCGATATCGCGACGTTTCCATTTATGGAAACCGTCACGAAATCGCTACCGGCTGGAGGAGAGAGAAGCAAGCTGTACGGATCAGCATGAAATCACGACATGTCACGAAATCGTGACATGTCGCATTTTCACGGAGGAGAGAGAAAATGCATGAAAATCGGCTAAGTGCCAGAAAGGTCGCGAAATTGCGACATGTCGCGAAATCGTGACAAATCTGGAGAGAGAAGGCATAATGGTACGATGCGTCGCGAAATCGCGACGCTTTCCATTTTTGGAAGTGTCGCGATATCGCGACGTTTCCATTTTTGGAAGGTGTCGCAAAATCGCTGTCGACGAGGAAGAGAGAAAATCGGCCAAGTAAGAAAACAGGCGCGATTTCGTGACATGTCACGAAATCGCGACAGCTTTTGGAGAGAGAAGATGAGCTGTACGGATCAGCGCAAAATCGATGCGTAGCGAAATCGTGACACTTTCCATTTTTGGAAGTGTCGCGATATCGCGACGTTTCCATTTTTGGAAGTGTCGCGAAATCGCGACGATTTTGGAAGAAAGTGCCGAAGGGAGAAAGCTGCAGCGATTCGCTGACATGTTCCAAAATCGCGGTCAACGCGGTCAACGCATACAGCTTTGGCGAACTCGCAGCGACGTGCTGACATGTTCCATTTTCGTGGCTGAAAATCAAAAGCTTGTACGGTCGCCAGTGAGAGTCGCGATTTCGCGACATGTCGCGAAATCGCGACATGTCTCATTTTCGCGGTAGGAGAGAGAAAGTCCTCTAAGGGCCTGAAAGTGCATTCTAGTTGAAACAGAGGGCATCCTGGGGTAGCGACACGTGTCAAAGCATGTATGAGACAGAGCAAGGCCGACATGCAAGCTTATTTAGCTGATTTTAATCTGTTTTTAATGTTTAAATGCTTTAATTTAATGTTTATTAAAGTGCTAATATAATCTTTTTGTCTTTCATGCAGGAATCCATCTGGCACTTGCGGGACAACCGGGAAAGGCCATAAAGACAAAGTTAAAGTGCAGATTTAATCAAGGACCGCCATGCTAGAGGAGAAGAAGCCGGTAAAAGCATTCAATAGCAAATTTATGACAGAATTAATAGCATGAAGACCATTTCAACTCAAGGATGGCCTTGCGGAGATCAAATTGATGGAGAAGTGGTGACTCATCCGGCTCACCAACAAGAATTAATGGAGGCATTTATTTGCAGTTGCGGATGAATGCAAGTTGCATTTGATCCTATCTTCTCCATTTATGGCAGCTGACTGCACAGATTTGCAGAGTGGTTAAGTTCTATCCAAGCTTTGTTTTAAAAGGAGCTTTTATTGTAAAACCCGGTCCTAGGGTTTAGATGTGATAATATTTGCAGTTATGAGAAGAAGATATTTTTGAAAAGATCAGGGTCTGTCCTGAGTCTATAAATACTTCTTCTCAATGTAATTGCAAGGAGGCGGAGACTTAGAAATAAAAGGCTTATAAGCAATTTCTTGCAAATCTTGTGAAATCCTTTGTTTCTGGACTTGGAGTTGATGTGCTTTAGCTTTTCTGTGATAGCATGGCCAGGAGCCTAATCTTTTGCAGAGTGTGATAAGTGTATCTTCTTTTGTTATCCGTTCCATTAAAGTTTGTTAGATATATGCTGTGAATCTGCCATTATCAAGTTTAAATATGTTGTTAGGCTTCAGTTGTTCTATTGTCTGCTAGGGGAAATTACAGATTTGAGGTTAAGTTTGTTCTAATTGCTCTGTCTTCACTGTGTGAGCTAGGTCTGCCGGTGAAAGATACCAGTTTTAACCAACTTGCCCTTGGATTTATAATTTTTTGCTAGATCTGTTCCACTTTGCCTTGTGCTCTTAGTTGAAAGTGATCTTAGACTGATCGGACACTTTCTTCTTTGATTTGTTCTCATGTGAAGTCGATAGCATAGATAAGATTGGTAGTTTAGGGTTTTACAGCTTGATGTTGGGATAAACTTCTCTTTCTGCCTTACCCTACCCTCTCTTTGTTTTCGGTGAAATGATCCATTTTTATTTTCTTTATTTGTCTTTTATTTGAATCTGCTGACCCATGAGAGCTAGATCAAGAATCAATTTCAAATCTGATTGTCAACAAGTGACAACTAACAACTATCGAACAAGTTCAAGAACCCCCTGTAAGGTAACAGAACAGTCCATATTGAAATCTATTCCAGAAGCGAAAAAGAGTGAATAGCCATTCGACCCAACTCTGTAACTCGCACCTTGGATAACCAGCTAGATCCTAAAGTGAGTGGGATTCGTCCCGTGGGTGTCTCCGGAGCTTCCTGCCCATCCTTCGCGGGGTGCGTATGAAAGCCGGACCAACATCCTCCACCCAAGCACATTGATGAGAAATGCCATTTTTGTGGGTGAGGAATATCTCCAAAAAAATAACATTAGTGAGGCATGTTATGATGCATCATAATATGTCATAGGGTGTCATAGCCCAAATAGAGAAACTTGCACATTTATCCACTCCAAGTGGGGAATATCTAAGATGCCCCTCTTATGCACCCATGCCACTTGTCATCCACTATATTACATCCTAATAACACTCATCCATCCATGGAAGAATTTATAAATAGGTCTCCATTTTATTTTTCATGTGTGCACAAGAATTATAATGAAACTCTACTCAAATTCTATTTGATTTTGTTGTATACATGTTTTAATATTGTGATTGCAAGTATACCATTAGGAGAGATCGATGGATTCAACTATGGAGATTTTGGGAATTTTTTCTAATATTTTTTTTGTAGCCAAACTCATAGGTTACATCTAGTAGTACACTAGATCTACATCAAAGGCTCCAAAACATGTCCAGGAAATGTAGAATCCAGCCAGACCCACCCTCATTGTTTCGAGCATAAATTCTTCATATGGAATCAAATTGCTCTAAAAATTTGAGGGAAGATTTATAATATCTAGAGGAAGGTCTTCAAAATGTTTTTGTTCATTTGGAGTAATATTAAAAATTCTATAATTGGTTGTATTTCTTTTTCATGATTTAAGGTCTTATCTTGAAAGGCCCCACATAGGCTACTAATATTTTCATTATGGGATTGTGTGTAGGTATTGGATACACATGGAAGCTCACAAGGTCAAGAAAAATATCTTCCAAACCCTTCCAAAACCTTATGTGCACTTGAGGAGATAACTTGCCACACCATAGATTTCACTTGTAAAGAAAACCTTCCATTTGGGAGGTTGATTGTAACTTAAAGGACCCATTTGTAAAAGATAAAGTTTATATATTTTTAAATATATTTCAAATCTCTATTTTTGATTACAAATTTTCTACTTTCAATTATTATGGTATATTTCCTCTTTCACACAAATGGTGATCATAGTGGGATTCTTTACCCACAACACATTTGATGCTTGATATTTTGCATGATCTTTGGCACATGCATCGAGCATATAATATCTTATGTGTTTTTTATTAGGGTTATTTATGTTTGCAAGCTTATTTAGCTTTATTTTCTAAAAATCCTACTTGTTTTCTCTATCACCGGAACCTAAGAGCATGAAATATACAATCATACCTTTCAAATCAGATCAAGATCTTGCAATATCTACCCTCATAGGCTTTGTCTCAACTACCCGTGATGGTTCTCAATCACAATCTCAACCACCCATGGTAGTTATCAAGCTCAGAAACAACCACCAAGGGTGGTATTCAAGCTTAGTCACAGGCTCAAGGACACGGTATGCTTAGTTCCCATTTCTTTTAGCACACGCTCATGGGCTAGTTGCTTGTACCTTTTCAATTTGGCATGAAAATTTGTAGCATAGTTTATTTTGTTTGGTTTCCTGAATCTCTTTCCTCCCTTTTAAAATTTAAAAAAAGCATTAGCACAGTTGCTTCATGATTTCCTTTACAAAACTCAAAAAGACACATTAGTTTAGTTGTTTCTTTCCACTACTTTTCAAACATTCAAATACACAATACCTTATTTATCTCTTTATGTTCTCTCAAACAATCAATGCGCATTAGATTATTTGTTATTTAAAAAAAAAACTCAAATAATATTTTGATTAATTATCATTTACTTTTTTAATTGCATTAGCTTAGGTTGTCATTTCTTTTATAAACTCACTAGATTAGTTTATGCATGCTTTCAAAAAATCATATAGATCAATATTTATTTAAAAAAAGTTGGAGCTTTAGATCATTATTTTCCTTACATATTTAGGATTAGTTTTTAATTTGCATGGTAAGTAGGCATAAAAAAAAACAACAAAAAAATCAAAAATAAAAACAAAAAACACATCACACACTCTTGCACGATCAATATTCTACAAATATTTTGTGAGGAAAACCTCCCAGTGATGTTGGATTTCACCACCAACCATCGATTGAGCCCTTTTAGACACCATAACTAGAGTGCATATTTTCTTGTATTTCATCACTAAGAAGATGGTTACCCTTAGGGCTAGCTCAAGGTAATTTTGAGGTTAGACTTCCTTTGACCAAAAGGCTTGATAATTAATGGAACCATAGTTTTCATTTTTGTCCAAGCCTGATCGAGGGTGAATCGAAAGCTTGGGTAGGTTGATAGCAGGACATAGACAACATGAACTCTCTTGAGAGGTTTGTTTTAATCCCTTAGGATACCTGGAGCCAATCCACCATCCTAGGAAGCATTTTTTCTATTTGTGTTTCATTCCTTGTTAGGGGAGTGGGCATAAACACACCCTCTTATATTTCATTCCATCATCCCTCATAGTTCCTAAGTCTAGGGAACATCAAGCACACACACAAAAAATAAGAAGATAAGCATTACAAAATGAATAAAAAAAATCAAAAAGATCAAAATAAAAACTTCAAAATATTCATTGTTTGTTTGCATAGATAGTGTGTTTTTCCTTAAAGAAAAAAAAGAGAAACAAAGAGAGAGAGAAAATATTCACCAATATTCTTTCATTCTGGATAGCTTATGGTAATGACATATAGTCAAGCCAAGGATCACTCTCAAACCCAAGTTTCCATGGACCATTTAGTTCAATCTACCTATTATTCAACCACTCCCCTAACTTATGCAGGGGAAGTGTTCCAAATCCATCATGTTAGCATGTCCGTTGATGTCCATCATTACATTCCTCCCCCACTTGAGACTCATCACATTAGGTTTTATGAAGATGGAAACCACCACACTACTCACACCACCCCATATGAGTTTCCTCATCCTAAGACTCCTCCTTTTCCACTTGAGTTGAACCTCATACCCATTGATCTTGATGTCACTCACCTCCTTTTTACCAATCCAATCTACCATGGCCAATCACCTTATGCACCCTAGGACCCTTGTTCATAATTAACTCCACCACCTAGCTCATTCCCTCCATATTTACCCCCACTCAATATTCCTACTTGTACTAACCCCATCCTTGCTCAAGTGTAAGCTTACAAGCCCTATCATCCTCCATCACCTCTTGCATATTCTAGCTTTCACCACAACTCTAGTGTACCAAATTTTAGAATACCACCAATATCATCACCACTTGGGGGGCCTAGTGCCAACCCTTTGTAGTACACCATATACCCAATGTATGGGACCATCAAACCTAATCATCCATCTTCTTCTAACCATGTCCATTCATCTGAATACTTACATATTTCTATATCACCTCCTTGAACACCCAAACTTCTCAACCACATCATTCAACCCAAGTTTGTGTCACTTTGATTTACCCTCATCCAGTCCATACTCTTCCTTCCAATTTTCTAAACTGCCTCCTCAATCCATGAATTTCCATGTCAATCCTCTTACCATCACTTACCCTTCATACCCCACCATTCATGTCAATGGTGTGTATGTCACACACTCTTCTACCACATGTTCTGCTTATCCCTCATCATTCTAAAATCTTGGTACATCTTCTTATTAGTTGCCTTCTCATCAAGCACTTCCTAATCATTGTGTTGAAGAGGACATCTTCCTCTCCATCCTCATTCCACATATTTCTTCATATTTCTTCTTTATATTCTGGCAAATAGTTTTTCCCATGGGGTTTTTCATCATCTCTCCAATAAATTTTTTTATGGATATATTGTACATGAGTACCTTATCAGGCCTTGTTCTTTGGGACTCATATCTGTAGATTTGTCACTTGTTTAGTTTTGTTGATTTACTACCTCCTAGTACCACTTAAGGGGGGGTTTTAGAGTATATCTTAAGTTGTTACTAGGTATATTTAGGATATTTATTTTCTAGATATTATCTTATTGCTTTTTTAGGAGTTATCTCTCTTGCATGAGGTTGGTAAAATCCTAGTTTTTTGTGTGGCTAAGATCTATTTAGTTTGTTATGTTCTGATGGCTAATATTGTACACCTTTGTTATTTAATGCAAGGTCCCTCTCATGGAATAGTAAGTTCTTGAGCTTCTCTCCAATTTCTTGTGGTGATTTGCATATCTATTTTCTCGTGGTTGAATATTGCTTTCCAATATTCTCTACATGGTATTAGAATTGAATAGATTTTTTTGCAATCATTCAAGAAATTTTTGCAATTTTTTTTGCAAGTTTGAAGACATTTGAAGGAACATTGCAAAAGTGTGGATCTCATATTTTAGAGTTTGGCCATCATATGCTCTCACCTTGCCTCTTTTATTTGGGATATTGGTGATAAGAAAGTGGTTTCAAATCTTGTTGTAGGTCCCTCTTTTATAGACTCAAGCCATAGCTTTTTCACTGCAAACCTGCAATCCCACAATTTTCTAGAGAAGCAACTTCTGGAGGACGTTTCTCCCTCTTCTGGTATCAGTTTTCGATCATTATTTTTTTATATTGATTGATTTTTTGAGGGCTTCACATTGGTGTAGTCAGATATACATTTTTGTGGACAAGATTTTTATAAAACCATAGTTTTTTAACTGCAAACCCGTAATCGTGCAATTTTTTGGAGAAGCAACTTCTGGAGGTCATTTCTCTGTCTTTCGAAACCAGTTTTCAATCAATTTTTTTTATCTTGACTGATTTTTTGAGGGATTCACATTGGTTTAGTCAGATATACAGTTTGGTGGATGATATTTTTAGAAAACCATAGTTTTTTAACTGCAAACTTGAGACCACACAGTTTTCTAGAGAAGTAACTTTTGAAGGTCATTTCTCCCTCTTTCGGAATCAGTTTTTTATCATTTTTTTAGATATTGATCAATTTTTGGAGGGATTCACACTGTTGCATTCAAAATTTAGATTTGGTGAACACATTTTTTTAAAAAATAATTTTTTTTTCCTGCCGTGTATTTAAAACAAATATGCTTTTTTAGTGGGGGTGCTTTATATTCTCGTTGTAAGCCTAAATTATAAAGATATTTTTGGGAGGTTTTGTTGATCCTACGGACTACATTTATTAAGTCCATTTTACCCTTGTTTGGTTATTTTTCCACATAGTTTGAACCTTGTTATTAGCCCATTGTGTTTGTATAGGTAGAAACCACATATTTGTGCTTGTGGAGTCATTTTGGACTACCCTTGCAATTGTGGTGCTTCTTACTTCATACTATCTTCTCACTTTCCTTTTGTGAGACACTTTGGTTTAAGGGGGGTTTTATTTGGTGACTTTTTCCATATTTTGACAGCTACATTGGTGTTTTTACAAGTTACCACGTTGGATATTTTGTTTGATCTTTCAGCACTTCCCATCACTTCATGCTTGATGAGATAGTCTTGTTGAGAACTTGTAATCAATTGAGATTTTTCCATATATTATTGGTCTTATTCTTGAGTCTCGTCCTCACACACCTCAGTGGTATTTTTGGCAAGCTAGATTAAATCATGTGTGCACTATTATCAGATACACCACAAATATTATTTTTGATGATATTTTACCACCTGTAAACTGGGATTCACAGGCATCTTCCCATACAAATTTTTCCATACTTTATGCACAATTTGAGAATATATTATCTTGTGATGAAGAATTCTTGATTCATAAAAATTCTTTGGATGAGGTCAATATTTCTATGCCAGTTGAAGATATGCAGGATACTGATACAACTTTAGAGACTTTGGAGTCCCTACTTCCTTCTGTGGATTGTCCTAATTTATCCACACTTGAAGAGGACAATTTGGATGGAGTTTCTTCTCTTTTTATTGAGTTACATATTTTGGATGTTTTTGATATTCATGAGGAGCTTACACCCTTATTTGATGTCCCTCCATATGTTGCTCATGCAGAGAATTTTGAGGACTTTATTGTGGTGTGTCTTCCTTGTTTTGATGAGCCACCTTGTCCTCCTACTCTTGTTGCCTTGAAGCCTTATTTTACTTCCTTTGTCTTGCATCAGGAGTCTTGTGAGACTCTCTCATAGTTATCTTTGGTTGGACTTTCTTTAGGAGATCTCGAAGACCATTTATGACTTCTTTGCCTTATTCTCTTGTTGCTTCCATTATTATTTTCCTTATGCAACATAACATTGAGTCTTCAAACTCTACACTTACTGGTTTGTTGATGACATCTTCACTTCGATATGGTTCACAACCTTGTTCATCATCACAAGCACCAGATTTCATGTTGTTCCCTCCACATACCTTCTTGGAGTGGGAATATTTTTGATGTATACCTCCTGGATTCTTTATTCCTCTTGGGAGACATTCAGTTTGATGACGAGGCATCTATATATTTTTGGGCCATCACATAGATCCTTTGTAGGACCTTCTTGATGGAAGTTGTCCTAGAGGGGTGTTGAAGAGGACATCTTCCTCTCCATCCTCCTTCCACATATTTCTTCATCTTTCTTCTTTATCTTCTGGCAAATGGTTTTTTCCCACGTGGTTTTTCATCATATCTCCAATAGATTTTTTTATGGATATATTGTACATGAGTACCTTATAAGGCCTTGTTGTCGGGACTCATATTTGTGGATATACCACTTGTTTGGTTTTGTTGATTCACTACCTCCTAGTACCACTTAAGGGGGGGGGTTAGAGTATATCTTAAGTTGAGGTATATTTAGGATATTTATTTTCTAGATATTATCTTATTACTTTTTTAGGAGTTATCTCTCTTGCACGATGTTGGTAAACTCCTAGTTTTTTGTGTGGGTAAGATCTATTTAGTTTGTTATGATCCGATGGCTCATATTGTACATCTTTGTTATTTAATGCAAGGCCCCTCTCATGTAATAATAAGTTCTTGAGCTTCTCTACAATTTATCGTGGTGCTTTGCATATCTACTTTCTTGGGATTGAATATTGCTTTTCAATATTCTCTACATGGTAGCAGAATCGGATAGATTTCTTTGCAATCATTCAAGAAATTTTAGTAATTTTTTTTGTAGGTTTGAAGACATTTGAAGGAACATTGCAAAAGTGTGGATCTCACCTTTCAAAATTTGGCCATCATATGCTCTCACCTTGCCTCTTTTATTAGGAATATTGGTGATAAGAAAGTGATTTCAAATATTGCTATAGGTCCCTCTTTTACAGACTCAAGCCGTAGCTTTTTCACTGCAAACCTGCAACCCCATAGTTTTCTGGAGAAGCAACTTCTAGAGGACGTTTCTCCCTCTTCTGGAATCAGTTTTCGATAATTTTTTTTTTCTCTTGACTAATAATTTGAGGTCTTCACATTGGTGTAGTCAAATATACATTTTTCTAGACAAGATTTTTATAAATCCATTGTTTTTTAACTACAAACCTGCAATCGCACAATTTTTTGGAGAAGCAACTTTTGGAGGTCATTTCTCCGTCTTTAGAAACCAGTTTTCGACCAATTTTTTTTATCTTGACTTATTTTTTGAGGGCTTCACATTGGTTTAGTAAGATCTATAGTTTTGTGGATGAGATTTTTAGAAAACCATAGTTTTGTAACTGCAAACCCGAGACCACACAGTTTTCTGGAGAAGCAACTTATGGAGGTCATTTCTCCCTCTTTCGAAATCAGTTTTTGATTAAATTTTTTTATTTTGATTGATTTTTCAAGGGCTTCACACTTTTGCATTCAAAATTTAGATTTGGTGGACATATTATTTTAAAAAATATATTTTTTTTCTACCATGTATTTAAAAAAAATATGTTTTTTTAGTGGGGGTGCTTTATTTTTTTGGTAATTATTATAATAGACTAATAGTGGGTTTTTATAGAGGATCCCAAAACCTTATATACAAAATAAGCCTTGCTAAATGGTGCTTCGTGCCTCTTGGCTGGATGAATAAACCTGTATGCAGAAAAAACAAAAAGCTGCTAATTGCCCGAGGGCTACAAGGAGGCATTTTTGCCTGATTATCCTGGAAACTATGGCCAATATAAAAATTGGACCATTGGAAAGCAAAAAAAGATAGCCAAGAAAACTACAAAAAATATCCCTTATCAGGGAAATAACTTTCCACATTTCTGCTTTCTCCGAGGCAGAATTCGAAGCAAACATGATGAATAGGATCCAAGAAAAAATGATGGCTTGGGACTGAAACAAAAAGTTGAAAGTCCTGCTAGAAGATGAAAAGAAGCTGCCCTCAACATTCTCTGGGTCCCAAAGACCCATGAGCCCGCTCGTCGTTCCCACCGCAGGTTCTCACATCTAGGATGACTTTCATCTGTACGGTTTGAGGTTCTTCCTACCTCCCTTTCCCTACTGGAGGGGAGGTTTTGGGATAAGCGCATCACCCATCAAAGAATCAGAGTCATCCTAAAACAACAACCGTTGGGTGCCATTTGCGACATCAGCTATAGTTTTCTTGTCTCTCTTTTCCTTGTTGGGGGGACGGCCCTGCTTCCTATTACCACCAAAATCCACCCCTTGCATTCGACTCCTCGTAATTTGAGGGCCAATATTACCAGGATAGTAACCTCTTCTTCCTAGCAGGTAATCTTCCAATATCTTTTGTGCCTCAGGAGAGTGTCGGTCAAAAATTTTAGGCAAATCTGCCAGTGTGGTGATAAGGGGGGGCCTGTTCCTTTTCCCCTTGTGGTCCTAGTTGGGAGCATCCACCGCACAGCTCAGAGTCCGGTTGAATGGTGATTTCCTCATCTGGTAAGGAGGATTCGAGATGGTCTCTAGATGGACCTGGAGATTCATGGTATTTCGCAATAGGGTGCTTCGTCTGACCTTCACCGTGCTCCAGAGGGTTGCAGGGATCCCGCTTCTTCTTCCTCGACTTTTGAAGAGGACAATTGGACTAAAGATGCCCTTGAGAACTACACTGGGGGCAAAAAGCTGGTATGTTCTCATAAACAATATCTTGCTTGTGTAGAAAATAACCCTCAGACCGCAGAGTAATGGAGGAAGGGAGGTCCGTCTCCAAGTCTGCCAAAACACAGAATCAAGCTTGGACAAATCTTGTTCAAGCCCTGGTGGGAGGGTCTATAGTGACCAACTCCCCGATGGATCGAGCAATTCCTCTGATTACATTTTCATGCCAGCCGAAAAGGGGGAGACTAGGGAGCCTAACCCATATTGGAGCAATGTTGATATTTTGTGTATCGGGGTTAAAGTCCAAACCCCACTTCCTTAGAAAGAGATTCCTACGGCCCAAGAACCAAGGCCCTCCAGCCAGGATTTTACAGTGGTCCTCCCTGTTGCTCAGTCTAATCATGAAAAAGCCCCAGGTTAGGGCAGCTAGCCCCAAGTGACCAGAGGTTCGCCATTTTCCAGATGCCCACTTGCGAATGGTCTCCATGTCGGGACAACCACCAATAAACTTACCAATGAGGGTAAATTTTTTGAATTCCACAAAGCTTGAGAGAATTTTTGTCGGGATGTCCAAATCATTCCCAGATAGAAATAGCTCCTTGGTGGAGAGCCCACTTAGGGTTTCAGAAGCCACTGCCAGAGCATACGACTTCCGAGGTCCATCTCCCTGTTTGTTTGGTGGATCCTCGGCATCCCCAAACTCTGCTTGCCCTCCCTCCACCATGTCGTGCCCCTGGTTTGACTTGCTGGTGCTCCTGTGCTCTCCCAAAATAGCCTTCGTGCCCACCGTCATCCCTCCACCTCTAAAAAAACCCTTTCGCATCGACCTAGTGGGGGTGCTTTATATTCTCGTTGTAAGCCTGAATTATAAAGGTATTTTTTGGTAGGTTTTATTGATCCTACGGACTACATTTATAAAGTCTCTTTTACCCTTGTTTGGTTTTTTTCCCACATAGTTTGAACCTTGTTATCAGCCCATTGTGTTTGTATAGACAGAAACCACATATTTGTGCTTGTGGAGTCATTTCAGACTACCCCTGCAATTGTGGTGCTTCTTACTTCATACTATATTCTCACTCTCCTTTTGTGAGACACTTTGGTTTAAGGGGGGGTTTTATTTGGTGAATTTTTCATATTTTGATAGCTACATTGGTGTCTTTGCAAGTTACCATGTTGGATATTTTGTTTGATCTTTCAACACTTCCCATCACTCCATGCACTGATCGTGATTCATATCCTGCTTGGCGAGATAGTCTTGTTGAGAACTTGTGCTCAATTGATCTTTTGCCATATATTCTTGGTCTTATTCCTAAGCCTCACCCTCACACACCTTAGTGGTATTTTTGGTAAGCTAGATTAAATCATGTGTGCACTATTATCAGATACACCACAAATATTATTTCTGATGATATTTTACCACCTATAAACTGGGATTCACAAGCATCTCCCATATAGTTTTTTTCATACTTTGTGCATATTTTGAGAATATATTATCTTGTGATGAAGAATTCTAGATGCATAAAAGGGCTTCACACTGTTGCATTCAAAATTTAGATTTGGTGGACATATTGTTTTAAATTTTTTTTTTTTTTCTGCCATGTATTTTAAAAAAAATTGCTTTTTCAGTGTGGGTGCTTTATATTCTCGTTGTAAGCTTGAATTATAAAGGTATTTTCTGGGAGGTTTTTTGATCCTATGGACTACATTTATAAAGTCCCTTTTACCATTGTTTGGTTGTTTGTCCACATAGTTTGAACCTTGTTATCATACCATTGTGTTTGTATATGTAGAAACCACATATTTGTGCTTGTGGAGTCATTTGGACTACCCTTGCAATTGTGGTGCTTCTTACTTCATACTATCTTCTCACTCTCATTTTGTGAGACACGTTGGTTTAAGGGGGGTTTTCTTTGGTGACTTTTTCCATATTTTGACAACTACATTTGTGTTTTTGCAAGTTACCATATTGGATCTTTTGTTTGTTTTCAGTACTTCCGATCACTCCATGCACTAATCGTGATTCATATCCTACTTGGTGAGATAGTATTTTTGAGCACTTGTAATCAATTGAGCTTTTGCCATATATTCTTGGTCTTATTCCTAAGCCTCGTCCTCACACACCTTAGTGGTATTTTTGGCAAGCCAGATTAAATCATACGTGCCCTATTATCAGATACACCACAAATATTATTTTTGATGATATTTTACCACCTATAAACGAGGATTCACAGGCATCTCCCCATACATATTTTTTCATACTTTGTGCACATGTTGAGAATATATTATCTTGTGATGAAGAATTCTTGAGGCATAAAAATTCTTTGGATGAGGTCAATGTTTCTATGCTAGTTGAAGATATTTTACAGGATACTGATACAACTTTAGAGACTTTGGAGTCCCTACATTCTTCTATGGATTGTCCTAATTTATCCACACTTGAAGAGGACATTTTGGATGGAGTTTCTTCTCTTTTTATTGAGTCACATATTTTGGATGTTGTTGATCTTCATGAGGAGCTTACATCCTTGTTTAATGCCCCTACATATGTTGCTCATGCAAAGAATTTTGAGGACTTTATTCTGGTGTGCCTTCCTTATTTTGATGAGCCACTTTATCCTCATAGTCTTGTTGCCTTAGAGACTTATTTTGCTTTCTTTGTATTGCATCAGGAGTCTTGTGAGACTCTCTCACAGGTATCTTTGGTTGGTCTTTCTTTAGGAGATCCCAAAGACCATTTATGGCTTCTTTGTCTTCTTCTCTTGTTGTTTCCATTGCTATTTTTCTTATGTAATAGAACATTGAGTCTTCAAAATCTACACTCACTGGTTTGTTGATGACATATTCACTTCGATATGGTTCACAACCTTGTTCATCGTCACAAGCACCAGATTTCATGTTGTTCCCTCCTCATACCTTCTTGGAGTGGGAAGATTTTTGATGTATGCATCCTGAATTCTTTCTTCCTCGTGGGAGACATTCAGTTTGATGATGAGGCATCTATACATTTTGGAACCATCACATATATTCTTTGCAGGACCTTCTTGATGGAAGTTGTCCTAGAGGGGTGTTGAAGAGGACATCTTCCTCTCCATCCTCCTTCCACATATTTATTCATCTTTCTTCTTTCTCTTTTGATAGATGGTTTTTTCCCACGTGGTTTTCATCATCTATCCAATAGATTTTTTTATGGATATATTGTACATGAGTACCTTATCAGGCCTTGTTGTTAGGACTCATATTTGTGGATATGCCACTTGTTTGATTTTGTTGATTCACTACCTCCTAGTACCACTTAAGGGGGGTGTTAGAGTATATCTTAAGTTGTTACTAGGTATATTTAGGATATTTATTTTCTAGATATTATCTTATTGATTTTTTAGGAGTTATCTCTCTTGCATGAGGTTGGTAAAATCCTATTTTTTTGTGTGGGTAAGATCTATTTAGTTTGTTATGGTCTGATGTCTCATATTGTACACATTTGCTATTTAATGCAAGGTCCATCTCATGGAATGATAAGTTCTTAAGCTTCTCTCCAATTTCTTGTGGTGCTTTGCATATCTATTTTCTTGGGCTTGAATATTGCTTTTCAATATTTTCTACATGGTATCAAAGCCAGATAGATTTTTTTGCAAGCATTCAAGAAATTTTTACAATTTTTTTTGCAAGTTTGAAAACATTTGAAGGAACATTGCAAAAGTGTGGATCTCACCTTTTAGAGTTTGGCCATCATATGCTCTCACCTTACCTATTTTGTTGGGGATATTGGTGATCAAAAAGTGGTTTCAAACCTTGCTACAGGTTCCTCTTTTACATATTCAAGCCGTAGCTTTTTCACTACAAACTCGTAGCCCCACAATTTTTTGGAGAAGCAACTTCTGGAGGACATTTCTCCCTCTTATGGAATTAGTTTTCGATCAAAGTTTTTTGATCTTGACTTATTTTTTGAGGGCTTCACATTGGTGTATTTAGATATATATTTTGGTGCATAATATTTTTATAAAACCATAGTTTTTAACTGCAAACCCGCAATCACACAATTTTTTGGAGAAGCATCTTCTGGAGGTCATTTCTCCGTCTTTCGAAACCAATTTTCAATCATTTTTTTGATCTTGACTGATTTTTTGAAGGCTTCACATTGGTTTAGTTAGATCTACAGTTTTATGGATAGGATTTTTAGAAAACCATAGTTTTTTAATTGTAAACCCGAGACCACGCGGTTTTCTGGAGAAGCAACTTCTGGAGGTCATTCCTCCCTCTTTCGAAATCAATTTTTGATCAATTTTTTTTATCTTGATTGATTTTTTGAGGCTTCGCATTGTTGCATTCAAAATTTAGATTTGGTGGACATATATTTTTAAATTTTATTTTTGTTTGTCGTGTATTAAAAAAAAATCTGCTTTTTCAATGGTGGTGCTTTATATTCTCGTTGCAAGCTTGAATTATAAAGGTATTTTTTGGGAGGTTTGTTAATCGTGTGAACTACATTTATAAAGTCCCTTTTACCCTTGTTTGGTTTTTTTCCACATAGTTTGGACCTTGTTATTATTCCATTGTATTTTTATAGGTAGAAACCGCATATTTGTGCTTGTGAGTCATTTTGGACTACCCTTGCGATTGTGGTGCTTCTTACTCCATACTATCTTCTCACTCTCCTTTTGTGAGACACTTTGGTTTAAGGGGGGTTTTCTTTGGTGAATTTTTCCATAGTTTGACAACTACATTGGTGTCTTTGCAAGTTACCATATTGGATATTTCGTTCGATCTTTCAACAATTCCCATCACTCCATGCATTGATCGTGATTCATATCCTGCTTGGTGAGATAGTCTTGTTGAGAACTTGTGCTCAATTGAGCTTTTGCCATATCTTCTTGGTATTATTCCTGAGCCTCGTCCTCACACACCTCAGTGGTATTTTTTATAAGCTAGATTAAATCATGTGTGCACTATTATCAGATACACCATAGATATTATTTCTGATGATATTTTACCACCTATAAATTGGGATTCACAGGCATCTCCCCATATAGATTTTTCCATACTTTGTGCACATTTTGAGAATATATTATCTTGTGATGAAGAATCCTTGATGCATAAAGATGCTTTGGATGAGGTCAATGTTTCTATGCTAGTTGAATATATTTGCAGGATACTGATACAACATCAGATACTTTGGAGTCCCTACTTTCTTCTATGGATTGTCCTAATTTATCCACACTTGAAGATGACATTTTTTTTTTTGAATTTACATGGTGGAATCGGTAGCCACCACAAATCCGGGTAGGTTGTCCTTGAAGATGACATTTTAAATGGAGTTTCTTATCTTTTTATTGAGTCACACATTTTGGATGTTGTTGATCTTCATAAAAATCTTACATCCTTGTTTTATGCCCCTCCATATGTTGCTCATGCAGACCATTTTTAGGACTTTATTACGGTGTGCCTTCATTGTTTTGATAAGCCACCTTGTACTCCTACTCTTCTTACCTTGGAGCCTTATTTTACTTCCTTTGTCTTACATTAGGAGTCTTGTGATACTCTCTCATAGGTATATTTGGTTGGAATTTATTTAGGAGATCTTGAAGATCATTTTATGGCTTCTTTGCCTTCTTCTCTTACTGCTTCCATTGTTATTTTTCTTATGCAGCAGAACATCGAGTCTTCAAACTCTACACTCACTAGTTTCTTGATGACTTCTTCACTTCGACATGGATCACAATATTTTTCATCATCACAAGCACCATATTTCATATTGTTCCCTCCTCATACTTTCTTGGAGTGGGAATATTTTTTTTTTTTTGATAGTTAACGAAATATGTACAACGGGTTTTTTTTAAAAGGATCCCAAAACCTTATTTACAATATGAGCTGAAGCAGTAAGCCGTACAAATAGACTTGATTTCCCTAAACTGGGGCCCAGAAAATAGACAACAACAAAAAGGGCCTTGCCACGGGGCCCTGGAGCCTACAAACAACAAAAACCCCAACAAAACCGGGTGCAGCCGCGAGCCTCCACAAAACCAAACCCAAGAAATAGAGCAAAAAATAGCGAAGACCGGGGTCTAGTTGTCCGGGCCCTGCCCGTCTTCAGCCTGCTTGGATTGCCGTTGCCCCTTTGCAACGCTTTCCTCCAGCCTGCGGCGGAGCTCAGACAATGCCTTGGCGGCATGAGACGCTGCGAGGGCAACTGTATTGAGAGAGCTCACCGCAGTGTCTAGGAGACCGTGAAGCACCGTCTTCTGTAGCACGTCGTCTGTCTCGAAGCGTATCACCGTGGGCTCCGGGTCCTCTATTTTGACGAACTTGGGGATTTTTGAAGCCCGACTGGGACTAGGGGAGGCCCTATTACGGCCAGAGCTTGGGGGAAGGGCCCCATCCGGGCCTTTGCTCGACGTCCTACACTTGCGTGTAGGCTTACAGTGCTTTAGGGAGGGATTAGCATCAGGGGCGGGGGAGTCTTTGGGGGACTCCGGGGGAGAAACACCTGACTCGGGGGCCGGGGCAGAGGCCAGGGGGGGATGGAGTGGAACTGAGGCTGGTTGGCCAAGGCATGGCGATAAAGGACCGCCATGAGCCCCTGGTGCAGGGGCCGTGAATGGCTTTTGCGGGCTCGCTCGATGGTCAGGCCCAGCGAGTAAAGGAGGAAACGGGGGGTGCTAATGAGGGTGGCACTGTGAAGGTGATTAAAAAAGCTGATGTGGAAGTTGAAGAGGCGCTGCTCGGGGTCGTCGCAGGTTATGTATTGCATAACCGGGACAATGGCGTCATCGAATGGTGCCGGAAGGTGAGATCGAAGCAAGTTCCCCTTATCCCACTGATGATCTAGAAACTGGGAAAGCTCCTCCTCCCAGTTATGCTTATCGCGTCAAAAAACTCGGCCCTTCTCCTCGTGGTGCAGCCCGGTGACTTCTGTGAGGAAGTCCTTAGAAATTTTAAAATGCACGCCCTTAACAGTGACTTCGCCGTCGTTCCAAGAATCCAGAAATGCCTGGGTAATCTCGTCATCGTGGTCGAAAAACTTGCTGAAGAAAGCAGTATAATTCTTGGCATCGGCAAAAAGGCGGGCAGGGCCGCTCAGCCCGAGAACAAAGGGCTCAAAAAAAATAGATCTGGATGCCATGAGGGATGAACTGGCAGGGAGGGGACACGGGGGCCAGAAAATACCAGACCGAGGACGCAAGCACAAGGGAGGGGGAATGTGACAGCGGGATGGGACAACGGGGGGATTAAAAAGACCTGGCGGGGGCTTGGGGAGGGGAAGCACCGCCAACTTTGGGAAGTAGCACGCGCATTGATGAACGACATGATGGGGAGGAGGGTGACGGAGCGGATCAAGGATCTGACACGTGGGGGTGGGGCAGGCCCACAGCCGAGGCGCCATCTGGCGGATGCTGAGCGGAGGATCGCCGGGGAAGATCTGAGTCGGAGATAGCTTCGAACGGATTGCCGTGGCACGGGGAACGAGCAATTTTGAGATCACCACGGGAAAAGCGGGGAATTCTGACATGCGTGAATAGGAAAGTTTGTCGGGGCTGCTAGCTGGCCGACGAGGGTAGCTGACGAGGCCGGTGACGTGGGCCGCTACGGGGAGGAAAAGGGTCCTAGCGCTGTCGGGGCCGCTATGCCTGGCACGGGGGTGAGAAGTACTGAACGACGGAGGCCCAGACCGGGAGGACAACGTCGCCCAGCCGTGGAGGAGATTAGACACCTGGACAAATGACAGGATCGGGGTGGTCCTGGAGCACAATTTGAACTAGGCCTACAGGGAAGTGCGAGGTCCAGTTGGTGAATTCTCCAACGGTGATGCCGAGGTTCACCATGAAGTCAGCCGCCCTGTTGCCTTCCCTGAGAACATGTTGGAAGGTGTGATCAGGAAAACCCTGTAGTAGAAAGAGGGCCTCCCGGATGGAGTTCTGAAATCTCCAGGAGCAGGACTCGGGCTACTTGGCACCTCTAATAATGACTTGAGAATCCCCTTCGATAATAATTGGGGAGGGGCCCCGGAGAGCCGTCAGGCCATTGAGCATGCCAGCAGCTTCAGCAACGTTGTTAGTTTGTCTGCCTAGCGGGACCGCAAAGGTAGAGACTAGATTCCTAGAGCTGTCTCTGATAACCCCACCGGCCCCAGAGGGACCGGGGTTGCCTTTGGAAGCGCCGTCGAAGTTGAGCTTGAGCCACCGGGGGGGGAGTCCATCTGATCAGGGATCGAGGGGAAGGGGTGGGAGGGGAAACGGGGGGGCAGATCTGGAAGCCAAGGGAGGAGAGGAGGGAGGCTTCGCTCGGGCGCCTGGGCTCCGCAGAAAAGGGAAGGAAGCAGGAATTCTCGGAGGCGAAGGAAATCGCTTTTAGGGCCAACCTTTGGGGGGAGCAGGCCGGGGCAAAAAAGGCACGCCAGTTGTGCTCAAGCCAAAGCTTCCAGAGTAAGTGGGGAAGGCAGGCCTTCTAGAGGAAGTAGAGGATGGGATGGGCAAAGGGGGTGGGCCATTGGGATAGCAGGTCGGAGATGGAATTGGGGGCCACCCACTGAACGGAAAACTGGGAAAGGATGAGGCCCAAAGCTTCGAAAGAGAAGGCGCAGTTTAAGAAGAGGTGGTTGGTAGAATCCCACGTGGCGCAGCAGAGGAAACATCTATTGGGAATTTGGAAGCCATGCTTGATCAGATTTTTGAGCGTGAGGATTTTGTTTTGGGCGGCCGCCCAGACGAAATGGCTGATTTTGGGGATCAATTTCTTGGCCCAGACCATCTGGGTCGGGAAGGTGGTAGCCCCGGGGGTTCTCTGAATATGGTAGGTGGACTTGATAGAGAAGATGCCGCTAGGAGAGCCATGCCACATGATTCTGTCGCTGGCACCGAAAGAAGGAATGACTGTCGCACTGAGGATGCTTTGGAGTCTGGCAGCTTGAAGCGAGAACCTGGGGTCCAGGATGGGATTCTAGGTGATCTGCCCCTGGCACAGGGCCATGTAATTAGACACTCTGGGCCCACAGCCCGCTAGCCCAGGCTTGAGAAGAAGGAGATCTCTATCAGAGCTCAGGGCCTCGTCGAGGATCCATCTGTCCTCCCAAAAGTCGATCTTGGCACCGTCCCCAAGGAGCCATCTGGTCCCAAGCTGAACGATGTCCCTGGTGGAGAGCAGGGCATTCCAAAAGGCAAATCCATCGTGGGGCTAGGAATCCCCGAGGAAGGGGTGACTGTGACAGTATTTCCTCCAAACAATGCCGACCCATTCGTCAGGGGTATTGGTATGGACCTTCCAGGCATGTTTGGACAGAAGGGCCTGATTCATGGGAACCACCCGTCTGAGCTCGATTCCTCCCTCAGCCTTGGGGCGGCATACTAGGGGCCAGGAGACCAGGGGAATCCTTTTTTTGTCTTTTCCTCCCGACCAGAGAAACCGTTTTTGGATTTGCTCGATGAGGTTAGCAATGGAGGCCGAAATTCTGAATACCAACATGAAGTATATAGGAATGCTTTGGAGAATGGAAGCCAAGAGAGTGGCTCTGCCAGCCTGAGAAAGGAGGTGGCCTTTCCAAGGGGCAATTTTCCTTTGGATCCGCTCGATCAACCCACTCCACAGCCCTTTGGAAGATGCCCCTGTGAACAGAGGAAGCCCGAGGTAGGAGGAAGGGAGGGAGCCGGGGGAGCAGCCAAGGATCCGCCCGATTTTGAGTTGCCTGGCCACAAGGGTGTTGATGAAGTAAATCTTGCTCTTGCGCATGTTGATATTTTGTCTAGCCGCCTCCTCGTACAAAGCAAGGATTCTCTTGAGGGCCTTAGCTTGAGGGACCGAGGCCGCGGAGGCCAGAATGGTGTCATCCACAAATTGCTGATGGGACACGGGGGGGAGATCCTGCACCGGCCTGATGCCCGAGATAAGACCGTGGGTTACAACGTTCGAAATGGTGCGGCCCAGGGCCTCGGCCAGGATAATGAAGAGGATCGGGGATAGGGGATCACCTTGGCGGAGACCTCTAGAGTTGGGAAAGAACCCGGTCGGAGACCCATTGACCAAGATAGAGAACCAGGGGGAGGACACGCACTTGCTGATGAGATGGACCCAGGAGGGATGAAACCCAAATTTGAGGAGGACTTTGGACGAGAAGCTCCAGTCGACTCTGTCAAAGGCTTTATTCATATCAAGCTTGAGCAGGAAGTGGGCCTTTCTGGATAGGATAGCTGAGTGGATAGCCTCATGCATGATGATGACCCCGTCGGTGATCAGCCTGCCTTTGATGGAGCTTCCCTGATAGGGGGAAATGATCAGGGGAAGGATGTCTATGAGGCGGGTTGTCATGGCTTTGGTCAGAATTTTATAGAGGACATTGCACAGGCTGATGGGGTGGAAGTCTGACAGGGACCTGGCGGCCTGGGTCTTTGGGATTAGGGCTATGAATGTAGAGTTGATGCCTCTGGGGATGGATCTAGCAAACTGCAGGTCCCGGATGGCAGCGCAAATGTCAAGGCCTACTATATCCCAGAAAGTCTGGAAAAAGCAAGGAGGAAACCCGTCCGGGCCTGGAGCCGCCTCAGCCTTCATGGAAAAGGTGGCAGCATGGATTTTCAAGTCCGACAGAGCCTGGACCAGTTTAGAATTAGCCGCGGCTGGGATGGACGTCAGGATGTGGGCCAAGAGGGAGTCGGCCACCTTAGGGGACATAGGAGGACCATCGCCTAGGAGCTCTTGGAAGAAGCGGACTGCCTCGGCTTGGATGTCCGCTTCCTTGTTGATGATGCTGCCATTGGAGTTGACCAGCTCGGCAATTCTGTTGGAGCCCCTGTTGCGAAGGGTCGAAGCATGAAAGAACTTTGTGTTAGCATCGCCATATTGGATCCAAAGAGCACGCGACTTTTGCCTCCAAAAGGTTTCTTCCCTAGCTAGGACATTGTGGTACTCAGAAAGGGCAGTGCGTTCCTCCTCCCTGAGGCCAGGCTCTTGAGAACCAGCTTGGAATCTGGATTCAATGTCTTCAAGTTTATTTTTGATAGCCGCTTTGCTTTCAAAGATATTGCTGAACACTTCTTTGTTCCAAGTCTTGAGGTGCTCCTTGAGGCGTCTCAGCTTATGGGAGACCCACTCGATGGGGCGGCCAGGGGCAGGGGGAGCCCACCAGTAGCTGACCTGGGCCCGGAGGTCAGGGTGGTGAAGCCACATGGACTCAAATCGGAAGGGTCTCTTGGGGGGGTCGATGATCAGTCTCGAGGAGGAGGGGGCAGTGATCGGACTCGATTTTGGGGAGGGCCAAGAGGGAGGCATCAGAAAAGGTGGGGAGGGCTTCCTTGGACAAGAACACTCTATCCAACCTAACCTGGATGTGATTGGGACCTGCTCTCTTATTGGACCACGTGAATCGAGCTCCCTTCAGACTGACATCCATGAGCTCATTGTGGGAAGTGAAGGCCCCAAAATCATCCATGCTTTTGGTTCTGGCATTTGTGCCTCCACATTTGTCAGAGGGAAACAGGGGGCTGTTGAAATCCCCGACCAGGATCCAGGGCAGGGGAGCGAAAGCATCTCTCATCGAACTGATCTCCTGCCAGAGCCTTGCTTTCTCAACGGGACTGTTGGGAGCGTAGACGTTGGAAAGGATCCACGAACGCTTAGAGTTGAGGCAATGGATCAGGATGTTCATGATTGTGGGTGAAGAAGAAATGAGCCTTCCCTCGAAAGATCAAGGATCCCAAATGCACATGAGGCCCCCAGCTGAACCAGCTGCGGGGGTGGAGAGAAGTTCGCAGTCGCGCCAGGTAGAATGGGCTATTCGCCGAGCAGCGACGTCATCAATCTTGGTCTCCTGGAGGAGGATGAAGGATGGACGGTGATCCCTTCGGAGTTGGCCAAGGATCCTTTTCTTGGGGACTCCATTGAGTCCCCTAATGTTCCAAGAGATTAGCTTCATTTGGCACCCTTTTGGGGTCGCCTGCCCCCCTTTCCAGCCTGGGTGGGAGGTTTGGATCGGGTGTCATCCGTCTTGCGAAAGTTTGAGGCAGCATCAGGGAGCGTAGTCTGGGAGCCGCTAACGATATCATCCTCGGTGATCCTTGATCGTTTCTTGCATCGGGTGGGCCGTCCTTGTTTACCTTTGGAACCAAAATCTATGGCAAAGGATCTGCTCTGGGTCCTCTTGGGGCTGACTTCATCTGACTCAGACGGAGAGCTGCCGTCGGTCTCATCATTAGATAGTTCGGACCCACAAACCAAAGGGGTAGGCTTCGGGAAGGGCTGGGGGGCCAGGGTCAGAAGGGGTTGGGGGGGAAGGTTGGATCTCGGAAGGAGCCGGGGCTTACGGAGCCAGAAGGACCTACGAGGGAGGATCGGGGATCGGGGCCCCGGATGGGTTGCTAGGGATCTTCGAGCTGGGCCCAAGGTCCTGGGGGCCCGAAGGGGAGACCTCCTTGGGGGGAGTGCTAGGGGTGGGACGGGAAGGATCCTGGGAGGGGGCCTGCCGTCTTCCTGGAAGCCGGGCACTGATGAGGGAGGTGGCCTTGAGAGCTGCAAGAGGTGCAAAAGGCAGGTTTGTTTTCGTAGATCAGGGTTTGGTGCCAGAAGAAGGACCCAGAAGAGATGGTCATCGAGGAGGGGAGCTTAGATTCAAGGTTGGCATTGGCACAGAACCTTGCATGCACCATGCGAGAACCGACCTTGGTCGCAGGATCAAAAGCCACCAGATCTCCAACCGACTGGGCAATGAGCTTGAGGACGTCTTCACGCCACATATGGAAGGGGAGGTCCGGGAGGCGGACCCAGATCGGGGCGAAGTTGATGCTTTGGGTGCTGGGGTGGAAGTCTGCACCGTAACGTCTGAGAAAGAGGCTTTTGCAACCCAAGAACCAGGGCCCGCCCGATAGGATCTTCTCAGCATCCTCGTTGTTATTAAGTTTGATAATGAAAAAGCCTCTGGACAGGGCGACCAGCTGGATATGACTAGAGACCTTCCATCTGGTGGCCGCCCATCTGCGGATCGTTTCCATGTCTGGGCGCCCACCCAGGAACTTCCCAACCAGAGATGATGAAGAATCGAAAACCAGGGAAGAGTAAACCTCCTCCTGGATGGAAATGTGAGTACCTTGGAGGGAAATCCCGACTCCCAGGGCTCGACCAGGAGATCTGTTGCCCGCAAGAACTTGTTGATAAGAGGGTTTATGCCCGCTCGGGGCCCGCCCTTGACCAGGGGCGGGGAGGGCCTTCCCAAATCCTTCCGAGATGGGATCGCTGGATAAGGGCCGCGGGCCCAAAATCTTGACCCCATCGAACCCGTCGCATCCTAGACCCTCGGTCGACCAAGCCGTCGATCCGCCTGGGCCCAGCCCAGGCCCGGGCCCGGGCGTACCTGAGCCCCCAGGATTCGGGCCCGCCCAGAAACCAGCGCTATGCGCTGGATCCGAATCCAGTCCTGCATCGGCATCTGTCGCTCCTGCTGCCATGCCTGCTGTTGCTCCTGCTGCTCCTGATGCCGCTCCTGCTGCTCCCGCCATCATTTTTCGGAGTGGGAATATTTTCAATGTATACCTCCTGGCTTCTTTTTTCCTCGTGGGAGACATTCAGTTTGGCGATGAGGCATCTATACATTTTGGGGCCATCACATAGATCCTTTGCATGACATTCTTGATGAAATTTGTCCTAGGGGGTGTTGAAGAGGACATTTTCCTCTCCATCTTCCTTCCACATATTTCTTCATCTTTATTCTTTATCTTCTGGTAGATGATTTTTTCCCACGTGGTTTTTTATCATATCTTTATGGATATATTGTACATGAGTACCTTATCAGACCTTGTTGTTGGGACTCATATCTATGGATATGTCACTTGTTTGGTTTTGTTGATTCACTACCTCCTAGTACCACTTAAGGGGGGTGTTAGAGTATATCTTAATTTGTTACTAGGTATATTTATGATATTTATTTTCTAGATATTATCTTATTGTTTTTTTAGGAGTTATATCTTGCATGAGGTTTGTAAACTCCTAGTTTTTGGTGTGGCTAATATCTATTTATTTTGTTATGATCTGATGGCTCATATTGTACAAATTTACTATTTAATGCAAGGTCCCTCTAATGGAATAATAAGTTCTTGAGCTTCTCTCCAATTTCTTGTGGTGCTTTGCATATCTATTTTCTTGGGCTTGAATATTGCTTTTCAATATTCTCTATATATTGACCATCTTGTCACATTAATTCTTCTCATATTGCTCATATTCCCCAAAAAACACCTCAAAATATTGATCCTTCATCTCATCTATCAAACTAGGGATAATTATTTCCTCAATAACCATATTAGACCTCTTTTCTATCCATAGTGTCTGTAGTCTACCCCCATCCTCATGACTCTCATCTATGGCCTATGATGTAGCTGCATATCCCACACCTGTATCCACCATCACCTTAACATCATGTCACTCATGATCCATATCATCCCACTTCTCAACCATACAAATCACACCCCAACCAACACACACATCATCCAACTTCTACACAACCTCTTCATTCCTACCCAACATCATATTCCCCACTTCAACCACCTACCTATCATCAACACCACACTAAAAAAAAACCATCACACCCCCTCACACCTATAATCATTCTCATTAGCATCATCAATATTTACCCTTAGGATCTCAGGTTCCACAAGAACCATCTTATTATCCTCACCACCATCATCATCATATCTATTCACACCAATCATATCCTCCCATCAAGCCATCTCATCCAACTCATCATGGCACCCACTACTCAACTCTCCAAATCACTATGAATGCATTCCAATAGTTGGAAAACAAATTAAATAGCTTGGAATTGTAGGTCATGGGCATGGAGTATCAAAATCCGACCCTAAGTCAACTTCAAAACTACCTTATTAACCCCTCAGTACCAATGCTACCTTATCCCACCCTATTAAAAATGCCCAAATTTGAAAAGTTCAAGGGCAAAGAGGATCCTCAGGATCACTTGAGCACATTAATTAACACTTGTTATCCCATCAATGAGATAGACTCTTTCATGATTTATACATTTTCACTATCCCTTATAGGAGGAGCTTTATATTGGTACAACCATTTTTTAAGACACAACTTGTATAATTTAGTGTTTCACTCTAAATGTTAACAAGAAGACCACATTTATAGATCTCACCAACCTTCATAAATTTGATGATGGGTCTATCCTTGATTATGATAATCAATGGAGAGCGGTGCTGACTGATTTACCCTTCTCCATACCCATCATTGAGCTAACTTGGATGTTCACATAAATTTGTTCCATATCAATATCCCTTCTTATTCAACTCCAAAAATACCAAACTCATGAGGAAGCACTCACTCAAGCCAAAATCATTGAGGATATCAAGATCTAAAAAGGAGAAATCAAGCTCTAAAAGAAGGAATGACCAAGTAAAAATACCAAGGGCAACAAAACAAACAATCAACCCAAGACTACCAAAATAAACCAGGTAGTGTTAAGCAGCCTGACCACTCAACTTCCCCTACAACAACCTCAACGTCCACCACAACAACCTCAACCTCCACCACAACAACCTTCTTATCTTCCACAACAACAGACATACAATACCATACCACCACTTACCCAAAATTAAAACACCACTCATCAAGCAATGCGCCGTCAACAATCCCAATGTAATTTCACACCCCTCTTGTAGCCATTTCCCAACATATTTTAGAGATTTATGGACACACAACTGATATCTTTTCCCAGGATAAAACCTAAGGATCCAAACAAACCTTGAGGAAGATGATATAGAGAAGATAGGTATTGTATCTACCATCGATAAAAAGGTCACGATGTCAATAGATGCATCCTACTTAAACACAAAATGTAGGATTTTAGTGAAATAGGACTTATCAAAGTCAACAACCCTCTTGCGACCCCTAATAAAAATTTGGGTATCTATCAAACCCCATTACCATAACATCATGCAACACAACTAGATACTAGAGATGCTATGACTATCCCTCAACCAAATCAAGATAATCATATCAAAAATAATCCTAATTATTGATGTTTTTTGGCATGATTCATGTGGTCACAAAAAATTGACGATACCTAGATCCATCTGCACAAAAAATTGATCCCTCGAATGTGTTGTCCTCATAAACTATTCCACCTATGGTAGTGCAAGTCACCATTGCACCTCAACCTCGAACAGTCATCCATATCAAAAGTAGGCTTACCCATAGCCTCAAAATAGCCTTGGCTAAGCTCTCAATTTATGATTTAATCCAATAATCACCTCCCCATTGAGAGGCACTAATGGAAATACTTAAAGTTATAGAGTTGCAAACCCATGACCCCAATAATTTTTTCAATTTTATGGGTAATATTCAAACTTGTACCTCATAAGTCATCAAATTCTATGACACTAAAATTGAGACTATCCCGGTGGAAGGACCAGATCCACCATTGCACATTATGACAACTATTAATAACAAAATATTCCAATGTGTCCTGATTTACATGGGTTCTTCCATCAACATCATCACATACTCTATCCTCAAACATATCAATATTCCACCCTCTCATATCACTGATTCTACCTTCACTCTATGGGTATTCAACAATGCCTTGAATACCCTATGCTCAATGTTAGGAACAATTATCCTCCTTATCCAAGTAGGGGTTGAAACTATCCACACTATATGTCATGTCTTGGATGGAGAGATGCAATACAATGTATTCCTAGGTAGAACATGAATACGGGATATGTGATGCATACCCTTAACTTGACATTGTTGCCTCAAGTACACACATGAGGGTCATATCCATTGTATTCCAATAAAAAATAAACCATTCAAGTATTTACATATAGTCACACACACATGAGTCTCCTCTGCCTTCAATGCATCTATATCTCACCTATCTCCAAATCAAATAATCATACCATCCAACCTCATCTTCTACTCCCTCACCTATCCCTTACATTTCCAATCTACAACTTGCTCACTCAATCTCACCCAATCCAATTCACACTTCTTCATATTTGGGCACCAACTACACCCCTTATTTTTCCCAAATCACAATCATCCATATTCTTCATACTTTTCATCTCTTCCTCCTTAATACTACCCACCTTCTTCTTATCCTTTGCCCAATGCTCAACCATTCCACCCTTCTATCATGCAAGTTGCTTCACCCCATTCCCAACCTCTTCATCCTTCATATTCTTCATACACCCCTCCATCATATTTAGTGGCTCAACCTCTATCTTCCACCATGCCCATTACATCCACACTACATCATCCTCCACCTCTAGACCTAGTTGTCAATCACCATCCACCAACTCCATCCAGATCATACCCTTCTATTTCTCCCACTAATCCCAACCACCATATTAGGGCTTCTACTTCTACTCCCATTGCTTCTCCTATCAGATAACCTACCACTCATATCCCTTCTTCCACCATCACTCCTACCTCCATCACACTTGCACCCACATAGATATCCCAAACCATGTCTTATTCCATGGCAACTGATCCACCTCCACCACTAAATCTATCTAAGATGTATCTATCTATCTTGGAATCTATTCAAGGTACATCCAATCCCATTCTGCCATCCTCTACATATCACTCCACTTTCATGGATAACATGGAGTCATCCTCTACCAACCCTACTTCGACGCTTTCATCCCACTCTCCCAATGTTGCTATACATATGACTACTCCTAGTATAGGAGAGTACCTTATACATAACATAGTGTTTTTACCTTCAACTATAGAATTGATTAGGAATTTTGGTCATCCTAGCTGTACCCATTTAACTATTGGTGTTATTGTCCCAATAGGTGTTAGTCTCACAATGACACTGAGAGGGGGGTGAATCAGTGTAGCTATTTAAAATTCAAATCTACAACTCTTAATAATGAAACAATGAATATTTAAGATAGATAAAGCAAGTATCACAAGAGAGCATTCCACAACACACGATGTAACGAGGTTCACCAATTTGGCTACTCCTCAAAACTAACTGCTTGGATTAACGTCCAAATCCAGCCTTTGCAAAATATCAATTTTACAATCACTTTACCAGCACCAACTAGAAGGAGCACCAACTCCTGATTTATCTACACCCACAGAAAGGAGCACCAACCCCTAATTCCAAGCACCTACTTGGACTGCAAAATTTAAGCTATAAGACCGACATAAAAATGCCTTCACTTATTCAAGACCCTGACTGGTCTATTGCTTACCCAACCTCTCTCACTTTTCACCAGACTGCCACACACACTAAAAGCTCTGCTTACTGCACTTTTTCGGCTCTCACGACTCTGCTCAACTCTTTCTTACGGCACTCTTCAACCCTCTTCTTGCAGCACTTTTTCTCTATTTTCAGCAGCACTTAACTCTCCATGCAGATCTCCTTTTATAACAATCCTTTCACTTTGTAACTCCAGTTATAACACCTTCTTTCATTTCTCATATGCCACTTGTCAATTGTAACTGTTTCTTTCATATTCTCATCTGCCACTTGTCAATTGTAACACCTTTTATATGTAACTCCTTTTGTCTATATAGAGTAGGCATTTACGTTACATGCAACGAATTGACACATATACTTTTACCATGACTGTTCGTCTTCTTGGTCACGACTGTTCGTATTTTCCTTAGAGACTATTCGCTTTCTTTTCTGTGCATGCATGTGTTTTCACTGTAACTACACCTGTAACTGATGTGCTGACTTCAGTTAATTGTTACATATCTTATTTTTGCTGGGTTCTCTTCTTTGCTCGTGCCAAAGTGACCTATCGCGAAATCGTGACACTTCTGCCTCTTTGTCCTCTTCTCGGCTTTGCACCCGCGAAAACACAACATGTCACGATATCGCGACACTTTCGCCTCCTTGCTACTCTTCTCGGCTTTATACCCTTGAAAACACAACATGTCGCGATATCGTGACACTTTTGCCTTCTTACTTTCTCTCTCCTCCTAGAGTCGCAAAAATGCGACATGTCGCGATATCGCGACACTTTCTCTCCTTTGCTCTTTCTCTTGCCTTCGGGTCGCGAAAACCCGACATGTCGCGATATCATGACACTTTTTCTCCTTAGCTCTTTCTCTTGATTTTGGGTCATGAAAACCAGACATGTCGCGATATCGCGACACTTTTTCTCTCGGACTCTCTCTCCTGCAACATGTCACGAAATCGTGACACTTTCTCTTTCAGACTCTCTCTCCTGAAACATGTCACGAAATCGTGACACTTTTTCTCTCGGACTCTTTCTCCTGCAACATGTCACGAAATCATGACACTTTTTCTCTCGGACTCTTTCTTCTACATGTCACAAAATCGTGACACTTTTTCTCTCGGACTCTTTCTTCTGCAACATGTCACGAAATCGCGACACTTTTTCATTCGTACAATTTTCCTTGCAATATGTCATGAAATCGTGACACTTTTCGTCCGTACAACCTTCCTTGCAATATGTCACGAAATCGTGACACTTTTTCGTCCGTACAACCTTCCTTGCAATATGTCGTGAAATCGCGACACTTTTTCTACTTGCCTTTCTCTCTTCCAACATGTCACGAAATCGTGACAGTTTTTCTCTCCTTACACTCGTTTCTCCGAACATGTCGCGAAATCACGACACTTTTTCTTGCTTGCGCTTTCTCTCTGAACATGTCGCAAAATCGTGACAATTTTGCTTGCTTGTGCTTTCTCTCTGAACATGTCATGAAATCGTGACAGTTTTTCTTGCTTGCGCTTTCTTTCCGAACATGTCACGAAATCATGACAGTTTTGCTTGCTTGCGCTTTCTCTTCGAACATGTCACGAAATCACGACAATTTTTCCTGCTTGCACTTTCTTTTCGAACATGTCACGAAATCGTGACAGTTTTTCTTGCTTGCACTTTTTCTTCGAACATGTCGCGATATCGTGACAGTTTTCCTTTCTTGCTCTTTCTCTTCAAACATGTCACGAAATCGTGACAGTTTTTCTTTCTTCTTCTCTCTCTTCCAACATGTCATGAAATCATGACAATTTTTCTTTTTTCTTCTCTCTCTTCTAACATGTCACGAAATTGCGATAGTTTTTCTTTCTTCTTCTCTCTCTTCTAACATGTCACGAAATCGTGATAGTTTTTCTTGCCTGCTGTATATGTCGCGATATCGTGACACTTTTCTTACTTGTCTTTTTCTTTGATCTTTTGCAACTGGGGCACTTCGGTCTTCTTGGAAACTCACTGAACACTTCATCAACTGATCTGTCTGACTACCTATACACTTCATCAACTGATCTGTCTGACTGTGTTGACAACAATGACAATACTTTTGCTGCAACTTGCTCAACAATCTCCCCCTTTGGAATTTTTGGCAACACTCATGCAATCTCCTGTAATTCCTGTAATTCTTCTCCCCCTTTGACAATAATACCAAAGGGCTACTGTAGACTCCCCCTGAGTCTGTGCACATCATTCTCAAGCACACGTTAAGACAGTTAGAAAAAATTACAAATATGAGCAAAAAGATAATCAAATACATAAATGCTCCCCTTTAGAATGTGGTTTCGATAGCTAGTCAGTTCATGGGAAGCATAACCACTCCCAATTTTTTGTGAAGGTACTCAAAAATTTCTTTGGACAGCGGTTTTGTGAAGATATCCACTACTTGCTCTGTGGTTGGAACAAAATCCAACTTTACCTCACCTTATGCAACTTTCTCCTTCAGAAAGTGATATCGGATGGCAATATGTTTTGTGCGAGAATGCATAACCAGATTCTTTGAGATGTTAATGGCACTGGTGTTATCACACTTAACTAAAATTGGCTCACTGAAGTTAATGCCAAGATCTTTTAGGGTTTGTTTCATCCATAAGACCTACGTACAACTCGTAGTTGCTGCAATATACTCTGCCTCTGTTGTGGATAAAGAAACTGACTCTTGTTTCTTACTGTGCCATGCAACCAACCTGTCTCCAAGATAAAATGCCCCTCCACTGGTACTCTTTCTGTCATCGACACATCCTACCCAATCTGCATCTGAATATGCAATAAGGGTGAAGTCCTTACCTTTCGGATACCATAACCCATACTCCATAGTACCCTTCAGATATCGAAGAATCCTTTTGACTACTGTCACATGAGTCTCCTTGGGACTCGCCTGAAATCATGCTACCATGCAAACTGCCTGCAAGATATCTGGTCTGGTGGCTGTTAAATACAGTAGGCTCCCAATCATTGATCTGTACATGGTTTGATCAACCTTTGGAGATTTGTCATCCTTGCTCAACTTGCAACCTGTCATCATGGGAGTGCTAACAGGCTTACAATCCTCCATTGTGAACTTCTTTAGCATCTCTTTCACATATTTGACTTGAGAAATGAATATGCCCTTCTCATTTTGATTAACTTGCAGTCCGAGAAAATACGAAAGTTCACCAATCATTGACATTTCAAATTATTTCTGCATCTTAATTGCTAAATCTTTACACGAATCATCATTGTCGCTGCCAAAGATGATATCATCTACATATACAACAAGGACAATGAGATGGCCATTTGTTGTTTTGACATACAAATTGCTATCCACCATACCCTTTTTAAACCCTTGTTGAGTAAGATAGTTGTCTAATCTTGCATACCATGCTCTGGGTGCCTGTTTCAAGCCATACAACGCTTTCTTCAACTTGCAGATGAAATTGGGATTATCACCGAGTTGGAAACCATCTGGCTGTTCAATATAGACCTCTTCTTCAAGTTTTCCATTCAAAAATACTGATTTCACATCCATTTGATAAACTTTGAAATTCTTATGAAATGCTAAAGCCAGAAACATTCTTATTGCCTCTAGTCCAGCCACTGGTGCAAAGGTTTCCTCAAAGTCAATACCTTCAACTTGTGCATAGCCTTTACAGACCAATCTTGCTTTATTCTTGACTACCTGTCCATCTTCATTCAATTTGTTTTGAAAAATCCATTTAGTATCGATTATATTTTTATTTGTAGGTCTTGGTACTAACTCCCAGGTTTTTTTTTTCTCGATCTGATCCAATTCTTCATTTATTGCTGTCATCCAACTTTCATCTTTGCTTGCTTCAACAACATTTTTGGGCTCAATGCTAGATAATAGAGAGTAGTTACTTACTACTCTTCTTCTTGTCTGAACACCATCTGTGGGATCTCCAATTATTTGCTCTCTAGGATGATTTTTCTACCAGCTTCCTATTTTGAATTTCTTGTTTTCTTCCTCTTTTGAGTCACTACTTAACTCATCTGAGTCAATTTTTTGTTTCTTTTTGGTTTCCTTTTCATCATCTCCTTCAATAAATTCTTCATATATTGGGTAGTTTTCTTTATAGCTACTTTCTTGTTCCCTACCTTCATCAACTTTAACATCGACACTCTCCACAATTTTCTTTAGCCTCTTGTTGTAGCAAGTGTAGGCTTTGCTTTTTGTCGAATAGCCAAGGAAAATACCTTCATCAGCTCTATCTTCAAACTTTCCAAGATTATCTTCAGTTCTTTTGATGTAACACTTGCTTCCAAAAACTTTAAAGTATCTTGTTGTTGCCTTTTTACCGAACCATAGTTCATACGGAGTTTTGCTTTCATGCATCCTCAACATGCACCTATTTTGGATGTAAACCACAGTATGGACTGCCTCTTTCCAAAATTTGTCTACTATTTTGCTCTCAATCAACATAGTCCATGCCATTTCCTGCACTGTCCTGTTCTTTCTTTCTACCACTCCATTCTGCTGAGGTGTCCTCGTTGCTAAAAACTGTCTCCTAATCCCATACTTTTCATAGTACTCTACAAACTCTTCTGAGATGAACTCTCCTCCTCTATCTGATCTTAAGCATTTAATTCTTTTTCTTGTTTGATTCTCAACTTGTTTTTTGAAAATCTTGAACATTTCAAAGGCATCTGATTTAAGCTTCAAAAATAGTACCTATGTCATCCTGGAATAGTCATCTATGCACAACATAAAGTATTTGTCACCATTTATGCTTTGTGTTCTCATGGGTCCACATAAAATCAGTATGTATTAGTTCTAAAGGTTTGCTTGTGAAGTATTCTTTTGTTTTAAATGTGGCTCTAGTTTGCTTCCCATTTTGGCATGAAGCACAAATGCTATTTAAAGGTTTACCAATGGTGGGAATATCTCTCATTGCCCTTTTTGAGCTGATATTTATTAGATTGTCAAAGCTAATATGACCAAGCCTCTTGTGCCACAATTAATTTTCTTCTACTTGTCCAATCAAGCATGCTCTTTTTGAAGTCTCTGAGAGAGTATACAGGTTTCCAGATGTCCTTGATCCAGTTGCAATCAACTTTCCATAATTTTCTATTTTGACTTCACAACCCTGCTTCTTGAAAATTACTTCATGACCTCTATCACAAATCTGGCTTATGCTTAATAAGTTATGCTTCAGACCAATCACAAAAAGGACTTCTTTCGACTTGATTTTTCCATCACTAATCTTAATTGATCCTTTGCCAACTATCTTAGCGCCATCATTATTTCCAAATTTTATAGAACCACCTTTGTATTTCTGTAACTTTTCAAATTTTTGTTTGTCCCCTGTCATATGACTGGAGCATCCACTATCCAGTATCCATGGTGCAGATTTGTTCTGTGCCTTAAATGCTATCTGCACAATCAAGGATTCCTTTTCTTCCTTGGGTTGCTCCTTTTGTTTCCACTCTGGTTTGATTGCAGGTTTGGTCACTTGTTTTGACTTTTCTTTGTCAATGGCCTGTACTTGTTTTTCGGGAAATTTTCTATTTTGTTTCCAACCATTTGGTTGAAATCTTCTTCCCTGATTTTTATTTGCTGCAAATGTGCTTCGACAATTTCTTGCAATGTGCCCATAATTATGACAGCTTATAACATTCTACTGCATAATCCATCAATGGTGAAAAAACATTTCTACTGGAAAAGTTCCTTTGTGCTACTTTGTACTTGCATTCAAAAATCTTATGTCCATAACCATTGCATTTAAAACAATAACCAAAAAAGGAATGAGTGAACCTGGGTGATGGTCTTTGCCATTTTGTAGTAGGCACCATAAATCTTCTTCTCCTTTGATGAGTGACTTTGGTGAATCCATCATTGTCAATACTCTTCTCGTGCCTGGCATTATTGCTTTCTTTAGAATGTTTCATTTTTTCTTGATCAACCCTGATCTTGTCTTCATTCTTTATGGGTTCTATAGTTGTGGCCTTTGATCCATTCGATGATTCTACTTCGACGAAGCCTAACCCAAATTTGATGCCTGTAGACCTTTGGTTGCTTATAATCTTATCCAGATTCACAGAACTTCCTTCAAGTTTGTGATAGCAAGTCATTTTTTGATTCATCTCTTCTAGCTGCATCCTTAAGCCAACAATCTCTTCTTCTAGCTTGCTGCACTCATCTATTTTCATGGTTAATTGTACTTCGATATCTTTAGATATTTTCTTAAATTCGTCTATCTATACTTTCAAGCTGGTTATGATTTCATTGGCATCCTCAAGCTTTCTTGAAGTTTTCTTATTCTTTTTCCTTTCTATACTCAGGCTCTTGAAGTGCAACGACCAACTCACCTTCCAGATCTACTTCAGCCTCAGCCTCAAATTTTTCATCACCTTCCTGTTTTTCTTCTGATTTTTCTTCTTCGAATGCCATAAAAAGAGCTTCACCTATTTCTTCTTCAGAATCCTCATCAGGGCTATCTTCTGAAGGACTGACATTCTTGGATATGAAACTTTTCTTCTTGAAGTTGCCTTTTCTAAAATTTGGTTTCTTCTTCCAGTCACTTCTTTCTTGATGTGAACCTTCATCACTTTTGTTTTTCTCATTGAGTGGACATTTAGCTGCAAAGTGTCCAATGCCTCCATAGTTGAAACACTTAAATGGTAGCTTTCCTCTATATTTTCCTTTTCCCCTTATTAGTTTTCGAACAAAGTTCGCTTCCATTTCATCTGATGTTTCTTCTTCCTCGGATTCTTGCTTTACTTTTATATTTTTGTGTGCTTTAAAAGTAGCTTCTTTGTCTGTGGGTTTAGTTTTTCCTATTCTCATTTCATATGCAGTCAAAGAACCATGCATCTCATCCATGCTAAAAGTGTTTAGATCTTTAGCTTCTTCTATTGCTGAAACTTTAGCATCAAATCTTTGGGGAAGAGATATTAGTACCTTTTTCACGATGACAACATCTTCTATTTCCTTGAGTCCTCTAATCGCATTAATGATTCCATTAACTCTCAACATGTATGCCTCTATGTTCTCATCGTCATTCATTTTTAATGCTTTGAACTGAGCTCGATGCGTTTGTAGCTTGGCCTCCTTGATCTTGTCGTCTCCTTCATGAATGCTCCTTAGTTTGTCCCACATGTCTTTTGTCATTTTGCAACTCATAATCTTTATCAGTTTGTTGTCCACTAAACCACACATGATAGCATTTTTGGCTTTAGAGTTATTCTCAAACAATTTCTTACCGACAGCATCGGTTGGAGGAGTGGTGGGTATTGTGTATCCTCTGTCTACTGACTCCCATATGTTGAAACCCAAAGCACATAGATATGTCTGCATCCTGAGTTTCCAAAATGAGTAATTTGTTCCATCAAACAATGGTGCTTTGTTTGAAGAGAATCCTTCGCCACCTACCATTTCGACTAATCCAAGATCAACCCTAGATGATTTAGCTTGATAAGGAAAACTAGCTCTGATACCAATTGTTAGTCTCACAATGACACTGAAGAGGGGGGTGAATCAGTGTAGCTATTTAAAATTCAAATCTACAACTCTTAATAATGAAACAATGAATATTTAAGTCATATAAAGCAAGTATCACAAGAGAGCATTCCACAACACACGATGTAACGAGGTTCACCAATTTGGCTACTCCTCAAAACTGATTGCTTGGATTAACGTCCAAATCCAGCCTTTGCAAAATATCAATTTTACAATCACTTTACTAGCACCAACTGGAAGGAGCACCAACTCCTGATTTATCTGCACCCACAGAAAGGAGCACCAACCCCTAATTCCAAGCACCTACTTTGACTGCAAAATTTAAGCTATAAGACTGACATAAAAATGCCTTCACTTATTCAAGACCCTGACTGGTCTATTGCTTACCCAACCTCTCTCACTTTTCACCAAACTGCCACACACACTAAAAGCTATGCTTGCTGCACTTTTTTGGCTCTCACGGCTTTGCTCAACTCTTTCTTATGACACTCTTCAACCCTCTTCTTGCAACACTTTTTCTCTATTTTCAGCAGCACTTAACTCTCCACGTAGATCTCCTTTTATAACAATCCTTTCACTTTGTAACTCCAGTTATAATGCCTTCTTTCATTTCTCATACGCCACTTGTCAATTGTAACTATTTCTTTCATATTCTCATCTGCCACTTGTCAATTGTAACGCCTTTTATATGTAACTCCTTTTGTCTATATAGAGTAGGCATTTACGTTACATGCAATGAATTGACACATATACTTTTACCATGACTGTTCGTCTTCTTGGTCATGACTGTTCGTATTTTCCTTAGAGACTGTTCACTTTCTTTTCTATGCATGCATGCGTTTTCACTGTAACTGCACCTGTAACTGACGTACTGACTTCAGTTAACTATTACATATCTTATTTTGGCTGGGTTCTCTTTTTTGCTTGTGCCAAAGTGACCTGTTGCAAAATCGTGACACTTTTGCCTCTTTGTCCTCTTCTCGGATTTGCACCCACAAAAACACATGTCGCGATATCGTGACACTTTAGCCTCCTTGCTACTCTTCTCGGCTTTAACCAGCGAAAAAACAACATGTCGTGATATCGTGACACTTTCACATTCTTACTTTCTCTCTCCTCCTTTAGTCATGAAAATGCAACATGTCGTGATATCGTGACACTTTCTCTCCTTTGCTCTTTCACTTGCCTTTGGGTCACGAAAACTCGACATGTCGTGATATCGCGACACTTTTTCTCCTTAGCACTTTCTATTGCTTTCAGGTTGTGAAAACTCGACATGTCGCAATATTGTGACACTTTTTCTCTCGGACTCTCTCTCCTGCAACATGTCGCGAAATCGTGACACTTTTTCTTTCGGAATCTCTCTCCTGCAACATGTCACGAAATCGTGACACTTTTTCTTTCGGATTCTCTCTCCTACATGTCGCGAAATCGTGACACTTTTTCTCTTAGACTCTTTCTTCTGCAACATGTCACGAAATCATGACACTTTTTCTCTCAGACTCTTTCTTCTGCAACATGTCACGAAATCGTGACACTTTTTCATCCGTACAATCTTCCTTGCAATATGTCACGAAATCATGACACTTTTTCTTTCGTACAACCTTCCTTGCAATATGTCGCGAAATCACGACACTTTTTCGTCCGTACAATATTTCTTCGCTTTGGACTGCAAAAATGAAACATGTCACGAAATCGCGACACTTTTTCATCCGTACAACCTTCCTTGCAATATGTCGTGAAATCGTGACACTTTTTCTACTTGCCTTTCTCTCTTCCAACATGTCGCGAAATCGTGACAGTTTTTCTTGCTTGCACTGTTTCTCCGAACATGTCATGAAATCACGACAATTTTTCTTGCTTGCGCTTTCTCTCCGAACATGTCACGAAATCATGATAGTTTTGCTTGCTTGTGCTTTATCTCCAAACATGTCATGAAATCACGATAGTTTTGCTCGCTTGTGCTTTCTCTCCGAACATGTCATAAAATCGTGACAGTTTTGCTTGCTTGCGCTTTCTCTCCGAACATGTCATGAAATCGCGACAATTTTTCCTGCTTGCACTTTCTTTTTGAACATGTCGTGAAATCGTGACAGTTTTGCCTGCTTGCGCTTTTTCTTCGAACATGTCGCGATATCGTGACAGTTTTCCTTTCTTGCTCTTTCTCTTCAAACATGTCATGAAATCACGGTAGTTTTTCTTTCTTCTTCTCTCTCTTCCAACATGTCGTGAAATCGTGATAGTTTTTCTTTCTTCTCTCTCTTCTAACATGTCATGAAATCACAAAAAATTTTCTTTCTTCTTCTCTCTCTTCTAACATGTCGCGAAATCATGATAGTTTTTCTTGTCTGCTGTATATGTCGCGATATCGCGACACTTCTCTTACTTGTCTTTTTTTTTTATCTTTTGCAACTGGGGCACTTCGGTCTTCATGGAAACTCACTGTACACTTCATCAACTAATCTATCTGACTGCCTGTACACTTCATCAACCGATCTGTCTGACTGTGTTGACAACAATGACAATACTTTTGCTGCAACTTGCTTAATAGTAGGCTCTTCCTCCAATCTCATAATTTTTTTGTATGGGGGAATCAATTATTCAATAAATAAACCCTTCGAAAAAGATCCTAAAGCCTTATTTTTTGGCAATAACGACTTTTTGAATAATCCTAAATTCACCATGAAGTATTTCCATAATTTCAACTAGCGAGGATGCAGTCTTGGCCACTATAAGCAAGGAATGCAGACTATTTTATACCCCATTCTTAGCCTCCTCAGGATAAGTTTAGCTTAGGCTATGATCAACATTATCCAATAAATCCCCTCAAGGATGATCTTTAATGTATCACCCTTGACCTCAAGGAGGAAAGTGAGGATAAATAACTTGATCCAAAGCATGTTTTCACATTATCGATAGATTTATTCCAAGTTGTCACCATCCACACCATATTATATGAAACTTCAAATGATGAATATGATAAGCCATTTGAGACATTTTCAATTGCCTTTGATAGCTCTAAATATGAATCATCTCCTGTTGTCCCTATTACAGATGTGAATGACTTTTATTTGCACATGTTCCCACTGTCGCTACCCATATTTCCCTTGATCCTTCTATTGGAGCAACCATATGCACCCATAAATCATCCACCTCTACCTTGACCACATTTATTTGATCTTCATACATCTATCCTCAATTAGCTTCTTCCTTGAGAGCATGTACAAGAGAACTTGAACTCCAATCCACAACCCCCTTCATGTACCCAAGTCAAGATAATTTTTGTTGACTTATGCACACCCCTCCATAATCCATATTGTTTTTGGTAGATTGATAAATTTATTAAAAGTAGGGCATTTGAAAGGTGCCCTAATGCCTTGTACAATAGAGGATCAATATAGGATCAAAAAGGAACAAAATAAAGACAAAAGGAACTACAATATAAAAAAAAATTACAACCTCAAAAATACATCCTCATACTAGAAGGAGACAACAACCTTGAATAAACAGGCACTGAGAGAAACACCAGAGCTCAAAAAGGAATGGTCCTCAACCAAAAAGGAACCCAAAAATATGCGAACCACTATCGTAGAGGACCCCAAAAAATAGAGGAAGAACCATCAACTGTCAAGAGGAATATCCAATTGCATGAGGGACAAAGCATCACCTTCCATACCAGCAACTTTCATTGAAATATCCTTAGTGCTATCCTTGGGAAGCGTAGTGCATGCCTTCTTAGCAATATCCATTACATATTTGTCATTTATAGCATCTTTGACATTATATTTGGTGTCAAAGGACACCTCAGCACCAGTTTGGGCTGAAATATTTTTGAAATTATCATAGAAGAACAAGAGGCTAAGTTCATGGTGCTGTTCTTTGAGAGTTGCAATCGCCTTTCCAATGGCTGAGTGAGCAGTTTAAATATGGTTAATGGTGGTATAAGTAGCATGCACAACCAGCTTGTGAAGATACCTTTCGACAAGGTCAGGAGAATTAGGCTTAACCTTTAGAGTTTTTATAGAGGTGGACAGAGGGGTTTTGACAACTTCTTTATGTTTTAGCCTCTAGGAACTATGGACAGGGGTCTTTTCGACTGTCTTTCTTTTTGATGGAGAACTCAGAAATAGATTTGCCCCCTTTCTCTTTTCTTTTGGATTTGGAGGTTTTAGGGCTCGAGGTTGAGGATGATTTCTCCTCGTCAGAATTAGGGGTAGGGAGATTACCTGAAGGGAATTACAGAAGGAGGTACTTGTAAAGGACCTTAAAAATACCTGGTGGAAAGGTTTGGCCTCATCCTTCTTGGAACAGTTGGTGGTGATGGTATAGTCCATGGAACATAAAATGGCAGTGGGAGAGTTCATCATTTTTGAGTTCCAGAAATGATTAACAAATGCAATATGATAACAACATAATTGAGACTCGGGATTGTCACAAGTAAAATATTGCATTATTGGCTAAAGGATTTCCTTCTAGGGTGTTGAAAAGTCATGGTGAAACAAACCTTTTTTTACCTTCTTATGGATGGGTGAATTTTTCCTGAAGAGTGTCAACTTCACCTCCTAGTTGTGCTTATTTCTTCTGATGATCCTACAAGAAGGTAACAATTCATCAGAAGAAACAAGCACAACTGGGAAGTAGAGTTGACACTCTTCAAGATGGGGAAAACTACACATGATCCTACAAATCCCATCCATATTAATACCAGTCTCATTGACTTCAATCAAATTTGCTGTAGAGGGGGAAAACTACACTACCATGTACGATTCTCGGTTGGATCCATAGGGAAGCTGAGGTGAACAGTGGGGTATGTTGTTCTCTACCTCAGTGTGGAAGAAGGGATAAGGGTTCACCAAGAATGGTTTAAGGACTCACTACAAGTCCAAGGGTTTTCAAAAATGTTTGATGTATTTATTTCAATACAATCACCTATGTTTGGTCTTTCTAGAAAGATAAAGGACAATGCAAAAATACAAAATGCAAGAAGACAAGAGCTAACCCTAGAATGATTCTTTATTTGAATGCCTTCTAACCCTAGGAATAGAAAACCTTCAAGCAAGGGCTCAAGTGAGGATGCACAAACAATATTAAAATTTTAAGTGCACACTAAATGATATTTTCCTTTCAAATTTCTAGATATCAATTAAATATATTTATTTTAATCAAATCTATCGTTTACAACAGAAATAATAAACACTCAAAAAACAACCTAGAGACTAATTAGGAAAATTATCTTATCCAGTGGTTGATCCAATATTTTATCCTTTATCCAACAATGTCCAATGACTCATGTTCTTGCAAAATAGCTTAACAAACACTTAAAAAATATGATTAGTGTTTGGGAAATTACTTAGGCCGCTCTACAATAATACTTGGAGGCACAAAAGTCAATCCCATAGGTCATTTTAGCTGACCTTTGAAAGTAGAAGTGAATTTTGACCTTTGCAATATGAACAAGCATAATGGAATACACCAAAATAGAATGATAAAACAAAGTATAAAATGTAGTAGTATGTCTTATATGCAATTTAGAACATAGATCTACGATTTAGGAAAAGCAAATTACCCCCAGATGTGGTTTGGGTGAAATTGCACTCCATAATAAGTGATCGCGATTTCACAAACTGACGAAATTGCACCCTGTAGAGACTGGATGTGATTTTGTAGAAGCAATATGAAAATCCTCAGATCGATGCAAAATAACTAATGCATGATAAATAATATCAAAGTGTAGATGCAGAAGAGCGAAATCACCTGGTAGATTGTGCAAAACCAAATACAAGGGTTAAGACCTTTGAATAGTTGATCTCTCCTTAGGGCTTCAACACTTGTCCACCAAAGTCAGCAACAAACAAATCAATGCAACAAAAAATAGAGCTTCAATAGACTATATTCCACATGTATGAGTTATCTTGCTTACAAAAGAAAACAAATCACTTGGAGGGCTTTTACACAATTTACTTATCAAGAATAATTTGGGAGTTTTCCTTAGATCACTTGGTGTCAAAGAAGACTTCAAACCCTCATTTTATAGTGGATTTGAAAGTGAAAGGGTGGAAAAAACATGATGAGATAATGCCAAAACACACCAAATTTGAAAATTAAGGTTTTTTTGAGAGAGAACCCTAAAAGATAAAATCACACCTCATCGGGAGCAACTGTGATTTCATCGAAAGAGGAGAAAAACAAAAAGGAAGGGAGGAGAAACCTAGTCCTTACCTTAGGTAAGTATGAGGGGTCTCCCTGAAGGGTTTAGGGAAAATTACTCACTCATGTGGATCAATTTTTATGTCTACATTTTACCCCCTCTTTGATACATTATGGCCTGATAATCAAAGAAATATATAAACACCTACAAAAAAAATATAGCAAGTAGAAAAGGAGTGCCTAATTTAGAAGAAAAGAGTGATGCAAAAATGGTGTCATTTCAAAAAAGTTATTGTTTTGCACACAAATCAAGGTATTAGGGACATTAACACCTCTTAAGCTAGGGTGCCCCCTCAAGTTTCATAAGGGATGACATATTCCTAATGAAACTCGAAATGATAGACTTAGAAGAAGAAAAAGGTGAAAAGAAGAAGCAAAAATAATGAAAAGAGCACCACAAAAATAGGGATAAAAAGGAAAAAGGGGTAAAGACTTAATTTATTATTACCACACATAGAGAGGAAAAAGAACTTTGGAGAAAAAAATGGGAGATGGCATTACCAACACACTGTTCAACGATTGTGAGGGGCAAGGCCGACATGAAAGCGGAGCGGGCAAAGGTAAGATTGAAAACCCTTAAATTTTTCAAAAATTCTTGCAATTATTTCAAATGTTTTTAGGGTTTTCTGCCAAACCCGAAGGTTTTTCCGCGTATGACCCAGGTGTGATTTCATGAAACAATCATGATTTTACCCTGGTTCACAATGGCAGGTGAAATCACACTCGATGAAAAATTGGGTGCGATTTTATGAAATCATACCTCGTAGAGGTGGGGCATGATTTTATAGAGGTGAAATCATGGCCCTAGAAAACTAGGTGCTATTTCACTGAAGAGAGAAATAAAAAGAAGGAAAATAAAAAGAGAGGAAATAAAAAGAAAAAGAAGAAGGAAGAAAGAGAGAGATGAATGCAAGCAAGTTATTACTCAAAGGTTATTTTATATATTAATTTAATTTAATTTTAATTAATGATACTAATTAAATTTTATGTTGTGTTTGTGGATACAACTTCATGTACTCAAGAGCCATGAGTGGTGAGTAGGCTCCTTGGAGGTGGAGCTGCATGAACTTGAGAAAGTAGAGAGAGACACACTGAGAGCAATGGGGCTAGACCACCTGGTGAGGATGCCTTGGGTGGAGGTAGATAGGGCACTGCTAATAGTGCTAGCAGAGAGGTGGTACCCAGAGTCATCTACCTTCTGGTTACTAATGGGAGAGATGATCATCACATTGGAGGATGTGTGGAAGATCTTGTGCATCCCAATTAGGGGGAGGGTAGTTTACAGAACTCAAGGGTAGCTAGTGACACAACAACGATTATCAGGAGGTTGGACCCACTAAGTGCAAGAGAGTATGATGGTCATGGATAACTTGGTGGGGTGATATGGGACTGATCCATTGATGATCCTGCTCTATAGGGTGGTGGTGGGTTTGTTGATGTACGACACTAATATGAGACATCTACCATGGATGATGGTGGATGTAGTGGTAGACATGCGAGACTAGGGAGTGTGATTTGCATGGGATCCATGTGTTGGCCCACTTGTATAGGATATTGTACAACATCGTGTACAAGAGACATACAGGGATTGTGTGTATGATGTTGCTCTAGGTATAGAGCTGGGAGTACATAGTAGTGCAAATACCGGATGTAATGCTAGGACCACTGCCTAGCTTAGAGTAACCAGCTACATACAAGTGGTCCAAATACTTTGAGTGAGTCATGATGAGGTATGTGGGAACCTGCCACTAGCGATGTGGGTAGTAGATGAGTTGAGGAAAGTCCTAATTATATGGTGACCATGGCATCTACATCTAGGATGGGCTGAGGATAGGGAGGATCTAGAGAGAGAAGGATCAGCTGGCTAATGATGGAGAGAGGGGAGCCAAAGATCTTCCACTTTGATAAAGTCTTGAGGTAGTTCAAGATTTTACAAGAGATACCAGATCTAAGAGATTATTGGTACTGGAGGGTGTTACAATATCCAGTAGGAGTCAAAGGAAATCGTGATTTGTCTAGCTAGGTAGAGGAGGACTTGGATGATCCTACTTACATGTATCCTAGGGTGGATGCTATGGGAGTGGCTCTCAACTATCAAAGGTGGTATAGAGGAGTCATGCCCTAGAGGGTCTCTCCTCCAATGTCGATAAAGAGGTGCTAAGTGATGAGCCTAGGTATGCAATAAGCTTTTAAAGATATTGCCCATAGAGGCATGGATAGGGAGCAACATGGGTAGGCAACCCCAAGGTAGAGATAGACACGGGTTTGGATGGAGATAGTGATGGAGGTCACCATCTCAATAGGGATTAGGGAGGCAGGGACAACTGGAGTTACCCCCATAGTAGTTGGGTACTGCTAGGCATAAGAGTGGGAGAGACATCCACATTAGTAGTATCTAACCTAGGTGAGGCCTCAAATTTGGGAGACCTGAGGAGGAGGTAGAGGTTCCATGAGCACAAGTAGCAACTCTATAGAGGGAGATGGACCTACTTTGAGAGGATAGGTCCAAGAGGATCGAGGGGTTGTGGAGTGCCTTGGAAACTACATAGTTAGAAAGGGATGCAACCTAAATAGAGGTAGATCCTCTTCGAGGGGAGGTGATCCATCTATATGTAGAGAATCAAAGGGCTCGAGTAGAGGGTATGGATGCTTTTAGGAGAAACCAAGCTAGCAACAAGATCCTTCTTCTACAAGTGAAACTATAGAGGGTAGGGGAGAGGTTAAAGGTGGCCATTCAGAGGGCTACATTTTACAAGATCATGTACAACCAGGTGGAACTAGAGAGATAGTTGGTGGGAATCCATCCATACCTATAGTCAGCTAGTAGATCACAATATTAGTCATGAATGCCAATTTTGTAAGTTAGGGTTTTCTTGAGAGAAAACTCTAAAAGATAAAATGGTAGACCGTTAGGGCCGATCATGATTTTACATTATACAAAATTGCTCCCCATCAAGAGTGACCATGACTTTTTTTAAAGAGGAGAAAAATAAAAAAGAGGGGAGAGGAAACCTAGTCCTATTTTTAAGCAATATTGAGGGGTCTCCCTAAAGGGTTTAGGGAAAATTACTCCCTCAAGTGGGTCAATTTTCCATGTCTACATTTGCATTGACTTTCGAGATCTCAACAAAGCATGTTCTAAAGATGATTTTCATCTTCCTAACATTGATACACTCATGGATTCCACTGTAGGCCATGAAATGCTCTCCTCAATGGATGGTTCTCAGGATATAACCAAATTTGGGTCAATCCTAATGACCAACACAAAACAAATTTTACATCACCTTGGGAGACATTTTGCTACAAAGTCATGTCATTCGATCTCAAGAATGTAGGAGCCAGGTACTAATGAGACATGACTTACATATTCCATGATTACATGCATAAAATAATTGAATATTACGTTGATGATCTCTTGGCATAATTCAAAATGTACCAATAGGTATATTGATGTTTTACATAAAGTTTTGACTATCTTCTCGAGCATAATGTGTGACTTAATCCCAATAAGTGCATCTTTGGCATCACTTCAGGGAAGATTTTAGGGTTCATCATCTCTAATAGAGACATTGAAGTGGATCCTAATAAAGTCAAGGCCATTGTTGAAATACACCCCCCTACAACCATCAAAGAACTTCGTAGTTTGCAAGGTAAAATTCAAGCAATTCATAACTTTATCACTCAATTTTTAGATAAATGTAAGCTATTCAATAATTTGTTGCAAAATGGGGTCACATTTCAATGGACCACCAAGTGGCAGGAAGCCTTTGATGCTATCAAAAATTACCTTGCTTCCCCTCTAGTTTTATCTCTATCTAGATCAAGCATCCCATTCCATCTGTACATATCTGCCATTGACTTTGCTTTAGGGATCTTGTTGGCTCAAAATAATTAAGTCAATTGAGAGTAGGCTATTTATTACATTAACCTTACCTTGGTGAGTTATGAAACAAGATATGCATATGTGGAGAAGCTATGCCTTGCTATGGTTTTTTCCACAAAAAAGCTTTGCCACTATATGCTCAACCATACAATGTATGTCATTGCTAGAGAGAATCCTCTATGTTATATGATGATTTGTACTTACACAAACACCCACACTGCAAAATGGATAATGCTATTAATGGAATTTGATATCAAATCCATAAGCCAAAAATCCATAAAGGGTTAGGTCATCGACAACCAAATTGCAGAATATTTTCTTCAAGATTATAAACCTCTTATCATAGATATTCTAGACAAATTTATCTTCAATATTATTGATATCAAAGAGCATGTCAAACTTGAATAGAAAGTAAATATCACCCTTTTATTTGATGGGTCTAAGTACGAATAAGGGGAAGGTGTGATAATTGCTTTCTTCATGCCTCAAGGGGTTCATATCCACTCATCATTAAAGCTTGACTTCCCTTGTACCAAAAACAAACTAGAGTACAAGGTAATAATTTTAGGCCTTCAAACTATTGTGTCCATGCACATCAAGCATATCCACATCATAGGAGACTTCCAACTCATTATCAATTAAGGGAATCTACCAATACAATTGCTTTATATTAAAAACCTAAAAGCAAATTGTTGACAAGTTACTCACCAATTTGATTTGTATGATAGAGAATTTACCAGGGTCATTCAATCATTTTATGGATACCATGACCTCTCTCAAGTCTCTTATCCCATAGAACCCTACTGATAATGTCACCTTCGTTCATGTCACTACATTGTCTAAATCGACTATCTCCTAGGAGTCATATGATGAACCCTACCACTCTATTTTTACGTAAATCAAGGATTTTCTAAAAGTTAGTACCATTCTAGGGAGAATTATCTACGTTACATGATGAGTTGTACTTACACAAACACCCACACTACTAAATCCTTCTAACTCAGGTTGAGCCCTACCACACTATTTTTACGTAAAATAAGGATTTTTTAAAACTTAGTACCCTTCCTTTTGACTTGTTGCTAGCTAAAAAATATACATTCACGCAATAGAGAGCTCAATATACTCTATTAGGAGATGTGCTTTATCATCATCATTACGAGGGTTTCCTCCTTCGTTGTCTTGAACAATAGGAAGAAAATTGGGTAGTAGCTCAAGCACATGATGGTACATGTGGTGATCATTTTAGTGGGATGGCCATTGCAAAGCACATTTTGTGCATGGGTTACTATTGGTCTACAATGGAACATGATTATTGCACATACATAAGAAAATATCATAAATGTCAATGCCATGCAAATTTGACCCATATTCCATTGCAAGCCTTACAACCCATTCAAGCCCTGTGGCCATTCTCGTAATGGAAACTACATTTGATGGGAAAAATATCTCCTCCATATTTGGGAAACCACACCTTTATCATCACCACCATTGAATACTTCACGAAGTGGGTTGAGGCTATTCCTCTTACCAGTACAACAGGACCCCAAATTGCATATTATATACTCTAGCACATCATCTATAATTTTGGTATCCCCATAAAAAATATTTTTGATAATAGGACACCCTTCAAAATAAGATGTTCAAGCAATGTGCAAAAAGTATCATATTCAACATAGCCTCTCAACACCTTATTACCATTAGAGCAATGTCCAAGTTGAGGCAACCACTAAAACTATTTGTACCATTCTCAAGAAAATGGTACAATAGAATCATAAAGATTGGCACCTTCAACTCCATTTGGTGCTTTGGGCATATCAAACTAGCATTCAAAAACCAGTGAGAGCAATGCCATTCTCATTAGTCTTTGGTGCCAAATCCATCATACCTCTTGAGCTTGAGATCCCAAATTTGTGCATATCTTTTCAAGAATTCATGGATAACAACACAACTCGTCAAGCTAGGATTGATCAACTCACTCTTCTTGATGAACATTAAACCAATGCCCTTAAGCATCTTCACATTTACCAATATTGAATTAAATGAGCCTATGATCATAAGATCCATCCACAAGAATTCTAAGTGGGCAACCTTATCCTTAAAGAGAATTAGTAAAACTCGAATCTTCCATTGCATCTACACGATAAGTTTGTGTAAACACAAAAATTCACTATGCACACAAAATGAAAAGACATAAGCAAATGTGTATTAATCAACAAAGAGTTTCTTTTGAGTATAACACAACCGTGTTGAAGGGATTTTAAATAATGCTAATGTTTGTGAAATGAAAGGAAGATGACCCCTTTTTACAATAAATTTTCTTTGGTGCTTTCTCTTTTCGTATCACAATCGAGTTGTGGGTGGCCTTCTTTTCACTTGTTGGACCACCCGAGTGTTCTACTAGCCATTGAATACCCTGTACGTATGCTCACAAGATATGATTAGTAACATATTATGGGCCTCCCTTACATGAGGCCCTTGCCAAAATAAATATGATAAAACATTACAAAGCTCATGAAATGATTACAAATCATCAATAAAAGCTTATAAAACCAAGAAATGTGATGTCTTATACCTTCATTTACCTTCTTGATGTTTGAATGCTTTGTTTGGTACTTTTTTTGGTCAGGTGTTCATGACAATTGAGCTTGTGTAGATGGTAGTGATAGTTGACCAAGTGTCAATGATGTCTGGAACTATGCAGATGGTAGTGACTATTGGGACAATGCAAATGGCAGTGACGGTTGTCTAGGATTGGTAGAAAGGGACAAGATACCCCTACTAGAAGGTTTTGGTGGTGGTGAAGATCCTCTAGTGTAAGTATGGTTTCAGGATATCAAATATTTTGGATGCAATCACTAGTCAAAGCTTGTTTTGACCTCTCCAAGCAAGCTCCATGTTAGCCATGGCTGGGCTCCTCAAATTTTGTGGTGATGGTAGATGAAGTCTCCAAAGGTAGCAAGAAAATTTGGTAAAATTTTGACAACATAATAGTAGCTCTTCCTCTTCTCTTCAAATGATGGAAATGGGGGGGATTTATAGGAATTTGGTGAGGGTAAGGGTAGATGGCATGGAGCTGAGGTGGAGGCTAGGTGGCAACCATGTGGGTGTGCAAAGGCCAAGGAAAATCTGGGGGATTCCACTTGGGTGAGTGTGTACCCTCCAAATTAAATGACTTTGGGTGGAGTGAGATCTCACATCCCAAATACCATGGCGTAAGGGAGAGTGAGGGACATGGGGATATGTGTGCCTTAGGAGTTGCTCATGGAATTTTAAATTACTACAAAAATGATATGGAAGGTGATGAGGATTGCCCATTAAATTTTCCAAATTAATCCCATTTGACTTGGAAATTTTTATTGCATTTTTAAATTGCTCAAATTCGAAGGGAATAATGGATGGGGAGACAAAGTGAAATAAATGAGGGTTGTGGGTGAAGATTTTGAATAGTCTTAGGGATTTGAAGGGGGTTTTTAAATTATTGTGCATATCCCTTGGGATTTGGTAGACTGCTTAAGATGCAATTAAGAGACTAAACAAGGGATAAATGGAGGAATTAAGCAAGTAAGAGGGATTATGAGAACTGATGAGCATAAAAAATGCTCATATCTATGCATGTTTAAAATGGGTATTGTATGGCATGCCTAACATTAGGAGTGCATTTTTGTGTAATTATTGCATATATTTAATGGAAAATGACGTATTATGTTTGATTGGTGTTTTTAGTAGAAAATATGTATAAATGCATATTTTTGTTGCTTTTTCATATCTTTTAGTCAAGGTCCCACATAGACCCAACATTGTACAATAAGTGTGATGCGTTTGAAGAATTATGGACATATGGAAGGATATTATGGTGCTTGAAGAGGGTGTCTAAATTCTACCAAGGATCCTCACCTATATTTTGGGTGAAGGCCAACACCTATATCTTGGGTATAGGTCGATGCCTATATCCTAGTGATAAGAAAGGTGCCTATATCCTGAGCGTAGGTCGATGCCTATATCCTGGTGATAGAAAAGGTGCTTATATATAGATGCCTATATCTTGGTGATAAGAAAGGTGTCTATATCCTAATGCCTATATCCCGATGATTATCTCTTGACAGTCAAAATATACCTATATATTGGCAATAGGTAGGCAGACACCTATATTCAATGAGAATAAAGTGCCTTTATTCTATGCATTAATCTATTGATCGAGAGACCACATGTTTTTTAGAAATAAATTGTTATGTAAATTAAGGAGCACCATTATTATATTTCATGATTAATTTTAGACAAGGTCGCTCCTTTAATAGATGATAAATGTAACTATGCATGAACTGACTATAGTGAATCATGATGTATGATTAAATTAGAACAAGCTATTTTTGTAACGAAGATTTGCTAAGTTTTGTGTAAAAATGCAAGCCATCCCTGAACAAAGAGATCAATAAGTTTGTGAAGTTTTATTATTCTGTACTTCTTAAATATTAATAAAGTTTTGAGTGTTCTCCATTCATGTGTATTTGGAAGAGTAATTTTTTTAGTAAGCAGCTATGCACACCATCTACAGGAGCTTGGGCCCACTCTAGGCAGTAATCCTCCCCTATTTATTTTATTTTTTTCTTTGTTTATTTTAGCTATGTGTTTAATTCTTGTTTTAATTATTTCAACCGTGTGTTTATTTTTTGCATTTTTACTTTTAGTTGTGTGTTTAATTTCAACAATTTCCTTTTCAATCATGTTTTTGAATTCAACATTTTAATTTCAGTTGTGAGAAATTTACTTCCTATAGTTTTTTATTATGTGCTTTATTTTCTACATTTAGTTTTACTTGGTTTGGCTAAAACTAATATATACAAACAAAAACACCCCTCACCAAACCAACTGATATATAGGACTCATATCCCAACTACTACAAACATATATTGTGCATAGGTACTCACAATTTTATGAACTTCCAGATTAATAATTAAATGGAAAAAAATAATTATTTTGCAAAACACCATTTTTTTCTCACCATTTTAGCACCTATATTTGGACCAAGACAAAGGTGCCTACTTCCCACCAAGAGGGCGGTGCCTATCTTCAAATATAGAACATATGCACCTATATCCAAAACACAAGCACCCATATCCATAACATAAGCAATGCTTATATCCAAAACATAGGCACCTATATTTAGAGCAGCGAGGGTGCCTATATTTAAAACCAAAACAATGAAGACACCTATATACAAATGTAGCAGAAACACCTACCTTCCACCCAAAGGAAAATACATATATCTAGAAGCAATACCTATATCTAGAAGTGATGCCTATGTCCATGCACATACGATGAAATCAACTTTTCGATGGATGGAGTATGTCTACTTTTCGATCATTGACACTAGAGTATGCTTATTCCCAAGATAATTTTTGGACATTTTGAGTGATAAATTGTCATTGATGTCAAGAGTGAGTGGTCATTGATGTCAAACGTTCAACACTAGTCAGTGGCAGTTTCAGTTGGCAGCATTCGTTTTAGGTTCTCAAATAAATGCAAAAGGATAATTCGGTTTCAGTTTCAAGACCTGGTTCCAAGAAGTCAGATGAGGTCCAAAGTGCAAGAAAAAGCCCAAGTAAATAATATTATAATATTCTTTTATAATATTATGCAAAGGAAGTTTGAAATTAATTATAAATTAATTTATTAGCTAATTTACTTAACTTATAAAGTTATTAATAAATAAATAACTAATAAATAAAGTTATTAGCTAATAAATTAATTTTAAATTAATTTATTAGCTACTTTACTTAACTTATAAAGTTATTTAATTTAATTATTAATTAATTTAATTATTAATTATAAATTAATTTAAGCTAAGGTTAAATAACCCTAAGATGGGTTATTAAAATTAAAATTCGAAATTCAATTTTGAATTACAAAGTGCACACGTGAGGAGAAAATTAAAAAATGTATATAAGGGGGGAATTCCCACCCTACCAAACATTACCATGTCTTCGAATAATATTGTGAGCTTTAAGAATTGTGTTGCATCCAAAGAGGAGTTAGAGTGTGCGAGTTTCGTGAAAAGTCAAACGATGACGAAGGCATAAGAGGAAGGAGCTCCTCCTTCCTTCACGTGGGCACTAGTAGCCCATGTGGTGGGCTCCCAAGCGCTAAGGCGCTTAGGCTTGAGGAGACGGCAGATAAAATCTTGCCAAATCCCCTTTTGGGGAAAGAAAGAGGCATGTTTTAATCTTGGGCACCGAAAATTTCAAGAATATAGTTTGGGCATTTAAAAATTAATTTTTGCATATTTTTTAATTGGTTCTAAGGTTGCAAAGGGAGTTATAAGGGTTTTGCAAAATTAAAATTTTAATGTTATTTACTCAAATGTTTTGAAAGTATTGTAAGGTGTTTGGTTGATGTTTTACGATGTTGGATATTGTTTTAAGTTGGAGTTTATAAGGTGTATCAAGAAATTATCTTTATGTATGGTATGATGAGTGTTATTTTAAAAGGGAGTAATAAGGCATAAATAGAGTTGTGATTGTTTTGTGTCTAAGGAATATTTTTTGGAAAATGTTGAAGTAATATTGTTGTGTCTAACCATTGGAATTGGAAAGAAAACAATTGTGATTGAGACAGGTTTTCTAAAGGTACTTTTACATCCAACAAAAGGTATGGGCATATTCTTCCTAGTGAGTGATTGTTGAAAATTGTGAATGAAAAGTTTGAGTGAAAAGGATTGTTTGGTTAAGCATTGTTGAGTGTGTTTTTAATTAATGCTTCAAGGTTTTTTGGAATTAAGAGTTGTTGATAAAACCTTATCTTATAAGCATTGTTGTTGAAGTGAGTTTTTGAGTGAATAACTTGAACTAGGGTTTGGAAAGAACATGAGTATCATTGTTATGTGAGATTGGTTGATAAGCATTGTTGAAAATATTTGAGTGAGTGATCATATGTTTGGACTAGGGTTTGTGAGCAAGGATTATTTTATTGAGTGATTGGTTGAGTAGAGTTGGTTGAGCCTAGTCAAGTGGATGTGTGAAGTGATAGCTCAATTTCTATGAAACAAATTGTTCTATATTCTAAATTTATTTGAGAAAGAGGTTGAGAGTAATTGAGTGTGAAACATATTGAGTCTCTAACAATTCTCTATATGCTTCTATGATAAAAGAGAGATTGAAAGTGATTAAAAGTTTATGAGTGTGAAGCATATTGAGTCTCTAACAATTTTCTATATGTTTCTAAAAGAGTGATTGAAAGTGATTGAGTATTGAGGTGAATGTGAAGCATATTGAGTCTAACAATTCTCTATATGTTTCTAAAAGAGTGATTGAAAGTAATTGAGCATTATGATGAATGCAAAGCATATTGAGTCTCTAATAATTCTCTTTATGTTTCTATGAGATTGGATAAGTTCTAGTGAGGACTTATTGAGTATATTGGACAAGTTCTAGAGAGGACTTGTGGATAGATTTGAGTGAGATTTTATGGAAGCTTATAATACAGATTGAGGACATATTTGTGCTAGACCGAAGGACTATGTTTAGTACAGATTTGGGGATAGAGTTTGGTGTAGATTTAAGGACAAGTTTGTACCAAACCAGAGACAAAGTTTGAGGATATATTTGTGCTAGATCAAAGTATCGTGTTTAGTGTAGATCAAAGGATAGATATTGAGGATAGATTTGTGCTAGATCAAAGGACTATGTTTAGTGCAAATTTAAGGACAAATTTTGGTGTAGATTTGAGGATAGGTTTGTGCCAGACCAGAGATAGATATTGAGCATATTTGTGCTAGATCAAAGGACTATGTTTAGTGCAAATTTTAGATAGAGCTTTTAAGGTGACAAAGTATAGATGACAATAGTATCAAGTGGATGGAGATCCATTAGCTAGGGTAGTGAGGATAGGTGTCTTTAGTGGATAGAGATCCATCATCTAGAGTAGTAGAGGCAACAGTTCTTCTAGAAGATCACCAATCATAGCCAAGGAGAAATGAGTTCTCCATTGGATAGAGATAAATGAACTTTATTAAGGGATTGATGTCTCCTTTGGATAGAGATCCATAAATATTGTAATAGGTAAAGGATTCCCAAGATATTTATTGAGAAAATTTTAGTAAAATATTTTCTCTGTGGAGTAGCCCACATTGGGTGAACCATGTTAAATTGGTGTCTCTATTGTGTGTGGTGATTTGTGCATTGCTTTGATTACTACTATTGATATTGCTATATATACATTGCATAATATTTATTGGGAAAAAAAATTAAAAATATATCTTATACTGTTCACCCCCCCTCTCAGTATAAGCTTGTGTTCTTTAATTGGTATCAGAATGGGTTCCTTCGAAAGATTTTAACAACTTGAAGGAAAAAATTTCAAGAACACAATGGATTCTAAGAATGTGTTCTTATATAATTCAACACCAATATTTGATGGAAGTGATTATATATTGGAGTATGGGAATGAATATTCACTTGATGGCACTTGGCGATGAAATTTGGGAAGCAGTTGAAAATGGATATATACCACCAATTGATCCACCTACAGATAAGGAAGGTATGCTTCTATAGCATTACAATTCAAAATAAATGAATGTAATTTTGAGAGGTTTGCATAGAATAGAGTCCATAAAAGTTATGCACTATAAATATTCAAAGCTACTAAGAAGACATAGGGCAAAAAGTTAGATTCAAGCAATGAGTCATCCAGTGATGAAGAAGTAAATTATGGCAGAAGGAATAAGGATTCAAGAATATTTAAAGATGCAAAATCTGTTAGATATTTAAATTGTAGAAAGTATGGTCATTATGCAACTGATTGACGAGAAGCTAAAAATAACAATGATGAAGCAAAATAGGATTACAGAAACAAGGAATCAAAAAAATACAGGTACCAAAAGAAAGATAAGTATGGACAAAGAAGAAAAGGAAAGAAGTTCTTTCAAAGACAAAAGAAGAGCTACTATGTAGACAAGGCAAGTAAGTACTCAAGTGATAGTGATAATAGATTTTTAGATAATGATAAAGATGAAGTCCTATTTCTGATTAAAGAAAAAGAAGAAATCAAGAAAAGGTCACCAATAATTCTCAAGTGTTTTAGATGTAGTAATTTTGGACATCTTAAAAATAGTTGTATAAGGGATGGTTTCGGTTTTAGTGATGATGAATATGAGGATGCACTTGAAGGACCAGAAGAAAATATTCTAATAGCACTACAATAAGAAGAAGGTGAGCCTATAGAAGACAAGTCAAAAGAAAAATGAAGATGTAGATAAAGGCAAACAAATAGAGGAAGAATAAAAAAATGAGGATTTGATGTGGAGGCAAAACTTATTTATGCTCTTGACATAGTAAAGAAGGTAAGAAAGCAAAACTCTAAGCTTGAGTTTAAATTTTAATAATATGATGAAGAAAGAGGAAAGCTTATAGAGAATATAAAAAAGTAAATGACTAAGACAAATAATTTCAAGGATAAGCTAGAAGCAACAATATTAGAATGTTAAAAGTTAGAACAAGAAGTAGCTCTACTAAGGGAAGATTTAGAGAAATCCAAGGATAAGCTACACATGTTTAAAAAGAGTTCAAATATTGTAGATAATATGATCAAGATACAAAGAAGGTCAATAAACAAAATAGGTCTTGGTTTTGAACAAGCTCAAAATAAACAAGAAGAAGAGTCAATCTCAAGTTTTGAAGAAGAAGAAACTTTAGAATAAGACAATGTAAGAGAAAGTGAGACTTTTGAGGATGAGTTGGACAATAGAAAGTTCAAAAATGAAAAGAACAATGCACAAAGAAGAAATAGATGGAACAAAAATCAGAATATGTTAAGAGAGACTAAGATATCAATGAGGTCAAGACAAGGAAATTTTAATGGAAGATGTTTTTCATATCACAGATTTGGGCACATGGCTTCACAGTGCATGACACATGAAAGACATGATTATGGGAACTTTAGAAACATGCAAATTTTTCATGGGTATTGCTACTCATGTAATTAATTTGGTCATAAGGCAATGAATTGTAAGGTTCATGAAAGAAAAATAGATGGCTTCACTAGGAGAAATCCCAAGACATTTGCATGTCCAAGGAATAATAAAATTAAGTGTTATAAGTGCAAAATTTATGGACATACAACAAAGTGGTGTAGAGCAGACATTCCAGAACCAAGCATGAACATTAACAGGAACAAGAACAAGAATATGGATATGAACATAAATAGGAACAGGAGCAGGAACATGGATATGAACATGAACAAGAACAGGAACAAGGACATGAACAAGAATATGGATATGGACATGAACATGAATAAGAATGTGAACATGGACAAGAATAGAAACATGGACATGGAGAGGAATAGTCAAAGGAATAAAAAATATCAGATTAGAAGGAAAGAGGACAAAGGTAAAGAATAGTTCTTGTTGGGAGTAGAAATACTCCAACCCCAGAATTAACAACCTCAATAGGAGGTGGGGGAGGGGCTAAGCTCAGAGATTCATTCTTAGACCTGAGCCCCAACGATGAATCTTTGCCATTGATGTCAAAGGGGGAGATATTTGGTTTAAGGAGAAAGCATTGAGTCAGGGGTAGCAATGTCCTAGGGGCAGCAAAACAAGAAAAAGGTTAGGTATTTTGTAAAAATAATTTGGGTTGCCATCAATGACAAAGGGGGAAATTATTGGACATTTTCAGTGATAAGTTTTCATTGATGTCAAGAGTGAGTGGTTATTGATGTCAAACGTTCAGTACTAGTCAGTGGCAGTTTCAATTGGTAGCATCCTGTAGCACCCTAAAATTGGCATAGTAAACCTTAGCAATAATTAAAATTACCTTAGTAATAATTCAAATTCAAATTTTCAACCTCGAACCGCCTTTTAACCGCTTTCCTCATTTTCCATGCCATTTTTAGGATTTGTTGTGACCGTTGGACGATATCGTCGCCGATCAGACGATATCGCCTCAGATCGGACGATTTCGTCTGGACTAGGACGTCCAGACGATTTCGTCCCAAAACTGATTTTTCATAATTAGCTTCTGTTTCAACGGCGTCTCTAACCTAGGGCAAAAGCGTGTCTGCACGGTTAGAGACCTCCCCATTGGAGATCTCCCAAATTGGGATGATCTCCAACCTCCCAACCTCCTTCCTATGCCTATTTAATCTTAGGCCCTCCCCTTGACATTCCCCTGGCTGAATTTTCCTGTAACACGAGTTCTACTTGCATTAGACCATCTTAGATCACCATTTGCCTTCGTCCTTTGTCCAAGTTTGTTTGCAGGAACTTTATTATTTTTTAGTTGGAGCAAGCTCAGATCGTCATCGTAGACGATCCTGTACAATCTCGGATGATCTCGCACCAATTCGAGATGATTTTGATTACAGTCAACATTGGGGGCAATCAGTGCCCTGAGTTTGCATTCTTTCTCCATTTATCTATTGTTTTGCTTTGCATTAGTTAGACTTATTACTATTTTGCATCCTGGAGTTCACCCATATAGCTTAAGTGCATGATAAGATCATAATTTGTCATTAGAATACTATAATTTACTTGAATTTCTATTCGTAATTATCATTTGGTATCTATATTGTCATTTTACATCATTTTCCTCTGTTAGCATAGTCTGCATTTTCTGTATTTTGTATCTATTTCTCTAATTGTAGGTCTCTGACGATGAATTCGTCGGATCTCGAGATGATCTTGTCCGATCGTAGATGATTCTGTCATATTAGAGGCGATCTTGACTGCTTCAAAAATCAGAACCTCCATCAGACATCCGGATCAGGTATGACTTTTCTCATCTAGCTTATTCTCTGTGTTTTCTGTTCAAATCTATTTTCTGTATTCATTTAAATCTGCATTTCATATAGAACAGTTTAGATTCATTTGGCCAAACCTAGGATTTGAATGATTAAAGATAAAATTGAACACATCAAACACATTCCCAACCTAGGCGTGGAAACTGCCATTCAAAAGTTTCCTGGTGAACCCACCATCCATCGAAAAATCACCTTAATACCCCTCCCCCGAGAGGCGGGACCTTCAAAGGGCCTCTCAGTCCGAGGTATTGTCCCATCCTTCCCGCATCCCCCTTCCGGGCGTGGATCCTTTAGCCTGAAGGTAAGGGTGCGGAAAATTTGGAACGATACATTTTGGTGAACCCGACGTGAAACTAAAACCTTTTGAAAACAAAAACAAAAAAAAAAACATAGATGCATTTAAAATCATTAGAAAACTACTAAGTTGCATATCATGTTTAGATGGTAGCTCCTAAGAAAAGACTAGCAGTTACTATAAATGTTGAAAACCAATTAGTAGCCATAGAAATTAATTCTGTGCTTAGTGTGCCTGAAACAGATAGAAACCAACTTTTGTGGGACGAACTTGATAGGAGACTAGGTATCATTTCATCTAGGTCAATAGAACTTAAACAAATCAAGAGGCTTGTCCTAGATAGAATCCTGGATCCTCATCAACTCATTTTTTATCATGAACTTCAGAGAGCTTGCCATAGGTGGTTAGCTTATAGGAGAGCTCTTGTGTCTTTAGAATTGTTCACCTTCGAGGAATACCTCGAGAACGCAGCCACTATACACCAATTCCTAGGTCATGTAGAAGACCAAGAGGTCATTCTTACGGATAGGGAAATATGGAGGAGAGTTCCTAGAGCTGTGTTATATCGAGAGTATTGCCACGAGCTTTACTTCTACAAAACAGAATCTGAAACAGATAATATCACTATAGCACTTTTTGTTAAATTCTTGAAAGAAAATTTTCAATTTGAAGAAGAACATTTCATGACTCCTGAAGAACTCGAGCCCATTAATGATATTTATAAATTGTTTATAGAAAACTAGATCATTGCTTTCATTATTATTATTTCTTGCGTTTTGTGTGTTGTTTGTTATCTTTATAATATTGTTATAAAAAAACAAGAAAAACCAAAAAACATAATCAAAAATCAAAACATTTTATTTTAAATATTATAGTAGGTATATAATTAAAATATATACCTCTTAAGCTTGTTGCATATATATATATATATATATATATATATATATATATATATATATATTTGCTGAAATCTAAGTTTAAGCACAATGACTAAACTTAGGAATGGTAAACAAACTGAAGAAGAAGAAGAAGAAGATTGGTTAGGCAAGAAAAACAAAAAATTAAATGCCCTTCCTGAGGATCCAATTCCAGAAGAAGAAACTCTAGAACAGCCAGAAGATGAGCTGGCTGAAGAAAATGAACAACAAGAAAATGTTAGAGAGGAAGGATCCTCATCCCCTAGAATGGCTCCAGATGGAACTGTTACTTTTGATAACATAGATCATTTCTAGAAATTCTTCAATAATAATATTGGTGCTCTTAATATGGCAGTTCGTATTGATAGGGGACAAATTAGTGACACTCAAGCAGCCATGGAACATATGTTTGACATACACACTAATCCCTTGTCTTTCGTTGATCAAGAAAGTGATAAAGCTGGACCATCCAATATGGATATGGCCGCTATAATTCAGAACATGCAAAAACAACAGGTTACCCAACCTCCTAAGGAACCTGTTATTGAGCCTAAAATCATTCCCACACAAAAGAGACCTTCATTCACTGCTTTATTTTGCCAAACTATTGATCAATATGCTTCAAATCGACAAAAACCTAAAATGAAGCCAAACACCAATTTTCAACAATCTGGGATACAACATAATACAACTTCAAAACTTCTTCATAACACCCTTCCTACCAACAATTTACACAATAGTAATATAGCATCTAATATTCATGTCCCTCCATCATATGCTCACAAATCTCATATTAATGCCCTACCGAACCAATATGGTGGGCAAACCGGTAATCTGGAAGCCATGGTGAAACAGTTAGCTTCCCGCATGGACCAGATAGATCCCTACCGTCCCTCGTACAATTATCGAGAGATGTGTAGTCAACCTCTAGATCCTATAGTTGTAGCACAACCATACCCTAAACACTTTCCCATGCCCGTCCTGCCTATATATAAAGGAACTGAAGATCCCATAGAGCATCTTCGCATGTTTAGGATAGCATGTCATGATATATCACATGATGACTTGTTATTACTAAAAATGTTCCCGAAAAGTTTAGGAGGAATGGCATTAGAGTGGTACTATCAATTGCCCACTCATTCTTTGAGAAATTTTGAAGAGACCGCTGAATCTTTTGTGCATCAATTTAGTGCCTATATCGAAAGGCATGTAACCATTAAAGATTTGTACAACTTAAAACAAGACAAAGATGAATGTTTTGCTGATTTCTTAGCTAGATGGAGGCAGTTGATAGGAAAACTGCACTTTGTGCTACCTTATAGGGAAATGTTGGACATTTTTATTAATAATTTGCAAGAACAAATATCTTATGAGTTATCAACTGCTACTTTGACTACCTTCGATCAGGCTATAGACTTAGCTCGAAGAGTAGAAGATGCTCTCATTAGGAGAGGCCAGCTTAGGAAGAAAGATGATGAGAAAACATCCAAAAATCAATATAAAAACAAACAAGTTGTAGGTGACGGAGTCACTGACAACAAAAATGTTGCTAATATCAATACAACGAAGACAACAAAAAAATTTATATTGAAACCTCCTGATAAACCTCCTCGAGAGTTTACTAGATTGAATCAACCATTATCAACTATTCTACCCCAATTACTCGAAAGAGGTTTGATTCAATTACCAGCTATCCGGGAACCTGATCCAACCATACCCGGATATAGAGCCGATTTACACTGTGATTTCCATAGAGGGCCTGGACACTCTACCAACTCTTGTAAAAGGTTAAAACATAAAATACAAGATCTGATTGATAATAATGAGATGGAGGTGCAAGCCTTCCAACCTAAACAAAATGCTCCTAATAATGCTCAAAAGAACATTCCCCAAAATCAAAATCAAAATGCTAATCAATCATTAGATATATTTCAACATCCTTTACCAAGACATGGTAAAGAGGTGGCCAATCAAATTGAGCATCATAATGTCCCTCCTCCTACCCGATATGTAGGAACTATTAGCGGACATTTACCTAATCATGATTTACAAAAATTTGACACAACTTTATCCATGGTCACGACCAGGCCCCTACATAATATTCAAACACCGGATCTCGGTGATGTAGAATCGGATACTGAAAGTGAAATAGACATCACCTCAAATCAATCGAATAGTTCTGAAGATGAATCAGATCCTATTCAACCTATCACAGATTCTATGGTTCCAGAAGAACCATTTCCTAGAAGAGTTACTACTCGACCCTCTTCTAATCAGTTCCTTCCTAATGAACAAGCTATAAATGCTAGACCAAGACCTATTCAGCATCCTCAATATAACATTGTAGGTACCATCGGAGTCGTTACCAGACAACAAGCTCAAAATTCTCAACAAGAACCAAATCAGAACGATGGATCAACTCCATTTGTTTTGAAAAATCCCAATAAAGGGAATCATGCTCCTAATGTTCAACCTAAACCTCCTTATAATATTAATGAGCAATTATCCAATACTACAGCCAAAATTTCCCTTTTGGACCTATTAAGATCTTCTCCTACCCATAGAGATGAATTGATGCTTACATTAAGCCAAATGATGGTACCACAAAACATTCAACCTGAAGCCATGGCCAATACTATCATCACTAGAGAAGTTGATTGTATTGACTTTCGAGATAAAGATATACCACAACATAGTTTACATAAGGATAACCCCTTATATATTACTGCCCTAATTGGAGATGTAGCAGTCAAAAGGGTCTTGATTGATAATGGTTCATCTCTAAATATTTGCACTTTTGACTTCTACCAAAGATTTGGGTTTAGAAGTGATGAAATGAAGAAAACCGACATGATCATAAAAGCTTTCAATGACGAAACACAAGAAACGTGTGGAGTTATCACCATCCCATTGCAAGTTGGTCCGAGAACCTTAGATACGACCGTGTTTATTGTACATTGCCCCGCATCATACAATATACTCTTGGGTCATCCTTGGATCAATGCAATGCGGGCTGTCCCATCAACTTTACACCAATGTGTTAAATTCGAATTTAAAAATCAGTTGGTCACTATCCATGGTGATCCTAGACCCTTTGATATGTGTGCTTTGGCAGAACCTGTTGGAGTTCAATTTTGCCCTGCTCTGTCATCCACACATCCTAATTCTTATTTTTCATCTAAAACTGTGAAACACACACCCATAACTTCATCTATTTCTCCTCCATTAATTTCACCCTCATATATAGCTCAACAATCTTCTAAACAAACCACTCTAGAACCTCAAAAAGATCTTAAATCCACAACCAATCCTTCATGTTCCATCCCTATAATTTCAAAACCTATAGACCCATCTATTAACACCTCCACATTATCTACATCTATCATACCTTCCACATCTAAAGATATAGGGAATGATCCTTCTACATCTTATGCTCTTTTTGATGAACTCTTACCGATTTATCTAACATTCTTATATCAAAAAAAACAAATGCTTCTATGCAAAATTCCATTATCTTAAGTAATTTGCCGCCATCTCCTCGTACTTTGGGCCTCCCACAACCTATGGGAAGTACTTACCAAGTCGGGAGTTGTGCCTTCATTTATAAGGGATATGACTAGGGAAGAATACCCGGGAACATCAAAACTCATCATGAGGGATATGCTCGATGTTATTTTACTAATGAGTATATTAAAGCTAAACCTATAATGCTTAAAATGGGATATAAAGGGAAAGGCTTGGGACCTTTCCAAGATGGTATGAAAGAACCCTTTGAGGTAGAACCATGGCCCGCCCGATGTGGTGTGGGCCTATTTCCTAGTAAGGGTCAACCCTTCCCTTTTGAAGATGATGATCAACTCATATGTTATCAAGATTATTTGGATGGGCGTGATGATTTGCCTCTAAAAAATCAGCCATTTACATGCAATATGCTATCCATAGCTTATCCTGAAATGATTGTTGAATCCGATGATGAGTTGGAAGGAGATATTTTCCATGATGTCTCCGTTGAAGAGATGTTACACAATGGTTTTTATTTTGATGGTTCTATACCTACTATAGCCCAACTTGAGGCCACGACTCCTCAAGATGAATTATCCAAGTTAACCTTAAAAGAATTACAAGAATTGGGCGTTTCACCCGCCCCACCTAATTTTGAAAGAGATCTACACATGGAAGTAGAAAACGTCATTAAAGTTAACATTGGAGCTGAGGATAATCCCCACATAATCAATATTAGATCAGAATTAAGTCAAGAAAAACAAGAGCAATACATTGCATTCCTTAAAAGATATGAAGATGTCTTCGCTTGGCCATATGAAGATATGCCGGGTTTAGACCCTTATGTAGTCATGCATCACCTAGTAGTCCATCCGGATGCTAAACCTGTTAAACAGAAACTTAGAAAAATGCATCCCAAAGTGGCCTTGCTAGTCAAAGGGGAGTTAGAAAAACTCCTGAATGTTGTTTTTATACAAGCTATTGATTATGCTTGAATGGATCTCGAATGTAGTTCCAGTCACCAAGAAAGAAGCTACCAAAGTTAGGGTTTGCATAGACTTTAGAGATATTAACGTTGCATGCCCTAAAGATGATTTTCCTCTTCCCAACATGGATCAAATCATTGATTTTACTGCTGGGAGTGGAATGATGTCCCTAATGGATGGATTTTTGGTTATAATCAGATCAGGATAGCTCTCGAAGATCAGGCTAAAACAACCTTTATTACCCCCTGGGGTACCTTTTGTTGGAAAGTGATGCCATTTGGCCTAAAGAACGCAGGTGCAACCTATCAACGAGCTATGACTTATATTTTTCATGACATGATGCATGATATCCTACATGATTACGTAGATGATATCATAGCTCGTTCCATCAAAGAAGATGATCATTTAAATGACTTAAGGACAGTGTTTGATCGGTTAAGGGAATATCTTATCCGACTAAATCTAGCTAAATGCATATTCGGAGTTAAGTCCGGTAAACTATTAGGGGTTATAGTTTCTTTACGTGGCATCGAAATTGACCCTCTCAAGATTGTGGCTATCACTGATATGCCCGCACCTACCAATATATCTGAGTTACGAAGTTTACAAGGTAAGCTTCAAGCTATCCGTCGCTTCATCGATAAGCTGGCGGACAAAACCGGTCCCTTTCTTAAGCTCCTTAAGAAGGATGTCCCTTTTAATTGGGACGACGAATGTAAGGAAGCTTTTGAACTTCTCAAACAATACCTCCTTAACCCACCTGTGCTTTCACCGCCTAGACCTGATCGCCCATTTATCCTGTATATTTTAGCTTTCGATTTTGCTTTAGGAGCTATGTTAGCTCAACTTGATGATGAGAAAAGAGAACGTGCTAATTATTATATTAGCCAAACTTTAATCAGTTATGAAACCCGCTATACAACATTAGAAAAACTATGTCTAGTAGTCGTATTTTCTATGCAAAAATTATGCCATTATATGCTCAGTCAGAAAACTTATGTCATTGCTAAATATGATCCCTTGCGGTATCTCATGAGTCGACCTTATTTATCGGGTCGCACAACAAAGTGGGTTCTTGCTCTAAGCGAGTTTGAACTCATGTTTATAGGACAAAAGTCTATTAAGGGTCAAATCATAGCAGATCAATTAGCTATTGCACCCTTAGAGTCTACCCATCCCCTCATCATTGAGTTTCTGATGAATGCCTTCAATTAGAGGTAGACCATGTTGAACAATGGTCCTTATACTTTGATGGAGCCCGATGCATGAGTGGGGCTGGTGCAGGTATTATTTTAATATCTCCACAAAAACACATTATACCTTTGTCCTTTAAATTAACATTTGCTTGCACCAATAATACTTGCTGAATATGAAGCTCTAATCCTTGGATTACGAGCTGCCTTAGCGCTAAAAATTAAACATCTGCTAGTTTTTGGTGATTCTCAACTTGTTATAAACCAAATTAATGAAGTTTATCAGACCAGAGATGATAAATTGTGCCCATATAAAGCATATGTTTTACAATTAATATCTCTATTTGATCAAGTTACCTTGGAAGCTATTCCTCGAACTAGCAACCGCACGGTTGACGCTATGGCCGTAGTTGCATCTCTTCTACCCTTGGAGTTAGATGACGAATATGCCACCATCATTATTCGTCGACTCCAGGAACCCGCTTCAAATAAGTCATGCTTAGAACCTTTGGATGTGTTTCTAATCAATGAAACTACTCCTGAACCTTGGTATACGGATATATTTGATTTTCTTCACAATGGGACTTTCCCTGCCAGTTCTAATAGAAACCAGCGTCGGTTATTACGTAGACGAGCAAGTCGATTTGTAATAATTGGCAATACTTTATATAGGAGATCTTTTGAAGGTATCCTATTGAGATGTTTGAATTTAGAAGAATCCTAGATCAGCTTTGAGTGAAGCCCACGATGGATCTTGTGGAGGACACTTCGGTGGTAGTGTCATTGCTAAAAAGCTCCTTAGGATAGGATACTTTTGGCCTACCATGGAGAATGATGCACATGATTATGTGCGCCATTGCGACAAGTGCCAGAAACATGCTGACCTTGTCCATGCCCCTGCACAAGAAGTGTAGGCTATTTCATCTCCTTGGCCCTTTTCAAAATGGGGCTTAGACATTATTGGCAAAATTAATCCTGTGTCATCTGATGGACACAAATTCATCATAACCGCCACTGAGTATTTCACGAAGTGGGTTGAAGCTATGCCTTTAGCTTCCTGCACTGGAACACAAGTCTCTAAATTTATTTTTAATCAAATCATTTGTAGGTTCGGAATTCCTGCAAATCTCATCTCAGACAATGGAACTTGTTTCAAAAATAAAGATGTTAAGAAATTATGCCAAAAATATAAGATTCAACATCGCTTGGTCCACTCCCTATTATCCTCGGGGTAATGGCCAAGCAGAAGCTTCTAACAAAACCTTAATCAAAATTCTCAAAAAATTGGTCAATAAATCTGGCCGCGATTGGCACATTCAATTATATCCAGATTTGTGGGCTTATCGAACTAGTGTTCGAACCCCCACTGGAACTTCACCTTTTGTTTTGGTTTATGGCGCTGAAGCCATTTTTCCCTTTGAATTAGAAGTTCCTTCTTTGGCTCTACTACTTCAAGATACCGAAGTAGGAGATGAATATCGAGCTGGCAGACTCAGTCAGCTGGAGCTCCTAGATGAAAAGCGCATCAATGCTTTGGAGCATCTTCGTGCCTACCAAAACAAGCTTAAAAGATCATATGCTAAGAAAGTTCGTCATCGATCCTTTGAGGTCGGCGATCTTGTTTTAAAAGAAAATCAAAAGAATACTAATGCAACTAAAGACCTTAAAGGTAAATTTGAGCCCAACTGGCTTGGACCATATATTATCACTGCTAAATTTGAATCGGGAGCATACAAATTATCTACCTTAGATGGTAAAGAACTTAAAGAACCCATGAACATTTTGCATCTTAAACGTTACTATGCATAAAAAATTGGTCATTTCATCATTGTATATATTTGTTTAAAATATTTCAAAAAAATCACTATCTTATATTTCTCTCAATTCATAACTTAAAATTAAAAACACCAAAAACATCCAAAATCATCAAAATCTTCAAAAACATCTTTTATTTTTGTACCTTCTCAAATTGTGACATATTGCAGTTATATTTTCAAATTATTTTGGATAAATTAGCATTTATTTGGAATCCCGCACTTTCACATTCACATGAATAAATATCTTGATTTATTTGGTATGATTACTAATCTCTCTTATATCAAAGTCCACAAAATTCAATTAAATAAAGTTTGAGCATAGAGAATTGATCTTGTTATTTACTTAAACCAAGCATATCCTTTCACAATAAAATGATTATATTTGTAATGTCCATGCTATGCTACATAGTAGAAGTGGTTTCTTGAGCGAAAAGTTTCCCCTGCTATCCTATCATGCACATGGTCTAGAATCTTTGAGAATTGACAAAAGGACAAGCTCACCCCTACCCGGAATAAAAATCCCTTGCTCTACAGCTAATCCGAGCAAGTATCCCTAGAATAGGAAGAAAAGAAAAGTTCAAGAAAAAGCAAAATCATTTAGCATTATTTCAGCATTATCTCAAATATCAAAGCAAAAGATACAAAAAAAAAAGAGAGAGAAAAGAAAGCAAAGAAAGCAAAAGCAAAAGCAATAAAATCCCTTTCCCTACCCATTGAAAAGAAAAGAAGGGTTGATGAGCTTGAATCCCTGGAATTCTCAATTATTCGAAAACTGTGAGGTAAGCCCCATAACAGGTGGTTTGTGCCCAACCCGCTTGGCCTTGGGTAACTCCTAGCGTGGTGATATGTCTGTCACATTAGCGACCTTCTTTTGTACGAGACCTATGTCCGCTTATGGATTAGCTAGCTCTTGATAACCCGACTTACATAGTAGTCTGGTATGGTTATATGCATCTAAATCATGGTTAATGAACACTTATTTGGTTAATTCAAATCACTTGTATCAAAGTATCTTGCTCAAAACTGGTAAATGAACAATACAATCGCACACACATTTGTATTTGAGAGATTTTGTGTATCATTATGATAAATCAAGATCGGAAATGAACTCACATACGCACATGGGATTCCTTATAAATCTAACTTTTGTCTTTAAGATACTTTGAAATATTTTTGCAAATTGTCTGGAATAATTTCATTTTCTTCTCTGAGAACAGTTGTTTAGTATAAAGACAACTACATGCATTACCAAAAAAAAATCAAAATCATTTTTCAAAAACATGCAATAAAGTTACATTTATATATAACTTTTGACTTTCGCGACGATGGTATAGTTCCAAAACCAAAATTGGAATTTTATGCCTAGCGCAAGTCCTCATCTTCATATTTTCTGTTTATTTTCAAAAATTAAAAATCAACCATGCAATAAAACTATTTATTTTCTTCTTTTGGATTTCGCGATGATGGTATAAGTCTATACCTAAATATTCTATGCCTAGCGCAAACCATTGTTTTAATTTTATTTCCCATTTATTTCAAATAAATTCATCAAAAACATATGACTTAAATCATTGTGTTACACAATTATGCTTTACAAAGAACGAACACTTATTCTATTTCATGTCATTATGTTCAAATTCAATATTGCAACCATGGTATAAATTCTAAGGAATTGTTCAAAATTTTATCACACTTAGGAATTTATGCCTAGCAAAAATCATTTTAAAATATTTCATGCATACTATTTTTATGAAAATCTGAAAACAAATCACCATCATCATCATCATTTGCATCATCACAACAAAGTCTTAAGACAGTCTCTTAAGCACTCTTTTACTTTTAACAATATTTCTATACTGGGATTAGCTTGACGACCGAGTGAGCGGCGACTCCATGAAATGGTCTATAATAGCGACAATGTCCTTTGAAATTATTGTTAGAAGTCCCTTTTATTTTTTATCAAATCATCTCACAAACAACCAATTTGTTTACATCAGATTATTTCATTTAAATTTTAAAAGCATGACATTCAAACCATAATATTTCCAAACGACATAATTACATGAATCATCAAATCAATCACACCAAAACATTAAAGCATCATACAAACACATAAGACAAGTCATATGATCAAAAATATCTCATCTATATATATATCAACAATATATACATCATCTCAAAACTGGATCGGTATGCCACAATCTGTACCTCGGCATACTCAATCCTCTATCAAAAATAATCAACACTATGTATCAATCTGTGCAGTGTAGTCTATAGCAGCTAGCCTCGAGAAGCCCTCGAGCTCTCAGCCTCATCTCCTCCCCCACCCTGAGGTGGAGGAGGTGGCCCCATCGTAGTCCGTGTGGTGCCATGAGTCCTGGACGTCGATCGTGATGATGTCCTAGATGACCCCATCATGACAGGCTCTGCAATATGAGCTGGTAATGGCACCCTCTGCTCTGCTGGCACCGCTTGGTAATATAGAGCCTGATAGAATGTAACCTGGGCAATAGCTCATGCTAAATCCTGAGTGCTCGCCCCTTCGCCCTGAGCCCTGAGTCATGCAGCCTCATCCTGCAAGGACTGCACCTGAGCTTGGAGATGAACAGTCTTCGCCTGGAGAGTAGCCATCTCGCTACTCTCTCCTGCCTCGACACCCTTGCCCTTATCGGGCGATGGTGGCCTCTCTCTCCATGGAGAAGGGGGTCTCTCCTCCCTCCTCTCCCACTGCCGTGGCCTCTATTGAGCCTGTGGCCTCCTCTGCTCTCTCCTACCGTGACCCTGTGTCGCCTCAATGGCCGCCTGGCACCGCCTCCCCATCCGATGCACAACTACATGAATCGGACCCTGAGCCCTCGTCATCCGAGGAGGGCGGATGCCTGCATACCAGGCATCATAGCCATCGACAACCCCAACATCGTCACCATCCACTGGCTGGATGGGGGCATCATCCACGTCCTGACTCCAGAAGCGCTGCATATCTGGAGCCCCGCTAACTGTAGTGTTATCCTGGATGGTCCAGGAAAACTCGTAGTCCCTGAGAGATGGGATCCCTTGTTGTAGACCGAACTGCCTCAAAACTCGGTCGTAGCGGTGGAGCTCCACCTCTCCCCTCTCCATCCTCAGCCAAGGATTCGCCTGATGTGAGCCAGCTCCTGTCCATCCTCGGCCCACCCTGGATGATCTCTCCAAGGCCTCCAGGTGATCTGGTCGGAGACAAGGTCATCAAGTAGTCTTCGGGACACTGGCAGATCTATCCGCCATTGTGACCCTCTTCGGAGCCACCAGTAGAAAACTCGGGGCCTCTCCCCATCAATCCCTATCAGTGGGAGCCCTATCGGCCTCCGCACCGTGATGTGCTCCCAACACCAAACCTACAGTAGTGATGTCATGACTAGACATCGGCCGCCCTTGTATACGACCCCATGCAGGATCCTATACAATCGGCATAGTACAAAGCTCCCCCAAGAAAACCTGTATCCATGGTCTCTCATGTCGTAGACCACATCTGTCAATAGCCATGGTAGTCTGCATCCACTCTGATGGCATAGCAGCAGACCACCTACCACCCCAGCCAAAACCTATGTCAGTCTAGATGCCCCAGGCATCTGGCGTAGCGACTCGATGTTCACTCCGCCCTTCTCCAAGGTGAAGCTCGGATCTCCGCATAGTCGCATCATCGCGTGGCCCTGATTGGCCATAGGAGTGATTAGCCATCCTTGTATGGGGATCCTCAAAATCCTCCATACATCCTCCAATGTGGGAGTCATCTCCCCTATCGGTAACCAAAACAAGAAGAACCCGGATACCACCTCTCTGCTAGGGCTGTCAATAGCCCCATATCTGTAGACACTTGTGGCATATCTGCCACGTGTTGCAAGCCGACTTGCGCCAACTGATCTCGCTCTGCCTGAGATAGAGTGGCCAAGTCATCCTTTAGATCATCGTATTTCCATTCTCGGCTCTTTAATAATCCTCTCTGCAACATAAACAACAAAACAATAAAAATCATTAAATCATTAATTAAAAATGCAAGTAAAATAAGTTCACTTTCATACAAATGATGATATCGTCCACTATTGGATGATATCGTCCCAAATTTGAGCAAATTCATCTCCGATTTCGCATGAGGGAATCGTCCCTTATTGGACGAAATCGTCCCCATATCGTCGATTTCGCCCCTGGACGAAATCGGCGATATCGAGACGATTTTGACGAAATCGAGACGATTTCGTCCCGATGACGTCGACGGCCCAAAAATGGCCGCGATGCTCAAAAATCAGTCAAAATTAATCTAAAAAGCATGAAATTCTAAATTAAAGCATTCTAAACTAAGTTTAGACCCTTACCCGTAGCCCGCGTCGGACCTCTGTCGATCTATGTGCTGTCTCAACCATCTTGTCTGCAGAGCTCTAGAAATCAGGAAAATGAACAATAACAATGAATTAGGGTTTTACCCTATTTTTCTTAATTTTATTCAAAAACAAATAAAAAACATTTTTAAAATTTTGCTTTTTCACGTTTTTACCTCAAACGTTCGATTTGGGTAAAAACACGGAGGGGGCACCATAGTAAGCTATCGTACGATTCGACCTAGAATCGTCGCCTAAAAATGGGAATAATTTTTGCTTTCTCATAGATCGAGAAGAACTCATATTTAACGCATTTTCTTCGAAAAATTTGCTAAAGAGGGGGCAAAATGTAGCACCCTAAAATTGGCGCAGTAAACCTTAGCAATAATTAAAATTACCTTAGTAATAATTCAAATTCAAATTTTCAACCCCGAACCGCCTTTTAACCGCTTTCCTCATTTTTCATGCCATTTTTAGGATTTGTTGTGACCGTTGGATGATATCGTCGCCGATCAGACGATATCGCCTCAGATCGGACGATTTCGTTTGGACTAGGACGTCCAGACGATTTCGTCCCAAAACTGATTTTTCATAATTAGCTTCTGTTTCAACGACGTCTCTAACCTGGGCAAAAGCGTGTCTGCACGGTTAGAGACCTCCCCATTGGAGATCTCCCAAATTGGGATGATCTCCAACCTCCCAACCTCCTTCCTATGCCTATTTAATCTTAGGCCCTCCCCTTGACATTCCCCTGGCTGAATTTTCCTGTAACACGAGTTTTACATGCATTAGAATATCTTAGACTACCATTTGCCTTCGTATTTGTCCAAGTTTGTTTGCAGGAACTTTATTGTTTTTCAGTCGGAGCAAGCTCAGATCGTCGTAGACGATCCTGTCCAATCTCGAGACGATCTCGTACCAATTCGAGATGATTTTGACTACAGTCAACATTGGGGGCAATCAGTGCCCTGAGTTTGCATTCTTTCTCCATTTATCTATTGTTTTGCTTTGCATTAGTTAGACTTATTACTATTTTGCATCCTGGAGTTCACCCATATAGCTTAAATGCATAATAAAATCATAATTTGTCATTAAATCATTATAATTTACTTGAATTTCTATTTATAATTATCATTTGGTATCTATTATTATCATTCTACATCATTTTCCTTTATTAGCATAGCTGCATTTTTTGTATTTTGTATCTATTTCTCTGATTGCAGGTCTCTGATGAATTTGTCTGACGAATTCATCAGATCTCAGACGATCCTGTCTGATCGCAGATGATTCTGTCAGATCAGAGGCGATCCTGACTGCTTCAAGAATCAGAACCTCCATCAGACATCCGGATCAGGTATGGCTCTTTAATCTAGCTTATTCTCTATGTTTTCTGTTCAAATCTATTTTTTGTATTCATTTAAATCTGCATTTCATATAGAACAATTTAGATTCATTTGGCCAAACCTAGGATTTGAATGATTAAAGATAAAATTGAACACATCAAACACATTCCCAACCTAGGCGTGGAAACTACCATTCAAAAGTTTCCTGGTGAACCCACCATCCATCGAAAAATCACCTTAATACCCCTCCCCGAGAGGCGGGACCTTCAAAGGGCCTCTTAGTCCGAGGTATTGTCCCATCCTTCCCGCATCCCCCTTTCGGGCGCGGATCCTTTAGCCTGAAGGTAAGGGTGCGGAAAATTTGGAACGATACACATCCATTTCAGGTTCTCAAATAAATGCAAAAGGATAATTTGGTTTGAGTTTCAAGACCTAGTTCTAGGACGTTAGATGAGTTCCAAAGTGCAAGAAAAATATCAAGTAAATAATATTATAATATTATTTTATAATATTATGCAAAGGAAGTTTGAAATTAATTATAAATCATTTTTAAATTAATTTATTAGTTAATTTACTTAACTTATAAAGTTATTTAAATTAATTATTAATAATAAATTAATTTAAGCTAAGGTTAAATAACCCTAAGGTGGGTTATTAAAATTAAAATTCAAAATTCGATTTTGAATTACAAAGTGTTGACGTGAGGAGAAAATTAAAAATGTGTATATAAGGGGGGAACTCCCACCCTACCAAACCTTACCATACCTTTGAATAATATTGCAAGTTTTAAGAATTGTGTTGCATCCAAACCGGAGTTAGAGTGTGCGAGTTTTGTGGAAAGTCAAATGATGACGAAGGCATAAGAGGAAGGAACTCCTCCTTCCTTAATGTGAGCACTAGTAGCCCATGCAGTGGGCTCCCAAGCGTTGAGGTGCTTAGGCTTGAGGAGATGGTGGATCGAATCTCACCAAATCTCTTTTTGGGGAAAGAAAGAGGTATGCTTTAATCTTGGGCACCAAAATTTTTGGGAATATAGTTTGGGCATAAAAAAATTAATTTTTGCATATTTTTAATTGGTTCAAAGTTTGCAAAGGGAGTTATAAGTGTTTTTCAAAATTAAATTTTTAATGTTATTTGCTCAAATGTTTTGAAATGATTGTAAGGTGTTTGGTTGATGTTTTATGGTGTTGGATATTATTTTAAGTTGGAGTTTATAAGGTGTATCAAGAAATTATCTTTATGTATGGTATGATGAGTGTTATTTTAAAAGGGAGTAATAAGGCATAAATTGAGTTGTGATTGTTTTGTGTCTAAGGAATATTTTTGGGAAAGTGTTGAAGTAATATTGTTGTGTCTAACCATTGGAATTGGAAAGAAGAAAATTGTGATTGAGACAAGTTTTCTAAAGGCACTTTTACATACAACAATAGGTATGGACATATTATTCCTAGTGAGTGATTATTGAAAATTGTGAATGAAAAGTTTGAGTGAAAAGGATTATTTGGTTAAGCATTTTTGAGTGTATTTTTAATTAATGCTTCAAGGTTTTATGGAATTAAGAGTTGTTGATAAAACCTTGTCTTATAATCATTGTTGTTGAAGTAAGTTGTTGAGTGAATAAATTGAACTAGGGTTTGGAAAGAACATGAGTATCATTGTTATGTGAGATTGGTTGATAAGCATTGTTGGAAATATTTGAGTGAGTGATCATATGTTTGGACAAGGATTTGTGAGCAAGGATTGTTTCATTGAGTGATTGCTTGAGTAGAGTTGGTTGAGCCTAGTCTAGTGGATGTGTGAAGTGATAGCTCAAGTTCTATGAAACAAATTGTTCTATATTCTAAATTGATTTGAGAAAGAGGTTGAGAGTAAATGAGTGTGAAACATATTGAGTCTCTAGCAATTTTCTATATGTTTCTGTGATAAAAAAGAGACTAAAAATGATTGAAATTTTGTGAGTGTGAAGCATATTGAGTCTCTAAAAATTATCTATATGTTTCTAAAAGAGTGATTGAAAGTGATTGAGTATTGAGGTGAATGTGAAGCATATTGAGTCTCTAACAATTCTCTATATGTTTCTAAAAGAGTGATTGAAAGTAATTGAGCATTGTGATGAATGTGAAGCATATTGAGTCTTTAACAATTCTCTTTATGTTTCTATGATATTGGATAAGTTCTAGTGAGGACTTATTGAGTATATTGGACAAGTTCTATAAAGGAATTGCAGATAGATTTGTGTGAGCTTTTGTGGAAGATTACAATACAAATTGAGGATAGATTTGTGCTAGACCGAAGGATTGTGTTTAGTGCAGATTTAAGGATAGATTTTGGTGTAGATTTGAGGACAGGTTTGTGCCAAACCAAAGATAGAGATTGAGGAAAAATTTGTTCTAGATCAAAGGACTGTGTTTAGTGCAGATCAGAGGAAAAATATTGAGGACAAATTTGTGCTAGACCGAAGGACTATGTTTAGTGCAGATTTGAGGATAGAGTTTGTTGCAAATTTGAGGATAGATTTTGGTGCAGATTTGAGGACATGTTTGTGCTAGACCAGAGATAGATATTGAGTAGATTTATGCTATATCTAAGGACTGTGTTTAGTGTAGATTTGATACAAAGCTTTGAAGGTGACAAAGTATAGAGGATGAAAGTCTCCAGTGGATAGAGATCCATTAGCTAGGGTAGTGAGGATAGGTATCTTCAATGGATAGAGATCCATTAGCCATAATAGTTGGGGCAATAGTTCTTCTATAATATCACCAGTCAGAGCTAAGGATAAAGGAGTTCTCCTATTGATAGAGATCCATAAAATTGATTAGGGGATTGGTGTCTCCTTTGGATAGAGATCCATAAATATTGTAATAGGTGAAGGATTCCCAAGAGATTGATGGAGAAATTTTGAGTGAAATATTTTCTCCGTGGAGTAGCCCACATTGGGTGAACCACGTTAAATTGGTGTCTTTATTGTGTGTGGTGATTTATGCATTGCTTTTATTACTACTTGTTAATATTGCTATCTATACATTACATAATATTAATTAAGAAAGACAATTTAAAAGAGGTCTTATACTGTTCACCCCCTCTTAATATAAGCTTCTGTTCTTCAATGTTGACAATGGGATACACTACTTTCAAATTCTAATGCAAAGGTGTGTTATCCCATGATAAATACTCATGGTTTTTATTTTTAGCATGACATCTCAAAACTAATAATATGTAGGATCCAATAATATTACTTTGATGAGATTAATCTACATAGAAAAATACAAGTCCCTTACTCACCCTGGTACATTGTAATCAATGCTTTGATCAATCAAGTTGCACCACCAATCACCTACACATCATGTTTCATGAAAAATCACCCAAGTATGTACTAATTTTTTTGTTATTTATGTGCATAGTTATCACAAAAAATATTTATGTATTATGTGCCAGTACATGCCCCATATTTTTGTTGTCCAATCATACAACCCCACATAAACAATTCACCATATGGCATTAATCATACATGGGAGAGGTTGCAACTATATCCAACTATATTCGGGTGCATGCTTCAAGAATAATTACATGGATCCATAATTATTGCTAATTATGGAGGCATAGGTACCCACTATATGCATGGATATAGTTGCATGATTTGACATGTTAAATGAGGAGAGGGCAATCCTCCAAGGGAGGTCCCAGGTTCAAATATCCACCCTACCAAAAAGTTGAATTGGGTATCCAAAATCCAATTGATAATGTTAGTGCAGGCAGGTCCGGGCGTGACTCTCGGGTGGCTTTGATGGTGTAGAACCACCTGTTTGTGGTCTCTTAGACCAAGGCATCCCCGCAAGGGGTTTTTTGTTAAAAAAATGAGGATATAGTTGTCTACTTTGATACCAAAATGACCAGAAATAGAGCAAACACCATGGGAAGACCTTCATGAAATCATGCACATAAGAGATATGAGTTGATGGATCTCTCTAAAATTATAAGCTTTATCAAGGATTAATTGAAAGCTATGGGGAGATTGGATTACTATTGCTTGGTCAGTCAAGGCTAGGACCTCATGATAGCATAGGAATTTATGGCTTCAATGGATAATGGGGTTGAGCGGATGTGAGGGCTGGTAATACCAATGACAGAGGAGTATGTAGCATAAGTCATCATCCTCCCATGTATAAGGAATAAAACATATAAGGAAGATAACATTGAGAGATACACTCAATAATTCTTTAGGTAACCCATGACATAGTTGATCCAATCAATATTGCCAAAACAATATGTTCCAGAAGAATGACTAAAGGTGATTGAACAATTAGAGCGGTACTTCACCTACATCGAAAGATATTCTTTACTGAATGTCAACCACTTACTTTTCTTGAATTATTTTCCACATGGGGACCATATCAACATCCCATTTTATTTAATGAGTATCCTACGGGATGAGGCTAAGAGATACCATGTAGGTACGACGATGGAGTTAGGACATCACGAGATGATTTTTGCCCTAATTCGGTATACCAAAGCACAAAGAATTTTGCCACCACCACCAACCATTACAGTAGAAGAAGTTGTATTTGAATCATCCATTGAGCAACATGAAGATAATCAGGATGATAGAACATAGGTATCTACCTTCCAACATAGTCATTCAGATGAGAGGCATAGTAGGCTAAATTGAGCCCATTTCGAGCAACATCACTACCTACGTACAAGCGTGAGGCAGTGATAGACAATTTTTTTGACTATAATTCATGGAAGGGCAATGAGGACCACACCATAGATGATGATGAAAAATATGCTCAAGTGTTGTAAGTTTTGGCCTCTATTGAAGTGCCCTACAGTGAATCTTTGAAGGAAGACCTCCATAATTAGTTATAGAAAATTCAAGCGGAAGCCTCCAGTTGGGAGGAAAAATTTCATGTAGTATAGGCTAAATTTTAAGAATATTTATGGGATGCCATAGTTGAGCAACAAATATCAAACCACACCATGTAGTAGTTGATGTACATAGTACAACAACTGGAGAGCATGGTGCAACAATTGCAACAATTACTCATCGCAAAAGAAAATAGAGCCGACACTGCTATGCAGATGGACTAGGCCATGGACCCAATAATTTCCTCCATCAACTCAAAATAAAATATGGTATCCATAGGGGTGTTTCATTCTGATGTTAAGAGGGCATCAAATGTCCAACTGTCTAACATAGGAGAGCGATTAGAAGCACTTGTGGAAGATGCTTCCTAGGAATATGATAGCCCTATTTTGCAAAGTGAATCTATTTTTGTTAAACTTTTAGATAGCCAAGAGATTGAGACTACTCAATTGGTTGGTGATTCAGTAATATAGTATTTCCCAATCAATCGATCAACCTAAATTTTATTATCCAGATGCTGCCTAGTTAGCTGAAGAGTCATCCACACATGAATGATGCTACCTACTCAACTAGGGAGTCAACTGCACATGATAATATTACCCAGTTAGCTGAGGAGTTAGCTAAGTGTAATGAGGCTATACAGTCAGTTGGGGAGTCCACAAAGCCTTTTGTTGCTACCCAATCATTTGGTCAGCCAAATGTTGACCATACTATGGCTGGCCAATTCGATGATCAACCAAGAATTGAACCTCTTGTTATTGTACATGTGAACCAGTGCATACCATAGATAGAACCATATGATTTTTAATAAAATCACCTCCAAGGAGAGAAGTGGTGCTTGCTCTCACAACACCAATAGATGTAGATGCCCCACAAAAAATAAGGAAGTAAAAGCAAAATGCTGTGGCAAGACAATCATAGGGAAGAAAAAGAAAAGTGAAACATGATCCAAATTTTGATGAAGAGTGGGTTGCATCACTTGAAGTTTTTGTAATTTGCCAACATAAGATAGAAGTGCTCAAGGAGAGCGTGAATAAGGACAAGGAAACATGATGAGCTCACAAGTGGGTAACTATGGAATTGAGCATTACTGTAAACCCAGTGTACTCGATACAATTTGAAGCCCTATATGCTTCTATCAATGGATGTCCATCACGAATGACAAATTTTGTTTTCCAGATGGGGATGTTCAAAAAGGACCTTGTAATACTGCCACTAGTAAGAACAACCCAACCTTGGTTGCTGAATCCTATGAAGTCTAAAGTTAAAAGTGAAGATGAGGATGTAGATAGAGGAACACCAATAGGAGGTTTACATGTCATAGTTTTTATAGAAGCTCGATTGGTTAAAATATCATAGTTTTCATAATGAGATACTCTTGTGATTGAAACAATATTAAGGTTACCTAAGGATAATTTCCTTTGGTAGCAGGCCACACTAGCCCTTGAATGAGATGTAGTTACAATTTTTGGGCCACCAAAAGAGGACACAGGTCCTAGGTGAACCAAATAGTGTGGTCGATGTGAGAAATATCAAGCCAAGAAAATAGGTCCCAATCAACCCAACAAATGTGGTCAACATAAATGAAACAAGGAAAAATATAAGGCCACATATCAAGAGCAATGAAAATGAAATAAAGCATATTGAAAGGCTATCAATAAAACAAGGAATTATTAGCATAAGGTGATATTAGGACATGTTAAATACTTAGGCATGGGGGTATGATGAGCACCAAAAATACTCATTTTTATGCATGTTTAAAAGGGTTATTGTATGACATGTCTAACACTAAGAGTGCGTTTTTGTATAATTATCACGTATATTTAATGGAAAATAATGTATTATGCTTGACTGATGTTTTTAGTGGGAAATGTGTGTAGATGCAAATTTTTGTTGCCTTTTCACATATTTTAGTCAAGGTCTCGCATGGACCTAAAATTGTACAATAAGTGCAATATGTTTGAAGAATGATGAGCATTTGGAAGGATATCCAGTACCTAAATAAGGCATCTAAATCCTACTAAGGATCGACACCTATATCTCAGGTTCAGGTTGGTGCCTATATCCTAGACATAGGCTAACGCCTATATCCTGGTGATAGGAAAGATGCTTATATTATGGTGTCTATATCCCAGTGAATATGTCTCTATGGCTAGACGACACCTATATCCTAGTGCCTATATCTTGTTGGTAGGTAGGCAGGTGCCTATATCTAGCAATAATAAAGCATAGTTATTCTGCACATTGATTGATTGACCAGGATATCGCATGAATTTTAGAAATAACTTGTTATGTAAACTTAGTGTGCACCATTCTTATCTTTCATGATTAATTTTAGACACGGTCACTCCATTAATATATGATAATTTTAACTATGCATGAATTGACCATAGCGAATCATGATGTATGATTAAATTAGAATAAACTATTTTTGTAATGGGGATTGACTGCATTCTGTATAAAAATGCAAGCCATCCCTGAATAAAGAGATAAAAAAATTCATGAAGTTTTATTATTTTGTATTGCATAAATATTAATAAATTTTTGAGTCTTCTCCATTCACATGTATTTGAAATAGTGATTTTTTAGTAACCATTTGGGTGAACTATCTACAGGAGCTTGGACCCACTATAGGTAGTAATCCTCCCCTGTTGATTTTATTTTTTGCTTTATTTATTTTAGATGTGTGTTTAATTTCTATTTTATTTATTTTAGCTATATGTTTTTTTTTTTTGCATTTTTACTTTTAGTTGTGTGTTTTATTTCAACAATTTCCCTTTCAGTCATGTGTTTGATTTCATCATTTTAATTTCAGTTGTGAGTAATTTACTTCCTGTAGTTTATTTTAATTGTGTGCTTTATATATAAACATTTAGTTTTTATTGGTTTAGCTAAAACGAAACTATATGAACAAAAACACCCCCACAAAACCAACTAATATATAAGACTCATCTCCCAACTACTACAGGCATATACTGTGCATAGGTACTTGCAATTTTACAAACTCCTGGATTTATAAATGGAAAAGAAATAATTATTTTATAGAACACCATTTTCTGCTCACCAAAAAAATTGAGGGGGAAAGGAGGAATAAATGAGGAATATTAGGTAGAAGTTAAGAGATTAGAGGAACTAAGATAAATATTAGAGGAATTAAGCAAGATAGGAGGATTTTAGGGGAAATTGGAAGAATTTAAGAAACTAGGAAAAATAGGAAATTTAGAGGAAAATAAGAGCCTTAGGGAAACCTTAGAAGAACTTTAGAGTAAACTTAGAGGAAAGAAATAGAATTAGGAGGGCTAGGGGAGATTTAGAAGAAATTAGAGAAATTAGGATGAATTTGGATCAGTTGAATAGAAAATTGGAAATTTGCAAGAATTTGGATGATTTTCAGGATTTTGGTGAATTTGTGTAAATTTGATTACAAATGACTAAAATTTGGTGTCTATAGTTTGCTTCTAACTGGCTTGGTTTTTCATTGTTAAGCAATCATTTAATTTTTGGACCTATGAAATTGTGACTCTGGAGGGATTTGAGGAACCTGAGAGCATTAACATTGGATTTGAATGTTAATATAATCAATTTTCTAAAAAAAAATCATCAAAATCAAAACACACACCACACTCATGTCACAACCATTTTTTATTTTTCAAATCAACCACTTACCACCCATATCCTTGCTATTTTTATTTTTCCTTTCCCTCCTTATTTCTCTTCTCTCATTCCTCGCACATCACTCCTTTTTGTATGATCATGCTTTGAGTGGCTACATATCATGGATCGGTGTGTTCCTCCCCCCTTTTATTTTTCCCTTTCTTCTTCATTCTTTGCATTTTCCTCTCTTTTCCTTCTTGTCATGACCCAACCTGGTAGAAATTTTGGCATGAAAGACTATGTGATGATCAATATTAATTTGATACTTAGTTTTGTTGCAAATGAATGACTATACAATGCTTATATTGATTTATCTTTGAAGAACATGGTACTACTAATAGATTGTCAATGTGCAGGATCAGGTACACTCGTAGGTGGAAGAAATAGAATCGTACACAAGAAATGGGGTACTTGAAATATGGGAAGTGGTGATTAAGACAACTCAAGGATAACATGGATGACTACCCTCATATAGGTATGTATTATCGCTTTGGGGATAATCATAAATAACCAACCACCTAGAGTTGTAGCTGATAGCCTAGTAGCTATCATAAATTCTTTGAATGAATGGGTGATTGGGTAAAGACTCCCTCTTTGTTTGTTGCATTTGATTGGTTGTCTTTTAATTCATCACTCTACCACATCTTTGTTTTGGAAAGTGAGCTTATGGTTATCTTTAAATTCCCTAAATTATTGTTAGTATAACATGATGCTTATTTGTGGTTAAAGGACTCATTCTTTCTATAATGAAAATATAAAGAAAGATCTATTTAAAATAATAATAGAGCTTTATTTAAATAGATAGTAAAGAAAAATCTATTCTAAATAATAATAGATTTCTATGAGAACCTTTTCTAAGAGGAATAGAAAAGTCCATGGCTTAAATAATAAAAGAATATGATTTAAAAGAAGAAATCTCTTCATTTAAATAAAATAAGAAATTATCTAGCAAAGGTGATAAGGTGCTTTGCAGAATTGAAACTTCCTATCTTCAGGAGGAAAAAGGCTTCATTTATGGTGAAATTTTGAAGTAAAGGAAGAATGTTTTAAAACTAACAATATCTTACTCATCTGCTAAGGAGATAGAGATGAATTGAAGGCAGGCAGGTGGGGAGTAATGGGAGAAAAAAGTGTTAGGAGACAAGCAAAAAGAGACTCTATCCTTTAAGACCAAGAGGATGGGGAAGATGTAGAGGATGATGCCTCATTATGGAAAAAAGGAAAGAGAACACAAATATGAAAGGAGAGATCAAACATCTCGCAACCAACATGTTCAAAATAAATCAAGGCAAACTCAAGAAAATTATAGGCTTGTTTAAAAATCCATCTCTTTCTAACTTTTATTTAGCTATCTCAATGGTTTGAGTTACACATCACCTGTTTATGGATGAAAGTGTGGAACTATTATCTACCCGTGCTATGTTTGGCATATTTTTGCTTTGAAATGGTTGGTTGGATGTTGTTTTTACCACGTTTGGGTCTCTTAAACCAATTGTGGCTCTCACCACCTCCCTTTAGTTGCTTTGGATCTCTTATGAGCTAAGGACTTTTAGTCCTCATATGACTTCTCCCCCTATAGCCAACAACTCTTAGTTGTTATGCCCACTTTTATTTGAAGTTTATCATTTGAATTAGAGTGTCAGTTTGATATTGCAAAGTCACCGCAGTCACCAAATTTCTTGCTATTCAAATTTTGAGTTTTGTAAGTGCCATGTGGGATAGACTATGGTGTTGTTGTGGCATCTCTAATTTTAGTGTATTGTTATACATAGTCAAAGTGTACCCCAGTAATTCCAAACAACCCTCCCCTTAGTTTTGGTTGGTGTTATTTACACCTCTTACTGTCATTGGACTGGTTGACCCTTGTGTTGACTCACCCTCACACCTTGTTGGTCATTGTCATCATGGTGTTTTGAGCATTCAACCACCTTTAGGTAACCCCCATTTGGACATTTTCCTACATGAATGAGTCTAAAATCAGTTGTGGTACTACAATTGGTATTCTAAGTTGCTTATCCTCCAGTTAGGGTTGCTTGTTTGCTTGTTGTGGGACCACTGACCTTGCATCTGCTGTTGTTTGTGTAGTCCAAGGTAATATTATGTGCTCTTTACCTTCGACCATCCTTAGTTTACCCTACATCCTTGGTTTGCCCTCTGTGAATCCATCTTCTTATTTCACTTTAATCATTTCTAAGTCAAAGGTTTGTGTTAGTTAAAAAAAATAAGAAATAGGTTCATTTTCTTATAAAATGATTCTTTTAAATATTGATAATAAATTAATTAATATATCGTTTAATTTATTAAATAAAGAATATATGATGTTTTATAAGTATTTAATTAATTAAATAAGAGGATCATTTGAAAATAGTTTATTTGGTTAATTAAAGGTATGGGACTTTTATTAATTTGAATACCTAAAATATAGTTTATTTGGTCAATTAAAGGTATGGGGCTTTGATTAATTGAAAAAGGTATTGTGTTTATTGGGTTAATTAAGGAATGAGACTTCGGTTAATTTAAATAAAAGAGAAATAGATTGTTTACTTAATTAAGGAATGAGACCTTAGTTATTTTAAATAATGGTTTTTGAAGTGATTTGATTAAAGAAATATTTGTGATCTAATTGTATTTGTTGAAATGAATATCTTTGAGTGAATAAGAGATAAGAATAGAAATGAAGAAATTCTTATGAGATCAACTAGACAATAGATGGTTGAATGCTTTAATTAAATTTGTATAGTTACAATTTGGAAAAGTAAATAGTAAATGCACTGGTTTCATGTTACTAGTAGATGCATTTAGATGCATGTCTTTCATAGAACCATGAGTTGTCCTGATCCCCTACTACCCTCAAAAGAACGATGGAAATACAAGGAGGACCAAAGAAGATAGTTGGGACCAATGCATTGGCTTGATTTATATTTATAATAAATATACTAAACATATAGGGAGAAATCCCTAGATGAATATGGATGTATTACTTTATTCTTTTAAAAGTATGGAGGTTTTACCATACTTGGATATATGTAATAGTTTATTGAATGAATGAGGAATGTATATTTAATTTATTGTTATGAAGTATCTATGCATTGTTATCTAGCTCTCTCTTTTATTTAATGTTTATCTTCATTTAAATGATTGTTTCCCTTGGTCAGAGCTCGAGGAATCAAACTAGGGTTTTAGAGGAGGAATGTCAGAGGTCTGCGACATTACAGTAGCATTTTGAATGATTGGAGCGCAAGTAACAAGAGGAATGTCGGAGGTCTGAGGAATCAAACTAGGGTTTCAGAGGCTAGGGCAGAGGCCTGGAGAACATTTTCGTGCAAAAAACACCATCAAAGAGGATCAATCCTTTTGGAGGGTCTTTCAATAGTAAGGATCATGACCAAGAATGGGGGACATAGGTACTTCGGTACCAGATCCTCCAAATCAAGGAATCTCATACCAGGATAAGCTATGTGGAACCCAAGATAGCTTCAATGACTATCAAACACAAGCAAGGACAATCATAACCACCATGGGAAAGCGATAAAAGGAGGATTCTTTTCTTGGAAGGGTGAATGGATGTTTACCACAAGCAAAAGAAATACCAGTATTGGAAATAGCAGAGGACTGGATAGCTGAGGATATAGTTTATAAGATAAAACACAACCTGATAGGTAAATTTATGGGTTTTAGACCATTCGTGCACTTCCTCCACACATGGATAAGGAAACAATGGCATCTAGAAGGAGAATACAAAATTCTAACTCTCCCAAATGGGTATTTTTCTATAGAGTTCACATCAATGGCAGATCGAAAAAAAGTATTTGAGGGAGGGTCGTATCATCACGGGCCAACGAGACTATTCCTGCAACCATGGAAGATGGGATTCGACCCGAGGGTGGAACCGACTGTAGTACCAATATGGGTAAGATTATTTTCCCTTCCCCTTGAATTTTGGAAAGAGGAGGTACTCGAGGCAATAGGCAACTTACTCGGGCATTATCAAGGTAGATCAAGAGAAACAATTTTAGGAGGATCGACAATGTTTGCTAGGGTTTGCGTAGAAATGGATCTCAGTAAACCTCTTCCAATAGAGATAGACCTAAAAATAGGGGATTTTTTCTAGCACCAACAACTAGATTATGAGGCTATTCCATTCAGATGTCGGGTGTGCCACGCTCATGGACATCTGGCTAGAATGTGCCCAATAGTTAAAGATCATCAATTTGGACAAGAGGGGACAAAAGAAAATATTAACATGGTGGGCCAATATCTTCAGCAAAAGGTAAATCAGAAGGAAGGGAAAGGCCCAATAGACTCTGAGGGCTTCCAAAAAGTAATCAGAAGGCCAAACAAAAGAAATCAACAAAGTAACCAGAGACAAGGAGAAAAAGTGGGAAGAACAAATAATAGATATGAGATATTCAAACAACTAGGAAGATTGGAAATAGAAGGGGATTTTCAAATGGAAGGATTAGAGGAGGATACTCAACAAGTCACACTAGTGGATCAGGAACAATACTCCAATCTAGTGTCAGGGAACAAGCAAGGAGCAGAACCAGACACAACCTCTCTCATGGAAGAGGAGATTCAACCTACGAGGGAGACCATAGGAGGGGAATCAGAGTAAGGGATAGTCTTAACTTAGGAAATAGAGATGAAAGAAGGAAATAAGAACAAATACAACCCTACTTTAGGGATTCATCAAGTGGAGAAGAAACAAAAATCGAACCAATATGTAGGGAGGAAGTCAAACAAGGAAAATATGGAGGAACAAGGAAGAAATTTGAGCTAGAATGGACAGGTAAAATCGATGGCTGATTTTTTCTCTCCTCATTCTCAATGATTTTAATTACTTGGAATGTGAGGGGTTTAGGCAGCCACCCTAGAAAAAAGGTAGTCAAAAAAATTATCATGGATATGAGTCCAGATATAATTTTGTTACAGGAAACAAAAATGCAAGGAGAAGACTTACAAAAAATAAATAGGAGGATATGGCAAAAAGGAGAGATCCTTACTCAATCGACATAGGGGAAATCAGGTGGATTGGCCACTATGTGGAATCCCCAACTATTCCTAGAAATAGGGGGCCTCCATGAGAGGGGTGTTGATGGTTCAGTTACAAAATAGGGAAAATGGGAAAAACTAGACTATAGTTAATTTCTATGGAGCACAGATAGTTAGATTATAGAGGGATCAATGGGCAACCATCCAAAATTTCAGAGACAACTACCCAGAGGACCAATGGATTGTGGGAGGAGACTTCAATGCAAATCTTAGAATAGAGGAACAACAAGGAGGTAGAGCCATGTTGGAGGAAAAGGATAGGTTATTTTCAGCAATAACATGTCAAATGAATCTAATAGATATCCCAACTATGGATAACTCCATGACTTGGACAAATAGAAGAAAGGAAGGGGAGATAATCAAATATTGCTTGGATCATTTCTTCATGGGGGAGGAATTATTCCTGCATACCAAGCATCAAGCGAGGGTCATGGATAGGCTTTCTTTAGATCATTTTCCAGTAAGCCTTACCATAGAAGAAGATAATCATAAAGTTGTAGGAACTTTTAAATTTGAGCTATGGTGGCTAAAATATGAGGAGTTGGAGGACCACATAAAGGAATGGTGGGAATTAGGGAGACCAAGATTTGGGACAACCCAATTCAAACTCCACAAACAACTAAAATATGTGAGGACCCAACTAAAGGAGTGGAGTAAACACAAGAAGGAACTCACTAGAATCCAAAAGAATGAAATCAAGGATCAGAAGGAGAAGATTGCTCAAGAGATAAGACAAGGAACTATTATGGAATATTTATTGCAATGTGAGGTAAAAATTATTAGGAGAGAGGAAGCTTTGGAGGAACAAGAAGAGATCTATTGGAGGTAAAGAGCCAGAGTTACATGGTTAAAGGAGGGGGATCAAAACACAACTTTCTTTCATAAGACAACAATAACTAGAAGACAACATAATAGAATTATAGGTCTTACAGATATGATGGGTCAGGTTAAAACCAGTGGAAGTGAAATGAAAACTATAGCAAATCAATACTTCCATACTCTTTTTAGTAGCAAAAAAAATTTGAATGCAACATGGTAGGAGAAGATACTAGAGGTAATTCCATAATTAGTCAAACCTGAACACAATAAATTATTAATGGAGGAAATTTCTTTGGAAGAAACATCACAGATCATACAAAAAATGCAAACAAGAAAGACCCCAAGACTAGATGGATTCCCCATTGAATTTTATCAAAATTTTTGGGAAATTGTGGGCCAAGCAATGGTGGAGGCACTAGAGGAAATCAGATAGAGTAAGAAAATGTTAAAAGCCTTGAATCATACTTTTATCACTTTAATTCCTAAGGGCCCACCTAGTGAGATAATTGAGAACTATAGGCCTATTTCACTATGTAATGTAGTATACAAGATATTAACAAAGCTTATGGCAGAGAGGTTAAAACATTTTTTACCAAATCTGATTTCAAGTGAGCAAGGTGGTTTTGTTGAAGGTAGACAAATTCTAGATGGAATAGTAGTGGCCCAGGAGGTGATACACACAATGTCCAAGCAAAAGGACCCAGGTATGTTTATTAAATTAGATCTTTCTAAAGCTTATGATAGAGTAGACTAGTCCTTTATGCAAAGGATTTTAGAAAAAATGGGCTTTGTAGAGGAGTGGAGAGACTAGGTAAAAGCATGTACATAGACTACATCTTTCTCAGTTCTAGTAAATGGTAGTCCATCTCCCATGTTCATAGTAGGAAGGGGGTTGAGGCAAGGGGACCCTCTTTCCCCTTACCTTTTTATCCTTTATGCAGAGGGTCTAGGGAGACTATTAAAAAAGGGAGACAAGAGGGGAGGCTAAGGGGTCTAAAAATAAGTTCTCAGATTGAGATAAATCACCTCCAATTTATGGATGATACTGCTCTTATTAGTCAAGCCAATCTCCTAGTAGCAAGAAACATAAAAGAATTTTTAGATGGGTATACTCAAGCTACTGGGCAAACTTTTAATGAAAAAAGTCTCAAATAGTTTTTTTCAATACAACGAAGAGGGTGAGAGATAAAATTATACAGTTGTTGAACTTCATGGAAACTCCTTTACCCATACAATATTTAGGAGTACCTTTATCTACAAAGAAAACAAAAAGCAAGGAGTGGAAAGGGTTGATTGATAGACTTCAAGCTAAGTTGAGCAACTGGACACACAAATGGCTAAGCTTGGGAGGAAGGCTTACAATGATTAAAGTTGTGCTACAAGCTCTCCTAGTTTATAAATTTTCCATACTTTAGGCTCCAAAGAAAATTCTAAAAGATATTGATAAATACACAAGAAAGTTTTTGTGGTCAGGTGCAAGGGAAGAACAAAAATTAGCACTAGTTGGGTGGGAGAAGATATGTCAACCAAAAAACAAGGAGGATTGGGGATAAGATCAACATCCCAAAGTAGCAAGGTACTAGCAAGGAAGCTATATTGGAGATGGATTACAACTACTGGAGGCTTATGGAGTAGACTATTACAAGCCAAATATTACCTAAGAGAGGTTGAGAAATACATCCCAAGACTTAGAGTGGAAGGAGAGGGATCTATAGTATGGAGAACAATGGAAGCAAGCTAGGAGTTAATAAAGCCATACCTTTATTGGAAATTAGGGGATGGAAAGGATGTTCTTTTTTGGGAGGATTCATGGAATCAATCTCAACCAATTATTCAAACATTCCTAGAGATGGAGAGTTGGAAAGTAGAGCTCCAAAAGGTAGGGTGGTGGAAAGCCTCTTACTATATGAAATCATGGAATCAACATGTGCCAGACTTACTACAATGGAAACATCCTCGAGAATGGCCAGTGAGGGGGATAGAGGAACTAACCAAAAAACTATGGAGACATCTCCAAAGACATCCAATTCAGGATGGTTCTAAGAGGGATATACTTGGATGGGGAGGAAGTAAGTTGGGAATCTATAAGGCAAAGGAGGGATACAAGGTAGTCTGTGGATATGAGATTACCCCAACACCACTTCCATGGATATTTGTTTGGCAAAAGGAAGGATGGCCAAAAATTAACATTTTCTCATGGCTAATTAACCACAGAAAGTGCTTGACATTTGATAATTTGAGAAAAAGAGGTTTCTACGGGCCTTCCAAATGTGTTATGTGTGGAAAGGCAGAGGAGACCTTGAATCACCTCTTTTTGGGTGTTCTTTTGCCAAAGACATATGGATCAGTTGGTGGAGGCAGATGAGACAACATTGGGAAAATTTTTGAGAGCCAGGAAAGCTTTTATGAGAAATGGAAATAATGCAGATTTAAGACTAGAACAATGAAAATGGCATGGAAGTTGGGACCTAGCTTCATATGGTGGTAGTTATGGCTAGAACGAAATGCACGCATATTTAGATCAGAGCACAGAACAAGGGAGCAAGTTTGGGAGAGGATTATGAGTAAGTTAATGGAAACACTATCCATTAGATTACAGGAGGAAACAAACATAGAAATGGAGGAAGTGACTATTCTAAGGAGCTTTGGAATAACTGTAAAAGAAAAACAACTAAGGGTTGGTTGCGTAGGTGAGATCTCCTCGAATAACATAGAGTGGAGACCACCTCCCAGAGAGTGGGTGAAGGCAAACATAGATGGGGCTTCTACTAAAAATCTTGGAAAAGCTGGTTTTGGCATTATCATACGAAATTGGAAAGGAGAACAGGTGTACTGGAGAGAAGAAGGTATGGGGGAGACAACAAATAATGAAGTAGAAGGATAGGTGATCTTGTCAGCATCAATGATAGCTGCAAATCTACATTTACATAAGCTATGGATAGAGACAGACTCTCAGGTATGGGCTGGATTCTTGGATCCGATAAGACCCTTTCAGGTGTTGGGAATTGGAGAGAGAAGGAAGGTGGAAGTAGTTCAAAATATTTGGAAGGTTTTTCAAGATGTTTTTATTACTCATATCAAGCGAGAGGGAAATAGGGTGGTAGATTATTTAGCAAAATGGGGAAAAGAACTGGAGGAAGGGCAATATGTGGACTCTCAGATGGAAAATCAGATAAGTTGGTGCCAAAGAATCCAAGGGATGCGAGAGGTGGTACAGGCAGATAGCAAACATGTTCAAGATGCCAATAATGACTTCAAAACATCATGAAGATAGATGGATGGTCTACGAAATTTAGATGACTGAGAAAAATTGGAATTCAACTATGGTAATGTTGATGTGTATGGATAACTGTATTATGGTGGCCTCAGGTGATGTTTTCAACAAACACACCTATATATTATTTTTATGGCTAATTTTTGAGCCAAGAGGGATTGGAGGAGGATTTTCTTCTTCCCTTGTTTCCTATCCAACTCATTTTACTTTGTAATACAACTTCTATAAATATAATATATTTTTCATTTTTAAAAAAAATGATGGTTTCCCTTTTAAGTACTTCTTTCATGCTTTATAATTTTTTCCCTTGTTTGATAAGTGTTGTGGCTGCTCCACAACGTACCCCAAAATTGGGGACCCACCTTTTTGTTTTTGGTTTTTGGTTTTTGGGTGTTTGCGTGTTGGTTTCGAGTGTCTAATGATCGGTTTGTTTTGAATTTGCATTTATCATTAGTTTTGTTAGTAATATTTTTCTTGTCGACAATATTTTTCTGTCGACGACTTTTTCTTGCCGACGATATTTTAATGTCGATGACTTTTTCTTGTCGATGACTTTTTCTTGTCGACAATATTTTATTGGCGATGACTTTTTCTGTCGACGACTCTTTGTCGTCAATTTTAATGTTAGATTTTTGTTAGGGTTGCATTTTTATGTTTTCTTCATTTGAGTGTTTCAAGTAAGCTTTTGTACATGTAAATGTTTAAAATAAAAAAATGAAAATCAACCCCCACGGTAGACATGTATATGTATAAGAAGTAGTTACTCAATATAAAAAAAAATAATAAAAAAATATATAATATATATAAATCTATATTTGTATATATATATATAAATTTAAAAGCAATAAAAGGGGTTTTGTAAAACTAATTCCAATTTAATCTTTGATGCATAGGTATTTTGTTCATTTCTGACGTGGCCTATGATCGGAAGCATGGCACGCGTGGACCATGGACAAATCCATACTACCAATACAACGTGGATGGGGAGGTGATACCCATACCACGCGATGGACAGCAGAACGAATGGAAGAACAGGTTTTACACCATTGTTGCCGTGGTGAGAAGTTGTCACTCGTTCGTGGTCAACGCCGATGATTGCCGTGTGATGCTCATCCGAGCAGGGCACACCGTGGAACTCGTCCATGATCATAAGGCAGACATCATGGTTTGAGTTGGAGTGAAAGATGCCCTTGATGTGGAGTCAAATAGTGGGCCCACACAGTGATAGTTATGGCACCAAAGCCGCATCAGAATGTCTAACAGTGGCAACGGAGAATTAGATCACTGGGCAGAAGTGCAGGCGAGACAAAAAGAGTGGTATAAAAGTTTGGGCAGTTGATGACAGTAGTTGGGCATCGTTACGAAGCAGGTGTGCATAGCAGAAATGATCATCGAAGTCGAATGTCAGGATTCAAAATGGATGATAGAGGAAAGTTCCAATAATAGGCGAACGTGATGGTGCATGGGTTTGCACTCTTCATAGCGTTCTCCATCATGGCCAACATCTCCAGTGGCCACATCAATCTGGTGGTCACCTGCGGGCTCACCTTGGGCAGCGACATCATCATACTTTGGGGTTTGGTGTCAGTTTCACAACGTAGTACCACTTGTGACAGGGAGATTTCAGGGATACGTTGAGGTGACAGGAAATGTCAGGCTTGGACTGAGAATGCAATCAAAACATTACAAAGGGCATTATCAGCCTACCCAAACATAAACCCTAAAAGAAACCCTAATTTGGAGTCAGATTTACTACTTGTTAAATCCTATTGCCGAAGAATCATTTTTGTTAGGTATAAGCTAGATGCGAAGGAAATCGTGAAGTCGAATGACTGTTCATCCGAGAATACCATACCCTAAAACAATAGTGGAGGTGTTCTTAGGTAGTGCTTTTAAACATGAAGCTCTGAAACTAGGCTTAGACATCGAAGAAAAGATTTGGGCCAGGGAGACACAATTGATGCAAAAAAGCCAAGATCCGGGTTCATTCACATAATACATCGACACTGACCTATGTGAGCTTGGACGGAAATTGTGCGCATTGAGGGAAATATGACAGCATGGTTTGAGTGGTGCTCATCAGAAGGACATGTCGAACGTAGGACCCCATTTAGACAATCATCGAATAGGACAACTGTGACATCCAGGGCATCCATTCGATAGCAAAGGGAGGTTATACCAAGGCTGCAGAGGTGTCCACCAAGCGTCAAAAGACATAGAAATGGGGCGGGGACAAGACATGAGCGAGGGAAGGGAAAAAAAAACCCCCGCCGCAAAAACCCACCCGGGGCACCCACGCCAGTAATACGCGGAGGTGAGCGAGGGTAGCATTGGGAATGGTAGTCATTTTTTGCTTGAGGCCCAGGGAGGGAGCCAGGAGAAAGGGAGGCATCCAAGGGTAAGTCTGGGAGGTATAAGTTTTTAAAGTGTTATTTTTTTTTATGTTTATGTTATAATATAATACCATGGAGTAATAAGGAGTGTATGGAAGATTTTAAGTGTTATTTTTATGTTATAACATAATACCATGGAGATATAAGGGGTTTATTGAAGGTTTAAGATTTTAATTACAAGGTTTATATTATAACTTTTTTAGATTATAATATAAACCTATATGGTTTATATTATAATATTTTAGATTATAATATAAATTCATATGATTTATATTTTAATCTTTTAGATTATAATATAAACTCATATATGTTATATTATAATCTTTTACATGGGAGTTATAAGGGTAAGGAGGAACAGGTGAAAATAAAAAAATATATATATATATATATATATATATATTATAACATAAAAGGGAAAAAGTGAAAAAAACGTAAAACAAGACATTTTCATTTCTTGTTTTATTCTTGCTTAGCATTACCAAGGAGAAGTTGAAACGAAGGGACCCTCTTGTTTCCACATTCTTTAAAAGCCTATTGAGCCCATTGTTTTAAGGGGCTGGAAATTGTAGAAAAAAAGACCATCTTTTGGAATAAAAGAGCTTTTATTTGGCAAGAGCAACTTTTGTGTGTGAAATCAAAAGGAGACTGAAACTAAGACTGCTGTTATTTTTGTAAATCTTTCCTTTGCATTATTGCTTCTTGTATCTATTTGTTATGCCATGAAATGGGTTACGATAGGTGAATGATAGAATGATGCAATTATTTGTTTCCATAGAGTCTTGCATCTGATCTAATCTGACTGTGTTTATGTTGTAGGTCTGTTAGGTCAGGTTGTTTTAGAATTTCATCTCATAACTTGGGGTTTTGCAGGGAGGAGATTGCTAACCAAATTAATGTTCTATTTTGGTTTTTCCAGCTAACTTTTGTGAATAATGTTTCTGTTTTATTTTCTGATATTTAGATTAATCTCATCTTAAAAGCTGCTTTTCTGATTCTGGTCCATTCCAAAAAATTTTGCATTTGTTTTCATTCTATTCTGGTCCATTCCAGAATTTTTGCTAATTGTTCCTTGATTCTGGTCCATTCCAAAAATTTTGCATTTGTTTTCATTCTATTCTGGTCCATTCCAGAATTTTTGCTAATTGTGCCTTGATTCTGGTCCTTTCCAAAATTTTTGTATGTAGTTGATTTCTTGATTCTGGTCCATTCCAAAATTTATGTTCATAAATAGTTCATTTGTTGTCATGAATAATCTAAGTTATAAAGAAGGTAAATAAATCTTCCAAGAGTATGCTCTAGCATCTGCGCTTGAGAAAGCAATCTGCTCGCACCAAAAATTGGAGGGTTTGTTTACAGATCTAGTGTTTCCCAAAGAAAACTAGGGATTAATAGCGGAGAAGAGAAAGCCGCTTCTAGATCCACTTCTTTAATTTAGATTTTCATTCTTGCATCTCCAAGCACCTTCATCTAATTTTTAGACAAAAAAAACATGGGTTTAGGAGGGCTACTAATTCCAAATGCACATTAAGTCAGATCAAGTGAATGAATCCTAACTATTTGGCTAACGTTTAATGCTAACATTGCTAACTTTACTAACACCAAATGCTAACATAGGGATAGTGGAACACTTTTAAAATGAAGATAAAATGAACCCGCTAACTCTAAAAATGAACCTCATGTTAAAGGCATGGAGCTTAAAATGAAGTGGCTTATACCACACACTTTCTCATTTGGAATATTTTTAAGCTAAAGATAAAAGAGGTTACTAACTGGGTTTCGGGTAGATCACCTTAATCTCAAGAACATTAAAAGAAACTATCTTCACATTTGGTCGATTTGATGGATTATGGTTGCAAAGTACTTGTTCGAATCATTAAAGGCCCCTTGTTAACTATTACTTGCATGGTTTAAGTTATTCTGGTATACATTCATTTATTTGCTTTAGTCTTGATTGATTACATGCACATGAATGTCTGTTCACAAGAACCTTGGAGAAATGAATAATGCTACTTAATTTCTTTGCAAGAGAGAGTTTCTTGTTTGATACTCTAGTTGTGGTGATCATTTTGCTATAGGGCAAAATATTCACTCAACATTTTGGTGCTAGAAGGAGGGCCTTCTTTATTACTTTGTGATTGTGATCTGTTCTAACGATTAACGTGGGTAGTTTTGTTTCCACCTATTGTGCTTGCAGGTACAACATTTATTTGTTTTATTTTGCAAGTGAGTTGAGATAAGTCTTTTAGAATTCTAGAGTTTCAAGCTGGCCCAACCTGAGTACATAGCTACTAGGTCCAAAACCACAGGGGAAACTATTTTCCAAAGCCTTTCTCCCATTGCTAGGAAGCCGAGAAACAAAACATTAGAGATCGAAATACCATCCTAGTATACTTGAGTTAGGAGCTTCTTTAGACTCAAGTACGTCTAGTGGGCCTGAGCCCCTAGTTTCAAATGTGACAACTACACCAAGTGTGTCTGTCCCCATCATTACAAGTGTCGCCATTGTTCCTATAGGGTCGATACCCTTGAATAACATGGCCCAACAACAACAACAACAATAGCCACCTACCCTTTGGTATGGTGCGCAAAGTTCTCCCTTGGATATCCTTGGGGTAGTCCATGACTTGCCTAGAAATATTGAAAGGGGATTGCCTAAATTCATGCATGATGGTCCCATAACAGCCGAAGAACATGTCCAAATTTACAAGGATTACATGTTTAGACAAGGAGTTACCCATGAAGATATCGCTTGTCAAATTTTCCCTGCTAGTCTAGATAGTACGACCAATGAATGGTACAGGAATATTCCTGTGGGGTCCATTACTTCATGGGCCCAATTAGAAACTACATTTATTAGCCAATTTTGAATGTTGTTGGATCCTTCCATAATTTATAATTTATTCGTATCATGCAAAAGGTTACCCAATGAGCCCATAAGAACATTCAATCAGAGGTTCCAAAATATGTATACAAATTTGACTCGCCACTTTGCAGTAGATCCTGCGGTGGCCTTGCAACTATACTTTGGAGCTTTAGATCCGTTAACATCCTTGTTGACTAGAAGGAATCCTTAGGTTACGACGCTTTTGTTAGCTTATGCGGAGACAATGACCCTTGAACAACAAATGAATTTACCAGGAGTAGGGTTGTCTCAATTGACTGGGATGGGACAATATGGTCCATACAGTCAATTCGCTATGATGAATCAATTAATGGCACCACAAGTTCCAACAATGAACAATTTCCAACAACCATCTCAAGTCGCATCATTTCCCACTTATCCTAATGCCTCTATTCCAACATAGGCATTGATTCCAAATAACCCGATGACCTTGCCTAGGTTCAGTATGGGCAATAACTTGTTGACCATACCTGGGTTCACTCCGATTAGTATGCCAAGCCCAACGACTTATCCAACAATCACTCCTATTCAAAGTGTGAATCCAAGATGGAATCAAAGTGCCCAGACCCAAGCCATTGTACCTATTCCAGAGGTGGCTAATGCAACAAATACAACTGGGCCCAAAATTACAGTGCCCCAACCACATGGGCCTGAATCCATGATAGAAGACATGAAGGAAACATTGGCCAAAGTTTTTGTTACTGTGGGAAATGTTAATAAAAAATTTGACCAAGTCATGGGTCATAACCGACCTCATAACCATAGAGGAAAAGGAACATACAACACACATCCTAATAATGGACGAGTACCCAATCCCGTAGCCAATCAGGCAGATGTCTCGAAATATTTTGGAGAGTTAGGATCTTGTGATAATGATTGCCCACACTGTTGCCATGGAAAGCAGGAGTCTATATTGACTGAAGTTATACATTCCCAAGAAAGTGAAGAAGAGGAGGATGTGGAGCTTTTTGGAAAAGAAGATGAAGAAACATTGGAAGTTCATGCCAATAAACATTTTGGGAAAGGAAATCACAAGTATTACACAAGGAGTTCTAAGGATCCCAAAACTTCCTCTACCCCTCCAAACAACCCATTACTTCCTCCTGATTTCAAAGGAGATGTTAATCCACCTCCTCCATCAATGGTGGAGAAGTCTAAGTTGGTGCAAAACATGTCAAATTTGGAAAAACCCACTTATGACTTGATAGAAGACATGAAGAAAACTAAGGCCAATGTCTCAATGTATGATATGTCCCAAATTTTAGGCCAAGAAGTAAGTCCACCAAAAGGTTTGGATCCACCTACCCAAGTTCATGAAGTTAAGGGTGTTGAATCCCAATTGGTTTTGAAAAGGGAAAAGTGAGACATACCCCCCTTTCTTATAACCATTAGAATTGCTGGTAGAAATCTACACAATTTTCTAATAGATTCAGGGGCCTCTGCTAGCATTATGCCCCTAGAAATCTATCAAAAATTGGGACTTACACCAAAACCTTCTAAAAGCAAGGTGGTGCAACTGGATAGATCGGCCATGGAGGTAGTGGGAGAATTAAGTGATATTCTTATTTAGGTCAACTCAGAACCTAGGGTTCAACATCACATAGATATATTGGTACTTAACATTCCTATCAAATATGGCATGGTGTTGGGAAGAGATTGGAGCAAGAATTTAAATGGATACATTGTAATAGACTCTTCACATATGTGGTTGCCTTGGAGAGGAGTGGCCAACCAAATTCGAATTGATAGTGAACCTAGGCTCAAGGAAATGATAACAGAATACAACAAACCTAATGAGATTCAATACATTGAAACTGAATTAGGAGCCTATTGCTTGGACGTAGAAACTCCTGAGAATTCTCAAAATGGAAGTATTGGATGCAATGATTCTAAAGAACACCATAAGGTTTGGACTCTAAGATTTTATGGATCCAAGTCCAAGCAAGGGGCGGGAGCTGGTATTGAACTTTCATGTCTAGACAGAAAACCTATGTTGGCTGCATATAGATTACAGTTCCCAACCACCAACAATGTGGCAGAATATGAGGCCTTGATTTTCGGACTCCAATTGGCCCTTCGAAAGAAAATCAAATGTATCAAGGTCTTAGGTGATTCTGAATTGGTGGTAAAACAAGTGAAAGGACAATATGCATGTAAGAACAAGTGGCTCAGCCTTTACCAAACCAGAGTTAGAGATTTAATAAACAAATTTGATGCTTTTAACATATCTCTAATCTCTAGAAAAGGCAATCATTTGGCAGATTCTTTAGCCGTAGCTGCTAGCATGCTTAAACCAATGGATCACAAGAAGTGCAAGAAGTTTTCCATAGAATTAGTCCCTTGCCCCTCGATACCTGATAACGTCATGAATTTCCAAGTCTTTGATAGTGATAGACATATATTCAATTTTGTCACTAATTCTGGTATCTTTGAAAATCAGGTTATTGATGAAGACGAGAGGGGGCAAGAAGAGGCAGATTTGAAAATAGAAGCCACTAGAAAATGGAATGAGATGCCAAATGGGATGGCCTCATTAGAGAAAATGTTTGATATTGGATACCAACCGAAAGGAGGAAGAAAAGTTCCATCTCCCAAAGAGGCTTGTGACTCAGTCAATATTGGAAGTGCAGAAAACCCTCGTGAAATACTCATTGCAAAGGCATGTACCGAACATGAAAAGAATTCCATTGCCAATGCATTGAAGGAATACATAGATTGCATAGCTTGGAGCTATAAGGAGTTGATAACTTATGATCAAAATGTTATAATGCATACAATTCCTTTGAAGCCAGACTCCAAAACCTTTAGGCAAAGACAGAGGCCAGTCAATCCGTTACTAGAGCCCTTGATAGAAAAAGAGGTAAAGCGACTATTAGAAGCTAAAATCATATTTCCTGTTAGGCATTCCACATGGGTTGCTAACTTGGTCCCTGTGAGGAAAAAGAGTGGAGAGATAAGGCTATGTATTGATTTTAGAAATCTGAATAAGGCCTCACAAAAGGACAATTACCCTTTACCTACCATTGATGAAATCCTTCAAAAGGTAAATGGGTCAAAAATGATGTCATTCCTGGATGGCTATTCAGGATACAATCAAGTCCTCATCCATCCTAATGATAGGATGAAAACCGCCTTCACCACAAAATGGGGCACTTTTGCATATAGGAGAATGCCTTTTGGATTGTTGAATGCAGGTGCCACATTCCAACGAGCCATGGACTTTGCCTTTAAGGGGCTCATCGGTAAGTGCATTATTGTCTATGTAGATGACATTCCTATCTTTTCTAAGAATAGGGAAAACCATGTCAAGGATCTAAGGAAAGTTCTCCAAAGGTGTAGGGAACATGGCATTTCACTCAACCCAAAGAAGTGCATTTTCGGGGTAACGAAAGGAAAATTATTGGGACATGTAATATCCAAAGATGGAATTTCCATTGATCCTGAAAGAATAGATGCCATACAACAGATTTATTTTCCCAATAGCAAAAAAGAATTAAGATCATTTTTTGGGAAGATTAATTTTGTTAGAAAATTTATTTCAGGTTTTTCAGAAATTGCAAAACCCTTGAACGATATGTTGAAGAAAGAGGCCCAAATCAAATGGACCAATGAAAATAGGGATGCTTTCAAAAGGATCAAGGATGCAATTTCTAGAGCCCCGATTTTAGTGAGTCCTGATTATGCGAAGCCTTTCTACATTTACACATTTGCTTCAGACCATTCCTTTGCGAGTGTTTTAACTCAGAAGAGTGAACGCAACATTGAAAATCCTATTGCCTTTCTTAGTACTCCTCTCAAAGATGCGAAATTGAGATATTCCATCTTGGACAAGCAAATGTATGCCCTATTTAAGACTGTTAAAAAATTCAGACATTATATAGTCCATAGTAGGGTGTTTGCTATAGTCCCAGATCCTACAGTTAAAGCCATGTTTATACATAATGAACTGGGTGAAAGACGAGGTAAGTGGATCTCAACTCTTCAAGAATTTGACCTTGAAATTCAACCTATGAAGATAGTGCGGGGACAAGGGTTGGTTAAGGCCATAGCAGAAAATGATCCCTTAGTTTCATGTCAGCATTATGAAATAGCATATATAACTGAAGATGAGTGGTACGTAGATGTTGTGTATTTTTTACTCAATGGTAAGTGTTCACCACATTTGAATTCTACTCAACGAAGAGCCTTGCATCTAAAATCTGCTAATTTTCTAATCAGATCCGGTGCATTATACAAGAAAAACCATGAAGGAATTTACCTTCGTTGCGTTGATCGAAAAGAGGCAGCGCAAATACTCGAGGAATTCCATGGTAAGTATGGGACAAGACATGGGTCTGCTAATGCCACAACCCATCAAATCCTTAGAGCTGGTTACTATTGGCCTCAATTGTTCAAAGATGCTCATGCTCATGTGAGGTCATGTCATACTTGTCAAATTGCAGCAAATAGAGAAAGGGGTGCTTCTATGCCATTACAATCTGTAATTGAGTCTAGACCTTTTGCACAATGGGGTTTGGATTTTGTTGGGATCATCAGTCCCAATTCATCCGATTCCCATAAATACATTCTCACAGCTATAGATTATTGCACAAGGTGGACGAAAGCTATCCCCACTAAAAATGCCACTTCAAAAGTTATTAAATTCTTAGAGGATAACATTGTCACTCGATTCGGAATGCCTAACTCCATTGTAAGTGATAACGGTTCCGCTTTCTCCTCTCTAGAATTTGCAAATTGGGCATTCGACAACATGGTGAGTTTGAAGTTTTCTTCCAATTACTATCCACAAAGCAATGGCTTGGATGAGTCTTCTAATAAGAATTTGTTATGTGTCATTAAAAAGTTGCTTGAAAGAAATCCTAGAGATTGGCATAACAAACTTAAGTTGGCTCTTTGGGTTGATAGAATCAGAATCAAGGAATCATTAGGAACATCTCCTTACCACTTAGTTTATGGACAAGATCCTATTTTTCCCACAAATCTTAAGTTACAAACATTACATTTCATGAAAGATTACCTTGGAACTGATAATAAACTTGAAACTAGACTAACACAATTGATGCATCTGGATGAAAAGAGGGATGAGGCTATGCTTCACTTTAGTAAACACCAAGATGTAGTAAAAATGTGGTTTGATAAAAATTCTAGAGTCAAAACATTTAAAGTTTCAGATTTAGTGTTGTTGTGGGATAAGAGACATGAGAGGAAAGGAGATCATGATAAATTTGATTACTTATGGTTGGGTCCTTACCAAATTTTAGAAGTCCTAGGTGAAAACATCTTTAGATTAAAAACCTTGGACGAAAAATATTTGGCTTTACCCATCAATGGGATGCATTTAAAACACTATTTCCAGGCCTGAAATGGCAAGGCCTTGTATTATATGTAAATATGTCATGCTTTGTTTTTGTGTGTGCAGATTTGATTTTTTGGTGTGTTTTAGGCTTTTGCCTTCAACCTTTATTTTAGCATGATGAGGTTGTTCTGAACAAGGTTTTGAGGCATTTTGATTGCATCGTTCTTCTCTTAGCTTGGTGTGTTGGTCATTGGACCAGTTTTGGGCTTGATATAAAAAAAAAAAAAGAGAAGGGGATAACAAAGATGTTAGTTTGTATCCTTATCAATGTTCTAAGACCAGAAGTATATGAAACAACAAAATTGTATTAAAGAAAGCTCCATGAGCACTGCAAACACATTAAAGAATATCGTTTGAAATTTGGGGATACATGAAAGTTGTCAATTTTGCAAGATAGGGTGAAGCATTTTGTATAATCCATCTTACTCATTTGTTTTCAGGATACATTGCATAATAGCTTTGAGTCTCATTCCATTCCATATTTCAAAGACAACCACCAAAAGCATGTCAGACCCTCTTAGGATCATTGCACAATAAACATTAAGTAAGGTCTTGAGATTGGAAGTTGATGCCACATTGTCTTGAATTAGACACGTTCTGCACATATAAAGAACATCTTGGGAAAAATGGTTAAAACCATACATGGAAGGAAAAAGTGAGGCGAAAAGAACTTTTCTTGCTTGTCCCATCATGCAAAACATAGTCCATGAAGCAGTGGTTTTCACCACTCCCACAATACTTGAAGCATCATTTGGATTGGAAGGATCGTACTACATGTCCCTTGCAAGGATGGGTAGTCATCCCTAAGGTTCAAGGAAGCCATTACTACTCCACCTCCATCACATCATTTGGATTGGAAGGATCGTACTACATGTCCCTTGCAAGGATGGGTAGTCATCCCTAAGGTTCAAGGAAGCCATTACTACTCCACCTCCATCACATCAGTTGGATTGGAAGGATCATACTACATGTCCCTTGCAAGGATGGGTAGTCATCCCTAAGGTTCAAGGAAGCCATTACTACTCCACCTCCATCACATTATTTGGATTGGAAGGATCGTACTACATGTCCCTTGCAAGGATGGGTAGTCATCCCTAAGATTCAACAAAGCCAAAGCCCGGACTATGGGGCTGATCTCCATCGAGGCTATAGATGCCTGACTGGCAGTGGAGTAGGCTCATGCGTGGTGACATGTCTATTTTAAAAGCAAGACCTCTGACCGCTCACATGGACAGGATAGCCTGACAATTTTATCCATAGCAAGTTTAATCATTTTGCTTAAGGTGAGGTAATAAATTCAAATCAGAGTAGTAAGGATAGGGTTAAATTCTCATCATGCTTAGGTTGAGAATCTGATTCCCCAAAGCTCTGATTTCACTTACACATGCACATTGATTCAATATAGTAGTGGCGCATAACCAACCTTGAGATTGGGCATATGAACTCAATTCATGCATGATTGGTCCTAAGAGGGTTTGATGGTTTTAATGTTTTTGCTCATTCTACTAAAAGTCTATGAGTCCTTGCAAAGCAGGCCAGTCATAGTTTATTATTCTGGAAATACATTCAATCTTGCATAGACCCTCCATGATTCATTATAAGCATTCATGTAAAACTGGCAATAGAATGTGGAACTATTTCAAACGATAAAGAATGAATCACGGTGCACACATTGAGCTGATGTTGAATGATTCTAATGTTTCAGGTATTTATGGTATATTTACATTCTTTGGATATTTGCTAACGCTTGCAGTTGAGTTGTAGGTTTTCAGGTTGGGTTCTCACCGAAATGCTCAGGAGCATTTCCTAGCAGAGTCACCATTTGTTGTGGTTGCTCCACAACGTACCCCAAAATTGGGGACCCACCTTTTTGTTTTTGGTTTTTGGGTGTTTGCGTGTTGGTTTTGAGTGTCTAATGATCGGTTTGTTTTGAATTTGCATTTATCATTAGTTTTGTCAGTAATATTTTTCTTGTCGATAATATTTTTCTGTCGATGACTTTTTCTTGTCGATGATATTTTATTGTCGATGACTTTTTCTTGTCGATGATATTTTATTGTCAACGACTTTTTCTTGTCAATGATATTTTATTGTCGATGACTTTTTCTTGTCGACAATATTTTATTGTCAATGATTTTTTCTGTCGATGACTCTTTGTCGTCAATTTTAATGTTAGCTTTTTGTTAGGGTTGCATTTTTATGTTTTCTTCATTTGAGTGTTTCAAGTAAGCTTTTGTACATATAAATGTTTAAAATAAAAAAATGAAAATCAACCCTCACGGTAGACATATATATGTATAAGTAGTTACTCAATATAAAAAAAAAAATATAATATATATAAATCTATATTTGTATATATATAACATTTAAAAGCAATAAAAGGGGTTTTGTAAAACTAATTCCAATTTAATCTTTGATGCACAGGTATTTTGTTCATTTTTGACGTGGCCTATGATCGAAAGCATGGCACGCGTGGACCATGGACCAATCCATACTACCAATACAACGTGGATGGGGAGGTGATACCCATACCACGCGATGGACAGCAAAACGAATGGAAGAACGAGTTTTGTGCCATCGTTGCTGTGGTGAGAAGTTGTCACTCGTTCGTGGTCAACGCCGGTGACTGTCATGCGGTGCTCGTTCAAGTAGGGCACACCATGGAGCTTAGCCACAATCATAAGGTGAACAACATGGTTTGAGTTGGAGTGAAATATGCCCTTGACATGGAGTCAAATAATGGGCCCACACAGCGGTTTCAACGATAGTTACGGCACCAAAGCTGCATCAAAACGTCTAGCAGCAGCGATGAAAAATTTGATCACTGGCAGAAGTGTAGGAGAGACCAAAAGAGTGGTATAAACATTTGGGAAATTGATGGTAGTAGTCAAGCACCATTACGAAGCAAGTGTGCATAGCAAAAATGATCGTCGAAGTCAAATGTCAGGCTTTAGAATGGACGACAGAGGAAAGTTCCAATAATAGGCGGATGCGATGGCACATGGGTTTGCACTCTTCGTAGCATTATCCATCACGGCCAACATCTCCAACGGCTACGTCAATCTGATGGTCACCTATGGGCTCACCTTGGGCAGCCACATCATCATACTCCGGGGGTTGGTGTCAGTTTCACAACGTAGTACCACTTGTGACAGGGAGGTTTTACGGATACGTTGAGGTGACAGGAAATGTCAGGCTTGGACCGGGAAGGCAATAAAAATGTTGCAGAGGGCATTATCATCCTACCCAAACATAAACCCTAAAAGAAACCCTAATTTGGAGTCAGATTTACTGCTTGTTAAATCCTATTGTCAAAGAATCATTTCTGTTGGGTATAATCCGGATGCGGAGGAAATCGTGAAGTCGAATGACTATTCATCCAAGAATACCATACCCTAAAAAAATAGTGGAGGTGTTCTCAGGTAATGCTTTTAAACACGAAGATTTGAAACTAGGCTTAGACATCGAAGAAAAGAGTTGGGCCAGGGAGACATGATTGATGCAGAAAAGCCAAGATCTGGGTTTGTTCACATAATACATTGACGCTGACCTATGTGAGCTTGGATAGAAATGGTGCGCATTAAGGGAAAGATAATAGCATTATTTAATGGGAACTCATCAGAAGGACATGTCAAATGCAAGACCCCATTTGGACAATCGTCGAATAGGACAACTGTGACATCTAGGGCATCCATTCGATAGCAAAGGAAGGTTATACGAAGGCTATGGAGGTGTCCACCAAGCGTTGAAAGATGTAGAAACATGGCAGCCAAGGTTGTATAAGAAATCATGAGTTGAGAGAAGGCAGCCATGTCACACTGCCAGATTTGTACCCTCTAGTGATGTAGATATCATTTTTTTGCCCCACGAGTTGACCGAGACCATGCCGCCCTTCTTCGTCGGAAATCTGATGCCACTCCTCACGTTTTTGGGCATCCCACGTGGCTCCAACATGTCTCGTAACATGTTGAATACGCTGGAGGCAAGCGAGGGTAGGCATTGGGACCGCTAGCTCATTTTTTTTTTTTTTTTTTGGCTATGAGGCACCAGTGGACGGGAGCCATCGATGCCAAAGAAAAAGGAGGCATCCAAGGGTAAGTCTGGGAGGTATAAATTTTTAAAGTGTTATTTTTTTATGTTTATGTTATAATATAATACCATGGAGTAATAAGGAGTGTATGGAATATTTTAAGTGTTATTTTTATGTTATAACATAATACCATGGAGATATAAGGGGTTTATTGAAGGTTTAAGATTTTAATTACAAGGTTTATATTATAATTTTTTTAGATTATAATATAAACCTATATGGTTTATATTATAATATAAATTCATATGATTTATATTTTAATATTTTAGATTATAATATAAACTCATATATGTTATATTATAATCTTTTACATGGGAGTTATAAGGGTAAGGAGGAACAGTGATACATTTGTTTTTTTTTTATAACATAAAAGGGAAAAAGTGAAAAAAACGTAAAACAAGACATTTTTATTTCTTGTTTTATTCTTTCTTAGCATTACCAAGGAGAAGTTGAAACGAAGGTACCCTCTTGTTTCCGCATTCTTTAAAAGCCTATTGAGCCCATTGTTTTAAGGGGCTAGAAATTATAGAAAAAAATACCATCTTTCAAAATAAAAGAGCTTTTATTTGGCAAGAGCAAATTTTGTGTGTGAAATCAAAAGGAGATTGAAACTAAGACTGTTGTTATTTATGTAAATATTTCCTTTGCCTTATTGCTTCTTGTATCTATTTGTTATGCCATGAAATGGGTTACGATAGGTGAATGATAGAATGATGCAATTATTTATTTCCATAGAGTCTTGCATCTGATCTAATCTGGCTGTGTTTATGTTGTAGGTCTGTTAGGTCAGGTTGTTTTAGAATTTCATCTCATAACATGGGGTTTTGCAGGGAGGAGATTGCTAACCAAATTAATGTTCTATTTTGGTTTTTCCAGCTAAATTTTGTGAATAATGTTTCTATTTTATTTTCTAACATTTAGATTAATCTCATCTTAAAAGCTGCTTTTCTGATTTTGGTCCATTCCAGAATTTTTGCATTTGTTTTCATTCTATTCTAGTCCATTCTAGAATTTTTGCTAATTGTTCCTTGATTCTGGTCCATTCCAAAAATTTTGCTAATTTTTCCTTGATTCTGGTCCATTCCAGAATTTTTGTATTTGTTTTCGTTCTATTTTGGTCCATTCCAAAATTTTTGCTAACTGTGCCTTGATGCTGGTCCTTTCCAGAATTTATGTATGTAGTTGATTTCTTGATTCTGGTCCATTCCAAAATTTATGTTCATAAATAGTTCATTTGTCATCATGAATAATCTAAGTTATAAAGAAGGTAAATAAATCTTCCAAGAGTATGCTCTGCATCTGCGCTTGAGAAAGCAATCTGCTCACACCAAAAATTGGAGGGTTTGTTTGCAGATCTAGTGTTTCCCAAAGAAAACTAGGGATTAATAGCAGAGAAGAGAAAGCCACTTCTAGATCCACTTATTTAATTTAGATTTTCATTCTTGCATCTCCAAGCACCTTCATCCAATTTTTAGACAAAAAAACATGGGTTTAGGAGGGCTACTAATTCCAAATGCACATTAAGTCAGATCAAGTGAATGAATCCTAACTGTTTGGCTAACGTTTAATGCTAACATTGCTGACTTTAATAACACCAAATGCTAACATAGGGATAGTGGAACACTTTTAAAATGAAGATAAAACGAACCCGCTAACTATAAAAATGAACCTCATGTTAAAGGCACGAAGCTTAAAATGAAGTGGCTTATACCACACACTTTCTCATTTGGAATATTTTTAAGTTGAAGATAAAAGAGGTTACTAAATGGGTTTCGGGTAGATCACCTTAATCTCAAGAACATTAAAAGAAACTATCTTCACATTTGGTCGATTTGATGGATTATGGTTGTAAAGTACTTGTTCGAATCATTAAAGGCCCCTTGTTAACTGTTACTTGCATGGTTTAAGTTATTCTGGTATACATTCATTTATTTGCTTTAGTCTTGATTGATTACATGCACATGAATGTCTGTTCACAATAACCTTGGAGAAATGAATAATGCTACTTAATTTCTTTGCAAGAGAGAGTTTATTGTTTGATACTCTAGTTGTGGTGATCATTTTGCTATAGGGCAAAATATTCACTCAACAATAAGTAGTTAGAGTTAGTCTTGTCTTTTTGCTAAACATAGAAAGGAACTAAGATATTAAGACCTCTTAGGAGGAACCTAGAAAGACCTAATAGATTAAGACCTCTTAGGGAGATGCTAACTAAGTAAACTGATTGCTTACATCAAAGGGTTAAGTTAGCTCATCGTGAAGATGAGATGGATGACTTAACTCATAGTACGTGTAGCATACCTACATAGATAGACTTGTGCATGGTATGGATATGGGCGTATACCTTCAACTGTACTAAAGGTGATAAGTTAGCTCATCAAGAAGGATGATATGGATAGCTTATCTATGGTACACATAATATACCTACACAGATGAACTTGTGTAGGGTATTGAGTACAATGTAATCCTTGTAGATTTGGGTAGTTTGGTAAACTTCAAACATAGAATAATTTAATGGTTATACTATATAGGAGAATTTATGGATCCCTCTTAGTTGTGTTTGTATTTAAAAAAAAATCTTAGCTCTTTTTAGTTAGTTTTTGGGTCATTACATTTGGTATCAAAGCTCTAGGTACGAGGGTATAGAGCTTCTTAATGTGCTTAAGAGATTTGGATGTATTTCTATTTTAGGCTTTGGGATAAAATCAAGAAGATCTAGAATTCCTACTTGCTAGAATCTAATGGGGACTAACCCCAGGGGTGGCTAGAACATTATGACACCTTACTTATAGTAAGAATGGACATGTGCATTTAAGCTACTATCTAGCTTAGCATACCCCCTAATTAGAGTATGGATGATTTTAGCAAGAGAAATATGTATTGTGGCTTGCTAGTAGTACAATTCAAGGTGAAGCTATAACCTAATTTTCTCTTTTGGGTTGTGATCAGGATAGATGGCACCTAAGGCTAGAAAAGAGAGGCCTACGCCTTCAACTAGGTGAACTCGACAGAGTAATGTTGAAGAAGGGATTTGGGATGAGGATTCAAGAAATTCCAATAGAGAGGTAGAAAACCTCACTACTATGGTTACCACCATGCAGGATCAGATGAAGCAAATGTTGGAAACCATTGCAAATCAAAATTTGCAAGCTAGAGGTTCAGAGGTTAGCCAAGCCAATGAACTAACTACAAAAAGTTGGAAGCTAAAGCCCTTTTGGAAAAGGAATTGGCTAAGGATCTAAAAAATATTTGCATCTCCAAATTTGGTGGAGAAGGAGATGGGGATGCAGCCGAAGCCTAGCTGAGAGAATTAGAAGTTTATTTCATAGTGAAGGGCTACTCCCTAGGAACCCGAATAGTTTGGGAAATAATATACCTAGAAGGGGTTGCATTAGATTGGTGGGAAACCTACCACGAGAAAAATAAGATCAAAGTTGTTGATCTTAAATGGAAGGACTTTGTGGTAATCTTCAAGAAAATATTCCTGACATAGCATTTCTATGCATTAAAATTTGAAGAATTTGCCAACCTTTGACAAGGGACCAAAATAGTGGAGATATACTATAAGAAGTTGGTTTGGTTGCTTAAATATGTACCTACATATGATGAAAATATGAGGGTCCATAAGTTTATCCTTGGATTAGAATCTAGGGTGAGACATGATGTAAACATGCATGAGCCTAAGTCATTGCAAAAGGCATATGACCTAGCAAAGAAGGCAAAGTCTCACTTACAATTCAACTATTTTGTCTTATCTGAGCAAGATCAACAAGCACTTAGGAAAAGGAATAGTTAGGGATTCTTGAAATGGGAAGAGGAATAGGATAAAAATGCCAAGAATCCCCAAAAATATAGAAGATAAATGATGGAAAATAGAGAAGGTTCAAGAATAACTTCCAAAAGAAAACCGACAACAATCCTAACAATGCTAAACCTCAACCTCAAAAACCATAAACTTTAGCCCCAATAAGTAAAGTAGGGGAACATAAACTAGAAAAGCGTCAATGACACAAGGATGGTGTTATAACTATAGAGGCCCTCACTATGCTAGTCAATGTCCACATCAAGTAGGGCCAAGTTTATCCAATGCCAAGGGGAAGGAACCCACCCATCGGATTTATGTTGCAATCGAGAACTAGAAGCTAGAAGGGAAGGTTACCCCATTGCTTGTGAAAGGTAATATTTTTAATAAGCAAGTAAATATTTTAATTGATAGTGGGGCCACACATAGTTTCATTTATTCTAGTTTAGTAAGGGATATACCAAAAAGGCCAGGATATTTGGCCCAAGGGTGGAAGGTCGAGTATGGTTTTGGGAAAACCTACTCAATAAACCAATGTTTTCCAATGGTAGAGATTACTTTAACTAGTGGTACCACTGAAGGTTATTTATATGTAGCTCCACTTCATGCTTTTGATGTGATCCTAGGGATGGATTGGTTACAGGCTCATAAAGCCTTGATCAATTTCCAAGATAGATGGATCAAATATTTAGAAAAGGGCAAGGAGAGACTAAGAATTCATAGTGAACAAGGGTCATTTAAACCCTAGATGTTGTCAGCTATGCAATTAAAGAAAGCCCTCAAGAAGGGAGGGATAGTCTATGTCGTAAAACTCAATGAAGTTGGAGAAGATCAGAAGAGAGAAGTGTTGGAGAAACACCCAATTTTGTAGGACTTTAAGGATGTGTTTCCTGAGGATTTACCTAGAATTCCTCTTGTGTAAGAATTTGATTTTACTATTGAACTTATACCAGGAGTGAAACCCATCCATAGATCTCCATATAGGATGAATCCTATAGAGATGCAAGAATTAAAAGTGCAACTAAAGGGATTGTTAGAAAAGAGATTGATAAAACCAAGTGTGTCGCCATGGGGTGCACCGGTGTTATTTGTTAAAAAAATGATGGTTCATTAAGATTATGTATTGACTACAGAATGCTTAACAAGGCTACAATCAAGAACCAATACCCTTTACCTAGAATTGAAGATTTGTTCGACCAACTAAAAGATGCCATGATATTCATGAAGATTGATTTAAAATCAGGGTACCATCAATTAAGAATACATGAGGAGGATACTCACAAAATGATATTTAAAACTAGGTATGGGCATTATGAGTTTACAATCCTACCCTTTGGACTGACTAATGCCCCAACTGCATTTATGAATCTAATGAACAATGTGTTCAGGAGGTATCTAGATCAATTTGTCCTCATATTTTTAGATGATATCTTAATATACTCCCAAGACAAAAAGGAACATGATAGACACCTCAAAATCATGTTAGAGTTGCTAAGGGAGAACCAACTCTATGGAAATCTAGTAAAAAGTGATTTCTATGCCTCGAAGGTATGATATATAGGGCACATCATATTTGAAAAAGGAATTGCAATAGATCCAAAGAAAATTGAATCCATTTTGAATTGGCCACCCCCTACCAATGTGACAGAAGTGTGAAGCTTCATGGGGATGACGGGCTATTATAGATGTTATATAAAGGATTACTCCAAGATTGCAACTACAATAACTAACCTCCAAAAAAAGGGAAAGGAATTCAAGTGGTCAGAGAAGTGTGAAACTGCCTTTGCGTTGCTAAAGCAAAAACTCACTACGACACCAATATTAAAGATCCAAACCCCTAAAGGTAAATTCTCAGTATGCATTGATGCATCACTAGAAGGGTTAGGAGGAGTACTCTCCCAAGATGAGTCAGTAGTAGCATGCACTTCAAGGAAGCTTAAGAAGCATGAAATTAATTATGCTACGCATGATTTAGAGCTAGTTGTAGTGGTGCACACTCTAAAAATTTGGCGCCATTACTTGGTAGGAAGGCCCTTTGAGTTAAAAACTAACCATCAAAGTCTGAGGTATATATTCACCCAACCTATACTCAATGCAAGACAAAGGATATGGGTTGAGTTTCTTGTTGAATATGACTTTGAGATTGATTATATAAAGGGGAAAGAGAATAAGGTTACCAATACCTTAAGTAGAAGGAAGCATATAGCAACCATAACTAGGAGTCACATAGATCTAATGGATCAAGTGAGGAAGGAGCAATATCAAGATGAGTATTGCAAGGAAATTCGAGTGAAAATGAGCAGGGATCCTAAGGGTAATAAGGAGTTTAGCATGAACGATGACCTTTTGTGCTACCAAGGTAGGATCATTGTACCAAAAATGGGTGATTTAAGGAGGCTAATAATGCAAGAAGCCCATAGATCCCCTTATTTTGCTCACCCTGGAGGGATCAAAATGAGGGAAAACATGAAAAGGACCTTCTTCTGGACAGGGATGAAGAAGGATATTACTGATTTTATCACTCGGTGTCTCGAATGTTAGAAGGTTAAGGTTGAATGCAAGCATCCTATAGGATAATTGTACCCACATGATATACCTACCCAAAAATGGTAGGTTATATCTATGGACTTCATAGTAGGATTACCCAAGACCAGGTATCAACATGATGCAATCCTTGTAATAGTCGATAGATTGACTAAGGTTGCACATTTAATACTAGGAAAAATCAAGGACGATGCTTAGGTAGTGGCTAATAGGTTTTCCAAAGAGGTATTCCGATTGCATGAGTTTCTTAAAATAATCATTTTAGATAGAGATTCCAAATTCACTTTTGAATTTTGGAAGGCCCTGCATCGTGCAGACATAGAATTAAACATGAGCTCAACATACCACCCTGAGACAAATGGTCAAACATAGAGGGTAAATCAAGTACTAGAAGACATGCTCCACATGTACTGCATGGATCAAAAGTCTTGTTGGAAAGACTACCTACACCTTGTAGAGTTTACCTACAATAATGGACATCACTCCTCTTTGGGGATGGCTCCTTTTGATGCCTTGTATGGTAGAAAGTGTAGAACACCATTATCTTGGGATAATCTAGAATATTAAGTTGCGATTGGACCAAATATGGTCAGATAAATGGAGGATCAGTTGAAAGTGATCAGACAAAGACTTAAGGAAGCTGCTGATCGACAGAGGAGTTATGCTGACCTAAAAAGGACCCAAGGGAGTATTCTATAGGAGAAAAAGTATTCTTAAGGGTAAAATCGATGAAAAGTGCTATCAAATCTACAAAGTTGGATCCTTGATTTGTGGGACCCTTTGAGATCACTGAGAAGATCAGCCCAGTTGCATACCGACTTGCTTTACCACCTAACCTATCAAAGATCCATGATACCTTCCACATATCCCTGCTTAGAAAATATGTTGCTGACCCTGAACATGTGTGGGATGTTTCTAAATTATAGATGGTAAACCTTGAGGCTATTGAAGTGATGTCGGTAAATATTCTTGAGTTTCATTCTAAGTCTATGCGGAACCGGACTCTTGAACAATGTAAGGTCCAATGGGACCATTTTTATGAAATAAAATAAAAAATTATTTGGAAAAGGTGATAAGGTGCTTTGCAAAATGGAAAATTCCTACCCTCAAGAGAAAAAGGCTTCATTTATGGTGAAATTTTGAAGTAAGAGGAGGCTATTTTAAAACTAATAATATCTTACTCGTCTACCAAGGAGATAGAGAGAAATTGAAGGTAGACAAGTGGGGAGTAATGGGAGAAAAATGTGTCAGTAGACATAAGAAAAAAAAGAATCTATCCTTTAAGACCAAGAGGAGTGGAAATATGTAGAGGATGATGGCTAATGATGGAAAAAAAGGAAAGAGAGCACAAAGATGAAAGGATATTGAACATCTTGCAACCAAAACATTAAAAAAAATCAAGGTAAACTTAGAAAAATTGTAGGTTGGTTTAAAAATACATCTCTTTATAAATTTTATTTTAGCTATCTCAATGGTTTGAGTTAGAAGTTGCCTGTTTATGGATGATAGTGTGGAACTGGGATCTACTTGTGCTGTGTTTGATATTATTTTGCTTTGAAATGGTTGGTTGGTTGTTGTTTTTCTTACGTTTTAGTTTCTTAAACTAGTTGTGGCTCTCACCACCTTCCTTTAGTTGCTTTATATCTCTCATGAGCTAAGGACTTTTAGTCCCCACTTGATTTCTCCCCCTATAGCCAAAAAGTCTCCATTATTGTTCCTGGTTTTGTTTGGAGTTTTTCATTGAGGCAGAGTATCGATTCGATATCGCTGAGTCACTGTAATCATAAAATTTCTTCCTATTTAGGTTTTAAGTTTTTTAAGCATCATGTGGGTTGGGATGTGACGTTGTGGCATCTCTAGTTTTAGTATATTTTTATCCATAGTTGGAGTGTACCCTAGCCATTCCAAACAACCCCTCCCCTTAGTTTTTGTTGACACTATCTACACCTCTAATTATCGTTGGATGGTTTGACCCCTATGTTGACTCACCCTCACACCCTATTGATTTCTACCACCATGGTGTTTTGAGCACCCTACCACATTTAGGTAACCCCCTTTAAGCATTTTTCTATGTAGATGAGTCTTAGTTCAATCGTGGTACTACGGTTGGTATTTTGAGTTGCTTCTCCTCTAGTTAAGGTCTCTTGTTTACTTTTTGTGGGACCACCAACCTTGCATCCGTTGTTGTTCACATAGTTTGAGGTGATCTTATGTGCTATTCACCTTCGTCTACCCTCAATTTACCTTTCATACCTACTTTACCCTCTATGGAATCCATGTTCTTGTTTCACTTTAATAACTTCTGAGTCAAAGATTTGTGTTAGTTAAAAAAAGAAGAAATAAGTTCATTATCTTATAAAAGGATTCAATTAATCAATATATTGTTTAATTCATTAAAGAAAGAATATATGATGTTTTATAAGTATTTAATTACCTAAATAAGAGGATCATTTGAAAATAGTTTATTTGGTTAATTAAAGGTATGGGACTTTGATTAATTTGAATAAAGGAAAAATAGTTTATTTGGTTAATTAAAGGTATGGGACTTTGATTAATTTGAATAAAGGAAATATAGTTTATTTGGTTAATTAAAGGTATGGGACTTTGATTAATTTAAAAAAAAAAAAATTGTGTTTATTTGGTTAATCGAAGGAATGGGATTTCGATTAATTTAAATTAAAGAGAAATAGATTGTTTACTTAATTAAGGAATGAGATCTTAGTTATTTGAAATAATGGATTTAAAGTGATTTTATTAAAGAAATATTTGTGACCTAATTGTATTTTTTGAAATGAATCTCTTTGAGTGAATAAGATATAAGAATAGAAATAAAGAAATTCTTATAAGATCAACTAGGTAGTAGATGGTTGAATGCTTTAATTATATTTATATACTTACAATTTGGAAAAGTAAACAGTAAATGCATTGGTTTCATTTTACTAGTAGATGCATTTAGATGCAAGTATTTCATAGAACCATGAGTTGTCCTGATCCCTTACTACCATCAAAAGAACGATGGAAAGACAAGGAGGACCAAAGAAGACAATTGGGACCAATGCACTGGCTTGATTTATAATTGCAATAATTTATTCATGTTCAAAATAGACTAGACTTGTAGGGAGAAATCCCTAGATGGATATGGATGTATTACTTTATTCTTTTTAAAGTATGGAGGTTTTACCATACTTGGATATATGTAATAGTTTATTGAATGAATGAGGAATGTATCTTTAATTTACTGCTATGAAGTATCTATGCATTGTTATCTAGCTCTCTTCGTTTAAATAATTGTTTACATTTTAAGTACTTCTTTTATGCTTTATGGATTTTGTTCCTTGTTTGATTAAGTAGTTAGAGTTAGTCTTGTATTTTTGATAAACATAGAAAGGACCTAGGAGATTGAGATCTCTTCTGGGGAACTTAGAAAGGATCTACGAGATTGATACTTCTTAGGGTGAACATAGAAAAAACCTAAGGTATTAAGACCCCTTAGGGTGATGATAAATAAGTAAATTGATTGCTTACATCAGAGTTAAGATAACTCATCGTAATATGAGAGGGATAGCTTAACTTGTAGTACGCATAGCATACCTACATAGATAGACTTGTGTATGGCATGGTGATGGGTGTATAACTTTTACTATACAAAAGGTGATAACTTTAGCTCATCAAAATAAGGATGAGATGGATAGCTTATTTGAGGTACACATAGTATACCTACATATACAAACTTGTATAGGGTATTGAATGTAATGTAAATCTTTAGAGAATATGGGAAACTTAGTAACCTTAAACAATAGATTAACTAAATTTAGGATAGGGGTTTATTAATATCTCTTAGTTGTTTCAAAAAAAAATTGTATTACTTTCTTGTGTTTTCTTTTTAGCTAGTTTTTTGGTTGTTACACTTCTCATTCATTTTTTCTTGTTCCTCACCCCATCACCAAGTCATCATATTTTAATTTTTTTCCTAATGTTATTTTGATCATTGATTGCTTACATTTGACAAGTGTCGTTATAAAGAATTTTGGTTGTCTTAATCAAGGGTGTCATCATAGTCATAGCTATCTAACCTCTTTATATGCACTTGTCCACCATATCCACTATATACACCATTCATAGTTAACTATGATTTATCTCTTTTCTCTTTTAGGTTTGGAAAATCTTTGAATTCTTTCAATCGTTTAGCTAGACCTAGTGTCTTAATAAACCTTTATTGAATTTTATGTATCCCTTGAGTGCTATAGGCCTTCCTGGTTACATTAAGTTTCCTCTTGGACCATGCATATTTCACATATTAATCATATTTTGAGTCTTGTAAAGATGAAGCCATGCGTAGCTTTAAGCCATAAAGTGAAAAATATCCCCTGCTCATCCTATCATGCCATAATTCAATGCCAAGAATCCATTTTGCAAAAAAATAATGAAGAGAAGCGAAAAAAATATCAATGGTATCAATTATCATGGATCCTAGGAAATTTTAGATGTATTCATCAGGGCTATATATGCATGGCTGGAAATGGAGCAATGCCAAAGGATATTGGGACTATTTCCATTGGAGCTATAGAAACTTGACTAGTAGTGGAGTATGACCTCGTGTGGCGATGTGTCTGTCATATTAGTGGCCTCATTTTGTATAGACCCATGTATACTCAAGTATGAGCTAGCTTATAATGTCTTGAGTTAAAATTGGATAGTCCTATCTCTCTCAAAATTAGAAATCAACATCATTGCACACACATTGGTATTTTAGTAACTTGAATTCCTTGGTTAGTCTTAGTATCTTTAAGATTTTATTTGATTAGTAGATGAGTTTGATTGCTATCACTTGGGTGTTTGAGATTCCTAAAAGCACTTGTTAATCCTTCATTTCTTGGGATAGATGAAATGACAAGTCATGTCACCTTTGATATTGCAATGTATTTAACCTCTATTTCCATAGTATTACATTCATTCCATTGTATTCCATAGTTATGTTAGCATCATTGTGTTGACTTTCTTGATTAATAAATCACTTTATGAGTGAGCAAAATGTTGTTAAGAATTTTCAAAAAATAATCAAACATGCATTTAGACACCCTGTGTTTTCATTCATAGTTTCATAACCATTCCATTTCATGTTAGTCACATTTATTATTTTATCAAAATAACCATCCATCATGAGTCTCTTCACATGCATCTCATTTCAATTACTATATCTATTCATGCATTATCAATAAATTAAAAACATACATCATCATCAATTCAATGCATAACACATCACATCATCATCACAAACATAAAATAATTTTGCATAAAATATGTATCTATATATCATCTCGCAAGCATCTTGTACATTATAATAATGTTAGGCTCGCAGGCTACATCATCAAGCTACACAAGCTCCCAAATTTTGCACATGATCACCAACATCACATTTTGTGCACCTTCCCTTCTTCCATGCTACCATTTTCATCCATATTCTATCAATTATCTCGTTCTTGGCACCCATTTCTTGCCATCCACTCATCATTTGAGGGGGTTGACAAGTACCCATGAATTTGATCTCAAATCAATTTAGTACGGAAACACCTAATTTTGAAGTTTTGTGTATCTGAGAATATTTACCTGAGGCTATCATTAAACCTCTCTATTCTTGGGCAAAAATAAAAACTCATATTTTCTTTCTCTTTCAAAATTTCTAATCAAAACCCTGATTCCAAGACTCAAAATTCTAGTCAAATCGATCTTGTCAATTTGTCAAAGGTAAATATTCAAGGACATTTATTGCTTCCATAACTAGGGAATATTTAGTGTTCTTACTTTTAGATAGTATTGCATCACTATCCTCAAGGAAATGGTTGATTTCATTGTCCACCCATAATTATCGTTATCCATCATCAATCTAGTAGTCGGTGCCATTGGTTTTTGCACCATACTGTATTTTCACACAATGTGGTACAAAAAGGGGTATATGTAGACACCTAAAAAGTGTCACATTTGCACTGGTTAATATTAATAATTAATAATGTGTACAATTATTTTAGTTAATGTATTACAAACCTTAGAAATTATTAATATTTGGTTATTTTAACTCCTTTGACCTATTCTAGGCCCTTAACCCACTTTAGCCCCTTCCTACACCTAACCATGGTCATCATGGGACCACTCGCTATTTTTAAATCTTGTTCACATTAACTTTTATTGGCATTTATTTCCCATTTTTCCTCCACATTCCAAGTGCATTAATGCACATGGTTTAGGATACCCTCCACCCAAGCACACTGATCAAGCACATCATTTTTGGTGGGTGAGGAATCTCTCCACAAAAATATCATTAATAAGGCATGTTATGACGTGTCATAATGTGTCATAGCCCAAATAGAAAAATGTGCACACTTGTCCTTGATTTAGGAAAAAATAAGATTCCTCCCTTCCCTCCACCCAAGCACATTGATGAGAAATTCTATTTTTGTGGGTGAGGAATATCTCCACAAAAAGAGCATTAGTGAGGCATGTTATGATGCGTCATAATGTGTCATAGGGTGTCATAGCCCAAATAGAGAAACTTGCACATTTGTCCACTCCAAGTGGGGAATCTCTAAGATGCCCCTCTTATGCACCCATGCCAGGATCAACAGCTCAAGATTCTTGGTTTATATCGGAACGAAATAAAGATAATTGGCGTTCTCTCGATGGATTCATTAAGAATGATTTCGCTCTAGCCTCTAGTCTTTTAGAAAGTTTTCTGGTGGAATTCTCATTAGGATTCGATATATTATATCGGGGTAGACCTGAGTCGGAAGTGATACTCACATTTGCTGGTCGGTCCATAGTGAAAAATAATTTTAATATGGTTGAAAGAGGGATCTCTTCTCTCGTGAATAAAGAGAGTTTTAGACAAGAAAAGGATATTTTTGGAGCTTATAAAGATCAAGATGAAGACGATTTCTTAAATCGTCTAGTTTGGGCGCCTAGGCCCTGGCGCCTTAGTTTTATTCGTAGTAATAAATTTGATATTCTATTTAGAGCCAACCACTTCGTCGAATTGCTTGAACAATATTACTACTATGATATACTTGAGTTTGAGTATATGAAGGAGAAATTAGGCTCTCTTTATAAGAGGAGTTACCAAAAGTATAAAACTCAAAATAAATGGAATGCTGAAATAAAAGCGAGGGTACAAGAACAAGAACGGCAGCGGATAATATTAGGAGAATTCTTTGATACAGAGGATTATCATATGCAATATCAATCCTCTAAATTTTCAATCTTTTTCCTAGAAAGATTTCTTTGGGATCCCACGTCCCCGAGCTCTAGGTTTAAATCTTTTTAAAAGAGCACCTTCATTCACTTCGGCTCTACTGACAAATAAATTGGCTTTGTTTAAACCCATATTGTGATTAGCATTTGCGGCTGCAGAAGAAATTAACTGTAATATGGGATAACATGCTCCATAAGGCATCAGTTCCAGTATCATAAGTGCTTGCCCATAGGAACGACCACGAATTTGATTAATTACTCTACGTGCTTTATGAGCAGACATACATATATGTTTAGCCCAAGCTCGTATTTCTGGACTTGGACTCTTATTTATCATTAACCTTCATCCTCCCCAATCTACAAATACTATTAACGATAAGATTTCTTATCGTTTTTCAATTTCTTATCGTTTTTTGATTTGTTATTGTTTTTTTGATTTCTTATCGTTTTTTGTCGTATGTTCCCGGAAAATTACAGTAGGCGCAAATTCCCCCAATTTGTGGTTTACCATACGATCTGTTATATAAATTGGTACATGTTCCTTTCCATTATGAACAACAATTGTATGACCAATCATTGCGGGTACAATGGCAGATGTCCGGGACCAGGTCACTATTATCTTCTTTTCTCCCTTCTTGTTTAGATTTTCAATTTTCCTTAATAAAAAATTAGCTACAAAAGGATTTTTTCTTAATGAACGTGTCATGGCCAATTACCTTTCTTTTGAATTACCTTTATTTTTGTTGAAAGAAAAGATAAAATGGATTTTTCATACAATCTATTCCATCCTCATTACCCTTCTCCATCCATGGGATACTTTATAAATAGGTCTCCATTTCATTTTTCATGTGTGCACAAGAATTATAATGAAACTCTGCTCAAATTCTATTTTATTTTGTTGTATACGTGTTTTAATATTGTGATTACAGGTATACCATTTAGAGAGATTGAAGGATTACATAATGGAGGCTCTTGGGAATGTTTTCTAATGCTTTTTTTGTAGCCACACTTGCAAGTTACTGTAGACACCAAAACCTAGCCCTTCACAAAGCCCCCATCCACCTCACATTCCTACACAATAAAATATGCCTAAGTCTAAACTTAGGCATAAAAATCTTGCACATTATCCTATTTTCTAGATTTTATTAAATCTAGAAAATCTTCCTAGGATATCCTATCTTCCCATGAGACATGTGTCCTAGCCACCACTACCTCTCCATTTGCCACATCTCACACCTCACTCCACAAATCACTCCACTTCCACCTACGTACATGACACCACTCCACCTAAGTGAGACACTCTAGGTGAATCATTGCAACTGCCCAGGATAGGTGGCTACCTAGTCCTTACCACTTGGAAAACTTGGCTTACCACCTATCTTTTCCCTCCAAAATCCAAAAATACCTATAAAAGCAATATCATTCCATCAAACAAGGGAGGCTAGAAAATATATCGTTATGTTGTAGGAATAGCTATATGAGGTCAACTAATTTTGTGTATATCAATCACTCGAGGTCTCAGATCAAATGCTATAGTTTCTACAACTCAGTATCAAATACCAACAGTAATTTACATAGAAGGAAACTTGCATCCACATTTTTCAAGACACTAGCCTGCATTTAGCTAGCCCCAAATGCACGCCTGCATTTGTACAAGAGCTGATCAGTCAGTTGTAGACATAGATCGAAAGAGGTAAAACACAATAAGGTCTTTTATATCATTTTTTTATGTCTTCTACACTCTTTTCTCATATTTTGCAAATATATTCATTCAAGTTTTTTTTAGCTTTCATCCATATCAAAATGGGCCTCACACAATGGAGGCCCCTCATGTGCTACTAACTACTTTCCTTGTTTGCAATCATACTTGTACAAGTGATAGGTTTTTGGAGGCTTCTAGAGCAAAGATGACCCGCAATGATGCCCAAGACCATCCAAGATATTTATTGTAGTAGAGAAGACCATAAACACCCTCCATGAGTTGGATTTGACAAAGGGATTTCCCTCCCCTTTGTGCTTGTTGTACTTTGGCAAAAAATGCAAGCAATATTTCTTTGTAATAAGATCCCTATAATTTGGGGCATATAATTATTGTAAAGAGAGGAGACAAAGTATCCCAAAAGTTTAATACAAAAGTTTTTTTATTATATTTTTTGTTGCAATCACTTGTTTCAGTATTTCATTGTTTGGGTGTATCATTCTTTTTCTCACAAAAATGGTGATCATGATGGGACCCCCAACAGGTCCTATGTTTGATTTGCATTGATGTTTTTAGTTTGTTGATTTCTATCTATTTTCTTGTTGTAGGTCTCTAGAGCTTTATCACATGAAAAGTTAAAAATTGGATTAAAAAAGTTTTAGAGCTTGTTCGGCCTATTATTACACATACATGAATGCAAAGGTACATTCTAGAATATTTGTAAATGCATGTGCACATTTGGAGACCTGCAAAAATTCCAGTGAGCATTTATAGACCTAGGTAAACATAACGATGCATTTGAGATCCTATGCAAATGTAGAGCAATATTTGGCAAGCTTGAGAAGAAAAATGAGCATTAAAATGATCCTAGGTGTGTAGCAAGTATCATTTTAGTTAGAAATTTTATTTCAAAAAATGAAAAAAAGAGATATTTCTTGCTTGTTGCATTTGATTTTGTTGTAGGTATTTTCAAGTCATTTGTAGGCACTTAAAAGAAAAAAATTTAAAAGGTTCATCCTTATATTAAAAAAAAGGCATCACAACTGCATCTAGGGTAAATATTAACATCATTAAGTGCATTATAGGTCATTTATCATCTCAAACAGGCTCTATTTTTGCTTCTAACACATAGTCAAAAACACAAACCTATGTTTGGATAGATCCAAACATAGACCTGTATTTACCCAAATATAGTACCACCTTTGACCAGTCTCAAATGCATTCCTGCATTTGATTCTGTGTTTTAGGAGCATCTTCAGGTCTTGTGTGAACCCTACTTTTTGCATTTAAATTAGGATTTTTCTCTATTTTATTATTTTATCTGTTTCTATTTGTGGTTAACTACATTTATAGGCATTGAAATTGGAATTTGCTTTTTAGATTGCATAAAACCATAACAAAAAACAACACCCCACACACTTGCATGTATCAAATAAACATTGATAAGGTTGGAATTCATCACCAACCCTCAATAGAAACTGATGATGTTGGAATTCACATCCTTCCATTGAATCATCCCCTAGACACCTTAGTAGCCAATAACCAGTGGTTACCTAGACTTCGTCACTATAAATGCCTCTACTTTTGGGTGTGCTCATAGTAGGAAGGACTAGTAATGCCCTTTTACCATGGGGATAAATAATACGTGGAACACAACTATCATTATTTTCAATCTCATCCAAGAGTAAAGTGAAATCCTATGGGACATTACCCTAGGTATTAGGCAAGTATTAGGGCTCAGAAAATGCAACCTCCCTTGGGAGGTTATTGTGACTCCTTAGGTTTACCCTTGAGCCAATCATACCTTTAGGAAGCCATTATTAGCTATTCATTATTCATCCTTCATCATATGGGTGGATTATAACACACCCTTTTAGTGGTATACATAATTCACCTTGCATAGTGGTTCTAGAAATAAGAATCTCAAAATCAAAATACACCAAAACTCAAAAACTTAAAAAAACTCCAAAAACCTCAAAAAAAGGCAAAAAGGAAAAACAATAAAACTTGTGAAAAATTAGAAAATATTTGTTTGTTTTTTTACTTTATGTGTTGTCCATTTGCATTTCTACCACATTTCACACACACCTTAACATTTGCCACCTCATTCCACCCTAGCTTATGGTAACGATCCAGAGTCAAGGCAAAGTCCAAAGTCAACCATATTCATCCATGGAATATTTTGCTCAACCTTCTCAAGCCCCCACCACTTCTACGATGGGGAAAGTTAGTGTGGCCTACACCCTACACATAGACATGTCTATTGGGCTATCCAATAGGGCTACAACTTTGGATATCGATGTAATGCAAAGAAATACCCATGCTATGATTCTAGAGACTCCTAGGAGTGAGCCACCCACATCATCTAATCTACACATCACGTATTTGGATACTGATGCCATAAGGACTTACTTGAATACAATAGGATTGGTATTTCCATAATTACCCCCTATCACCATTCCACCCCACACCATCTGTGCATTGCATCAAGAAGCCACCTACTCTCATTTACAACAAACCCATTAGTTCATCACCAATCCACTTTTCAAATTGACCATTACAACCATGAATCACACTCATCCATCATCACATCATCAATAGATTTCCATCCCATCACATCAAAACATCATCTGATCTAACCTCCTCTATAAAGCACAATTCAATGCTACTTTGTAGATACCTGTATCCATACCATCCACAACTTCCATTGATACCAACTAGCATTCCATCCCCAATTTAGTCATGATACCTTTCACAACTTACCCTCCACTAACATAAAATTACATGGTTGTCATGCAACCAAACCAATATTCCACCCCACATGTGACCATACCATCTGCATCTATGATTGCTATACAACAAGTTTTTTTGCACTTAAAATAATTTCTTGCAAATGAGACCAACCAAAGTGCTCATCATAATACGTGATAACAATCACATGTTATAGATATTAACCATCCATACACCTCACAAAAAAACAAAATTTTCACTCAAGATCCATCATGGGTGTTGCAACCACCCAACATAACCATTCCCACCCATCTACTCCATCACATGTATGCTAACCTTTCAAGACAACATACAATTATACCCCCATCACCTCAACATCAACAAATCCATTCACAAAATTCATTCCATAACCCATTACACCATAACATCCATCACCATCAAATCCCAATCAACAACACACATCCCTTTCATCAACAATAAATAAATCAAGGTTTTCACTCATCATCAGAAGACCCTAAGTTTCAATTATTGCAAACCAAATTGATAGCTTGGCTATGCAAACATCTATGATATTGCACTAGAAACCAACCTTGAGGCAGTTGATCAATCACCCCTTTAATCTTTAGTACCATCACCACCTTATCCAAAATATTTTACATTATCAAAGTTTGATAAATTCAAGGGGGATGAGGACGCCCAAGAGCATGTGAGTGATTTCATAAATACATATTTTAGAATACAAGACAATGACCCTCTAATGCTTTGAATATTTCCTCAAACATTTGGAGGATATGCCCTAGATTTGTACAATCACCTTTCGCATCAAAGTATTCATACTTTTGAGCAACAAATATACCAATTATTGGAGCACTTCTCTCTTAATGTTAGAAAGAAAACAATGTTCGCCGACTTGTTCAACCTATGCCAATTTGAAGATGAGTCGGTTAATGAATTTGGAAACCATTGGAGGGTAGTCATCACAAAATTTCTATTCTCCCTCCCCATGGTAGAATTAACAAGGATGTTCACAAGGATTTATTCCAAACAAATATCCTTGTTACTACAATTGCAAAAATATAGAACATTCGAGGAAGCTCTCATCTAGGACTGGGTAATTGAAGAGATAAAAAATCAAGAGGGTGAGATAAATTTGTTAGCATTTAAAGCTTTAGCATATTACATTATATAGTTTAGGCATGTGCTATCCATATTTTCTAGTCATTCACTTTATATTAAGGGGGGAGTTAATTAAAAATGTGGTTGGTTGGTTCTTCAACTACCCCAACCAACCTCATGTTGTATTTATATCTCACCTCTATTCAATGCAAGTTAAGCTTTGTCAATTCATATTATGGTATCAAAGCCAGGGAGTGTATATTGAGGGTACATTGTGGATGCTGGGTGCAAAAAAATGTGAGAGAAGAGCACTACTCTTGATAGGGCACACTTCTAGAATGATGTGGTAAGGACTAGACAAAAACCCTGGAAAAAGGTATACACAGATCAGACCGTAGGCCAATACAGACAACAACACTGACAGAAGGAAGACACAACAAAAAAATCTGGTAGATATGCAGACCAAGATAAGGTTGACTGGATGTTTGACTTGGATTTTTTTTTTTGCTGACTTGGCAGGGTGATGTGGCCTTTTTTGCTAGCTTGGTAGGGTGATGTGGCATTCAGTTCATGTAGGGGGGAGGTGACATGGCATTCGGTTTTTGAGTGTCATGGAGGTAAAAAATATGGGCTTGATTTCCCAAAGGTAATCGAAAGCAATAAAAGCTAAAAAAGAAAGAATGGAAAAATAAGGGATAAAGGGGGAATAACCAAGGCCAGTCCAAGGCTAGTTAGGTTAATCAAGTAGTCTTGAGCCAACCACCACTGCAAACACAACAAGCTCAAGCCCAAGTACAACAACCCCCACAACAACAACAACAACCACCACCATAGGCTTATCAGGTGGTTCCACCCCCAAAAAAGCTACAAAAATCAAGCTCAACCTACAGATAATCACTAGTACCAATTCAATTGACAACCTCACAATTACACCCCATTGCCCAAACCATATTCATCTCTCTTCCAAAATTTGTATGATGCACAAGCCATTACCTTACCAGAGATGAAACCAAAAGATCCAAATAAACCAAAAACCAAGAGCTATAAGGAGCATCTGTACTGCACTTTTCATCGACAAAAAGTTCATGACATTAACAATTGCTATGCATTCAAAAACATTGTGCAAGATCTACTTGAAAGGGGACATATCAAGATTGATAACCCTTTGGCCCAACAAAACTAGAACCTTGGTATATATCAAACACCACTACCTCATCATGAGGCAACTCAACAAATTATTGGGGCATCAACTTCTACAGTTCTCCCTAACCAATTCAATCATGTATCTCAAGTGTACCAAGGTTTTGTAGGGGCTATTCACGTAGTCACCCATGGGCAAAGAAGCACAAATCACACACAACAAGAAAATGGACCAACTCAAGCAGTACCTACTCCTATAGCACAACAAAAAAATGTGCCCATACAACCAAACCACACCATTCCATCTCCACCCATCCATATTCCAAGTCATCCACCTAGGCCCATCATCACATTGAGGAGTCGATTGACATAGAGCTTAAGAATGGCTTCGACCAAGTTATCCATATATGAGCTTATACAACAATCTCCCCCACATCATGAGGTATTGATGGAGATCTTAAAATCCATCAAACTTCAGACAGAGGATCCCAATACCTTCAACACTTTTATGGGGAGTGTTCAGACTTGTATGGAACCTTCAATTTTATTCTATGATTTTGAAGTCAAGAACATATCATCAAAGTTACCCGATCCTCCATTGCATATTGTAGCTCACATTGATAGAAAACCCTTCAAATGGGTGCTCATTGATATCGAATCCTCTATCAACATCATCACCATCGAAGCCATCCAACATCTCAAACTACCACCATCCCACATTACATCATCCACCTTCACCTTACGAGTGTTCAATGATGCTTTGTGTTCCATAGTAGGAAATGTAGTTCTACCTATGATAGTGGGGGTGAAAACAATCCATACACTCTTCCATATATTGGAGGGGGCCATGCAGTACAACATACTTCTTGGCCATCCCTGGATTAGGGAAATGAAGTGTGTTCCCTCAACGTTGCATCAATGCTTGAAATATGTGCATGAGGGAAAGATTCATTGCATTCCAGCTAACACTGAGCCATTCAAATATTGCAACTTGATTTCAAATCCATATGAGCCACCCCTCCCATCCACTCATCTATCCATCCAACCACTCATCATTAGAGCCACTCCAAATCACAACACCTCATCCAAAGCACCCATACTAGAAGCTCTTCCAATCACTGATCCAAATCATACCTCCACCTCAACCGTATTTCACTTCCCAATCACACCTCATCATCCCATAAATCAACCATCACCTTCATCAAACCACATCTCATCACATCAACCAAACAATCATACCTCATCATACACATATCCAATTCAACAAGTCACCCCATATCAACCACTTGCCAACAATCACCCCGTTCAGCAAGATCCACCCCTACAACCATCTACTATCTCGTAGATAGGGCCACCTATCCAAGAGGAACCCTCACAACCTACACCATCTCCCCCACCTGAGCCATCAATCACCATTGAAGCCTCCACATCCACACCCGAGTCATCCACATCTACTACCACTCAAGTTGTAGTCCATCTTGCCAATCCAAGCATTGGTGAGTACATAGTTGAGAATGTTACAATAACACCACCTATCCAGACTGTTAGAGATTATGGTCGCCCACGTGACCCACCTTTAGCCATAGGTGTAGTGTATAACATGGGTTCAGAACCAAACATGATTAATTTTGTATATGGGGGACTGGATTATTCATCCAATCCACCTCCTCCTAATGATGAATCCATGCAACAATTTTGTGCCAACTTAGAATATCTATCCAATCCAAATTTCCCTATGCGATATTTTCGTCGGGTTAACTAGTAGGGATATGGCCTTGGATAACATGAGCAAGGTTCACAAAATATTATTGAACCTCACTATCGAGAGACACATGATCACTCTGGCTTAGGGTACAAGCCAACATCTTCTACCACCTCCTTTGAGCATGCATTCCAACAACTCACCCTTGATTTCGAGGAGGAAGATAGCGAAGATAGCGATGATAGTGAGGATGAATACATAGACCCTGACTTTGCACCTCATTTATATGAGGCCTTTTTGAAAATGTGATCGCACATCGACATGATTAATTACATTTTCGATGATGACTATGAGGAAGACTTCAAAGAGGAATTTTATGCCCTATCTATTGCCTTCGATGATTTCAAAGAAGATGCGGCCCCCATAGTGCCCATAGATGAAAGAGATGAGTACTACATTAGAATGTTTCCCATCCATCGACCCATATTTCACTTGCACCTTCCATGAGAGTGACCTGAGCTAGATCCACCACCACCACCTTGGTTGCCTACACGACAACACCATTATCCATCCTTCATAGGTCAGTTGCTCCCTAGAGAGAGTGTGCGAGAGAGCTCACCTTTCGAATCATAGCCACCTCACTTCCACCAAGTTAACATGATTTCTGTTGACTTGTTCGCCCCACTCTATAATCCATATGATTTGGCAAAACTTGATTCCTATCGATGTTAGCCTTATCAACATGGATAGGATTTCATCCCCACCATCCATAGCTGAGTTCATCCTATCCAAAGAATTGCTAAGAGCTTCTAACGCTTACATACCTCAACAATCTTCATCTTCATCTGCCTCTATTTTTCAAACCGAAGTAGAAGAAGCCCCACCTGAGTCATTTGATAATGTGGAGGATGATATTCATCTCATCCCTACTCCACATCAGTTAGAGGAAGGTTCACACATGCTAATTGAAGAATCTATCGATATGAACCTAAGTGAAGATGTGAAAAACCCACAAATTGTGAAAATGGCAAAATATTTATCTGTAGAAGAAAGAGAAAGACTCCTAGATGTTTTAACAAGGAAGAAAGGTGTTTTTGCATGGTTGTACAGAGACATGCCTGGCCTTGACCCCAACTTGGTGGTCCATAACCTCACCTTAGCTCTCGAAGCAAAATCGTTCAAGCAAAAATTGAGGAAACTTCATCCTACCATAGCCCTCATGGTCAAAGAAGAGCTACAAAAATTGTTAGATGTGGGTTTCATACAACCCATTGATTATCCCGAATGGCTCTCAAACATGGTACCCATTCGTAAACCAAATGGGGGGATTCATGTATGCACAAATTTTTGAGATTTAAACAAAGCATGTCCCAAAGATGATTTTCCATTACCAAACATTGATCAACTAGTAGACTCTTGTATTAGCCATGAAATGCTTTCTTTAATGGATGATTTTTCAGGATACAACCAAATTTAGATTAATCCTGATGACCAACACAAAACAACATTCACAACACCTTGGGGGACTTTTTGTTACAAGGTGATGCCCTTCGGCCTCAAAAATGTAGGAGCTACTTACCAACATGCCATGACATATATCTTCCATGACTATATGCATAAAATCATTGAATATTATGTGGATGACTTAATAGCCAAATCTAAAACACATCTTGAGCATATCGATGTACTAGAAAAAGTCTTTGATCGATTATTAGAACACAAGGTGAGGTTAAATCCTAAGAAGTGTGTATTTGGAGTCACATCAGGAAAACTTCTAGGTTTCATTATCTCCAAGAGAGGCATTGAAGTGGATCCCGATAAGGTCAAGGCCATTATCGAAATACCACCCCTAATAAACCTTAAAGAGTTGCATAGTTTACAAGGAAAGATTCAATCGATTCATCGATTCATCGCACAACTCTCAGACAAATGCAGGCCATTCAATCACCTGCTACAAAAGGGGGTCACATTTTCCTAGACAAAAGAATGTCAAGAGGCCTTTGATGATATAAAGCAATATTTGGCCTCATCACCAATGCTAACACCACCTCGTTCAGGAGTCCCTTTTCATCTTTACATTTCTGCTATAGATTTTGTGTTAGGGACAATGCTTGCACAAAAGAATGAAAATAAAAGAGAGCAAGCAATCTATTACATTAGTCAAACATTGGTGAGTTATGAAACAAGATACGCTTATGTTGAAAAGTTGTGCTTAGCAGTGGTTTTCACCACTAAGAAACTCAAATATTATATGCTAAGTAATACAACTTATGTCATAGCTAGAGAAAATCCTTTGCGTTACATGATGACTCGCACATACAAAAACACCCATACCATGAAATGGATAATGCTCTTAATGGAATTTGATCTCGAATTCATTAGCCAAAAATCCATTAAGGGTCAGGTGATAGTCGATCAGCTCGTGGAGGCTCCACTTCCAAATGATCAACCCTTATTTATCAAGCTACCAGATGATTCGATCTTCTCAATCATTGAATAGGAAGAACTTGTCCCTCTTGAGGATGATGTTGACATCACCCTATTCTTTGATGGATCAAAGTGTAAAAAAGGACAAGGTGTTGGAGTCATGTTTTACACACCAGAAGGAATGCCAATTCCTTTATCATTCAAACTCGACTTTCCATGCACAAATAACAATGTAGAGTATGAAGCCCTAATATTAGGACTTCAAGCCACCATAGCTATGGGTATAAAGTGTATAAGCATCTTTGGTGATTCTAAACTTGTCGTTCACCAAGTAAAAGGAACTTACCAATGTAGAGAACTAGTCTTGAAACAATACAATGTAGTAGCAATGAAATTGCTAGCAAAGTTTGACTAGTACAAAATTGACAACTTGCCTCATTTGACTAATAGATTTATGGATGTGATGGCCTCTCTAGGATCATTGATTCCAAAGAACACAAATGGAGAGATCCAACCGCTAATCATCACAATAATGTCCAAATCTATAATCTCATGAGCAGAGTCTGAGGGTGAAAAGAGTGTTTGTTTCACTCATGCAGAGCCATACGATCCTTGGCTTAGTCAGGTAAAGGACTTTCTCAAGTTTGGAACCCTCCCAATAGATTTTTCATGAACTACCAAAAGAACATTCAAACAAAAGGTAGCTCATTATACTCTCTTGGGGGATGTCTTATATAGACGTGGCTATGATGGAATCCTACTTCGATGTCTAGATCCTATAGAGGCACAAAGAGCTATATGTGAAGCCCATGATGGTACTTGCGATGGCCACTTCAGTGGGATGGCCATCATAAAGTGCATTTTGTGCATGGGTTATTATTGGCCCATGATGGAAAATGACTATTGCAAGTACGTAAAGAAATGTCAAAAGTGTCAACAACATGCCAACTTGACCCATGTACCATCACAAGCATTACAACCCATTCAAAGTCTTTGGCCCTTTTCATAATGGGGCCTAGATTTGATTGGTAAAATTTCACCTACCTCCTTAGGACAACATAAGTTCATCATCACTACCATAGAGTACTTCACAAAGTGGGTCGAAGTGATCCCTATGACCACTACGACTAGACCTCGAATTGTGGAGTTCATACTTCAACATATTATCTATCATTTTGGTATTCCCTCAAAGATCATTTTTGATAATGGCAAGTCCTTCAAAAATAAGGATGTTCGAGCACTGTGCAACAAATACAACATCCAACATAGTTTCTTGACTCCTTATTACCCATAGGAAAATGGATAAGTTGAGGTGACCAATAAGACATTGATAGCCATTCTCAAGAAACTTGTCAAAGAAAATCATAGAGATTGGCATACACAAATCCCCTTGGCATTATGGGCTTATCAAACAAGCATCAGAATGCCTATAGGGGCAACACCATTTTCATTGGTCTATGGAGCCAAAGCAATCATACCTCTTGAGCTTGAGATCCCCTCACTACAAATCACATTACAAGAATTCATGGATGACAACACCGCTAGACAAGCACATCTTGACCAACTCACACTCCTTGATGAAAGGTGAATCAATACCTTAGAACACCTACGAGTGTATCAAGATCGCATCAAGCATGCTTATAATGCAAAATTTCATCTCTATGAATTCCAAGTAGGAGATCTCATTCTTAAAGAGAATCAATAGAATACCAATGCATTGTCGCACTTGCATGACAAATTCATGGCTAATTGGTTAGGTCCATACATTGTCAAGCAAAATTTGGGTCCTAGAACGTATAGGCTTGTAGATTTAGAGGGAAGAATGGAGCCTGAACCATTGAATATCATTCACCTGAGAGCATTCTATGCATGATGTGAATTATATATATACATATACATGGCTTAAAAACACACACACAAAAATATTTGCATTACCAAAATTTTGTGCACCACCTACATTGCATACATACAATCGTATCATTTGCATCCATTCATGTAGCTTACAATATTAGTCATCATTAGGTCAGTTTGGATAATTTCTAGTCCACTATGTCTTGTTGCCTTAATCAAGGGCACCTTCAATATTAACATTAGTCACCAATCCATCAGTCACAATCATTTACAACTTTCCTTGTGGTCTTTTGATCATTAAGAGGTCTGTATAAGATAGGATAGATATCATATGACCATCAACAATGATGATTATATGACCACTGACTATTTTATGCACACCCCTTAGTTTTCAAAATCTCACAAGGAAAGTACAATTGCATCTTGCATAACACAAAGTTTGTCAAATAATACCTAGGTGTTTTCGGTCACTCAACCACTCCTAGTGTTTTAAGCAACCTCAATAAAAATTCAAACAAGTTTGAAATGCTATAGGTTGGTCTTGGCCCCATCAAGTTTCCTCTTCGACCATGCACATCAAAACACATTAAAACATTGTGAACTCTAGGAAGGACGAAGTCATGAGTAGCTATTTCCATAAAGTGAATGGTTTTCCCTACTCATCCAATTATGTGCATGGTCTAGAAAACTGAGAATTGGAAAAAGGACAAGCTCACCCTTCTCCAAAAAAAATCCCTTGCTCTCCTTCAAAATGAGCAAGTATCCCAAAACCAAAAAAAATCCCTTGCTCTTCCTTCAAAATAAGCAAGTATCCCAAAAAAAAAAAAAATCCCTTGCTCTTCTTCAAAATGAGCAAGTCCCCAAAACAAAAAAATAAAAATCCCCTTGCTCTTCCTCAAAATGAGCAAGTCCCAAAAGCAATAAAATCCCCTTTGCTCCTCTACAAAAATGAGCAAAAATCCTGAATAAAATCCCAAAATCCAAAAATCCAAATGCAATAAAAGAAGGGAAAAGAGCTTGAATCCCTAGAATTCTTAGTATTTTGAAAACTGTGGGGTGATCCCCATTACAACAATGGGCTCCAAGAGCCGACCTGGCAATGGGGTATCCTTATGCATGGTGACATGTCTATCACATTAGCGACCTTCTTTTGTATAGACCTATATCGCTCTCGGATGAGCTAGCTTATTGGCATAAGTTACAATTGATTAGTCTACCCTAGCTCATGATTGGAAATGAACATTCAACGCACACGAAGTTGGTCACTGGAAATTTGACGCAGCTAAGAACACCATTGGCATCTTATAAATTTGGGAGATTAATAGATGAGTTTGTTTGAGATCACTAGGATGTTTGAGTCTTTGCAAAACAACTCTAGATCCTTTATCTCCATAAGCAAGCTTCCATTCCATACCATCATCACATTACCAAGCTATCAGTATATAGTTAAGCTAGTACTATTATGTTGGTACCCCTGATTAAGCAATAAAGATAAATTCAATCAAACAAAAGTCTAAACCATCTACAAATGATCATTAGAACATAATACCATCACCTCATTTGCATACATCATCATAATAAATTAGGCATCTCATTTATTAAACATTCATTCCATCACATACATATGCATCCATCCATACATCCACAAAAAAACCATACACAAAAACAACAAAAAATACATATATATATATATATATATATATATGAATCACATATACAAAATTTCACCAAAAGGTTGTATACATCAGAGCACTAAGGCTCACAAAAAAACTAAAAACCAAAAAAGAGGTAATAAGCGCTACTAGCTAGCACCACCCTGATCTCTAGGAGGACCATGAGCAGATCCCTATGACCCTGATGGATCACGGAAAGTAGGAGCCCTTGAGTGAGAACTACCAGGCCTAGACTCACTTTACCTACTAGAGCTAGACATAGAGGTAGAAGGTTGCATAGGTAATGGAATGTGATGCTGAGAAAATAAATCCTCAAATATATGAATATACCTATCCTGTATCAAGAATGAGATACATCCTATCTCTGACGTGACTCCCATAGTGCAATCTTAACATGAAGAGCAAAAATCTAAGCACTATCACCACCTACACTTGGGGCCACTCATAGCTCCTCCATATCAATCCATAGCTAAGCTATCTCGACATCTTGAGCTACTAGTGCATTCTGTAGCCTCGTAATATCCATGTCATAGCTATAGCTTAGAAGGTGATCTCACTCCTCACCCAAGCTATCCCACTCAACCTTGAGGACACCCCAAGCCTCCTCACTATGCACCTAAGGTCTCTCTAGAACCTCCTCCATGGTATTCCCATCAATCCTCCCCCCCCCGTATCCACCACCAACTCTAGCATATAGAGGTACATCCATCTCCCCTCCCCTCTACCTACCACTACCTCATGATCTCTATCATAAGGAGTCTCCTCTATAAGATCCCAATCATCCCCACTACCTCCATCATCCATAGCCTAACTAGGTGCCCAAGGAGGCTATAAAGCAAACCATACATCATACTCAAAAGTGGTCCCAACATCATCCATGATTGGGGCATCTAGTACCTCATCATCAGGGTCATCAATATCCTAATCATGAGAAGGATAAGGGAGGCTCATCTCATCACCTCGATGCCTATATATGACTGGAGCATTAGGAACCCCTTACACCATCCCAAACTATCATAAGACATGAGAGAACTAGATCAGCTCCTCTCTACCATACCACCCAACCACCCATCTAGCTTGCCTAGTCCCATAGTTGTGCACTATCCTCAGGCCAGACAACCCCCATCCATGGTCATCAAATAACATCTACAATAGTCAATCCTACCCACATCTCTCGATACTCCTAGCTACTATGGCTAGGATGACTCGATGGAAGCTCCCCACTAGTTTACCAATGAAGAGCACAAGGGTGCGAGCTATCCCACTCATAGGGTAAACCATCAGGTCAAGCCACTCTGAAGTGCTCCCATCCCTAAAGCTAGAGAAGCAAGCTATAACCTAAACCCTTCTACCCTCACCTCTTCACCTCATAAAGCTCCACATACATCTGGTAGAGCAAGGAAGGTGCCCAAGCATACACATGAGGCTCATCAATCATATCCAACACTAGCCTGATCTGGTTCCATGGGAACCTAGCTCCTATACTACTTGGCAACAGCATAGTGGATAAAATATACATCACAAATGTAGGTAGTGGTTGTAAATCTCCCTTCTAGAACATCTCCAGATACTAAATCCCACCCCTACTCACATCCACATCCCTCCATCCATCACCAAATAAAGGCCTCAACTCATGCTCCTTATCATGGCCAACTCGAAATGGTAGCCCCTCGATAGGAACATAGAAGATGCGATAAACATCCTCCAGGGTAATAGTAATCTCCCCAATCGGGAGCTAAAATGACCCCCTATCAAGGTCCCATCTCTCTGCTAAGGTCGATAAGTACTCCTCATCCGCCCTCACCCGCTCAACTCTACCACAACCAACCAAACCCATTATCTCCAACCACTTCCAGTGGTCGTCAATCAATTCCTTCCTCACACGAGAAAGGACAAGAGAAAAATGGTGGTGAGCCTCCAAAAATTTCACCTCCAAAAAAAAAATAAAAACATTTTCATTTCATTTATATCAAAAATAAAAAACATTCTCATTTCATTTCATCATCATTTTTTCACTAAAAAAAAATAAAACATTTTCATTTCATTTCATCATCATTTTTAAAAAACAAAAAATACTTTTTTTATCATTAAAAAAAAATAAAAAACATTCTCATTTCATTACATCTTCAAAAATAAAAATAAAAACATTATCATTTCATGTCACCATCATTTTTCAAAAAAAAAAATTCGCCCACCTCTTTACTGGTTTAAATATATATTCTTTTTACCATCCCCTTAAGTTTTTCCAAAAAAGAATAAACACAAAAACATGAAAAAAACACAAAAAATTGCAATAAAGCAACAAGGGCATCAGGACCTACCTTGGCCACCTGAACAACAATTCCAACCACACCACCAACCCCGATCACCTCTCCCACCATCTCTTCAGCCATCACAACCATAATCACTCCACAACTCTCTCTCAAACGCTCAATCAATCTCAACAGCAACAATGAAACCAAATGGGCCCCTCTATACCTATTTATAGCCAAATTTTGTGCCTCCAAATATGGACCCACATTTATCGAGTGCATCTAAACGTGGATCCACATTTGGAGGGCACATGTAAACGTGAATGCACATTTGACCAGCCCCAAATGTGATTCCACGTTTGGAACTGGACAAACGCAAACCCGCGTTTACCAAAAAAAGCAACAAAAATAATTTTCATCAAATCACTCCATCAATGCATCCAAAAAATCATCACACTGGAAATCAGATCAGTTTGGTCTCTCAATTTTTGAGTGCAACTACGTTCAATAAAATTTGCACAAAGCTATCAAGAATCCTCGTCATTGGGATACAAAGTGGAAAATTCTCAAATTGGTATGCACCATGCCAATGTATGTCATGAATGCGGTGAATGCAATTAGTTGTACAAATCGCCTTGAACGTTTCTAGTATTACATGCACACTATGTTGTGTGGTCCATCTACCAAATCAAAAAGATCATCACTTTGCTAAGAGCAAAGTTTTGACAATGCATGCCCAATCCAAACTTGGGGTAACCAACTTGATCTTAATTTTCAATATTTGCATCCATCACATTCATCCATTTTCATCATTCACATTCGATCAATTGGCTCGTGGGTTTCATTCTTCACCCATTCACCAATTGAGGGGGTAAGCCAAAATAAAAATTTTCAAAAGTCATTCATTCTTTGCGTCGAGATAACCTGAGTTTGTTGCTCCATCCAATAATGCCAGGTGTCTCTTATTTTTGCATCGCATTGTGTTTTACACAATGTGATACAAAAAGGGGTATCTATAGACACCAAAACCTAGTCCTTCACAAAGCCCCCATCCACCCCACATTCCTGCATAATAAAATATGCCTAAGTCTAAACTTAGGCATAAAAATCCTGCACATTATCCTATTTTCTAGATTTTATTAAATCTGGAAAATCCCCCTAGGATACCCTATCTCCCCATGTGACATGTGTCCTAGCCACCACTACCCCTCCATTTGCCACATCTCACACCTCACTCCACACATCACTCCACTTCCACCTACCCACATGCCACCACTCCACCTAAGTGAGACACTCTAGGTGACTCACTACAACTGCCCAAGATAGGTGGTTGCCTAGTCCCTACCACTTGGTAGCCCTGGCTTGCCACCTATATTTTCCCTCCAAAACCCAAAAATACCTATAAAGGCACCATCATTCCATAAAACAAGGGAGGTTGGAAAATATATCGTTATGCTGCAGGAATAGCTATAGTAGGTCAAATACTTTTATAAATATCGATCACCTGAGGTCCTGGATTAAATTATAGGGTTTCTGTAACTCAGCATCAAACATCAACGATCATTTACACAGATGCAAACGCACGTCCACATTTACTGAAATACTAGTCCATGTTTAGCAAGCCCCAAATGCACACCCATGTTTGCATAGGAGTAGATCGGTTAGTTGCAGGAACATATTGGAAGAGGTAAAACACAACAAGATCTTTTATGTCACTATTTTTTGTCTTTTGCGCTCATTTCTCATATTTTGCAAGCATATTAATTCAAGGTTTTTGTAGCTTTCATCCATATAAAAATGAACCTCACATAGTGGAGGCCCCTCATGTGCTACTAACTCCTTTCCTTGTTTGCAATCATACTTGTACATGTGATAAGTTTTTGGAGGCTGCTAAAGCAAAGATGGCCCACAATGATACCCAAGCCATCCAAGATATTGATTGTAGTAGAGAAGACCATCAAAACCCACCATAAATTGGATTTGACAAAGGGATTTCTCCCCCCTTTGTGATTTTTTTACTTTGGTAAAACAAGCAAGAAATATTTCTTTGTAATAGGACCCCTACAATTTGGGGTATATAATTATTGTAAATAGAGGAGAACAAGTCTCACAAAAGTTTAATACAAAAGTTTTTTTTTACTATCTATTTTGTTGCAGTCACTTGTTTTATTCTTTCATTTTTTGGGTGTATCATTCTTTTGTTCACAGTTACATCCAAAAGTGCACCAGATTTGCATCAAAGGTTCCAAAACACGTCCAAGAAATGCATAATTCAGCCAGACCCACCCTAATTATTTTTAGCATAACTTCCTCATTCAGACTCGTATTACTCTAAAATTTTGAAAAAATATTCCTAACATCTAGAGGAAGGTCTCCATAATTTTTTGGCTTATTTGGAGTAATATCAACTACTTTTTAATTGGTCTTGGAATATGTTGTATTTCTTTTTCATGATTTAAGGCCTTATCTTGAAATACCCCGCATAGGCTACTGATATTTTCATTGTAGGATTGTGTAGGTATTGGATATGCATAGAAGATCAAGAGGTAAAGCAACATGTCTTCTAAAACCTCCCAAAACCTAATGTGTTCTTGAGAAGATAACTTGCCACACCATAGATTTCACTTGTAAAAAAAACCCTCCATTTTGGGAGGTCGATTGTAACTGAAAGGGTGCATTGTAAAAGATAAATTTTATCAATTTCAAATCTATTGAAAATATATATTTTTCATTGCACTTTGTATAATTTGAATTGTTATAATGCATTTCCTCTTTCACATAGATTGGTTTTATTCCCTTAAATATGCTTCAGTGTTGTCTCTTATTTTACCTAGCTATTATTAATTTGTTTAGTTGGGTTGTGATAGTGTTGGTGGATGGTTTGTTGTGTTATCGGATTGCACTATTGCTTTTTTTGTAACATAAGAATTTCTAGTTGTAAGATTGTTTTTATTTTCAGTAAGTCGCATGATGTTTGTTATCATCTCCTTTATTTAGTTAAGGTTGGTATATTACCTTAATTTCAGCATAAGGCTAGTTTTTGGTGCTTCGATTGAATGTTCTTTTGTTTAATTGAAAGATGTACATTTATACCTTTTATGTACGTATAAGAACATGTAATTTTTTTAAAACATAAGGTAGGCTTGGTGATTTGGAATACTAAACTTGATTTATATGATTTTGTTCTTTTATAAAATGCTTTGGAATGTCAAAAATAATATTTGATGATTTATTTCAGAATTTTATAAGCTTTTAAGTATTAAATTGGAATTAATATTATTATGAAGTTTATTAGAACTTATGAGTTTTGATGGCTTAAGTAGGTATGGAAGTGGAGTTTGTTTTTTGGAAAAAAACTTAGAGAAAGTAAATCTTATTTATATTTATAGATTTAATATTATAAATAGAGGGGTTTATACATTATTTAGTGTTCATTAAAAGAACCCTAATTAGTGGAAAGGTGGTACTTTTATAATGTGAAGATTTGGGATGTTACCTTCTTTGGAAGCCAATTGACAATGCCTAATGGAATGGGGTGGCCAGGAGGCTTGGGGGAGAAAAAATTGTTTCTAACATCAAGCTTTTATGAGTCCATTGAGCTAGAGGGAAAGGGGCTAGCAAAAGGAAGAAAAAAGGACCAGACATAGTCCAGAGAAGGAGGAACTGGAAGTTGAAGTTTTGGATATTTTAAAAAGAAGGTAAGCTCAGTTTGTTATGTTGTTGCTATGTTATCTTCTCATGAACCTCTAAATTGTGTTTAATCTTTCTAAAGTTTTGCCCTAGTTTTCCAATGCCTACATTTATGTTGCTTGGTTTTATTTAATATTTACTTATCTATGCTTGCGTAAGCCTTACCTAAACCTAGTTTGTTGCAAGTTCTTTATGGTATGGAACCTTTGTTGCATTGACCAATAGGTCCTTGTGCTAGAGTTCCTTTCGAAGGGAAGTAGTAGAGCTATTTGAATAGCTTAAGAACCTTTTTATTATATATAAGATGTGTATCCTCTATTGGTTCATTCTGAGTTGGTTTGAAGTGCTTAGTTGTAGTAGGTATTGGTATTGGAATACCTCACCTTGGTTTTAATCCCTTAACTAGGATTCAATGTTGTCTTTTGTTTTATCTAGCTTTTAGTAAGTTGTTTAGTTGGGTTGTGATAACATTGGTGGATGGTTTGTTGTGTTCTCAGATTGTGTTGCTTTTTCTATGGCATAGGTCTTGTTGTTTGTAAGGTTGTTTTCATTTTTAGTGATTTGCCTAATGCATGTTAGCATCTCCTTCCTTTATTTAAGGTTGGCATATTGTCTTAAGTTTGAGCATAAGGCTAGTTTTTGGTGCTTTGGTTGAATGCTATTTTGTTTAATTGAAAGATGTACATTTATGCCTTTTATGTATGTATACGAACATGCATTTTTTTTTAAATTTAAGGTAGGCTTGGCGCTTTGGAAAACTAAACCTTATTTATATGATTTTGTGCTTTTATAAAATTCTTTGGAATGCCAAAAATAATATTTGATGATTTTTTTCGGAGTTTTATAAGATTTTAAGTATGAAATTGGAATTAATATTACTATCAAGTTTATTAGAACTTATGGGTTTTTATGTATTAAGTAGGTATGGAAGTGGATTTTGCTTTTTGGGAAAAAACTTAGATGAAGTAAATCTTGTTTGTATTTATAGATTTAATATTATAAATAGAGGAGTTTAAACATTATTTATTGTTGAAATATATCCATGATGGTTATTTAGTGCAAGAGTTAAGAAATGTATTTAAGAATAAAAAATATTTTTATGAGAGTTATTTTGAATGTTTTAGTAATGGGTTCCTGATGGGAAGAAGTATGGGATTCTCTCCTTGTTTGCATGGAAATGTTTTACATAAATGCATGTTTTATTGCTTAGTGCATGTTAGGTATGCATAAGAAATTCATGAGCTATCATGATCCCTAAAACTTCTATTTAAGTTTGTGGGAAGAGTATTTCAAACAAAGGGCCTCAAAAGAAAGATGGAATTATTGACCATTGATTTTTGTTATGTAACAATGTTATTGAAGAAGAGATTTTACCTTGAAAGTAAATGTGTTATTTTTATGTAAATATTTGTTGAAGGAAAGGATGTTTGGTAAATATACTTGTATAGCATTTCAAGACTTGTGCAAAGATGAAATATTATATGTTGCAATTATTTTATGTAAGATCTTGGAATGATTATTATGTGTCAAATGGAAAGTATAAGTTATCAAAAAAAATGGTGGAATATAATTCCTAGATTATGGTTATAATTATTTTATATGTGGTTACATTATTTCCATTATTAATAAAGAAATTGCTAAATTATAGTATTATGATTTGAAAAGTATTTAAATTTACTAGTTTAGCAATGTGCTATGTTGAATTTATAAATGTAATAGCACTTTATTTCCTTTTGGGAGAGATATTATTGTTTTGTTATATATATGACTCTTGGGATTTGTATGGGGTTTTGGGTATGATTCTAGAGCCATATTAGAGAAATACTTGAGTCAAGAAAATAATCCAATCTTGGGAGGAGTTGTGGTGATGCAATAACCAGGTAGTTGTGAATCTTGGGAGGAGTTGTAGTGATGCAATAACCAAATAATTATGAATGATACACCTTGAATAATGAGGCTCAAGTGTTCCAAAGTAGTGAGGTTTTTGGAGTCATTCATAAAGAGCATAGTGGTGGCACCTTGAATTGTGAGGATCAAGTGTCCATGCTCATTACCAAATGAGTGGTAATGGCCTTAGTTATCCTATGGATGTGTGGTAACTAAGCACTAAGGTATTACACCAAAATAATCCTACATAGACAAACTTATTTGGGGTTAGGGAAAATGCATCTAACTTTTAGTGTTATGGGCCTTAAAAATAATACCTATGCCTAGAATTATGCATAGTAGTGAATCATCATTAATTCATGAATATTAAGATTTTTAAAATTGGAAATTGATGAATATGGGAACCTTTGATGAGGGCCCATTCACTAGAAATTTTTTGGTCCAAAAGTTTTTTTGGTCCAATTTTTTTTTTGGGGTCGGCTCACACCATGTTTATAATTTTAACATTTTTATTTTAAATTGCCAACACTCTTGCCTAAATCGTGGACCTTTTCACCTTGAAATTATAAAAACTTGTATTTACCCTACCAAATTTACCTCTTATACCATCAATATATATATCTAACACAACATCGATAAATATACATCTAAAACATTCAAAATCCTCAAAAATAGACCTTAAGTAGTGAAAACCTTGAAATAGATAAAAATGACCTGAAGCAACCAAAAAAACCAAACACTATTGGTTGTAGAGGATTTTCTATTGATAAAAACTGATTGGTTGCAAAGGACTATCAATCGAAATATTTTTTGATTGGTTGTAGAGAAGCATGAGAGTATGATGATTTGTTGTAGAAGACTATCTATTGATAAAAATCTAATGGATTGTAGAGGATTTTTAATTGAAATATTTACCAATCGATTATAGAGAAGTGTGATAAGCTAATGATCAATTGTAGAAAACTATTTATCAACAAAAAATTTGATCGATTGCAAAGGACTGTCAATCGATAAATTTGTCAATCAATTGCAAAGAAGCATGACAAGATGATAATCGATTGCAATAGACTGAATTTTGATAAAAAAAGTCAATCGGTTGTAGAGGACTAATGATATATTGCAGAAATATGTGATGATCAGTTGCAAAAATGTGTGACAATTGGTTGCAAAAAGGTGCGATGACTATGATGATAGGTAAAGTGTAATATTCTAAACATTTGAGTATGGTTGTTATTTTGCTTTGGATCATCTCTAACAATAGCTTTTACTTTATGCCTACTTGTTGTTGTAGCCTTGTTACTTGTTTTGTAACCTTTGTTGGTGTGCTACTATAGAGTTTCTTTAGAATTGAGCTATAGAACTATTATTTTAGTTTGCAGACTATGGTAGTCGCAATAACATTAGACATAAAGGTTTTTTCTATTAGTGGAGTGCAAGGTCTTCCATTAGTGTTGGGTTTGGAATTTTATCTTGGATTGTTATCTTCTTTCATTATTTTGTTATCCAAAGCTTATTCCTTTAGTTTTATAGATAGCGTAGATGCACTATCTGCAACTATGAGATCCAAGTATCCATGTCATCGTATATGTTTTAGTAGTATTTCTTATTGTTAGAGCCTGATTCATGTGTGTTAGAGTAATTTTTTGCAGTGTTGCATTATTTTATTGTTGTTCCTTGAGCATGTAGACAGAGGTCATTATAGAAGGTAACGTAGGTTCATCCTCATAGATGCTTTATGACATGATAGTTTAACCTTGGTTTCTTTGAAGGAAGGCTTTAAATTTATGCTTTTAATTTTATGATTGGATTTGTGAGAACTATTAATTCCTAATTATATTATGGAATCAAATCATGTAGAAATGCATAATGTTTAAATTTATTACTTGCTACTTATTTTGTTTTGTAAGAAAAAAAATTAATAAGAGTTAATAAGTTATTTTTTTTTCTTAAAGAAAGTAATAGATAATGGTAATGGTTCCACAACCCTTGAGTAAATATGGAATCAATTACTGAGGAAATTATGTTTGCAAAGATCATGATAATAGCTAAGTGGTGAAAGAATTTCCTTGTATAGGTTTTAGAATTTTCTCAATTGTTTTCAACTTCATATTCATTTCCTAACATCAAAAATAATTTTTTTACAGGTTCAATGAAATCTACTAGTGATGGAAAGAAGGGAGGCCAATATTTTGGTAAAAGGAGTATCCTTAAATACTTTACATGTATATAAAAATGTAGTGAGGCATCTACATCTACACAAATTCAAGGTACAAACACCTTTTACCAACTAATCAATTAATTTTTATATTTTGTTATTCTTAAATATAAATTATTTCTTCATAAAAAATGGTGGTTTAGTTGTTGATGGCTTTCGCCAAGTGGTGTGTTTAACTACATATTTTTTAATGCTCATAAAAATATATAATTTTAATCCTTTAAAATAATGTTTTTTACATTAAAAATGATATAGAACACCATTGAATACAAAAAACACTGTTGACCTTGATATGCCTCCACTTGAATATATTCTAGGGGATGAGATACCTCCACATGATTTTTTTTAAATAAATATATTTTAAAACCACTTGATGATAAACCTTATACAGACACGTTAACCAAAAAAGAAAATTATCAGTCAAGTAAAATATAGACTTCTGGAGAATCTTCTAGTCAAAAACCTAAATGTATAAATTTAATCGGGTGGACTATTGGAAATAAATTTAGCTTTAATGGTCATCAATGTATCTCTTTATTGAGCCATTTCAACTAAATAACAATAATGACATACCAACCTAATGTAGATGTGTTATTTGTAGTTGGAAACTAGGAAAGGATCATAAGATGCAACTTAAATTAGACACAATAGAAAAACATTGTAGAAAAATTTATTTTACAGTAAAATAAAGTGATGGAAAATTTAAGAAAATAATTAGATGGAAGAATGCATCGAAATGCATGTATGTTAGATATTCATAGGATTATGAAAAATAAATGAAACAACAAACTCCTATTAAGAAGGGTGGAACAATCCAAGCCCAATTTCAAAATTTCATAAGACCACATTAACTTCAAAATGTTTACAGTTTGATGTTGTATATAGTTTTCTTAAAAATGGTATACCCATGTCTAATTTTGTAGATTATAAGCAACTATTTCAACCAACTAATGTGTAGAACCTTCCTAGTTCCCATTGGTCAGATTGAAGTAGTGTGGAAATGGAAAAATTTCTATCATTGGTTGAGAAAGAGGACATGAGAGAGAATGTAAAACATACCAAAATTATTTTACTTTTAATTGATGAGTTAATGAATGTTGACAACACATCTTGGATTTGCATGCATGTTTACACATTCCAAAATCATTTAAGGTAACCTCATTTACTAGCACTACATAATATGGTGGAAAATTGTAATGCGAAAAATATTTACAATGTTGTTGTAACTAGTTTAAAGGATATTGCAAAAATTGATGATATAAAAATAGCCACAAAGTTAATTTGTGTTGGAGATGATGGTGCTACTATAATGCAAGGACACATGAATGATCTTTGTGTTATATTTCAGACATCGGTTACCCCATATTTGATTTTCATTCTTTGCATGGCTCATAGAATGAATCTTACATACAAAATTGTGAGCACATTGAAAAATATTACCAAAGTGGAAGATCTCATTTGTGAAATACACGCTTACTTTTTGTGCAATCCAAAAAGGTTTGCAGAGTTTTAACAGTTTTCAATAAGTGTTACTAAAGACAAAAAATTGTTAAAAGATGTAGATACTAGGTGGATTTCACTATTTCATCCTGTGATGAGAACATCATTAGACCTAGGTTTGTGTTTTACTAGGCTTAGTTATTTTATTATTTTCTAAGTCTAAAGTCCTAAGTCTAAATTAGCAATAAATCATAAATCCAATTCCAACTTGTAAATATCAGCACATTTGGATGGCATAGTCTTTGGATTGGATTTTTTAGCTTAGTGAAAGTTAGCAAATTGATTTTGATTTGCTTAGTCATAGTTTATGGTTAGCATCTTCTATTTTGAGAATATTTTTTTTGGTAAATAAAAGTCTTCATTAATTACCGGGTTTTACAGGTTAACCCAAAACCTATTACAATATCCAACCTTCTACTGAGATTGTAGATCCTAGTCATCCTTAAAACTTTCTTACCAAAAATTGTGTTGAATCCCTTACAACACCTTACTAACAAAGCACACCCATACCTAAACATAACTGTAAACATTACTTACATTGACATGAATTGAATTTTGGAACTTTGCACTTGTGAAACCTGTTGCTTGCCCATTTCCTATTCTCTCTCGAAATCTTCCAAGGCTTACACCCTGTTACCTTCATTTCCAATTTGGTATGATTTAGAGGGAAACCCCATAGTTATTACCAGCTCCATGGGAAAATAACACCCATTCATCTTTCTCCTTAACGGATAGGTTTCTTTTCATGAATAATAATGTTTTCCACTTCACGTGGCACACCTTGTGTCCATGTCACCAAACTACCAACATCAACACCTATGTTGGCTAATTTGTCAGTTGACCTGTTGGCCTCACAGTACACATGACGAGCCCTCCTGTTCTGTCTTGCCGCAAAAAGGATCCTCACTTCATGGATGACTCCCTCGATTCTCCATGGAAGTTTTTTGCCATTGGTTAATAGGTTGATGATTTTCATAGAATCACCTTCAATCATCAAGTTACCTTGAGTTGCTTGGGCTACTTGCAACCCTCTCCAAAGGGCTCTAGCTTCTGCTTCATTATTAGTTATGATTCCCAATGGTTCAGCGAAGGCCTTGACCAGATTTCCTTGATGATCCTTGATTATTCCTCCAGCTCCAGCTCTTCCCAGGTTCTCCTTGGCTGCACCATCAAAATTTAGTTTAAACCAACCCTAGGGGGATGGCTCCCAAGAAATCCCATTTCTGGGATTAGTTCTATTTTGAGAATATGGTTATTGTAAATAGTACTATTTAAGTACCTCTTCAATAGTAAAATAGTTGACCAATTTAGTTCCACTTCAATGGTATCAGAGCCTAAGATCAGGCTTGTGGAAGATGGGCTCCTAGTTTATCTAAGAAGCCCTATTTTACATAGGAATAGTCATTCAATTCCTTGCAAAATATCCTCCAAAATCCTAATTTTAGGTCTTAAATTGACCCTTAGATAGTTTTATCTAGTTAGTTTTCCTTCATGCACAAAGTTTGAAGAAGTTTGAGCTTAGGAGTCTTAGATTACTCCACTGTAGAGAATAAAATAAGTGCAGTAAGGTAGAAAATTAAATATTAATGTTAATATTTTCTTAGCATTAATATTTATTTTTATTAAGGTTTTCTAATGGTTAAATTACCCTATTTAGGATAATTTGGGCACTTAGTGCTCGATAGGCACTCTCCCTTTGGTGCAACCAATAATGGTAGTCTGTTGACACTATCAATTTCTACATGATACCACCACGCTATTGATTGGCCATCGGTCGATTAATTATTTTTGAACACTATCCGACAATGAAATATTCTACGACCAGTCACTCCTCCCTTGATGATGGATTTATCCTGACACTCTATCAATGTTAATATTTTCCATGGCACCACCATCGCTTTGCTCTACCAACGTGCTCCATCAGTGTCTGCGATCACCATTGATTCCTTTGTTAGAGTATATCTTAAGTTGTTACTAGGATATTTAAGATAGTTTTGTGTGGCTAATATCTATTCAGTTTGTTATAATCCGATGGATCATATTGTATAAATTTGCTATTTATGCAAGGTATGTCTCATGGAATAATAAAAAATTCAATATTCTCTACATGGTATCAGAGCGGGCTTTCCCCGCATTTTTATTTTGATTTTTTTCCCCTAATTTGTTTTCCTTTGACCATTTTTTTAGAAAATTGAGGGAGTATGCTCTCTATCTTTGATGGATCAAAAACCAGATGTTTAAAGAAAAAAAACCTCCATCTAGTTTAATGTTTCAATTTTTTGGGATATGGTAATCTCATCTTGAAGGAATCCAGAGAAGTGTAGACAATGTATGTGCTTAAATCTGTGTGGATCTAATTTTTTGGTTGAGATGTGTGTCATTTGATTAATTCACTACAACATCAATCGAGCTACCAATATGCAGTTAGCTTTGTCTTTAGACATCAATGGACTCCTTACGGTGTTTTCACCCTATTGGTTATTCTGCTAAGGACCACTGTAATCCACACTTCATATTAGCCTATGTCAAGGATCGGGTACGATGTGGTGGCCAAACTATCATAATAGCAGGCTTCAACCTCACTTAGCATATTGAGGTGTTATGGTTCATCCTTTTGCTGCATACACAAGGCAAATATGTTTTTCAAGGTTGTTTACAATTTTTGAGGAGATGTGATGTAGTTTTTGTGGAGCCTATTCTGGAAATATTTTATCTCGGGTCAGACCCAAACAACCAAGGTGATGATTTATCAAACATCACAAAGGCACGTCAAAATGGTGGTGTTTGAAAAATGGGCATGCGTGTCCAAGCCCTTCAACAATATTTTTAATCGTGGTTTTCTTTACTGACCAAAAATTTTATTATGTAGCCCACAAGGAGACCAGTGATGAGATTTGATGAAAGCAATGATTCCACAGGGAAAATTTCAAAAAAAATTGTCTTACCATAATTGTTCTGTGTCTGGTTGATTTGAGGGGCCTTGTAGACTCAGGATGGTCATGTGGAAGAGAACGCGTCTCAACTTGCACCATGGGCAGTCTAAGGTGATCATTTTTTTATCGATTGAAGGAATTAAAAAAATTATGATGGAGATGTCTCACTACGTAGGACCACCGTATGCTCACATAGCTTCAGTGGTGTAGTTGTGGCGGTGATAATAAATGTTGCATGTTGCAAGTTGAATTTGTTGTTATCCAGTGCAAGTGTGATGGACAACTAGTATGATATGGAGCGCACAGTAAGTAGGTACCAACTGGGACAGGCAAAGTGCACGATCGAATCTACATGATTGGGCTTCATGTTATATTATTCGTATTTTTGACGATGACTTTGTCATTGAAGCTAGATTTGTGAGAATGATCACTAACACCCAAAATTGCCACAGTTGAGAACATTATCTTTGCTGAAGTTGTTTCCAATTTTCTAGTTCTGACTCAAAGATTTTGTTACATATTTTTTTTCCTCCATGATTCTAGATATAGAGGGCCCATATCAATTCTCTGATTGTCCTTTTTTATCACCTCTCTGCACTGATCTGAGCCCACATATCTATGAAATTCTATGCGGTTTGCAATTGTCATCTGGTTATTTGATGCAAGAAGATTTAAATCTGCTTTCAAGACTATGGGAGATTTTTTTCCTAAACACTGGTCAAATCTCTCCATAGACTTCAAACACTACAATTATCACAAGTTTGGCTCTTGGTTGGGAGCTTCAGTCTAATCTTTTTGTAGTTTCTACCCTATGGAGTTCTGATCTGCTATAGTTAAATACATTGAGTGAACGTAGATCTCCCTGAGGATGTCGAGCATGACAATTATTATGACAAACCACAAGATTATGGGGACCTAAGAATTTTTTTTTTGTGGATTGATGTCCTATTGCAGTTGTTTCCCACCTAGAAAATTGGTGCACTCAGTCAAAATTTTAGTTTATGGCCGACTACCGATAGAGGATGGAGCCTGCTATTTGGAAGATCAATGTAGTAGTTGAACAAGTGTATTGTTATAGATTAACCTATTCTGACTATGTGACATCTCAAGAGCCATGCCAAGAATTGAGCCACCTGTCATACTCACTAGTTCCAGACCAGACCATGGAGGACGAGTTGGCATGGTGCTTTGGAGGAGAGCATGTGGCGCGCATTATTCGCTACATTGCACATGGGAGAGCTATTTATTTAAAAAATTTAAGAACATTTCTATCAAGGCTATCTTTAGCCTTTCTTTACATTAAAGTGGAGGGAGCCCCTTTATTATATGGGCACAATATTTTTATGTAAACCCACATTTTTCTCACATGGATAGTGGTAGCCATATTATGTTTTTAATATTTTTTTCTCTCCCTTATTTAAGTGGATAAGAAGTGGATGTGAGAAAGGTTACGGCCCATGTAATTTTCCCTACAAGGGAAAATTGAATTCTATCTTTTTCGCTATATTCCTAATGATGTTGTTTTTCCTCAAAATGAAGGCCCCATTAACACCCAAACATAGGGGTGTTTATAGTCGTCAAAAATATTTTTCTTACCTAGACACATTAGTGGTGTCCAATTTCCATTTTTACATAGTTTTATATGTATTTTTTAGGCCTCCAATATATTGTATCATGGACTGCACTCTCGGTTGAAAGTGCAGTCCATGATAGAAGATGGAATCTGGATGGTTTTCAAGAATGCAAAATAAAATCACTTTTCACACACATTAAGCCAAAGTAAATGTTCATGTGTTTCCATTTGAAGTTATCTACCCCACCTTCTTAGATATCGCTAAATGGTTTTTTTTTATGATCTTTGGTTTGTTTATTTTCAGAACTAGGTTTTTCTTTCGAAATGCTTAGGAGCATTTCCCAGCAGAGTCACCATTTGTTGTGGTCATTCCACAACTAGCCCTAAATTTGGGGACCCATCTTAAAATTTTGGTTTGTTGGAAGTTTTGTACTCTTTGAGTTTTAATTTTGCAGGGTTCCAAGGTTCTTGGTTGGTTAATGTTTCCTTGTTTTGTTTTGTAGTGCTTTGTTGTGTTGGGTTAGGATTTTGGGTTGAGTTTTAAAGATTGGTCTTATTGTTTTCTCCTTGTAGGGTTTTTAATTAAATCAAACATGTTGAATCTAATTAAATCCAATTTTAAATAAAAGAGAGAAATAATTAAACCAATTATATATATATATATATATATATATATATATATATATATATATATATATATATATTTTTTTTAAAATATATATAAATATATTAAAAAAAATAAGAAAATGAAAGTAAAATGAAAATAAAAATAAAATAAGGTAGAATAAAGCAAACTCGTATATGCATGTATATGAAATTCAAAGTGACACCCTTTGATTATTTCATTTTGTCCAATAATGATATTCGGGGAAGCAATAGTCCGTCATAATAGATGATACGAAAATAAAGGTTCATCTACATATTTTAATGGAAAATAATTGTGCATACATTCCTATAATTGGTGGGTTATATATTTTGTTTCCCGAGGAGCGTATCATAAAATGCATCACATAAGATAATAAGCTATAAGTATTGTTTGTTTATTAGAAGGGAAACTAATAGATTGTTGTTTTTATTTACAGATAATGACCCGGATAGGTTGGACATGGATGGGCCTGCATGGTAGGTTCAAGATGGTGGACATGGATGGGCCTGCATCTTATAGATGACTCGAATGCTCACATGGACTGGTGATAGTGTAGAGCAACTCATATAGAGTTTGGACTGTTGACTTGGATGGACATCCGTGGTTACAATGGGGATCCACTGACTAGGATGCAAATGATATAGACACCAAATATGAGGACCCCATGGCAGATAGTGAATAGTAGTGTTGTGGCTTCTCCACAATGTACTCTAAAATTGGGGACCCACCTTTTAATTTTTATTTTTGGAAGCTTTTGGTTGTCTTTGGAGTGGTAATTTTAATAGGTCCCCTACTTGATGTATACATATAAGTGTCCATCACTCTGTCTTGGGTAGTGTTGTATTTCATTGCTTTTAGAATTAATTGGGGCTTTGTTTGAGTTAGTTGATTTTGTCTCTATTGTTGTGGGTTTGCAGTTATCATCATTTTCTTGTCAATGACATTTTCTTGTCGATGATTGTTTTTCTTGTCGACGATATTTTCTTGCCGATGACTTTTATTTGCAAAGTTGTCGATGATTTTTTATTGTCAAAAGTTGTCGATGATTTTTTATTGTCAAAAGTTGTCGATGATTTTTTATCGTCAATTTTCTATCGATGATTTTTTGTCGTCAATTTTGTCTATGAATTTTTATCGTCAGTTTCTTGTCGATGATTTTATTGTCAGTTTCTTGTTAGAAAGTTTTCTTGTTAAGTGTTGTGTTTTCGTATTGCATGTGTCATATAAAAATAAATAAATAAATTATTATTATAAAAATAAAATGTAAAAAAGAAAATAAATAATAATAAAGGCACATACTTTTATATATACATTTCACATATATATAAGACTATATAAACCAACTGAAATAAAGGTGTACGTTTGTTTAGTTTAATTAGGTTTAATAGCTTCTATTTCAATGTTGGTGCTATTAGGAATATTAATCTTTCTAATGCATTGTTTTTTTTTGATGCAGGATTATCATCGGGAATGATAACGACCAAGGATTCTAAGTTGACATGAACACCGGAGACCTCACGACATGTTGAACGATGAATGATCCAAAATTGAACGAGCTAATGTGGCAGGATTTCCAGACGATTCAGATTGGAGTGGTATGCGATATTGGAAAGTTACAATAAGGTGACAAGACATTGATGGACCCCACATGGTAGATGTGGGTTTCAAAGATGATCACCGATGAGTGAAAGGGGACTCGAGATATTCAACTTGGACCACCGAGTCGAACAACATCTAAGACTAGGTTGTAGTGGCCAAAATTCACACGACCCAACAACAAAATAGACATGGAAAAGAAGCATCTGGTGATGATGTGATAGGACCATTACATAGGCATGGAGGCTTTGGCAAACATGGGCATAGTGGGTGCCACAAAATAGTGAGGTCACAATGATCGACATCGGAGATAGATAGATATCAATGTTGTGGAAGCCAACTCTTGCTTGCTCAGCGTATGGATTGAATGTATCACGCATTATCGTCGGTATGAACACAGTGAGACTATGATAGTACTGAAGGAAACATCGATAAGAAAGAACATAGGTATCCAGTCATGATAGTTACAAAAATACAACCGAGGACAAGGCAGTCAATAGGGCATCGAAAGAATAGAATGACGAATGGGGCCTGAGTGACGAATTTCATGGTGATGGATTGGATAGAATGTTTCATTTTGCACCGAAGGATCATATTCAAGTTCGAATGAGGATGTACAAGTTTGGGAACTTGTCACAGGGACTTGTGTGCACATGTCACTCAGAGGACGTCGATAATTTTTATCGAGAATTATAGTTCATGAGTAGCGATGTCAATCAGCCTTCACTATGTGGCGGAATCATGATGGTCTCACGTGGATGAAGCAAGCAACTATGCACTTAAGGTGAAGATGTGAATGACACAACGGATATAGTGGGACGTCCATTGCATGAGGAGATATGTACAGCGTGTGCATCTAGTTATTGGGGATGTCCTCCATCTCACCCACATTGTAGTGAAAGCTTCAGTAGTGTTAGAATAAGACATATCAAGACGATGCAGGATATAACACTGTAGAAGCCATCCACATGGACTTTCAATCAGCATTCATAACAGATGGATTGAGCTAAAAATCAATGTGTTTCAATGATGCCCAAAAATATAAATGTGGCATTCAATGTTATTATGGGTGGTCAACATTGGTTCATGAAGATATTAAATTAAGGGTCATGTTAAATATTAAATTAAGGGTCATATTAAATAAAAGAAAATTTAAGAGGGAATGGGGTCGTTTACAAGCCCGACACAGTAAAACAGGGTAAAGCCATTTGAAGTCACCAGGATGGAAAATCTGTCAAAACTGCTACTGTAAGAAACTTACTCCCGTGTTTGCTCATGAGGTGTTATAAAAACGCTTTGGCTATCAGCAGAGTATGGTAATGATCAAGTGGGGCAAACTACTGTGTATAAGATAAGACAATAATATCATTTCAGTGGCAATGCGGGTCAGTTACCAATTAAAAAGAAACCCTTAGGCTTATAATCAAAGGGAACAAAGATACTGGAGGTATTTTTGAGGGGTCAAATGAAGGTAACGGTAATAATTGATGATGCATAAAGCCAAACAAAATAAAACCAAAATGAGAAGAGGTAAAATTTAAAAAAAACAAACAAACAACTATGAAGGAGAGAATGAAAAGCTATCATGGAAGAATTAAATACAACAGAGAAATATGAAGCAGGGGCTGGTTCTTTTTACAAGATCAAAAATGTTGCCAGAATATTACTGTGAAAATGGAAACAAAATTTTAATGCAATAGCTTTTTGTTAGAAATTTGGATTTTATCTATAAAATAGGAGGAGAAATGTTTGCATGCTTGGATTTAATGTCTCATTTTTGGTTTTTTTAGATTTTCGGATTTATAAATGATGCTTAATGCATTGTTAGGGTTACATCATTTTTTTTTTTGAAAAATTTGAAAAAACTGTTAGGGTTACATCATTGAATGTCTGGAATCTGAAATTTATTTTTTGTATCCTAGGAGCTAGCACTTAATTTATTTTGATTATGCAAATGCAGGTTGAAATAGATTAAGTTGTATCCTAGGAGCTAGCACTTAATTTATTTTGATTATGCAAATGCAGGTTGAAATAGATTAAGTTGCATGCAAGTGTGTCTCATATCTTTGGTTTTGCAATACAGGATGCCATCAAATTGAAAAGGCTTTGCATATTTTCATTTTCAGCATTCAAGATTATTTTCAGATTTTATTTTCTGTTTTCTAACCCTTCATTTTGCATTTTTTTTAAAACTTTGGACATAAAATAAAAAATAAAAAAAATACAATGACAAAAATAATTACATGGGTGCAAAGCATGATATACAATATATCATACACAACAGATTCAGACTCATTTCGAGACCATTTCGATTTTATAAATATTTTTTAAGAGTTTTTATAATTTTGGAATTTCAATTTTTATTTTTTATTTTCAAGGCAAATCAGATTTTTCTGCTTTATGTTTTTATTTGCAAGTATAAATGAGCTTTCCTTCATGAAAATTTCAATTTCATTGAAGGGGGGTTAATTTTATGGCATTTCATAAGTTATCATTTTCGGAGCAATAAATGTACCTTTCTTCACAAAAATTTGGATTTCATTGAAGAGGGGTAATTTATCATTACATCAAAGGTCTTGGTTTTAAAACATGAAATTATTTCTTCTTAATGAAAATTAATTTCATTAAAGAGGGATAATTCATCATGACATTATGAGGCTATTATTTTTAAGCAATAAATTGGTCTCTTTATAAAAATTAATTTCATCAAAGAGGGATAATTTATTAATGATATCAAAGGCTATCTTTATCTTCATGATAAAAGCTACATTTAATGGATCTTTTCATCATTTTATATTCACATTCATAGATATATTTAATCTTCTATTTCATTCTTAAGTAGGATTTAATGCAAGATAAAACTTGTTTAAAATCCACTTAATCAAGGAAGATAAAATCTACCTAAAAACATTCAAGATAAAAGGAATTAAGGCTACATCGTGGTCATATGAGGGCCAATTCACATTTGTTTTACATTTAAGTTTTATGAAAAATCATTAACATAGCATGGTAAAATGAACCTATACATGCTCCTTATTAACAATTACTTGCAACCACTAAGGTGTTCCTAGCATTTCATTGATATTTTTGTTGATATTATTAATACACATGTGCAAATGCTAGTATAGCGGAGACCTTGGAGAAGTTGTCTTGTTTAATTTCTTTGCAAGAGAGGGTTTTGGGATCAAAAATCCTAAGGGAGAGTGTAATTTCATAATTGGGTAAAATTACCACTCAACATTTTGGAGCTAGAAGGAGGGCCTAAATTAGCATTCATTGATCTAACGCTTTTGGATTGTTCATACAGGAAGTAATTTGATTTCATGGTTACCATAAGGTTTTGAATTGCTAAATATTTCAAGTTCATTTAACTAGCATCTTTGGCCTCTTTTAGTACTCGAAACTTTGGGAGCTAAGAGGGCTTGAATTAATTTATTTTATTGCTATTTAGATGCTAAGTTCTTCATGTTATTTGAAATATTTATTCAAAAACATTGGTATTGACTAATGAGATTTTGTTGGTCACTTTCATTGATTCTAACATTCTCTATTTGATGATGTGTTAATACTAACCTTTTGGAAAATTTGAGAATGTTCTTTCATGTCATGTTTTAATTGATACATATCTTTTGGACGATACTAACATAATGATCTTTGTAGTTTATTCATTTGAAAATTGTTAGTCATTTTATGCTTCTTGGCAAGATATTTTTAATTGACTAACAAATTTTATTTTAAAGTTATTCTTTAAGTTTCACTAATGGCAACATTTGAGGAGCAAGTGGTATCGTTAAGAGAAAGCATAGTATCGATGTTAGGGAAGTATTATGAGTGTTTTCCTATGTTTGGAATACCCTATCAAATTCCTACAAAATTTTAATCAAGATGAGACATTAGGATACATACAAAAGTTGCATATCTACAAGAGCATATTATTTCAATGGTAAATTTACCATGAGCATGTTGCTTGTAGGTTATTCTCATACATTTTGGATGACAGATCATTATTTTGGTATGGCCAATTACCCGTGGAGGTTAAGACTTCTTGGGTCTAAATAGAAGCACCATATCTTTATCATTTTGGTAATCAGGTTGACTTATATATGTTGCACAATCATTTTACCTCTATTTGTAAAGAGCCTAATGAATCCATGAGTCAATTCAATAGGAGATTTTTTGAGTTGCAATCTCAAATGTGGGAAATTTTTGACATACCAGAAGAAGAATCTATTAAAGTATACATGGGAGCCATACCCTCGTACTTGCTACACTTTTAAAGAAAAATCTTGATGACCCATCTTTGCATAGAATCTATGAGGTCACAATAATGGTAGAACAAGGGCAAGTGGAGGCACAACATGTTCTCATGAGATATTGTCCTTCTGGAGCTATTGATGCCAACCTGCACCAACCATATAAGATAACACCCTCTACTCCAATGATGCCTAATGTGAATGATCAAGGGGATGAATTTGAATGTCCAAATGTTATGACCAACTTAGATATCATCCAAGAGGAAGTACAAGTTGCCAAGCCAACATCCACCAATGAGGATTTTGTAGAGATGGGTTCATTTCTAGAAGTGCATGAATATTTAGATAATGGAGGTGTCCTAAATTTAGTTAGTGTCGAGATATGTGATAGGACATAACCTACCATAGAATTGAATAAAGTGGTTGAATGTGAAATTGAAAGAGAATCGATAAATGAATTTGAAGACATAATAGAATTTCACCACTGGTTCTTGGAAGATGCTTTAGATGAGATTGTTGAAACTAAGGGTCAAGAAGACCCACACCTTCCAAATTGTGATGAAATTGAATCATGGGTTACAAGTGTGGATTGTGATAGTCTTACAAATTTGAATACAAAGAGTAACCCACTTTTAGAAATAATTGAACCATTTACAGAAGGTGAAGGCGAATTTGATGAAAATATCATGATGAATTGGAAGATGTTGAAGAAGTAGTTGAGCGTCACCACTTGATTTTGGAAAATGATTATTATGATTCTTGGAAGAAGTGGGAAGATTACACTCACTCCAAACCTTCTAATGAAACTTTTGTCTTAATTGATATGCAGGATAATACATTGGCTTTCTCACATGAGGATATTACAAGTCCTATAGAATTTGAGAATGTTTTTGAAGAAGGATTGGAATCTCATTAAGTGATAGAGAATGATAATGATTATAATACCATGCATAAAGAAGAAAAGGAATTGATAGATGAATCAAAATATCATGTCACAAATGCAATAGAGTTTCATCCCATGAATTTGGATCATAATTTTACAATGGTTGGGGAAGATATGAAAAAATATCTACTTTTTATACCCCTATCGATGAGATTTATATTGACATGCAAGATGCTAAAAACCTCCATTTCACATGAGGATATTGCATTTGCAAGAATAGAGGAAGTTCCCAAATTAGATCATGTTGAATATGAATTTATTGAAGATCTTGTTGAAATAGAAAGGGAAGAAATGATAAATGTTATTTATGATGAAATGCCATTGAAAGTGAATGAGGAACAAGGATTGATTTCTACTCACACCTTTAATAATATTGTTTTGATGAATGACATAGAAGTTGATGTGTTTCAATTGCTAAATCAAATTCATCAACAATTGATAATAGAATCTAGGATAAAAACTTATAATGATTCTCATTTAGTATACATCCTAGAGGCTTGAAAATTTTTGCATAAATTTGATTGGCCTAAAAACATGGATAATGATTTGGCTTTGAAATTTTTAGAAATAGGCTCTTGTTTGCAAAATCTCATGTTTGAAAAATAAATTCTAATTCTCAATCATGAATTGAGTTGTGAATTTAATATCTTAAGTAATAGACAAGATAATATTGAAGATCATTTATTGTCTAATCAATTTAATGATTTGAATCTCACCTATGGTATTATTAATGGAACTAAATCAAATTGGTGGGGTGAGCGAGGCCTATTGAAGATTGTTGTATTGTTTGGCATAATCTTGTCTTTGTTGGATTTATTTAAATCTTGGCTTGCATATCACGTTATTTATCTTTTGAAATGTGCTAGTCATGTTTGGGATCCAGGGAAGTGATAGTTCAAGATTTGCACTATCTTGTACCATATTGTACATTTGTATATAGTTTTGGTTTATGTTTTGGATTGTTCCCTTGTTTTGAGGTGATATTACATGGTCGCTAACTAATGGTCTCTAGCTCACTTTTGGAGCTCCTTTATTTAATAGGTTGGAGCACTTGACCTAAAAACTAATGAACCCAAGAAAATGGGGATGAGTTATTTGGTGATCATGCTCAGATTTTAGGACCAAAATGGTGGAAAGTGGAACAATGAAAGATTAGCCAAAGCTCCACATGGAACTCACACATGTTAAATGGTGTTTCTGGAATTAGGAAGTATGAAGTTATCTTGATCTACAACTCTAGGCAAAAATTTAAAATTCTTCACTTGTAGGCTTCCTTACCACAGTGATGCTTGGAGCTTTGCAAGGTTGTTCTATTGAAAAGGAAAAAAATTATATATGAAAAAAAAAAGAGAAAAAAAAAAAGATAAAAAAAAAGAGAGAACAAGCATTGGAAAGCTTGATCAAATTAGTCACAAGATCTAGACAAACTCTACCGGGGCTATGGATGCCTGACTGACAGTAGGCCTCTACCTAGATATATCTCGGGTAAAAGAAAAAGCTTTGCAAGGCATTAAGCAGACACAAGGGTGAGTTAGATAAACTCCATCGGGGTTGTAGATGCGTGATTGGCAGTGGGCCTCTGTCTATGGTTGTTTTGTTATGAGCGATACTTCATAGCCTAATGTATAAAGAGATGATGGAATCTAGAGGATTTTCAAAAATACAGGATTGAATCACTATTTGCACACACTGAACAAAGGCAGATGGATTAGTTGTTTTCATTTTGAATTTGTTTACCCCCACCTTCTTGGGACATTGCTAAATAATCTGTGTTCCGTTGATCTTATGTGTTCTCATTTTAGGTTGGGTTCTTCACCCAAAATGCTCAAGAGCATTTCCCAGTACAGTCACCATTTGTTGTGGCTGCTCCACAACGTACCCCAAAATTGGGGATCCACCTTTTAATTTTTTTTTTTGGAAGCTTTTGGTTGTCTTCAGAGTGGTAATTTTAATAGGTCCCCCACTTGATGTATACATATCAGTCTCCATCGCTTCGTCTTGGGTAGTGTTTTATTTCATCGCTTTTCAAATTAATTGGGGCTTTGTTTGAGTTAGTTGATTTTATCTCTATTGTTGTGGGTTTGCAGTTATCATCATTTCCTTGTCGACGATATTTTCTTGTCGACGATTGTTTTTCTTGTCGACGATATTTTATTGCCAATGATTTTTATTTGCAAAGTTGTCAATGATTTTTTATTGTCAAAAGTTGTCGACAATTTTTTATTGTCAAAAGTTGTTGATGATTTTTTATTGTTAAAAGTTGTTGACGATTTTTTATTGTCAAAATTTGTGGATGATTTTTTATCATCAATTTTATATCGATGACTTTTTCTCATCAATTTTTGTCGATGAATTTTTATCATCAGTTTCTTGTCGATGATTTTATCGTCAGTTTCTTGTTAGCGAGTTTTCTTGTTAAGAGTTGTGTTTTCGTATTTCGAGTGTCATATAAAAATAAATAAATAAATAATTATTATAAAAATAAAATGTAAAAATGAAAAGAAATAATAATAAAGACACATACTTTTATATATACATTTCACATATATAAGAGTATGTAAACCAATTAAAATAAAGGTGTTTGTTTGTTTAGTTTAATTAGGTTTAATAGATTCTATTTTAATGTTGGTGCTATTAGGCTTATATTTCATGTCGATTGCATTGTTAATTTAATATTAATCTTTCTAATGCATTGTTTTTTTTTTATGCAGGTTTATCGTCGGGAACGACGGTAACCAAGGATTCTAAGTTGACATGAACGTCGAAGACATCACGGCATATAGAACGGTGAATAAACCAAAATTGAATGAGCTAACATGGCAGGATTTTTGGATGGTTCAGATTAGAGCGGTATGCGGTATTGGAAAGTTGCAATAAGGTGACAAGACATTGACGGACCACACATGGAAGATGTGGGTTTCGAAGATGATCACCAATGAGTGAAAGGGGACCTGGGACATTCAACTTGGACCACCAAGTCGGACGGCATCCAAGACTGTGTTGCAATGGCCAGAATTCACATGACCCAATGATGAAATAGACACGTGGAAGAAGCATCCGATGATGACGTGATAGGAGCGTTACATAGACATGGAGGCTTTGGCAAACATGGGCACAGTGGGTGCCATGAAATAATGAGGTCACAACGGTCAACATCAGATACAGATAGATATCAATGTTGTGGAAGCTAACCCTCGCTTTCTCGGCATATGGATTGAATATATCATGCATTATCGTCGGTATGAGCACAGTGAGACTATGACAGTGCCAAAGAAAACATTGATAAGACAACACAGAAGTATTCGATCACAATAGTTACAAAAATATGACTAGGGACAAGGCGGCCAATAGGTCATCGAAAGGATACAATGACGAATGGGGCCTGAGTCACAAATTTCACGATGATGGATTGGCTAGAATGTTTCATTTTTGTAGTGAAGAATTAGATTCAAGTTTGAATGAGGACGTACGAGTTTAGGAACCTGTCATAGAGATTTATGTGCACATAATGCTCAGAGGATGTCGATAATTTTCACCAAGAATTATAGCTCATGAGCAGCAATGTCAATCAACCTTCACTGTGTGGCATAATCACGATGGTCTCAGGTGGAAGAATCAAGCGACTATGCACTCAAGAAGAAGACATAGATGACACGGGGGATACAGTGGGAAGCCCATTGCATGAGGAGATACGTACAACGTGTGCATCTAGTTTTTAGGTATGTCATCCATCTCACCCACATTGCAGTGAAAGCTTCAAGAGTGTTAGAATCGGGTATATCAGGACGATGCAGGAGATAACGTTGTAGAAGCCATCCACATGGACTTTCATCAGCATTCGTAACAGATGGGTTGAGCTAAAAATATTGTGTTTTAATGGCACCCAAAAATCTAAACATGGTATTCAATGTTATGATGGGTGGTCAACATTGGTTCACGAAGGTATTAAATTAAGGGTCATGTTAAATGTCTTAAATCAAAGAAAATTTAAGAGGGAATGGGGTTGTTTCCAATCTCGACACAGTGAAGTGGGGCAAAGTCGTTTGATGGAAAATCTATCAAAATTGTTGATGTAAGAAACGTACTCCCGCGTTTGCTCATGAGGCATTATAAAAAGGCTTTGGCTATAAGTGGATGATGGTAATGATCAAGTGGGGCAAACTGCCATGTGTAAGATAAGATAATAATATTATTTTAATGGCAATGCAGGTCGGTTACCAATTAAAAAGAGGCCCTTACGCCTATAATAAAAGGGAACGAAGATACTTGAGGTATTTTTGAGGGGTCAAATGAAGGTAACGGTAAATAATTGATGATGCTTAAAGCCAAAAATGAAACGAAATAAAATAAAGCCAAAATGAAAAGAGGGAAAACTAAAAAAAAAAAAAAAACGAATAGCCAGGAATGAGAGAATGAAAAATTTTCATTGAAGAATTAAATACAACAGAGAAAGATGAAGTAGGGGCTGGTTCTTTTTACAAGACCAAAAATGCTGCCAAAATATTACTGTGAAAATTGAAACAGAATTTTAATGCAATAGCTTTTTGTCAAAAATTTATATTTTATCTATAAAATAGGAGAAATGTTTGTATGCTTGAATTTAATTTCTCATTTTTTTGTTTTCAGATTTTTGGATTTATAAATGATGTTTAATGCATTTTTAGGGTTACATCATTGAATGTCTTGAATCTGGAATTTATTTTCTATATCCTAAGAGCTAGCACTTAATTTATTTTGATTGTGCAAATGCAGGTTGAAATAGATTAAGTTGCATGCAAGTGTATCTCATATCTTTGGTTTTGCAGGATAGGGTGCCATCAAAATGAAAAGGCTTTGTATATTTTTTTCAGCATTCAAGATCATTTTCAGAGTTTATTTTCTGTTTTCTAACCCTTCATTTTGCATTTTTTTTAAACTTCAAAGGTATAAATTAAAATTGAAAAAATATACAATGACAAAAATAACTACATGGATGTGAAACATGATATACAATCTATTATACGCAACAAATTCGAACTCATTCTAAGGTCATTTTGATTTTATAAATATTTTTGAAAAATGTTGTTTTTAAGAGTTTTTATAATTTCGGAATTTCATTTTTTTTTATATTTTCAAGGCAAATCAGATTTTTATGCTTTATTTTTTATTTGCAAGCATAAATGAGTTTTCCTTTATGAAAATTTCAATTTCATTGAAGGGGGGTTAATTTTATGGCATTTTATAAGTTATCATTTTCGGAGCAATAAATGTACCTTTCTTCATGAAAATTCTGATTCAATTGAAGAAGAGTAATTTATCATTACATCAAAGTTCTTGGTTTTAAAGCATGAAACTATTTCTTCTTAATGAAAATTAATTTCATTAAAGAGGGATAATTTTTTTTTTGGTAAGTAGATTAATTTATATATAAAACAGGTTTTTTAAAAGGATCCCAAAACCTTATAACAAGAGAGGCCATAGCATTTACCATTAGAGAGAGCCCTTTGGACTAATACATTAGGTACCATAAGAAGATTTCCCAAAAAAACAAAAAAATACAGTGATGCCCGTGAGGGCTACATCAACCCCTCCCAATGGAGGTCAAAAAATAGATGAAAAACCATAAAAAAACACATAAGCATCCATTATATAGATCGCTTCCACTAGACGACAAAAAGGAAACCGTCCCAGGAAAATTCCTTACACGTCCGGATCCTCCTGATCCTCCAGGGTCTCACGCCCCTCGAAACGCTTTAGGAAACTCACCATTGCATTTGTAGAGGAGAGGATGTTGATCGTCATGTCTAACATAAACTGGGGAGACAACCCCTCGGCTTCTCTCACAGTGTCAGAGTTGATTTGCTGCGATGGGGTCCCTTTCTCCTTCTTCACCTTCTTAAGCCGCAAAGATGATCGAGATGGGGTCGGGGCATCAGTCTGCCCTCTCTTGGCTGGCTTGCTATGGGAAACTCTTTGGAGGGATGCAGTATTGGCCATTTTAGGGGGGCTATTACAGATAGGGCTGGAAGTCCCATCCTCTTGGACAAAACCAGGACTACCCGGGGCTTGGGTAGCAATAGGAAGGACCGCCTGGGGTAGAGGATGATTTGCAGTGACATGGCAGAAGATGACACTCATTAACCCCTAGTGGATGGGAGGGTAAGATTATTTCTTTCTCTTTTCGATAGTGAGGCCAAGGGAGTAGACAAAATAGTCAAGAATACAGACCTGCTTGGCATCCCTCAGGTGTTTTACAAAACTGGTGTGGAAACTATGGAGAGGCTTGTCGGTATCATCGCAAGTAACATATTGAAGGATGGATATGATGGAAATATTCCAAGGTCCAGGGAGGGCCGAGCAAAGGAGGGCCGACTTATCCCACCCAAGGTTTCATACTTTATCAGGGAATTGCTCCAATTCCTCTTCCCAATTGTGATGATCGTGTCGAATGTTACGACCTACCACCGACAACCCAGTGATCTCACTCATAAGCTCAATGGAGATTTTAAAATTTAGCCCCCTCACCACAACCTCACCCCGATTCCAGGAGTCCACAAAGGCACGGGTGACATCGTCTTCAGGTCCTTGGAATTTTTGGAGGAAAGGGAGCATACCCTTAGCCTTCATAAACATCATGGCTTCATCACATAGGGAAAGATCAACCACCTCAACATAAGGAGAAGCCATGGATTCAGGAAAAAAACACATGCTAGGAGGGAAGCCAGACGACTCTGCACCACACTCCAAGGGACACCTTACACCAAAATACAAGGCTCACCCAAACACCACTAGATTAAATAGATTTTCTTTGGATATGAGCCTCGCATGCATGCAGAGAGAGCCATCATTACCAAAGATAGCATTAGATCCAATATGGTGGTAAATATTTATGCTAGGTGGACACACAACCTCTGAAGGTGCTACATGTTGCTGAAGGTAGTGGCACATTTGGTAGTTATGTCTAGAGAGGTGGGTCGAAGTGTCCTCTCGATGTGCCCGAGAGAGGGCCAATGGTGATCTTTGCTTGGGCATGTTGGGCCCATCCAAATATCAATAGGGGAGATGAACAAAACATCCACCTGTCTTCGACATTTGCCAGGCACGAGGGACAGGACTAGAGATCTGCTGGACCACCTTTTGAGGGACTTTGGGAAAATATCGTTCTCGTCATTCTTGCCATGAACCATCATGACAGGTGTGCCAATTGGTTCTGGTGGTGCAGGTGTCATGGCTCTCCCTTAGCCCGACCACCTAGGCCCGGTCCTTATATCATGCTTATGTGGAGATGTTAATAATATCCTAGTTGGCGATCTTCTCAATTTCCATCGGGAAACTCTGATGCCACACCACAAGACATGTGGAATTTTTACCTTTGTTTGCTAAGTGGTCAGATAGACCATTGCCCTCCCTGTAGGTATGCTTAAACTGAACCTGGTTCCTCCGACGAAGGATGATTCTGGCCTGAGTGATGATATTGTAAACCTTCCATGCCGGAACCTTAGAAGTTGTCATGTAGTTGATAATATTCAAAGAGTCCCCTTCAACAACCAAGGTATGGGGATCCTTTGTCATGAGCTTGAGTCCTCTCAGCAATCCTCTAGCCTCTGCGACATTATTGGTTTGACACCCTAAGTTTTCATAGAAAGCCATTACAAGCTTTCCATTGTGATCTCGAACTGACCCACCCACAGCGGCTGCTCCTAGGTTTTCGTGAGATGCCCCATAAAAATTTAGTTTCAACCACCCGTGAGGAGGCGTAACCCACCTGACATCCTTCTTGGAAACTCGTGGATCCTCTCGCTCCTTACTCTCCTTGGATAACTTAAAGGATTTGAACAAACCTTCTTCGAACACATGTTTGGGCCAAGGGCTAGGGATAAGCTTGGAATTCTCAATGGCAAAGGTGATGGCCCTATGAGTGACTAAGGGAGGATCCCTGGGGGGGTGACCAAAGATCCAACCATTGCGTTCTAACCATACCTACCATAAAAAGTGGTGGAGGCAAGCATTCCACAAGAAACAGAGCGTGGGGTTTTTAAAAGGATTGCCCCATTGGAAGAAAGCATCCTTGATGGTCTTGGGGGAAACCCATTGGATCTGGAAGGCAGAGAGGATGGCACCAAGGACCAACCCAGTGTAGCCACAGTGCAGGAAGATATGGTCAGAGGACTCATAGGCAGGCTCGCACAAGTAACAAATATTAGCTAAAGCAAACCCCCTCTTGTAAATATTGTCAATAGTGAGGGCTTTGTTCTAAAAAGCAATCCAACAAAAGAAATTTACCTTTGGGATAACTCCTTTCCTCTAGATCAAGTTGTAAGGAAAGTCTAAAATTGGTCCTTTGCACTGAAGCCCATAGGCAATTTTGACAGAGAAACCCCCATCATCGGTCCCCCTCCATATCAATATGTTCGGTCCTCTACTAGTGGGTATGATGATGTCCTTGAGGATTGAGGATAGGAAGTCGGCCTCCGACTCTAGCCCTTCTGCATTGATGACTTTCCACTGTAGGGAGCCATTTCTCCATTCAATGAAATCGACCACCTTCTGCCCAACATTGTTATCTAGGAAAATTTTAAGTTGAGCCAACCCAATCTGTTTTGACAGAGGATCCTCTAGAGCCCACCTGTCCTTCCAAAATTCTATACTTTGACCATCCCCAAGGATCCACCTAATGCCATTTTGGATCAACTATCTAGATTGACCAATGACTTTCCAAAAAGCTAAGCCCCTAGTGGGAATTCCACCCTCAAGAAGGGGAGTGTTGTTGAGGTATTTCCTCTTGATAATCCTAACCCATTCGATCGGTTCTTCGACTAGGATCCTCCAGGTGTGCTTGGAAATGAGCATAAGTTTCATCATGGCCATTCTTCTAATACCTAAACCACCTTGCTTTTTTCTTCTGTACACTTTTTCCCAGGCTACTAGAGGGATCCTAGATTTATCTTCATTGCCTGACCAAAGGAAATTTCGTTGAGCCTGCTCGATCTTGAGAAGAACTGAGGCAGGCACTCTGAAAATAGACATGAAGAAAGTCAGAATCCCTTGGAGGCAAGCCATGGTAAGGGTTGCCTTGGAAACTTGGGATAAGAACTTGTCTTTCCATGATGCCAATTTTTTATGGATCCTCTCAATCACCATATTCCACATCCCTTCCTTTGCACACACACAAAAAAGTGGGAGGTCAATATAGGTGGTGGGAAGGTAGTCAATTGAGCAGCCCAGGATCCTTGCAATCTGGACTTGACACCTGGCTGGGGTGTTGATGAAAAAGATCTTGCTTTTGATGTATTTTACTTTTTGGCCAGCAGCCTTCTCATAGAGACCAAGGATTCATTTGATGGATTCAACTTGAGGTACTGATGCAATGGTGGATAGAAGTGTGTCATCCATAAATTTTTGATGGGTGATCGCATCACCCTCAGAGACAGGGAGGATCCCCATCACCTTCTTCCAATGTTGGCCATCCTTGAGAGCTCTTACCAATGCTTCTACAAGGATAATGAAAAGGATGAGGGATAGAGGATCCCCTTTGTGTAAACCTCTTGAGCTTTGAAAGAACTTGGTGGGGGAACCATTGACTAGAATTGAGAACCAGGGAGAGGAAATGCAGCCTTGGATGAGATCGACCCACAAAGGGTGGAAGCCAAACTTGAGAAGGATTTTCTGAAGAAAGCATCTGTCAACCCTATCGAAGGCTTTATTCATATCCAAATTAAGAAATATGGCAGCCTTATTAGACATTGAGGTCGAGTGCAGGGTTTCATGGATCGATATGACCCCATACAGGATGTTCCTCCCTTTAACCGAGTTGCCTTGTGATTGGTCAATGATGAGGGGAAGAATGGCCTTCAGCCTATTGGCCATAACCTTGGTCAAAACTTTGTAGATGATATTACATAGGCTGATGGGCCTATAATCAGAGATGGATTTGCAAGCAGAGACTTTTGGGATGAGGGCTAAGAAAGTGGAATTAAAACTGTGAGGGACGACTTTGGTTTCCTAAATTTCTCTAATAGCCTTACAAACATCAATCCCCACCACATATCACATAGTTTGGAGGAACCTTGGTGAGAAACCATCTAGTCCAGGGGCTTTATCGTGTTGCATTGAAAACAAGGCCTCTTTAACTTCATCACGGGTGAAGGGATCCACCAGTCTGGAGTTCAAGTCCTAAGGAATGATGCTGGGGATATTAGCAAGGAGAGTATCCTGAGATTGACTGTCATCCTTTGAGGCACTTCCCAAGAGGTTCTGGAAGAAAGACACTGCTTCGGTCCTGATCTCCATAATTTTAGTGGACACTGATCTGTTGCTACACACGATCTCCCTGATCTTGTTGGATGCCCTATGTCGCATGGTGGAGGTATGAAAGAACCTTGTATTGGCATCGCCTTCCTTGACCCATATGTCTCTTGACTTTTGCCTCAAGAAAGTTTCCTCTCTGGCCAAGATATTATGGAATTTTGCTAGGAGGTTTCTTTCCTCCTCCCTAGTGGGGCTGCTATGGTACCCTACTTCGATTCTCCATTCTATGTCCTAAATTTTCTCAGTAATATCTTTCTTGTTGTAAAAAAGGTTGCCAAAGACCTTCCTATTCTAGATTTTTAGGCTTTCTTTGACCATCTTCATCTTCTAAGCTAGCTGAGAAGTGGCAGACCCTCTGACACTTTGATGCCACAAAGAGGACACTTAATTTTTGAATTCCTTGTGTTGGGTCCACATGGATTTGAAATGGAAAGGATTTTTAAAGGAGGGAGGCCTACCAGATTCAAGGAGGATGGGATTGTGGTCTAATCCAATCTGAGGTAAGGCTAGCAGAGTGCCATCGCCAAATCATGGGATAGCTTCTTGAGAAATTAGGAACCTATCCAACTTGACCTAGATGAGTCCACTATCAATCCTCCTGTTGCTCCAAGTAAAAGAGGATCCTTTGAGCTGAACATCCATGAGCTCATTGGTATTGACAAACCCTCTGAAGTCCTCCATGCTTTTGCTATAAGAATCATTGCCTCATTTATTTTTATATGGATGCAAAGGACTATTGAAGTCCCCTGCTAATATCCAAGGAAAGGTGTTAAAGTTGGTTCTCATTTGAGTTACTATTTCCCACATCGCGGCCCGCTCACTAGGTGAGTTTGGGGCATAAATATTTGACAAAATCCAAGACTACTTGCTAGTCTTGGAGATAAACAAAATGTTTAGGATCCTATTCGATGATGACAAAAGCCTTCATTTGACCAGGGTAGGATCCCACAGACACATAATCCCCCCCCAACGTACCTTGAGTAGGACTAAAAATGCAGTCTCCACTGGCCCAAATGGCCTTGGCAGCCTTTCGAGAGTAGAATTCATTGATTTTGGTTTCTTTAATGATGAATATGGAAGGATTAATCCTTTTCCTTAGGTCAGCCACCAACCTCTGCTTGGCTACCTCATTTAGGCCTCACGTTCCATGAGAGAGCCTTCATCTCAAGGGTTTGGATTTTTTCCTGCCTCCCTTCATCAACTGGAAGGGGGGTTTGGTTCCTTGCTTATCATTGTCAGACTCGTAAAAAAAAACTGTTGACTGGGTCCCATTTGTGATATCCTCCATTGTTTCCTTGTTTATTTTCTCATTTTCAAAGGGTCTCCCTCTTTTCCTTTCACTGCCATAGTCTATTGCCTGTTTCCTAATCCTAGTGTTCCTGGGGCTGATCCTTCTAGAGAGAGAAAGGTCTTCTTTTTCATCTTAATTAGAAGGGGGTGCCTCTCCTCTATTCGAGCAAATTGGAGATTTTGCATTGCTCACCACCAAGTGTTCATCAGAATGAAATTTGGACATACCATTTCGAGAGGGGTCTATACCTGGGCCACTGGATCCTCTATGGTGGGACTAATGAGAAACAAAAAATTTGTAAGTACCTCCTACTCCTTTTGGCCTGGTAGGGATCCTTCTTCTTGCTCACTGGTTTGCTTACCTTGTTCTACAGTGGCGCTCTGGCTAGCCTCCTGAGGTGCTTGGTGAGCAGGATTATGCATGATGTGTTTCAGCCCTACCAACGGTTCCTTATTAAGAGGGGGGATGCCCTGGCTCCTCTGCATGCCCTTGGTGGGACCTACCACATTTTTGTTCTAGGTCCTCAAACCAAGGCACTGATTCAATAGATGACCTTGGGTGCAATAGTGAGTACAAAAGGCATGCTTGTTTTCATACTTGATGGGCTGCCTCCTAATCATATGGGATCCTCTATACAAATTGATGAAGGTAGCTCTATCTCCAAGTTAGAGGAGACACAGAAGCAGGCATGGACCATCCTAGATCAGAATTTGGTGGAGGGATTGATGGTAATAAACTCGCTTATGGAGCAAGCTATCCCTCGAATGACATCCTCATGCCAGAACTGGAAAGGGAGGTTTGGCAACCGAACCCACATAGGAGCTACATTTATGTTTTGAGTTTCAGGGTTAAAATCATCCCCCCACTTTTGGAGAAAGAGGCTCTTGCATCCGAGGAACCATGGTCCCCCAGCTAAGATGTTGCAGAAGTCCTCTTGAGTATTGAGTCTGATGGTGAAGAAACCTCAAGAGAGAGCAATGATTTCCATGTTTCCATTGGTTTTCCACTTGGAAAATTCCCATTTACGAATGGTCTCCATGTCTGGTCTCCCTCCAATAAACTTGCCAACCAGAGTGAAATGCTCAAGCTCCATGTAGCTATCTATTAGGTCTTCTGGGATTACTAGGTCTGTTCCATAAGGAAGTAGTTCCTGGAAGGGTTTCTTTTTTGATGATCCTGGCCTCAGGACCTGAGCGTAGGACCCTTTTTGGTTTAGGTTAAGCCTACCCTTTTGTCCCTCCTTGTTAGGAGGGTCTTTTTCACTCATGTCTGACCCATTCGCTTGGGTCCCTGATGCATCAGCCACTGTCCCATCAACCATGTCACCACTGGTCTCTCTTGGACACTTGCTTGACTGTCATGTCTCCTTTCTGTCATATACTCCTTGTCATTCTCCATCTGTCGATCGATCGCTACCTTTCCCGCTCTCCATCAGCTCAAAAAATATTAGGGTTTCATTTTTTGGTGAATCGATTTTCATTCTGACATCTCATTAAAGAGGGATAATTCATCATGACATTATGAGGTTATTATTTTTAAGTATTAAATTGGTGTCTATTTATGAAAATTAATTTCATCAAAGAGGGAAAATTTATTAATGATATCAAAGGCTATATTTATCTTCATGATAAAAGCTACATTTAATAGATTTTTTCATCATTTTAGATTCATATTCATAGATAGATTTAATCTTCTATTTCATGCTTAAAGTAGGATTTAATGCAAGATAAAACTTGTTTAAAATCCACTTAATCAAGGAAGATAAAATCTACCTAAAAACATTCAAGATAAAAGGAATTAAGGCTACATTGTGGTCATATGAGGGCCAATTCACATTTGTTTTACATTTAAGTTTTATGAACAATCATTAACATAGCATGGTAAAATGAACCTATACATGCTCCTTATTAACAATTACTTGCAATCACTAAGGTGTTCCTAGCATTTCATTGATATTTTTGTTGATATTATTAATACACATGTGCAAATGCTAGTATAGCGGAGACCTTGGAGAAGTTGTCTTGTTTAACTTCTTTGCAAGAGAGGGTTTTGGGATCAAAAATCCTAAGGGAGAGTGTAATTTCACAATTGGGTAAAATTACCACTCAACAAGTAGGTCGACCCAAAATTCAAGGTGTAGGTTGACACACCGTAGATGAAGGCTAGGATGAAGATGGTGTAGCACCATGGGTGACCTGGTGATCCCAATCATGGTAACTAATGACTTAGACCTAAACATGATGGCCCGCATGTCAATGACCAACAGGATGATTTTATTATGTGGATGAGAGGACCAATCTAGTGACGACATGGAAGGAAGATAATAATGATAGGGCCAATTAGGTTCAAAACATAGAGGTATAATTCTTGATAATGAGGACTATTGATGTGGTAGCACAGATTGTAGATACGAAGGTCTGATGGGAAAAATGGCACAACATTTACATGAATAATTTGGATGGGGTAGAATGTATTTTCTAATAAAAATAGTGTTTCCATAGAGGACGTCATACATGATGAGGCTTGGTTAATTCTTCCTCCTAAAAGACTATGTGGGCATGGATAACCGATTAATGATGCAGGTGAGCTGGACAACAACTCAGACATTCGAAAACCTCACAACTAAAGACACAGATAATTTTTTTTAGAGAACATGGGAATAGTAGTGTCAATATAGGTAGCTCACAGGTGGTGACGCAATGGGGAGCTTACACCAGTGAAGGGAGGTATTGGATGCAGTGGTCCAAAGAAATTAAATCATCAGTGTCGGTTTCATGGAATATTATGAACATTATGGGTCAAATTAAATAATCCAATAATGAGATGATTTTTCCATTACACCTACATAGGATGTATGAGAAAGCACAACATAACAAGATGTATTATTGCTAGTGTGGACCCAACACCAAAGCTCACCCATCTTGGCTTCCTTATTTGGACACAATGAAGCCACAACACAGTATTACCGGTAGTGTCGCATGGTAGGAAGGTTTGCAAGTCCAGGTATAATGAAGTTTGATCTAATGTAATAATCAATGTGACCCTAGCATAAAGGCGAGGTGACATTCTGGTTGACAATAAAATATTTCTCTCTATCATAGGTTCAACGGGCGAAGAAATGGCTATGATCTACGATGGTTGGTTATGCAGTAGACGGATTCTAGTATGGCTGCTCTAGCAAACAAGGCTAGGTGGTGTATGATTTTACTACTCATATCGATGTTGGAGTCAGTGAGACGTAGCTTTGTAGATATATATACTATCGAATGCAAAAGTTGATTTGGCAATGATCACACTCATATCTGGCGAAAGAGAAAACTAAAGAAGAAGGAAGATTTTCCATGGTGTGGTGCAAATAAAAGGTCAGGCTGCATGTCTGATAGGATAGTACAAGATGGATTGCAAAGGTTGCAATGGGTCTACGTATGCCATTTGTAGGATTTGACTAGTGGTAATGATCGAATACTTACCATATGTTGTTTACAGTGCCAAGAACAAATACCATGCCCATATGTTTTTTAATTAGAAGTTGTGATGTTAATTTTATAATATGGAAATTCCACCCCATGGTCAAGGAAGAGGATTGTTATAAATTGGAAAAGGGCCAAGGAAAAATTAATCAAATGTGTTTGTTACTCAACTACGTGCTAAAGGGAAAATAAAGCGGTCAAAATGTGACAAAATAGTGAGTCCTTCAAGGTGTTAAATAAGTAAGACATTACCAAGGGTGTTTCAAATAAAAGAAAATGATAATAGTTGGGGGTTATGAATGAGATTTGATGATGCCCAGTCAAATGAAGAAATCCAAAAGGACAAAAACTCCACCAACAAAAAAAAAAGGAAAAGAAAGGTGAAATGAAGGGTTTCTAAAAAAAAACTGTAAATACCCATCAAAAACGCAGAATAGGGGTTGGACATTTTTTTTGGAAAATCAAGGCTAGAAATGTTTTGAAAGGGAGGACATTATTTTTCTATTGTAAATGCAAATGCTTTAGAAATTTGCACCTTGTTAACATTATTGGAGGAGAATTTTTTTTTTGAATGTATTGGGCTAATTGTCTATCTTTCCCTTCCATGGTTTTAGGGTTATAGATAGTGTTTAATGTAGTTTATAGGTTGCACTATTGAATGCTTAGAAATAGGAAATTTATTTTGTTTCCTTAGAAGCTTGCACCTAGTTTATTTTAGATTGTGTGAATGCAACTTCGATTAAACTAGATTACATTCAAAAATTCTCACATCTCCGATTTTGCAGGATAGGGTAGCATTATACTGATATCAGTTTGTTTTTAATGTTTTCAAAATTTTGGTCCATATTCCAGATTTTTTTATTTTATTTTTCTAACCTTGCACTTTTTTTCATTTTTTTAATTTGAAAAATTAAATAAAAAAATATTAAAAAAATAAAACCCCAAAATTAGATGTATGGATTCCAAGAATAAGCCTTAATTTTTCATTTTAGGCCATTTCGATTTTATTTTGAAGCCAATTCGAAATTACAAAAATTATTCAAAGTTGTTTTTAAAGGAATTTTGTAATTTCATATTTTACATGTTTTCACATTTTAAAGGAGGATTAAATTCCAAGATTTGCGTTTTTATTTGCAAGCAATAAATTAACTTCTCTTTATGAAAATCATAATTTCATTAAAGAGGGGTAATTTATATGGCATATCAAAAGCTACTACATTTACAAAGTTAGTCATGTAGATTATTTTATTTTCATGATCAAAGCAACATAAAATGAATCCAATCATCATTTTAGATTCATATTTTAGAGATAGATTTTAATCTTTTGTTTCATGCTCAAAGCAAGGTTTAAAGAAGATAAAACTTGTTTAAAATCTGCTTAACAAAAGAATATAAAATCTACCTAAAATACTTCAAGATAAAATGAACTAAGGCATTTACATTGTGGTCATATGAGGGTCAATCACATTTTTTTTTCTTTTAAGTTTCATGAACAATCAATAGCATAGCATAATAAAGTAATACCAACACAGACCCCTTGTTAACAGTTATTTGCAAATCACTAAGGTATTCCTAGCACTTATTTGATACATTTTCACAAACATACAAGCACACATTAAGTAAAAGGAACCTTGGAGAAATTTCTATTTCTTTGCAAGAGAGGGTTTTCTAATCAAAATCCTAACTGTGAGTGTGGTTTTACAATTGGGTAAAATTACCACTCAACAGGTAGTTCTATCTCCCTTTTTTATTTTTAGTCTCCTAGTCTAGACTCAAGCTTTGGGTCAACTACATGTACAGGTTGTTGAGCCTCTTTTGATTATGCATATGAATGTAATATGCACTTTTAATATGAATACAAGGGGCTATGACTACACCAATATTTATGTCCTATTCTAAGTGTTTATATACTTCTTTATGGAGGACTATGACTATCCTACTATATTTTTTCTAACCCTTATAAGAAGTCATTTGAGTTGCATGTGTGCTTGACCAAAACTGTGTTTAATTTTATTGTATTGCTTTGTTCATGTATTCACTCATCCCATTGAGTTGCAAATGGAAATTACATTCCCTTGGTGCATCGCTACCCTTAGGATAGATAGTTTAGGTAGGTTTTATTTGCTACAATTTACATTTCTAAGTCATTTGTTATTTTATTGCTTTTCCCTTTTCCCTAAAGAAGAACCTAATAGAATAGGCTATAGTAAGAGGAATGAGCACCAAAACATTGTAGCATAATAAGGAGTTAGTATTGGTAAAAAATATTAGAGGTTTACCAAAGGATCCATGTCCCATGCCCCTTGGACTTTCCAGGATTGATACCTTGTACAAGGTGCAAGGCACCAGATACACCTACCTAGATAAATTCACAACCACTGGGGGTCATGGTGCTTGGGATGAAAGGTTTGTCTTAGACCTTCAGAAGGTTAAAAAAATGCTACTTAATGCATAGTACCACTCACTAGTTATCCATTTACCCTAATCCTCTTACCAAGTGTCATGATGACCAACCCACCTATGAGAACCCTACCTTTGATTGTAATTACTAGATTAGAAAAATTACTAAGGGTTTCTCACAAGGGTCATGATGACCAAATTGTGGATAAAATTACTTATTGGATCAATTTTTACCTATGGTTTTGATCACCTTACCCAATGGATCCACTATTTAGAACTTATATGTAGCATTGCTACATGCCTTTGATATTATTATATGGATGGATTGGTTAAAGTCTCATGGAGCCCTAATCAACTTCCAAGAAATTTGGATGGACTATACTGATAAAGATAAGAAGAAAGTAAGGGTTCAAATTAGGCAAAGGTCTTTTCAACCACATTTTCTATCAACTATGCAACTTAAGAAGGTAATTAAGAGAGGTGGGATGTTGTATGTAGTTAAGATAATTTGAAAGATAGGCAATGATGGGAAATATTTAAGAGACGTTAAATTCTACATGAATTTAAGGATGTATTTCTTGAATATCTCTCAATCCTACCACCTTGACATGAATTTGATTTCACCATTGTACTAATACCTGGATCTAAACCTATTGCAAGGACACCTTACAAAATAAGTCCTATTGAGGTGCAAGTGCTAAAGGTGCAACTCCAATATTTGTTGGAGGATATTTTGATAAAACCTAGTGTGTCACCTTGAGGTGCTTTGGTATTATTTATGAAGAAGAAGGGCAATTTATTAAGGTTGTGCATTGATTACAAATGTTGAATAATATCACCATCAAAAATAGGTATCCATTGTCAAGTATAGATGATCTCTTTTATCAGTTAAAGGATGGCACTATATTTTCAAAGATTTATTTGAGATCAGGATATCATTAGTTGAATATTTATGAGGAGGATACTCATAAAATATAATTTAAGACCAGATACAGATACTATGAGTTGACAGTATTGCTATTTGGGTTGACAAATGTGTTATCAAATTTTATGAATTTGATGAACAATGTGTTCAAGGAGTATCTAGATTGGTTTGTGTTGATATTTTTGTATGGCAACTTAATATATTTCCACACCAGAGAAGAACATGACCAACATTTGAGGTTAGTGTTATAGGTGTTGAGGAAGAACCAACTTTGTGGAAATTTATCGAAGTGTGAGTTATATGCCTCACAAGTTCAATATTTGGGCCATATTATATCTATAGAAGATATTGTTGTAGATCCTAAGAAAATTGAAGCCATTTTGAGTTCACCTACACCCACTAATGTGTATGAAGTTATAAGCTTCATGGGAATCACTAGATATGATAGGCATTTTATGAATAACTATTCAAATATTACCTATTATATTACCAACCTTCAAAGGAAAGGAAAGGAGTTCAAATGGATAGAAGTTTGAGGGTGCCTTTGAGGCTCTGAAGAATAAGATAACTTCAATACTGATTCTTAGGATATCGGATCCTATTGGAAATTTTATAATATATACAAATACTTCCTTAGAAGTTTTGGCAGGGGTGTTATCCCATAATGAAGCTACAATAGAATTTGAATCCAAGAAAATCAAGAAGTATGAGTTAAATTATGCCACATATGACATAGAGTTAGTAGCAGTTGTGCATGATTTGAATATATAGAGGCACTACTTACTCGAAAAATATTTTGAACTAAGGATAGACCACCAAAACCTAAGGTATATATTTAACCAACCTATGTTGAATGCATAGATCTCCATATTGTACTCTCCATTTTGTAGCATATTTAACCAACCTATGTTGAATAATTATGCAAGAGGTGCATATATCTCCATATTGTACTAATCCAGGAAGTGCAAATATGAGAGAAAACATGAAAAATTCCTTCTATTGGTTAGGGATGAAATTTGATATTACTATTTTCATATCTAGATGTTTGGAATACCAAAAGGTTAAGGCAAAGCATCAACATCCAGTAGGAAAATTGTACCCACATGATATACCTACTCAAAAGTGGTAGGTTATATCTATGGGTCATATTATGGGTTTACCTAAGATAAGGTATCAACATGATGTTAGACTTGTGGTGGTACAAAAGTTGACTAAAGTTGCACATTTTATACCAAGGAAACATCAAGGATGATGCATTGATTATGGCAAATAATTTTGCCAATAAAATATTTAGGTTATATGGTTTTCTTGAGGTGATCATATCATTTTAAGTTTACTTCAAAATTTTGGCAAGCTCTTCATTATGCAATGGGCACAAAATTGAATATCAGTTTTGCTTGCCATCCAAAAATAGATAGGCAAATGGAGAGGGTTAACCAAGTTCTTGAAGACATGCTTTACATGTATTGCATACATCAAAATTTTGTGAGAAGAATATTTGCATCTGGTTAAATTTCCATATAATAATGGATACCATGCATCCTTGGGAATGGCTCCATTTGAGGCCTTATATGGCAGAAGATGCAAAACATCTCTATCATGGTATAATCTAGAGGATTAGGTGATGATTATACCAAACAATATCAAAGATATGGAGGATCAGCTTAGAGTGATTCAATAGAGGCTCAAGGAAGTATCCGATCAATAGAAGAGCTATGTTGATTTGAAAAACTTAACCAAGAGAACTCTCTATAGGAGACAAAGTTTTCTTGAGGGTAAGACCCATGAAAAGTGTCATCAAGTCAACTAAGTTGGATCCTCATTTTTTTGGTCCTTTACCTTGTCATCTAATCTATCGAAGATCCATGCTACTTTCCACATATCCTTGATTATGAAGTATGTTGTTGATCCTTATCATGTTTGGAATTTTTTTAAATTGTAGATGGAATATCCCTCAGCCATTAAGATGTGACTAGTAAGTATTCTAAGGTTTTTTCTAATATCTTTAGAAAATGAACCCTAGATCAATGTAAGGTCCAGTAGGACCATTATTCTAAAAATTGTATAACTTGGGAAGATGCTAAGGAAATGAGAAAGCAATTCCCATTTTTTTTTAATGAAATATGTGCTTTATTTTTAACAAACATAGAGGGTTGTGTTTAGTCCAAGGGGGTAGTATGTAATGACCCTCCTTGGCAGGACTTGTTCTTGATACTTGATTTATGTATTGATGTATGGATATCTAATGCATAATATCATTTTATGTTATCAAGATGTGTTGATAGTTGCACTTTATGTTTTGATTATACTACTTTTGAAATATGGTACTATTGATGAAATTGTGATTGTAGGACTAGGTAATCTCACGGGTGTATTGGTATGGGACAACCACTAGAGTGAGAGAAAACAAGAAATGATGGATGACATTCTCAAAGACAACTCAAGGGTAAAAATATACCCTTCATATAGGTGCATTGCATATGTGTATGTTTAATGGAATGCACCATTGGGAAATAAGGTTTCTATTTAAGCAAAAGAGCCATCCTTAGTAAATAGATGATAGCATCACAATTATTGTAAAACCTCTTACTTAAGGAAAAATTTGGTTGTGCATATTGTTGAGTTGCATCCTAGACATATTGGTTAGCTTTGGGAATGTTTTTATGCTTATGTTTTGATGCATGAAAATTGTTTGATTATTTAAAGGTATTATTAATACTTGGAATATTAATATCGATGTTAATGGGTAATATTTACATTCGATATTAATTAAATTAATTAGATTATATTAATGTTAATAACAAAACTAACATTTAAAAAGGTAATAATATTAATTGATAAACTAGATGAAAGGTTTTGTAATGTTTTATTTTATGAACTTTAAAATGTTTAAATTAATTTATATTAATTAATAACAGTTAATGGAGCTTCTCTTCATTAAAAAAATCCTAATTAGTGAAAAGGTGGCACTTTGGTAACATGAAGAGTTGGGATGTTAACTTCTTTCAAATCCAACTGGTAATGCCTAAGGGAATGGGGTGGCCAAGAGGCTTGGAAAAGAAAGAAGTGATTCTAACCTCAAGTTGTTATGAGTCCTTCGAGTTTGAGGGAAGGGGGCTAGCAAAAGGAAATAAAAAGGAGCAAATGCAGGCCAAAGGAGGAGAAACTGGAAGTTGAAGTTTTGCAAATTCTACGGAGAAGGTAAGCTTGGTTTATTATGTTTTTGCTATATTATCTTCTCATGAATATCTAAATCATGTTTAAGCTTTCTAAAGGTTTACCCTAGTTTTCCAATGCTTGTATTTATGTTGCTTGGTTTTCTTTAAGCTATATTTATCTATGTTTGTGTAAGCCTTCCCTAAACCTGGTTTTTCTGAAATATCTTGATGGTCTGGAACCTTTTTTGCATTGAACAATAGCTCCTTGTGCTAGAGTTCCTTTTTAAGGGTAGTAGTAGAGCTAATTGAATAGTTTAAGAATCTTGTTACCAGATCTGAGTTGTATAGCCTCTTTTGGTCCATTATGAGTCGATTTGAAGTGCTTAGTTGTAGTAGGCATTGGTATTGAAGTGCCTCACCTTGGTTTTATTCCCTTAAATAGGCTTCATTGTTGTCTCTTATTTTACCTAGCTATTATTAATTTGTTTAGTTGGGTTATGATAGTGTTGGTGGATGTTTTGTTGTGTTCTCGGATTGCACTATTGCTTTTTTTGTAACATAGGACTTTCTAGTTGTAAGGTTGTTTTTGTTTTTAGTAAGTCGCATGATGTTTGTTATCATCTCTTTTATTTAATTAAGGTTGGTGTATTACCTTAAGTTTTAGCATAAGGCTAGTTTTTGGTGCTTTGATTGAATGTTCTTTTGTTTAATTGAAAGATGTACATTTATACCTTTTATGTATGTATAAGAGCATGTAATTTTTAAAAAAATTAAGGTAGGCTTGGTGCTTTGGAATACTAAACTTGATTTATATGATTTTGTGCTCTTATAAAATGCTTTGGAATGTCAAAAACAATATTTGATGATTAATTTCAGAATTTTATAAGCTTTTAAATATTAAATTGGAATTAATTTTATTATGAAATTTATTAGAACTTATGAATTTTGATGGCTTAAGTAGATATGGAAGTTGAGTTTGTTTTTTGGACAAAAACTTAGAGAAATTAAATCTTATTTATATTTATAGATTTAATATTATAAATAGAGGGGTTTAAACATTATTTATTGTTCATTAAAAGAACCCTAATTAATGGAAAGGTGGTACTTTTATAATGTGAATATTTGGGATGTTACCTTCTTTCGAAGCTAACTAACAATGCCTAATGGAATGAGGTGGTCAGAAGGCTTGGGGAAGAAAGAATTGTTTCTAACATCAAGCTTTTATGAGTCCATTGGGCTAGAGGGAAAAGGGCTAGCAAAAGGAATAAAAAAGGACCAGACATAGTCCAGAGAAGGAGGAACTAGAAGTTGAAGCTTTGGATATTCTACAAATAAGGTAAACTCGATTTGTTATGTTGTTGCTATGTTATCTTCTCATGAACCTATAAATCATGTTTAATGTTGGGGTCGGCTCGCACCATTCTAAAAATAATTTTATCATTTTTATTTTAAATCACCAACACTCTTGCCTAAATCGTGGACCTTTTCACCTTGAAATTATAAAAACTTGTATTTATCCTACCAAATTTACCTCTTATACAACCAATATATATATCTAACACAACATCTATAAACATACATATAAAACATTCAAACTCCTCAAAAATAGACCTGAAGTAGTTAAAACCTTACAATAGATAAACATGACCTGAAGCAACCAAAAAAACCAAACACTATTGGTTGTAGAGGATTGTCTATCGATAAAAATTGATCGGTTGCAGAGGACTATCAATCGACAGATTCTTTGATCGGTTGTAGAGAAGCATGAGAGTGTGATGATTGGTTGTAGAAGACTATCTATTGATAAAAAACTAATGGATTGTATAGGATTGTTAATTGATAGATTTACCAATCGATTACAGAGAAGTGTGATAAGATAATGATCGATTGTAGAAAACTATTTATCAACACAAAATTTGATCAATTGCAAAGGATATCAATCGATAGATTTATCAATCACTTGCAAAGAAGCATGACAAGGTGAAAATCGGTTGCAATAGATTGACTTTTGATAAAAAAAAGGTCAATTGGTTGTAGAGGACTAATGATATATTGCAAAAAGGTGTGATGATCAGTTGCAAAAAGGTGTGATAATTGGTTTCAAAAAGGTGTGATGACTATGATGATAGGTAAAGTGTAAGGTTCTAAATATTTGAATATGTTTTTTATTTTTCTTTGGATCATCTCTAATAATAGCTTTTACTTTATGCCTACTTGTTCTTGTAGCCTTGTTACTTATTTTTTAATATTTGTTGGTGTGCTATTATAGAGTTTCTTCAGAATTGAGCTATAGAACTATTATTTTAGTTTGCAGACTATGGTAGTCACAATGACATTAGGCATCAAGATTTCTTCTATTAGTGGAGTGCAAGGTCTTCCATTAGTGTTGGGTTTGGAATTTTATCTTGGATTGTTATCTTCTTTCATTATTTTGCGATCCAAAGCTTATTCCTTCAATTTTATAGGTAGCATAGATGCACTATCTACAACTATGAGATCGAATTAATGTCATCTTATAATGTTTTAGTAGTATTTCTTATTATCAGAGCTTGATTCATATGTGTTAGAGTAATTGTTCATAGTGTTGCATTATTTTATTGTTGTTCCTTGAGCACGTAGGCAGAGGTCATTATAGAAGGTAATGTAGGTTCATCCTCATAGATGCTTTATGACATGATAGTTTAACCTTGGTTTCTTTGAAGGAAGGCTTTAAATTTATGCTTTTAATTTTATGATTGGCTTTGTGAGAACTATTACTTCCTACTTATATTATGGAATCAAATTATGTAGAAATGTATAATGTAGAAATTTATTACTTGCTACTTATTTTGTTTTGTAAGAAAAAGAAATGCATAAGAGTTAATAAGTTATTTTTGTTTTCTTAAATAAATTAATAGATAATGGTAATGGTTCCCTAACCCTTGAGTAAATATGGAATCAATTACTAAGGGAATTATGTTTGCAAAAATCATGATAATAGCTAAGTGGTGCAAGAATTTCCTTCTATCGGTTGTAGAATTTTCTCAATTTTGTTCAACTTCATATTCATTTCCTAACATCAAAAAATAATTTCTTTACAGGTACAATGACACCTACTAGTGATGGAAAGAAGGGAGGCCAATATTCTGGTAAAAATAGTATCCTAAAATATTTTACACATATATCAAAATGTAGTGAGGCATCTGCATCTACACAAATTCAAGGTACAAACACCTTTTACCATCTAATCAATTAATTTTTGTATTTTGTTATTCTTAAATATAAATTATTTCTTCATAAAAAATGGTGGTTTATTTGTTGATAACTTTGGCCAAGTGGTGTGTTTAACTACATCTTTTTTAATGCTCATAAAAATATATTATGTTAATTCTTTAAAATAATGTTTTTTTACATTAAAAAATGATATAGAACACCATTGAATACAGAAAACACTATTGACCTTGATATGCCTCCACTTGAATATATTCTCGGGGATGAGATGCCTCCACATGAAAATTTTATTAATAAAGATATTTAACAATCACTTTATGAGAAACCTTATACAGAAACGTTAACCAAAAAATAAAACAATCAGTCAAGTAAAATACAGACTTCTGGAGAATCTTCTAGTCAAAAACCTAAATGTAGAAAGTTAACCGGGTGGACTATTGGAAAGAAATTTTAGCTTTAATGGTCATCAATGTATCCCTTTATTGAACCAATTCAACCAAAGAACAACAATGACATACCAACCGAATGTAGATGTGTTATTTGTAGTTGGAAACTAGAAAAGGATCATAAGATGCGTTATTGATTTTGATTTACTTAGTCATGGTTATGGTTAGCATCTTCTATTTTGAGAATATGATTGTTGTAAATAGTGTTATTTAAGCACCTCTTAAATAGTAAAATAGTTGACCAATTTAGTTCTACTTCAGTGGTATCAGAGCCTAAGATCGGTCTTGTGGAATATGGGTTCCTAGTTTATCTGGGAAGCCCTAGTTTGCATAGGAATTGTCATTCAATTCCTTGTAAAATATCCTCCAAAATCCTAATTTTAGGTCTTAAATTGGCCTTTAGATAGTTTTATCTAGTTATTTTTCCTTCATGCACAAATTTTAAGAAGTTTAAGCTTAGGAGTCTTAGTTTACTCCACCATATAGAATAAAATAAGTGCAGTAAGGTATAAAATCAAATATTAATGTTAATATTTTCTTAGCATTAATATGTATTTTTATTAAAGTTTTCTAATGGTTAAATTACCCTATTTGGAATAATTCGGGCACTTACTGCTTGATAGGCACTCTCCCTTTGGTGCAACCAACAATGACAGTCTGTTGACACTGTCAATTTCTACATGATACCACCACGCTATTGATTGGCCATCAATCGATTAATTATTTTTGGACACTAGCCGACGGTGAAACCTTCTACGACCAGTCACTCCTCCCTTGATGGTGGATTTGTCCTAACACTCTATCACTATCAATATTTTCCATGGCACCACCATCGCTCTGCCCTGCCAACGTGTTCCATCAGTGTCTGTGATCACCATTGATTCCTTTGTTAAAGTATATCTTAATTTTTTACTAGGATATTTAATATAGTTTTGTGTAGTTGATATATATTCAACTTGTTATAATCCGATGGATCATATTGTACACCTTTGATATTTATGTAAGGTCTCTCTCATTGAATAATCAAAAAGTTCAATATTCCCTACATGGTATCAAAGCGGGCTTTCCCTGCCTTATGAGTTTGAGGGGATACCCTCATGGAAATCCTCCCCTCATTTTTTCCCCTCATTTGTTTTTATTTTGGCTATTTTTTCATAAAAATGAGGGATTATGCTCTCTATCTTTGATGGATCAGAAACCAGATGTTTAAAGAAAAAAAAAACCTCCTTCATCTAGTTTAATATTTCAATTTTTTGGGATATGGTAATATCATATTGAAGGAACCCAGAGAAGTGCAGACAAAGTATGTGCTTCAATATATGTGGATCTAATTTTTTGGTTGAGATGTGTGTCATTTTATTAATTCACTACAACATCAATCGAGCTACCAATGTGTAGTTATCTGTCTTTCAACATCAATGGACTCCTTATGGTGTTTTCACCCTGTTGGTTGTTCTGTTGAGGACCACTATAATCCGCACTTCATATTAGCCTATGTCAAGTATCGGGTACGATGTGGTGGTCAAACTATCATAATAGCATGCTTCAGCCTCGCTTAGCAGATTGAGGTGTTCTGGTTCATCCTTTTGCTGTGTATGCAAGGCAAATATGTTTTGTGAGGTTGTTTGTATTTTTTGAGGAGATGTGATGCAATTTTTGTGGAGCATATTCTAGAATTTTTTATCTCTAGTCAGACCCAAACAGCCAAGGTGATGATTTATCAAATATCACAAAGGCACATCAAACTGGTGGTGTTTGAAAAATGGGCATGCATGTCCAAGCCCTTCAGCACTATTTTTAATCATGGTTTTCTTCATTGACCAAAAATTTCATTATGTAGCCCACAAGGAGACCAGTGATGAGATTTGATGAAAGCAATGATTCCATAGGGAAATTTTCAAAAAAAAATTATCTTGCCATAATTGTTCTATGTATGGCCAATTTGAGGGGCCTTGTAGACTCAGGATGGTCGTGTGGAAGAGAACGCATAGCAGCTTGCACCATGGGTAGTATGAGGTGATCATTTTTTTATCGATTTAAGGAATTAAAAAAATTATGATGGAGATGTTTCACTGCGTAGGACCACCGTCTGCCCGCATAGCTTTAGTGGTGTATTTGTGGTGGTGACAAGAAATGTTGTGTGCTACAAGTTGAATTTAATGTTATCCAGTACAAGTGTGATGGACAACTAGTATGATATGGAGCACCTAGTAAGTAGGTGCCAACTGGGATAGGAAAAGTGTATGATCGAATCTACATGATTGGGCTTTTTTGGTGATGACTTTATCATTGAAGCCGAATTTTTGAGAATGGCCACTAACACCCAAAATTGTCGTAGTTGAGAACATTATCTTTGTTGAAGTTGTTTTCAATTTTCTAGTTCTGACTCGAAGATTTTGTTACATATTTTTTTCCTCCATCCTTCTAGATATAGAGGTCCCATAGGAATTCTCTGATTGTCCTTTTTTATCACCTCTCTGCACTAATCTGAGCCCACATATCTGTGAAATTCTACGCGGTTGGTAGTTGTCATCTAGTTATTGGATGTAGGAAGATTTAAATATGCTTTCAAGACTATGGGAGATTTTTTTTCCTGAAAACTGGTTGAATCTCTCCATAGACTTCAAACACTGCAACTATTGCAAGCTTGGCTCTTAGCTGGGAGCTTCAGTATAATATGTTTGTAGTTTCTACCCTATGGAGTTTTTATTTGTTATAGTTAAATACATTGAGTGAACGTAGATCTCCCTAAGGACATTGAGCATGACAATAATTATGACAAACCACCAGATTATGGGGACCTAAGAATTTTTTTGTTTTGGATTGATGCCCTATTATAATTGTTTCCCACCTGGAAAATTGGTGCACTCGATCAAAATTTTAAATTATGGCCAACTACCGGTAGAGGACGGAGCCTGCTGTCTGGAAGATCAATTTAGTAGTTGAATAAGTGTACAATTATGGATAAACCTATTCTCACTATGTGATATCTCAAGAGCCACACCAAGAATTGAGCCACATGTCATACTCACTAGTGCCATACCAGACCATGGAGGACGAGTTGGCATGGTGCTTTGGAGGAGAGCGCATGGTGCGCATTATTCGCTACATTGCACGTGGGAGGGCTATTTATTTTAAAATTATGGGAAAATTTTCTATCAAGGCTATATTTAGCCTTTCTTTACATTAAAGTGGAGAGAGCCCCTTTATTATATGGGCACAACATTTTTTTGTAAACACACATTTTTCTCACATGGATAGTGGTAGCCACATTATGTTTTTAATATTTTTTCTCTCCCTTCTTTAAGTGGATAAGAAGTGGATGTGAGAAAGGTTACGGCCCATGTAATTTACCCTACGAGGGAAAATTGAAGTCTATATTTTCCTTTAGATTCCTAATGATGTTATTTTTCCTCAATATGAAGGCCCCATTGACACCCAAACATAGGGGTGTTTATAGTCATCAAATAGATTTTTCTTAGCTGGACACATTGGTGGTGTCCAATTTCCATTTTTACGTAGTTTAATATGTCTTTTTTAAGCCTCAAATATGTTGTATCACGGATTACACTCTCAGTTGAACTTGACACTCCCATGACCCTTTTTTGGAGGTTTCATTGATCCCACAAACTACATTTATAAATTTCCTTTGACCCTTATTTAGTTGATGTTGTAGTGAATCAATTAAATGACACACATCTCGACCAAAAAATTAGATCCATGTAGATTGAAACACATACGTTGTCTACACTTCTATGGCTTCCTTCAAGATGAGATTACCATAGCCCAAAAAATTGAAACATTAAACTAGATGGAGGTTTTTTTTTTCTTTAAACATGTGGTTTCTAATCCATCAAATATGGAGAGCATATTCCCTCAGTTTTCTAAAAAAATAGCCAAAGGAAAAAAAATGAAGGGGGGGAAATGAGAGGAGTATTTACATGAGGGAAATCCCCCCTCAAGCTCACAGGGTAGGGAAATCCCGCTCTGATACCATATGAACTATATTTCATGTTGTTCCTCATACCTTCTTAGAGTGGGAAGATATTCAGTTCGACGATGAGGCATATCTAATTTTTAATACATCACATGGATCCTTTGCATGCCCTTCTTGATGGAAGTTTTCCTAGGGGAGGTTGAAGAGGACATATTCCTCTCCATCCTCCTTCCACATCTTCCTTCGTCTTCTTCTTTCTCTTTTGGAAGATGATTTTTTCCCATGTGGTTTTTCATCATCCCTCTAGCAAATTTTTTTATGGATATATTATACATGAGTACCTTATGAGGCCTTATTTTCGGGACTCATATCTGTGGATATGTGACTTGTTTGGTTTTTATTATTTTCACTACCTCCTACTACCACTTAAGGGGGGTGTTAGAGTATATGTTAAGTTATTACTAGGATATTTAGGATAGTTTTGTGTGGCTTAGATTTATTCGATTTGTTATGATTCGATGGATCATATTGTACACCTTTGCTATTTATGCAAGGTCTCTCTCATGGAATAATCAAAAAGTTCAATATTCTCTATATCCTTACCCCGATACTATAGCTTGACATTGTCGAAGAGATACAAGCGATTTGTCAACCAAATTCAATGCCTTTATAGAGATCTCAACCATTTTTATGATGCATTACATCGATTTGAGTTGTTTTTGATGACTTGCAATAAATTTAGCTATTTTTTTATGTTCCTTGATGTTTATAACACCTTCAACTGATCATTTTGTAGTTCTATCCATAGAAAAGAAATTTGTTTTCATGCATTATTCCATATTTGGGATATGGGGGAAGGGACTTTCCATTCAGAAGGCTAATAGCTAGCTTGGTTGGTTGGTGCTTCCCACATACCTATCTATTGATTATTTTTTGATTGGCATATTGGTACTTGCACAAATTCTTGAGATGATGGTTAATAATTTTTGGGATTGGCATATGGCTTTATGGAATTAACAAAAAATTGAGTGTTTTATTTTGATATTTGCAGGAAAAATCCCACATTTAATGTGTGGGAGCATTTTTGGACTTTTAAAATGTGCTTTGCACCTACTAAATAATAGCTAGCCACTAGGGTAAGCTAAGCAACTGATGGTCACTACAACCATTGACTTACCACTTGTATTCTTTAATCTCACTACACGGTTATGCTCCTTCCCATTGACTTTTCTTAAGCGTAGATGACTTCTAGGTTGTTTATTTCACCCTATGCAAATATTTTTATAAAATATATTTTGTGGAATATTTCAAAATATTCCATTTTCAAAATTGTAAAAGAAAATTTATCTTCTATTTTGTTGTTAGAGACAACTTATGTTTTTCTCACTTTGAGAGAATTTATTTCAACATGACTATACCCTTATGTATAGCCATTAGAAAGCTCTTTTTGAGTTGGTTCTTATGACATCAATATTTTACCATTTTTTAAAGGTCCTTCTTGACCTATAATGCTTCAAATTTTAGGTTATTCTACACCTTCTTTGAAATAAATTGTTGTAATATGGAGTGCATTTTTTATTGAATCCAACACTCTTTCAATCCACCATCATCTTTAGAGACTTTTTGGAGTGCATTCTCCTTCATAAGACCAATGGCCCTTTATATGTGATCATTGATATCACATGGGTACTCCACACATTGTAGTTTTCTTTGCCTCTAGTGGCTTGTCTTAGTGGAGTTTTTAGCAGAACCACATCAACACAGATTTCACATCAGCTTTTACTTAAGCTTCTTGGCTCTTTTAGCTTTTAAATCCTTCTTGTCAAATAATTTTGTAAAGCATCATGAGCCAAACCATGTAATCAAACCACAAGCATTACTTGTGTTTAAAGAATTCAATGACTATAAATATTCGATACTTCAAACAACCACCACTTCTAAAAACTATAGAGATACCAACACTTTAGAAGATGACTACTTCTCATATTATGGTTTTATAATAAGAATATAGTTCAGTGGTATTTGACACTCCATTCTATACCTTATTTTAGCATCATTGTCTTATCTCCTTACAACTACTTCAATATTAGCTTTGAGTACTTCAATCATGGTGGGTGTCTTGATAAGACTTTCTTCATTCTTGGTGACATCCTTCATCTCATCCTTCTACAGGTACTTGACTTTGGATTTGAGTGTATCGGCCTTAGTGGGTGCCATTATGAGATGGCATTTCAGAGTCACCAATATTTGTGCCTATTTCCTCCACTCTTCCTCCATTGACTATAGATACAAGATGCTTTCTTGGGAAGATCATATGTACTAAGTTTTGAGTGCATGATTATGGTTCAGCATGATTGGTGTGAAGATTTTGTGAGTTATTGAAGATTGAATGATATTTTTACAAGGCCCATTTTAAGCATAGTAGTGCTCATTCCTACATTCTAGAGGCTGACCCAAGATGAAACAGAACTTGAAATCCCATTGGGAACTTCCTATTGGACCCTTTTTGAGCATATGTGCTCTTTGATACTCCTTGTGGTAGATTTTTGGTGATCCCTTTAGGTCTCATGTACATCATCTATATATTTTCTCTTTTGAACCACATTAAAGGATTTCATTTTTTGGCACTTGCACATATCTTCTCACCCCATTGTAAATTCATTAGATTCCAATGCTTATTTAGTGGGAAGGTATGATGAGGACATTGTTTAGACCTAGGCTTATGTTTTACTAGGCTTAGTTATTTTATTATTTTCTAAGTCTAAAGTCCTAAGTCTAAATTAGCAATAAATCATAAATCCAATTCCAACTTGTAAATGTTGGCACATTTGGACGACATAGTATTTGGATTAGATTTGTTAGCTTAGTGAAAGTTAGCAAATTGATTTTGATTTGCTTAGTCATAGTTATGGTTAGAATCTTCTATTTTGAGAAGATGGTTGTTGTAAATAGTGTTATTTAAGCACCTCTTGAATAATAAAATAGTTGGTCATTTTGGTTCCAGTTCATCCTACATATAGAATTTTTACAAAATATCAATCCTTAGTGGGGTTTATGTATGTACATCGTAGGGATGTTGATAAGGCAAAATATTTTCTATACCATATGATTGACTTGGAAACTTCTCACACTATGTGGTATTCTTCCATTGTTACAAGAAATGATTACTTTAATTAAACTTGCACATGAAAGATACATTTAAATTGTCGATTTCATCAGGATGAAAAAAAATTGTATGTATATTGATAAGATACACTTATCCAAAGAAAATTTTACAGATCCTTTGTTTATTAGTTAGAAAACTTTTACTAATGTGAATGATCCAAAGTGCTTTTTGAAGTTTAACATCAATGACATCTTTGTATTATTGTTCATTAAAATATGATACCTTTCTATTGTTTTGAAAAGTGATCACATATAGTTATGGAGGATGTTGAACAAATACCCATAATACACAATGGATTTGATGTAGTTTTACACAATACTAAGATTAAATTCATAAAAATTTTAGAATCATTGAAAAGGGAAATAAGAGATCATTTTCAAAGAGATGAGTTTCTTGAGGTGATGGGTGTGGTTAACACATGTTCTAGAATTCTTTTCCTAACTACTATACTACAAGTGAGTTTTTTATAAGATATATGGGCACTCTGCTATGTGTGTCTGCAAATTTTTGTTTCTCCATTGTCTCAAGGAAGGGATCCGTGTCTATTTTTTTTGTAATTATGATGCATGTGTGTTTTCTCGGGGCATACCCAAAATGTTGTATGGGAAGTTTCTTTTTGATAATAGGCTATGTGCCTTATCGGATGTAATGGCTTTGGTGGCATGTAGATTTTATATATAGGATCCTTAGTAAGGATATGTTCATCAACAGCCCTGGGCTGATTTTTGTAAAAGGTTTTGGGTCAACTTGTAAAACCCAGTATTAATGCTATAGTATCTTATCTACCCAAAAAAAAAGATATATGGGCACTCTTGTGAAATATTTCACTAAAAGTGTGGAAGTCAATGGTATTGAAATCAGTGGTATTTCTAGCAAATAACTTTTGAGACAACAATCAACCCATTTTGGATTGGCAATGGTTGGTCAAATGTCATGTTTGAGTAACCCTCATAAGCCTAGTTCCATTAAGCTTTTGTGGAAAAAATTGTATCCAAGTAGTGTCATACAAGATATGATCAATGAATATTTTTGTTTATATGAATTATGTCAAACAATAATTTTGGGATCTATGGAAGACAAAATGGTTTTTAGTGCACTATATTTTGTGAAATCTAAAGTTCATAACAGTTTGGACAAAAATTTAGAAAATTATTTGAGAATATGTGTCATCGTATGAGCTGAATAAGTATCTCTATGACAGATCTTTGGCATATTGGAAATCCATAGCAGACAGAAGAGGCATCACTAATATTCATGATAATAAGGATAATGACACTTGCAGTGATCAAATTATGGAGATGCATATATTTGATATGCTTACAAGCAATTTTGGAGAAGCTGAGAAGTGTTTGTTTCAGCTTCTTCTATTGTACAATTTTCAAGATTTAACAAAATTGATATATTTAATGGTATTTTTTATCTTTTGTTTTCTATAAGGATATCAAAATTGACTTTTTGGCTTGATAAAATGTTATGTTTAATAACATAGACTTGCTATTTTGTTAATTGTCTTCCTTGATAAAATTTTATTTTTTATATCATATCTTGTTTATTATATTAACTATATATGTTGATTAAATTTTATCTTTTATGCTTTGGCTTTGAATAAATTTTAAATTTTAAACCCATGGATTCATGTATCCTTCATGAATATTATTTAATAGAAAGTGTTGTAAGTAGTTTAAAAAGCACTATATGGCCAAACTGAGTTCAAACATAATTGAATTATCCTAAATTGTAAAAAAGCACAAGAATATACATGAAAATAGCATAATACTCAAGTTATGGAAATATTTTTTATTAATATGAAAAGATATCATTGCATTGTATAAAATTGTTGATTGTAATACAACAAAATTTACAGTAAAAAAGTGAATTGTGTTCACTTTTTCATTCTTGATATTGGGAACCTGAGACAGTTTTGGGTCATGCATGAGTTTTAGGTTCTTTTCCCTTTTGTGTTGCCACTACATTTTGCACTTCTAGTGATCTAGGTCCTTTGTCTAATTTTTGCACTTCTGGTGCTATAGGTCCTTCCTCTTTAGTTTTCTCTTCCATTGCTCTAGATCTAACCATGCCTTTCTCTACTATCTCTAAACCCCCAAAAAATTCTCTTTCTTCTTTAGCATGATCATCATGTACTGTTGAAAGTACTTCTTTACCCTTCTCTTTAAGCAAAATATCAGGATCAAAACTATGGAGGATTATGATCCTTCTAAAAGTGTTGTTCTCTCTAATTATCTCTTTTAATATTTATTTTATTTTTATGGCAGCTTGTAAGTTTAACTTTACCATTTTTAGATAAAATTGTAGGCTTTTCACCTGATTCTTTAAATTATCAAAATTTGCCTAAAATAGAGAAAAGAAAAAATAAGTTAGTAGATACTAGATAGTTATATCAAAAAAAAAAAATTTAAATGACTTACCTCGATTACATCCTTTGTAACCTCAACAAATTTTTTCTTGTCATATGTCTATTGATTAAAATAAGCTTGAGCTTTACCATTAATGTTCTTTAATCTATTCTATATAATACTTAAAATTTCATCATTGTAAAAATTCATAGCCTTCACTATGCCAAATTTAGCTTGATGTAGTAGAGCATCAAGCTTTTTTGGTTTGTTGTAAACAAATGAAAAAATGTCTTTATTTTTTTAATCGAACATTTATTTGCTTTCTTAAATATTTGGCTCAATACTCCAATAATTTATTTTTTTTAAATCTTGAAGCAACGTATCTTTTATGGTTGCTTTACACTTGTCATACATTAAAATATCTTCAAAAAAAATACTTTCTCATCCTCAATTAGAGGATGAGGGTTACCGATTTTAGGAGGCGATGAGGTCTGGAGAGATGCAAGTGAATATTTTGCTTGTGCTTATTTTTGAGGATATTGAATCTCATATGTTGCTTTAAATAAACCAGGAATGTTCCCCTATAAAATGTAATCCTCATCAAGTAGAGAATTATCTAACCCTAAAGCAAAAATTCCCTACATATTTAAAAAATTTCAAAAAAAAATTAGAAAATCTAAAAATATCTGGCATGGTGCTCCCTGGATGATGAATGGAAAAAATTAGTTTCCTCCCATATTTTTTTGACCTATCATGAGTTATTATTGTGGTGGAGGAGGGGTCGACATCATTTGTTATATTCTTTGGGTAAAATGTAGTGAAGCTGATAAAAATATCACAATAAAATTTTGTTAAATTTTTAAGAATTGATACAATTTAATTTTAATGTATTACATTTACCAAATGAAGATGAGATCTCTTGGGTAGCTACACCACGTAATGTCATGTTGGTGCGATGTAGCTCTAAAAACATATAAAAAAATTTAATAAAAATGATTGATAATAATTTTAACTAAATGAATACATGAACTAAAACTTGAAATAGAAAGCTTGTGTAGTGGGCATGGCCTCACTAACTTCAATATCATTTTGCACATTATGTGCAGGTAGATATGGACGAGAAATAGAAGTATATCTTAAATATTTTGTAAATCTCTGTAATGGTGTCATTTTCGAGGATGTTTTAGAATCTCCAATTTCTTTTGTCTTATGACCTATTACAACATCATACCATTTTGAGGAGGAAGAGGATGCCCTTTTCTATGTTTATTTATAAATTTTAAAAATAATAAAAAGGAAAAAATTACTTGAATATAAAGGAAAAAATTTACCTGCACCTATTCCACTATCATGCCAACATTGGCTAGTTTTGGGTGCAGCGAGGTTGGTACTGGAATATTTAGCACATTATAATAAGATTCATAAAAAAATAAAAAAATATAATTGCATGTGGAGACTACCATAGAAGTGTTTGTTTTGATACTGTGTAGGTCCATTCTGATCTTCTATGAAACATAGGTGCACTAGTCAATTTTTTTATGGGTAAAACAATGAACCAAACATGCCAACGCCTAGAATAGACTATTTGTTGGTCTTCCTTGTATAACAAGTCTTGCTTGGAAGAATTTGATACACCTTAAATAAACTTGTCTAGAACACATGCTAAAACCAAGCCCCTTTTGGACTTAGTATCAAAAATTGCAAAAATAATTAGTACTTGTGAAACCTAAAATGTCAACTTTAAACAAGACTAGAAATATACCTAAAAAAAAAATTGAGGAGACATTGCAGTTGGTCTCCAAGTATACTTTGTCCTTTTCACTCAATACAAAATTTGGAGTGATAGGATCATAATCTGTGTGAGGCAATCTTATCAATCTATGGATGTCTGATGGTTTGACAAAAAATTTGATATTCTTATTGTGAATTTTTATATTGAAAATAATTGAATCATTGTTGTACACGATAATAATATTTAGCAACAGTTTGTTGTTTGTTTTGTACTACAACATTGACACTAAACCCTAAATACTAGAGTCATTAACCCATGATATGTCATAATCTAGTGTGGTTAGAGTCATCCCTTTGCTACAAACAATCTTTATGAAACCCTCTACTACAATCGATCATCAATATGCTATCATCAATAAAACCCTGCTGCAATCAGTCATCAATATGCTATATTTAAGATTAACTATTTGTAGTTAGTCTATCAAATATTGTTTGGCATCGATCATCAACCTATAAAATTTACCACTATTTTATAATTTTTGGTGAAATATAAATACAATTCACCATGTCTCCTACATGAGTTTGGACACGGCTCACCTTGATTTTAAAATTGATTCACCTCATTTTTATAAATAAATTTTAGGTCTGATCCCTTATGCATAACCCTATACGTCATGGTCAAGTTGTCCTATACCAGTGAGGGTATAGGAAAGGTGGGGGAACCACTATTGGAATCCTTTCTAAATGGTGAGGTTTAGAAAGGTGAACCCAAAAAATATAGGATTTTGGCCACTTCTATCCACTTGAGTGTCATCTATAGTGATGATGAACTCAAAATGTGGTTATGCCTTATAATGTTAAAAAATATTGGGACTTCTTTTTGAGTTATTTCTTGTGTAAAAAATAAAAAAATATCTCTCCCTTAGGTTGGTTTGGTGGGTTGTTACAATGTGTGCCACTTTTCTAGCAATTGAATTAGTTCTTTTATTGACATAAAGATGCTTTCACCTTTGTGGTCTTTTTATGAATGTTGGGAAGTATATGTCCCTCAACATCCTTTGGTGTAGAATCATCACTAGGATTCATCTCCTTCCCCTAGTTGTTGGCTATGTTCCTACCAAATTCCACCATTGAGGATATCCTTGGATGTCGAGTGGATATATGACACATGGGGTGCTAAAATGTTACTTAGCCAAACCAACAGATGATGGTGAGTCCTGATGGCTTTGCCAAAAATGTTGTTTGGGTTGATCCTCCTCTTATGATGGAGCCTTTTTAGTTATCATCGAAAAGGCTCATTAGCCTTTATCATGAGTGAGGCCTAGCTCAAATATCATCAAAAAGGCTTTAGACTATTCACTATGGGCCATCTCCTTATGCAGATCTTGTGATCAACTTGACCATATAGTATGAGGGTTTTACACCTATACTTACCCTTTGTAGATATATATTTGGTGAAATTTGACATGGAACCCTTTAAATCTTATATGGATTATGGTCCCTTCATTTTAGATTTAGGCTCTTCATCATTTTCTAGTGCACAACCTGATTGTATTATAGTGATTTATCACTATAGTTTTGGTGGCTCTCATGGAGATTTTTATTTGCAAAAGAAGATGAGCTCAAAAGATAAAATACCTTTATCCATTGGGAACAAATTTTTTGAGGCATAGCCTTCTATATAGGGTTGGTCTTCCTTTATAGCTCCCTTCTAGGGTTTGGTTATTGTTCCTATTTGTTCCACCTCATTTGCATCAGTACTTTCTCTTTTTTTTGCATGTCCTTTCATTGGGATGAGCTCTTATTTTATGCTTAAGATGACATGGTGAAATCTTTTTCTTATCTTCATTTAATGTGTAATTATTTTTGGTTGATGTGACTCAATTTGTTTTAATCATTTTTAATTTGATGCTAATTTCAAGAATAGCCCTATTGATGGATTTTGTAGCTATCCTTTTTTTGAAAAAGTGTCTTACAAAATAAAAAAGAAAAATAAATTAATTTTTTTATATGCATGATCGAGGGTTTGGGTTTGGTCTCATTTCAAACTATATCTATCCCATGCCTATTTGTTCATATTATTTTAGGGGTCGAGATCCTAGCTTTCTATTGCCATTTGGCTTATCTAATCCTTTGGAGTATATGGTTGTAATTCATCCATAATTGCATAAGGGGGCCATTCTTCTTCAGCTATCAAGATTTGATCATTTCTCCTTTCTGATGATGGTAATGCTTCTATATAATGAGGATGCAATGGTTCACTCAAAACTTTGATTTTGATCCCATATGTTGTTTTTAAATAATATCAAAGAGCAATTCAAATATATATGTCCTCCCAATTTAGTAGTGAAATATCTAGATAGGCAAATATCGAAAGAAGAGGGAATATCAATTATTGACACATCCTATGTAATTGTTTGGTCTAGGTAAGAATATGGAGAAATCTAAAGCTTTTCCATGATCCCTAACATTTGAACTATGCTACTGTCCAACTACACAACTTTTTTATTAGCTGACTGGTATCTCAATCCCAATATATCCTCTATTTATTTTGACATAACGGATGTGTTGGCCCTAAAATATTTAATACAATTATGGATAAAATTGTCTTGGTAGACAAGAGTCAAATATAATGGGGGGATTTAGTCTACTAGGTTTAGTGGATGAGATTTGCAATTGGTCACAATTTATGGTTACCTCTTTTTTTCTTCTTCTAAGGATTTTTGCAAATGCTCTTTCTGCCCTAGAATGAATAACATTTTCTAAACTGAAATTGGTACAATGGATATTTTTAAGTCATCCACTATGTTGAAATATTCTAGAGACATCACCCTTTGAGGAACAAAATATGATCTCTCTTGAATCAGTTGAATATCCTTGGTTGATTATAATAGCATTGATTTCTACCTTGGGGTTGTTGAGGTGCTTTGCTTGGTGAATGCTAAAACTTTTGATAGTGTAACTATTGATGGTCTCAAGCCATCTTTAACTACTCTAATTTGGCTATCTAGGGATTTTAGACCACTTGATTATGGAATAGCAGGAGGCACATGTGCCCTTAATCATTGAGGCATTATAATTGGGGGCTACCAATCTGATTGGGTTGACTTGTGTTGATTGTTATGGGTTGGTGGATTACTCATGTCGCTTTTCTTTACTATCTACTTCTTAGATATCATTAGATAATATAATAAATTTTGAGATCTTTTATCCATTAGGTTGCTCATCTAATCAGATACTACATAGATTTTTTCTTCATCCCTTTCTGCTAAGATTTATTCTTAAGAAACATATTCAGGTACCATGGTGGAAGGCATAGAGATATGCTCCAATATCTAGTTTTTAGCTTTTGAGTATGAAATATATACCTGGGGTGGCATCATCTAGGTTATTGCAATGGATAAAAGCAAAAATGTTTCTCCTGTGTTGCTTTGGTTGAAGGAATTTTTGAGGGGTGTGCAATACCATGAGGTAAGCTCCTCTATGTAATTATTTTGTATGGGGGATAATTCCCTAGCATGACTAGGAACTTCTATCTATAGAGGGATCACTATTAAGACTATTTATTGATGATGGGCTTGGGATTGAGCATTTTCTTTATTATTTTAAAATTGAGGTCTAGAATATCCTTTGGGTGGGTTCCTATAACCCTAGTTTTCTTATGAGAAGGAAGGTTTGTAGTTATTATAATAGGGGTATTTTGGCACACTCTATTTCCTCCTCATAGCTATCATTTCATTAGCTATATAAACAACTTGTGGAATGAATCATTTTCAAGGTCCCTAGGGGTTGATGGGGTTGGATTCTATGGGGATACAATAACTGAGGATGAATGAGAGGATGAGTTAGATGTCCTTGGATGAGAAATTGGAGTTAGGGATTGGACATTAGGGTATAGAGGCATAGGAATCCTAGGGGTCAACCTTCTAATCTAAATTAAATCATGCTCAACTTGAATAGACAATTCATAGGCTTTGGATAGGTGTTGTGACGTCCTTCACAATGACCCCAAAAATTGGGGACCCACTTGAAAATTTAAAATTTTATTTCCAAATCATTGCTTGAAATTCATTTTTCGCAGTTACCATCATAAAAATATCAGTTCTCAAAATGGTGTCATAGCAATGTGCATTATCAAAAGGGTTGGTTTCCATTTGGATAGTAAAAAATACACTGTTGAATTCACCATGTGCTCACCAAGTCTCTTTCATTTATGTTTCCAAAGTCATTTCGAGTAAATTTTGATGTTCATGTATTTGTTTATGGTTATGTTTTAGGGTTTGTTATTTTTGTTTATAATGTGGTGTTTATTGGTTAGGTATCATGTGTTATGTGTTTTATTTATCGTTTTGTTTTATGTTAGTTTGAATGTGGTATTTGTTTGTTAGGTTATTCATCCATCTGATGATGAGCATGCATAAGCATTTTACATACTATTTTATAAATGTTTTGTCATCAGATTTTTGTCTCATTACCTAAGGGTTTCCTAATGTCCTTGTGTTGTTGTGTTGTGATTGATTAAATTCATCATGTTTTATGTGGTTTATATTATGTTGTGTCATAATATAATGTGTTTTGTAGGTTTAATTCTTTTTAGATTATTTTGTTAGTGTATGGTGTTATGTATATGTTTGTTCGTATGTTATGTTTAGTTATGTCATGTTTTAAATTAATTAAATTATAAAGTTTTATAACTTTATAATTTAATATATTTAAAATTGTTCATTGTTTTAAATTAATTAAATTATAAAGTTTTATAACTTTATAATTTAATATAGTTAGAATGGTTATTTTATAAAATTAATTATATTATATAATTTTATAACTTTATAATTTAATATAGTTAGAATGATTATGTTTTAAATTAATTAAATTATAAAGTTTTATAACTTTATAATTTAATTATATTTAATAAGGTTATTTCATAAATGTTTTATATTCTAATTAAATTTGTCGGGTGTGCAGGATTATTAAAGTATATTGAAAAAGGCTTTATTGATATTAGGGTTTCAAGAATTCATTTTTTTTAAACGGACGGAACGGAGCAAACTAATCAAGAGGAACGAATTTCTCAAGTTATAAATGGAGAATTAGAAACCAAAGAGAGGGTCAGACATTTTTGAGAGAAGGAGAGAAGGAAAGTTGAAGAAGCAAAAGAAAGGAAAAAGGAGCTACAGAGAGTTGGAAATTACAGAGAAACAGATTCTATTGTAAGATCTTTGATTATATCAAAATATTTTAGGGATTCAAATAAGCATCATTTTGGTATTTGAATTATAATTAAAATGTTTGGTATAGTTTTCAATAATTAAAAATTCCACTGAAGATTGCATCATATCATTGTTCTATTGTGTGAATACTGGTGGGCAATGATTTGGTTTAAGTCTTTGTGATTATTTTTGTCTGTAGCATTTATCTGAGATAGAATAATATTTCTTCTTTATAGAACTTTTGATTATTTTTTATTTGATATTCAATTATGTTTGCATAGCCTAGTTCAATTTCATAAGAATTAAACCTTACACTAGGTTATCAATAATTTATTTAAATATTAAATTGTTTTAATATTTAAATAAATAAATATATAAAAGATAAATGAGTACTCTGGTTTCAACTTTGATTTAATAAAGTTGAGAATTAGAGTTGATATATTTTATTGAAATTTGTTTGGATTTCATGCTTCAAATATCGTTTTATTTATTTACCGATCCAAACCCTACATTGAGAGGATTATATTTGTTATTAAATATTTTATTCCATAAATATTTAATAAGCAAATAATATGAGAAAAACATATTTATGAACTTGATTTTCAAAGTATAAAATTCACAGTTCATAGATCAATTTTATATTAAAACCCTATGGATTATAATTATAAGATTTGAAAATCTTACAATTTTAGGGTTAAACATTATTACTTTATTTCATTTTCCAAATATTTTAATGTTGATCTTATATTTGGGATGAATAAAATATTTTATACATAAGTATTCTGGTTCTAACTTTAATTTAATAAGGTTGAGAATTAGAAGTGATTTATTTTATTAAAGTTTGTTTGGATTTCATGTTTTAAGTATAATTTATTTATGCACAAATCCAAACATTACATTGGAAGATTATGTTGGTTATTAAATATTTGATTTCACAAATATTTAATAAACAAATATAATAAGGAAGTACATTTATGAACTTGATTTTAAATCATAGAACTCACAGTTCATAAATAATATTTATAGCAAACCCTATGAATTTATGATTAATAAGGTTTTTAAAACCTTATAATTTTAGGGTTAAACATTTTTATTTTATTCATTTTCTCAAACATTTTAATGTTGATTTTATATTTGAGATGAATAAAATCTATTCATTGATTAGACCTTAGTTTTTAAAGGTGAATATTTATAATCAGGGTTTATATCATCATTTTGAAATTTCACATACTTTAATTTTTATTAAGGTAATTGAAATTTCATATTAATTAAAATGCTAAGGCAAATTGTTATTTCAAATTAGTTTTGAAAGCATTTTAATCAATGGTATTGTTAAGTTTGCATCAATAGATCTTAATCATAAGGTAGATTTACTTTATCATTTAAAAGATAAAAAGTTAATGAGATATGCATGTTATACATGATAAACTTTGAAATCATTTACCTAGTTTCCCAGGCCCCTTGTTAACAACACTTGCAAACCAAACGAGTTATTCAAGTATTATTATACATATATGTAAGATATAGTGAAACACAAAACAAGAACCTTGGAGATATATACTATTCTTTGCAAGAGAGAACTTAACGTTCTAAGTTGTCGAGTGGTTTTGTGACTTGACAAAATCGCACCTCAACAAATTGGTGCTAGAAGGAGGGCATGAAAGGTAAATATTTGATTTTCATTTGAAATCATTCAAATCTCAGTTTAAAAAAAATTACAAATTGAAGGGTGTTATTTAATGCCAAGGTTTAATTGATGCATATATTTTTATTAATTGATTAGTCATTTCATGCTTAGTTGCAAGATATATTTCTTTGACTAATAATATTGGCATTAAAATTGTGTTCTTTAAAGTTCACTAATGGCATCACCTACTTCAGTAAAGGAAATGATGGCTTCTTGGATAGGTGATTATTATAGCAGTTTAAACATGCCTATTCATCAAATTCCTGAAGGTGTAGAAGTTTGTTTACCCAGATTTAGGCATGATGTGGATCAAGCCAAGGACCATATTCAAAGATACAAGAGTGCGTTAAGTCATTTGCAGCTAATGCAGAGAGATGTTCCTTGCAGATTATTTTCATACCCATTGGATGAGGTTGCGCTTAAGTGGTACATACAATTACCTGTAAGGTATGCTACTTCTTGGGTTAAACTAGAGAAAGCATTTCTCAAACATTTTGGAAGGTTGGATGATTCAGTTATGATGTTAAATCAATTTGTCTCTATTCAGAAAAATATTTAATGAACCCATGAGATCATTTAATGATAAATTCCATAGGTTGTATACCGAGGTGGGAACACATTATATCATTTCAGAAGAAAGAGCTACTCAAATATACATGGGAGCCTTAGATCATGTTACTGCTATGTTTTTGAAAGGTATTAAAATTACATCATTGCCTAGAGCTTACAATGAGGCAGTAACATTTGAACAACAATTGATATCTCAAGGTGTTAATATGGAGCAACTATACAGACTTAGACCTAAAACTCATAATCAAAGATCACAAATGAGTCAGGTTGAGATTGATAGTTTAGATGTCACAAACACCTTAGATATTGAGAATGAGGTGCAGGTTTCAGAGTCAATACCCATCAATGAACATTGTGATGATCAAGTTGATCAAAATGTAGAAACTGACTTAGAGCCATTATTCACAAAAGAGGATTGGGATGATCTTATAAAACAAAATACAAAAATTGATCCCATTGAAGAAACTCTTGTCTTACCAAAATATGAATCTGAGGAAGATGAATTCTTTGAAATTGAGGAGAATGAATCTGAGAAAGATGAATTTTTTGAAATTAAAGAAAATGAATTTGAAAATGAATCTGAAGAATATATAGAAGAAATGATAGATTTTCATCATTTGTTTCAGGAGGATAATGAGTGTGATGTTCAAATAGGTAAAGTTAAAGAATTGAATGATCATAGATGTGATTTCATTGAAGATTGCAAGGGATTACAAAAAAATAATACCTCGATGATTATGGTTCAAATGAATGATCCTAAAATCTTATTGTTTGAGGAAGATGAATTGTTTGAAAATGAAGATGAATTCTTTATTGAAGAAGGTGAATCTAAAAATGAATCCAAATATGGTATGAAATAAAATATGGAATGTCACCAAGTGCTTCAGAAAGATAATGATTTTGTTATTTCAGATCATGAAGAAGAATTATTAACTTTATTCACAAGTTCCAAAGAAGTTCTTATCTCAGATGATGTGCAGGAAATTGAAAGCCTTGTGTCACTTAAGGATTCTACAATGCTCATACAACAAGAAATCAGTAGGTCTTCATCTCAGGTGATTAATAAAGGTGAATTTGAAAAGGAAATTATAGACCTATCCGAAGTTTGCACAAAAGATATGGTTGAACCTCACCCTTTAACTATAAAAGATAATTTTTATAATGGTTGGGGAAGATATGATGAATGTTTTTCTTTTATACCTACTGATAAGAATTGTTCTTCATCTGATATGCAGGATGCTAAAATTGATATCTTACATGAAGAGTCTACAACTCCTGTACAGTCAAAGAATCACATGTTTTCTAAAGCCATGATAAAATCTCATCCCTTAGCTTTAGAAGATAATTATTATAATGGATGGGGTATGTATGGTAAATCATTGTTTTCTCATACTTCTACTGATAAAATTTATATTTCACTTGATATGCAGGATGTTGAAACTTCTATTTCAAAAGAAGATTTCATAATTCCTACACAATCAGAAAATGACATGCCAATTGCAGAAATAGAGAAGGTTCCAAAATTGAATCACTTTGAAGATGAATTTATTGAACACCTTGCTGAAATTGAAAATGAAGAAATGGTAAATGTTTCTTATGACTCATTTATTATTAATGAGGATGAGGTAAAGTCATCTCTTTTACCCGTGACTAATAAACATTTGAGTACAAATTCACATGAATGGTTTGGATTTAATGTTGGTGATGACCTAAAGGAAAATGTTGATCTATCAGAAGTAACTCAGGTGGTTGATCAAGAAAATTTGTTATTTAACACATCTTGTGATCAGTCAGATTTGTGGTTTGAAAAGGATAGGCATACATTTAATTGGGTGCCTAATTTTGGTGTCTTTAATAAATAGGTATTTGATGAAGATGAAGAACTACAAGGTGATCATGATGGAGACCATGAAGAAAAGGAAAAAGTGACAAATGCTCATCAAATCTTGGTAAATGCTAATAATGATGTGTTGAGTATAGATGACGAGGTAAAATCTTCACCTTTCTCATTGGTTACAAAATTTTTAGGTAATGGGTTGCATGATAAGTTTTTGGATGCTAATGCTATCAATGATGAAATGTCAAATGTTGTTAACAAGAAGTTGGAGACAACTTCTAAAATTTTTGCCATAAATGAAATGAAGGAAAACATGTTTGAAATGCTTAATCAAATTCATGAGCAATCAACTAGTGAATCTAGGGCACAAATTTTTAATGATCTTCTTATACCAAATGTCCTAGATGCTTGTCAATTCTTGAATGATTGTGATTGCTTTAAAAACTTTGAAAGTGACTTGAATATGAAATTTTTAGAAATAGGTTCTTATTTGCAAAATCTCCTATTTGAAAAGAGGAGCCTAGTTCTAAATTATGAAACAAATTGTGAAATTCACACCTTTTTGAATAAGCAAAGGATAATTGAAAATCATGTTTTCACTTTTAAGTTTAATAAATCAAATCTTAAACATGGAACTGCTTATAATTTTGAATCAAATCGGTGGGATGAAATAGGCACAATGAGAATTTCTATTTTTGGCCTAATCTTATTTTTATTGGATTCTTATAAAACTTGTCAGGCATGTAATCATATATGTTTTCTAAAGTATGCTAATCGTATTTGGGATCCAGGGAAATGATGGCAGAAATTTGGTAGTGTCTTGTACATAATGTATATTTTTGTAAATAGTCTTTTGGATTTTGTTTTCTTGTTTTGTGTTTTGTATAGTTTGTTGTTTTGTGAGTTTGTTAGTTAGTTATTTTGTTGATGTGTTAATGTGTGATGTTGTTGATGTTTTGTTGTTTTGTTGTTAAGTGTTGTCACATTTTGTTGTGTTTAGTTGAGTACAACAAATTGACTTTGCCAGATTTTGTGGGAGTTTCATGACTTGGATGTGATCCAAATTAGCACAAATTTTAGTTGAGTATTTCAAAAGTAAGGTATTTGTGATTGAGATATTGTTCAGTTGTCGGTTGTGTCTGATTTTTTATCCTGGACCGAGTAGGATGAAGTTACCTATTCTAAAAACCCATGAAACTTGGAGAAAAAGGAAAATGAGATTGGTTTATGTCCTCATGAATGTGAACTAAGATAGGGAAAATATGAAAAATTAGAATTGTATTGCAGAAGCTCCACGAGTACCACAAAACACATTAAAGTATATTATTTGAAATTGGGATGCATGAAGTTGTTGGTTTTGCAAATTAGGGTGAAATATCTTATATACTCTTTTCAGCCTTACCTCATCTCTAACCCAGGTGGCAGGTGGATTTGTTGCAAAGTACCATTCTACCGGATGTAAAAAAAGAGTGAGATAAAAGAAAGAGAGATATAAAAAAAAGTGAGAATGATAAAAAAAGAAAGGAAATAGAGTCAAATCTATTACTAAAAAAAAAAAATATAGTCTTCACCGGAGCTATAGACGCTCGGCTGGCAGTGAAGCAAGGTCTAGGGAAAATGTCATGAAGAGCTATAATGATAAATCTATCATCCAGAACTAAATAATCTTCATCGGAGCTATAGACGCTCGGCTGGCAGTGAAGCAATGTTTAGAATTAAGGAAACGCAACATCCACCTAATATCTGGGTATTTTAGATAATCTCTACCGGAGCTATGAATGCTCGGCTGGCAGTAGAGCAAGATCTGAAGAGAAGCAGGTGTAGGTTTTACTTTCAAAGAGGAATTATTCATAGCCTAAAATGTGAAACTAGTGATGGAATGTTGAATGGTTTCAGGTGATAAGGAATGAATTACTTCGCACACACTGAGCTGATTGCTGAATAATTCTGGTAGTTCATGTTTGAATTGGTCTATTCTCATTCTCTGGATACTTACTGATGCTTGTAATTCTAATATTTGGGTTTTGTTTATTTTCAGAGTTTGTTGTTTGAATCTGAAATGTCCAGGGACATTTACCAGCAGAGTCGCCAATGTTGTGACGTCCTTCACAATGACCCCAAAAATTGGGGACCCACTTGAAAATTTAAAATTTTATTTCCAAATCATTGCTTGAAATTCATTTTTCGTAGTTACCATCATAAAAATATCAGTTCTCAAAATGGTGTCATAGCAATGTGCATTATCAAAAGGGTTGGTTTCCATTTGGATAGTAAAAAATACACCGTTGAATTCACCATGTGCTCACCAAGTCTCTTTCATTTATGTTTCCAAAGTCATTTCGAGTAAATTTTGATGTTCATGTATTTGTTTATGGTTATGTTTTAGGGTTTGTTATTTTTGTTTATAATGTGGTGTTTATTGGTTAGGTATCATGTGTTATGTGTTTTATTTATCATTTTGTTTTATGTTAGTTTGAATGTGGTATTTGTTTGTTAGGTTATTCATCCATCTGATGATGAGCATGCATAAGCATTTTACATACTATTTTATAAATGTTTTGTCATCAGATTTTTGTCTCATTACCTAAGGGTTTCCTAATGTCCTTGTGTTGTTGTGTTGTGATTGATTAAATTCATCATGTTTTATGTGGTTTATATTATGTTGTGTCATAATATAATGTGTTTTGTAGGTTTAATTATTTTTAGATTATTTTGTTAGTGTATGGTGTTATGTATATGTTTGTTCGTATGTTATGTTTAGTTATGTCATGTTTTAAATTAATTAAATTATAAAGTTTTATAACTTTATAATTTAATATAGTTAAATTGGTTATGTTTTAATTATTATTATATTTTTATTAAATATTATTTTTAAATTAATTAAATTATAAAGTTTTATAACTTTATAATTTAATTATATTTAATAAGGTTATTTCATAAATGTTTTATATTCTAATTAAATTTGTTGGGTGTGCAGGATTATTAAAGTATATTGAAAAAGGCTTTATTGATATTAGGGTTTCAAGAATTCATTTTTTTTAAATGGACGGAACGAAGCAAACTAATCAAGAGGAACGAATTTCTCAAGTTATAAATGGAGAATTAGAAACCAAAGAGAGGGTCAGACATTTTTGCAGAGAAGGAGAGAAGGAAAGTTGAAGAAGCAAAAGAAAGGAAAAAGGAGCTACAGAGAGTTGGAAATTACAGAGAAACAGATTCTATTGTAAGATCTTTGATTATATCAAAATATTTTAGGGATTCAAATAAGCATCATTTTGGTATTTGAATTATAATTAAAATGTTTGGTATAGTTTTCAATAATTAAAAATTCCATTGAAGATTGCATCATATCATTGTTCTATTGTGTGAATACTGGTGGGCAATGATTTGGTTTAAGTCTTTGTGATTATTTTTGTCTGTAGCATTTGTCTGAGATAGAATAATATTTCTTCTTTATAGAACTTTTGATTATTTTTTATTTGATATTCAATTATGTTTGCATAGCCTAGTTCAATTTCATAAGAATTAAACCTTACACTAGGTTATCAATAATTTATTTATTTAAATATTAAATTGTTTTAATATTTAAATAAATGAATATATAAAAGATAAATGAGTACTCTGGTTTCAACTTTGATTTAATAAAGTTGAGAATTAGAGTTGATATCTTTTATTGAAATTTGTTTGGATTTCATGCTTCAAATATCGTTTTATTTATTTACCGATCCAAACCCTACATTGAGAGGATTATATTTGTTATTAAATATTTTATTCCATAAATATTTAATAAGCAAATAATATGAGAAAAACATATTTATGAACTTGATTTTCAAAGTATAAAATTCACAGTTCATAGATCAGTTTTATATTAAAACCCTATGGATTATAATTATAAGATTTGAAAATCTTACAATTTTAGGGTTAAACATTATTACTTTATTTCATTTTCCAAATATTTTAATGTTGATCTTATATTTGGGATGAATAAAATGTTTTATACATAAGTATTCTGGTTCTAACTTTAATTTAATAAGGTTGAGAATTAGAAGTGATTTATTTTATTAAAGTTTGTTTGGATTTCATGTTTTAAGTATAATTTATTTATGCACAAATCCAAACATTACATTGGAAGATTATGTTGGTTATTAAATATTTGATTTCATAAATATTTAATAAACAAATATAATAAGGAAGTACATTTATGAACTTGATTTTAAATCATAGAACTCATAGTTCATAAATAATATTTATAGCAAACCCTATGAATTTATGATTAATAAGGTTTTTAAAACCTTATAATTTTAGGGTTAAACATTTTTATTTTATTCATTTTCTCAAACATTTTAATGTTGATTTTATATTTGAGATGAATAAAATCTATTCATTGATTAGACCTTAGTTTTTAAAGGTGAATATTTATAATCGGGGTTTATATCATCATTTTGAAATTTCACATACTTTAATTTTTATTAAGGTAATTGAAATTTCATATTAATTAAAATGCTAAGGCAAATTGTTATTTCAAATTAGTTTTGAAAGCATTTTAATCAATGGTATTGTTAAGTTTGCATCAATAGATCTTAATCATAAGGCAGATTTACTTTATCATTTAAAAGATAAAAATTTAATGAGATATGCATGTTAGCAGTGATAAACTTAAATCAAATTACCTAGTTTCCCAGGCCCCTTGTTAACAACACTTGCAAACCAAACGAGTTATTCGAGTATTTCTTATACATATATGTAAGATATAGTGAAACACAAAACAAGAACCTTGGAGATATATACTATTCTTTGCAAGAGAGAACTTAACGTTCTAAGTTGTCGAGTGGTTTTGTGACTTGACAAAATCGCACCTCAACAATAGGGAGCTTCCTCCTTTCGCCTTGATCATCATTAAAATATTAGAATATAAGGCTTTCAAATAGTATATAAAATCCATATCTGGTGGGAGATGCATCTCCTTAGGTATTTATGCCAAGATTTATAAATTCTAAGATTTGAATCCTCTACTACCTCCATGGTAGATCTTCTGATTGTTACCAATTATTGTAAGAGCAATACCCCATATACCTTTTATCTTAATCGCACCAAAAAAATATTGTTGAGTTGGTCCCAACATGTGATCGATCCAAGATAGAGTGTAATATACCATTCTTAGTATTTTACTTTGAATAATGTGGCTAGCAACCTTAGAGCTATATTTTTCTCTAATATTTTGTGGATTATGCATAGACGTACCACATGGTTAAGGTTCTCAATGGGGGTGTTGAGATATTTCCTGATAAAATAGGTAATATTTTTTAAAGTAGATTAGGGTATCTCCTCCCATACTTCATTCAATGTTGGTGGTGCCAATAGACCTTTGTCATTCCAAGAAGGGAATACTTTTGGAAGTGGTGGATAGAGGTGGAGAAACCATATTATGGACTACAACCTTTCTTCTTCGTGAAATGGTTGTGGGTGGTGATAGCAACTTTTATCAAAATTTGTAGACACAAAACTCAATCATCAATTCTTTATCTAGCTATTTTTGGGTTCCTCATTATAGGTGGAGTCACTAGGTGAATAGAAGTTTGAGCTTGTAAAAATTAGATATATTAATATCTTCACTCGAACCTAGGTCCAATATATTTAGTAGCGGCATCTTCCGATGTTCATTCTAGAATGGAGTCACTAGGTAAGTAAATAGGCACTTCAAAAAGTGGGAAATAGACAAAGACCCTTACCAATTCTAATCCTTACTCCTTGTTGTAGTTCTAGGACCAATTATATGTCATTAGTATCTCATTGGGAAATCTATTAAACTATTATCATCTTTTATTATCTCGGTGGGTCAACTGCACCTTGCAAGGAGTAACACAATGAGACCACATCCAAGAGCATGGGGTTTGTCTCAATCGAGGGCCTTTAGAAGATTTTTATAAGGTTTATTCCTTGTTAGGATGTGATCTTCAAGGTACACTTGTAACTCAACTAAGAAAAAAATGATGCAAGAGATAAAAATAAAAACAAATCAACAAAAGAAAAGGGTGGCAATGCACCAAGAGATCCACTAACATCTTCCTGCAAAAACATACCTAAACACAAAGTTTCATCAGTGAAAACTTTCTCTTTCCAATATAGTGAAGCATAAATAAGATTTATAGTTAGATACATGCATAAAGGGGTGGATCCCATAGGAGAGCCAATGATATATTATTGGTCACAAAATAGACATAGGCCCCTCACACATTTACACTTAATAAAATCTGAAATAGAAAAAATGTCATAGACAAATACATACACATAAAAATAGGTTAGCAAGAGGTCACAAATGCCTATACCAAAAAATTGACATAGGCTCCCATGTATATATATGCAAGAAAAATTTTACATATATTGTGCCAAAAGTAGGAGTTTGAGATTGCCCACAAGCCACTCAAGAGTTGACTATTTTTACAAAAAAAAATGAAAGAAAATCCTACAAGAGAACACAATTGCAAACTCGTCAATACTTTCTACAACCTAAACTATAGCTATTTATATATTACAATAGGGAAATTTTCCCTCGAAAACTTACAATATGATTTGAATTTTTGTCTACCTTTTCCTGGGAATTCTAAATATTGAATGAGGTTGCCTTCAGTCATTCTTTTTTCTAGTTTGTAGTTGTCATAGATGTAGGTTCCCATTCCTTTATGTTTAATAGCTCACCTACCTTCACCTAGTTTGCAAAGCTAAGTTGTTCCTAGTAGATAACCCATTTTTCTTAATAATGGCGTATTGTCTTTCTTCATTTACTTTTCTTGGAAATTTATGTGCTTACCTACCTCCCCCTTGGTATTGGTGCATGCACTTACCTCTAGAACTACTTGCCTTTTCAAAATATTTTCTTGAGTTCCCTATCTGTGACATCGAGAGTTTCTATCTACACCATTGGGACTTTGAATTCTTCCTTTTTTAGGGGACTTTTAAAAGTTTTGATAAGTTCATAAAACTTTCTTATGGGACTTCCTTTTTTTTTTTGAGACTTATCAAAACTCTTGATCATTTCTCTTTCATCTCTTCAATATTTTCCTTTTTCTATGCTTTGCAATTTCTTCCTTTCTTGTCCATACCAATCTATGTCTTGTGGCCAAAGGTCCTTTTCTCATAATACTTCCATGTATGCCACTTTTCTAGCAAGTAAAGTAGTTATTTTATTGACATAAAGAGGCTTTCACCTTTGTGGCCTTTTTATGAATGTGGGGGAGTATATGTCCTTCAACATACTTTGGAATAGAATCATCATGAGGATTCATCTCATTCCCCTAGCTACTATATCGCTTCCCTCCAAACTCCACCATTGAGGATATCCTTGGATATTTGATGGAGAGATGACACATGGGTTGCTAGAGGTTGCTTACCCAAACCAACACAGATGATGGTGATTCTTGTTGATTTTGCTACAAACAATATCTAGGTTGATCCTTTTCTTATGATAGAGCATTTTTAGTTATCATAAAAAATTCTCATTAGCCCTTATCGTGAGTGAGGCCTAGCTTAGATATCACCAAAAAGGCTTCATATTGTTCATTGTGGGTCATATCCTTATGATGGTCTTGTGATCAACTTGCCCGCATAGTGTAAGAGGTTTTACACCTACACTAACCCTTTGGAGATATTTGTTTGGTGAAATCCGACATGGAACCCTTTTAAGTTGGTATGGATTGTGGCCCCTTCATTTTAGATTCAAGTTCATCATTTTTTGGGGTGCAATATGATTGTATTGTAGTGATTTATCACTATAATGCCCATGATGGACTTTCTAAAATTTGATAGAGAGGACCCAACTAGTTTGTTGTATTAGGATTAACAATATTTGTCTCTTCATACCAATCCCCATAATCAAAGTCTTGTAATTGTATCTTTTAACCTAGAATAGGAAGCATTTTAATGGTACTAATGGTTAGATAATATTCATTTACAAGTCACTTGGGTTGAATTTGATCTATAATTATTCACCTATTTTGGACCCAATGAACATAAATATTTTATTGGAGACCACAACAATTAAATATAGATGGCATTTGTCTATGATTATCAGATAAAATTTGAAAAGCTATAAAATCATATTAGGGTATTAAGTGTCAAGTTTTTCCAAATTTGTTTCATTAGTGGATTAAATAAAGATATCCATGGTAAAGTGAAAATTTTCAATACAAATAGTATGATGGTATTTTTAGGATTGGCTAGGCTTATTGAAGATAAATTTATAGTACAAAGGCATACTTTTAAATCTCCATAATGTTGAGCAAGGTGCAGCAAAAGTATTGTCATTGTTGTCAACACAGACAGAAATTGATGCAGTTGAAGCAATGGACAAGAATTTAGAAGTCAGTCAGATCAAGTACAGTGAATTTCCAGGAAAACAAAAGTGACCCAGATTCAAAAATTTGCAGAAAAAGACAAGTAAGAAAACTGTCGCGATATCGCGACATGTTTTCTGTCGCGATTTCGCGACAAAAAGGAGGAGAGAGAAAGCACAGCCAAAAATGTCACGATTTCATGACAAAAAGGAGGAGAGAGAAAGCGCAGCCAAAAATGTCACGATTTCATGACAAAAAGGAGGAGAGAGAAAGCACAGCCGAAAATGTCGTGATTTCGTGACAAAAAGGAGGAGAGAGAAAGCGTAGCCGAAAATGTCGCGATTTCGTGACAAAAAGGAGGAGAGAGAAAGCACAGCCGAAAATGTCACGATTTCACGACAAAAAGGAGGAGAGAGAAGGCACAGCCAAAAGTGTCACGATTTCGTGACATATCGGAGGAGAGAGAAAAATATGGAGAAACTGTCGCGATTTCGTGACATGTTTCGGGTAAAGGCGCAGGCAATGAAAAGTGTCACGATTTCGTGACAGGATCGGAGTGGAAGCAACAAGGCGAAAAGGTGTAGCGATTTCGCTACAAGTCAAAAATGCTAAGTCAAGAAGGTGTAGCGATTTCGCTACAAGTCAAAATGCAAGGCAACAAAGGTGTAGCGATTTCGCTGCATGTCAAAATGCAAGGCAACAAAGTTGTAGCGATTTCGCTACATGTCTTGATTTCGCTAGTGCATGAAGCAAGAAATGTACGGATGCGAAAGATGTCACGATTTCGCGACATGTTGCATTTTCATGGGCGAATAGCAAAGAACAACGCTAAGGCAGAAAAGCGTCGCGATTTCGTGACATGTTTCGATTTCGTTGAAGCTTGGAGAAAAGTGTACGGCAGCAAAAAGCGTCACGATTTCGTGACATGTTTCGATTTCGCTGAGGCTTGCGGAGAAAAGTGTACGACAGCAAAAAGTGTCACGATTTCGTGACGTGTTCCATTTTTGCGGGTGCAAGTGAAGGATAGTGCAGGAAAGCGAAAAGTGTCACGATTTCATGACATGTCTCATTTTCGTGGTAGGGAGAGGAAGAGAGCTGGAGGCAACAAATGTGTCATGATTTCGTGACATGTTCTGTTTTCATGAGTGCATGCCAAGATAAGGTAGAGGAGGCAAAAAACGTCATGATATCACGACAGGTCAGGTTTTCACGGTCAACAGTCCAAAAAAAGTCAAATGGGCAGAAATGTCATGATTTCGTGACAGGTAACATGTTGGTGGGTAAAAGCCGAAGGAGCATGCACGGTGACAGGTGTCAAAAAAGCATAAAGGAAAATCATGCAGCCAGTTACGTAAGAATTAACTAGAGTCAGATCTGCAGTTACACAGTGACAGGTGTTGGAAAAGCATTGGAACTATTGTATATGCATGATTGGAAAAGCATTCAAACAACCGTATATGCAGGATCGTAAAAGCATTCGAACAGCCATATTTGCAAGATTCGAACAACCGCTTATGGAGAAGAGAAAAGGATTCGAACAACCGCTTATGGAGAAGAAAAAAATTCGAACAGCCGCTTATGGAGAAGAGAAAAGAATTCGAACAGTTAGAGAATGTCATTCGATTGCATGCAGGATTAGAAAAGTGATAGAAGACGAGGAGTCTCGATGAGGAAAAGGGGTTATAAAAGGACAGTCATGCAGAGAATTAGTGTGCTACTGTTAGAGTGAAATTACAATGAAAAGAGGGTTAGAAGAGGGCCAAGAGAGAAATAAGCAGAGCCGTGAGTGTGTGCAGAGTGTGTTTAATTGCAGACCAATCAAGGGGGTGCAAATAGTGAAGACATTTTTATGTCATTTTAAATTGCTCAGAATTGCAGTCCAAGTTGGTACTTGGTACTAGGGGTTGGTGCTCCTATCTGTTGCAGCAGAAAATTAAGGGGTTGGTGCTCCTTCCAGTAGATGCTGGTAAAGTGTTTGTAAAATTGGTATTTTGCAAAGACTGGATTTGGATTGGAGTCCAAGCAATCATTTTTGAGGAGTAGCCAAATTGGTGAACCTCGATATATTGTGTGTTGTGGTGTGCTCTCTTGTTCAATTTGCTTTTCTGGTTTTCAAGTTCTCTTTGCTTCAATTTTAAATGTTGTAGATTTGAATATTAATAGCTACACTGATTCACCCCCCCTCTCAGTGTCATTGTGTGAATATCAATTGGTATCAGAGCCAAGTTTCTTGAACAAGCTTAATCAGCTAAGGTGATCTTGGAAGAAACACAATGGCAGGCGATGAAGGATTCTCATCCAACAAAGCTCCCTTGTTCGATGGAACTAATTACACTTTCTGGAAACTCAGGATGCAGACATATCTGAGTGCATTGGGATACGACATTTGGGATTCTGTAGATAGTGGATACACAACACCCACTACTCCTCCAACAGATACTACCGAGAAGAAAAAATTTGAGAACAACTCCAAAGCAAAGAATGCCATAATGTGTGGGCTTGTAGACAGTGAACTGATAAGAGTCATGAGCTGTAAATCGGCAAAAGACATGTGGGATAAACTGAAGAGCATCCATGAAGGAGACAACAAGATCAAGGAAGCCAAGCTGCAAACTCATCGAGCACAGTTCGAAGCACTACAAATGAATGAAGATGAGAACATAGAGGCTTATATGCTGAGAGTCAATGGAATCATTAATGCAATCAGAGGGCTCGATGAAGAAATTGATGATGCAGTTGTCATGAAAAAGGTTCTCAAAACACTTCACAAAAGATTTAACTCCAAAGTTTCTGCAATAGAAGAGGCGAAAGATCTAAACAATTTTAGCATGGATGAGATGCATGGTTCCCTGACTGCATACGAAATGAGAATAGGACAAACTAAGTCTATAGACAGAGAAGCTACTTTTAAAGCACACAAGAATATAAAAGCTGAACATGAATCTGAGGATGAAGAGACACTGGATGAAACAGAAGCTAATTTTGTTCGAAAACTCACAAAGGGAAAAGGAAAATATAGAGGAAAGCTACCTTTTAAGTGCTTCAATTGTGGAGGAGTCGGTCATTTTGCAGCCAAATGTCCAATGCATGAGAAAACCAAAAATGGTGAAGGGTCACACCAAGAAAAAGGTGACTCGGAAGAAGAAACAAAATTTTAGAAAGAATAACTTCAAGAAGAAAAGCTTCATATCCAAGAATGTCAGCACTTCTGAAGAAAGCTCAGGTGAGGATTCTGAAGAAGAAACAGGTGAAGCTCTGTTCATGGCACTTGAAGAAGAAAGAACAGAGGAAAATCAGGAAGGTGATGAAAACTTTAAGGATGAGGCTGAAGTGTATCTGGAAGGAGAATTGGTTGCTGCACTTGAAGAGTTGAGTGCAGAAAGGAAAAAGAATAAAAAAATTTCAAAGAAACTAGAGGATGCCACTGACATAATAAACAATCTGAAAATACAGACAGAGGAATTCAAGAAAATGTCTGAAGTTCTTGATGAACAATTAACTATAAAGACAGTTGAATGCAAGCAAGCTCGAAGAAGACATTGTTAAGTTAAGGATGCAACTAGAGGAGATGAATAGGAAATTGAGTTGTTTTCATAAGTTTGAAGAAAGTACTGTAAAGCTGGATAAAATGTTAAATAACCAAAGGCCTTCCGGCATCAAATTTGGTTTAGGCTTCGATGAAGGAGAATCATCAAAGGGTTCAAAGGCCTTAAATGTAGAATCCATAAAGAAAGAAGAAAAGATCAGGGGTTGATCAAGAAAAAACAAATCATGCCAAAGAAAGCAATAATGCCGGACTCAAGAAGAGTACCGACAAAGATGGATTCACAAAAGTCACACATTCAAGAAGGAGAAGATTCATGGCTCCTACTTCAAACCGGCAAAGACCCGCACCCAGTGTTTAATCATTCCTTTTTCGGTTATTGTTTTAAATGCAATGCTTATGGCCATAAGATTTCAGATTGCAGCCATAATGTACCTCAAAGGAATTTCACCAAGAGAAATATTTTTTCTCCTTTAATGAATTATGCAATCGAATGTTATAATTGTCATAATTTTGGACATATTGCAAGAAACTCGTAGAAGCACTTTTGCATCAAAGAATTATCGGGTAGAAAATCTAAACCAAATGGGTTGAACCAAAACAAGAAATTTCTTGAAAAACAGGCACATGCTAATGAAAGGGCACAGGCAAAACAAGTAGCAAAATCTGCTATCAAACCAGAATGGAAAGAAAAGGAATATTTGATTGTTCAGACTGCCTTTAAAGCACATAACAAATCTGCACCTTGGATACTTGACAGTGGTTGCTCCAAATCACATGACAGGTGACAAGCAAAAATTTGAGAAGTTACAGAATTATGAAGGTGGTTCTGTGAAATTTGGAAATAATGATGGAGCAAAGATAGTTGGAAAAAGATCAGTGATGGAAAGATAAAATCAAAAGAAGTCTTGTTTGTGATTGGTCTAAAGCATAACTTGCCGAGTGTAAGTCAAATCTATGACCGAGGTCATGAAGTCATTTTTAAGAAGGAGGGTCGTGAAGTGAGAAAAGCACACAAGTGGGAAACTGATAGCTACTGGATCAAGGACTTCTGGTAATCTATATACTCTCTCGAAAACTCGCAGAAGGAACATGCTTGATTGGACAAGAAGATGAAAATTGGCTATGGCACAAGAGGCTCGGTCATATTAGTTTTGACAATCTGGCAAAAATAAGTTCAAAAAGAGCAGTAAGAGATATACCAACCATTGGCAAACCAAGAAATAGCATCTCGTGCTTCATGTCAAAAAGGAAAGCAAACCAGATCCACATTTAAATCAAAGGAATACTTCACCAAAGAAACCGTTGGAGATAATTCATACCGATTTGTGTGGACCCATGAGAACTCAAAGCATAAATGGTGACAAATACTTTATGTTGTTCATAGATGACTACTCCAGGATGACATGGGTATTATTTTTAAAGATTAAATCAGATGCCTTTGAGATGTTTAAGATTTTTAAAAAATAGGTTGAAAATCAAACTGGAAAGAGGATTAAATGCCTAAGATCAGACAGAGGGGGAGAGTTTATTTCAGAAGAATTTGTAGAATACTGTCAAAAATATGGGATAAGAAGACAGTTTTCAGCAGCAAGGACACCTCAGTAGAATGGTGTTGTAGAAAGGAAGAACAGGACAATGCAGGAAATGGCACAGACAATGTTGGCTGAGAACAAAATAGCTAACAGATTTTGGAAAGAGGCAGTCCATACTGCAGTTTATATTCAAAACAGGTGCATGCTAAGACCGCATGAAAGCAAAACACCGTATGAGCTGTGGTTCGGTAGAAAGGCAACTGCAAGATATTTCAAAGTATTTGGCAGCAAGTGCTACATCAAACGGACTGAAGATAATCTCGATAAATTTGAAGATAGAGCCGATGAAGGGTTTTTTTCTTGGTTACTCAACAAAAAGCAAAGCCTACACATGTTACAACAAGAGGCTAAAGAAAATTGTTGAGAGTGCTGATGTTAAAGTTGATGAAGGTAGAGAGCAAGAAATTTCTTATCAAGAAAAATACCCTATTTATGAAGAAGTCATTGAAGGAGATGATGAAAAGGAAATAGAAGAGAATCAGAAAATTGATCCAGATGTTTTAAAAACTGACTCAGAGGAAGAAGAAAACAAGAAATTTAAAACAGGCAGCTGGCAAAAAAATCATCCCAATGAACAGATTATTGGGGACCCCACTGATGGTATTCAGACAAGAAGAGCGGTAGTGCGGAACTATTCTCTGTTATCTAGCATTGAACCTAAAAATGTTGTCGAAGCAAGCACAGATGAAAGTTGGATGAAGGCAATTAATGAAGAACTAGATCAGATTGAGAAAAACAAAACCTGGGAATTAGTACCTCGGCCAACAAATAAAAACATAATTGGCACTAAATGGATTTTTTGAAATAAATTAAATGAAGATGGACAAAGTTGTCAGAAATAAGGCAAGATTGGTCTATAAAGGCTATGCTCAGGTTGAAGGCATTGATTTTGAGGAAACCTTTGCACCGGTAGCCAGACTAGAGGCAATCAGAATGTTTCTGGCTTTAGCAGTCCATAAAAACTTCAAAGTATATCAAATGGATGTAAAATCAGCATTTCTGAATGGAAAACTGGAAGAAGAGGTTTACATTGAACAGCCAGATGGCTTTCAACTTGGTGACAATCCAGATTTTGTTTGCAGGTTAAAGAAAGCATTATATGGTTTGAAACAGGCACCCAGAGCATGGTATGCAAGGCTGGATAACTATCTAATTAAACAAGGGTTCAAGAAAGGTTTGGTGGACAACAATTTATATGTCAAAACAGAGAAGGGCCATCTTATTGTTCTTGTTGTTTATGTAGATGATATAATATTTGGCAAGCAAAGATGGATGAATATTGCAAAGACATATCAACTAAAATGAAGAAAGAATTTGAGATGTCTATGATTGGTGAACTTTCTTATTTCCTAGGACTCGCAGGTCAATCAAAATGAAAAGGGCATTTTTATTTCTCAAGTTAAATATGTAAAAGAAATGCTGAAAAAGTTCACAATGGAAGATAGTAAACCCGTTAGCACTCCCATGACAACAGTCGCAAGTTGAGCAAGGATGATAAATCTCCGGATGTAGATCAAACAATGTACAGAGTCTATGATTGGAAGCCTCATTGTATTTAATGCAGCCACTAGACCAGATATATTACAGGCAGTATGCATGGTTGCAAGATTTCAGGCTAGTCCCAAAGAAACTCATGTGACAGCTGTAAAGAGGATATTCAGGTACCTCAAGGGTACTATGGAATATGGGTTGTGGTACCCAAAAGGTAAAGACTTCACTTTGATTGCATATTCTGATGCAGATTGGGTAGGATGTATTGATGAAAGAAAGAGTACCAGTGGAGGAGCATTTTATCTTGGAGACAGGTCGGTAGCATGGCACAACAAGAAACAAGAATCAGTCTCTCTATCCACAAGCAGAGGCAGAATACATTGCAAGCAACAACATGTCTGTACACAGATATTATGGATGAGACAAACGTTGAAAGATCTTGGTATTCACTTCAAAGAGCCAATATCAATAAAATGTGATAACACTAGTGCTATCAACATATCCAAGAATCCGGTTATGCATTCTAGAACCAAACATATTGCGATCCGGTATCATTTCTTGAAGGATAAAGTTGTAGAAGGAGAGGTCAAATTGGACTTTGTTCCAACTACAGAGCAGTGTAGTCGATATATTCACAAAACCATTGCCCAAGGAAGTTTTTGAGTACCTTCAAAATAAGTTGGGAGTGGTCACAATTCCCAAGAACCGACTATCATTTGGGATCACATTCTCGGGGGGTGCATTTATGCCTATACTTATAGTTTTGCTTATATTTATGATTTTTGCTAACTATAACAACATTTGTCCGAGAGTGGTGTGCATAGACTCGTGGGGAGTCTCGCAAGACCCTTTGGTATTATTGTCAAAGGGGGAGAAGAATTACAGGAGAGTGCATAAGTGTTGCCAACAATTCCAAAGGGGGAGATTGTTGAGCAAGGTGCAGCAAAAGTATTGTCATTGTTGTCAACACAGACAGAAATTGATGCAGTTGAAGCAATGGACAAGAATTCAGAAGTCAGTCAGATCAAGTACAGTGAATTTCCAAGAAAACAGAAGTGACCCAGATTCAAAAATTTGCAGAAAAAGACAAGTAAGAAAACTGTCGCGATATCGCGACATGTTTTCTGTCGCGATTTCATGACAAAAAGGAGGAGAGAGAAAGCACAGCCGAAAATGTCATGATTTCATGACAAAAAGGAGGAGAGAGAAAGCACAGCCAAAAATGTCACGATTTCATGACAAAAAGGAGGAGAGAGAAAGCACAGCCGAAAATGTCACGATTTCGTGACAAAAAGGAGGAGAGAGAAAGCACAGCCAAAAATGTCGTGATTTCATGACAAAAAGGAGGAGAGAGAAAGCGCAGCCAAAAATGTCACGATTTCGCGACAAAAAGGAGGAGAGAGAAGGCGCAGCCAAAAGTGTCACGATTTCGTGACATATCGGAGGAGAGAGAAAAAGATGGAGAAACTGTCACGATTTCGTGACATGTTTCGGGTAAAGGCGTAGGCAATGAAAAGTGTCACGATTTCATGACAGGATCGGAGTGGAAGCAACAAGGCGAAAAGGTGTAGCGATTTCGCTACAAGTCAAAATGCTAAGTCAAGAAGGTGTAGCGATTTCGCTACAAGTCAAAATGCAAGGCAACAAAGGTGTAGCGATTTCGCTGCATGTCAAAATGCAAGGCAACAAAGTTGTAGCGATTTCGCTACATGTCTTGATTTCGCTAGTGCATGAAGCAAGAAATGTACGGATGCGAAAGATGTCACGATTTCGTGACATGTTGCATTTTCACGGGCGAATAGCAAAGAACAACGCTAAGGCATAAAAGCGTCGCGATTTCATGACATGTTCCGATTTCACTGAAGCTTGCGGAGAAAAGTGTACGGCAGCAAAAAGCGTCACGATTTCGCGACATGTTTCAATTTCGCTGAGGCTTGCAGGAGAAAAGTGTTACGACAGCAAAAAGTGTCACGATTTCGCGACGTGTTCCATTTTCGGGTGCAAGTGAAGGATAGTGCAGGAAAGCGAAAAGTGTCACGATTTCGCGACATGTCTCGTTTTCGCGGGTAGGAGACAGAAGAGAGCTGGAGGCAGCAAATGTGTCATGATTTCGTGACATGTTCTATTTTCGTGAGTGCATGCCAAGATAAGGTAGAGGAGGCAAAAACGTCGCGATATCGCGATAGGTCAGGTTTTCACGGTCAACAGTCCAAAAAAAGTCAAATGGGCAGAAATGTCACGATTTCGCGACAGGTAACAGTTTGGCGGGTAAAAGCCGAAGGAGCATGCACGGTGACAGGTGTCGAAAAAGCATAAAGGAAAATCATGCAGCCAGTTACGTAAGAATTAACTGGAGTCAGATCTGCAGTTACACAGTGACAGGTGTTGGAAAAGCATTGGAACAGCTGTATATGCATGATTGGAAAAGCATTCGAATAGCCGTATATGCAGGATCGTAAAAGCATTCGAACAACCGTATTTGTAGGATTCGAACAGCCGCTTATGGAGAAGAGAAAAGGATTCGAACAGCCGCTTATGGAGAAGAGAAAAGGATTCGAACAGCCGCTTATGGAGAAGAGAAAAGAATTCGAACAGCCGCTTATGGAGAAGAAAAAAAGAATTCGAACAGCCGCTTATGGAGAAGAGAAAAGAATTCGAACAGTTAGAGAATGTCATTCGATTGCATGCAGGATTAGAAAAGTGATAGAAGACGAGGAGTCTCGATGAGGAAAAGGGGTTATAAAAGGACAAATAGTGCAGAGAATTAGTGTGCTGTTGTTAGAGTGAAATTACAGTGAAAAGAGGGTTAGAAGAGGGCCAAGAGAGAAATAAGCAGAGCCGTGAGTGTGTGCAGAGTGTGTTTAATTGCAGACCAATCAAGGGGGTGCAAACAGTGAAGACATTTTTATGTCATTTTAAATTGCTCAGAATTGCAGTCCAAGTTGGTACTTGGTACTAGGGGTTGGTGCTCCTATCTGTTGCAACAGAAAATTAAGGGGTTGGTGCTCCTTCCAATAGATGCTAGTAAAGTGTTTGTAAAATTGGTATTTTGCAAAGACTGGATTTGGATTGGAGTCCAAGCAGTCATTTTTGAGGAGTAGCCAAATTGGTGAACCTCGGTATATTGTGTGTTGTGGTGTGCTCTCTTGTTCAATTTGCTTTTCTGGTTTTCAAGTTCTCTTTGCTTCAATTTTAAATGTTGTAGATTTGAATATTAATAGCTACACTGATTCACCCCCCCTCTCAGTGTCATTGTGTGAATATCACATAAGGTCAAACCTAATTTCTATATTGGACATCATCAAACTTAGGAAATAAACCACCCTAGACCAAATGGATTTCCTAACAAGAAATGAAGGCACATAGGGTGTAGAGACTACATTAAAACTCTGATGATAAATATTATCTAGGCCATAAGTATGTATAATAGAAACTATATTTACTTGATGTGGGTGAACCTTCCACTAGGGAACCATGTGATAGAAGGGAGGACCATAGATAAGATCAATCTAAAGAGTCTAAACCAACAAAGGAGCAACCACCTAAAATTTTAATACATGTATTAGATGGAATTCATACCCCTAGACCATTAAAGTGGTAGGGAATTTCAAGGGCCAATGACTCATAATCCTAATTAATTCTAGTAATACCCATAATTTAATTAATCCTTAAGTATTTGAAAAGCATCTTGTTACATCTACTCTTGCAATTCATTTGAAGTCATAGTTTCAATTAGGAGTACTCTATTGTACAAAGAAAAATGTAAAAATATAAAGGTGATGATGGGTGACTATAACCTCAAGGTATACATGCTTACTCTTCCTTTAGTGATGGCTTTTGAATCCTTAATTTTAATGTAAAAAATTGTAGGATAAATTCCACAAGATCAAATATAAGATAACCACAATATAGTAATATCAATATAATGATGTAAGTAAAATAATATGAGCAATTTAATATGTAAATCAAGTCTTATAATATATCAAATAACATTCATTAATAAGCAAAAATATGAATGTAATAGCTTGAATCATACATGTAAGAAGCATGTAGCAGAACTTACAATATTAATTGCTCAAATGTATGCAATATTTTATTACTCCACTTTCCCTTACAAATGTAGTACTTGACTCTTTAATATTTGATATAGAATGCTCCTCTATGGAGTACTATATATCCATAGTAGAATGACTCTTTGGATACTTGACTATTCATTTCCATATGCCAAGTCTCATGACTCTTGGCTTCTCTACTTGACACTTGCATACACATGACTCTATCTTGTATGCACACCTAGACATGACTCTTCACTTAGCACTCTCTAATATAAAGATACTTGTGCACACTTACATATAATACACACATGTGCATATACTCACATTACAGTTACACACTTACATAAGACTTGTGCATTTTCTGCACATACACACTTACATAACACTTGTGCATTTCTTACATATTATTACATTACATAAAATATTACTCACACTCTAATCTAAGACTTGACCCTAGTCTAATATTTACAAGCATGTACCATGAAGGTACCATGTGGTACATTAGCATGTACCAAATAATGTAATATTCTCCAACACCCCCTGTATTAAATTATTTAATAATTAAAGACTTTAATATTTAATCATGATGTTCATTCTTCAAGTAATCATAGAAATTGTTCTTTATTTGTTCTCTGTTTGCTTTCTTCTAAAAAATTGATCTTTTTTGCTTCTTCAGTATGTGTGGGTGGGGATTTTTGTGCCTCCTCACCCACTCTTTTTTTGATTCCACTCATTTTTTGAAGACAAAACTGGTTTTGCAAATGGTGAAATGAAGCAGGGTGGGACATAGAATGGGTGGACCTTTTTTCTAAGAGTCTGGATGAAATATTCCCAAAAACCCACCTAGCTCCTTGGGTGGATGTTTTAAGTAGGCCAGTATGAGTGGAATAATTGGTCGACCCCACCCTTGAAGAACAAAGAAAACCCTTGCCCATCTTGGGTGGGGAAATGTTAGCATCAATCTGGAAAAACATGTGGGAACACCTACCGAACCCCCCACAGGCGGAAGGAAGTACCCGCCCGACATGCAAGGTTTTTGCCACCACCCAAAATTCAAACAGAAGACTTATCTATCACTCTTGTAATTTGGGTACCCAACAATGTATACAAAAGTAACATATTTTTAGTGCAATACTCTCAAGGTACTTCAATACCTATCATTCACTACCTAGCCAAAGGAACACCAGTTGAGAAGGATGAGGTAGTTGAACAATAATGAGTTGGGTAGAAGATCAGAGGGCCCAGATTGATCCAAAAGTACCTACCACTCTTCCACAAGATCGATGTCTCCTAATGGAGTAGTGTACCAGAGTGGTGCTCACCTCCTACGAGGGTTATCTTCCTACCTACTGCCATTAATGTATAGATTTTGATATCTATGTAAATATACCTTTGAATAGTGGAATTCTAGTCATTCCAAAGGGTGACTCTTTAGCTATTACAATTCTTATGTAAGGTTTTCCCTCTGTAAATACAAAATCTGCATTATTTGGCTTTTAACTGTGTCTGCTTATGCTTCATGTATGAATATTCAATTATTTATTTGCCTAAGTCATCTTGTGTTATTCTAGTATCTAGATTTTGTAGGGTGTGCTTGAGTGACTAAGGGAGAGCATGTTCATTATATAGGTTGGGGGTTTATTTCTACTAAAACTGACCAAGTGGAAGTGCTTTGATTTCGCATCCTAGATCTCATGCACCTGCTTGTTGGTATTAGAATTAACCTCCCACCCATTTTTGATAGAGAGCTAGGACAAGGATGTCATTGGGTGATCTAGTGTAGGGCTTGTGTTTCGGATGGGGTATTGCACCTGCATAGGTCTTGATGTGGCTATACCCATCCTTGTGAGTTTGGCTATGACCTTTTATTTATTTCTTTTCTCTTTCTCTTTTTCCCTTTCCTTTTGTAGCATAGAGTAGCTAGAATCACCCTAAGGAACTGGCCTTCTTAAGAGATCATCCACCCTACCCTTCTAACATAGTGGTTGTTCTACGCTTCTTGGTACTGATCCATCTGTCTCGTCTTATGCACAGTGCCATATTGGTGATCAACAATTTTTGGTGACTCTACTAGGGACCAACTGAGTCCTATGTTTCAGGAAACTAGAGTTTGGTGACTCTCTAGTTTTCCTAGATCTTCACAAAGTCACTTGGTGACTCTGATTGAGTAGCACTTCCATATCATGAGATTAGTTACCCACTCATGATAAATATCCAAACATCCCAAAGGACTCAAAGTATGGTGAGCAGCCTTGATCTCATAAGCAAAGATATTATGCTCACCTGGAGACTTTGACTATGACTCCTACATCACAAATATGACCTCTAAATATTGGTGTCTTAATGGTTCAATTGTCATTCCTCCAATGGAATTACCCTAGTCCACTGAACCTCTATTGCTCGCATGAGATTCCCAAGGGCCCTTTGAAGGTCCTTACCAAATATAATGGCACCTTGAGAATGGCTTGGGAGCATGTTGAAGAGGTCTTTGCACTGGTGACCCTCCATGGCATCACCCATGAAGACATCATGATTAGACTTTTGGTCACATATATATAAGGGAGGGTACTATTGCGGTACTGTAATCTTGGTTGGAGAACCATCTGCTCATGGGAAAACTTGGTGGGAGCTCTCATCAATACATTTAATGGCTCCATGGACCCCTTCCAACTCTTGATGCATCTCTCGTTCATCAAGAGGGCACATTTCAAATCTCTAATCGACTTAAACATTTAGTTAGAAAGGATCTGGAAGAGGATTCCCTTCTAGTACTAGTTGTCACCTACCCAGGCTCACTTGTACTATATTTGAGCTCTAGGCTTGAATTTAGGCCTCCTTCTACTACATTCTAGGGAAAGCAGATTCCCTCAAATTTATTGGGAGGCCATAAGGGTAGAGAAACTCCTATTTCAAGCAGGAATAAAATCTTCAGGAGACTTTGCCCTACCATATCCATTTCCATTTATCACTACTCCCCACCCTACTGCACAGTATCCCCCATGGATACCATTTCAAGTTGTGTAGGAAACAAGGTTGTATATCAATGGAACACAAGGTATGGATGTCATCTCGAGCCCAAATAAGAAAAGTGTAAGCATCAGCATAGAAGGTGGTTCTTCCAGCACTTGCATCTTGTCCCAAGGAGGGGAGGATCTAGACCTAGGTGAGAACACCATGCATAAGGAGGGAGAATTTTTGCACCCTTTTATGTCCAAGAGGACAGCGAGCAAAAAATAGGCCATCTTGATGATGGTGTACTCAATTAGTGCCCATTTCCTGAGGAGGTTCTGTCAGTGGTAGGCTCAATCAATGGAGCCTATGAGGAAAAATGTGTGAGAGCAATGGAGGTGTACAAAGCTAGGATTTTGTAGCAAGAAGATCCCAAATATTGGCAATATTGGATCCTATTTCTAGAAGAACCAGTATAGGAAGAAGGCTCCCTCATGGAAAAATCTATTGTCGCATTGATCATTGATTGCATAGGTACTAGTATGCATTATGATCTCACAAGTTGTAAATTATTCATAGCTTGGAAAAGTTGGCAACTCTGACCAGATTACAAGGAATGTCTGAAGTTCAATATCATTTGGTCTGGTCACTATAGGTTCATTGGATGAAACTCTAGGATAAGTTAGCAATCGTGATGTACCAATTGCATCGTAATTTTGTATACATAAGTTGGTAGCTAAATAAAAGTGTGATAAGGTGACAGAACTCAAAAGGAAAGAACTTAAAATAAGTATCTCAGTTACTAAAAGCACTTTCCCTACATTTTAATTCTCTCTTGTGACTCCATACCCCAATGGATAAGGGATAAAGACCAAAAGGCACGTGATTACATCATACAAAAGCTAGACTCACTAGTATGCCAATGATGGTGTGAGTTGGTGGATCATACCTTGTCAAATCAGTTAGGAACGGTACATGTTCTACTACCCTTCCTATATATGCCATCAAGGATATAAACATAGTTTAGAAAACTTATGGCATATTTGTGGAGGAGGTGAATTTAGTCAAAACCTATTGGGTGGAAAGCCAATTCAAGAATAGGTAGATTGCCAAAAGTTACGAATCATGACTGGTGGTAACCTATCTTTCTTGAATCAGCTTTGGAATGTAAAGAAGTATATTTATGGGTGTACAATGTTTGGGCATATCCCACAAACCAAGAGCTTCAATCTGTTGATGTGATGGTTTTGTTTCTCTTCTTCTAGGGTTGTGCTCAACATTGTGTCCCCTCTTGTTCTTCCCTTGTGTCATGTTCTCTCTGTTTGGATTCTATTGTTCAAATGGTTGCTTAGTGCTGCAACCATATTGTGACCACTCCTTCCTCTTCTTCCCTCCATCTTGTGTGTTCTCCTTCGTGTGCCCAAGTATTCTTCTCCCGTTTCATCTGGTCTCTCTATTTTGTGTTCTCTCTTTATTCCCTTTCTACTATTATCATCCCCATGGTTTTCCTCTCCCTGGCCCATTTTATCATTGTCTTCTCCATTCATCCCCTCCCCGTTTGTGAGTGCTTTACTAGCTAGGTGCTTGCTAGGTTGTTTTTTTACAAAGCGAAAAAATCCTGTAAGTTGCCAAGAGTGTGGATGGGGATTTTTGTGCCTCCTCACCCACTCTTTTTTTGAGTTAGCTCATTTTTTTAATATATTACTAGTCGGATAGATGGCAGAATGAATCATGTTGGGCCATAGAATAGGTGGACATTTTTCCTAAGAGTCTGGATGGAACATTCCCAAAAACTTGCCCAACTCCTTAGGCAAATTTTTTAAGCAAGCCAGCATAGGTGGAAGAATTGGTCGACCCCACCCCTAAAGAACAAAGAAAATACCCACCCATATTTGGCAAGGAAATGTGAGCATCAATTTAACGAAGCATGTGGGAACACTCGCAAGACCCTCCGTGGGTGGAAGGAAGCACCCGCCCGACATGCAAGGTTTTCAAAATCGCTTGAAATTTAAATGAAAGACTTGTCCACCACTCCAGTAATTTAGGTACTTGACAATGTACATAGAAGTGACATATTTTTGGTGCAATGCTCCTAAGGTGCTTCAATACCTGTTATTTTCTACCTATCCAGAGGATCTTCGATCAAGGAGAAGAACGAGACAATTGAGCAATAATGAGCTAGGTAGAAGATCAGAGGGCCTAGATTGATCCATAAGTACCTGCCACTCTTCCACAATATCGATGTCTCCTAGTGGAGAAGTGTACCAAAGCAGTGCTCACCTGCTACGAGGGTCATCTTCCCACCTACCACCATTAATGTCCAGATTTTGAAATCTATGTAAATATACCTATAAATAGTGGAATGCTAGTCATTCCAAAGGGTGGATCTTTAGCCATTACAATTCTTATGTAAGGTTTCCCCTATGTAAATACAAAATATGCATTATTTGGCTTCTAAATGTGTCTGCTTGTTCTTCATGTATGAATATTCAATTCTTTATTTGCCTAAGTCATCCTGTGTTATTCTAGTATCTGGATTCCATGGGGTGTGCTTGAGTGACTAAGGGGGAGCATGTTCATTATATGGGTTGGGGGTTTATTTATGCTAACGTCGATCGAGCAAGAGTGCTTTGATTCTGCATCTTGGATCTCATGCACCCGCTCATCGATATTGGAATTTACCTCTCGCTCGCCATTGATAGAGATATAGGACAAGAACATCATTGTGTGATCTGGAGTAGGACTTGTATTTCATATGGGGTATTACGCCTGCATAGATATTGATGTGGCTATACCCATACTTGTAAGTTCAATTACAGTATTTTATTTATTTATTTTCCCTTTCCTTTTGTGGCATAGAGTAGTTGGAATCACCCTGAGGAATCGACCTTCTTAGAATATCGTCCACCTTGCCCTTTCGATGTGATGGTCGTTCTATGTTGCTTTGCACTGATCCATCTGCCCCACTCTACACACGGTTTTGGATTGGTGACCAATAGTCTGTTGCCTTCTTGTATCCTAATCAAATGAATGATTAGTATCTTTCAAACTCTGTGAGAGAAATTCATCTTCATTGATTATCAATTTTGTTGAAAGGGCTTTGAATTCATTTTATTTAGTAGTTTCTTCTAACTCTTGAATTTCATGAATTTCTTGAGCTAGATGTCCTTTTTTATTTCCCTCTCTATATTGTAACTAAGGTTGACTATACTGATACTAAGAAGGATACTAACATTGAAATTGTTTTATCATTATGGATTGTATTGAGTTTGGTATTGTCTTTGTTGTACTGACTTATTTTGACCACTTTGGTTCATCTAATTTCCTTGAGATTGATTCCTTGGATTATATCTACATAAATTTGTGCTATGACCCCTTTTCTTACATATTTGACAATATCTATTATTCCATTTGGATTTATCTCTTGGTGTTGAAGCAATATTACCTTGTGGATTATATTTTGAGACTAAGGCATTGTTGGTCATTTCATATTTGGCAAAATTTTCTACTTCATATTCTTGTAGAATGTTGACTATCTCATCAAATGAAGTATCTTTGCCTAGAACTTGCAAATATGTGACTAAATGTTTATAATTTTCTGTAATGAGCTCTCAATGTCACTTGAACAAGAAGTTTGTCTTCTATTTTTTCTCCTAGAGTTAATAGTTTTGCTTTTATATCTACTACCTTTCCAAGAAATAGTTCAATACTTTCACCACTATTAACTTTTAAGGAATATAACTAATATTGAAAATTGAAGATAATAACTTTAAATTTCCCTTCAAATATTTAGCTAAAGTATTCCAAGCTTCTATAAAATATTCTACTATACCTATATAAGGTTGTATTTCATCAGTTTTTACAAAATTTATTATCATAAGTGCTTTGGCTTCACCATATTTGTATCTTTGAATTTCTCTAACATCTTTAGTAGGTTTTGTTTTTTCTCCACTAACTATATCCCAAAGTTTTTCCACTATTAAAATTGATTTTACTTTATTTTTCCATAAAGCATAATTTGTCTTTTTAGAAGTTGAGATTCAGAAAGGAAAAACTTGTTATTAGACATAGTAGTACTCATAAGATCTTTGATGTAGACTACCTTATGTCTCCCTAGGTTTAAATAATTTTAAAGTTTCTAAATTAAAAAACCTATAAAGTAGAAATCCTTATATCTCCCAAATATTAGAAACTATGAATTTTTAAAAAACTAACTTTCCTAAGTTTGAGGTTGAATACCTTTTGACTCCCAAATTAATAAAATTTGCAAATAATCTGTTATTTAATAAAACTAATAAATCAAAATAAATTTAAAAACTATTAAGAAACCTTATAACTCCAATATTAATATACCATAACTCTACTTATCTCTAAATAATTAATAACAAATTAATTATTTCTCTTTTTCAATTCTAATAAATCACTTATCACTCCTTAACTTAATTAAATATAAGCTTTTAAACTTAATAACCCTAAAAATTAAAATCTTATAACTTATCTCTCCTAAGATTTCACTAAACCTTATTACTCCAAAAATAAAATTTAAGAAAACCCTAATTTAAATTTAATTTTACCTCCACTCTTTGTGCATGCCAATTCTTCCTTGATTTGTTGTAATGTCTTGATTACCTTCAAAGTAATCATGAAAAACTCTTTTAACCTAGTCGCTTCAATGCAACATGGCTCTATGAAACATTCTAGCTTTTGGCGGTTTACCATTCACTTCCAACATTGGCTCTTATGGTAGGTCTCAAATATTACACTAGCAATTACCTACATTAATGTTGCTTATGTTACATCTTAATGTAATGCTCTTGATGTTACTCAAGTCTACTTAGTATTTCTCAACATTTCTGACCTTCTAATGCTCAAATTTGCATGTGAAAAAAATATTCGCTTCCTTTCTCAAGTGTCATCTAATGGTTATTTGTGTTTTGAGTCTCAAGTGTCATCGATTGGCTATTTGTGTCCTGAGTCTCAAATATCGTCTATTGGTTGTTTACATTCCAAGTTCCTCAAATGACATTCTGAGTCTTATTTGGCTTATTGAATGGCTCACTATATGCACCCTTCTCCTAGTATATTGGTGAATGGATTACTACATATGCACTCCACTTGGTGGCTTGGTGGATGGCTCATTGAATATGCACTTCACTTGGTGGTTTAGTGTATGGATCATTGAATATGAACTCCACTTAGCATACTTAGTTCGTGATGTGATCTACCCAAAATGATAGTGATGTGTTCTTGACGTCTTCTACCTTGAAGATAGTGCTATGTAGCACTGAATCTTTCTCTATTCTACCAAATAGACAAGCACTCTAGTAGCACATTTTTGTGCTTTTGTCTTAATCTCTATGCTCTTTTCTCTTAACCTCTATTGTAAGTGCACTATTGCACTAATGGATTCAATGACTTAGCTTTCACTTAACTTCTATGTACAAACTAAATATATGGTTGGATAACTCAGTTGTTGTCCTTTGATGTTGTTTGGATAGACTTCAATATTGTTTGAATGGCTTTTATTCTATTCACTGGCTCTATAGATTCTCTTCTTATTTTATTTGCTTGCTTAATGAATTGATTTCCTCTGACTGCTAGATAGCTTTTCCCTTTATGCTAATATACTTTAGGCCTTCTTTCTTCTATAGTTGGTGAAATGGAGCCTTTTTCTCTTCTTGATCAAAGTACTTAAATAAAAACTTTTCTTTACCTCTATGTATTGCTGCTTAGATCTGAATTTTTGCTATTAGATGGTTGCACTTATCAAGCATCTATGTCAAGGTCTATCTTCAAGACCTAAAATATTTTATGTCAAGGTCTCACTTCAAGACCTGAAATCCACTATGTCAAGGTCTACCTTCAAGACCTAAAACCTTTAATATTAAACAAATTGAATTATATATATTAAGCTTACATTCATATAGATATATCAATCCTTGATATATCCTTTTATTTTTCTACTTTCTCTTGCACTTGAAGATGAAAGTCTTCTCTATCTTTTGTAGGAAGCTTATCATTCTTTTGATGATCAATATCTATTGCAAATGTCTTAGGTCACACCTAAGAACCCAAATGATGTCAAGGTGACTCAAATTTCCCTGATGCCTCAATAAAAATTAGAATGACTTGATTGTACCAAATCCTTCAACTTTTCTCCTAAGTTGATAGAAATCAGTGTCAAGGATTATCTATGTCCCTAAAAATTATTTTGATGTCAAGGGTTGGCTATTTATTTAAATGATCAACTATCTTAAATTTTATTCACCCCAATAGTTGAGTCCTTGTCTTCACTAGTTATAACTATGGAAAGACTCTTTAGATGATTCTTAGTCTTCACTAGTTATTGTACAACCATGAAAAGACTATAGTTGAGTCCTAGTCTTCACTAGTTGTTCCTGCAACTATGGAAAAACTCTAGCCTTTCTACTTACTTTGATCTTATAGTAGATTCTAGGTCTAACACCCTTTAAAGTAGATAGACTATGAACCAATTTTATTAGTTTGGACAAAATCGATTTTATATGCAGCTAAATAAATTTAACCTATTCAATAAACTACTTGTAGTAGCTCTGATACCACTAATGTCTTTTGAAGCCTTAATGATAATGTAATTTCTCATAGGTTAAATTTCATAGAATCAAATATAAGATAGCCACAATATAGTAATATTAAGATAATTATGTAAGCAAAATAATATGAGCAATCTAATATGTAAATCAAGGCTTATAATATATCAAATAACATTCATTAATAAGTAGCAATATGAATGTAATAGCTTGAATCATACATGTAAGAAGCATGTAGTAGAACTTACAATATTAATTGCTCAAATGTATGCAATCCTTTATTACTCCACTTTCCCTTACAAATGTAGTACTTGACTCTCTGATATTCGATATAGAATGCTTCTCTATGGAGTACTATATAGCCATAGTAGAATGACTCTTTGGATACTTGATTATTCCTTTCCATATACCAAGTCTTATCACTCTTGGATTCTCTAATTGACACTTGCACACACATGACTCTATATTGTATGCTCACCTAGACATAACTCTTCACTGAGCACTCTTTAATCTAAATACACTTGTGCATATATACTCACATTACACTTGCACACTTACTCACATAACACTTGTGCATTTCTTGCACATACATACTTACATAACACTTATGTATTTCCTTCACATTATTAAATTAAATTAAATATTACTCACTCTCTAATATAAGACTTGACCTTTTCTGAAGGTCCAAGGTGTAGACCAATTGGTTCATCCAAACCCCATAAGGGGGGCGGAGGTCCAAGGTTCAAATCTCGGGCCTCATCGGACTGAACGCTTGTCCCTTTCCTAGTGCTTTCAGCGACGTAAAAGGTTTAAAATGATTGTGGCATGGTGGTTATAGGGGTGGACTGCACGAAGATTTATGTGGCGGCTTTCGGGGTGGACAGCGTAGAATATTGTGGCAGCCATAAAAGCTAGACAGCCTACCCGGATTCGTGGTGGCTACCGATTCCACCATGTAAATACAAAATATATATATATATATAAGACTTGACCCTAGTCTACTATTTATAAGCATGTACCATGAAATTACCATTGTGGTACATTAGTATGTACCAAATAATATAATATTCTTCAACATTTAGGGGCTATGAAATTTTGTTAGGGACTCAATGGATTCATACCTTGGGCCTGGTAGTATGGGAATTTTCTAAGATATGGATGCAATTCACTAAATATGGGAAGCAATACACACTCTATGGTATTATAATGCATCCTACCCAACTCATTAGCTTACATTGAATGGAAAAACTTTTGAATAATTTATCTCAAGGGGTGGTGGAACAATTTTTTTTATCATAGGGCCCAAATACCAATGATATAGTTTATCCAACTAAATTACAAGAAATTATGGAAAACCATACACTTGTATTTTCAAAACCACAAGATTTACCACCATGGAAAACCCGTGGTCATGCCATCAAGCTTTTCCTATGAATGTTACCACCAAACATTCATCCCTACTAGTACCAATATGTGCAAAATACTAAAATTGAAAAGATGATGCAAGATTTATGTGAAAATCACAGCCTTTTCCTCCACAAAACACAAATTTTAAAGCAACATTTGCACAATATTTTTCACATCTTATAAAAATTACTTAGCAAGAGCATTTTATTTTTTACACACAATACATACACCATGAAAATGATTCTACCCTATTTACAAGAACATCTAGGAAAATGCATTGTTATAGTTATAAACACAGTTGGAAATATATACAAATGTAGTTATAAACTTAATTGGAATATGTACAATTGTAATTACAAGCTCAGCTAGGAATTTGCATAGCTACAATTACAATATTAGATGAGAATCTACATAGCTATAGATTAAATATTATTTGGGAATTTACACAACTATAGTTATAAGTTCAATTGGAAATCTACACAACTATAATCATAATCTCAATTGATAATATACACAACTATAGTTATAAGTGTTAGCTTTTGATGGGATGGTAGTATAGCCACAAGATGAAATATAATTAATCTAAGATAACTTTAAACAAATGGTACAATAATATACAAGAAAATAATGAAATGAACATCTACAAATAACTTAGAAATATACCATTAATGAGAGTGACAAAAATAGTACAACACTATATAATGGAGGACATGAATACCCCATTAACAAAATTGAAAGGACTGCATTGTACCATACCACTAAACTATACCACACACTCTCTTTATCTACTACCACTCCTCTCTATATCTACTACAACTCATAAATCACTCACTATGAGACCTTTATATAATAATATAGATTCCTTGGTCCTTACTCTACCTAAGACTTATGTACATGTGGACTACATGCACATTTACAACTTGCACATTGACACTTGTGCATTTATTACAATACTTAAAGAAACTAACTAACTTTACTCTAAAGTAAACTCCTACTCTAGTTATTGTTGGGCACTAAATTGTACCAAGTTTTCACTCGATACTATGGTTATCTATCTTCCTATTTTCTATTCAAGCTTGCACCTAATAGCTATAGCTCAACACTCAACATTGGATGGACAAAAACAGGGTTTCCGATCCAACCTCCAGAGTAGGTTGGTTCCTTGTCAACTTAAGCAGGGTGTTGACACAATTATGCTCACTTAGGGTAAGAAAATTTTAGGGTTAGAGAAATGTGAAAAATGATGGATGGATAGGCTAAAAACATTGCACCACAATAGAAAGCTTCCAAAAACCAAACCAAAGATACATAACTCAGACCAACATTATCTCAAATTAGATTATTCATCATTCGTTAATGCACAGTAGAGAAATATTGTAGCAAGTAATTTCAATATCCATATAATGATAATCCAAATAACAGAATTCACCAATACCTAGATTTCATATAAATGCACTCTCTAACAATATAGAACAAACTCAGAAATATATTTCAATTACTTTAATAGCTAGTAATCCATTAATCAAGCACAAACTAACCATTTAAGCATTCATAAAAATATAGCTAAAGAATCTGAACCTCTGATATCAAGCATGAGAACATAGATTTTAGGTGAAGATCAATATAATGCTCCTTCCATTAGCTTTTGGGAATATTTATAGTAGCACAAGCAAAAACACTAGAGTCGACCCTTAAAAATGAGGGTTCGACCTCTATTTATAATTTTTGCAAAAATTAAAATTACAAGCAACATTACAAAGATTTCATTTTGATAGCACAACAGAGAGATCTCCTTCTAAGCCTGTAATCGCTTCATCCTACTCTTATTCTTCATGGCCCTATTCCTCGTTCTCTTCTTCTAGAGTGGGTGTATTCTGACTCCTTCCTCTAGAAGTATCACCAAACAATTGAACCATCAATTTCAAATATTGGAGATCCTATTTCCAATCTGCTTCAAAGGGATTTTATGTTTATTTGAGTTGCTTATAAACGTATTGTAGCTCACCAATGTCTTCATAGTTAGCAACATCTCCTCTATTCACCATATCTTCCATGAGATCTTTCAATCGGGTAAAACCAACAATAATTTGGATAGCTTGTTCTTTGAGTAGTGACTCTTCCGGAGAATCTATCTCGGATTCATCCTGAAAACTCTCATTGATGCTTTTCTAGATTTCTTCCATGGATAACAAGTTGTGGTCCTCCATCCATAGGCTTTTAAATCCAACTTGAATCATTTTCTCATTCAATTCAATAGCATCCTTAATCATACCCTCAATCCTATCGAACAATAACCAAGATCTTTGAAGTGCCCTATGCTTTTTAACCACTATCCTGGTAGCAACACTAGTAAAATTCCATTCTTTATTAGGTATAGGTTTAGCAGACTCACTAAGTCTACTACCAACCAACCTGTACATTTTTTCTATCGAAATCACCATAGGTTGTAACTCTCCAGTGATTTGACCAAGCTCTTTCTAAATATTGGAGAGTAGATGGTTTGCATCATTACGATAGTCATTAATAAGTTGAAGCCCTAAAAATTTCTCCTAGACCTCATAAAGCAAATCTTTTCTAACCTTTTTCAAATCACTCTTAGAAAAGCCTGAAGATTTTGCTTTTTCTATCTAAAGCTGATTCTTTAAATTCTGAATTTATTTCACTTGATCTTCATTCAACTTATTTTGATCTTATAATTGGTCCTTTAGTTTACAGGCCTCTTGAAACTTCTCCTACCAAGCCTTAGCATCTTTTCTCAGGGCCTTTTCTATTTCTTTTTTATCATTGAGACTCTTCTTAAGCTTTTCAACCGTCTTCTCCAACTTGTCCACATTCTCTCTGACCAAATCATTTTTCACATAGAAGGTATCTAAGTAAGCCTTGGCTATGATCAATTTATCTTCCTTAGGGAGTTTTTCAATATCTTTTGTAACCTCCACTCGATAATCTTGGATAGTCATCTCAATCTCAGGTTTGCTTACCATTGGAGTCATAGATATTGATATTCTTTGTCTAGCAATATGATCAACATACACACTCCTTCTCTTGACCATCATCCTACTGGAAGGCCTAGCAAGCCTTTCTTCCCAATAATTATTTATACTCTGAGTGGTTGTCTGCTCCTTTGGTACAATAACAGGTCTTGAAAGACCAAAAACCATGGGATATGATGATACTAGAAACTAAAGGGTGGACTAAACTATTGCTGATGGAGTGAAGATATAGCTACAGTAGCCTCTATGACAACAGTGGACTTTGTAACTACTATTGTTGTTGTTATTGGTAGACTCATAGAAATTGATGGAAGACTAACAATTGGATGGGTGGATATACTTGGAACGCAGTGTCCCATTGATGGTGATGATGAAAAATATGGAAGTGAAATGGTGGTATATGGGGGAGTAGGAACCTCAGATGTTGGAGATGGGATTTGAGGTGGCTATGAGGAAATAGGAATAACTTACACCTCAGTGGCTACTGATGACTCATGAGGTGGACTGCGAGAGGGAGGAGGTGCACTTGTCATGATTTCTTGATTAGAAAGGGAGGGATATTTCTTTGGGAAATTAGGAGGATAAATAGGAGAAGATAGATTATAATCCATACCTTCACCTACTAATGTAGGGCGTTCTTGTTCTATCTCTGTATCTTGTTGTTGCTCCTGATCAATCAATTTTCTCGTAGCAAAATCAGCTACTTCTTTAGTAATCTCCTCCATATCCAATTTTTGTTTCTTTGAAATTTCTTTTTCATCTCATTCTGAAATCCTCTTAGTCCTTTCATGAACCAATTGAAAAATAGTCATCTTGTTCTCAGAATCCTCTTCCAACTCATCTTATTGCACTACTCCATAAAGTAATGTTTTCTTAGAAATAGGTCGTAATTCAACTGATACTACAGGGGTAAAATAAAGGGGTTTGTACTTAAATATTTCATCCTTTTCTTTCCAGTTGATATTTGTATCTGGAGGCCATGCTCCCAAAGCTAAATTTTTAGGCCTAGATGTTGTTTTGATAACTGGAGTACTGACAACTTTTTCCTTAGAATATTGCATCTTGCTCATCAGTTTAGCTCCCTTAGAAAATGTTTCCACCTGCTCAGTAGTAGGATTAAAGGTCTTCAGTACTTCAGCCACTTTCAAAGGAGTTCTTGGTTCTTCTAGATGAGCCTCATGATATGTAGGTGGAGGGAGGGATTCAAAACTAGATTTAGGCTTCTAAATAGTTAATACTATGTTTTTGACATCCTTTTGTTTCCATGTTCCAATGTTTCTATTATATCTTCTTGAAAACTCCTTATCTATATTCATTCCAAATTTAGACTTAGGCTTTCCAATTTCAATCCTCATCCTCCACCAATATATTATTTTGGCTACATTCCATGGTCCCTTTTCCTCCTCTTCTTCTTCTACAATTTCATCTTTAGGTGGAGGAGCCTTCTTTTTTACAAACTTGGCCTTGGGCAGAGGGTCCTTTTTATTTGTAGACTTAGCCTCAGGCAGAGGATATTTTTTCTTTGTTGATTTATTTTCATTTTTTAAAATTGTAGCCTCTGTAATCCAATGACTTGGATTATGGTCAGGGTCAAAATCAACAATTTGCTCATAAAAATACAACCATGGGGGTAACTAACCCATATTTGAGACATTCCACTCTAAAAGAGTAGTTTCATCATTATTATTGCCTTTTTCAAAATGAGCCCTAGGCCTCTTTTCAAACTTATAGGCCTTATCTCCATTTAGGGTTTTATTTATGGCAATAAAAATGCCATCAGGGTCATAGCTCCATCTTTGGGGAATATAAAATAGACCTAACCTATCGAGGTATTGGTTGATTTGTTGGCTTTGACCCTTCTTGGTGATGGTGATGTCATCCAAAGTACGGTGGGTAAGTAAAGACTTCATCTTCCTTCCATAGCCATAGTTTGCATCAATGTACTCTGCCTACCTTAGATATTCTAGGGCAAAAAGCCTCTCTATGATGAAATGGGGTAGGAGAAAAGGTTTACCCATGAAACCATACAATATGATCATAGTGCCCTCAGTCAACAAATACCAGTCTCCCTCTTCTGCACTCTTTGTTCTCAAAATTTGCTTAGTTAATGGTGGTAACCTAGGGAACTTACCATACATTATTTTTAAATTAGGTCCCAAAAATTCTAAATTGAATCTATAACATGACTCACTGCTCCTCAAATGGCTTGTCCAATAATAAATCGGTAAGGGTTCTATCTTTGGTGGTGGCATAGAACATCCACACTAAACTTGAGCAATGCCTAAAACTAGGAGCACCGACACCCATTTTCATGCTTACTAGTTGTTCATGTATTCTATGTGTGAGAAAAGCTAGCCAGTCAAAGTAAATCACTCTAGTCCCTTTATTTCCCGTATCCTTCTCATACATTCTCTTGTTATAAATACAGTATGCTACAGTAATTTCTAGCCATGTACCATTCTATCATAATCTACACTCTCCATGCAAGCCAACATAGAAAATAAGAAGGGGTTTGAAAATTTATCAATAGAGATAGGGACCTCGGGTAATTTTTCTTGGGGCTTAATATTAAGTTGTTTATAAACCCAATTTTTAAATGACTCACCGTCATTAGCTCGCTTCGCTATTGTGTAAAACCCAGTCTTCTCAATGACCCTAAACGACTTTGGTATTACTAGGGGGTCATACCCTAGGGCAAAGATTTTATGACAAAAGGAAGTGGTTACATTGAAAAGTATTTCACCCTCGTAGGTTTTAACTGCTTTAGCCAATGGGTCACAAAATTTCACTATGGCAACTATAAACTTAAGGTAGGAATAAACATAATCAAAAATATAGAAATAAATATAAGGACAGCACATCTACCTTCCACGGCCAAAGCAGCTCTCACCTTGTATCTATCATTCACATTTCTCCTTAGCCTAGTTCTTTCCATAAGGGCCATTTTTGTGTATGCCACAACTTTGGTCTTGTTTATATATGGTGCCACCTCTTTCTCCTCCAAAGTTTCAAACTCCTGAACATCCTCTGAAGACTCAGTGGGCGAATTTCTAGAGGCCATTTCGATAATAGCAAGACTTTTTTCTCCCTATGGCTTGCGGTAATTTCTTCAAAAATTCGCTCTGCCCTTCACCACTCTAAGGATGCAAATCGATGCCAAATGAACACCACATAAGTTTTCCATCACTTTTTATTCTTCTGGAACACACGTACCTTCTACCATTAATACATCTACTGCATGACTTCATTGCTGGCACACTTTCCGATTTTTTAATCATTCCCTTCGATGGCTCACTGGTTGAAATTTCAAATTGCACTACCACCTCACTACACCCCTTTGGATACTCTCAGGTTATCGCATGATTTCTTTAGCATTCATTATAGGATCATGCTCTGGTCTCCATGTGTCACAGTCAGAATCGTTGCCTAGTTTCACTTCATCTTTGAAACCGATGGCTCAAGAATATTTTGGGTCCGCGAACACTTAGTACTTTTTAGGTGCAACTTTCCATCCTAATTCCGCTCTGGTAGCATTGACTTCAAAATATTCCCAGAGTGGGAACGCCCTTCACTTTCTTTTGACCAACAACTCGACATTCCAAAATAATCTTAGCATATTTACAATGCAGATTTGAGAGCGCACGTCGTTCCAAAATATTTCTCATAGTGAGGAATGAAACCATGTTGTGCACTTAGTTCATTTTTTGTTAACTTTTTTCTTTTTTTCTTTTTCAAGATTTTTTCAAGAGAACTAATTACAAAGTGCAGAAATAAATTAAAGAATTTAAAGTGTAGAAAGGAGGAAAATAATTATACAATGTATATACATATGTTACAGCAAAATCACTCCTTACACATAGTAGAGCTTGATATGAAAACCATTCACCAAAATTGGTTGTATGTTTCCCTCTAGATATTTCAACTGGAATACATTGGACTCAGCATCTACTATTCTGAAAGGACCATCCCAAAAAGAATCAAACTTTTCATACTTTCCTGGCTTTGCTTTATCAACATTCCATCTGAGAATCGAATCTCCAACCTAGAATTTCCTGAATCTGGCCTTCTTATCAAACCATGTTTTAATATCTGATGAATACTTTTGAAAAATATTATATGCCTGAGTTCTACTCTCTTCTAATTTTAGCAAATGTGTTAATCTGGTTTTCACAAGATCTTCTTATGACGCTTCTTCTGAATTGACAAGCTTGAGTGTTGGGATCTCCAAATGGATTGATAACACTGCCTCCTTGCCATAAACTAGTGCATAAGGGGAAGTATTGATGGAATTTTTAATAGTAATCATGTTTGCCCATAGAGCTTGGTCCAATAATAGGTACCATCTTCTTTTATTACCTTCCAGTTATTTCCTCAAAATCCTTAATAGGTTTTTTTTGTTAAATTCTGCAAGTCCATTACCTTGTGGATAATAATTAGAAGTATTTTTAAGAGTAATGTCATAATTACTGAAAAACTCGATATATTTGGCTCCTATGAAAGCTGGGCCATTGTCACTCACCAAAGCTTCTGGGACTCCAAACCTTGAAATAAAATTTTCCATAAAATTGATCACAACATCCTGGTCTAATTTCTTGGTAGGAATAGCTTCTACCCATCTGGTGAGATAATCTGTGGCAGTTAAGATAAAATTATGATTTATTGATAAGTTATGGTTGATAACCCCTATGAAATCTAGCCCCCATTGTTGAAAATGCTCTTCCACTTGAATGGGCTTGAGGAGGAATGAAGCATTCTTGTTCTCCCAACATATCTTTGAATTTTTTCACAAGCCCTGGTGACTTTAAAAGTATCAGTGAAAACAGTGGGTCAATAATAGCCAACTCTTATGATTTTTAAAGTTGTCACTCTACCTGAGCTATGACCACCAATTGTTCCTCCATGGAACTCTTCTATGACCTTTTTTTGTTGATCATCCTTTAAGAATTTTAGAAAAAATCCATCCAAGTTTCTTTTGTACAAGTCCTCTGGTAGTAATACATATTTCAAAGCATGAATTATGTATCTCCTCCTTTGGTACGCACTTGGATCTAGAGGGCATATTCTTATTTAGAAATATTTGATCATCTGGTCAATCCAATCAGAGTCTATAGTTTGTATTATTTTCACCTGATCCTCCTCTGTTGTTTGAAAAGTTGTTACTTTTGTCAAAGTTGCAGCTTCTGTTAACCCTTGGCACAAGGATCTACCTCTTACTAGCTTGGTGGGATGTATTTCTACATCATATTCTTGGATCTTAGTAATCCAGCCAGCTCTTTTATCTCCCAGATCACCCTGTAGGATAAAATTTCTTACATTCGGGTGAACCAGATATACCAAGGTCTTACTTTGTACCAAATATTGCCTGAACTTCTTCAGTGACTTCATCACAGTAAACACTTGTATTTCAATAAAATTGTATTTGACCTGATAATCATGAAGAGTCTGACTTCAAAAGAATACTAGATGTTCTTCCCCTTGATCATCTTTCTGAGTGAGAACTGAGGCATAACTTTCTTCAGCTCCATATGCATAAAGAATAAAATCTTTTTCTAAAATCTAGGTTTACCAATACTGGAGCTATTGCAATGGATTGCTTAATGATATCAAAATATTTTTTCCTGATATCAGTCCACTTGAACTCAGCATTTTTCTTGAGCAACTCAGATATAGGCCTCACCTTCTACGCAAAATCATAGATGAACTTTCTAAAAAAATTGATTTGGCCTAGAAAATATTATAAAGTCTTCTTATTTGTAGGCAAGAGAAGAGCAAGTATTACTTTTATCCTATCTGGGTTGATGTCCATGCCTTATTTTGAGACCACATGTCCTAGTAGTTTTCCTTCATGGACTACAAAGAATGATTTCTTAGGATTGAGTGAGATGCCAAATTCTCTGCACTTTTGAAAAACTTTCTCCAAGTGTGAGATATGATCCCCTTTATCATGGGAAAACATAGTTATGTCATCTAGGTAAATCAAAATAACTTTTTTGATCAATGCTCCAAAGGCATAGTTCATGGCTCTCTGAAATGTAGCTCCTACATTGGAAAATCCAAAAGGTATTCTCTGGTAGGTAAATGTACCCCATTTTGTGGTGAATGTTGTCTTATACTGGTCTTCATCTTTCATCCAAATCTGGTTGTACCCAGATTAACCATCTAGTAATGAAAACCTCTCAGCCCCTGCCACTACTTGCAATATTTGATCAATCTAAGGGAGGGGGTAGTGATCCTTAAGGGATGCTTGATTCAGATTTCTAAAGTCCACACACAAGCGTATATCCCCATTCTTTTTCCTTACGGGTACCAAGTTGGCTACCCAAGTAGAATGTTTTATGGGGTATATGATATTAGCCTTTAACAATTTTAAGAGCTCCTCTCTCATAATGACCTCGATCCTTGGATTAACATGCCTTTGCTTCTGCCTAAAAGGCTTGGCATCAAGCTCCAACTCAATGGTATGTTGGATGAATTTTTTATCATACACATTAAGGTCTTCATATGACCAAGCCACAATATCTTGGTATCTTAAGCATAAAGATTTGATGTCTTCTGCTTCCTCAGGTGAACATCATGTTCCAAAATTGAGTTTATTTTCTATACTGACTTTAATTTCTTTATAGATTTTTTCACTGACCTTCATGGCTCTAACCTTCTTTCTATCCACATTATCGAACAAGCTCTCAAGGTTGACCAACCCTCTTGGGATATTATTGTTTCTTAGTTGAATCATGTCTTGCTGTTCAATTTCTTCTAAATATTCCCCTTGGAAAGGAGAGAGACATGCCTCTCTCACCATAAAATCAACTATTTCTTCATCACTTTCAAAAACCTACCAAAAAATTTGCTTGTCTAGTACTATAGGTCTGAAAATCATTTTAATTCCCTTAGCCTTCTTGATTTCAAAGTCTACATAAGGGTTGAAGTTAGCTCCCTTTGTTGGTAAAGTATTCTTGTATCTGGGAATAAAATTTAAATTTAGGGCATCAAAAGATTCCATTAAATCCCACACCCTATTTCTGTAAGTTTTTAGGTAGTGGTCCTTACTGCTGCACCTATTTCTTACCTGATGAACTATTAGCTCAGAATCACCATTTATGTTCAAAATTTTAATTCCCATGCTTTCTGTGTGTATCAATATGAGGCATAGGGCCTCATATTCTACAACATTGTTAGTACATGACCAAGTCAGTTTGTAAGCAAAATTATTTGTACCTTCTGATTGTGATTGTAGGACCACACCAGCCCTTGCACTATTTTTACATTTAGCACCATCAAAGTGCATGACCCATGTTTCTTTCTCTCTCATAGCCTGGTTGGATATGGCAGGGATTTTCCTCTCTGATTCAGTTGAGATGCTATATGTTCCCATACCAGTGCCAAACTTACTGTAATATTATATGAAAGGCAACTCATCCTTAATGTCTAGATCTTCAATATTTTCCACTAGCTCAAATTCTTCTATGGGATTAAGATTGCACATATCCTCTTCAATATTTTCAATATGATAGGCTACTGGTTTCTCAAGGGTTATCCTTATCCTCTTTCCTTTGAAAATAATTACCATATTAGAATAATACATGTACATACATCACCTAGCTTTGCAGTAAAATCTCTCGAAAGACATAATCCAAAATAGGGTTCTAAATCAACCACAACTATTTCTTGCACTATTGTCACCTCAGGGGCTCTGTGCAACCTCATCAATACATCTTTAATGATGCCAACTATCTTGACAGGTATTCCATCTAGTTGTAATACTTTGATGAGGTAGGAGATGGCCTCATTTAAAGACTTCTTTTATAAAATTTTAAGACTCATATGGAACTATTTGTGATGTGATTTTATGTTAATTATAGGATATATTTCATTGTGTGATGATATTTGCATGTTAAGATAGGGAAAGTGCATATGCTCTGTTTTTACTGATTTATCCATATTTTCTTCAGTGTTTTGGCTATTTATTCCTATAATTTTGTATTAATTTAAGTGTTATAATATGTAATCAATCTATGTATAAGGTTTAACATTCATCCACAAATATATGCCACCATTTTATCACTTTTAAATTAACTTTTAGGCACCAAAAATTTGTCAAGTTGTTGACTGTGCAGGAAAACTGGACTTTGTCATACAAATTCCAACCACTTGTACATCTACAACATGGCGTGGAATTTTTTCGTCCCAGCCCAATTCAAGGATGGAACTAGTCCTCTGGATGCGTAAGGATACCATACCTTCCATCACAACCGATTGCATAAACTTCTACTGATGAAATAGCAGTCTTCCTATTCTACTGCCTGATATTTCGAAGCAATTTTGGAATGAGTGCAGACAGTTTGGAACTGCTTAAAGGTATTTTTTAAAAGGATTAAACGGTGACTAAAGTCATCTTAGAAGAAACCTTATCCAAACTCATACTTGTTCCTCACTTTGGATGCCATCACTTAGAGTGGATAGGGACAAAAGAGTCAAAACTTTGCATTTGTGGAAGACCTGGACTGAAACTATTGTAATAGTCCTAGATAATAGCAGTAAACCTTATCTATAATGCATTCTATTTTGTATAAATAAAACACTCCCATATGGTTGAGTATATAGGATAATAGGTAGTTGAAGATAGTTATAGCATTGTTTAGGTGTTCTAAATCTGTATTTACTATAGCAATACAGTATTTTGCAGGTCTCTTCCTGCATTGTTGTGATGTTGCTAATATGAAATAAAAGGTTGCAATATTATGATTCATGTTTAATTTTGAATTAAGTGTGATAACTTCTTTGTTTAGAGTAAGATCACTCACCTCTTTTGGTTCAGGAAGTAAGGGCCACTTCCAGGCCCAGAGGAGGGTTTTTCCCCTGATAGAATTCTGCTTATTCTGGATGTAGTAGGGCAACAGAAGACTGACAGTTTTTGTAGAGTTTTTGATTGATGCATAGGTTAATACTTCTTGATTAGTAGTTGCAAGTTAGTGGTTAATTTCAGTTTCACATTTCCAGAATTTAGCATAGTATTTTTAGCTTTCTATTTTCTACACTATTTCTAGAATTTGTATTAGAATAAAGTTGTTACAGATTTTGCACATTCAATTGTTAGTTTTTTATATTTTAATTTTTATAATTTTTTGCAAAGTATGGTGTGATTTTTAGAAGTTTTATTTTCTGCAATAGTTCATTATCAGTTTGCTGCAACTTATTTCTTATTAATTGAATTCTGCAATAGTTTTACTTTCCTAAATAGAGTGGATATGATTCATACAATTTCCAGTTTTCAATAGTTTAGTTTCATTTTCTTTGTCAAATGAAGTATTTTAGTATTTCTAGAATGTTAGGAGTACCAAACACCCCAATACACTAACTGCCTCACCAATAAGCCCTGAGTTAAATGAACTAAACCTACAATATGCTACACCCTGCTCTCTTATATAGCCTTGGACACTGCCCTGGACTGACATATATTGATTAAATGGTGAAGGATAAATGACACTCAGCATTTTTAGTGTTATTTTTGAGGACCCTTAGGTGTTGTTAGGAGAGTTCTAGCAGTCCAAAAATTGTCTTGTCTCAGAAAACAGTTTTTGGAGACCTGAGGTTTAGTTCATTTTAGTAAATAGGCATGAATGCATAGGCCAAGAGATGAGAGAGGGAGGTTTATTAGAATCGATTCCTTCCTAGAAAGGCATTCTTCCCATATAGAAGAAGATCTGCTTGTTTATGATTATCCTAACAGAGTAAAAAGAGAATCATCTTCTTCATAAGTTGAACCATATGTAGAACCTTTTGAGGAAGAACTTCTAGAAGCACTTGCTACTAGACATTCTTCTGTTCCTGATCCATTATTAGAACAAAAAGAAAAAGTTGAATCAATTAAATCAAAGGAGGAAAACACGATACAACCACCACCTCCTTCTAGAACTTTTGAGTACCCTATACAATTAATTGCTGGATAGTAAGCTCCTATGAAAACCATTTCTCCCTTAGTGTTGCCAATATTTAGAGGAACATTGTCTGAAGATCCTGACCAGTTTCTATTTGATTTTAAGATCTTGTGTCAAAAATATGATTACGTGACTGATAATCAAAAGCTGAAATTATTCCCTTCCAAACTTAAAGATGCAACTTTACGTTGGATCATGAGTCTTGACTCAGAATCCATTCATACCTGGGATGAAATGGAAATTGTATTTTTAGACAAATATCAGGAGTATTACAGGGTACATAATAGAAAGGATGAGTTATTTCGAATTAAACAAGAAGAAGATGAAAATTTGGAAGATTATGTTGATATATTTGCCTTTATCCAAAAAAGAGTTGGGCCTGTAGAAGGAGAATTATTAAAATATATCTTTCTAATGGGATTACAATATGAATCCAATGAAGTACTGGATATAATGGGAAAATGAGATGTACACCAACTTGAGATTGCTGACATTATAGAGTTGTGCACAAATTATTCTAGAATTAGGGACAGAAGGAAGAAGAAAGGTCCTAATAATGTAGACATCAAATAATTGATGGAAGAAATGGGTAATATGAAAACTAATATACTTGTTCAACTAAACACTGCTTTAGGAGAAAGGAATACAAGAGCCAATTCTTCACCACCCATGTCTATCTATTGTCCTAGGTGTAGAAATAAGCATGCTCTGCAAGATTATCCTTTGGACAAGACCTCAATCTCAGCAATCAATGGCATTTTCTCAAAGGAGCATAAAACTGATAAATGTCACCTTTTGCCCCATCTTAGGAGTGCTATAGAAAATCAAGTTGAAGAACTTCATACTATTGGGCAAAGGCTAGGAGGCAACTTCATACAAAACCAAAATGCCCCTCGCTTTTCTTCAAATTGGGGACCGAATCCTTGGAATATGCCATGGGGGTACATAGAACCTCCTCAACCTTAGAATCAAACTTGGGCAGCTCCTCAAGATTGTTCATATTCTAGTTGGAATCAGCCATGGCATCCAGTTAATCCATCTTGGGTACCAAATCAGTTAGAGAAAATATGGGGGCAACAATACCCATCCTATCAAGGGCAGCAAAGGTATCAACCACCAAACCAACACTTGCTGCCAGGCCCTAATAAAAAATTTTAGGGAAGAGTTCAACCACAACAAACACAACTAGTTAAGCAGCCTCTACTACCAGCTCAGCCTATGGCTAACCCCAATAACAATAGACAAGCAGCTCCTGTTTATGGAGCTGAGTCTAAAGAGACTGTTGCAATCCATATCCTTGACTGTAGTAACATCCAGTTGCGTTCAGGGAAGGTTTTACCTGATCCTGCACCACCCACTATTGAAGAACTTGATGGACAGCAAGAACTACCAAGTCCAAAAAAACCACAAACAGGGTAAAAATAAGGAAAAACAGAAAATGTACAAGGTAAAACTGAACCTGTGATAACAGACCTGCCCTATCTTGAAAGGTTTGACCACACTATAATAGCCCCTAAATCAAAATTAATTACAGAATTGAGGATAATATATATCTCACTTCCCCTGTTGCAAGCAATAAAGGAAGTACCTCTGATTAGGAAAACTATTCAAGATTTGTGCATTAGAAAGCCAGGTAGGAGGAAGAAAGCCTTTCCAAAAATTGTGCAAGTAGAAGGTAAGTTGGTTGACCTACTCTCAAGAAAACTAGTACCTCCTAAGTATAGTGATCCAGGGAGTCCAGTAGTGACAATTACTATTGGGTTGGTTCAAATTCCAAATGTGCTTATTGATTTAGGTGTTGCAATCAATGTAATGACTAAAGAAACCATGAACAAATTGCAGCTCCATAATCTTAGTCCCACTACCATAGTTTTGGATATGACAGATAGTTCAGTGGTTAAACCAGAGGGAATTCTAGAGGATGTTGCCATTGAAGTCTCTTATTGGGAATATCCTATAGATTTCTTAGTACTACAACCTAGAAATTTAGCTAATGGCTATCCTATTATTCTAGGACAACCTTGGCTTGCCACTACAGCTGCATTTATAAACTGCAGGTCAGGTGAGATGACCATTTAAAATGGTGTAGACCTGAAAAATATTTCCTTGTATTCACCAGCCCAACCTTTAGCCAATTTTTTTGGACAAATATGGTACCCTGAGTCTGATGAATAACAGGAAGCCATTGTCACCTTGGCCACATTCATAGTAAAGGAACATATTGAAGAACTTAATTCACCAGAAAGAGAAATCTTTGAACATGAAATAGTTTTGGTGAAAACATTGCACAAAGAAGTCCTTAGGGATGATCAAATTCTTGTCCATCGTTTGTTATGGAAATATGAAGAACAAATTTTTGAACATTTGTCATCTATTCCACTACAAGAAAGCTCCTTCACACTGCCACATGGTTGGCATAATCATCTTCTAACTTCTTTCACCTGTCCTATGCAAATGATCCCATCAGGTATCACATTTACACTAGAATCAAGAGTATTTCATACTCTACAACCACATCATTATCCCTTAAATGATTTAATCAAAAAATATAAGGCTATCAATTTTTTTTATCCAGGGATTAAGTAGATTGAAATACAACTAGGGAAACTTGTGAACATTAATAGTTGGATGACTAATGAGCAAGAAGCCAAATTATTTGTTGTTTTGCAGAGACATGTTCAAGATTTTACTTAGAGTTATAAGGAAATGACTGGTATTCACCTTGATGTGTGTACACATAGGATATACAGAGAATATTTCAAACCAGTAAGACAACCACAAAGGTGTTTGAATCCCGCTCTGAAGGATATTGTTAAGGAAGAAATAAAAAAACTATTGGATGTAGGATTCATTTATCCAATTTTAGACAATAGGTGGGTTTCACCATTGGTTATTGTTCCAAATAAAAATGGAAATATGAGAGTATGTGTGGACTACAGGGAATTGAATAAGGCCACATATAAAGATCACTTTCTATTACCATTTATAGACCAAGTATTGGACACCCTTGATGGTAAGACATTTTTTTGTTTCGTAGATGGTTTTAGTGGTTATAATCATATTCAAGTCGCACCAGAGGACCAATAAAAGACAACTTTCACATGTCCTTGGGGCACATTTGCTTACAGAGTGTTACCCTTCGATTTGTGTAATGCACCAGCAACATTTCAGAGAGCTGTTTTGGCTATTTTTTCTGATATAACGAATGAAAGTGTAGAGATTTATATGGATGACTTCACAGTGTTCGGAGATATATTCGAATATACTTTAGAACAACTTGAAAAAAAATTAATATGCTGTGAAACATATCATTTGTCTCTAAATCCTGAGAAATGTTTCTTGATGATGGAGGAAGGAATTGTTCTTGGACATCATATTTCTGCTTGTGGAATTAAAGTTGATCCTAAGAAGGTAGAGGTTATCAAAACCCTTCCTCCCCCAAAAACTCAAACTGATGTGTATAGTTTCTTAGGACATATTGGATTTTATCGCAAATTTATTGCCAATTTTAGTACTATTGCTAATCCAATGTTTGCATTGTTAACAAAGGATTCTAAATTTGTTTGGTCTATTGGGTGTCAAAAGTCCTTTGAAGTTTTAAAGGAAAAATTAACAACTCCACTTGTATTGAGAGGTCCTAATTGGTAGTTACCCTTCCACATTCAAACTGATGCTTCCAATACTGCTATTGGAGCTGCATTAGGACAGATTGAAGATGGACAACATTATGCCATATACTACATTAGTAAAAATTTGACTGGAGCTAAAAATAATTATACCACAATAGAAAAGGAATTTTTAGCTATGGTGTATGCTATTAACAAATTTTAACACTATATCACAGGATATCTAACACTATATCACAGGATATCTTGTATTCATCCACGCAGACCATGCTGCTATAAAGTATTTTATGAATAAACCTTTGGTCAGTGCATGAATTATTTGTTGGTTAATACTACTACAGGAATTTGATATTACTCTAGTTAATAAACCAGGGAAGTCTAATGTAGTGGCAGATTTTTGTCAAGATTGCCAAATGTAGATACAGAGGAATTGGTTGAGGATGCATTTCCTGATGAGAAATTGTTTGTTGTTTCTATAAAATCTCCATGGTTTGTAGATATAGCTAATTATTTAGCTACAGGGAAGATTCCTCTTCACTTTACACCTAAACAAAAGAAACAATTGATCAAGCAAAGTTCTTCTTTTGAATGGATAGGAGGTTTATTGTTTAAATGCAATCCTGACCATGTTGTGCGCAGGTGTATTCGCAAGGACGAGGTATTTGACATCCTGTGAGCATGTCATGATGAACCATCTAAAGGGCATTATTCAATGAATAATACCATTCAAAATATTTTGGGTACTAGTTACTACTGGCCATCCTTGCACAAAGATGTCAAAAGGTATGTCATAAATTGTGATGCATGCCAAAGGATGGGTAAGCCTACTTTTACTAGTGAAATGCCTTTACAACCTCAATTAGGTACAAAACCATTTGAGATGTGGGGGCTAGATTTTGTAGGACCCACTGATCCACCTTCCCAATGGAAAGTGCATATCTTGGTATGTACTGATTATGTAACCAAGTGGGTAGAAGCCCATGATTTTAAGAATTCCCGAGAGGAAAAAGTTGTTGATTTCCTGTATTCACAAATATTTCTATGATTTGGAGCCCCACAATCTATCACCACTGGTCAGGGACCTCAGTTTACCTCAAAATTTGTTGAAGCCTTCACCAAGTTGCATGAAATCAAACACCGAAAATCCTCACCTTACCATCCACAAGCCAATGGACAAGTGGAAGTGACAAATAGGGAGTTAAAGAGGATCTTGACCAAAACTATATCATCCCATAGAAGGAATTGGGTGGAGAAGTTACCTGAAGCAATTTGGGCCTATAAAACCACCTGGAAGTCCACTACTGGATTTACCCCTTACGAATTGGTTTATGGAAAAAAAACCCTTTTACCTGTTGAATTTAAATTGCTAACTCTTTGGAATGCTTTGGAAGTTGGTATTGATTTGTCACAGGATCAAATGAATCGGATCCTACAACTCAATGCATTATATGAGCTTCGGAGAGATGCATTGCACCAGACTGAGGTGATCTAGGCACAACGCAAACTATGGCATGATAGTCATATTCAACAATGGAAATTTCAATAAGGCGATTGGGATTTGTTGCTTGACTCTCGGTATGAATACTTTCTTGGAAATTTGCAGACCCGATGGCTCAGACCTTATGATATTGAGGAGGTGTTTGCTAATGGAGTTGTGCGTCTTTCACCAATTGATGATTCAAGAAGAAAGTTGGTGGTTAACAGTCATCGTCTCCGTATATATCATAAGTCGTTAACCAAGGAGGAGTTTCTCAACCAAGTGGGAAACATGGATGTAATGGTGTTGGAAGCAACCATTGCTTCCCAGATAGACTCAATCAAGTAATGTCACCAAAGAAAAAAAAATGAAAAAAAATTAAAAAATAAAAATTTAGATTGAAAAAAAACTCTACGAGGCACATCTGAATTTGGCTTACATGAAAACCGGTTTGCCCGACATGTTTATCTCATTTCCATCATCATCTTATCCATTCTCCGTCATAATTTTATCATCATTCCATTCAATATTCCTCATTCCATCGGGTCGAACTCAACTCTTGTTCATTCAGATCATTCCATCACATCTATTTCACTTATGTTTTTCCTTTTGTCTTGTTGCACCTTGTAAAAGTTAATGTAGAAACAACTTAAATTCAGCATTTGTACAAAATATGGATAGAAAATTTGTTTTAGGTATGTGTCTTTTTCCATTTTAATATTGTAAATATGTATTATATGATGCATAAAATCTTTAATTAGCATAAACACATGCATTTAGTTCCAAAGAAGTTGTCAAAAGAATAAATGAAGCCTACTTTGGAAACAGAGTTGGTTAATCATTCTGCTTAGAATGAAAAACTTGAACTAAGAGTTAATGTACCCTTGTACTTGCACCAATACTTGGCCAACATGTCCAAAAAGTACCAAGAAAGAAAAGGTTATCTTAAGCATCATGGATTAATTAAGGTTATTTGTAGACATCATTTCAGGGGCAATTCTAGGAATTTTGCCCGTTTCTTCCAAACATGGGATGAATTTACTGAGGAAATTAACCCTAATCTTACACCTACACTTAGGACTTCTACTGGAGTAGCTCCTTCATTTCCTGAAGGGCCTCCTTCATAAAAAATGATAACACAGCAACATGCTGGTTCTGAGCAAAAATAAAAAGTTACCTTTGCAGTAGAACCACAACCACCTCACATTTCTGAGACAGGGGAACCATCTACCTTGCCAGTTGTAATATTTGAGGCTAGAACTAAAAGGCATAAAGGGCCATCTATTTTAGAACTAAGGAGGTCTTCAAGACTGCAGAGGGTTGCTGATGAAGGGAATGTGCAAACAGAGGAAAGAATGGAACAAAATGTTGATATTGGTGGACAAGATGAAGAGGTTGAAGGAGTTGAAAATGTTACCAATGAGGAAGTCAATGTTGATGTTCATCATGAAGATGTTTTAATGGAATCAGTACCTTCCTTTTCTTTTAATTAATCCTTTGATTTTGAGGAACGGACTGAAACAAGAGAAGCACAAAAGGATACAATTACTACCAATCAGTCGGAGTCCCTTGTTGATTATCCTGACTCTGATGAAGCAGGAATAGAAGAAATAGATAATTCAAGTTCAGGGGAGGAGGAAGAAATTGATGTTGAAACTCAACTCCATGCAGCCAAAAGTGTAATTAAAACCCAGAACAGTTGGATTGAAAAGAAAGAAACCACTTTGAAGGAAAAATATGACATTATTGCCAAACTGTGGCAAGATATCGAAACTATGAAAAATAGGCTTGCACTTTTGGAGCAGCAACCCTCTCACACAGATTTAGGAGATGAATTAGAAAATTTGCTAATAAATTTAGCAGGGAGTACAAAGAGAGGTTCTGTTGACAGAGCTACACCAAAATAAGTAGAGATACCACAACAGAAACAATAGGATTCAGAGGATGGACAGGCAGGGGCACTCATGCAAGTGTCTAAGGAACCTCAGCAAGAAACTGATGTAACAGCTCCACCAGCAGAGGCAAACATGGTACTTCCAGAACAGGTAATTGTTCAATCACCCCCACATATTGTCATTCCTAAAATTGAGGTAATTGAGGCTGAAGTGCAAACAAAAAATTGTGTAGTAGAGACAGTAGATGTTGGTGTCCAAGAGGAAATAGTTCCTCAAATGCAGCCTATTATTAGACCACCTGATATAGTTTCACTTGTGAAATATAATGAGGATGTAACCTTTTGGGTAGCTATATGCCAACAGTTGGAAGAGAAGGTTTCATCACAGTAGAACTTAAAGGAGGAGATAAAAAGGAAAGATTCTGAAATTAAAGACCTAAAGGAGAAAATTCAAAATATATGTAAAATTTCTGAGTGTATGGTTCAATGTAGGAGGCCTACTAGGTTTTATAGCCTAATTCTAAAGTAAAAATACCTCCGATGATAGACCATGAGGATTGCCTCTAGTTTTACCCATACTTTTGAGATACCAGGGGAATTTTTAGAGGCTTTCTGGTAGAGCTCTATGGAAGATCAAAATTTGTTGTGTGAATTATTCCTTCATAACTTCTTTTTAGAAACTAAAGTTCTATTTCTTCCTCACATATTTACTGGTCACATTTAGCTCAGAGCCTTTCAGTCAGTGCTGTAGAACCAGCTTTATTGGGAATAGCAAAAGAGAACTAGTAATTATTTAGAGACTCAAGTTGTTTTACTAATCAGGCATGTGCACCTGAATCATAGGACCTCTACAAATCAACATTATGCTCTCATTAGGAATGAAAAAGTAAGAAGAATGTACCTAGTAAATCTGTAAGTATGTATAGATGGGTTCCAAATATTTTGTGCAGCCTCCTTTGTTGATGCATTGTCAGCTTGTAGAAATAGATGGGGTGAACTGCCCATATCATTACAGAAAAGAGAACCTATATCACCTAATAACTTGATCTGGTCTCAGGGAAGGGCTACGGGTGTAATTCGAACTATACTTGAGGCCAAATAATGATGGATTGGACTCAGGTTCAGGATGCCTATTATCATAACTCCTTTTCCACACTTCTTTGACAATGATGCTCAACCAGAAGACCAATTCCAGGAGTGGCTCAAAAAAATTCAAATGCATAAGGGATATTACCAGATTGGAAGCATATTGTGGAAGTATGATGAATGATATCTGGAGCTGGACCTTTGTGCCATTGTTGCAGAACAGAATGCATGAGGACATGCATTAGAATAGGTTGGGGGAAAAATGATGAGGTAAGAGATTACCTCATTTAAAGACTTTTTTTATAAACTTTTAAGACTCATATGGAACTATTTGTGATGTGATTTTATGTTAATTATAGTATATTATGCATTGTGTGATGATATTTGCATGTTAAGATAGGAAAAGTGCATATGCTTTGTTTTTACTGATTTATCCATATTTTCTTCAGTGTTTTGGCTATTTATTCCTATAATTCTGCATTAATTTAAGTGTTATCATATGTAAGCAATCTATGTATAAGGTTTACCATTCATACACAAATATATGCCACTGTTTTCTCACTTTTAAATTAACTTTTAGGCACCAAAAAGCTGTCAAGTTGTTGACTATGCAAGAAAACTGGACTTTGTCATACAAATTTCAGCCAGTTGTACATCTACAGCATGGCGTGGAATTTATCCGTCCCAGCCCAAGTCAAGGATGGAACTAGTCCTATGTATGCCTAATAATACCATACCTGTTGCCACAACTAATTGCATAAACTTCTACTAATGAAATAGCAGTCTTCCTATTCTGCTGCCTGATATTTCGGAGTAATTCCAAAATGAGCGTAGACAATTTGGAACTACTTAAAGGTATTTCCAAAAAGGATTAAATGGTGACTAAAGTCATATTATAAGACACCTTATCCAAACTCATACTTTTTCCTCACTTTGGATGTCAGTACTTAGAGTGGATAGGGACAGAAGAGTCAAAACTTTGCATTTGTGGAAGATCTGGACTAAAACTATTGTAACAGTCCCAGATAATAGCAGTAAACCTTATCTATAATGCATTCTATTTTGTATAAATAAAACGCTCCCATATAGTTGAGGATATAGGATAATATGTAGCTGAAGATAGTTATAGCATTTTTTAGGTGTTCTGAATCTGTATTTACTATAGCAATACAGTATTCTGCAGGTCTCTTCCTACATTGTTGTGATGTTGCTAATATAAAATAAAAGGGTGCAATATTATGATTCATGTTTCATTTTGAATTAATTGTGAGAACTTCTTAGTTTAGAGTAAGCTCACTCACCTCCTTTGGCTCAATAATTAAGGGCCACTTCCAGGCCCAGAGGAGGGTTTTTCCCCTGATAGAATTTTGTTTATTCTAGCTGCAGCAGGGCAGTAGAAGACTGACAGGTTTTGTAGAGTTTTTGGTTGATGCATAGGTCAATACTTAATGATTAGTAGTTGCAAGTTAGTGGTTAATTTCAGTTTCACATTTCCAAAATTTAGTACAGTATTTTCAGCTTTCTATTTTCTGCACTATTTCCAGAATTTGTATTAGAATAAAGTTGTTACAAATTTTGCACATTTAGTTGTCAGTTTTTTATATTTCAATTTTTGTCATTTTTTGCAAAGTATGGTGTGATGTTTAGAAGTTTTATTTTCTACAACAGTTCATTATCAGTTTGCTGCAACTTATTTCTTGTCAATTGAATTTTGCAATAGTTTTACTTTCCTAAATAGTGTGGATTTGATTCATGCAATTTCCAGTTTTCAATAGTTTAGTTTCATTTTCTTTGTCAAAGGAAGTATTTTAACATTTGTACAATGTTAGGAGTACCAAACACCCCAAGACACTAACTGCCTCACCAATAAATCCCTGAGTTAAATGAACTAAACCTACAATCTGCTACACCCTACTCTCGTATATAGCCTTGGACACCGCCTTGAACTGACATATATTGATTAAATGGTGAAGGATAAATGACACTCATCATACTCTAGGACAATATCGAGTATACTCCATACCCATATCTTCACAGACCACTTTAGTCATAACTATAGTTGATTCTCTTGAGTCAATCATACAATTTTTGACTACCCAACCTTCCATTATTAGGGATATATAGAAAGAAGGAGGCTTATTATTTAGCATCGTAGGTGTCATTTCTTTCTTTTCTAGTGGCTTATATAGAAAGGAAGAGGGATCAACTTTATTTTGAGAAGGGATTTGGAATTGTCCCATTTTTTGGGGATCCACTTGCAAAGCTTTCTTCCCAGATCTTGTCATAACAACAATTGGGCTTTCTTCATCTAGCTCTTTCCCAACCATGATTTGATCAGGGTGCCACAACATATTAACTCTTCCCTTTTGGTTTCTTTCATCTTGATCCATAGCTTGTTGAACATGGTGTTGATACATTACATAATACTGTGAGTCATGGGGATCATTGCATACCAAACATCATACATTTGCAAGAGTAGTATCTGAAGAACATTCTGGCTCCTCATATGCTGCATTCACTCTAACCCCGATGTTGTTGCTAGGACCAGGTCTTTGATATTTATTCACATATGGGAATCTCCTCTGCTATGACCTTTCTTGGTCTCTTTTTTCATTGAATTCATTCTATTACTTAGGGTTTTTAGGTTATTTTGTATATCAAGGATAGTAGACAACTCCTGAGATGGTTGAGAAGGAAGGGGAGGAAACGGAGCTATAGAGGAAACCAACATTGGTTGAGGGATCGCATTCATTTATGGAGATGGAGATGATAAAGAAAGCGGGTCCATGAAAGATGGTTTGGATGTTGGATTTTGACCATTGGTAGTTTCTAAGTTGTAAGGTAGCATAGTTTTGGGGGGAAGTCTTCCTACATTGATTAGGATATTTTCAGCATAAACGGTTGTGTTATAAAATTGGGGGAAGATCTCTACTCTTGATTTTTATGTCTGCAGCCCAAGCTCTGATCCAAGAGCTCGGATATAATACATATAGGCTAAACATATAGTTGGCCTAGTTGTGGGAGAGATCCTCTTCCATGTTCTTCTAAATCTCAAATTAAAATCTGAGATATTTTCCTACTGAGTTTTTTGCATAGGTGTAAACTTATTAAGCAGAGAAAAGGGATCAGTAGATTCATTGAACTCTTCCACAAAGGGCTATACTAAAGCTTGCCAAAAAGTGATGGTATTATCTTCTAGAGTTCTAAACCAATGCAATATCTTCCCTATGAAGGACAGGGCTAGAATCCTCACAATAATATCTTCTTCTTTTATGTTGTGGATTGCTGCCAGGTTCAAGATATCCTGACAGTGCTCATAAGTTGTTTTCCCAAATCCATCATAAGTGGGAATAGCTTTAGATACAGCTTGGGTAATGGCATTAATTTAGGCTAATCTCAGAGGGCCAATTGTATTCCAGTTGGGATACTTCTATAATGGTTGATTAGGTGTTGCATTTTGTGCCATACTTCCTATTGTAGGTCTTATTGGGGGAACTATTGGATTTTCTTCCAAAGGCTCTTCCTCTTCGAGGAAATATTGATCTAAACTTATGGCAATAGCAGCCCCTTTATAAGGCAACTCATAGTAAAATTAGGAATTAGGGTTATTCTTTTTGAAATACCTGAACAAGCACTGGTCTACAAGAATAATTCCTTTTCTGGGTTGAAATACCATGGAGTCATCAAGTGAACTTGCTCTTCTCCTCTAATAAGGTCAAGAAAACTCACAAAATATTTAGTCCTTCAGGTTGAGATAACAATAACTCTTTTAATGGGATTCATGTTCCTTGTGAACTGGTCCCACCGGGCATGCCAAAAATTGTTGGGCACTAAATTGCACCAAGTTTTCACTCAATACTGCGACTTTCTATCTTCATATTTTCTATTCAAGCTTGCACTCGATAGCTACAGCTCAACACTCAACATTGGATGGACCAAAACAGGGTTTCTAATCCAACCTTTAGAGTAGGTTGTTTAGTTGTCAACTTAAGTAGGGTGTTGACACAATTATGCTGACTTAGGGTTTGAAGTTTAGGGTAATAAAAGGTTAGGGCTAGAGAAATGTGAAAAATGATGGACGGATAGGCTATCAACATTGCATCACAATAGAAATCTCCCAAAAACAAAACCAAAGATACATAACTCAGACCAACATTATCTCAAATTAGATTATTCCTCATTCATTAATGCACAACAAAGAAATATTGCAGTGAGTAATTTTAATATCCAGATAATGATAATCCAAATAACATAATTCACCAATACCTATATTTCACAAAAATGCACTCTCTAACAATACAAAACAAACTCATAAACATATTTCAATTACTTTAACAGCTAGTAATCCATTAATCAGGCACAAACTAACCATTTAAGCATTCACAGAAATACAGCTAAAGAATACAAACCTCTAATAGCAAGCATGAGAACATAGATTTGAGGTTAATATCAATGTAATGCTCCTTCCATTAGCTTTTGGGAATATTTATAGTATCACAGGCAAACAAACTAGAGCCAACCCTTAAAAATGAGGGTTTGACCTCTATTTATAGTTTTTGCAGAAATTAAAATTACAAGGAACATTACAAATATTTCATTTTGATAGCACAATAGAGAGATCTAGTTGGAATTTGCTTACTAGTTCATCCTCTAGGAAATCCACTGAAAATGGTTCACCATGGTAGCTCGAGGCCTCTACAACTTGTTGGTTACTCAGCAAAACTAGATTTCAGGTCGTTGGAAATCATCTATTACCATCAATTTTTCTTAGAGGCTATATGTCATCGTCGATCTGTAACCTCCTCTAGTTCTATATTCTAGAAAACCCTCGATGCTTCATCTTCCTCTTCCAACTGATTTTTCCAATCCTGGTCAAGAAATTTTCTTAAATACCTTAAGATTTGTCAACACAACCTCCACCGTTTATATCCCTCATTGTATGGTTTAGATTCAATCTAATACAAGCTTATAAAAAATGGTGGGGAGAACATAGTTCCATTCCACTTTAAAATATTGGTTACATCATCCTTATGCATCAAAAACTATAGAATTGCCAATCCAAAACCTTGAAAGCCGAGCAGGTTCGAATCCGCTCTTTGTTCTTTAGAATACTTCATATTTCGTAGGGTATCCTTCAATCCGCACTAAAATGTTGATGACATCATCCTTTCCTTATAACTTTTGCAGATTTCATTCTAGGAAAAACAAGTGCATTAGCATGTGATTGTCAATCCGGGCCCGCCATGGTGCAAAATAACTCTTTCTCTATTCTAGATAACCTTTAGAATAAAACATTTCACTTTGTCACCGTTCCAGACAGGAGAAGTCAAAGTCGTCCTTAGCCACGAATACGCATCCACCTTGGCCATAGCTTTCTACTTTGTCACCATTTTGAGAGTAAATATTCTATGGGTTTTTCAAAATCGAGCCTTCTAAAACTTAGTCATTATCAAGTTGCCAATCTACACTTTTTAATCACTGACGTCATCTCTTCTCAAGACTTTTATAGATTTGAGATGCATCACCAGTCTGGATCTAGAGACAAATATCCTGGAATCGCTTCATTCATGAAAATTGACTAAGTGTCGGGAGGGCTCATATCTTCTATTGTGGATCCGCTCCAAAATACACTACAAGGGGTGTGGAATGAAGATTTTTCCAGTTAGACAATTTTTACAAAAATGTTCCTAAGTATGTGGCCATTTTTGGCCTATAGTTATGTACCAAAGGTGGTACATTTACATGACCTAAATGATGTAATATACTCTAACACCCCCCTGTATTACATTATTTGGGTATTGAAGACTTTACTCTTCAATATGGATCTTTATCTTGGTCCTAAATTTTGAGCTCTTCTCTCTAGCCTCCTTCATTGTCTTCTTTGTCTAAATTTGTATGAGAGTCTTCATCTTGTTTAGGTTCTTCTTCTTTTATAGGTTGAATATGGCCAAGTAAAGCATAGTGTAGTTGTCCCTTCATTATTTTAATTTTGAACCTTCCATTTCTTCTTCTATTTTTATGATATATAGGTTCTTTATTCTCTCCAATCTGTTCCTCAAAAACTGCATTAGTATTGTTTTAAAACATAACAATATCTTGTGAAGTTTTGATAGAATCCAGAGCATATATATTTCTATGGATTGATCTAGTAGCTTCAATCTCATTTTTATGTATAATAAGACACACATTAGCTCCATTTATGTATCTGAAGTCAACCACCCTTTTACTTTCTACTAACTTGGATACTGAAATGAGATTAGATTTAATCCAGGAACATACATTACATTATGTAGCAGAAATTTTAGAAAATATTTACTAGGTTAGACACACCCATAGCCATGTATATGATAGTTATTGCCATATACAATTTTCATCTTGTAGCTATTGTGACTTTAATACAATCAAACCAATGTATATTTCCTATCATGTGGTGACTTGATCTTGAATCAATATACCAAATGTCCTTTTCACTTTGACCTGTGAAATTTGAAGTGATTTTACATAAATGATATCATATATTGGATGGATTCTGATATTGAGTACTTTTGTAGTGTTTATTATGATGAAATGTGTCTCTTGCTACTTCATCCATTGTAGTGTATGATATAATTCTTTCAATACTTTAGATAAATCCTTTGAAGTAGTCTACCTTATCACTCTGTAGTTTAAATTATATGATCCAATTTGATAAAAGCTTTCTAGAATTAGTTTTTGTAGAATTCCTCATGTCTCCCTAGTGATTTAGAATATGATATAAGTTTGATAAAGTTCTTAGTAAGTAATAGTTCATCTTTTTGGTTGATTTTGTAATGTTTTGTAAATAATAATAATCAAATCTTATTTCACCTTATCTCTCCTAATGAACTATGCAATTATCAATTTGAAGTTCTATATGGTTGGATTTATTTTGTCCCTTTTTTATGAGTATGAGACAAGTGTAAGTAAATAGTTCCAAATTTTTAAAGTAAATAATGAACTTCCTTTTATAGCCCTTATCATCCAATGGTTTAATATTTCTAAATTCCAATAATCTATATTAGATGTAGTATACCTTATATCTCCCTGCTTTGGAATATTAGAAATTAATAGTAATAATATTACAATAATAAAGTTGTTTTTCAATAGTAACCCTTATATCTCCTTTGCAAATATCTTAATGTAAGAAATTTTATAATATCTTCTACTTTTTCTAAAATTGCTTTCTTTCTTCCTAAGGTTGATACTTCAATGAAATAATAATAATAATCAACCTTATAATTAACACTTTATAACTCCTAATTAGAGGAAAGTAAATGATTAGAAGATATACATATTTACCAAATGAGCTAATTGTATGATGGTGAGTATTTCAAATCTAGGTGATGATGAGCATTTAATGATCTTACTGGATGGCACTAGTCTTAATCTCACAACCTAAGAATTCAATGCTTTTTCTTCTCTTGAATGCGTTGGTCTTCACCTTTCTATTTGAGAATTCAATTCTCTTCCTTGAAGATGCTAATATATGGCTTGATTCGATGGTTGATGATGTGTATTTGGAAACCTCAAAGTGAGCTAGATTCCAAGCCTTACGATAGCTCTATGTTCAAGCACCAATGGTGGAAATCGAGCCCTTCTTTGGCTCATATCTTAAGCACTCTAACTTAGTGCTTACTCTTCACAAATGGTGTATTTTGAGCCCCTTTTGAATGGCTCCTCCTTGAGAACTTTAGCTAGTGCTACTGGTAGATGTTTATAGATAGGATCAAGAGCTACATAGAGTGTCCTTATGATACTTAATATCTACCTTTGATGCAGTAGTAGGAGATAAGTTTGGTGCTTGAATAACAATTTGTAATAACCTCTATTTGCACCTTAAATATGAGACTCTCCAAGTCTCATTTTGTAGCTCCTTTCAATGGTGGTCTTCTTCTCCACTCCTTGGAGGGATATCAATCTGTAAGGTGGCTTCTCTAGGCCATAATAGATTGCAGGTTTTATGCACCGAATAATGTCTCTAGAGACTTTGATATTAAAAGATTTTATACCCTTTGGTTTTCATCTTAATTTAACAACCAATGCACATAATAATCATTAAGAGTAATAAGTTGAATAATCTATAATAATAAAATGGTAGTCTCACGTTATTGCTCCTTTAATGCATTAATAGTAACTCCTAAAGAACTCTCAAATGCACTAATAACATTTGCAAATTAATGTAGTCTCCTTTGTTGTAAATAGATAATAGGAAGATGATATTTTTCTTTCTATCAAAATATATCTAACTCTTATTTTAATATCTAGGTATAAACCTTAAAAAAACTTCCTTATGCACTCTCTTGAAGATTATAATATGCAACCTTCTCTTTGCAATTTTTTAAAACTCTAATATGGTGATTTAATGAAACTAAATAATAAATTGAACATAAGTGTTCATAAAATGAACTCTTTTGCACCTAATGTGTTTACATTTAAGATTTATTAAGATGAAGGATTTCTAGGTGATTAGATTCACCTTATTGCTACCTTTAACTGGATGGACTTGTAGCTATTCTTGGTTGTCCTAAATAGCTCCTCAACTCACCAATTCATAGCTTAGTAACTCCTCTATCTTGCTACTTGAAACTATAGTGTGGTGGTTTCAATTTTCTTTTAGGATGTTCTCTATAAATCTAAATTTTTATAGCTAGTAATGTTGTCCTAATTATTGCCTTCTTGCAGTCCATTTCTACACTAAAATATTTTCCTTGAAACTCAAAAATTTGGTAGGGAATTCCTCCAAATCATAGCTAAATTTTTTTCTTCAAGAAGCCTTCAGTATTCTGATGTATATTCAAAAAACCCTTATCTTTGGATGAGACTTCTTGCCTTCAAAGGCAATCGTCAAAACTTTCAGGTTTGGTAGTAATGTTTGGCTTCTTTCTCCTTCAAACTCCTTGTCAAATTTTGACTTTAATCTAGGCCTTCTTCTCAAGAATCTAAAAGTCTTGAGGTCTTCACCAATCTCCTTAAAAATGTGGTAAGTTCCTTGCCAAATCCTTCTCTCTTGGGCTTGTTTTTGAATGGTTACAATTATCCCAAATTTTTCCTTTATCAATAACTTCTCCTTGGTGGTAAATTTCTTCAATGAGTTCTCCTATGAAATCCTTTAATGGCCTTCTTCGAATTCTAAAATAAGGCTCTTCAAGCCTTCTTGTTTCTCCTTGAGACCTCTCCAAGGTCTTAAATATCATAGATTATTTTGGTCTTCCAAATGAGACCTTTCCTTCAACATTCTACTATGGAAGTGTTGGTAATGAGATCTTCCTCTTGGATCTCAAAAATTTGCTACTATTGGAATCTAGAATAGGACCTTTTGCTAGTCCTTCACTCTACAATTTGTAGTCTTTAATGGAGATCATCAACCTCCAATATTCTATAAATAGGAGTTCTATAACTTGACCTTCTATGGGTCTCTTGAATAAACAGTGAGGCTACTATGGTCTTTTCTTCTTCTGCACTCTGTAGTTTTGCAATCTCTAGTAATGGAACCTTTTCTACAGGCCTCCAAATATTTGTTCTTTTGTTTGTTGCTTCTGGTGTTGGATTGATTCTAAATAAGATATTCTTCCTAGCTCTTTTGTAGGAAACTTTCCAACTCACTTTGAATCTCCTTTTTCTTGCAACAAAATATTAGGACTGTAATCAGAAGAAACTCTAAATCTAGAGATGATGAATATTCACTATGTGATTTTTCAATCTAATGGAATTTATGTTGAGTCCTAGTCTTCACGAATTTTTTTGCAACATTGTGGAAATACTCTAGCCAAATGTAATATCAAAAATTATATAAATGATATTTTTAGATTTTTCTATCTCACTTGTGGCTCTCCGTATTTCCTATTTGATATACCATGTGCTCTAATACCAATGTTAGATTTCGATGGTATGGTAGTACAGCCACAAGATGCAATATAATTAATCTAATATAACTATAAACTAATGGCACAATAATATGTAGAAAAATAATGAAATAAACATCTACAAATAACTCAAAAATATGTCATTAATAAGAGTGATAAAAATAGTACAATACTATATAATGGAGGACATGAACACTCCATGAATAGAAAAGGACTACATTGTACCATACCACTAAACTATACCACACACACTCTATATCTACTACCACTCCTCTATATATCTACTGTCACTCATAAATAACTCACTATGAGGCCTTTATATAGGAAGATAGATTCCTTAGCCCTTACTCTACCTAAGACTTATGTACATGTGGACTACATGCACATTTACAACTTGCACATTGACACTTGTGTATTTATTACAATACTTGAAGTATATAACTAAATTTACTCTAAAGTAAACTCCTACTCTAGTTATGTACCAAAGGTGGTACATTTACATGACCCAAATTATGTAATATACTCTAATAATAAGCTCAACTAGGAATATGCACAAATGCAATTATAAGCTCAATTGAGAATTTGCACAACTACAGTTACAAGCTCAACATCAGATTTCCATCATTAATAGCTATGGTTTTTTATCAACATAGTATTCCCAATATTCTTCCCCTTGATGTTGATATGTCCCATAAGTCTATCTCTAAGTTTTAAGAACTTGATTTTGGTAACTCCTTATGTGAACACATCAACAATTTATTCTTGATTGCTATAGTATCAACTCTATTATTTTCTTTTGTACCATATTCCTAATAAAATTATACTTCAAATCATCATTTTTAGACCCACTATGATGGATGGAATTTTTTTTCTAATTGAATTATACCCATATTATCATAAAATATGGCTATATGATGCAATTGCTTCTCACAAATCTCCATAAATACCTTCCTAAGCCACAATGCTTGTGTACTACCCAAAATGACTATAGTATACTCAATGTTTGTGTTGGAAAGGGCAAATGATATTTTCTTCTTTGATATCCATGTGATCAATCTAGAACCAAGAGAAAAAAAATTTAGAACTAGACTTCTAGTCATCCTAGCTATCGCCTTCTTAGAATCACTAAAACCAATAAGCTCCATATTCTTAGTTGCATAATAATGAATTCCAAAATCAAGAGTTCCTTTCACATATCTTACTATTATTTTGGCAACCTTCAAATAAATTTGATATGATTTATACATGTACCTTAAAACAAGGGAAATGGCATAAGCAATGTTTGGACTAGTGTCAATGAGAAACATCAAACTTTCCACAATGTTCCTATAACCTTTCATGTTTACTTTCTTAGATCCATAATCCTTACACAACACTACTCCATGAGCAATTGAAGTGGAAACTAGTTCACATTTGTCCATACAAAACTTATTCAACATATATTTAGCATACTTTGTTTGGAAAATAAAAATATTATCTTCATATTCATGAACCTCCATTCCATGGAAGTAATGAATCAACCCTAAATATTTTATTTCAAAATCATTCATCACATCATTTTTGAATTTAAATTTTATTTTTGCATTATTTCATGTATAATTTAGATCATCTACTTACAAACATACAAGAATAATATTATTAACTTATTTATTGTAGTAGATGGTGGGCTCACTCTTGCTCCTTTTAAATCCACTTTGATATAAGCATCCATATATATAGGATTATCAAACCCTTGGTGCTTGCTTGAGGCTATACAAGGCCTTCTTCAACTTGTATACATAGTCTTCTTTTCCTTTAACCTCAAAACCTTGCAGCTATTGTACATACACTTCCTCTTCTAAGTACCCATTGAGAAAGGCACTTTTCACATCCAAGTGATGCACACTCCATCTCCTTTGGGCTGCCAAAGAAATAACCTTTCTGATTATTTCTTGTATTTCTATAGGTGAAAACATTTCTTCATATTCAATTCCATACCTTTTTGTGAATCCTTTAGCAACAAGTTTAGCCTTATGTCTTTCAATACTACCATTAGTTGGAACACTTTGAACCACACATTTCTTATAGTTGGGAAGTTTTGCAAACTCCCAAGTATCATTATTTTGAATGGAATTGATCTCTTGTTGAGTTTCTTATACCAATATATCATTAGTAAAAGCATATTTAGAACAAAAAGGTTTAAACTCAAGTTGATACATCAACTAACTCACCTTTAGGATCATCTTCATATATGTGTAGCTTTTCTAATATTGAAACAACTTGATCAACTTCTTGATCTTGGCCTCTTATAAGCCTCCTTTAAAAATTTCTATCAAGCATTTGACTTGGTGGGTGAGCTTGAAGGGTGCTCTTCCCTTTCTTAATCTTCATAAGACCAATAATGGGCAATGAATTACTTGAAGAACTTAATGAACTCTCCTTAGGATTGTTTGAAGAATTACTTGAAGGAATGCTTGGAGGACTTAATGGAGGAGTGGGCACACCAACATTAGCATTACCAACTTTGATGGTCTTACTAGCTTGGCATCTTTCATGACCATATACTCATCCTTCATAAAAAATCACATCTCTAGAAACCACCACTTTATTAGTTTTTGGATTATAAATCCTATAAGCTTTGCTATTTTCACAATATCCAACAAAACTACAAGGCTTACTTTTTGGATCAAGATTCTTCTCTTTCTCATTAGCAACATGAACATAGGCTAAACAACCAAAAACTTTAAAATTATTAACATCATATTTCTTCTCATACCATACATCAAAATGAGTCATCTCTTCAAGAGCACTTGTGGGAATCCTATTAAGAATGAATATTGTTGTAGCAACCGCATCATCCCAAAAATAATTACTCAACACTTTGGTTTAAAGCATACTTATTTCCATCTCAACCATAGTTTGGTTTTTATTTTACCCATCCTATTGTTTTTAGGTGTGTAGGTAGTTTTTAATTACCTATAGATCCCATTCTTATCACAAAACTCTATAAAATACCTTGAATAATACTCATCATCATGGTTAGTCCTTAAAAATTTAATTCTATATCCAAAGCCTTTAAAACTCTTGAAAATATCCAAAGCCTCATCTTTACTCTCTAAAAATTATATCCAACACTTCCTTGAAAAATCATCAATAAAATTAATAAAATAAGAGGACTTATCCAAGCTTTTGGTTTGCATTGGACCATAAATATCATAATGAGCTAATTGGAGTGGATGTTAGGCCCTCCACATTTTTCCTCTTGGAAATATTCTCTACAATGATTTTCTTTGGCACAACCTTCATAAACTTCTTTATGATCTTAAAAAACCTCAAACTTTAAAATTTTAAGTGGACATATCCAAATACCACAACTAACTCTTATCTTCAATAATAACATTTGACAAGTTGCTTTCATTACCTCTAACCTTCAAAGGAAACATTTGATTGATTGCATTGAAATAATAGTGATAACTTTGTTCCCATGGTTCCTTTCATACATGATACATTGCTTATCATCAAAAACAAAATTTACTTATTTTCATAAAGTTGCTAACACTCAAAAAATTATGCTTAATATCAAGAGTGTAATAAATATCATAAATTTGCTTTTTATTTTTCTTAGTAATTATGTCCATTACATATTTTTTTCACTTCCAAAAACTTGTTATCACCAAGCTTGATCTCAATATTGAATTTCTCATCCATAGTAGAAAACAACTCCTTGTTCCTGTCATGTGGTTAGAAAAACCAAAACCAAGATACCAAGTCTCTTGAAGAGTCCTTTTAGCCTTGTCATGGAATAATAACAAGTTGCTTGAAGCATCCTCATTCTCATTTGTATAATTTACTCTTTTTGTTTCATTTTCAGATTTTATTGTACATTCTTTTTCAAAATATCCATATCTTTTGTAGTAGTAGCATTAGATATTTCTCTTGTCAAGTTATCCTCTTTATTTTCCTCTTGTAGTATGTCCACCTCTTATTCCTCTTCCTCTTAAAAAGGTATAATTTTTCTTTTACCTTGTCCTTATCCATATCCTTTGTTGCTTGTACTAGCACCATCACTCTTTGAGACTTACTTTTGGGGTAAAAGCCTTCTCTTCACCTTAATCCAAGGTGTATTTTAGTCTTTCGTCATGTGACATAAGAGAACCTATAATATGATCAAACTCCAACATTGTCAAATTTTTACTTTCTTCAACAATGATGGCAACATGGTTCCATTTTGGTGTTAGATTTATTATAACTTTCTTCATAACAACTTCCATATCTATTGTTTCTTCAAGAGTGGTTATTTTATTAACATCTTTGAATCTAACATAATATTCACTTATAATTTTAGATTCTTGCATCCACAAGTTCTTAATATCTTTCCTTAATATTTGCAACTTGATAGCTTTCACTTGGTTACTACCTTGGTAAGCCTCTTGTAGAGCCTTCTAATCATAATTGGTTGATTTTACATCTATAATCCTTGAAAACAAGCTCTTATCTAGAGTTGACTAAATGTGGTACAATGCCAAAGAATTCTTCTTCTAGGCATTTTTCTTTGCTTGTTGGTAATTATATGGGATAATAGACCAATTTTTTTTATCATCATAATTAGCCTCAATAATACCCCAAATATATTTCTCAGTCAATAGTATCCTCATCTTAATGCTCCAATAGTCATAGTCATGCCCACTAAAATCTAGAATAGGAAGGGAATTATTATTGGTCATGATCCATAGTTAGAAAAATCAAGAACACAAAATCATTCCAACCTAAGACCAATAAAGAATTTGATATTCAATATGAAAATTACAATCCTTTTACTTAGAAAAATGTAGAAATTGTAAAGTAAAATTTGCATAGAAATTTTTCACATCGTAAAAAAATTACACAAGAAGAGTATTTTAGTTTTTTTACATACACAATAGACACGACAACAAACAAATTTTATCTATTGTTACAAGAACACCTAGAAAAATATAAAGTTGTAATTATAAACTTAGTTAGAAATTATAGTTATAAACTTAGCTAGAATACGTACAGTTATAGTTACAAGTTTAATTGTAGTTTTAAACTCAACTAGATTATGTACAATTTTAGTTACAAACTCATATTGGAATTTGTACAACTGTAGTTACAAGCTTAGCTAAGAATATCCACAACTATAGTTACAAGATCAACTAGGAATATACATAGCTATATTTGCAAGCTTAGCTAAGAATCTACATAGTTGTAGTTAGAAGCTCAGTTGGGAATCTACATAGTTGTAATTACAATGTAAACTAAGAATATACATAGCTATAGCTATGAGCTCAACATCACATTTCCACAACTATGCATCTTTCTCAACATCATATTCCCAACAAGTTATTAGGATCAGGGGTTATTCGACCAAGTGTCATCCCATATTCTTCCCTATAACTTTTGGTTCATAAGAAAGAAGGGTCTAGGTGGTTCTATGTAAATTTTTTAGAACTCAACAAAATTATCATTAGGGATAAAATTTATATTTTCATCATTGATGAGTTACTAGATGAACTTCAAGGTGCTCGCTTCTTCTCAAACTTAGATCTTTGTTCATATTATCATCATATCATATTTTTTTTTTTGAAAAAAATGAAAAACTTGTATTAATACAAAGAGCAATTACAAGCGGGAGAGAACACATCCCAACCAAGAACAACAAACAACACTACAAGAGAAGAGCACAAAGTCAACCCAGCACAACACAAAGCAAAGAAGTCAACTGGGCGCGAACAAGCGACATGTCGCGAAATCGCGACAGTCAACCCCGGCTCCTCCACTGCGGTGCCAACAGTCACGAAAACGTGACATGTTGCGAAATCATGACATGTCGCGAAATCGCGACATATCACGAAATCGTGACATGTCACGAAATCGCGACATGTCACGAAATCGTGACATGTCGCAAAATCGCGACGACAGCACCCTCCAGCAACCCTTCATCAAAATTGTTGCGAAATCATGACATGAAGACCAGCTTGCTCCATAACGCCAAAAAGGTCGCGAAATCGCGACAAAGAGCCTCCGAAGCAACCAACCATCAAAAGTGTCACGAAATCACGACAGAGAGCCTCCGAAGCAACCAACCATCAAAAGTGTCACGAAATCACGACGAATTATCCTTATGGCATCCAGATCGCAAAAGCGTCACGATATTGCGACAGTTTTCTCCATTCCGCTGGTAAGCCAAAATTGTCGCAAAATCGCGACGAGATTTTCATACAGCAGCCATCGCCAAAAAATGTCGTGATATCGCGACAAAATATCCACTTTGCACCACATCAGCAAAATGGTCGCGATTTCACGACGGGTTTTCCTTATGACACCAGATCGCCAAAAATGTCACGATATCGCGACGGTTTTTCCTTTCGGCGCCCAGTTCTCAAAACTGTCGCGATATTGCGACGAATTTTCTTTTCGGCGCCCAGTTCTCAAAACTGTCACGATATCGCGACGAATTTTCCACTTAGCTCTCCATCTGCAAAAGTGTCGCGATATCGCGACGGTTTTTCCTTTCGGCACCCAGTTCTCAAAACTGTCGCGATATCGCGATGAATTTTCTTTTCAGTGCCCAGTTCTCAAAACTGTCGCGATATCGTGACAAATTTTCCACTTTGCTCTCCATCTGCAAAAGTGTCGCGATATCGCGACAATTTTACCAGTTAGCCCCAAATTGCCAAAACTGTCGCGATATCGCGACAATTTTACCATGCGCCTTCCCCGAGGGCCGCGATGGCGCGACATGTCACGATATCACGACAAAAACCCGCCAAAGGCCGAGAGGGCGCAACCTGTCGCGATATCGCGACGCCTTCCAACTTGAAGCCACGACGGCGCTACATGTCACGATATCGCGACAGAAACCTTCCTTAGCATAAAAACACTGCACATCATTTCAAAAAATGTTCAAGGCCTTGTCGGATCTCTGCATCCTCCACGGGCATGTCACTGTGCAGCTGCATCCCAACCTCCCTTTCAGCACCCATCTTAGCAAGGAAATCGGCCGCCTTATTGAGATCTCGATTCACATAGACAGGTATCACATCATCTAATTCCCTCCAAAGCTCTTTGATTTGGGATACTAAGATCCGTAACCTCCAAGCTTTCGAGACAAAGTTTCTCATACAGTCAAGAGCACCCACAAAGATTTGGGAGTTAGACTCAATAATAATCTTCCTGTGTCCCTGTTTGGTAGCCCAGAAGGAGGCAGATTTGATGGCAAAGGCCTCGGCTTCATTGTTTGTGGCACATCCCAGACCCTGCAGTTCCCAATAGAGCAAAGACCCAGCATGATCGCGGCACACTACTCCAATTCCAGCACTTCCCGGATTTCCTTTAGCAGATCCATCAGTATTGATTTTGATCCATCCTTCAGGAGGAGGTTTCCAACTACCACTCACCTGCCTTTGTTGAATAACAGCTCCCTCTTCCAAAGGCTCAGAAGTAGACTAAATTTCCCCCTCGGCATGAATGGCAACCGTTTCCGCCACTTTGCTCCAAATGACTTGCCATATTCCTTCTAGAGGGGAGAAGGTTTCATGGAAAATACGGGCATTTCTCTCCAACCAAACCTGCCACCAGATAAAAAATAAACCAAGCTCCCAGCCAATTCGAAGAGCTTTGGATTTAAATCTACCTTTCTTCCGACTTTCCCAAATGTTGTTTCGAGACAAGACCCCATTAGCCTGAAGTTTAAAGTGGGAGAACCAACGCTTCCGGATCTGTCATGTGAAAGAACATTCAAACATTAGATGATCCGCAGTTTCCTCCTGCTTGTGGCATAACACACATTGAGAAGGGCCAATGATGCCTCTGAGTCCGAGATTGTCATAGGTGAGAATTCCATTATGCAAAAACGGCCAGGCGAAGAAGTTCACTTTCGGCCAGCCCTGGGGATGCCATATCTTTCTCCAATCATGAACCAAAAAAAAGTGTGGGGGGGCTCTGGGAGGATCTCATCATATCCCTCTTTCACAGTATAAACCCCAAGGCTCCCATAGCCCCAGGCCAGTTCATCCTCCTCATCTCTCCCAATAAGAAACCGTTATGCCAAGATTTTTCCCAAAGTAGGTACCAACTCCGGAGGGATTGGTATTGGCCACTCATCCAGCCGCTTAAACTTTATGATCTTGTAGTCCCCCAATTGACTAGTGTTAAAGTAGATCTCAATTTGGATCCATCCCTTATCTTCTATAGCAGATTTTATCGGTTGCAATTCAGGAAACACAACAATAATGGGAGGATTCTGGTCCCAGGAATCAGTCCAGAACCGAGCCTTATCCCCTCTCCCCACTTTCCAAAATAGTTGATCTTTGATGAGTTGAGCTCCAAGCTTGAGCGCCTGCCACACTGGTGATCCAAAACCTTCCAGAGGAAAGCGGCCCACATCATTAGGATGGATAGAACCCAAGTATTTGCTAGAGAGGATTCTGCTGAAGAGGGATGTTGGCTGAGAAATCCACCTCCAGTACAGTTTGCCAGCCAAAGCCTTGTTGTTAAACTTGGAGCTTCTTAGTCCCAACCCTCATTTTTCCTTGGGTTGTGTAACCTTGTCCAAGCCAACCAAGGCCCATTTCCTCTCTCCCTTGGCACCTTCCCATAGAAATATTCTAGCCATTTTATCCAGCTCTTTCCAAATAGACTGGGGAGCAGCCAGGACGAAGAATTTATAAATTGGCATGGCCTGAATAACTGACTGCAAAAAAGTTAGACGACCCCCATAACTTAACCATCTATGAGACCAATGGTTCATTCTATCTTTGATGCCATCCAATAGGTCCTTCCAAACATCTATTTTTAGTTTTTTGAAATGGAGAGGGACCCCCAGGTAAACTACTGGGAGAGAGGTCCGAGTGAAACCTAAAATCTCAATAACTCTGTCCTGTAACCGTTGATCAATATTGAAGAAGATCACTTTGGATTTATTGTCATTGATGACTTGATTAGAGGCCCGGAGGTAGACATTTAGAGTATCTCTAATTCTTCTTGCTTCCCTAATGCTGGCCACTCCCACCAATCCAGTATCATCTACAAACTGTAAATGAGTCAAAACTTCAGCCCCGACCTTAATACCTGTTATCTGACCTTGAAGTCTTCTTCTCAGAAAGAATCTACCCAATCCTTCAGCCAATATGAGGAAGAGATAAGGAGAGCAAGGGTCTCCTTGCCGCGAGCCACGAGAGGCACCAAAAGGAGGCGAGGGAAGTCCCTTGATAAGCACAGAGTATGAAGGCGTAGAAATACAGCTCATGACCCAGTCTGTCCAGTCCTGAGAGAAACCAAAGGCAGTCAACATCTTTGCCAAGAAGCCCCACTCCACCCTGTCATAAGCCTTCGACATATCTAGATTAATGAACATTCCTTTGTTCCCATATTGGTGCATTGTATGGATAGCCTCCTATGCAAGAATCACTCCATACAAGATTTGCCTCCCTTCAACAAAACCCCCTTGCTCTGGGGAAATTATATTATGCAGGATAGGTTTTAACCTTTCAGCCATAATCTTAGTAATTATTTTATAGATCACATTGCATAAGGCAATAGGTCTAAAATCAGATAAATGAACCCCCCCTGCTCCTTTTGGAATTAAAGTAATGAAGGTATGATTTAGAGCCTTTAGCATTATTTTATTGGTTCTGGACTCCTCAGTGACAGCCAGAACATCTTCCTCCAGGGTATCCCAAAATGCCTGGAAGAACTCAATAGGGAAGCCATCAGGACCTGGTGATTTACCAGTACTCATCCCAAAGACCACCTTCTTAAGTTCATCTCTATCTATAGGTCTAAGTAGGGCCTGGTTCTCTTCAGGAGAGATTATAGAAGGAATGACAACAATAACTTCATCTTGGGCTGCCCCATCTTGCTCCATACTTTCCTTAAAGAGTTTTGAGAAATACTCCATTGAGTGGGAGTGCATACCAGGAAGAGTGTCAAAAGAGTATCCATTCTCATCTTGAAGGAAATCCATATTATTCACTTGTCTCCTAGCACAGGCAAAGCGCTGAAAAAATTTTGTATTTTTGTCTCCTTCTAATAACCAAGTATTGCTTGCTCTCTGTTTCTAGTAAATCTCTTCTTGATTATCAATATCCTCAACCGCTTTGCACAAAGCATCATCCTCGGATTTAAGGTGCTCGAAAATGTTTCCTTCCTTGAAATGTTTTTGCACCTCATCCCATCTGGCCAACAAGGGGGCCCGTTGGTGCTGGAAGTCTGATTTGTTAGTTTGCCTCCACTGTTTCAGTTTACACTTGACAAATTGAAGCTGTTTGTGAAATTTGAACATTGCAGTCCCAAAAGGTGGGCGGCCATCTTCCCACCACTGAGGAATTTTTCTTCGGAGATCTTTTTGCAACCAAAAATTTTCAAATTTAAATGGTTTATGGTACTGCCCTGTCATAGCCCCTCCCTCCAGTAAAATGGGAAAGTGGTCTGAAACTGGGCCTTCCAAAATCTGAAATTTAATATTCCATTTCACAAATGCTTCCTCCGAGACCAGAAACCGGTCTAGTTTTACCTTCCTACTATGTGGCTCTCTTCTCTTATTAGTCCACGTAAAATAAGTGCCAGGACATTTGATATCAACAAGGTGAAAGACCTGGACTTGAGCAATCAGAAGCCTATCCCCTGGATCCAAAACTGGGAAACCACCTTCCTGATCCCTGGCAGATAATTTGGCATTAAAATCCCCAGCAATAATCCAATCGCAATCTTCTCGGGAGGATCTCATTGAATGAACAGCATTCCATTGAAGCCGCTGGCCATCAATGCTTTGAGCCCCATAGAAGTTTGTGATTAAAACTTGTTCAGCTGTAACAATGTTCTTAAAGAGAGATGTGAGAACACCCCTCCAAGTCGTATGTTCTATTGCTATCCACACCAGAGGGTTCCAAAGAGTAACAATCCCCCCCGAAGCTCCTTGGGCTGCCACATCCATATATCCAGCACCCCTCCATATTCTACTAGCAATTTTACACATAAGATCTAAAGACATTTTTGTTTCCTGAAGGAGCAAAAAGTCTGTTTTGTGTCTTCCTAAAAGTATTTGAACAGCAGATTGATGGGTTCTACTGTTTAAACCCCTTACATTCCAGGATTGTATAATCATTGGAAACCTTGGGAGCAATAAGAGTCAATTGTTCTCATCGATCCTCCATTGATCAGCTTGTCCCCTTGCGCTACTAGTAGATCCTTATTGGATTTTCTACCAGCTCCTTGGGAATTACTATTCTTAGACCTCTTTTCCACCTGGGTAATCCCCAACGCTAGTCTTTCTCTATTCTTTTCTGCACTTCCCATGTTGACATCCTTAATAACTGGTTGTGCAGGGGAATGGATTACCATAGCCCCTAGGTTCTCTGGCTGCAAAGTCTCAGGGGTTTCAATCACCTGTTCTAAGACAGGAGTAGATGATAGAGGAGCATGAGAGTGGGTGTTAGTATCCTCAGCATTCCCATCCACTCCTTCCATGACTTGGTCTTCTTGGTCTACAAGGGATTTGAAGATTTCATATCGATTGGTTGGCTTGGTTTGGGCCTGCTCTTTGCCATTTCTCTTTTTGTTTTTCCTCCGCTTTTGCTGTTCAAAGCCATATTTCTGGGCATCAGAACCCAGGGGGATATTGAGGGGTTCTTTGACCGGAGTGAACTTACCCTATCTAAGGCGATTTGGCGCTCCCGACGGAGCTTTCTCTTTTGTGGTCAGGCTATTTGGGCAGAACCTAGCCAAATGGCCATGCTTATGGTAGACTCTGCATCTGAAAGGTAAGGCTTCATAGTCTAGCTGTTGTATCCAGGTTAGTCCTGCCAACTCCAATTCCACCTCGACTGGAAGTGGCTAGCTAATGTCCATTTCTACGCATATTCTAGCAAAGACAGTAGTATTTCCCTCCATGGTATCTCTTGAAACTCCCAAATATCTACCTAGGGAATTACCAATCAACTCAAGAATCTGCTCACCCCAAAACTCCATTGGAAGAGCGTACAGTCGTATCCAGACCGGGACAGCCGTGGGCTCAATGCGAGGATCAAAATCCACTCTCCATGGTTGGACAAATAATCCTGTCGGGTCGTGGCTCCTCTTCTCTGATTCAAATGCTCTGTTTCTATCTGCTAAAGAAGAGAAACTAATAATAAAATACCCATTGCTTATAGGCCATAGAGAGTACTCACCAATGGGCTCCCAGTTCTGTCTCACCCAGGTGTGTAGAAAGTTCAGAGTGGGCCGGATACCCATGAATTTGCAGATCAGATCATGGGTAGCACGGTATATAATCGTATCCTCAACCAGTTTTGGTTCTATGACAATCTTAGGCCTGGAAGCAGATTGTGGAAGGCAGCCGTTAACTCTGTTTGCAGGTAAACCCTTTCCAGCATTCTTAAATAGCATTTGATAAGCACTTCGTTGAGCTTCATCGGAGGAAGATGCAGGGTTTTCTTTTAATATATTAGCATATGAGCTTTTCTGCCCATCGATAGATCCTGGAGGAGACCCCACTGGGCCCTCCCAAGGCAATGAACGATCCTACAAAGAAGTGTAGATTCAATCCACAGGAGGTCCTGGAAGAATCTTCCAACCAGAGACCCTGGAGCTTCGCCCGGTGCCTGCACAGAAGGTTTCTCGCCAAATCGCCAGAGCTCGGTGAAAATCGCCAGAGATAATTGTTGGAGTATCCCTATCATCATATCATATTACAAGAAGAAGATATTCTAAAGAAAACATTCCACACTCATGAAGGCCATCATGAATTTCTTATCATACCATTTGGTCTTACCAATGCATCATTCACCTTTCAAAGTCTCATGAGTACAATTTTTTGACCATTTATATGTAAATTTATTTTGATATTTTTTAATGATATTCTAATTTATGGTTGTACATGGGTGTAACATTTGTAACATTTAGACCAAACACTACAACTCTTGGCTAATAATTGACTATATGCCAAATGATCCAAATATTCTTTAGGGGTGTAGGAATTGAAATACCTAGACCATATAGTTTTAGGGGAAGGAGTCAAGATGGATGCTAAAAATATAAATACCATAAAAAAATGGACCAAATCACACACGTTCAAAAGTCTTTGAGGTTACCTAGGCCTTACTATCTATTATCAAAAATTTGTCTATGATAATAAAAATATTACATCTCCTTTGACAATTATATTGTAGAAGAACTCATTTCTATGGTCAAAACAGATTGAACATGCCTTTCTAAAAGCTATGCTCTATACTCCTATGTTGGATATTCCTAATTTCTCCAATAAATTTATGGTTGAAAGAGATGCCTATAAAATTGGAAGTAGCATAGTGCTTATATAGTAAGTATGACCATTGGCCTTCACTAGTAAGTCATTATAGGGTAAAAACTAGGAAAATTGACTGATGGAAGGATATGGGGGTGATCTTACATGTTGTCAACCAAGGGAGGCCTTATATTATTGGGTGATATTTTTCCATAAAAATAAACCACCACAACCTTAAGTACTTTCTTGAGCAGCATGTATCTATGTCCAAACAACAAAAATAGGTTACCAAACTACTAAGGTATGACTATAAAATCATTTATAAGAAAGGAAAGTAAAATGCATTTGCTAATGCATTATCCTACCAATATGAGGATTAGGGTATGATATGTGCCATCTCTACTCCACTTCCTCAATGAGCCTACTATATTTAAGGAGAAGTGATCCAAGATTCCACCTCACAATAATTAATTCAACAACTTCAAATTAATCCTAACTTTCATCCATGATATACATGGTATGGACAACATATGTGATACCAAGGTTGCTTTGTTATCCCTAAAAATGCACCACTCTATGAGTTTATACTACAATAAATGCATGCTTATCTAATTATAGAATATTTAGGCTTCTTAAAGATATATGAATAGGCTAAACACACATTTTTATAGGAAGGGATGAAAAAGGATATCAAGACCGTTGTTGTAGAATGTGACACTTATGAATGTGTTAAGGGTGAACTATTTGCATGTGGGCACACTCCAACCTATTTTTGAAAAATATTTCTATAGACTTTATTGAAGGGCTCCCAAATTCTAGAGGAAAAATAGTCATTCTTGTGTTGGTAGATCGTCTCTTTCAGTATACATATTTTTATCCTCTAGACCACCTTTACAAGGCCTCAACTATTACCCAATTATTCCTTGATTCCATTTCTCATCTTCATGACATGTCCCCAATCCATTGTGACCCACATTCACCAGTCATTTTTGGCAAGAACTTTTTAAGTTGCATGATACATAAATTAAGATGAGTTCAACATATCAATCCTAGTCTAATGGATAAACTAATTTTTTAATAAGTCCTTGGAAAATTATCTGTGTTGCTTTGCATATGAGAAACCAAATTATCGGGTTAAATGGCTTCCTTTGGTTTAGTGGTGGTATAATACTCCTTATCACTACCAAGATAACACCATATAGAGCAGTTTATAGACACCCTCCACCATAATTATTGTCATATATTCTAGGTAATTCTAAGGTTTAAGTAATGTATTCCACTCTCATGGAGCACACATAGCTACTCTAACATCTCAACGATAACTTGGCATGGCATAGAACTGTATGTGACAACAAGGAAATCAAAATTTTGATGAGCATAGTTTTAACATTGGAAATATGATTTTCATATGCGTGTAGCCCTATGAGAAATCATCATTAAAACTCCATGGAAATCAAAATCTAGCTTCAAACTTCTATAGACTATATTAAATGCTCCAATAGATTGGCCCCCCAACCTACAAGCTAGAATTACCATCTTGTTCCATGATACATTTAATTTTGCATGTCTCATATTTAAAAAAGGTACTTGGCAACTACATATAGGTTTAACTCACACTACCCCATTTGGATTAGGAAGGCTTAGTCATCTTAAAACTCATAAGTATTTTGAAGGTATACACACACACTTTGTAACTACACTCTCATTGATGTTCTAGTATAGTATCATGGTTTACAACCAAAATAAGTCAGTTGAAAGCTGCTTCATCAACCACAATAGTAGTTTCCTTACCTTAGGCTTTGAGGACAAATATTCTTGAATATTTCCTTACCCTACCTTACCTAGTGTTGGTGTATGTTTACACCTTGGGTGCCTAGTGTGTATGGGCCTATTATGATGTAACCTTTACTTTTATTATAAGTAGTAGTTAGTAGCTTGGATCCCCTATTTCATGTGATTTGATCCTTGGGAATTAGGGTTAGGATAAATAGGAGTCTATATAAGGACATGGTTTGGAGTAGAATGTATCTCATATATTTTTCTTAAATTGTATTGAAGCTTTACTTCCAAGGAGGTTTCCCCATCAAAGAGGCCTACAATATCTATTCCACATGATTAATATAAGATTTTTGTATTTCCAATTATATATTTTCTTGAGAACTTCTATTATTCATTTGAATGGTCATTTAGTTTATAAGCATTTCCATTATTTTATTCATTGTAATTATAGTTATGATTATTTTTATATGAAGGTTCCTAATAAGGTACTTCTTACTAGACAAACATCTTTCAGCCATCCTAGATCATCTCCTAAAAACTAAGATGATAGAAATTCTACCTATTAAACTTGTTGAACTTAGAAGGGAAAAGGATCCATGGTTTCATCCTAATGATCAATATTTCTTCTACTTCATCAATAGTCATGTGACCAACATATGCATAAGCCTTGGAAATATGGTCTAAGACCAAACTGATAATGGCCAAGTTTTTCTCAATGGTTATGACTCTCAAACTTATTCCAATTAAGATATTGTAATATTCTATAATATGCTACCTAATCATAATCAAAATTAAAATGCAACAAATAACATTCACTATATAAATGTCCTACCTCCAAATAGAGGGATGGTAGGGGTACTCTAATATTCTAATCATATCTCTCATATTTATGTTGTAACTAGCTAAAAACACAAAAATCATCCATCCAACCAACCCTCAAGACCTTTTTTGGTCCTTTGTACAAAAATAACTTCTCCACTTGAAAGAACTCTAATAATCCAATTAGGAACTAGGGCTAAGGGTGCTTTTGATTTATTGTGGAAACTTGAGAGGACATCAAACAAAATCTCCCTTCTTGAACTTCTTGGGTCTTCTCTATATCATAGAGATATTCACAATTTTGAGCCAATAGGTCATTCATCAAGACCTCGACCTAAATGACCTTAATTTCATAGTAGGATCTATTAAGGTTAACAATGCAACTATATCATTCTATTAGGATGATATTCCTCAATCCTCTATGGTGAGATATCTACCATTATATATCAAAGACCATATAGTTGACAAGTTCATCAAACAAATCTTAGTCAATAATGGTTTTGGTCTTAATGTATACAACCTAAAGTTCATCAGTCATTTTGGGTTGACAAAACAAGATTTGGAGAAAGGTAATCTTGTTATTAGGGTTTTCAAAAATGAGAATGTGAGTCTAGAAATAATATAGTCTTACCCCTCAGAGTTAGACCTCACACTCTCAACACTCTTTTTATGTCATGTGATGTAATTTAATATTTAACATTCTTTATCATCAATGCCTTAAATACATATATAAGGGTAAAACTTATCACATTCTAGTCAACCTTGAACCTTTCACTAATTTTCAAGTAATTGAGGTTTAAAAATCTTAAATCAATATTTTCCCTTATCTCAATTTATTTCATGAATCGCCTTCTTCTCATTCTCCTATGACTAAGGCATTAAAGTCTCTCACCTTAAATAATTCATCAAACATTGAACTTAATGGTTAAGGTGCTAATCCAATTATCATTAATAATAATCTATCAAATGATAACCAATTTTTCCTAGACCTAGCCAAGTTTCCTCCATCACCTTGAACATTAGGGTTACCTTCTAGTAATAAGAGTAAAATAGTGCAAATAGGAAGTTGCTCTTCCATTTGCACTGGTACCGCCAATAAGGAGAAAATCCATGGAAGTAATCATTACCTAGTTGAACAACAATATGCTTTATGCTTATTGTCAAACTCATATCCCATTCATAAGTAAATGCTTTCCAATATGCGATATTAAGGTAAAGTACTAGGCTCATATGAGCAGGGCATCAAAGAACCCCTATAGACTAAATTCTGGCTAGGATGCTATAGGATAAGTTATATCCCCAACCATACCAAGCTATTTTCCTCTTCCTCTTTTAGTAATGAAGCAATCAATTATCCTAATTGGGCATCCCATGATGACATCATTTCTTTAATTGGATTATATTAGGACAAGGACAATGATGATACATCATTGCTTATCATAGATCCTAAATTCTCCAAGTTTACTTGATCTTTCAAGGTAAATTTTTGACCCTAGCCTATCTCGAGCTAATTTTTGATGAAGACAACTATGATTTGCAGGATACCCCAAATGATTCTCCTCAAGATGGTCCTTCAAACTATTTAGCACAAAATAATATTTTTTTATTGGATCTTTTCCCCAAATCACCAATAGTCATTCATCCTTAGATCATATAAATCTAAAGAGCCTATTAAGTGTTGCTAGCTCCCCCTCGCTTAGAAGAAAAATCTTAAATTCTAATTGAGGAAACTTTGGATATCAATATTAATAATCCAAAATATTCTAAGATCCTTAAGCTAGGTTAAGTCTTGACTATTCCCGAGTGTGAGGAATACATTGAGCTATTGCTAAATTTTAGAGATATCTTTGCTTGGTCCTAAATATGCTTGGTCTTGATCCTTCTCTAATCATCACTTCAACTGCAAAGCCTGTAAAGCAAAAATTATAGAAAATACATTTGAAAGTTGAACTATTAGTCAAAGAGGAGCTTCAAAAACTATTTAATATCATATTTATCAAAGCCATTGACTATTCTAACTGAATCTCTAGCATTTATTTTGTTGCTAAGAAAATATGTAGTGTTATAGTATGCACTAACTTATGAAACATCAATAAGGAATATCCCAAAGATGACTTCTCTTTACTTAACATTAACATGATCGTTGATTTCACTACAAGATATAGAATGTTGTCGTAAATAGATAGATTCTTAGTCTATAACAAAATCAATATTGTCCTTGAGGACCAATCTAAAATAGCTTTCACCACCCCATGGGGAACCTTCTACTATAAATTCACACATTTTGGAATGAAGAATGTAGGGGATACCTACCAAAGATTCATGACATACATATTTTATGATATGATGCATGGAATTATGGAAGACCTTGTCAATGATCTTCTTGGTTGGTTTTTAAACTAGGAAGATCATGTTTAAGATCTTAGATGCATCTTAGAGCTATTAAGTAAGTACAAGGTATGCCTAAAGCTTTAGAAATGCATATTTGAGGTTACATCAAGAAACATATTGGGATTCATTGTATTCCAACATGGAATCAAAGTTGATCCTAGTAAAATATTGGCTATTGTCAATATGCCACTCCTTTAAACTCTAACCTATCTTAGGATCCTCCAAGGTAAAATCTAATATATTCGAAGATTCATATTCTAGCTACTCGATAAGTTTCAACCCTGCACTAAGCTTTTGAGGAAGGATGTAGTCTCCAAATGGGATGATGATTATCAAGCAACATTCCATGCTCTCAAATTCTATCTTTTATCGCCTCCTATCCTTGTCTTGCCTAATCTTCTTAGGCCCTTGTTTTCTATAGAAAGTAGCAACCAATCATGCCTTAGGAGATATGTTGGTGCGATACACTAACCAACATAAATAAAAGGCTATATTAGTAGGATTTTATACAATTATCAAATCTAATATATGCCCTTATAAAATTTATGTCTAGCCATAGTGTTTACCTCTCAAAATCTTAGACACTATATGCTCAGCCACCAAACATTTTTCATCATAAGTGTTGGATATATTATATTATTTATCCCCCTTGCAATATTAGTTTGATAGATGATTTTGGCCTCCTTGAATTACTTATTTCAAAGCTAAATCATTTTGTATTTTATAGAGGATTGAACATGTTCTTATTTGTTGGAATATATGGCTTAAAAATAATAATAGATTTTTAATAATAAATATCATAATCATACCCAAATTTAGAACCATATTATTGCCTCTCTTGCATAATTTTTATATACATGGTGCTCATTAAGAGAAGTCTCAAGCACAAAAATAGGTGCTAGCTTCTTGGTTACAAGATTTGAATATACACGAAAGGGTCATGTGACAATGGAGTTAACATAAAGGGTTTGTTTCGATCTTTAGTAAAATAGAAATGTACATAAATTTGGTTTATCAAAATTAATTTTGATGGTGCTATAAAAGGAAATCCAGGAAAATTTGGTAGAGGTGGTATTTTTTGAAATAATGAAAGCATAATTCTCCTCACTTACTAAGAATTATATGGAAATTCAACTAGCTATGCATAGGTTGGGACACTTATTATAGGTATTAAAATTGTAATTAAAAAATGATGAATATATATTTCAATTAAAGAGGATTCATAAATTATCATTAATGCTATCAATAAAAATAGATGTGTGGATTGGATAAAAAATAACATTATTGATGATGTTCATCAGTTATTGTTGGATGCATACTCCTAGAAATGTGAACATCTGTATAGAGAAGGAAATTAAGTAGTAAATAATCTAGCCAATCACGGTGTTGATCTTCTTCTTGGTGAAATTTAAATTTTAGAAGGCAATTGGTTGAGTCAAAATTTATCTCTTAATAAAAAATATTGCAAGGAGTTGATTGTGGAAACATATCAGTTTGATGAAGATGAAAACTATAATATCTTTGATAAGAGGAAAAATTGGATATGATTTAATTAACCTGACAACAATGTAGAATTCTCATATTTTGATGGGAGTGACATCAATAGAAGCCACATATAGATTATATATAATAAATTTTATTAAAACTTACACATTTATAAATTTAAATGTTGTTTATGCTTCTAGCATATGTGCACATAAATTTATTTTTTAATCATCATGGTTACATCTTTAAGTTTTTTTTGGCTGGAGAAAAAAGGATTGTACTAGAGTCTCCCACCCTCGACAAATCACAACTCTCTCCTTTAGAGCTTGAGAGTTTACAAACAGATTCAATTATCATCTCAATTGAGTTGCTATAACTAGATACCTACATCTTTTTTCATACAAGTCAACAAGTAAAAGTTTTGAAGGTGTTGAAAAGAAACATAAAAATGAAAGCTTCGTGATGAAGCTTGGTGCATTGCTTACATTTTTGAGTTCTAATTTTTACATTGTGTATGTATGTTTTATAGAATTTACAATCCAAAGAAAGTATTTATGTATTTTAAAATCTATATATATATATATATATATATATATATATATATATATATATATATATATATATATATATATGAGTGAGTGTCATATGGAAGTGAGTGTGAACCAGGAGCAAGCAGGATGTAGAAAGCAAAGTGCAAGCTAGAAGCAAACACCACTTCTTATTCCAAATATTAGAGAATGTCCTTACTAGAAGTAAGGATTCCCTAGTTAGTGATAAGAGGAAGAGTGGATCTATGACAAACCCTATCCAAGTAGCATATACTACACTAGAAGTGATTATCAAGGGTGAGATAATCGAGCATGATATAATTGTTCTTAAAACCAAAGGGTTAATATGTAAGTCCCATGAATACTAGCGAAGTTTTTTTGAGATTAAAAAATGGTTCAAGTGGAAGAGGGGATTGAATTCAAATAACTCCATGGTTTTTCTTCTAAAAGATATTTTTTATTATATTCTCCAGTTTAAAAATAATGGATGGTGGCCCTTGGTTTAGGGGCAAAGATGCATTATAATAAAGACCATTGAGTGAGAATTTTTTATGGATACAAGGACTACTAAAAGGATTTTGGTATGGATTAGGCATTTTGGACTTCCTTAACAACTCATCAACAAGGAGGCTTTGAATAATATTGGCAATACTCTAGGGGAGTTCATCTAGGAGAGGCCAACTACAAAGGAGAAAAAACATATTGTATACACTCAAATATGTATTTCCATGGATATTTCAAACCCTTACCATAGTCCATTATGATTAAATTTGAATTAAGAGAATGGATCAACAAGTGGATTATGAAAACATTGCATTCTAATATCACAAATGTTATGACACCAAATACATGGTAAGAGACTGCAAAGTGAAAATAATGAAGAAAGATATGGAAAATTTTGGGCATGAGACAAACTTCAATATGAAACAAGGAGATCATATCATATTAGAAGTTGGGTCAAATCAAGTATTTTCCACTCCTAAGAGAGTAGAAATAAAACCCCCTCTGATCATCGAATGGCAAAGGCCAATATAGTTCACTCAAATCAACCATTAGAAGAAAAATATAACACAAGGGATGAGGAAGTACAATATACAAGTTCAAATACAGAAGTTTAAAATACAAAGGAATATGGGGAAGTAAAGTTTAAAGGGAATGAGGTCAAGGAGGTCAAGGTTGATCCTAGTAAATCATCTTCATTTTTCTCAAGTAGCATAAAATCTTCTCCTTGCAATAAAATTTATAGTATATATTGTATACATTGCACTTAAGGATTTCAAGAGAAGCATAATAAAGAAATGCATATGGAGGATATCCATGGAAATTTAGGGTTTCCATGACAACATAAGAAAGTAATTACTATGGAGGATCATCCTTGTACTTTAAGGTTTCTGGGACAATATAAAGAAGAAAGTGTTTACGAAGCTATTCCTTGCATTTCAAATTCCTTAGAGAAACATAAATATTTAAAAGATAAGTCCCATTATGAACAATACAGAAAAATTGAAGATATTGATGAAGATGAAAGTGTTGGTGGGAATGGGAAAAGGAGAGGAAAGTTATCAAAGCGTGAAAAAAGAGAAAAAGAAACTCAAAAGGATATCAATTTGGAAAGCCAAATTAAAATATCTAGGTGTTAACAAGAAGTGGGACTAATCCTACTAATAAAAATAAAAAATGATGATGAAAATGATATCATAAAATATTAGGGGTATAAATAAGACCCCTAAAAAAGTCATTATATAATTAATAAGTTGTTATAGTCTTGAGTTTGTTTTAATACAAAAAATAAAATTTAGTGAGGTATGTAAGGATGTTTTAAAATATTTGGAAGATGGATGATTATCTCATAGTTTTTTCTATTGGAGCTTCAAGCAGTATTGCAATAATATGGGCCAAACGTAAATGATATGGAAAATTGTTAGAAGCAAAAAGTAATTTGGTTGGTGAATTGTTTTGTAGGAAAGACAAAAACATCAAAGTCAGGGTTATAGTGTATATGCTCCAACAATAGTTTTCTCTTCAAAGATGTTAGAAGGACCTTAGAATTATTTTTCCAAACATACTGATGATTCATAGTTGAAATCTATGGATTCTTAGGATGACTTCAACATAGTTCTATCTCCTTTGGAAAAGAAAGGTGGTACTCTAGAATGGTCTAAATCAATGCAAGATTTTGCTTCATTTGTCAATTCAAATGGACTTTGGGATGTTCCTTGAAGTTTTCAGTATACATGAGATAATAGACACATTGAACAAACTCATATTACAAAAATATTGGATAGATTCTTTTTATCCAATGTATGGTTGCAAACAAAGTATACAATCTCTTTAGATATTTATTGCGAGCAGGATCGGATCATAAATGTAATTTTTTATTTGTGATTTAACCAATAATGATCATCCAAAGCCATTGCACTTCTAGTCTATGTGGTTTCAAGACCATAACATAACCATCTAGAAGAAACCAAGGTCTTAAAAAATGAAATATCAAAAGAGCAAATGATGCAAATGAAGATTTGGAATGCCAAATATTTTGATAACATCTTTAAAGAAAAGAAGGAAATTGAATCTTGGCTCAAAAATTTACAAGAGATAATATATATATATTGTGTGAAAGAAAAATAATTACTTTCTAATTACCATAATGCATTGAAAAAGGAGGCATATTGGTTTCAAAAATCTAGGAAGAAATGCCTTGAGGAAGGAGATAGAAATACAAAAAAATCATACTACAGCAAAAATAATTTTTTCTTTTCATCATTTCAAAAATATTTTTAACTCTAGGCAAAAGTAATATTGAGGAAGAAGAAGATATCAATAAGGAGGCATTTAATTATTTTAAAAATATTTTATCAAGCAAGATAAGGAGGCATAAGATAAAGATTTTGTAAAATATTCCATTAATTATCACATAGAGATAAAAATGAAAGCTTGATGAAGAATATATCTATGTAGAAGCTACACGAAGCAATTTTCTCTTTCCATCCTAACAAGGAACCTAGCCTCAATGGATTTCTTACAAATTTCTTTTAAAAAAAAATCGATTTATTGAAAAGCGATATGTTGACTGTTGTTGAAGAGGTCCCAAAAAGGAAGGATACAATAAGTGAGATCAATGCTACTCTTATTACATTGCTTCCCATGAAATATTTTGATAATTTTCATCCAATAAGCCTTTGTAATATGATTTATAAGATCATTTCAAAAATTATATCAAACTGGTTGTGTTATCTCATAAGAACAAGGTGGTTTTGTTTATGGTAAACAAATTCTTAATGAAGTAATCATTGCACAAGGGGTCATACATTTTTCATTTCATAAAAAAGCAAGTATTGCTTATGAAATTAGATATGAACAAAGCATATGATAAGGATTTTTGGAGTTCTCTGTATGAAATTTTCAAGAAATTTGGTTTTGATTGCAGTTGATGTGAATGGATTAAATGTTGTTATAGCACTTCAAGATATTCTATTTTGATAATTGGTTCTGTCGTTGGTTACTTTAAGTCATCTTGTGGACTCTGCCAAGGTGATCCACTATCTCCTTATATATTAGTTATTCTTGTTGGTTTTGATTGCAATTGGTGTGAATGGATTAAATGTTGTTATAGCACTTCAAGATATTCTATTTTGATAATTGGTTCTCTTATTGGTTACTTTAAGTGTGATCCATTATCTCCTTATCGATTAGTTATCCTTGTGAAGGCATTAGGGAGAGCTTTCTCAAAGACAAAATTTGAAGAGAAAATCAAAGGTATTTATGTTACAAAAAATGGTCCCTCCAAATCTCATCTTTAATTTGTTGATGATACTTTTCTTTTATGCCATCTCTCAGTCAATGAGGCCATGGAGTTCAAATCAATATTATCATGCTATGAGTAGGATACTAGATAGTTGGTTGATACTATAAAATCTAAGATTTTTCATTAACATTGTCATAGATTTACAATGAACTATTATGGATATTTTAGGGTTTAGAATTGAAAAAAAATGCCAACTTGGTTGAGTATTAGTTTGTCTCATAAAGGAAATAAAAAGGATCTTTGGATCTCATGTTTGGGTAGAATGAAAGCTTGTTTGGAAGGTTGGAAAGGTAAGTTCTTAACCATAGTGGGAAGGCTACAACTTATAAATACTACATTGCAATCCATCCCTATTTATATGATGTCACTTTCAAGATTACCAATAGGTATAACATCATAAATTGATAAAATTGAAAGAGACATTCTTTGGAAAGGATGCTAGGAAAAATTAAGGTTTTATCTTTGTAAGTGGGATAAAGTTTGCGAAGGAAAGAATATTGGGGGACCAAGCTTGCAAGATTATAGACTTATGAGTTTGACCATAAGTGCAAAACTTTTGGAAATAATCTGGAGATCAAGGAAATAATTGGACAAAAAAGTTACTTCAAAAATGAATAGGTTCTCTTGATGCAATAAAATTATTTAGGAAAATAATTCTACCCTAAGGATCACCAACATGGAATTGCACATCAGATAGTTTGCAATTGATCAAGAAATGTATTAGATGGTCAATCAAGGAAAGGAATTATGCAAATTTTTGGTCTGACACTTGGTTGAAGCGTTATTCTCTTATCTTCGATTCAAAATGGTAACCATTCACTTAGGCATGCCTAGCTTTTAAAGGTCCATATGTCAAAGATTATATTAATGTGAGCAAACAACTCTAGATCATAGATTTTTATTAATAACCTGGTTGAAGGAGAGGAACTCAAACAAATTGTAGATGAGCTTCAAAAGATGCTTCAAGATTTTTATTTGCCAATTTTGCATGAAAAGATGAGTTGGTTTAGAATCTATCAAAAGATGGCAGATACTCGGTCAAATTGGGATATGAGGATTTAGAGCAATTGAAATTTCCTACTCCCAAAGATTTCCCTTGAAAGAATGTTCGATCACTAGAGGCTTTTCTTAAGGCCTCGACATTCCTTTGGTTAGCAGTTCAAAGTAAGATCCCTTTGTTGTTGCTAACCCATGTGCGCTAGAACATGGACACTCAAAAACCCAAAAGACTCCCAACATGGAACAAAAGAAGCCCGTTGCAACCCCATTCTTACAAGAGAGTCTATAAAGAAGAAGATATCATTGACCTTCTAGATATACCTTGTGTGAGGAGGATTTTAAAACATCATACCATTTACTTCTTCATTGTTCCTTTGCTCACACATCTAGGTTTATTTTTTTTACTTATGAAAATATATTGAGCAGCTCCATCAACATTGAAAGTGTTTTTAAAAATATGAAAATATATGGATTAATTATTTCAAAGCTAGAGCATTATGTATTCTATGGAGAATGGGTCCTATCATTATTCGTTGAAATTTAGGGCTTGAAAGAAATGATAGAAATTTTTTAAAATAAATTTGAAATTTATGCCCAAGTTTGTAATCGTATTATTGCCTCTTGCAAAATGTTTATAGTTATGTTGCTCATCATAGGACATCTCAAGCATGGAAAAAGAGGTAGTAACAACTTGGTTACAATATTTGAACATAAATGGAAGATTTAGGATATGCTTCAATTTAGGGTAAAATAGAAATATCTAGAAATAAGGCTTATCAAATGAAAAGCCAATGGGAGTGGTCTTTTTTTGACATAATGAAGTAAATTCTTCTCAAATGTTCATATGAAACTTTAACTAACAACTATGCAAAGGTTAGAGCACTTCTTTCAAGGATTAAAATTACAATTGAGAAATAATGGAAATATATTTCAACGAAGGGGATTCACAAATTATTATTAATGCTATCAACAAAAATGGATGTGGGGATTAGATAAAAATCAATATTTTTTTTGATGTTCATCATCTATTATTGGAAGGAATCTCTTATAAATCTTATAAATGTGAGCATATCTATAGAGAAGGGAATCGGGTAGCACGTACTTTAACCAATCACGTTGATTTGGTGTTTATTTTTGTCTTGGTGATTTTCAAATTTTAGAAGGTAAGTGGCTAAATGAGATTTTCTCTCTTAATGAAATCAATGTCTAAAGAGTTGATTGCAAAACCATAACAATGAGAAAAATGAAGAATATATTGGATAGAAAAAGAAATGAAATATATTTATGATAAAAGGGCAAGTTGGATATGGTTTAATTGACTTAACATAGAAGTAATATTTTGGTATTTTGATATAAGTAGCATAATAGGAGCTATATATATATATAATTAATTAAAATTAAAATTAAAAAATGAGATAAAAAACAAAGAAAAAAAAAGAAAGTTCTTCTCTTAAAAAAATAATAGTAGTTTTTAAAAAAAAAAGGAAATGTGCAGATTATGTAGCCCTATGTCAAGGTTCAAACCTTGGTGGCATCCAATAAGCTAAATAGTCTAATATAATGTAAAAGGGAAAAGGGCAACCCTTTCAAAATTTTATTTTTCAAATCACTTTAAAAATAACTAAATAAATAAAAAGAAAAATCAAATGGCATTGCTCAACTGGTTAAGTTCCTCTACATTCAACGAGGTTTTCAAATCATTTTAAAAATAACTAAATAAATAAAAAGAAAATTCAAATAGCATTGCTTAACTGGTTAGATTTCTCAACATTCAATGAGAAGACCGGTGTTCAAATCTTGCTAAACAATGCATAAATAATATCCAAACTGTTGTAATAACACTAAAGGTTTGTTATCAAGTTAAAAAGAAGAAAAATTTGTTATTAATAACAAAGAAGGTAACTACAACCTGCACAACCATTAACTAACTTAAGGTCACAGATCCAGTTTATAAGTTTGTTTTTACTTCTTCGTTAGTCTCTAATGATAGAATTTTCGACTCTAGTTGTCAACAAGTCTAATGAATTTATGTCTTCAAATATTTTGCCATGAGAATCAATCCCGTGTACTCCAATCTTCTTGAAATCTCTTATTTTTAAACTAATTGAATCCTCTAACAAACATTTGCTGTTAATGACATTGATTCCACAATCTTTAAGATTGAAAATATTCTTCTAAGGGTGCACATACACCCCACTCGGATCCCGAACAATCATCTTGGTTTATGTATGTTGGTTATTTACTACACTTTCCTCATTTTATATCGTTGTTCAAAATGGGTTACGAACCCCTATTATACTCAAAGATAACAATTGTACCTATTATACCATAGTTATAATCAATAACATATATGTGATTGCTAGCACATGAACTCATACTTTGGGATTCACATGCGATGATAATACGTGAACCAAGTCCTTATATTTCTTGCACGATCTAAACTGTGATTGAATGTCAAACTTCTAAGTTCTATCAGTGCTTATTCTATGCAAGCTTTTAGTTGAGACAGCCTCCTCCATAACTAAGAAATTCTAACAGTGATTCTATACAAGCCTCTCGTCGAAATACCCTTTCATAAAAATGTTTCCATAATGTTCCAAAAGAGAAGTTCCTGAAATTAATGCCATATGAAAACTTGTGCCATTTTACATAGATTCCATCATTCCAAAGTTGTATTTGGTTGTATTTGGCATCTTAATCGTAAATAACGTGAACTGCCAAAAAGGAAATGACATAAATTTAGACAGAAGACTGATTTGTACTACAAATGACCATAAGCTTGTATCACAGATTAATTCTCTCTTCTCACTTCTTTTCTTTGTACATTTCATGAATTTGACCATGACTGTTTCCTCCAATTACTACTTCAAGGATATGTAGAAAACTGTGTTGATCAGTAGGATGTTCTTATAGATTCCAAGTCTGTCATCCCCTGGCTGAAATTAGGTTACTTCATCTATTGGTTCAATTGTTCAGAGAAATACAAAAAAAAGAAGAAATAAGAGCAATTTCTCAGTTGGACAGAGTACTCCTGGAAATATCTCACTGAACATGTTTCAAGTGACAAAATTGGCCCATTTGATAGCATATTATTGCAGAAAGCAATGAACAGTATTGGAACCACAGCACATCATTACCAAAAATGGTATGAATTTGATTCCTTATGCCGGAAAGGAAAAAGTCGGTTCACATTGACTATTATTTTAGTGTTGAATGTGGAAGAATTCAGTGCAAACTATGACTATTAGGGAGAAGCAATTCAAAGAACTAAACCCCCTTTACTTGCTGCTCATGTAGTAACAGTGACAATAATGATTACCAGTTAGTATTCATCTGAAATTCAACTTTATAACAAATGCTTACCAGTTAGTATTCATCTGAAATTCAACTTTATAACAAATTCATGCCCAATCAGTGACGCTAACTAGTCCAAGATAAGTTTAACAGCTAATCGCAAACCAACTTAGAAGAATATTGCATTATCAGTGATGAGACCCGGGTTCAACCCCGATGGCGGATGTGTCTAAGTATAAAAAACACATCACGATAGTGCAAGTGGAATAGATTACTTCCATTGAATCTAAATTGCCCAATAAAAGAATTTACAATCAATGATACAGCTACTGCAGCTTATCGATGTCCAGATAAGGATTTATTTTTCAGTAACAAGGAACATAAGTGAATGGATTCTTTAGACGGGGATACTTAGACTAGAAGGATCAAAAGAACCCATTTTATAAATTATGAATCAGAGAGAATCCTCAAGGTTACCCATATTAATAACTACATCAGGATCCTGAGGCACTGCTGGCCCAAAGAACAATTCCACACAAAAGTTAGGGCCAAAAATAGATCTTGCTTTCCGCCCCACTTTATCTAGCTCTCCTTGAGAAAACTGCAAACCAAAAAAAGAAATAAAGTGTGAAACTTTGGTACTCTTTCTTCAAAGCCAATACAGCATGCCTAGAAGAAATGCCTGAGAACAAGATCCAACCAGAAATTCATGCCAAATAAGCCATTTACAACATTAGGTGTTCCTTTTTTAAGTACGGTTTTTTGAACAATAGTACAATGTTTGAACAAGAAATAACAAAAAAGTAAATACCTGTAACATGCTGTTAACAATGAAGGCAGTATTGAAGCAAGCATAAAAGAGCCTGCTACCACCTTTGTCATAGAGAATTAGTCTTACATCACCTGTGACCTGTCAAAACAATCGACTGATAAATTATTAGAATAAGTTCCACAGGCATGGATCCAAAAGAATATACCAAAGTAAAATGCTCAATATACCAAGAGGGGTTTGTCAAAGTTATAATCAAGGCATGTCTTCTTGTAAAGAGTAGAATTTTCTGTGTCCATTTGCACCACAAAATGAGCTTGTTCCTCATCTCCTTTCTCATCACCGTCATTGTGCAAGAACGAAAGGTAATACCGTGGGCTCATTGTTCTTTGATTCCCTTTCTGCACTCTTCTGCAATAATCACGTACCACCTCTACTGCTGGTTGATAAAGTTGACCTTGTTTCTGAGGCAGTAAAATATGACATCAATCAACTGAGAAATGACCATTGGCCTATCCTCTTGTAACAATTAAGAAGCAAAATACTGAACATTCTTGGCATTAGATGCAATAAGTCTGTACCCTGGCTACACTTCCGAGTATACTGTTCCAGATTGTCTTACTCCTTTTTTCTAGTTGTTCATACTTTCCTCCGGGCTCCAGAGACTAGAGTTTATGACAGTCTCGCATATAATATCTTGTTTTTAGAACTATTAGAGGCACATTCATAGATAGTGAAACTATTTAACTGGTTATTAATACAATGTTATGCACTGTGCAGCAAATTCCAAGATTAAATAATGCATCCAAATCAGAAAATGTTAAGGCTCCCAAGACTTTTCCAATGGTGGAAAAACATGAAGCTTTTATGATTTGAGAGTTTCTGAATCTGTGTTAACCAAAATCTCAACTATGTTCTCCTGTTTCTTTACTGTTTTCTGTTTCATTACTTTGTCTATATATTTAAAATTATTTGACTACACCATTATGGCAAAGTTTCTGTAAATGGCCATAAGTACTTTAAAGGAAAAAAAAGAATTTTTTTAACTATTTGTAATTTTTTTTCAAAAAATTGTTTACTTCTTGTCAAGCAACCTTTCTGTGACAGTTTAAGCTGTAAGCTTACTGCAGTGGTAAGGGCTTTGACCTCTCTTTAAAAGGTCCAAGGTTCAAACCCCACTCAGTATGAGGGGATCGGGACCCCTCATAAAAACCTATGTAAACTCATTGAAAAAAAAAAACTTTCTGTAACATTTTGAATTTCATGTTTCCAGTAATTCCAGTAACAAAGATTCAAGACTAAGGTCTAACCAAGTAGGGACACTTGCACATCTACATACACACTTTTAAAAAAAAGGCATGAATCCAGCCAAAGAAAACCCATAACGAATTTCCTACATTTATTATGAACATGTCTGCAGCTAAGAAATACGGGACTTGATTGGTCTACATATTAAGCAGAATATTCCGTGTTGTGAATGTATCACAAAATTCACAGTAATCAGGAAAAACAGATGATAAATCTTCTAAATTCAAATTGTGATTTCATGATACAAATTTTATTTATATCCATTAGCTGTAATCTGGTACAGATCGTAGTTTATATCATTATCATATAATTTCTCGTGAGTGTCCCTTGTGACCTAGTACAAATAGGAGTGATATCCTTTAGTTTCTCCTCATTTTAGAGTTCTTTCCTCACAAAACAACAACATTTCATTATTGAAGAGACGATTTATTATTTGAAATCCTTCTTGTGCTATTCCAAGGAAAGCAACATGAATAACATCTCAATGTTTCCAGTAGTAAAACGACATTCAAAAAGCGTTGCAAGAGCTGATATACAGTTGACATTATTGTTACATCCTCAACTAAGAAGAAAATGCTTTTTTGAGTACAGAGAAGATGCATATGGTATATAAGATCAATAGCGTGCCTAATAAGGATCAAAGGAGCTTCCATTTGCAAGCCTTAAAAGATAAAATGCCCCCAACTTCCCCCAACAAGGCAAAATTGAAGAGATCTTTGTGAAAAATTCAAAGGCCAACTAACAGGATACAAAAGTAAGTAAAGTTCCCCTTTAAAACCAATAATATGATGCTAAAGGCCCCACAATTTTCAGACATGTTAAGAACATTGTAGAAGACTTACATGCAGGTTTATTCAAACTGCCATGGTAAAAGAGGCTCTGAAAGATGATTGTATAATTCTCTTACAAACATAGCCGTGAAGAAATAATTCTTAATTTCATCCCTTATTCTCAGTTGTTGCCATTGTTATACGTGTACAGTTCAATAACAAGGGGAGTCTTCCCTATATTATCTACCTTGTAAGTAAGCAGTCTGCTCCCAAATCCATGGCTTTTGTTGTTACCTCTGCCTCAGACTAATAAGTGTGATATGTTACAGCTTAATCAAATACAGCACATCTGCATAAAATTGCATGTGTTCTGGTATTTGATCATGTCATATCTTTGCTTCTACTATCATATCTTTACTCCATTCGTTATCATGTGAGTGCATCACATCTATGACTATATTGGTGAGCTGATCTCAGATTTGATTACAATTTGATATTTGTGTATAAATGTATTACATAAGGCCAAAGAGGGCATCAGCTAGGTTGGCATTGTGGCGATGCAAAGTGAGAAGGGTACTATGATTTCCGGATATAAATTGTCCATGTGTGTTGTGGCTTTATATGGGATAAAATTATTCATGCTCGTCACATGAACATATCAGCTAGGGCCTAGCCACAGAATGCAAAGGCTCTGAGTATCAATGATGATTCATATTTGTTACAATACCAATGCCTTTGGCATGGGTGTGAAGCATACTAAACATTTTTTAAAACAGGGCCTTCTACATACATTCATGATTTAATGCATGATTAGGTGGTGTGACGTTGGGAATGGAAATGATTCTTCTCCCTATCGGGGTTTGGAATGGAAATAATTCTCCTTATGTAAGGTTTGGAATGGAAATAATTCTCCTTATGTAAGGTTTGGAATGGAGATAATTCTTCTCCTTATGGAGGTTTGGAATGAGGATAATTCTTCTCCTTAGGGTGTAGAGGTGCACTGCATGATATCCCTGAGGTTTTTTTGTTTTTATTGTGGGAAGGCTAGTAGGCGTATGTGATAATCATGTTCACTGAAGAAATTCCTAGCAACACCATTATGAGCATTGGTATGGAATCTGCCGTTCACAGAATGATGTCACAGACAAAAACATATTAGATTGAAAATCATTAATCTCTGTATAAGCCTTGCTGAAGGAATGAAACACTTCAGTGAGTTTAGAATACCAAGAAAAATCGTAGATGTTACTTTGTTTCCAGGAAGTTATTAAACAGAAAAAATAATGGACAAAATCAAAATATGCACCAGAACCATCTGTTATGCATGTATAAAATGCAATATTTTTTTTAATGGATTATATGGGATTGAAACAGACCCCATCTATATAAGATCATGACCAAATAATGGTATTACAATAGCTTGGCAAGATTCGATCCTTGGTTTCCTCTTTGAAAGTCAAGGAATTTAACTGGTTGACCTAATTCCATTTGATAAAACACAAAATGTAATATTTATCAAATGTATATTTGATAATTATTTATAAGAAAACAATCACACTTTGACACTCATCAAATGACATGAGTTCAAGTGGTTAAAAATCTGGTCTCCCAACGTGGAGACCCACACGATATATGCATATTTCTCTGGCTAGAATACAAGAGTAATGTCGTCATGATGTTCAAATCTTTCCAAGCAATATATCTTTAATTCTCTGGTTAGAATACAACAATAATGTGGTCATGATGTTATACAGGTGAAGCCTCTTTCAATCCCATATAACCAATTTCAAAAATAAAAAATAATATGCTGCCGCTCAGTTTTTTTAAATACTAAAGCAAGAAGACATGAAAGTACATACCTCTCTAACTTCTTGGATAACAAACTGCACAGGATTAGAACATAAAGTATCGTACAAGCGAATCCGTTGGAGTTCTCGGCTTTTTGGTGCAGGCAGAAGGACCTCAGGGGAAATGTTCCCATTGCGAAATACAAGTGTTTTACTCCAGTAGCCAACATAGCGCCGCTGGCTTGCAATAGTTACCTAAGAAAAAATTAAAATGTATTTAAGTCATGAATATTCATGCTTGGAAGCTACTCAATATTTTCCAATTGATGTTGCATACCCCTTCATTGACATAGCTTCGACGATCTGCATATAACTGCAGAGCCTCCTCAGCTTGCATACCCATGTATACGAGATATGCGCACACCATCAAACCTGTCCTGCCTTTACCTGCCTGTTTAAATATTTAGAAAAAAAAAATACACTGTTAGACATGAAAAGTTCAATATGCAAAAAAGGTATAATGTAGCAACCCAAGTCAAAAGGAACCATATAAATATAAGTTCTAGTACCAACCGGCACTACTGAGCAATATAAGCCTTAGGTTTCAACACGAAATGGACATGGAAAACAAAGGAAACTGCACTCACCGAAAATGATGAGCAATATAAGCATTAGTCATAAATCAGAAATCAAAAACTGGGTAATATTAAACTATGAAACTTTGTCTCAGGTACAGGATAAACAGACCAACAATATTCAGGACAAATTTGGTAATTCCCATGTACAATGGCATTTAATGGAAACTTGACATTATCTTTTTATCAAACCTATATCCCATCACAAGGCATCTTAAAAAAATAAGCCTCAAAAATTAAATACAATTTGAATAGACAATGAACAACGAAACTGTCTCATATTTTTTGAATAGACAGTGAACAATGAAACTGTCTCGTATTTCATGTACAGGATAAACAAACCAACAATATTCAGGACAAATCAACAATTCCCATGTACCATGGCATCTACAGGAGACTTGGCATCATCTCTTTATCAAACCTATATCCTATCAGAAGGCATTTTAAATGAATAAGCCTCAAAGATTAAATATAGTTTTGAATAGACAATGATCAAAGGCAGCGACCCTTCAAAAATGCTTCCAGTACAATTTCAGCATTATGTAATGTAACAATGACTACTTGATACCTTAATCAATATTCTTGCATAGGGTCACTTCTTATGAAGAAACCCTATAATCAAATTACAATACATTACTTTCTTTAAATAAATCACCCTCTAAAAATTTGACCTTTCAAGTTAGTGGGCAAGAGATAAAACCAGAACTGTTATGAGATGGTTAGGCATTACTGACTTGTCAGTCCACCTGTAAAGCAAAATAGAAACAAAATCAATCTCAAGGTGGTTAAAATGCCACCCCAGCAATCATAGGCATCATCTAAAAAGCCTCTTCACCTTCGAAAGCTCCAACATTGCCATGAATCCATCCTAGTCAGAATCCAACCCAAACAAGAATCGGCATACTTGATTGAACTATCCCTGACCATTAATCCCAATGCCAAACAAGTACAGCAGTAAAATCACATCAGCATCCATCTTCCCCATCAAGAAAGCCAATTAGCTGCATATATACAAAAGTATTGGCTAGTGTAGATATCCAGTAAAACTATTTTCATGAATTAATGATACAACTGACTAAATCTTCTCCAAAATGGTCTCAACATTTCACTGTTTTCTTGACGGCCTTCAAGTACTGCAGTGCTAAAATTTTGACCTGGAAATATGTACTGTCAAGCACCCGTTGTCCTCCATTGCAGTCCAACTGAAGACATCTTATTTCTCAAGTGTTGCCTTTAAGATTTAAACTCTAGCTTATAATCCCATATTCGGGCTCTATTTGCATGTCTCAAAAAGAAGAATGTCCATCAGTTGGATCTGTTTCTTCTGACTTCTACATAATTCTCACAACTAATCAAAAGATGAATACTCTCTGACCCTCATACTGCAAAATCGTCCACTTTTCTGCATATTTCCTGAAAAAAGATTTAGTACTTTATATAATGAAGAATAACAACAAAAGGAGATTAAAAAATTGAAAGTTCTCTTTGAGACTTGTTTGAAAGGTGGCCTCACTGATGAATGGCTTTATTGTCCAATACTCACATTGCAATTTCTTGCCTTCCATAATACTTGATGTGCAATTTCAGAATGAACTTGTAGGTTCCTTCTCATATTCTATAAAGTTTATGTGATAAGGACTATATATATATATAGCAGGATGTGAACAGATACTTTCGCATGATAACGGAGTAAATATATGTTCACAAGAAATTAATTACTTGCAATTAGATATTTTCAAATTAGTGAAAAGGATTGCTGAGATTATGCATATCAAATTGAAAAAAATATAATATCACAGGCTGCTCTTAAATTTTTTCAATGAAGTGCAAGAGCATAATTTCATTTAACAATCAAAAACACTCTGATCATATTACAAAAATTCAACAAGGATAAACATAATGCTTTAATCTTACAAGTACTAGGCTAAAAATAACCACACAAAATGATCCAAAAGTACCCTTTGATCCCTGCAGAGCATATCAACAATAATAAAAAATTTCAAGATGAGGTTCTATCTCTAGAGATCACTCAAAATGAACTAGTAACTGTTTCATGATTGGTAAATTTTTTCTCTTTGAAAGTTAAACATTAAATGGTTGTTTAGGTCCCTCCAGGATGAGGGACCATAAATTATAGCAACCAATAACAGAAGGCAACAATGAAGCTCAATTTTGCCTGCTAGTGGTCTGCAAATACATTGTAAATATTGCAATGAAAAGCTTCAATCTTTGAAGCTCTCTATTTTCCAAATATTTTGAGAATTTCATTGTCTGATTCCTATTAACAATGAATCATTTAAATTTATGCATTAAATTTGCCACTGCAAAGCTTTTGCCACATTTTTGTTCCAGATATGTTGTTTCTGATTTATCTTGCATTGTTGCATAACAATCCAGTTCAAGTGCTTAATTATGCTTCTAATTCTTGAAACCCACTGTTCAGTGTGTCTTCTGTAATGATAATTACCTTCAAAACCTTCAGACTTGAGTATTTGGCCTAAAACATCCACTTCCGACCTCTTTAACTAATAGCAGAAACTGCCACAGCAGAGAAAGGACTTTTGATAACTTGTTAAATTGGCCGTTGTTCAAAGAGAAAATAAGCACTAAAAAGATTTATCGGAATCCAGAAATCCTGAAAACAGGGATGCAATCAGTCCAAGCAATTTGATCCTGTAACCTCGAAATAAAGACAAACACTACGAACCCCACAAAATAAGCTAAAAACGTGCTGGGGTAAAGGGATAATCTACAACTTATTTTACATAATTGTGTTTTAAACCATAGATGGGTGAGAATGTAAAGATACCTGAAACTCTTAAGTGAGTACTTGAATGCATTATACATCTCAATCGAAATTAAAAACATCCAAAAACAACAAAAAAATGTCAAAAAAGCATGTTACTGTTTTTTTCCCCCTTAATAAAAGAACAGATACTTACTGAAACATGAGTAAGCTATGGCATAGACAAATATATCAATTCAAGCATAACAAAAGAATAAATCCTGCAACTGAAAGTTTCAGTGTACTTTAGTAGGATAAAAATGCTAGCAGGTCATTATTAAGCCTGAATCCTTGTGCCAGAAAGTTATGAATACACTCAACATGTTGAGTGATGCTGAACATGGAAAATAAACTTGGATTACAGTCAACCAAGCTTCCACAGAATGTCCAAAACCACATAAATATTCCAAAACACACTCAACATGTTGAGTGATGCTGAAAATGGAACACAAGCATCCATATAAACTTGGATTACAGTCAACCAAGCTCCCACAGAATGTCGAAAACCACATAAATAAAAGCAATTTACCACATCAAAATTCTGAAAAACACCTCACAATCATTACCATCCATTGCTAGAGAGTGATCAGATCCCTGCAACATTAAAATTGTAACATTCCTGGCAATCAATGATTTTCACCTAACTACTTCAAAAAACAAGTATCCCTTTTTTCAGGCACCACTAGCACTCTTGACCTGCCTTAAACAAGAAGGCATGCAATTTAACATAAGATAAACCATTGCTCATCAAATGCATACCATTTGCAATAATTTGACTACTTAATCAAAATTATCAAGAGTAGAATACAGTTTGGTATCAATAATATCAACGAGAAAAAAGAAAATGCCTTGTTAGCTCTTTAAAATAAAATCCCACAAAAGCAAAGAACACTAATTACAGAATTTGAATAACATGTTTACATGATAGAATTAGCAGATAATGGTCTTCAGTTATGTTCATTATCAATTCGAATTAAATGATCTACTTAAAGTCCAATTTTACAACCACCTAATTACTCACCATACAGTGAACCACTGCAACATTCTCAGTGTCAGAAGAAAGCCATGCATGTATACTCTCACAAAATAACTTGATTAATGAAAGAGGTGGAACATGGTTGTCATCAAAAGGGATCACTTCCACTCGACCATAAAAGTACTCAGGATCATAAGTTTCTTCTGCACAAAGATTGTAGATCTGCAAAAACATTACCATCATCAGAATTGATAAACTTCACCACCAAAGTAGTTAACTGCACAAATAGATACCCACAAGTGATCAATCACAGAGATCACAAAAGCACAAATTAAAGTAGGTTCTATATCGAAATTAAATGTACCTATGATAATGCAATATGCTACTCAAGTGAAACTAAATGCTCTTGCAGTGCCAAAAAAACAATACTAGTTTTATTTGTTCATAATTGAGCAAAAAGGGGGCCTTTCTCCCACAATGCAGTAATCCTTATCTAGGAAGCTAACTACCTTCTTTTATCTGCTTATATAGAAGCCCATATGTAATCAAGCACAATTAGTATAAAAGCACAAATAAAAGAAAGTTCCACATCAAAGTCACATGCCCCCAAGACCATCAGCAGGCTATTGGAGTGGAACTAAATGTTCTCTGAATAGAAAGAATCACTGGGTCTCCTTACTAGCCTTGTTATTTCTCTAGATCTCACAAGTTTTCTAGCTCATATGTTGCTCCCAAGAAAAAAGTTACTGCATTTGTTTGATAATTTCCAAGCAGAAAGGGAAGTTCCTCCTGCAATACAATAATCCTTACTCTTAGCTAATAAGCCAACCACCGTAACTGCTTAGATGTCCAAAGATTACTGAAGCACAGACAACAGCAAATTCTGTATCAAAGTTGCATGTTCATAAGATTACACGGGATCCTGGTGTAAAACTCCAAGTTCTGAGTAGAAGGTAACATCAGGTCTCCTTTGCAGCCCCACTGTTTCATGAGATCCCCAACAGCTTTGTAGCTCATGCATGCTCCAAAAAAGCACCACAGTTCTCTGCCATAATTGTCATTAAGAAAAGGGGATCCTTCCTCCCACGAAACAGTTTACCCTTAGCTGAAAAGCTAACCAACTTTTCACAACTTATTGATCAGTAAACACAATTTCTCTACTAGTTATAAGCCTGTGCTGCTGTAGTAATTAAGTATTTGGTGTCTCGCCTAGACCTACACAACTCTACATCTGCAATCCTCAATAGAGGCCTCCCTCCCTCAATCCAATAATCCTTAACTGAAACGATGACTAATTGAAATGAAATGAAATGAAAGATTTTAATTACGTCCGCGAGACCCAAATATGGTCTATGGGACCTCAAATATGGAAGTACAATTACTCAAATCATATCATATGATCTTTAATATCTTTGAGAAGGTTGTTCCTTCTCCTGCTGATTTGTGTTAGCAATTCTCCAACTTTTTTTATTTTACTGTCTTCAAATAAATCTGTAATAAACTCGTTCCCAAGTGTTTCTTTGTATTTGTCACGGATATCTGAAAAACTCGGGCATTTATAGATGAAGTGTTCCTCTGTCTCTACTGCCCCTGTGCTGCATAGAGTACATATCCTTTCTTCCCATTGTTCTTTGGGCGTTGTCCATCTCCCTGTTTCACATCTAAGCCTATGAGAGCTAGTCCTTATCTGAGCAATGAGTATTTTTTCCTTTCACTTGATTTCAGCGCCTATATACACTTTTTCCTTGTGGTCATACGTTGGGTTAAAATTCTTTGCATCTTATTGGATCACAAAAAGTCAATTTCTCTAAAATTTCTAAGCTGTGCTCCTCTGACAAGAAAGTGTTTGCTGTTTAGCTTATACTCACATAAAAGTTACAAAGGTAAAGGTTATCTTTTATGTCACAGCTGAGCCGACAAAACTCTTGGCCAGAACGGATAAGCAGCGAAATTTCCCTCTCTAGCTTATGTGTATCAGTTCAATTATGTACCCTCTTCCAAATCTCATAATAGATCAACTCTTGCCGATCCATCTAAACATGGGGTACTTTACGTTGAAATTTGCAAATAATGTTTTTGAGTCTTGTCACTTTTGAAAACATGGCCCAGGTAGGACTTATGTCCATCAGTTCATTTCCGTACCCTCTTACAAATCTCATGATAAATCGAGTCTTGCCAATCCGTCTAAATTCAGGGTACTTTAGGTTAAAATCTGCAAGTAAAGTTTTTGACTCTAGTTACTGTTGAAAACATGTACCAGCTAGGACTTGAACCTAAGACCACCTGGTGTGCACATGGAAGATGCCTAAACCCTATCATTGCTACAACACCCATGCCACCAAAAGACCCTGACAAGAAAGAGCACTTTTTTTCCCCTCTTTGTGTTTCATTAAACCCTGACGAGAAAAGCTTTTTCTTCTTTGCATTTCACTACGCATAGTGGCAGCACGAAGACCCTAGTCTCTGTAGCCACTGTAAGAAAAAAGAAGCTGACAAAGATGACTGCTCTACCAATTAAGCTACCGGCTCTCTGATATTCAAGCGTGGGTTAACACAATCTTGAACACCACCTTCAATCTACGTTTGAGCACTTAAGCCTACCCAGCCCGGCTAAAGATGGGCCAGCTAAGACTTGAACCTGCGACCTTGCCCTGTCAATTGGCCCTTTGATGTTTATGAGTGACTTAACACAATCTTCAACACCCCCTCACTCCGCAATCAAGCAGTTAAGCCTAGCAAGCCTGCCTAAACATAGACCAAGTATGATTTGAACCATCGACCTTGCTCTACTAATTAAGTTGCCGGCCGATTAATGTTCATGTGTGACTTAACACAATCTCCAACACCCCCCTCAATCCACATCCAGCACAAGCATAGCCAGCCTGGCCACAGATGTACCAGCTAGGACTTGAACCTGCGATCTTAAATGAAAACGTCTGCATCTATGCGCTCGAATGCTAAATAGGATCCAAAAACAGTGAAGAACACAATTTTAGACCTGTAATGAAAATATTTCAATATATGTGCCCGACTTGGGTGCTCGCATGCTAAATAAGATCCAAAAACAGTGAAGAACACAAATTTGCACCTGAAATGAAAATATTTGCACCTATGTGCGACACATCTGTGCTGGAATGCGAAATAAGATCCAAAAAACAGCGAAGAACACAATTTTGCACATGAAATGAAAACGTTTGCATCTATGTGCTCGACGTTTGTGGCCGAATGCTAAATAGGATCCAAAAACAGCGAAGAACACAATTTTAGACCTGAAATGAAAATATTTTGTGCTCGACGTTTGTGTTCGAATGCTATATAAGATCTAAAAACATTGAAGAACACAAAGTTGCACCTGAAATGAAAATATGCATCTATGTGCTCGAATGCTAAGTAAGATCCAAAAACAGCGAAGAATACAATTTTAGATCTGAAATAATAAATTTTGCTTCTATGTGGTTGAATTTTATGCTATAAGATCCTCAACAGTGAAGAACATAATTTTAGACCTGAAATTATATGAAAATCAGCTGGTAATACAGAATAATGCACAGTGAAAATCTAATCTCACCTTATAATGGGAACCGTGTTTGATGTCCAACACGTGCCGGACCTGCCACAGTGGATTTCTGTAAACCGCGCGGATGTTCTGCGAGGGAAACGACATGGCAACGAGGCGGTCGTTGATGTACGACATGTCTAGATCAAAGCTCCCCAGCACGAATCGGCGGCGCTTCTTCGAAACGAGGGCGCGGATGAAGCGGGCGGCCAGTACCACCTCCAAAATCCTCTCCCGCAGCGCATGGCCGCCACCAACGCCGTGGCGCCGCCCATGCTGCCCCCCGCCGCCGCCCCCGATGGACAATTTGGACCCCGTGGTGTCTCGTCTCAAATTACACCTGTAATGGATGTAAGGTTAATCAAGAAAATCCTTGGCCTTCCTTCTCCAAAAATAATTCATAACCATTTCCACCGATTCCAATTTTCCCGTTGGGCTCTCGTATGCGACAGAGCCGAGCGGCAGAGGAGGATAAATACGAGCGCATGTGGATGTGCCTCTGCGTTCCATTCCCCTTCAGAGCGTTCCCTCTCGCCTCATGCCGTCTCTGAGGAGAGGATTTATCATCATCTTAACCGTGAAAGTTCCCATCTACAGAAATACTCCACCGGATTTTGTTGAAATTCATTCACATTTTATTTATTGTTGTACATGAATTTTTGTGTTGTAGATTTCGAGAAACATTGAAGCTTATTCCACCGGATTTTGCTGAAATTCAGACAGATTTCATTATTGTCCATATATTTTGGTGCCGTAGACTTCGAGAAACATGGAGATGGAGCAAGCTGACGACTGACACTTGTGGATCTAATGCATGCTTAGGACAAGGAGTTGGCGTTTCCGCCTCGTGATAGATCACCAGGCGACGGTCAAGGAAGAGACAGATACCTGAGGTTGAGGCTCATTGAATAAGAGGGAGAAATTTACTTTCCAATGTTCACGAGCATTGCATTGTGTATATCAATTTATATAAAGGAGTATAACAAAAGTTTACACAAGATATCTCAACTGTATGTAGTTAGTATTCTATTTTAGTGACTTCAGTTTAAAGCACAACGTAGATGGTTTTATAGCAAAGGAGATGAGGCCTATGTTATGTTGCTATATTTTGCTATCAGTTATACATGGCATTATTTATAAGTATTAAGAGAATTTGGAGGAAACTATTATCTTTGCAAAGAGTTGGTTTCCCTTGAGGTTTGAATCTAGGTCTCTTCTTAATAAATACAGAGCTACACCTGCACTTACCAATCCACCTAACTCTTATTAGTATAATACCTTTTTAGATATAATATAGCCTTTTACAATCTCATATAATCATTCAAAAATATATAGGAGTTACTCATGTTGTCTTATTTATTTAAGAAAACAAATCTTTTTAGATATAATAAAACTTTAATATTGGAATGATTTATTTTAAATAGAAACATAAGAGTCACTTCAATCACACCTTAACTTGAGTCTCTTTAATGATAACCCAAAAAAAATACCAAGAATCTCTTTAATGATAACCTAAAAACATACCAACTCAATTGAATGTCCTAATAAAAGCTAACTTTGAAAATATAAAAAACTTTTTTGTATTTTTAAAGATAATTTTAATGTATACAAAAAATTATTATGTTATGTTATTTGTCTAAGAAAACACATCTAATTATATATATATAGAATATAACTGCTGTCATATAAATTATTATAATTTCTAGATATTAAAATAATACTATTGTTTTTAAATAAGTTTAATGTATAAGAAGGTGTTTGAATTATGTTATTTATATTTTATTGTGGCGTAGGGAACTTCTATAATCCCTAGCTTATTGGATAAAAAAGGAAGTTGATGGAACTTGGATCTCCCATTAAATAAAGTATCCTTCACTAAACTATTTCTTTTAAAAAACATGATTTTCTATGAGATGTTTCTATTCCTAAGATTAGTTGCTTAGAATTTGATAAACATTCATATTGTCAACTCAAAATCCAATAATACATAGTATTTTGAGTGTTCATCCCTACAAAGTTTAAAAAAAATATTACAAGAGAATAGAATATTATTTTTTAAGCATTTATATATTTAAAAGGATCTTATATGATATTTGTGATATTTAGGTTGTGTTATTTTGATTAGTATGTTAAATTTAGTAAGATATTTTTTAAAAATATATTTTAAGAGTTTAAGCTATAGTTGGGGGTATATTGATGGCTATCTTCTTCAAATTTGTATCTCTACAATCAGATTTAGTAAGATTTGTTTTTTTTTTAGGTTTTTTTCTTTAATAAATGTTTTTATATTATTTGAACATATATCCAAATTGATATTTCATTTGATTATTATTATTATTTTTAATTTAAATATTTTTTTTATTAAAATTTAAATTATTTATTGGATATTTTTTCAAATATTTTAACAAACTAACTATAACAACTATCTCTATAGAAGAAGTTCATGTTTTGATAGAAAATTCTTGTATATAACTAACTTTTTATTTTAGAAGATTAACCATAACAACCACCTCTTTATAAGGTAGGTCTATATATATTGATAGAAGAATATCTAATGTTCTTTTATTTTAAATTTGTTTGTAATAATATGTTTATGAATCCTTTCAAGAAATCCTTTTAAATATCATGAAAAACTAGCCATAACAACTATTTTTATAAAACATATTTGTAATAAAAAATTTCATATAAACTACATCTTTGTTTTAAATTATTTTCAAATATTTTGAAAGACTGATAACTACAAAATCTTATATAACTTGAGTATTTATTTTAAATTATTTTCAAGATATCATTTCAAATAGTTTGAAAACTAATCATAACATTAACTTATAATAAAAAATTTAACTATTTAATTTTAATTTATTTTATAATAATACATTTTAATTTTTTTTTTTACTTTTAATTTAAATTTTGTTTTTACATAAAAATTAATAACAACCCTATTATTTTTAATAATTAAAAAACTCAAACTTCAAACCATAGGTTTTATCTAGTCTGAAAAGCCTTCAAAACTTATCTTGAACTTCTAACAAGTTAAATTTATCACAAACTAAATATAAACTTTAAGAGAGACTTGTCTCCTTTAGTTGGGGGAGTGGATGTACGGTCTTCGTGCCACGTCAGGCACACGAGGGTAAGAGGGTGTTGGAATCTTCTGGAATCTGTTCCGCTGGTTGGCACCACGTTCTCTTCGTGGAAGTTATTTGTTTATTTTTAGAGGAGGTGACGTGGCCACCAAGGCCTGCTGCTTTCAATTCTATTGTTTGGACTCATTCAAGGATTGCACCGTCAGCATTCATCATGTTATTATTGGAGGAGATTTTGTAAAATGATTTTTTAATGACGCCAGCTGGATGGGTAGATCATTTGTAAAATGGTTTTTTAATGACGCCAGCTGGATGGGTAGACCATTGTCGTTTTTATATTGAGATCTAATGATTCAAGCAACATATCTATGCCACTCAACACAATAATGTAATATTTTAATGTTATTAAATATTACTAATTTAAATCAAATAATATTAGTTTAATAGGTTAGATGTTTAACTTATAAAACAAGATAAAGGTGTAATTATTTATTTATACATATATATTTGTTAAGTTTGTTGCAATATCACCATGTCCATAAAAATAGTATTAGTTTAAGTTGTTAGAAATATAGGTTTTCAATGATGGTACAAATATCGAGCGACTGGTGGTCCCTTTACGACGGATCAACAATAACGAAGTGGAATAGGTTTGGTGGAAGCAACCCTTGGGATTTGAACCCTACACTTGTCAGTTACTAAAATTAGTGTGGTTGTGACCAACTCTCCTATGTAATAAAAAAAATATGGGTTTTCAAATTTTAGCCAGTTATATAATTTTAATATTACCCCCAAGGGCTAGGTGGATTGATAAGTGGAGGTGTGGTTGAGCACTTACCAAGAAGAGACCTAAGTTCAAACCTTGGGGGAAGCCAACCCTTTGCAAAGGTAGTACTCTGCTCCAAATCCTCTGAGTGCGCGCTAGACATATGACAATGGTACAAACCCCGAACGATCGATGGTTCCCATCTCACGTCAGGTTAACAAGAATAAGACGAATAGGTTTGTTGGGAGCAGTCCCTGTGGTTTGAACCTTGCGCTTGCAAGTGACTAAAAATAATGGCAGTAACCAACTCTCCTATGTAATAAAAAAAAATTAATAATTTTATATAGTTGGTTTTATATTTAAAATAACCAAATAACATAGGTACAATGTAATAAAGACATAGAGGTCCACCAAATATATATATATATATATATATATATATATATATATATATAGGGTTTGTTAAATGTTTTTAGATTTTAGTTAATATCCAAACAATTTAGTCCCTAGGGGCTAGGTGGATTGGTAAGTTCTAGCGCTTACCAAGAAGAGACCTAGGTTCAAACCTTGGGGGCATGCCTGTTTGTGCAAAGGTAGTAGTTTGACCTATGTTCCTTAAGTGCGTGCTAACCTTGACAAAGGCGGTACCAATCCTAAGCCCTCGGTGCTCCTCCTCATGCCCTCGTAACACGCGACCACAATTTCGCAAAAATAACAAGGTGGAATAGGTGTTGTTGGGGGCAACCCCAAGATTTGAACCTTGCTTGGTAGTAGAAAAGGATTGTGGATGTAACCAACTCCTCTATGGATAAAAAAAAATCCAAACAATTTATTTAAGAGTTTTTCTTTTTCGTTGAAGTAGAATGTGAAGTACAACTAAGGGTACCATTGGACCACCTTCTCTCTTATTTGAACTTGGGTCTAGATAATGAGAACCTAAAGACATACCAATTTGGGTGTCTCAATAAGGATATTTGAGAGTTTATCTTTATGTTGATGGAGACATGATGTTTATATTTATCTAGACATAAATCTAAATTGTTTTTTATAGAAGATAATTTGTCTCAACCACTCATAACACATTAATTTTTTTCTTTAAGGCAAGGTTTTAAAAGGATCACCATTTCCCTTAGTACAATAGGTCATATCAACTAGTCACATCAAGCTATATAGCCCTTTTGGTGTTGTTGGGATTTGAATTTTGGTGTGGATTGCATCACTTATATGTCTCAACCATTGAACTAAGGTTTCATTGACAACACATTAAAAAGTACTTGTTAATCATATAAAATGGATATATCAATATATTTCATTAAACTTTAATTGTACAAGTATGAAATGAGTCTTAAATCTTCTTATTCCAATTCTTTGAGAAAGAGTAGGAAGCGGGTGAAAAGAGCAAAACTACATTTTTTGTCACAAATCTTTGGGGAAACTCAAAAAAATAAGAATTTTTATGAGGAAAAGATAGGTAACATGGAAGGAAATATGTTTTTAAAAGCCCTAACTAGAAGTAGGGATGTCCTAGTTGGAACTATGGATGCCTCAGTTAGGGACAAGAGGAAGAGCACATTTATAGAAAAACCTATCCAAGCAGCATATATTATACCATAAGTGATTATCAAGGATAAGATGATCTAGCATGATATAATGGTTCTTAAAAGTAGAGACTTAATATGTAGGCTCCGTAAATACTTGTTATATTTTTCATAAATTCAAAATTGGATCAAGTGGAAGTGAGGATTGAATTCAAATTATTCTATTTTCTAGTTTAAAAATTTCTCCTCATCATATTTTCTAGTTTAAAAATTAGGGATAAAATATTCAATAGTGGCTCATGGTTTGGGGGATAGATGCCTTATATTTAAGAAGATGGAGGGAGAATTTTTCTATGAGATAAAAAAATTGAATGACTTCGAATGTGGGTATGCTTTTTTAACATCCATATCAGCTTATTAATAAGGAGGCTTTGAAGAATATAGGTAACACTTTAGGGGAGTTCATCTAAGAGGAATCATCTACTAAGAAACAAAAATATATTGTATGTGCTCGGGTATGTGTTGTCATGGATATTTTGACACCTTTACCACAATTTTTAAGATTAAATTGAATAAAAAAAATGGTTTCAACAAGTGGATTATGAAAGCGCTACATTTTGTTGCCATAATATTATGAGACTAGACACATGACAAGAGATTAAAAATTGAAAGCAATGGATTAAAAGAAATAAATTGGTCATGAGATAAACTCCAAGATAAAACAAGTTCATACTATTGAACAAGATGGGTTAGGTCAAAGATTTTCCACTTCCAAAAATTGGCAAAAAAAAATTCCCTTTGTATCACCAAAAGGAGAAGGCCATCAAGGTTCACTCATACCAAACATTAAAATAAACGTAGAAAGCTACAAGGGTCAAGGGCGTATAATGTGCATACAAAAGTCAATAGGAGGTAATCTATAGTGTAGATATTTTGCTAGGGTTTGATGAGGAAAGTTGCTTTGCTGGAATTTTTTTGAGACCTATCTAGTGGGCTTTGCGGGGATGGCAGCAGTTTCTGGAGGAGGTATGAACAACTGGAGGAATGTAGTGATGGCATCAAGTCCGTCACAGAGCGTGTATGCTAGGGCTGGTATTTCTTTTAAAAATGATCGAAAGGAACAGGATTTCCCATTGCATGCCAAGAATCGCTTGTTAAAGAACAATGGATGTTTGGAACGATGTGAAGCTAGGCCGGTTCTAGTGGTTCAACCAGACTCGGTGGCAGAATATGTGGAGTATTTAACCAAACATGCGCTTATTGGTAAATTTATGGGCATCCGAATTTCTCTTCCCTTTGTGGAGGCTTGGGTTAGGAAGACTTGGAACCCTAAAGGTGATGTGGATGCTGAGTGCAAACAACTATTTTATGGTGGTTTTTTCTTGTCTTGCGGATCGTAACAAAGCATTTGAAGGAGGTCCCTATTTCTGTAACCAAGCGGGACTCTTTCTTAAACCCTGGCATGTGGGTTTCAACCCATCAGAGGAGCGACCGTCATGGGTTTCGGTGTGGGTTCGGCTTTCGTGGCTCCCATTGGAATTTTGGAGAAATGACATCTTGCATATGATTGCCCTTCTACTTGGGAAGCCGGTTGGGCCGTCATGACAGATACTGGATAAAAAGGTAATCTCTATTGCCCGTATCTGTGTTGAAATTGATTTAAACAATCCTATTCCGGATTCTATTGAAATACAGTTCAGATCAACCACATGGGTTCAAAAACTTGACTATGAAGCTCTTCCTTTTCGTTGCCGGATTTGCCATGAATATGGCCACTTACAAATAAAATTCCCTAAGTTTGTCCTGCCTGTGGCTTCAAATCCTGGGCCCTCTCGAGCTGTACAAAATATGGATAAAGGAAAAGCCTCGATAAAGGAGGGGGATCGGGATAAGGAAGGCTTTGTTACGGTAAAACCTCGGAACAAAGGAAGAAAGGCAAAAAGAGACATTAAGGATAACCGACCAGATGCTCGACTCAACCGTTTTGAAATTCTAGAGAATCTTTATCAGTGCGTGGAGATACTTGAAACATCGCTACCTGTTATAGATATAACAGGACCAAATCAATTGTCTCTTCATGAGGTGGAACCAAGGGAACCAGATATAGGGGGTTTAAATGAAGAACAGAGGGCTTTGGTTCCGAGTATAGGTGATATGGTTGGCCCTAGCCCTGGAAGTGAAGTTATCTTAGAAAATGGCATAGATTTAGATATGCCCTCTCCTACCCAAGCATTGATGCAGTCATCCATGGATCAGTAAAACTCCTACGGTCTTTGGGATTGCAACATAAAATAATTAAAAAAAATGCTTGGGATAAGAATATGAAGGTGGGTCGAAAGAAAGACCAGGATAAAATTAAGTTAATGGGGGAGACTTTGGTAGAGTCGGGTTTGGTGAGAACATTGGACTCCCATTTTTATAACCCCCAAAAATGATTATACTTTCATGGAATGTAAGGGGGTTGAACAACATCCCCGGACAAAAAGTTGTTCGTGATTTGATTCGTGTTCATTCTCCGGATGTGGTTTTTATTCAGGAGACTAAATTAGCTATTGATAGTTTGTTCAATATTGCTCCCAAGTTGTGGAGAAAGAGGCAATGTCAGGGTATGGGGTTGCTGATTACCTGGCCAAAAGGGCTTCTGAGCTATTGGATACTCAGAGTATTGATAACTGGGAGAGTCTCCCGTCTGGGGATTCTCAACACCTACGGGAGTTGATCCATAAGGATGTTCAGACTTAATGTGTTTTGTTTTTTTTTGGTTTTCTTTGGGAGTTGACCTTGTCTGATGATTTAGCCTGTCTTGTTGCTTATTTGAGTCCTGGGTGGGGGCTCAGCTGTACTTTGTAATCCAGAATTTTTATCAATAAATTTTTACCCCTTTATTTAAAAAAAAAATGGCGTATAATGTGCATGTTCAAATTAAGAAGGAATTAAAGGTGAGAAGGAAGTTGTGGAGGCAAATATTAAAACCAAGGAGACAAAAGAGGTCAATTTTAGTCCAATAAATCTTTATCTATAATATAAATTCATCTCCTTATAATAAATATGAAAGTAGTGTAGAGTTTATCTCTTACACTTGAAGGTTTCAAGAGCAACATAATAAAGAAATGAGTATAAGGGATATCCATGGCAATTTAATACTTTTACGTTAATATAAGAAAGTAATTACTATGGAGGATTGTCCTTGAACTTTAGGGTTCCAAGGCAACATAAAGAAGAAAATATTTTTTAGGTTATTCCTTACATTTTAAATTCTCCAAGGTAGCAAAAACCTTTAGATGATAAGTTCCATTATCAATATAAAAAAATCAAAGAGATTGATGAAGACGAAAGTCTTGGTGGGAATGAAAAAATGAGAGGAAGGCCCTTAAAACAAGAAGAAAAAGAAAAAACTTTGAGGTATATTGATATGGGAAAACAAAAAACGAGTATTATAAGTGTTAACAAGAAATGAGGCTAAGTTCATATACATATAAAAAGTGATCATGAATATTGTATTTTTGAATATTAGTGGTATGAATAAAACCCCTAAAAAAATATTGAAGTAATTAATAGGTTTTTATAATCATGGGTTTATTTTAATAAAATAAACTAAAATAAGTAATAAGGATTATGATGATGCATTAAAAAAAAGTGGAACGTGGGGGATTTTTTAGTAAGTTCTACTATAGGAGCTTTAAGAGGTATTGCAACAATATGGTACAAACACAAATGGGCAATTTCTAGTACAACCTAAGTTTTTCAATTGTGGAGACTTTGAAACTTTGAATAGAGGTCTAAGGTTCGAATCTTGAGGAGGTAAAGTTGTACACCATGCTTTGGTAACTTGAGTATGGCTAGGGATAATCATATATAGGGTAAAAAATATCTATCTCATATGGCTATGGCCTTACAAATGTTAAAATTCCTTTACTATTTTTATCCTTTAGAAGCAAAATGTAATTAGGTTGCTAGTATTTTTTTTGTAGAAAAGAGGAAATTATCAAGTTGGGGTTATAAATGTAAATTTTCTAGCTATAGTCACTCCTTGGTAAAGATACTGGGAGGGCCTCAATTTATTTATGTCAAATTCAATGATGATTGATAATTATGATCTATGGATTATTACGGGTTGGGGGCACTTCAACACAGTTCTATCTTAAAAAAAGAATGATGGTACTCCTAGATGGTTTGAATCAATAAAGGATTTTGTTTCACTTGTCAACTCAAAAAAAGTTTAGGATGTTACTCTTTCAAGCTTTCAACATACATGGGTTAATAGATGCATTGGGTAAACTCATACAACACAAATACTGGATAGATTTTTTTATATAATATATGGCTGTAAACATAGCACACAATCTTTCCAGACATGTTATCATAAGTGGGATCATATCACAAACCCATTTTCTTGAGATGCTATCTACTCAATAATGGTCATCCAAATCCATTTTGATTTCAATCTATGTGGTCCTAAGACCCCGATTTCTTCTAGATGGTTATTATATGATGAAATACGTAAGGTTTTAAGGATATATATATATATATATATATATATATATATATATATATATATATATATATATATATATATAAAGGTTTGTTCAAAAAGTGAAATATTTAAAAGAAAAAAATAAAAATTTGAATTGTTAAGTATTTTGGTAATATATTTAAAGCAAAAGAGAAAATTAAATACAAACTCAATAATTTACAAGAGATGGTAGAAATCAATGGAATTGACCAAGATACTTTTGTCAAGAAGTATATTAAAAAATGAATTCATATTGGTCCTAAAAATCTAGGAAGATATGGCTTAAGGAAAGGAATAGAAATACCAATTTCTTTAATGCGATAGCCAAAATAGATTTTTCTTTTCAAGAAGTTAAAAAATAAATAAACTTGAAATAAAAGAAATATCAAGGAAGAAGAAGATATATATTTTTTGGTTGGATAATAAGGGGTTGTACTAAGGTCCCCCAAGCTTGACAAATTACAACTCTCTTCTTTAAAGCTTGAGACTTTATAAATAGACACACTTCTCATCTCAATTGAGATGTTATAGCTAGAAACTTACATCATTTTACAACGAAGTTTGAAATCTTGATTTTCATTTTCTAGATCTTTTCAATTTTTTGTATGAATACAAATATTCTAGAATTCAACATCCTTCTTGACATTTTTCTATAGCAACCTTCACAATACCAAAACTTCACCTCTACTATCTATGCATTGCATCTTAGTAGAGTAATATTTCCAAAACATTGCACTATCATAGTCCACTTTACCAAATCTAGATTGCTAGTTTCCTTCCTGAAACACAAATGCAACCACAAAAAATATAAAAAATAGTTTATATGAAAACACATTATTGGTATAAAATAAAGCAAATATTACCAAAAGAAAACATTAAAGTAAATCTTAATCATTATTTGATTCAGGCAATCAACATTTTCTTGTCAGTTCAGCTAAACTTACTACTTCCTCTAACCATGGAAAGGAGAATTTAACTTCATGATCCTCAATCAAAATCCCTTTATTGGCTAGCCTATCTGCACATTTGTTTCCTTCCCTTAATGTATGTGTAAACCTGATTTCTTCAAACTCTTTAGCAAGATCTTGAATTTCCACAATTATCTCTTATATGTTCCATGGAGCCTTTATTTATTACCATGAGAGAATCACCTTCCACCCATACTTTGTTCCATTTTATTTGTTTGCATATTTTTAACCCTTCTAGAACCACACAAGTTTCTGCTTTATTATTTGTCTTAAATCCGCTATTGAAAGCGCAATGAGACAAAATCTCTTTATTATTTCTAATTATTCCTCCTCCTACTGCTAGTCTTGGATTTCCTTTATATGATCCATCAAAATTTAATTTAAGAAACTCCACATCTAGTGGTTTCCAGTTTATATTCTTTACCTTTTTTTTGCTTCTCTTGTACCCAACATAATAATGTTATTTAATGACTTAACTCCATCTATCAAGGCTCTCTACTTCTAGATTAGGGACTGGGTGAGTTGATATAGTTGGTTTAGACTCCTCTATGGCTAAACAAACCTTCTTTTTTATTACCTCTAAATTGCGTTCCTTTTCTTTAAATATTCTTCTATTCCTTTATAGCCATACAGTCCAAAATATTGTATCTTTTGATATATCCCATATTATCTATAGAGCCTCACTTTTATAAGTGATCTGCCATTGCTTTAACCAATCTTTAATTTTGGTATTCATCACCATGTATTTACCAAATATATTAAAAATCCATTGCCATAGTTTCTAGACTATTGAGCAATATCCCAAGAGATGGTCTATACTCTCCTCTTCCTTTTTACAAAGAACACATTGAGAGGGGTCATGAAAACCCCTTTTCATAAGGTTATCCTAGGATAAAATTCTTCTATGACCTACTAGCCAAACAAACATTTTAAATTTATAAATGCTTGGGCTATTCCAAATATCTCTCCATATTCTAGTGATAATACTATTTTGTTGGTGCTTTACATTATATCCACTTCTTGTTGTGTATTTTCCTGAGCTATTCCACTCCCAAATCAGTTTATCCTTGACTCCCCTTGGGATAATAACAGTTGTTATCTTTCTACTCAATAGCCTCCTAGCATCAATATCTTGTATACTTGTAAAAAAAAACTTCTTTCCATTTGTATCTTCCTTCACGATCCTTGTACAAAATATTTGAAATCCTATCACCATATTTGTCTTGAAGTAATCTCATCCAAGGGTTCTAAATTGGATCTAAATTGAGTGGTTTTTATCACACCAAGTATCCATCCAAATAGATTTTTTTCTCAAGTTTCCACCACCCATATTAAACCTTTAATCATCATATCAGTAGATTTTTTTAAACCATTCCAAAGAGCAGAACCATTTGGTACAGAGAATACAAAAAATATTAAACTTGGTTCATTGGGCTCAACATACTTAGAAGAATTATTTCTGATTGTCTTTGACTCTCTTTGTACAATCTTCAAATTAATTCTTCCCTAAGAGCTAAGTTTGCATCTATAAGAACTCTTAAACCAATACCTCACCTAGTTTTATCATCACACACCTTGCTCCATTTCACCAAAGGAAATTTCCTTTTATCATGTAAACCTGATCATAAAAAGGATCACACAATATAGATTAAACTTCTATCAATTGATTTTGGAATAGTATACAATGACATATAATATGTTGGAATGGCGTGTAAGACTGACTTAATTAATTGCACTCTTCCTTATAATGATAATCATCTACCTTTTCAAGCTAGTAATTTATTATGAACTTTACTAATAACTGGATTGCATAATTCTATCCTCATTCTCCCCTCAAATAAAGACATCCTTAGATAATTTGTTGGCAAATTTGCTTCCTCCATTTGAAGTAACTTGTAAATTCTTGCTTTGATATTAGTTGGAGTGTTAAGGAATCAAATTTTGGATTTTATCCTGCTAACTTTTTGCCCTGATGCTCTTTTGTATTCTTTAAAAAAGTTATTCAAATATCTGGCCTCATTTATCCTCTCCCTTCCAAAAAGGTCTATAACATCTATAAATTGTTGATGGGTGATGTTGTCGATGTTATTACTAACCTTAATTCCTTATAATCCCATATTTGTAAGTCTTTTATAATTTCCTACTCAAAACCTCCGCCATATAATGAACAAATAAGGAGATAGAGGATCTTCTTGTCTAAGGCCTCTCTTAAATTTATAATATTTTGTTACTAACCCATTGACCAACACCGAATAAGAAACTATAGAGACACAAGCTTTAATCCATCTAACCCATTTCTTCCCAAATCCAAACTTTTCTAAAACTACAAAAAGAAAATCCCATTTAACCCTATCATAGGCTTTACTCATATCAAGTTTTAAGATCATTGCTTTCTCTTTTCTTGAAGTTAATGAATGTATAACTTCATGAGCAATTATGATCCTATCCAAATTTGTCTCCCTTTCAAAAATCCTCCTTGCTCTTTTGAAATAATTTTTTTTCTAACAATGGCCTTAAACTATTTGCCATCATTTTGAAGATAATCTTATATGCCATATTACATAGGCTTATGGGTCTAAAAGAATCAAATAATTCAACATCCTTCTTATTTGGAATTAGGGTAAGATATGTTGCATTTATTTTATAAGGTATGTAATGTTTTACCCTAGACTATTCCACTGCCACCAATAAATAATCCTTCACTATATCCCAATTATGTTGGTAAAAAACTATAAAGATCCCATATGGACCTAGGGATTTATACTTATTAAAAGAGAAAAGAGCTAAATGAACTTCTTCTAGAGTAATAAGCTCCATCATATTCCTATTGTCTTCATTAATTATAAGTAAAGGTACATCTTGAAGAAGTTTATCATTAAAAACTTCAGTCTCCTTTGATCCTAGAATATTTTGATAAAAATACGTTACCTCTTTTCTAATTTCACTCTAATATTCAATTCAAACCCCTTATATTGATTTAATTCTACTAATTTTGGATGTTGATCTTTGTACTATAGTCATCCTATGAAAAACTTTGTATTTTTATCTCCTTTAACCAAGTTTGTATTGATTTTAATCTCTAGAATTTCTCTTCCTTACTCAAAATATTATGATATTAACTAAGCAACTCCATTTCCTCTAAGCTTGGATTATTATGATCACCTTTTTAGAATTTTGAAAGTTTATATTTTAGTTCTTTTTTCTTCTCAAAAATATTTCCAAAAGTGTTCTTGTTCCATTATTTTAATCTAGATGTCATAGATTTAATTTATTTTGGAAGAGCATACAACCCACCATTTCTTGAAGGAATCCACATTTGTGCTACCATTTCCTAAGGATGGTCTTCCCACATTTTCTCATATTTAAAATATGATATTTTTTTTAATTCACTTACCACCATTTTAACTCTTATTGGCCAGTGATCTGAACCAGTCCTTGTTAAGGTGTTAATTTTAGCATAATTTCATCTATCCAATGATCTGAGAGTATGCATCTGCATAATTTTTTTGCTATTAGGTTCTGGCCTCTCCTATTGTTGGTCCATGTATAGTTGTCTTCTTCAAACTCAATCTCCCATAGATTATTATTTTGAATAAAAGTTGAGAAATATCTCATACTTTGGGTTAGTTTCCTAATTCCTCCAAATTTTTCATCTAGCTTGGTTATGGCATTAAAATCTCCTATGGTCATGAATCTTGTTTCTTGGTCTTTACTTCTCATAAAGGCTTCAATCCTACTCCAAACTTCTAATCTACCTGACTGAGTTGTAGGTCCATAGATATTGATAAGGATGAAACAAATATCTACAAAGTAGCAAGTGACTAAAGAGTATATCCAATGCCTAGTTTTATAAATGGTAACATGGAGGTTCTAGAAGGATTCCAACAAGTTAGAATTCCCCCTACTACTCCTTCAAAATCCATAGCATCCCATTCACATCTAGACCATTCTGCTTTCATAGTTTTTGAAACTTCTTCTTTTGTAATTTTAGTTTCTTGGATACAAAGAATATCAAGCTTATTACTTAAACATAGGTCCTTGATACACTTCTACTTTGAGGGGGGATTAGCACCCCTTATGTTCCATGAGATGATAATCATGTCTCATTAGGGGCTATTGGCCCTACCTACATATTACCAATATCATTTTGTTGTTTGGTAAAGAGAAGTTCAACCAACTTAGTTTTTGTTCCTTTATGTTTGCTCTTGCTTCCCTGAATCTTGCTTGATAATTTAAGGGTTTTCCTATTTTTTCTTGCCTATATCAGGAGTAGGTCTTATTATTCTATTCTTCAATATTCTTTCATAATTTTATTTTTTATCATATTTATCCTCTCCTGGATCTACTACAGAAGCTTTTGACTTGTCCTACTCATTTTTGGTATTTTCTTATTAATGGCAGAGGTATTATCTTCTAAAACTGCATTTTATTTACCATTTTTTTCTCCTAAATGGTGCATGGTACTTCAAGAGAGTCTTCAAAATATGATGAGACACATTCCTTAGGTTCATTAGAATTTTTTTCCTTAAATCAGGATCATACTGAATAGATGGTTCCTTGTTAATATGTTGAACCAGTTGTACTAAGTCCTCTAAGTTTTGATCTACTTTTTCTTCATAGGCTAAAGACTCAAAAGAGTTGGCATTTCTTCTAATATCCTTCCTTACTGGTCTCCACTATTTATTTTCTTTCATTTTTCTAAATCTATTTTTTGGAAGTAGAAAACCATCTTCATCCATAACTATTTGTAAGTTTCTCTTGTGCTATTCTACATATGATTATGTTGGGCTATTCTTGGGGCATGATCTTTGAATATGCCCCACCTCATGACATATTCTACATCTAAAAGAAATATTTTTATAATCTATGGTTTGGTTCCACATCTTATCCCCATACGTAAGAATGATTTATCCTAGTAAAGCTTTAATTATTAAATCATGACCAATATTCAAGCATAAATAGCCAATAATCCATCTTTCATAGTATCTAAAATATCAAGGAATTCTCCTAGAGTGTTGCCTATTGCATTAAAGGTATCTATTTCATAAAATTCAATGGGTAACCTAAATATCCTAACCCAAACGAGTACTAGGGATAGATTTACATTTTCAAGTGAAAAGTCTTCATACCAACAGGTAAGGAAGAGTCATGCTCTTCCTATAAACCAAGGAGTCCCTTTTAGGATTTTTTTTCTTTCTTCCCTAGAACAAAAAATGGCTAGGAAGAAACCTTTGGAAAGAAAGGATAAAATCACTCTTGTAGACTTCCAACTCCTATCAATCCATTTTCTCAAGGTTGAAGCCCTTGTCCAATACCCATCAAATTTACCAAAAGTTGCCCTATCTTGGAGCAATGAGGATCTCTCTAAGGTGTGCTCACTAAAATATACCACTAGAGATGATTCTAAGGATTTATAAATTGGTCCATGGAAAGGAACATAAAACTCAAAATCTATTGAAATTTATCATAATATCCTATAGCAAATATAATATTTAATAAAAAAATTATAATAATTTGCATGCAAAATTTATAAAATAAAAAAGGGAAAAAAACTTAGCTGAAAAATTCTATGTCTAGATAGAATGTCTTGCCTCACTGAAGTCCTAGCCCTTCATTGCTCTTCCCATCATTTGAATCCTAGCTAACAAATATTTGCAATTTTGTTTTTCATAACTTGAAAAATTGTCACTGCCATTGTTCCATATGGTTGCATTCATAGGGTCATATCTCCCTCAATATTGCTTAGATTCCTTCATATGACCACTCATTTTAAAGCTATTCAAATTATGCACAAGTTGGTCCAATAATCAATTGAATCAGATAACCCTTTGTGAAGATATGACTCCTAAAAGATGAGATATATTTAAAAAAAAATGCTCTAATCCTTCCCGAAGTGACTAGTAGAATAATAGGAAGAGGAAGATATTAGTAAGGAAGCAATTAATTATTTCAACAATATTATATCAAAATTTGGGAAAGACAAAGACACTCGATTCAAGCTTTTGCAAAGTATTCCATCATTGTCACACAAGGATAATATACAATCTTGATGAGGAAGATACCTATGAAGAGCTCTAGGAGTCGGTTTTATTATTCCATATTAACAAGTAGGGTTATGCGTAAGGGGTTGTACCCAAAATGTATATATAAAAATAGGGCAAATTAGTTTCAAAATCAAGGTGAATCGTGTCTAAACTCATATAAAATAGTGGCAAATGTTTCCATTTTTTCATAAAAAATTATAAATTTTTGGTGAATTCGACAACAAACAAAAGACATGTGATGACAAATAGACCGGGATAGATAATGTGCGCTGGTGTAGCTGACATGGTGTGACTTACATGTGCGCCAGAGACAGTTCTATTGAGACTACTAGGATCCTAATGTTGAGACTTAGTTTGAAATCTTGTTAGGTGATACATGTATAATAAACAATTGTAATGTTACTATATGGTAAATGGTCAAGAGTAGAAGTTATTTTGTATTAAAAATTTATTCAAAATAATTTTATACTTTGGAATTTTATGTCGATGTCTGACATCTCCCAACAAAAAAAAGTATGATTCGAAGCACTTATTTTTCGCTTCCAGTAGATATTACAAGATGTGTGGCAAGATGCGTAAATTTAAAATGCTATATGTGGTTGAAATTTTATGCCCTTCACCCACTCTTCCCTTCAGGAAGTGATTCCCTTTGTTCAAAAGGAGTATGCCTAATTTTGAGAAGTATTTATGGATGGGCAAAAGACATTAGGTGGAGGCAGCAAAAACTACGATGGATCAAATAAGGGTGGGTGACAAGAGGGGGGGAAACCCACCCTTAACCTTGGGTGAAAATTCCCAAAAGACCTACCCAACTTGTTGGGCAGACATTTCAAGGGGTAAGTATGGCTAGATAAATCATAAAAGCCCACCCTCGAGGAATAAGGGAAACTCTCGCCTAGCCTAGACAGGAAGTTAGCAATGCAATATGGGTGAAACATATGAGAAACACCTACCTTCTCTAGAGCCCCCATGGGTGGAAGGAAGAACCCTCAGGATATGCAAAAATTCCACCATCATTTGAAATCCAAAGGAAGACCCACCCGTTGTCATAGTGGACCAAGTACCTAACAACGTACATAGAAGTGATGAGTTTGTGGCACGATACTCCCAAGGTGCTCTAGCATTTTTCATCCACTGCCTCAATCAAAGGATCGCTAGTCAAGGAGAAGGATAGGGTAGCTAAGAGCTAATAAGTTGGGCAAAAGCATCAGAAGATCTAAAGACCCAGATTCAACCTAGTACATCTACCTCCTTCTAGAAGATCCATGCTATCTAGTGGGATAGTGTACCAGTGCGATGCTTATCTGCTACAAGGATTGTGTTCCCACATTTTGTCATTAATATCCAATTTTGTAAATATACCTATTAATAGTGGAATGTTGGCCATTCCTAAGGGAGGCTCTTTAGCCATTATAATTCTTATGTAAGGTTTACTTCTCTATAAATACAAATTCTACACTATTTGGTCTCTGGCTTTGTCCTCTTGTTCTTTACTTAATGTATGAATATTCATTTTTGTTTAGTCTTTTAAGTAGTCCCGTGTTATTCTGATGTCTATATTTTATGGGGTATACTTGAGTGACTTAGAGGTGTGTGTTCATTAATATGGGTTGGGGGTTTATTTTTGCTAACATCGGTCGAATAGGAGCACTTTGATTCTGCATCCTAGATCTCATGCACCTATTTGTCAATACTATAATTCACCTCCCACCTATCACCACTGATAGGAGCTATAACTAAGACACGGTTGGCTAATCTGTTAGGTGTCAGGTCTATATTTCTTATGGGGTATCTAGTCTGCATAAGTCTTGATGTGACTATACCCATCCTTGTGAGTTTTGGCTACGATCTTCTTTGATTTTATTTCCTTCCCTTTTCCATTTCCCTTGTTTTGTGGCATAGAGTAGTTGGACCCACCCCTAAAGGAATTGGTCTCCTTTGAATATCATCCACTTTTTCTTTCGATGCAATGACTATTCTATGTTGCTTGGAGTTGATCCACTATCCCTACCCCGTGCACGGTGCTGGATCACCGACCAACAGTTTGCGGTGACTCTCCTAGGGACTCACTAAATCCCCATATTTTAGGAAATCAGATTTTGGTGGCTCTCTAATTTACCCGGATATTCTCAAAGTCACTTGGAAAATATGACTGCATGACACATCCAAATCATGAGACCAATCGCCCACCTACACTGAAGATCCAAATATCCCAAAGGACTCAAGGTATGGTGAGCAACCTTGAAGTCATTGATGGAGATAGTATATTCACCTGGTGACTCTGACTCTGACTCTGACATCACAGTAAGGAACTCTAAATACTAATGCCTTAATGGCCCAACCATTATTTCCCCAGTAAAATGATCCCAATCCTCTCAATCTCCCTGTTAGCACGATATTCTAAAATATACCTTCGATGCCCTACCAAAATACAACAACATCAAGGGATCTGTGAAGGAACATCTTGAAAATGTGGCTTCTATGGATGCCCTTCATAATATCATGCATGAATATGCGATGATCAAGCTGCTAGTTACCTCCCTACAAGGCAAAGCATGGCTCTGGTACAAAAACCTACAACCTAGGAGCATCTCCACATGGGCAGATATGGTAGAGCCTCTCATGGATATGTTTGGAAAAATGGAGGACCCCTTCCAGTCTCTAAACCAATTCACATTTATCAATAGGAATCCTCTTGAAAGTGTGATGGACTTCAACATTTATTTTGAGAATATCTGGAAGAGGATTCCATGAAAAATCCTCCCAACCTCTGCCCAGGCGTATTTATTCTACATCTAATCTCTTGGTCCTAAGCTCAGCTTCCTTCTACACCAATCAGGGAAAACCAGTTTCCTACAAATCTATAAGGAAGCTGCTAGAGCCGAGCAAGTCCTGATGTGGAGGATCTATCCAATTATTTTCTTTCAGGAGTTGGTACCTGATCATGCAATAGGCACATACCAGGAGAATATGTCCCACGATGATCACATCCATGAAGGTAATACAAAATATCAACCCTAGACTCAGCAAGATCTAGGTGAGGATGTGGATGCCCATGAATAGGATAAGAATCCAATGGTGGAGGAAGATTCGACCACGGGATTGACACAGTTGGTTGATGTCAAAAATGGACAACATGAAAATTTGGTCCCTGACAGCTCATTGTACAAACGATGAAATATGATGGTAAAAGCCATTGCCACCCTAGGATTTAAGGTCCTGAGTGCTTAGATGCTCAGGAAAAGTAAGAAGAATTATAATTTTATCGTAATTTTGAGCCAATGTGGATGGCACCAGATGAATCACAAGCGATGCCTCAAATACAATGTGATCTGGTCTGACCACTATAGATTTAGAGGATAATTCATGGATGACACCCTGGCTCAAGTGTACTTGTCACATCGTAATTTTATAGCCAATAAATAAAGCCTTGCATTATGTAGGGCTAGTGCATTGGGAATCATAAGTTTTATCACCAACCATTGGTGCAACAAGGTCTTATGAAAAGTTACCACTTGGTTAGGTGTCGGAGGGCATCAACAAGGATTTTCCTAGAAATCGTTTAGTAAATATAAAATTTCCCTCCTTTTTGTGTTGTCTTCCTAGTTCTCTATTTATTTTTTTCCATTGTTTTCATGACCCCATAACCCAATGGATACATTAAAAAAATTTCAAGATCTCTCACTCATCCCCAAAAGCTACAACATGCCTTGGAACTCACAAACGCAAGCACAAGATAAGACATGTATGCTATAAATAACCCCTACAATAAGACACAATTGGGACCATAAAGTGCAAATTGCAAGTTGTGGTTGAAGCTAAATGACCTCCTATTTGATAACAGACAATAAAAGAGGATCATTGCTGGATTGTGTGAAAAAGAGGCCCTGGAACAGTAGAGATAATATATAATGACAATATATTTTCTCTTGGAATATCTTAGGTCTTTGGTGGGTTGTGTTTAGGGGAATTCAATCCAAAAGAATGCCTTGTGAAAGAGGGTTTATGCCCCATTGGTTTCACTTGATAAGCTTTAGACTGATTTTCCCTTTGTGTCTTCCTTTTTCCTCACCCTTTCTTCCCCTTCATCTTCCTTTCTCCTTTGTTGCATGTAACTCTTCAAGTTGGTAACAAAGGCTTTGTTGTCTATGTTGTTTCCTATCCCCATTTTCTCTTATGTACCTCCTACAACAAGCTTCTTGATCATTTTATTATTGTTTCTATTGCTTGTATTCCTACTGCTCTTGGCTGCAATAGTCATCTCTATGTTGGTCGCCTTGGTCTTGTCCTTCTGGATTTTTTTTCCTTGTTTCCTCCTTATGATTTAATCAGTTGGGTCCAAGTCCCTTTCCCTTTGCTCTAATTTTTATCATGTTAGATATCCTATTTCTTTCATCTCCTTCTTTGCATCCTCCTTTCCTCTATCCCCTTCCTTCCTCTCATTCATTTCTCTGTTATGTTTCCTAATCCTTCTAGATTCCTTTTTTTCCATGAGGTGGAAAACCCCTATCAATCACTAGAAGTGTGGGTAAATTTTATGCCCTTCACCCACTATTCCCTTCAGGAAGTGATTCTCTTTGTTCAGAAGGAGTACACCTAATTTTGAGAAGCATTTATGGACGAGTAGAAGACTTCAAATGGCGATAGCAGAAACTACAGTGGATCAAAGTAGGGCGAGCGAAAATAGGGGGCGTAAACCCACCCTTAACCTTGGGTAAAACTTCCCAAAAGACCCGCCAAACTTGTTGGATGGACATTTCAAGTGGCAAGCATGGGCAAAAAAATCATAAAAGCCCACCCTTGAGGAACAAGAGAAACTCCCACCCAACCCAAGCGAGAAGTTAGGAATACAAGATGGGCAAAACATATGAGAAACACCCACCTTCTCTAGAGCCCCACGGGTAGAAGGAAGAACCCGTAGGATACACAAAAATACCACCATTGTCTGAAATCCAAAGGAAGAGCCACTCGCTGCCATAGTGGACCAAATACTTGACAATGTATGTAGAAGTTATGGGTTTCCGGTGTGATACTCCCAAGGTGCTCCAATGTTTGTCATCCACTACGTTAATCAGAGGATCATAAATAGAGGAGAAAGATAGGGTAGCTAAGAGTCGATCAGTTGGGTAGAAGCATCAGAAGATCTAAAGGCCCAAATTCAACCTAGTACATCTACCTCCTTGTAGAAGATCGTAGCTATTCAGTGGGATAGTGTACTAGTGCGACACTTGTCTGCTACAAGGATTGGGTTCCTCCCTTCCACCATTAATGTTTGATTTTGTAAATATACCTATAAATAGTGGAATGTTGGCCATTTCTAAGTGCAGCTCTTTAGCCACTACAATTCTTATGTAAGGTTTACTCCTTTGTAAATACAAAATTTGCACTGTTTGGTATCTAGATTTGTGCTTTTGTCTTTACTTAATGTGTGAATATTCATTTTGTTGGAAATTTTGAGTAATTATGTTTTCATTGATGTCAAGTGTTAGATGTAAGAAAAGTTCATCTTAGTGCAAGGGATTTGATAAAAAGAGGGTTAAAATATTTATATTTTAAATCCAAGAGATTTGGGACAAAGCTCCACATGGTTGGTTAAAAGGTTGAAGGCCCTGGTTTAAAAATCCCAAAGGAAGAAGATTTATAGGCTAAAAAAGGAAATGATATTTTTTTATTATAATATTAAAGTTAAAAGGTTAAAGTCTAAGGATGCATTATAAAAATTATTATAATATTTATATTATAATTTTTATAACTCAAAGAGGGTTTGGTGCCAATATCCAAAATTTATTTTTAAACAACTTCCAAGCATCACCGACATACTTAGCATGGTGGTAAATCCATAATAAAATGGACAATTTTTCTAGCCCTAAGGTTGTGTGTTCGATGCACAAAAAACCTGGTTAATGCAATTTCTCCTACGTACACTTCGTGAAAAGAAAAAAAAAAATTTATTAAAGGGAATGTTCGAATTTTTTTATATAAGATTGTTTAATATTATATCCGACCAGGTGGTTGGCCTAGCGGTAGATTGGGCAGTGTTAAGGTGCAGAGAAAATGACAAGTTCTGTATTTGAATCCAAGCGATGATATTTTTGTTCATTGTTTTATTGGCAAGGAAGTTGAGCAGAGGTCAAAGTGCATGTTGTGTCTTTTCGTCCTCATGTGGGCGGTTGGCCTAACGGTGGCCCAAAGGGCACTAGCGCACTAGCAGGTGGCAGGTGCTGTGTTTGAATCACCCGCAACAGTTTTTGGTTAGGCGTATGAGGTGTGTTTGATTAACTGAGAGCTGTTGACTTAGGGAGGTATAAGGGGATATAATTTTTTAATTATTTCTTGCAATTTATTTTGGAGAAAAATATTATGAAATATCTTTTTTCCGAAAAGTGATTTTATGGAGTAATAAGGATTTTTGATAATTATTTTATGAATGTTTTAAAATTAAGAGGGAGTTAAAAGGTGTATGAAGTATTTTTATTGCTTGTATTTTGCTTCATTTTGAAGGGCTTGGTTTTATGATTTAATGCTCTAGTTTGAGAAACCAAGAGAGTTGGTTTGGAACAAATTGTGCACACATTTTGAGAAGGTTTTATAACACATAAAGAGGTGTTGTGCTAACCCTTTTATAGTTGCAAAAGATATCATGTGTGAGATAGATTTTTGAAGACATATCTCCATAAGATCAAGCTAAAAGGTATGGGCATATCATTCCTTGTTTAAAGTGTTTGTTGAAGTGAATGTTTTGGAACATAATGTGGAGTGAAAATGATTGTTTGATAAGCATTATTGAAAATATTTGAGTTAGGGTTTGAGACCTACATTATGCTATTTGTTGGAAGAATTTTGAAAACACTTGTTTAGGGTTTGTGAGAAAATTGTGCTTTATTGGTTGAATGAGTGTGTGAAGCTTTTTGGCATTGGTTTTGAGTGATATTGAAAGTGAATGTGTAAACATTAGAAATCAGATTTGTGAAAGCAAGTGTGTGCATCAGGAAGATAAGTGTCATGTGCTAGACTAGATCTACCTTTAAAAGAGAAATAAATGTGAGACATGTGAAAGCGACAGACTTAATGATTGAGTAGAACATATTATGTTTTTGATAGAGCGCATCATTATCTATATGTTCCAGAGGTTAAAAAAATTCTAAGTAGAATTTTTTTGTGTGAAGAAATATTTTTAAAAAATATTTAAGTTGTGTTTGTATGCAAGTTATGGAAATATTTGAGCAGGTTTTATGAGTGTCTTGAGGATAAATTTGATCAAGTCTTTGAGAAGGCTTGAGGAAATATTTGAGTAAGTCTTTGAGAAGACTTGAAGGTAGATTTGAGCAAGTCTTTTGAGAAGACTTGAAGGAAAATTTGAGCAGAGTTGATAGCAGGTTTGGTTGTTGATTTGATCAAGCTTTGTGTTAAGGCTTGAGATAGATTTGAGCAGAGTTGAGAGCAGGTTTGGTTGCTGATTTGATCAAGCTTTGTGTTAAGGCTTGAAACATATTTGAGCAAAGTTGAGAACAGGTTTGGTTGTTGATTTTGATCAAGCTTTGTGTTAAGTCTTGAGACAGATTTGAGTAGAGTTAATAGTAGGTTTGGTTGCTAATTTGATCAAGCTTTGTGTTAAGGCTTGAGGATAGATTTGAGACATAATTAAGAGCATATTTGATTGATGATTTTTTCAAGCTTTATGTTAAGGCTTGGGGTAGATTTGAGATAGAATTAAGAGTAGATTTGTAAGAAAATTTAAAGCATATTTGTGCTAGACTTGGGATATATTTTAGTGCAAATATTTGAGAGTAGGATTTGGAGGTGACAGAGTAAATAAGACAACAATCTCTAGTGGATAGAGGTCCATCAACTAGTGCAGTAGGGACATAGATCTCTAGTGGAGAGATATCCACAAGCTAGAGCAGTGGGGATAAAAGTCTTCTAGAAGATCACTAGCCAGATTAGAGGGGATAGATTTCTCCTGTGGAGAGAGATCCATGAACCAGAGCAAGGGGAAAGAGTTATCTTATGGAGAGAGATACATGAACTAGAGAAGAGGGGATAAAATTCTCATGTGGAGTGAGATACTTTGATCAACTAGGGAGATAGAGTTCTTCTGTGGAGAGAGATCCACAAATTAGTTGAGGAGATAGAGTTCTTCTAGATCAAGTTACACGAACCAGAGTAAAGGGGATAGGGTTCTCTTGTGGAAAGAGATCCGCAAATCAAAGCATAAGGGATTGGTGTCTCTTTTGGAAGAGGTCTATAAACATTGTAATAGGGAATTTATTCCCAAGAGATTTGTTGAGAAAATTTAGAAAAAATATTTTCTCTATGGAGTAGTCCACATTAGGTGAACCATGTAAAATTTGTGTCTCTCTTGTGTGTGATGATTTGTGCATTACTTTGATTACTACTATTGATATTGCCATTGGAAAAGAAAAGTAAAAGTTGATCTTATACTATTCACCCCCCTCTTAGGTATAAGCCTGTGTTCTTCACATTTTTGTTCAACCATTTAAGTAGTCCCATGTCATTCTACTATCCTGTATTCCATGGGGTATACTTGAGTGACTTAGAGGTGTGTGTTCATTAATGTGGGTTGGGTGTTTATTTCTACTAACGCCAGTGGAATAGGAGCACTTTGATTCTGCATCCTGGATCTCATGTACCTATTTTTTGATACTAGAATTTGCCTCCCACTCATCGTTGATAGGAGCTAGAACTAAGATACAATTAGCTGATATATTAGGTATTAGGTTTATATTTCTTATGGGGTATCTATATTGCATAAGACTTGATGCGGCTATACCCATCCTTATGAGTTTTGTATACAACCTTCTTTTATTTTCTTTCCTTCCCTTTTCCATTTCCCTTGTTTTGCGATGTAGAGTAGTTGGAACCACCTTTGAAGGAACCGACCTCCTTCAAAGATCATCCACACCATCACCCGATGTGGTGGCCATTCTATGCTACTTGGCTTTGATCTGCCATCCCTACCCTATGCATGATACCAAATTGCTGACCAATAGTTGTTGGCGACTCTATTGGGGACTCACTGAGTCCCCATGTTTTAGGAAATCAAAGTTTGGTTGCTCTCTGATTTACCCAGATATTCTCAAAGTCACTTGGCGAATATGACTGTGTGGCACATCTAGATCATGAGACCAATCACCCACTTGCACTAAAAATCTAAATATACTGAAGGACTCAAGGTATGGTGAGCAACCTTGACCTCATTGGTGAAGATAGTATATTCACCTGGTGACTTCGACTTTGACTCTAACATCATAACCAGGACCTCTAAAGACTGGTGCCTTAATATCTCAACCATTATTTCCCAGTGGAATGATCTTGGTCCTCTCAATATCCCCCATAAACATGATATTCTGAAAGCTACCTTTAGTACCCTACCAAAATATAGTGGCATCAAGGGAGCTGTGAAGGAAGATCTTGAAAATATGGCTTCTCTGGCCACCCTTCATAATATCGTGCACGAAGATGCAATGATCAAGCTGCTGGTTACTTCCCTACAGGGTAGAGCATGGCTTTGGTAAGAAATCCTACAACCTATGAGCATCTCCACATGGGCAGATCTAGTAGAGCCTCTTATAGATATGTTTGGCAAAATGGAAGACCCCTTCTAGTATTTGAACCAATTCATATTTATCAAGAGAAACCCTCTTGAAAGTGTGGTGGACTTCAATATCTATTTTGAGAAGAGATAGAAGAGGATTCCATGATAAATCCTCCCAACCTCTAACCAAGTGTATTTATTCTACATTCGAGCTCTTGGTTCTAAGCTCAACTTCCTTTTGCACCAATCAGGGGAAACTAGTTTCCCACAACTCTACAAGGAAGTTTCTAGAGCCGAGAAAGTCCTGATGTGGAGGCTTTATCCAATCAAAGCCTTTCAAGAATTGGTACCAGATCATGTAGTGGGTACATGATAGGAGTAGGTATCCTACGATGATCACATCCATCAAGGCAATACAATAGATCAACCCCAAACTCAATAAGATCTGGGTGAGGATGTGGATACCCATGAATGGGAGAAGAATCCAATGGTATAGGAAGAGTCAACCACGAGATTAGCATAGCTAGCCGATCTAAAAAAGTTACAACATGAAATTTGGTCCTTAACAGCTATAGAGAATATTGAAAAGAAATATTCAAGCCCAAGAAAATAGACACGCAAAGCACCACATGAAATTGGAGAGAAGATCAATAAATTATTATTCCATGAGAGGGACCTTACATTAAATAGAAAATGTGTACAACATGAGCCATCAAATCATAACAAACTAAATAGATCTTAGCCACACAAAAAACTAGGAGTTTACCAACCTCATGCAAGAGAGATAACTCCAAGAAAAGCAATAAGATAATATCTAGAAAATAAATATCCTAAATATACCTAGTAACAACTTAAGATATACTCTAACACCCCCCTTAAGTGGTACTAGGAGGTAGTGAATCAACAAAACCAAACAAGTGGCATATCCATAGATATGAGTCTCGACAACAAGGCTTGATAAGGTACTCATGTACAATATATCCATAAAAAACTCTATTGGAGAGATGATGAAAAACCATGTGGGAAAAAACCATCTGCTAGAAGAGAAAGAAGAAATATGAAGAAATATGTGGAAGGAGGATGGAGAGAAAGATGTCCTCTTCAACACCCCTAGGACAACTTTCATAAAGAAGGTCCTACAAAGGATCCATGTCATGTACCCAAAATGTATAGACACCTTGTCACCGAAATAAATGTCTCCCATGAGGAAGAAAGAATCCAGGAGGCATACATCAAAAATATTCCCACTCCAAGAAGGTATGAGGAGGGAACAACAAGAAATTTGGTGCTTGTGATGATGAACAAGGCTAAAAACTATATCGAAGTGAAGAAGTCATAAACAAACTAGTGAGTGTGGAGTCTAAAGAGTTAATGTTCTACTACATAAGGAAAATAGTAATGGAAGCAGTAAGAGAAGAAGGTATAGAAGTCGTAAAATGGTCTTTATGATCTCCTAAAGAGAGTCCAACCAAAGATATCATGAGAGTCTCACAAGACTCGTGATGCAAGACAAAGAAAGAAAAAGAAGGCTCCAAGGCAACACGAGCAGGAGGACAAGGTGGCTCATCAAAACAAGGAAGGCACACCATAATAAAATCCTCAAAATGCTTTGCATGAGCAACATATGGAGGGACATGGATGTAAGATCCTCATTAAGATCAAAAACATCCAAAATGTGTGACTCGATGAAAATAGAAGAAACTCCATCCAAAATGTCCTCTTCAAGTGTGGATAAATTAGGACGATCCACAAAAGGATGTAGGGACTCCAAAGTCTCTGAAGCTGTATCAGTATCCTGTAAAATATCTTCAACTAGCGCATAAACATTGACCTCATCCAAAGCATATTTATGCATCAAGGATTCTTCATCACAAGATAATATATTCTCAAAATGTGCACAAAGTATGGAAAAATCTATATGGGGAGATGCTTGTGAATCCCAATTTACAAGTGGTAAAATATCATCAAAAACAATATCAGTAGTATATTTGATAATAGTGCACACATGATTTAATCTAGCTCACCAAAAAGACCACTGAGGTGTGTAAGGGCGAGGCTCAGGAATAAGACCAAGAAGATATGAAAAAATTAAATTGAGCACAAGTGCTCAACAAGACTATCTCACCAAGAAGGATATGAATCATGATTAGTGCATGGAGTGATGGGAAGTGCTAAAATATTGAATGAAAGATCCAACATGGTAACTTGCAAAGACACCAATGTAGTTGTTGAACTATGAAAAAGTCACCAAAGAAAACCCCCTTAAACCAAAGTGTCTCACAAAAGGAGAGTGAGAATATAGGATGGAGAAAGAAGCACCACAATCGCAAGGGTAGTCCAAAATGACTCCACAAGCACAAATATATGGTTTCCACCTATACGAACACAATGGGTTGATAACAAGGTCCAAACTATGTGGACAAACAACCAAACAAGGATAAAAGGGACTTTATAAATGTAGTCCGTAGGATCAAAAAAACCTCCCAAAAAATGCCTTTATAATTTATGCTTACAACCAATTTTACTAAAAAAAGGCTCAGAATCTATTCCATAATGAAAAAAACTGCACTCAAAACAGAAATAAAATCCCCCCACTAAAAAAGCTGATTTTTTTTAAATACATGATAGCAAAAAAATAAATTTCTAAAATGATATGCCCACCATATCTAAATTATGAATGCACCAGTGTGAAGCCCTCAAAAAATCAGTCAGGATCAAATTTTTTTGACCCAAAACAGATTCTAAAAGAGGGAGAAATGACCTCCAGAACTTGCTTCTCCAAAAAATTGTGGGGCCATGCATTTGCAGTTATAAAAACTATAGTTTTATAAAAATCCCATCACCAAAATGTAGATCTGACTAAAATAATGTGAAGCCCTTAAAAAATAAGTCAAGATCAAAAAAAATTTGACCAAAAACTGATTTTAGAAGAGGGAGAAATAACCTCCAAAAGTTGATTCTCCAAAAAACTACGCAGTTGCAAGTTTGCAGTTAAAAAACTATAGTTTTATAAAATATCCCATCCATTGAAATGTAGATCTGACTAAACCAATGTGAAGCCCTCAAAAAATAAGTCAAGATAAAAAAACAGTTGATCAAAAACTCATTCCAGAAGAGGGAGAAACGTCCTCCATAAGTTACTCCTCTAGAAAACTGCGGGGCTACGGGTTTGCAGTGAAAAAGCCACATATTGAGTCTGAAAATAAGGACCTGCAACAAAGGTTTAGAACCACTTTCTGATCATCAATATCCCCAAGAAAAAATAGGTGAGGTGAGAGCATACGATGGCCAAACTCTAAAAGGCGAGATCCACACTTTCGTAATGTTCCTTCAAATGTCTTCAAACCTGCAAAAAAAAATTGCAAAAATTTCTTGAATGCTTGCAAAAAAAATCTATCTAGCTTTGGTACCATGTAGAGAATATTGAAAAGCAATATTCAAGCCCAAGAAAATAGACATGCAAAGCACCACAAGAAATTGGAGAGAAGCTCAAGAACTTATTATTCCATGAGAGGGACCTTGCATTAAATAGCAAAGGTGTACAATATGAGCCATCGGATCATAAAAAACTAAATAGATCTTAGCCACACAAAAAACTAGGAGTTTACCAACCTCATGCAAGAGAGATAACTCCAAAAAAAGCAATAAGATAATATCTAGAAAATAAATATCCTAAATATACCTAGTAACAACTTAAGATATCCGGTCCCTGATAGCTCACCACCTGAAAGGTGGAATACGATGGGAAAAGCCATTGCCACCCTAGGATTTAAGGGCCTGAGCATTCAGATGCTCAGGAAAAGCAAGAAGGATTACAAATTTATCATAATTTTGAGCCTATGTGGATGGATCTAGATGATTCATGAGTGGTGCCTCAAATACAATGTGATCTAGTCTGACCACTGCAGATTTAAAGGATGATTTATGGATGACAACCTGGCTTAGGTGTGCATGTCACACCATAATTTTATGGCCAATAAATAAATATTTTCATTATGTGGGGCCAGTGCCTTGGGAATCACAATTTTTTTCATCGACCATTGGTGCAACAAGATCTTATGAAAAGTTGCCACTTGGTCAGGCGTCGAAGGGCATCAACAAGGATTTTTCTAGAAATTGTTTAGGAAATATAACATTCCCATCCATTTTTGGGTATTTCTTCTATTCGTTGTTGTCATGACCTTGTAGCCCAATGGATACATTCAAAAAATTTCAAGACCTCTCACTCATCCCTAGAAGCTACAATAGGCCTTGGAACTCACAAACACAAGCACAAGACAAGATGAGTATGCTATAAATAGCCCCTGTGGTAAAATGCAATTGTGACCATAAAGTGCAAACCACAAGTTGTGGTTGAAGTTAAATGGTCTCTTGGTTGATAATAGTCAGTAAAAGAGAATCATTGCTGGATTGTGTGAAAAAGAAGGCTTGGAACAACAAAGATAAAATACAATGGCAATCTATTTGCTCTTGGAATATCTCAGGTCTTCAGTGGGTTGCATTTAGGGGAATTCAATCCAAAATAATGCCTTGTGAAAGAGGGTTTATGTCCCATTGGTTTCACTTGATAAGCTTTGGATTGATTTTCCCTTCGTGTCTCCATTTTTCCCTGTCCTTTCCTCCCCTTCGCCTTCCTCTCTCCTTTATTACTTGTAACTCTTTTAGTTGGTAACAAAGGCTTTTCTGTATCTATTGTTTCCTATCTCCCTTTCCTCTTATGTACCTCCTACAACAAGCTTCTTGATCATTTGATTACTGTTTCCATTTATTGTCTTCCTGCTGCTTGTTGGGTGCCAAAAATTGGTTAATTTTGTCCTAAATTTGTCACAGCACTGGCATTTAAATTGTCAACTCGAGAGCTTGTAGTTTTTAAAAGTTCCACGATTGAAACTACTCACATTACCACTTATGAGATGAATTCGGTTACCTATGATTGGGGGGTGTTTGTGAAAAAGTAGTTGATGCATCCACACCAAGAAAAATTAAACATAAATAAAATGCTCAAAGGTAAACACACCACACTGAAAGCAATTAACACACTTATGTAAAAAGAAAACAACTTTAAAATGATTAAATTTATCTACGAAATGAATATACGACTATGTAGAATTAAATCTATGAACAAAATAACTAAGATATAGGGGAGGAATACTAGCTTGGAGTGGGCCTGAGCTCCAGCAGATCCCACCTAGTAAATCATGAAAATAATACGCAAATGAGAGAACGCTCAAGATTTATTAACAGTGCAAAAAATATTACATGCGATAATGTTCTAAAAGAATTCTTCTCCTACTATAGAGAAGTTCGTGTGTTTATATACCACACACAAGACTTCCTATTGCAGTTCTAGTACAACAGGAATCTTGTTTGCAGTCTAAAATGGGACAGTTTGGTTACTATAGCTAGCGTACGATGATCAACTTCTTTATCATTTCCTTGAAATTGGGCAATTTCCATTTCATTAGGGTTCTGCTTCGTGAATGGTTGTGTGATTACCCACCCTAGCTAGAACACCTCGTTCCTCAACAGTTTCCCACAGATGACGTGGAATGGTGGTCAACTGGGTCCTTCTCCAGCTGTTTGGTCAACACGCATGATTTGGGTATCTGCTTAAGTAAGGCACCTAACTTAGTAAGGCGCCTACTTCAGTAAGGTGCCTACCTCAGTAACGTGCCTACTTCAGTAAGGTGCCTACCTCAGTAAGGCATCTACCTCAGTAAGGCGCCTACTTCAGTAAGGTGCCTACCTCAGTAAGGCATCTACCTCAGTAAGACACCTACTTTAGTAAGGCACCTATCTCGATAAGGTGTTTGCCTCTATATACCTTCATCTGATTTAGTGGAACCGTACCAAGTCCATGTAGGACCTCGATTGAGCAAAAGATGACAAAATCTGAGAAATAAATACACAAAATACACTTCACGCATAGATTAGATAATACACATGATTTCATTAAATAAATACATAATATTTCATGAAAATATACAACTCATGATATATTGTCATGCAAAAACCGTTAGTACATATACAAAAATATGAGCATATCCGGTGCTCATCATCCCCCCATGACTAATATGTGCCACACCCTCATGGCACCTAAAAATGGTAAACACCTCCTCTGTGTAGGCCACTGTTATTCATTTATTTTTCTTATCAGTGGCCTTGGATTTCTCTCCATTCTAAGGATTTCATTTCTACTGAGGAAACCTGGTTTGTTGCAAGGCATCCTTGGGCTATGCTGCCCTTCGACTACGTTGGCTTTTGGCTGCGTTGGGTTGCCCTTCATTTTGTGCTAGCTTCTTGTTATGCTGGCTCTGCCTCCCTATCATACTTGGACAAAAACCTACGTTGGGTGCTATCACAATCGTTACTCCCTTATGGAAGGCTGCCTCTGCTTCCTACCACAAGTCAGCATGCTGGGGGCTTAACTCTCCAAAGGGAATGTCGAAGTCATCCCTCTTCCGTACAACAAAGTTGGCCTTGTATAATCGAAGTTCTTCGGGGGTGAGGCTGGAATTTTCTTCTACGATCGCTGCCACCTCTACCTCTGGTCCATATACCCCATATTTTTCTAGCCATTTCTTCATCTTAGAGGGCTAACCCTACAACGAACCATATATCTCCCAAAATCGATCATCTACAGCGGGGTCCACACAGATGCCTGGCCCTCTTTCGATATTTTTGGTAGCTTTCCTAGCTGCCTTTGATGCCTCTAACTCCTTTCAAACCTTTTCAAAATTTTCTTTTCATTCAAGGAAGGCCTATAGGCCTTCTTCCCATTCCTCATTCGAGTGGGGGTTTGGTTCGACAAACGTCACTTTGGCCTTTCTTTTAGACCTCTTCTACGTCGTTTGAGGCACCTTCCATTTTCTCCTATCCGATATTATGGTGGTCTACATGGGGAGATATTCCTTTCCCATGGAGGTTGCCTCCCTGTTAGAGGATCCAGGGATCTGTTCTTCTGCTCTTAGGCCCCTCGTGGCTATTTCTCCGGTCCCTTGGTCGCCCTACGCCTGCTCCTCGAGTCCTTAGGGTAATGTCCCCTTAATTTTGGGTGCTTGGCACTCTAGAGAATATTTCTTGGCCTCAGGTTCAAGGTTTTGCCCTTGGCTCTGCCGTGAAGGCTCCTTGTTGTCATCAATATTAATAACAGGGGTTTCTATTTGAAAAACATAATCTCCCTATTCCTTTGTAATTCCCCTACCAGAGGCGCATGAACCTTCTCCTACCTTTAATTTATTATTTCAAACATTTGATCAGACTACCTCGTATGAGACAACTATCTTTGGCGAGGTTGGAGAGTTCATGGGCACCTCAATTGCCCAATCGGTTTGGGTAGAGGCATCCCATATTTTGATTGCCCTGACTCGCAACTATTGGTTTTTTGCCATGAGCTGCTGGATTAATTGCTAAAATTAGGTGATTGTGGCCTCTTGCCTCTAAATTTTTCTCGCAATCATGTCCTTATATTCATATAACAGTGCCTACGTAGTGTATTTCTCACTCTTCTCGACGTGGTCCTCTTTCATAGGCACCTCAAACTGATGTTGCAGGCCCATTAAGGACTACGGGTCTTCCGGGCTACGAGTGGCCAAATTTCGTAGGGTTTGGGCCACAAAGCCAAGATTTGCATATTACTCTTCCTCCTTGCTCAAGAGGATGAGGCACTCTAGTCATCTCCAATCACGTATCTACTCCATCTACCATACTATGGGTTCAGGGCTGGAGGATTCTGGCCTTTCCTCTATGTAATTGGGTAGAGAACTCTGTCTTCCTCTGTAGCATCTAGTGGGAATTGGGGTTGTTCCTCTTTGGATATTCCCCCCAACTCAACATCATATTCCACCTCTGTTTTCACCTACTCAGATGCATCAGAGTGTTTGACCCTAACCTCCTCGACTGCTCCTCGTAATTTGGCCTCCTGTTCTGCTTTGATCGCTACTTGCTCCCGTGCACCAGGATGTTTAGCCCTAGGGTGACATGAGTGGTGTGCTCTAGAGTGACTGAAATTTCTAGTTTACGCAATCGAGAAACTCCCCTATTCACAGTGGTAATGAACTTCTTTGTCACTTCTACATCTTGGTCTTGGCTGAACAGGCAACAATAATTCATCCACCCGACTACTTCCACCTGGTTGCGACCTTCTCCCCTAATCCCCTCAGTAACGCTAGGCTCATTCTTTTTGAGTGCATGATTCTTTGATCATCCATCCATGGCAAATTCCCTACTGGTTTTGATTGGTTTGATGCCCTGCCCTTAGTAAGGCACATTTTTATAAACTCAGGTGCCTAACTCTGGAAATTATTTTAGCATTGGGGTTGGCAGGGTATGCCACCCGAATTAACTTCTGGCATGACATATTAGGCATAAGGGGTGAATTCAATTCTTATGCTGATATTATTTTTAGAGAAGCATATCATATGAAAAATTATGTATATATCTAAAGAAAATCATGCACATACCTGATTGGTCATTTTGTACTGCGTGGAGTGTGCCGAATTGGTACTCGATAATATTTTTCCCATGTGTTGATTACGTCGCCTTGGGTACTTCATTATTAGTTTGCTCGAGGTCCTATGCTAAAAATGCGATGGATCCTATTGGTTCAGGTTGGGATGCATATCTCCTTGACGGTTGGCCTTGGGACGTGTAGAGATCCTGTCCAATGGTTTCAAAATATTTTTGAGCGCTTCTAGATTTCCATCACGTGAGATGATGGTGTTGGCTTCGGCTGCTCCACGTACTACCAAGTTGAGCATGTATTTTTGAGTCGATTGAGGCACCTGCCTGAGTAAGGTGCCTCCCTCAGCAAGGTACCTACTTCAGTAAGGTGGCTACTTCAATAAGATGCCTACTTTAGTAAGGCACCTACTTGGGTAAGGTGCCTACGTCAGTAAGGTGCCTACTTGGGTAAGGCACCGCTTGACAATAAATAATGCTCTGGGATGGCGCATCCTTGGCAGAGTAAGGTGCCTCCTTGGATTTTTTTTTAAAATATATATCTATATATATATATTTATATATATATATTTTGGTGAAGATGAAGAAAATGCTTCGGTGGTGGCGCCTCCTACGTAGAGCAAGGGCACCGCTCCTTCGGATTAAGGTGCTAGAGTAAGGCACCTACTTGGGTAAGGTGCCTACTTGGGTAGGGTGCCTACTTGAGTAAGGAACCTACTTCAGTAAGGCACCACTTGACTATGAAGAACGCTCCGGGGTGGTGCCTCATTGGCGAGCAAGGCATTGCTTCTTTGAAGTAAGTCGTCAGAGTAAGGCGCCTTAATTTTAGAGTAAGGCACCAGAGTAAGGCATCTCCCTTCCAAAGTCGTCCGTTCCTCCATTGTTGAAAAGTTAGTAGCTAACGTGCTTGTTGATGTAATTTTGATCAAGCCTCCTAAAATTATCCTCGTACAATGTTAGCATCCGCTTCGTCCAGGCACATGGGTGCATAATTTTTTCCTTTGCGGGTAATTGGCACCCACTCTATGCCTAGATAAGAACTATCCTCCCATTGCACAGGTTCATGGATGCTGAGTCCATTTAGGCCATATTCCTAGAGATGTCTATTGTTCAAGAAATCAGGTCATTCCCCTACAAAAAGAAAAAGAAAAAAAGAAAAATGTAGTTAAACGCAATCCGTACTTGTTAGACCCTGGCTCTCAAGATGCCTACAACTTGCATGCGGGCGTTGTCCCTGAAATACACATCGTAAGCTAAAAAAAATAGGAAACTATATTAATTTTATCTTGGTGGACACCTTTGCATCCACTCTATTATTGAGAATTATGGCAAAGTTTTACTTGGATGACGTCTCCCCCATGCCTGCTCTAGATTCCAATAGCAAGCTTTTAGACCTGTGATATGGGCGAAACCGATGGCCATTGGCTGTTAAAATGGTGTTGCTATCATCAATTGTATCGACCTGCACAACACTGTTTCTGATTATTTCCACCACCTCGTACGGTCCCATCCATATTTGCGTTAGTTTTCCCTTCCATTTCTAGAATCTAGAATCATACAATAATACCTAGTCTCCCTCTTTGAATTGCTTTGTTTTAATGTGGAAGTCATGTCGTTGCTTATTTTGCCTCTACACGATTTCTGTTCTCTGTAGGGTGTTCATTCAAAATTCGTCCAGTTGGTTCAACTACCGAATTCATTCATTCTATGCTTCATCTAGGCTCAAGTCCAGTTCTATCGTTGTTCTGAGTATCTTAACCTCAAATTTGATGGATATCATTACGTCCTTCTTGTATACCAATTGAAAGGGTTTGAAATCAGTGGTTTATTTCCACGTTGTATTATACGTCCATACTGCCTCTGGTAATCTTGTAGCCCAATTCTTCTTGTGCTGCTACATGATTTTCATCAGGATATTTTTTATCTCCCTGTTGGTTACCTCCACCTGCCCATTCACCTGCGGATGGTAGGGGGTAGTTTTGTTGTGCAGTACCCTGTACTGTTCCATCAGTTCCTCGATCAACCTAGAGGTGAATTGGGGTCCTTGGTCCATTGTAATTTCCCTGGGCACTCCAAACCTTGTGAAAATATGGGCGAACAAGAATTTGGGTATCGTCCCCTCCTTAGAATCTCTTAGTACTTGGACTTTGACCCATTTGGTAATGTAGTCTGTGTAGACTAGGATATACCTCCTTCCAATTGAAGGTGGGTTAAAGGGTCCCACAAAATCCATGCCCCATTTATCAAAGGGCTTAATGTGTACATGAGGTTGAAGGGGTATTTTATCCCTATGGATCGATTTACCTATTCTTTGGTATTCGTCACACTTACTGGCATATGCAGCTATATATTTAAACATAGTGGGCCAAAAATACCCAGTTTGTAATACCTTATACATAGTCCTTCTTCCTAAGAAATTTCCTCCATATGGCTCGTTGTGATAGTCTTTGAGTATTTCTGGGAACTCATTCTCTGTAACACACCTCCTTATGATCTGATCGGGCCCTATTTTGAATAGGAGGTTGTTAATCCATGAAAGGAAGCACTCTTTTCAATCACCCCTTACTTCTCTCTGTACGAAAGAGTAGGGGATGTTCTACCAGTGGCCAGATAGTTGGCGATGTCCACATACCACGATGTCTATTCATTGATGACGAATAAATTTTCATTCATGAACTGGTCCTCTACCGTTGCATGATCTACTGGGATTAGTCTGGATATGAATTTCGTGACTATGTTGTCCTTCTCGGGCTTGTCAACTATGGTGATGTCAAATTACTACAACAAAAAAGCCACCTAATTATCCTACCACTGAATTTTGGTTTACTTATTAGATATCTGATGACCACATGGTTCATGTGAACAAACACTTTGTACCCAGTGATATAGTGGTGAAATTTATTGATGGCGTGTACTACTGTGAGAAATTATTTCTTTGTTACCATGTAATTGAGCTCAAACCCTACTAAATTCTTACTGACATAATAAATGGTATAGAATTCTTTGCCATCCTTCTGCTGAGGATTGCTCCAATTGCATTATTGGAGGCATCACAATATATGTGAAACGGGACGACCCAATTTGGACCCCGTAACACTAGGGCAAAGATTAGTTTTTCCTTTAACGTCTAAAACGCTTGCTCACAGTCCCCTGTCCAAATGAATTCCACATCCTTCACTAGAAGGTTGTGCAATGGTTTGGTGATCTTGATGAAATTGGAGATGAATCGCTTGTAGTACCCAACAGAGCCGAGAAAACTCCTCACTTCCCTCTGCATTTTCAAGTTGGGTAGATATTTAATCACTTATATTTTATTTTGATCTACTTTAATCCCTTATGTCGAGAGATGATGTCCCAGCACTATGCCCTCACTCATCATCATAAAATACTTCTCATTACTGAGGGATAAGTTGTTCTCCTCGCATCTCTAGAGCACACGTTCCAAGTTCATTGTCACTTCTTTGAATGTCTCTCTATAAATGGTGAAGTCGTCCATATATACCTCTACTACATCCCCCATCATATCCAAAAATATGCTCATCATTGCCCTTTGGAAATTCGTTGGTGTGTTGCACAACCCGAAGGGCAACACTCTGTATGCAAACATTCCCCATGGAAAGGTGATCGTTGTCTTGTTCTGGTCCTCCTCCCTGGTCTAGATTTGGTTGTACCTGCTAAATCCATCCAAAAAAGAGAAGTATTTCCTTCTAGAAAATGTGTCCAACACTTGATCAATGAAGGGAAGTAGGAAGTAATATTTCTTCATTGCTTTATTCAAAAATCTATAATCAACATAGATTCACCATTTCCTGTTCTTCTTGGGAACCACCACAAGTGGTGACACCCACTCACTGTCAGAGATCGGGTAGATGAACCCTGCAGATAAAAGCTTCTACAGCTCGGCCTTGACAATTTATTTCATGGCCAGGTTCATTCTTCTTTATGATTGTCTTATTGGGGTTGCCTTATCTTCAAGGTATATCCGATGTGTGCATATTTTAGGGCTGATTCCCTTCACATCTGAATAATCCCAAGCAAATGCTTTTTGGTGCTTGGTTAGGAGATCTTTTAATTTAGCCAACTATATGGGGGTTAATCCACTGTTGATATTCAATGTTTTACCAGGACCAATATCAATTTTCTAGGTATGGTGATCCTGAGCACCGACCAATGGCAACTTGAGAACTATGAGGGAGGATTCTCCTTGTAGGAATCCTGCTATAACGCCATCCTCATCGACATAATCCTCCAATTATATCAATACCATTATTGAATGGAGCATGGACAACATATTATCATCCTGCTCGGTCAACGTGTATTTACCAAACATGTCCACAGACTGAGTAAGAGGAGAGATTGTCAATCTCTTGACATTCTATCCATTCAAAATAGTCATGAGTCCATATCGACAGCTAATGTAGGTGTCAATTGTAGCTAGCCATGGCCTTCCCAAGATGAGGTCGTAACCACCTAGTTCCATTTTTTATTACAGCACCAAGAAGTCCATCGGGTATTCCCAATCATCAACCATTACGATGATGTCTTCAAGCATCCCTTCTGGCACTACGGTTGACCGATTGGCTAGCTACAACACCATCTTGGTGGGTTTAAGGTTTGTAAGCTTTAGCTTTTGCATGGTATCCTATGGTATCACTTTGATGGCTGCACCCAAGTCAACTAAGGTGTTCACCAGTGAGTATCCTCCTATTTTTATCATCAGCATTGGGCTGTCTGGATCTGCATATTTGGGATGATATGCATTTCCCATCATCAAATCAACAAATTTTCTTGTGATATTAATGGTTTGTGCCACCTTACATCCTGGTTTCCTCAGACATAACTCTTTTATCACCTTGGTGTATATGGGTACATATCGGATGGCTTGAAATAGTGGGATAGTGACTATAAGGTTCCTTAGGCTAGATAGGATATCAAATTCTGGTTGTGTCAGCTTCCTCTGCTCTTGTAACCATTTAGGGAATGAGACCTCCATTTTCTCAACAACTTTCTCTATCTCCAACTATTCTATCAGAGGGGAATCTCCTACTTATTCCTCCTCTTCTACCAAGGGAGGTGCTTCTACTCCTAACTTCTTGCATGATCTAAGTTGAATAGGATTAAAACTAATATGATACATTGGATACATCTCTCCCTCTACTTGGTATGCTAGCTGGTTTACCTTATTATTTGGGTTTACCGTCAACTGTGCTAGTAACTGCGTAGGTATCGCCATAGGTAGGACCAATAAGCCTTGCTAAGGTGGAACATGTACCATGTTTTGAGGAGCCAAGTTCCATGAAATGTAGTTCCTTCATTACTACCCAGGGTGCTGATATGGCATCCATGGTTGCTGATTGGGAAATGCAGCTCTTGGAGGCATGTTCATCCAAGGTGATGGTCACCACCATCCCATATTGGGTGGTTGTAGCTACCCTTATGGAATATATGTCCCTCCTCCATAGGACAACATATGCATGGGCACGTTTCCCATAGGGGGTTGCTACCAATTTCTTTGATTGCCCATAAAATAGGCTTTAGTTACATCAGTCTCCTATTTGGAATTGGGCAGTTGTGGATACAGTTGGATCTTGTGGTTCTGTTGGCAAATCGCACATACTATGACCTTGTTCTCTGGGCACGCATTCCTAGCATGCTTCCCTCTGTATTTTGGATAAAAATAATTCAACGCTATGTCGTTCTCCTATTTTTTCTTCTCCAGTAGAAGCGTATCCAACTGCAGTGCTAGAGAGGATAACATTTCACTCTTTAAATAGTCCAACATGTTGCCTATATCCATATTTATGATTTATGGAGTCACCTTCATGTACCTGGGAGCCGATTTGTCTCTCCTCCACAAGTAATTCCAACATAGTTGTGAGATGTCTTCCATGGTGTGCTGGTAAACGTCTCCTCTCGAAATCATATTTAGCACTTCTAGCGACTCGTTGTTGAGTCCTCTCAAAAAAATGCTCTTGAGAGACTTATCTCAAAGCTTTTCATGAGGAGATCATTGTAGGTTGAAGTTGAACCTCTCCCAGTATTCTTCCAGGGACTCATCCTCCTTCTGTGTCATGTTGAGGACTTCCTCCCTGGAATTCTATGCTCTGTTGAAGTCCTGGTACTACTCTGGAAAGAGCTTCCTCATATCTTCCCATGTAGTGATCTGCTTGTTTCCCAACCTGATAAAACATCATAGAGCTAAGTCGTCTAATGTTGATGGAAAGAGTTTCAACTTCTGAGCGTCTGACTTGTAGTCAACAAACCTGCACAGTACATCAAATTTAAACAAAAAAAAGTCAAGGTATTCAGTTGGGTATCCTATGAAGGTAGGAAGATGGGTAGGGGATATGTTCTTCATTTTAGTTTCCCTTGCTCCTTCCTCTATCGGGAAGCTAAATCCAGATGAGACTTCTTCAGCCATTTTTTTAGGAAATGTGGTCTCTAATGTAGCTTCTATGGCCTTTCGGTCGCTCAAGACTTTTTGAATTAGAGCCTCTAAGTCAACTGGCATTACGGTTTGATCCTCTATGACTTTCCACAATAGGGCTTCCTTCGAGGGTGTTATTTTAAACAATGGGTTCAAAATGATCCGTTATTTCCTATGTTGATGAGACGAGGAGGCACTTTGCACAAAGTGAGGATGCTCTAGTGATGATTCAGGAGAATCTAATTCAAATCCTAGGTCGTCAGCTGACTTAGACTTTTTTGATGGGATTTATCTTATAAAGTGATCGTTGGGTCATTTTTTTTGGTAGAATCATACAAGGTCAAGCAAAAGGTTTTAAGGGGTAATGTAATCAGTATACTAGTTACGCTTCCTCGATAATGATGCCAAAATGTTGGGTGCCAAAACTAGTTAAATTTATTTAAAATTTGTCATAGCACTCACATTTAAATTGTCAACCTAGGAGCTCGTAGACTTTAGAAGTGCCATGATTGAAACTACTCGTATTACCACTTATGATATGAATTCAATTACCTATTATTGGGGGGTGTTTGTGAAAAAATGGTTGATGCATCCACACCAAGAAAACTTAAATATAAATAAAATGCTCAAAGGTAAACACACCACACTGAAAGTAATTAATACACTTATGTAAAAAGAACACAACTTTAAAATTATTAAATTAATCTACAAAATGAATATACGACTATGTAGAATTAAATCTATGAACAAAATAACTAATATACAGGGGAGGAATACTGGCTTGGAGTGGGCCTGAGCTCCAGTAGATCCCGCCCAACAAATCATGAAAACAATACGCATATGAGAGAACACTCAAGCTTTATTAACAGTGTAGAAAATATTTCCTACGATAATGTTCTAAAAGAATGCTTCTCCTACTATAGATAAGTCCATGTGTTTATATACCACACACAGGACTTCCTATTACAATTCTGTTACAATAGGAATCCCGATTACAGTCTAAACTTGGGACAGTTCAGTTACTGTACCCGATGTGCCATGATCAACTTCTTTGTCATTTCCTTGCAATCGAGCGATTTCTATTTTGTTAGGGTTCTACTTTGTGAATGGTTGCATGATTACCCATCCTAGCTAGGACACCTTTTTCATCAGCAGTTTCCCATAGATGACGTGGAACGGTGGTTAAATGGGTCCTTCTCCAACCGTTTGGTCAGTAAGGCACCTAACTTAGTAAGGCGCCTAATTCAGTAAGGTTCCTACCTCAGTAAGGTGCCTATTTTAGTAAAACACCTACTTTAGTAAGGCACCTACCTTAGTAAGGTGCCTACCTCGATAAGGTGCCTACCTAAGTAAAGCATCTACTTTAGTAAGGTGCCTACTTCGATAAGGCACCTACCTTAGTAAGGTGCCTACTTCGATAAGGTGCCTACCTCTGTATGCCTTCATCTGATTGAGTGGAACCATGCCAAGTCCATGTAGGACCTTGACTGAGCAAAAGATGATAAAATATGTGAAATAAATACATAAAACACACTTCATGCATGGACTAGATAATACACATGATTTCATTAAATAACATAATATTTCATTAAATATATAACTCATGATATATTGTTGCACAAAAATCGTTAGTACATATACAAAAATATGAGAATATCTAGTGCTCATCACTTCTCTTGGCCACAGTAGTCCTCTCTATGTTGATCATATTGGCCTTGTCCTTCTGGCTTTCTTTTCCTTGTTTCCCCATTCTCATTTCATCGGTTGGGTCTAGATCCCTTTCCCTCTGCTTTGCTTTTCACCATGTTATATGCCCCATTTCTTTCATCTCCTTCTTTGCATTCTCCTTTCCTCTATCCATTTCCTTCCTCTCCTTCATTTCTCTGTTATGTTTCCTAATCCTTTTGGGTTCCTTTTTTTCATGAGGTGGAAAATCCTTGTAAGTCGCTAGAAGTGTGGGTGAAATTTTACATCCTTCATCCACTCTTCCATTTAGGAAGTGATTCCATTTTTTCAAAAGGAGTACACCTAATTTTGATAAGCATTGATGGATGGGCAGAAGACATAAGGTGGTGGTAGCAAAAACTATGGTAGATCAAAGCAGGGTAGGAGATAAGAGGGGGTGAAAACCCACCCTTAACCTTGGGTAGAAATTCCCAAAAGACCCGCCCAACTTATTGGGAAAAAAATTTGAGGGGCAAGAATGGGTAGACAAATCATAAAAGCCTACCCTTGAGGAACAAGGGAAACTCCCACCCAACTTGGGCAGGAATTTAGGAATGCAAGATGGGCAAAATATATGAGAAACACCAAATTTCTCTAGAGCCTCCGTGAGTAGAAGGAAGAACCCGCTAGATACGCAAAACTCCTACCATCACCCAAAATCCAAAGGAATATCCACCTGCTGCTGTAGTGGACCAAGTACCTGACAATGTACGTAGAAGTGATGGGTTTTCGATGTAATACTCCCAAAGTGCTTCAACGTTTGTCATCCGCTACCTCAATCAGAGGATCACCAATCAAGAAGGATAGGGTAACTAAGAGTTGATCAGTTGGGTAGAAGCATAAGAATATCTAAAGGCCTAGATTCAACCAAGTACATCTACCTCCTTCTAGAAGATTAATGCTATCCAGTGGGACAGTGTACCAGCATGAAGCTTGTCTGCTACAAATATTGTGTTCTCACATTCCGCCATTAATGTTCGATTTTTTAAATATGCCTATAATTAGTATAATTTTGACCATTCCTGAGGGTGGATCTTTAGCCATTATAATTCTTATGTAAGGTTTCTCCTATGTAAATACAAATTCTACATTGTTTGGTCTTTGGCTTTGTCCTCTTGTTCTTTACTTAATGTGTGAATATTCATTTATGTTCAGTCATTTAAGTAGTCCCGTGTTATTCTACTGTCTATATTCTATGGGGTATACTTGAGTGACTCAGAGGTGTGTGTTCATTAATATGGATTGGGGGTTTATTTCTACTAATGTTGGTGGAACAGGAGCACTCTGATTTTGCATCCTAGATCTCATGCACCCGTTTGCTGGTATTGGAATTCGCTTCCTACCTATCACTGATAGGAGCTAGAACTAAGACACGGTTGGCTGATCTATTAGGTGTCAAGTCTATATTTCTTACAGGGTATCTAGCTTGCATAAGTCTTGATGTGGTTATACCTGTCCTTGTGAGTTCTAGCTAAGACCTTTTATTTTCTTTCCTTCCCTTTTCCATTTCCCTTGTTTTACGATGTAGAGTAGTTGGAACCACATTCGAAGGAACTAACATCCTCCAGAGATAATCCACTTTGTCTCCCAATGTGGTGGCCATTCTACATTGCTTGGTGTTGATCCTCCATCTCCACCCTATGCATGGTACCGAATCACTGACCAACACTATATCAAAGGGATGTGTACTTTACTAGTTATTTTGTATGACACTTATCATATGTTCACGTGGAGAGACATGGCAAGACCACCATGATGATTAGAATACAATATTTCCTAGATAATGATCATAATTTTAGTAGGCAGCAACACAAGCAAACCAAAAAATTACAAACAAAGACTGTCTCTCCTTGAGACAGTTACTGTCTAACTAACTAAAAAAATAACATTTCAAAGTATGCTATAAATAGATTTTTTTCTACCTTTTATTATAGAAATTAGAAAGAAAATGATAGAAAGCTAACCTTGAAATCCTAAGTTTTATGTCAAAATTTAGACTTGTTGTTTAGCTTCTTATAAATGAGGTGTAGGGTGGTGCAGTTTAGTACTCCTTCCTCACGCACTATTCCTATGCATAGGGTGTGCACTTTTTATGATCGTATGGATGGAAATTTTTTTCCATCCATATGATCACAAAAATTAACAATAATCCATATGATTAGGTAGAGATGATTAATCCTACAATCTGCAATCATTGCAATCCATACGATCAGGATGCAATTGCCATGACATGGCTACCATAACATTGTTTCCATGATGCGTCTACCATAATATGATTGACATGGTGCATCCACCATAATGTGGCTGCCATGATGCATCCACCATAACACAGATGCCATGAAATGACTACCAAGATGTGTATGTCATGACATGACCACCATGATGCGGATGCCATGAGACGGTGCACTAGCTAGGGTTTGACTGCCATGTGTCCTTATATTTTCCATGTTTTGTGCATGCACTGACTTCAGGTATGCAAAATTTTATAAATAGGCATGTAGACTTATTTTTTTTGCTTTTTTTCCAACGTAAATTTTTTCCCCTTTTTTCTACCATACATTATTTCCCATTGCATTTTTTTCCCCTTTTTCCACCTGCAACCCAAAATTTAAAATCTAGATTGTTTACCTACAATCAGATCAGAGCATCATCCAAATGGCTAGCTCTTCCTCTCCTCTTCCTTCAAAGGTTACCTTCAAAAACACTTATTGCTTTAACATTTATAATATTTTCAACACACTTGGAAGAGATATGCAATGGGTTGAGAACTCTAGTCTTGCAGGGGTAATAAAAATGGCACAATACAACACCAATGTCACCCTCATGCAAAGGATAGTCAACTCCTACGATGATGATGCATCCGCTATCTAGATGACCGTTGATGGCAAGAATATTTATTTTACTATCAAACCTTCAGATCTACAGTGACTAATAGGGCTGCCATATACCAATGGTCAACTAGTGACCAATCAGTACGATTTGAGCGACAATGACAAACTAACATTGCAGACCAAATATGGTCTCAATATGCAATATTTGATCGATATATTTTAAAATTTAATTTTTATTATTCTACATTTTTGAGGTATTCTAATTTTTGTTTTCTAATAATGTTATCCTTTTTTTTAGTTCACTCTAATAAGTCCAAAAGGGGCTTAAATATTTCAGTCATTGCAAATAATTTTCTTCATGCTTGCATAGAAATCTTCCAAGAAAGACTTGTTTTGCAAGGATGACCTATAGACATGTCACTTTGGGCATTGGCCTATTTGGTTCGATGTCTTTTGGGCATCATATTTGACTGGTGCACCTACATTTCAAACCACATTAAACAAGATCTTCTCAGTGCCTAAAGACAACAAACTACATGTGTAGTAACATCCACCCAATTTATTATTTCTTATTTCTTATTTTATGAAGCATACTACAATGTTAAATATACCCCACCTCCAACCACATTGCCCCGACATTGATGGCTATTAGTTTGACTAAAGAAGAATTACAGGTAAAATTATATTTTGAAAAAACTATATATTCTTCTTTCCAAATATTTTTTAATTGTATAATTTTCGCTTGAATGCGAAAAAAAGCAGCTAGATATGCTACTCAAAGGGATGTTTCATTAAGGGCTCACATTTATGAAGCCACTTGGAGATTTCAACATTGTCAAAATCGACACCAGTAAGTGCTACAAAAACTGTGAAACGTATGAGTGCTTCCTCACCTCCTCAAAATACACCTTCGGATCCTTTGATTTTTAGGCATGTTACAGGTAATGTTGAAGAAGTAACCTTCGACTCAGAAGGTAACCTTACTATTTGAAACTATTATTTAAAATTGTGTATTTTATTGATTAAAAGTTACAATTAGTTTAATGAAATTTTTTATATGTTTTCAGAGCAACAACAAGTGGATCCATCATAAGCAAGGACAGAGTCGGCTATGCAGGTGACATCTTCCTCTGGTAAGTTTGGTTTAACTAAAACTATTTTTATGGCATTGTTTTTTACAATAGTTTTCATTGAAATTTTAATGTGAAATTTTGTAGAGGAGTCGACTCATTTCCAAAGACATAGAAAATTGATACCTCCACTACCTCCACCACGACAAACACACCCACAAAAAGTGCAACCACAACAAGTGCCACCAATGATGAGAGACCACATGTCATGCATGCATGAGAAATAATTCCTAATACCAGCACATTCAGGATGAGCAATAAGTCAAACACAAACTGGTTATGACTTGAAATTCCTGACATTTTCCCTTGGAAATATCTCAAATGTGTAGAGCGCTTCTCAAATACCCTCTAGTAATCTTGATGATGATTTTCTTTATCAGGATACCAATCTTGAATATTTGCCTTTCAAGGCAAGTGATGTGCTTCAGGATCCGCAAAGTTGTAATAAATCACAAGAGGTAGTTGGGGCAGATACCACTGGACTTACCTCATCCTCCCATCAAACCGCCATCCAACATCCTCTAAGCGATGATGAGAAAGTTAATTTTCTAGAAAATATTTTATTAGCTCATAGATGTGAAGCTACAGTTAAGGATAGTCTACTTTCAGATATTGAAGGCTTAAAAGATTGGGAATAGTAGGTGAAGGTTTTGATAAAAGAAATAAATGTGCGATACATGAATTTTTAAAAAAGAAAGGAGATGTTTTCATTGGTGGAGAATGAACCTCAAAATATTGACGCATTGTTACATCAAGATGAATCTTACAGCATGGACGTCAACTCCACATACAATGATGAAATTCTAAAAATTATGCTAAACAGATTGGAAAACCTCAATGTCAAGGCCTAGACATATTTCAACGAATGATCAATAGTTAAGAAAAAAGTAGTAGTTGCATAAATTGCAAGAGTTACCACTGATGTAAGTTTTACATATAATTGAAAGTCATTTTTTCTTACATATATTTTGTTTATTTATATTAATGTCTTTCTCTTCTCTTTTGTAGTCTAATTTTGAATACCTAAAGACGCAAGTTAGCAACATGAGAACGTTAATTAAAACTGCAAGAAATAGTGTGCTTAATGCTATGGAAGTGAAAAAAATATTACAATACACCATCAGGGAAAACAATTGGCTCAAGAAGGTCATCAAAGACAATGGTCTAGATATAGACATTTTGTTAAAAAAAATGAAAAATAACTTAATGCACCTTTTAGAGAAGATCCTTCAAAAAAATATAGATCATTGGGAGTATGGTTGATCACTATAGCTCAAGGTTTGGTAAGAGATGGTGCATTGGAAGTGAGGGATATTGATGAGGGATCATCAACACAAACTCATTCTCCAGAAGATGTAACTCATGCTTCAGGCACCCAAGAAAAATCCAACTAGTTGACTGTAGCTTTTGTTGTATAACAGTCAATAGTTTTGTAAACTGTAAAAGAATTCTTTCAAATCAATAAAAGAGACCATTTTCAAAAATTGTGTATTATATATTTAAAATTCAGTTTTAGAAATTATGATGTTTTAATTAGTTAATTTTGATGCAATAAATAATTGTCAATTACAAATCAATTGCTAAGAAATATGGACATAGGTAAAAAGTTCTCTTATGTTTTATACAAACTTTTTAAATGACTGAATTGCAACACATATATCCACTTTTTCATAAAAGGTTTATAAATACAAATCTAATATATAATTTAAATATCATAGAAAAATAATCCAATAACAAGGCTTAAATATTAAACATATATTTTTTGGCCGACAGACGCACCATTAGGAGGGACAAGCATATTTTTGCAGTAAAAACTGACTATTTTGTGGATAAAGGTAAGAATTTGATTTGGGAGAATGGTCGTATAGTTAGGGCCTCTCTTCCCTCACCTTGGAACTAGGTGATGATACATATTATGCAATATCTAACTATTGACAACATTAATATCCCATTACACAGTTTCCATCTAGCATTCCTAAACCACCTTAGGGATGTTAAGTTTATTAATATTCTTGATTATTTGTTATGCTACATTGAAATTTCCATTAAAATAGATAGGAAGTAAAAGTCTACCCACTCGATCCATCAGGATCTGCACTTGATACTTTATAAGCATACCCTCAAAGAGTATACCTGTTAGGATCCTATCCTAACGCCATTTTGTAATTCTCATTTACTTATGTAATGACCCACTTCCAATGTGGGGGATCCCATTATGATATTATTTTGTAATACTTTGTAATGTATGTGGCAAGTGGTATTCCTAGCCAAGTGGCACCATCTCATGTAACCATTTTTTATCAAGATTATAACCGATGGTAGGTAGGAGATTCTAGCTCGAGTGGCATTTTGCATGTAAGCCAACTCTTGAGACTTTAGGTAGGGTTGCATGAAGTTTTTCTTTAAAATATATGAAGCCATGTACGAATTCATCTTTTACAAGCTAATGAAATATTGAAGGAGGTTGTCCCCTCGAAGAGGCCTACGATTATGTGTTATTGTGAGATTGTTCTATTTTTGCATTTAATTTATGCATAGTGTTATTGAGTTATTTGATGTATTTGTGTTATTTTCTAGTATTTTGTGTGAGTGTGCTTATTTTTAATAGTGAGATCCTAACAAGTGGTATTAGAGTGCTTTCTAGGACCGAGTTCTACTACAATTGAGACAATTTTTTCTAGCCATTCCATATGTTAGGTATAAATTTTTGTGTGTTTTTTCATTTTTATTTTTCCCTTTATTAAAAAATCCAAAAAAAAATATAGTCCTTTTTTTTGACCAAAAATCTAGAAAACACAAAAATATAGTCTCTATTTTAGTAGTTTTGTAGGTTAGAAACCCTGTGCCAGGGGTTTTAAAATATCACGAAGGAGCTGTCATTATTTGCTAAGATAGATAGCCCATAAAGCGCTTAGTGAAGTGAGGGGCGATTAGGCTCCAATACCCAGGCCTTAAACAACACTCGTGCACGAAGTTGAGCTCCCATGCATCTTTGGGTATATAAGGAGACAATCTAGGTTTAAATAAAGTTTTATCCATTAGAAAGCTTTTCGGCCTTGTATTATCCACAATCCATGGGACACAACATCCCAGACGATCACCCTCCCATACTATCAAAGAGGCGGATAGTGTGCTCAAGGGTATGTGTGGAATCCTCCTTGGGTAGTGGCTTGAATATTAGTCTGAGCACCACTGTTCATCACTGCAGTATAATAGAGGGCCTATGGGTATTACATACTCCTTTGCTTAGCATACCCTGGTTCTACAAAACATAACTTCCACCTACAAATTAACACCATCCCTGTTCTGTTAACCTGCATTCACAACCCCAAAAGTGAGCATACAGAGAAGGCATTCCTTATCATAGAAAACAAACTTGCATGCACCAATAGTCAAGACAGATCTTGCAAGTGTTTGCAATAGCCCGTGGTCAGAAGCAGAATAGTCAGGACATTGATAGAAACAGTCTGGTCAGTAATAGAGATAGTAAGGTCGACAGTAATAGACCTCTATAATAGTCCAAAATTATAGACTTCTAGTGTCAAAAACAGTACTATCAATATCAGAGAATCCCTAGGGTCAGTGATAGGAACCATGTTAGTAATCGCAATACAGGTGACAAACGAATGAACATGATAGTGATAGGGTGGTCAGGGTGCAGTCTACAGGTCAAAGATAGTTGATATTGGATTCCAAATTTTGAACTGTAATTCCAGATCAGAAACCGACAACACCAGTCACAGTAGAAAAAAAATTGAAATTTTATTAAAATAATGATATCTCTTCACACAGGGCTCATATTGACTCTAAAATTGAACCGATAATTCTAAACTCTATTCCAAACAAAATTGTCATTAGCAACCCCTGGTCAAAATTTGCCCCAATTTTCTAAAAGTAGTAATTTTTTATTTTTCTTGCTAAGGCCATAACTTTTCAACGGTCAATCAAATTGATTCAAATTTTTGGGAATAGAAGCTACTTGTTATTCTGCACTAAAGACTCTCAAGGACTCACTGGTGAAATTTTAAGTCCAAGGGGAAGATATTACCTTCACATCGACTTGCAACCAATAGGAGATCACAAAAAGTCAAGAAATTTAGTATATCTCCTCATTGAGCGCTTAGAACAAACAACCACCGAAGTGGACCCTATCCTAAAATCAGAGTTGCAACACATCGCCCAAATTAAATTTTGGACCCTTACTAAAAATAGTAACTCCTAAAATCCCACATCTATTTTTAGTAACTGAGTAAAAGAGGGCCCACAATGGTGAGCGGTACTCGTGGACAAAATAAGTTAGAAATTGCCACATTATTGCCCGATATGCAAAAAGCCCTTGACTACTTGACCACTACAAACCACACCATAAGTGAAGAGATTCGAGAGTTCTGAATAGATCAAGATACCACTAGAATCTACTTAGAAAAACAACTTACAGAGGTGGAGACACAATTGCAAGGTACTCTCACATCTGAACACCAAGCTGAAAACTCTAAAAGAGGTCAAAAAAGGGAAATAGAAGACTGAAGAAGGGGAATTGAAGTCACTCACTATGATCGGGATCCGACCTTCAAAATGCCTAAGTTGGATTTTTCTAAGTTTAGTGGAAAGGATGTCGATGGGTGGTTATGTCGGGTTGATCAATTCTTTAGACTCCACAATGTCCCTATATATCATTGGGTTCAGATGGCTTCCTTCAACTTAGAATTTGAAGCCTTACATTGGTTCTAATGGCTACAAGCCACTACCCCTGATCTATCTTGGGAGGACTTTGAGTCCCAACTACTCACCTGATTTGGCCCTAATGACTATGAAGACTTTACAGGAGCATTGAAAATGCTAAAACAAACTACCACAGTTCTTGATTACCAGACACAATTTGAGAAATTGGCCAATAAAACAAGGGGCTTGAATGAGGGATTTTTTATGAGTTGTTTTGTGAGTGGGTTGAAATATGATCTACAGGCTGAAGTCAAGATGTTTAAACCACAAACCATGATGGAGGCTATCAATTTAGCTCGATTAGTCGAATCTAAAATCTCAGCTCAATGATAGACATCGCGGTTTTCTCAAGCTCGGTCTCCTTTTCCTCCTCAGTTCCAAAATAATACTGATAATAAACCTCCCACTCCTAAGAGACTGACTACAACACTATCATTTTTGTTGTACCTAAATCTTTGCTTTTTAGTTTTTGTTAAGGATTTTCCCGTGGTTTTGTTTACCCTTGGTGGCTGGGATCTTCTTTTGAGAACTATCATTTTGAAATCTTGTTGTAATGCTCCACCTTTTGTAATAAGGTTTTGGGGCCCTTTCAAAACCCACTTTTTTAATCTACCAAAAAAATTAAACATAAAATTTCATCAACATATACATGATCAAATAGCAGGGCTATGATATAAAAAAATCCAATAACACGTCTATGATATAAAAAATAGAATTTTTTGGAGATAAACACAATATAATAACAAAGATATGATATAAAAATAAAAAATTCACAATGCTCGAAGCTAAAACAAACACTTTTTAAATATCAAAAAATACATGTTCTAGTAAAACAAAAAATCAATTCTCAATATCCTTTAGAAAGCTGATAACAAATAATGTGAAATATATTCAAAATTTTAAATCATCTATTGATTAGAATGTTGGAAGATGAAACAAATGCTCTTTAGATTGTACAAAATCTTTTGTACTCATACCCAAAAAATATGTCTCTATAATCTAATTAGTGTTACCCTTATGCTCATCATCATGAGTATTCATGACACCTCTTCTGTTTGCTAGAGATTTTCAATATGCCAAAGCTCTTTCATAAGGATACTTCTCCACCTCATACGTCGAAACATATACTCTCAAACTATTTTCCAAATTTTTATCCAACCTGTTTCAAACTTTAGATTTTACAAACAATAATACACTAAACACTCTTTCATCTTCCACAGATCCCAAAATCACTGTTTGACATAATTCATATAAAAGAAAATATTCGCTCATCGTATATTGTAAGACACTACTGAGATGCAATGTTTTCCACAAACATGAAATAGAACTTGGTTCATGATGGGTAGTCAATCATAAAAATTGACCAACCATTGTCCTTCCAAAACTATTTTATTGTTTTATCAAAAGATCTTTGTTGAAAACACCATTGATTTCAACACCATTGAATTCCACACGTTTAGTGAAATGGTTAACAAGAGTGCCCATATATTTGAGAAAAAAACCATTTATAGTTTGGTATTTAGTATTAGGATCTCAATATATGGGTTTAACCACACCCATAGCCTCAAATAATTCATCTCAGTGAAAATGATCTCTTATTTATTTTGTCAAGGTTTATGCTATTTTTCTTAGTTTAATCTTTGTATCGTGTACAACTACATCAAATCTGTTGTATGTTATGGGCAGTTGTTCAACTTCATTTGTAGCTATATCTAGTTGCTTATCAAAATAATATAAAGGTATTGCCTTTTCGTAGACATTAATACAAATATAATCGTTTATGTTGAACTTAAAAAAGTTTTGAGGATCATTGAAATTTGTTAATGTTCTCTAGATCTCAAACATGGGATCCATAAAACTTTTACCAGATGTATACATCATATCAATATGCATACAAATTTGTTTTCTCACCATGATGAAATCCATAGTATAAATTGATCTTTGTTGTGCAAGTTTAATCAAAGTATTCATTTCTTCCAACATTGGAAGAATACCACACAATGTGAGAAGTGTTTCCAAGTCACTCATTCAAAATAACAAATCTTTAGCCTTATAAACTACCCTACAATTTGCGTACATAAATCCTACCAAGGATTGATATTATTTGAAAACTCTATATGTCGGTTGATACATTGAAATCCACCTTGTATATACATCTTTTAACAATTTTTTACCTTCAATAACTCCTAGTGCAAACTATTGAAACTCTGAAAATATTTTTGGATTGCATGAAAAATAAGCATGAATTTCACGGACAAGTTCTTCCACTCTCGCTACATTTTCAAATGTGCTCACAATTTTGTATGCAAGATTCATTCTATGAGCCATGCAATGAATAGGGATCAAATATGGGATAATTGATGTTTGTAATCGAACATAAAGACCATTACCATGTCCTCATATTGTAGCACCACTGTTAGCTTTGACACATGTTAACTTAGTGGCTATTTCCATATCATTCATTCCTGCTATTTTATTTAAACTAGTTACAACAATATTGTAAAGGTTTTTCACATTGTAAATTTCCACCATCTTATGTAGAGCTAGTAAATGGGGTTGCTTAAAATGATTTTCCAATGTGTAAACATGCATGCAAATCCAATATGTGTTCTCAATAGAAGTCACCTCATCAATTTAAAGTGAAATGATTTTGTCATGTTTTACTCTCTTTGAGGTCCTCCTTATCAACTAATGAGAGACATTTTACCATTTCCCAACCACTTCGTTCTGACCAATGGGCATTGGGAAGGTTCTGCACATCAACTAGTTGAAATAGATGTTTATAATCAATAAAATCAGACATAGATTTACCCTTTTTAAGAATAGTATATACTCTAACAAACTGTAAACTTTTTGAAGCTAAAGTGACCTTATTCATTTTTCAAAATTGGGCTTGAATCATTCCACTTTTCTCAAATAGAGTTTGTTGTTTTATTTTTTTATCATATTCTTGTGCATATTTGACATGTGCACATTCTGATGTATCCTTCCACCTAATAGTTTTTGTTGTTTTTCCATCACTTTCTTTTATTGTTAGATAAAATTTTCCACAATGTTTTTCTATTGTATCTTTCTTAAGTTGCAATCTATGATCCTTTCCAAGTTTCCAACTGTAAATTATGTATCTACATTCTTTTAGTTCTTCATTACTATTCTCTGGCTGCACTAGCTCAATAAATAGAAATTTTGATGACCATTCTAGCTGAAATGTTCTTCCAATAGTCCACTTGGCTAACTTTCTACATTTAGGTTTCTTAGAAGAAGATTCTCCAAAAGTGGGGATTGTATGAGAACTATTATTTTCTTTTTCATTTGGTGTGCTAGTTTCAGGTATCTGTTCATGTTGTTGTTGCATTTCATTAAGATAATTTTCTTCTGTGGGTATTTCATTATCGGGGATATCTTGAATTGAAGGTATACTAGGGTCAATAATGTTTTCTGCAAAAAAAGGTTTTTCACATTATTTTTTGAAAAAAAACACACATTGTATTAAAAACATAGATAAACACTTGACAAAGCCATCAACCAAAAAAGCACCAATTTTTAATGAAGAAATATATTATATATAAAATTAATAGTATACAAAAATTAACTGGTTAGTAAGTAAAAGGTGTTTGTACCTTGAATTTGTGCAGATGTTGATGGCTGACTAGATTTTGAAATATGATGAAAGTATTTTAGGATGCTATTTTTATTGGAAGAATGACCTCCCTTGTTTCCATTGGGAACAAGTGAAATTTTACCTATATAAATGGAAGATGAACATGAAAATCATGTTGAAAAAATGAAAATTACTGGTAAAAAAGAATTACTAGTCAAGAAAATAGGATGACATATGGAACCTGATATATGACACCCGACATACGACAATCGACATATGGCACATGATATATGGTGGATGAAATTTTATGGCAGACATATGGAGCCTAACATATGATGCTTGACATATGGCAACTAACATATAGCGGATGACATATGGTGCTTGACATATGGCAGATGATATATGGCGACTGACATATGGGTGATTGATATATGATGTCTGACATATTGTGATTGACATATGGTGACTGACATATGGAACCTAATATATGGTGGTAGACACATGGTACCTGATATATGATGACTAACATATGGTTGATGGCATATGGTGCTTGACATATGAATGGCACCTAAAATATGGAGGACATATGGTGACTGACATATGGTGGATGACATATGGTGACTAACATATGGTTCCTGACATATGGTGGCAGACATATAGCACCTAACATATGGCAACTAGCATATGGTGACTGCCATATAATGGCATACATATGGCACCTGATATATGGTACCCGATATATGGTGCCTAACATATGGCAGTAGACATATGGTGTTTTACATATGGTGATTGACATATGGTGGATGACATATGACACTTAACATATGGTAGATGATATATGGTGACTAACATATGACGCTTGACATATGGTGGATGATATATGTCAGCAGATATATATCGCCTGACATATAGTAGATGGCATATGGCGATTGACATATGGTGGTAAACATATGGTGCTTGACATATAGCAGATGATATATGATGATTGACATATAGCAGATGACATATGGTGACTGTCATATGGCACCTATCATATAACGACAAATATATGGCACCTGAAATATGGTGTTTGACATATAGTGCCTAACATATGATAAAAGATATATGATACCTAACATATGGTGGATAACATATGATGACAGACATATAACACCTGACATATCACCTGACATATGGCGCCTGACATATGGTGACTGACATATGGTGGATGACATATGACACCTGACATATGGTGCTTGACATATGGTGGATAACATATGGTACTTGATATATGGTGCCTGACATATGGCAACATATATATATCACCTGACATATGGTGGCTAAAAAATGATGACTAAAATATAGCACCTGATATATGGTGGTAGACGTATGGTGCCTAACATATGGTAGTAGACATATGACACCTGATATATGGAGATAAACATATGGTGCCTGACATATGGAAACATATATAAGGATATATGGTGGTAGACATATGGTTCCTGGCATATGGTGGTAGACATATGGTGCCTAACATTTGGAGATAGACATATGGAGATAGATATATGGTGATCGACATATGGTTATAGACAGAAAGATAGAAATATGGTGACTAACAAAAATATTGGAAGTCTATAGTAAATCTCAATGGAAGATAGAAAGATTGACCTATGTTGTCACCTGCTGCGGTCGTCTACTATGGTTACCTCTTGGTTGTATTTAACTACAGTTACCTATTGTTTGTTGTTGGTGTCAACTAACTTTTGTCTATCACTTTATTTCTATATTATACTCACTATCTCACTTGTTGTCTATTGCCTATTATGTATTGCTCACTATCGGGGAGGATTAATGTTTTAAATGTATGAGTATCACTGTCATGTTAGTTATATATAATGGGGTATAAGAGGTGAATTTGGTGGGATAAATGATTTTTTTTATCATTTAAAGGTGAATGTTAGGAAATAAAGCTCCATGAAATAAGTATCATAGTGGGGCAAATGGACCAAAAAAAAAATTTGATCGTAAAATTTTTGGCGAATGGGCCGATGTCTAGGGTCCCCATATTCACCAATTTATAATTTCAAAAATCCTAATATTCTCCTAGTTTGTGGATATTCATCACTGTGTATAACCTTGCTAATAAGGCACTTGGTCTAAATGGATTTCTTACAATTTTCTTTCCAAAATTTTGGGATTTTATGAAGAGTGACGTGTTGGTTGTGACTAAAGAGACCAAGAAAAATAAGGCTATAATAAGTGATATCAATGCCACCTTTATTATATCGGTTCCTAAGAACTATGAGATAAAATATTGTAATCATTTTTATTCAATAAACATTTGTAATATGATTTATAAGATAATTTCAAAAATTATGACAAATAGACTGAAAATCATTCTAGATTGTATTATATTAGAGGAACATAGTGTTATCTTTTGATGCTATATATTTAATGGAAAAACTACCACAAGGTCTAAATGAGTATACAATATTAAATATAAGATAAAGATATTATACAAAGCATGTAAAACTCATAAGAAACTTATGTAACTACTCATAAAACTACCATTAATGAAAGCTCACAAAAATAGTATCTTCATACAAAATATGAAGATCTCATATACTCCATGCTCCATACAAGTTCTACATTGTATCTAAATTGTACTTTACTCTACTCTATCTTGTCCTATGAAATGACAAGATGATATATGTTATGCTCACACAAAGGCCAATATATAATGGGATGTGACTCTTGGCCTTCCATATTCCTATGACTCTTCACTTTCCTATTCTATGGACTCATGTGCACATGGACTGTGATGCACATTTACATTATTGAATACTTTGCACATTCTAATATTAATTGTGCATTTATTACATTGCATAAAATAAATAGTCAAACCCTAATCTAAGACACACTCCTAATATAAAGATATACCCAAGGTGGTACATTAGCAAGTACCAAAAAATGTAATATATTACAACACCCCCTGTATTACATTATTTGGTTATTGAAGACTTTAGTCTTCAATATGGATCTTCATACTATAGGTACTTTTAAATCTGATTAGGTTTATATTATTCTTTAATATGTGATCCTATAGTGCAATATTTTTCTGCCCTTTCATTTTTCTTCATTTGGATGTTGTATTCACCCATCTATTTCCATGGTTTTCCATTTCTTGTAGTTTATCTCTCAAAAAATTTATTATTGTTATTTTGAACTACAATATTATTTTGTGAAATATCAATTGATTCTATAGCATATATATCATTGTGAATTGATATTGTAGCTTCTATATCATTTTTATTTATAATGAGACACTTATTGACTCTATTTATACATCTAAAATCAACCATCCTTTTTTTCTCTACCAATTTGGCTACCAAAATAAGATTTAATGTTAATATAGGAACATACATTACATTATGTAACAAAAGATTTGGAAATGATGTATTAGGTGTTACACACCCATATCCATGTATAAGATAGGTTTTTCCATATTCAATTTTTAACCTAATATTGTTAGTGACTTCATGGCAATCAAACCATTGTAAATTTCTTATCATGTGATGACTTGCACCAAAATCAATAATCCAAATATCTTTTCCATTTTGACTTGCAGAATCATTTGTGCTTGAAGTGAATTTGTAATTTTGATATGGAATATTGTATAAACTTTGATCTTGAATCCTTTCATAGTATATCTTGTGATGATATGTTCCTCTTGCTAACTTATCCATTATCTTAAGAAATTGATGTATTCCTTAAGTCTCCCAATCTCTTTAACTTTTAAATTTTAAGTTGAATATGAGTATATGATCAAATTATAACTTTCAATTCTTCAAATAGCTAGTTATAATTCATTTTAGATCCTAGTATTTTGAAAGTAAAATAGCTTTGATAAAATACTTAGCTTTCTAAGGTATCCTTTGAGTTGAATCCCTTTTGTCTCCCTAATGTTCAACTTCTAGTCTTCACCTTATTTCTCCCTGTTTATGAATAGAAAGCTAAAGATAATTTTGATGCAATTTCAATTGATTAAATTATCTATCTTTAAGACCTTTAAGTTGGATTCCTTATGTCTCATTAATTTGAGCAAGAGACTAATTCCAATGTAGTTTTCCAACTTTCTAACAACTCTATATTATGTTTCTTATATCTTTTGATTTTCAATAATATAGTTTCTAAATTTCAAGAACCTATGATGGTGACGAATTCCTTATAACTTCCTAATTAGAAAAATAAGAATATTTGCAAATTTAATATTTCAATTTCTATGTAGAAGTCCTTATTCCTCAAAGTCAAGTTATTTGCAAATATTTCTATGCTTGAATTTCAAATAAAGTAATTCCAAAAACTTTCAAATTAAATCCTCCAAAAAATTTCAAATCATTCAACAAATCATCTAAGGTGATAGTTTATCAATGTAATTCCTTATACCTCCATTATTTTAATTAATATCAAGCATAATAGATTAAATAAGATTAACCTTAGTATTGATATTCCTTATACCTCCTTAACCTTTATGAAAATGCAAAATGAATTGAATATTTTATGTACCTTATTGAATATGGTGTGCTACGTATTCGGTCTACTTCTCCTGTGACTTTTTTACTCTATAACTTGCACTCTATTTTAGGTGCTGTCCACTTTTTAGACTTAAATGAAATTGGATGTCTATCTTCACTGCATTTAATATTCTTCCTTATGTATGACACTCTCTAAGACTTTTATTGTCCTCCTAGTGTTGGATGGTTTCTATGATCATCAAATATGTTGTGCTCTACTTACTTGCATTACATTCTTATCTCAAGAATATGTTTGTATGACTTGTACTTCATGCAAAGAAGATTTTCACTTCCTTTATGTTAGTTGAAGTTACCTTTTGCATTGTGACACTTGGAAATGCAACTCTTCACTCCTCTTATGAATATTTTTGTCCTTCCAAGTGTTGGTTCTTATCTTCTACGTAACACCTATTCCTCTTCTTTGTAATGCTTCTCTATTCTTATTTGGTTGGTAACACATTGCTTCTACCCTACGTAGCATTTTTTATTTTCTTTGTAATGCTCCTTTACTCCTCTTTGCTTGGTAACACACAGCTTCTCATATATGTAGTATTTTTATTTTTCTTTGTAACACTCCTTTACTCCTCTTTCCTTGGTAACACACTACTTCTCCTCTACACCTAGCAACAACTTAATTCTTTACCAAAAATGCTTCTACTTTTCAGTTCCTCTATACTCAATATCTTTATTCCAACATAAAAAAAATGGTGTTTGGTTTTATCTCAAAAACTCACTAATTTTGGTGTTCTCCACTTCTTTGTAATGGTGCTTGCTCTTGGATTTGGTGGCTCCTTGAATTTTGGCACTCAGAATCTAGTCTTCAATATCTCAAATTTCATTGAGTAACACTTGCTTTCAATGGTGTTTTATCTTCATCTCTATCCAAAAATGGTGGATACTATCCACTATGGTGGTGCTTTCACTTGTGCTTAGTGGTTCTTCAACATTTGACAATGGCCTTTCTTCAATGGTTTTTCTTCCAAGGTGTCTCCTCCTCATTGGATACTCTTCTACAACAGCTCCTCTTAGGCTCTATGCTTGGTGGTTTCTTCTTTTGTGACTCCAAATTTCTTAATTTGTGCCAAAACCTTTGCCTTTTTGAATAGTATATTGCCTCCAATATTTGCTATAAAATATTGGTTTATTTATCTTTCAAAATATAGTAAGGATTTGATATTTTATATTTCCTTATATCATATTTGACTTCTAATTTCTTTGCTATAAATTTTAATCCAATGTGAATGCTATATTCTTCAACTTTGAAGATATAAAATTGAGACCTTTCCTTTGTTATTTTAGAAACTTGAATATGGAGCTTTCAAAAAATTAAATAATACTTGGATAAAATACTTTAATAACACAAAATTTTAAACCTTTTTTGGCCTCCTTCGTAGCTATCTTTCTTGGTGATTTAATTCACCTTTTTATGTATTGAATTTGTGAATTTTGTAGCTATCCTTTCTACTCTATTTCTGCCTCAAACTTATAAATTTTGTAGCTCTAATTTCTGCCCAAATTTTCTCCTTTTTAGCATTTAATTTGCTGCCCAAAAATCTAATTTTTTGTGGCTTCAATTCTCCTCCAAATTTGTTTGCTCATACTCTGAAATTTATAGCTATTAGTGCTGCTCTCTTGTTGTTGAAAATTCTGCAATTTTGTAGATTCAAATGTTGCCAATTTCTCCTTCGCTTTGTTTTTCAGAGATATCTCAAATCTACCCTAAATTTATCCAAGTTGCAACTCTATTTTCTCCTAATGCTACCCAATTTTGCAGTTCAAATATCTTAATTTGTTGTTCCAAAATTTTGATTTTTTCTCCTTTATCTTGCTATAAAAAAAAAACACTCAATTTCTCCAAAATTTTACCTTCTTTTGCTATCAAGCCTTCCTTTAATTGGTTATTCAATGGCACTTCAAAATCTACCCAATTCTTCTTCAATTTGTAGCTTTATGCCTTCTTTAATTTTTTGTCCTGTGACCTTTCAATTTTTTTTGTAAAATCAATAATCTTCTTCTTTGTAAATTAGCCTTCAAATCCTTTATGGTTGTCCTCAGATTTCTCAAATTGGTGGCCTATTATATCTCCTTTATCCTCCTTAGCACTCGCTTAATTATTTATTCAAATTTTACCTCTTTTATTGGTCTCTTCCTCAAGAATCTGAATGTCTTAATATATTCAAAGAAGCTTTCCAAATTTTGGCAAAATTCTTGCCAAATCCTTAATCCTTTTGGGCTTGTTATTGAATGGTGATAATTGTCCCAAATTCTTATTTTTAGGATCTAATCCTTCTTGCAATATTGTACCTTGAGCTTTCTTCAAATCTCCTCCAATGGCCACTTATTTAATCTCTTCAATAGGGATTCCCTAGCCTTCTTCTTTCTCCTTCCAAGTTTGCTTGAGATCTCTTTCCTTGGGTCTTCAAATCTTGTAGTTCATCAAATATTCAATATGATGTTTCCTAGTCCTCCTCTATATTCAATCTTCAATATTCTATCTTCCAAATCTAGAAGTTCTTCAATGGTACCTCTTTCTTGAGTCTCCTCTTTCTCAATCTTCACTAAAGATACTTTCTTCTTTCTTCAATCTGCAATATCCAGTATTCAATATTCTATGGTACCTCCTTATTGGGTCTCCTCAAACTTAAATTTTCTATAGGGACCTCCTTCTTGGGTCTCCTCAATATTCAATCTTCTATGAGGACCTTCTTCTTGGAAATCCTCAATCTTCAGTCTTTAATCTTCTATGGGGACCTCCTTCTTGGATCTTATTAATATTCAATATCAACTCTTTTGCTGCAACTAGAAAATAATATCCTTCAATAAAACTTAGATAACAACAAGCAAATACATCTAAATATTTATATCTCTAAATAAACTTCACTAGTTATCCTTAAATCTAGTGGAAAGAGATCTATGCTAAGTCCTAGTCTTCATGAGTTTTCCTACAATCCTATGGAAATATTCTAGCCAAAAATAAAATTTAAAAATTCTAAAAATGAGATCTCCCTATCTCATCTAAATATCTCTTGTGGCTTTCCCAATCAATCTCCCTTATGGATTTGATGCCACTGTTAGCTCTTGATGCTATATATTTAATGGAAAAGTACCACAGGGTCTAAAATGATCATGCAATATTAAATATAAGATAATGGCATTATACAAAGCATGTAAAATTCATAAGAAACTTCTGTAACTACTTATAAAACTACCATTAATGAAAGCTCACAAAAATAGTATCTTCATATAAAATATGGAGATCTCAAATACTCCATGCTCCATACAAGTTCTACATTATATCTAGCTTGTACTCTACTCTACTTTACTCTACCTTGTCCTATGAAATGACAATATGATATATGTTATGCTCACATGAAGGTAAATATATAATGGGATGCAACTCTTGGCCTTACATCTTCCTATGACTCTTCACTTTCCTATTCTATGGACTCATGTGCACATGGACTATGATGCACATTTACATTATTGAATACTTTACATATTCTAATATCACTTATCCATTTATTAAATTTCATAAATTAAATACTCAAACCCTAATATAAGATACACTCATAATCTAAAGATGTGCCCAAGGTGGTACATTAACATGTACCAAATAATGCTATATATTCCAACACATAGTAGTTTTATTCATGGTAAATAAATTCTCGATGGTGTAATAATTGCATATAGGCCATATATTATTTTCATTCCATTAAAAAACAACTATATATATATAATTAGATATGCAAAATAAGAACATAGGGTTTGCTAGAGTTTTCTATAGGATACTCTTAAAAAATTTGTTTCAGTCAAGGTTGGTGTGAATGGATTAAATATTGTTCTAGCACTCCAAAATATTATATATTGATCAACTAATCCCTTGATATATACCTTGATTCATCCTATGAACTTTGCCAATGTGGCACAATATCTCCTTATCTATTCATTATTCTTATTGAGGCTTTGGGGAGAGATTTTCCAAAGGCAAAAATAAAAGGAAAAATCAAAGTTGTTTAACTTGCAACAAATGGTCCCTACGAATTCATCTTCAACTTGTTGATGATTTTTTTCTTTTGGGTTATACCTTAGTTAACAAGGCCATGGAGTTCAAATAAATATTATCATTCTATGAGAATGTTGTGGGATAGTTTATTAATACTATAAAATCTAGGATGTTTTTCATTAAAATTTTCCTAGATTTACAATGGATTATTATGGAAATTTAAGATTAAAGTTAGAAAATTGCCATTAACATGTATGGGTATTTATTTATTTGATAAAGGAAAGAAGAAGGAGCTTTAAGACTCAATTTTGGATAGAATAAAATATTTTTTGGTAGGTTGGAAAGGTAAGTTCTTAACTATGATTAAAAGGCTACAACTCATAAAGACTGCATCGTAATCTATCCCTACATATATAATATCACTTTCAAGATTGCCAAAAAGCATAGATCTAAATATGATAAAACTCAAAGGATTTTTTTAAATGAAAAGGATGTAAGGAAAAAAATAGGTTTCTTCTTTGCAATGGGATAGGGTTTGCAAAGGAAATAATATTGGAGGGGGAAGCTTCCAAAATTGTAGGGTTATGAGTTTGGTATTAGAGGTAAAAATTGGCTAGAGATTATTCAAAGATCAAGAAAAGAGTTGGGAAAAAATGTTACTTCAAATATATATAAGGCCATATTATGTAATAATTTTTTTCAAGAAATTAACCCTACCTAGAGGTTCAAATATGGGGAACTTCATGTGAGATAGTTTGATGGTCATTCAATAAGGAGGATTCTACAAATTTTTGGTCTAATGGTTGGTTGAAGCCTTATCCTCTTACTTATGATCCAAAATGGCAATCTAATGGATAGGATATGTTTAGTTTGTAAAGGTTCATAGGTCTAAAATTATTAATGTAAGCAATAATACTAGATCATACATATTAGCAACCTATTGAAGGAAGGACCTCAAAAAAATAGTATATGAGTTTCAAAAGATGATTCAAGTTTTTTTCTTGCCTATTTATAAATGGAAGGATGAATTGGTTTGGAAATCTATAAAATTTTATGTTGGAATTTATACTTATTTCCAAAAATGAATATAAAAAATCCATCCACTCAAATTTTATACAAAAAAGTATATAAAAGAATAAAAGAGATAAAGATATAATGGACTCTTGTAGGCACCATAAATAATCACTATATTATCTATAGATAATAATCACAACACTTTGGTACAATGGATGGAGTGGTGGGGGTATTTATACCAATACCAAAACCCCAATTACATAAATAATTTTAACCTAAGAAAACATAAAAAGAAGGTTTAAGGCTAATTATAAGTTTTAAAGTGGGTTTAACTATACCAAGGTTAATTGTGGCCCATAGAGATTACGTAATAAAATAATATAATAAATTAAATGCATTTGTACCATTTTTTTCATAGGCCTATACAATATTGCATCATACAATATCGACCATGGCCATAAGTCAGATTATGTTTTCAACACCCCCTCATAATTTGAACTAAGAGACCAAGGAGAGAAGAAGTTAGCAATAATAATATTCCCCCCATAATGAATGATTCAATGGGCCTTTTCACTCGAGGAAGACTCATATCGATCCCCCTCATCACCTACAAATCCACTAATGTAAAAATACCTCTACATAAGAATCTCTTAAGGATGGATCGTAGTCATCATTGCCACTATTAGATACTCCTACACATGTCCAAAAAATACTTCCACTAAGAGTCCATATGAGGAAGAGACATCAAGATTATTGACTATAAAGAAAAACTACTTCAATCATCTATAGCCACATAAGATTTTGAAGCACAACTTTTCCTTTTATAGCATACACCACCTTATTTGGAAACTTCTACTTACCCTTAGGCCACCTGATTTCCACCACCAAAAGAGGTTTTGCATGGACCTATTTATGATATGATCCCTTATAAAATTCCAAGAGTACCTAGATAAAGAATAAAAGAAAGAATTGATCATAAAATATAAAATATTCATGAATAAGTTGAATCAATAACACAAAGAACGAAGAGGGATTGACTAAATCATATTCTAAATATTTTTTCTATATGAATCCAAATGACTTAAAAAATATTCCAACTATGACAAATCCAATTGCATCTCCAATCAATGCAATTTGAAAAAAAATGCTCAAAATTCTTCTATATGGAAAAGCTATGGTATCTATAAGTTTTCCCTCCAAAATAGCCCTAGAGTCATGTTTTTGAAAAACATCATTTTTTAAAATTTCCTTCTGATTTTTTTGCAGGAAATATTTTTTTCTTTTGATTCTTACATCAAAAGGTAGAACACCCTTATGCCAATCCTATCTAGCTTGAATATTGCTTGGATTGAAATTTGTTCCCTCTCCATGATGAAGGGCATCATGTTCCATAAAAATAAACAAATCTAACTATTTAAACAAATATGGTGTACAAGATTTGAATTGAGGTAAATTAGTATGTCTTCTTTTCCTTCTTCTAGTTAGGCATCAAAGCTCCCAAGTGGTGAAAACATCACAATTCTTCCTCTGCAATGACACCATGTCCATTTTATGAGGAAATAATATTTGATTCCCCATGAAGAAGTCAAGACAACCTTCTAAAGTCAAAATGACTATATTTATTTTTCTATAAGTAGTTTGGATTTGTATAAAATAGATATAAAATATTCCAATAATGGAACATAATTTAGATTAGGCATAAATTCTTGAAAAAAATCAGAATAACTAGAGAAAGAAAAAATTAAATCTTTCTTTTGCCTCTTTTTTCAAAGGTGCCTATGAAGCTCTAAAATGTATTTCATCCTAAAATTCAAAAGAAATATTAGAGGCTCCGATTTTTTTTTTTGTGACCAAGTGATGAAGCTTCATACCCACTCTAATAACATATTGGGATTCACACCTATTTCCAAAAATGAATGGAAACAATCCATCATATTGAACTATAACATGCTTACAATATTTTTCCAAACCCTCCTCTTACTATGGTCATTATGATGGATGCATAGTCATTATCTAGTGGGGTATGCTAGTATAAAAATCTCATTCACAATAAGACATTAAAATATCACAAAAAATAGGAATTTATGGAAACATAATATATGACACAATAAAAAATAGAAGAATCTATGTTACAAATACAAATTACAACATTACATGGATGATCACCATATTGCCTTACAAGTGAACACGACCCTCATGTTGAACCTCCACCTCTTGTGAACTTGTCCAATGATCGTGCTTCACATCCTCACTCTAACAATATTGGCCACACCATAGACAAAGAGATGCTCTTTTCTAGCTAGCTTTATTTTCTAGCTCTCATTCATACAATAGACTCTCTATTACTTCCTTGAGCTCACACTTGCTCAAATTGTCTCCCATAAGGGTTTCTCCCCTATTTATAGGCTCATGAGAGCCAGATCTTAAATATATGGAAAAATCTAGATGGACACATTACAATACTTTCTAGAGATCTCCTTTTTAAATTCTTTCCATAATATCAAAATATTTGAGATATATTTCTTGGACTTTTCCTAAAATATTTTTAATTACATGAGATAGTCAAAATATCACATATTTCTAGAGATTTTCCTTTTGGACTTTTTCTATTATGTTTTATAATTATATGAGATAGTTCAAATATAAAATGGTTGTTTCAAAGCTAAAACATGATGCATTCTATGGAGGATTGGTCCTACCATTAGTAGTTGGATTTTATGACTTGAAAGAAAATTACATAAACAAATATCAAAATCATGCCCAAATTCAGAATTTTATATTCTAACTTTGATCAAACATTAAACATTGATTTCTTTAGAAAAATTATTTTTTAGTAAGCTATATGTGGATTCGATTAGGTTCACTCTCATTAAAATATCACAATACTACAGTTGTCTTCTTTTTTTCTATTGATAAAAATAGGGTTTTGAAATGGTCTCATACCCTTTTATGGAATAGTTGCATCAACAAACTTCACAACACAAAATATTCAAATCATTTTTAATTAATATTAGTTTGGAAGGGTTCGCTCCCTTTTAGAGCTTGATAAAATTATTTAAAAATTAAAACAATATACAAAATATAAGCTTCAAGCCAAAATTGAGCCTAATAGAACTATCTTCACTAAATTCAACTGCACACAAGCATATGTTAACCATCATAAGTTTCTATATATAAATACTGCATGTTGTGAGACTCTAAATTTTCAATGCCTTTACTGTCTGTATGGTCCTTATCTCAATCCCAATAACAAACCACATCACTTGATCTACAAACCTAGACCTAGCTCAAAATATATGACAAAAACCTCTATAATATAAACAACACTTGAAATACAAACCCAAATTAAAATCTTTGACAAAAGCCTCTACACAACACACAACATCACTTTATCTACAAACCCAACTCAAATATATGATAGAAATTTCTACAAAAGAAACAACATAAATTAATCTACAAACCCAACTTAAAATATGTGACAAAAACCTCTACACAACAAACAACATCTCTTGACTTGTATACCTAGCTCAAAATATCTTACAAAAACCTCTATATAGTATACAATGTCTCTCAAACTACAAACCCAACTCAAAATATTTGACAAAAACATCTACATAGCAAAGAACATCACTTAATATACAAACTTAGCTCAAAATATTTGACAAAAATCTCTATATAACACATAATTTTACTTGAGTTGCAAACCCAACTCAAAATATCTAACATAAATCTCTACATAATAAACATCATTTAATTTGCAAACCTAGCTCAAAATATTTGACAAAAACCTCTACACAATACACAACATCACTTGATCTGCAAACCCAACTCAAAATCTCTGATAGGAACCGCTACATAGTAAACATTACTTAATCTACAAATCCAACTCAAAATCTCTAACAAAAACCTCTACTTTAACAATATTTCTTAGTGACATAAGTTTAGACTATTCTAAAAAGGTGATATACTTAATATCTTCCATTTTTACTTTAGTATTTATCTTTTTACCCTAAATTGACCAAATATTATGGAAGAGGATCTGGTGGGATCCACCTATTATCCTCTTCTCTTAGTGTTCCCTAATTTACCAACCAATCAACTACTTTATTTCCTTCTCTATATGTATGAATTATTTTGACCTCCTCAAATTGTCTAAGCATCTGATCAACCTCCTAAATAATTTCACTTACATACAAACTTAGCTTATTCCTTCCTTTAAGACTATTTATTATATTCAATAAATCTCCTTCCACTACCAACTTCTTGATTTTCATATATTTTACCAACTTGATTCCTTCATGTACTACTCTAGCTTCTACTACATGACTAGTTAGTATCCCATAAAACCTAGCACATGCTCCCATTATAACTTCCTCTACATTCCTTATGAAACCCCCTCTTGCTTTCCTTGGATTGCCCTTTGATGTGCCATCAACATTCAATTTCATTTTGTTAGTAGGTCAATTAGACTATATTTGACTTGCCTTATTAAAAATATTCTTCATCTCCCTCAAACCACTAATTATCCTTTATCAAATAGATTTTATTTTAATACCTATAACATTCCAACTATAAAAAATAATGGGGTCCAAACGTATTTCACTTTCATACTTGGCAGAATTATGAGGAGAAAGTGATATCTATATTAAATTTCTATGTAATACCATGCCCTTGCATGACTTTTTTGGAATAATATTTTCAATATGCTTTTTTTTCTCTCATTTATCTTCGGTAGAACATTAAATATTGATTTCATCACCAAATACATTTTTTAATAAGTTATATGTGACTTCTTTTCCAAGCCACTTCCATAAAATACCAAAATGTTACATTTATATTCGGTCAATTAGATTATATCCAACTTGTCTTTCTATCAAATATTTATTTTTCTCACTCAAATAACTAATTTTCCTCTATTGTATACTTTATAACCTTTTCATTAAGAGATAGGATCTCCCTTGAGCAAGTTCCTTTTGAAATTTAAATTTTTGTTAAGATAAATATCAATACTGTAATAAGCTAAATTATTTGTCACTATATTTTTTGCTTTGTAGGTATGTTATCATTTTCATTAACATTATTGTTGATCTAATTCTTGCATTATTTTTATTGAAAATATTATTAATAATATGTCAATCCCCCTCAATCACAATATTTTCAATCATTTTTCCATTATCATATTGATCTCTATAAGTAGTTCCTTAGCCTTTGCATAGTTGCTTGTTAAAGTCCCATATAAATTTGAGTAGGTGAAGAAAATTTTGTCTTCATTATATCAAAATATACCACTTTTACTATATTTTATAGGGTTTCCTTTGGAAGTGCAATCAAAATAAGTTTTTATGGAACCATATTCTAGATATTTCTTTTGTACCATGCATTAATGTAATATCCTTTGTATTAAATCCATGATCTTGTATCACATACATTTATATTCTAAACATGTAAAAAAGCAAATAGATCATATTTTTCCACACCAAGAGTTTCCATGATGAGCACCATTCCTCTAAATATTCTACAAGAGAGGCAACAATATGAATCCAAACTTGGATATGATTCGTATATATTAAAAAAAATTATTATTCATTTCAAGCCAAAAATTCCATTAAATAATGACAAAATCAATTTTCCTCAAAATTTCTTCATGTTTTACTAATAAATAATTAATCTAGCATTTCATCAAAACTTCTAATGTTGATCAACCAACCCAATAGATTCTCATTTAAAAAAATAATCCCAAATAAAGGAAGCAAATAAACAATGAAGAAGCAAATGCACTGATGTTCCTATCTCATCCTTACACAAGGCACATCTAAAAGTTCCATGATAATTATATTCTTTGTAAATTCTCACCCATAATAATTTTAATTTGGAATTTTAACCAAAGGAATATTAAGGCCTTAGGGAGCACCTTAGATTACCATACACTCTTCTAACATAAACTCTTAAACATAGAAAATTTTGACCACTCCAAATCTTATCAAAATTTGGTTGAGTATTGATCATCTTCTAATATATTCCAACTCATCTCCTTCTAGGAAAATGGGAAAAAATTAATCTTGAATCCTATTTTTGAGCTTGTATATCTCTTGTTTGTGTTCTCTGCCTCAATCATATCACTAATAGAAATCCAATATCTGGAATTGTTGTTCGCAATAATATAATTTTGTGAAGTCTAGATCTCTATAAGGCAAAGAGTCAAGCTAATAATTGTAATTTTGGATTAATAATAAGAGGATAAGGGTTCAATCAAACACCAAACCAAAATTTGTAGAAATCCTTGATTGATTGACCACCTGACATTTTTCTTGATTGATTGTAAACTATTTTATATGAAGTTCCATGTTGTCAAATCCTGAGATAAAGTCTATCTCCTTAATTTTTTCTTACATCTAAAAAACATATATATTTTTGAAGTAACATTTTTCCCTAATACTTTTTAAATCTTTGAATAATATTCCAATCAATTTTCCCCTTGTTAGATTTCACAATACTTTTTAGAAATGGATGAAATCAACACACTAGTCAAAAAAGAAAAGATAGAACACTAATAAGCACAAGATGATATGAAGGGTTAGCTTTCCAATCAATGACAAAATGGTTGGTCTCAATGGAAATACCCAGGTTGCAACTAACCTTAGTTTAAGGTTAAACTTTTATTATTACAATATTACAATAAACACACATACATAATATGTACACTGACCCATATGGATATACAAAAGAATATAATACAAAATTTGGTTGTACCTCAAGTGAAGCTTAATATTTCATATTCCAACATCCACCCTTAAGCACCCTTGATCTAAATCACATACCTAATTCACATTAGAGAAACTCATCAAGATCAAAGGATACCAAATTAATAGTGAATGTCTATTTGGTATGCATCTTTGAACACCAAAGGACACACTTGGCCATTGTCTAGTGACTCTCATAAGGTGAATATATATACCTAAAATAATAATTAATAGTAAATATAGTATCCAATCAAACTTAGGTACAATATAGAAGAATCTTGAAAAGTAACTGATATAAAGTGATATCCACCAATAGAGTAGTGCAATCCACCCAAAGCAAAGGGAGATTGAGTAGGCTTACACTCCATTAAAATTGCTATAGAAGATCATAGGTATACTTGGGCTAATAAATAGTGATTCTAGAGGTGAGTTGCAATATGAATCCTTTTTTTTTTTAAAGTGAAAAACCCCTTGCGGGGCTGCCTTGGTATAAGAGACCACAAACAGGGGGTTCTACACCGTCAAAGTCACCCGGGGGTCGCACCCGAGCCTTCCCGCACCAACATTATCAATTGGAATTTGGGTACCCAATTCAGATTTTTGGTAGGGTGGAGATTCAAACCTAGGACCTCCCTTGGAGGATTGCCCTCTCCTCTCCAACTCACCTACAAAACCTGGGTGCAATATGAATCCTTTAACAATAATAAAGGAAGCCCAAATATGTAATCTCAAAAGTGTCATTAATTTGTGACTTCATCTCCTAGATTAATGTTGTTGATATTACCCCGATGAGAAGATCATCAACATATAACACAATTACCTAAAATTATCCATGTTTATGCTTAATATAGATATCATGATCCACCTCACATTGTTGAAATCCACAACTAAGGAAGAAGGAATGACTCCTCTCATACCAAGCATGGAAATCCTACTTAATCCCATACAAGAACTTCTTAATATGACGAACCAAGGGAATAGTCACATAAATCTCAAAATTGGGTGGATGTATGTTGGTCATAAATCCGCTTAGTTACAAAACCTAAGTTTTGTGTGCCCTATACCCAACCAACATTGAAAGGCCAAAGGAGAGAAATGTCCTTTAGGCCAATCTCTAGAGAGGGTTGGCTCCCTTTCTAATCTACTCCGGTTTAAAGCTTAGGGTAACAAGAAAGAAATATGATTATAAGTCAAAAGTGTAGGATGGGGATAGAATACCAACTAAATTTCAAATCGATTAGTGATTAGCATACAATAGAAATGCAAGCATAGGAACTACTTACAACTTTGCAAAGATAACCTCCAAATAGCACCTCAATATTCATTCCATCGCTCGTAGAGATTAAGTTCAAATGCAGAATTTAAACAAAACAAATAAAGAAGATGAATGTAATTAGAAATGACATACAAAAAATTATGAAATGCAAAAATTTAGAGAACTAGAAGCCAAAGTCTTTCTATTGTTGCAAAAAACTTGAAGTGTTTTCTGTAGAGTGTCTATCTTCTTTTTACATGACAATGACTAGTATTTATAGAGGGTTGCACCTCTTTCATTTAATGCGATTATGAAAAAAATACGGTAGATCAAAAACCAGTGAGAATAATTTCCTCCTTGGCATCAATGAAGTTTTGGTCAAAATATTCTTCATGAAAATCAGGATCCAACTTTAGTGGGAGAATCACATGGGAAATCGGTATGATTAAATTATGGAAAATTGCCTTAAGTGTTAGTGCATTGGGACATAATGAAATTGCCTAAAAATTAAGAGCTTGGTCATTGAATTTGCCTCACCCTTGCACCTTGGAACTCCACCTTTAACCGAAAAGGTCCACTGAGTATTAAATTCATCTTGAGAAACAACAAGGTCGGTGGGCAGTGCATTGGAAATGAACAAGAATGGCATCTGATCTCACAAATTCAAAGTAGAAATCCTGGAAATGCTACTTGCATTGCTTTGAAAATTAAATTCCATCCTTCCTTGACCCTTCCTAAGAGAATCTACAAAAATAGCACCTTGGGAAGCAATGCTCTTGAGAATAAATGCAAAGGAATTGATTTCACCCAAAAATGAGGTGAAACAACCTTTTTAGGGCCATAATGGGTGACAATGACAACTTCATTTGGCTTTTGACTTGTGTCTTGGTGATTTTGCCTCAAATGCTCCTTCCTCTAATCATCTCCTTATGCCTAGAAGAAGACATCTTCGTTATTCTTTGAAATTCACCTGTATTTAGACTTTACAATTTGGAATAATAGCAAAATTAACTTCTTTCACCCCCAAAGGAAGGCGACATGGATTTTCACCCCCTCTAGGAGGTGATATTAAATTTGAATGCTTTGCTTTGAAGTAGTGCGCATTACAACTTTCATTCACCCAAAATTTATTTTAAAAACTATTGGGAGGAAAACAAAAATGTTAGGAGAAAGAAAACTGATAAGATATGTATTGATACAAATGGATTACATATATAGGCATAAGGCCTATTTGATAACATGAAAAATGTCAAGTGAAACTGACAAGTGTCAAGGTGAAGGCATAGTGCACTTTAATTCTAACATTCCCCCTTAAAGTGCACTATCCTAACTAAAGAAAAAAAACAAGTCAACATTAGGTAACATTCCCCCTTAATGTTGACTTCTTTAAAAAAATTCTATCATCCTTCTTTATTGTTGATTTGGTCTAGGCTCATGCTCTATGCGCTTGGCTCTCCAGCTGTGAAAAAAATGCTAGATTAACGGTGTATACATCTCGGTCTGTCGCCATAGGGTCAACGACTTCCTTGGGTCTGTTGTCTCTGGGTCAGTCGTCTAAGTGCCTCAGGGTAAATGCACTCAATACAATAAAATGAGCCATAGATCCAAATATGGAGTAGAACAAGAAGATAATAAGAGAATTTTCTGAAGTGTCTTCGTCTGTAGTCTTCAGAAGTAGATCCAAAAAAACCTCGAATAGAGTCTAGGGTGTCTATGTCTGTAGTCCCTAGAATAAGTGTCCTTATGGTAGTCACCTCATATTATCGAAATGCATGGGTAACCAACCGTTGCATCCGCCAAGTAGAAAGAGGAGAATAATAGATACTAGGTTCACTTACAAGTGCCTTGGGAGTGTCGGGTTCAACCGAGAGTGCACTCCAAGGTAGAAAAATTTGAGGCTTAAAAACTCAAATGAAATAGCCTTAGAATTACAAATGGACACCACCAATGTGTCCATCTCAAAAAAATCTTTCCAACGACTATAAACATGGCTATAGTCGGATCTCAATAAGTCCTTCATCCATGGGAAAAACAATAGTAACCTCACTAAGCAGCAAATACCCCTCGCAATGTGGCAGCATCGCTCTCTAGCAGAATAAAAAAAATCAATTTACCCTCACAGGGGAATTACATGGGCCATCTAGGCCTTTCACTTCCACTTCCCATGTGGAAAAAGTAGGCCAATTAAGTTTTACTATCAGCCACTTTCACCATGATTAAAATATCTCCCTCCAAGGGAAATTACAATGGTCATGTGGCCCTCCACTTCCATGTGGAAAAAAATAGCCACTCCCTCGTTTTAAATAAAGTGCCTATACATTAAAGTGGTGCCTCCACTTTATAAAAAACAATGCCCCTTCCTCATTTTTAAATATGAAAAAATAAAGTAAAATAGTTAGTCTTCGCTCTTTTCCACAAACCAGAGGACGTCAACCCAATCGTTTCTCCCAACTTTAGCACACACATCAATGCTCACTCAGCGCACATGTCTCGCAACTGTATCTCCAAAAATTATTTTATGTGCATTTTCATAGCATCCCACTTGCTGAATCATTCCACATTCGAATACGTCCTCCACGAGGCTATCAGGTTGCTCTATATTTTGGGTCCATCCACACATTATGAATCTTTGACAACGTGCCTGAAACAGTGCCACCGCCATGCTTTCTGAATAGTGCCATCGAGGTGGAGGGTTATGCATCATTTCTTTCTTCATCCTCCGAAGCAAGGCAAAATAGACATGCCATAATACAATATGGCTGTATTTTTATTGGATCTACGAAATTCCAAAAAAATATAACAGTAGTTGGAAACTCACAACCATCGAGAATATGCATCCAAAAATTGACCAAACATCTCGCAACCTCCCTGGATTTGGATCTCCACCACTGCTCTACAGTAGGTGCTCTATAGCAGCTTGAGAAACACTAAAAACACGTCTACAACACCTTACATGCACCTTATCCAGTATTCTCTTCGACTTCATCCACACGTAGGTTTTCCTCCTCCTCTCGCTGATGACGACTAGCAGAACTAAAATGCTGGCAATACACATAAATTTTTCATAGCTGATTCATACAGTAATATGTCAACAACCCCACATCAACTGTGCATGTCAACAAATCAATCGAATCATACAGTAACATATTCATGGTGCTCATCTAGCCGTAATAAAAATCACGGAACCATCTCTGAGCTTCAACATGAAAACAATATGGCTGAGTAAAAAATGGCTTAGCACGATCTTGAACCGTGCTGAGCATGCCAAACAATCAAACCGCTCGCCAAAAATAACTCGACTGCCATCGTGATGCCCATCACATATTTGACGATATCTTACAACAAAAAATAAAACAAACTCCTCTCCATCTTCAAGAAGGCCCACCGATGACAAAGGGCAAATACCACCATGTCAATGACTGCTTTTACAAACAAATTTGGTAAGTTCGGTTCAATTTTTTTTCTCTTGCGCTCCAAAGTAATACGGAAATAACACAACTTATAGTAAACCTGGTTATCTAAAACCTGTAAATATTTTAGTAAACTTGCTCACTGATGCTCGCGTGACAGCTCAGAACTCCATCTGATTCTCTGGACCCACAACAACACTTCGAGGGCTTCTATCATGGCCAGCAAAAACCATCACTTTTATCATCGCCACTCTGGTGCATTGATTACAGATATTGAGCACAAGCAACCAAATAAAAAAAATTATTAACCAAAAACTTTATAAATATGACCCTCTTAAATATTTATCAACCAAATTGGTGACACATGCCTGTCAACAAATGTACGTCCTTTATCTCCACATGACATCTGGTACTGTGACTGTTTTGAACCGCCATTTTTCCAAATTTGTCACCTCCAATGAAACTTTCGCTTCACTCGCCGATTTGCAAGCCACTCCGTTAAACAAATTTTATCGCACATCTATGATAGATAATACGCACCACCAGCTTCAGGTACGTTCCAGCAGTAAACTACAGTAGCGACACATTTTTCTAACGGTCATCCAAGCAGGGGCGCTTTCGATGAGCTCCTCCACGTCTTTCTAAAATTTCATGGCCCGACTATGGGTAAAATTTTCACTCTGAATCAACGGACAGTCCATCTGCAACACCTCCACACTCACTAACAATCTGGATATTGATGGCATGGAATCTCAAAATCACTACAGATCCGATTAACACGGAGGTGGGCATTTCTTCTCAACTTTTAGTGCCTCAAATTCATCACTAAGCAACACATGACAACACTTGACCTCTACAACTTCAGGTGGCTCCATTATGAGCGCGACTTTACATGCGTGCCTTGATCCACACCAGGCAATGCAGATCTGCTGTGTGGAGTAGGAGAATTCTATAGGGTAACTCGATGCCAAACTGGTCATCATTGTCAGAGAAACTACAATCCACCATCGTCGAGGCACTAAAAAAAAATCAACAATATCATTTGAAAAGATCGTCCTCCTCTATGTCACTGCAGATCGTCTAAACAGGACGCACTATTCTGATCCTCCGTATTCTATAGAAAAAACCAGCACTAAAATTGGCCCCTTCGCCATGGCCAAATCAATGTTGATGTCAATTTTGTGCTCACCTTCTCCATATTGGTAGGATCTGCTGCTACTCACATGCATGCCCAATTAAGAGAGCAGATCATATCTCCATTATAAATGCACCCACAGGAATAAGAAGAACAAATGCCATATATAAAAAAATCACACTGGAACTGTGGATCTAAAATAGTATTTTCTCGCGATGTCAAAGCACAGGGAGAAACATGGAAAATATCGCCAATATTGTGAAGTATGACAATGAAAAATGGCATTCAATAGTCACAAAGCAGTCAATGGTAGCTCATCCACTGCGTCAAATTTCTTGGAAAACAAACCATAAAAAAATAAAAGGTGTATCCCGTTTTTCATTTCTCTCTAGGAGAAATTACTTCTTCGGACAGATTTACATAACTCATTCTAAAAAATTCAGCCATGGATTTTTTGAGAAACATCTTGTTTCTGATCTATTTTTCAATAGAGAGCATACTCCCTGGTTTCCAAAAAAATAATTGCTGCAACAGGGCCAAACTAAAAAACTAAAAAACTAGAAAATTCTGAAAAAATCGCTCAAATTTTAAAATTTTTACTATCTGGTTTCTGATCCATCAAATTATGGAGAGCATACTCCCTCGGTAAAAAAATTAGAAAAAAAAGGATGGGAAAAAAAAAAAATGTGAGGGGGGATTTCCATAAGGGAAATCCCCTCATGAGGGAAATCCTCCCTCAAGTACACAGGGCAGAGAAAGCCCGCTCTGATACCAAATGTTGGGAGGAAAACATATGAGATATGTATTGATACAAATGGATTACATATATAGGCATAAGGCCTATTTGATAACATGACAAATGTCAAGTAAAACTGAAAAGTGTCAAGGTGAAGGCATATTGCACTTTAATTCTAACATTAGATGATATATGTATTGATACAAATGAATTACATATATAGGCATAAGGCCTATTTGATAACATGACAAATGTCAAGTGAAACTGACAAGTGTCAAGGTGAAGGCATAGTGCACTTTAATTCTAACATTCCCCCTTAAAGTGCACTATCCTAACTAAAGAAAAAAACAAGTCAACATTAGGTAACATTCCCCCTTAATGTTGACTTCTCTAAAAAAAATTCTATCATCCTTCTTTATTGCTAATTTGGTCTAGGCTCGTGCTCTATGCACTTGGATCTCCAGTTGTGAAAAATGCTAGATTAATAGTGTATACATCTCGGTCTGTTGCCATAGGGTTAGCCACTTCCTCAGGTCTGTTGCCTCTAGGTCAGTCGTATAAGTGCCTCAGGGTCATCATGGGTGCCTCAAGGTCAACCACTCCTAGGTTTGTTGCCTCTGTAGGTCATCCTTAGAGGATGTTGCCTCTCGTAAGTCACTAACTAGGTTCACCATGAATATCATCCCCCCTCATGGTGAAACTCAATCTAGAAGGTGTCGGTTTCTACCAAAAAATGCACCTTAATACAAAGGAAAAATGAGCCATTTAAGAGTGTCGATCTCTACCAAAAATGCACTCAATACAATAAAATGAGCCATAGATCCAAATATGGAGGAGAACAAGAAGATAATAAGAGAATCTTCTGAAGTGTCTTCATTTGTAGTCTTTAGAAGTAGATCCGAAAAAACCTTGGATAGAGTCTAGGGTGTCTATGTTTGTAGTCCCTAGAATAAGTGTCCTTATGGTAGTCACCTCATCTTACCGGAATGCATGGGTAACCAGCCGCTGCATCCGCCAAGTAGAAAGAGGAGAATACTAGATACTAGGTTCACTTACAAGTGCCTTGGGAGTGTCGGGTTCAATCGAGAGTGCACTCCAAGGTAGAAAACTTTGAGGCTTAAAAACTCAAATGAAACAACCTCAAAATTACAATATGACACCACCATTGTGTCTGTCATGGAAAAAGGTTTCCAACGACTATAAATACCCCTATACTTGTGTCTGAATGGGGCCTTCAACATGTGGAAAAACAATAGCATGCCTATCTAGGTAGTAAATAGACAACATCACTCAATGGTGGCATCACTCTCAGGCAGAAAAATTAGCATCAAAATAACATCAATGAAATAGAAACCAACGATCACAATTCTTTGATAAATTCACTCCTATTTCGGATTGCTAGGATCTGAAATGCCAATTTGTTCAAGTCCACGGGCCATGAGTACAACAAACATCGAGAAATACATTTATGCACATGTAGTTCTTTTCATGCCTCCAAATCCAAACACTTTCAATCATGCCAATGGTAACGGTAACGTGAAACTATAGTATTCTCTAGCGCCAATTGCTCAACAGTCAACTTCTCCTTCTTTATTAACCAAGTCTTCCAAATACCGTAGCTACTCCTCAAGTTTAGAAATTTTTGAAACAAAAAACAATAGCAAACTGTGTCTATTCTCAACACAACAACAGTGCTGCAAGACAACTATAGTCTTCTACCAAACAAGCAGTACAAAACACTCGATATTTTTCAGCCTTGATATATACGGCGGTTTTTGGGTTTTAGCGTATGCATCAGTACACAGTCCCGACATGAAATCAGTAATGAAATACAACATCCACAGCGTCCTCCACATGTTCATTCGTCACATGACACGGGCCAATCTGTCGGCCATAAAACAGGTGAGATCTGGCTCTCCTTCCTGTTCACAAATTTGTAGTGAACAAGCAATAAGAACAAATTGCGTCGATCTCCAATGGTCGACAATCAATTCATCACTTTGCAATGCTTTCTCAAACGACGTCATGTGAAACTTGCTGCAACATCCTATAGAGCTTCCACTCAAGTGCTCGACGTATCTCTATCAGAGTGATTGAGCTGATATCCACAAGTTCTAAAGCCAATAATAAAAAAAACAAACATCATATGGCAATGGGCCAATCCACTCCCATCCGGTTGAATCACGAGTGAACACAACATTAAAAAAATAGTAATCTGAACATAGGTAGGCTTATCGTCGCATCCACTGAAGTGGATCGCAGGACCAGGTTAACTTTTTGGCCCTATTAAGAAACAACTTCTAATATAATCCCAAGGAAATATCGGTTCACCGGTAGATCTTAAAAAAAATGGGGATCACCATTGCACTCCACAACTGGCGCTTAAAACATAGGCAATTTCTCGATCATTGGTAGTGGCATCTTATTGTTTCACATTTTCTCCATTGCGGTAAAAATTGGTGGTAGACGCAAACATCGGGCTGATTAGTCATGCTTTTGCTCGGTTTATGCCATGGTTTGACATAGGTGGATCCAGAGAAAAATTGGGCTGTGGTTGCCAATCTCATCAAAACTTATTGCCATTAAATCGGCCAAACATGTCATCACTCGTGACACGATGGACTCCCACCGCCGTTGTTTGTGATGTCAAGCCTGCACGTCACGTCTTCAATAGGAGCCCATTCGCCACTATAAAATTCAACTCTTTAAATCAAACCACCACCGAAATCCACAAGAAATTCTGGGGACCTCATCAAAATAGAAAAATGAGTTCTAGTAAAACACAACAATATGAAAAAAATATTGTGGGAATCCATCCTTTGAATGAGACATCACGCCATATATGTCAGTGAAAATGATGATCCACTCTAATTTTTTCGTAGACTCTTCGTGATCCTGTATGCTGCGAATGGTGGGCCAGTCTACTTTCTTTCACCAGTGGTGCTCCAGTTTCGTTACCGTTGCCTGATTGATTTTCCTGGCCATGATCTGCAGTGCACAGCCACTCAGCCACTCTTCATACACGTGGCATGAGGGGCTACTCGTCAATCAGCCATGAATCATCCACCTCACTGCAACGAATCATCTGTAATGAATGTGAAACTATAGGTCCTCGCATTCAATAGTCACGTCCATATGCCATTAATTTTTCAAATATTATGGTTTCTGATCCATCACATGGATGGAGAGCATACTCCCTAGATTGAAAGAAAAATGGAAGAAAAAATGAGGGAAAATAATGAGGGGGGATTTCCATGAGGGAAACCCCCCCTCAAGCTCACAAAGGTAGGAGAACGCCTAGAGCTCTGATACCAAATGTTAGGAGAAAGAAAACTGATGAGATATGTATTGATACAAATGGATTACATATATAGGCATAAGGACTATTTGATAACATGACAAATGTCAGGTGAAACTGACAAGTGTCAAGGTGAAGGCATAGTGCACTTTAATTCTAACAAAAACTTCATTCGCCCCTTAGAGAGACAAAACGGTATGGTGCCTCGCAACAGGGGCACCTTTGACTCGACTACGCTTTAGCTTCAAACCAAGCACTCTTCTTTTTATTTTTACTTCTTCGTGGGTAAAAAACCAATGTATATAAAAGAGGGCCCCACATTGTTATTTAGCATCTATGTTGAAAACATTTTAATATGGCCTTTTCGTCCCAAAGAGAGGTGACAATAAGTTTTGCCCCTCCTTTGGGATAAAATCCCTCTTTAAAACCTACTTTGATTCGTCCACACCGGGCCCACAACATGGTTATATTTTAAACTTCTCCTCATGCTATGTTTGACCCCAAAGAGAGGTGAAAGGGAGTTTTACCCCCCACTTGGGGTGAAAGCCCTTTTTAAAATATTAACTTTTCTTGCTCTTTTGACTGATGTGGCTACTTGTGCTTCAAAACAACTCTCATCCCAAAGAGGGACGATAAAGAGTTTCACCCCTTACTTAGGGTGAAAGCATTTTGCTTTCCCTTTAAATATTTTCTTTGCAAAATTTTATGAATTTTGCCCCCCAAAAGGGTGAAACCCATAATGCTTATAAAATCTACTTCCATTGAGGTGAAGTCACCTGTTTCAATTATGTTTCACCTCCTAGAGGGATGAAAGTGATTTTTTCCCCTCTATTGGGGCGAAACTAATTATTTCCCTTCATTTTATTTTAAACTTCTTTCTCTTATGTCTTGCACTCTCTTATGGGTGAAGATACTTTCAAGGTGAAAACACCCAAGTTTACCCTTTTTCATGTAACTCAATAGTTGTTTGGGAACCAAGTGCATCTCCCTTATTTTTGCCTCATTTATAGTGAAATCGCCCTTTTGCTGTGATTCACATCTACAATGTGTGAAAAGAACTTTCACCCTTCACCAAGGGTAAAACTAGTTTGCTCATTCTTTTCCTGGTGCTTCTCCTTTAAAATTAATTTTTTGTCAATGCTTTTATCCCTTAAGAATTTCTCAACATAGTTCCTCATTGCATTCTGCTCATGACTTTCATTTTATTTTTACAACAATACAATTTAAAAAAACAAAACAAAGTTACAATGAAATAGATAACAAACCTAAAGCACCTTCCTTCAGTAAATTTATCAAAAAATATTTTTCAATCGAAGTTCAACAAAATTTAATGTGGCAAAGTGATAAAACTGCCAACATTTCTGGTGGCTCTTGGGGTATCCAGATCGCATAAATGCAATCAACCCCAGGCCTTCATCCATTGGGCTTAGGTGTTAGCTGCGCTTGGTGCATCAGACTATTGCTCTATTATCCAGCTCCTCTACCTCCTTTGCGATAGCTTCTTCCTCTAAAATATGCGTGACTATAGCCTCGAATACTTCAATAATATATGACCAAGCATCTTCACTAATTAGCTCCAAGCCATTAAGTGAATCCACAAGGTACCAAAATATCTCCACTTGCTCTATATCAATGTAATTTACCCATTGGCTAAGCTCTAACAAACTAGATTCAATGTGTGTAAGTTTCCTCATCAGAGGCATCACATGGTCTTCAGTGAGGGGCTCATTCCAATCATCAATTTTAGAGACGTCATCAAAAAAAATTGCCCACACTACTTCCAGGTCCTCCTTTGATAGAATTATCCCCTCATCATCAGTGAAACTAGAAAAACTATTTCTGGCTACTGCATTAAAATAGAGTGTTGAAACTCTTCTCTCCTACTTAAACACATCGCGTAGCTTGCAAGCCTCCTTAACCTGGTCATGCTTAAAAAAATACTAGTGCAGTATAACTTTAGCACTTGCCCAAGCTCGAGCCATGTCACTCATGGAACAAAATCTGAGATTTTATCTAGCAAAAACCTATATTTGTGTAGCCTTTACTAGGATGGGATCCAGGTGATCTTCCCCATACTCCACTACATGTCGACCATATGAGATAACTATTTGTATCTCCTGAAGGTACATGAGGACCTGTGTTGCCTTCATCACCATGGTTTTACAGTAAACAAGCAACTGATTGCATGCCTCCTTGACCTTATTCTTTGTCAAAAAAATCATCTGTGTTGCTTTCATGACTAACTAATCTTGTAAATTATGGAGTTGGCCTCTCAAGGCTTCAATCTGTTGCTCTATACATTCCTTGGCCTCCTGGTGTTTTTGAACTATCTCCTCCAAATATTCCACCTTCTTCTACCAAAGAGTCACCTTAGACTTTGCATATTCCAATTGTGCTCAAGTTTTAGCCAAGGTCTCCTCTAACTCTATGATTTTAGTCTCAACCTCAAAAAATCTCTTCTTGTAGTGCTCACCATGCAGGTACAAGGAGCTTGTATCTACTTGAATGTTCCCCATATTCTCTATGGTGTCAATATTCATAAGGTCCTTGGTGATGAAATCATAAGTGTAGTCACTCGTTGCCATCTCTCCTTGAGGCATCTAAACCTGAGGGAATGTTTGCACTGTGTGGGCCTCCATGGTGTTAGGATTGAAAGCAAATTTCTTCAATAACTTTGTTAGCACCAAATCCTTCTTTCTTTTGCAGCTCTTCAACCACTATGATTAACTTAGATGAGCTTGGATGATCTTTGGTGCAATATGTTGTTATGGTATATCCTCCATATCTAATTTGGGCAACACCTATAGCTCCAAAATAGGGTAAATGGACTTGAGGGAAGTGGAAACTAGCATAGTGGGAATAGTTGATGAAATGGAGGTAGTCATGGGAATAGAAGCAAGAGGCTCGACTATGATCCACTCACTCAAGGAGGAGCTTGTGTGCTTATAGATGAAGTGGAGTTTACTGGAATGAAAGATATGAGAAAAAAAATGGGTTTGTAATAGATGCGAAATAACTAAAAGAAAGGAAAATAGAAGAAATGGGAATAGAAGAAGAGGGAGCATTGGAAACTGGTGCTTGGGAGATAGGAAGTGAAATTGAGGTGGAAGGAATACCGAATGAAGGTGAAACATAAGTAGAAACTAAAGGATAAGAAATAATAGTCACCAACTACTTGGGAGTAGGAGAAGGGGGAGAAAATATACCTTTAGGATCTGATGCCATTTGAGTCAATGAGGATAAATGTGATTGTGACACTGGCTCCTCATCCACTTGCTCCTTTGGATCTGCCACAATTTCAAACTCAAGATTTATAATCTTAATGCTTTGGCTCACCGGCTTTGCCTGGACCAAGGGAATAACTTCTAACACTTTTGTCTGTTTTACCAAAACTATAGAGGGAGGGTTTGAAGAAACTACGCTAGCCCTCCACTTCTTGGAGATATTTATAATGGGAAACTTTTCTTATTTGATTTTTACCTAACACTGCAACGACTCCTCCAACACTTGTTCTTCTTATTTTTCTACAAGTGGTGCCTCTTGGGCCATGCATTGTTCCTTTTTAGTAAGACTCTCCTCACTACTATATTTTTTAAGACTTCGAGGTATAATAATAATGAAAGTGATAGGTTGATAACTGGTGTAAAACTCATCATAAGTGTCTAAAAATATTTCATCCATCACCAAGCCATATGGTGACCTGGTTTTTCCTTGATGAGCCCTCATTATCCACCAGTTAGTAATATTTTATTTGGACCAACTCAGAAGCTTCTCCTTCATCTGACTAAATAACCTTGGAGGAGGAATCTAATGCTTATGCACTACAGGGTTGTACTCAAGCTCCATCTCATAAAAGTCATGCCATGGTGGGAGCGACATCATATTTTCCACGTGCCATTCCAAGTCATGCCTCTTCGGATTATTTTAACGTTTCTCAATATCTAACCTAGGCAAACAATAAAAAATATTGGCCTTAATTTTCTCCATAAAGCAACCCAAAGGATCATATTTCCATCACTACAAAAACTCCACCATACCGATGTCATAGAAAGTTTTGGTAATTAATTGATTCTAGTCCACTTGACTCACCTCAATACCTTCGAAGGGAAAAGGCATAGTGCACATGGTTCTTTTTCATTGTCTTACCCCATAAACATTGTTGATAAAGTCATGCTAGTGAATGACCTCCAACACAAAAAGGTGACCTGTGGCAAAATATGGGAGGAGAACTGGCTTACTAGTATAGCCAAAAATGCGCAAAATGATACCTTATGTTAGCAAAAATATATCACCCTTTTCCTTTGAGATGATTTCCTCTCTCAACCTACGTAGAACAATACCTTACGTTAGCAATCTCCTATTTTCTCTGTCAACCTGCCTAACTGCTTTGAAGGAATTTTTTTGATGCATGTGAAAGAAAAAATACCATATTAAAAATGATGTATGCCTGAATGCCATGGTTCCTTCACTCTACATTTTCTCCAGTTGGGAATGCATCCTTATGGCAATGTAGTCAACCCAATCGAAGAAAATAGGATTTATCTTCATCTTCATTACAGTAGGAGCATAGAATTTGACCTGGGAAATGCACTGCACCAATGTTGCCTGCCACTTATGTACTATTGAATTAGTTGGGAGAACCACAACCCAAGCCACCATAGAAAATAAATCTAGGCTCTTGAAATCTATCAAAGGCTTTGGTAAAGTTGATAATTCACCATGCTGGGGCATTTTTATTAGTTGGCTCTCCATAAAATGGTGTAGCGTTAATATCAACTAATATTTCTCCTCCTATTCACTAATATGCAATCTCTTAAAAACAAAATTGGAAGGAGGTTTAATCCCATAAGCAAACACATCTAGGACATCATCGGATGAAATAGTAAAAAATACTTTTCCTTCTACGTTCTGGATAGCTCTAGTGTTGGGATTATAAAATTTTTAAATCACCTCCACCAACTCTATGTAATAATGGACTGGTGTGCACAAATACCAAAAAAGCTAAGCATGGTATGTGATGGTGAGAGAGATTTCTGGAATCAACCCTTGTCTGACTACAACATCTACATCTTGGCACAATTTTTCAATACCCTTATTTGAAATAACGTAGTCTCCAACCTGAGCTAGCATTTTGAAATATGGATCCAGGTCAACATTTTTATTTTTCTTGGCCTTCTTGGACTTCTTTCCTCCCTCAAATTTCTTTTGCACCTTCTTTGGCTTAGCGACACTCTTCAATTATGTAGTTTTTCTTCCCATATTCAACAACTCTTTGGTGTTCTGTAATTCCTACAACCAAGCAACCAGATGCAATAATGCTCCAGAAAATATATAAAAAATTTACCTCCAACTTGCGAATGCACCAAATTTAAAATTGTACCTTCAACTAACAGATTTAATGCATGTGCTAATTTTCGAAGAAGTTGGGTGAACGTGCGTTTTGATTCTATCGCTAGGCATTATTTTTAATAAATTTTAAAACTATCATTAAAATCCTCTTGGTTGAAATCTTACTCGATCCTTATGGTTTTACCATCTTCAATCTTAAAAATTGCACCCCAGATATCAATGGCTAGCCCTGAGAATGAGAAATACCATATGTCAATAAAAGATGCTCCTCGATATGGAAAAAAATCAATTTTGTCACTTCAAAAATTCAAATCATCAATATGGAGTGAGCGGGTGAAATTAAATCTCTTTCGGCACACTTATTTATTCAATGACATCAAAAGGTTCTCCAAAATCATTCTGTACTTGCAAAAAATGTCTCCCAGGCACACTTTGCTAAAACTCTCCTCTGGATGAAAACAGTCTCGCAAATCGCTTCTTCATTCAACTGGTGCTCAAAAATTGTCCTCCATGTTTGCTTGGTGAATTCATAAGTCTGAATGCCCCTTTAAAATATTTCTTCTTTTCCAATTTCACCCTAAAAAGTGCCTTGCTAAAAAAAATAAGCTTTAAGTGCCACTGTTTTTACTAGAAAAACAAATTAAAAACCAGTTTCTCCCTTGAAGAACACAAGCTTATACTGATAGGGGGGGTGAACAGTATAAGAGCACTTTTTACTTTTATTTCCAAATCAATATTATGCAATGTATATATAGCAATATTAACAACAATAATCAAAGCAATGCACAAATAACCATACACAATAGAGACACCAATTTAATGTGGTTCACCCAAAGATGGCTACCTCCATGAAGAAAATATTTTACTAAAATTTTCTCAATCAATATCTTGGGAATTATTTCCCTATTACAATGTTTATGGACATCTTTTTTAAAGGAGATGTTGATCCCTAAATCTGATCCGTGGATATCTATCCACAGGAGAACTCCTTCTCCTCTACTCTGGCTAGTGATCCTCTAGAAGACTACTACCTCCATTACACTAGCTTGTGGATCTCTCTCCATTGAAGAATCTTGTCCCCACTCCGAAGACCTGTCCTCACTACCTTGGCTGATGGATCTCTATCCACTAGAGACTACTGTCCTCTCTGATCTATCACCTCCAAAGCTCTATCTCAAATCTGCACTAAACACAGTCCAATAAGTCTAGCACAAATCTACTCAACAAGTCCACTCAAATATGCATTAAACACAATCCAGTCGGTCTAGCACAAATCTGCTTAATAAGTCCACTCAAATATGCACTAAACACAGTCCAATAAGTCTAGCATAAATCTGCTCAATAAGTCCACTCAAATATGCACTAAACATAGTCCAGTCGGTCTAGCACAAATCTGCTCAACAAGTCCACTCAGAACTTGCTCAACTCTGCTCAAACAAGTCCACTCAGAACTTGCTCAAATATGCTCAACAAGTTCACTCAGAACTTGATAAAATCTTCTCAATAGGTCCACTTAGAACCTAGTCAAATCTGCTCAACAGGTCCACTTAGAACTTGTCCAAATCTACTCAACAAGCTCACACAGAACTTGTCCAAATATTCTCAATAAGTTCACACAAAACTTAACCAAATCTGTATTGTAAGCTTCCACAAAAGCTCACACAAAATCAGTCCACAAGTCTCCTCAAAGACTTGCCTCAAATCTGCTTAACAAGTCCACACAGAACTTGTCTAATCTCATAGAAGCATAAAGAAATATCATAGAAGCATAAAGAGAATTGTTAGAGAATCAATATGTTCTATACTCAATGTTCAATCACTTTCAATCTCATTGAAGCATAAATAGAATTGTTAGAGACTCAATATATTCTATACTCAATTCTCAATCACTTTCAATCTCATAGAAGCATAAAGAGAATTGTTAGAGACTCAATATGTTCTATACTCAATGCTCAATCACTTTCTCAACTCAAATTAGAATAAAGAATAGTTTATTTTATGGAACTTGAACAATCACTTCATACAACCACTTGACTAGGCTCAACCACTCAACTCAACCAATTGCTTAATGAAACACCCCTTTCTCACAAACCCAAGTCCAAGCATATATCAACCAACTCAAAATATTTCCAACAATGCTCAACAACAAATCTCACATAACAATGATACTCATGATATTTTCAAACCCTAGTTCAAGTTCTTTGCACAATAACTCACTTCATAAACAATACTTATAAAACAATATTCACATAAAAATGATACTCATGATATTTTCAAAATCCTAACTCAAGTTCTTCACACAATCCAATGGCTTCAACAACAATTCTTATAAAACAAGGTTTTAATCACAACTCTTAATTCCAGAAAACCTTGAAGCATTAAATCAAACACTTTTGAAATGGAAACCCTAACCAAATATTTTTCACTCCAAACTTTATTTAGAAGGCCAATAAACCAACTCAACCAAGGAAGAATTTTCCCATACCTTTTTGCTTGACAAGGAGTAGATCTCACAAATATGCCACACTCACAATTTCTTCTTTGCCAATATCAATAAAGGTTAGAATAAAAAACAATACAAAATGATATCAAACAAAATATACCTTATCATTCCAACTTTAAAATAATATCAATATCCTCATAATAATCTCTTTGGAAAAATCCTGTTACACATAAAATCAACACTCACTAAAAATCCAACCTCTTACTACCTTATTATTCCAATTTAAAATAAGCAAGAGGGAAAAAGTGTCGCGATATCCCGACATGTCGTATTTTCGTGACCAAAAGAGAAGAGAAAGAGTGAGAAGGAAAAGTGTCACAATTTTGTGACATGTCACTTTTTCGCGACCAAAAGAGAAAAGAAAGAGGAGGAAGGACAAGTGTCGCGATATCGTGACATGTCGCAGTTTCCTACCAAAAGAGAAGAGAAAGTGTTAGGAGGTGAAAGTGTCGACTGCCTGTGTTCTAAGGTGTGTGTCATATTTCGTAAGGGTGTTGCTCTTTTTTGGCTATGTGGCCCCAGTAGGGGGCTAAGGACAGACTGTCCCTATTGAGGTCTTGTTTCGTTTCAGCATTGTGCTGATTTTGTAATAGGTTTTGGGTTAACCTGTAAAACCCGGTTGTAATGATTTTGTACCTTAATTACCAAAAAAAAAAATTATTCCAATTTAAAAAGAATATATCCTCTTTTATAAATCACAATTCAATACATAACAATTTGCTATCACTCCCTATTTCTCCTAACCACTAATTTTATTGCCTAACTAAAAATATTTTAACAAACCCCTTATCATTCCTAATAAAGACTTTAATTAAAACTTTAGGAAATAAAAATATAAACAAAAAAATTACCTTTGCCTCTCCACGGGTTTCAAACCCTTAACCCATGCCTCTGTGAATGCCTTAGCCATAGGATCCTCAACCACGTGCACTCAACGCATGTTGAGAACCAAAAGGCTCTACGTGCACTATCTTCCTTCCTTGGTACCTTAATCGAAAAATGCAAAGCACAAAAACCTTTCCCTTTGGTGCTTACCACCAACGATGTTTGAATGCGAGCTCTTGCTTTCACCAATTTTTTCATAGATTATTAGCTTCCAATGGACCACCATGTCTAGCATGCTTAGAAATCTCCAACCTTTCCACCTTATGCCTGGCGGTTAAGACAAATATTTTTCGTCTTCTTCCTCAACGAAGCTCTCGAAATCGCATATGAAATATTTCAACCTTGGCACATATCAATCATTCGAGGGATAATATTCAAGGTCTTTTGGCCTCCCTTTTTATACACAAAGTTGCCATTATCTTCAAACGTCGGTGCTCCAAATTTTCAATGATGTCGGTGCATTTATCCTTTGTAATTTATAAAATATTTAAATTCCAAGGAATTTAAATTTTATAAATTATAATTATAACCTTTGTCTTTTAAGGCCTTCTCTTATTTTTTATTTTGGTAGATAAGATACTATAGTATTAATACCGGGTTTTACAGGTTGACCGAAAACCTTTTACAAAAATTAGCCTAGGGTTGTTGATGAACATATAGTTACTAAGGATCCTATTTATGTAAAATCTACATGTCGCCAAAGCCATTACATCCGGTAAGGCACATAGCATGTTATAAAAAAGAAACTTCCCATACAACATTTTGGGTATACCTTGAGAAAACACACATGCATCATAATTACAAAAAAGAAACAGACACGGATCCCTTCCTTGAGACAGGAAATAAAAAGCTGCAGACACACATAGCAGAGTACTGAAAAAAACTCCCACAAGCTCTGTATTGATAGTTACTCTTAATAATTCTTTGGTAATTGCTTTCTTTCGTATATGACATGCTTTGGTACCACATACTATCTTGGCCAATCAGCCTTGGAGAAGTGAACCTGCTAGCTAGATTTATGGCGATGGCTATCTGGTGGTCCACGTGGCTTTGGTTCGAAGTCTTATATTGCCATTTCTTTCCTTCCCTATGATTATCAACCAACCTCAAATTACTCAGATGACTAGAAGTCATGTTACTTGACATGTGACTATCTCCATTAGTCTTTGTGGTATTTCCAAGCAGCATCCATGAAGATTGACAACTCAGATAATTTTTATTGAGTCCAATTCAAAAAAGAGACAGGAATACTCCTAGCCTTCGAACTTACAGTGCCTTCCCTATTGGTAAATTTGACTATCATTCTTGGAATTCTTGTTGAATAAGCTCCTCTACTTCACTCGGGACACCGTGTTCCCATTTGAAAAGTCCGTCACCATCGACACCCAAATTGGCTAGCTTATCAGCAATTTTGTTAGCTTCCCGAAATACATGTTGGTATTTTTTGTCCTGTCTTCCCTGGAAAAGGATATTAGCCTCTTCAACAATTGTTTTAACCTCAAAGGAGGTATTTTATAATTATTGAGAAGATTTATAACATGCATATAGTCTCCTTCTATGATCAAATTGCCTTCTAAGTATTGATCCATTTGAAGGCCTCTCCACATAGCTCTAGCTTCAGCTTCGTTGTTCGTCCTTGTTCCCAAATATTTAGAAAATGCAAGCATAATATTCCCATTATGATCTTGCACAATGCCACCAATGCCTACTCTGCTAGGATTGTCCTTAGATGCTCCATCAAAATTAAGCTTAAACCAACCCGTAGGAGGTGGAGACCACTTAACATTGGCTCTAGGGTTGACTACCCTAGGTGCAGACTCATATAACAAGGTTAAGCTTAAATATTGAGCAATCGTGGTCTCCTACAAATGAGGTTTATAGCTATCAAAAGGGATAAGGTTCACATTCTCATTGGCAAAGGATAGGATCCTGGCAATGATAGTTTGATGATCATGGATAGACTCATTAAAGACTCTATGGTTCCTTTCTAACCACACCTACCAAAGATAGTGATTGAGACAAATTTTCCACATGTATCTAAGTCTTTGGATTGAAAAGGGGTAAGGCCATTGGATGAACAAATCAAGTACGATGGCTGGTTTAACCCATGAAATATTGAAGGCCTAAAAAACCCCACTTAGGACAGTCAAGGAAAAAGGGCACTCAAGGAAAATGTGATAAATGGTCTCCCAATTAGCCCTGCATAGATAAAAACGATTAGTGATACAAATACCTTTACACATAATATTATCAATGGTTAGAATTCTTCCTTGGATAACTAGCCATGAAAAGACTACAATTTTTGGAATTAAATTTTTATCCAAACTAAGTCCTTTTTGAGGACAAAATCCTCATCATCAAGCAGGAGCTTGTAAGTTGTTTTAACTATGAACTTCCTATTTTCATAGGATCCCAGGTCACTTGATCTTCCTTGGGTCTCATGGGGATAAAATGTTGCCCGAGAATGTTACAAATATCATTTGATTCTACTTGAAATCCCTAAATTCTTATTTGTTTCCACTTCATTCTACCTCTGTCCTCAACCATATAATCAAAGACTTTTTTGCCAATGAGTTCTTCTATGATATCTCTGATTCAGGCTAAGTTAGGATATTGTGTCAGTGGTTCGTCCTTAGCCCACCTGTCATTCCAAAAATTTATCCTCTCACCATTGCCTAAAACCCATCTTAAACCTTTTTTGATGATTTCCTTACAATTAAGAATTGCTTTCCAAAAAGTAGAACCTTTGATTGGAACTGAGTCACTTAGAAATTCCATATTTTGAAGATACTTTTGTTTGATGATAGCTATCCATTCATTTTCTTCACCAAAAATGAGACGCCACGCCTGCTTAGCTAGTAAAGCTAAATTTATATGAGCAATTCTCCTTAGACCTAAGCCCCTATTTTCCTTGGGTCTACACACTTTGGTCCATCCTACAAGGTGTATCATTTTTTTCTCCTCTGATCCAGTCCATAAAAATTCTTTTTGGAGTTTCTCAATTTTTTGGAAAACCTTCACAGGGGCTTTGAAAATGGAGAGGAAATAGACTGGAATGCTCTGAAGAGAGGCCTTAGTGAGGGTCAACTTTCTTGCTTGAGATAGAAGATGACCTTTCCATCCAACAAGTTTTTTTGAATTCTTTCAATAACCCTGTCCCACATTGACTGTCTTGGAGAACCAATGAAAAGAGGGAGACCAAGATACGAAGTGGGGAGGTTTGCTATATCACACCTTAAAATTTCTGCAATCCTTCCTTACCTCTGAATGGGGGTGTTCAAGAAATATAACTTGCTTTTACTAAAATTAACTTTCTAACCAGCAGCGTCCTCGTAGAGTTGTAGGATGTATTTAATTATTTTGGCCTCAACCATCGATGCCTTAGTCAATATAAGGGTATCATCGATGAATTGTTGGTGAGAAACAACCCTAGTGAGAGATGTTGCCTTGATTCTTGATATTAGCCTTAAAATGCAAGCATTTTTGATGGTTCTACCTAAAGCTTCTACCGTAATGATGAATAACATGGGGTTGATAGGGTCCCCCTGCCGAATTCCTCTACGACTTTGAAAGTAACCAGCAGTTTTTCCATTAACTAGAATTGAGAACCATGCTTTAGAAATACATTCTTTGATCAAATTAACCCATTGGTGGTGAAAATCAAACTTAAGGAGGACAAAAATTAGAAAGTCCCAATTTAGCCTATCAAATGCTTTGTTCATATCAAGCTTGAGGGCAAAAACAGACCTGTTAGTCTTATGAGCAGAGTGTAGAGCTTCATGAACTGTGATAAGGCTTTCTCTTATTGCATAACTTTATATTGATGATATTTATTTATAAAAATTAAATTCCTTTTGAATTTAAATATTTTATAAAATAAATACTAGACCTCCTTTGAACTTTGCAATAGGTCTCCTTGGGTATTTATGAAAACCCATTTTAACTTATGCTCTCATATAATATAAAAATATTATGGAGCCCTTTTACCTTTAACTTCTGCACTGTTGAAGCTTCTTCCTGAATATTTATAACACCTTTGATGACTTTATTTTTTGCCAAATTATTTGATATTAAATATGACTTCATTTATTGACATCCCCCTTTGTCCTCAAAATGTCCAACAATATCCCCCTTTGTCATTGATGGCAACCCAATTTTTTTTTACCGAAAACTTGACTTCTTCTTCTGTGTTGCTCCCATGGGACACTACTCCCCCTGGCTCAATGCTCTCTCAAGTATCAAATCTCTCCCCAATAATTAAATCTCTCTCCTCCTTTGAAATCAATGGCAAAGGTTCACCTTTGGGTCTCGAGGCTAAGAATGAGCCTCTTAGCTTAGCCCCTTTCCCACCTTTTGTTAAGGTGGTTAATTCTAGGGTGGGAGTATTTCTACTCCCAGATAGCACTGCTATTTACCTTTATCCTCTTCTCTTATTTTTTGAATTTTCTAAATCCTCTAACTGTTTCTATCCATTTCTATGTTCCTGTCCATGTCATCATTCCTATTCTTGTTCACATCCATGTTCTTGTTCCTATCAATGTTCCTATTCCTATTCTTGTTCATATTCCTGTTCATGTTCCTGTTCCTATTCATACCTATTTTTGGAATATCTGTTGTACACCACTTTGCTATATGACCATCATTATTGCAATTATAACACTTAATATTATTATTCCTTGGAGCTGCAAATGTCTTAATATTTCTCCTAGTGAAGCCATATCCTCTTCTGTTATGAACCCTACAATTCATTGCCTTGTGACCAAACTGATTGCATGAGTAACAATACCCATGAAAAAGTTGTCCATCTCATATTCTTGTCTTTCATGTGTCATGCACTATGAATCCATGTGCCCAAACCTATGACATGAAAAACATCTTCCACTGAAGTTTCCTTGTCTTGACCTCATAGGTCTCCTATTATGATTGTTGTTTCATTTGTATCTTCTTTGTGCATTGTTCCTATTTTTGTTGAACTCTCTATTGTCCAACCCATCCTATGATGTCTCATTTTATTTTCCACTATATTCTTTTGAATTATCTTCATCTAAAGTTTCTTCTCCTCCAAAACTTGAATTTGACTCTCCTTCCCATTTATTTTGATCCTTTTCAAATCCAAGACTTGTTTTCTTTGATGTAGTCTTTTGTGTCTTGATGAACTTATCCAAGTTCTTTGAGCTATTTTTAAATCCTTTCATATTGATCTTGGAGTCCTCTAAATATTATTTTAGTAGTGCCACTTCTTGTGCTAACTTCTCACATTCCAAGATCTTTGCTTCTAAATTATCTTTGAACTTATTTTCTTTAGCCTTTGATTTTTCTAAATCCTCTATAAGCAATCTTCTTTCTTCATCACATTCTTGAAACTGAATTTCAAGTTTAGAGTGTTGCTTCCTTACCTTCTTTATGGTGTCAAGGACATAGATGAGTTCTACCTTGAGATCATAATCATTCTCTTTTGAATAATCCTCTATTTGTTTGCCTTTGTACACATCATTACTCTCTTTAGGATTGTCTTCTATAGGATCACTTACTTCTTCTTCTAATAATGCGATTAGAAGATTTTCATATGGTCCTTCAAGTGCATTATAATACTCACATCACTAAAACTATAACCATACCTTGTAAAATCATCTTCAAGATGTCCAAATTTACTACATCTAAAACACTTGAGGATAGCTGGAGTTTTCTTAACACTGGTTCTTTTTCTTCAATCATAAACAAAACTTCATCTGTATCATTGTCTGAAAAACTAGTATCACTATCACTTGAGTAATTACCTGCATTATTCGCATAGTAGCTCCTCTTTTGTCTTTGAAAGAACTTCTTTCCTTGTCTGCTTTGTCCATCCTTGCTTTTCTTCTGATGCTTATTTTGCCTATATCTTTCTGATTCTCTATACCTGTGATCCTGTTTTTATTCACCATTGTTGTTCTTTGGTTCTTTACAATCTGTTGTAAAATGTCCAAAATTTCCACAATTGAAACACTTAATAGATCTTAGATCTATGGATCTTTTGGAACCTTTATTTCTTCTACCATAATTAGCTTCTTCATCACTGGATGACTCACTTCTTGATTTTGACTTCTTACCCTTTATTTTCTTGATTGCTTTGAATGTTGCTTCCTTCTAGGGAGTAGGATCTTTTGTTCTTATCTCAAAAGCTATTAGCATACCAAGAAACTTATCTCTTATCAAAGTATCACCATACAATGATATTTCTATAGCAGAAACCTATTCACTAAATCTATTTGGAAGAGATCTTAAGACTTTATCACAAACATATGATTCATCAATCTTCATTCCAAGTCCTTGCATATCATTAACAACCTCATCAATTCGAATTAGATAAGCACTAATATTTTACTCTTCATTCATTATCAATGTTTCAAATTATCCTTTGAGATTTTGTATCTTTTATTTCTTGACACTTTTGTCTCCTTCATATATACCTTGCAATTTATCCCACATTTCTTTTGTAGTTCTACAATGCATAACTTTCAAAGAATCTGTTCTATGCAAACCTTTCACAAGTGCATTCATTGCTTTTAAATTATAGTGTTGTAGAATCTTACCTTCCTTATCTATAGGAGTATTGACTACTGTATCATATCCAAATTCCACTGCATACCAAGCTTCATTGCCAAGTGCCATTAGGTAGATCCTCATCATCATACTCCAATACATGTAGTCATTTCCATAAAATAATGGTGTTGAGTTAGTTGAGGACACCTCTTTAGGATCCATTGTGTTCTTGTTAGCTTTTCCTTCAAGTTGTTAAAATATTATTAAGGCACCCACTCTAATACCAATTGAAGAACATAAGCTTATACTGAGAGAGGGGGTGAACAGTATAAGAGCATTTTTTACTTTTCTTTCCAAATCAATATTATGTAATGTATAGATAGCAATATTAACAACAATAATAAAATAAATGAATAAATCATCATACACAATAGAGACACCAATTTAGCATGGTTCACCCAAATATGGCTACCTCCATAGAGAATATTTTGCTAAAATTTTCTCAATCAATCTCTTGGGAATTCTTTCCCTATTACAATATTTATGGACCTCTATCCAAAGGAGATGCTGATCCCCTAAATCTGGTTCATGGATCTCTATCCATAGGAGAACTCCTTATACTCTTCTCTATATGGTGATCCTCTAGAAGACTACTGCCTCCACTACACTAGCTTGTTGATCTCTCTCCACTGAAGACTCTTATCCCCACTCTGAAGACATATCCTCACTGCCCTGGCTGATGGATATCTATCCATTGGAGACTACTATCATCTTTTCTCTATCACATACAAAGCTCTATCTCAAATTTACACTAAACACAGTCCAATCGATCTAGCACAAATATGCTCAACAAGTCCACTCAAATCTACACTAAACACAGTATAGTCGGTCTAGCACAAATTTGCTCAATAACTCCACTCAAATCTGCACTAAACATAGTCCAATCAGTCTAGCACAAATCTGCTCAACAAGTCCACTTAGAACTTGCTCAACTCTGCTCAACCAAGTCCAGTCAGAACTTGCTCAAATCTGCTCAACAAGTTCACTCAGAACTTGTTCAAATGTTCTCAAGAGGTCCACTCAGAACCTACTCAAATATGCTCAATAGGTCCACTCAGAACCTGTCCAAATATTCTCAACAAGCTCACACAGAACTTGTCCAAATCTTCTCAATAAGTTCACATAGAACTTAACCAAATCTATATTGTAAGCTTCCACAAAATCTCACACAAAATTAGTCCACAAGTCTCCTCAAAGACTTGCCTCAAATCTGCTTAACAAGTCCACACATAACTTGTCCAATATCATATAAGCATAAAGAGAATTTTTAGAGACTCAATATGTTCTACACTCAATGCTCAATCACTTTCAATCTCATAGAAGCATAAAGAGAATTGTTAGAGACTCAATATGTTCTATACTCAATGCTCAATCACTTTCAATCTCATAGAAGCATAAAGAGAATTGTTAGAGACTCAATATATTCTATACTCAATGCTCAATCACTTTCAATATCATAGAAGCATAAAGAGAATTGTTAGAGACTCAATATATTCTATACTCAATGCTCAATCACTTTCTCAACTCAAATCAAAATAAAGAATAGTTTGTTTTATGGAACTTGAACAATCACTTCATACAACAACTTGACTAGGTTCAACCACTCAACTCAAACAATTGCTTAATGAAACACCCCTTTCTTACAAACCCTAGTCCAAGCATATATCAACCAACTCAAAATGTTTTCAAAAATGCTCAACAATAAATCTCACATAACAATGATACTCATAATATTTTCAAACCCTAGTTCAAGTTCTTTGCACAACAACTCACTTCATCAACAATGCTTATAAAAAAATCTTCACATAAAAATGATACTCATGATATTTTCAAAACCCTAACTCAACTTCTTCACACAATCCAATGGCTTCAACAACAATGCTTATAAAACAAGGTTTTAATCACAACTCTTAATTCGAAAAAATCTTGAAGCAATAAATCAAACATTTTTGAAATGGAAACCCTAACCAAATCATTTTCATTCTAAAATTTATTTAGAAGGCCAATCAACCAACTCAACCAAGGAAGAATTTGCCCATACCTTTTTTCTTGACAAGGAGTAGATCTCACAAATCTGCCACACTCACAATTTCTTCTTTACCAATCTCAATAAGGGTTAGAATAAAACACAATACAAAATGATATCAAAAAAAATACACCTTATCACTCCAAATTTAAAATAATATCAATACCCTCATAATAATCTCTTTGGCAAAAATCCTTTTACACATAAAATCAACATTCACTAAAAATCACAACCTCTTACTACCTTATTACTCCAATTTAAAAAGAATATATCCTCTTTTATAAATCACAATTCAACACATAACAATTTTCTATCACTCCTTATTTCTCCTAACCACTAATTTTATTGCCTAACTAAAAACCTTTTAACAAACCCCTTATCACTCCCAATAAAGACTTTAATTAAAACTTTAGGAAATAAAAATATAAACAAAAAAATTACCTTTGCCTCTCCACGGGTTTTGAACCCTTAACCTATACATCCATGAATGCCCTAGCGATGGGATCCTAAACCACTTGTGCTCAACACATGTTGAGAACAACAAGGCTCTACATGCACTATCTTCCTTCCCTGGCACCTTAATCAAAAAATACAAATCACGAAAACCTTTCCCTTTGGCGCTTACCACCAACGGGTTTCAAATGCGGGCTCTTGCTTCCACCAACATTTTCATAGATCATTAGCTACCAATGGACCACCATGTCCAACATGCTTAGAAATATCCAACCTCTCCACCTTATGCCTGGAAGTTAAGATGAAAATATTTTTCATCTTCTTCCTCAACAAAGCTCTCGAAATTGCATACGAAATATTTCAACCTTGGCACATATCAATCATTCGAGGGATAATCTTCAAGCTCTTTTGGCCTCTATTTTTATACATGAAGTTGCCATTATATTCAAACGTCGGCGCTCCAAATTTTCAATGATGTCGACACATTTATCCTTTGTAATTTATAAAATATTTAAATTCCAAGGAATTTAAATTTTATAAATTATAATTATAACCTTTGTCTTTTAAGGCCTTCTCTTATTGCATAACTTTGTATTGATGATATTTATTTATAAAAATTAAATTCCTTTTGAATTTAAATATTATATAAAATAAATATTAGACCTCCTTTGAACTTTGCAATAGGCCTCCTTGGGTATTTATGAAAACCCATTTTAACTTATGCTCTCATATAATATTAAAATATTATGGAGCCCTTTTGCCTTTAACTTCTGCACTGTTGAAGCTTCTTCCTGAATATTTGTGACACCTTTGACGACTTTATTTTTTGTCGAATTCCTTGATATTAAATATGACTTCATTTCTTGACATCAATGACAATTTTAACTTTTAGGACTCAAAATGTCCAACATCTCTGCTTTGCCAGAGATATCTTTTTTAATTGAATTTTTTTTTTTTAACTGCATGATATTTTCTTTCCCTTTTTGCTTTTTTACTATGGGAGTTTCGACCTGCAAAATAATTTTTCCAATCCTTTAATAAAAACTACATGATAAAATTAAACTTGGGTGAAATTTAAAAAATTTGTTGCTTTTTCCCCTTTTCTTTCTCCTTTCGCCTTAAAGGGGGGCGAAAATGATTTTCGCTCCTTACTTGGGGCAAAAGTAATTATATATATATATATATTCTTTTTCTCTGCTAATAAAACAACTTTACCTTTTCCACAAACTCGCTTTGCTATTAAATAATTTTCACCCGAAATTAAAACTAAGGCCTTGAAAACTCTTTTTGGGGTAAAATTATTTTTTAAACACTGAGGACATGCTTTCAAGGTGAAATCGCTTGTTTGGGGTAGAATAAGATCATTTTTTTTCCTTTTATCTTATATTTATTTTTTATAAGCATAAAATACTTGAAAAATAAATAAAACATCTATACATATATACATACTTGTTATTGAAAATTTTAGTTATAATAGACCTTTAGATGAAGACCGTTTACTGAAATCGATAATTTTAATCCATCCATGTCCTGAAGATAATAAGCATTGATTGAGTTCACCCTCAAAATCTGAAACCGACCTTCTCATATAACTTCAAACTTATGGTGCTTGCTAGGTTTTGCTTTATCTGTGTTCCACTTTAATACTAGATCATCGAATTTGAATGTCCTTTTAGATGTCTTCTTGCTTAATCATTTCTATGTTGTTTAGGCATGTTCCATGAAAGCATTGTATACCTTATCTCTCTTCTTCTAGTTGTAGGAGCTATGCTAGTCTGGCACTCATAGGATCAACTTCACCATTCTCATCTGCGAGCATCTGCAGGGTTCGAAGGATAGGTAACTCAATGTGTATAGGTAAAACTACATCCTTACCATACACTACAAAATAAGGAGAAGCCTTAATTTATTTATTGACTAAGATGTAATTTTCCCACAAGGCTTGGTTCAGAAACAAATGCCAACTCCTTTTATTATATCTAAGGGTCCTCTTTAAAATTCTCAACAAAACCGTTCCCCTGCGGGTAATAGTTGGAAGATATTTCAAATAAATTCCATACTTATGAATTCACTAATTTTAGCACCAATGAAGGGGGTCCCATTATCTGTAACAATTGCATCTTGGATGCCAAAGTGGGTGATCAACCCCTCTAGAAAGGAGATAACTGTGGTGTGATCTATTTTTTTAGTCAGAATGGCCTCCATCCACCGGGTGAAATAGTCTATGGCAGTTAGAATAAACTTGTGTTGGGTAGAAGAATTAGGATCAATAACCCTGATAAAGTCTAAGCCCCATTGTTGAAATAGTGCTTCAAATTGTATGGTATGAAAGAGAAAATATGTCTTCTTACTTCTACCGACATATCTCTAGAAGTTGTCATAATTCTAACTAACTTTAAATGCATCTGAGAAAAGAGTAGGCTAAAAATAGCTTGCTTTGATGGTATTAAGTGCCATGGGTTTTCATGCATAGTGGTCTCATGATAGACCAGAGTGGAACTCCTCTAGAATCTTTTATTTCTCTGTCTCCTTAACACATATGAGGAGGAATCCATCAATATTCTTGTGGAACAAGCTACTTGGCAATAATACATATTTGAGGGCTTGCAATATGAATCTCCTTATTTGTGAGGAGTTGAGGTGTGATGGAAATCTCCTCAAATTAAAATATTCGATAAGGTCTTCCCTCTAATCACGGTCAACTGAAGCTTGATTAGCGAGATTACTCTCACTTAGTGCATTATCAGACTTGAGATCAACCGATTGAGAAGTGGTGCTCTTAGCAAGCTCTTGGTAGAGTGCTTTACTATGAACCAGCTTAGTTGGCTAAATATGTACATCAAAATATTGAATTTTGGACATCCAACTGGCTCTCTTATCACCAAGTTCATCCTGAATAATGAAACTTCTAACATCTAGATGGATGACATAGACAATTGTCTTTCTCTGTGAAACAAAGTGTCAAATTTCTTTAGATATTTCATAACCACATAGAATTTCTTCTCAATAAAATTATACTTCTCATGCGGCTGGATGAATTGGATCATGAAAGCAATTGGTTATTTGTATCCATTATCTCTCTTTTGTGTAGCTGCATAGCTTTCTTGTTCTCCCATAGCATAAAGGATAAAATTATTTGAATAATTTGGATTGATCAGGATAGGGGCTTGGATAATTATTTACTTAATTTCCTAGAAATCTCACTTTCTCTGCTCTATTTGGTCAAGATTTACATTCTTCTTTAGTAGCTTGGTCATTGGCTTCATGACTTGAGCGAAGTCTACAATGAACTTTTGAACAAAATTTATTTGACTGAAAAAAGACTGTAATTATTTATTATTGGATGGTAGTGGCAACTTCAAGAGAGCTTTAGCTCTGGTAGGATTAATGGCTAACCCCTCCTTTGAAATCACATGGTCTAGGAGTTTCCCCTCTTTAACAACAAAAATTTATTTCTTGGGGTTGATAGAGATTCCAAACTCATGGTATTTATTGAAAACCTATCTTAGGTGAGAACCATGCTCTTTCATGTCATGAGAAAAAACTGTCATATCATCAATATATATCACAATAATGTGACTCAACAAATCACAAAAGGCTACATCAACTTATTGCTAGAAGGTGCCAGCAAATTTTGATAAACCGAAAGGTATTCATTGGTAGGCGAAGGCACCCCACTTGGTAGTGAATGTTGTTTTGTGTTGGTCCTCATCTTTCACCTAGATTTGGTTGTAGCCAAAGAAACCATCTAACAATGAAAATATTTGTGCTCCGGCAACTACATGAAGGATCTGGTTGATCTGTGGCAAGGGATAATGGTATTTTAGTGATGCCTAATTCAAGTTTCAAAAATCCATGCATAGGAAAATTTCTCTATTTTTATTTTGCACTGGGACCAAATTCACCATACAAGTTGAATTCTTGATAGATATATGATTTTTACCTCCAACATATTTAGTAACTCCACCTTCATAAGTACCTCAATATTTGGATTAACGGGGTATTGTTTCTATATAAAAGGTTTTACCCCTTCCTACAACTCGATGGTATGTTGGATCACATCTTTATTGTAGCCTTTAAGATCATGATAGCTCCAGGTAACAATATTTGGGAACTCAAAATATAACTCCTTAATTTTATTGAGATCCTCTAAAAAGTAATATGTCCTGAATTTGATCACCTTATCAGGTTCCAACTTCAGCTTAGTATACCCTTTCTCTTCCACTTTTATTTTATGCTTCTTTGCTCTATAATTTTGATCAAAGAGGCTCTCCAAAGTAATCAATCCTTTTGGGATGTGATTATTTCTGAGTTGGATTAAACCTTCAAATTTATCTTCGTCCAGTGTCCTTACCTCCACACTACCGACTTCTTTAATAAAAAAATTCACAATCTGCTCATCATTGTCAAAAACTTACCAGTAGATATTTTTTTAGGGATTGAAGGTCTATAGATTAACCTTACAGTATTAGGCTTTCTTACCACATGCTCAATAGGAGAGAAGTTCACACCAAGGGATTCTAGGATATTTACATGTTTATTTCGTTGTCATGAAATCACTTGAACATTCATTGTGATAAAATACTCAAAAAAATTCCATACCTTGTTGCAGTATACCTTTAAGTAGTGCTACTTTGAAATGCACTTACTAGTCACCTGGTTGACAATTAACTTAGAATATTTGAAACTATGTAGTTGTATGATCCTGAGCTTTTTTGCTTTCTTCAGGTCTAAGAAAAGTGCTTCGTATTCGGTGATATTATTTGTACAAATTCACTTCAACCAGTACGAGTATGCCTTCTAAATTCTAGAAGGAGAGAGAAAGACTATTCTAGATCCGACACCATTCTTACATCTAGCACCATCAAAGTACATTTTCCACAATTGGTTAGGGGTGGAACCTAGATTGTTAGACACCTTCACTTCAAAATTCTTAGGCTTAGTAATGGTGTAATAGCCAATTTTAGTTTCTATCATCGTGTTTAAATAAAGCATTAAAAATTCCTCTAACCGAAGCTCACCTAGAGCTTCCTCCATTAGGTCCATATCCTCTGGTTCTTCAGTCACCATATTGATCAAACCTACAATCTTTTCTTCTTCTTCAAAAATTTCAATATGATATGTGGAAGGCTTCTCATTTGAGGGTGGGGGGTGGCAGCAATAACAACAATCTCCAGGTGATGATTGTCTAGCGCCACCCCCACCCTCCTAACATGGCTATAAATTCCCTTCATAGGCACATGTTGAAGTATGATTCCAAATCAACCACAATAACTTCTTGAATGATAGTTATCTGCGACATGTTGTGTAAGATAATCAGGATGTCTTTGATCACCCCTATCATTTTTATAGGAATACCATCCAACTACAACATGTCTGGGTTGCTTCTTGTGTATTCAATTTCCATGATTTTGCATACTACCTTTGGCATGACGGTCGTCGTTGCACTAGAGTCAATCATATAGTTGTGCATTATCCAACCCTCCATCCTGAGAGATGAATAGAATGAGGGAGGTTTGTTCTTTCTTGTGGTAGGAGTGGGTAGAATTTTAGCTAGCATTATCTACATAGGGCTTTTCCTTTTATCATTCAAAAATTTTAACGATTCTTGCAACAGGTCCACTTGTCTAGGAAGTTGCAATGCATCATAGAGGTTCAACTTGGCAAGGATCCTCTTAAGTTCTTCAACAATATTGTATGACTACACATGAGACTCTCTTCCTTCACTAGCAGCTTTGTACTTGCTTTGGTACTACTATGTAGATTATACCCTCTGATGCTTGGTCAAATATGGGTATTTGAGCCTCTCCTTCACCTGCTCTTTCATTTTTATCTACACTTATCTAGTCGAAGGTTGCAAATTTGATAGTTTTTATTGCAATCTATCCTTTTATGGTGTGGGTAAAATATTCTTCAACAAGACCATATTGTCTACTTTAAGTGCCATCATATGCGCTTTTGCTTGAGACTACCTATTTTCATTTTGTACCTTCTACTCAATAGGTACCTTCAATGGCTCCATTTCAGTTGGATCTACAATGACATGTTTTTTTCTAGATCTTGTGAGAATTGAAACTTGTTCAACATATGGGACCATGAAGTTATGATCAAATTCTATGATCATGTTGACTTGACCACCAGAAGAGCTATTCTACGTCTACACATAGTTCAAGTGAACCATGCAAGTATCTTTTCCATGTGGGTCATTACAAGTAGAACACCAGAATATTCTCTGATGGGCCAACTTCCTCATTTGTAAGCATAGTAGTATCCATTTTAGGAGTTTTTTAGGGAGCAATTGCTTGTTCTTTAGTGATTAATGGTGGTTAAAATATCCTTGTTCTAAAATCATTCTCAGTCTACTTTATTTTAATTACTGTAATTTCATTACCCATCGCTCTTATGTCCGAATTCACAGACTCCAAATATTTCAACACATTATATTATATATCGAGGTTTGAGGGTACTAGGGGAGTTGGTAATGGTAATGGAATAGGTGGATATAGTAGTTTCAAGAATGGAACTAGGCCTGGTAACTGTAGAATGGCTAGAGTAGGGAGTTGAGGAATATGAACTATCACTGTGGTTTGAGATGTACTCTGATTCCATGAAGGAATTTTATATATGGGTGACATGGGTAAAGGCTGAGAGGATGCATTAGCATACAAATAGTGCAGAAGATCACAAAAAATAGGCATGGCTATTTTTTACAAAATATTATCGATAGCAATCATATCAGCTTTAGCCTTTTATACTATGGAGTATATCTTAGGGAACGTATTGGTATTGGACTATCGAATGGCCATATTGATATCGGAGTTGAAGGCTCGAAGGTAGTAAAAGGTTGCTTTCTCAAGAGTCGGTCGGAGGCCGTTAGGAAATCTATGCCAATTTTGGGCAAACCTGACATTAAAGTCCATGATTTACTCCTACGAATGTCTTTGAATAGTAGTAAACTGATGTAGCAGGGATAATGGATCCACATGTTCATTGAAATCTTTAATCAACAGTTCAACGAACTGGTCCCAAGTAGTGATGGTTGTAGGTTGTAACGACCAGTACTAGTAAAGTAATTTTTATTAGAGATAAAGAACAAGCAATATTACCATTATATCCTCATATGTGATGCCATGAATTATCACCAAAGTAGTTACATATTGAACATGCTCATAGGCCATATTTCTCATACCATCATAAGTTGGCAAAGCATTCATTGTTGCTTGCGAGATTGGATTCTGAGCTTGTATATTTAGAGGTCCAGAGTTATTCCATGCTAGAAATTACTTTGGTAGTTGTGGTGGTGGTGGATTTTGAGCCATATGAACTGGTGTATGTGATTAGGAAGGTGGAAAGCTAGTAGTTGTACTAGCAGGACTCGAAGGAACAAAAAATACACCAGCTAACTGTGAAGATGTTACACTTGATGGAACAATTGGATTAACTAACCTAGGGTGTTATCCTAGCACTTGAGTGTCAATTTCATAAAACTCAATGGGATATTCTAGATTTTTGACCTTCAATCTTGTGATCATGAAGAAAGATTTCACTCACTTCATGTTCAAAGTCTTCTGGGTAGATCTAAGTCATCAGATGTTCTAATAATATAGTATAAAGGTGAACACCAAACCTCAATACTAGTGAAAGTGGAACCTTTTTAAGGTCCCATCGAGCATGCAAAAAAATGTTGGTCATGAATATGCCTAGTTACAAAACCTGCATTTTGTGCATCCTAGAACTGACCAACATTGAAAGGTTGAAGGATAGAAATGTCCTTCGAGCCAATTTCTAGAGAGGTTCGGCTCCCTTTCTAATCTACTCCAATTTAACACTTAGGGTAATAGGTAAGAAATGGGGAAATATGGTTATAATCCGAAAGTGTAGGATGGGAATAGACTAACAACCAAAATTTAAATCAAGTAGTGATTAGCATATAATAGAAATGCAAGCATAGGAACTACTTACAACTTTGCAAAGATAACCTCCAAAGAGCACCTCAGTATTCATTCCCTCACCCGTAGAGATTAAGTTCAAATGCATAATTTAAACATAATAAATAATAGAGATGAATGTAATTAGAAATGACATACATAAAATTATCAAATGCAAACATTCAGAGAATCAAAACCCAAAGTCTTTCTATTGCCATAGAAAACTTGAAGTGTTTTTTCTGTAGAGTGTCTATCTTCTTTTTACATGAAAATGACTAGTTTTTATAGAGGGTTGCACCTCTTTCATTTAATGCACTTACAAACAAAATACCGATAGATAAAAAACCAGAGAGAATAATTTCCTCCTTGGCATCAATGAAGTTTTGATCAAAATATTCTTCATGGAAACTAGGATCTGTATTTTGTGGGAGAATATCATGGAAAATCGACATGATTAAATGATGGAAAACTACCTTAAGCATCGGTGCATTAGGATGCAGTAAAATTGCTTGAAAATTGGTAGCTTGGTCATTAAGTTTGCTTCACCCTTGCACCTTGGAACTCCACCTTCACCCTAAAATGTCCACTGAGTATTAAATTCATATTCAGAAACAACAAGGTCAGTGGGGAGTGCATTGGAAATGAACAAGAATGGCATCTGATCTTGTAAATTCAAAGTAAAAATTCTGGAAACGCTGCTTGCATTGCTTTGAAAATTAAATTCCATCCTTCCTTGACCCTTCCCAAGAGAATCTAAAAAAATAACACCTTGGGAAGCAACACTTTTGAGAATAAATGTAAAGGAATTAATTTTACCCAAAAATGAGGTGAAATAGCCTTTTTGGGGCCATAATGGGTGACAATGGCAGCTTCATTCAGCTTTTGACTGTCATCTTAATGATTTTGCCTTGAATGCTCCTTCCTCTAATCATCTCCTTATGCCAGGAAGAAGACATATTCGTTATTCTTTGAAATTCACCTATATTTAAATTTCATTGTTGAAAACATTGTAATTTGGAATAATAGAAAAATTAATTGCTTTCACCCCCAAAGGAAGGCGACAGGGATTTTTTCCCCCTCTGGGAGGTGATATTGAATTTGAATACTTTGATTCAAAGTAGTGCACGTTACAACTTTCTTTTACCCAAAATTTATTTTAAAAACTTCATTCACCCCCTAGAGAGATGAAACTACATGTCACCTCTCAACAGGGGTGCCTTTGACTCAACTACATTTTAGCTTCACACCAAGCACTCCCCTTTTTATTTTTATTTATTTGTGGGTGAAAACACCAATGTATGTAAAAGAGGGCCCCACATTGTTATTTAGCATCTGCGTTGAAAATATTTCAATATGGCCTTTTTACCCCAAAGAGATGTGATAATGAGTTTTACCCCTCCTTTGGGGTGAAAGCCCTCTTTAAAACTTACTTTGATTAATCCACACAAAGCCCACAACATGATTATATTTTAAAAATCTCCTCATGCTATGTTTCATCCCAAAGAGGGGTGAAAGGGAATTTCACCCCCCACTTGGGATGAAAGCCCTTTTTAAAACATTAACTTTGCCTGCTCTTTTGCTTGATGTGGCTACTTATGCTTCAAAACAACATTCGTCCCAAAGAGGGGTGACAAATATTTTTACCCCTTACTTGGGACAAAAGCATTTTGCTTTCCATTTTAAAATTTTTATTTGCAAAACTTTACGACTTTCGTCCCCCAAAAGGGAAAAACCCATAATGCTTATAAACTTTGCTTCCATTGGGACGAAGTCACCTGTTTCGATTATGTTTTGCCTCCAAGAGGGACATAAGTGATTTTTTCCCCTCTATTGGGGCAAAACTAATTATTTCCCCTCTTTTATTTTAAACTTCTTTCTCTCATGACTTGCACTCTCTTCTGGGGAGAAAACACTTGCAAGGCAAAAACACCCAAGTTTACCCTTTTTTCATGTAACTCGACAGCTAATTGGGAACCAAGCCCATCTCCATTGTTTTCACCTCATTTCTAGAAAAATCACCCTTTTTCTATAATTCACCTCTACAAGGGATGAAAAGGACTTTTGCCCTTCACCAAGGGCAAAACTAGTTTGCTCATTCTTTTCCTGGTGCTTCTCCTTTAAAATTAATTTTTCATCAACGCTTTTGTCCCTTAAGCATTTCTCAACACAGTTCCTCATTGCATTCTGCTCATGACTTCCATTTTATTTTTACAGCAATACTATTTAAAAAAAAGAAAAATAAAATTACAGTGAAATAGATAACAAAACTATAGCATCTTCCTTCAGTCAATTTATCAAAAAATTTACAATCGAAGTTCAACAAAATTTAATGTGGTAAAGTGATAAAATTGCCAACAATGTCATATGCAAATCTCCTTCTGAATCTTCCACTCTTCATATCCATATGATGTACTTCCCATATATAGGAAGTGATAATAGAAAGAATCATGCTAACAAAGTACATCCATGTAATAGGAGAAAATATCTCCAAATACTCAATTCCCTCCTTTTGATATAACCCTTTAACAAGAAGGTATTTCTTATGCTTCTCTACCTAACAATCAAACGTATAATTGGTCTTATAAACCTACTTACAAACAACAATGTTCTTTCCCTTAGGTAGAGGAATAATCTATCAAGTTTGAGTCTTGATCAACAAATCATACCCGACCAATATTACCTTAGGAATAGTTAAGATGGTATTGTTAAAAATCCAATATTCTTCCAGGATCTCACAATAAACTTGAACAAGATATTCTCACAAATTCATATATTCAAATCCATAATAACATTAAACAATAAACTCATTGAATATATTATTGATATATCTACTTAAGCAATGAACTGTATTGCAATGCTTATTATTTGAAACTCTATTAAGATTTTTATTCAATATATACATACAAGAGACTCTTCATATTTACAACCCTTGATATTTCTACTTACATAAACTTGTCATCTCCTCATACTCACAAGAGATCTAACACTTCATATTTCTCAATAATAAATCTCACATATTTACATAAAGACAAAGACTCTCATAATTGCATAACTTATAACCCACACTTACTAACATGACACCTCACTAACATAAATCCACACATTAACATGACACCTCACTTATATAACTCCATAATTATTAAATTGAAACCTACTATATACTCAAATATTAAACACACTCTAATCTAATAATTTAAATGGTCCTTGTATTAATATTGCAAGGTACCAAATAATTTAATACCTCAAACACCTCTCGTATATAGTATTTGGTATGAAGGTCCTTTGCATTCATGTTCTTTCAATTTGTCATTCTGGTCTAGGTATTTCTGCTCTGGTTCTTGTGCTTCTTCAGGCTTAGGCACTGAATCTATCCTTCTCGGCTGATTTTTGTACTTATCATACTTATGATCAAGTCATCACAATAATATAGTCCATCATTAATATTAATACTGTCCTTGATACCCCTATTATCATTTGGATCCCATGGATTATTACCTTTGAAAGTATTATTATCAAACTTGTTGTTGATGCTAACAAATGTAGAATATAACAACTTATCATCTTTGTTATTGTATATTCTTGTTTAATGTTCAATATTTTTAAATCAACATTTTATGTATCAACACATATGCCTTTTGTACATTCTTTTTCTATACACAAATTTACTTTTTGAATAAGGTTATAATATATATTTGTTTTCATATACCTTAAATCATTTGTGTCATTACTAACATATTTCATCATAGGTTCATTTTTCAAAATTTTAATTATTTCTTCTTGCTTTTTATTGTTATCTTTAAGAATTTTAAGAGTGAGTATTCCATATATAATATCTTTCTTATATAAATAGGTAATGTAATAACACCTTTAGAGTCTTCATTTGCTTCAATAAGTTTTGAGCTTAGATAATTACCAAATGTTGTAAAATTTTCATCTTTGGCTTCTTTAAAAATTGATTGTAAGCCCCTCTTTAATTTTATTGATATATCTTTTTGTTCTTCAACATTCTCTATCATGTGTCATGTGCAATGTTTTAGGTTTTTCAATATTTCCTTACTATATTCTAGTGATGTATCTTGAATGTCAGTTTTTCTTTTCGTTTGCTTTCTTTCTTTAATTGGTAAGATGTGCATTTTACCTTTGATAAATATTCAAGGTTTTCAATATCTTGTTTGTTCCTTCAATATGTCTTCTCTAAATCAAGTAATTGTAATCCTTTTGTTCATAAAAATTTCTTCTTTAATTTTAATTTCCAATTAATTTCCTGTGTTGTAGAATTCCTTATTACTCCCAAGTTCAATATTCAAAAAATTTCTTCTCTTTCCTTTCTTCAAATTTCTTCAATTTAAAATATTTTTATTCAATCTTAATTTATTTCAAATAATAATTAATTCCTTTTTTGTTGAAATCCTTTTATCTCCAAATTTAATATTTTTCTTCTTCTTCAATAATTCTTTATTTTCTTCAAATTATTCTCTTCATTAGTCAAATGCAATTTATTTCTTCTATTTCAATATTCTGCTTCAAGAGGGATTAAGATGGCAGATTAGAAATGGAAGAAAAGCAAACTTTTGGAGACATAGATGGATAAAAAATATCCCTTTGTGTGAAGACCCTGAATTTGTGAAACTAGAATAAGAAATTTCTCATTAGTATGGACAATGGGTTCACAATTTTATCATTGCAGATACTAATGGAAAAATATGAAAATATATATATGTTGAGGGTATGAATGGTGAGAAAAAGAAACTAAATAGAATGTTGCAGGTATATTTTCTAAATCAAGGTAGACTAGAGGATTCTCCAATTTGGAAATGTAGTAAATAAGGGAAGTACTCTATAAAATTTGGGTACTTTGTCTTGGAAGATGTAGGATTGGTATGGTTACCGAAAGGTAAGATCTTGCTGAAGCATCTAACCCTAAAAGTAGCCTTCTTATCTTGGCTTGTAGTTCAAAACAAAGTTCTCACAATGTGGAATTTTATTAAGAGAGGTCTACATATCCCTAACAAATGCCCATTATGTGAAAGCGATAAGAAGGAGGTATAGAATTTGTTTTTTGATGTTCATTTTAAAATGAGGTATTTAACAACATCCTTGAATTTTTTTTTATAGCATAGGTCTTACCAAATTCTATTGTTGATCTATACTTAAGTTGGGAATCACTTTTTAGGAGTAAAATACTAAGTTTTTAATGGAAATTTTATTTACCTCACTTTATGTGGCGTATTTTGAAAGAATGAAATAATATATTTTTTAAAGGATTTAAGAAAGATGTGATGTCTATAGTGATCAAGATCTGTAAAGTTGTGAAGGAGAATTTTTTGATAATCAATTTCGATGTAATACCCCACCTTGGTATATCTTGTATAGACTATGAACTATATTTTGGTGACCATTTAATTGCATAATATTTATTTCATAATATCTTTATCATGGCATGATTTCATTATTTTAAGCTTGGAATATGGTATTGTTGACATATTTGTAGGTGCTAGACTAGGTGTCTCTCTTTGGTGTGATCATATGGGTGATCACCATTTAGAGATATATTTTAGGAAATTATGGTGATGACTTTCTCATTGATAGCTTAGGGTAATCAAATACCCTTCATGTAGTTTCATTTAATTTGCATGACTCACAATATTGGTCCAGGAAGTTATTCGTACAATGAGTCTACTTGATAGATTGGTGGTAGCATAGGCTATATTACAAAAATAAAGCCAACTACTCAAGGATAAAATAATGGTGTATGTACTATTATGTGTTGAATGGCATGTATGCTTGTGTATGGTAAGCATAGAATTAAGTAATTACTATTGTATTGGTAGTAGTATTATTATAATATTAACCTTTATTATAAAAAGTTACAATGTGATTAAATCATAATAATTTGTTAGTATAATAAGACTTCCTAAGTATTTCTCATAACATTTGGTCTCCAAAATGATAAGGATGGCAAGTTTGGAGCTCCTTCTTGGTAACGCCTCACCCAAGAGTTATCTTGGCCAAGCATGACAACCATGCTTCTCTATGGGTATTAATGTAGGTGGATTATGATAAGAAAGATTGTTGAAACGAGGAGGATCTTGGACTAGGGAAAAGGAGGTAGTACAACACCTTGGGTGGATTTGAATAGCGGTTTACATAAGGTAAAACCTTCCAATGCATTGTCATATTGCACTTGCTTAATCATCTATATTTACTACAATTTTTTATAATACTTTGTTGTGTTTTGGTGTGGCTTTATCATTTGATTATCACCCAACTATTCATTTTATTGTGCTTCTATTCTTCAGGTTCATGTTTATGGGTATTCCCTTGCTTAGATCCACCTTAATATCTATATTCAGATAAGTCCTTTGCTAATTGCATATAGATTGAGGCTGGCTTATGATATCCAAGAACATTAATCTTGAGGTCATATCACCTTTTAAATGCTTGGTTTAGCTTTCTAGAGTTGGAGTTTGTAGCCTTGCTATTGGTTAAACCCCTTATTTTGGATGTTGTTGTGTTTTTTTTCAATCCTTGTGTTTGTAATGCCATACTGGGAGTATTATTGTAGTCATTTTCCTCATCCCTATTGGCTAGTGTGTTCTTGTTTTGATTGGAGTGTTCCTTGTGTGGCATAGGTGTTCCTTTTTGCAAATCGACTTCCATGTGTCTATGTGTTGTTTGGTATTCTTGGTGTGCATGTGTTTCCTTTGTAGGCCTATGTTATGTTGCCTTGGTTGTGGTGATTCAAATGTGTTTTTGGATTTTCTCTTGGCACTCGATTAAACCTTAATATGAATGCATTTAATTGATGTTTTTAATTTTTATTTAGTGGTAACACATTTTTAAAAAATGTAGTAGCCGAGAATAGAGTACTTTGGGGAAACAAAAACTATTATTTTGGTTATGCTTTAGTTATGAAGTTAATTATATGTTATTTCATTTAATGAAAAGTTATCTCAAATAATTAAAGCCTATAAAATATGATTCTCTTTATTAAAAAATAGAATGTTGGGCTTAATATTTATTAAAATTAGAAACTTGATCAGGAAGGAAATGAATTGCTTTAATTAATGGAATGTTGTATTTTTTTTTTGAAATAGAAACTATGACAATGATTTCTGAGACATGAGAGTTAAGAAACCATTATAAGAGAAGTATGGGATTCTCTTTGATTAAAATGGAATGTTTTATTTTATTTTTGAAATAGAAACTATGATAATGATTTTATGAGACTTATGAGAGTTAAGAAATAATTATAAGAGAAGTATGAGATTCTATTTGATTAAAATGGAATGTTGTATTTTGAAGTAGAAACTATGATAATGATTTTTTGAAACTTATGAGAGTTAAGAAATTATTATAAGAGAAGTATGTGATTCTATTTTATTAAAATGGAATGTTGTATTTTATTTTTGAAATAGAAACTATGATAATGAATTTCTAAGACTTATGAGAGTTAAGAATTCATTATAAAGAAAAGTATGGGAATATCTTTAATAAAATGATTTATTGTATATGGATTTTGAAAGAAAAACTATTATAATGGTTCTTGTGATCTATGTTTTTTTTTTAGATTGATAATGGGGTTTTGAAAGGATCCCCAAACATTTACAACATTAAAAGAAGGGAGGATCCTAAAACTGGGAAGACCTCAACCAACACCACCACAAAAAACTGATATAAAAGAAAAAAACAAAGGATAAAGTTACTTTAATGATAAGCAACAAAAATAGACAATATGGGATAATCTCAGGGATACAATAAAACTAAAACTAGCAGGAAAAAGGCATAGTAGACCAAAATTGGATAGAGAGCATCTTGACTACTCAAATATGTGGATCTAGTCTTGGCCCTCATCCTCCATATTGGTCGCTTCTTCAGAAATCACCTTGCAATTTTTGATTTGGTTGATAAGCTTTCTCATGTGAGGGAGCATAGAGGTGGATAGGGACATGATGTCATCTAGATAAACCATAGGATCAATATCCTAAATGGATTGGATTGATATTATCCCAATGGAAGGAGTAGCAATCATTTTATGGATCTTATGAACTAGAGAGGAAAATTCAAGGTTGTAGGGCTTCATCGGAGCCTCTGCAATTACACTCTTTCCTTTCTCAGTAAAGGACTTAACTCTGGTTGAGCACCAACTAGGAGGAGATGAAATAGGTGGGCCTAGCAAAAAATATTGCTTGCTAGCCCTGCTAGATCAGTAGCCCATCGGATCAACATCATCACTATGCACTTCCATATCAATTTTTTGGGATAAGTCCACATTGAGATTATGATCCAACAAATGATTTTCAATATTAACATTAATTGGAAGAACATTCCTTTGGGTATGATTCTAAACCATGTAATTGAAGATTATTAAGTGCAACCCTTGATGCTTATGATGGGTTGAATTCCTCTTCCTCACATTGTACATGGAGATCTGCATCGAATAGAAAAGATACTCAGGTATATTTATCATCTTTAAGTCCCTTAGGAAGTTGAGGAAGGCCATATAAAAACTGTGAAGAGGTGAAGATGAATCATCGATAGTGAGGTACTACATTATCAAAAATAAAACTCTATTCCATGGGGATGGGAGGTTCTCTCTAACAATCCCATTGTCCTTATTGGACAAGAATTTCTCTTTGTCACTAAAATGTATGAGTTTAGCCACCATGGAATGCTTGTCCCAATATATATTGTCACCATTGTTAGTTAATCCTATGATCTCAGCAAGCAAGTCAATTGTAATAGCAAAGGTGTGGCTACAAAGGAAAATAGTGCCATTATCCTAGGTTCAAAAAAATTCCATGGATAGATCTGAATCATTTCCAAATAATTTCCTTAAGAAATGAAGAAGACCATGAGACTCGAGGATATCCTCTACCACTAAATAAACTTGGAGAGACTCATATTACAATAGGGCCATCCTGAAGCTCCTCTAAAATATTAAACCTACAAAAAATATGCCCCAATTATCCTAAATATAACTCACTCAATAATTCCCATAAAAGCTTAAGCAAATGGAAAGTGGCCTGCCTAGGACAAGTATTTAAATATAATATGTAATAGGAGAAGGACATGCCACTAGTTTTAGAAGGATCGCTAGATCTTGACCATTGGTGGTACACCTTGCCATGAAAATGCCTTGCCACATGTGTCAAAACACAACTAAGAATGATTTTTCTCATGATAAGAGTGAACGATAATGAAAGAGGTAAGGTATTGGAAAGCATGAATTTGTGACATCATCGATCAACATCAAGGAAATAAAAGAAATGGGCCAATGAAACAAAACTTTGAAAAAAATCATTATTTTGAAAATGAAAATATTCCAATGCCCAAATCATCTGAGGAGACTAGGGAAGTTCACTGGGTTGAACTCAAGTGAAACCACCTCCCAATGAACCTCAACATGAAGAAATATGTTGGACAAGCATATAAAATCTAGAGCCTCCTAATTAGGGCTAAGATCATGCTGTTGGAGAACAACACTTATGACACTGTTAGGTTCCTAATTTGGATGTTAAAAAATAGGAAACCTCCACTACTCAAGGATTATTTGAAAAGAGCATTCTAAATGAGCATGATCATGGCACAAGTGTGGAGATAATGCTAAGGCTCCAACTTAAGGCATAACCCAAAGCATACCTAAGGGATGAAAGTGAGATCCATAGGGAAAAACATAAAGCTTGGAAAAATTAGGCATAAGAAGATAGATCATTGAAGGTACACATGTCCATAAAACATTGAGGAAAATCACCCATCCATATTGTTAGGGATTCTATCCTTAGCCCATGATTAGCCATAATGTCGACCATTTTATTGCCTTCACGATACACATATTGGATTAAGACATTGTTAAAGTTGTGAAGACAAAGCTTTGAATCTTCAATCAAGGTGGCAACACTCCATATTGGGGTGTAGGTTCCTTTTATATATTTTATGGTATTGAGAGAATATCCTTCAACAATGAGGTTTCGAATTTGAATCTCCTTAGAAATAATAAGACCTTGAAACAAAGCTCTAGCTTTCATAGTGTTGTTTGATTGGAGATCCAAATTATCAAAAAAAACAAGGATCATCCTAGCTCTATCATCCCTGATAATTCCCCCACAACTGGCCCTACTGGGATTTCCTTTATCTGCCCTATAAAAATTAAGATTAAACCAGATCAGAGGAGGAGGGGTCCAAACCACCAAGGACATATCCACTCTAGGGTTAATTTAGATATTGGAATCAAGAGAAAGGTTAAGGAAGCTCACTAATTAAGAATCATACTAAGGGCAAGGTCACTCAGCCAAAGAAATTAAATTAGAATTCTCCATATACATAGATATGGTCCTGGAAAGAACTAAATCAGAGCAACTAAACAATCCCCTAAAAGCTCTGCTATTCTGTTCAAGCAACACCTACCATAAGAAATGTGGAAGAATAAAGGACCACCAAGATTTGAGGTGAGTAAAATTGATTAGATTGGGCCACTGGATACAAAGGTCAACAATAGAATTAGGGATGGCCCAATATATATCAACCAAGGAAAACAAGGACGATAATATTTGGGTAAAAAAGAGATATTTAATGAAGAGGTGAGTAACTGAATCCCAAGTATCCTGACAAATATAACATCGATTCAAGATGACCATACCATGGGAAATGAGGTTATCAATAGTGAGAACCCTATTTTGGACAACCAACTAAAAATAAGTAATTTTAGGGATAATATTATTTAGCCAAATCCAACTAACAGGGAACCAACCATGGGAGGGCTCTTCTTGGAGGAAACATGCAAACCGGACTGAGAAAATACCCAACTTGCATTGCTTCCAAAAGAGAGTGTCATTATACAGGTGGCTTGGTATAACATAGGCTATGAGCATGCTTGAAATATATTTACTAGCAACACACTACTTAGGATCACCTTCATCTAGGGGAAAGGCCTTCCAAGTAGGTCGGATAGAGGAATCATAAGATATGAAGGCACTGACCTTACTTCCAAATAGACGATCAAAAATTTGTTAAGGGATCGAGATCATTATAAAGAGTAGTATGAAACTCTCTTTTATAGATTGGCTGTTGACCTTGGTTTTGAAAGAGAAAATATTTTGGTTCTTAATAATTTTATGGTTAAAGGGACCATGATGGATAAGAGAAGTGGGGAAATTATCTTTTTGATTGGCTTGTTTTTATTATTTTTATGCATGGTTTCTTGCATAGTAGTGAATAACATGATTAAGTTGCATTGCATCTAGAGTTGTCCTTATACCTAAGTATTCCTTATAAGTTGTAGGTGGATTCCCTATCACGAAGGAGCTTGCAGATTTATAGATGTCTTGAAGATCATTGGCGTATGGATTCATAATACTTTGAGCATTTAGATGATGTGGAAAAACAAAGGCTATGTAAAAGAATGTTTTGTTCAATGAATTTTGTAAACTCGATTATTGTACAAATTGAAAGTTATGTTGCTTTAATTATTTCTAGGATTTTGTACATTAAAGTGATTTTAGCAATATTTTATTTGGATAGTTAGCTTTGAGTTCTATCAATTGCAAGAATGCATATTTATGTGAAATACTTGGTTTATTATGCTATAGCATTTATGTTATATAAATGCATATTGAGAAGCTTATGTTAAGCATTTAAGTTAAGCAATAATGGACTTTATTTAAGAGAAATCCTTGTTTATATATTATGGCATTTATATTAAATAGATTATGACTTTATTTAAAGTGCTTTTGATATAATGTGATGTATTCTACTTTATTAAAACATTATGTTTTAAAATACTAGAATTAGTTAAGATAATATTATCTTGGGGTGGTTAGAATCTCTTATGGATCTGAATCAATAAATTAAATCCCAATCCTAGGAGGAGTTGTGTGAATGCAATACCCAAGTAGCCATGAGCCTAGAAGGAGTTGCAAGAATGCAATAGCTAGGGACTCATGAACTTGGAAGGAGTTGTGTGAATACAATAGCCAGGTTTTCTTATGAATCGTTGCACCTTGAACAAGAAGGCTTGGGTGTACTCCAACTAAATTTGTAGGACCATTCACAGGATAACATTGATCCCTTAGTTAGCCCACATAGGTGTGGTAACTAAGAGTATGATCATATTAGTTTTCAATGAAGTGGAAAGGACCTTAGTTAGCCCATGGAGGTGTGGTAACTAAGCACCAAGGCTTTATGTTGGATTAGGCTACGTAGATGAGATTAGAGTAAGGTTAGGAAATAGGCATACCCATTTAAGTGTTATGGGACTTAAGGGATAATCCCTATGCCATGGTCATATGGTCCTATGCTGATGAGGGTATGGGAAAGGTGGGGGGATCACTTTTGGTGTCCTTCTAATCATGTAGGTTTAGCATGGTGAACCCTAGAAACTATGGGAGTTGGTCACTCTTGTCCATTGAGTGTTGTATATAGTGACTTGGAACTCAAATATGGTGAAGACTTGAAAGATGAGATAATTAAAGAATGATTTTTCCCTTGTAAGCCTTTGCTTGTAATTATTTCTTATAGAATTAAAAAATTGGGTTGGTAGTTTTGGGTTGTTACATTCAAGGAATCATGGGAAGATGATGGTGAAATTGTTATTGAAAATAGTTGGGGTTAGATTCTTTCAATAATCAACCATTAATTTCTTCCAAGCTTAAAATACTTCAAACAAAATGGGAGCCTCCACCGTAGGTCTGGTTAAAATTGAATTTTGATGATGCTTCAAAAGGGAATCCATGTATAGCAAGTGCTAGTGGCATGTTTAGAATGAAAGAGGAGAAATGGTATTATTGTATGCTAAGAATCTTGAAATTCAATCTAATCATTTTTCTAAAACTAGAGTTTTGTAACTAGGCATTAGGTTAAATGATAGAATTGGAGTTAAAAATCTCATCATAGAAGGATATTCATTTAACATTATCAACCTAATCAAGAGTAATCAAGACTCAAGTTGGGATATAAATGATATGATTAAGGAGGTTAAAATACAAATTAAGAATTTGGAAAATGTAAAAATTGTACATATCTACCAAGAAGGAAATAGGGTTGTAGATTGGGTAGCCAATTAGGGAATTCAGAATGAAGGATATGTAATCTTGGAAGATAATTTTCCATAAGAAATTATGGAAATTAGCAATAATGAATTTCAAAATGCAATTATTTGATATAAGGATTAGGAAAAATGATTCATAAATGCAATATAGTAGAGATTATAAAAGAAACTGTTGTTAAGTATTTGTCTCAATGTTGTGTTTTAGTTAAGTTTTTGACTAAGATAGTTTTCTATAGTATTAGCTAATATAGGTTATGTGGGATGTATTTTCAAATTGGTGACTTAATTTATGCCACATCTTGGGATTTGTATCAAAGTATTATATTTTTTATGACAATGTAAAAGGGTTGGCGCCCTTTCAAAAACCCCTTCCTCCAACAAAATAAATAAATATATTCTTCTTCAATTCAAAATTTCAATCATTAATTTCTTTCTTCAATATTCTTCAAATAATTTTTCTCTTCTCTAATTTCCCTTCATAAATTTTATTCAATTTGCAATTTAATATTCTTTCTTCAAATAATTCTTCACAATAAATTTCAAATTATTTCTTTCCTTCAATATTCTTCTTAATATTTTTCTTCAACTTTCAATATTCTTCTTTACTTTTCAAATTTTCTTCAATTAATTTCTTTCTCAATAATCTTCTTAAATTCTTAATATTTAACAATAATATCTTAAAATTCCAATATATTCCTTCAAATATATCTTCAATTATTAATATTCTTCTTCTTTAATTAATTATCTTCTTATAGCTCCCTTTAATAAAGAAACTATTCTCTTTTCCTATCACTTTAATAAATGCATCTTTAATTTTCCTTTAATATTTTAAACTTATTAATTAGAGGTAATTTTAATGTACCTTAGGAAATATGGCACTCCTTAGGCAATATGACACTCCTTTAAATTATGGCAACTCTCCTTTGCATATTTTTCACACGTTTCACTTTCTAAATTCACTTGCACCTATCTAAGCGTTATTTGGGATTTTAATTGTTACTTTTGTTTCATCCACTATTTTGCACTTCATTCTAACTTACTGCTTGACATCTAGAATTTTGCATTCACTTAGTACCTGTCAATGTGTGCTCTTTTCCAGTATTTTCTAGCTGCTCTACATCCAAATTTTTGTGTTCAACTTCTACCAATTTGATGCCTATCTATGTGTACTATTTTCCAATATTTTTTAGCTGCTTGACATTTAAAATTATGTGAATCTAGTGCATTATTCTTCCAAATTTTGATGTAATCTCCATTATTCCTTTCATAGGCTTGAATTCCTTGTGTTCAACCTCCTCAGGCATTCTCCTTTATCAAACATAATGTTTAATTTAAATTTCATTGCATAACAACTCTCAAACTCTTCATAGACAATGAAACTTTCTTACTTGGTTCCAATCCATAAATTTTTTTTTACAATCAGTACTCTATAAACCTGGATTACGACTTTACATTCTATAAGCATGGCTCCTTTCAAACATGGTCTCTCTCAAATTCTCAATGTCTCTCTCACTAAGCACACCCAATGTGGATCTGATACTATTGTTAGCAATCCAGTATTCTTCCAAGATCTCAAAATAACTCAAGACAAGATATTCTTACAAATTCATACATTCAATCTGTAATAACAATGAATAATAAATTCACTAAATATATTATTAATATATCTACTTAAGCAATGCACTATAATGCATTACTTATTCTTCGACCCTTTATTACAATTTTTTTTTCTTCAATATATACATACACGAGACTCTTCATATTCACAACCCTTGATATTTCTATTTTCATAAAATTTTCATCTCCTCACACTCATGGGATATCTGACACTTCATATTTCTCAATAATAAATCTCACATATTTACATAAAGATAGAGACTCCCATGATTGCACACAACTCATAACCCACACTTACTAACATGACACATCACGAACATAACTCCAAACTTACTAACATGACACCTCACGAACATAAATCCACACTTACTAACATGACATCTCACTAACATAACTCCATACTAACTTGACACCTACTGTATACTCAAATATTAAACACACTCTAATATAAATTATTTACATTATCCTTGTATTAATATTGCAAGGTACCAAATAATGTACTACCTCTAACAAATATTACATTCACCAACTTCTAAGACTAAGTATTGAAACATGTACTATCTCTACCTCTTGAGAGAGAATGAGATGAATTTTTTCGGAGGATTTAGGTGGACTTAGGAATCAAAAAATATAAAGAATGCCATAGCACATCTTACACAAAGACATGATCAAAATTATTTTATACATGCTCACCATTAAAATTGACATCTAGCACAACTATGCAATGCATAGCCAGGTCAAGCTTATTTAAAGCAAGGTTCCCATATTATCAAATTCAATCGAGAATAAAATAAGAACTATTTTACTGGGACCTATTGGAGGACTTGAACTAATATGTTGAGAAGTTGGGATCATTGGAATAGATCCAATAAGAACATTTATAGATGACAATGTAATAGTAGGATTCTCTAAATGGAGAAGGATTTATAGGTATAAGGTGATCATATACCAAAATGATAGGAAGTGGGCAAAAAAATTGGTGGAAGCACCTCATAAAATATCACATCATGCTAAATGATAATATCTTGTTTAAATAAATCCTATATATGATAAGATAGAAGAATTAGAATACCCACATGAATGCTACAATGACTCTTTTTATCAACCTTGTATTGTGTTCTTTGGGAATATAAGTCCATGCATATAAATCAATGATGCAAAATTTAGAAACATCAGGATTATATCCTATCAATCTCTCAAGAGGTATCATGCCTTGGATTACCCAAGTCAAAAATTTGATGATATTATGTGTGACACAAGATACTAATTCACCTAAAAAATTGGGCTTCGTCTACTAAGTATAGAAAATACACACCCATCTACAAAAGGACTTGGTTATTCTACTTGATAGTCCCATTTTGCTTAGGGGTATAATGAATAGTTATTTATAAATAAATATTAATATGAGCTAAAAAATCATTAAAGGCATGACTAGAAAAACCACCAATCATAACTTTGATGGGAAGAAGTATCGAGATGAGAGGATTGCTGCAAGACATTTGGCATTAGTAGTGTAATATAGGCTCATTATGATGGGTATTGACACTAATATTAATCCACATCTCTCTCATGGTGGAGAATCTTATCTTTTGTGCCAGCTATTGGATATTTTCCATCTTCTACGCCAGCTGTTGGTGATATCCTATCTTCTATACTAGTTGGAGTAACTACAAATTTATTTTTGGTGAGTACTGCTCTTACAAAGCAAGGTGTCCCATATCTTCTAGACTCTAGCATTGAACCTATTATTTCTCATGTTGAATTTTCCAATCCGATGGAATCTAAATGTCCTTCTCTCTCTTTGATAAGTGATTTGACTTATCTAAATTTTGATATGGAGTCTAATCCTTCTTGTGTAGAAGTTCCAATTTAGTAGGTGAATACTCATGTGTTGACATGAAATGAGACACTCCCCTCTATTATAGAGATAGTCCTTGATGAGCACTTGGTCACATGTGAAGAAAATAGTTTAAACAAAAATCAATTTATGGAAATTCAACCCTGAAAGGCTAAGTGGGAGCCTAATAGGGATGGAATGTCTACCTTTTCTCTCTTTTCTAGTGGTGAGTATAGAGGCTTAGTATTGAATACAAGTGTTTTAAACTATGTGAGCTATATTCCAAGTGTAGATGTTGAGCTTGGTGTGGGCCAGGTTTCAATAATTGAGGTGGAGCTTATTTCTAACTCAACACCCACTACCAATATGGAGAGGTTAAAAACTCTTCTTTGCCTATGGTGAACCCTTAAAAAATTATGGTGACTATCCTTTTGGTGAGAAATATTTTTCTATAGCTATTTTTAAGAAATATCCTTTCGAAGTGCTTATTCAAGCTTGATCCTATGTAGAGATTGTTATATGTGCCTATTGATATTTTAAAGTTGACCACGGAAGGGGGGAGACCTCTCTTGTTGGGAAATTCTTGGGAAATTCTAGATTAGAATTGGACTTGATCAGGATATGGGCAGTTCTAAAGTGGTCTCATAAAGACCAAATGGAATTAGTTGCTCTTTTGAAAGGATTTTTTCTTGTTAGGCTTTTTATTTAGAAGGAATTTCAACACATTCTAGGAGGTGGTCCCTAGTTCTTTGATCAAAGGAGCCTATTCTTGTGCAATTGGGGAATGAAAGTTGATAAAAATACCCAAAAATAAAAATTAAACCTATATGGATAAGGCTCCATCGTCTTCCTCTTCATTTCTGGCATGAAGTTGTTTTAAAAGGGATTGCAATTTTTTTTAATGATCTAGTTGCTATTAACTCTTAGAATCAAGCTAGATATCTCATGGTGTTTGCATGTATGTGTGTTGTAATTAATTTAAATTTTGAGCTACCTAGCAATGTGGAGCTCCTATATGATGTGGGATCTTGGGTTCAACCCTTGGTTTATGAGAATATACTACTTTTTTGTTCTCACTATAATAGTTATGGTCATGAATTTTCTAGATGCCCTAAATAAAATGTTAATTCAGTTACTTCTCAAAAATAAATTATCTGTGAGGAAGAGGTGGATAAAGCCAACTATAATTCAATGTTGGTTGGTTATTTCTTTGCTCCTTATGGGGTCATTTAAAATATCTCTCCTATGAAGAAATCCAAGGATTCAATGTCTAGTAAGGATACAAATTCCTTCCTTGGGAATTCTTTTGAATGCTTGGCTAGAGAAGAAGATGCTCTTAAGAAAATAGTGCCTATAGATACTTTAGAGGTTTCTTCCCTTTCAAAGGACCTTGCTACTTCTCAAAAGAAAAATATTTTGAATAATAGAGCATCTCCTTGACTGGTTACAATAGGTCATGCTAATTGGAGGAAACTCCCTTGAAATATTTTTGATCCCGAGAATATTGTTCAACCATATGCTATATCTAACTAGAAGGCTGGAGTAGGACGACATTGGAGAATTCTCTAAGGTAGCCTGGCAAACTAGTTAGCAAGAATTTTGGTAGGCCTTTTTAGTTTTAAATTCTAATTTTGAATCTATTCTGGTTCAATGTCCTTGTTTAGATTGTGTGTAAATTTATTGATGCCTTTATTAGTCTGCCTTTCATTTTTTGAATCTTGTTGGCTTGGTGTACAAGGTTTTTAAAGCTTCTACTTGGAGCCTATATTCTTTGTGTTGTCTGATCTCCTTTATGCTCCATGTGTGTGCAATTTATTAGGTAAATATTTTTTCCTTGGTTCTTCTTGGTCGTATTTGTTAGCTTATTTTAATAAAAGGTTTGGGATCCCTTTCAAAATATCTTTTTACCAATAAAAAATGGATTTGTTAGCTTAATTTTATAAAATGTTTGGGATCCATTTCAAAATTCTTTTTTACCAATAAGTCACGTAATCTTCCTCTCAAAATGATTCTCCACAAAGAGGATTGATAGTATTAAATTTTACAAAAGCTTCATCCTTGGTATGAATGGTATAGAGTTATACATACATAGAGAAATCATCAATAAATATGAGAAAGTAATTACTCCAAGAAAGAAAAAGACAACCCATTGAACACAATATGTCATTGTGAATGAGCTCTAATAGTTGGGTCGTATATTTAGCTTATCCTTTTGAAAAATATTTTCAATGATGTTTTCCTAAAACACACCCTTAAAAAACACCACTATGGGACATAATAGAAGAAATAACTTCTACCATCTAAAGTTCACCCATGTATCTCAAGGATCCATATTTGATATGCATAAGTCTTTGGTACCAATGAGTGTTGATATCATATGCCTTAGCCACTATTACAATAAAACCTTTCTTCTTAGAGGAAGAAGAAGAGGGATTCTCACCAAGATTATACATCCAATTAGTCTCATCATAATACCTTGAAAATACTATCTTAAAACTAATATCAATGTCCTTGATCACCCATCTAACTAGCCAAAATTCCACTTTTTTTTAGTATGAATGATGCAATATAAAAAAATATATTAGGATCCACACCTAATGTTGGAGAATATTACATTATTTGGTACACACTAATGTACCCCCAAAGTACCTATGGTACAATGTAAATATTATAGGGTTTGAATCTATAGTTTAGAAAGTGTGATTTATATTTCCCCTTTATGTAAGTGTTTATGTGTGGGATATGCACAAGTGTCATGTAAGTAAGTGTGCAAGTGTGTAATGAGAGAAAGTGCACAAGTGTCATGTAATTAAGTATGCAAATATGTAATGTAAGAAAGTGAACAAGTGTCATGTATTAGGTGTGCATGTAGAAGTGTGTAAGTGTTATGTAAAAGTGTGCAAGTGTCATGTAATTAAGTATGTAAATATATAATGTAAGAAAGTGAACAAGTGTCATGTATTAGGTGTGCATGTAGAAGTGTGTAAGTGTTATGTAAAAGTATGCAGGTATCATAGAGTTAAGTGTGCATGTAAATAGAGAGTCAAGATTCATGTATACAAGTGGCAAGAAGAGAAGCCAAAAGACATGAGAGGATTTATCTTATGCATGGAATAGGAAAAGATGCATCTCTAGATATGTGAAGAGAGCAATAGTAAAGTACATTAAAAGTAATATTTGTAAGGCTATTTTATGGAGATAAATATCCATGGTTATATATCAAATGGATCTATGGAGATTACATTCAAGCATTAATAACATTGAAGCTTGTATGCATATTTTGACAATTGTATTGTAAATTTTTGTCAAGTTATTGCATGAATGACTTTGGTCATTCTATATTCATTATTGATATTATATTGAATGTTATTATTATTTATATTGATCAACTTATATTTTAACTGCTCTTATATTTTAGACTACTCAAAATCCAAAATATTGGAACCTAAGAAACCTAACTTAAAATAAAAACACCTAACACACACAATATTTCTTCAAATGATGAAGAACCAAGAATTACATAACCAATTACAACTACTTATAAAGAAGATTCATGATGAGGACAATATTGTACCTTAGGCTTATCCATAAGCCTAATATATTTTATCTTGCATTGTACTCATGTGAGGCATAGTATGCCCACATTGGATATTGATTTGTTAGTGGTTAGGATGCATGGTTATGCTATTGAATATTTGTTTGTCTTCTAGTATGTTGTTATTTGTTTGCATCCATGTTTATTGCAGGTGGTTATATATGTATAGCATATTGTTATATGTGGTTGGCCTTGCATGGTATATTGTTACAAACTCTATAACCACATTGATTCCATTTTTGTACTATTTATACAATTGTGCATAATAAATATCTAGCTTCAAATTTGAGTTCTATATCATTGGTAATCAAAGTTGTAGGAATTTTTTTAGCAAGAAAGGAGACAAGATACCAACTTCATTGTTAGATGATTAGTGGAGATTGTTTCCAACTAGTGCACAGGTTCTTAGGCTAGGTGTTGCAAGGAATTGGCTTGGGCAAGCATGTAGCATCCCTTAGTGAAGCCCCTAAGGTGATAGAGGACATGGAATTACCTCTGCACAAAATACCCCTAAAAGAACATCAGAGGGTAACCTAGGTTTTCTAATAGGAGAACCAAACTTACCCTGAGGAAGGCTAGAAAATTTCTTACTACAAAATAGGTTGTTTGTGGAGAGGATCTTGTAAGTTGATTGTAGCTAAAAGGAGGATCTAGATGCATAGGGAAGTGGTCAATTTGTGGATAGAATAAGACCTCAACACTCCTTATCGAGAGAGAATTTGAGCAGTTAAAGGGTGCACATTTCTTAAGGTGTCGTGCATGTATTGGAGGTCTTTACACATGATTCTTGGAGGTTTTAGAGGATTGAAAGGGCTCTACCAATGTATTTTATTGGATTCCTACTCCCCCTACTTCCCATTTTTCCCCTCACCTCCTTACCTAGTTAGTCATTTTATTGATCAACCAACCTATTGATCGACTTCCCTAATTGATCAATAAAGGCATTTTCAACCCCTAACCCCATCGTACCCTACCCTATAACTACTTATAAAGAAGATTCATGATGAGGAAATTATTGTACCTTAGGCTTATCCATAAGCCTAAGATATTTTATCTTGCATTGTACTCACGTGAGGCATAGTATGCCCACGTTGGATATTGATTTGTTAGTGGTTAGGATGCATGGTTATGCTATTGAGGATTTGTTTAACTTCTAGTATGTTGTTATTTGTTTGCATCCATGTTTATTGCAGGTGGTTATATATGCATAGCATATTGTTATAGGTGGTTTGCCTTGCATGGTATATTGTTACAAACTCTATAACCACATTGATTCCATTTTTATACTATTTATACAGTTGTGCATAATAAATATCTAGCTTCAAATTTGAGTTCTATATCATTGGTAATCAGAGTTGTAGGAATTTTTTTAGCAAGAAAGGAGACAAGATACCAACTTCATTGTTAGATAATTAGTGGATATTGTTTCCAACTAGTGCATAGGTTCTTAGGCTAGGTGTTGTAAGGAATTGTCTTGGGCCAACATGTAGCATCCCTTAGTGAAGCTCCTAAGGTGATAGAGGACATGAAATTACCTCTGCACTAAATACCCCTAAAATAACTTCAGAGGGTAACCTAGGTTTTCTAATAGGAGAACCAGACTTATCCTGAGGAAGGCTAGAAAATTTCTTGTTGTAAATAGGTTGTTCGTGGAGAGGATATTGTAAGTTGATTGTAGCTAAAAGGAAGATCTAGTTGCATAGGGAAGTGGTCAATTTGTGGCTAGAAGAAGACCTCAACACTCCTTATTGAGAGAGCATTTGAGAAGTTAAAGGGTGCATAATTATTAAGGTGTCATGCATGTCTTGGAGGTCTTTACACATGATTATTGGAGGTTTTAGAGGGTTGAAAGGGCTCGGCCAATGTCTTTTATTGGATTCCTACTCCCCCTACTTCCCATTTTTCCCCTCACCTCCTTACCTAGTTAGTCATTTTGTTGATTAACCAACCTATTGATCAACTTCCCTACTTGATCAATAAAGGCACATTCAACACTTACCCCCATCGTACCCTACCCCTACCCCTCATTCCTCCCTTTCCATCCTACCCCGCCACACCTACCTTCTTTCTGCTTCCCTTCCCTTCCCTTACTGCTCCTACTGTATTCAAGGTATTTCAACCTCGTAGGCACCGTTGTAGCACAAGAAAAAAGTGCCTACTAAAGCCATAGTTTCTTAGGTAGAGATAACCAGGGTTATGCAAAAGGGCAAATTTCATAATTTATAGCGAATTTTAGGTTTTTAACATTTTTATTTTTCTATTTTTGGGACCCTAGAGGTCAGCCCATTCACCCAAAAATTATAATAATTATTTTTTTTAGGGTAAAATCACCCCTATACAATATGTATTCCCACCTAATATTCACCCTAAAATTATTTGAAAAAAAAATTATCTCGCCAAAATCACCTCTTGTACCCCCACTATATATAGGTAACCTTGGAGGCTAGGAGCAACACTCATAGTCTCAACTTGACAAGGCGACCGCAAAAAGTGACTGGTAGAAGTGAGGGACAAAAGGCTATCGGCAGAAGTGACAAACACGCAGCGACTATCACCGTGCGATTGACATGATGTGATTGACACTGCACAACTGAATCCACACAACTGACAAGTTCGAATAACAAGTGCGACTAACAAGTGTGATAGACAAGTGTGACTGATAAGTGTGACTACCAAGGACGACTGACAAGCGTGACTAACCGCCACACCATGAATGATAAATCATGACTGATATCCCATGATTGACAAATTGTGACTAACAGTCCATGACTGTCATGGCACAAATGCCAAGTTGCAACTATCACAACATGACTGACAGGTTACGACTGCCATAGTACGACCACCATACTACGACTGTAACAAAGTGACTGACATAGAGGACCAACCATTTTTTGGTAAGTTTTTATTATCAATTTTGTTTCTTTTTTATACATTTGTGTTCATTGATGCTCAATAAGGAGGTTTGTGATGTGTTAGATATTGTGATGTCTTGAATAGTAGTTCTCTCTTTAACCAGTTATTTCCATTTTTCAAAATGATTTTCTTGTTACTCTTCTTTTTATATAGGTAAAATATCACCTGTTGGCAATGGAAATAAAGGAGTCCAGTCTTCCAGTTTCGATAAAAGGAGTATCCTCAAATACTTTCGTAATATTTCAAATTCTAGTTAGCCACCAACATCTGCACAAATTGAAGGTATGAATGCCTTTACTTACTAACCAGTTATTTTTTGTTCATTGTTCATTTCATATATAATATCTTCATTCATTAAGAAGGGTGATTTTTGGTGTATGGCTTTGTCCATTGTTTATCTGAATTTTTCAAAAGAAGGTATGCTTTTAATAGAATGTATGCTTTTAAAAAGAATAATGATAATGACCCTGGTATTTAGTATTGACCCTAGTATTATCTCTATAGAAAATAGTGTTGACCCTCGTATGAATCCACTTCCACATGACTACGATATTGAAAAGTCCACAGATGAAAATTTTTCTTAAAGAAATGGAACAACAACATGAAGAGATTCCTAAAACAAACACGCCAAATGGAAAACAAAGTAATAGTTCTTATTCAACACCCACTTTTGAAGAATCTTCTTCTAAAAAACATAAACGTGCCAGGTCATCTAGATGGACAATTAACAGATCATTTCAGCTTGATTGGGTTTTAGAATTTTTCATTTGTTGAGCCAGTGCTTCCAGAGAATAGTAATGAGGTAATAACAGAATTGAGATGCATAATTTACAGCTAGAAACACGAAAAAGATCACAGATTGCAAGTTAAGAAAGATATAGTAGAAAAACATTGTGGAAAGGTTTATATAAAAACAAAAGAAAGTGATGGACCAATACAAAAAAATTATAGGTGGAAGGATGCATCAGAGTGTGCCCATATCAGATATGCACAAGAATATGATAAAGCAATGAAAGAAAAACAAACTTTGGTTGAGAAAGGTGCAACGATTCAAGCCCAATTTAGAAAAATTCAAAAGTTCACTTTAGCTTCAAAATGTTTACAGTTTGTTGTTGTACTCACTATTCTTAAAAAGGGTAGACCTATGTAAGATTTCATAGATTATAAATCTCTATTTCGACTAGCTGATGTGCAGAATTTACCCAACGCCCATTGGTTAGATCGAAGTGGTTGGGAAATTGCAAAATGTTTGTCATTGGTTGAGCAGGATGACCTCAAAGAGAAAATTAAAAAGGCCAAATTCATATCACTTTCAATTGATGAGGTGACTGCTATTGACAACACATCTTGGATTTGCATGCATGTTTACACATTGAAAAATCATTTAAGGCAACCTCATTTACTTGGACTACATAATATGGTGGAAAATTGCAATGTAGAAAATATTTACAATGTTGTTGTTTCTAGTTTAAAGGAAATAGCAGGAATAAATGAAATGGAAATAACCACTAAGTTAATATGTGTCGAAGCCGATGGTGTTGCTACAATGCAAGGACACAGGAACGATCTTTGTGTTAGACTACAAACATCTATTACCCCATATTTGATCCCTATTCATTGCATGGCTCATAGAATTAATCTTGCATATAAAATTGTGGATACATTTATAAATGTAGCTAGAGTGGAAGACCTTATCCGTGAAATTCATGATTATTTTTCATGCAGTCCAAAAATATTTTTAGAGTTTCAACAATTTGCACTTGGAGTTACTGATGGTAAAAAACTCTTAAAAGACGTGGATACTAGATGGATTTCAATGTATCAACCGACATATAGAGTTTTCAAAGAATATCAATCCTTGGTAGGGTTTATGTATGTAAACCATAGGGCAGTTGATAAGGCTAAGGATTTGCTATTACGAATGACTGACTTTGAAACACTTCTCACATTGTGTGGTATTCTTCCAATGTTGGAAGAAATGAATACTTTGATCAAAATTGCACAAGAAATATCGATTTATATTGTGGATTTCATCAGGGTGAGAAAATAAATTTGCTTACATATTGATACGATGTACGCATCTGGTGAAAGTTTTATGGATCCCATGTTTGAGAGTTGGAGAGCATTGACAAACATCCATGATCCTCAAAACTTTTTGAAGTTCAATATAAATGATCATCTTTGTATTAATGTCCATAGAAAGGAAATTCCTTTATATTGTTTTTGTCAGCGAATGGATATTGCTACAAATGAAGTTGAACAAATTCCCGTAACACACAAAAAATTTCATGTAGTTGTAACAGCTACAAAAATTAAACTGAAACACATAGTAGAATCATTGACAAAAGAGATCAAAGACCATTTTCAAAGAGATGAATTGCTTGAGGCTATGGGTGTGGTTAACCCAATTTTTTGGAATCCTTGTAATGAATACCAGAATATAAGTGGTTTGTTTCAAAAATACATGGGCAATCTTGCTAGCCATTTCACTAAACCTGTGGTATTCAATGGTATTGAAATCAATGGCATTCTCAACAAAGATCTTTTGACAAGCCAATCAAACTGTTTTGGAACAACAATGTCTGCTCAAGTTTCACAATTTGCTAATCACCATGAGAGGGGTTCTATTTCACATTTATGGAAATATTTATATCCTAGTAGTATCCTCCAAGATAGTATGAGTGAATATTTTAATTTGTATAAATTATGCCAAACGATGATTTTAGGATCTGTTGAGGATGAAAGGGTATTTAGTGCATTATCATATGTAAAATCTAAAGTTTGAAATAGATTGGACAAAAATTTGGAAAATTGTTTGAGATTATATGTGTCGATCTATGAGGTTGAGAAATTTCCTTATGAAAGAGCTTTGTCATATTGGGAATCTTTGGCAGAGAGAAGAGGTGTCATGAATACTCTAGATGATGAGGATAATGGTAACACTGATGACACTGTGATGACAAAATTTTATGGAATGAGTGCAGAAGAATTTGCACAATTTGAAAAGAGGTTGTTCTAGCTTTCACCATTATGATGCAAAGATGCTTTTATTTCCCAATATTATATTGGGATTTAATTCATTTATTTGATTTGATATCAAATATGGAGATTTGATTATATTTTGAGATAGGTTTCATGTATTTTGGAATAGAATATTGATTACTGCATCACAGATATTACTATTTTTTACATGTATTTTGATTTCATATATTATGCTATCAATTATCAACAAAATATGTGTATATTATGATTTCATGTATTTTGAAAAGTCCATGTATTCAAAAAACCATGTTTTGAAAACTATGTATGGCAAACCATGTATTGAATAAACTTTGTATTGAATAAACCATGTATTGAAAATAATGTATGGCAAACAATGTATTGAATAAACCATTTATGGCAAACAATGTATTGAATATACAATTTATCAAAAACAATGTTTGGAAAACCATCTATTGAGAACAATGTATGGCAAATAATGTATTGAATATTAAATTGGTTGAAACCATAGATTGAATATCAAATTGGTTGAAACCATGTATTGAAATCATGTATACAATTTAGTGAAAACAATGTATGACAAACAATGTATTGAATATCAAATTGACTGAAACCATATATTGAAACCATTTAAACAAACCATGTATACAAAAAACCATGTACTGAAACCATGTATACAAACCGTGTATTGAAAACAATGTATGGCAAACCATGTAATGAAAACCATGTATAGCAAACTAGATATAGCAAACCATGTATAATAAAACATTTATAGCAAACTAGATATTGGTGCTCCATTATTGCATCCACATAATTCAAAATTATTTATTGCATCCACACAACTGATCAAACCATTACAGTATTGAAAGAAAATCTAAAAAGTAATATAACATTTATATAATATAAAATATTATGTTTAAAAATATGTTAAAATAGGAGTCTTTGAAACCATGTTTTTTCACCACAATGCCACATTCTTGAATCATCAAATAAAGAAACAACAGTTCTACTTTTCTATGTTTTCTTGCTATAAAGTTCCTAAAGTGTCAACTGCATCTACCTCAATATCCTTTGCTTCCAATGCACCAGACCGTACCAAAATTTTAGCTGTAGTGTTTATCCTTGATAGCATTAAACCTTCTTCCTTTACGGGATCTTCCTTAAACGGTGCATTCAGCTCTTTCTCATTTTCTTTTATTGAAGCATCCACATCCAAGCCCTTTTCTTTGATAAGCTTCTTCAGCCAATTGTTTTGTCGAACAGTGTGTTGTAGTCTCTTTTTCAATTCAATAGCATTAGTCACACTGATTTTTGTAGTCTTGATCCAGGTTTTCATGGCTGACACCTGTTGCTTTAAATGTTGATAATTAGACTGCAAAATACAAGAGAAAAAGATTAATATTAATTAAAAAGTATATTAAAGAAAAAATGATTTTCAGATATGTGTAAAACTTACATCTGTTGTAAGTCTTGCAGTTTTTGCCACTACTACTTTCTTCTTGGATAGTTCCCATTCATTGAAATATGCTTGGGCTTCGACATTCAGGTTCTCTAATCGATCAAGTATAATGGCCAAAACTTCATCACTGCTTGTAGCATTGGCATTGACGGTGCCATATTGGGATTTTAGTAATAGAGCATCGAGCTTTTGTGGCTCATTCTCTACCTTCAAAAACAACTCCTTTCTATGTCCGAAGTTCTTATATCGACCATTTATTGCTTTGATCATAACCTTGGCCTGATATTCCCATTATCGTAATATATCAATGTCAACAAGAAGATTATTAGTAACATTAGCCCTACAAACATTTTCTATTAAAATATTTTTAGAAAAGTTTATTTTATCATCATCGATCGGATGATTATCGGTATCGACATGCTGGTGGGGGGAAGTGGAAACATTGGTGGCATCTCGTTCAACATTCTCCTATGCTTCATCACCTAACCCTAGACCATGAAGCAAATCACATGTTTTTAAGGGTAAATTCAAATTATTCATATCTTGATACATAAAATCATCTTCCAGATTAGCATCTAGAGGGGGCATCTGAGAAGCGCTCTCTACATTTGATAAATTATCAAGTGTTAAAAGAGGGAACCCCATCCCTAAAACAACATATTGAGTCTGAGTCTGAGTTTGAGTCTGAATAGGCTAACACGGTGGTGTGAGGAACTATTTCCCATGCATGCGAGATTGGTTCCTCACAGGTGGTGCTTGTTGTGGTGATTGTTGGACTTGTCATGGATGAACTTGGTGTTGGACTTGCGGTTGGACTGGCTACTTTTCCTATTGTGCACTCGGTGGAGGCATCTATTTTTTGAGTCTTGTAAATCGAGTCGGTCCCTCTACAAAATTCAACATGAAAATTATAAATTAAAACTAGTTTTTAAAAACAATGCCATTAAAATATAACAATTTTAACTAAACATACCTGACTCGGACTCTGCAACCGTTGTCATTGTTGTTGCAACGGTTGGCCTTTGCTCTTCCTTTGAAAACAGTTAAAATTTTTCTCAAACTAAATATAATTGAATATTGTTAAAATACATTATTAAAATTAGAAATTTTGAAAAATATGTTTACCTTGTGAGGTGGAGGTTTCATCTTCAATGTTCACTGTAGCATATGCATGTCTAGAATAATGAGGAGCAACACATGTATGTTGTCCATTAGGAGACCTCCTATGTTTACGGGTGGAAGGTACCGGTGATGATTGTGAGAGCGAGTCAGAATCGCCAGTTGCTTCTTGAATCCTGATGGTGGAATCCCTTTTACTGGATAAGTGAGCTGCTCTTCTCTGTTTTCAAAAGAAAATTAAAAAATAACAAGATTGATTAAAATTTGAAAAGACAAAAAAAAGAGACTATTCCAATATATAATTTTACCTGTATTTCATTGTCACTTAAACCAATACGCAACAAATCCGAGTGCAATGTAGTTGGAGGACTTTTTGTTTGAATATTGTAATAAGATTCATAAAAAAGATAGAATATAGTTGTTGGAGGTTACCGTGTATGCAGATTGAATTTTCTGTGCAGAAAGGAGGTCCTATTTTATACAATTAGAAATTAAAGTGGACCAATCATATCTCCCTCCATCAATACAACGAATCAAAAATGACAAAGCCCAAAAGGGCATATCTGTAGGTCAGCCCTGCAGAATAAGCCTTCCCAAGAACAATTCAACACAACCATAAAGAAATTTATCTGAAATGTTTGAAATGTTCAGACCCCTTTTTGATTTTGAAGAACTAACTAAAAAATAAAGAGAAAATTATTAGAGAATGGACATTGGAAACAACAATACATCAAAATAAAGGATAAATAAAAATGAAATTTTAAAAAATGTACCTTTCAAATGGTTTGGATTCACGACATATTTGGATGCCAGCGTTGATTTGTTAGAATCAGTCAATGCGTACTGGTTGTTAACCAGGAGACCATCCAAAAATGGTAGTCCTATTAATCGCTGGACATTCGAGGGGTTCATAATAAAAACAACTTTCTTGTTGTCAAATAGGATCTGTAGAGTGGACACATCATGGTCATAGCAACTAACAATACGTTGCATGAGGGAGACGCTAATTTCTAATTGTGGCATATTCATGACTCCAACAAGTTTGGAGGTGTACATCCAGTTGGAATCTTTCCCTGGAACATTAAAAAGGTTCTTCACATTCGGGAAATAGCAACTTTTGAATGATACCTTGGTTGGGAGAGGAGAGGAACCACTAGCCATTTCTAAAAACGTAAGGAAAACATTGGGAAAATGATTAAAAAAAGCTCAGAAAACCGCCTGAAAAAGGTCTAAAAATGCCCTAAAAATGGCATGAAAAAGATCTAAAAACACCTTGAAAATGACCTAAAAACGATCTAAAAATGCCGTGAAAACGGTCTAAAAATGTTCTAAAAACGCTAAGAAAAATGCTTGGAAATGTCTAAAATTGGTCTGGAAATCATCGTGCAAAAGGTAAAAATGACGCTGCTACTCTATTTATAGAAGTCTACATGCCTAAAGTCGATGGATGCGTGACACATGGCAAATGAGAGGACACATGGCAACATATTATTGATGGTAATTAGCGACCACGTGGCACATGGCATACGAGAGGTCGCATCTTGATAGTCGTAATATATGAGGCACAATATGGGGGTCGCCTCTTGGTAGTCACCTCTTAATAGACACACCATGTCAGTCGCATGGTACCATTTGCACATTAACAACTACCTCTTATCAGTCGCCTCTTGCCAGTCATCTCTTGATAGGTGCATGTAGCCAGTTGCATGTTACCAATCGCATGTCACCAGTCGCACTTTGACAGGTGCCACTTGATACTCACCACCTGATAGTCACCAATTGGCAGTCACATCATGCTAGTCATATATTTTGAGTCACACATTTCTAGTCATTGTTTATTAGTCACATATTTCCAGTTGCTACTTGTCATTCATACCTTGCCAATAGCATCTTTCCAGTCGCTACTTGCTAGTCGCCACCTGTCAGTTGCCACTTAACAGTCATCACTTGATAGTCACCTCTTATTAGATGACACTTGTTAGTCGTCTCTTACCAGTTGTCTCTTGCCAGTTGCCTCTTGTCAGCCACCTCTTATCGATCGCCACTTGTCAGTAACTACTTGCCATTCGCCACTTGTCAGTCACCACTTGACAGTCACCGCTTGTCAGTCATCACTTGTTAGTCGAGACATGTATTGTACCGGCCACCTCTTGCCAGTCGTAATGTGTTAGTCACTTTTGTCATTCACATTATGTAAGTCACTTCTATCGGTCACTTTGTGTTAGTCGCTTTTGTTAGTTGCTATTTTAAAGGTTGAAGAATTTGTTGCATGGTTTTCAAAAAATCATCACAATTTGATAATTTTTCTACAAAAAATGAAAAATTCACCCCCCAATGTCTATACACCTTAGCACTAGATTCACATTGATTTTATAAATACACTTTAGGATCGATCCCTTATGCATAACCTTGGAGACAACCAATACCCTAATACCATAGACCATCGTGATCATAGCAAACCAATTGCATAATAAATCACAATCAGGATTCATGAGCAAAGGAAGAAATTGTAGGTGACGACCAGAAGGACAATTGCAGGCAGGAGAAAACTAAAAAATTAAATCAAATCCTAAGGTTTAATAAACCAATCATTGCAAAGATTTCAAATCCTAACATGCCCCCAATTGAAGCATGACATGTGGCATTGTCTAGACTACATGTTGAGATTCATTGAATATTTTATGAATCTCAACGTGTAAATATTTGATGTGTGATATTGTTTGATTGATTGTTGATGATATTATGTACTGTTGATATGGGAAAATTTCAAAATAGTCTATGTTGAATTTTTTTTATTTGTGACTTTAGCCCCACATTGGACCTATTGCAAGTCAAGAATAGTTTATAAGCACTAACATGCTTAGTAAGCTATGACCACCTCTTGGTGGTCACATTGGTTGCACTCACATGCGTGCCCATATCGGTGGTAGACACCTCTCTAACCAGATACTTGGCACTGATTTCGAGAAGACACTTGGAGATAATTTGTTGTGGACTGTGACATGTTAGTGAACACTTGATTGTTGACCTTCATAGACTTTGACCTATGACTTGTGCACCTAGTTGAATTCCAAGGGTGTTGACCAAAAAAACAAATTTTTGCATGGTGAAGCAATTTTCCTCAATTTTTATAAAATTTTGCCTTATATTTTTCACAAATATTCATAAGTTTTGCCTCCATAAATTCAATTTTTTTTGCATAACTAAAAAATTGTAAAATTTAATGCTTATTTTTTTACCACTCGAATGGAAGGGTAAAAACATTGTATTTGCAATTTTTGTAAAATTCTTGTAAATGCACTAGAATTACCTTTATTTGTAAATTGGAAAGAAAAATTTTGTACTCTAGGTAATTGTGCATTAGGAAACCCTAAAATTGTTCCTAATAGATGCCTAGACATTATTGATCAAGGTAGGGCATCGTGTTTTCTATCCAGGATAATTTATTGATCAATGACTCAAAATAATTATGGAAAATCTCCAACAGATGCAAGTTGTCCTATTGGCAGAAGAAATGGCAGTAAAAAAACAAACACCTATTGAAGAAGAAATTCTTCCTATGAAAGAAATTGATAAAACTAATTTGTAGCAATACTTGGAATTGAACCAGGATCTATGGGTAAAAATCCCATCATCTTTCCACTAGATGATGTTGTTCTTGAAGTAGAAGAATCTATTAATATTTTTCAGAAACACTTAAAAAATGTTGAAAATCATGAAGTAACAATACCTAGAGTTTAACTAGGATCTCGAGGCATGGAACCCATTGTCCTTCCTTTGTACTATCCTGTTATTCATGATGAAAACACACAAATATTTGAAGAAATCCCTATTAATGCAATTGAAGATAACAAAATTCTTCCTATTGCTGCATTTATAGAAGATTATGAATAAGAAGAAGTGGATTCTACATTGGAGATCTCCATTCAACTTACTCCATCAAAACTGGTTGATTCGATGACTTTGCACCCTAGATTTGTAATCATCAAATTTGTAGGATCTTTTTTATGCCCTCATATCTTCCGAGTTTGGATCACTCTTTTCCTTGGCCATCATAAATATACCATATTTTCCATGCTTGAATGAGGTGTATCGATGATCAACAAGACCATTGGCATAGGGAGGCCATCTCCTTGGCCACCATCGCTACCCTCGCTACTAATCAACTTCTTCCTCTTTCTTAGGATTCTACTTTGGAGACTAAGAATATCATTAGATGTGGTACTTGAATTCCAAATTCTACCCACTATAGATAAAGTTTTCAATACAACAACTCATTAGCTTCCATAGATGGCTTGTGTCTTTTGAGATTTATTTAAAGCATTGGGATCCAATTCTTCTATGGTTGGGAGGAATTATGAGGATATTATTATACCTTAGGTTTATCCATAAACCTAAGATATTTTATCTTATATTGTACTCATGTGAGGCATAGTATGCCCACATTGGATATTGATTTGTTAGTGGTTAGGATGCATGGTTATGTTGTTGAGGATTTGTTTGTCTTCTAGCATGTTGTTATTTTGTTTGCATCCATGTTTGTTGCAGGTGGTTATCCCTACATAACATATTGTTACAAGTGGTTGGCCTTGCATGGCATATTGTTACAACCTCTATAACCATATTGATTCCATTGTTATACTATTTATACAATTGTGCATAATGAATATCTAGCTTCACGTTTGAGTTCTACATCAATTCATCTCCAATGATCACATGCTCATCTCAATTATGTTTATAGCTAGAATATTATGATGATTTATCAGGTGCATGGTTTCCTTTGAATCTACAATGCATTCCTTTGAAGATGAGGAGGTATAATAAGTTGAAGGAAAAATCACATATGCATGTGAGTCCTATTTCAATCATTCATCCATTATTCTTTTCAAAATTATCATCTCCTACACATAGATATAAGTAAAAATAAGACTAAAAAATAAAGGGATAAAAGATCATGCGATTTAGAAAATGGGCTTACGATGCGTCCATATATAGAATTTATGGTGTGCAAACTTTTGGTTTGAAAAAAACCTCATGTCACCAAAATATTTGAAAAGATCAAAATATTTAGTTATCTCTAGAAAATTGCTTGCTACCACATCTCAATAATAAGGCAAATAATTGTAAAATCTCAAGGAAAAATCATAATCAAGGAATAATATGACAAATTGATATATGATGATAAGTCTAGTGTGGTAAAATGAGAAAAAGTGTCACCTAGAAAAGTAATTGTTAAAGCTTACAATACAATCTCTAAATTTGAAGCATTGCTAGTGAGTGTTAAGCAAATGGAAGAAAATAAAGAACTTTCTAGGAAATAATATGGGGAGTTGGATATAAAACTTGAGACATTGAATGACATGAAAAATGTTTTATACATTGATTGTGCAACTCTAAAAATGTTGTTGTCATTGCCCTAAATATCATCCTCACAAGCAAATAATTTTCCTTCCATTATTTTATTGATGAGAAAAATTGAACACTTCATATTGAAGGAATAAGGCATAACCTATGATCTACCATCATAGAGCATGATGTGCTTGTAAGTTGTCAAAACTAAAGTAGCTTAGCTTCTACATTTACATTACAGATATAAAGTAAGTCATAAAGAGGAGATATAACCAAAAGTAGTGCAATTGGGATTACAAAAGTCATGAGATAATTGAGGAGGTCAAGGAATATTCAAATTAATTAAAATCAAAGAATAAAGTGGAAATTCCAAATAATTTGAGGAAAATTTATTTTCATTGATGAACTAATTATATGGGTTTCATTTTCTCAAAGCAATCAATTCATTGGAAGGAGAGGAGAAAAATATTGAATTGCTTGGAGAATGGTTGATCTGTTTAGCCTAATTTGTTGGAGCCTAGTTTGCTCAATGTACAAAAAAATTACATCATTCTAATGTCATCCCCACCAATAAGAGGAATTAATTAGAAATTTGAGATGAAATATTTGTAGGTAGGATTTGGATAGGTATATTCACTCACAAGGTGACATTATTGAGAACATTGATTGTCCTTATGAAGAGTTAAAATTTATTTACTATAAATATAAACTTGAGCTTATTTGTAAGGATACTTTTGACTATTTGGATAACTCTCTTTCTATTTGAATCAAGTGTAACCCATATGAACTATTTTAATGGATGCTATGGTTATGCATGTGTTGGTGTTAAATTGTGTGTGTCCTATTCTCATACCTTTAATGTCAAGAAAGTGATGTTTTTGGCTATGCCTTATCTCTATTAGACCTTTTCAAGCATTTTATGATTGATCTATTTCATTTATCAATAGATTGTAGTAATTTTGTTTAATGTAAACTAAGTGAATCACATAAAGCTATTTGGTAAAAGTTATATTTAATTTATGCATTTTATTTTACTTTCTTTAACTCATTTCCCAAAATATTTAGATTATAAAGGAGTTGACCATCTCTAAAAGTTGATTAGGATAAAACCATTTATTCCAATTATAACTAGGTTGTGAGGGAACACAACCTGTATAAAAACTAATCAAGCATATAAAATTTATATGCTATGGATTTCCTTGTTGGACTATTCATGATTTTCTAGGGTTAATTTTTTGTTTAGGTATATTAAATATTTTTCAAGTTTACTATTGTTGTCTCCAATTATCCTTGGCAAGGAAATCACACCTCATGGGGAGTGACATAATGGGGCCATGGTTGAGAGCACAGGGTTCGGCTCAATCAAGGGCCTCTGAGAATTCTTTAGAAAGTTGACTCCTTGTTAATATGTGATATTTCAAGTGTAGTTGAAATCAACAAAGGAAAAAAGGGGGTGGAAGAGATAAAAATAGAAATAACTCAATAAAAGGAAAAGGGGGTGATGCACCAAAATATTTGCTAAGATAATCCCATAAAAATAGGCTTGAATGTTATGTGCTAGCGCTGAAAACTTTCTCTCCTTGACATAGTGAAGCATAAATGAGAGTTACCATTGTTTCTACAACTTTATAGTTGTCATGGTTCTTGTTCTTTCATCTTCAATAGCTTACCTACCTTTTCTTGATTCATTGAGCCAATTTTTTCCTCGTGGATAACCTATATTTTCCTAATAATGGCACACTATCTTTCTTGATTTATTTCTCATAGGGGCCCATGCACTACCAACTACCTCCCTTTCAATATTAATATGTTTGTTTATCTCCAAAAATACTATTTTCTTGGGATTTATATCTATGCTATCGAGGATTTTTCTTCATGCCATTGAAAATTTTGCCTGCCTATTTCCTTCAATACTTTTATGAGTTCTGATGAGTCATTTTATTGGCCTGTATTTCTTTACCTTGAGTCTTATAAAAACTCTTGATCATTCTTGCTTGTACTTTATTCTTTAACTTTTATACTAATAGTTTTACCTATTAACTTTGGTAATTTCTATTCTATTCTTCTAAGATAGGATCCATTTGGAATATCATGTGATACAAATTGTAAAATACATCTAGTTTATTATATTCTTATCAATACATTTCCATACCAACAATTTTGCTATCATATTGACTTGCTCCTTCTATTTAATGAATGGGTAGGACAGAGAAGCTTTAACTTAGATTTTTTTTGGATATAGGGAAATAGGTGTCTCATGAGGTTTCTTGATGCCAAATATTTCACAAGTCCTTAATTTATTCCCCAAATGTTGATTTTTAATTTTTCATCCTTTATTTTCAAATTGTAGACACCTAAAACACGTCATTTTGAGGAGACTACCTATATGGACATATTTTCAGACCATATGACTCACCTTGGGAATCCTCAAGGATTAAAAATGGTTTTTACCACTCTAACAAGGGCAAATTGCCTTTTGTAGCTTGTATCGTCATACCCAAGGATGGCCTATAGAGGCGACCCTACCCTAGAGTGACCAGTAGTCATGACCACACTACCCTGGGACAACTACACCTATAACAAAATTAGGCTCTTGAGTTGACGGTAATTTAGTTATACGATAACTAAGCACCAACTATTAAGTGTGAGAAGGTTCTAGAATGGGTGTTTGGTCTTCCTATATCCTAATAATTTCTTGATTCTTGGCTTCTCCTACAAGCCAAGATTCCCATTTGGGAAATCTATAATAAGACACCTTGCCTTCATGAAAAATAGAGCAATTTAATCATAACAAAGTGTTGCCAAAATATATTGCTAATTCTCCATAACAAAGTGCTACTAGATTTCAATCATGGAGATATCAAGTGCAACAATGGAGTATCTCAAATCTTGAAGACCAAATTCAACACTCTTTCATCATCAAAAATCTTATTTCATGCCCATTTCCAATAGTTAGTCATTCATCATAAACACACCAAGAACATCAACCCATCTATAGATCAAACTAGATGTCACCCTGCATCAGTTTCAAAGAACTCTTCCATTGTTTAGCAGTTGCTTTGCCCTAAAATGGCCTGTAGGCACCATTGCCCTACCCAAGGATGGTCAGCAGGAAAAGTCACTCTGACTCAAGACAACCTTATGATGATATCTGTTTTACTATTTTCTTGTTTTTAGTAGGTTTAGAAATATTTTATTTGCTTTATAACATAGTATAATTCTATTTATCATGCATTTGCTTATCATATTTCAGCATTTCTTTTTATTTTCTCCATCATGAATAGGGGCCTTATCATGAAAGGCTTCACAAATTCTATTGACATCTTTTGAGAGTTCTTGTGTGTAGATTTCAGGTCTTGGCAGGAGTTATCAACATAAAGATTCATCACATTTACATCATACCTTGTGGAGGTCACAAGAAACTCCTCCCCAAATTAGTTTTGAGGGTGCAAATATTCTGTGTGTTACACCTACCATATTTCTTGATTGTAAAATTGTATCAAATTGGTATTAATACCTCATAGGGATATCATTGTAACCTTATTTTCAAGGATATGATTCAATATTAATGAGAAAAGCACCATTTATTTATTTCTTGTCTTTATCTTGATGGTTACATGATTTTGTTATTCAATTTTATTTTATATAATTGCATTAGGTGTATGATTTTTGCATACTACACAAATGTCACTCTAAAATTCTGATGTAGGTATGAGGCATGACCCGAAGCCATGATCCTAAATAGGTATTAGTGAGAATAAATTCTACTGGTTTATTTCCAATTACCATTATTGATCAAAATTTTGCCATTGATAAGAGTTAATCATTTCTTGTGATGGAATTACTTGGATATATTTGATATGGGGTTCCTTGGAGGTTGGTAATAGTCTTAGTCCCTCCTTGCTTTAGGTCTTACACCATATAAGGGGTGTATTTCAACTATATTATAGTGATTCATCACTATAGCTTTAGTGGATCTTAAGGGAACCTTCTACTTGTAGGAGGAAATGAAATTAGAAGTCAAGGCATGTATTCATTGGGCACTGAGTCATTGAGATATCGCTCCATAGAGGGTATTGGGCCTTTGTATTTATAGCCCTTTCTTAGTTATGAGGTGATCATCCATACTATTAGAATATATTACATTATTTGGTACATGGTAATGTACCACCTTGGGTACATCTTTATATTATGAGAGTGTCCTAGATTAGAGTGTGAGTATTTAATTTATGCAATGTAATAAATGCACAAGTGTGCAAAGTATTTTGGTAATGTAAATGTGCATAATAGTCCATATGCACATGAGTCCATAGAATGAGAAGATGAAGAGTCTCTAGAAGAGTGAAGGCCAAAGGTGCACCATATGAAGAGTCACATTCCATTATATATTATATATATATATATATATATATATATATATATATATATATATATATATATATATATGTGTGTGTGTGTGTGTGTGTGTGTGTGTGTGTGTGTGTGTGCAAGGTACATGTATTGTAGTATGAGAGTGTGTAAGTATGGGTACTTGAGACCTTGATTCAATGGAGATTTATTTTTTTTGGGAATTTGTTAATGGCAATACTATGATTTATTCTTGAAGTTATGAGTTTTATAAATGTTGGACATTTTGAGTCCCTAATTCAAAGTTGTCATTGATGTCACCAGATGAAGTCATCATTAATGTCAAGGACTTCGTCAAGAAATAAAGTTGTCAAGGTTGTTATTTGATATCCAGGAAGAAGGCCAAAGGTTAAGAGAATCAGTGCAAAAGTTCAAGAAAAAGGGCTCCATAATATCTTAATAGTATATGGAAGCATAAGTTAAAAGGGTTTTCATAAAATCCCAAGGTGGATTGTGCAAAGTTGAAAAGGAGATATAGTATTTTTTATAAATAAATATTATTTACACCATGGTATGCAATGAGAAGGAAGCAATAAACTCAAAAGGATATTTGTTTAAGTGATATGGTTAAAAGCCCAAAGCAAAATATTTATAATATTCATTATAATATTTTACAATACCCAAAGATGGGTTTGGAGTTAAAAAAATTCAAAGCAATTTTATTAAGGTCCTAACCTTTGTCGAAGTTACGTGGTGGTGAAAGTATTTGAAACACCGAAGTTTTACAAGCATGGAGGAAATTAATATATATACCTATGCCCAAAGGGTATTAAAATTTATCCTTGCTCGATTGATTAATATTGCATGTGAACTGGAAAAGAGCTCATGAGAAATTTTACAAATTTAGTGTGCCGGTGAACAAAATAAAGGAGAAGACATTGATCATTCAAAATCCAACTGGGAAGCTTGACCTAGTGGCAAGTGGGCAGTGACCAGAGCGCTTGTAGGCAAGGATGCCAGTGTTCAAAAGATGGTGGCTATGCTTGGAAGTCATGTTGGTTGAAAGTGCCAAAGGTGCATGTTTTGCAAGGTGCAAGGCAAGAGACAGATTTGAAGCATGTGGTGTTTCTTAAGTTTTAAATGAGTGCATAGCTCATGCGATGGTTGAAGCCATGGCTAAGGTGTTTGGCATGGGAATTGTTGAGGGTTTGAATCCCTTCGAAGGTGAGGTAAATATTTTTACATTAAATTTAATTATTGCCTAAGTTGGGAGATAAAAGGGGTGTTAGTTGGATTTTCTTAGAAGGGTTGTTTAGTTGGATAGTGGTGGTTATTGAAAAGTGTCAATTAGGAGTAATAAGGATTTTTGAATTTAGTTTTTAATAAAGTCTTAATTATCATATTGGCATGTTGGAGGATTAAGACTTTTGAGTATTGTTTTAATTTTAATAAGGGGTTTTTGTGTTTAAGAATATTATTGTGAGGGTGTTGAATTTTATTTAAGTTGGAGTGATAAGGTGTAATTTTGATATCATTTTGTATTGCATTTTTGAGGAAATTATTATCTTCTAATCCTTATTGATATTGACTAAGAAGTGAGTGTGAATGTGGTAAATTTATGAGATCAACTCCTCGTCAAGCAAAAAGGTATGGGAAAATTCTTTCTTGGTTGAGTTGATTGATTGGTTTTCTAAAAAATAAAGTTTGAAGTGAAAAGGATTTGATTAGGGTTTCCTTTTCGAAAGTGTTTGAGTTAATGCTTCAATATTTTCTAGAATTAAGTATTGTGATTAAAACCTTATTTTATTAAGCATTTTTGTTGAAGCCATTGGTTGTGTGAAGAACTTGAGTTAGGGTTTTGAAAAAAACGTGAGTATCATTGTTATGTGAAGATTGATTTATATGCATTGTTGTTGAAGTGAGTTGTGCAAATAACTTGAATTAGGATTTGAAATGAACATGAGTATCATTGTTATATGATATTTGTTGTTGAGAATTATTGGAAACATTTTGAGTTGGTGTTTACATACTTGGACTAGGGTTTGTGAGCAAGGGTTGTTTTTTGAGTAATTGGTTGAATAGAGTTGATTGAGCCTAGTCAAGTGGATGTATAAAGTGATTTTTCAAGTTCCATAAAACAAACCATTAAATATTTTGATTTGAGTTAAGAAGGTGATTGAGCATTGAGTTTAGAACATATTGAGTCTCTAAAAATTATCTTTATGTTTCTATGAGGTTTGGAAAAATTCTGAGTGAGCTTGTTGAGCAGATTTGAATAAGTTCTGAGTGGAATTATTGAGCATATTGGACAAGTTATGAGTGAGCTTGTTGAGTAGATTTGAATAAGTTTTGAGTGGACTTATTGAGCAGATTGGACAAGTTCTGAGTGAGCTTGTTGAGAAGATTTGAATAAGTTTTGAGTCGGCTTATTGAGCTAATTAGACAAGTTATGAGTGATCTTGTTGAGTAGATTTGAATAAGTTTTATGTGGAATTATTGAGAATATTTGAGCAAGTTATGTGTGGACTTGTTGAGAATATTTGAGTAAGTTATTTGTGGACTTGTTGAGCAGATTTGAGCAAGTTCTATGTGGACTTGTTGAGCAAATTTGAGAAAGTTCTATGTGGACTTGTTGAGCAGATTTAAGCAAGTTTTATGTGGAATTGTTGAGAATATTTGTGCTATACCAAAGGACTTTTTGGAAATTTGAGTTATTTTATGTTGTCATTGATGTCACATGGATCACATTGAGTTTTGGTGGCCAAATGATATTTTGGAAAGCATGGATAAATACAGGGTTTTTGTGAAAACCAAGGCAGGAAAAATAAAAGGTTTTATTTAAAACCATGGATGGCATATTTGAACTGGGTTTTTCTTAAAACCCAAGTTGGCCTTTCGTTTCATCGAAAAATGTGCCTCGATGATGGAGATATTTAATTTTTAATATTTAGTTTAAATTTTAATTATTTAAAATTTAAAATTAAATTTAAAATTAAATATGCAAGATTTCCGTCGACGTCATCGAAAATAATAAGGAGGCTATATAAAGGGGATACCTAAGGTTCATAAATAGATGTGAGCTCATGAATTAATCATTGGAAAAAGAATCCGAATAAGAGCTCGTGCAAAATCCTTTGGAAAGCGGAAGCAGCGAATAAGACAAAGTGAGGTCAAGACAAAAGGCATAGTGGGCAGCGTGATGCATTGGCAATTGGATTTTGGCTAAGGCATGGGGTAGATGAAACATCAAGGTTTCGAATCCCCTTGACTGCGTTCGAAAGGCGTTGGAAGAAAAGCGCTCGAAGCGCTTTTGATTTACGAAAAGGGAGGAAAGGTTTTAAGGCACGTTGTGCCTTTCCATTTCAAACGAGTGGCTAGCTCGTGTGGCAACCTTAGCCATGGCTAAGGCACTCGCGGTGTGGGCAAGTTGGGGGTTCGAATCCCCTTGAGGAGGTAAATACATTTTTGCTCTAATTAATTCTGTTAAGCCCTAAGTTGGAGTTATAAGGTGGTTAGGAATAATTAAAGTTTTTAATTAAACTTTGTTTTTATAAGGGCTGTGATTATTATTTCAAAGGTGGATGAGTTGTTGATTTAATTTGATGTTCATGAAATTGAGAATTAAGATTTAGGAGAAATAAGGAGTTGTTATAAAATAATTTCTGAGAGGTTTATTGATTATTATTTTGATAAGGGTTTTTATTAAAAAGGACTTTGGTGGATGTGTTTATTAAGTTGGAGTAAAAAGGTGTAAATTGAGTTATGCTTTATCTTGTGATTATTATTTGAAGTCCACTAACCCTTATTGAGATTGGAAAGGAAAGTTGTGTTTAGTGTGGCAGATTTTGTGGACAACTTCTTGGCATCAAAAAGGTATGGGCACATTCTCCTATTGATTGTTTATGGTGGTTGATTTCTGAAATATCATTGGAGTGAAAAGGATTGATTGTGGTTTCCTTTTCGAAAGTGGTTGGTTGAATGCTTCAAGGTTTTCGGGTTTGAGAGTTGTGTTTAAACCTTGTTTTATAAGCATAGTTGTTGAAGCCCATTGGTTATGTAAAGAACTTGAAAAGAACATGAGTATCATTGTTATGTGAGATTTGTGGTTGAGCATTGTTGGAAACATTTGAGTTGGTTGATACATGCTTGGACTAGGGTTTTGTGAGAAAGAGTTGTCCCTTGTGGTGATTGGTTGAGTTGAGTTGATTGAGCCTAGTCAAGTGATTGTGTGAGGTGATTGTTCAAGTCCCATGAAACAAACTATTCTATAATTCTGATTTGAGTTGAGATTGAGCTTAGAACATATTGAGTCTCTAACAATTCTCTTTATGCTTCTATGAGTTGACTTGAGTTGAGTTGAGATTGATTTGAGTTGAGTTGAGTTGAGATCATTATGGATCATTGTTGTCATCCATTGTAGAGTGCATTGCCATTCATTGTTGAGTTCATATTTGAGCCTTGCCTTCATAGATTTGTGGATGAGATTTGAGTACTACTTGAGCATGATTGATTGAGCCTTTGAGAAGGCCTTTGGGATAGATTTCTGGACAGATTTGTGGCAGTTTGTGTATGATTGATTGAGCCTTTGAGAAGGCTTTGTGGACAATTTTTGGGACAGATTTGTGGATAGTTTTAGATAGATTTGTGGACAGATTTGGGATAGATTTTGATGAGGTTCTGAGTGAGCCTATTGAGCAGAGTTGAGCAAGTTCTTGGTGAGCTTGCTAGAGAAGATTTGGACAAGTTCTTAGTGAGCTTGTTGGAGTAGATTTGAGCAAGTTCTTAGTGAGCTTGTTGGAGCAGATTTGAGCAAGTTCTTGGTGAGCTTGTTGGAGTAGATTTGGACAAGTTCTGTGTGAGCTTGTTGAGTAGTTTTGGACAAGTTCTATGTGAGCTTGTTATGCATATTTGGACAAGTTCTGTGTGAGCTTGTTATTGCCTAGCTTTGAGTAGATCAAAGAAATTTGGACAAGTTTTGTGTGAGCTTGTTGAGCAGTTTTGGACAAGTTCTGTGTGAGCTTGTTATGCAGATTTGGACAAGTTCTGTGTGAGCTTGTTATTGCCTAGCTTTGAGTAGATCAAAGAAATCATTGTATTGGATAAGGATCCTTATTTCTATGTGAAATATTATAAGGATATTATCTTGTGGAGTACCCCACATTGGGGGAACCACATTAAATCTTGTGTCTCAATTGTGTATGGTGACTTGTGCTCTTGCTTACTATTGCTATCTGAGTTATTAATGCACACTGCTATATTTGGTTATTGCAATTAAGGACATTAATTGATATTGGTTTGGAAAGAAAGTAAAAAGTGGTCTTATACTATTCACCCCCCTCTCAGTATAAGCTTGTGTTCTTCAATTGGTATCAGAGTGGGTTCCTTCAGAAAAGCTAACAGCTTGAGGGCAGATTCTACAAGAACACAGATGGCTTCACAGAATGGATCATCTACAAATAAGGCTCCACTATTTGATGGTAACAATTATGCTTTCTGGAGCATGAGGATGAAGAACTACTTGATATCACAAGGATATGAGGTATGGCAAATGGTTGAAAAAGAGTATAGGGTTGAAGGTGATCCCGAGGCAGATAAGACTATCAAGAAATTGGTTGAGATCAATGCAAGAGCAATGAATTGTATTTTGAGTGGGCTACGAGAGACAAATTTTGCAAAGGTTATGGTATGTAATTCAGCTAATGAGATGTGGACCAAGTTGTGGAATACTTATGAAGGAGATTCCAAGGTAAAGTTGGCAAAACTACAAACTCATAGAAAAATATTTGAGGAATTGAAAATGGAAGATTCTGAAGATATTGCAAAGTTTTTACTTCGAGTTGATGAGATTACTAACACCATGAGAGGCCTAGGATTTGAGATGAAAGAATCAGAAGTTACTCAAAAGGTTTTGAGATCACTTCCCATGAAATATGATGCAAAGGTTTCAACAATAGAAGAAACAATGGATATCAACAAGCTAACAATGGAAGAATTGCAAGGAACTCTCACAACTTATGAGATGAGGGTAAGTAAGCATCAGGTTCCAATAAAAGAGATTGCATTCAAGGCTTCAGAGAAAAAGAAAGGGAAAGTTTCAGAAACAAATAGAGGTTTAGATAATGATGAGGAAGCTAACTTCATCAAAAGGAATAAGGACTCAAGGAATTTTAGGGATATAAGGAAAGTCAGATGCTACAAGTGTGGTGATCTTGGTCACTATGCATACAAGTGTCCACATGAAGAAAATAGTGATGATGAAAAATAGGGTCACAGAAGAAAAGAAGATGGAAAGCATAAGCATGACAAAGATGACAGATACAAGCAAAACAGGTATGAGAAGAAGAATTTTTTTCGTAAGGCAAAGAAATATTACTACATTGTAGAAGCAAGTGATAGCTCAGATCATAGTGATAGAGACAAATCAGATGATGAAAAGGAAGAACATCTATTCCTAGGAATAGAAGGTGAAAGAGAGCAATGCTTTGTGTGTGGTCAAAGAGATCACAGATCGGGATATTGCAATGGTTTCAGTGATAGTGAAGATGAGATGACACATCAAGGAAACAAGCATGGTCAAAGAAATCTTGAGAGTTTGTTTGCTATAGAAGATTATAATGATCTTAGTGACAGTGAAGATGAAGAAGGGTTTTTCTATGGGATAAGAGAAGTAGAAGAAGAACATTCACTCCAAACAGAAGAAGTTAAACAAGAGAATAGTGTAAGAAAGTTAGATATCTCAGTTGATCTAAAAGAAGACTTCAATGAGATCCATGAGCAACTACAAGAGGTTAAAGAGAATCTAAAAGAATTGAGATGTTCCATACGTAAGAAGTTTGATCCATCACATGACTCAAAAGGTCAAGATATTTTCACTAAGAAGGAAACATGTATTTCAGAGGCTATAGAGATGGATGCCAATTTGCTACTTGACACAAATAAAGAGAAAGAAGAGGAAGATTCCAAAGCACCAAAAGTCTCATATTTCAGGTTTGGGGAATCACACTCAAAAGGAAAGGAAGTTCTAAAATATGAAAGCAAGGAAGCACCTAAGTGTTATGAAGAAAGTTCCAAAGTTCCTATGGCTCCAAATATTCAGTTTGGATCTTGTTTTGAGATAGGTGAATCAAGTTCAAAAGGAAAAGAAATACTTGAAGAGAAAAGCAAGGAAGAAACTAAGGAAGAGGATTTAGATACTACAAAGAAGGTTCAAGGATGCAATGCACAAGTTGAAAATGATCATAAGGATAATGGTCAAGAAAGGTATGAGGAACCAAGGCATGAACAAAGGGCTTTTCAAGGACATTGTTTTTCTTGTAATGGATTTGGACACAGGGCTATACACTGCAGGGTCTATGGATCAAAGAAGTTTGATTTTTCTAGAAGGAACATCAAAGGAAGAAGGTATGGTTTTCAGGGACATTGCTTCTCATGTAACAGGATTGGTCATAGAGCTTCTCAGTGCAAAGGAAATGAGCAACATGGTTTTGGTTTTAGAGCTACACAATTCAGAAGTCATGGTCATAATGGTCATGAAAACAAAGCTTCACAATACAGGGTTCAGGAAAGGAATGGATATGGAAATTATTTCAAGAAATATTTTAGGATATGGGCACCATCCAAAGGCTACAATATCAAGTGTTTTAACTGCAATAACTTTGGACATATTGCAAAATGGTGTAGGACTCAATTCCAAACAAGTTCAAGGCAAGAAGGTCAAACAGGTTCAAGGCAAGAAGATCAAGAGAAGGATATCAAAAAAACATGGAAGGAAGTTGATAGAGGAAAGAAACAATGTAATATGGGAGTAAAAGTACTCCCACCCCAAAATTAATCACCTCAAGAGAGAAGGTGGTGAGGGGGCTATGCTTAAGAGTCATATATTTTAGCCCCATAGGTGTCCCTTTTGCCATTGATGTCAAAGGGGGAGATATTTGAGTAAGGGGGAGAGCATTGAGTTAGGGGTAGCAGCCTCCAAAGAGAGCATTGAGTTAGGGGGAGCAACCTCCATAGAGAGTATTGAGTCAGGGGGAGCAACTTTGATTCTCAGAGATGGTTTTTACAGTGATTGTGGTTTTTGCATTAGAGGTGTTGCCATCAATGAAAAAGGGGGAGATTGTTGGTAATTTGAGTTATTTTATGTTGTCATTGATGTCACATGGATCACATTGAGTTTTGGTGGCCAAATGATATTTTGGAAAGCATGGATAAATACAGGGTTTTTGTGAAAACCAAGGCAGGCAAAATAAAAGGTTTTATTTAAAACCATGGATGGTATATTTGAACCTGGGTTTTCTTAAAACCCAAGTTGGCCTTTCATTTCGTCAAAAAAGGTGCCTCGGTGATGGAGATATTTAATTTTTAATATTTAGTTTAAATTTTAATTATTTAAAATTTAAATTTAAATTTAAAATTAAATATGCAAGATTTCTACCGACGTCATCGAAAATAATAAGGAGGCTATATAAAGGGGATACCTAAGGTTCATAAACTAATGTGAGCTCATGAATTAATCATTGGAAAAAGAATCTGAATAAGAGCTCATGCAAAATCCTTTGGAAAGTGGAAGCAGCAAATAAGACAAAGTGAGGTCAAGACAAAAGGCATAGTGGGCAGCGTGACACATTGGCAATTGGATTTTGGCTAAGGCATGGGGTAGATGAAACGTCAAGGTTTCGAATCCCCTTGACTACGTTCGAAAGGCATTGGAAGAAAAGCGCTCGAAGCACTTTTGATTTGTGGAAAGGGAGGAAAGGTTTTAAGGCACGTTGTGCCTTTCCCTTTCAAATGAGCGGCTAGCTCGTGTGGCAACCTTAGCCACGGCTAAGGCGCTCGTAGTGTGGGCAAGTCGGGGGTTCGAATCCCCTTGAGGAGGTAAATACATTTTTGCTCTAATTAATTTTGTTAAGCCCTAAGTTGGAGTTATAAGGTGGTTAGGAATAATTAAAGTTTTTAATTAAACTTTGTTTTTATAAGGGTTGTGATTATTATTTCAAAGGTGGATGAGTTGTTGATTTAATTTGATGTTCATGAAATTGAGAATTAAGATTTAGGAGAAATAAGGAGTTGTTATAAAATAATTTCTGAGAGGTTTATTGATTATTATTTTTGATAAGGGTTTTTATTAAAAGGACTTTGGTGGATGTGTTTATTAAGTTGGAGTAAAAAGGTGTAAATTGAGTTATGCTTTATCTTGTGATTATTATTTGAAGTCCACTAACCCTTATTGAGATTGGAAAGGAAAGTTGTGTTTAGTGTGGCAGATTTTGTGGACAACTTCTTGGCATCAAAAAGGTATGGGCACATTCTCCTATTGATTGTTTATGGTGGTTGATTTCTGAAATATCATTGGAGTGAAAAGGATTGATTGTGGTTTCCTTTTTGAAAGTGGTTGGTTGAATGCTTCAAGGTTTTCTGGTTTGAGAGTTGTGTTTAAACCTTGTTTTATAAGCATAGTTGTTGAAGCCCATTGGTTATGTAAAGAACTTGAAAAGAACATGAGTATCATTGTTATGTGAGATTTGTGGTTGAGCATTGTTGGAAACATTTGAGTTGGTTGATACATGCTTGGACTAGGGTTTTGTGAGAAAGAGTTGTCCCTTGTGGTGATTGGTTGAGTTGAGTTGATTGAGCCTAGTCAAGTGATTGTGTGAGGTGATTGTTCAAGTCCCATGAAACAAACTATTCTATAATTCTGATTTGAGTTGAGATTGAGCTTAGAACATATTGAGTCTCTAACAATTCTCTTTATGCTTCTATGAGTTGACTTGAGTTGAGTTGATATTGACTTGAGTTGAGTTGAGTTGAGATCATTGTGGATCATTGTTGTCATCCATTGTTGAGTGCATTGCCATTCATTGTTGAGTTCATATTTGAGCCTTGCCTTCATAGATTTGTGGATGAGATTTGAGTACTACTTGAGCATGATTGATTGAGCCTTTGAGAAGGCCTTTGGGATAGATTTGTGGCAGTTTGTGTATGATTGATTGAGCCTTTGAGAAGGCTTTGTGGATAGTTTTTGGGACAGATTTGTGGATAGTTTTAGATAGATTTGTGGACAAATTTGGGATAGATTTTTATGAGGTTCTGAGTGAGCCTATTGAGCAGAGTTGAGCAAGTTCTTGGTGAGCTTGCTAGAGCAATTTTGAACAAGTTCTTGGTGAGCTTGTTGAGTAGATTTGGACAAGTTCTTAGTGAGCTTGTTGGAGCATATTTGAGCAAGTTCTTGGTGAGCTTGCTAGAGAAGATTTGGACAAGTTCTTAGTGAGATTGTTGGAGCATATTTGAGCAAGTTCTTGGTGATCTTGTTGAGAAGATTTGGACAAAGTCTGTGTGAGCTTGTTGAGTAGTTTTGGGCAAGTTCTATGTGAGCTTGTTAAGCAAATTTGGACAAGTTCTGTGTGAGCTTGTTATTGCCTAGCTTTCAAAAGATCAAATAAATTTGGACAAGTTCTGTGTGAGCTTGTTATTGCCTAGCTTTGAGAAGATCAAAGAAATTTGGACAAGTTCTATGTGAGCTTGTTGAGCAATTTTGGACAAGTTATGTGTGAGCTTGTTATGCAGATTTGGACAAGTTCTGTGTGAGCTTGTTATTGCCTAGCTTTGAGCAGATCAAAGAAATCATTGTATTGGATAAGGATCCTTATTTTTGTGTGAAATATTATAAGGATATTATCTTGTGGAGTACCCCACATTGGGGGAACCACATTAAATCTTGTGTCTCAATTGTGTATGGTGACTTGTGCTCTTGCTTACTATTGCTATCTGAGTTATTAATGCACACTGCTATATTTTGTTATTGTAATTAAGGACATTAATTGATATTGGTTTGGAAAGAAAGTAAAAAGTGGTCTTATATTGTTCACCCCCCTCTCAGTATAAGCTTGTGTTCTTCAGGACCATGTTTAGTGTAGATTAGAGATAGAGCTTTGGAGGTGATAGAGTAGAGAGGATAATAGTATCCAGTGGATAGATATCCATTAGCTAGGGTAGTGAGGATAGGTCTTCTGAATGGGGACAAGAGTCTTCAGTGGAAAGAGATACACAAGCTAGTGTAGTGAAGGTAGTAGTCTTCTAGAGGATCACTAGCAAGAGCAAAGGAGGAGTTCTCCAGTGGATAGATATCCACAAACTTGATTTAGGAGATTGGTGTCTTCTTTGGACAAAGGTCCATAAATATTGTAATTGGGAAGGATTCCCAAGAGATTGATTGAGAAAATTTTAGTGAAATATTTTCTCCATGGAGTAGCCCACATTGGGTGAACCACGTAAATTGTGGTGTCTCTATTATGTGTGGTTATTTTTGCATTACTTTGATTAATGCTATTGATATTGCTATCTACACATTGCTTAATATTGATTTGGAAAGAAAAGTAAAAGGTGGTCTTATACTATTCACCCCCCCTCTCAGTATAAGCTTGTGTTCTTCAATAAATTTAGAATATTTCCATTTTTATTTTCTTGTAAATTAATTTTATTCAAAATAGGGCATTTGAAAGGCACCCCAATGCCTTGTACATCAGTGAAGCAAAAAGGAACACTAAACTTTCAATAGGATCACAACAAAGAGGCATTAAACCTAGAACAACAAAAGGAGAATGTCCTCTGGGACAAAGGAACAAAAAGAGGAACTAAAAATTGTCACCCTAGATCAAAACCAAACTTTCTATCCTTCAAGCCAACGGACCAAAACCCAGACAAAAAGGAACAAAACCCAGAAAGAAAAGAAAGTAGTTGCAGCAAAGGGACAACAAGCACACTCAAAGAGGAGTGTCAGTTTACATTGGAGAAATAACAGTGGTGTCCAGAGTGGTGTCCTTCATAGCATCCTTTGGGTTGTCCTTCAGAGCATCGATACAAGCTTCCTTGGTGATTTCAACCACATCATCATCTTTGACACCCCCTTTGACATCAGAAGGTATTTCAGCAACAGATAGTCTAGGAGTATCATCAAAGGTATCACAAAAGAATAGAAGGCTAAGAGCCTGGCACTATTCTTTGAGACTCACAATAGCCTTGCCAATGGTTGTGTGGGCAGTCTCTAGGTGATCAATAGTTGCAGAAGTAGCTTGAATGACCAATTTGTGAAGGTATTTTTCAATAAGGTTCGACGAGTTCGAGTGGTCCTTTGGAAATTTGACAGAATTAGGAGGGGTTTTAGTTAATTCTTTGTGCTTGAGCCTTTGGGAACATCTGACAGGAGTGGTTTCAACTTTGACCTTTTTCCTAATGTTGAATTTAGGATGGGGCTTATCATTCTTGTTCTTCCTCTTAGATTTTGAAATTTTGGGACTGGGCAAAGAGGAAGAGTTTTCCTCCTCAGACTCAGGGGTAGGGACGTTACTTGTAGAGAAATTGATAAGGAGGTATCTGTACAAGACATTAAAAAGCCCTTGGTGATACAGTAAACCCTCGTCCTTTTTGGACCAGGTGGACACAATGGTATAGTCGATAGACCAGAATATGGCGGTAGGGATGTTCATCGTCTTGGCATCATGAAAGTGATTTACGTAAGCCAAGTAGAAGCAGTAAAGTTGGACCTCAAGGTTGTCACAGGTTAAATATTGCATGATAGGTTTTAAGATTTCTTGCCAAGGAGTGGAAAGATGCTATGATGCAAAACTTTTCTATACATTTTGTGAATCACCAAATTATTTTCGAAGAACACTAGCTTCGCTTCCTAGTTATGCTTGTTTCACTGGATAACCTTGCCATCCAAATATTGTCTTGTTATGTCCACAAACAACTCAATAGTGATATGGTATTCCACCCCATGAATAGTAACAAGACCCTTATCCTAGGTCTTAGCAAAGACCTTCGTTACTCCTTCATCAACACTCGCAAACAACTTGAAGAACTCAATTAGTGCACTTTTAGTCTTATCCTTCCACAAATATCTGACCATTGGATCAAGTTCAAACACTGCAGGTTCAATGAAAATGGGTTTGCTTTCCTTCATGGTGACAGGCAAAAAATGGTGAAAAGGAAAGCAAATAAAAAGGATTAGGTTGAACAGGACAAGCGCAATGGTAAAGGACTGGTGATTAAGCAAAGAATACAACAATTTATTTAAAAGGAAAGCACTGTTATCGCTAGGAATTCTGTGAGGAGGTCAAAAGGAAAGCACTATTATACATTTAGAATATTTCCATTATCTTATATTTCATATTGTAACTTTATTTTAGATCTTGTGGTTATTTTATCTTTAGTATTTAGCTTCAAAAGCTAACAGTGGTATTAGAGCTACAACAAGGTTTTGACTTGCACAAGTTTTAAAGTTGCAAAGGATATTTCCACTGGTTAAGGAGAAATCAGTGAAGTTAAAGAAATTACCTCTGGAAAAGAAAACCAGGGAAGTTTGAAGATTTACCTATTCCAAGAGCAAATTTGGAATAGAAGGAAATTACAGGTCTTGAAGATAGACCTTGACATTGATGAGATTAAGAGACCCAAGAAGGAGGTCCTATTGAAAATTTTGATAGATTGAAGAAGATTCCATATTGCTATTTGGCTAGAGTCTTTCCATAGGGTTGAAGGAAAACTCGTGAAGACTAGGACTCAACATAGATTTCTTTCCACTAGTTTTGAGAATAACTAGTGAAGTTTATTGGTTTTAGAATTCTGGAAATTTGAATGTATTTGGTTGCTACTATCTAAGTTTTTGTTGCAAAAAATTAGTTCTCAGAAGTTGAGAAGCTTCCTACAATAGATAGAGAAGAATTTCACCTTCGATTGCCTAAAAGTCTATGTGCTTTCCTCGTGCAGGGATTAGTTTTGAGTTGCAGCAAAAGAGTAGACATTGTAGATTAAGGAGGTCCAAGAAAGAGGTCTCATTGAAGATTGAATATTGTTGACATTGAAGATTGAGGAGACCCATGTAGGAGGTCCCCATAGAAGATTGAATATTGAAGATAGAGAAGGACTAAGAAAAGGTCCTATTGCAGATTTGAGAAGCAACAGATTTTGGAGATCCAAGAAAGAGATCTCATTGTAGAATTTCCATAGTTGGAAGATTAGAGAGACCAAGGAAAGGTCTCATTGAAGTTTTGAGAAGAAGAATTGAGGAGTTGCAGAATTAGAAGACCCAAGGGAAAGAGGTCTCAAGAGAATTAGTAGAAGAAGAAGGCTAGAGAAAGCCTCATTACAAATTTGAAGAAGTGGCCATTGGAGGAGATTTGAAGAAAGCTAGAGGTAGAATATTGTAAGCAAGGAGAAGGTTCTGATAAGAAGGATTTGGGACAATTGTCGCCATCCAACAACAAGCCCAAAAGGAAGAAGGTTTTGGCAAGAAGGTTGCCAAATTTTGGAGAAGATTTTTGAAGATCTCAAGACATTCATATTCTTGAGGAAGAAGATAGTGGAAGATATCAGATTTGAAGTCAGAATTTGACAAGAATATTGAAGGAGAAAGAAATATTGAAGAGGCCATAGTTTTGAGAAGTTTAAGGACAACCACAAATATTTTGAAGGTTGATTTGAAAAGAAGAAGGTTATTTATAGATTGATTTGAGAATATTGGAAGTTTTAAAGTGTCATATGAAAAAAAATTGAAGGAAGACTTGACAACAAAAGAAGGCAGAAATTTGGAGAATTTTGAGGCAGTTTTGGATAGCAAAACAAAGGAGGAATTGACTGTAAAATTGTAGAATTTTGGACAGCATTTGGGTAGCACTAATAGCTGCAAGTTTCAAAGTTTGAGAGAATGAATTTGGAGGAGATTTGAAGCCACAAAAATCAGATTTGTGGATAGCATTAGAAGGAGAAGAAAGAGCTACATTTTTGGAGAACTTCAGGGTAGATTTGAGAGAGTTTTTGAGCAGCAAGAAAGTTGGTATTTGGGCAGCAATTAGAGCTGCAAAATTGATAAGTTTAGAGCAGAAAAGTGAAAGGAAGTGAAGCTGCAAAATTTACAAGATCGAGATAGCAAAAGGGTGAATCAAATCACCAAGGAAATTAGCTACAAAAGGAGACCAAAAAGGTATGTGATATTGGTGCTACATAAGTTTATTATTTGAGCATTAAAATTAGTTTACATTAAGTATTTGAGAGCACCATATTAGCTTTATTAAATTCTGAAAAAGGAAGTTGAAATAGAGAGTCTTCAAGCAAAATAAGGTGGTAGCATTTGAGTCCTAAAATCTGCAAAAATAAAACAACAAATATCTAAGTTAAATCTTACTTGAAAAGGAGAAATAAGGAGGAAATAATATTAGTATTAAATGTTGTTTTTATAAGCTCATGAAAGTGCAGATTTATTAGTGTAAAAAGAAATCGAATAAGGGTATTTTTCTAAGAAAATAGAAGACCAAGTAGAGAAAATATTAGAGTGTCTAAAGACACTAAGGGAACCACCATGCAAGAAAAGGAAAAAGCACCATCAAGTTGGAAGAGCCACCATAGCTCAAGGAAGAGCCACCATAGCTCAAGGAAGAGCCACCATAGCTCAAGGAAGAGCCACCATTGCTCAAGGAAGAGCCACCACCACTAAAAGTGAAAGAAAGCCACCAAGCTGAAGGTCCAATACCATAGCTTCACTCAAGGAGCTCAAATGAATGTAACCGAGACATTTTTACAAAATATAGTGAAGGAACGTACATAAAGGAGATAGAGCATTGAAGAACTAGGGAAAACTCCAAGCATCAAATATTGGAGGAAATATTTCATGCAAAATATAGTGAAGGGACATGTGTGGAGAAGACAAAGCATTGGAAAGGATGAGCTAGGGAAAATTCCAAGTGCCAAGATAGCACCAAGGATAAAGGAGATATTTGAATCTCTAATGGAGGTAAGACACTTGTAAAGTGTAACATCCAAAATGTCATAATTTCACCAAACTAGGTAGAGTTACGTTATAAGCACTTGAGGAGAACAAGGTAAGTGAATTTGGAGTGATAGAAGAGATTGAGTGCCATGTGGCACATGAGAAGTGGAAGGTCAACAGGATTGAAGCAATTCAAATATTCATAGAGGATACATTAATGCATATTTCAAGGTACCAAAGATAGCATAGTGGAAGTTTGATTTCAGAGAGAACATCAAAAATAGGAGCAAGTGCAAGGAAGCTCATTGATTGAAGTCTTGAGTGCAAGTAAGGAGGAGATACTCCATTTAGCTCATGCAAGAGAGCCATTCAAGATACATACAACAAAGGAGTTGACTGAAAATAGGTCTACATTTCAATTACAAACAACAAGGATAACGTATTAATTAGAGTACCTTTAGAAGGTTGGAAGTTAGTTGACCAATCAAAGAGGAGAGAGAGAGTAATCTTTCCAAGGTAAGCCAAAGTACAACAAGAACTCCATACGTACAACATAGAAGGAGGAGCACCAATTAGGAGATGGTCAAACACTATTGACCAAGAGAATTTATGCATTCAAGTTTGGAGGTAATTCATTCTATTTAAAATTATTTATATGCTCAAGATAGGAGGTATAAGGTTACATAAAATTATTATTTTCTAAGGTTAAAGTGAAACTATTTATTTTGGAGAGATAAGAATTTGAATTAATATTTGAAACCTTAGAAACCTGATTATTGCTATTTGAAAGTTTATGAAGATTTAAAATTTGGTTTGAAGAATTAAAGGAATTAATTTGAAGTTTTGTAATTTGATTATTTGAGTTTACAAAACAATTTGAAATATTTGCAATTTGATAAGATTGGAGAAATAAGGTTTTCTACATCAAATTAGGAATATAAAACTTGCAAATATCTTTTTATGAAATTTCTAAATTTCTAAATTTGGAGTTATAAGGAATTCAACACCAACATAGGATTGAGAAATTTAGAATTAAAAGAAATTATATTTTTTGAGATTTGGGAGATAAAAGGAATTCAACATAAGTTTTTGGAAAAAAATATATTCAAAACTAGGGAGTCATAAGGTAGTCAACCTCAAAGGTTTAGAGATTTGAAATTTTTTATCAAAATTATCTTTAGCTTACTACCCAAACATTAGGGAGATATAAGGAAGTCTACAAGGATTAATCATGACAACACATAAATTTTTCCTTTCAGAATCTCAACTACTTAAAGGTCCTAATTACACTTCATGGAAAAACAAAGTGAGATCAATATTGATAGTAGAGAAGCTTTGGGATATAGTTAAAGGAGAAAAAACTAAACCTACTGAAGATGCTAGGGAAATTCAAAAGTATGAAGAAGATGAAGCAAAAGCACTCATGATAATAACATTTGCAATTACAGATGATATACAACCATATATTAGTTCAACATTAACTTCTACAGAAGCTTGGAATACTCTATCCAAGATATTTGAAGGAAAGAATAAAGCCACCATCTTGAATCTTCAGACTCAATTGCATTCTCTAAAAGTTAATAGTGGTGAAAGTATAGAATTATTTCTAAGAAAAGTGGTAGATATAAAAGGAAAGTTATTAACCTTAGGAGAGAAGGTAGAAGACAAGTTTCTTGTTCAAGTAATTCTAAGAGCACTTCCTGAAAGCTACAAGCATCTAGTTACATCTTTACAAATTTTGAGTAAAGATACATCATTTGATGAGTTGGTCAATATACTACAAGAATATGAAGTAGAGAATTTAGTCAAAGATGAAATGACTAACAATGCCTTAGTATCAAAAGATAATCCACAAGGAAATATTGTTTCATTCTCAAGAGGTAGATCAAAATGGAATAATAGATATTGTCAAGTATGCAGAAAGAGAGGACATAGTACAAATTATTGTAGATTCAATCCAAATAATCAGTATCAAAGGAATCAAACAAATTTTGGGGTCAAACAAATAGGTCATTTCAACCAAGATAATATCAAAATCAATATAGTCCACATCAACAACTATCTCAGTGTCAGAATCAATACAATCAACCTCAATTACAATATAGAGAAGGGAAACAAAAGGGACACTTAGCTCAAGAGATTCAAGAAATTCAAGAACTAGAAGAATCTACAGAAGAACATGAAGTTAAAGCACTTTCAAAAAATATAGTATTTTATGAAGATACTAATAATTTACTTGACTAGGATACAAACAAAGAACAAGATGAAGAAAGTAGAGAAGAAGAGCACAAGATTCAAATCAGAGATGAAGATCCATATTGAAGACTAAAGTCTTCAATAACCAAATAATGTAATACAAGGGGGTGTTGGAATATATTACATTATTTGGTACATGCTAATGTACCACCTTGGGTACATATTTAGATTAGGAGAGTGTCCTAGATTAGAGTGTGAGTATTTACTTTATGCAATGTAATAAATGCACAAGTGTGCAAAGTATTTTGGTAATGTAAATGTGCATAATAGTCCATGTGCACATGAGTCCATAGAATAGGAAGATGAAGAGTCTCTAGAAGAGTGAAGGCCAAGGGTGCACCATATGAAGAGTCACATTCCATTATATATGTATCTATGTGTGTGTGTGTGCAAGATACTTTTGAGTGGTAATTTTATCCAATTGAAAAACCACACTTACAGTTAGGATTTTGATTAGAAAATCCTCTCTTGCAAAGAAATAAGAATTTATCCAAGGTTCCTTTTACTTAATGTGTGCAAATGTGTTTATGAAAATGTGTCAAAAAGTGCTAGAATACCATAGTGATTTGCAAGCAACTGTTAACAAGGGGCCTATGTTGGTATTATATTATTATTCTATGCTATTGATTATTCATGAAACTTAAAAGGAAGAAAATGTGATTGGCCTTCATATGACCACGATGAAAAAATGAAATTCATTTTATCTTGGAGTGTTTTAGGTAGATTTAATATTTCTTTATTAAGTAGATTTTAACAAAATTTATCCTTTTTTAAATCTTGCTTTGAGCATGAAATAAAAGACTAAAATCTATATCTAAAATGTGAACATGAAATGGTGAGTGGATTCATTTTATGTTGCTTTGAATGTATTTTATCTTGCCTTGATTTACTTTGAATAATGAAAGAAAATCGTCTAAATGACTAACTTTACAAACGTATTTGCCTTTGAAAATCCACATAAATTACTCCCTTTTATGAAATTTATTTTCATAAAGAGAATTAATTTATCGCTTTAAAAATAAAATTGCAAAAACTTGAAAATTATGATTCTCCTTTAAACTATAAAATCGTGCAAAACTAGAATTATAAAATTCCTGTTAAAAGTGTGAACTTTAAATAATTTTGGAATTTTGAATTTCAGTTAAAAAAAAATAACTGCTTTAAATGGAACATTAAAGCTTATTATTTCAACCCATGTAACTCTTTTTGGAATTTTATATATTTTTATAATTTTATATTTTATTTGGAAAACTTTTAAAAAAAATGAAAAGGGTAGGGTTAGAAAAATAAAAGTAAAATACATGAAATAAAGTCAACCACTAAAACTTAGAAACTTCACACAAACCCTACAAATATCAACATCATGCATAAAACCTGCGTTAATGTGATCCGTATTCACGCAATTCAACATTTAATGAGGTGCAATATTCTAAGGGTAAAAGGTGCAATATATTAAATATAATAAATGAGTCAACCATAAATCATGCATAAAACTCATTCGATATCCAATATATTGACATTAAAATATTTTCAAAATAATCAAATATACATGCAAAAAATACCAACTTCGAGGCATTAATGGTGAAGTAATGTAATTTCAGCAATAACATGGAAGGAGAGGCTCCAAAAAAATCCAACGCCAACTTGTTGTTTCCACCTGCAATCTTGCCTAAAGTCTTCGACCCTTCTTCCTTCATTTTTATGGGCTTTTAAAATTTCTCAATCGAACTCTTCGCCTCCCCTTCTTGCTTCGATTTCCTTTTCTTTAATTTTGTGTTTCATTTCCTATGGTTTTGGTTTTGTAATGCCCTTCTATGCCAACAGTGCCTGTTTCAACCTCTTTTTATTTTAGTAACGTTGCCTTCACTTTGCTCATTTGAAACTGCTTTCATATTATTTTACTAAATGCCAATCGTTATCAACATATATCACTTAATGTATTTCCTTTATTAAAATACTTTCAAAATGTCTTTGCCCCTGCAAAAATTTAAATAATTTTCATTATCGTCCAAGCATAATACCTTCATCCACATGTCGGTAACACTTTCAACAGAGCTCCTTTTATTTTTTATTTATTTATTTCCTATTTTATTATTGGTAACACCTATTTTCACATTACCACCTTCACCCACAGTGTATTATCTCTACAAGGTCAGCTGTCAACCTGGTCGCTTTTACTCCTAACTACCGCACCATTTGTCAAAATTGCTACATCCTACACTCAACCAACCAATGCTCTTCCACATTGCAACTTACCATGCTGAAAATCCTATTGTATGCTGGGTAGACACAAACCTCTCTGCGAACTACTTTCATTTCATTCTTTTCAAGTCCATTTCCTTACATCGAAACATTTTTGTTTTATGCTGTGACATCATCATCTATCGTCTATATTAGTTTCACATCTACTGGTCTGGGATGCCTAGTTGTCACTATGCTTAGTGTATCCATTTTGATCCCTCTGCCATGATAGTTCCACCAAATATAAACCCAAGTGTTAGATCTCCACACTATATTTGGTAGTCCAAGTCAATTGTGAGAATAGCTTATGCACCAATCACCATGCTCTGAAGCTCCACGTTCCCATCATAAACATGTCAAAAATCACATTGGCACTCATTGTTAAATGCTATTTTTGGCCTACTATATAATAATTTTTTTAAATGACCACTACAAAATCCACCATGTAATCCCCAACGAACACTCTTTCTATTTTCTATATCACAGAGTTCCACATAAGCATTCAATCTCAATATGTGTGTGTTTTTAGCCTTACCTCATACACACCACTCGCCTATCATATCGTCTTGATCAGTAACTATGTCCACAGTGTCCTAGTCACCCCAGTAATCATATCAGTACCTGCCTAGCTGCCAATGTCCAATGGGTCCACTATGATTTATTTGGCATCTTACTCCATGGAACAACATTCTTCTCAAGTCCCTTCCAATAGTTTGATAAGACTCCCCATCGAGTACCGAGTGCCAATCCTCATAACACAATTATCATGGAATTTTCACAAATACGTGAATAGAATTAACACTTCCTATAACCACTCTTTAAGAATGCACTCGCTCACTCCTGATCATGTGTAAATAAACTTTTAGAATTTACCGTTGACCAAGTTGGCTTCTTTCATGGGCATTAATATCAACCATCTATGGGTCTATGTCTGCAAAATTTTTTTACCCACTGTCTACGTTGTTTCATGTAGGTCCACCCGAGCACCACCTCCATGTAGTCGAATCATCTTCACTGTTCTAGGAATCCTTGTTTCTAGACAGTCAACCAAATTAAGCGTCTAGTATTGAAGCGTATATTCTTAAAATTTGTAACCGTCCCATCCATGTTGCTTAGTTGTAGCCACATCAACCTTCTTTGTTGTACTAATCCTTTATCCATGGTGTCATATTGTTATCCAATATTCGCACAACTATTTCATCCACTGCTACATAATGGCATGTTTTTCTATCTCAAAAGTAGCATCTATCCATGGGATCTATTGATATCAGTATCCACATCACTGTTTGAAGAACACAAGCTTATACTAAGAGGGGGGTGAACAATATAAGACCGCTTTTTACTTTTTCCTCCAAATCAACTTTCAAATAAATATTATGCAGAGTATAGAAAGCAATATCAATAGCAGTAATTAAAGCAATGCACAAAACACCATCCACAATAGAGACACAACAATTTACGTGGTTCACCCAAAGTGGGCTACTCCACGGATAAAATATCTACCTAAATTTTATCAACTCAAAATTTGGGAATACCTTTCCCGATTACAATATTTATGGGCATCAACCCAAAGGAGACACCAATCCCCTAGCTCTGTTCTAGCTGGTGATCCTCTAGAAGACCTCTGCCTCCTCTACCCTTAGCAAATGGAACTCTATCCACAAAAGACACCTGTCTTCCCTGCTCTGGTTGGAGACCTCTGTCCTCAACTTTATCACCTAAAAACTAGTCCTCGAATTTGTGCTAAACATAGTCCTTCGGTCTAGCACAAATATTCTCATTCTCTTTCTCTGATCTACACCAAACATAGTCCTTCGGTCTGGTACAAATGTCCTCTTCCTCTTTCTCTGGTCTGGGTACAAATCTGTCCTCAAATCTGCACCACTCTTTGTCCTCTTTTTTTGGTCTACACAAAAACACAGTCCTTCGCTTCTTTGTGCAATCACAGCTGCACTTGATCAAACTTTGACCTTTGCACCTCTGCGCAATTACAGCCGTATAGTCTTCATGCACTCTGCTTCCTTGCGATCTCTCTCATTTGGAAGATTCGACAGAATGCACTCTACTCTCGATGATCAAACTTCTTCACTTTGCATAGTTTGCGAACACCGCTCTTCGAACGCACACTTCGATTGATATTTTTCTCTCCAAGTAGCCCTACTTTTATACTAAAACTTTCAAGATTAAAACCTTGATCTTAGTCGACTGCTACCCTTAACTTTGTCAACTGCAAAACCCTAAACTACGTCGGCTCAAATTCAACTCTGTCGGCTTCAACCACCTTTGTGGTTCTATAGTTTTTCTTGTGAAACTACAACATGTTGCGATATTGTGACACCTTTGCAACTGAACACTATCTTATGGCTTTTGTCATGATATCATGACACTTTCTACTTCTACTGACGTCATATTCTCTTCTGTCATGAAATCGTGACCCTTCTATCTTCATGGCCTTCTTCTCTGCTTTTGTCATGAAATTGCGACACTTTTGCCTCTGCTGACGTCATCTTCAATTCTGTCATGAAATCACGACCCTTCTATCTTCATGACCTTCCTCTCTGCTTTTGTTGTGAAATCACGACACTTTTGCCTCTACTGACGTCATCTTCAATTCTGTCACAAAATCATGACCCTTCTGTCTTCATGCCCTTCCTCTCTGCTTTTGTCATGAAATCACGACACTTTTGCTACCTTGAGATTCTTTCTACCTTACACCCGTGAAACTGGAACATGTCACGAAATTGTGATGCTTTTGTCTTCATAGCCTTCCTCTCTCCTTTGTCACAAAATCGTGACACTTCACCTATGGAAGACGTGCTTCTAGTTTCTATCGCAAAATCATGACACTTTCTTCATCTGTATGTTTTTCTTTCATCCTGTTGCAAAGTCACGATGCTTTCAGCTTTCGAAAGCTTTCTTTGCAACCTATCGCAAAATCATGACGCTTCTCATTTTAGACTCTTCCCTTTGCTACATGTCACAAAATCATGACAGTTCTCACTTCGAGCTTTTTAGCATGTCGCAAAATCGTGACAGTCCTTACTCCGTATTTTGTAGCATGTCACAAAATTGTGACTGTTCTCACTTTGAACTTTGCAGCATGCCACAAAATCATGACACTTTTTGAGATACTTTATCTCTCTTCGAACTTGTCATGAAATCACGAAAGTTCACACTACGGACTCTCCCTTCTGCATCATGTCGTAAAATCGTGACACTTTTTCATCCGTACAACCTTCCTTGCATTATGTCGCAAAATCGTGACACTTTCCCTTCTTATTCTTCCTGCACTTTTCGAGTCGCAAAAATGTGACATGTTGCGAAATCGTGACACTTTCCTCCTTGCTTTCTTTCTCTGCCAACATGTCGTGAAATCACAACAGTTTTGCCTTCTTCTTCTCTCTCTTCCAACATGTCATGAAATCATGACAGTTTTGCCAGCACTTTCTCTCTCCTCTAAAATGTCATGAAATCATGACAGTTTTTCCAGCACTTTCTCTCTCCTCTAACATGTCACGAAATTGTGATAGTTTTTCCAGCCTGCTGCAAACTTTTTCTAAATTGTCTTTTTTTCTTTGATCTTTTGCAAATGGGCTACTATGAACTTCTTGGAAACCCATTGTCCATGCTCTGAATAATCTGACATTAAATTAAAATCCTTCAAGAGCTTCTTGACATTAATGACAACTTCTACACTTGAGCAAAGGCAGTGTAACCAAGGTACCCAAAATTGCCAAAAATCTCCCCCTTTGTCATTGATGGCAAACCTTTACAGAAAACACAACTCAAGAGCCAAAAATAAAACCAGCTGTGCTAACAACTAAGAATCTACCTTTGAAGTTTTACTCCCCCTAACTTGAAGCTCTTCTCTTCACTTGATGCTCTCCCCCTTACTCATATCTCTCCCCCTTTGTCATCAATGGCAAAGGGTCACCTTTGGGGCTTGGGACTAAGAATGAGCCTCTTAGCTTAGTCCCTCCCCCACCTCCTTATGAGGTGATTAAAACAGGGGTGGGAGTAAAACTCCCATTAGGCATTGATCATCATCAGCATCTACAATTTCCTTGTCGGGCCTTCTTTTGATTTTTTGTCAATATTCTTGTTCTTGTTCCTGTCACTGTTCTGATCCTTGGACTTGTTCATACCATTGTTCCTATTCCTGTACCTTGGAAGATCAGCTCTACACTGTCTAGCTGTGTGACCATCATTTTTGCACTTATAACAGGTAATAATGTTATTTCTTTTAGGCATACCTGTTCTTCGAATCCGCCTGTTCTGACTAACGGTGTACCTATTATTTGCCTTGCAAAAAATTGCCTTATGCCCAAACTGATTACATGAGTAGAAATACCCATTAAAGAAATTACCACTTCTGAAACTGTCATTTACCTTCCTTACTTGAGTCATGCAATGCGAAGCCATGTGACCGAACCTGTGACACGCAAAACATCTGCCATGAAATTTTCTTCTATTTGACCTCTTGGGTCCCAAAAACTTCTTCTTCGCATTCAAAATTTTGTTTTCTGTTTCTGCACATCCATCACTCATGGACTCATGATCTGAAGTACTTTCTTCATTAGAACTCTCTTCCTTTTGAAATCTCTTGCTAGATTCCCCAACCTGTTCCTTGTGCGGCTTAACAAAACCGAGACCTGTTTTATCTATTGGTTTTCTTTGACCTTTGATGAGAGACTTAACCCTTTTGGAGCTATCTTGAAACCTGTACAACTTATCCTTGTACTCTTTAGTTTCCACTTCCAAAGAAGCCATTTTCTGTTCCAACTCATTATACTGAAGAATCTTAGACTCTAACTCATATTTGAGTTCTTGTGTCTTAGCCATAGAGAAATCAAGACTTTCTGTAAGATCATCTCTCTCCATATAACATTCATCTAACTTATCCTTGAGTCTGGAATTCTTCTTTCTTTCCTTTTTCAAAGCACTAAGAGCATTAGTAAGTTCATTTTCAAGATCCTTTATTTGTTTGATTTTTGAATCATCAAAGTCTTTTACAGATTTCTTATCACTAGAGGTATTACCATTTTCAAAAACCATACATGCATCTTCCTTATAGTTTTTTGAAGCATCCTCGTACATACTAGTAACCAATTCATTATTTATGCAATCATCCTCAAGGTGACCAAAATTTCCACATCTAAAACATTTCATGATAATGAATTTATGTTTCGGTTCTTCCTCTTTTTCTGATATGAACATCTCATTTTCACTCTCACTTGAAGAACTTTCATTATCACTACTAGAACACTTACTCGCTTTGTCTAGGTAGAAACTCTTCTTGTGCTTGTGAGTATACCTCTTTTCGTGATTGCTATGCTCATCTTTGTTCTTTTTGTGATTCTTGTATTTTTTAGAATCCTTGCTCTTAGAATCCTATTTTTCTTCATCACTTTCATTCTTGGAAACAGTACAGTCAGTAGCATAATGACGAAACTTTCCACAATTGAAACATCTTATATTTTTCATGCTTTTGTGCTTTCTAGAGAACTTGCCTTTCTTGTTGTAATATGCCTCTTCATCACTAGAAGACTCATCACTCTCTTGAAGCTGTTTACCCTTGGATTTCTTGGTAGCCTTGAAAGCTGCCTCTTTATTGACATCAACCTTCACTTGATTTCTCAACTCAAATGCTACAAGAATACTATGGAGCTCATCCTTTTTCAACTTATCTAAATCTTTAGCTTCCTTAATAGCATAAATCTTTTCACTAAATCTATTAGGAAGAGATCTTAAAATCTTATCACAAACATCATTTTCAACAAGCTCAAGACCTAAGTCTTTCATGGAGTTAACAACCTCTTCCATACGAAGCATATAATCACTAATCTTTTCATCATCATTCATCTTGAGTTGTTCAAACATACCTTTGAAGTGTCTCAACTTGGCCTTTCGGACATTTACATCACCTGTGTGGACCACCTGTAGCTGTTTCCACATTTCATTAGCTGTCTTATAGTGAATTACTTTGGTGAGATCTACTTTATGTAAACCTTTTAGGATTACATTCATTGCTTTTGAATTGCTGTGATGTAGGAGCCTATCTTCTTTAGTATATGGACCATTTACAGGAATAGTGTACCCATCTTCAATAAGTTCCCAAACCTCATTCCCAAGTGCCATTAGATGAACCTTCATCCTTTCACTCCAAAGACCAAAATCTAATCCATCAAGAATAGGTGCTGCATTGCCACTTGAATAATCCATTGTGTTCTTTGCTAGCTTTTCCTTCAAGCTTTTAAAATTTTCGAAGGCACCCTCTCTGATACCAATTGAAGAACACAAGCTTATACTGAGAGGGGGGGTGAATAGTATAAGACCGCTTTTTACTTTTTCCTCCAAATCAACTTTCAAATCAATATTATGCAGAGTATAGAAAGCAATATCAATAGCAGTAATTAAAGCAATGCACAAAACACCATCCACAATAGAGACACAACAATTTACATGGTTCACCCAAAGCGGGCTACTCCACGGATAAAATCTCTCATTAAATTTTATCAACTCAAAATTTGGGAATACCTTTCCTGATTACAATATTTATGGGCATCAACCCAAAGGAGACACCAATCCCATAGCTTTGTTCTAGCTGGTGATCCTCTAGAAGACCTCTGCCTCCTCTACCCTTAGAAAATAGAATTATATCCACAGAAGACACCTGTCTTCCTTGCTCTGGCTGGAGACCTCTGTCCTCAACTCTATCACCTCAAAAATGGTCCTCAAATTTGTGCTAAACACAGTCCTTTGGTCTAGCACAAATATCCTCATTCTCTTTCTCTAATCTGCACCAAACATAGTCCTTCGGTCTAGCACAAATGTCCTCTTCCTCTTTCTCTGGTCTGGGTACAAATCTGTCCTCAAATCTGCACCACTCTGTCCTCTTTTTCTGGTCTGCACAGAAACACAGTCCTTCGCTCCTTTGCACAATCACAACTGCACTTAATCAAACTTCAACATTTGCACCTCTGCACAATTATAGCCGTATAATCTTCGTGCACTCTACTTCCTTGCGATCTCTATCACTTGGAAGATTTGACAGAATGCACTCTACTCTCGACGATCAAACTTCTTCACTTCGCATAGTTTGCGAACGCCACTCTTCGAACGCACACTTCGATCAATATTTTTCTCTCCAAGCAGCCCTGCTTTTATACTAAAACTTTCAAGATTAAAACCTTGATCTTAGTTAGCTGCTACCCTTAACTTTGTCATCTGTAAAACCCTAAACTACGTCGACTCAAATTCAACTCTATCAGCTTCAACCGCCTCTGTGGTTCTATAGTTTTTCTTGCAAAACTACAACATGTCGTGATATCGTGATGTCATCTTCTCTTTTGTCATGAAATTGTGACCCTTCTGTATTCATGGCCTTCTTCTATGCTTTTATCATGAAATCATGACACTTTTGCCTCTGCTGACATCATCTTCAATTCTATCGCAAAATCGTGACCCTTCTGTCTTCATGGCCTTCCTCTCTGCTTTTGTCGCAAAATCGTGACACTTTTTCCTCTATTGACGTCATCTTCAATTCTGTCACGAAATCGTGACCCTTCTGTCTTCATGGCCTTCCTCTCTACTTTTGTCATGAAATCGTGACACTTTCGCTGCCTTGAGCTTCTTTCTGCCTTACACTCACGAAACTAGAACATGTCATAAAATTGCGACGCTTTTGTTTTCATAGCCTTCCTCTCTTCTTTTGTCACAAAATCATGACACTTCACCTATGGAAGACCTGCTTCCAGTTTCTATCATGAAATTGTGACACTTTCTTCATCCATACATTTTTCTTTCATCCTGTTGCAAAATCGTGATGCTTTCAGCTTTCGAAAGCTATCTTTGCAACCTGTCGCAAAATCGTGATGCTTCTCATTTTCAGACTCTTCCCTTTGCTGCATGTCGCAAAATCGTGACAGTTCTCACTTCGAGATTTTTAGCATGTCACGAATCGTGATAGGCCTTACTCTGTCTTTTGTAGCATGTCGCAAAATCGTGACTGTTCTCACTTTGAACTCTACAACATGTCGCAAAATCGTGACACTTTTTGAGATACTTTATCTCTCTTCGAACTTGTCATGAAATCACGACAGTTCACACTGTGGACTCTCCCTTCTGCATCATGTCATGAAATCGTGACACTTTTTCGTCCGTACAACCTTCCTTGCATTATGTCGCAAAATCGCAACACTTTACCTTCTTATCCTTCCTACACTTTTTGAGTCACGAAAATGCGACATGTCACGAAATCGTGACACTTTCCTCCTTGCTTTCTTTCTCTGCCAACATGTCGCGAAATCGTGATAGTTTTGCCTGCTTCTTCTCTCTCTTCCAACATGTCACGAAATCATGACAGTTTTGCCAACACTTTCTCTCTCCTCTAAAATGTCATGAAATCATGATAGTTTTTCCAGCACTTTCTCTCTCCTCTAACATGTCGCGAAATCGCGATAGTTTTTCCAGCCTGCTGCAAACTTTTTCTAACTTGTCTTTTTTTCTTTGATCTTTTGCAAATGGGCTACTATGATCTTCTTGGAAATCCATTGTCCATGCTCTGAATAATCTAACATTAAATCAAAATCCTTCAAGAGCTTCTTGACATCAATGACAACTTCTACACTTGAGCAAAGGCAATGTACCCAAGGTACCCAAAATTGCCAACACTTGTTAGTCAAATATTTTGACACCAATATAACTACCATGAAATCATCTGTCTGGAGGGTTCATCATTTCCTGTTGCCATGAAATCATGTGGATTCGTGTTCTGAATCTTCACCTTGTGCATGTGGCTATCCACATTATGATCTATGTCACTGGAACACGTGTTCTGATTACCTGCATGCACAAACACAAAAAATGATGAGAATAGCATAAAAGACATGCTATATAACCATACACTATATCACCATACAATATAAGAAATATATAACCCTAGATAATAAGACAATAAATAAATCTTGCATATTTTGTTTTTTTAAACATTTCCTCTATTATTATTATTTATTTATTTGCTACTATATATATATTTTATTTCATAAGCTATAAATTAATTGCTTTTAACTAACACTAACAATTCAAACATTAAATCTAATCATGTTAAAACTAACCAAGGAGGTAAACACCATGTATTTACCCAAAACCTAAGACACTTTAAAAGACAACAAAAGTATACACTTACCTACAGACCAACCTACCAAAATTATGACTCAAAGACAAGCAACGTTCCTAAAAACCAAAATTTAAGGTGGGTCCCCAAATTTGGGGCTAGTTGTGGAATGTCCACTACAAATGGTGACTCTACTAGGGAATGCTCATGATCATTCTGAATGAAGAGCCCAGTTATGAAAACCAACAAACCAAAGATTAGAAAACAAAGGATCTAGTAACCTCCAAGAAGGTGGGGTAAATAACTTGAAATGAAAGCACACAAACCATTTGATTTAGCTTAGTGTGTGTGAAAGTCATTTTGTTTCACATTCTTAAAAGCATTTGGATTCCCTCACTTGCTTTGTATTAGGCTATAAAAATATTACTCATGAAATAATGTAGCTCTGCATTGCTCCACTGCTAGCCAGACATTTATAGCCCAGTGGAGATGGCCTTGCTCACCCAAGTATTAGATTAATTTTGTATTTGCCTCTTTTATAGACATTGCTCCACTGTCATCCAAGCGTCTATAGCCCCAGTGGAGATGCCCTAAGCCATTTGATTTATTTGGTTTTTTTTGTTATTCATCATTGTATTGCTTTGCAAACTTCAACTACCACCTGGGTTAGAGATCAATCAAGTCTAAAAATGGAGTTTATAATTTTTTTTGCCTTAATTTACAAACCAAAATGACTTCATCCTTCAATATTCCAAGACATGCCCATTAATATGATGTGTTCATGTGTAGCTTTAGTAAAAGTGACTCATTGTTTCAAAATTTGCTATCTTAGTCCCAAAATCTAAGAAATATTAGTAAACAACTTCATCCCTTTTTCCTTGATCCACATGATAGGAAATTCATATTTCATGAAACAAAATAGTCAAAAGGTCATAAATGAGTAGCTATCATAAAACATCACCTCAAATGGAGGAACCAACCCCAAAACACAAAACACATAAGTCAAAACTTGGAAATAAATCCAAAATCTAACCTAATGCAAACTAACAAGAAAGCAAACACAAAACTTTCCAAACCAAAAATTAGGGACAAAGCCCAAAAACAAAAAAACTAAAAATAGAAGATAGAAAACCAAAACTATATACAATAAAATACAATAATGTATAAGATGCTACAAAAATTTGGGCTATCATTTCCTTGGATCCCAAACCCTATGAGCACACTTTAAAAGACATATCATGATTAGCATGCCAAGCTTTATAGAAATCCAACCAAAACAAGATTAAGCCACCTAACACAAAAAATCTCATCTTACCTCTCTCAATCCACCATTTTAATCTAGTTCCATTTGCAATCTCATAGTGGAGTTTAAATTCATCAAATTGATAAGACAATAACTGATTTTCAATTTTTTCTTTTTTATTCCTTAAAATACAAATTTCATAGTTCAATTCATGATTTAGAATTAGGATTTCCTTTTCAAACATGAGGTTTTGCAAGTAAGTTCCTATTTCCAAGTCAAGTCATTTTCCATGTTTTTAGGCCAATCAAACTTGTGCAATAATTTGTAAGCATCTAGGATATCTACTAAATGAAAATCATTATAAGTTTGTATCCTAGATTCAATTGTTAATTTTTGATGAACTTGATTCAATAATTCAAACACATCTACTTTTGTTTCATTCAACAAAGCAATATTATTAGCGGTGTGAGTAGAAATCCATTCTAGTTCTTTATCAAACTCCAATGATATTTCATCATAAGTAACATGCAAATCCAGCATACAATTAGGTAAATTTTACCTAGAGTTCGGATGGTTGGACACAAAGGATGATATTATACCTTTTGTACACTTTCATTTACCATGACTTGATGAGCATTTGTAAATTCTTCTTCCTCATGGTCTTCATCATCAACATCTTGTAGCCCTTCATCCTCATTAATGACTTGCTTTTCAAAAACACCAAAATTAGACACCTAATAAAAAATATGTCCATCCTTTTCAATCCATAAATTTTATTGATCAAGAGGTGTGTATTCAACATCCTACATATCAAGCAAAGTAGAAATTTCATCAATAGAAGTGCAAGAAATGAATAATTCTTCATATCTTCCCCAACCATTATGATAATTGTCTTCTAAAGCTATGGTATGAAATTCTATTGTGTCTTCAAACGACATGTGATTCTATGATTTTACAGGAATTGTAGGCTATTCATGTAATATAGAAATTTTAGTGTCTTGCAATGAAGACAAGATTTTATCAGAAGGCATAAAAGAAACACATTCCTCATATTCATCCTCCTCAATTTCAAAAAAATCATCTTCCATGAATTCATTCTCAATTTCAAAAAAATCATCTATTGATTCCTTTTCAAATTCACTTTCAACCACTTTTGATGATTCAAGGGTTTCTACAATGGGATCAATTATTGTATTCAACTTTCTATAATTGTCTCAATCCTCCCTTGTAAATAATGACTCTAAGCCCTTTATTTCTAAAGGTTTATATGTTTCCAAAATTGATCCAATCTCTACATTTTGATTAACTTGATCATCACAATCCTCATTGATGGGTAGTGACTTTGAAACCTGCACCTCCTCTTGGATGATATCTAAGGTGGTTATAACATTTGGACATTCAACTTCATCCCATTTATTTCTCACATTAGACATAATTTGATTTAGGGGTGCTACATTTGATGGTTGGTATTGGTTGAAATCCAGAACTTTTGAAAAATTGTTCATCATGGGAGAAGGTGATTCCTCAACAAGATTCATTGGTGGATTTTGATTACAAGCCTTAGGGTTGAGCAATGATAATTGACCCACATCCATACCTTTTGAAATCCACCATTTTTCTACTATTATTACCTCACTATAGGCTCTAGGCAAGGATGGATCTTTAAGAATTCTCCCTAGAAATGTAGAAGTAAAGGGGTCTAAGGCTTCCAAGTATATTTGAATGGCTTATTCTTTTGAAATGATGTAATGTATCCCCATATTGGTATACAACCTATAAAACCTATCATTAAATTGGCTCATGGACTGATGTAAATCCATTTGCAAGAGGTCAAAACAAAATACCTCCCATTACATAAAAATTGTGGTAAATGAAAATAATATATAAAACCCTCCATTTACATAAAAATTGCAAAAAATGAAAATAATTAATAAAACCCTCCATTCACATAAAAACAACAGTATATGGAAATAAACCAATAAATAATTTATTTTCTCATTCCTGGATTCACTTACCCTTTTACAATGCAATACCAAGGGAATATATATCCCCAAAGAAACCCTAAAAGAAAACCCTAAAACTTGAAGCCCTAAAAAAAACCCTAAAGCTTAAAACCCTAAAAATAAAATAGGCTCTTGCATCATGGACTCATTAGGTTCTTTACAAATAGAGAAAAATTGATTCAACCAAATTTCTAAAATGTTCAAGAAATTTTACTTCTTGTTGATCCCAAGAGGTGATAGAACCTGTAGGTAAACTGATATACCAATCATAAGCAAATTCATCTAAAGTGGATGGAAGCATCCTAAAAACAACATCTTCATGCATGATTTGTAGATGAATTAAAATGTTCTTATATTATTGAATATGTTCTTTAGCTGCTGATTTCATACCATTATGCCTAAACTGAGGTAAAGAACACATAATATCTATAGACACATGATGTGAAGGCCTAGGTATTTTTAAGGGGTTGCTTGTCATAATTGGAATAAAAATTGCCATTTGAGAACCTTAAAGAATATAACTTTAACACCAAATTTGTTAGTCAAAGAAATATCTTGCAAAGCAGCATAAAATGACTAACAAATTTCTGAATGGTTAAACGAATAAATCATCAATGTTCATCCATTGTAATGCATGAATTAAACTATAGCAATAAAGAACATTCTCCAATTTGCAAAAGGGTTAGCATCAATGCATCATCAATTAAAAGACTTTCCAATCAATGAAAGTGATCACATGTAAACAAAATCTTGTTAGTCAATACCAATACCTTCAAATAAAACTTTCAAGTAACCATGAACAAGTTAGCATCTATAACATCGATAAAATAACCAAATCAGGCCCTCCTTCTAGCGCCAAAATGTTGAGTGGTAATTTTTCCCAATTGCAAAACCACACTTACAGTTAGAAATTTGATTAGAAAACATTCTCTTGCAAATAAATAAACATTTCTCCAAGGTTCCTTTTACTGAATGTGTGCATGTGTGCTTATGAAAATGTGTCAAAAAGTGCTAGAATACCTTAATTATTTACAAACAAATGTTAACAAGGGGTCTATGTTGGTATTATTTTATTATGCTATGCTATTGATTGTTCATGAAACTTAAAAGAAAGAAAATGTGATTGGCCCTCATATGACCACGATGAACAAAATGAAATTCATTTTATCTTGGAGTGTTTTAGGTAGATTTAATATTTCTTTATTAAGTAGATTTTAACAAAATTTATCCTTTTGTTAAATCTTGCTTTGAGCATGAAATAAAAGACTAAAATATATCATTAAAATGTGAACATGAAATGGTGAGTGGATTCATTTTATGTTGCTTTGAATGTATTTTATCTTGCCTTACTTTACTTTGAATTGTGAAATAAAATAATCTAAATGACTAACTTTACAAATGTAGTTGCCTTTGAAAATCCACATAAATTACCCCCTTTTATGAAATTGATTTTCATAAAGAGAATTAATTTATTGCTTTAAAAATAAAAGTGCAAAAACTTGAAAATTTTGACTCTCCTTTAAACTATAAAATCATGCAAAAATGAAATTATAAAATTCCTGTTAAAAGTGTGAATTTTAAATAATTTTAGAATTTCAAATTTTAGCTAAAACAAAAATGTAACTACTTTAAATGGAACATTAAAAATTATTCTTTCAACCCATATAACTCTTTTTGGAATTTTATATATTTTTTCCAAGTACGTATTTTTGGTCTCGTGTATGGTAGAGATCAATAAATATTCATGGGTGCCTTCTCCTCCTTAATGGTGCTTTGAATATCTTTTTTAATGCTTGACTGCATGCCTTCTATTCTCTCTTTTATCTCCTCTAATAATGGGTGCTTAAATATCTTGGATGCTCCTTGAAAATTTAGACACGTGGTGCTTTGGGGGTTACGTTCTTGATGGGCATTGGTTTAGATGCTTCAATGCTCATATCTCCCTTGAATGATGAGATATTATGATTATGCATTCTAACCTCCAAATTATGCTATTCAATGCTCAAAAATAGTTGTTCCTTTCTCTTTGAGTGTTTCTTACTTGAGGATACGTTAAAGGAACATATGAGTGCCTTTTTTGGATGTGCCAAGTGATACAAGATGCCTTGGATCTAAATTGCAAGTGGTGCTCTAATTTCATGCATGTAAGACTCCATTAAATGTCTATTATTCCTTGTATACTTCTTGCCAACAAATTCCCTTTGTGTCTTGTCTTCAATACTTTCTTCCAAAGCGAATGGTGATGCTATGAGATTGGCTCCAGCTATGGTGGTTCTAGGGTACTAAAATGGTGGTTCTATGGTGGATTTATTTTCTTCTTAGTTGGTGGTTTGTCCAAGTTGTAGCTTGGGTCATGCACCTTTGTAACTTGCTTATTTATTCTTACAATGTGCTATCCATAGCGCTTATCCTTATTCCATTAGTATGCATTGGATGATAGCCTTCTTTGTAGACCCTTTATGCTATATTTTTACATAGATATGCAATAGATGATGGGATCCTTACATAGGTATTGATGCTACAAGTTAATACTATTTTATGTGTTGGATTCGGTGATAAATATGATGTCTTTAGATACCTTGAAACTTGGTTTATGTGAGCTCTTCATTGGCTATCTCCCCTTGCTAAAGTTTGCTCCTTTAATCTAAAGATATAGCCACTTTGTAGACATATTTTGTTGGTTGTTGCAGTGTATTTGAGACACTCTAGCTTTGTTCTCTTTTGCTAAATAGGACAAGAAGATTATGGTGCAAGAATCTAATGCAAATATATTTGCAATAGTTAGAATAGAATACCTTAAATTTGCACCTATATTTTGAGATCTTTAAATCTCCTTTTGCAAGCTTTATTTCTTCTTTGATGAGGTGGCTTCTTTGCACTACTCCTTGGTGTTAAACTCTCTTCTTTGCTTGGTTAAATTAGCAATAATAAATCCAATATATATTTTTTGGTAGATAAGATACTATAGCATTAATATCAGGTTTTATAGGTTGATCCAAAACCTTTTACAAAAATCAGCCCAGGGTTGTTGATGAACATGTCCTTACTAAGGATCCTATATATGTAAAATCTACATGCCGCCAAAGCCATTATATCCGGTAAGGCACATAGCCTATTATCAAAAAGAAACTTACCATACAACATTTTGGGTATACCCCGAGAAAACACACCTGCATCATAATTACAAAAAAATAAACAGACACAGATCCCTTCCTTGAAACAATGGAGAAACAAAAAGCTACAGACACACATAGGAGAGTACTTAAAAAAACTCCCGCAAGCTCTGTATTGACAGTTACTCTTAATAATTCTTTGGTAATTATTTTCTTCCGTATATGACATGCTTTGGTACCACATCCCTTCTTGGCCAATCAACCTTGGAGAAGTGAACCTGCTAGCTAGATTTATGGCGGTGGCTATCTTGTGGTCCACGTGGCTCTAGTTCGAAGTCTTATATTGTCATTTCTTTCTTGACATGTGATTATCAACCAACATCAAATTACTAAGACAACTAGGAGCCATGTTATCTAACATGTGAATATCCCCATTAGTCTTTGTGGTATTTCCAAGCAGCATCCACCAAGACTGACATCTCGGATAATTTTTATTGTGTCCATTTAAAAAAAGAGACAGAATACTCTTAGCCTTCAAACTTATAGTGCCTTCCCTATTGGTAAATTTGACTATCATTCTTGGCATTCTTTTTTAATAAGCTCCTCTACTTCACTTGAGACACCGTGTTACCATTTGAAAAGTTCGTCACCATCGACACCCAAATTGGCCATCTTATCAGCAACTTTGTTAGCTTCCTGAAAGACATGTTGGGATTTTTTGTCCTGTCTTCCCTGGAAAAGGATCCTAGCCTCTTCAACAATTGTTTTAATCCTCAAAGGAGGTGTTTTCCAATTATTGAGGAGATTTATAACATGCATAGAGTCTTCTTATATGATCAAATTGTCTTCTAAGTCTTGAGTCATTTGAAGGCCTCTCCACATAGCTCTAGCTTCAACTTCGTTGTTCATCCTTGTTCCAAAATATTCAAAAAATGCAAGCATCATATTTCCATTATGATCTCGCACAATGCTGCCAGTTCCTACTCTGCCAGGATTGTCCTTAGCCACTCCATCAAAATTAAGCTTAAACCAACCCGTAGGAAGTGGGGACATCTTAACATTGGCTCTAGGGTTGACTACCCTAGGCACAGACTCATCTAACAAGGTTAAGCTTAAATATTGAGCAATCTTGGTCTCCTGCAGATGAGGTTTACGGCTATCAAAAGGGATAAGGTTCACATTCTCATTGGCAAAGGATATGATCTTGGCAATGATATTTTGATGATCATGTATAGACTCATTAAAGACTCTATGGTTCCTTTCTAACCACACTTGCCAAAGATAGTGATTGAGACAAATTTTCCACATGTATCTGAGTCTTTGGCTTGAAAAGGGGCAAGGCCACTAGATGAAAAAATCAAGTATGGTGGTTGGTTTAACCCTAAAAATATTGAAGGCCTAAAAAATTCCACTTAGGACAGTCAAGGAAAAAGGGCACTCAAGGAAAATGTGATAAATGGTCTCCCAATTAGCCCTGCACATATACAAATACCTTTACGAATCACATTATCAATGGTTAGAATTCTTCCTTGGATAACCAGCCATGAAAAGACTGCAATTTTTGGAATTAAATTTTTTATCGATCTTAATCATGCAACTAATATGCCTTTATGATGACTTAAATTTGCACTAATTTTCAACCTTCACTTAAATACTTAGTGCACCTTTAATAACTAGTATAGTGCAATAGCAATTTCTCCTTATTGCTCTTGTAAATGAACTCTCAAAGTAACTTGAAATATGCACTATAATCTATGTAAAATTTCACTTAAAGATAATGTCTTCTTTGCTTTAAATAGAAGGTAGGATGTTGATATTTTTATTTCTTTCGAAATATATCTAACTTCTTCCTTTTTTTTGAAAGTTATAACCCTTGTAAAAAATATCGTATGCACTCCCTTGAAAACTTTAATATGCAACCTTCTCCTTGCAACTTTTAAACTCTAATATGGTGCTTAATGAAACTTAATAATGAACAAAGTAACTAATGTTCAAGTAATGAAACTTTTGCACCAAATTTTCTTACCTTAATGACCTCTATAGATGATGGTTGTCTTGGTGATTTGAATCACCTAATTTTTGCCTTGTAATGAATGAAATCACAGTGTTTCCTTACTGTCCTAAATAACTCTTTAGCTCACCTATTTGTAGCTTTGAAAACCTCTACCTTTCTACCCTAAAACTATAGTTTTGTAGATTTAATTTTCCTTCTCGATGCTCCCTTGAATTATATAAATTAATATCTAGTAATGCTACCCAAATTGCTGCCTTTTTGTACTCAATTTCTACTTCAAAATGCTATCCTTGTATCTCTCAAATTTGGTAGGAAAATCCTCCAAATCACAATTGATATTTATATCCTAGAGACCTTCAAATTTTGTTGTAAAACCAGAAATATCCTTTCTCTGAAATGACCTTCAAGCCTTCAATGAAACCCCCAAATCTCTCATATCTGGTGGCTTCTATATCTCCTTTCTCCTTCAACCTCCTTGTAAAATTTTGGATTCAATATTGGCCTATCTAGTGGCCTTCTTCTCAAGATTCTGATTGTCTTGATGTCTTCACTATTCTCCCCCAAATTTTGGTAAAATATTTACCAAATTATTCTTCTTTTGGGCTTGTTATCGGATGGCGATAATTGTCTTGAATTCTGCTCTATCAGGAACTCCTCCTGGCTAGTAAATTTCTCTAATGGGTTCTCCTAGGAACTCCTTCAATGGCCTTCTCTAAAATCTACTTCAGTGGCGTTCTAAAACATGGTAATAAACCTTTCCTAGCCTTTTACTTCTTTCTCCTTGGGACCTCTTCTCTAAGGTATTTAATCTCACAGCTTCTTTGGTCTTCTAAATGAGACCTGTTCTTCAACATTATACTGTGGAAGTTTTGCAATGATATCTCCTCCTAGTATCTCTAAATTTTGGTACTTCTAAAATATGTTATGGCTCTTTATTAAGGATTTGAGGTGGTGCAAGTTGTTTCTTTTGGAAAAAACCTTCTTGAAAATTTTTCTTGAGTGCGACCATGTTGTTGTGTGCAAGTGAGTGCCTCCTTACTCCTTAAGGAGGGTGAGTTGGGCAAAGTGAAGGAAGTTTTTTGGGGATGCTTGAAATACTAGAGAGAAGTTTAGGAAGGAGTATGTCAACCAAATCTGAGGAGTGTGGGAAAGTGAATCGAGTCCTTGCTTTTACATTTGATTTATGCTATGTTTTAAGGTTGAGCATACCTTCTTCATATATTCCTTTTTGGTCTTTTGTTTGGAGTTATTGCATGGTTAGTTTGGTGCTTTTTCCCCCTTGCTTGCATGATGCCTTAGTAATGCCTTACATTAGTGGTGCTTGTCCATGTTTGGTTGGAGCTTCATATTAGCTATCTTCTAGAGGGTATTGTTTTCTTCTTTAGGGACTACACTTATTTTATTTGTCAATCCTTTTGCATTCACCATAGCCTATGCTTGTTTTTGTATCCCTAGCTGAGGTCGGTTTGTAGCATGGTAGTTTCCTTTTCATGTTTTCTCTTGTATTTTTACATTAGTTTTAACCTATTTCTTGGCAATGCTTGGGTATTGGAGTCATCTTTGTGTGTGTGATATTGCTTCTTTTTACTTAATTTTCTTGAGTCTCCTTCATGTCACCAATGCTTTAAGAGAGAGGTTAACCTATCAGTTTTAGGTTTGAGACTATGGCATTGCCTATCAAGTAGAGTCGGGTCTTATTTTTTTCATCTTAGGTTTCCTAGGATTGGTGGATTTCTTGGTCGCATGGATATTTGCTCCTTACAATAGCGCATTCATTTTTTAGATGCTTAGGTGTTTTGTAAGATTATTTTCTTATGACTTCTTTTATTAAAGGGAATCTTAGATTATTAATGATAAAGTTTGATTATTGAAGGGAGCCTTAGAGTCAATTTTTTTAAGATTGCTTGTTTCCTTTTTATAAAGTTTTTGTGTGAACTTTATTGCTTTGATTATTTAAATCAATTATGTTTTTATTGGGTGATTTCTTAAGCACTTTTTATATATTTAATAAAGAGCTTTGTGTAGACACATAAAAGTTGCACATTGTTATACCTACGTACTTGTAGATCCTTTTGGAAACTTGTAGGTTTACATAGGCAATCCTAGATACCCTTAGGCTATTTTAGACTAATATAGGCTATTTTAGGTCCTCTTAGATATGCGTAGACTATTGTAGATATGGGTAGACATGCCTAGACTATCGTAGATATGCATAGACTTGTGTAGATCACTCTATATTATTGTAGCATTGCGAGAAATTCCAGACACAACTTTACTAGTTTTTAGGTCCAAAACCCTAATAAACTACCTCAATCACATCATGAACACCTTCCATCCATAAAAAAACCATCCACCAGACTCCTAAGGTGATACAAGACTCATTTATGCTTAATTGAGACCCCCACGATGCTATTAATTGGCAAAAGTATTAATTGAGTCAATTATTAAATCTAATTTTAAAGTGACTTCACTTAAGTTCACTTTTAGGGCTATAAATATTAATTAGGTCCTTAATCCATAATTATCCCTAATTACTCCCACATGTGTGTGCACTAGGTTAGTTAGGATATTTCTTAGGAAACCCTAACCTAACCCCACATCTAACCTAGAGTTGACTAATCCTGGTTAACCCTAATATCCCCTCACACATGTGTTAGGATGAGATATTTCATCAAGGGAATGTGAGGAAGCCACCTCACAAACCCTAAATTTAACCTTCATGGGCTATCACCCAAGGGATTAATTCTCCTAACCACCCCCCCTACACCTTGGGTTTTATTATAAATAGTGGGTCCAAACCCTCATTTACCTCTCTCCACTTATGTATAAAGTACAAAAACTCTACCAAAATATGTATATAAGCATAAAAAATTAGATATGAACCTGCACATCAACAATACAATAGCAAAGGAACCTCTCCATCGAAGGATTTTTGAAGAATAGTAGTTACAATATGATTCACCCCCCACCCCGTGAATCTAGCACCAGTTTGCCCCTCGGGTGGTAAATTGGGTCTATAGGCCCCAAATAAACCCAAATATTGGAGGTAAGCTTCATTTGGTATTTTTATGAGGTTCTACATCATTTATTTTGGTTTTTATTATGTTTTATGAGTCGATTTGTCTTTATTACTATGGGGCCTAACTAAGGCAAGCCCCTCAACTCACTAACCCCTTTTTGTAGATTTATCCTCGAACCAAGGAGGGAAACAACAAACAACTACAACCTCACGATGGTACGCAAGCCCATATACACTGAGGAACATGAAGAGAAGGCATCAATCCTATTGTAACATTTGTGAAAAGAAAGGAAAAATGAAAATTCTCCCTATTTGTAACCTATGTAAATATTATCATGAATAAAATACATTTTTTTGAATAGCATGTGTCTTTAATGTGTTATTAGATCAAATGCAATATTTTGGCTATTTCATTATGGCACACCCTATGGGATCCCCACAATAGATAGTGTCAGATTAACAAGTTTTACAAATATGATATTATCCTCTATTTCTATGTTTTGTAGGTGCTATATCTGATTAATACAGAAACCTCCAAAGCCCTGGGAACCACCTTAGGCCTTCAAAATAGATATTTGGGGTCTCCAAACTTGATTCATCCCCCACCCCATGAAATAGATCTCAATTCACCCCTTGGGTGGCAAAGTCAACCTACCATCCTCAAAAGCCCCCAAAATTGGAGGGGTGAGTAGCACAAGAGCCAACCAAACCATTTGTTGCATCAGATTCCAAGTATTCCATAAATTTATTTTTGTTTTGGAATGTATGAGTGCAAAATAATTTATTAATTAAAGTGTCAATATGGTTGGTAAATCCCACTTTTCTTGCATATCCATCATGTTAGAAAATGCATTTTAGTTGCAGAAACCTGCACAAAACCAACAAGTCTAATTTTGTAAAAATTTGTGCAAATTTTAGTTTCTTTGCCTAACTCAAATGTAGCATAAGCTTTCCATTGTTTCTTTGCTCCATAGCATACATTTCCATTACAAAAATATTTCAAATTCTTAATTCTAAAGTTTAGATTTAGGATTAAGGTTTCTTTCCTTTGTACATGCTTAATGTAATATGGAAAATTTATCCTCATATAAATCTATGTTACATATTTTCCTTGTGCTAGAATCTAGGGTTCCATAAACCCCTACTCACATACCTTTCACATCACTTGTTTGCCTGTGTTACAAAATAGTGTCAATTTACCTAAAGACGTCTAGGATTAGATTCATTGTTTACAAAAAGCATTTCATTCTAGTATTTTGCTTTCAAAAAATGCATATAGGGCTAGCATTTAATTTGAAAATGCAATTAGTTAGATTTATAGTTTTACATAACATCGTTAGCAAAACAAAAACCCACACACACACGTGGTATATTAAACAAGTGGTGAGATCAAATTTCATCCCCAATCCATCACTCGAGACTGGTTCCAGTGGAGTTATACTCTCCATCAACTCTCAACCCCCCTAGACACCTAGCAGTCCCATAGGAGTAGTTTTATGGGCCTCATCACTGGAAAAACCCCCACTTTTGATATTGGGCTTATGGATTTCATCACCAAAAGCTACCTTCAGAGTGGGATAGGATTAGATGCCTTCGTCCACAAGTATCACATAATTTTTGGACACGATAACTATCGTTATTGACTAAGCCTACACGAGGGTGAAGCAAAAACATGGGGTATGTCAACCATACCTAGCATATCATAGATTGTTCCACCTATTTTTGTAAGAGGATATAGCAAACTCACTTCAGCATAGTGGGTTCCCCCCCTTTTAGGATATCATTTTACTGCACCTTCCATACAGGTCATCTTTCATACATTGTGATATTGTTCTATTATATGCATCTTTGGGTGTTGTAGGAGGTTTGATACCGATGACATTCCAAATTTACTAGAGTATGCACTCCACTACCTGTGATTCTATTTAGGAAGTATCAACAGTGAAACACACATAAATGAACAAAACACTTTTATTTTAAACATTTAAAACTGATTCTAATTTACCATTGTTTTCATGATCACAAACTGGTTTCAGCACAATACATCACTTGTCACTTTATTATTTGATATACACACAACATGTCATTGCTTTAATTTTATATTAGATACAACTGAGTCTACACTACACAGGATTATTCTTGAACCCCTTCACACAACACACATAGAACTACAAGATTTAATTCCTATGTAGTTCTAAATATTCACGACATGGCACATGCTACCATGCTTGTTGTCACCCGTAGTCGAGTGCATGAGCAAGCACACCTTATAGAGGAAGCACCTGCCACCTCTTCTAGTCAACATCCTCCTACTACTTCGATCATGAAAGGAAAGGCCATACACACATCTGATTTACTCATAGGATCTTATGTATAGTACACACACACGACACCCTAGGATGAGACATCCACTTTGAGTAAAGCCCTCGCTACTTCACTTGTAGAATAATATCCACTTCTTTCATCCTCATCCTCACCTAATACACAAACCATGTTCTGCGACCACATGATCTACACGGTTCCAGGACAACCTCATCCATTATTTACAATAGATGAGGAGGTCATACCTACTTTCCATACCTTTGCACACCCCTTTTTCCAAAGTCTGTCTCAATACCTTTTTGAGAATGACTCCTCCCTCTTGAACCATACTTTCCTAGAGGTCACATAATTTTCCCCTACCATAGAAGTGATTTCTGACTCTTCCTCTTCCACCACAGGTACTTAGAGGCCAACATTCCAAATTGTGCAACAAAAACCTCCTCTATAGGAACAACAAACATCCCCTCAAAAAACATACCCATCATCTTACCAAGAGTCCCAACCATCATCATCTTAGTAGCCATTTTTCACAATGTTTGAGGACTTATCACAAGAGCCTCTCCAAACCCAAACCACCCAATGGCAATAGTAATAATCGATAATCCAAATTCATTCGAAAGTGGACACAGGCACCACATCCTCTTCCCAAGCTCCTACTTTGGAAGCTTATCCTTATTTTTTTGCTACATTCCCACCTACATCTCAGGTTCCTGGAATGTACAATGCCAAATCCAACACTCTATCCTCACCTTTATTGACCTTTTGGATACCTCCTCCTCCTCCTCCTTTCCATGTGCCTACTACAAATATTCCCCCTACCTACAAATCAAAAACCATAGCTTTTATTCCTTGATCTATTCCACATAGTTTAGCTTCACTACTGCTCATGCTTTAGAACAGAGATAGGTCCTAAATTTTGACACCTTACCTCAAACATCCCTAGCATCGATAGCATCGATACCTCCATTATTACCTACTAGGGCTACATTTTTCACACCTCCTCCTTCATGGTCATTACCTCATACAGCTCAACCATTATAGTAGGTTCCCACCCAGTAGGAATCCATGCCATAAAAACACACATCCCAATAACAATATTACCACCCCCAAAAAATATTTGTTTCACAATCTAGTATCCCACTAGCCCCTACATCATATGCCACTCAATACCCATCATACCAAGACCAAATGGAATAATTCCCTCCACAATACAAATAATAACAACAATAACCTCACTATCCACCACACTTCCAAGATCAACAAGCCCTAGCTCAATCGCCTACACCCTTAACATCTAAAATTCAACTCCTACAAGATGAAGTCAAGATGTTAAACTTACGCATTGCAAGCTACGGGCCACAAAAACCATTATAATATGAACTCTGCAACGAGTTGGTTCATCCATCCATCCCTATCCCACCTTACCCCTACTACTTTGAGATCTTGAAGTTCAATAAGTATAAAGGTAAGGAAGACCCCAAAGAGCATGTTAGTAACTATAACTCAGCTTGCTACCAACTTCATAGTAGCAATGCCATTATGTTATGTACCTTCTCCCTCTCCATTGCAGGACAAGCCTTAGATTGATATAACTTGCTACCACAACATAGCCTTTATACCTTTTAGAAATTATCAAACACCTTTTTAGAACACTTCTCCATTAATATCAAAAAGAAGATAATCTTTTTAGACGTCTATGCCCTACGATAGGCTGACAACGAACCTATCACCGAGTTTGTATCTAGATGAAGAGTGATCATCCATGATCTTACCCATATCCTCCCTACCATAGAGCTAGTGATACTATTTTCCAAGAGTTATCACAAACACATATCTACCTCCCTACAAATTCACCAAAGCCACACCTTTGAGGAAGACATTTCACAAGCAAATATTATCGAAGACATTAAAGTCCAATATGACAAAATTGAGTTAATATCAAAGCCTAACTACAATTCAAACTTCCATTTTAATAGAAACACACCCAACCAACCTTATCCCTTGACCTCCACAATACAACCAAGTGGCAGATGCTACCCTAGCACTTGTACCAAGTCCACCACCTTACATTCCATAATAACAAGTTTTCCAAACCAACGTGTCTCTCCCACCTAGGCCTCAAAAATCTCACGGTATGCACCTGCAAGATCCACAATGTAATCTTACACCACTATATAAACCCTTATCAACCCTCTTCCATAGGTTACATGAGGATGGACATCTCCTTCTACCCGAGATTCAACCATTATATCCAAACATACCTAAGCCTCATGGACATAATGGGAAACTCTATTATCCATACCATAGACAACGTGACCATGGCATCAAGTCATGTTGGTCCTTCCATGCTCAAGTATAGGATATAATTGATAAGGGTATCATTTAGGTATCAAACCCTATAGCCCTGCAAAACCAAAACCTATGGATCTTCCAGAATCCTCTACCAGACCATAGAGGAACCAATCCCCAAATACCTCCAAGAAATCCTCCAGGACCACCTCACCAAGTGAATAGTATCCAATATGATCCCCCATCACATGGAGTAGTAGGCATGATAAATATTACCATGCAGAACCAATGATACTCATCACGTCAGACCATACCTATTATCTCCCCACCTACCCAATTTACATCACCACAGGTCTCCCAAACTCCTAGTGCTATACCACCTCCACCCAAAATGTGATCATGATTCATGGTAACCTCACCCATAAACTACATAATGACCCTAAGTGATTATCAATTTTTAACCTCTTACAATAATCTCAACCCCATTGTGAGTCATTTAATGCCATTTTACATTCTATAGATTTAGAAATGCATGATACAAATGTATTTGTAAACTTTGTAGGGAACATCCCGTGATGCCTCCAGCCATCCATTTGTTTCCACGACCATGAGATAACTAAACTTCTAGGAGGAGTAGATCCCCCTCTCCACATACAAGATAATATCAATGATATCACCTATAAGTGGATCCTCATTGATATGGGCTCATCCATTATTATCATATCTACGGTAGCCCTACATCATTTACACATTCCAACGACCCTCTTTGCTATGCCTTTGTTGGACTTACGTGTGTTTGATGGCTTTATGAGACCTATGGTAGGATCCATAGTCTTATCTATCCAAGTAGGTATCCGTACCATTTCCATCCTATTCCATATTATCCAAGGGGAGATGCAGTACAACATCCTCCTTGGTCACCCATGGATCAAGGATATGCAATGGGTCCCTTCCACGCTACACCACTACCTTAAGTACTTCCAAAATGGACTTGTCCATTACATACCAACTTATGGGGACCCTTTTAATTTTTGCAACATCGTAGATCTCCCAACTGTTGTGGCTACTCTACAAATAGCCCCAAAATTTGGGGACCCACCTTTTTGTTTGTATTTTTGAGAATTTCGATATCCTGGGAGTGATAATTTCAATAGGTCTTATCTTGGGTATTTGCAATGCAGTTCCAGGGTTACTTGTTGTGTAGTTTATTTTGTCTTTTGTGGTCTTACGTTGGATTATTAATAGACTTAAGTTTGTTTGTGTTTCCTCTCAACGTTTCTTCAAGGATTTATGTGCATCAATAAGGTTTTGGTGTCTTGGGTTTAGATTGATAATATTGGTTTTTTTCTCAAGTTTTAGATTTAAGTTTTAGTTTTAGTTTTTTCTTGGGTATTAACAAGGTTTTTTAAGAAAGATTAATTTAATCATTCAAATCCTTGTTCGCATTGGTTCCTGTTAGTTTTATTTTTTGGAAATTCTTGGGTTGATTAATTATAATGCTCCAATTTAAGCATTTGAAATAAAATGAAAATAATAATATATATATTTATATATAATAATGATATATTTAAAATAATAATAATAATAATAATAAAAGAAAAATTAAAATATAATATATATATAATTATAAAGATATAACGCAAAAATAATAAAATTGAACAATTAGCATACTTTCTATTAAACCTTTCATGTGTTAAAATAAAGCCTTTTTTTTGGTAGGTAAAAGTAATTTTATTTACTTTACAGGTTGAAGGGTCTCACCCCTTTTTACATATGAATCATCTGTGACTGGAAGGCCACAGTCCATTACCCAGGGGTATTGAACCAACATGGAACAACTAGCCAAAAAGTATCACGGATCACCTCCATAGGCATCCTTCCACAAACGTACAAAAAATTCCAATTATAGAGTAAAGCAAAAACAAACACCATCACACCCATGCTTCACACGAACCAGACACCTCAGTTCCTAGTCTTCTGGGATTTGCGACTTGCTTCATTTAGAAATTTTGGGAATTATTTTGCCCCATTTTCCTTGTTGTGTAGGGGGTTTGGGTCTTCGGATTTCTTCCTTAGCATTGATTCCATTACCCTAGAAAAGGATTTTTTGGATCCCATTGTCTATCTATTATACTGTGTCCCTAAACCTTTTGTTTAATTTTGATTCTCTCCTCAAACATCCATATGGGATTTATTGAAGCTACGAGTTTGTTTAGGGCTCCACTTCTCAGGGGGGGTGTTAGGATCCTATCCTAACATTAATTAATAATAATAATACATGTTATCCTATGGTTATATTAATAAATAATATAATAATTAATTATATTAATTATTATATTATTATAAGATTAGGGTTAGGGTTAGGAAGCATGGTGACTCTTCACTCATAACCCTAAAGGGGTATAAGACACTATGTGATTCTATCATTTAATATATCCATGAATATAAAATATAATATGATTTATTGAAGGGACTTCCCGACAATATCAAAAGGTGATTCTTTTAGATTTAGGTTATTTATTATTTATTTATCATTTTATGTGCTAGGAACCCTAGGTTCCTACCAAGGAGGTTGATCCAGGTCTTCACTGTCAGAGTCCATAGGATCGTAGAAAGTGGGCGAGACTGGAGTTCTAGATTTTGGGGATGGAGAGCCCTGAGGGGAGGGTAGCTGGGCAGAGGGTTTCAGGGGTGAGCTATAGGGGGTTGGGAGGGGTGGAGCTGGACGATTGTTTGGCTGAGAGACAACCCTTTGGGTCTGGGAAGACCCGGGTCTAGGGCATTGGGTAGGTTCAGGATTAGGGCATAGGTTTAAATTAGTAGGGATTTCACCCTCCTCAACATCCTTAGAAATGCCATAATCTTTAAGCGCATCAAATTTATTAGCAATAATAAAAAATCACTTACCTTTGGGAGAGGAATGTTCGCCCGCATTGTGGCTTGATGTCCAGTGTTCACTGCTTATTTTTCTAGGACTCATCTATAAATCTGCTTCAAGCGATTCTCGGGCTAGTTTTCCATGCTCGTGGTTCAGGTCTTGGGGCACTAGGACTACAAATGTCCTTGAGTATGGAATTCAGGGTAGAAATCTAGTTTGTTCTCATAGATCAATGACTGCCTCCATTTGAAGTCTCTGTAGATGAGGTTTAGGTGCTCCGAGAGATGACTTTCTAGGTTCACATTGACACAGATGCTTACCTGGGTTAAACGCATTCTCGCTCAGGTGGCTGGGTTGATGGCCATGAGGTCCTTGATAGCTTTAGCTAACCCTCGTAAAGTGTCTTCATAGAAGAAATGGGCTGGGAGGTTCAGGAGCCTCACCCAGAGTAGAGCAAAGTTGATATTCTAGGAATTTAGGTCAAAATTTGGTTGCTATTTTTTTAGAAATAAACTTCTCCTCCAAAAAACCATGGTCCCTCGAATAATATGCATTCTGCGTCCTTGTGACATTGAGTTGAATCATAAAGAACCCTCGGTTTATGGTCGACAGTTCCATGTTTCCCCATATTTTCCATTTGGTCACTACCCATCTGTGAATTGAATCCATGTCTGGCTGGCCTCCTATGAACTTCCCCACTAGGGAATAAGTATCGCGAGATTCATAATCTTCCATGAGGCTCTTGGGGCATATGACATTGTAGCCCTGAGTGAAAAACTCAAAAAAAGTGTTGGGTTTCATTTTTTGCTTATTCTAGAGTAGCTCTACGAATGACATTTTTCCCTCATAGCCTCTGCTTGTAGTTGAAACCCTACTTCCATCGATGCTCCTAGGATTATTGGTTTTGATATTCAAAGCATCCAACTTCTTGGTCGATAGAATAGGGCCTGTGCCTGAAGGAAGGTCACTCGCCTTGGCACCACGCACAGACATAGACCCGTCTGCCTCCTTGCTCCGTGACGTCATGGTTGTGCCCCTTGACACTCATCCGAATCGCGTGGATCTTCATGCACATTTTTCAAACAATATTTCATGGTTAAAATTAAAGCCTTTGAGGGTTATGTTTACTTTAATTAAATGTTTTTGTTCATTTTATCTTGGAATTCACTAACAAACATGGTTGTAGGTGTATGCAGGTATGCAACGATGATGACGTAAGATCCCCACCAGTGGGCAGATTGTGATGAACCATCAGGAAAGTGTACACATGGGCAAGGAAGATACATAGAGCCATAATTTTGAAGGGAATGTTATAGAAAATTAAGTAGTTCGATGATAGTGGGATATTGGTGAATTTGTAAAGGACAACCATGATTTACTGATGGTTTGTGTAAGAAGAGCCATCGACGATGGCTCACATTGGATGGGCAAACATCAATGGGCAGTAGAAAGTGATATCGAAGCTACAAGTCGATCTACGGAGTAGTGGCCCTAGAGATATCATATCTTATCTATAGTAGCACGAATATTGCATTATTTGAACATAGCCTATTGACTAGATGGTCCAATTGGCATGAGAAGAAATTACGAGATGCAACCAGAAGAAGCAATGGACCATGGTGACTATGACATGAACTAGGGTGCATGATGAGGGACATCCATGGAGTGCCACACCGACATGATCGACATCAAGAGTCAATGAGGGCTAAAGTGTAATGTGATACTATGGTTATATGACAAGTGGGAAAGACCCGATATGTGTGGAAGAGAAGTCAATGTATAGGACACATATATTCCCAAGACTCATTATCTAAAATAATGAATGATGTGGATTGTAGAATTTGTAAATGACACTAGGAGTTTGATTCTTGATAAATGTAGAATGAAGATGCCATTGTAGGATATCCTAAGCATTATGCACAAATGGAATGCAATATGTAAATGGTCAAAATTTGCATTTTGGTAAATGTGTGTATTGTCAATAGCTATTCATGGTCAAATTTCATGATAGCTTTGATATTTTGCGGTACTGTGTTGGTAACCAAAGAAGGTGACGCTATCTGTGATAAACATAGAGGATATAATAGAGATGGACATTAACCCCATGATGACATGGGACATCGCTGACCAGGTAGAAGTGGGTAAATAGTAAATGACACTCGAATAATGTTTCTGTAGGTCCAAAATAGCCACATACTTAGGAGAATTTTGAAAATTTTGCCTACGTCATGAAGTTTTCAATCTACATGCCTTGTAGTGAATTTTGGAGTGGATCCACAACAAAGGCCGTGAGTCCAACCAATATTTGGTAATTTTTGTGCTTGGAGCAATTTTGTAAAGTTTCTTTTATTATTGTCTCTAGACTGGTGATGCATCCCGAATCCACAAATTTTTTTGAATAGGGATGATGTCAGCATAAAATAAGTGTGAATTGGCGATCGCTTGGTATTTTGAATATTTTGTGAGTAGCTAAGTGTTGAAAATACCGATTCTAAAAAGCACAATGAACATTTTTGCTTGAAATGGTGACATAGGCAGAAGGCTAAGCATAGAATATGCGTATTCGTGACAAAGCATATTTTTGACTAACTCTCTTCCAGAATGACGACAAGCAACGATGTCCTCTAAAGTCAGTGCATATTGGAGGAAGAGTCATTTTGTATTGCAATAGGTCCAGAATGGTGTTCACTAACCAATATACTTGCTTCGGTCCAGAATGGAATCTATAGAAGTTTCAAAGGAGATATGACATCATAAATTTTTTTGTGCAGATTGGTGAATGTTTCATCACCAAAGAAGGAAAATGAAGGATAAAGAGTGGATTTCATCTCGCTTCACTTTCATATTATTTTAATGCTAGATTGGCGTTTCATAGTTTTTGAGGCATAAAATATGATGTCATTATTTTTTTAAAGCAGAATGACATTGTGTTCTCCCTCGCCATTGTAACAAGCTTATATCAGATTAAATCATAGCCATACGATGGGGGAGATCAATGATGGATATTTTGCTAAGAAATATGAAGAGTATAAGAGCAATATCTCATCGAAACTATGACAGTCAGTTGGAGGAGGAAGTCGAAGTGTTGAGGGTTTCAATAAGACATAACCAGATATAGTTATAGATCGACGATGGCAGAGGGCTTTCAAGAAGGATCAATGATGCATACACACTCTCCAATGGCTAGAACTCTAGTTAGCACCGAATGACCAGCAAGTTGTAGATGATTCGAGCTACCATGATGGTCTATTTGAAATGAATTTCCCAAAGGATGAACTAGTAAGAGAATGCCAACAAGAACTCTCTATTGAGCTATCAAATTTAAATCTTTGTAATTTTCCTTGTAATTTTAATTTTGCAAAACTATAAATAGAGGTCAAACCCTCATTTCTAAGGGTCGGCTCTAGTGTGTTTTCTTATATTTTTGTAAATATTCCCAAGGGATAATGAAAGGAATATTACATTAATATTTACCTCAAATTTTGTGTCTTCATATTTTGATATCAGAGGTTCAAATTCTTTAGTTGCATTTCTGTGAATACTTGAATGGTTAGTTTATGCTAAATTAATGGATTTCTAGCTATTAGGGTAATTGAAATCTACTTCTAAGTTTGATTTATTGTTAGGGATTACATTTCTATAAATTCTAGATATTGGTGAATTCTATTATTTGGGTTTTCACTGTTTAGATATTGAAATTGCTATTTACAATATTTATTTGATGTTCTTTAATGAATGAAAGTACATTTAATTTGGGATAATGTTGATCTGAGTAATGTGTCTTTAGATTGGTTTTTTGGATCTTTTTGCTATAGTGCAATGTTGTTAGCCTATCCATCCACTATTTTTCACATCTCTCTAGCCCTAACCTTTTCTTACCCTAATATAAAAACCCTAAGTGAGCATAATTATGTCAACATCCTATTTAAGTTGAAAAGGAACCAACCTACTCTAGAGGTTGGATCAAAAACTCTGTTTGGGTCCATCCAATGTTTATTTGTGAGCTGTAGCTATCAGGTGAAAGCCTGGAAAAAAGTAGGAAGATAGACAACCACAATTTTGAGTAAAAATTGATGCAATTCAGTGCCCAACAATTTTTGTTACACCTGATGGGACCAGTTCACAAGGAACACGAAACCCATCATATGAGTTATTGTTTATCTCTACCCAAAAAAATCAATATTTGGTGAATTGTCTTGATATTATAAGTAGAGAATAACAAGTTCACCTGGTGACTCCCTAGTAATTAAACCCAGAAAAAGAATTACCCTTGTAGACCAGTGTCCTTTCATGTATACTAGGTCCTTCAAAAGGAATAACCCTGACTCCTAATTTTATTGTGAATTACCTTATAGAGGGTCTATGGTTATCAGAAGTTTGAATCAAGATTTCCTCTTAGAATAGGAGCTTCTTGAAGAAAACCCTACAACTAAAATAGTAGTCCCTCCAACAAGATCTACACCTAGAAATATGACACAAAATGTGGCTCCTAATCAACCATTATATAAATACCCCAACTGGAATACAGTTGGTCCCCTGATATCAGCCCAAATGAATGCCATTCCCTAGGCTGTATCCAAGGCTATCCCCACTTATGATGGATTTGGGAAGATAGCCTATGAGCACTATCAAGATATTTTGAATCTGGAAGTAATTCACAACATAAAAGAGGAGGATATTATTGTAAGAATTCTAGCCCTATACTTTAGAGGAAATATATTAAATTGGTTTAGAACCATGGAAGATAATGCTATCACTCCATGGCAAGCCTTAGCCAAGCCTTTTGTGGAAGAATTTAATGAATCTACTGACCCTTTCTCCCTGCTTAACCAATTTACATCCATGTAGAAAACTTAGCAAGAAACTGTCTCGGATTTCAATTTGAGATTTAGCAGAACATGGAAAAGAATTCCCCCCATAGCCAAACCAGCTACATGTTTGGCATATATGTATTATATCTGAGCTCTTGGATCAGATCTAGGGTTACAAACACAATAATATAGAGTAGAGACCTTTCCCCAAGTTTATAATATAATAGTTCATGTTGAGAACATCCTAATTAATGTGGGAAGACTCCCCCCCAAAACTATGCTACCTTATAACACAAAAACCACTAGTACCCAAAGTCAAACTGCAAACCCTTATTACATGGATCCCCTTTCTTTATCATCTCCATCTCCACAAATGAATGCAATCCCTAAACCAAATCCAACATCCTCTGTAATTTATTTTCCTCCCCTTCCTTCTCCATCGTCTCAAGAGTTTTCCACTATTATTGATATACAAAATACTTTGAAAACTCTGAGTAATAAGATGAATTCAATAAAAAAGAGAGACCAATAAATATTACAATAGAGGATTTTTCCATATGTAAACAAAGATCAGAGACCTGTTCCTAGTAATAGTACTAGGGTTAGAGTGAATGCATCATATGAGGATTCAGAATGTTCCTCAGATACTACTCTTGCTAATGTGTGTTATTTAGTATGCAATGATCCCCATGATTCATAGTCTTGTGTTATATACCAAAACCATATCCAAAAATCTATGGATCAATATGAAAGAAATCAAAATGGGAGAGTAAACATGTTATTCCAGTCTAATCAAATCATGGTGGAAAAAAATTTGGATGAAGAAAGCCCAATTGCTGTTATGACAAGGTATGGGAAGAAATCTTTGCAAGTAGATCCCTAGAAAATGGGTCAATTCCAACTCCCTTCTCAAAAAAGAACTGATCCCCTTCCTCAAAGCAGTGATACTTTCCCCATCCCTCAAGCTAAAGGTAAAGAGAAGATAGACAATCTTCCTAGGAGGCTAGATAAGGAAACTGAAAGAGACCAAATAAAATCTAAGGATGAGGCTCAAGAAAGGCTCAAATTCCCCTCTATTACCAAAAGGTAAAGAGTAGAAGCCACTCAACAGTATAAAAGGAGATATGGTGATCTAGAAGGAAGGTCTGAAAGACCTTTCCTAACTCAATCTAAGTATAATATTATTGAAGAAATGAAAAATATTCCATCAAAATCTGGCCTATATGAAACTCTATTTATTCTTGGTTAGATCGATCTGCTTAAGGCTTCCCTCAAAAAGTATCCACAAAATAGATAGGCCACTACAATCCTTAGTATGCCATTATAAAAGAAAGAAATGTCACCTACTATTTTAAAGAATAAGCCCCCATTTTTATATATCCCTGAGGATGGAAAATTGGGTAGTCCAAAATTGTATGATTGATTCAGGAGCATCAACTACACTCATGCCTAAAGCAGTTTGAAGAAATGGGTATGGAGTATACATGTTCTTGTCCTGGAGTATTGTAATTATATGGGACACCTATTAATATAGTTGGAGTCATAAAATATGTGTTAATGAGGATTCACAGATCCCCTAAGGTAACAATAGTACAAGAAATAGTTGTGGTTGACCTAGAACCCTACTTTGGATTATGCCTTTCAAGGGAGTTTACTGCAAAACTAGGTGGATGTATGTACATGGATTATTCTAGTATGGTAATTCCTTTCAAAGGAAAGAGAATAAGAATAACACCTAAAAAATTGGTAGCTTATCATATTGAAAATATTGAATGAGACATGTGTAATCTCAATCCCCTTGAAGAATTTGAGTTGGTGGAAAACATCGAAGAATTGGATATTGAGGATGATTTATCTTTTAGAGAATATTACAATCAATTTGGAACTGGTATGGGAACATATAGTATCTCAACTAAATTAGAGAAGAAAATATCTACTATATCCAATCAGTCCCTAAGATAAAAGGAAACATGGATCATGCACTTTGATGGGGCTAAATGTGGAAATGGTGCAGGAGCCGGTGTGGTCTTACAGTCCCAATCAGAGGGGAGAAAGAATTTTTCCTATAGACTAACTTGGTCATGTACAAATAATGTTGTAGAATATGAATCCTTGTGCCTTGGATTGATACAAGAAAAAAGCATGGGATCTGATTTATCAAGTAAGAAATAGGTGTAGCAGTAGGCACCATTACCTAAAAGCTTACAAAAATAGGGTATGGGATCTGATGGAATCCTTTGATGCCCTAAATTTAAATTTTGTTCCTAGAGAAAAGAACACTCTGGTAGATTCCTTAGCAATGAAGGGAGCTAACTTCAACCCTACCATAGACTATAGGATCAAGAGAGCCAAGGGAATCAAAATAATTTTTAGACCTACAGTACTAGACAAGCAAATTTTTTGGCAGGTTTTTGAAAGTGATGAATAGATAATTGACTTTCTGGTAAGAGAAGCATGTCTCTCTACTATCCAATAGGAATATCTAGAAGAAATTGACCAGCAAGATGTCATTCAACTAAGGAACAATCACATTCCTAGAGGATTGGTCACCCTAGAGATCTTATTTGACAATGAGGATAGGAAAAAGACCAAAACCATAAAAGTTAGTAAAAAAATCTATAAAGAAGTTGAATTTGGTATTGAAAAGAAGCTCGATGTTGGAATAAAATGTTCACCATAGAAAGTAGTAGTTATCAAAGCTTTATTCTTAAAATACCAAGAGATTGTGGTTTGGTCATATGAAGACCTTAAGGTGTATGACAAAAAGGTTATCCAATATACTATTGAGCTGGAACCTAATGCCAAGCCTTTTAGGCAGAATCAAAGGCCCGTAAATCCAAATATTGAAACCATCATGAGAGAGGAGCTATTAAAGTTGTTAAAGGCTAAAATCATATATCCAATAAAACATTCAACCTGGATAGCCAACTTGGCACCCATGAGAAAAAAAAATGGTGATATACGCTTGTGTGTAGATTTTAGAAATCTTAACCAAGCATCCCTTAAGGATCACTATCCCCTCCATTAGATTTATCAAATTCTATAGGTAGTGGCAGGGACTAAGAGGTTATCATTACTGGATGGTTACTCTGGATATAATCAGATTTGGGTGAAAGATGAAGATTAGTATAAGACAACATTCACCATGAAATGGGGTACATTTGCCTACCAGAGAATGCCTTTTGGGTTGTCCAATGTAGGAGCCACATTTTAGAGAGCCATGTATTATGCCTTTGGAGCATTGATAAACAAAGTCATTCTAATTTACTTGGATGACATGACTATGTTTTCCCATGATAAGCAAGATCACCTATCGCATCTAGAGCAGGTTTTTCAAAAATGCAAATAATTTGGTATTTCACTCAATCCTAAGAAGTCATTCTTTGTTGTTAATGAAGGAAATCTGCTAGGTCATGTGGTCTCAAAAGAAGGTATGGCCATATATCCAGAGATAATTAGAGCCATTATATCTCTTCCATTGCCTACAAAAAATAAGACTTTGTAGTCTTTTCTGGGCCAGATCAATTTTGTCAGGAAATTCATTTTTGACTTTGCACAGAGAGTCAAACCTAGATCTGAGTTACTCAAGAAGAATATTGAGTTCAAATGGACTGAAGTTAGGAAATAAGCTTTTGATATTATCAAGTAGTCCATTGCAACAGCCTTAGTGCTAATAAATCCCTATTTCAATAGATATTTTATCCTTTATGCCTATGGAGCTGAATAAAGTTACGCCTAAGTGCTTACTCAAAAAGATGTTCAGGGTGAAGAGCATCCTGTATTATTTTAGAGCCAAAAACTCCATGAATATCAAGTCAAATATAAATTCATTGAAATACAAGTGTTTTCTATGATGAATTCATTGAAGAAGTTCAAGCAGTACTTGGTATAGAGTAAGATCCTCGTATATGTGGTTCATCCAGATGTAAGAATTTTTATCCTATAGGGTAAACTAGGAGATAAAAGAGCTGGTTGGATTACCAAAATCCAAGAGTATGATGTAGAAATACATCCCACCAATTTTGTGAGAGGTAGGGCTCTGTATTAAGGTCTAACAAATGCTGCAGTATTAGCAGAAGTGACAACTTGTTAGGCAATAAAAGAAGATCATATGGAAGGAGTACAAATTGAAAACTCTGATTGGGTAGACTAGATGATTAAATATTTCCAAACCAAAGTATACCCCCTCAATCTAAATACATACCAAAGAAGGAGGTACAGGCTTCATGCTTTGAAATATGTATTACTACCAGAAGGCCTGTACAAAAGAAATTTGGATGGAGTTATTCTAAAGTGCTTGAAATATGATCAGTAAAAGAGGGTCATTGCAGAGTTCCATGGAGGACCATATGGTGGACATAGATTAGGAAGGATTACAACTTTGAAAATCATAAGGGTAGGCTATTATGGACCTAATATATTTATTGATGCTTTTAGGGCCATCAGGGCCTATGACAAATGTTAAAGATATATTGGAAGGACAAGGAATGCTTCATTTCCCCTCAAGCGAATACAAGTTGAAGAATATTTTCAACAATGGGGACTAGAATTCATAGGGGTTATTAAACCTAATTCCTTAGCAGAGCATAATTTTATCCTAACTACCATAGATTATCTTACCAGATGGGTAGAGGCTATTCCTACCAAGAAATTAGATCAAGATGTTGTGATCAATTTCATGGAAAATTTGATTTCTATATTTGGAGTTCCAGAAGCCTTGGTGAGTGAAAATGGCCCAGCCTTCATAGGATCCAAGTATATTGAGTTTGCCAACAAGTATGGAATTAATCTTAAAAACACTTCAAATTATTATCCACGAGGTAATGGACTTGTAGAATCTACCACCAAAAACTTGTTAAGGATTTTGAGGAAATCACTTGAAGAAAATAAAAGAAGTTGGCATCTATTGCTAGACCAAGCTTTTTGGGCTGATAGGATTACTATAAATAATTCCATTAAGAATTCCCCTTATGCACTAGTATATGGCAAAGAGGTAGTGTTACCCATCCATTTCGAGATTCCAAAACTTAAGCTTGTCAATGCAAAGGAGAAATCAGAGGAAGATCCGATAAAAACTAGGCTAATTCACTTACTACAGTTGGAAGAGAATAGAGCTCAAGTATATAATATTTTTAAGAAGCATTCCTCAGATATCAAGGAATGGTTTGATAAGAAATCCAGAATCAAAAAATTCTAGGTTGGAGATGCAGTTCTCAGGTGGAATGTTGACAAAGAAAAACTGGGAAAACATGAAAAGTTTAATTCTTTTTGGGATGGCCCATTAAAAATAGCAGAGGCCAAGGAGTCCAATGTGTTACAGCTTGAAGATCTTGAAGGGAACATACATATGATTCCAATAAATGGTTTTCATCTCAAGATCTACTATGTGTAAAATATGAGCTCATTGTAACATATGTACATACATTGTATTATTATTTCCCTTTCTTTCTACACTTTGTATTTCCCTTTCTTTCTGCACTTTGTACAAGTTCAAATAAAAATTCTTGAAAAAATGGCTAAGTGTTGAAAAATATTCGGCAAGGTCCCATTCCACACTCAAATACATGTATTTTCTAGCAGAACGGTGAGCGCTTTTGAATCCACATAAAAATGTACTAAGATCCTAGTAGAACGATGCAAGTGCCATTTTTCCACATAATGAATAGTGCAAAGCATAAAAATAAACAAAAGGGTTTCCAATCCAAGGATTTTCGAAGCTAAAGCATAGCAAAGTGGAACCAAAGTGAAAAATCATGCATAGAATTGGCTAAGTGTCAGTAGAATTAATGACTCCTCATATCCAATGGTTTCAAAACCAAGGTAGTGTGACCACCAAGGAAGCTCACACCCACTCTAACTATCGCAATCGAAGGGAAACACACAAATAGGCATGCATAATTTGATAACAAGAAATAAAGTGAATATAAGGAATTCTTTATTATTTTTGATGAAATCAAATTACAGATTCGTCCCTCTTAGGGATACCCATTTGATACATTAATTACAATAGTTTTTAATCCCTATCAAGGGTAGGTGTGATCAAAATGCCCCTCAAGGTGACACGAAATACTATAGGGTGTCGATGACCCTCTTCTTCACAATGGGGAAGGGGTTGGATGCTTTATATCTCCTTTAGAACTATTTCCTGTGGTTAAGAAACAACAAGAATATCAAAAATATAGGCAGCCTCTCGTGATGAGGCCCTTTTAGGTAAAATGTATAATGTCACCATTAACATGCATAATCAAGAAAGCATAAGGAAAGCTGCTAAACTATGCAAAGCGAATCAAGATTCATGTAATAGCATAAAGTAAAATAACATCTACACTATGCATGGATCAAATATAGGAAATTAAGCATAAACATGCATAAATAAAGCATTCAAATCCTAATTGAAACGTAAGCATAAAATGTGAATCTAGCCTATTCTACGGTCAAAATTCTTCTAAAACGCTATTATATCAACAAAATTGCTAATCTAACCTAACTAGCTAGATAGAAAATAAAAGAGTAAGGTGATCTGTCACCTATTGCAAACCGTAGCTCTGGTGAGCAGTCTGCATTGTGAACCGTGATTGACAGCCACGGTTTGACCTCTAATGAATTTACCCTCAAAATCAGGGGCAATGGGCTCAATCTCCTTGTCCAAATTTATGTTCAAGGGTCGCCTTCATTGTCCTTAGACTAATTTGGTGGTTAATTCGATGTGAAGGGCCTTCATTTACCTATATTTGTGTTTATTGATCCTCCTAAGCACCTAGGGTATCCATAATGTAATTCATCATGAATGGTGGCAAAAGGGTCAGGAATTAAGTGCAATATCTCTATCTCTTAGTATGCTCAGTTTGAGTATACAACTAGGTCTTCATTGCTCAAATCTCCAATGCTTGCTCTCTTTTTCTCCCCATTTGGAGGGGGTATTTATAGCATGCCCCTAGGGCTAGGGGTGGATTCATGGAGAAGCCAAGACCAAGAAGGTTGGTTAGGAAATTTGGGATGGAAGCTTCTAGAATATTTCATCCTTCAACTGCATCCTTCTAGATCTCTTGGCCATTCCAACCGATTTGGCTTGGATGGAAGGCCTAACTGAACTTCAGTTAAGACCGTAGGTCATAGTTATGTTCCAAACTGCAGACCGTAGGTGTCAACCATAGTTTAGACTGGAGACCGCAGGTCTGAGATATGGTTCATATTGCGTAGGCCAAAATGCCTAAATTGAGTGGTTAGAACCACTGCTCTATCTTGGAGTCTGTCCAAGATCCTCCATATGGTCTTATAGCATGTCCATATGAGTAGTCACCCTCGACATGACACGTTTTAGGTGTCTATAGATGCCCCTTTTGAGATGCATTGTGATATTGAACAACACTGAGAAAAAATATACATCCTAAAATGATGTCTTAGGTTCTATGATGATCATTAGTCAGATCAACATTAGATGCCCTAGGTCCAACAAAAGGATGTGCATCTTGGAATAATTGCTTCCAGCTTGTGAAAGGCTTACATTTTGACAAGTCTGCCATCATCATCATACGTTCGAATAGCACCAATGCCAAGTATGGGTATCTTCTGACCCATATATCTGAAGGATGAGAGTTGCAAACCAATTATCATATTTATTGTTTTCCCCAAGCAAAGGGGGAAGCTTATGATAGCTTTTGACAATGATTCGCAAGAACGAACACAATTTTGATAAGATCAAGGTATCTACTATCTCAGGGATCTTTTGCAGACTTTGATTATGATTATGAAATTATGACTACCCCCTAAAGCGACGAGTCAATGAGGGTAATGACAATGTATGAAGCGATGAAATCACTTGACCATAATGTATGATCCTAAACAAATTAAGATTCGAGCCTTTTAATGCCTTGGCTAGGCCTAGTTTAGCTTATGATTGCAACTCTTAGTAGTATTGGCACATTTCTATCCCCTAGAGCAGTCAGGCTACAATAGCCATCTTAAGGAATCAAAATGATACAAATGCAATTAGACTTGTGTTGAATCATATTTTTTGATGATTTGTTGAAAGATGTCATAAAAAAAAGGACAATTTTACCCCAAATGTCCTTATGGTGATTTACTCATCTTGTCGGATTGCATGGATTGCAACTCGCTGCAACCGCCAAGTGTATAGGATAATTCACTGAATACGAGGTACATTTGGTTTTTTAATTATTTAATTTTTTTTTTTTTAATTTTGCATTTATTTGATTAATCCTGGTGCTTTTAACATCATCAAATTTATAATTTTAATCATTGATTTTGAATTTTTGTTCAGTGGAAGTCAATAATTTGCTCTTTTAAACCTTCCCATGGTGGGTTTTGATTGCATTTAATGCTAGTTGCAGACTGTAGGTACGGTTTGTAGTTTATATTTCCAAAATTTTGAAACCACAGGTCAGACTTGCGAGCGAAAAACTCTAGTTTTGGAATCGTAGGTGTCAGCTGTGGTTCACCGAGAATAGAAAAACCTATAAATTGAATTCTCATTTGAAATTTTTCATTATTTCCTAGCAAACACTAGAAATTTGAGATCTCTGAGAGTGAGAAGACCCTTCTTGATCGAAAATACTACCACACTCTATCTTGATTACACTCCTCGACCTCGATGGCGGATCCTGATTAGCCATCAACTAGCCAGGGATAGGGTGCGAGCAAGGTAACTCAAAATCGAGACCACACAATAAATACCTGTAAAATGAACTACATTAAGTAATGTAGAAAATGAACCTCACTAAACTACTGGTAATGAAACCCACTAGTTTAGGCTAGCTTTAGGATTTTAATTTTATGACTTAGTGGTCTAGGAGGGTGCCTAAAATGGGTATCGCTCCTAAACCGCAGCTGGTAGCTACGGTTCCCAGTTGGCAAATTTGGGACCACAGGTTTCAGCTATGGTTCCTAATTTTCAAATTGGGGATCACAGGTTTTAGCTACGATTCCTAATTTGCAAATCGGGGACCGCAAGTTTTAGTTGTGGTTTGGTGTTGCTGCTTTTTTTTAAGCTCTAGTTAGCTATATTTTGTCTTAAATTGTACTTGTTATTCTAGATATTGACTTCTAAATCCCAAGAGCTAGATATTCTGAAGACTCTCTATGAGGCTTTATCTGATGTCAATTGGGATTGGCTCTGAGCTTTCAGGTTCGGATACATCATGGATATACCCACTATTAGGGTATATCAAGCCTACTTGACTGCATTGGCTCGGTGCTAGAATGCACGGACCAACACATTTCACCTACCTATAGGTGAAATGAATGTGACTCTAGAGGAAGTTTACAGGATATTCAAGATTCCTATTTATGGCGAGGCCATCATCTCCTCTACCTCTAGGGTAAAGGAGGCTATTTTTGACACTATCTTCGATGACCAAAGTGAGGATGCTTAGGATGCGATAGACCACAGCAAGGTACACATTGGCGAGTGGTACCACGAGGATGTCTTATCTGCATGGAAAGCCCTCTTTATGCACCTCATAGTTTAGATTGTGCTTCCATACTCCTCGAGCATGAGGATTCCTTGGAACCTTTTGTCCACCACCTAGAGGGTGTTGCAAAGCTCTATAAAGGCACCTCTACTTCTAGCTTGTGGGAGCACCATACTATGTCAACTCTACAGGGAATTATACTAGATTATAGAGCATAGCCATAAGGGCCTCAACTATAGTCTTCTATTATAGATCTGAGGGTGGCAGCACATTCAGATCGAGCATCCTTCAGATTTGCCCCTACGGATTAGTGTTATTGTTGATGATTGTTAGTGCTATACCACTTACTGGCCTCATGAGGAGGAGGGTACCCATAGTAGGATCCATGCTGGTGATGTCCAACACTACATTACTCAGTTCATGGCACTTGGCCTGAATGATGTTCAGTGGTGACCCTATATGGATTGCCCAATGTGGCTAGAGGAGGGCTAGTGTCTGAGATAGGCATGCCATGATAGATGGTTGATCATCCGTAAGGCTGAGATTTGAGAGTAACAGTTCTACTCTTGGGTTTTGTGGTAGTTTGTGCTCATGCAAGATATTCTAGATATCCCCCTCAGGTATCAATGCTTGGTTGTAGAGTACGATCTATAGTGGATCGTTCTAGAGCCTCTGGGAGATGCTGTTGATGACTACCAGGAGACTAGAGTTGATATTGTTGTGACCACTTCAGAGTATGATGGATAGTGGTCCATGTTCATATGGTATGACACAGGGTCTTGTTGGTCACGAATCTGCCACAGGAAAGGATTTTTACAATTGTGCCCTAGACCCGGCCAACATTGAAAGGCTGGAAGCAAGAAATGGCTCCCAGACCAATCTCCAGAGTGGGATGGTTCCCTCTACTATTCTAAAATTGGGTTTAAGATAGGGTTGCTGGAAAGAGATTAAAAGTTGCAGAAAGAAATGAAATATGGCCACAGGCCGGAGTTATGGGATCGGAAGAACAACAGCAGAAAACTTAAAGTGCGGCAACAGCAAGCAACAGAATATAATGACTCAACTCCCACACAACTGTATGCAGAAAATCTCTCCAAGATTACACTCCAGGAATCATATCCTTACAAGCAAGATTCAAATCCAATATGCAGAATTTGAATGTAACAGCACTCAAGGAATATAAATTCGATTAGAAATGCAATGAACAGAAAAGACAATCACCCAAACAACTGCTTGAAAAATCCGAAGCCAATAATTTATTCTTGCAAATGCACTTCCAGTTTTTAGCAAAACTTCCAACCTTTCGAAATGCAAATTACATTGGTTTTTATAGAGGTCCGTCCTCTTTGCAGTATTAAATATTTTAAACCGACCTTCTTGAGATCTACAATTATGCAAAGGAAACGAGGAACATGATCCCCTTAATCGCAATCTCAAAGAAATAAAAATTAAATGCCATGAAACGTTCGCGGTCCTTTATTAAATACGATTCTTCAAACATGTGCATGAAAACCGTTGAATTAATCCACGAACCGCGGCTTTGAACCAATAAACCCTTTAATTTTGGTGGCCTGGGCACTCTTTGACCTTAACCGCATTGGAAATCTACAAATTATTAAATTCGGGTCAGCATTAAATCGTCGAAACCCAAAAATATCTCCTCGGCCGTTCATACTGCACTTGGCGGGAAAACTGCGCAGGTCGCGAAAATGCGACGGGTCACGAAATCGCGACGTCTTATAATGTCGTACGCTTTGACCACCGTTGACCCACGAAAATGGCACATGTAGCGATTTCGCTACGTCTCCGGCTCCCTCTTGCTCCTCCCTGTGCTCTGCCCTGCGAAAACGAAACATGTAGCGATTTCGCTACATGTTTCTTCTCCCCGTACCAATCGCCATTTTTTGTTGCGATTCGCGGACATGTCAGCGACGCGCTGCAAGTTTTGAATTAATGCCTTCGACACCGATCGACCCGCGATTCCGGAACACATCGCGATATCGCGACGGTTCCGCCCAACCTGCTTGCGTTGACTACGTTGACCGCGATTCTGAAACATGTCAGCGCGTCGCTGCAGTTTTTTGACTTAACCATTTTTTGCTCAATTTTTCTCCTTTTTTCGCCCAAGATGCATCAAAGCTGAAGTCAAAGATCAGATTTCCAACAATACACTAATGCATTAATCAATGAGAATCAATGTGGTAAAAATGCCAACATTCTTGGCAGCTCACGGGGTATACAGCTCGCTGTATGCAAGAATCCAGGCCTTAGTCCATTGGGCACAGAGTCATATTGGAACTGTAAACTAGCTTCTGCAAAACATGTCAGAGGACTGCTGCAAAACTTCTTCTGCTGCTGAAAACTAGAACCGAAAGAACTTGCATAGAAGCGGTTATAACCTGAAGAAATGGAATATGATGGTGAAGTGAGCTCCTGTGATTGCGCAAGCGGTGACTGCAATGGAGTGATGTGGAAGTAAGCAAGTGATGAGATAGACATAACAACATCATGTTGATACACTACCAACGGCAATAGATGGAATGAACGAATGGATGGAACAGAAGTGGAAGTTTTGAAGCGTGAAATGAAAATGAACTAAGCTGGAAAATAAATGCTTTTTAAAACAAAAACAAACTGAGAAGAAAGGGATAAGAAGAAACGGGAAAAATAGAAAAGGGGAGAAGAAACAACAGTCGTGGCTTATTCTGTAACTGCAGAAGAAAAAGAAGTAAAAGAAGGAAGATGAAGAAGGGAAAGGAAAGGAAAAGGGGAGGGAAAAGAAGAAAGTGCTAGAAAGCCACCAAACTGTTGGGAGGAGAAAAACAAAGGAAAAACAAGCATCTACGGCCCACAGGCAACAAGAGCCGAGATGAACAAATAAAAACAATACCACTTTTTTTTTTTCTTCTTTTTTCTATTTTTTTGTTTTTTTCAAAATACTATATACAATAATTCACGACATGATTGGCATGTCGCCACCAGACATCCAATCTCAGAATGTTATCCGATAAATCTGCAATGTCCCGACCAGATCTGATCATACTTAAGTCGGTCCTTGAAATTGGGCTGGCTCCTTCCTGAAGTTCTCCATGGTGCGAATAGGATGCAATGCGACAGATTATCCTTCTTACTAGTACCCACATGGAGGACTTCTTTAGGTACTGGATGTAGTGGCTGGAACCAACACCACCACTTTGCAGACTTTACTGGCTGTGGGCTGAGTACAGGCTCCTCTAACTCCTTGATGTGATCACAAGGCTCTTCAAGTGAGAAATCTGATTCTAGGATCTCCTCAGGCTCTGGAATTTGAACTTGTTCTTCTACTTGGCCCATCTCTTGATGAAAACTGCAAGCAACCATATTGTTCATTTTTGGAAAAGTTCTTGCATGTTCGAATCCTTGACTTTGGACGAGATCTGTCCCTTGAGCTCCACATGACTGCATCTCAGGGATCTGGCATGAATGTGCAGGGTAAACAGGAGCAGCAACCACCGGAGAAGGTAATGGAGTTTCTCCCCATGGTAACTTTCTCGATAAGAGCAAAAGTTGTTCTGCTCGCACTGCTTCCTCAAAGATTTGTGGGAACCGTTGTTCACCTGACTACAGCAAAAAGAGACCTATGTCAGAATTAAAAGCTCGAACATAAAAGAGGTGGGCTTGGGTGGGTGATGGATGGATCTTCTCTGGAATTCTCTTCCAACTTATCAAGAATCGGACATTGAAGTCCATGATGTTTTCTTGAGGTGCTCTCTTGATGTACATGAAAAATTGGTAGAGATCTAAAGAACTGTAGCAAGGATCTTCGTCAAATCTTTTGATCAGTGCTCCCGCTAGATCATCCCATGAGCTGATGCTTTGACGTTTGAGCAATCTGTACCATTGCAATGCCCTTCCTTCCAAATACTGAACCAGAAGTCGGATCATGACATCCTCGTGTTCTATGACATGGATCATGGACAAAGTCGCAATATCTTCAACATGTGCCAGAGCCATGCCTTCGGTACCATCATATTTTGCCAGGTTCTTCAGGGCACCTTCGGGAATTTCATGCCGAACTTGGAGATTCAGAGGTCCAGGATCATCCCATATAGGAAAAACCCTCACCTTTGTGGCAGTGGTCTGCGGAATCACGGCCATCGCCATTAAGTCAGAGTCGCCAGATGAACATTCTTTGAATTTTTTTTTTTTTTTTTAAACAAAAACAGGCGTCCACGAACAGATCTTCAACTCAGCAAAGTCGCCAGATGAACTTCCAAATCTCCGCTATGATGTCAAGACAGCTCATCAAATCTTGAGGCCTCCGGGTGTTAAAAGCATGCCAAAACTGTTGGCACCGGTGGGGTTATCACTTTGGAAAATTATGCGTATCCCACCGATTATGAATTCTTGGAGACAGAAACAGTCTGTCCCACCGGGCGTGCCAAAAACTGTTGGTCACGAATCTGCCACAGGAAAGGATTTTTACAATTGCGCCCTAGACCCGGCCAACATTGAAAGGCTGGAAGCAAGAAATGGCTCCCAGACCAATCTCCGAGTGGGCTGGTTCCCTCTACTATTCTAAAATTGGGTTTAAGATAGGGTTGCTGGAAAGAGATTAAAAGTTGCAGAAAGAAATGAAATATGGCCACAGGCCGGAGTTATGGGATCGGAAGAACAACAGCAGAAAACTTAAAGTGCGGCAACAGCAAGCAACAGAATATAATGACTCAACTCCCACACAACTGTATGCAGAAAATCTCTCCAAGATTACACTCCAGGAATCATATCCTTACAAGCAAGATTCAAATCCAATATGCAGAATTTGAATGTAACAGCACTCAAGGAATATAAATTCGATTAGAAATGCAATGAACAGAAAAGACAATCACCCAAACAACTGCTTGAAAAATCCGAAGCCAATAATTTATTCTTGCAAATGCACTTCCAGTTTTTAGCAAAACTTCCAACCTTTCGAAATGCAAATTACATTGGTTTTTATAGAGGTCCGTCCTCTTTGCAGCATTAAATATTTTAAACCGACCTTCTTGAGATCTACAATTATGCGAAGGAAACGAGGAACATGATCCCCTTAATCGCAATCTCGAAGAAATAAAAATTAAATGCCATGAAACGTTCGCGGTCCTTTATTAAATACGATTCTTCGAACATGTGCATGAAAACCGTTGAATTAATCCACGAACCGCGGCTTTGAACCAATAAACCCTTTAATTTTGGTGGCCTGGGCACTCTTTGACCTTAACCGCATTGGAAATCTGCAAATTATTAAATTCGGGTCAGCATTAAATCGTCGAAACCCAAAAATATCTCCTCGGCCGTTCATACTACACTTGGCGGGAAAACTGCGCAGGTCGCGAAAATGCGACGGGTCGCAAAATCATGACGGGTCACGAAATCACGACGTCTTATAATGCCGTACGCTTTGACCACCGTTGACCCGTGAAAATGGCACATGTAGCGATTTCGCTACGTCTCCGGCTCCCTCTTGCTCCTCCCTGCGCTCTGCCCCGCGAAAACGAAACATGTAGCGATTTCGCTACATGTTTCTTCTCACCGTACCAATCGCCATTTTTCGTCGCGATTCACTGACATGTCAGCGACGCGCTGCAAGTTTTGACTTAATGCCTTCGACGCCGACCGACCCGCGATTCCGAAACACGTCGCGATATCGCGACGGTTCCGCCCAACCTGCCTGCGTTGACTGCGTTGACCGCGATTCTGCAACATGTCAGCGCGTCGCTGCAGTTTTTTGACTTAACCATTTTTTGCTCAATTTTTCTCCTTTTTTCGCCCAAGCTGCATCAAAGCTGAAGTCAAAGATCAGATTTCCAACAATACACTAATGCATTAATCAATGAGAATCAATGTGGCAAAAATGCCAACAAGGTCTATGGGTTGGTAGCCATACTAGGAAGAGGAGGAGGCAGATCCTGACGGGCGTAGGGTGCGCCAGTGGACAAAGGGCGGTTGGGGCATAGCAACCACCGTCGAGGAGGCTCCTGAGGTTGAACCCAATAAGGAGGCTCCAAATGAGGGTGAGGTCCCTCCCAATAGTGTAGAGGGTCAGATATTAGCTCAGGTGGCTGACTTGCAGAGTTAGCTAGGGTAATCACACATGCAGTAGCTAGAGCGAGACACTACTATCACCACTTTAGAGGTGAGAGTAGTTGATAAGGATAAGCGCCTTACTAATGCATAAGATAAAATATAGGGTATGACTACATGGGCCATAAATGCAGAGGCCCAGGATCAAAGATTATAGACTACTCTAAAGTTAGCGTAGGCACAATGGACTACAGTAGAGGCAAAGATGGATCTCCTCCAGGTATCGAGGGGGGGTATACCACCTCCTCAGGCTCCTATGGGGCCTTCGATAATACTAGTAGTAGCACTAGCAACTGCACAAGATCTGATGATTGAGGTAGAGCAACTACACAGTATGGTCATGAGGACCAATGAGATGCATGTAGCTCAGCTTGCTCACATTAATCATCTAGTCGATTATATAGAGATGCACGGGCTATAGGTTCTTGAGGATCTTCTCTCCTCAAAGTCATAGCGTACCAGGTCTAGGACCTCAAGGCAGTCTATGGTGAGCTTAGGTCACAAGACTCATAGGACTGAGAGGACACACAGGTCCTCTAGCACACATGAGGCGACATCGCATGCCAGGCCTAGGGATGTAGGGCAGACTTAAGGGGCCACCAATCAGGGGACTAGCCTGCTGCAGTTACCAGTTTCTCATGTGTTGGGTGCCTTAGGATTTGGAGGCAGGAAGGACCCACAGCAGGACCCACCATAGGTGCCAGCGTAGACAGGAGAGCAGGCTTCGTAGCATAGTGCTGAGGGAGGCGATGAGAGTTTCAGTACAGGGGGAGTAGTCTAGACCTGGGCTCTGCTAGATGCAGACTATACATTTGCTATGCTGTACTCATTTTGAGTGTAAGGTCAAGGACCTACATGCTTTGTAGCCTACAGGCATATTGATGCACTACCTATGTACTTTGTTGGACACACACCATATATATATATATATATATATATATATATATATATATATATATATAGTGCATCAATATGTATATATCAATATATATATATATATATATATATATATATATATATATATATATATATGACTTGATCATTTCATCTCATTATGTGTATCTAATGTTTAATTTTTGATTTTATGTTTATTTGATGCACATGGATGCAATGCTTATGTGATGCTATGTTGATATGATGCAATGTATGGATGACATGCACTATATAGCTATCTATTTTATGATGATGATGTTATGCAATGATCTATATGATTAGATGTGCTATATATATTGGATGCAAATGGATGTAGTATTTATTTTGAACGCATATTTATTTTTGCTTTGTGGGCATGCATTTATTTTTATGAAGTTATGGCATGCTATGCAATGTATGGTAATGCATTATGTACATAATCGTAATCTAATGGGAATGAACTTGTATGCTTTAATCACTTAAAACATAAAGAATGAATGTAACTGTTTATATCAATTTTAAACTGCGACACCACAAAATGTATGACAATCATGCAAGATAATTGATAATTCTCATTACAAGAACTTAATAAATTAATCACCCATATATGAAATGCAGTGAAATGAATTGGCATAATGCTAATGAATGAATATGCCATTCTATATATTTCTTTGTTGCACTATATAGTCAGTAGCCGTCTAAGCATCATTTCTGATATTCATGCGGTATCTATCCTATATGTTTGATTGTGCTTTGTAAAATGCATTTCGATGAATGAATGACTAGTATTTTTGATGTTTAATGATATTTGGTATCTTGTTGCTATTGGAGATTTTTTTTTTGAGGTTTTCCATGAGACTCAAACACCCTAGTAGACCTCTCCAAAAATCACATACTAACTGTACAAGGCTTTTATTGGACAAGGCTTTTGTCGTGACAGACCCAACTATTCATCATCCCTATGTGTGCATGTGAGTATTTTTAGATAGATCATAAGCATACCCCGTATGTTAGTCGGGACTCTTTCAACCCATATGTGAGATAGGGTTCCTCATACGATCGTACCATCCTTGTTTCAGCTTTGATTAGACTTATACAACTAGACAATCCTAGGTACCTAGAGCTAGCTCATATTGCAAATTGATCAAGGCTACCCCTCCAAATTTAGGTGGGACTCTTTCAAACCATTGCTACGTTTGGGTATCACCCAATAGAAATACCCCTCCAATTGTAGGCAGGACTCTTCCAACCCATTACTGCGATCGAGGATAACTCTATGGCTTTCAAAAGGTGGACAATCCAAGGATTCTAGTTCTCACCCTTATTACTTGCTCATATGTAGTGATGAAAATCACTGTTAGTCCATGTGTTACCGTTTTCTTTGAGCAAGGTATTTTTATAGTGCTTTTGATTCACTATGTCACTTTACATTTTGAACTTGAAATTTGTACTTTTGCACTTTGTAACTTGGGATTTAAACTTTGTGACCTTGGGATTTATAGGGGAAATTCTTGTCCTTTTTCCAAAGTACACCTTTCTAAACCGACTATTTGCAAGATAAGCAGGTCGTGAAACCCATCTCTCTTAAATACTTAATATTGCTTTCGCAACTTTCATCATCTCTTGTCTTAGCAGGATTTTATATTGTTTTTCTTAGTGATGGGATTCTGATATGTTGAAGCACTATCCCAACTAATGACCTTGTCTATAACTACAAAGAAAGCTTTCTACAATATCTAAAGAACAAGCTAAGTATGGCTGAGTGACTGGAAAACTTAATATACATACGTGTTTCTTTGCAACAGGTATCGTGTATGAATGCAATGAGTTATGATAAATGCAAGGGTGCATGATTGAAACACAAACGTGTGATCATTTGTAAGATTTTGATAGACACACTACACTCTACTGTGGAATGCAATGAATGACAAATGCCTAAATGCAATATTCTGAGGTGAATGCATGTATGAAAATGCAAACTACAAAAGCAAATATTTTTGGATTTTATGCTTTACCAATTTTTTTGGAATTTTATATATTTTCAAATTTTTATACATTTTTGAGCTTTCATATTTGACCAAACGATGAGTATATATGCCTTTGGAGATTTTTAGGGTTGACCAAGCAATTTTTAGAAATCCTTGGAGCATTTTGAATTAACCAAAGGTCTTACAGTCACCTTTGGAACCTTTTCATTGACAAAACTCTCAGTAAGAGGGTGTGGAGCCTTTTAGGTTGACTGAGAAGCTATAGGAACTCTTGGAGCCTTTGGGTTGACCAAGTAATTTTTAGAAATCCTTGGTGTCTTTTGGGATGATCAAGTGGATTTAAGCAGACCTCGAAGACTTTGGGTTGACCAAGCAATTTTTAAAAATCCTTGGTGCCTTTTTGGGATGATAGAGTGGCTTTAAGCAACCCTCGGAGTCTTTGGGTTGACCAAGCGATTTTTAGAAATCCTTGGTGCCTTTTGGGATGATCGAGTGACTTTAAGTAGCCCTAGGAGCCTTTAGGTTGAACATGTGATTTTTAGAAATCCTTGGTACCTTTTGGGAGACCAAAGGGCTTATATATGCCTTTGGAGATTTTTATGACATGACCAAATCACTCGAATGAGATCTTGGAGCCTTTTGGGATGACCGAGTAGTTATAGGAACTCTTGGAGCCTTTGGGTTGACCAAGCAATTTTTAGAAATCCTTGGAGCCTTTTGACTGACCAAAGGGCTTATTAGATGCCTTTGGAGTTTTTTATGATACACTCTCTAAGCATATAATGCCTTAATAGGGATGATGTTGAGAGGCTCAGGCTCTTCAACATCCCCTAGTGACGTCAAGCGATAGGTACCTAGACCAATATTTTTAGATATGATATAGGGTCCTAACCAATTAGCCATAAATTTGTCTCACATATCGAGCAGCAAATTTGAGTTCTATTGGTTTTATTTTAGCACAAGATCCCCAAATTCAAAGTATCTCTGGTGGAATTTGATATTGTAAGCTTGTTTGAGTCACTCTTGATAAACACGAAGATGCTCAAGGGCATTCACGCGACGTTCATCGAGCATCGTTAATTGATCTAGGTGAGCTTGCCACATGATCTCATCATCGATGAACTCTTTCAATGTGATGCACAACGTTGAAATTTCCAACTCTAAGGGCATAATGGCCTCAGCGCCATATACTAGTGAAAACAGAGTTGCCCCAGTGGGAGTCCGAATGCTAGTTCTATAAGCCCATAATGCAAGGGGTAGCTATGTATGCCAATCCTTGTGGTGTTCTTGCACTATATTTTTCAAGATGGCTACCATAGTCTTGTTTGAGGCCTCACCTTGCCCATTTATCTATGAATAATATGGAGATGCAAAACTGTGTTTGATGCGGTACTTAGAAGTTAAGGCTCACACAGTTTTGTTCTTAAAAGAAGTTCCATTATCCAAAACTATTTTGGATGGTACCCTAAAATTACTTATGATATGCTCCATTATGAACTTAGTTATGTGAGCTCCCATGGTCATTGTTAAGGGAATGGCTTCCAACCACTTTGTAAAATACTCAGTAGCCATAATGATGAATGTATGTCGGCCTGATGATGGAGGAGAGATCTTGCCAATTAGATCAAACCTCCATTGAGAAAATGGCCAAGCCGCTTGGATGGGCTGAAAGGCCTATGATGGTAGGTGCTTAAGATTACCATGATGCTGACATTTGATGCACTTCTTTACATACACATTGCAATCCTTCTCCATAGTGGGCCAATAATAACCCATTTGAAGGATGCACTTGACGATGGCCATACCGTTGAAATGGCCGTTGCACGTACCATCATGAGCTTCTAAAATTGCCTAATATGACTCTTGGGGCTCAAGACAATGAAGGAGAACTCCATCATAACTTTGGTGGTATAAAATGTCTCCCATCAAGATAAATTTAGTTACTTTCTGTTTAAATGTGCATCTTACAGCATGCGACAGTCCCTCCGGGACAAAACCAAGTCTTAGGAAGTCTTGAATCTGTGACATCCAATTCTGATGAGCCTCAGCTTTGACTGTTAAGACAACCTATACCCCCTGCATATTTACTTTTGCAAATGTAGACTAGGAGACAACCTTGTGGTGAATGGTGGTGCCACTCCCCGTAGGACTCAGGGAGGTTAAAGACCCCTAGGGTGCTTTCTTGAGAAAGTCTTCATATTTGTAGAACCAATCAACTTTTTATTCCATACTAATCATGTTGACTGATTCTTTGTTATCAAAGGCTACACGCTCTATTGCAGGATGTGAGAGCATCTTGACATGGATGGTAGTGAAATCAGCAGATGGATTCTAAGGGATTAAAGATTCCAAAGAAGCCATGGTATCCATAAATTTATTTGACGAATGAGGGATTTCCTCGATGTCATACCATTCTAGTTTAGCCAAAAATGTGGCAACAAGATCTTTATAGGCTTATTGTATCAAAAATCAACACTGAAATAGTCCCTTAACTTGGTTAATTATGAGCAGGGAATCGCCAAAGATGTTTAGTCTCTTGATATTCATGGTGATGGCTGTATGATGGCCCAAAAGTAGAGATTCATATTCAACATTATTGTTGGTGCACAGGAAGTCTAGTTTGAACGACAAGGGCATTGGAGCTCCTTGTGGCATGAAAAACACTATCCCTACACCAAATCCTTGCTCGCACTTCAAACCATCAAAGAATAGAGTCATATCAGCATTGTTCTCTGGTTCTTCGGGTTTGGGAGCTTCGAATATTACAAAAATTGCATCATCTAAAAGCTCAATTTTTAGAGGCCTAATTTTGGACAGTGGCACCTTAGCTAACTAATCTAGTATGACCTGTCCCGTAATGGAATTTTGGATTACAAATTCTAGGTTGAATTCTATCAATAGCATGATCCACTTTGTAGTATGTGTGTTATGATGTCTTGCTCATCATATACTATAGAGGATTTTGTTTTGATATCACATATGTCATGTGATTTAACATGTAGTTCCACAATTTCTTGGTAGCGAACACTACTGCTAAACATAGCTTTTCCACATATGCATATCCTATCTCGTAACTCACCATGGTTCGACTAATGTAATATATGGCTTGTTCTTTACCTTGTACATTCTTTTGGGCCAACATGGTCCCTAAAACAAAGTCTATTGTTGATATATATTAGAAAAGGCTCTTCTGGCCTTGGTGGAGCTAACACTGGTGGTGTTGCCAGGTATTGCTTTATCTCAGTGAAGGATTCCTTGTAGTCCTAGTCCCAGTTGAATGGGACACCCTTATGTAGCAGTCAATTCATGGGTCGATATTTATCCGATAGTTGGGTGATAAATCACTTTATTGAAGCTACCTTGCCTTGGAGGCTCCTTAATTCCTTAATATTGGTTGGAGGACGCATTTCCAAAATGACCTTGAACTTCGTTGGGTCTACTTCGATGCCTCTCTTGGAGATAATGAACCCTAACAACTTTCCAAAACTTATTCCAAATACACACTTCTTAGGATTCAGCCTGACATTTTGCTCTATCAGGTGATCGAAGACTTTTCTCAAGACCTCTGCATGCTCTTCTCATAGCAACGACTTGGCTAGCAAATCATCGATATAATATTCTAGAATTTTGTGCATATAGTCATGAAAAATGTATGTCATGGCCCACTGGTATGTAGCACCAACATTTTTGAGACCAAATGGCATAAATTTATAGCAAAATGTTCCCCATGGTGTTATAAATGTAGTTTTGTGCTGGTCTTCGGGCTTAATCGAAATTTGATTGTAACTAGAAAAACCATCCATTATGGAGAGCATTTCGTGACCAGCAGTAGAATCTACTAGAGCATCGATATTGGGCAACGAAAATGAATCTTTGGGTGTTGCCTTGTTGAGATATTTAAAATCCATACAAATATAGATCCTTCCATCTAGTTTTTCTATAGGCACCATGTTGGATAACCATTCTGGATAGTCGATGGAAATGACAAATTCTACATCCAACAATTTTTGCAATTCGTATTTCACCATTAAGGCTACTATTGGATGCATATTTTTGAGCTTCTTCTTGATGGGCTTCTTGGACGGGTCTAGCGAAAGGTTATGAGTAACCAACTTCGGGTCTAGACCGGACATATCTTTGTATGTCCAAGAAAAAAGGTTAGGTCTCTCTTTCAACAGAGGGATGATTCTAGCATGCTCATCTGGAGTGAGACTCATTCCAAATTTGACATTCTTTGGATTTGTGGGGTCGTTATCGATATCCACTTCAAACATTTCCTCTACTGACATATGGGATCCCTCCTCAAGTTGATGAGGTGTAGGGATCAAATGGATGTCATTAGTTGGATTTATAAGTTCTTCACTGGAAGTATTTTTAGCATGATAGACATCATAAGTGCATCCTAGAAATGGTTGTAGCATCTCTTTGTTTCAGAAGAAATATTTAGGCTCTACTGGTGAATCAGCACGATCCCAATCGATAGCATCCATTTTTAGATGTAATGGCTTGGATGGATTTGCTGGATTACAGAGTGGAGTGGTCAAATCAATGAAGACCATGATGATGGAATGAAATTTATCTCCAGGACCACTTGGACTGAACTCTACATCATATGTGTAGCTTCCATACCCAATATCTGGCTCGAATGGCATCGGGATGAAAGGGTCCTCCTTGTGGTATGCCCAGATAACTGGATCCTCTTTATGCACTAACTGTAAAATGTGATCTCTTGGCTCAAGCAGCTCGACATAAGTAGGTGACTAGGGAAAGAGCCTTTTATATTCCTCTTCTAGATTTATTCTTTCCCTGAGGTGGTGTTGGAGATTTATCTCTCGACGCAAACCCATAGCTATAACAAGTGGTAGACCCCGATTTGGATTCTGATTACGTAGGTGATGAAGCCCCAAATAGGCCATCTCCAATGAATTCTCATCATCACTATAAAGGTATAATATTTTACTTCCCCCCATATGCAAGGGATGATCTACCAGATGTGGCCCCATGTACCTAATTCTGCAGTCACTATCATCACTATCCGAATAGACTGGATAAAATAATCATATATATGACATCGGTACAAAAACTGGTTCTGCTTCCTACTTCAGAGTGACTTATGTTAGGAGGAACCTCTTCTGTAATATACTCTAACTTCGTAGGCAATAGATGTAGCAGATATACTAGTCTCGAATCAGTCATCTCAACCTCATTGCTATGATTGTTACTATGAGAAAGGCACTATATCATGTCCACAAATATTGAGAGATTAGCTGGATGAGGCCTTAAGTAGGCATGCTCTGTCTCATCTTCATAGTAACTATCGACCATGAAATGCTCTTGTATCTCATATAATTGCTCTCTAGGTAGAAAATGGTGTAGAAATTCTGAAACCACAAAGGCTCGGTCAATTCCCTTTTTGGATTGATCATCATTTTAGGACTCACCATTTGCATCATAACTTGGTCTGCTAATTTTAGAGGTGGACTCCTCTACATCTTCACTGCAAATATCTCTTGAATTGAGATTGCTTATAATGATGGGTTTGTGCCCCTACATACTGGTATCATCGGTTGTGATATGATTTTGATGACCCACGCTACCTCTTCGAGAACTCTTCATGTTCAATATTCGATCTCTCAATGGTGATGACTAAAACCATTGGGTTGTTTCCCTAAAGGCTATACATGTTAGGATGATATGGATTAAAATCCATGTCATACCCCAGACCTAGGTACAAACAATCCAATGACGCAGTGAGTAAATCATCATGTCCTTGAATCTGTAATCCCAATTTGAACCTATCAGTTGCCAACTGATAACGTGGTTCAAGAGGGGTTATTTGTCCTTGTTCAAAGAGACCCAAGCCATATCCATGCCAATGATAAAGCTCAAAAATGTGCATGGCATACTCTGGATTGTACAAATACCAAACATTCACCGTGAATTGTTCATCGTCATCCACCTCCATGGGTGCCCACGTTGGAACTTGATCAAACCCAAAATAAATGAAGTTTTTTTGGTTGGGTGGCTTTCCCAATAGTACTATGGATCTAACTGGATATCAATGGGCTATCAGTTGGCCCATGTCTCGTGTAGTCTCTAAAATAGGACCGAAGGTCACATTTTGCACAAGATATTCATCCAAACCTATGCTGGTTAGGTGAACAGTCACTTGGATGCAGATGACCCTGCTAATGAAGCAGGAAAAGTAGGCTGATGTGCCTCCTCGACTTGATCCTAGGCTTCCTCCACCTCCATGGGAGTGGCAGCCTTAGTGGTGACTGGTTCGGGTGCACTCTTTGCTTCTTTCCTACCCAATTTCACCTTTAATTTCTTGTCATTCTGATGCATTGTCGATGCACTCGATCTCAGAGAAGTGGCAGTGGTATGTTCAGATCTATTTGATATAGATACCAATGGTTGAACATGCACTACCTATTTACCTCTTGGAACCCTCATCGACGATGTGGGCCATATGTCCAAGTGCATTGATGGGATCACAAAACCCCCTGGCAAATATACTAAGTTCACAAACTTGAATGGTTCTTCATCTGATGCAACCATGTGAACTTGTCCCTCATATACATACTTCACACACTGATGCAATATCGAGGGAACACAATGCATTTTATGAATCCAAGGCCTCCCCAACAGGATGTTATACTGCAAGGCACCCTCTATCACGTGACACATTACATGAATGGTATTTAGTCCCACCTGAATAGGTAGGACAATCATGCCAACCATAGAGCATAGTGCATCGTTAAACGCTTGCAATGTAAAGGTGGTTGGTACGACAAGTGATTTAGGCCATTTCAAATGGTGCAGTGCCTTAGTCATGATTATATTTATCGACAAACCAATGTCAATCAAGACCCTTTTGAATGGCACATGGTTAACACATGAAATTATATGTAGTGGCGGGTCAGCCACACTTGTAGAAACCACTTTCACTTCATGATCATAGAATTGGATCATTGGTTCTCGATACTATTGTATGTGCCCCACAAAATTTGTGAATGCATGTGCGTCCTAGGATTGTACCTCAATGGACCTCAAAATATCCATAAGAGTCTCCCTATGCCTAGGGTACTATTGTATAAGCTCATATATCAACAACTTCGTAGGAGTCATATGTAGGTTTTGAACCAACCTGCTCCTAATGGTCACCACAGGTCTTGTTGGTGGGCCTAGAATATTTTGTGCCTGTTGCTGCTGGGGCATGGCCTGTATTTGAATGGGAGTACAAGGTTGATTCAGCCATTCATACCTCCCATGTCTGGTAATAACATTGACCATTCTGATGAACCCATGGGTAGGTGGTTCAAATCGTACTTTATTGATGTGGTTAGCGTGGTTACGGGGTGCCTCATGGTTTGGTAATGGATTTTTGAAAATCCCCATGTTTTGGTTTTCTAGAACCTGGGGATTGCCTGGTACTACAAGCTCTCCCTTTTCTATAATATTTTGTACAATGTTTTTGAAGGACCAACACACCTCGATGTCATGGCCTTTTGCTCTATGAAATATGCAAAACAAATCTTCCTGATAGTCTTTGGGCTTGGGCTGATTTGGATCAACCATTTTGACTTCGGGCAATATTATTGCCTTGGCCTCACAAAGCTGACAAAAAATCGATGTCATTGATTCCATCAATGGTGTAAATATGCAAGGTGGATGTTGCTCTTTGTTCTTGCCCTTGTAGTTATTTTTACACTAGTTTTATTGCATGGGAGGGGATGGCCTTGATAATTTTGTTTCTTTTGCCCCTTATCCACATTTTGAAGATTCAGTACCACTTGATTCGCATGGGCCTGCTTGCACTATTGTTTTGAGGTACTCTTCTTATATCCCTATTTCTTGGTTTTTAGCTTCAAGTTTCCTTCCTACAACTTGATATCCTTAATTACCTTGGCTTGCACCCAAGCTTCTTCGAATGTGGCGTACTGCTATAGCTGCAACAGTAGCAAGATGTGCTTGGCACAACTCTTTGTAAACATTCAGGTTAATTCTATGGTAGGGATCAAGAATGGAAACTTTGCCATTAATCTCCTCCACCTCTTCTGATACTATTCTATTGCCTCGTCATCATGCTAAGGTATGTTGGTTCAACTTTTATACACACCCTGTGAAGAATGAGCATGAAATACCGATAACACTTATAAGGGATAAATCCCACTCACTTTAGGATCTTCGCTGGATATCTAAGGTGTGAGTTACAGAGTTGGGTCGAATGTCTATTCACTCATTTTTGCTTCTGGAATAGTTTCAAGCGGATTGTCTGTTACCTTACAACGGGTTCAGGACTTTAGTTCAGTAATGTTTTTGGAATTGGTTATCTTTGTGGACACTCAGATTTACAATCAGTTCTTTGATCTAGCTCTTTATGTTTTAGCAGATTTAAATAAAAGACAAATTCTAAAGAAGATAAAAATGGATCATTCAATCGATGGAATAGAGAGAGTAGAGTAGGGCAGAAAGAGAAGTTTATCTAACTTAGCTGCAAAACCAAAACTACCAATTTTAGTTATACTATTAGCTTCACAATAGAACAAATCAAAGAGGAAAGTGTCCAGCTTTCTAAGATCACCTTCTACTAAGAGCATAAGATAGAGATGAAATAGATCTGAAAGAAAATCATAAACAGAAGGGAAGTCGATTAAAATTGGTATCTCTCACCAGCAGCCTAGCTCGCACAGTGAGGACAGAGCAATTAGAACAGGCCTGAACCTTAAATCTATAATTTTCCCTAGCATACAATAAAAAGAATGAAGCCTAGCAGCATATCTAATCTTGATAACACGAGATCTACAAAATAAATTAAATAGAACTTTAGCGAGACGAAAAACAGAAGAAGATGAACTTATCGCAATCTGAAAGAGATTAGGCTCCTGGCCATGCTATCACAGAAAATGAAACTACACCAACTCCAAGTCCAAAACAAAGCATTCAAACAAGATTTGCAGGAAATTTCTCCAATAGCTTTTTATTCTAAGTTTTTTCCTATTGAGTTTACATCCGGAAGAAGTATATATAGACTCAGGACAAACCTCGATATTTTCAGAAATATCTTCTTCCAAAACCCTAAATCTTATCACTTAAACCCTACTACCCAGGTTTTACAATATAAGGCCCTTTAAAAATAGAGTTTCGATAAACCCTAACCATTCTGCAAATCTTAGTGCAGTTACTTGCCATAAATGGAGAAGGCACGATCTGATATTATTCTCATCCATCTGTAACTGTGAGCAAATATCTTCATTTTTTGGCCGGTCATCGATATATTCCATAAATGGGCACTGCGTGTGTAGGTATCTTCATCCTTCTGGTGCATCTGTCGGGAGCATCTCATTAATTCCTCGGAGAAATTTGGATGAGTCACTGGTTTCTTTGACATTTTATCTTCACAGAGCCGCCTCTGAGTTGAAATTCTTTGCATGCCATTACTTTCACCATAAATTCTCCTGTTAAATGCGTCCATCGGCAAATTTTGGTAACTGTGTGTAGATATTTTCATTTTCTAGCCAATTGCCGACATATTCCATTAAATGAGGCAGCTGCTTAGTCACACCGTAAAGTCTCTTTGTGGCCAGATCTATAAAATCTGGATGGACCAAAAATTCTCGGCATCCCCCATTTCCATCTGACGGCCTTCGCTTGATCCGCGCTTATTTTGTCTTTTTCGCCATTACTTCTGCTAGTATGCAACTGCTAGCTCGCTTTCTGCAAAAGACAAAAAAGGATTAGTATTTTAATATTATTAAATTAAAACCCTAATGTTCATTATATGTCGGCTTGATTTCCTTCTTCCAAGCTTATGGCGTCATGAAAATGAGACAGGTCCAAAAATGGAACATGTCGCGATATCGCGACGTTTTCTTTGAGCTATGCCTCCACTTAACACTTGTCACGATATCGTGACATTTACAAAACTTGCATCGCGATTTCATGACGTTTCTATCATGTTTTGTTTCCACTTAACACTTGTCATGATTTCATGACATTTCCAAAACTTGTGTCACGATTTCATGATGTTTCTATCGTGTTTTGTTTCCACTTAACACTTGTCATGATTTCATAACGTTTCCAAAACTTGCATTACGATTTCACAATGTTTTCATCGCATTTTGTTTCCACTTAACACTTGTCATGATTTCACGACGTTTCCATTGCTTGGGTTTTTCAATATAAACCATGTCATGATTTCGCGACGCTTCTAATCACTTGGCACTTTCTACCAAAAGGCATCACAAAATCATGACGCTTCTATCACTCGACACTTTCTACCAAAATGCATCATGAAATCGTGACGTTTCTATCACTCGACACTTTCTACCAAATGCGTCATGAAATCATGACATTTCTATCACTTGGCTCTTTCTACCAAAATGCGTCATGAAATCGCGACATTTCCATCGCTTGGGTCCTTCAACCAAATGCGTCACGATTTCACGACGTTTCTATCCCTTGGCTCTTTCAACCAAATGCATCGTGATTTCGTGATGTTTTCATTTCTTGGGTACTCCAACCAAATGCATCACGATTTCGTGACATTTTTATCCCTTGGCTCTTTTAGCCAAATGCGTTATGATTTCACGACGTTTCCATCGCTTGGGTCCTCCAATCAAATGTGTCGTGATTTTGCGATGTTTATATCCCTTGGCTCTTTCAACCAAATGCATCGCAATTTTATGACGTTTCCATCACTTGGGTCCTCCAACCAAATGCATCACGATTTCATGACGTTTCTATCCCTTGGCTCGTTTAACCAAATGCGTCGTGAAATCATGACGTTTCCATCGCTTGGGTCCTTCAACCAAATATGTTGCGATATCGTGACATTTTTGAAAATGGAAAATGTCGCGAAATCGTGACTTTTCAAAAAATGGAATGTCACGAAATCGCGACGTTTTCCCAAGTTACTTCCACTTTGCAAATTTTCCAGAAATTGTAGGTTGACTCCAATGAATTTATTCATCTGTATTCTGCATTTTTTTACATATTAGTGAAAGATCTTCTTTACTCAGAATGATTCTAACATTTAAAAAAATGAATTCTAAATTGAAATCAAAGCCATATGCAAGCCTACTTAGATACTTTGGTATATGCAAAACTTGAAGAAGAAGGAGGCAAGCACAATTTGGAATTAAAACTTGAAAAACATCAAGAGGGTCCCTACGGAAAAATGAAAACTAAATATTTTCAAAGGATGGAATTTCATTTTTTTTAGTGGGGGTGTGTTGCTTCTCAACAAATGGCGATATCTATGGGGAAAATAGTAGCACTATTTTAGAATCCAGGACTCTAGTTTCAAAACAATATAGACCATGTACCATGCTTTGCCACAAATATTCTTCAAAATAATTTAACTACTACCTGATAGTTGTTAAAATTTCCCAAGGACATACTAGGTTGAATCACTTAAGGAAGATTTCTGATGTGCAATTATAAGCGTATAACTTTCTTCAAGGATGACTGGGCCTTCGAATGTTTTACTTCGGATTGATCAACTTTTTTAGATTGTGAAGGGGAAACCGAGTAGGGCTCTGTTTACTAGTTTAGCCTTTTACAACCCCGACAGAGTTACTCTTTAGATTTTCACGACCATGATCCAAAACTATGAGGTGGTATCTACAGCTTGGTAAAAGAAAACATCTTCTGGAGCTTTGGCTATCTCTTTCATTACATAACTTCTTCTCTCCTCTTTTTTTTTTTTGGAAAATAAAAGAGTTCCAGTTTTATGTTGCCTTGCTCAACTTTCACCTTCTCTCTCTCTCTTTTGAAACATACCGAAATCTGGAAAGCCTTGCTAAAAACAATTTTTTTTTTTTATTCTTCATCGATCTAGAAAAACTGGGTACCGATAGCCTCTTTGGACACTTAAATAATTTCACGAATCAGAGTCCCCTCTTATGACCAACTTTTCTTGGATTCCCTAGGAGTTCTCTAGCCACACAGTATAGTAGTTTCTTTATAATTAAAATAATTATGGCAAGCAAGACACAAAATCCAATTATCTTTCTACTGTTGTTCTGAATAACAAAATAGTTCCACTATTCAGTTTAAGCAGACTATCTCTTATTTAGAATAAAACAAAATGAACACAGGATTTTGAACTCAGAATAAAACAATTTTTAAAGGTTGATTCTTTCTTTGCTGCCCAGGCAAAACTTAAACAAACAAAATTTAAAAGCTAAAAGAAATTTGTACAGACCCCAAAGGATAAAACACATAACTTCAACCTAAAATAAAATAAAAATAAAAACACACTACTTCAAACCTTATTTATAACATATACATATTTTACAACGTCTTTGTGATTTATTCAAATGATGTATTGGATGGAACAACTGAGAAATAATGCTTTAGGTATTGACCATTAACAGGAAGGTTCAAAAAATTACCCTCGAGGTCCTATAGACGAAATGCATTATTACCTAGGATCTCGGCAATCTGGTATGGCCCTATCCATAGCGGCTGCAACTTTGTGTGTTTACCCTTCTTTTCATGGGCTTTGTCCCATAGAAGCACCAGGTCTGCATGATTGAAGGCGCTCACCCTAGCATCTTTTGTCAAGCCAACGCTTGACTGTCTCTTGGTGTCGACTAAAATGCTCTACGGCTTGAAGTCGTCCACCCTGCAAATCAACCAAGTCCAACACACGAGCTTTCATATCTGCATGATCAAAGTAATGTAAAGCAAATTTTAATCCTGGTACTAATGCTTCATATTTTGCCAAATTATTCGTGCAAGGAAACTGCAAGCGATAAGACATAAAACCGGTTTGATTTTTTGGTCCTTTAAGAACAGCCCCTATACCAGAACCTTGCTTAGATTTAGCTCCATCAATATGAAGCATTCCAACTTCATTATCGTGATCTTGGTGAGCTTTAACCGGTTTCTCCTTTTGAGTAGTTGTCAAATTATAAACCCCGATATAACAACCCTCAGCAAGATTAACAGTCTCATTCTTGGCATTATATTCTGTGATCATGAGTTTATATCTTGGTTCTCTATCGATTCTTAATTGATTTGCAAAACCATTCCAGGGTAACCACATATGCAAAAAATCAGTAGCCAAGTACCCATTCAAGGATTTTGACCAATCCCTGCTCAGAAGCATTTCGTATCCTATAGGAATATCCACCACCTGAATGTCAATTCTGTGTTGCGCTCTCGGCTTAGATGCTAGCTGGATGTGTATATTCTAAAGTTCACCTACCACTTTAACCTCAGACTTATCCAATTGGACGACTCTCATCTCGGAGTTCATGGGGGTCAAACCCAACTACTGACAGATGGCTAGAGGCATGACATTGGCTGAAGCCCCAGAATCTACCAGACAGTTGTGTAAATTTTTCCCAAATATACGAACAGTTAGTAGGAAAGGTGAAACTTCAGTCTTTTCTTTGTACATAGCCATATTCGCATTAGCTATCTTCTTCCCCTTTTCCAGAGGTTTGGTAGTAGGTTCAGAGTATGTTTTGATCAGGTTATCCCTTTGTTCAGAAATTTGGGCCAACTCATGAAGAGTGATGTTGGCTTTGATCTTCTTCATGTCCTCCACTATATTATATCCCTTATTGAGTGGAGGGACAAATGCATCTGGTCCTCTCGGATTTCCTCCCTTGGGCGGAGGTGGGTTATCGTTTGGAGATGGATCTGGAGGTGTAGACACAGTATTAGGCTCTGGATTTCTGTTCCTGAGGTTGTAGTTATCCCTCCTATACTGTTGAAAGGCTTGCACTTCATCCATGGGTATCTCCACAACATTCTATGATTCTTTTGGGAAAGTGAAAGAATCTAACACCATAGCTGCACTATGTTTGGATGAACTTGGAGCATCCGTAGTTCTTTGATGTTTAGGAGAAACCAACTCACCAGATAGAGCTTCAAAGGCATTATAGAACTCCAAACAATCCAATTCCCTGTGCTGAGATGTGCCATGTATCCTGCACCAATTAGGCAAATCCAAGTCACAAATATTCACATCATGCCCTTTACCTTTATAATCCTTATTGGGTTCATATGGGGGCCTAGTGAATCTATTCTGCTGATAGGAAAACCTGTTTGAGTTTTTCCCAGTGGAAACTTGCCTTTTGAAACTTAAAAAGTCATTTGCCAACTTTTGGACCATCTTTGAAACTTCCTCAACTCTTGTGTTATCAGATTCTTTATCTGGATTTTGTACACTTTCAGCAGGTGTTAGAGCCAATGGATTTCTTATGGTGGAGTTTGACATGTTGGCAACATCATCTGATGTGGTATGGGATTGAAGACAGGGGTACCTTGTGTGACCAAAGGAATTTGATGAGTACTTAAAGGTTGAGGTCCCAATTGTCTTTCCAGAACCAAAGCTTCTTTATAAGCCTCTGTTAGATTAGTAACATTGGCATCTCTTTTCAAGAAAACAGAGGTCATTGGATCTAGAGAATTTCTAAAAATTTCTAATGCCAGATCTGCATTTGGCACATAATAACCTGTCAGTCTACCATAAGCCTTTTGAAATCTGATATTGTAAGATCTGACAGATTCATTTATTTCTCTTTTAATACCAGAAAATTGCTGATATAATACATTGGGATCTATCACTTCACCAAATTGCGATACAAAAACCTTTTCCAAGTCATTCCAACTAGTAATAGAATCATTAGTGAGATTCAAAAACCAGTCGTATGCTTCCTCCTGGAGAGTGAACGGGAACAATCTGCAAGCCACATCTTCATGTTGTACATTTAACAATTTTAGAGCATTCTTGAATGCTACTAGGTGTTCTTCTGTTGTTCTAGTTCCATCATGCTTGTATCTAGGAAGATACCTCTCAGGATTTTTGGGCAGATCATGGGCTGCACCAGGGATATTTAAGGCAGTGGAACCCAACCAGTTTGCCATTACTACTTGATTGACGATGATACTTTCAGTTGTAGTTGGAGTAACTACAAGTGGTGATAAAACTATTTCAGACAAGGACTTGGCCCTTATGAGGCTGCTTCTTCTTGGGGTTTCTAACTCAGGCACAAGGAGCTCTCCAGCTCTGGAGTGGGACCTTGTTACTCTGTAAGTAGAATCCAGCTTTTTCACAAGCAACTTACAACCTTACAATCCTTAACAAACTAGTGAACGAAGTTCAGGCCCTCCTTCTAGCGCCAATTTTAAATGTTGGTTTGACTTTTATACACACCCTGTGAAGAATGAGCATGAAATCCCGATAACACTTATAAGGGATAAATCCCACTCACTTTAGGATCTTGTTGGATATCCAAGGTGTGAGTTACAGAGTTGGGTCGAATGTCTATTCACTCTTTTCCACTTTTGGAATAGTTTCAAGCGGACTGTCTATTACCTTACAATGGGTTCTGGACTTTAGTTCAGTAATGTTTTTGGAATTGGTTATCTTTGTGGACACTCAGATTTACAATCAGTTCTTTGATCTAGCTCTTTATGTTTTAGCAGATTTAAATAAAAGACAAATTCTAAAGAAGATAAAAATGGATCATTCAATCGGTGGAACAGAGAGAGTAGAGTAGGGCAGAAAGAGAAGTTTACCTAACTTAGTTGCAAAACCAAAACTACCAATTTTAGTTATACTATTAGCTTCACAATAGAACAAATCAAAGAGGAAAGTGTCCAGCTTTCTAAGATCACCTTCCACTAAGAGCATAAGACAGAGATGAAACAGATCTGAAAGAAAATCATAAACAGAAGGGAAGTCGGTTAAAATTGGTATCTCTCACCAGTAGCCTAGCTCGCACAGTGAGGATAGAGCAATTAGAACAGGCCTGAACCTTAAATCTATAATTTTCCCTAGCATACAATAAAAAGAATGAAGCCTAGTAGCATATCTAATCTTGATAACACAGATCTACAACATAAATTAAATGAACCTTAGTGAGATGAAAATAGAAGAAGATGCACTTATCGCAATCCAAAAGATATTAGGCTCCTGGCCATGCTATCACAGGAAAATGAAACTACACCAACTCCAGGTCCAGAACAAAGCATTCAAACAAGATTTGCAGGAAATTGCTCCAATAGCTTTTTATTCTAAGTTTTTGCCTCCTGAGTTTACATCCGGAAGAAGTATATATAGACTCAGGACAAACCCTGATATTTTCAGAAATATCTTCTTCTAAAACCCTAAATCTTATCACTCTAAACTCTACTACCTAGGTTTTACAATATAAGGCCCTTTTAAAATAGAGTTTCGATAAAACCTAACCATTCTGCAAATCTTAGTGCAGTTACTTGCCATAAATGGAGAAGGCACGAACTGATATTATTCTCATCCATCTGTAATTGTGAGTAAATATCTTCATTTTCTGGCTGGTCATCGATATATTCCATAAATGGGCACTACGTGTGCAGGTATCTTCATCCTTCTGGTGCATTTGTCGGAAGCATCTTCATTAATTCCTCAGAGAAATTCGGATGAGTCATTGGTTTCTCTAACATTTTATCTTCGCAGAGCCGCCTCTGAGTTGAAATTCTCTGCACGCCATTACTTTCACCATAAATTCTCCTATTAAATGCGTCCATCAAAAAATTTTGGTAACTGTGTGTAGATATTTTCATTTTTTGACCAATTGCCGACATATTCCATTAAATGAGGCAGCTTCTTAGTCACACCGTAAAATCTCTTTGCGGCCAGATCTATAAAATCTGGATGGACCAAAAATTCTCGGCATCCCCCATTTCCATCTGACGGCCTTCGCTTGATCCATGCTTATTTTGTCTTTTTCGCCATTACTTCTGCCAGTATGCAACTGCCAGCTCGCTTTCTACAAAAGACAAACAAGGATTAGTATTTTAATATTATTAAATTAAAACCCTAATGCTCATTATATGTCGGCTTGATTTCCTTCTTCCAAGCTTATGGCATCGTAAAAATGAGACAGGTCCGAAAATGGAACATGTCACGATATCGCGACGTTTTCTTTGAGCTATGCCTCCACTTAACACTTGTCACGATTTTGTGACATTTCCAAAACTTGCGTCACGATTTCATGATGTTTCCGTCGTGTTTTGTTTCCACTTAACACTTGTCGTGATTTCATGACGTTTCCAAAACTTGCATCATGATTTCACGATGTTTTCATCGCATTTTGTTTCCACTTAACACTTGTCACGATTTCATGACATTTCCAAAACTTGCATCGCAATTTCACGACGTTTCCATCATGTTTTGTTTCCACTTAACACTTGTGATTTCACGACGTTTCCATAACTTGGGTTTTTCAATATAAACCATGTCATGATTTTGTGATGCTTCTAATCACTTGGAACTTTCTACCAAAAAGGCATCGTGAAATCGTGACGCTTCTATCACTCGAAACTTTCTACCAAAAGGCGTCATGAAATCATGACGTTTCTATCACTCGACACTTTCTACCAAATGCATCGCGAAATCGCGACGTTTCTATCACTTGGCTCTTTTAGCCAAATGCGTCGTGATTTCGTGACATTTCCATCACTTGGGTCCTTCAACCAAATGCGTCACAATTTTGTGATGTTTCTATTGCTTGGCTCTTTCAACCAAATGCGTCGTGATTTCACGACATTTCCATCGCTTGGGTCCTCCAACCAAATGCATCGCGATTTCATGACGTTTCTATCCCTTGGCTCTTTTAGCCAAATGCATCATGATTTTGCGATGTTTCCATCACTTGGGTACTCTAACCAAATGTGTCACGATTTCGCGATGTTTCTATCCCTTGGCTCTTTCAACCAAAACATGTCACGAAATCGCGATGTTTTCTTCAAGCTTAGGTCTTTCAACCAGAATATGTCGCGATATCGTGATGTTTCTATCCCTTGGCTCTTTTAACCAAATGCATCACGAAATTGCAACGTTTCCATCACTTGGGTCCTTCAACCAAAATATGTCGCGAAATCATGACGTTTCCGAAAATGGAAAATGTCGCGAAATCGTGACTTTTCCAAAAATGGAATATGTCGCGAAATCGCGACGTTCCCAAGTGATTTCCACTTTGCCAATTCTCCAGAAATTGTAGGTTGACTCCAATGACTTTGTTCATCTGTATTCTGCATTTTTACATATTAGTGAAAGATCTTCTTTACTCAGAATGACTCTAACATTTTAAACAAATGAATTCTAAATTGAAATCAAAGCCATATGCAAGCCCACTTAGATACTTTGGTATATGCAAAACTTGAAGAAGAAGGAGGCAAGCACAATTTGGAATAAAAACCTGAAAAACATCAAGAGGGTCCCTACGACAAAATGAAAGCTAAATATTTTCAAAGGATGGAATTTCATTTTTTTTAGTGGGGGTGTGTTGCTTCTCAATAAGGTAGTGCAGCCAAATCAGAAAGGTTGGCTTGTTTCTTGACGTTGAAGGAATAGTGTTCAAGAAAGGCATCAGCTAATTGCTAAAAATTTGTTATGATGTGCTTCTTTAACTGATTAAACCACTCTCGAGCTGGCCCATAGAGTGTCATGACAAACGTATGCAACAATAGTGCATCATTGTTCTCTATCTCAAAGCAAGCGTCTAGAAATACCGTGACATGTTCTTGCACCTCTTCTTCACCCTTAAATTTGTCCAACCTAGGCATCTAAAAATGCTCTGGGTATGGGGGCATAGGTACTAAGGGATTTAAAGGTTCATTGTGAATTTTTCTTAGTGTCAGCTTTTGGAAATCCGTGCCATGTATCTCAATTGCCTTGACCTTCTTAGCCAAATATTTGTAAGCCTTAGAAGATAGAAAGTCCTCCTCCAGAAGTTGATGCAAAGGTGGTCTAGGAGGTACATTCCTCTTTTGTCTAGGTGGAGGATGTTTCTATTCCTCTCCCTCAGCTCAAGAACTCTCAGGATACTCTTGGTTGCATCTGTTCCCCTCTTGCTCCTCATAATGTTATTGCCTTTTATTGTCGATCGAGAGTGGTCACTATCTGTGATGGGAAATGATATGAGTATGAACACTTGCACACTTATGGTACATGTTGACTTACAAAAAATCCTTCCTGTGCACCTGCTCTCTACGCTCGTCTTGAGAGTATAGGTCGGCCCTAGCCAACCTATCTTCCTACTCTACATGCTCCTTCTGGATGAGGATGCGCTCCTTGTGCAAGCGTTGCTCATACAACCTTTGTCTAGTAAGCCTTTGTGCCTGAAGATATTCATCTTCAATGCGCTTCCTCTCTAGGTGAGCATCCTCCACTTGATATTGGAGGAGTTGGAATTTTTGCTCAAAGGCTAGTCGATATAATCTTTTGACCTGGTCAGCCATCGGAGGCCTTTGATATGCTTTCTTTGTACGAGCGACATTGTGGGTTATGTACCCATCGGACTAATATGTTGTGCTTTTACCTCTATCTATGAAGAGGGTATCAACATCGTGCTATATCCTGTGCTGCATGCTACCATACGTGGATGGTGGATGTGAGACATGAGGGCACTTAGAAGCCTCTCCATGCTCTCTAGTAGTTCTAATGGTTTTCCCGCTATGCTCACTCAGAGCATGAGTGGGCAGAGCCAAAGTATTATAGCCTAGCTACTCTAGCACACTACTTAGATCGTCTAACTATCTAGACCTCCACCTCTCATGGGGTGGTTTTCCATTAGCTCCCACCTTCAACATATCGATGGTGATATTGCTTGTTATAGTACGCATTGGAGTATGGGTAGAATTGCGCTCAGCAGGGAGCCTATCTACTTGCCCTTGAATGGGTAGACCTCTATTCCTTCTATACTCAAAAGGTGGGGGTATAGTACACCTTTTAGACTTAGTGTGTATGGGTACCAATCTGGTCCCCTGCACAACATACTCTTCGGCCGATCTCGTGGATGCACGTGCACTACGGTATCGATAATGGCTTTCGAGTGGAGCACCCTCAGGCTGAGAAGACTCATGCTCTAATCTACATCTAAGAGTATGTAATGATGCTAGTCTATCAGGGGTACACTCAATGGGATCCTCTCATGTCGAGTTGTCTCCTCTAGTTCTCGTCGAACGTTGTTCAGTTTGCTCATGTAGTTGAGGACTAAACACATGTAATTTTGAATCGATTGGCGCTTGGTCATCGGCCTCAGGCTTGCACCTTTTCCGACCACCCCGTGTATCCACCATAGTGTACCTAACATCTAGATGTATATCAAACAAGGTATACAATGATGTTTATCTTATTTTTAAATTTTACAATGCGCCCTAAATTGTTTGATGTTGTTACAAGATGTGTTGTATCAGTATGAGAAAATCTCATGTGTTTTGCAAAATTGTTGGATTTTATTCTCAGTTTAATTTTCTTTCACCTATATACTCACACAAGTCGAATATGGTAATGAATTTCATACTCAATGAAGTAGCATAGGTACTACCAACCCTCACTCAGCACACCGTGCATAGCGATACACCCTTCCAAATATGAGTGTGTGCTATTTTTCATGGATAGGATAGTTCTTGGGTCGGCCTTGGCAATGATCGGGTCTCGATAATACAATTTAAAATGAGCCAACCAAGCGGTAATTACATCCACTATTGGTCTCAATCAAATGGGTTGGATGTGAGAGCCCAACGCCACTAATTTTTACAATGAAACGTGGTGTGTGTGGTTCATTTTACTTTGCATAAAGACAAATGCATAAAAGAGCATTCATATGATCATTCCTACATGATATGCATAAGAAGGAATGTTTCAAATTCACAAAGGTATGCATGCTATGTCCTACATGACATTATGACAATGCAATTACGATGACATGGCCTCTAATTAGGCCTCACACATGCAAACGACCACACAATTTTTATCAAGGTCACTGTATTCTAGGGTGGACTACAATCAGAGGTTCGTTGTTCCTAGCAGCGCCTTTCTAATGGAAAGAATGCGAAAGCAAATTAGGACTTTTTCATTGATCCTTTTCCTTTAATTTTCCTAATTTACCATTGATTTACCACTTACTATAAGAATATAGAGGAGAAAATGTAGAACAAAGGATGGAAATAGAACCTACCTCAACTTTTTCTCTACTGCCAAGTGGTTTCTCTATTGTCTGCTGCTTCTTCTATAAACTGTAGCTCTGATCTGTGGGATGCAGTGTAAACCGTAGGTGACAATCGTGGGCCAAAAAATAACTGCAGCTGGTAGAAACGGTTAGAACCTAAGATGAAAAACCAAAAATGTTAGTACTCAAGGGCTAGAAATACAGAGTCACACCGTGATCGCCATCTGTGACCACCAAGGAAGCTCACATCCACTCTAACTATCACAATCGAAGGGAAACACACAAATAGGCATGCATAATTTGATAACAAGAAATAAAGTGAATATAAGTAATTCTTTATTATTTTTGATGAAATCAAATTATAGATTTGTCCCTCTTAGGGATACCCATTTGATACATTAATTACAATAGTGTTTAATCCCTATCAAGGATAGGTGTGATCAAAATGCCCCTCAGGGTGACACGAACTGCTTTAGGGTGTTGATAACCCTCTTCTTCGCAATGAGAAAGGGTTTGGATGCTTTATCTCTCCTTTAGAACTGTTTCCTATGATCAAGAAACAACAAGAATTTCAAAAATATAGGCAACCTCTCGTGATGAGTCCCTTTTAGGTAAAATGTATAATGACACCATTAACATGCATAATAAATAAAGCATAAGGAAAGCTGCTAAACTATACAAAGTGAATTAAGATTCATGTAATAGCATAAAGTAAAATAACATCTACACTATGCATGGATCAAATATAGGAAATTAAGCATAAACATGCATAAATAAAGCATTCTAATCCTAATTGAAACATAAGCATAAAATGTGAATCTAGCCTAGTTCTACATTCAAAAGACTTCTAAAATGCTATTAAATCAACAAAATGGTTAATCTAACCTAACTAGCTAGACATAAAAGAAAAGAGTAAGGTGATCTATCACCTATTACAAACCGTAGCTCTGGTGAGCGGTCTACATTATGAACCATGACTGACAGCCATGGTTTGACCTCTGATGAGTTTACCCTCAAAATCAACGATAGTGGGCTCAATCTCCTTGTCCAAATTGATGTTCAAGGGTCACCTTCATTGTCCTCGGACTTATTTGGTGGTCAATTCGATTCGAAGGGCTTTTATTTGCCTGAATTTATGTTTCTTGATCCTCCTAAGCACCTAGGGCATCCATAATGTAATTCATAATGAATGGTGGCAAAAGGGTTGGGAATTAAGTCCAATAGCTCTATATCTTAGTATGCTCAGTTTGAGTATATAATTCACCAGGTCTTCTCTTCTCAAATCTCCAATGCTTGCTCTCTTTTTCTCCCCATTTGGAGGGGGTATTTATAGCATGCCCCTAGGGCTAGGGGTGGCTTCATGGAGAATCCAAGACCAAGAAGGTTGGTTAGGACAGTTGGGATGGAAGCCTTTAGAATATTTCATCCTTCAACTACCTCCTTCTAGATCTCTTGGTCATTCCAACCGATTTGGATCGGATGGAAGGCCTAACTGAACTTCAGTTAAGACCACAGGTCATAGTTGTGGTCCAAAATGCAGACCGCAAGTGTTAATCATGGTTTAGATTGGAGACCGTAGGTCTGAGTTGTGGTTCAGATTGCTTAGGCCAAAATGCCTAAATTGAGTGGTTAGAACCACTGCTCTATCTTGGAGTCTGTCCAAAATCCTCCATATGGTCTTGCAGCATGTCCATATGAGTAGTCGCCCCCCTCGACATGATGCATTTTAGGTGTCTACAGGTAGAGACAAGCAATAACTTCACAACCATACCACGTAGAGAGGAAAGAATGCTCCCACATTCAATTCTAATGAACTCACACTCAAACCAAAGAGTAGTTGAATAGATGCAATGAGGTGGCAACATGGTTTGAATTTTTGACCAATGAAAATTTAGAATGCCACTGTTGAGCCATCGAGATGAATGAGTGGAAGTTGGAAAGTGTGCCAGTGGGTAGATTGTGTAGCAACTGTATTAATTGTGGAATATACACATGCTCCAATAAATAAAAGAAATAAAAAGCACACATAATCTTCATTCAGTAGCTAATTGCATCCACCAAGCGGTACAGTTTGAAACAATACTCAGATTTTATTGTGAATTATAGAGGGAGCAAAGTTTTTTTGCTTCCAAAATGGATTCATAGGATGTCCAAGAGTTTGATACTCCAGAGGGAAAGGTAGTGCCTCCATACATCGATATAGTAGAAGCTTTGGTAGATACGGAGATGGTCCTCATGAAGAGAACAAAGCTTAGGAGGAGCATTAATGATAGATACAAGAAGAGATCCAATTTATCTATAGAAGGTATATGTGTTGTCCTTTATTTATTATCATTTTAAATTTGTGGTTATGTTCATACCTATCCATAATTAATAGATACAATAGTTAAATTTTACGACCCAATGGCCAAAGCAGTGAAAACTCACAAAGGGAAAACCCTCTTTAATATCACCGCCTCCTTCTGTCACAATATTTTCACCCTAGGGTTAGAGCTAGCTGTAAAACCTAAGGAATTTAAGGTAACTAAATAGGCCAAGTATTATTCCCTAGAGAAGCAAGTGAATGAGAGAGAGTCATTTAGGAGATGGGTTTATAAGTAGCTCAATGCTAAGCTCAAGAAGAAATTACCCAAGGTCCCCATTCTTATCGATGAATTTCTAAATCCTATACTATTCTCTATGTTAGCCTATAGAGAGGGTGATTCTAATATATGGGTGTACAGTTGGAAAATTGATGCAGCCTACTGCATTTCCAATAAAATAATATATGAGAAAGGTGTAGAGGAAAAAGGGACTAGGGTAATTTACTTTGATTGGCCAAATTTTCTTGCACAGACTATACACGGATAGTTGGTAAGTATGAAAAGGGGTTCTGATGCTCCTAGTTTTAGGTATTGCTCAAGTTTGGTATGGATATTTTATGCTGCCATTAAAGAGCAAATGCCTTCGATTTCTATCAGGGACAAAACCAATGATGGAGAGCCCCTTCCAGTTTATTACTAGACAAGTCATTTGAGAAGTAGTGAGTCTTTCTATAGATTCAACTTGGAATTTTTTGGACCCACCTTGTAAATAATGTATGGAGAGTGCCCTATGTTGCCACCCTTAGCAAAGAAAATTCTAAGAGTAAAGGGTGCTGAGGAAGGAGATTGGTACTTTTTGACTGAGGGCACATTTATTAGATTGTATGGTTTCACGGGTAAACCTTTTCTCCTGCCCCATTTTGTTAAAGAAAGGCTTCTTGCCTTGGAATATTTAAGGTATGCAGAGCATATTGATTTGCATTATGGTTTTGGGAGAAAGATAAATTCTCTTCTTACATATCAAACTATGGAGGACATTACCATCATAAATAAGGGGTAGAGTCAGCTAATTGACCAATACCTTGACAAGTTAGGTCTATTTTATATCCCCCAAATATGGAGTTATGACCCTGATGGTATATTCACTACAAGGAATGTAGCCCTAAATGGAGATAAGGCTTATAAATTTTAAAAGAGGCCTAGGGCTCATTTCAAAAGAAAGGCAAAAATAATGATAAGACCGATCCTTTGGAGTGGAATGTGTCAAAGATGGGTCAACTGCCTTCGTGGTTGGATTTCTATGAGTAGATTGTTGATTATGACCTTGACCAAAAGAAGAGTCATCGGCTTACAAAATATGACATTTGTGACATGGAAGGAAAAACCTCAAAGAAGAAGGACCCTCAACCCGAGGAGGATGCTACTGAAGAAGTTGAGGAAGAGTAGCAATGGAACATAGCTAAGGTATCAGATTGGTGGAGAATGATAATTAAAATTGGAAAACCTAAGTCTAAGTTCCCCATGAAGAATGATAAGGAGTTTTCCAAGAAATATAATGAAAATATTGAAACCTGGAAGCAAAAGGATATCAGAAACATAATGTTGATAGTTGAAAGGGCCAGTCAGATTTTGAATCTCTCTCTCCACCCATAGATTAGGAAGCCCCTACAGAAGAGCAGGAAAATCCTTTGATAGTAGTTGAGGTCTTGAAAACTTTTCATCCTACCACTGAACAAGTGGAGAAGTTTCCTAAAGGAGCATAGCTTCTGAGTAAAATGCAATATTCTAGTGAAAAATCTATCAGTACTCCAGTAATCAAAGCAATGTATAGGCCTAAATGCTTAGCTTTGGGGATCAGCATTTAGACATAGATAACGGTTGGAGGAAGAAGGATGAGAGTTTTAGGTTCATCCCCCTTTCTTTTACCCCTGCAACATCAGTAGAATTACATCCTATTTTTGAGCAAGTTTTACTTTATGGAGTAGTAGAAGATGTATCAGAAGTAGATTCTGAGAGTGAGATGGCTTCCTTTCAATTGATCCATATAAGAACTAAAATAGTCCCATAAAGGAGGGAAAATGAGGTTTCAAAGAAGCAGATATTGGATATGGAGGAAATTGCAAAAGAGGTAGCTATTTCTGCTATAGAAAAATTGACTCACCAAGAGCAACAACAAGAAATAGAGGTGGAGTAAGAGCACCCTACATATGTAGGTGAAGGTATGGTTTCTAATCTCTCTTATCCTCTACATCCTTTTGAATCCCCAAAGAAGTCTCCCTCATTTTTTGGTCAATAGAATGTGACAAAGGTACCTTCTCCCTCTCGTAGTCCACCCCAAATTTCATTGGTTGTTACTGAAGCTCAAGTCACCTCTATTCCCCCACAATCATACCAAATTCCACTCCCAACATCTGAAGTTCCCACTTCATCATATCCCATCATTTCATCCTCATTATTACCACCACCATCTTCAAAGGGACATAGCATTCCAAGTATCATCATTCATTCAGTTGTTAGTCTTGTGTCAATTCCTATGATTCTACCAATAGAAAAAATAGTAGTAGTCATAGATTCCAATGTATTTATAGACACTACTGTGAGTACTTCCACACCCCAATCGTCAGTAGTTTAGTCTGCCCTTTCATTTCTTATATCTTCATCTCCCCTAGCTGCTAGTTTTTTAAGTCTTGTCACTTTGCCAAAAGGGCAGACAACCACACAAAGAGCAAATTATTTCTAGGTAGATAAGCTTTTTAAGCCTTCCAGTAGGATGGTTGTTAGAAGGATAAGCATGTATGTTGATCCAATGTCTCACCAAAGAATATCTAGATCTATGAATCCACTTGTAAATAAGCCTAAAATTGAAATGATTGTCCAAGATTATCAAGTGGAGGAGGTCACAGAAGATATTGAGAAGCTTCCTAAAGAATATGAGCTAATCATAGCCAAAGCCTACTTAGACACCTTCTATATAAAAAATGATATATTTAGAGAGAAGGTGAGCAAACTGGAGCAATAGATTGAAAAGCTTCAAAAGACTCTGAGCAATAAGTGTTCTCCTCGAGTTTAGGCACTTTAAATAGCATGAACATCTCTTAATATTGGATAAGTGTCTCTTAGGAGTTAAATTAGGTTTCTTCAATGCTTAATCCTCCTTGTAATACATTATGCTCTTGATACTTGGTGTATTCATTGCTCAAATGGTAGATATACGTTAAAGTCTCTTTGAGCATTGGTTTAATGAGTTTTCAATGCTCTTGGCTGGTTGAAATTATTATTACACCTTTCACTCCTTTGAAAGATGCCTTTAACACTTCCAAGATGAGCATTATGTTTTGGATGCTCTCTCTACATACATACGCATTATGTAACATCCTCTTTTGTTCTACCAAGTGGCACTTGCATGTGAGGATGTCTTCAATGTCTCCTTTTCTTCAATATTTCTTCTCTAGCAGGTGTAAGTTGTGTAGTCTTGGCTTCAACACTTTTCTCCTTCTTTACAATGAGTGCAAGTTTGTGTGTTTTCCAATGAATTATGATTGTATTCTCCTCAATTTTAGCTCAAGATATTGTATTTCTAGGATGCTCCAACACTGCTCGTTTGGCAGATTGATATGGCTTCAATTGATGGTTGCCTCAATATCTTATTTTCTAGCTAGTAATTCATATCCAATCGATGGTAGCTTTTGATAGTTTTCACTAGCAATTTTTCTAGGTGATTAATTGGTAATGTATCTCTTATCCATCTCTTGTATGCTGCGCTTGGTTATCCTTAGAGCTACCTACCTTACAATGAGTTCTATACCTCTTTTTATGTGTTGCGGGATCTTATTACGTAGGCACTAATCAGGTTCTTCTATACACCTTCAAACACCAACTTATGAGCCTTTGATGGCTTGATTTATTTCCCTAGATATCTACCCCCTTTGATGTTGATGTTGTGGTTACTTGATGATAGATGTAATGTTGGCAAATATAATACCTTTGAATGGCAATAACTTTTGTCTTTCTATTATTGTTTAAAGGGAAAAAATGGTGCTCCTTTCTCACTATAAATATTAGCTATAATAGTTAAGATAATGTACCTTAACTTGCACCAAGTTTTGTACTGAGTCTCTTTTTCCAAGACTCTCTAACTTCTCTAAAAATATAATCTTCTTGAGAGCAAATGTTGCCTTCCTTACTAGACAACACTAAACTCTAATTTTTGTACATGGATAAATTAGTAAGAATGAATCCAAGTATGCAACTAATGTGCTTATTCAATAGGTTTAACTTTGCACTATTTTTTACTTTAAGTAAAGTATAGTGAAATAATAATGAACTCTCAAGGTAACTCTAAGTATGCACTAATTTTTACTATAACTTAAAATACTGAGTGCACCTTGAATATATGTAACTAAATATAGTCTTCTTTGCTATAACTAAATAATAGGAAGATGATCTAACTCTTATTTTAATGTGTAGGTGTAAACCTTAAAAGTACTTCCTCCTACACTTATTTTTGAAGACTTTAAAATGAATCCACTCCTTGCAACTTTTACATAATATGGTGCTTAATGAATCTCTAAATAAACTGTATTTTAAAGTTCAACTAATGAACCTTTTGCACCCAAGTTGCTTACCTTTAATAATTCTTAAGGATGGTGGATGTCTTGGTTATTTGATTCACAAAATTTTTGCCCTTGACTTGATGATCTTGAAACTCTTCTTGGTTGTTCGCAATAGCTCCTTAACTCACCAATTCATAGCTTAGTAACTCCTCTATATTGTTTCTTGAAACTATAGTATGGTGGTTTTTATTCTCCTTCAGAATGCTTTCTGTAGATCTAAAGTTCTATAGCTAGTAATATTATCTTTATTATTGCTCTCTCACTATCAATTTTTGCACTAAATTGCTTATATTGAAACTAAAAAAATGGTAGGGACTTCCTCCAAATCGCAGTTGAGTTTTTTCTTCAAGAACCCTTTAGTATTTTGTTGATAATTTAGCAAAGCCCTATCTCTGAATGAGCCTTCAAGCCTTCAATGACAATCTTCAAACCTCTCAGGTTTTGTAGTAAAGTTAGGCTTCTATCTCATTCAACCCCCTTATAAAATTCTAACTTCAATCTTGGCCCTCTTCTCAATAATCTGAATGTCTTGAGGTCTTTAGCAATCAACTCTAGAATTTGGTACTCCTTGTCAAATTATTCTCCTTTGGGGCTTGTTTTCGGATGGCAAAAACTATCCTAAATTTTGCTCTATCAGTAGCTTCTCCTTCCTGGTAGATTTCTTCAATGAGTTCTCCTAGAAACTCCTTTAATGCCCTTCTCTAAATTCTAAACTAAGGCTCACCAAGCCTTCTCCTTGTTTCTCCTTGATACCACACCAAGGTCTTCAATATCGCAGCTCTATGGTATTCCACATAAGACCTTTCCTTCAAAATTATACTATGGAAGTGTTGGTAATGAGATCTTCCTCTCGGATCTCTAAAATCTATTGTTGCTAGAATTCTAGAATAGGACCTTGTTGTTCCTTCTTTACTTCTACAATCTGCGAGATTTAATGAAGATCACCAACCTTCGATATTCTAAAATTGTAAGTTTCATAATTGGACCTTCTAAGGGTCTCTTCAACTTCTTTAGGCTAAGTTATTTAATCTATTATCTGCAGTATTTAATGGATATCATCAACCTCCAATATTCTTATGGACTCTTCTTTGGAGTCTCTTGAATCAGCTGTGAGGCTACTATGGCCTTTTCTTCTTCTACAATCTACATGTCTACAATCTCTAGTAATGGAATATTTTCTTAGATCTTTGAAATATTCAATATTCTAATTGTTCCTACAAATTATAGAAGATTATAATGAATATGTTCTTCCTAGCTCTATGTAGGAAGCTTCCCAACTCTCTTGAATCTCTTTTTTATGAAACAAGTTGTTAGAAGTTGAAATGTATGACACTCTTAAATCTAGATATGCCTAATCTTCACTAGTTGATTTTTTAATATAGTGGAATCCACGTTGAGTCCTAGTATTGATGATTTTTTCTATAACCCTATGGAAAGACTCTAGCCAAATGTAATCTCAAAAATTTTGTAAATGAATTTTTTAGATTTCTCTTAGTCTCACTTGTGGCTCTCCCTATTATCTATCTGATCTATCATGTGCTTTGATACCACTTGTTAGATTTTTATGGGAGGTAGTATGACCACAAGATGTAAAATAACTAATTTGATATGAATGCAAACTAATGGCACAATAATATCCATAAAATTAATAATATGAACATCTACAAATAATTTAGAAATATGACATTAATAAAAGTGATAAAAATAGTACAATGCTATATAATGGAGGACATGAACACTCCATGTACAAATATGAAAGGACTACATTATACCATACTACCAAACTGTAACACACACTCTCTATATTATCTTCCTCTCATAAAACACTCACTATGAGGTCTTTATATAGGAAGATAGATTCCTTGGCCTTTACACTACCTATGACTTATGTACATATGGACTACATGCACATTTACAACTTATTGACACTTGTGCATTTATTACAATACTTGGAGCAATTAAGTAACTTCAATATAAAGTAAATTTCTACTCTAGATATGTACAAAATGTGGTACATTTACATAACATAAATTATGTAATATACTCTAACATATATTACCATAAGACCACTCGTAAAAAAAAATCATAAAATTGACAAAAATTACAAAAAAAAGAAAATTAAAAATGGTTCAAAATCAAGCTTGTGATGGGTCCAAAAGCCCTTTAACATTAACTTAACCCATTCAAACACAAATTTGGTTGTCTTGGTCAAGTGACTTATCACTTTCATCATTTTCCATCTCCTCTATCAACTCGTCGCTTGAGGAGGTAGTCAATAACTATAAAATTTCATTTCAAAATCAAGTCAACAATCAAACACTCAAATGCAAATTTTGTTCATTCAAGAATCATTTCGAAAGATAAACATATACCCTTCTTTATTGGGGTAAATAATAAGCAAATAAAAAATTCAAAAAAAAAAAAGGCTAAAAATTCTACTGCCTATTTGGTATGCTTAAGGTCATCGATTGTGGACTAAAATGTCTACCTGTGGCTAATAATTCTACTACCACAACCCATGGACTAAAAATATATACACATGAATAAATGTTTACCAAAAATTTAAGCTCTTTAATTATTCAATAGCAATGATTCAAAAATGCATGCTCTTTCCATGATTGGGGTATCTTGCATTGATTTTCTTAATGAATGTCATTAACCATAAAATCAACTATTTTAGGTTCTCTATTTTGCTCTACATTATGTGGTCACACAAAACATCCCAAAAAGGGGTATTTGTAGACACCTAAAATATGTCATTTTGAGGAGAATACCTGAATGTAATCCTTTTAGACCATCTAACCCACCTAGGGAAACCTTAGGATCATTTGTGTCTTTTCCCAGCAAAAGGGTATTTTTCTCCATGGGAATCATGACTAACTCATAGCGATACAACCTCAAAATCATGAAAATATCAACCCGAGACAACCTCAAAGTCATGACCATATCAACTCAAGATGGTCATGCACACACAAAATAAAAATAATAATGGATGCATAACCGGTGCCTATCAGCATGGCGGAAGATTTTCTACCATTTCCAGGTGATCTGCACATTACCCCACCTATAGTTTACTACAAATAGGTAGTCATGCACTCCTTGGATTCCACTTGTCCCTATATGGCTACATGTCGTGAAGGGCTATAAAATAGAGGATTTTCCCCCTCCATTAGATACCCTTATTTCCAATGCTTACCTCCATGAAGTGCTATCGAATTTGCTCACCAAGCTTCCTTGCTATCGTTATACTACCAGATTTCTACATGAGCTTTGAGGCTACCTCCCATATCATTGCTTTATTAACTCCACTATTGTATATCACCTGAAATAGAAAGCTCACACACTCACCCATAATAAATTCATTGATAAACCACCCTTGGATCACCCCAATGCAATATGTACTGGTTCCTCCAAAGTTTTAGGTCTACAATAATGACTGTCTCACCCTGATAAAACCTGTAGGTAAGGTCGTATAACTTCGATATGGCCCCAAATAACAATCGTCTCACTTCGATATGGTCCTAGTCAGGTGATAAATTTTTATATTATTGTGCATCTTAGCTTAGATTACCTTTTGCATGTTCATTTCATCATTAGATTATTTTATTACACATGTCATTTGTTGCATTAGTGTAGATCTTTATTTTCATCACATGCAACCCCTTTTTAGTTCTTTTCATTTTGTTTTATCTTATGATCAATATGGGTCCAATCTAAGTGGGCCTCATAGATGTTACTAATCTCACATTTATTTCTTTACATGTAGGTTATAGGATTAGGTATTACGCAAGACTATCAAATTTGACTCTCATGCGGTGGTCACTAAAAACCCACTCTCTAAAACATTATTGTGGGTGTGAGGATATTTTGGATTACACATTATTGTAATGTTGTATCATTTGTAAAATCCCTAAAGGGGATTCATTGTAACAAATTTTAAAAGAGATCAATACAATTTATATAGCTAGACTTATTATCATTTGATCTCTTTTTTGCATTGTGTTTTCATGCTTTCTTCTTGTTTCCATTTGCGGTTCATGTTTTCACTCTTTCACTTTTGATCCTTGTTATCATATTTTTATTTAATTATTTGGCTAGGCCATTGCCCTAAGGTTAATAATTTGCAGAATGAGAAAGATATATACTATATTTGGCACAAAAATTTATCTTTTCAAGAGATATGAAGTACTTCCCATTATTAGTTACCAATTTCCTCTAAAAATTTTATGACTACCTCAGTTGTTGAATTTCTTATAGGGGCTACTTCTACCCATTTTGTAAGATAGTCTATTGTTGTGATGATCCATTTATGTATTCCTAAGGAATTGGAATTTAATTCACCAATGACATCAATTTTCCATTGTGTGAAAGGTGCTTCTACAATTACTGGCTTAAGGGGCATTGTTGCTAAATGTTTCTTTTCTGCAAAAGCTTTGTAGTTATGAAAACCTCTTATATATTGGTGAACATATTTGAATAAGGGAGTCCAGTAATAACCTGCTTGCATGATCTTATTTATAGTGGCTTTTGGTACAAAGTAACCTCCACATAAGCCATCATGATATTCTTTTATCATATATAATTTTTTTTTTTAAAAAGGCATAACAATAATACTCCATCTGGATGCCTCTAGTAAAGTTTACCTTCTTGGACATAGTATTTATGATATTTTTTGTTTAAATGAACTCATTTTATTTGTAAACATACCTCTATGGAATGACAAGGTTTTAAGATACTTCAAGATATCATCATACCATTTGCATTTGACATTATCTATTCTTTTGATTTCATGCATTTCATCAATTGTGATAATGGTGTTCATGTAGTCCCCTTCCTTATTAGCCAAATATTTTGCTAAACATTATCCTCTAAAGATCTAAATTTCTTTGAATTCTATATCATATTGTAGTAACTTGACCATCCATTTAGTAGGATTGCCTATAGGTTCATACTGGGTGAAAACATCTTTAATGGCTATGAAAGGGATACAACATATAACCTTGTTTGATCCAAAAATATCCTTGAAATATTATAGTGCTTTCATCACAGCATAGGTCTATTCTTCTATCATTTTAAATCTCATATGGGCTTCTTTTAGGCCTGTACTCATGAAGGCTATTGGTCTTTCATTCTTTTCATTATATTTCTAGGAAAGGACTGCAACAATAGTATGTTCAAAAGCAAATGATTATATGTTAAAATCTTTGGAATAGTTACGATAATTTAGCATTGGGGTTGTGGTAATGGCATCCTTGATTATTTTAAAGGCTTTAATGTTCTCCTCCGTCCACTTTATGTTAGCATGTTTTTTAATCATATCATTAATTGGTTTGGCTATCTCAACAAAATTTGGCATAAATCTTCTTACAAAGTTAATTTTTCCAAAGAAAGATCTTACTCCTTTGAGGTTCTTGGGAGGAGGTATTTTACAATTGCTTCCACTCTTTGAGGATCAATGCTTATTTATTTTTTTGATACTATATGGCCCAATAATTTTCCTTGTGTTTCTCCAAATATACATTTTTTGGATTCAAAGATATACCAAATTCTTTGCATATGGTAAATATTGTGGCTAAGTGTTTAATTTGATCTTCTAGTTTTTTTTTTAAATAATATTATATCATCTAAGTAGACAACAACTATCTTGAATATTAAACCTTTAAAAGCATAGTCCATGGCCCTTTGAAATTTTGAACTTGCACTCATTAACCCAAATTGCATTCTTAGGTATTCAAAGGTTCCTCAAGGGGTAGTGAAAGTAGTCTTATGTCTGTCTTCTGGATTGACTTGAATTTGAATATATCCTGAGAATCCATCCAATAAAGATATCTTGGTTGATCCAACTACTACCTACAATAGTTTTCCCATATTTGGAAGAGGTTGGTTATCTTTGAGTGAAATTTTATTTAAGTTTTTGAAGTCAACGCAAAGCCTGATTTCTCCATTTTTCTTCCTCATAGGTATTAAGTTTGCTATCCAAGAGGATAATCTTATTTTTCTAACTATTTTGCATCTAGTATATTCTGAACTTCTTTTTGCATGATTGAATGTAAAGTGGGGTTGAATGTCCTTTGTTTTTGCTTGAATGGCTTTGCATCTTCTTTAAGGGGGATGATATGACATAAATTTTGAACGTCTTTAAATCTTCATAGCTCCAAAAAAAATATTCTTTATTTTTATTAAAAAAAACTAATATATTGATATTTTTCTTTCTTTGGCAAAGCTTTATCAATTTTAACCAAACTAGGCTCTCCTTCTATCCCAATGTTTATTTCATCAGTTTCTATTTCTTTGAGAAGTGGTTTATACGCCTTGTCCAAATCATCAAACAAGTTTTCTAAAGAATCTAACACCTTAGGAATATTATTTATTTTTAGTTGGATTGCATCTACCGGATATCCAATAATATATTTTAATTTCTCTTCATCTTCCTCCTCGCATATTACATTTGCATATTGGTTTTGGAGGGTCATTAAATATTTAATATCTATATTATTCTAAAATACTTGCATATAGACAATGTTATCAGGCACATAAGGTTTCTAAATAGAAATAATGGGGAATCTATCAATGTAATCTATATTAATCTTAGGATAGTCTATCCTTGAAGCATTTATTGCTAATAAATCTGCAATGTGATTTTATTCTCTAGGAATGTACATAATATTTTTTTTTGGTAAGTTAATATAATTATTAAAAAAAGGGCATTTGAAAGATATTAAATGCCAAGAATTTATCTATTTTATTTAGAATTGATGATTTATACTACTTTAATCTAGGATGCTTGGTCTGATATTTACCTTTAACTTGTTGAATAATCAAATGTGCATCTACACTGATAGTAAAAATTTTATGCCCAATTCTTTTTCTTTCCTTAGTCCTAACAGTAAGGCTTCATATTCAAAGATATTATTGGTGAAAGAGAATTTTAACCTATAGGGGATACCAAGGTAAGTACCTTTAATGTTTATTAGATTAATTCCTACACTTTCCCCAATTTAAGAATTTGCCCCATAAAATGCTATGGTCCACATATCTTGGGTTAGTACCCTAGCTAATTCGGCATCCACTAGCTCTCTAATTTTAGGATCCATGTCCTTTGCATCAAAAACTTTCATTAGGAACATAAAATCCCAAATTGAGTATACCCCAATTTCCTTTTCTTCTATAGATTGCACCAAATTAACCATAGTATCATCTAATTTTATCAATTCTACAGAGTACTTTTTGAATGGTTCTCTCCTAAGAGTAAGGTCTTGTTTTCTCGATATGGGAATGGTGGCATATGACCAATCTAATTGAATAGAAACACCTAACTATTATTCCCAATGGTTGCTTAATAGTAAAGAAAAGAAAGGTTCTACATCTACAAATACAATGTCCATTACTATGCCCTTTTTGGGGTATTAATCTAGAAATACAAGAAGGCCAGTAATTATCCCTACACAAGGTATCTACCTACTATCCATTACTAACATAGGTGGAGAATCCCTTATGCAAATTAGCCCTAATTGATCTGCTATCTATTTAGGCATGATATTATGGGATGCACCACTATCAAGCATACAATTTTGGATGATATATCTTTCTTATAAATATGAATTGTATCTAAGAGATACATAGAACAATCTAAAAGATGAGAGAGTTCTAGTATCATGGTTTGTGGGTTTAATTGCATTACAAGACTGATTTTCTTGTTCTATCAACCAAAAAGCTTTACAGACTTGTTCCCTGCATTTCTAAACTTTCATTAGCTCACTAAAATTTATATTAACCTTTTGTCTACTTAATTCTAAACCAGCATCAAATTCTATTTTCCTACTATCAAGTGATATTGAGTATTTCTCTCTTTGTAATTCTTATTCTATTTTATTGTTTTAGTAATGACTCTTTTTTTATTCTTTTCAGTTTTTCTTTATATGTACTTTTATTTGTGATAGACTATCCCTTAGTTTCATTGGTTGACACTTTATCAGTCCTATTTGGTACAGATCTATTTCTTAGATTTAAGGCATGTGTAGCTTCTAGTTCTCTACCTATTGGGTTTTTGGGATTAATTTCCCTTGTTTCATCCTTTCATACCTAGAATCTTGTGGTCTTTGTAATATTTTAGTATTTTTTACTACTAGGATTTTAGGACGATGGTTTAAGGCATATAAATCCATATTTTCTTCAAATAACCTTTCTCTAGATTCATCTTCTTGAGTCTTGTAGGCCCAAAATGGCCACATCCTTAGAAAACATTGAAAATTCTATTCTAAGGTATGAAGTTTTCATTCCGCACATTTTTAGTGCATTTTGGAGCGGATCCGCAACAAGAGTTTTCTAATCCACCCAACACTTAGTACATTTTTCACTTGGAGAAATTCTACACAATTTATAATGCATTTGGTAGTGGATTGGCGATGCGTACTAATTTCACAAAAAAACATTGTGGCTATGAATAGGCGGACATCAATACAAGAAGTGTGGATTGGTGTCAAAGAGTATTTTGAACAGACTTCTTTCTGGATTGGAGACAAGAAGCATTTTACACTAACTCCAGTGCAGAATGGAGGTAAAGCTATTTTACACTATGGCAAGTGTGGATTGGAGATAAAGGAAGATTTACACTTGCTTGAGTGTGGATTGGCATTCCACAAATTTATAAAGCAAATATGACGTCAACATTTTTATAGTGCATATTTTTTATTGTTTCAAAGTCAAAGAAGAAAGAGGAAGGTTGACGAGCGGATTTCATCCCACTTAACTCTTAATGCATTTCATATCGGATTGGCATTCCACATAATCAAAGCCATGGAAGGTGATATCATCAACTTAAAAGAGTGGAATGGTGCTTTGGTTTTTCCTACCATTGTACAAAGTATATTCCAAGATCTAATCGAAGTCATGCATGGGGAAGATCAACGATCAAGATTCTGCTAACAATTCTGAAGTATTTAAAAGTATTTTCTCATCAGATTCAAACATAGTCAGTTGGGAGACAGGAAGTCGAAGCATCGAAGGGTTTCAAGAACAAGAACCAGAGGTAGTTGTAGATCGATGATGAAGCGAGCTTCCAAGAAGAGTTGATGGATGAGATGCAGTCTCTAACGACCTAGATACCAACTATCACCAACCAACCAACAAGTTGTAGAGGATCTGAGCTACCATGGTGGTCTACGCATAATGGATTTCCTAGAAGTTGAACCAGTAAGATAATGCCAACAAGAACTCTCTGTTGATCTAGAAAATATGTAATCTTTGTAATGTTCCTTATTATTATTTCATTTACAAACTATAAATAGAGGTCGAACCCTCATTTTTTAGGGTCAGCTCTAGTGCATTTGCTTGCCCTACTATAAATATTCTTGTGAGCTAATGGAAGGAGCATTACTCTGATTGTTCAACTCAAATTTGTCATCTTCATTATCTTGTGCAAGAGGTTCAAAGTCTTGAGCTGCATTTCTATTAATACTTGAATGGTTAGTTCATTCCAAATTTTGGATTACTAGTTGTGAGAGTAGTTGAAATCTATTCTTGATTAGATCTGTATTGTTAGGAAGTTTATTTCTATTAAATCTAACTATTGGTTTATTCTGCTATTTGGATTATCAATATTGGATGTTGGAATTGCTTTCTGCAATATTTCTCTATTTATGCTTTAATGTGTGAAGGTTTCATTAATTTGGGTAATGTGTATTTGAGTGATGGGACACTAGAAATAGCTTGTGGGAGCCTTTTGTTATAGTTGCCTATGTTGTTAGCCTATCCAACCACTATTTATTTATAACATTTCTAACCCTAAACCTTTTCTAACCCTTATCTCAAAACCCTATTGGAGCTTTAATTGAATCAACACCATTTTAAGTTGACAAGGAACCAACCTACTCTAGAGGTTGGATTGAAGTTTTCTTTGATCCATCCAATGCTTGAGTGTCGAGCTATGACTATCGGGTGCATGCCTGGATAGAAAATTGGAAGATAGATAGTTGTAGTGTCAAGTAAAGCTTGATGACATTTTGGTGCCCAATAATTTTTGGCATGCTCGATGGGACAAGTTCACAAGGAACATGAAAACCCATCATATGAGTTATTATTTTATCTCTACCCAAAGGAATCAAGATTTGGTGAATTGTCTTGACCTTGTTAAGTGGAGAATAGAAAATTCACCTAGTGACTCCCTAGTCTTTAAACCCAGAAAATAATTACCCTTGTAGACCAGTGTCCTTTCATGTATACCAGGTCTTTCAAAAGGAATAACCCTAACTCATATTTCTATTGTGAGCTACCTTATAGAGGGTCTACTATTATCAGAAGTTTGAATCAATATTTCCTCTCAGAAGAAGAGCTTCCTGAGGAAAATCCTATAGTTAATCCAACAACCCCTCCAGCAAGACCTACACCTAGAAATATGGTAGGAAATGCAGCCCAAAATTAGGGAAATGTGGCCCCTAATCAGCCATTACAGAAGTACCCCAGCTGGAACATAATTGGTCCCCTTAGGTTAGCCCATATGAATGCCATTCCCTAGGATGTGTCCAAGGCTATTCCCACTTATGATGGATCTAGGAAGACAGCATATGAGCACTATCAGGATATTTTGAATCTGGAAGCAATCCACAACATAAAGGAGGAGGATATTATTGTGAGAATCCTAGCCCTATCCTTCAGAGGGAAGATTTTGCATTGGTTTAGGACTCTAGAAGATAACACCATTACTTCATGGCAAGCATTGGATGAGCCTTTTGTGGAAGAATTTAATGAATATACTGACCCTTTCTCCTTACTTAATCAGTTTACATCCATGCAAAAATCTCAACAAGAGACTATCTCAGATTTCAATTTGAGGTTTAGCAGAACATGGAAGAGAATTCCCCCTATAGCTAGACCAACTGCATGCTTGGCTTATATGTATTATATCAGAGCTCTTGGATCAGATCTAGGCTTGCAAACCCAACAATATAGGGTGGAAACCTTTCCACAAGTTTATAATGTAGTAGTTCATGCAGAGAATATCTTAATTAATGTGGGGAGGTTACCTCCCAAAATTGTGCTACCTTATAGTTCAGAAACCACTAATGGCCAAAGCCAAGCTACAAACTCATCTTACATGGATCCCCCTTCCTTATCATCCCCATATCCACAAATGAATCCTATCCCTCAACCAAAAGCATCATCTACTACAGTTCCTTTCCCTCCCCTTCCTTCTCAAACATCTCAAGAGTTTTTTACCATTCTTGATATACAAAATACTCTAAAAACTCTAAGTAATAGAATGAATTCAATGGAAAAGAGAGATCAGGAAAGGTCACAATAGAGGAGATTTCCATATGTGAACAAATATCAGAGACCTAGTCCTAGTAACAGTATTAGGGTTAGAGTGAATGCAACATATGAAGAGCCTGAGTGTTCTTCAGAGACAAGTCTAGTTAATATTTAGTGTTTGGTATGTAATGATCCTCATGATTCATAGTCTTGTGTCATGTACCAACACCATGTTCAACAAGCTATGGATCAAGTAAAAAGAAATCAAAAGGGAAGAGTAAGTATGTTATGGCAGCCTGACCAAATCATGGTTGGGAAAGAGCTAGATGAGGATGGCCCAATTGTTGTTATGACAAGGTCAGGAAAGAAAACCTTGCAAGTAGATCCCCAAAATATGGGACAATTCCAAGTTCCTTCTCAGAAAAGGAATGACCCACTTCCCCAAAGCAGTGATACTTTTCCTATTCCCTAGGCTAAAGGGAAAGAGAAGACAGATAATCTCCCCAAGATATTCAAGAAAGAAACTGAAGGAGACCGAATGAAGTCTAAATATGAGGCTCAAGAGAGGCTTAGATTCCCTTCTATTACCAAAATATAAAGAATAGAAGCCACTCAACAATATAAAAGAAAATATGGTGAGCCAGAAAGAAGGCCTGAGAGGACCACTTTGGCTAAGTCTGAATACAACATTATAGAAGAGATGAAAAGGATTCCATAAAAATCTAGTTTATATGATACCCTTTTCATTCCTGGCCAGATTGACTTGCTTAAAGCTTCTCTCAACAAGTATCCATAGGATAGGCAGGCCACCACAATCCTTAGTATACCCCTAGAAAAGAAAGAAATATCCCCTACTATTTTAAATAATAAACCCCCTCCTTTCTATATCTCTTTAAGAATGGAAGGTTGGGTAGTCCAAAATTGTATGATAGATTCAAGAGCATCAACTACAGTTATGCCTAAAGTAGTCTATGAAGAGATGGGTATGGAGTATACCCGATCTTGCCCTAGAGTACTACAATTGGATGGGACACCTATGAAAATAGTGGGAGTAATAAAGGATGTTTTAATGAGGTTACATAGAGCCCCTGAGGTGACAATAGTACAAGAAATAGTAGTGGTTGACCTAGAGCCCTACTTTGGTTTATGCCTCTCAAGGGAGTTCACTACAAAATTAGGTGGATGCATGTACATGGATTATTCCAGCATGGTCATTCCCTTCAAAGGGAAGAGGATAAGGATAACACCTAAAAATCCTATGTCTTATCACATAGAAAAAATTGAGGAAGACATGTGCAACCTCACTCCTCTTGAAGAATTTGAAATTGTGGATAAATTTGAGGAACTGGAACTTGAAGATGAATTACCTTTTAGAGAGGATTACAGTCAGTTTGGGATAGGCATGGGCACATATAGTATTTTTGTAGAATCAGAGAAGAAAATTCTTGCTATATCTAATCAATATCTAAGAGAGATAGAGGTATGGACCATGCACTTTGATGGTGCTAGATGCAGAAATGGAGTTGGTGTTGGTGTGGTACTACAGTCCCAATCAGAAGGGACAAAGAGTTTTACCTACAGATTAACATGGTCATGTACCAATAATGTTATAGAGTATGAGGCTTTATGCCTTGGACTGATGCAAGTAGAAAATATGGGCATTAAGGTCCTAAACATATATGGTGACTCTGAGTTAATCGTCCATCAGGTAAGAGAAAGGTGCAATAGTAAGCACCATTACCTAAAAGCATACAAAAATAGGGTATGGGATCTGATGGAATCCTTTGATGCCCTAAATATAAATTTTATTCCTAGAGAAAAGAATACTTTGGAAGACTCTTTAGCAGCAAGGGGAGCTAACTTCAACCCTTATATAGATATTGGAGTCAAGAAAGACAAGGGAATCAAAATGATTTTTAGGCCTACAATACCAGATAAGCAAATTTTTTGGTAGGTTTTTGAAAATGATGAATAGATAATTGATTTTATGGTAAGAGAAGCCTATCTCTCCACTATCCAAGAGGAAAATCTAGAGGAAATTGATCAACAAGATGTTATTCAACTTAGGAACAATCACATACCTAGAGGTTTGGTCACCTTAGAAAGCTATTTGATAATGAAGACAGAAAAAGGACCAAAGCCATGGAAGTCAATAAAAATATTTATAAAGAAGTTGAAGTTGGTACTAAAAAGAAGCTCAATGTTGGAATTCGATGTTCACCAGAGGAAGAAGAGGATATCAAGGCCCTATGTCTAAGGTATCCAGATATCGTAGCTTGGTCATATGAAGACCTCAAGGTATATGACAAAAGGATTATCCAACACACTATTGAGCTAGAGCCTGATGCAAAGCCTTTTAGGTAGAAGCAAAGGCCTGTAAACCCAAGGATCGAAGCCATAATGAGAGAAGAGCTCTTAAATTTGTTAAAGGCTAAGATCATCTATCCCATAAAACACTCCACCTAGGTAGCCAACTTGGTACCTGTAAGAAAAAAGAATGGTGATATTCGCCTATGTGTGGATTTTAGAAATCTTAATCAGGCATCATTAAAGGATCACTACCCCCTTCCATAGATTGATCAAATATTATAGATAGTGGTAGGGGTAGAAAGGTTCTCACTATTAGATGGTTTCTCTAGATATAACCAGATTTGGGTGAAGGATGAAGATCAATATAAAACAACATTCACCACAAAATGGGGTACATTTGCCTACCAGAGAATGCCTTTTGGGTTGTCCAATGCAGGAGCCACATTTTAGAGAGCCATGGACTATGCCTTTGGGGAACTTATCAATAAGGTCATTCTAATCTATTTGGATGATATGACTATGTTTTCCCATAACAAGCATGATCACTTAGCACACCTTGAGCAAGTCTTTCAAAAATGTAGAGAATTTGGCATTTCCCTTAATCCTAAGAAATCATTCTTTGCAGTCCATGAGGGAAAGTTGCTAGGTCATGTAGTCTCAAAAGAAGGTATGGCCATAGATCCAGATAGAATCAAGTCCATTCTAACCCTTCCATTGCCTATGAATAAGAAAGCCTTACAATATTTCTTGGGTCAAATAAACTTTGTCAAGAAATTCATTTCTGACTTTGCACAAAAAGTGAGGCCCATTTCTGAACTGCTCAAGAAAAATGTCGAGTTCAAATGGACTAAAGTCAGGAAATAAGCCTTTGAGATAATCAAGTAGTCCATTGCAATAGCCCTAGTGCTAGTAAATCTAGATTTTAGTAAGGATTTTATTCTTTATGCTTATGGAGCTGAAGAAAGTTATGCCTCAGTGCTCACTCAAAAGGATGATCAAGGTGAAGAGCATCCCATATTATTTTGGAGCCAGACCCTCCATGATTACCAGGTTAAGTATAATTTTATTGAGAAACAAGTATTTGTTGTGATGAAGTCATTGAAGAAGTTTAGGTAGTATTTGGTTCAAAGTAAGACCCTAGTATATGTTGTTCACCCGGATGTAAGAAGCTTTATTATGCAAGGTGAACTAGGAGATAAGAGAGTTGGATGGATCACCAAGATCCAAGAATATGATGTGGAGATACACCCCACCAAGTTGGTAAGAGGTAGGGCCTTATGCCAAGGTCTAATAGAGGTAGCAGCATCAATAGAAATAACAGCTTTCTAGGCAATAGAAGATGATCATATTGAAAGAATACAACCAGGAGACTCTGATTGGGTAGACCAGATGATCAATTACTTTCAAACTAGAGTATGCCCTCCTGATATTAATGCATCACAAAGAAGAAGATATAGACTTCAAGCTTTGAAGTATGTCTTACTACCAGAAGGGCTATACAAAAGGAACCTTGATGGAGTCCTCCTTAAGTGCTTGAAAGAAGATCAACAACAAAAGGTCATTGAGGAGTTCCATGGAGGGCCATCTGGAGGACATTTCTCAGGTAGAGTCACAACTTTGAAAATCATAAGAGTAGGCTATTACTAGCCTACTATATTTGTTGATACTTTCAAAATCACTAGAGCTTGTGACAAGTGCCAGAGGCATGTGGGGAGAACAAGGATTGCATCATTCCCCCTCAGGCCAATACAGGTAGAAGAACCATTTCAGCAATGGGGGTTAGATTTCATAGGTGTCATCAATCCAAATTCTTTAGCTGAGCACAAGTATATTCTAACTACCATAGACTACCTCACTAGATGGGTAGAAGCTATCCCTACCAAGAAATCAGATCAAGAAGTTGTGATCAATTTTATGGAAAGTTTGATTTCAAGGTTTGGAGTTCCGGAAGCCTTGGTGAGTGATAATGGGCCAGCCTTTATAGGAGCCAAATATATTGAATTTTCTAGCAAGTATGGCATAACCATTAAGAATACTTCAAATTATTACCCTCAAGGGAATGGACTTGCAGAGTCTACCAACAAAAATCTGTTAAGGATTTTGAGGAGATCACTAGAAGGGAATAAAAGAAGTTGGCACCTAATGCTGGAACAAGCTTTGTGGGTAGACAGGATTACCATCAAGAAGTCCATCAAGACTTCCCCTTATGCTCTGGTATATGGCAAAGAGGTAGTGTTACCTATCCATTTAGAAATTCTAGCACTCAAACTAATAAATTTAGAAGAAGAATCAGAGGAAAATCTAGTGGATACAAGGTTAACACACCTACTACAGTTGGAAGAGAAGAGAGCTCAGGCCTATGAGAACTTTCAGAAGCATTCTGTGGACATCAAGGCATGGTTCGATAAAAAGGTAAGGTTCAAAAAATTCTAGGTTGGAGATTCAGTCCTAAGGTGGAATGTTGAAAGAGCAAAACCAGGTCACCATCAGAAGTTTGACTCCTTCTAGGATGGCCCTTTCAAGATAGTAGAGGTCAAGGAGACCAATGTTTTCCAACTTGAAGATCTAGAGGGAAACATACAACCAATTCTGATTAATGGTTTTCATATCAAACTCTACTTTGATTGAAATATAAGCTCATTGTAATATATGTATATACATTGTATCATATTTCCTTTCTTTTTGCACTTTGTATCAAGTTTTTTTTTAACAACATATTGTGCAAAATATATAAAAAAAAGAGAAAAAAGAAAATTTTGCAAAAAATTGGCTAAGTGTTCCCACAGGATGCAACAGTTCCTATTCCACACTCAAATACACTAAGTGCGAAGTGGAATATTTCTAGACTCCAATCCACATTCAAAAGAACCATCACACTAGTGAAATGACAAGCGGATTCCAATCCACACCTAAATGAACTACATTTTAGCAGAATGTAATGTGCACTATTTTTCCGCACTCAAATGGACCACAATGCCAGTAGAGTAAAGAGCGGGTTCCAATCCATCAAGTTTCTAGACTTTGAGGTGCAGAATGAGGAAGGTCCTAATCCACTACAATTCAGAGTTAAGTTGTGCAAAATAGAAGAAGTGTCACCAATCCATCGATTTTAAGTCTACATTTGAGTGGGGCAACAATTCTACATCGTATCACTTGGAAAAGGGCAAAAGGTCCATAATAAATGCTAATTTTCCCATGCTCAAAAGAGAAAGGACAAAGTGACACCGCAAGGGTGAAGCACATTTGAATTTTGACCAATCAAAGGTCAGAACGCCACCTCTAAGCCACCAAAAGGGATAGAGTGCTAGTTGAGAAGCGTGCCAATGGGTAAGTCATGCAGTAGCCACATTAATGGTGGAAGACGTGCATGCAACATTAATTAAAAGAACAAAGCACATAATCCTATTCATTTGACAAGAGCAACATTCACTGAGTAGAGAAGAGCAGAACGATAGCAGAAGAATTACCTACAAATTCTATAGAGAAAATCTAAGTCATTGCTGATGAAGATGGCTTTCAAAGATTCCAAGAAGCTAGAAAATAAAAAAAAATAGTGGCCATTATATCGACAAAGAAAGTATAGTGTGATACCAAGGTAGTCCTAATAGAGAGGTCAAAGCTTAGGAGAAACATCAACAATAGATACAAGGTAGGAGCGACCCTATCAGTTGAAGGTGGATGTGTTATGCTCTCATTTCTATATTTTTATATTTGTGATTCTATCCATCCTTACCCTAAATTAATAGTGTCCATCATTAATTTTTATGATCCAATGGCAAAAGTAGTAAATACTGCTAAATGCAAGACCCTATTTAGCATCACAGATGCAAACTATAACAAGTTTTTTCCATAGAAGTAGAACCACCGGTAAAACCAAAGGAGTTTAGAACAACTACCCAGGCTGGGTATTACTCCCTGGAGAAGAGAGCTAATGATGGTGAGTCTTTTAGAAAGTGGGTATATAAACAACTCAAAGACACTAGGCCCAGAAAAGGATTACCTCAGGTCCCAATTTCCATTGAATATTTTGAACACCCAGAGCTTTACTCCATGTTAGCCTATATGGATGGTCTGGATTATGATAAAATGGTGCAGGGTTGGAAAATAGCCACTGCATATTGCATTTCCAATGAGAGGATGTATGAGGAAGACATGGATGAAAAGGGTATTAGGGTTATCTATTTTGATTGGTCAGCTTTCCTTACCCAGAGAATACATGAGCAGTTAGTAACATTGAAAAGAAGCTCTGATGCACCTAGTTTTAGATATTGTTCAAGCTTAGTCTAGATGTTTTTTATTGCTATAAGAGATATGATGCCCTGGATTCCAATCAAAGACAAGACCAATGAAGGAGAACCCATACCAATTTATTACTAGACTAAGCATCTCAGAAGTACTGAGTCTTTTTATAAATTCAATTTGGAATTCTTAGGGCCAACATTGAAAATAATGTATGGAGTTTGCCCTAGGATACCACTTTTGGCTGAGAAAATATTGAGAGCAGAGGGTGTAGAGGAAGGAGACTGGTATCTCCTAATAGAGGGCACAGTCATTAGACTGTATGGCTTCCAAGGCAAGCCTTTTCTACTACCTCACTTTGTCACAGAGAGGCTATTTGCCTTAGAATATTTGAGGCAAGCAGAATATATTGATTTGAACTATGGTTCTGGGAGAAAGAGGAAGTCTATGTTGACCTACCAAAATGTTAGTGATATAACTATTACAAAGAAGTGGTAGGGTGAACAAATTGACCAATACCTAGATAGGTTGGGTCTATTCTATATTCCTCAGAGATGGAGTTATGATCCAGATGACATATTCTATAAAAGAAATATTGACTTAAATGGAGAGAAGGCCTACAAATTTGAAAAGAGATCTAGGCCCCATTTTGAACAAGGTAGAAATAACAAAGAAACTGATATTTTAGAATGGAATGTTTCTAAAATGGATCAACTCCCTCCATGGTTGGAATTTTATGAGAAAATTGTGGATTTTGACCTAGACAACAATGTAAAACATCAGTTGAAGGAGTCTACCATCAAGGATATTGAGGAGAAAATAGAAAAGAAAGAAGACCCTCAATCTCAAGAACCTGATGATGAAAATATAGAGCATAAAGGGAAATGGAATGAGGCCAAGATATCATATTGGTGGAGGATGAGAGTTGAGACTGGTAAAACAAAGTCCAAGTTTAGGATTAAAATGGATGTTGAATTCTCTAAAAGGTATGACAATAATCTCCAAACTTGGAGGCCCAAAGACACAAGGAATATAGTACTCATATATGGCAAGTCACAATCTGGGCCTGATTCTCCATCCCCACATTCAGAAGAAGAGGAACCTGATACTCCATTAACCACTGCCAAAGTCCTGAAGCCTTTTCAGCCTTCAACTGAGCAGATAGAACAATTTCCAAAAGGAGCACGGTTGATGAGTAAAATGCACTATTCTGAGGAGAGGACTATCAATGCACCAATTATAGAGACAAAAAATAGGCCTAAGCACCTAGCCCTGGGTGCTCAGCCTCTAGATACAGATATAAACTAGAAAGAAAAGGATGAGAGCTTCAGGTTTACACCTCTGAGTTTCACCACTATAGTAATAGTGGAGTTAAATCCCATTTTTGAGTAGGTATTGCTAGAGGAAACAGTACAAGAAGGGTTATCTGAGGAAGAAATGGAAGCTGAGAAAGTTACCTATCAAGTTTTTCAAAGAAAGGCCAAAAGGGCCCCAGAAAGAGTTGAGAAGGAGATCTCAAAGAAACAGAGGTTGGATAAAGAGGATGTAATTGAGAAAACAATTATTTCAGCTACTGAAGAATCGATACAACAAGAACAACAATAGATCATAGAGACAGCTCCAGAAAACCCTACATCAGTAGGTGAAGGTATGGTCTCTAATCCCTCTTCTCCTCTTCCTCCTCCAGATTCCCCAAGGAAATATCCCTCCCTTTCTAAGCAAGAAGTTGTAACAAAGGTACCTTCTCCACCTCATAGTTCACCTCCTATTTCATCAGTCACTACTGAGGTACAAACTAATCCATCTCCTCCAAGGTCACCCCAAGTCCCTATTTCATTATCTAAGATTCCATATTCATCATCCGAAGTTCCACATTCATCAACTAAGATTCCCCTCTCATCATCTCCCATAGTTACAACTTCACCATTACCACCACCACCATCATCTGAGAAGCAAATAGTTTCTAGTCCACCCCCTCACCCATCTATGAGTCTCCCTTCATTATCCATAAGTTTACCAATTGCAACAATGGTAGTGGTCACAAATTCCACTATGGTCATAGATTCTACTATAAATACTTCTGCACCACTAGTATCAACTATTGATTCTACTCTTACATTCCTTGTGTCTTCTTCTCCTCTTGCTACAAGTTACCCTACCCAGGCAATTCTATAGAAAGAGCAGGAAGCTACACAGAAAATCAATGATTTATGGGTAGAAAAGTTATCTAAGCCTTCCAATAGGATGGCTACAAGGAGAAGAAGCATGTTTGTTGATCCAGTTTCAAGGCAAAGGACTTCTAGGTCCATGATTCCCCTAGTGAGCAAGCCTAAAACTGAGATGACAGTTCAAGATTATCGTATAGAAGAGCATACGAAGATATTGAGAAGTTACCTGATGAAGATGAATTGGTAATAGCCAAAGCCCACTTGGATACTTTTTATGTGAAGAATGATATATTTAAAGAAAAGGTGGGCAAGTTGGAAAAGCAAATTGAAAAGCTTCAAAAAACTATCAGCAATCAGAAAGAAGTGGAGAAAGCTCTGAAAAAGGAAGCTAAAAGCTGGCAAGAGAAGTTTCAAGAAGCTAATAAGCTCAAGGAGTAGATTTTAGAGTACCAAAAGAAGAATGAGGAGTAGGCTAAGGAGATACAAAGTTTGAAGCAACAGCTCTAGATTGAAAAAGCTAAATCTTCTAGTTTTTCCAAATATGGATTAAAGAAAGTAAGAAAAGAATTACTCTCTGAAGTTCAAGAGAAATGCTCAGGGCTTCAACTTATTATTGATTATTTAGATGATGCTAGCCATTTACTCCAGAGTATTCAGAAGGATTTGGATAAAATCACTAGAGAGCTACAGCCTATGGTAATTCCAGTAGAGCAAATTTATAGGTTGGTGGATAGTAGACTCAATGATTCTGCCAAGCCAATCCCTAATAAAGAATGGAACATTGCTAGAGTTGCTACCAGGATTGTAGTAAAGAAGCACAGAGCACTTCAAAAGGCTTGGCTATTGTATGACAAAATTGAAGGAGTAATCAAGGATGTAGTGGATGTTAACAAGGAAATGATACAAATTGGTTTCAGAGGTTTATGGATGGAAGATCACAACTTGCTATCAATTGAAGAAATCAAGAAAAGTACTGAAGAGAGCTTACAAGATGAATCTAAAATTGATGCTCTAGAGGAACCAATTGACCAAGAGCAGGCTTCACAAATGATCATTGATTTCACCAGGCTCAGAGACCTCATGGAAGACCTGGTAAACAGAGGAAGTGCTGCTTATTATGAAGATATTGGTGAACTCCAATATATTTACAAGTAGCTAAAAGAGACTTCCAATCCCTCAGAAGCAACCTAGAAACAAGCCCTACAGAATTTGAAATTAATGGTGCAATTGTTTGGTGATAGTATAGTAGAGGAAAATAAAGAGCAATCTTCTCCAGAGGAAGAAGCTGAGGAAGATGCTGAGCAAGAAGAGGATAATGTTGAGGAGGTCCAACAAGAAGAAGAGCCGAATAGAGATGCTACAGACCCTGAAGGGGCACAATCTTAGCAATTTTTGTTTTGTACATATATAGTCATAAGTTTTGTATTTTTTTTATTCATTTTTACTCTGACATGGTCAGAAAGAAATAATAAAAGCATGAGTCCAGAGAGACAAAAAAACAACAATTTTTGTGTGAAGGTATTTTTATCATGAATTGTAAGAGGGCTTTATAAGGAGAACATAGTTATGTTTTTGATGGAGCAGTGAGGAATTTTTTGGAATGGCACAGACATTAATGCTTATGGCATAGTCTCCATATGAACCATTATCCTCTAGGATGTATGAAGCATAGTCTCGATATGAACGTTTATCCTCGAAGATGACCATAAAATTTTTAGAGGGTAGTGTTCATATGGAAGTTATTCTTTAAAGCATTTTTGAAGAGAAGCATTTTTTGACTCCTGATGCCCAATGGATAAGACTCTGAGTTCGATGGATTTGTGAGAAAATCCACCTAAGAGGCACCAGAATGTAGGCCCAAAATGGCCACATCCTTAGAAAACATTGAAAATTTTATTCTAAGGTATGAAGTTTTCATTCCACACATTTTTTAGTGCATTTTGGAGCGGATCCGCAACAAGAGTTTTCTAATCCGCCCAACACTTAGTACATTTTTCACTTGGAGAAATTCCACATAGTTTATAATGCATTTGGTAGTGGACTGGCGATGCGTACCGATTTCCAAAAGTTTTTGGTGAAGATGATGTCAGCACAGGAAGAAGTGTGGAATGGTGACCGCTTGTATTTTTTGACATGCTTCGAGTGGCTAAGTGTTGATGAGACCAATTCCATGAGTTTATAGAGTATTTTAGTCTGGAATGGTGATGAAGAGGTGGAAATTTATAGAAGAAGTGTGGATTGGTGACAAAGAGTATTTTGAACAAACTTCTTTCTAGATTGGAGACAAGGATGCATTTTACACTAACTCTAGTGTGAAATGGAGGTAAAGCTATTTTACACTATGGCAAGTGTGGATTGGAGATGAAGGAAGATTTACACTTGCTTGAGTGTGGATTCGTATTCCACAGATTTATAAAGCAAATATGATGTCAACATATTTTGTAGTGCAGATTTTTGGTTGCTTCAAAGTCAAAGAAGAAAGAGGAAGGTTGATGAGTGGATTTCATCCCGCTTAACTCTTAATGCATTTCATGTCGGATTGGCATTCCACATAATCAAAGCCATGGAAGGTGATATCATCGACTTAAAAGAGTGGAATGGTGCTTTGGTTTTTCCTCACCATTGTACAGAGTATATTCCAAGATCTAATCGAAGCCATGCATGGGGAAGATCAATGGTCAAGATTTTGCTAACAATTCTAAAGTATTTAAAAGCATTTTCTCACTAGATTCGAACACAGTCAGTTGGGAGATAGGAAGCCGAAGCATCGAAGGGTTTCAAGAACAAGATTATCAATATTGGATGTTGGAACTGCTTTTTGCAACATTTCTCTATTTATGCTTTAATTTGTGAAGGTTTCATTAATTTGGGTAATGTTTATTTGAGTGATGGGACACTGGAAATAGCTTATGGGAGCCTTTTGTTGTATTTTCCTATGTTGTTAGCCTATCCAACCACTATTTATTTATAACATTTCTAACCCTAAACCTTATCTAAAAACCCTATTGGATATTTAATTGAATCAACACCATTTTAAGTTGATAAGGAACTAACCTACTCTAGAGTTTGGATTGAAGTTTCTTTGATCCATCCAATGCTTGAGTGCCAAGCTGCGACTATCGAGTGCATGCCTGGATAGAAAATTGGAAGATAGACAGTTGCAGTGTTAAGTAAAGCTTGATGACATTTCGATGCTCAACAAGTCCATCATGCATTAATTCTTATATCTTCTTTAGATTCATCATCTAAATCTATATTATTATGCATACCTATATATATTCAATAACCATCTAGATTATGGGGTGCATCACAAGCTGAATAGTAATAAGAAATTTTTTTAGTAACATTAGCAAAAGGTATAGGATTTGGGACATAGTCTTGATATTTTTTAATTTCCCTCTTCCTCCAATTATTTCCATTATTTTTGTTTCTATTTCCTTCATTAGAATTGTTATTACCCCAATTTCTATTAAAATTTCTCCTAAAAAGTGGCCTACTGTCATTCTACTTTTTATCAGCTTGACGGTGTGAAGATTCACCAACACTATCTTTATTCCTTTCTATTTGGCTAGCCTATTATTCATCATGTTAAGCATTTCTATCATTTGATTGACCAGCTTCTCCATAGGATCTTGTTCAACTCTTTGCAAATTAAACCCTATTTTTTTGGCTCTTTATCAGGCTAGTTAAGTTCTAGAGAATATGGTTTCATTTTACCACTATCCAACATATTTCTTTCATTTTATATAGCTTCCATACTTTCATCTATAGTAGTTACCTATTCATGTCTCAATTCATAGTTAAATTCTCTTCAAAATGTATTCTTATAAAAGCAAATGGATTGGACATTATTTGATCTTAAATCAACAGAAATTTTATTTTTGGTTTTGGTGAACCTTATGTTAAAGTCACTCATAGTCTCATTATCTTTCTTTTTCTTTGTGGCTAATTTAGTAAACAAGGACTGCTCATTTTCCCTTTCTCCATACTTTCTTAGGAAAGTGGTTTCCATTGTAGAAAAATTCTCAATGTCATTATCTATAAGGGTGTTGAACCACTCTTTGGTATATTTTTCTAAGGTTTAGATTAATAACCTTAAAACTACATCCTCATATTCAAATTCTAGGCTGTCCATAGCATACAAAAAAATTTGAACATGGTCTTCCCCTGTTACATTATTATTTCCTTGAAATTTGGGCAGATACCTATGTGATTTAGTGGGGAGGTCATGCAAGACTGCAGGTAAATGGAAAGGTCTATATCTATTGGTTCTCCATAGATGGATATTTTGGTTATTTTTATTGTTTATTTGAGGAGGAATATTGGCCATATTGACTACTAGGGGAGTTTTAATTAGCTTAACAGGTATACCAATAGGTGGTGTAAAATTGAATTTACCAATAGTAGTAGGGGGGGTTTCAAGATTATTTTCTATAATTACAACATTTATATTTTTCTCATATGTATTTTCTCTAGAGATGGAATGATATGGTGATGAACTAGAAGAATGATTTCTAAAAAATACCTTTGGGTTTGAGAATTCTTGTCATAGTTCTTGAGTGGTTCCCCTTGTTTACGCCAGCACAATCTACTCTTTCTTTTGATTTCTTGATTTTTTTGGGTTCAACCTGTTAGAGTCACCAGAACAGTGGATACAAAAAAAAATAGATGTTTTGGTCAATATTGCTCGGCCTTTATCGCTTTCAAACTCATAGGGTATTTTTATTCAAACTATAATTATTCAATAATTGGATAAATATTTCAATAAAATCCTTAAGAACCATTGAGTTCTTGAATTTATTGGAAAATGTGGATGTATAGGGGAAACAAACTCGAAATGATTTTAAAATTAAAACTGGGTGTTCTTTGTTCACTATTAGCCAACTATTGAAAATAAATATTATCATTAGGTTTTAAACTATAATCAAGATTACAAGTTCAGTCCTCGATAATAGTGCCAGTAAACTATTGGAGATTTTTCTTGCATCATTAGGATTTGTTTGTCACGCTACAACAAAAACCTACTACCAAGTAATAATTACAGGCTCTGGTGGACCTGTCTCTTTAACCTAAGAATAGAGTTATATATAATTCTATACAGACCAGGTTTGGTAAGGAAACCCTTGAGGTGATACTAAATTTATATCATTAAGTTCATTCTCACCCAAATAAAAATATGTAAAAATTATGTTTTCTTGATCAAGATTGCTTATAACAATTCAATTATGCCTTATGTGTATGATCGATGCCTTAATCCTTTGGGCTATTGTAGCAAGATTTTAGAACAATTCAATGTAATAGAAAGAAAGAGGAAAGAAAGAATTGATTCAATTAAGTTCATTTGAATATCATAATAAACATAATTGGTGACCAAAGAAATAAGTTTCCATCCATACGTTCAAATAATGTAACATGTAATGAAGACACACACAAGACTGAACACAAATATATGATAGATAAAAAGCCTAGAATTGTATTAATATTAAAAGTTATTACATGAAGAGCTGGCTTGAAATTTCCATTGAACTCTTTTAAATATTAATACAATAAAAATCCTTGTTCAAATGATGTAACAAGAAATTTTCACTCTCTCGTTCCAATTTGGTAACAGTTGAGTCTCTAGACCTTTGGCTCAATATTTGGAAATAATCTTAGTTTCTTGAGCACTTCTCTATCAGAACCTATGTAGTAATAGGAATAATAAGAGATGGAAAATAAGAAAAGACACAAGGGAAAATACAACAACAAATAATAGGGCACTCGAGTATACCTCTTAGCAAAAATATGCTATGCAAAAGCTTAATCCCTTATTTAACTATGGTTTTTACTTTTAAAGCCTTTTATCCTCTGAATATGTTATAACTGACATGATCTGGATCCTCCACTTGTCATCATCCTCTACCTCTAATTATATAGAAATGCAACCACTTGTCTTGGGCTATTTCTATATACAAAATCTACCTTCTATTTAAGTGGTTCCCTTGCATAAAAAGTGGTTAACAGTTGTTTGCACTTGACTATGGACTGATCCCCTGGTCAATAGTTTATTTTCTGATTTTTCTTTTTGCTCTAGTAGTGGGCCCCTTTCTAATCCTTTCATTGATATCTCCATTCTAAGTATTTTCATAGTTTTGACCTTGATCTTCATCACAAAAATGACATCATCATGATTTCATGCTTTGTGGGTAACTACTTTAACTCTTGGACTTGCAATTCAAATTCTTCCATATTTCTCTTAAAAAATTACTAAAATTGGATGATCTCATCTGGACGTCAATATTTTTTGAACTAAAATCGAGTTTTAACCAACACACTAGAGGTGGAATCAAGGGTTCATACAAAAATAGGGGTAAATACTAATAGGTATGGGATAAAGGAAACAGGATAGAGTGGACCCCATATAACACCTAGAATGGTGGTGAGAGGACACAAATAGTACATACATCCACAAAAATCAAAGGTGAATCTCCCAAAATATGGGGTATATGGTATCTTTACAAAAAGGTAGGAATAAACAACACTATTGTATCGAGGAATAGAAAGAGAACAAAAATAGGAATTAGAGGTACACAAAATAAGTGAATTGTCGATAACAAAATACCTCCATAACTATATTTCATCAGGGTGGTATTTCCATAACTATATTCCATCAGGGTGTATGGACACTTCTAAGGTAGTTAGATTGTTAACTTAGGTGATTTTTTATTTGATCTGCATTTCTTGCTCTTCCTATTACTGGAAAAAAAGAATTCCTTGAGTCATTCATATCTTCTTCTACAACTTCTCATCTACATGCTTCGCTCCATCTTCAATGCTAAATTTTTACCTTGATCTTGAATGGGTTTCTCTCTTTATATAGGATTGAACCGAGGAGAAGTGTTTCATCAACTGACGATTGTTGAATTATACCTCTTGAAATTGAGTATATTTAGATTTTCTTGGACTGGCATTCGTTCATCGACTTAGTCTTTTACTTATGCTAACCAACTCTCAAACTAGCCTCACCTCGTACAAATTATGTTCTTTCATATTATGCAATTAGAAATTTTTATCTCTCTCAAAAATGCTACAAGTTCTCAACAATTTCATCTACTAAAAATTCTCTGAGCTAAGTTCATAGCTTACAAAGTTGATGCTAGTTGAGTTTTGCCACTATTTTTAACTATATAATGACTTACTTTGAGCATTTTTATTACTGATGAGGCTTAATATGCATGCCTTTTTAATCATGTGTGTAGTACATCCCTTTATCTTCGTATATTTTTATCAAACATGGCTCTAGAAAGGTTGTCTATGACTTAAAGTTAAAATTATGCCATCTGGTTAGCGCCATTTGCTTTTTTGTTGACTATATCTCGTTATCGACAATGACTATTCATATCAGATTCTATCTTGTAAATAATTTTCTATCTTTATTCATAGCTTGGCGTACACTATTCGAGCGTGTCAACAGATGCCTTTTTGAATAAGACAAATATCTCTTTTGGTATTGTAGTTATCAATAAAACACACTCGTCTTAGATTCATGTGCATTGTTGGATTTGACTATGGTGCATGCATATCGTGAGATCATCAAAATCTGCAAGCACATTAGTAGAAAGGGAGAAAGAGAAGACATGTTTTTTGTGAGTATAATAAAATCCTTAAAATTATTTGATAAAATAATAGTCCTAATTTTTTGTGATTTCTATTCGACACCTTATGATGAGTTTAATAATATATTTCCTTGCTAAAAAGGTCTAAGTCCATGAATAATGTTATAATACATACATTATCATTGAAAAGTAAACTCTCTTTAATATTGACAAGCTCTAGTGGATGTGCACCTTCAGATTCACTCTCAATCCATGCACATTGCTCCTTTAACAAAAAGATGCTCTATATTTAAAAAGGGGGCATCCAAGAAGGGGGAAAATAAATGGATATTAGGGATTGATAAAATTATTTTTAGGAGAGACATGTTTATAAAACACCATTGACTTTTCCTTTAAAAAATCAAGTAACTCAACCTTTTCTTTTATGTGTGTATCGCTAGATCGACTTAATGATGTACGCGTACTAGTTTTTAAAAAAGATCACATTACTTATGAAAATTGGGCACATGGGACATAAATGGTAAAAGGGGGGGCTTTGTACCTTAGGAAAAATTTAAATAAAGTTTGACATTTGAACTTAGGGAAAGGTTCTCATGAAACAATACTCGACCTTCTTTTTAATCTTCAGGCAAGGCAGCCCCTTATTAAAGTATGTATACCATGAGATTAATTTGGTGATGCATGCGCTCCCTTAATTTCTTTGGAGGTGCTCGAGATTTAAGGGAAGGGGGCACATGGGACATGAAAAATTATTTCATACCTTAGGAATTTTTTATGAAACTTCAAATTAGAGACTTTAGGTTTGAATTTTATTAAATGACTTCTTTAACTCTTAAATATCGGATAAGTCAAATCCTTTTCCATGTGTGCACACCATTGGATTAAAATGGGTATACACACATGCCATCCATTTTAATGCAGATGTACAACATTTATGTCAAAGGTATGTGTTAGATTTAGGAAAAATGGTTTATAATTTTTTATTTATTTCAGGTCATTTTTGTGCAACTTTATGAGCACACACTCTTGGATGGATCTGGGAGTGCACATGTGCCACATATCTTCATAAAGGTACATGATACTTAAGTAGAATGGGGCACCATGAGAATTAGAATTTTTTAGAAACCCCTAACTTGATTTTATTAAATGTGCATCTTGGAACCTTGACCTTTGATCTCATAAAACTTATATTTTGATATTAAGGGTGGTTTAAATAACTTGTTCAAAATATGTGCATGCATCGTTGGATCTTCTTTTTATTTATGCGCATCATGTGATTTGGCTAAAGTAAAATGGTATTTAAATGTAAAGGGAAGACTTTTAAGCATAGGAGGCTTTATTAATTGACAAATTACCATAGGGATCCCTTTTTTCTAAGTTACGGCAAGTTGGTGCATGCACGCCTTTAGATTTCATTTTGATTTATGCGTGTCATTCATCTAGCAAAATTTTCTCGATGTTTAAACGCAAACCTTAGAAGAAAAATATTTAATAAAGTTTTAGTCTTTCTATTTTGACTTTTCTTGTTAAAGGTCAAGGAGCTTTAATATGCTCACATCCTCAAATAAAGTGGGTAGTACCCATGTGTTGCCCATTTTTAAAGAGGTGCATGATATTTACCTGAAAGGGGTGCATTAGACATAGAATGACTTAGAGCTTAGGCCTTTAGGAACTTTGATAATATTTGCTTTATTGACTTAGGGTTAAACCATTTATGAAATGTGAAAAGGGCCTTATTTTTTTAAATGATGGGCAAGTCAGCCTTCCTTTGGATAATGCTCACCTCTAGATTATATGAGGTGCGTGTGTGCTTCATTGGATTTGGGGAAGATGCTTGGTTTATAATGAAAAGGGGGCACAGACATAGGCCATGGAGAAAATAGGTAATTGTTAGATTAATTTCAGAAAAGGAAAATTAGAGGCTTAGACCATGACCTTTTGGAACTAAAGTATCAACATTAAAGTACTAGTGGATATGATGCATGTGTGCCCTCCAATTTATGTTATATGTGTGTGCACCATCAGATGTGGAGATGATATAAGAGCTTTATCGCAAAGGGGGTGAATGGACTTATTTAGTTAGAGTTTCATGGTCTTTTGATTTAGACTTTAGAATAACTTAGGCTTAGAATTAAATTTTAAATTAAAACCCATACAAGTTACTTGCTCATTATGTAATGTGCTTGTTAGGATTTTTTTAATGATACGTGCATGTCGTAAGATCCATGAAATATGCATGATTTTTAGCTTCAAAGGGGGTGCATGGACATGATAATATTTGGTGACTTTAGGAAATGTCAAGGAAATAATTTTTCTTTTAGATTTTAATTGCTTGAGACTATGGTTAAGTGGCAAAAAAAAGATATAAATTTGGTCCTTAGGAATTTCTTGAGAAGTGGATGGTGAAACCAAGCTTTTATTGTATGACTCAAAGGTCTTCTTTAATAAATTTAACCAACCAGGACCATTAGGGTAGATTTTGGTGACAACCAACATTAATGAATAATTTATACGCCTTTTGATTTAGCATTATTGTAGCAAAAATTGGAGGCCCTTTTGATTTCATAAAAACAACCTAACTGTAGGATGGGATAGGGCCTTCCAAAATTTAAAACTAGGGTTGCTTTTCATGTTGTAGTTTTTAGGCTCCAATAGACCCAAAATTGAATCTTGGAGTATAAGTCACATCCAGACATTAGGTCTAGCTATGAACCTAGTGCTTCAAGTTTAGAGCTACATGGAACTATTGGAAATTAGTGTGAAGAGATTATGACTTCACCTAGCAATCGTACAGTTCCCTCTTGCAAAATTGTACAATTTTGGTCTTCCTTGAACAATTTTAATTGTATGATGGGTTGTTCTATTTGGGAAACATCTTCCATAACAACATATTTCACAACCACATCTTCCATAACAACATCTTCCAATTGTACAATTGATTGTTCCACTTGAACAACATCCTCCAATTGTATAATTGTTCTACCCTCAATGTCATACAATATTCTATGAAGGGTGGGTATCTTTGTTTCCCAGCATTTTTAGCTATACTAGACTTTGCTAGATTTCCTTCCTTATCACTTAAGGAGGTATCTTTCAAAATCCTTAACTAATTCTCTCCTTGGGTGGGTGTTCTACTATGTTGTTCTTTATCAGATGTTTCTATCCATGGTATCTTATTTTCACCAAATAGTCATATCTTGACCTCTTGTACATCCTCGCTCTGTGATCTCCTTTGTCAGAATGTCAACTATGGTCTTGGATTTCCTTCCTAAATCCTTGCATACTATTGCTCTAGTTCCTGACTCCCATACTCTACACTTTTTTGTAACATTCCTATCACTTATTCAGGTGTTACCATCCACTCACTATATTGTTGCACATTTCTTTCATCAATATCTTCCCTTACATCAATTTTCTCTTTGATCCTTGGTGATTCTTGTACCCTTTCTTCTTTATCTACTAGCAATATCTCTCACCTTATAGTATGTCCTTCTACAATACATACTTGTTCAATTACCAGTTCGTTCATCGAGTTGAATTCTTTTTCTCCTTCTTATTGATACTTGCTCCTCTCCTTGATTTCCTCTCCTATTTCCTCATGAATTTGTACCTATCATTCACCTCCAATTGGTTCTTAAAAAATCTTATCACCTTATAGGTTATTCTTGATCCAGTTTTGATAAGATTATCAAGATTTGCTTAGGTCAAGATACCAGATGTAGTATAGGGGAGAGTATTTTTGGTGGGGTAGGTGATTTGGGATATTTTGTAACAACTTTTACCCAAATCATACAACTTATACAATTTGCCTTGTTTAGTTTGCAAAAGACTCAAAATTGTTTGTATGGTCACCAAATCATACAACTTGTACAATTCAAATCATACAACACTACAACTTGTATGATTTTCCACTTAATTAATTCACTGGAAATGGTTTTGTAACTTGAATTGATTAGTTTTGTAATCGATTTCCTTGAAATACCAAATTTCCATAAATGGCAAGTTTTAACCATGTAATTTCATTTCAAATTAGGTAAACAACTATTTGTATGGTTTGGTACACAGGATGTATGGTTTCACTAAACACTTTTTGAACTTTCTATTCACAAATTTGTAAACTTGCATCTTAACTTCCTTCAGGACAAGTTTTGGGATGTTTTCCTATTCCAATTGCTAACGTTTCCTTTAACATACAAACCCTAATTCAGTGTCAATGAATTATTATCAATACCAATATTTCCAAAAATTGTACAACTATAGAATGACATCTTTGTACAGTAATAATAATATCTAGAATCTATTTCTCAGCATTCTCTAGGGTTATAAGTTATTAATTAATGCTATTCCATTACCACAATGTCCATATTCCACACCACTCTGGCCATACTTGTAGAGAATGCATAAACAGTAATCACCATTCAATTGTACAAGGGAATTCACAATAACTCACAACTATAATTATTAAGGTTGTATATGTACAATTACCATGAAAAATAAATGAACAATCTCTGTACCAACATGAACCATAATGAATAATCACAATGAATCACAACAAACATGAACCGACAATACGAACCAACAATGGATAACAACGAAAAACCATAAAAATTGAATGGGGGGTCCTTATAATGCTTTCCCAGGCCATTCCAAAGTGGTTTCTAAGACAACCACTATTTACAACTACCATCCTCATAAAAATCAACTTGCATTAAGGTTTCCCTAAGTCTAATTTGATTATAATAAAATTCACCTTAAATGCACATTTCAACTAATTTGACTTTAATTTCTACTTGTACGTTTTACAACTTTTTACAATTACACCCAATTGTACATTTTTTAACTCTTATTTGTACAATTAGATAAAACCTCAAGGTGTACATTTTGACAAATCGTACACCCTAACCATAATTGGTAAACTATAAAATTATGCAAATCCAATATTTACTTTTTCTTCTTCTAGGATGTGGATTTGCTACCTACACCTGGTCTTTCTAAAATATTTTTGACTAAACTAGTGGAAATGAAACTATCTGCAGCATTTCTATCAATTAATATTTTAACATCCTTACCAAAAATATTACCTTTAATCAACAATGGTGTGGCTTGACCATACATATCATGTTTCCCTATTGAAGCTTAGTGATCTCCTCAAACTTCTAGAAATAAAAGTGTTCCATGAGGAATATTTCTTTAAATGTTACTACAAATTCATCCCATTTTAGATCGACTGTTGTTGCTAGTTTTTGATCCTCACTAAGAGTTTCCCACCAATCCAAACCATCTCCTTGCAAATGCAATGTGGTATAGGATGTCCGAGTGCCCAAGGAAAAATTATTCATATTGTAATAGGTTTATATTTCCTTCAACCATGCCTCGGTCTTATCACCATATTCCTCTCCATTAAACTTGGAAGATTTCAAATGTTTCATCTCTTTACCCAAATCAACCTCAAGTCCAATCCTAGACAATTGTGCCTTAGTAAGGGGTTCATTTTCCTATCTCCTATAAGAGTTCCTAGTCTATGTTTCTTGATTCAACATGGCATCCAACAACTCTATGTGTATTTCTACATGCTCTTGAAGTAGGGCCACTATTGTCATGATATTATTTTCTTAATTATTGATATTCTCTCTCTTATTTCTAGGGTTCTATGAGCCTACATCTGGTTTTATGTCCCTCACATTGGTTTGTCATGTTTACCTTATCATTGGAGAAACACTTCCTTGTATTGTCTTTGGTGGCATTGTTTCCTGACCACACATAGAAGAGATAGTAGGAATTAGTTCACAATCACATCTTTGGGTTGCTCCACCTACTAATATTATTCCCATACTTCTTAATTACACAAATATGTTGCTAGAAATCATCCTATCTGACAGGATATTATTTTGCTTAAGTTTCCCTACTAAGCACACAGTTACATAGTGAGTTGATTTCCCTACAAACCATGCTCTGATACCAAAAAGACCTAATTTTCTTATTCCAAACCCCTAGTTTTTTTAATTCCTTTTTAGAGCTAATTCTTAACAAGGATCCCAACTCATAATACTAACATTCAACACACCTATCACTACTTTTACATAATTTCTTGTATGCAAGAGTACTAGGTGTCACACCTTGTTAAGCTATTAATCTCATTGGCCAGATGAGGTAGCTTAACTCTCTCTTCTTTGTCAATTGGAAGAATCGAACCAATATCTTCCCCTCACACAAGTCTTTCTATATGAGTGCACTTAGTGCAATGGATGTTAGCTATCTCTCACGTCCATTGGAGATTTAGTATTCAACCTTGAGATCATTTCTAACTCATGGTGGTGTCTTTCCTTATATAACTTATAGAGAACTCCTCTAATGAATCTCAGTATTTAGTAAATTTTATCCTTAATTCTTACATACTTAATTATTATAAATATAAGCTATTATGGTTTTGCTACTCCTAAAAAAACATTCACTCTAACACATTTATTATTATTAAAATCCTTTATCCTTAAATTAGATGAGCGCAAGCCAAACATACGTAGAAACTAAAGCTTCCAACATTCACATAATGAGCCACCAAAGGTACACAAACCTAGAGGTTCATCACCACAACCATTGCATAGATAAAATTACTCCTTAAAAATGTTGTACAGAAAAACCAAACTTAAGTAATATATCCCACTTTACTTATCTATCAGAGAAACCATGATCCAATTATGTGACACAAGATTTGATATCCTAAAATAATTCATAATTCACTGTTTAAATAATTACACTTCAAAATACACAATTGGATTTGAAAATCATCACTACTCGAGTGATAAGGATACAAATCAAATCTTTTATAAAAAACTAGATCTCTTGATAACATCGTAATTCATTAACAATGTCTCCAAGATCTAGTATGCCATTAGATAAGCGCTCATTTCTTGTGATACATTATTATCACATTATAGCAATGAATCTTTATCCTGCATTATTTTCATGGATGACCTTCCACGTTCTAGTTGAACTCCTCATACATCTTGATCGCACATACAAAATATTCTTTTTGGTGCCCACTTCCTCATTTCCAGCCGGCTTGAAGGCTTATTTTCCTTCTTTGATGCATATTTACTAACCATAAAATAGGATTACCTCTCAATGAGGATCAAAGACAACACCAATCAATGGTATTTATCAGATCATTCTATTGGTAGTATAATTTCAACTACCATTTCACAAGTATCCATTTCCATATAAATTCTTTAATAGAATGTAATATATCATCTATCATTCATTCTATTTCTAGAGAACAAAAAAATCATCGAAGACATTTTATTTAACAATACAATATTTCAATATCCACTCTACAAAATAAAACTCAATCACATTGTTCTATTTTTTCATAGAAGTAACCAACAACACTTCTACTTTAAATCAATATTTTGATTTCTTTCCTTAATTCAAGACATAAAAACTCTTCCCTTCCCACATATGGTGAAAATATGACAACATTTCCATAGGGTATAAATCTGAATTCATCTAAATAAATTAGATAAACTAGCAGGTTAAATAACCTATATTTATTTGCCATAAAAGTATTTCCATCACACAACAAACATAAAATCGAGTTTCATATACATGCATTGGTTTAGTTTTCATTACTGAGGTAAAACTCATTCCCTATAATCCCTAGAAAGTACTAAGTTGTCTACTTCTCAAGAAATAAAAGGGATGCATCCAATCGCTTATGCGTGATTCACTATTTTAGAATACTCAAACTTCCTACAATATCAAAGTTTTCTAATTTTTCCTCCTCCTACAACTTAAAAGAGAAATCACAAACATGGCTTTCTCCATCCATACAGGAAATGTAAAGCAATTGAATATACAAAACCATCATAATTAACAAATCCACAATGCCATACATCATCTAGTATTATATGTTCCATTTAGGGATTCTATCTTCACCTAATCAATAGAACGTAAATAAATCAAGCTAAATTGTTCAACACTCATCATTCTTTCCCTGGATGAAAGCTAAGGTTTTCAATATAACACGTCTATTTTGATCTATAATCATTCAGAGAACACTTTAACATCCCATAAATTCTATTATTCCTTTCAAACCATAAATTCCAAAAAATAATGGTAGGACCAATCCTCTATAGAGTACATAATAATTTAACTTTGAAATAATTAATCCAATGGTTCATCAACTTTTTCAACATTGATAGAGATACCCAATATATTTTCATAGTGCTTTAGCTTTGAAATAATTAATCCAATATTTTATCAACTTTTTCAATGTAGATAGATATACCTAATATATTTCTATATTTTAAAAAAGTAATACCAAATGATATCAGCAAAGGGACAATGCTAGGATTTTATATCCTAACCTTTATTAATAATAATAATATAATAATAATTTAATATCATGTAGTATAGTTATAATATAATAAAAAAAAAATTATTTGTGGAAAACATCAACTAATTTATAGTGGAAAACACCCCTTTCGAGGTGCCACTTTCAACAGGTTGGGCATAGGAGGAATGGAGCCTTGTCGGCCTCTACTAGCACATAGGACATTCCTAACTATACCATATATATGCAAGATGGAGACAAGGGGAATGGAACCCTGGTTCGGCCTCTACCGACACCCAGGGCATTTACCACTGCACCACAACAAGCATATTTTTATAATATAATAATTAATTATTAATTAATTATTATATTATATTATTGAGCTTAGCATAAGTCATAATAATTAATTATATTAATTATTATGAACCATTGTGGTGAAGAGACATGATGGTTAAGGTTAGGTCGGTATATATGATTGTTCAAACCATTCATTCAAGATCATCCATGAAATATTATATAAAACATTTATTAAAACATTGAAGGGACTCCCAGACAATCCAAAAGCGATTCTTTTAGTTTTAGGTTATTTATTTATTTATTTATCAATTTATGTGCTAGGAACCCTAGGTTCCTACCATCTGGTATCAGAGCCTTATGGATCCAACCATATTGGTCAAGGAAATGAAAAATGACATTGCAAAAATTAGAAGAATGAACAAAAACAAAAAAAACAAATGGAACGTTCTGATCATATTATACAATATTTAATGGAAATGCAAGAGGAGACCCTAGCCATGGAATCTCAGGTAGAGGAGGAAGAACCTGTAGCCATGAAATCCCAATTGGTACCCATTGATCTTTCCAAGAATGAAAAAAATGCAACTGAATATATTGCTCCAAACCCTAAATTAATTATTTCTTTGGATGAGCCCATAACCATAGAACTCCAAAAAATACCTATTCCACTTTCGAATAAAAATTATAAAAACCATAAAAAAATTTCAATACAAAAAATAATTACAGGTAGCTGGGAAACTAAGTACGGCCACAATGTACATTTTTCTTGGAATTCGTGTGCTACTACAAGAACATTTTTGAAATCTTATACCCCAAAAAAATGTTGTTGTAAAGCTATTGACCTATTCTGTCAAATAGAAAAGACATACTTGAAATCAGATTTAGTCACTATTTCGAGTGTTCTATCCATATGCACCGATGTATCTACTTTGAAGAATAGAAAGGAGATTCATGCATACATAATCACATGGCGTCTATGTTCTGAGAGGCCACCTCCTTGGCCACCACCAACTTCTACATTTAATGCCCAGCCAACTAAACAAGATAAAAAATTTCATAGATTGTAGCAGTGTGCAACTTTGAGATCAACAAGACTTTCTAGAAGAGATGGCAATTCCTAGATACCACAATTACACAATGTGATTTTTTTTTTTAAAGAATACATGGAGTTCAACGATGGAAGTTTCGTGAGACTTGTGCAGAAAGAGACATCAAGGACCTTCAATTTTTTCAAATGAGAAATGCTGGACACTTCTTACAGATTTATACAACAACAAATAGATATTAAGTTTAATGAGACTATTTTAAAGGGCTGACAATTCCTCAAGTTTGTCATTTTGGTCTGCACATAAATGTACTAGTGAATTTAGCTGATGAAAATTTGCTAGAAAACTGCTTATATAATTTGAAAGGGCTGACAACTCCTAGCTGGAAGCTCTATTAGATTACACCCAAACAAATATAACTCTTATAGATTGAATAGTTCTCCAATTTCATTAGGAAGACGCACCACCCAACACTTACTCATATCGAGAAAGTGAGAAAGTTTAGTACTCATCTTTCGAGGCAGCACTGCAACTGGAAATGCATTCTCTCCTTCCAACTTATAACTAGTTGGAAATATCATCCATAATTTTAACATACCATGAAATGGTAATTATGAACCCAAACATAATCAACTTCTATATTTATAACTTCTATAACCTTATCCGCAAAGATCTTATTAATAGAAACTTACGCCTGCCAACAAGATTGGTCAAAATGGCCTCCATGATTTGGAGAAAGTGGCAACTGAAGTAGCTCATTTTTTCAGTTTGTATGATAAGCGATGATGGTTCATAATATGCCACTCGTGTGGAGAAGTTCATGTTACTCATTATATTTAAGAATTCTGTAGAACTGGGAGACCACAATCCTTTAAATGGGTAGTCTGGATATCTGGATACACAAAATGTTGATTTTAGCAATGGCTACAAAAATTTACCTATTGTATTTATCCATTTGGAGCTCTAAAACTGCATTTCTTAGAGTCTTAGTAGTGAAAATTTTTGATCGCAGAGCCGAGGGAGGTCACAGCGTGTGGGTTCTAGAAGATCAAAGAATATATCTATCAAGCGATATAACCCAACCTCAATTTCTCCCCAAATATGGGAACAATCATTGTTAATGAGGGGAAGAGTGTACCCGATAATAAGGATGTTATTCTGTTCGTAATTTTCCAAAGGAAACATTTCATGAACGCATGAACCACCCCCCATAAAATTTGGTGAAAATTTTATTTGTTTCCTGATCACAAAACACTCGGTCACATTTTTGAGAGTTTCCACAACATTGTCTGTTAGAAGATTATTTTACAAAAAATGATAGAAGACAATTGTTTGTGGATATGATATTGCTACTCAGCTTCAAAAAACAATATGTTGTTCAAATTATTGACACATGTGACATGTCAGGTTGAAATTAATTACAAATATGTTATAAACAACATCATTTGTTGCCCAAATTTTGGACCTGGAAGAGACTATTACAGGGTATAATGCAAGGCCAAAGGACCACAATGCATCCAATGACAGAAATATTTGATTTGGGAAATATATCTGACCAAAATAACATGAATATTGAATCATATATATTGAATCATATATTTATTAGGGTGAACGGATAAATCTTATGGCAGCTCCAAATTTACCTGATTATCAGGTTTTTCGAAATAGTTCTAACTACAAATTTTGAAACATATGAAGCCATGCTGGCACTAGTAGTTCATTTATTAATGGGTGGGCCTACGAAAATGCCAGCAATGCTGAAAATATAGCTAGTCAAAGTTGCACTACTGAAGGTAAACTAACAAGTGTTTGGAATTATGTTTCAAACATGCAGTAAAACATTAGGAGCATAGGAGATATATTGGTTCATCACCTTCGAATTAATCATGTGGTTGCAGTATTTTAGAATACCTAATTGCTTCAATTATCCAACACATTTGATTGGCAAAACAATTGACTAGCCATTTTAAACCCTAAATATTGAAAGCATTAAAAGGAGGTCTATTTTTTACGTACGATGTTGTTTAAAAAAAAAAGTTGCTACCAAATTGCCAAACGAGAGAGCTTCAAAATATCTACGTGCCTAGGGAAGAGAACGAACCACTACAAGATACTTTCAATGCATGTGGAGGAAGTTCAAAGTAGGCTAATGGTAATAAAATTATAGTTGTATCAAATTGGAGGATGGAGAGTGCAGTGTCTTATCACTGTGAATGAAGTAATCGAACCATTTAAGAGAGGTAAATAACAATTGAAAGACATTTATTACAACTGGAAATACAAGACTGCTAGAGAAATAAAAAATATTAGTACAACAACTAATTCAATTTGTGTTTGGTTGACTGACATGATACTGTTCAACCTTACATCGTGTACTGATTACTGGACAAGAGCGTTCTTTCTTGACCCAAATATTGATTGTTTGGTGAAGTGTTGCTAAGTTGTTGTGGCGAAAAAAATCCTGTAAGGTGTATTATGCAGTGCTTATTTCTTGAATTGCTAAAATTTAGGATAAAGAACATAGCATTCGAAGCACCACAACATTATTGGCCTCCTTGAGTAAGGAATGGAGATGTTTGATCAAGAAGACACAAGTTAATTAAGAAGCAACAAGCTAAAACGAACCGTTACAAGATAGCACATACAACAAATGCGTACCAAATGTTAAAAGATAGTTATTACACCGTTATCAAGGGGTGTTCATAAGCCAAAGATTTTTGTTTTTGGGATGCTACAAGCCTCGTATAGTCCTCTCTTAGTGCCAAATATTGAATACTAGCAACTCGGTGAAGTAGCCCACAAAAATAATATAATTCCCATTATTATTAAGGAATATATTATTAAAGGTTTGTGCCAGGATTTCATTAAGCTATGGTAACTGTTATCAACAAAGTCCACAATGCTACTATCTACCCTACAAACTGAGCCTTCCAAAGAATAAAGTGCTGAAGATTGTAAAAAAAAATTGAGGAAGGGTGGCATGTTAGGATTTTATATCCTAACCTTTATTAATAATAATAATATAATAATAATTTAATATCATGTAGTATAGTTATAATAAAATAATTAATTATTATATTATATTATTGGGCTTAGCATAAGTCATAATAATTAATTATATTAATTATTATGAACCATTGTGGTGAAGAGACATGATGGTTAAGGTTAGGTCGGTATATATGATTGTTCAAACCATTCATTCAAGATCATCCACGAAATATATATAAAACATTTATTAAAACATTGAAGGGACTCTCTGACAATCCAAAAGTGATTCTTTTAGTTTTAGGTTATTTATTTATTTATTTATCAATTATGTGCTAGGAACCCTAGGTTCCTACTAGACAATGAAGAAGTAAATGGTTTGATGTTTCTAAATTTTTCTCACAGAAGGTACATCTAAAAGGTCCATGATATCCTCTTCTTTGTAGACTCTTTCCTCTAGAAATTTTACTTTGAGCTAATAAAAAAGGAATGTTGAGGCCTTAGGGAGAGCCCCTAGTAACGAAATATTCTTCCAAGAAAATATTTGAGTAGAAAATTTTGATTGCTCTAAATACTCATATCCCAACTTGACCGAGTATCCACCATCTTATGATAGATTCCAAACTAACTCATCCTTTCGTGTAAAGATCGATAAATAAATTTTTTGAAGCATATTGTAAATTTCATCTACAATTTCTTTAAGTTCCTCTCCTTCAACCAAGTTACTAATAGAAATCCATGATTTAAAGTTATTGGTCTTATTAATATAGTATTCAACCTTTGGATCTTTACAAGATAGGCATGTATAAGTCAATTATTACCATTTTGAGTTAGATATAAGAAAATAAGGCTTCAACCAAGCATCAAACCAAACATTTACATAATTCACCTTATTGATTGACCATCTAATATATTTCTTGATCAACTACAAACTATCTAATATGAGGTTTCATATTGATAATGCTTTGGATAGGGTTCTTTTCCTAACTAATTTCATTGCATCAAGAGAACCTATATATTTTTAAACATTTTTATGCAATTATTTTCTTTATCTTTGAATAATATCCATCCAAGCTTTGCCCCTAAGGCCAAATTCATTAGTCTAAAATTTTGCAAGCCTACTCCTCCAATATTCTTTCCTTTGAAAATCCTTATCCCTTTTACAAAAAAGAAACCTAAATTTTTCCTCACACCCTTTATAAAGAAAGTCTCTTTGAATTTTATCAATTTCTAATGTTATACCTATTGGAAATCTTGAAAGTGACATCATATAAATAGGGATGGATTGCAATGTAGTATTTATGAGTTGTAGCCTTCCCACCATGATTAATAACTTACCTTTCCAACCTACAAAACAAGCTTTCATTCTATTTAATCAAAATATTCAAAGCTCTTTTTTATTTTCTTTATGAGACAAAGGAATACCCAAGTAGGTTGATGGAAATTTTTCAATTTTAAAAATAAAATATCCACAATAAATTCATTGAAAATCTAATATTAACCAACTATCTAGTATTAACCAAATATCCACAATTGAAAAAATCATGGATTTTATGGTATTAACCAATTATCTAGTATTCTTCTCATAGCACGATAATATTGATTTAAACTACATGGTCTCACTAACAAAGGGATGGCCCAAAGTAAAAGTATCATCAAAAAATTAGAGATGAGATTTGAAGGGACCATTATTTGCAACCTGGATACCTTTGATTTTTTCTTCCATTTTTACCTTTGGGAAAGACCTCCTTAATGCCTCCATAAGAATAATGAATAGATAAGGAGATAGTGGAGAACCTTTATAAATTCCACAAGATGACAATAACTAGCAAGAGAGCCATTGATAAAAATAGAATATTTTGCATTGCTACAACAAAATTTAATTCATTTACACTGATTGTAATCAAAACCAAACTTTTTGAGGTTATCATGTAAAAAACTCTAGGAAAACCTATCATATGCTTTTTTTATATCTAATTTTATAAGCATACCTAGTTTTTTCATGTAATGAAGAGAATGTATGGACTCTTATGCAATGATTATACCATCAATAATTCATTGACCACAAATAAAACCACCTTTTTCCTCTAAGATAATATAATATAGAATGTCTTTCAACCTATTTTCCATAATTTTTGAAATGATTATACAAATCATATTACAAAGGTTTGTTGGATGAAAATTATCAAAATATTTTGTCTCATCTTTCTTGATAACCAATGTAATAAAAGTGGCATTGATATAACTTATTGTAGCATATTAGGCTCTATTTTTTAGGATATTAGTCAATGAGGTTCCCATCATACTTAATACAATTTGCTTTTAATTGAGATAGTTTAATATGCAAGTCCTAAATTTTTTTAAAAATTCAAGACTATTTTTTAAAACCCTTATCCAAGTAGGGAGTTTATTTCTAGATTTTATTTTAAAACTTTATTCAATCCTCCTTCACATATTTGTATTTGATAGATTACAAGTGTACTAATGGAAAGCTTTGGTTTCCCACTTATATTTTTTTCACTCTTCCATTTATCCCTATTTGAGTTTAAAAATTAGATGTGAATCATGTTTATTGTGCAAGGAACTAGGAGATACACTAGGCATTGAATACATTCTTATTATTTGTGTTGATAATATTTTCATATAAATAAAATCTACATAGGATCTATCAAATAGATACTAGCTCCACATAGAATGAAAAGGAAAATATAATTATTTTTTCTTCTATAAGAAAATAAAATACTAAAATTTATCTCCATCAAATATGATACGATATAAATTTTTAGATAAATACCAAAAAAATACATGCACTTATATAACAAAGTTCATAATATAATTTACCAATTTAAGCTTAATAAATTACTTAGGTTATATAAAGTAAAGTATGCAGCCATAATGACATTTGAAGATCCATCTACAATTTTTCTGTGCATGTGAACAATAGTTTGAAGAATTTTATTTCGCTAGAATCATGGAGTGCACGCATCAAAGCTAGGGTTTGCAAAGTGAAGCACAAATAAAAAAACACAAGTGACAGTAATTTATTTTTTTGGATAAATATTTTATTTGTTGGAGGAGGAACGAATTTTGGGGAAGACAAAAAACCCTAGCATCGATCAATTTTTCCAGGAGAGGTCATGAGTATCAGTTCAAGTATGGTACTTCTTTGGATTTAGCTTTGAAAATATTTCATTGCCTAGGGATTTTAAAATAGGGACCTCTTCTTTGGGAATTGATTTATGATAGTCTGTTGATTGCAATGACGACTGCAACCTCACTTTTCAAACAAACAGATAATGATACCTTCACCATATTTTCACAACATTTTCCCTTTGATGAGAAGAAGTTGGATCATATGCGTCAAGTGATTAAAGCGATAATAGCACCCCATCCATATCCACTTGCTCGCTCTAATAATGGTATCTTTGTGCCTAAGTTATATGAGTCTCCAGTGATTGAGGTACCTCTAACTTACATACAGAAGCCTTTGCTCATGCTTTCCACGCAAGCCCTTGCATGCAAATTTATGGGAATATGGCCTAGTCTAATCATAATATAGAAATGGATTAACACACATTGGGGGTTAAAGTCTCCTCTTATGAATTTATGATGATAGGTATGGGGATACTTTGTCATTATATTTACCTCTATGGAGGACAAGAGCATTATATTTCATGGACGTCCTTGTTTTATGGGATCCAGCCCACTCTACATAACCCTGTGGAGCACGATATTTGATCCTCAAGAGGAGGAGCCTAAAGAAGTTTATGTTTGGGTGAGGTTGTCATTTTTTCCACTGCACCTATGGAACAAACCTTCGATGGAATTAATAGGAAACACTATTGGAACATTCATTTACTGGGCTCCTCCAAAGACCAATAGTGCTATATGCGCATGCATCTGTGTGCAAGTCAATTTGAAAAAGGGTTTGCCTAAGCATACTGGAATAAAGGTTTTTGATTGGATACATAACCAACCCCTGGAATATGAGCATATACCATTCAAGTGTATAACATGCCATGAACATGGGTATTTCTCTTGAAACTACCCAATTAAACAAGAACAAGAAACAAAAAAGGAAGAACTAGGATTCCAAGAAGTCAAAAAGAGACCGTGCAGATCAAGAAGCAAGAATCGACAACCTCAACCACAAGATCAAAAAATCTTCTAGCACAAAAATAAATTTGCAAGTCTTAATGAAGGAGAAAAATAAAACACCTCTCTATATGTGATGGATCCTAAAGATAAAGAGAAGATACCTACAACTAAAGCTGATAAGTCACTAGAGATCTTAGGAGATACACCAGAGAACACAACAGTTGGAGAAGAAACTGATGCAAACTCATAGGAAGAGGTAGAAGAAACACAAGTGGATGAAATAGTGATTCTTAGGGGCTTTTCGACCACATGATGTGTAGCTAAGGGAATAAAATTGAACCAAAAACTCAAAAATGAGTAAGCACAAAAAGACTTTCAATCCAAAATGCATGTTATAATTGAGGAGAGCTTCGTAAAAAATAAGAAGTAATACAAAAAATGAAGATTATGTCATGGAACTATAGGGGACTAGGAATTCCTTTGAAAAAAATCTATCTCAAAGTTCTAATACAGGAGCAAAAGCCAACAATAGTTTGTATTCAAGTTACAAAAATAGTAGGGGCAACACTGACTACAGAATGGTAGAAGATATGGGTACAATAAAAACTAGTAATTGTTGATTATGTGGGAGATCTAGGAGGACTAGCTTTGGCTTAGGATCCACAAAAATTAGTTTGTATATTACAACATAAGCATAATAACTATATAGGTACAAAATTTGTCTTACCATATGGAACTAGTGTAGAAGTAATAAATTTTTATGGTCCAAATCATCCTATCCAGAAAAGAGAAGCATGGTAATGAGAAGTTTGAAAGGAGATCTCAACATGATTCTCTACCACTGGGAGAAGGCTAGAGGAAGTTTAGCAAGGGATCCAAATAGAGATATACTCAATAAAATTATGGTAGATGAAAGCTTACAAGACATTCGATCGACCAAAGGAAAGTACACTTGGAGCAATAGAGTAGGGTTAAACTATACTGCAAAAATATTGAATAGATTTTTTATCAATGAAAATATCCTAACATACTTTCCCCTAACTTCCAGTCACATCATTCGAAACTCTATCTCAGATCATAAGCCAATTCTCTTGGATAGTATCCAAAGCCTACAATTCTAAAAAATTCCTTTTAAATACAACTCTGAATGGGAAATAGAAGATTTTAGTGAACTTGTGGAAAGTACTTAGAATCAATAGGTCCAATCCACCAACCCCCAAAATTCAAAAATTAAAGCACGTGATAAAAAAATGGTTGGCAAAAAAGTGAGAGTCAAACCAAACAAGAAGGAATTGATAACTATAGCATCTAGAAACAAAAATTGGGTATCATCCTCCTCGACCATGGCAAGAAGATACAAGAAATGACCTGATTCAAAAGCTCAGTAAATTAAGCACTAAAGAAGAAACGCATTGGAGTCTTAGATACCAAATGGGTTGGCTAAGAAAGGGGGATAGCAACACCAAATATTTTCATTTGAAAACCATGCAATGCTACAAAAGGAACACAATCAAGGAGATAGAGCATGAAGGAACCAATTATACAGACAAGAAGAAAATTAAGAAACTTTCCAATCAACATTACTCAGCTCTGCTCTCTAGAGAAAATGGTAACCCTCATTCCCAGGGAATACTATTGTAGCATATACCAATAGTATTAATTTTGGAAGATAAACATGATCTCGGTCATCCAATCACTATGGAGGAGCTTAAGGAGATTATAGCAGCTCTACCAAAGGATAAAGCTCCTGGACATAATGGATTCACAAAAAACTTTTACCAGCAATACTTACACATCATCGGAGAAGATTTGTTATGCATTATTGAGTATGTTAGGGTGAAAGGTAAGCTTATTGGAACCATCAAATCCACCTTTATAGCATTGATTCCCAAAGAAAAAAATACCACTACTTTCTCTAGATTTAGACCAATTTCTCTATGTAATTCTTCCTATAAAATTATTACCAAGTTTTTGGCCAATAGAATAAAGAAGAAACTTGACAAACTAATATCAAAAGAGCAAGGAGGATTCATGCCTAGAAAATAAATATATGATAATATCATAATAGTGCATGAAGCCCTCCACAATAGTAGAAAAAAAAAATTGTTATAAAACTTGATATGGAAAACACCTTTGATCGAGTTAATATATAATTTGTAGAATAGGTCATACAAAAGTTTGGATTCCCACATCAGGTCATCAAGTGGATCGGAGCATGCATAAAAAACCCATGTATAGCCCCCTTAATTAATGGATAACCAAAAAATTTATTTCAGGCTACAAGGGGAATTAGACAAGGGTGTCCACTATCACCATACCTTTACATCATTTTAGTTGAGACTCTTAAAAGATTAATTAACCATATTCAAAGAGAAAGAAAAACAATAGGGTTAGAGGTTGTAGCAGGATGCAAAGTTGTAACACATGCCCAATTTAAAGATGATATAATTCTTCTAGGTGAAGCCACAAAGAAAAATGTTAGACAACTTAAGCAATATCTGGATTGGTTCATACAAGCTATTGAGGCTCATATAAACACTCAAAAGAGTCAGTTCTATACACAAAATGTTGCAGCAATAAGAGTCAAACTCTTTTTGCACTATCCTAGGATTTTGGTCTGGCACATAAAAATACTTCAAATATCTAAGAGTTCTCATGAGCTTCCACCTCAATACCTTAGACTGTTGGATCCCAATATTGGACAAGATTATTAGGAGGATACAAAGTTACAGTAGTTGACTCAGTCTTGCAGAAAGGGTAGTATTGATCAAATCAATGTTAGCTTCTCTTCCATTCTACCAACTATTAGTATATCATGCTCCAAAGTTTATTTTTCAAAATGTGGATGGAATCATATGCAAATTCCTATGGCAAGGAGGTAGGAAATCAAAAATAAAAATGTTCCACTTGGTCAATTGGGAGATGGTCACCAAAATTAAAATTCAAGGACTAGGAATAAAAAAATGGAGATATTTTTGAAAGTACTAGGAGTAAAACTTATTTGGAACATGTTCAAACACGCATGGTAGCACATACTAGTCAACAAGTATGTAAATAATCAAATAGGTATTCAAATACTCAAACACATAAAATAAACTTCTTAGAGCCTTGTTGGTTTGGAAACATATAGTGGCTACAAAGAGCATAATAGAGGATAAAATTTCTTGGCTACTGGGATATGGTAAGTTAATTAATCTATGGGAGGACCCTATCCTAGGAAATCCACAATTAAGAGAGAACTCCAATCAAATTTTAGAATCACTTGGAAAGCCAAAGAATACTCAAATTAGGTGACTTGTTTTATTGGACCTCAAAAGCTTTGAACTGGATCTCCCCTCTTATTTCATCTCAACTTCAAGGAGATTGGGATTGTTTTAAGTCCCACATAGTGAGCATTATATTTCTTCATCCCACAATACCAGACAAACTTATTTGGGATAGCATCAATAGTAATGGAGAGTACTTAGTGCATCTAAGAGTTGAACATTAGCAAATTGGATCTACCAACAAAAAACTAACAATATTGTGGAAAACTAGAGCACCACCTAAACTCCAAGTATTCAGTTGGCTAGTTTCTCAAAATAAAATCTGAATAGATGATAATCTACAAAAGAGGAGTATAGCAGGACCTCATGTTTGTTATAGGTTCAGGCAGAATAATGAAATAGTTTTTCATCTTTTGTTCGAATACCTAAAGGTAATTTCAATTTAGTTAGGAATAACTAAAATTATTGGCATTTCCTACTTTGCAAGGTTAATCATAGACACATGTTTTACCAAGTGGAACAAATAATATAAATTTCAACTGGTAGGTAAGCCCCTACAAAAATATCTATGGAGATCTATATCATATTTTGTCATCTGGCACATTTGGTTGGATAGAAACTAGAGGATTTTTGAAGGAAAATGTAAGGACAATAAAACTCTAATACGAAGGATAAAAGAAGAATTAGTCCTAAATGTCAAATCTAGTTTCTATTAATAGTAGTATGAAGAAGATCTATCACCCATAGAAAGAAGAATGATATACCAACTTAATCTCCAAGCTTTTCTAACACAGGTAGGATGCAGAGCAAACAATTATTTTCCTGACATATGTTTTCTAGTACTCTTCTTTGAAGGTGCCTCCAAGTCCAACCCCAGTCAAGCAATGATAGGAGGATTGATTATTATAGGACCCTATGAGATCCTTCTCAAATACATGATCAACTTGAGAATAATACCTAACAACATGGTAGAGGCTATTGGATGTGAAATCGGCTTAAAATTAGTGGTAAAGCAAGAAATCACTCATGTCACTTATTATGGGGATTCTAAACTGATAATAACATCTCTTACCAAAAATAAATATTTTAGATCTTTACAATTGAATATTATTCAAGACAAGATTAGACAACTAGGCAGGATCATTGGTAAAATATCCTATCAACACATAAGGCATGAATTCAATAAAGAGGTGGACACACTAGCGAATCAGGAAATAAATATAGCCCTTGGTTATTGCCACAAAATCATCAAGAAGAAGAATGGTAGGGATGGTATGCAAGGATGAAAAAGACTCCAATAATGAGGTTATTTTTTGTCTTCATGTTCTGTTTTTTAAAATGCTCTATTCACTTTGATCTCTGATTAAAGAGTTTTGTACTTTTTTGTTAAGTAAATAAATATTTTCTTTTAAAAAAAAATGTTATAAAGTGGCAATGTAATAATGTTACATTTCATGTGATACTATGTAATGTTAGTATGTAGGACAAAATCATAAAGTGAGTTATGAAATAGAAGGTAAATGTAAGTTAAATACAGGTCAAATGTAATTTAGGAAAGTTATAAGATGTCAGGTAGTTAGAAGGTGCAACTAGTTTTTAGTTGTATAAATAAGATCCTTCCCTCATTCATTTGCATTGTGATGGTTGTAATGTGAGAGCCACAGTTGCATGGTGGTGTATTTGACCAATATGTGTGTTAAGAGGTTGTGGGTATTGTTGGCCAAGGTGTGGTTGTTGGTATGAATGAGATTTTGCATAGGGTTGTAGATTGTGTATGTAATGCAAGTGTCGTAAAATCTATTGTTAATGCAATATCCACTCATTCATTTTTAAAAAAATAAATAAATTACTTATATTGTCACACAATAGAATTGATTCACACTAATTTGATAACTATATAACTAAAATTAGTTACAAATTAATTTCAATATACAACCCAAATTAGAAAGAGATGCTAAAATCTCCCCAAAATGTAATCTAGGTAGAATATTAAAATAAGGAAAATAAAATTATAAACCATCCCCCTTAATGACAACTTTATGCATTCCAAATTAAACAAAGAGTGATGACTCAAAATCTAATTCAAAGTAGAAGCAATATATGGTGGTTGGATCTAAATAAGTTGATAAAGCTACTTGTCCAAGGCAAAAATATATCAAATGATCTAAATATCTACCATTAAACAAGGTACTGATAGTGCTCCCAAATAAAGAATCAAACATAAAACACCATACAAAGTGGTGTAATCCAAGTGACAATATTGTTGAAGTAAATAAAAGGGTCGAAAACTCTCCAAAAGAGATCCAACAAAAAAATTATGTTGGGACATTGAGTTCTACATAATTCCAAAAGAAAAAATAATAAAAACTACTAATATTATAGATGCTAAAACATCCTTACAAAATGTGCATCAAGAAATAAGTAAAATCCCCAATCAAAATGGTGTTACAAATTAGCTCACACTTTGTCATCCATTCATATGATGGAGGAATTAAAAACATGTATTACAAAGCACATGCAAATGGGAAAAACCTATTTTAAAAAGGAGATGTAGAAGGCAGATCTCGATTTTTTTTCTTCACTACTACCTATGAAGATTCCATCTTCTTCCAACAATAATTTCCTACATGCCCATTTTTCTCACAAAAGGTGCAATGAAGAGTCCTCTCATATTCATCACTCTTTCCTTTTTTATGATTATGATTGTACTTTGCGACCAATACTTTATTAACAATATCTATGGTAGATACTAAAACAATATGTAAGAACTTATCTTACTTACATGTTAATTAATTATAAAATACATCAAAATTTAAAGTTGTTTAAGAATCATCTAATGCATATTTAGTGCACTAAAAGATACAAATAAATAGAAAATAAGGTTCTCTCTATTTGGAGATAATAAGAAATATTAATTACTCATGTATCTTGGTGAATGAGAAATTAAAAACCTAAATATGCAATTGATTCACTTTGTAGATGTAGTCCCCAATGTATGAAAAATCATCTGGATCAAGACTCGTGAGTTGAATATCCAACTAACATACACAAATTACATTTATTTTCCAAAATGATCTTCAAACTTCTCCCACATTTCACATGGAGTATCAATTTCCCCAAGATGAAATTTGAGGTCAACTAAGATTAAATATGCTAATTAAACCTCATGCTTCATCATATTTATTAAGCTACTTTGATATTTTTTAATCCTCCCCTAGTTCAATTTTAGTACCCTTAGTAATTTAATATATATATCTACTTTGTAGTAGGTCTTCCATATAGAATTTACAAGAAAATTAATCGGTTTATTAACCAAGCATCATTAACTAGTAAGGCCATATTACTCTTGAATTATCGATAAAGAAACTAAAATTTAAGATGTATCAAGCATGAAAAACTTGGAGAGTTAAATTTAGAATGCTATTAATGCAATATGTTGAGATTTTGAAAGGTATGCACATGACAACAAATAATGGGTTATGAAATTTCATATTATATGGACTTAAACGCAAATTTTGACCTTAAAAATGTGTTTAAGGTAGGAAATAAAACTATAGAATGAGTGGTTATATCACAATATTGAAAATCAGATGATAAAAATTTAACTATTTAAAAGTTTCAAAGTGTAGTTAGGGTGAAAAACAATGTTATAGAACATAATTCTAAAATCATTGTTTCATGTTCAAAAATTAAAAACACCCACTTGATTGAATAGAACTAGGGTATGCAATATATTTTTGAAAAGCTATATGAGCTTATTTTCTAACTATTCCATAATTAAAATAAATGAAAATATTATGAGAGTATTATGACTTATCAAATTATCAATGCATTTAACAATATTGCATTTGTCACAATTGATGAGATTATGAAGCTCTTTTTGAGGAGGTTCAGTTTTAAAGTCATATCAAATATCTTAGATGCAATATCAATAAACGCATTGTTGAATTATCTGATACCAATATTAGGGATTAGCCACTAACCAAATATTTCATTAAAAATATAGGTATTAAATACAATATCTAAGGCTAACAATAGCCAAATATTAATATCCCTAACAATATTGAAAGATACTCTCAACAACCTAACAATAAAATATGCTAGGTGAGATAATATCAAACAATGTGAGATATTATAGTAATTACCCAAGTAATGGGATAGTTACTCTAATGCCCCTCCTTATTCCATTATTCGGGATAACATATATAACTCCCCCCCTTAATATGAATAAGATAAATGAAATATGATGGTGTGTTGGCTCTTGCTTTAGCTCAGGCTCTGGCTCATGGCTTTTGCTCTGGCTCTAAGTGTACCTCTAGTTAAGTACCTCTAGGTCTATCTTTGGATCTACCTCTGGATCATTACCTCTAGATATGCCTCTAGGTCTACCTCTGGATCAGTGTTGTTGGGTCTAACTTTAGGTCTGTCGCTGGGTCATTGCCTCTAGGACTGCCACTCAATATTCACTGGATCTGCCTCTAGGTCTACCATAGGTTTTAATTTTTCTATATAAGCCATATAAGATTTCTTTCATTTTGTTCCATTGTGTGAGATCTGTCCATCCACAATGAATATGAACCTTGTTGGACATTTTCACTTTGTAACAACAATTTTAAGAGTGATTTGTACATCCACATGAATCACAAGGATGTAGAGTCCAACACCTAGCTACTGCATGTCTTGTTCTTCCACAATGACTACAAAAATACTTTGTAGGAGTTGTTGGAGATTTAGGTCTTACAAACATGGTTTTACTGGTACTTGCTTGTCCATCATAGCCAAGGCCTTCATTATTTGGCCTGAAATTTGGCATTATAGAATTTTTAATGTCTTGTTCATGTTTACCTAATATTTCACCATTGAATCCCATTTTGTTCATGAGTTTGGATCCAATGTCTTTTGTGTATTTTTCAAAACACCCAAGTTCTTCCTCTTCATCAATGCATTTAACAATATTGCATTTGTCACAATTGATGAGATTATGGAGCTCTTTTTTAGGAGGTTCAATTTTTAAGTCACTGGTATCGCCAGAAAAATCTACCTTTGTGATGAGATCACTTGTGCTACAACTGATATCTGCCTTGATAAGCATGATTTCACTTATATCACAACAAGCATTGGTCACAATGGGCTTAAGGTCACTTGTGTCACAACAAGAATCGACCATTAGGAGCTTGAACTTTGATTCCTCACTGATGTCCCTTTTCCTTTTATGTTGGGTAATGTCAAGTGAAACCAATGACATGTATACTACCCTTACAACACAAATAGGGATTAGAGCACCATTATTCTGAAGATCTTCACAAGACTCAAAATATTTGAGAATGGCTTTTACACCACTATGTAGTGTGAGAAATGTGACATCCTCATAAAAATCCATTCCTTCCATCCTTTGTGGAAAGTAATGACCTTTAACTAATTTTACACATGCATCAGTTTAGTTTGGGACATTCTTTTTCTTTGATTTACCCATTTTCTTAAGGTGTTGATTTCTGTCGAAAATGCATCTTTTACAATGAGATTTTACAAAAAAAATTATAATGAGGCTGAGGTGTTGGTCGCTGCCGAAAATGCATCCTTACAAGTTTATACCCTCTTTTTGCAAAATATACTTTGATGTAGGAAAAAATATTTATCCCCCCTTAGTGCAAAAAATTTACAGCTATGAATCCTCTAAGGCTTTTTACAAATTTTACCTCTTAGGCAATGTACAAATGAATTCACCAAAAAATTTGTCCTTATTGCAAGTACTTCAAGCCAAAATTTGTTGTTATGAAGCCTAAAAGGAGGTTTACAATTTGATGACTTCTTCCTCCTTTTGAGGAAAAATGCATAATATGTTTAATTTTTCAAAGTTTGGTGACTCCTAGTTTTGTTTGCAAAAATTAAGTTGCAAAAAATACAAATTTTTTATTTTGTTTTGCCAAAATAAAGCTACCAAAAAAAATTGGAATAGCAACTTTTACACCATCGAGATGTTTTAGCAAAATGTTAACGTTTAGTGTGCGTGGGGTTAGATCCTCCAATGTCCCATGTAGGAGAGTCTTATGCTAGCCCAATAAATCAGTCGAGCTAGCGATCCCTTTGGAAGGGATCATGTAGGAGCATAATTTTATTTTTGGCTTCTCAAATTAGTCAAAAATAAATAAAAACCTTCAGACATTTAGTCCCATATGCACCACAATGATACACTATCGATGGTATAAAACATATGGTGGTCACCTTGAAGATTGATTCCCTACGAGAAATCCATATACTTGGAAGAGGTTTGCCATGGAGAACAACCAATGTTAGAATGACATGTCAGCCTCCATGAACCAATGCCACATTAGAACCGAGTCACTTCCAGGTCAGCACCACTAATCAGAATGACATGTTAGCTTCTATGAACTAATACCACATTAGTACCGATTGAAATCATGCCACACACATCCACTTTTCACCATTCAAAGACTTCAAGTGTTGCTGAACCACAATAACCAAAGCTTCATTAATCACCACATGTTCACCTTAGGATCTATGCCTTCCAATTCAGATCTGAGCCACGTTAGATCACCTCCATAATTGCTTGGGGAAGTATGCCCATTCATGCTAGCCTTGTCAGATTTGTATTTCTATTGTGTTAGTTAGGACCATCTATTCTGATATAAGTCTACGTTAGTATCATCAAAGTCTATTAATTCCTCGTGTCTTGGTCCCATCAGAGTATGTCATCGTAGGATCACCATTCAAGCCTATTAGAGGCATCATATGTCAAACAATCAGGTCTTATGCTCCATTCTATCATCATAGGGTTCTATGGTCACCTCATCCCATCAAGATATCATCATAGGGAGATGATGTTAGATGTTCGTAAGATTTTTTGTGCTGATCACCTAGAGTTCGAGTGATGTCCAGCAAACATCGTCCATAGGAATTCATGCTGGTAACCAATGCCACTCATGATCCATTTCAAGCAATAGCAGGATCCACCTCGAGATCCATCTAGGTGGTTCCATATCAAATTTTGTGCCCCCTTAGAATCTGGTCAGGTCTATCTAGTCCTCATGTATATTCTAGTCCAGGTTGTCCAGTCGAGATTCAAGGGTCTCGTAGGATTTGTGCCCTACCTCATAAACCATTCCCACAAGTACGTAGTTGCTCTGATACCAATATTAGGGGTTAGCCACTAACCAAATATTTAATTAATAATATAGGTATTAAATACAATGTCTAAGGCTAAATATAGCAAAAGATTAATATTCCTAACAATATCGAAAGATACTCTCAACAACCTAACAATAAAATATGCTAGGTGATATCATATCAAAATATATGAGATATTATAGTGATTACCCAAGTAATGGGATAGTTACTCTAACAAATATTGTGATCAAACAATGTGTCCTATGTTCTATATATCATGTGCAAGACCATGTTATTTTCACTATTTGGGTAATATGTGTTGGATTCAATAATTTGATACCATATAATGCAAATATGAGGATCTTATTTGCATATCCATGCAACCTCATTATAATCCACATTAGCTACTAGTTGGATAAAATATTTTTAATAATAATCATAATTATATGTTATGCAATAACCAAAATTGAATTGGGATAAACAACTGTGTTCTCATGGTAGGTTGAGATTCATCTCAAATAATCGGAGATGAATTATAACTATATATGTTGGGATTTCACTTCCCTACTTCCCCCTCTCCTGGATCTGTCCCAGTTCCTAGGAACTTCCCTGGTCCTTCCTTCTTGGATGGCTTTTGTTGTAGATGATTTCCTTGGAGTGGGAGATCACTTTTACATTTATATACCCTTTTCCCAGCTTGATTGAGGGTTTTTTCCTTATTCCTATGTTCTAGGATATCCCTGGGTTTTCTATGGTGCTTCAGGGATTCTTTTTCCTTGGTGCTCTCAGATCTGTCCTAGTTTGTTGCAGTTTTTCTACTTGGAGTTGGTTTTTAGTGGTTCTTCTAATGTGGTGCATCGTGGCTTTGGGAGAGGGTTTTGACTCCATATTTGTGCTTCTTAAGCAGGTTGGGGCCTTTGCTTTGCTTGCTACTGAGATCCTATTGGTTTTCATGTTCTAGTTCCTATAAGCCATTCTATGACAATGTTAGAGGTTATCTAGGGTTTTTTGTTGCATATTTTGGTATTGGAAGGAACCTGTGCTTATTGTCTGCAACTTGTTAACCTTGTGGATCCTTTAGTTTGAGTTCCCTAGGACCCTCCCTCCCCCCTTCTCATGGCTTGTGGTTTTGCTTTAGTTGCATTCTCTATTTCTTCTGGTTTCCTCGTAGTTCTACTTCATGTGCAAGGGGATTTCATGGCTTGTGGAGATCCTCTAATTTGTTACTCCATTTTCCAGGCCCTGTCCAGGATGTTGTTCTAGGTGGGATTCTTGTTATATTGTGTCCCTATGTTTATCTTGGCCCTCCTTGGGTGGGATGATCCTTCGTGGTGTTTACTGTGCTCCATATGCCTTCTTGGGGTGGATTTCTTGCTTGGCAGTATTGTATTCTAGTTTTTCCTTTGTGGGATACCGATTTTTGGTTTTCCCTTGATCGGGATTTTTCAAATTGTATTCTTCCTGCATGGGTAGGAATTTTTAAATTTCTTGCTTTGGGCAGGATTTTCATATTTCCTGCTTTAGGCAGGATTTTTAAATAGTTTTGGTTTAATTTTCCTACTTGGGCGATTTGTCTATTTTTCTTGCTTCAGGCAGGCTTTCAATGTACTTTTCCATTGGCCTATCTTGTGGCCTTTTCTTTGGTTTGGTGACCTATTGTAAAATGGTTTTGGGGCCCCTTTAAAAACCCACTTTTAATGAAATTGTACTTACCAAAAAAAATATGTGCATAACCTTCAAAAGCATGGCCTCTCTACAAATGTATGTAACTTATGCAAACAAATTATTATATAATTTATTATAAAATGACTTCATTAATTGAGTTCACCTCTCAATATTTATGTAAAAATAACTAACCAAAAATTATAAGGAAGCCATGACCTCTATAAGAAAGACATGATCTTTCAAAGATTAGCAACAAACAAAAAAAGCATGTCATTGACTTTGTATTGCTTCTAGAATTTTACATATTTACTTATGTCATCAACATTCAAGAAAATTATGAACACTCTCAACTCAAATTTGCATTTTTCTAGAAATAAAATGGTTTCCCCATCCTTCCAAAATATGTAATCAATTCCTATAATATATGTGCAAATAAAGAGCAGGAGAATGAATCCAGACCTGAAATGTCTTTCTCTAATATCATGTTTGAGTTGATAATATTTTTAAATAAATCAACTCTACATAGGATCTATCTAATAGATACTACCTCACACAACATGAAAATAAATATTATAATTATTATTTTCTTCTAAAATCAAATAAAATACTCAAATTTGTTTCCACCAGATGATGATACCATATTAGCTCTAGGATGAATATTATTATTTTCTTCTACAATTAAATAAAATACTAGAACTTGTTTCCACCAGATGATGATACCATATCAGCTCTAGGATGAATATTAGGAAGAACCTGTGCACTTGTATAACAAAGTGCATAACAAAAAAATTTAAGTTAGTCTTAACAAAATTCTTGGATTGACATACACTATAATTGGTAGAAAATCAATTTTGATACATAACCCAAAATAGAAATACAAACATTGATTCTATATATTCAAGCATCTATTTCAATCGTGGAATACTTAAGACCCATATAACTTCACTTGACCTTTTGGTCCTCTTATCATAGGAATTTCTTCTATAACAAAAGCATAATCACATAATTCACTCTTTGAACATTATTTTATAGAAGAATCATTCCTTTCTTCACAACTAATATCACAATTTTATTAAAGATATAGAAAATATGCTAAAGACCACTCACTTTTCAATTCAACATCATTTGCATGGTCCAAACAATAGGTAACATACATTAAGTCCAACTAAAGGAACCAAATCCTATGTTTTTAATTTTTATAAGTACAATATGAATTTGTTGTGAAAAAAATGTGACCCAATTCTAATGCTCCTATTTGTATGTATTTTGCATGTATGCCATGGCTTGCTTTGGATATTTGATCCAAAGTGTTTCTTTCTTATAAATTTTCAAACAATAAATTCAATAACTAATGCTACTTTATTATTATTAAGGTTTTATTTCTTCATGCAATGTAATTTTTATTTACCATGCATTCATAGTTGTTTAACACAAAACACTTGGTATTTAACTTTCAATTTTATTATAGGATGACAAGAACTTGGAAATTATTTCACCTTTCTAAGGTAAATTAAGGAATTAGTGCATTTCATCTATAAATAAAGTCATCTATACTTTTCTAGCTTCATGTTATAAAATGGGTATATCCTATTTGGCTCATAATTTCAATAATCGGGTTATTAAGTCAGTTTATAATGTCATGGTAAGAAAGAATAAGATATAATAATATATCATTACTTGGGAAGATTTTATCCATGTGTTGTGTTTTTAGAGTATATCGAAGCAAAAGAATATTATTTTATACAAGTAGCACCTTATTATAATAAGATATCCTATTTGTCCTAATCTAATATATCAAAGTTCATAGAAAGTCTTCATTATCTAATATTTTTCATTAGGTTTGTATCATGCCATCTCCTTATAGATAACATTTGTAATTCTAAATTTACAAAAGTCAATATTTTGTTGATTTTCATTGTCATTATCTCCATATTATATGTGATTTTAAAATTAAGGAAAATTAGTTTTCCTATATTATATCCATGCCCTAAATATATTTAATGGTCTTTACATCTACAACATATTATGAACATGTGTATTTGATATTTAGTCAAATTTCTATGATAAAACATGTCAAATTGAATATCCAATATGATAGGTTTAATTATATATATTATGTTTTCTTAAATTATTGTAGCTAATAGCAAATTGTTTTGTTAATAGCCAAAACTAGAAATATTATCAAATAAAATTTCAATCAATTAAGTGTTAATAAAATATTATAGGGTTGGATCTGCTTGTTGTGGTGCAGTGGTAAATGTCCTGAGTGTTGGTAGAGACCAACCCAAGTTCCATTCCCCTTGTATCTATCCTACAGATATATGGTATAGTTAGGAATGTCCTATGTGTTGGTAGAGGCCGACAAGGCTCCATTCCTCCTATGCCCAACATGTTGAAAGTGGCACCCCAAAAGGGGTGTTTTCCACTATAAATTAGTTTTTATATGCTTGTTGTGGTGCAGTGGTAAATGCCCTGGGTGCTGGTAGTGGCCAACCTAGGTTCCATTCCCCTTGTATCCATCCTATAGATATATGGTATAGTTAGGAATGTCCTATGTGCTGGTAGAGGCCGACAATGCTCCATTCCTCCTATGCCTAACCTGTTGAAAGTGGCATCTCGAAAGGGGTGTTTTCCACTATAAATTAGTTTTACCCAGGTGTTGTAGGTGAGTTGGAGGATAGGGAAATCCTCCAAGGGAGGTCCCAAGTTCAAATATCCACCCTACAAAAAAATTTGAATTGGGTATCCAAAATCCAATTGATAATGTTGGTGCGGGTAGGATTGGGTGTGACTCTCGGGTGAATTTGATGGTGTAGATCCCCCTGTTCATGGTCTCTCAGACCAAGGCGGCCCCAAAAAGGGTTTTTCTCTATAAAAAAATAATAATATTATAGGGTTGTCTTAGGGGACAGTGCAATGGTTTGGGATTTGGCTCTTCTTTGGGAGGTCCAAGGTTCAAACCATGACGTGTGTGTGGTTGCATGTTAATCCCCTATTGATAATCATAGCTCTCAACCTTACGAGGGGTCATGGTTGGGAGGGGACTCCTCATGGTTGGGAGGGGACTACTCAGCCCTATGCATTGGTTGTAGGGGTTTATCACACTACTTGAATCCAAAAAAAAAATCCTATGGGGTTGAAATTTAAATAATAAGAATGATTAACTCAAAAATATCCCACAAAAGTTTACTTCTCATAGGTTTTATAATAATACAATTTAGTATATTACCATTATATAATTTACTATAATACAATAATAATATAATAATGGTAAACAAAAATATAGTAGATTTACCAATTATTTGAAATTATTCTACTAAGTTTATCATAGATTTATTAAATCTTATGCCCTTGAAAAAAAACTAAAATTTAAAATAAATTTATCAAATTGATTTTTAAATTTATTCTAAATTGTGTACCTTCATGAAGCTTACCTTATGTTCCTTGTAGAAAACAAAACTTACAATCAAATCCCTACTTTTCATTGAACCATATCCTCCCATTATTCCAAGTATAAAAGGTGTTGTTTGAGTGAAATTTGTTGTAAGTGTGTGTTTATATTTTGGTAAGATTCAAACAAAAGTCTAGTTTTTTTAATTGGTTATATAAAATTGAATGTCATTTTATGTTTTATTTTTTATATTTGGATAATGTGAGAAACCCCTATGACCAACACTTAGTACTGAGAATTCCCATACTCGTTTTAATGGGGGTGGGCTTGAAGGGTAGTTTCCCTACACCCTATTCGGCACCACGTGTAGCTAAACTAGATTTAGCATAGTGTGGACTACGCCTCGAGTAGCTTGATGATGTAATATTTGCACAACAAAACAAAATAGCACAACAAAAACAATTCATATGTTCATGGGTTAGCGAAAGCATCCATCACATGAAAAACCATAACATATATATGCATTCACCATAAAAGCTCATAGGCCAACATTCACATAAATAAACACAATGTACACTAACACAAAACTAAAGCTTTTATTATCATTGCACAATAGGGACCAACGGTATGATCATTACATCTTGGCATGGTGGCCACACATTACAAGCACCTTGAAGTGTGGGTCTATCAGATTCCTTTGTTGATTTGGACTCTATCAATAATGCTCAATGGCATACATGATTACAACACAAAGGTCAACATAAGGCCAATCCAAGGAAGTCACTCCTCAGGATAAGCTACCAAAAAATAGAATAACCCTTAGCTCCCAACTCATGGTCTTCTTATTCCAACTCATTGACGAGTCTTACTCACGATGTCCTTGATCCACAAATGAAAACAACGAGACCCACCAACCTCATTCACCTAACTCCTCAAACCCCACATGATCTCATTCTCTCTAGAATCTATGGTGAGTGATAGCTAACTTGATGGATGGTCATCCCATACTAACGCATCCTAGGATCAATGGAAACCCATTTCTAGATTGCCAACTCTTTGATACATCAACACTAGCATCAAATAATTATAGCTCTAGAGGTCAGTTTGAGGGATGATCATCCCATACCGATGCACCCTCAAACTATCAAGAGGGAACTTATCATCAAGTTGCCCTCTATATTAAACAAGGCAATATGGGATGTGAAAGATGACCAATTTTTAGACCAACTCCCTACATGGTTTTAGGAAACTATTGACCTAGATATATAGGATAGGACTTATGCCCACCCATCCTTTCTTCTTGAGCTTGATTAGAAGAGGATTTGTTTCCCAAGTACACTATAGCTCTTTCTACCTCAAATTTTGCACCATGAGGGGTGATGTGGAGACTCTACGCACCTACTCATACACCTTCATGCATTGTGCCATGAAGTATGGGGAGTAGGCTAGCTCATTATCATCTTGGTTGGCCCTTACAACCTCAAGCACCACAACTTGAGGAACAAGGGTCAGGTACAAACCACCCTACCACAATCATCCCCTACTTAAATTTAATATCATCCTCAACATCGATAAGTACTTCTTACAAGATATGTCTTTCAATCCACTCCTTCCATATTTATCATTACAATAGGATTTTCTTTTGACCCCTCATGGGATTTGGATAACTTTGACATCTCCTATCCCACATGTCCTCTATCATTGTACTCTCATTTTCCTTTGCCTTGTTAGTATGATATCTTCATAGGGCTAACAGATAAGATGAACAATATCCAATTGACCCATTTTTTGGGTGTGGGGTATTATCATCCTTCTCCTCATCCACTTGGTTGCATCTATACAATCTCTCTTACTAGATGCCTAGGCAAATGTCTCTAACCTCTCTTCTAGATAGCCTCTCATACCATATGGGCACAAAATTTTGAGTGAGATAAACAATACCCTATGGACTCATTTGTACTCCTCAAGGCCTATATTTTTATTGACTAACTCATCTCCTTGATTCATGTTAGCCTCTCATACTAGAGGCTCAGATGATCTTCAACAATACTACCTCAAGTCAACCTCTCATACCAAATAGGCAATATCCCCTTCTTATATGGATCTTGAATGACCCTCCTCTTTCCCTTACTATGTGTAGTTGTCATGTTATCACTTCGATGAAATTAGTCCTCATTTCCTTATTTCCATACCTATACGGTCCCTTACAATGCTAACTATTTATTAACAAAGGGAGGCCTTGGCTTAACACCCAACTTCAATCAAGTTATAATTATGGGGTCTCAACCACTCAATAGGTTTCCTAACCTAGAGCATGTTTCATACTAAGGACTCTTAGTACCACCAAGGGCCTACATGGTGCATGCCTAAACCTAATATCTACATATAGTAAGGGAACTATGTTGTCTAGTAGCACGGTAGCAAAAGGTTTTACAAGAACTAATCCCAACACCAGCTAGGTTGGTCTCAATAGCTATGTCTTCCAACATTTGTTTTAATACAAACTATAATAGGGGTGGCCTTTTAGGGTAGTTTACCTACACCCCATTCAACATCGTGCATAGTAAAACTAGCTTTAGCACACTGTAGACTATGCCTCGGTCAACTTGATGATATAGTCCCTATACAACACAACAATAATAAAGTACATCAACAATGATTTATACATTCACATGCTAGTGAAAGCATCCATAACATGGAAAACCATAATAGAAATATGCATGCACCATAAAATCTCACATGCCAACACTCACACAAAGGAACACAAGATGCACTATCATGAAACCAAAGCTTTTATTATCATTGTACAATAGGGACTAGCAGTTTGATCATTACATCTTAGCATGATGGCCACACATTACAAGCACCCTCAAGTGTGGGTCTCTCTAGCCCCTTCATCGAGTTGAGCTCTACCAATAATGTTCAACATCATACATGATTGCAACACAAATGTTAACATAAGGCTAAGCCAAGGAAGTCACTCCTTAGGATAAGCTACCATAGAACAAAATTGACTCTCAGCTCCCAATTCATGGTCTTCTTCCAGCTCACTCGTGGGTCTTACTCATGATTTTCTTTATCTACAAATGGCAACAATTAGACCCATCAGTATCATTCATCCAAATCCTTGAACTCCATATATTCTTGTTCTATATAGCATCTATGGTGGGTGGTAGACCCGAGGGATGATCATCCCATACTGATGTGTCTTTAGATCAATGGAAACTTATTTCTAGGTTGTCAACTCTTTGATGCATCAACACTAGGATCAGAGAACAATAGCTCAAGGGGTCATTCTTAGGGATGTTCATCCCACACCAACACGCCCTTAGATAAAAAATGGGAACCTATTACTAAGTTTCCCTATGTCTTCGGTAAGGCAAGGTGGGTTGTAAGAGATGACCAATTTTATATTGACTCTCTACATGGTTTGGGGAGCCCACTGCACCAACTAGATGGGGTGGGAATTATGCCATCCTACCCTTTCCTCTTGGGCTCGATGAGGAGAGGGGAAGTTACTATCCAGGTACACTATAGCTCTTGCTACCACATGCTTTGCACCATGAGGTGCAGTTTGGAGACTCTACACACCCACCTAGCCTCTTACACCTTCACACATTGTGCCATGAATGGTAGGGAGGATGTTGGCTCACTACCATCTTGGTTGGCCCTTACGATCTCAAGCATAACATCTTGAGGGGTGGGGGTTAGGTTCAAATCACCTTTCCACACTAGCCATGACCCCTTATAATACCAATAGTTAAGCTTATCAACAAGGGATTAACACACACCCACATACACACACTGTGGTTTGAACCTTGGACCTCTCAAAGAAGAGCCAAAGCTTGAACCATTGTGTTGTCCCCTAAGACAATGTCATTTGATGTTATGAATATTTTTTAATTGATTATATGGAATTGAATATCATTTGATGTTTTTAAGGTTTTAATTTTAACTATTATTGGGATTGAAAAATCTTCACCTGTATTACATCACGATCATATAGTGGCATTATAACTTGGAAATTATGTTTGTATCATACGAAAGAAAAACATGTTCCACTATCCTTGTTAGTAAAAATAGTAGAATGTTTTTGGACATTCATCCGGGATACCCATGTTCAAACCACGATAGGATGTATGTGCATGTGTTACCATAATGGTCTTTGGTTCTCATCACAGAGAATCAACCATCATGGAGTGTGTATATGTGTGTTTACAATACATCATGACCATATAGTGGTATTATATCACAAAATACATTGCACTCGTATTACATTATAAAAATTATGTATGTACTATTTAGTAAGATTTGGATATTGGTTTTTACCTTAGTTGAGAATAACCAATTGAATTAATATTATGTGATTGAGCTAATACTAGTTAATTTATGAAGTTTTTTTAATTCTTGTATTTTTTTTTTTAAATATGTGAAACATTACTTTTAAGTTTAATTTTTAAAATTATTTTTAATTATATATAATTTAAATGACTATTTATTTAATATTATTATAATATAAAATTATATAATAAATTAGATGAGGAAGATTATATTTTTTGGAATGGTGAAAAGGATGGATCTTTCTCTATTAAATCCGCTTACTTCCTTGCCAAAGATAACCCTTATCCTAGCTCTCTAATAGAAAATTCTGGTTTAAAAACCTCACTCTTAAAGTCAACTTCTTCTAGTTGGCTATTTAGGATAAGATTCTCACTATTGAAAATTAAAAAAAAGAGGGATGTTTATTCCTAATAGATGCTACCTCTATGAAAATTGTGTTGAATATTTGAACCACTTATTCTTTCAATGTTCCTTTTCTCTAGAAGTCCTTTATTCCTTTTTTAATGCTCTTGGGTTTTTCTAGGTCATCTTGAGTCTTCTCTTAGATGTCTTAAATCAGTGGATCTCCCCCTGCTCATGCCCAATACTATGGATTCTTTGGTCCTTTAGCCTTTCTCACTTAGTTTGGAGAATTTGGAAGGAAAAAATAATAGACCTTTAAGAATTTCAAAAGAGATAACTTCATGTATTCCATAATCCTTGTAGCTATTATGGAGAATATCTCTAATCTGAATTTGGATCTTAATGGAGGATTCAAGGATGATATTTTCTTGGAGGATAAGTTAGGGCTCCAGTATAGGAACAGAGTTTTTATGAAACCTGGATTGAACTTCAAATCCAAAACAAAATGGAACCCCTCCCACCCGGGTGGATCAAACTCAATTTTGATGGAGCTTCTAAAGGAAATATAGAGAAATTTAGGGTAGGGGTGTGTTTATAAATGATAAAGGTGAGATCATTCTTGCCTTTGTAGAGAATCTAGGATTTTAGACTAGCTACTTTGTAGAGGCCAGAGCTCTTTTCTAAGGAATATTGGAGTTTGCTTCTTTAAACTGTAAAAATACTGTCATTGAAGGGGATCCTTTCAACATCATAAACTTTGTAATTGGATCTCAACCCCCTAGTTGGAGCATAGCAAACATGATAGAGGAATCCAAAATTGTCCTTCAAAATCTAGAATATTTTCAAATTAAACACACTTATAGAGAAGGTAATAGATCTGTGGATTTCTTAGCAAATATAGGGTTGCAACAAGTAGGCCTGACAACTTAGAGGGAAGACCTACTCAAAGGTATTTCTTATATTGAGTAATGGAATTAGATTTATTCCTTATATTCCTATATTTTATTTATATGATGAATGCTTCTGAGAATTTATTAACTTGCAAAGATATAGAGATGGCTCTTGTTTTTAATCCAAGTTAATGCCTTTCCATAATCTTGAGGAGAGTCCATCCCAAATTTGAATTCTCTTCTATGGGTGCCAAATTTTCAAGGGCTTGTATTCCTAATCCTAGGTGGTAATTCCTTTATATCCTCATCAATGAACAGGTGGCATTCAGTTAGAACCAATCAAGTGGCAAGGAAAATTGAAACTTTTTTGTCCATAAGAGCTATAAATTTGTTTGTCCTTTGTTCATGTGGCTTCCTAGTGGGCAGTGTTGGGAGTGAAATATCTATTGATGTATTGTATTAATGTGGGACTTCTCAAATGATATGAAGCAAAATAAGGTCCCCTTTGGAGCTTACATGGTCATCCTTATGATAATCAAGCTGGGGAAATATAATTGGGAAGGATTTATTCAAGAGAAAGGTCAAATTATTCTAAAGTGGTTTGCTGAGACTGGCAGCAACCCCCATTATCTTATCCAGTTCAATTTAGTTTACATGGGTTGAGGTGGAAAATTGATATTAATCACATAGGTGACACATCTTCAAGTTAGGTGACCGAGAAAAAAAATATCCTTAATCATCCTAGTAATGGGAGCCACATGGATTTGCAATCCTGATTTAATTCTAAGGTTGGAAAATTGATTTCTCCTCTTTTGGACCTCCCCTTATTCTCTAGTACATTTTCCATGATGCAATATGGTGGACTCTCAGTTTGCATGAGTCCTTTTTTTTTTGTTAAGGCTCATGTGGGCTTTATGAATTTTGATGATGATAAGGTATATCGATCATGAATTGAACATTCCAATTACCTTATTTTTGGTTTCAAGGTTTCCAATTGGCTTAAACATCAGAGGGACTTACTACAAGAAATATTTGGGTCCTTCTCGTGTCAATTGAAGATTATAATTAAAGGCCCCCCATATCTGTGAAAGTAAATTGTATTCTACCCACTGGTTATTCTAGAAAGGGGTCAGTTTTTTATATTCTTCCTTAAAGGAGGGGAAAGTCCTTGAGGATGGCTGAAATGTTATTAGAACCATCAATACTCAATTTGGAGAAGGCTAGAAAAATTATGAAGGGGGTCTCCTAGAGTGCCTCATGATATTTAACATATTTTATAAGGATCTCTCTCATTAAATGGCATACTCCTAGAGGGACAACATGGTGAGAGTTTGTGGCCTAGAATTCAAAATCTTCATTCTGCTCATTGTGAAGGCTACTGGCCTATGTTTGGATGGTGCTTGTTTGAATAGGGAGAAGCACTCATTAGCTAAGTAGGTTAGGACCTTCCTATAATATTATGAATATCTAGAGAATATCCAAAATGGGTACTCGCAAAGCTCCTTCAAGATGCCTTGGAATGGGGTTGTGCTCATTATAATGGAATATTTCACTCTAGACAACAACAAGGAGATCCTCAAGAGCTGTCACTTCATATTTTCTAAACCAAATTCACTGTAAGAGAAGGTTGAATATTCATTCCTTCTTATTCAAGTCCCTAGAGAAGACTATGTTGTAGGTCAATAAAGGGGACTATCAAACCTGATTCACCAGGGTCCTATTAAAATGATTTTTGACCATATGATTAAAAAATGTGGTAGTTTTGGGGAGACCAAGTTGACATTGGTTGATAACCTGATGGAGAGTCTAGTCAATGAGAAGCCTCCTCAAGAAAATTCCCTTGATTCTCAGTCCCCAAATATTGAACTAATCCTATATGATTTCACCCTTGGTGGAAAGGTATCGGAGATGTCTAAAGGACAAGGTGATGCTTTAGTAACCCCTAGGGAAGTTGATGAAGATGAAGAGAAAATAAACACTCTACACATTACAACATGAGCAAAGTATTCTTGATAGGGGAGGTGTGATAATATTTTAGGATGATCCCTAGTGATTTGTATCCAAATGTGCACAACTGTACAATTATACGGTTACAAATGTACAACTCCAAAATTATTCAATTGTTGACTATACAATTACAAAATATATAATTATATGGTTACAATTGACCAATTGTATGGTTTATCTAAGTATGTTGGAATTGTTCAATTGATAATCACTTTGCAATTGTTCACTTGGAAATTCATGCCATAATTTATCAACTGTATGGTTTGATAAACCAACTATATGGTTTGGTAATTCAATTGTACAGTTTGGTAAAACCATCAATATACCACTAACTTAATCCTACAATTTTTCCAATTGTATACCAATTGCACAAATATCATTACCAATGATGGTAACTATTATTTAAGCATATTCTACCCTCATTGTACATTCCATACAATAGCACATGGTTGATTGTATGATTTTTAGGTATGCACTTCTTCCATAGATCTAGAATCAACAATACCTGCAATAAAAATAAAACTCCATATATAATATGATTATTGAGATTGCACCCCAATTCCCACATATGCATACACAGATCTGACTTAATTGAGATTTATATTATTCATGGCTATTTTATATAGCAATTTTACATTACAGCACTACACACAATAATACATAATCTATAACATTACACTAATATGCTTATTCCATAAATAACACACTATAGCACCTTAAAAATGACTCACATTAATTAAAACTAAAGTAAAAATATTTTGGGAATGAGCGATGGCTGGCTGTTGCAATTGTGGTAGTGGGTCCTCTATTTTTCAAATTCCTGGAGGTGGGAAGGATTTTTTTCAAACTTATGGAAGGCGAGAGGATGGTTTCATGACCAGTTTTGCTCCGCTTGGTTCTACCGCCTCTAAGAATGTTGCCAAATCCTTTTCTTCTACCTTTCAAATTTTTGAAGGCAGGAAGGATTTTGTTCAAACTTCTAGGAGGGAGGAAGGTTTTAAGACAATTTCTATTTCAGTTGGCTCTACCACTTTTGATGTTGCTACCAAATCCTTTTCCTCTATGCGGGAGGATGACATCAACAATATTTCTTCTCCTGATTCTAGTTTTGAGGATACTATCAAAGTCATGGATGCTTGTGCTTCTGATGTCGCAACCCTTTCCTCTTCTTCTTTAGCTGGCGGTGGTTGCAGTGGTTGTGCCAATGGGAAATTTATATCTACTTCATCTCATTCAGCATGTTTCATTGTTCCTGAGTCCAGTCCTTCCATTCCTTCCTCTATGATGGGCCTGGCTAATTCTTCATCTAGTAAGGTCAATTCCTTCTGGGGGACAACATTCCATCTACCCCTAAACCTTCCTTTGCTAATGTTTTGGGATTTTTCTCTTCCTCTGTCGATCCTCCAATCTCACCTTTTGAATTTTTTGGTAATAGAGTTAAGATCCCTGTTTATGTGGTGAAAAAAAAATTAGCTGAGGAATCCTTTTCTCTAGTTGGAAAAGTGGTTGGAGGAAATCCCAATCTAGACACTATCAGGCACTGGGCCTTCTCCAGATGGAAATTTTGAGGGTCCCTAGAAATTTTTGGCCTCACTAATGGCTTTTTTGGCATTCACCTTAATACCAAGGAAGATGCCAATCTTATCTTGTCTGGTGGACCTTGGTTCCTTGGGTCCAAAAGTGTCTTTCTGATGAAGTGGACTCCTACTTTTGACCCAGACACTCAAAGCATCAGTTTTACTCCTATCTCGGTTAGTATTCCAAATCTCCCCTAGCATATTTGGAGGGAATCTATCATTAAATCCATTGCCTCAACTATTGGAGATCTGCTCCTTATTGACAAGGTCACTTTGTCTAGATCAAGAATGTATGCTACTCATTTTTGTGTCAATGCTAATCTACATTCTACTCTTCCTACCTTTGTTGAGCTGGAACATGGGACCTTTTTCTGCAAGCAAGATATTGAATACAATAACAAACCTCCATTATTCATTGAATCTCAGACTCAAGGTCATCTTCGTGCTTAGTGCCCTTCTCTCAAGAAACAAACACTCACTACTAAGCCTAATCTGGATACCCAATTCACTAGAAAATTAAAGGAATTTTAGACACCCTTCAAAAAGGATAAAAGAATATTTCCTCCCTCTAAAGGGGTCACCTTCAGGCCCATCAAGGATCAAAAAATTTAGGATGAACGAGGCAAATATTATTTTAGCAAGTCTCCAAATGATAAAGGAAAAAAGGCTTCTTCCTCGGCTGCTCCTAATGAGGTTAGTCTTTTCACACTTCCTAATCAATTTCAAGTTCTACAAGACTTAGATCCTGAGATTGTTGTTGATGAAAATGATAATCCCAACCCTGAGTCAAATATTTCTTTGAATCCAATGGAAGTCCAACAAGAACCATCCTCTAAACCCCTGAATGATAATCCCTCATCCCTAGCTGATTTCAATGAATACCAGCATCTAGTTGATGAGGTTTCCATCCCTTCCTCCTTTTTTGAACCATCTAGTCTTGTGGTTCAAAAAATATCTGCTAGCAATTTCAGCCCAAAAATGACCAGAAGCCAGAAAAAATATCCCATTGATTGTGGAGCTGAAAAAAAGTGTGGAAGGCCTTCTAATTTCGATCAATGGAAGCAGGGTGTAAATGAATATATTGCTAATGGAGTACAAAAAACTCTATTTTTTGTTGGATGAGACATGAAACATGAGTTGGAACCAAAGTGCACAAAACCCCCCCAACCGCATGTAAAGGGAGGTAAACGAATATCTAAATATTCAAAATGAAGATCCTCTCATGAAATGTGAGAGGCCTTAATGGTCTAGCTAAATAGAGGTTAGCTAAATCATTAAGGAAGGAAATCAGTCCTACCATTTTTGTGATCCAAGAAACCAAGGCTTGTGAGCCGCATGATAAAAATATTTGCAATCATATTTGGAAGAATTGTGAATTCACTGCTTGTAATGCCAAAGGTGCTTCAGGAGGCCTACTGTGCTTATGGAACCCAAACATTGTAGAAGGAAAACTCATCCATTCCAATGATGAGATGATGGGAATCCTCTTTTTTGATAAAGACAACAACTCACCTTGGGTTCTCATAAATATCTATGCACCCAATTCCATATATGGGAGGTCTCGCATGTGGAATATCTTGTCTTCTGTCAGAAGTGCTTTTCCTAATCTTCCATGGATCCTCGTGGGAGATTTCAATACTCCTTTGTTCCCTTCTGAAAAGAAGGGAGGGGTGGGCTCCTTTTCCAAAAGTATGGAGGATTTTTAGGAGTTTATTAATGATCACAATCTGATGGATGTAAATTTGAAAGGTAATCAATTTACCTGGTCAAATCGAAGGACATGGTCTCAGCTAATTCAAGTCAAACTTGACAGAGTTCTATTTTATTTGGAAGCTATTGCTATTTGGGATGATGCAAATCTTCAATATCTTCTCAAAATTGGTTCTGACCATAGTCCTATCCTTTTAGATACCAATAACCCCAAAATATTCAAAACTCCTTTTAGGTTTGAAGCTATGTGGATGCTACATCCTAATTTTAAAGAAAGGATGAGTCAGTGGTGGTAAACTAATGTTCAAGGAACTCCTTTTGTTTTAGCTCAGAAACTCAAGACTATCAAAGAAAACATAAAAATATGGAATAAATAAATCTTTGGAAATCTCTTTCAAAATAAAGAGGATATCAAGAACAAATTATCCATAATTGAAAAAGAGAGTCAGGAAAGAGGAGATTATTCTGCTGAGGTAAGAAGTGAAGAGAGGAAATTACTAGCTCAATATCACTGTTGGAATATGATGCTGACCATGTGGCATTTCCAAGTCAGCAAAAATGAAGTAAAACAAATATGCCTCCTATTTTGTAACTGTAGAATAAAAGAATGTGTCATTGTAGGAAGATTTCAGTTTTGTAACAACTATAGACTGTTACACTTCTTGTAACAACTTTAGAATATTTGTATTAGGGTAGAATAGGGTAAAAACATATTATTGTAACATTTTGTGGTAAGGAGAAGTCGAATGGAAGTGTGAAAAACAAAAAACGCAGCTCTAGTATTGATAATTTTTGCGCAGTCCTGTTTCTGGAAAAAGTGGTTAGTAGCCTACTTTGAGAGGCTATAACTTTTGATTTATAAATCCTTTTGCTCTGAAATTTGGATAGTGTATTGAAATTATATAGCTCTCTAAGATGTATAAATTTCACATGATTCTGATAAGTGGAAGGCCTTCATTTCATCTTCCCAAAACTGCAATTTCTTCTTTTTTACTGTGTTTTCCAGTTTTGCAATATGCTTCATTTTTCTCTGAGTTTCATGTTATAATCTTCATTTGGTATCAGAGCTTGGTAGATTGAGTTGTTGGGTTTGAAGGTTGTAGGTTGTTCTTGAAGTTTTAATTTAAAATTTCTTGGAGATTTCAGTTCATTGTTGCAGATTGTTGTAATGGCAAGCAACTCAAACTCACTTCCACTTCCAGAGTTTGATGGATCAAACTATGAATATTGGAGCATCAAAATGAGGACTTTGTTAAAAGGAAAACACTTGTGGAGCATTATTGATGAAGGTTACACAGAACCATCAGATTGGACTGTGTTAACATCAAATGAAACTAAAGATATGAGGGAGAAAGAGAGCAAGAATTGTCTTGCTTTGTACCATTTGCAATCTGCTCTTTCTGAGAGCATTTTTCCAAGGATTGCAAATTGTGTTTCTGCAAAAGAGGCTTGGAAAGCCTTGAAATAAAATTATCAAGGAAATGATAAAGTGAAAGAGGTCAAGCTTCAGACCTTGAGAAGAGAATTTGAGAACCTCTGGCAGCAAGATAATGAAGATGTAGGAGACTATTGTGTGAGAGTAAAGGTAGTGGTAAATAAAATGTCCACTCTTGGTGAAAATGTGGAGAAACCAGTTGTAATTAAGAAAGTTCTCAGAACTTTGATAGAGAAATGGGATAATGCTGCCCTTATGCTTGAAGAATCCAAGGATTTTTCCACCATGGACCTTGACCAATTAATTGGTACTCTTACATCTCATGAAGAAAGAATTCGTAAGAGAGAAGAAAAGAAAAAGCAAGCCAGTTCTAGTGAAGAACAAGCATTTTCTATCAAAGGAAATGATGCACATGGAAGAGGACAAGGAAGAGGCTATAGAGGAAGAGGCAAAAATGGAAGAGGAGGAAGAAGAGGCTCCTTTGGTAGAGGAAGAGGCAGAGATCAGAATTCTGAAGGTGATCATCAAGCCCATGCTTCAAGAGGAGGATCAAATGCAAGAGGAAGAGGTAGAGGTAGAGACATGAGAAATGTTCAATGTTATCATTGTAACAAATATGGCCATTTTGAGAAGGATTGTAGGCTGAAACAATCCTCTAATAGATCAGAAAATTATGGAGAGGAAGACTTCTTTGAAGATGAGACATTGTTCTACTCAAATGAAGATGGAGCACTCCATGAAGAGCAAGCATTTCTCTCCTATGATAGACCAAAAAGTTTCACCAATGAGATATGGATCCTTGATAGTGGGTGCACAAACCACATGACTGGCAAGAAGGAGTTATTTTCTTCTCTTGACCATTCTTATCATTCAAGTATCAAGCTTGGAGATGAGAAGAGCTTGGAGGTGGTTGCAAAAGGGGACATGGAGGTTCCTACAAAAAGAGGTAAATTGAAGGTAAAAGATATTTATTATGCACCTGATTTGAAGCATTCTTTGATGAGCATTGGGAAAATGTTAGAAAAATATTACAAATTGGTTTTTGAGGATAAAATGTGCAAGATTTATGATAAGAATAGAAGGTTGATCACAAAAGTGCAGATGACTAAGAACAAATTGTTTCCATTGAGGTTTGTTGAGCAAGGGGGAGAACTTGCTTGTGTGGGTATTGAAGATAAAAGGAGGCTATGGCATTTGAGATTTGGGCATTTGAATTTTCATAGTTTGAGGATGCTTTCACCACTTGTGTATGGTTTGCCAAAAGTAGAAGACACCAAGGAGATTTGTGAGGGGTGCACTCTTGGTAAACAAACAAGGGGGCTATTTCCCAAAGGTGAAGCATGGAGGGCCCAATATCCACTTCAGCTGGTTCATAGTGACATTTGTGGACCAATGCCAACTCAAAGTATTGGTAAAGCTTCCTATTTTCTCACTTTCATTGATGATTTTTCAAGATATTGTTGGGTTTATTTCCTTAAGCATAAAGATGAGGCTTTTGTTTGCTTCAAATATTTTAAAGCACTTGTTGAGAATGAAAGTGGGCATACCATCAAATGTTTGAGGAGTGATAGAGGAGGTGAATTCTGTTCTAATGAATTTGAAGAGTTTTGTAGGGAGTTTGGCATCAAGAGGCAAAATACCAGCCCCTACACACCTCAACAAAATGGGGTGGCTGAAAGAAAGAATAGGACTTTGGTGGAGATGACAAGATGTATGATGCAAACTAAAGGTTTGAGTTCATTTTATTGGGCTGAAGCAACTAGGACTGCTAATTATATTCTTAATAGAAGTCCTACTAGGAGTCTAGAGCATAGTACTCCTTATGAATGTTGGTTTGGAAAGAAGCCAAATGTACAACACTTTAGAGTTTTTGGGAGTGTTGCTTTTGTGCATGTGAATGATGAGAAGAGAAAAAAGCTTGATGCTAAGAGTGAGAAGATGATTTTCATTGGTTATAGTGAGCAATCTAAGGCCTATAGATTCTTTAATCCTCATTCTAGAAAAATTGTTGTATCTAGAGATGCAATTTTTGATGAAGGGGGAAATTGGAAGTCTCAAAAATTGTGTGTTGATGATGATGTGTTTGAAGAGATTGTTCCAAGTAGCCAAGCAAGTGTTCAGCCCAGCCATGTTTCTACTAAATATTCTTTGTATAGAAGCAATTATTTTGGGTCACCATCTCACATGGGATCCACAAGTTCATCTTCAAGTCCAAGAGCAAGCCAAGAAGAAGTCCCTACAAGATTTTCTGCACCTCCATCACCAGCTGCAAATGTGAAGAGAAAGAGATTGTTGAAGGATCATCCACCATCTCAAATCATTGACACCAACTTCAATAGAATATTGACAAGAGGCCAGCATCAAGAAATGAACCAAGTCTTGCAAAGGCTTGAGAATTTGCACTTGTATGGAGATGAAGACAATGGAGACCCCAAAGGTGATATTGTTAATTATGCTCTTGTTTCAAAAGTTGTTGATGATTTTGAACCTTCTTGTTATGAACATGCTGCTTCTAACAAGTTGTGGATGAAGGCAATGAATGAAGAAATGCATTCTATTGAAAAGAATGACACTTGGGAATTGTGTGAACTGCCCAAAGATAGAAAATGTGTTGGCTGCAAATGGGTCTACAAGATCAAAAGGCACAATGATGGTTCCATTGAGAGATACAAGGCTAGATTGGTTGCCAAAGGCTTTACACAAAAGTTTGGCATAGACTATGAGGAGACTTTTGCTCCTGTAGCAAGGCAAGAGACAGTGAGAATGGTGCTCTCTTTGGCTGCTCACAAAGGCTGGAGTGTGCACCACATGGATGTAAAAAGTGCTTTCCTCAATGGGTATCTTGATGAAGAGGTGTATGTGACACAACCTCAAGGTTTTCAGGTCCATGGCAAAGAAGATCAGGTCTATAGATTGAAGAAGGCTTTGTATGGGTTGAAGCAAGCTCCAAGAGCTTGGTACCAAAGAATTCATGAATACTTCCAAAGGTGTGGCTTTCAAAGAAGCAAGAGTGAGCCTACATTGTACTACAAGACACAAGGTAATGACATTCTCATTGTGTGCTTGTATGTTGATGATTTGTTGTTTATGGGAAGTAGTCCTTCAATGAATGATGATTTTAAGGAGGACATGAAAAGAGAATTTGATATGACTGATCTTGGTTTGATGAGTTACTTTCTAGGCATGGAAGTACATCAAACTAGTAATGAGATTTTTCTTTGTCAAACAAAGTATGCAAAGGACATGTTGAAGAAGTTTGGTATGATTGATTGCAAGCCTGTAGCTACTCCAATTGCACATGGAGAGCTTTTGTGTTTGGATGATGGGGCTGATCATGCAAACAAAACTGAATATAGAAGCATTATTGGGAGTTTAATGTTTCTTTGCAATACTAGGCCTGATATTTGTTATGCAGTATCACTTTGTTCAAGGTACATGGCTGATCCTTCTACATTGCATTTGAAGGCAGCCAAGAGAATACTGAGGTATGTGCAAGGCACAATTGATTTTGGCATTCATTACTCCTCATCTCAGAATTTGAAGTTGATTGGTTTCAGTGATAGTGATTGGGGAAGTAATCTTGATGACCGAAAGTCCACTAGTGGAAATTGTTTCTCCCTTGGTTCAGGATTGATTACTTGGAGTTCCAAAAAACAAGCTACTATTGCATTGTCTTCTACAGAAGCTGAATACATTGCACTCACATCAGCAAGTGCACAAGCCTTGTGGCTTAGGAAAGTTCTTGGAGAGATTGGGGAGAAGCAAGGAACTCCTACTACACTTTTTTGTGACAACACAAGTGCCATTAAGTTGGCACAAAATCCTGTCCACCATGTCCGGTCAAAACACTTTGACATCAAGTACCATTTCATCAGGGATGTGGTGGAGAAGAAGATGATCAAACTGAGCTATTGTAACACCAAAGACCAAATTGCAGACATATTCACAAAACCAGTTGCAAAGACTCAGTTTTTGATGTTGAGAGACCTGATTGTTGGCCCTCTCAACATCAAGGGGGAGAATGTTGGAATATGATGCTGACCATGTGGCATTTCCAAGTCAGAAAAAATGAAGTAAAACAAATATGCCTCCTATTTTGTAACTGCAGAATAAAAGAATGTGTCATTGTAGGAAGATTTCAGTTTTGTAACAACTATAGACTGTTACACTTCTTGTAACAGCTTTAGAATCTTTGTATTAGGGTAGAATAGGGTAAAAACATATTATTGTAACATTTTTGGTGAAGGAGAAGTTGAATGGAAGTGTGAAAAATGAAAAACGCAGCTCTAGTATTGATAATTTTTGCGCAGTCCTGTTTCTGGAAAAAGTGGTTAGTAGCCTACTTTGAGAGGCTATAACTTTTGATTTATAAATCCTTTTGCTCTGAAATTTGGATAGTGTATTGAAATTATATAGCTCTCTAATATGTATAAATTTCACATGATTCTGATAAGTGGAAGGCCTTCATTTCGTCTTCCCAAAACTGCAATTTCTTCTTTTTTACTATGTTTTCCAGTTTTGCAATATGCTTCATTTTTCTCTATGTTTCATGTTATAATATTCAATCAAAATATCCTTCAATGTGAGGAAACCTTTTTGAGATAGAAGTATCATGACATATGGCTCAAACAAGGAGATTCCAATACAAGGTTCTTTCATGTTTCTACTATGAGACACCGAAGCAACAACAAGATTAAAGAAATTCACTGCCAAGATGGAAGGATCATTAATGATATCAAGGAAATCAGATCTAAAGGGATAGCTCATTTCATGCAATTTCTCCAGGAGGAATGCAGACCTAACTCTCAAGTTGCCATGGACTTCTTCCTTCAATTTATTCCTCATCTTATTTCTGATGACATTAATAGTAGACTTACTATTGTTCTTTCTGATGAGGAAATCAGAGGTGCTCTTTTCTCAATGAAACCTGACAAAGCCCCTGGTCCTGATGGTTTCCCTCCAAGATTTTTTCAAGCCTTTTGGGATTTAGTTGGTAAGGATGTGTGTGATGCCATAATAGAAATCTAAATTTCTAAATTTATTCCCAGAGGCTTCAATTCCACCTTTATTGTGCTTATACCAAAAAATCTGAATGCCAACAATTTTAATGAATTTAGGCCGATCAACCTATGCAATGTTATTTACAAAATTTTAACAAAATCCATTACTATCCTCTTGAGAGAGGTGATTAATTTGATCATAAATCAGTGTCAATGAAGCTCTGTCAGAGGAAGATCCATCTTGGATGGCATCATTTCAGTTCATGAAGTAATTCATTCCATATCTTCCAATAAAAAAGTTGCTTTCCTTCTTAAACTTGACATGAACAAATCTTATGACATACTAAATTGGGCTTTCCTTTTTGCCATCTTGAACAAGTTTGGATTTCATTCTGATTGGATTTCCTTAATCAAAGGATGAATTTCCTCAGCTTGGTTTTTTGTCCTCATCAATGGCTCTCCTGCTGGATACTTTTAGAGTAGCAGGGGTTTAAGGCAGGGGGATCCTTTATCTCCTCTTCTTTTCATTATTTCTACTGAGGCTTTAGGTAGATCAATCATAACAAAAAATAATGTAGGTCTAATTTTTGGACTTCAGGTTACCTCTCAATGTAATCCCATCACTCACCAATAATTTGTTGATGACACCCTGTTGTCCACCTTTGCCTCCATTAATGAAGCCAAAATTATTAAGCGTATTCTCCTCTTGTATGAAGAAGTCATTGGCCAAAGGATAAATTTTTAGAAAAGAAAATTATATTTCCTTAATACTCCTATAAGAAGATAGAATATCATTGCCAATATCCTTGGATGTTCCATAGCCCATATTCCTTCATCCTATCTGGGCTTACCTCTTTTTATTGGAAATGCCAAAGAAAGCCTATGGGATAATGTTATTGAAAGACTGCAAAAAAATCTTACTACCTGGAGAGGTAATATTTTGTCTCAAGCGGGTAAAATTACTCTCACCATGGCCTACCTCCAAAGTATCCCAGTTTATTTCCTCTCTTTGTTTAAAGCTCCTGTAAATGTTTACCAAAAAATAGAAAAAATCCAAAAGCATTTCCTTTGGACAGGATCGAAAAATAGACACAAATTTCATTTAGTTTCTTGGGATAAAGTTTGCAAACCCAAAGACCAGGGAGGTTTAGGGCTCATAAGGATCCATCTTCTCAACCTCTCTCTCCTTGCTAAGCAAGCCTGGTGACTCATTTCCAATGAAAATACTACTTGGGTTAAGATTATGAGAAGGAAATATCTTCAGACTTCTGAATTTATTTTTGGTGAGGTTCCTTCTGTAGGGTCCACTTTTTGGAAATCCATTTGTGAGGCTCGCTCACTTTTAAAAAAGGGATTAATATGGCAATTTGGGAATGGCAAGTCCATTTTCTTTTGGGAGGACAAGTGGCTTGGTGATCGTCCTCTCACCCAAATTCCTATGCTTCAAAGGTTAATCAACATTACCAAACATCTAGTTGGACCATTAGTGGCTAATTTTATTTCTTCAACTAATGGAATCATGAGCTAGAAAAGACTTGATTTCCCTAATTATGAGGCTGAAATTTCATGTTTGCAAGCTCAGTTATCTTCTATCAAAATTCTAACAGGAGATTCTATAGATCGTCCAATTTGGGAACCTACTGATTCTGGAGAATTCTCAGTCAAATCAACTTATCTGCTTTCTCTCAATACTCTTGAAACTCCTATTCCATTTAAGCTAGTTTGGACCAAGTATCTAACCCCCAAAATTGCCTCCTTTTCTTGGCTTTGCATTCAGGATCGAATCCTTTCAATGAAAAACCTTATAAAAAGGGGCATTATTCTTCCCAACAGATGTTACCTTTGTCTTGATGATTGGGAATCTACATCCCACCTATTTCTATTTTGTTCCTTTTCAAGAATGGTGATTAGTAACATTTTTCTTAAATTCCAGTTAGTTTGGGTCTATCCTCCTTCCATTGCTGAGATGTTCCTCCAATGGCCAAATCCTTTCAAGAATCCTGTGCTCAAAGGATTATGGAAATTTTATTTACAACATTACCTTTGGCAAATTTGGCTTGAATGTAATAGAAGAGTATTTGATAAAGAGCCTTGGATGTTGACCTCATTTTCAATTAGATCATCCTTTATGCCAAGGAGAATTTCCTCATAGCCCCTTTTGATCCTTTTCCTTGTCTACATTTTGAGGAATCTATCCTTAAATCTTGTCATATCTATCTAGATACTTCAAGACCAATCAATCCTTCATCTTCTAGAATCAACATCAAGTGGCATCCTCCTCCAATTAGTTGGGTTAAGCTTAACTTTTATGGAGCCGCAAAAGGAAATCTTGGAAATGCTGGAGCCAGAGGAATTCTTTGTGATCACCTTGGAAATTCCATATTTGCTTACTCTGAACCTTTGGGTGTTCTTTCCAATCATTCGGTTGAAGCCAAGGCTTTATGGAGAGGCCTCCAATTCATCAAAAATATTCCAGGGAATATCATTATGGAAGGAGACTCTCTAAACATAATCAATTATTTAAAAACATCCAAACCTAGCAATTGGAGGATTAGAACAATAATGGAAGAAAGCAAACAAATCATGCTTCAACATAATAACACCATTGTTCAACATGCTTTTAGGGAAGCCAATTATGTTGCTGATAGATTGGCTAACATCGGAGTGAATGCCCAAGGTTTGTTGACGTGGACTGACAGTCTTCCTCCTAAAGTTGTTGAGCTCCTTAGGCATGATCAAAATGTTGGTAATCATGATGAATCTTGAGCTCCTTATTCAATTTATTGTTCGATGCTTCCTTTTTCATGTGAAGCTTTGGGTTTATTTCCTAATAATTAGGAAATATTTTAATTTTAGACTGATAATATTTTTACACCACTTGCATTGTCTTACCTTGGAACATGTTCACATGACCCTTTTTAATTTGATTTTAGGTTATCCATCGCCTTTTATTCCATCCTGTGCTTATTTTTTGATAACCGACACTTTTTGGAATCCCAATGTAGAGCCTAGCATGATCTTTAATCATACCTTCCCCATGTTTTTTTATATTCGCCATTTGGCTTCTTCGAGAATCATCTGTTACCGTCTTTCCTTTTGCATTGTTCTGAGATTTATTTTGGTGAACTTTCCAATCCTTTACACTTCTCGTGCCAGCTCCCCCTATTGGCTCCATTTTTTGGGCGTCCCCATGAGTCAACCTTTTCAGCGGCTTTTGAATTTTCCAATTACCTACTACAATTTTCAACATCAAAAAATCCTCCTGGCTACCAGTTCTAGCCAATCCCCTTCCTCTATGTGGGTTTTTCCCTTTTTGAGGTGTCCTTATTGGTTTTCTTGTTGGCTCTGGAGCTGCACTACTACTTTCCATTTATATTTCTCTCTGCATGCTTCGTTTACTCATCACCCCATTTCCAAGTAGCTTTTCCTATTTTTTTCTTGCCCTCCCCTTTTTCCTCCTCTCCGTTGTTCTTTATTTTTAATCATGAAGGAGGGAAAACCTGTGTTTATCGAGCCTGAGGTACTTGACTTGGAAGCCATTGCTAAAGATATACTAAAAGACAAAGGTGGGCTCATTGACTTTTTTAAGATGTTCTCTGGCATCGACGAGGAGGTGACCAATGCTTTTGCTACCTCTTGGGACAATGGCATTGTTACCATTCATGGTATGGAGTTTCAGATCACTATGGAGCTATTGTTTGAACTGACGGGACAAAATATTGATGGCAAGGTGATTAGGAGGAACAAGCATAACTGGGACATGGAGTTATCTCACTTTGAGAAGAATTCGGTGATCCACAAGTTGTATAAGAAAGGTTTGTATCACCACCACCTCTCTACACCCTGGAAGGAAATCCTCAAACCCATTATGCAATATTTAACCGTTGATAATCCTGAATATTAGCTTTGTTGTTTCCATTTAGCCTTTTTTAACCATTTTTGTGAAGCTAAAATGATGAACATTCCAGCCGCACTTTACTGGTCCATGGATTACATAATAATCTCCACTCGTACCAAAAAGGAAGAGGGATTGCCCTATCACCAGGGACTTTTTAGAATCCTTTATAGGTTCCTTCTTCTAAAGTTTTCCAAAGGAAATATCCTCTTCATAGACTCTGAGGAAGAAAACTCTTCTTCGATGCCCAACCCTAAAGCCTCTAGACCTAAGAGAAAGGACAAGAGTGACAAACCTCATTCTGGTTCCAATATCAAGAAGAAGGTCAAGGTTGAAAAAATGTTGGTTCGTTGTTCCCAGAGACTCAAATACAAGGAAGTTGTTGAAACCCCTCCTTCCACTTCTGTGAAGCCCATGAAGGATCTCTCCAATTCCCTTGATATTGTTGAAAAGTACCTCCATAAGCTTATTGTCCATGCAACTTTTGTTACCATTGATCATCTAGAATCTGCCCATATAGCTATTGGGAAGGCAATTTTGAAGCTCAAGGAACAACGTCAAGCACTTAGCCTTCTATTTTTTTATGATGCTTTTGAGGATATTCTAGCCATTTCTATTGTAGAGGTACCTTTTGACATCAAGGTTGATGCTAAGGATGAGGATGTTGTGGAGATTGTGAAGGAAGCCTGCATCGAAGCCCCAAAGGAAAACCCAAAGGAAACTCCAAAGGATGATGTGAAGGATGCCATGCTGGAGGGTGTTGTTGCATCACCAATGCATACTGATGTACCCCTATGAGCGTGCCTGTTGGTCCTCTTGTGGATGGCTCACACTTCATTTCCTTCTTGTTTTTTTTGTTCCTTTATCTTGGAGGAGTTTGTCCTTTTTGGTTCTGCTGGCTGAATGCCTGTCACTTTTTGTTCCTTCCTCTTTGAGGTTTTAGTCCTTTTTAGTGGTGTTGGCTAATTGTCTCTTAGTTTTTGTTCCTCCTTTTGGTTCCTCCAAGGATTTTCCTTTCTGTTCTGTTGTTGTACAAGGCATTGGGGCACCTTTCAAATACCCCATTTTAATAAAAATATTAACTCACAAAAAAAAGTAAAAACATTTTGAAAAATCAAATTTGTTACTCTTAATTTTTTACCTTGATTTTTGTGCTCGTTATAAGTCATTTTTTAACATCTGCACAAAATCGTACGATTTCGTGCAAAATCAAAAGATTTTGTGTGAAATCGGGTCACCCAATTTTTCTCAAAACTAAAAAATGCCTGCTTTAGCAAGGTGAAAAAACCTATTCTAACTTCTTTTGTCTTTACCTAGATAGCTACACAATAGTTGCAAGATCGGTTCACCCGATTTCACCTAGATTAGGAGAGGTTACAACCTCCTCCATTTTTGGCCCAACCCCTTACCTGACTTCCTCCCTTTTTAATCCAGGCTCCTCGCCTTAGATTCCCCCTAGAACTCCCATATACCTTCACACCATTTTTATCTCTTTTCACTATGTTTTTTTGGGTTCAAATTGTGCATTGGTAGGATTTGAGTGATATCAGACCACCCGATCATGATATCGTTCTGCCCGATTTTGCATAAAATCAATCGATTTTGCCTGCAGCTTAGATTTTTACAAATTTAGCTGACTGGGGGCATCCAGACCTCAAATTTTGTGTTTCCTTTATCTATCTCTCTCATTTAGAATTCATATTTCATATTCATTTCATTATTTTTAATGCATTATCATTATCATTTTGAGTTTAATAGACATGTTTCTTTATAATTTCGTAAGATATTCAAGCATTTAGCATAGATAGTTATATGAACACCCTTTCATTATTATCTTAGGATATTTACTCATTGCCATTTAGCTTATTCCAATGCATATCTCTTTATGAAATTGTTGTTTTCTACATCCAATTATAAAACTACATATTTTAATCAAGATCGGTTAGATTTCTGCATAATCGGGTTACCCGATATTGCCTGATTTTAACCGATATTGTTGGATTCTGCCTGATACTATCTGCATTTAAATCAAAATTGCATATAAATTAGCATAGTTGCATATTGGCAAAACTAGGTATATTGTGTGATTTTATAAAAGAAACACATCAAAACAAATCCCAAAACCTAGGCTTGGAAACTACCACAAAATATTCCTAGTGAACCCACCCAATTCGTCAAAAAATTACTATAAGAAGGTATGATAAAGTACCTCTCTTTTGAGGTGTAGACCATCCATTCTCCCATTCCCCTCTGAGGCACAGATCCATCAGCCTTGAGGAACTAATTGCAATAATTTGGGCTACATTCTTTGGTGAACTCGACGTGAAATACATAGATATTCTTCTAACTATTAAATAGTTACAAAAAAAAAATATTAGTTTAAATCACATAATTTTGCATTCCATGGATGGGATATTATAACATAAGGAGAGTCATTTGAATCAATGTTAGTATAGTACTAGAAAACCAAGAATTTTCTTCATTAGGTAGTGTGCCATACCCTGAGATTTGGAGAAGGTTAGAAGTTATAAGGGCTAAAGAACCTAAACTTAATAAAATCATAAGGTTTGATTTGTCTAGAATCCTGGATCTAGATAGCGCACCTTTTTACTTTGACCTTCAAATATCCTATGATAGGTGGCTAGCGGATAAGAGAGTTGTAATTTCTCCAAGCCTTTATTCCTTTGAAGATTATCTTGAGAATGCAATAGTAGTACATCAATTTCTATCACGAGTGGAAAATCAAGAGATTTTCCTAGACAATAAGAGAATATTTAACAAAGTTCCTAGAGTTGTTCTTTATCAAGAATATTGTCATGAATTATGCTTTTATGTGTCCAATTGTGAAGTCGATTGCATCACTATAGCACATTTCATAAAATTCTTAAAAACCAATTTCCAATTTGAAGAACACTACATGTCACCAGATCAACTTGAACCTATTAATGATATCTATAGGCTTTTTCAAGAAAATTAAAAGTATAATATCTATAATATTATAGTTGTGTTTGTTTTGTTGTTTGCAAATCTAAAACTACAAAAATATAAAAAACAATCATATTATTCTAGTTTATTTAGTTAGGTATATATATAGTATATATACCCCAAAAAATTTAGCACATATATATAACATATATCTACAAAGAGAAAATATTCTAAAACAAAATTCTTATATTAAGAAGTGGTAAACAAGTAGACAATGATAATATGGGAGAACAAAACCAAGAAAACATTGAGGATAGAGCATTCATTGAAGATTATGTGCCTTCAAAAGATGAAGATGATAATTGAGAAGACAAAATAGAAGATCCTGATGAACCTACATTAGATGAAAAAGGAAATGTTAAATTCGAGTCTATTGGAAAATTTACCCAATTTATAAAAAACCACATAGAAGAGTTTAATCAAGCAGTACAAATGGATAATTCAGGAGAAGGTGATATGGAAGCAACCTTAGCATCTGCTTTTCAAATACATACAAATCCATTATCATACATGAACTTAATAGACTGATAATGATCAAGTAGGACCACCTAATCAAAACATGATACCTTTAAATCAAAATGCTCAAAAACCAATGACATAATCATCCAAGATTGTTGCTAGCAACCCAAAATCAAATCCTAAACAACAAAAACAACCATTCACATCCATGTTCACTCAAGTTCTTAATCAACAAATGTCAAATCAATAAAAATCTAAACAAGTGCAAAATACCAATCCTCAACAGAAAATCCAATAGAACAAGATCTCATATCAACTCCATAATATTGTTCCCACATAGACTTTACACAATAGTGTTTCATTTGGAAATATTTACACAACACCATCAACATATCAAAGACACAATAATATGGTGCAACAAAATTAGTTTGGTGGACAACAACAAGGGCTTGAATACATGGTTAAACAATTAGCTTCTCATCTAGACCAGATGGATCCCTACCATCCCTCATATAGTTATCGAGAGACATGTAGTCAACCTTTGGATCCTATTGTGGTAGCTCAATCTTATCTTAAACATATCCCTATGCCGATCCTCCTGATATATAAAGGAACTAAAAATCCTATTAAGCATATTTACATGTTTACGACAGCATGTCATGATGTTTCTCATGATGATTTATTATTGGTAAAGATGTTCCCTAAAAGTCTGGGGGGCATGGCTCTAGAGTGGTATTATCAATTACCCACTAATTATTTGAGAAATTTTGAGGAGACAGTAGAAATTTTTGTCCACCAATTTAGTGCCTATATAGAGAGGCATGTGACCATTAAGGATTTATACAACCTGAAACAAGGGAAATATGAAAGTTTTGCAGAATTATTGGCTAAGTGGAGATAAATTTTGGGTAAACTACACTTTTCATTACCACATCATGAAATGTTGGACATATTCATAGGTAATTTATGAGAACAACTATCTTATGAACTTTCTACTGCTACAATAACATCCTTTGATCAAGCCATTTATTTATCAAGGAGGGTAGAATACGCCCTTATTAGAAGAGGTCAATTTAAGAAGAAGGATGAAGACAAAACTTCTAAGAATCAATATAAGAATAAATAAGTAGTGGGTGATGGAGTTATTGACAGTAGAAAAAACTCAAATGTTAGCCTTGCTAAATTTGTGAAGAATTTTGTATTAAAGGTTCCTGATAAACCATCAAAATAATTTATAATATTAAATCAGCCTTTAACTATGATTTTACCTCAATTATTGGAACAAGGCTTGATATGGTTGCCTGAAATAAGACAACCTGATACAACCGTAGTTGGATTTAGATCTGATTTACACTGTAACTTCCATAGAATTTATTTTCATTCAAAAAACTCATGTAAACAATTAAAACATTTGATACAAGATCTAATTGATAAAGGTGAAATGGAAGTAGAGAATTTCCCTCGAAGAAATGCTCAGAATAATACACAAAAACCTCAAAATCAAAATACAAATCAAAATTTGGATATTTTTCAACACCCTTTACCAAAGCATGGTAAAGAAGTTGTAAATCAAGTGGACCAACATAACGTTCCTCATCCAGCTCGATATGTGGGAACTATTAGCAGCTTTCTACCTCATCAAGATTTGCAAAAACCATGTGTAACTACTGACTCTCAAGTTACTGTTAGACCTCTAAGAAGTTGTCAAATTACATATTTAGAAAGTGATGAAGAAATTTAAACTGGGAGTGATTTAGATATTGCTTCAAATAGTTCTGAGTATGAATAAGATCAAGTTATTCATATTACAGATTTATCAATTCTAGAAGAACCATTTCCAAGAAGAGTAACTACTAGACCATCATCTCAAAAATGGCTTTCAAATGAGCAAGCAAAAAATGCTAGACCTCGATTTGGTAATCCACGACATAGCAAAATTGTAGGTACCATCGGATTTGTTACAAGACAACAAGAACAAAACCAAAATTCTCAAGATCAAATTCAAAATGAGAAATCAGCTCCTTTTGTATTAAAATATCCCACTAAGGGAAATAATGTAATAATTTCACAACAAAGATCTCCATATGATATTAATGAACAATTAGCTACCATCACAGTGAGAATTTCTCTTTTGGATATCTTAAGAACTTCTTCCATGCATAGAGAATAACTTATGATAACTTTAAGTAAGATGATGGTACCTAAAGATATTGAACCTAATGTTGTAGTAAATGTTGTAACTTTAGATGAAACAAATTTTATAGATTTTCATGATAAATATATCCCTCCTCAAATTATGTATGGAGATAACCCCTTATACATTACAGCATTGATTGGAGATGTAGGAGTTAAAAGAGTCTTAATTGATAATGGATCATCATTAAATATATGCACATATGATTTCTTTCAAATATTTGGATTTAAAAAATAATATATGAAAAATACTGAAATGATTATTAAAGCATTTAATGATGAAACTCAAGAAACATGTGGGGTAATGAAAATCCCATTGCAAGTTGGTCCAAGAATTTTAGATATGACTATGTTTGTTGTACCTTGTTTTGCATTGTACAACATTCTTTTAGGTCGACCTTGGATCAATGCAATGAGAGCAGTGCCTTCCACATTATATCAATGTGTGAAATTTGAGTTTAAAATTCAATCAGTCACCATTCATGGCAATCCTAGGCCATTTGATATGTGTTCTATGATGGAACCTATAGGAGTTCTGTTCTATCCTGCTATGTCTTTCGTTCAGCCTAGTACACCCTCATTTCAAAACCTTCTAAATGTAAATCATCATCACCTTCTAAATCAATATCATTAAAAATACATTCTAAAATATCAACATCAACATATTCTAAATTATTATCATCATCATCTTATGAACCTATATCTAATCCATTTCCTAAATATATAATAGCAGATCCACCTCCTGATTCTACACCATTTAAATTTATAGAATATAAAGAACCAACTAAGGAGGATAATCCATCTACTTCATATGCCATTTCAAATGAAGTATTACCAGATTTATCTTCAGTACTCGTAACTACAGAAGAAGTTAATTTTTCTACCCAAGATTCTTTGGTACTATCTAAGTTACCACCATCTCCTCAGGCATTAGGCTTGCCAAAGAAGGGAGAAATTTGTCACATTGGGAGTTGTACCTTTTTATATGCAGGATATGATTCGGGTAAATTTTCAACTATAAAAATTATAGTTGATCAAGATGGATTTGCTAAGTGTTATTTTTCTAATGGATATATAAAATAAAAACCAATGATATGTAATATGGGTTAAAGAGGTAAAGGTTTAGGACCTCATCAAAATGGTATAAAAGAACCTTTGGAAGTCGAAGAATGGCCAGCCCGATGTGGTCTTGGTTATATCCCTACAAAAATAGAACCATTCCCATATGAAGATGATGATCACCTTGTAACATATCAATAATATATAGAACAACAAGAGCTTCCAAAAAAGATACATACTTGTAATATGTTGACTATGGTTTATCCAAAAATGATTACTTCTTTGGATGAATGTCTAGAGGGTGATATTTGTCATGATGTATCTCTTGATGAAATTTTAAGGAATGAATTCTTTTTTGATGGATCTATGCCATGTATAGCCCATATTGAAGCTACTACTCCTCAATAAGAGTTATCCAAATGCACATTAGAATAATTACAAGAAATGGGTGTGTCACCCGCACCACCCAACTTTGAAAGAGACATAAATATTGTTGTAGAAAATATTTTAAAAAATTAAAATGGGGATAGAAGAGAACCCTCACATGGTCAAAACTGGATCAGAGTTGAGTGAAGAGAAACAAAATCTATATATTGAATTTCTCACAGAATATTTTTGTCTTTGCTTGGACATACGTAGATATGCCTGGCCTAGATCCTTCTGTAGTTATGCACCATTTAGTAGTGCATCCTGATGCTAAACCTGTAAAGGAAAAACTTAGAAAAATGCATCCTAAAGTAGCACTACTCGTTAAAAGTGAGTTAGAAAAGCTTACAAATATAAATTTTATACAAGCTATTGATTATGCTAAGTGGATATCAAATGTTGTTCCAATAACTAAGAAATAAGCTACTAAGATTAGGGTTTGCATGGATTTTAGATATATTGATGTTGCATGCCCTAAAGACGATTTTCCTATCCCTAATATGGACCAAATCATAGATTTTACAACAGGAAGTGGGATGTTGTCCCTTATGGATGGTTTTTCAGGATACATCCAAATTTGAATAGCTCCTGAAGACTAAGCTAAAATAGCCTTTATTACTCCTTGGGGAACGTTTTGTTGGAAAGTAATGCCCTTTGGTTTAAAGAATGCTGGTGCAACTTGTCAGAGAGCGATGATGGATATTTTGATAGTATTAAACAATATCTTCTCAACCCTCTAGTTCTTGTTCCATCCAGACTGGATTGTCCTTTAATTCTATATATTTCTACTTCAAAACTTGCACTTAGAGCTATGTTAGCTCAAATTGATGATGAAAAGAAGGAACGAGCCACATATTACATAAGTAGAACTTTAATAAGTTATGAAACCCAATATAATCCATTAGAAAAACTTTATCTAGTTGTGTTTTCTATGCAAAAATTGCATCATTACATGCTTAGTCAAAAAACATATGTTATTGCTAAGTCTGATCCATTAAGATACTTGATGAGTAGACCTTACTTATTAGGATGCATAGCTAAGTGGGTTCTTGCTCTTATTAAGTTTGAACTTATATTTATTAGCCAAAAATCTATTAAGGGCCAAATTATAGTTGATCAGTTAGTTGTTGCACCTTTAGAATCTACTCATCCCATGAATATCGAATTTCCTGATGAATAACTTAATTTAGAAGAAGGTCATTCTGAAACTTGGACATTGTTTTTGATGGAGCTAGATGTATGAGTGGTGAAGGCACAGGTATCATATTATTATTCCCTCAAAAGCACCTTATTCCTTTGTCTTTTAAATTATAGTTTGCTTGTACTAATAATACTGTAGAATATGAGGCTCTAATCCTCAGATCACAAGCTGCTTTAGCATTAAAAATAAAAAATTTATTAGTATTTGGAGATTCTCAGCTTGTGACAAATCACATCAATGAATTTTATAAAACACAAGATGAGAAACTTTGCCCTTATAAATAATATGTGCTTAAACTTATATCATTGTTTGAAAAAGTGACTTTAGAGGCTATTCCTAGAACTAGCAACCATGTTGCCAATGCTATGGTTGTGGTTGCTTCTTTGTTGCCTTTGGAGTTAGATGATGAATATGCTACTATCATTATTTGTAAAATCCAAGAACCTGCTTCCTCTAAATCTTACCTAGAACCATTAGATATATTTTTTATTAATGAAGTTACC